>BSBM01001646.1:18137500-20742500 GCA_027924585.1 Larix kaempferi
CACACCCATAAATGAGTGCAGTGTGGGTGGGGGAGTAAAAAATTTGAGACTAGGTCTCATAGTGAACATGCTCTGATACCAATTGATCTACCATAGGGGTCATATGTGAGGCTCAAGAGCCTCACCTCTTAACAAATATTCAAAATGATAAACTTAGAAGCAACAGTACATAAGAATATGAACTAGGATAAAGATTAACTTGCTTTAGAATGAGGCTTGCTACACCTTTATATAGCATTACATAGATGAGATATATTTATTGACACTTCATTATATAATAATAGAACTCTAATGAACTTAGCTAACTCACTAGTGGGTTTAAGTTTGAACAGGAACCCCATACAATAAGTGGGATGATTAATCCCTTAGTCATCCCACCATGTATTTGGGAGGGAACAAATAAATATGATTGATTTTTCCTCATCCTCCACCTTTGCATTAACCGAGACAAGTTTGCTTATTTAGGGTATTAAACTCATTCATATGATCTTCCATAAATGAACCCTCCTTCATCCTTAGATGATAAATCTACTTCTTTTAGAAAACCTTATATGCTATTGATTTTGTCTCATACAACTTCTCAAGTTTCTCCAAAAGGATTCATGCAGTCTTTTCTTTAGAAACATTAAACAAGAAAAAATATACTAGGAAAAGGAGAATTATAGAAACAACCTTCCTGTCCAAATTTTTTACACTCCTCATATGTCATGCTACTAGGCTTCTGCGCAATCCTTTCAATGCTAGGGATTTATCATTTTGATCCATCAAATATTCCACCTTCATATTCTATAGGGAGAAATTATTGCCATCGAACTTCTCAATCTTGAACTTCATTAAACCTCATGTCATTATTGCAACTCCCACTCATAGAAAACCCTAAGACAACAAATTTTATGAGAACTTGGCTCTAATACCATATGTTAGAAAAATATAAAACAAAAAAAACAATGTTAAAATATAGAACAAGATATTTACATGGAACCCCTACTATGTGCAGGTAAAACCATGAAGCAATGGTAGCTTCGACTTTTATTATTATTTAGAAAAAAACTTACAATCCTTTCTTGTGAAAAAAAGCCATGGGTCATTCTCTTTTTATAGAATACATAAGAGGGATACAGAAGGGACCGAAATATACTAGCAGGTTCCATAAATAAGTTTTTTCATTGGGGGATCCACCCCAACACCCCTCGGAAAACCCGCTATCATGGGGTTAACCATGTACCACTCTAGGAAAATATCAGAGATTTGGATATTGACTTCAACTCCAAACAAAATGTGTAATCAATAATTAATGGTGGCCTCATTAGAAAAGGTCCAGCAGGTAGTTGATGTAGATTTAGTACTGAAGTCCCACTAGGTGGTTAGGGTTTGATATAGATAGAAACTATTAAAGTGGTGGAAGTTATGTAATTGTGTGGCAAGTTCTTAATAGTGTATTAGAGCTCTACTCAATTGGAGGTTTCCCACTCTAAATTATGCAAGTGAGCATTGCTTCCTATTCAAAATATCAATAAAGATTTGTCAATTGTTGCAACTTCAGTAATTTGATTTTATTTTCTTTTCTTTTTCAAAGTTGCATTTTTTTCAATATTGATTTAAGTTTTATGTTTCAATGATCAAAGTACACCACATTGAAGGCCAAGATCATCAATTTAAACCTATAAATGGAACCTTTTCCTTCAAGCAAAGGGTTATCTTTTTGGCATTGTAAGTTATCTTCATTTGTTAATAAAGAGACGATTGTTAGCGATTGTGTTTATACTCTTAAAAAATTATGATTGGTTATGGACTAGTCTCTCATTTCCTGGTTCTCTCGGTGCTTGTGGGAGTGAACATTCTAACTTTTGGACTAATCTCTCATTAGCAGTGTTTATTCTCAGTTATATTTTTATTTCTAACAATTGATATGCTACAAGGAGTCTCTCAACATCTTGTGGGATATCCACAGTTACTCAAATCCTCTAATTGTGCTTATGTTTAGTTGGTGGACTAGTATCCCTATCATCATGTGTTTAATCGTGTTTCATTTCAACCCAATTACTAGCTCATTTTGTGACAAGGAAGTTCTCCTAACAATTGGATCCCATCACTTCAACGAGTTGGAAGGGTTTAATTCGGGTTCATTTATGGTGGTGGTGGTCAACTCTTCTCTATGATATCCATTACATTTGTATCCTTCAATATTTTCTCCTCTAGTTAAGATTTACCTAATTGTATTTTTCATATTGTATTTGTTGCATTTCATTCTCTACGTCATCTACGAATTTGCTTGGATGAACAAGCTATGAAAAATGTTTGACTTAAGTGGCGGCCTAGTGATTCAAGGTTAATATCATATCTTATAGTTAAAAATTATCAAAACTAGATTACATTGATGCATGATGTAGGAGAATCCTTGGTGCAAAGAGCTACCCTACACACCCATTTTTCTTTGAGTAGTTAGACATAGGAAGCTGCTACAAGTTACTGCAGAAGATGCTATAGGTTCCTGCAGATCATAGTTGCTATGGAATCCATTATAGGAATGTGTTGTAAATTAGAAATGCTACAAATCCCTGGAATGCTACTACAGAACCTATTTCTTCAGTGTGGTCACAATTTGAGGAATGTGGAATGAGAAACAATGGCAAGTTCATGGTCATGGAGGCCGAGCAACTATGCATGGAACAAGAGGACAACGCCGTGACCATTAGAGACTTCGATGATTTGTTTGCAATGGTGTAAAGTATTACTGCATAATCAAACAAATATTCCCAAGAACATGTTAATTAATGAGAGGGGAAATGATTCCTTAATCAAATGGAACCGAAGTTGAACTGGTTTTTTTTATTTCTTCGCATTCCCAACAATTCAATTTATGAGAACCTTCTTGCTATAAGGAGGGGGGAGAAGAGAAGCGAGGGAGAAGTAGTTGAGTGTGGTTCTTAGTTTGGATCTGTAGAGGCTGATGAAGTGTGGTGATCCATAGTGAGGATCTGTGGAATTTTAATCTAGAGCAATCCCTCCATAAAAAGTAAAGTTGGAAAATTTTGTGTTTATTTATGCTAAACATTTGTGGTGTATAAATTCTATTGTGGATGTTTCTTTGTCTATATAATTAGAGTGTTGCATGTGAATGCATATTTTTGTTGTGTGTCTCTGTGTACCTATTTTCTCTGCATCAAGTGGTATCATAGCCGGTTGATCCTGCAGTGGGGAGGATCAGAGAGACCAAGGTTGCATATTAAGAACCTATGAATGTTATTGAGGTGGGGATCTTGGAGGAAGAGATCTTGGACTAGAGTCATAGTGATGGTTCAATGAGGAAGAGGTAATGGAAGACCAAGAAGACCAAAGAATGCAGAGGAGGTGAATGATCTTGCAGCAATGATGAGGACAATGATGGCCAGAATGGATGCCATTGAGGCATCCCAAAGGGGAGGTATTGCACATTTGGTGCAAGATAACAGTGATGGTGAAGGATAATTAGAGAATACAAGAGAATAAATAGAGGAGAACATGACAATGGAAGATAGAATGATCAGAGCCATCGCCGATATTGGAGGTAAACCTAAATTTGATACCTATGTCTATTTTAGTAGTTTAAATCCCTAGGAATTGATGGATTGGATAGGGGAAATGGAAAAATTATTTGAGTTTGTGCATATTAAAGATCCTATGAGGGTTAGGTTTGATAGCAAAAAATTGAAAAGTCATGTTTTTTTGTGGTAGGATAAGTTGCAGTTGAATAGAGAATGTAGTGGTAGATGGAAGATCAAACCCTAGGATAGGATGGTATTGGAAATTAAATGTAATTTTTTTCTTATGGATTATGCTTTAAATCTATTGAGAAGGTTGCAGAATTTGAAGCAGCTGAAGATGTCAGTATAGGGGTACACTAAGGAATTTTTCATGCTTTCTATAAGGTATGGACAGAATGCAAAGAGTCTAAAATCCATTGCCTTTCAAGATGAATTTAATGTTTTGAATTTTTGTTCAGTGGTAGAGGCTTACCAAGCAACCTTGAGGATTGAGGAGAACTTGTTGAGGAAACAAAATATTGTGAAGAGAGCTCTATGATATCGAATAGGGAAGCATAAAGAAAAGCAAGATGAAGAAGGTGAAATCAATTCCAGTGTTATGGACTAACCTACTAGCAGAGAATCTTATTTTGATAGAGGATGAGGTCGAACGAAAAAAGGAAGAGGAAGAGGAGGCAAATTTGAATGCATTTGCTTTATATGTGGAATGCAATGCCAAAGGGAATTTGAATGTAGATTTAGTACTGAAGGCCCACTAGGTGGTTAAGGTTTGATATAGATAAAAACTATTAAAGTGGTGGAAGTTATGTAATTGTATGGAAAGTGCTTAATATTGTATTAGAGCTCTACTCAATTGGAGGTTTCCCACTCAAAAATGAAAGTGAGCATTGCTTCCTATTCAAAATATCAATAAAGATTTGTCAATTGTTGCAACTTCAATAATTTTCTTTTCTTTTCAAAGTTGCATTTTTTTCAATATTGATTTATTTTTTATGTTTCAATGATCAAAGTACACCACATGGAAGGCCAAGATCATCAATCTAAACCTACAAATGGAACCTTTTCCTTCAAGCAAAGGGTTATCTTTTTGGAATTGTAAGTTATCTTCATTTGTTAATAAGGAGACGATTGTTAGCGATTGTGTTTATACTCTTACAAAATTATGATTGGTTATGGACTAGTCTCCCATTTCCTAGTTCTCTCGGTGCTTGTGGGAGTGAACATTCTAACTTGTGGACTATTCTCTCATTAGTAGTGTTTATTCTCACTTATATTTTTCTTTCTAACAACTGATATGTTACAAGGAGTCTCTCGACGTCCTGTGGGATATCCACAGTTACTCAAATCCTCTAATTGTGCTTATGTTTAGTTGGTGGACTAGTATCCCTATCATCATGTGTTTAATCATGTTTCATTTCAACCCAATTACTAGCTCATTTTGTGACAAGGAAGTTCTCCTAACAATTGGATCCCATCACTTCAAGGAGTTGGAAGGGTTTGATTCGGGTTCATTTATGGTGGTGGTGGTCAACTCTTCTCCATGCTATCCATTACATTTGTATCCTTCAATCTTTTCTCCTCTAGTTAAGAATTACCTAATTGTATTTTCCATATTGTATTTGTTGCATTTCATTCTCTACGTCATCTACGAATTTGCTTGGATGAAAAAGCTATGGAAAATGTTTGACTTAAGTGGCAGCCTGGTGATTCAAAGTGAATATCATATCTTATAGTTAAAAATGATCGAAATTAGATTACATCGATGCATGATATAGGAGAATACTTGGTGCAGAGAGCTATCCTACACACCCATTTTTCTTTGAGTAGTTAGACATAGGAAGTTGCTACAAGTTACTGCAGAAGCTACTATAGGTTCCTGCAGATCACAGTTGCTATGGAATCCATTATAGGAATGTGTTGTAAATTAGAAATGCTACAGATCCCTGGCATGCTACTACATAACCTATTTCTTCAATGTGGTCACAATTTGAGGAATGTGGAATGAGCAACAATGGCAAGTTCATGGTCATGGAGGCCGAGCAACTATGCATGGAACAAGAGGACAACGTCGTGACCATTAGAGACTTTCATGATTTATTTGCAATGGTGTAAAGTATTACTGCATAATCAAACAAATATTCCCAAGAACATGTTAAGTAATGAGAGGGGAAATGATTCCTTAATCAAATGGAACCGAAGTTGAACTGGTTTTTTTTATTTCTTCGCATTTCCAACAATTCCATTTATGAGAACCTTCTTGCTATAAGGAGGGGGGAGAAGAGAAGCGAGGGAGAAGTAGCTGAGTGTGGTTCTTAGTTTGGCTCCGTAGAGGCTGAGGGAAGTGTGGTGATCCATAGTGAGGATCTGTGGAATTGTAATCTAGAGCAATCCCTCCATAAAAGGTAAAGTTGGAAAAAAATTTGTTTATTTATGCTAAACATTTGTGGTGTGTAGATTCTATTGTGGATGTTTATTTGTCTATATAATTAGAGAGTTTTGTGTGTATGCATATTTTTGTTGTGTATCTTTGTGTGCAGATTTTCTCTACATCAAGTGGTATCATAGCTAGTTGATCCTGCAATGGGGAGGATCAGAGAGACCAAGGTTGCATATTAAGAGCATATGAATGTTATTAAGGTGGGGATCTTGGAGGAAGAGATCTTGGACTAGAGTCATAATGATGGTGCAATGAGGAAGAGGTAATGGAAGACCAAGAAGACCAAATAATGCAGAGGAGGTGAATGATCTTGCAACAATGATGAGGACAATGATGGCCGGAATGGATGCCATTGAGGCATCCCAAAGGAGAGGTATTGCACATTTGGTGCAAGATAACAGTGATGGTGAAGGATAATTAGAGACTACAAGAGAAGAAATAGAGGAGAACATGACAATGGAAGATAGAATGATCAGAGCCAATGTCGATATTGGAGGTAAACCTAAATTTGATACCCATGTCTATTCTAGCAGTTTAAAACCCAAGGAATTGATGGATTTTATAGGGGTAATAGAAAAATTATTTGAGTTTGTGCAAATTAAAGATCCTATGAGGGTTAGGTTTGCTAGCAAAAAATTGAAAAGTCATGCTTTTTTGTGGTAGGATAAGTTGCACTTGAATAGAGAATATAGTGGTAGATGGAAGATCAAACCCTAGGATAGGATGGTGTCGGAAATGAAATGTAATTTTTTTCTTATGGATTATGCTTTAAATCTATTGAGAAGGTTGCAGAATTTGAAGCAGTTGAAGATGTCAGTATAGGAGTACACTAAGGAATTTTACATGCTTTCTATAAGGTATGGATAGAATGCAAAGAGTCTAAAATCCATTGCCTTTCAAGATGAATTTAATGTTTTGAATTTTTGTTCAGTGGTAGAGGCTTACCAAGCAACCTTGAGGATTGAGGAAACAAAATACTGTGAAGAGAGCTCTATGATGTCGAATAGGGAAGCATAAAGAAACGCAAGATGAAGAAGGTGAAATCAGTTCTAGTGTTGTGGACTAGCCTACTAGAAGAAAATCTTATTTTGATAGAGGATGAGGTCGAATGGAAAAAGGAAGAGGAAGAGGAGGAAAATTTGAATGCATTTGCTTTAGATGTGGAATGCAATGCCATAGGGAATTTGGATGTCTATAAATTGTAAAGGACAAAAGAAGGCAAGAAGGGAGGACGCATATGGTTGAAGCATAACCAATAGTAGTAGCAAGTTAAGTAGTTGTAGTGCATATAGAAGTAGGATAAAATGATGAGGAATATATTGCTCTCGTCTGAGAAAGAGGTTAAGAAAGAACCAAAACAGAGGAAGACCCTCTTCATAACAGAATGAAAAATCGAAGGTAGGTGTTGTAATTTAACTATTGATGGTGGTAGTTCTGAAAATTTGGTGTCTACATAAGTTGTTGACAAATTGAAATTGAAGTGTACACCTCATCCAGAGGCATATAGGGTGTCATGGTTACAAAATGGGCATACGGTCACTGTGAGATAGTAGTGCTTGATTACTTTTAATATTAGGGGTTATCATGATAGCATTTTATTTGATGTTTTGCCCATGGATGTGTGTCACATTTTTGGGGGGAGGCCATGGTAGTTTGATAGAGGAGTTATGCATGATGGGAGGAGGAATACCTATCAATTTGAGAAAGACAGGAAGAAATTTAATTTACATCATTCAAATGAAAAGGTGAATAAGGCTATAAAACCATTGTTAAATCCAGTCTTGGCGTATGTGAAAAAAGTAGAGTGGTAAGAAAATATGCAACAGTGGATTAAAGAAAATATAGAGCAGAGTATAGTTGTGTAACATCCCGATAATTTTATAAAATTTTAAAATTTTTATAACAATGAATATTGTTAATAATTGTAGTTACGGAAATAATAAATGCTGCAAGGACGACATTAATGAGTCTTAAATGCGGAAAGTAATTTTTATTTAATTCCACTCAAGAAATTAATGTAATCAATGTGTTATGGCACTTTTCAGCTTACGACGTCTTTTTTTTGTATTAACTGTAATCCAATAACTACGATAGAATTTTTCTTTAATTAATAAGTTCTAAGAACTGCTTTTGATGATGATGAAAGGGTGGTCCTACGGGGTATCCTGGAGCTTACTTAGCTACGTTTAGCTAAGGCATTTGCATCCTGTGATCCATGTGTAGACCGCAGGTAAGATAAGAGTACAGGTGTTTATCGTCAGTGTAAATTTGTATGTTGATTACTTCGTTGCGATACAGTTACTGGAGGGTTGGATACCTGGTTCTTCATCTAGTTTGTATGTTGTAAAAAAAACTCTCCAGTGGTATAACTTCGCATTGTCCAGGTATTGGTTAAAATGCTTGTAATTATTATCGTATGTCTAATGGCGTTATCATCAATTTATTGATACCAAAATTTATTGCTGAGGCTATGCGAAAGTTATGAATCTAGTGCTTATACTATAGAGCTTATCGTTCTGTCTTGATTCTATTTAGACTATTCTAAGTCTGAATTCATGATTGGATTATTAATGCAAGATTAATATATGAGTGGTCTAAAGACTATCGTTATGAACTTGACATTATAGGGTATAATGTCCCCATTCGAATCTCAACTAGATATTCATCTATCAATTGGGCTTGTAATACATGGCTATCATTTTAGCGTTGTATTATGTGATTATACTTATAAGTTCATGCTCTTATTATGGGTTTGTGGTTCATAGCCTTGTATCAAAACCTACATTGCACATGGCACATGGCTTATACAATTGCAATGATGTTGTAATACTTACTAATTTCATATGTTTTAATATAGCATCAAGGGATTTAATGCATTCGTATAATGTATAGGTTATATTACAGGTTACTATATTTGCTATGTTCTGACCTTGCATCCAAACCAATGCATTGCTACTATGGAGCAAATTCATACGAAGGGTTGATCGTGACAGGGTGAAGAGTTTAGTTGGTTCCAACTATCATATCAATGACTTAGCATACGTTGCAGGGTTGTAAGGTGAAGTGGAAGCCGAGTTGGCCAGTATCATGTGGTTGTACAGATGATAATGACTCCATGGTCCGAGTTGGGCTATGCTTTGGCTCTCACGTAAGTCGACTGGCAGCTTGGTAAGAGTGACAATTTAATGTAGTAATGATTACAGTTGGGTGCAAACATCGACGTGCCTTGATGGGAAACTCTACACCGTCGATCCCTGAGAGGTGTGGGGCTGAAATTGATGCCCGAACTTTGCGTGGTAAAATGGGAAAGTTGGTGTTTCAGACCTTCATTGTTGCGTTTGTTTTGGAGGGAGTTCATGAAGCCGACCGGTTGATGCGAGTTAGGGTTCTAGGTTTCGATCTTTGCACCTCTGCGTGGTAGTGTGATGAGTTCGCAGGTGGTGCCATAGCACCATGCTTTGACAGAGGTGTTGCATGCAGTTAATTTTTTTTTGGTGGTTGTGGTTCGTAAACCAATCCTGTGATGGTTATAGAGTTTGCGGTGTCTGGTTTCGTTGCTGCTTTCAATGTGCTTGCCAGTGTGGCGTGTCTATGGTTTGGCGTTCCAACTCAACGGTAAGTTCTCACAATGCAAGTTTTTATGTTTTATTTCCAGTGCTATATATTTTTTTAATAAAGTTTTCCTCGGTTTGTAACCCTTCGAGCCATGTTTTGGCAAGTACCCAACACGCTGGATGAAAGCAAGGTTTGGGAGTGGGAGGTGATACGTCCAAAACCTGGTAAGTTCTAGGTGTTCTTGAAACCCTCTGGGTGCCCTTTTTGTTTCAAGTTTTTGATGGTGACTGTAAACGCCCAGGGTTGGAGTTATAGGACCCTAATCGGGCGATGGCTTTCAAGTTTTTCAACTTTAAATGGAGATAGTCTGTACAAGGTAGTCTTTAGTTGTTTGATTTGTCGCTCGGATCTACTGCCTGTTAAGGGTATGCATTTAAGTGGCTTGTTGCCCCACGGATTCACTTTAATGTCGTGCTTTTACTAAGGGTTAAACCCTATGGATTGTTGTACCACCATGAAACTCTGTTAAATGATTTTTACTGTCGGCACCTGAGAGCTGAGGGTTTCCTTTCGCTCTCTCTACTTGCGTTTTGGATGGAGTACCACCATTTGAATATCGTGTGGTTGGAATGTTTGAAACAAAGGCCGAGCCTCGTTGTAGGTAGCTTCCACTGTCCATCGCCATTGCTTGTTAGGTTTGGAAATGATAGCTATGGAATGTTTTGTTTGATAATGGGAAAATGATACCACCGTGTTTTATGGTTTTACGAAGGTGCTCTATTTGTGACCGTAGTTTTGCTTTCGGTTTGCATGTCTGAGAAATATTGGAATTATGGAATTTGCAATGCGGATGATGGCTAAGTCACATGTTCTTCTTCTTTTGTTTAGATGAATGGAACCCTTTTGTTTTAAATGCAACCATGCTAGTGGTTTGAGGATCGAACCCGATCCTGGGTCTCGATCTGTACATAACTGTTTTGAGGTGTTGTTTGTTTATACTATGGTCGTGAGCTTTGGGGTGGGCAACGATATCGCCATCGTGCCGTCGGTCTCTGTGAAATTCCTTGATTGCTAAATCGTCTGTTTGTAATCTCAAAACGAAACCTAGCGTATGGTTGCTATTATTAGATAGGAATTATGACAGGGTTTAGAGTCCCATACTTTCTAGGGTTGGGTCGCTCAAATCATACTTTGTTTTTTGGTTCAAAAAGATAGGGGATTGATGTATAGCAATCAAAAGTGTAACTAGGGAAAGAAATAATTATGGTGTGTTTACATGTGGATATTGTGGATTACTGTACTTATTTGAAAATGCATAAGATACGTACTTGTTCTTACAACTGGTTAAAAGAAAACTTATAGAAGAAGAGAATAACAACTGTATGATGCAGATGGATTTTTCTTGCAACAATGAACTAAAATCGTAGATATTTGATAAGTAAAATAGATGCGTATCCATAGCTTTTTCATGCAGAAAATGAAGTGTTTTGTTTTGTTTTCAAGAATGAAAATTAGGTGTACAGTATAATCAGTCGGTGCAGAGATTTAATTTGCAGCTGCTAAAATATCTAGAAAATGAAATGCATGGGGAATATAGATCTGTGCATGTGTGTCTCTCTAGGTTAAGAAATAGATGAATGTTATGTTTTACCTAAATGAACAGATTTAATGCTACCTGTCTGTACTGGAGTACGATGCAGCCTCACGCATGGGGAAAAATGCAGAGGAGTCATTTTATCAGTTAAGCAATTAAAATTAAATCAGAATTTTAAACATTTTACTGCTACCGATCATTAATAATATTTCTAAACCAATTATTGAAAGAAATCATGCAACTGGAAAACACGGAAAAATGTAGAACCTAAGTGAGGTAGGAGAAACAAATCACCCAAGAAGCATGTTCCACCCAACCTACTCCTAAACAGCCAAGATGCCTGCCTTAGGACCCCCGAGCCTGTTCACTGATCCACCAGGAGGAAGAAACTTCAGAAGCTTAGGACCTCCCTTTGCAACAGCAAGAAATTTATCCAGCCTTACAGGCTTAGCAGTCAATGGGACCTGCACCAGCACCTCTGGTTTGTCCTTCTCATAAAAAAAAAATTTGCAGACTTATACTTGCAGTCTCCACGGCTTCCCTATTCGAATCTCTCAATCATCACCTGATGCACATAAGGAAATGTTTCTGCAGAAAACATTCTAAGAGCTCCCTGCTCAATTCGAATTGCCTTTTATAGGTTGTCCAGGTCTTTTGTAATTAATTGGTCATTAGTGAGCTACCTGCTCACCTCTCTCCACCTAGAGAGGAAATGCCACAATTTAGGAGAGTTGTCCCATACCAACAGCTAATGGTGGAGTGCAAATGCTACCATCTGTCCCATGTCTTCTCTCAGCCTCCATTCCTCCTAGTGGGCCAGTGAACACTCTTGTAACAGCTTTCTTGAGTGTTTGTCTCCTATTTTCATTTATTAAATAGTAATAATAAGTCATTACAATCATCTTTGACCAAATTGGTCATTAATTACAAAACTTGGTAATTGTAATTTAACACAAAGTATTTTACAAAAGAAATAATATAAAATAAATATCCTCAAAATTTGGGTAGGTGACAAGTTGCTACAACAACAACACTTTGAGGAGGACGAGCTGATGAGAAATTGGCATTTCCATAATATTTTATATGGTTGTATGTTTGAAGACAATACAACAAAAAGCATGGAAAATGTGATCATGAGAGTGACTACAAAAGGCATTATAAACAACGTGGAGAATAGTGTGCTAGTGTAGTTAGTACAATGGGAATTTGGAATGGTGCTCACCGATGAACACCTTTGAGGTACAAGAAAAGGAGGAAGTTGAACCTCGTGGAGCAGATTTGCAAAAAGGAGAAGAAATACGAAAGAGTGGGCTTGGTGCAAGACAATGTTGGGTGAAGACGCTAAAAGAAATACACTGGATGTGGGCAACATAGATGGCAGAGGTGGATGTTCAATATGTAGATTATGTAGATTCTATTCACCTACATTTTGAGAAAGATGCTCAAATTTTGAATGAGGGGAGTCTGCGGAGCATCCCTAGTGTAGAGAGATATCTTGCACATCAAGTTTTATTTGAGTATTTAGACAAGTTTTATTTGAGTATTTAGACGTTAGGAAGCTTCTACAAGTTACTGCAAAAGCTGCGATAGGTTGTTGCAGATCGCAGTTGCTAAGGAAGCCACTACAGGAATGTGTTATGAATTAGCTATGCTACATATCCATAACATGTTGCTACGTTTTCTATTTCCGCGGCGTGGTCACAATTCAAGGAATGTGGCATGAGCAACAACGACAAGTTTGTGGTCATGGAGGCCCAGCAACTATGTGTGGAACATGAGGGCAACGCTGTGACCATTAGAGGCTTCCGTGATTTGTTTACGATGGTGTAAAGTATTATTGCATAATCAAATGAATTATATTGCCAAGAACATGTAATTCTAATAAATTGCCGTCAGATAATTAATGGGAGGGGAAACGATTCCTTAACCAATTGCTTGGCATTCCCAACAATTCTATTTACGAGAACCTTTTTGTTGTGAGGAGGGGCAAAGAGCACTGAAGGGGTAGTCAAGGAGAAGCAGTTGAGTGTGGTTCTCTTTCTTTGTTTGGGCGAGCACTATCCAGCCTGTTGCAGATCATTTAATGCCAAGGCAGTAGGCCAGTTGACCATTAGATCTAATTTAATTGATTTTAAATGATTCATATTACAAGTAAAAAGAAGCATTTCAAATCCAAAAATATATATTTCGGAATATACTTCTTAACACATGACATCACACAAAATCAATGGATTCAAAAAGCAGGTGTGATGAATTTCACAACAGCTACCTAACATCATAAAAAATCAATGGATTCAAAAAGCAGGTTTGATGAATTTCACAAGAGCTACCTAAACTTTCTATCGCCACTAAATATTGCGTGTAGAAGGTGATGCCATGTTTTGTGAGCTACCTAAACTTTCAATCGCCACTAAATATTGCGTGTAGAAGGTGATGCCATGTTTTGTTTTGTAGGCCATTTTAAATATAAAATTAACATGTAGGGTAGGTTGAGCCACAAGCACATAATTTTGAGCAGAAACTCAGTAGTAGCGTGGATAATGAACCCATTTTAAACATGCCACCCTGTCTAAATAATAATTTATCGTTGTCTGTAATGATAGTCTGCGAAATAATGTATATAATAAGAACCATCGAGTGAAGGAGCCATATTTTAGTTGAAAAAGCAGTCAAAGAAAGCAGGCAATGAGTTTTTTCGGAAGAGTGGAATCCAATGTCTTCACAACTTTCAAACCAATATCCAGTGCAATTGAGTGGATTCCATGTCAACATCCTTTTAACCCACGTTTTTAGATTATAGCAACTTTCAAAGTATCCTATGGGCCAACATAACCAGCAGCGTTGACCCAAAATTTTAATTATAATTTCAAGCAGAGCGGGATGCAGAATCCGCTAAGGCACATCCCAGTAATGGGTTGGAAGTTTCTTCACCAAATTTGTATTTATTAGGTGATTCATGAAATTTGAATGTACAGAAACATGGTGTCTCACAACAGAATGGCGGTAATATCTCCCATGGTGGTATTTGTATTGATTCTATGGGCACAGTTTGCAGATCATGTGCATTCTTCTTCAGATGTTTGCACAGCGGTTTCCCCGGTTTTGGAATCGTGTTATATCGCTCTACAGTCAGGAGAGTTTTTCATGAAAGCTGAGAGCGTGTGCTGCAAGAGCCTTGAGATTCTGGAGAATATGATTCAAGATCACCGGCTTACCAGATATGCCGTTTGTGAGTGCTTCAAGGCCTTTGGTAATGATAAGCAGGTTTTGGTGAATGAATATCTGCTGGAAGTTCAGGGTTTATGTGGCCCTCATGTTCCCTACCCAATATCTGCCTATTCGGACTGTTTGCAGTATGTAAGTGGATTTTACTCATTCACCCATAGATCTGAAATATTGCATATGAAGACCCCTTTTTTTCTAACGCTGTTTGGATATTGCAGGCCGATGAGGAGATTGCCAGAGCAGCATTGTAAAGGTATATACATATAGAGGACTCTCTATGGTTCATTGGTTGTAGTTAGAGTGGTTGGAAGGAAAGATTGTTGCGCTCTCTATCCAGGTTCAATTCTTGTAAGTGACACGATGCTGAGCAAAATGAATAAAGGAATTGGAATGTAATTAAACTTGGCCTGGCATATGATATGAAGTTCATTCCAGAATCAGAATTACTCTGCCATATAGAGTAACTAGTACATATAAGTTTTCACTGTACTTTTGTCTCATCTTCCTTTTAAGGACACTTCTTGTTTTATATTTTTTTTCTACAAAAACTACACCTCAATAAATTGAATCATTCTGGATACTTAATAAATCTAAGCTGATCTAGTACATATTTACCCATTATCATAATAAAAAAAAGGATTTGCAACTCATATTACATTAAAAAAAACAATTTTAAAATAAAAAGAACTTATGTGTGAAAGTAGTGACAATAGTTTTGCTGTTTGGACTCTGTAAAATACAGAGTTCCATGGTAAAGTCCTCACTGTCACAATCTGTGTTCATAGCCTGCCTGTTGACTACTGCCTTGTAAAACAGCGCCTCTACCATGCCCACCTACACTACATATCCAAGATTGTGTGGTTGGTTATTTTATATTGTTAAGACAGCGCCTCTACCATGCCCACCTACACTACATATCCAAGATTGTATGGTTGATTATTTTATATTGGACAGTCACCTAAGGCTTTGTCAAAGCACATGCTTTAATAATATTCTTTTCATAAATTGGATACGCTGAGTGAAAGATGGATGTCCTTTGAAAAATTTACTCTCTAAAAAGCAGATTGGATAGAGCAATGTGCATAGAATAGCCATAAAAAAACTTCAATAATAGTATAGTAATGGCATGGATGTGCATGGGATTGATTCCAATTTGGTTATACCTTTTATTTGTTAAAAGAAAAATATATTGTCATTACATTTTTTTAATTTTCAAAACTACTTTATTCAAACAATAATTCCAAATTATATAGCACAGAAAACCTTCAAAATATTTATGGGTTCAAAATCATCTATGTATAAAAAAACTAATAATATACCATATTAGGTCTTACTTAGTATAAGTATCTAATAGTCTCCCTATTCTTGTTCAAGTCCTTTTTAAATAACTTAAATTCATAATATACATGAGCGAAAGTAATGTTTTCAAATGAATTTTTACCTCCATTATATGATTCATAATAGCAAGAAGCCATAGGTTACTAATGATACACTAATGGTTTTCTTAATAGACCCAATCTATTAGTAGTTTTGAGTCTCCAAAGACATGAAGAATTTTCTATTCCTCTTTCTTCTACCCCTTTCAATAGAGACCAAAGGGCATAAAATTCTATGTGATTATTTGAGCCTTGACTTGTTGCATACTTCGATAGGAAGTAATGGGAAAAATTTAGATAGAGAACCACCCGTTCTCCACATATTCCATGCCTTCCTTGGCTAGTTTCGTGAAACAAACCCCAAGGACTTTCATGATTTATACAGGTACTGAGAAAGACTCTAGAAGACCTATGTTTTGGAAATATTTATGATCATCACAGGCAAGTCTTACTCTAAGTGTTATTTGTGATTCTACATGAGTGGCTTTCCCTGAAACACGATCTGGTTCCTAGCCCACGAAATTCCATAGACATAAATGAAAGGAAGCGCCGTATATGTTGAGACTATCTTGTCTGGCAGTCAATGAAAGAGACAATCAACCAAGGTCCTCTTTTTCCAATTTGACTTGGTAGCTATGACATGAGAAACATCGCTCCAAGAAGCTTTGGAATAAGAACAAGCCACAAATAGATGATCCATCATCTCCTCTCTATTTTTGCATAGAATTCATTTATCTAGACCTATCAAGTTCCCATTTTCACTGTTATCCTATGTTAAAATTGTATTTACTAGGGCCAACCATAATAGAATTCTCTTTTTAAGAAACAAAATAATTTACATATTGTTCTCTACCACCATCCTATCTCATCGCTACATTCTTCTTCAATCCTTGCAACATACCCTTGTAGATTTAAACTATCTATTGATTCCAACCTTATGCCTAGATATTTTTGTTCATCATAGAGGTTGCACATCTTAAATAGAATATCCCTTGATTATGAAATACATCCAATAAGACATCAAATAACTTGTCACATTACCTATGATTCATATCCAAGGATCCTCTCCTATTCTTACCTTACCATCGTTTCCAACTTTCCAAACTACCCATTTACTTATGTAGGTAAAGGTTTCTACCAAGGATAGCTAGATGATAGAGGCACCTTGAACTTATTTCCTTTCCAATATGAACAAGGCCTCCATCAACATCTCTTTTAAATACTTTGATTTCATTAATCTACCCTAGAGGTCATCATTGTACACCAATCTCTAGATACTTTTGGCTCCTAATTCCAAATTGAAAAGGTGGATGTTTGTCAACCCTCAACCCCCTATTTCTTTAGGTTTTTCCAATTTGGTCCATTTAACCATTATTGGGATGCATCCACTTTCCCTTTTCCCATTCAAAAGAAAACTAAAACATTTCTTTTTTAATTTATTTAAAATACCTATAGGAATCTTAGCAATAGTCATCTAGTAAACAGGTATACTTTATATCACTACCTTTATCATGACTAATCTTCCCCCATGTGATAACCATTACTGAACCAGACACATATTCTAGCTTCCAAATTTTTGTATTTAAATAGGTCCAATCTGTGAAGCAGTATTTGTTCGGTTTTAAGTGAAACCCAAGGTATCTAACCCCTTGATCCAAGCCACAAAACTACATTGGGAAAAGGGATTCAACTTTTTTGTTCACTGCCTCATATAATCCATTAATCAGAAGTGTGTACCCATTCATATTAATCACCATGCATATTGATTTGCAATATAGCTCTAGCAACACCTTAATAAATTCCATCTCTTTAACTGTAACATGCCTGAAAAATCATGATGACGTCTATGGAGAGTAGATGTGTGATGTGTATCAAGTTTGAGATTTCAATCCCATTTGAATCACATTTGCTTCTAGATTCTTTAATGAGCATGCTTAATCCTTATGAAACCATTAGATGGAGGTAAGTAGATAATAAGCATCCCTATATTAGTTCTCTAGAGGCTGTAAAAAAAACTTGAAGGAGACTTGTTTATTAACACATTAAAGGAAGCTAGAGAGAGACAACCCATGTTGCAATTAACGATCAACAAGATCATTCATATTTGAAGGAGGACTAGTATAATAAGCATCCATTTCTCCCTATCATAGGCATTAGCAGGTTAATTTTTATGATTCCTACAGGAAGTGTCTAAGCCTTGAACATGTGCATTCATTCTTAAGAAATACCCATTGCATCATGTATTTGGTGATTGAAGAGGAAGCCAAACTATTCTTTGGAGACAATATCTAACATAATTCCTTTGATATCTTAGCCATAATTTTGGATATCAACTTGTAAATTAGGTTACATAAAGAGATGGGTATGTAATCTTTGAAGGTGGTTGCATCTTGTTTTTATGGATAAGTGTGAAAAAGGTAGCATTGAGTGGCCCCAAAAATTTTCCAATATCATAGATTCTTCAACAACTTGCAACAAGTCTTTCTCCAAAATATCAAAGAACCCTTGGTAGAATTCAATAAACAGACCATCAAATCCTGGACTCTTCCTTTTTTCAAATAAGTAAGTATTTCCTTCAATTCATCGCTAGTAATATTAGCCTCCAAGTCTCTATCCATGCCTTCATCAATCAAATTGGGAAACCAGCTTATGATTTTCTTAACTTCTGTAATGTCCCCATTCAAATAAGTGCATAGTAAGACAATCCCATCAATCCTACTAGTTTCCTAGGTTGGATGGGCACATGTGGGATGGTAATAAGGAAACTAATAAATGATATTTAGACATTAGAAGGGTTCAAGCATTTAATAAATATGATGAATAAATAAATTCAAGAGAAATTCTAGGTGGCAAGTGGTTTTGGAGACATATGGAGGTGGTGGGACCCACACTAGCTTGATTTTTCAATGACACATGGCAGCTCTCTCTTGCCAATTCGAATTCATGGGAAGGTGAACACTCTGGGGTGAGTTGGTAAGTCATAACACATGGCATTGAGCATATTAGGTCGAAATGGGAAGGAATAGTAACCTCCATGGGAGAGGAAGAGTCAAATTGGAGACTAGTGGACACATGGGCTAGATTCCCTAGTTTTATGACAACAATAATGAAGCATCTATGACATTTTATGACAAAATTCAGACCTGACTTCTTACACCTTACCATTATGACATGTCAGCCCCAAAAATAGGCTCAAGAAGGCACTCATGGAGTTGGAGGAATCTAAAGAGACTCAAATTCGAATTTGGGAGAAGATGGAAGGTTGGAACTAGGAGACAAGTGGCAAATGAGGAATATTTTTTAAATGGAAAATTATTGAATCTATTGAGAGGATTTCGACCCATTGAAGGCTAATGTTGGTTATAAAATGTAGAAATCAAGTATGAGAATGGCTTTTGATGATTTGAGAAAAATTGCATTTGTGAAGAGAGAGCTAGTGGATGACTAGTTTCTTGCCTTAGCCAATTTCGAGGGTGAAAGATTCCCATCCAAGTTGGTGTTTGGAGAGGCCACTCAGGTCTTTCATGGTGCTTTAATGGAGTTTTTATTTTCAGGTAGCAGCTACAGGAAGTTTCATGGTTTGGTTTAGTGCAGCACTTTCTCTCCACCGTTTCCAGTTTTGAAGGCATATTCGTGCTCCTTGAGGGAGGGCGTTTTTGGTGAGCACTTGTGCTTCTTGAGAGAGCTTCTCATTATATATTTATGATTGTAATAGCTTCATATCCTCTTTTATTCATATTCAGAAAGTCTAAGGTCGAAATACCCACTGGTTGTATGCAAAACTATTGATTAATGAGCAAACAATGTCCATTTCCCCAATGCATTGATGTATGACACTATAATGTTGATTATTTCAAATGGATGGATGATTCTCTGATATATTTGTGATAAATATACTGCCATGGATGTCTTCTACAAGTTTCATGTACTGTAATTGAGCATTTGAAGCATTTTTACTCAGTTTAGTTGTATTGGGAGGTGAAATAGTGCCATTTCCCCAAGGGTCGGATTGGGGGTTTTTGCTGTTGAATGTGAGAGAGTTAGAACAGTATTAAAAATCAATTAATGGTGCATATGAGACCTTAATTACATACTTAACACATTATATACCTATGTTCATAAATTTGTGGGAGTTTGGAGGCATTTGGAAGGCCATTTGCAGTGTTACCCGAGGGGGATTTGATGCACAACTTACTAGTCAAAATTACATATATTGATCAGAATACAAATCGAGTTTGCAGTAGTATTTGGAGGGCCATAAAACATCCCTGGACCTTATATTCAAGTCTAAATACCATTCATACACTCCTACAGAATATTTGGGAGCATTTGGGTTGATTTGGAGGTCAAAACAGTAAAACTAGTCAAAGGTCGAAATTGGGAAAAAAAGTGGAAAATTGGGCATTTTAATAAAATTTGAAAAAGGGATATTACAAGTGGTATCAGAGCATGGTCTTGGCACCTGATGGTATTAACAAGAATCCAAACAAATAAAACACCACCCTTTGAATCAGTAGTTGAAGAAGTTTTGGTTGAAGAAGAGATAGTAGCAGAAAAAGAGTTTTTTTCTAAAACAATGGGTAGAGAGGAGGAGGAAAAATTAAAACATAAGGAGGAATTTATTGAAGCCTTAAAACCATGTTTTGAAGGACTTACCATGTTTATGCTAGATATGAATAAACAAATGATGAAAGGTTTCGAATTGTTGGGTAGCCAACTTTCAGGCAAAGGGATGATAGGAGATAATAGTGGTTCACACTCAGGGGAAAAGATGAAAGGGAATGAGCATATTTTCTCAAGTACAGAACCTCATAATAGACCTGATGAATTTCAAAGCACACAAAGGCATACTGCACCTAAATTTCTCACACCCAAAGAAGAGCCCAATCTTGAATTGGATTACAAGAAACTAGTAAATGATTGGAATGATTTGAATGAAGAGTGTAAAAGAGGTGTACCACCCAGTGACTACATTGATGCTATGCAAAAGATTAAAATGAAGGGAGACAATAGGAGTCCATTCCAAAACAAAGAATTGAATAGTGCTATTGGAAAAATGTCACTTCCTACTTTTGATGGTTCTTCTCAAAATTCTGCTAACACTTGGGTGCAAAAATTGGATGTATATTTTCAGCTGAATCCTATGTTGGAAGAGGATGCATTAAAAATGGCCATTTTGCATTTGGAAGGAGATGCCAATGAATGGTGGTTTCATGGGCTGAAAACCTTGGGTAATAATCAGGTTAAAACATATGGAGAATTTGTTGACAGGTTACTAGAAAGATTTGAACAAAAAGATCCAGAATTGCCTTTCAAAGAACTAGCTCAATTGAAGCAAACTAGGTCCCCTACCGAATATATGTTGGACTTTCAAAAATTATCAGTCAAGGTGGATGATGTATCTATGGGAAGATTAGTATTGCTGTTCACTGAAGGTTTGGCTGAACCCTTAAGAGGTTTGGTCAAATCCCACAAGCCAACTACATTAAAAGATGCAATGAGCTTGACTAGGGATCTCCAAAATGTGCTTCCTAGAACGAGATTTCCTCCTAAGCCTAGCTATAAATTTGAAAAGAAACCTTGGCAAATGGATGGATATGATAAGAAACCTTGGCAAAGAGAGTCATTTGAGAGGAATAAAAAAGAGGGACTAAACAGGGATGAACTTAGAAAAAAGAAACTATGCTTCACATGCTTCCAACCATGGACACCGGGGCACAAATGTACCAAAGGAAAGGCTCAATACATAGAAGTATTTTCTGATAATGAGGGGTATGATGGGGGCATGGATGAAGATGGACATATTTCAGATCAAGAAGAGTCATATGAGACAGCAGTAGAAGAGGAAAGACAAGAAGAAAATCAGCCTTCACCGGACAAAGCAAGAATGGCAGTGCTTTCAGCAGTACCTCGCTATCATACTATCCGATGCAAAGGTGTGGTACAAGGACAAAGAACTTCAGTTTTGGTAGATGGAGGAGCCACTCATAACTTCATTGATGCAGAGATGGTAGAGAAAAGAAAGATACCTATTGAACCATTTGATGGCTTCACAGTTGTCATTCCCGGTCACAACACAATGCAATGCAAAACATGGGTTCCAAAGCTGCAAGTCACCGTAGGTAACTATACTTTTGTTGATAATTTTTATGTGGTTGATGTTGCTGATACTAATGTGGTTTTGGGAGTGCAATGGTTGTATTCAATAGGAGAGCATACAGTAAATTATCAAATTCCCGAAATGAAATTCCAAGATTCAAAAGGAGTACAAAGAGTTGTGAGAGGGCAACACACTTATCCAAATCAAGTAGTGACTTGCAATAGCATGAGGTCTATATTGAGGCATGGGGATATAGAATGGGCTGCTGAATGTCATATTACATCTCCCAAGCCAACTATAAATATTGTCAAACACCCAAAAGAGATAGAGAGACTTTTGCAAAAATATGAAAAGGTTTTTAGAGACCTTCCACATGGTAGGCCACCGGATAGGGGGGTTGAGCACAGTATTGTTTTGGAGGAGGGTACTTCACCCATTTAGATACCACCTTATAGACATCCTAAAAGGTTTAGAGATGAGATTGAAAAAGCTATCCAATAACTCCTAGAGTTGGGGCTCATTAGACCAAGCTCTAGCCCTTATGCTTCTTCAGTAGTGCTAGTGAAGAAAAAAGATAGAACATTGAGAATGTGCATAGATTTTAGAGCCTTGAACAAAAAGACTATCAAGAATAGGTATCCTATTCCTAGGATTGATGAGCTCATGGATGAGCTACGTGGGGCCAAATACTTCTCAAAAATTGACCTTAGATCAGGGTATCACCAAATTCGAATGAAAGATGAAGATGTGCAAAAGACCGCTTTTCGATGTCATTTTGGCCACTTTGAATTTCTTGTCATGCCTTTTGGGTTAACTAATGCTCCAGCCACCTTTCAAGCATGTATGAATAGGATATTTTGCAAGCAACTAAGAAGGTTTGTTTTGGTTTTCTTTGATGATATTCTCATTTACAGTAAAACATGGGAAGAGCATTTGCAACAGTTAGAGATTGTGTTGAAAATCTTGCAAGAAGAGTCCTTATTTGCTAAATTATCAAAATGTGAGTTTGGGATGAAAGAACTACTGTATCTTGGGCACATTATTGGGCAAGAAGGAGTGAAGGTACACATGGAAAAAATCAGGGCTATCATGGAATGGCCATCACCAAAAAATATTACCGAATTGAGAGGCTTTATTGGCATATGCACCTACTACAGAAAATTTGTGAAAGGGTTCTCCAAGTTGACTTCTCCACTCACTGATTTGACTAAGAAGGATGCCTTCAAGTGGGATGAAGAGGCTGAAAAAGCATTCCAAAAAATGAAAGAGGTAATGAGTAGTTGTCCCATACTTGCACTTCCTGATTTTACTAAACCTTTTGTTGTGGAATGTGATGCTTCAGGTGGAGGAATAGGGGCTGTCCTAAAGCAAGGCCAACACCCCATAGCCTTTGAGAGCAGAAAGTTGCAGCCTCATGAAAAACTTTACTCCATCTATGATAAAGAAATGCTGGCCATTATGCATGCATTGGCCAAATTCAGACAATACTTGGTGGGCAACAAGTTTGTGGTGAAAACTGACCATAATAGTCTAAGACACTTTCTCACCCAAAAAGATCTAAATGAAAGGCAACAAAAGTGGGTAAGCAAGATTCAAGCTTATGATTTTGATATTGAATATGTCAAAGGAAAGAATAATATAGTAGCAGATGCTTTGTCAAGAAGGCCTTCCTTTTCTCTCATGGATATTGCCAAGGATTGGAAAAACATGCTACTAGTTGAATATGCCAAAGACAAATTTGCTTGTGATGTGTTGGATGGAATCAAAGGGGATGATAATTATAGGATTTTGAATGGGCTGATATATTATAAGGGAAGAATTTATTTAGTTCATAACTCCAAGCTCAAGTACCGAATTTTGCAAGAAGCACATGATTCCCCACTAGCGGGCCATCCAGGGATCTTCAAAACTTATAGACAGTTGAGGCAAAGATTTTTTTGGAAGGGGCTGAAGGAAGATGTTCAGAAGTATGTGAATGAATGTAAAGCATGTCAACAAAACAAATCAGAACTTACATGTCCAGCCGGCCTATTACAACCATTGCCCATTCCGGAGCAAAAATGGGACAATATTTCCATGGATTTCATCACCGGATTGCCTAAATCCTTAGGTAAGGATTGCATCTATGTGGTAGTTGATAGGTTGAAAAAATTTGCTCATTTATTTACTGTTACATCATCTTTTAGTGCTGCACAAGTGGCTGATATTTTTTTCAAGAAATCTTCAGATTGCATGGGCTCCCCAAGAGCATTGTAAGTGATAGAGATAGTAGATTCATAGGTGCTTTTTGGCAAGAACTTTTTAGATTGGTAGGCACTCAATTGACTCCAAGTACCAGCTATCATCCACAAACTGATGGACAAACAGAGAGGGTAAACCAATGGTTGGAAGGATACCTAAGAAACTATGTGGGAGGGCAGCAAAAAGCATGGGCAAAATGGCTACACTTGGGTGAGTTTTGCTACAACACCACTTATCATATGTCAATAGGAATGTCTCCTTTCAAAGCATTATATGGTTATGATGCACTTACATTTGCTGACATTATATTTGGTGATAGTAGAGCCCCAAAGGCTAAAGATTGGGTGGAAGAGACCCAAGAAATTTTAAATCTCTTGAAAGACAATTTGCAAGTTGCTCAAAATCAGCAAAAACAATATGCTGATAGACATAGAGAAGAGAGAACCTTTCAAGTCAATGATTTAGTATATTTAAGGTTGCAGCCCTATAAACAAACATCTCTCAAAAAGAATGGAGCAGAAAAATTAAAACCAAGGTACTATGGGCCATACAAGGTAGTGCGGAAGGTTGGAGAAGTAGCATATGAACTAGAACTTCCGGAAGGGAGTAAAATCCACAATGTATTTCATGTTTCTTGTCTTAAGAAAGCTCTTGGTCAGCAAATCATCACTTCAGAAATACTTCCTCCTTTGGATGATGAAGGTCAGCTCACACTTGTTCCGGAAAAGATTTTGAAGACACGGGAAAGAAGGTTGAGGAGTAGAATCATCAAAGAATATTTAGTGCAATGGAAGGACTTACCAAATGAAGATGCCACATGGGAAGAGGAGAAGATTTTGCAGCATCCAAATTTGAAATTGCTTGAGGACAAGCAATCTTGGGTGAGGAGGACTGTAATGTCTCCATTCAAATAAGTGCATAGTAAGACAATCCCATCAATCCTACTAGTTTCCTAGGTTGGATGGGCACATGTGGGATGGTAATAAGGAAACTAATAAATGATATTTATACATTAGAAGGGTTGAAGCATTTAATAAATATGATGAATAAATAAATTCAAGAGAAATTCTAGGTGGCAAGTGGTTTTGGAGACATATGGAGGTGGTGGGACCCACACTAGCTTGATTTTTCAATGACACATGGCAGCTCTCTCTTGCCAATTCGAATTCATGGGAAGGTGGACACTCTGGGGTGAGTTGGTAAGTCATAACACATGGCATTGAGCATATTAGGTCGAAATGGGAAGGAATAGTAACCTCCATGGGAGAGGAAGAGTCAAATTGGAGACTAGTGGACACGTGGGCTAGATTCCCTAGTTTTATGACAACAATAATGAAGCATCTATGACATTTTATGACAAAATTCAGACCTGACTTCTTACACCTGACCATTATGACATGTCAGCCCCAAAAATAGGCTCAAGAAGGCACTCATGGAGTTGGAGGAATCTAAAGAGACTCAAATTCGAATTTGGGAGAAGATGGAAGGTTGGAACTAGGAGACAAGTGGCAAATGAGGAATATTTTCTAAATGGAAAATTATTGAATCTATTGAGAGGATTTCGACCCCTTGAAGGCTAATGTTGGTTATAAAATGTAGAAATCAAGTATGAGAATGGCTTTTGATGATTTGAGAAAAATTGCATTTGTGAAGAGAGAGCTAGTGGATGACTAGTTTCTTGCCTTAGCCAATTTCGAGGGTGAAAGATTCCCATCCAAGTTGGTGTTTGGAGAGGCCACTCAGGTCTTTCATGGTGCTTTAATGGAGTTTTTATTTGCAGGTAGCAGCTACAGGAAGTTTCATGGTTTGGTTTAGTGCAGCACTTTCTCTCCACCGTTTCCAGTTTTGAAGGCATATTTGTGCTCCTTGAGGGAGGGCGTTTTTGGTGAGCACTTGTGCTTCTTGAGAGAGATTATCATTATATATTTATGATTGTAATAGCTTCATATCCTCTGTTATTCATATTCAGAAAGTCTCAGGTCGAAATAACCACTAGTTGTATGCAAAACTATTGATTAATGAGCAAACAATGTCCATTTCCCCAATGCATTGATGTATGACACTATAATGTTGATTATTTCGAATGGATGGATGATTCTCTGATATATTTGTGATAAATATACTTCCATGGATGTCTTCTACAAGTTTCATGTACTGTACTTGAGCATTTGAAGCATTTTTACTCAGTTTAGTTGTATTGGGAGGTGAAATAGTGCCATTTCCTCAAGGGTCGAATTGGGGGTTTTTGCTGTTGAATGTGAGAGAGTTAGAACAGTATTAAAAATCAATTAATGGTGCATATGAGACTTTAATCACATACTTAACACATTATATACCTCTGTTCATAAATTTGTGGGAGTTTGGAGGCATTTGGAAGGCCATTTGCAGTGTTACCCGAGGGGGATTTGATGCACAACTTACTAGTCAAAATTACATATATTGATCAGAATACAAATCAAGTTTGCAGCAGTAT
This sequence comes from Larix kaempferi, assembly GCA_027924585.1. Classification (NCBI taxonomy): domain Eukaryota; kingdom Viridiplantae; phylum Streptophyta; class Pinopsida; order Pinales; family Pinaceae; genus Larix; species Larix kaempferi. Next base: position 18,164,026 of record BSBM01001646.1, read on the forward strand.
TTGGAGGGCCATAAAACATCCCTGAACCTTATATTCAAGTCTAAATACCATTCATACACTCCTACAGGATATTTGGGAGCATTTGGGTTGATTTGGAGGTCAAAACAGTAAAACTAGTCAAAGGTCGAAATTGGGAAAAAAAGTGGAAAATTGGGCATTTTAATAAAATTTGAAAAAGGGATATTACAACTTCTTCGATATTTGCTTATTTAGGATCTTGGAAGTGAGTTTTAAAATCTATCCTTCCAGCCTCTACTATATCTCTAAAGGTACTTACTTTAGTTGCATATGGGTGAAGGATCTCCCCAATAACATAAGTATGTTTTCTATGATTAGAATAATAGTAGAAAAAAATATTATTGTCACCTTCATTAATCTAGATGACTGTGCTTTTAATTATCTAGGAAATCTCCTCCTTATCCAGTGGTTCTTTTTTTTTCTTTCAAGTTCTTTAAGGGACTGAGCTTAATCTTATGAAAAAATGCCCACATCATTGTTGTCAAAAATGGCTCTAATCCCTTCCTCTATGTCCTTTAAACCTTTTTGGAAGTTTGCATCATTTGTGGAATCCCACCACTTCATGACATGTTTTATTCTTTTAATATTTTTTGCAAATTGTTTCATGGAAAAAAAACCCTAACAGTGGATCCATAAGCTTCCATGTGTTAATCACAAGATATCTTAAATATTTCTCAAACAAACAATCATGGTTGATTTTCAGTGGACTCGAAGGTTTCCAATTGCCTTGGTCCAAGTAAAGTGGGATCGGTAGATGATCAAAAGCTCACCTCAACCCAAACATATATTTAATTTTAATGATCTCATTAAATAGGGTTTCAACCATCAAAAATCTATCCAATCTTCTAGATATTATCCCTCTACCTCTTCTAGCATTCCTCCAAGTTGGTACAATCTTGATTGGTTCAACATCTACCAGGAGATGAGACTCAAAAAGGTGTGTAAATTAATCCCCAAGAGGATCCTTTCTAGCAATATCCCCCAAAATTTGCATTTGACAAAGGGTGAAGTTCAAGTCTCCTCCCAATATCACATTTCCTCCACTTCATAAACCAATGTTTGCTAAATTGTCCCAAAAGGTTTTTCTTTCCAAGAGGAACCATAAGGCACATATATATTAAGTAACTTTATATATTTTCCAATATCCTTAATAACAAGATCCATCAAAATTTCAGAGTTCATAACAAAAGAGGCAATGGAATCAAACTTTTAGTTCCACCCTATAACTAAACCTCTAGACATACCAATAACGTCAAAGGTACAAAATTACAATATTTTAATACAAAATAATTAAGCACTAGTTCTCTTTCACCTAAACACATTGTTTCTTGTAACATAACTACATTGGGATTGTAAAAATGAAAAAAATAGAGCTAGTTGTTTTTGGGCACCCCAAACCCCTGTAATATTTAAAGAAAGAAAAATCACTTTTTAACCTACTTCCAATCCTTGCCCACTCTAACAACCCTATCAATGATCAATTTTCCCTACCCTATTCTCCTGTTTCACCTAATATATAGCCAATGATATGTTGGATTTCCTTTCTACGGAAATAAGCATCCTTTTTTCCATGGCTAGACCTAACCTAGTCTCCTCATATTCCCCCTCCGTAGATTTTTTGAACCTCGAAAGATAGGAAGATCTCACAACAAGTTTTGGGGTTTTTTGCTTGTTAACTAATCGAGATAAGGTATTTATGTCTTACAATTCCACCAACATTCATTTAATCGAGTACAAAGCTAATGAATCATGACCAGAATAGACAAAGATGTTCAGGCTCAAATTAGGAGGATTCCCCCCATCGGATTCTTCTCTTGGGTCTAGAAGTGAAACAACCCTCTATGAATCATCTTCCACTCTCATGACCTGGCAAGGAAATATCTAACTAGAGCTTAATTTTTTCTAAAAAATATTGGTTTAAAGGAGCCTCTTTGCCCAAAAAATACAAGGGACCTTCAATCACATCAAGAAGACACACATGGGATTCAAAGGTTTCCATACCTTTATTAGGGTAATGACTACATGGATTTGAGAGTGGCTGATGAATTGGTGTAGTTTCCTAGACCGTGGATGAAGGATTGTCCTATTCTTGAGATTCTAAACCCCCTTCTTTGAATTCTAAGCCAATTTTCAGAGAGACGTCTAGAATAACCTCTACCATCATCCCCCCCATATTTTTAATCCACTTATTTTTGGGATTTATCAAGTATAATATTATATATGATCAAGCTTCTATTAGATGAACAACCTTATGGAATAAATTGCAATGCAATTGGAGTCTCTAGTAATCCAACTTCTTGAGAAATTTCCATGGCCCCCACTCTATCTCTAGGTCTGCTATAATTTCTTCCAACATATCCAATTCCACCAATATATGAGCCATCCTCCTATATGGTTTTTCCATCCAACCTTCTTTGAATTCCATAAACCTCCCTATTTTATTACCAATTGATTCAATAATTTTTTGATGGCATAGTTCTAGAAGAAGACTTGGTAACAAAACCCATGTCTTTTGCATGTTATTAGGTTCCTTTCAAGAATCAAACCCAATATCCCATTTTTTTAGAAAAAGTTTAAATGGTCCCCACATCTAGTCTTTACCCATTACAAACATTGCATCATCCTTTCACTTCAATATAAAACACAGCCACCCATGAACTAGAACATGAAAAGTAGACATGTAACCTAAGAGAGGTTTACCAAATTCAACTAGTCATCCCTTTCAAGGCTCATTTCTTACCATTTTTTCCATAAACCTACCTACAACCACCTAAGACATTAATCCTTGGACTTCATCCTTCTACAAGTCCCTTATAATAATCATTTTAACTAAATCTTATATTTGATTTGATGTTGATTTCTTACTTCGAATCCATGAATCCTTCACACTTTTAACTACACCCTCCTCTAGAACCTCTCCACTAGTTTTCAACGTCTCCAAAATATAACCTCCAATCTCTATCGAATGTTGGATTCCCTTTTATATGTTAACAAAATTAACTGGCATGTGCACTATCTACAAAACACCAAGGGTATGGGATTTCATGTAGATCAAGGATAGAGGAGAAAGAGTAAATATATTTATTAAATCAATATTTATATCCATGGTACTTTACCTTATCTATTCCAACTCAAATCCCCCAGATATTACATGCCTTCTTCATATGTCTAAAATTCTCTATTGTCACCTTTAAAAGTACCCCACATGTGTGCTTAGATTTTCCCCATATCTTGATAAGCTCCTCGTGTGACAAAAAATAGAACAAGGGCAATTCCCTTCTCATTTCCATAATCCACCATATCCTCCATGCAAGAAACCTTATAAATGGTAAGACCTACTGGTTTTCTCTATGTGCTTGTCAAAGTTATATCGCTAGGGTTTCATCATCTAAATTGGGTCTGACACCTCAAACTTCATCGATCCTTCTACAATCGATAAAGGTAGTATCAATAGGTTTTACTCCCCCTACAAATGCATGGAAATTATTTGTATATCTAATATCATCGTATCCACCTCAATTGATGGTATTTTTAGAATTCATATACCTAAATCCAAGATTGTAGACCAAAATTAGGTATGGTTTATAATGCATCCAACCAGCAATAGTTCCTTCATCATCTTGATATCGCAATATCACTTTCCATAATCCGACAATATGCACACTTGATATTAGGCAAACCCCATTGGATATTTCTAAAGCTTGGCAACTTTGTGTGTCATGTTGAATAGATTTTTATGACCCAAAGGGTGCATATATGGGGTTAAATGTATATAATAGGATCCCAAAGGGGGAATATATGGGGTTAAATGTATATAATATGACCCCAAGGGATCATATATGGGGTTATACAAGGGGACATATTGGGATAAATGTATATAATATGCCCCCAAGGGGATCATATATGGGGTTAAATGTATACAATATGATCCCAAGAGGGAATATATGGGGCTAAATGTATATGTAAAGAAGTAAATGTATATGTAATAGTGGTTGACATAATAAAAGGGCCTCATGTGCAATGTGTGAATAGGTATATATATAGAGGTAATGTAGTCATTATTGTGGAACATGTGAAATGATTATATGATTGTCTTGGGGTAGTTGGAGAAGGATATCCTATTATTTAAGGATTGATTGTGTAACTTATATTTCTTAACTATATTGGGAGTTTTTCTCCACATTTTCATTGTTGCACATGGTGTGTACCTTTGTCTTTTATGATATTTTAAGGATTTGGTTCATAACAATTGATATCAGAGCTTGGATGCTTCCAAAATGCGCAATCTTGGTATTTTCAATATAATTAGCCTCGGAGAACATAGAAAACTATATGTGGTACGAATATCAAGTTCTGGTTCATTACAAGTTCTAATTTATAACCTATGGAAGTTAGGGTTTTTTACTAGTCCAAAAACTAGTCTCAAACAAGTGTTCTGGGTAAAATTGTTATATTTGAATCTTGAAGATCCACATTGAGTGAGACTTGTTTCATCATCAAGGATACAGAAGGTAGTGTTTGCGGTGCTAATTTTAGACATGTATTATGCTATCATTGTTTACAAGCTTTGGCACCTTGGTGAGGCAAGAGAATCCCTTGTACAACACTATAGCTTCATCTCCACATGTCCTTCTCCGTGTTTGTTTCAGACTTCACAAATTGTAGACTACCCTCCATCTAATACTTTGTGCTTCACCATATATATATATGACCTTCAAGTATTTGGAGATTCCATGTTGGTGATAAATTGGCTCAAAAGAAAACAAAGATGCTCACACACTCATTTATTGCCATTGTTAGATGAAATTCATGAAATCAAAGAAAATTTAACTTCTTTACATGCATGCATGTACACAGGGAACGCAATAGGATTGTAGACTCCCTATCTAAGGCGGGTCTTCAACTAGCTAAAGGCCAGCTTAAAATAGAAGAGCACAATGGTGAGCATATCTCTCGCTATTACCACCAGTCATTCATAGAAATAGGAAATACAAAACATGACATGGGATATCTCTTTTGAAGAACATTTTTTTAAAAACTCAGTAGGTTAAATATTTGAATGCAAAAATCGCTCCAAGATTTGAACCAGATCCAAGCTCGGCCGTGTAGTGGTGTGCAGGGTTTTCTCAGATTCAGAGGTGTCGTGCTTCCCCCTGGAGCTTAACATCAAGGTTCCCTATGATCAAGGTTCCCAAGCCTTTCATCAAGGTTCTGTTCTGAAAATCATTGGACTTGAAAGCAAAAAACGCTCCAAGTTTTGTACCAGAGCCGAGCTAGGCCTTGTAGTGGTGTGCAGGGTTGATTCTGAGGCATCGTGCTTCCCCATGGAGATTTTCTAGGTCTGTTGGAGGACTTCTATGCGCTGGAGTGAGAAGTTTCAAAGTTTTTTGTGATCAAGAAGAGCAGAGCTGTGGAGACTATGTTTGAGATCAGACATGGAGCCGATATAAGCTTTCTTCCTGGAGACGAGCCCCCTGATCTTGAGAGTCCCTAGCTTGGTGACCAGCTCTCCTCTGCGTGGGAGCTGAGCAGTAGAGTGGGATCTTCATTTAGGTTCTTTTTTCTGAGTTAGGATCTTGGTTTTGTTCTTGAGGATTATGGGACTCGATTAGAACTATTTGGGCCTTATGGATCCTGAGGGGGGTGATGTCCCTCCACCCGAGATCTTAGCCTTTCGAAATTTGGTTGCAACCACAGGCAAGAGGAAACAGCGGGAGGAGACACAAAAGTTTGTGAGAAAACTGGATAACATCCCAAGTGTAGCATTACCTGAACCCGAAACTTGCAGATCCGCCCTGAACCTTGCTGAGAGGGGTTTAACAGGACAATTTACGGGATTATGGCCCTCTCCCAAAGTGGTAGAGGCTTGGGTACAGCGAAATTGGAGACCTCTTACGAAGGAAGGTATCAGAAGTTACATGGTGGGAAAAGGATTTTTTGTAATTGTCTTTGAAAGTGCAGAAGACAGGCACCTAATTTTTCAGAATGGACCGTATTTTATGGGCCCCCAGGGCTTGTATTTGAACAATTGGACACCAAACTTTGATCCCACGTAGGATGTGCCATCAGCGGTTCTGGTATGGGTGCGCCTACCCCACCTGCCCCTTCATTGTTGGAATCTGAAGTCACTAGAAGCAATAGGAAACAACCTGGGCAAATACATTGACCGAGCGGACCAAAAGGATCATTATTCTTGCGCAAGAATATGTGTAGAGGTTGATTTGGAAACCGGTCTCCTGGAAGCCATCAAATTAACAATTGGAGATTGGATTCATATCCAAGACCTGGATTATGAACATCTTCCCTTTAAATGTTGATTCTGCCACGGATATGGCCATTTTTCCATGGATTGCAAAAAGAGAATTGAAGAAGAGGAGGAAACAAATAAAGCTGAGCAATGGTCCCAAGTGCAGAAAACAACCAAGTCAAATCTTAACAATAGTAAAAAAGGGAAAGAGATAGAGAAAGTGCCCAATGAATCTTCAACAGGACAGCAACAAGGTGATGACAGCACATCAGCAGTAAAGCCAAGGGCAGAAGTCAAAAGTCTGAACGCTCCAGAAGCAATTAAAAATTCCTTTGCAACTCTCGGCACCTTAGAAGACAAGCCAGAGTCAGCAACATTGGACACTGTTCAGCAGACCACTTCCTTCGAAGGGGTACAAGAAAGGACTAAAAATCTTACTCCTCTAGCTCATTCCCCAAGCGGAACTTCTTCCCCTCTCTCCTATGCGGAAATGGCAAGTAAGAAACCGATGGAAAACTCTGGCTCATCTGAAGATGAGACATTTGACAAACCTATGAAGAGAGCAGGAAGGAAATCTCTCAAAGATGTAAGAGAGGAAGAAGCGGAGAGACACAAAATGCAAGGTAATCAACCTACCATTGAAATGTCTATTGGCAGAAAAACTAGAACTAGAGTAGGAAAGGGAGGCCCTACTCCTCCACTACCTGGGAAATAATGCAACTCATCTCTTGGAACTGTAGAGGGTTGGGGAATCCTGCAAAAGTTGATGTGGTAAAAAATTTGTTGAAGTCTGAAAACCCTGAGATCCTCATGCTCCAAGAGACCAAAGTTGGAGGGGAAGCCCTCCTTGAGATAAGTAAAATGAAGTCGAATAAAAATGCTGGGAAAGTAGTTAGTGCAAGGGGCACCGCCGGAGGGTTGGCTACTCTTTGGGAGGACAACAATTTCAATTGGAGAGCGCCTATGAGACGGAGCATTGGATATTTACTGAGCTCTTCCATATTACCAGTAAGATGACCTTTTCCCTAGTCAATCTTTATGTTCCTGTTATGTATGCTGAGAAGAAAGAATGTTGGTATTCTTTGGCTAAATTTTTAGATATGCGTTCTACCAAGAATATAATTCTCACCGAAGACTTAAATTTAATTTTCGAACCTAAGGAGAAGCGAGGAGGCATCATGAGCATAGATTATCTTCTCCCTTTTGTTGAAAATCTGGTGCAGCAGTGGGATTTGATTGACTTTAAACCAAAAAAAGGGCTCTATACCTCGTCAAACAACAAAGTGGGGGAGTCACATATATCAGCCCGATTGGACAGATTCCTTTTGCAAAGTACCTTTCTCGTTGAAAAGAAGATCATCTTCTCTAAAATTATGCATAAGATGAGTTCTGACCACAAGCCTATCGTTTTACAGATTGAGGATGAGGTAAATCTGGGACCCATCCCCTTCCGGTTCATCCCTCTCTGGGTTGAAAGAGAAGGGTTTGCTGATACGGTTCTGACGGATTGGAGCATTCCTGTCACGGGCTCGCTCAATTTTGTGTGGGAACAGAAACTTAAAGCCACCAAAGTGGCTTTGAAAAATTGGATAAAAAAGCCCACCATTACTCCTTCAAGTTACCGAAAGCATTCTACCAATCAGCTGCTCGAAATGCAATTTGAGTTGGAGAACAAAGAAATTACTCTCACTGACATCCAGATTGAGAAAGCATCCCAACTCTCCACCCTCCGCTCTTATAAGCATGAAGAAGATTATTGGAGACTTAAGTCCAGAAGTCTTTGGCTCAATTCAGGAGACAGAAATACAAATTACTTTCACAAACAGTTCCGAAGCATGGCTTTCTCGTAATCACATAGAAGAAATTCAGACTTCGGATGGTGTAGTCCACAAGGAAGAAGATCAATTAAAAGACGCAACATCTGCCCACTTTCAGTAGCTCTTTACAGAAGAAAGCACGGGAAGTGAGGAGGAATTTTCTGCCTTTCTTAATCACATACCCCGGCTGGTGGAAGAGAAGGATCATTCAGATCTTTTGCAGACCTTCTCTGAAATTGAAATCTGCAATGTCATTTGGTCGATGGAACCGGATAAAGCTCCTGGGCCCGATGGATTTTCCATTCACTTCTACAGAGTTTCCTGGGACATTATTAAGTTGGACTTACTTCGGATGATCAAAGGCTTCCTCCAAAAAGCAAAGGTGGGAGGCAGCACAAACTCGACCTTCCTGGCTTTAATTCCCAAGGATTCAAACCCTGGGACCTTTGAGAAATTCAGACCCATATCGTTGTGCAATGCTTCATACAAAATTGTGTCCAAACTTTGGTGAATAGAATCAAGCCACTTCTGGAAAAACTTATCTCTCCCAGTCAAGGCGGCTTTGTCAAAGGCAGACACATTATGGATAATGTGGTTCTAGTGCAGGAAACCATACATTCCAGCAGTCAAAGGCAGGAGCAAGGGATGCCTATTAAGCTTGATATGGCCAATGCCTTCGACCGAGTAAGACACTCCTTCCTTTTTCAAGTTCTCCTTTCTTTTGGATTTAGTGTTGATTTTGTTAGGCTGATCAAAGATTGTATAGGAAATCCATGGATAGCCCCCCTGGTAAATGGCAGGCTAGCTAAGTATTTTCAGGGCTCGAGGGGCATTAGGAAAGGCTGCCCTATGTCACCATTCCTGTATATCCTGATGGCCGACTCTCTTAGCCGGAAATTGACTGCTGCGAAGTTAGCAGGGATAGCTCCTGGTATCCGGGCGGTGAAAGAGTTAGAACCTATAAACCATGCCCTGTTCGTCGATGATTCTCTCCTATTGGGAGGTGCCTCTGTTCGAATAGCAACGGCTTTCAAAGAAATAATCCAAAGCTTCTGCAGAGTCTCAGGTGCTCTTGTCAATAAGAGAAAGAGCGTGGTCTATGGCTGGAAGGCAGATCAAAATTCCATACTTCACATTGCTCACTCATTAGGCTTCTCAGGATTCGCTCTGTGGGATTCCATCAAGTATCTAGGCCTGCCCTTAACCCTAGGCAGAGCGAATGCAACTCATTGGATATAAATCCTTAGCAAAATCAAAGCAAAATTGGCAGGCTGGGGGGGTCAGTGGCTAACTAAAGAAGGAAAGCTCATTTTGATCAAATCGGTAATATCTTCACTTCCCATCTATCAAGCCTCAATTATTCTGGCACCTAAATCGATCTTTGATCAGATATCAAAACTAATCCGAAATTTCTTATGGCAAGGAGGTAATAGAAACCATAAAAAATATCATTTGGTTAGCTGGGACATGGTTAAACGGCCTTACTCCGAATGTGGTCTTCAGGTGCATGATCCAGGGATTGCAAACCTGGAAATGGGTGGTAAGATTCTGTGGCACCTCTTCTCAAAACAAAGACACCCTGTCAGCCAGATGCTAATTAAAAAATATTTGACCGGGCTCAATGTGGATAGCATGGATGATGGCATCACCAGCAAGGGAACAGCGATTTGGAAGTTATGCAGTCAAGCGTGGGAGTTCTTCAAATCCCATATGTACCGAATTCCTGGCAACAGTAAGCAAGTTAGGTTGTGGGATGATAAAATAATAGGAATTCAACCTCTCAGGGATTCTGGCGAGTTTGTTGAGCTGCATGAGTGGCTTATCCACCGTGGCATTAATAAGCTAGCAGATACCTCAATGTGGGATCCCTGAGGAAATTGGATCGACTGGCTCCTCCCACGTCCTCCAACAGAGATGAAAGACCAAGAAATCGAGCTTATGAAATCGCTGACTGGGATAGCTCCGGTGCACGCTCGTACTCGTGACAAATGGGGTTGGGGCCAGACAGGAATCTACACTGCAGCTCGTGGGTTTAAATCACTTCAACCGATTCAAACAGTGAACCACACTGTTGCTCTCTGGAAGCACATTTGGGATCCATTTAGCATCCCAAAAATCAATTTCTTCTGTTGGGTTCTTATGCATCGAAGGATTTTAACTAGGGAGAACTTAAATAAGCGTGGAATAGTAGGACCACACAGATTCCCACTATGTTGTATGGCACTGGAAACAATAGACCATATCTTCATTGATTGCCCATACACTCAGGAAGTCTGGCAACAAATGCTGCAGGGACTCAACGTCCACTTGCCTTTGCAGAGCACGATAGTCAACATTTTCTCTACCTGGAAAGAGCGGTATCCTCATGCTATCACAAGCAAATCCCTTTGGTCAAAAATCTGGCTAGCACTCCCTAAATATATTTGCTGGGAAGTGTGGCTAGCCAGGAATGAAGGCATCTTCCAAAGCAAAATGGGCCCCCCTTCAACTGTGGTAGCAAAAGCAAAAGCCTTGTTGATAGAAACTTTGAATAGCTGCCACTCTCACCAAGATAAGCATCTCCTCCCTGAAGAGATTGGATGGCTTGGCGTACCCTTGCAGCAGGCCAGGAACAAGAACTACCAGCATCCAGGCAGTGACCCTTTGTGGAGAATCCGAGTACTGAAACAGAATTTCAACAGTGGTGGTAGAAACAGGGAAAATTCACGATTTTCTTTGAAGGTGCAGCAAAAGGAAACCCAGGTATTTCTGGAGCGGGAGGAATTCTCTATGGTTCGGATGGGCAAAGAAAAGACACATTTAGCTGGGGCCTTGGCCATAGCTCAAATAATCAGGCTGAAACTTTGGGTATTTTCAAAGCATGTCAGCTGGCTCATAAGAATGGTGGACAAGCCATTCAAATCTTTGGGGACTCGGAAATTTTAATCAAAATCTTAATCATGAAAGATAGTTTTAAAAATGCAGTGCTCAATCAGATTTTGCAGAGGGTTCATTCACTGCTGCAAAACTTCAGCTCTATCTCCTTTTATCATATTCTCCGGACACATAACAAGGAAGCCGATGCATTGGCGAACGAGGGTTGTCTTTTAACTCAATCAGAGTTGATTAGGAATGCTGAAAATTCTATAAGGTCTCCAATTCCGTAAAAGGATTGTTCTTTTCTCCTTTAGTATCAGATTGTAGGATTTTCTTTTACAAATGACAAGTTGTAAATAGGGTTGTTTAGGCTGCGGCCCAACCATGTTTTTTCCAATTATCAATAATAATAATAAAATTAACCGTTCTTGTTATAAAAAAAAACTCAGTAGGTTACTGGCTTCCAGCATAGATAGTAGTTAGGGAAAAATTTTGGACAACGATTTTTTATATTTCAATTTGGTAATGTACAGAAAGGTATTAAAGGCGGTCTATCGACTACAGGATGGATACAAACAAGTATATGGTGTATCTTCTTCATGAATATTTTTTTGAAACATATAAAGGAACAATTTACTTTAATTGCTAACACAGTCAAATATGGTAAAGAAGCAGGGTAGTATTCTACAAGCGTGAAGAAATTTTTTGCATATCTATATAGACAAGAACATGCTTTATGCAAACTATTTGGACTTTGTATTCGGAATATATGTGAGGCATACATCGACAAATGTAATTTTATCTATATTATAAAATGATGAGTTTTTCCTGAGGAATATATATATATATATATATATATATTACAACTTGATGAGTTAGATTAAGTGTTATGAGATTTATGTAGGAGGATGAAAGTGTGATTGTCAGGGCTAATCATATTTATTGACTATTTTATTGGATATCCCTACAAAACTAATGAATAAAAAAATTCCACAAAATGGTCTTTATATATATCAACAAAAATCAATGTTATAACCAAATTTGGCACTTCTCCGTCTGTGACGACACTTGCATGTTCTACTCTCATGACGACACTTCATGAGGTTGTTGTGGGTCACACAAAAGGACACTATGGATGGAAGAGCCATATTTGGGACCTCTTTTAGGTGGCCTTAAATTATTCATGGTCCATTCAGTAGTAGGTGGCCTTAACTTATTCAAGAGGAGACCAAAACTGCTCCTGAAAAAACCCTAGAAATGGCAGTTTTGGGTCATTTTTTCACCCACGCGCAGGTTGCACTAGGATAAGTATCTCAAATGGCACACTTATGTGTGTGTGTCAGGTGATCAAAATTGTTTCATAGGTGATCATTATGGATTATTAAGCCATCCTTGAGTTCCTCTCTAGTGGATATCCCCCAACTACTGGGGGTAGATGCAAGTCATGGGGGATTTAAACAAAATAAATACCCAATGTCCCCATGTCGAGGCATCTTAACCAACTGTAAGTATAACCCTTTCCTATTATGACCCTATTGGTTGGTTGACCCTTCATGGGAAGCTAAGTCCACAAAAGCAAACCTTTAGCAATTCTTCATATATAACTATGAAGCATCACTTGCAATGGAAACAAAAAATACACCCAATCCAGTATCATTGTTAATTGGGTTAGACACTTAGCCAATAGTGAGGTTTATGCATAACAAAAAGGAACTAGGAACTCTAACGCCTAGATAATACCACAATAATGTATTCCTCAAAATGGAAAAACTATGATATTTGCAACTGAAAGATTAGACCTACCGCACCAATTCATTCCTCAGACTAAATCTATACACATAACTTTGTTCACAGTGTCAATTGGAAAATTGAACTTGTCATTATTAAGGAAGTTGGGTTCCAATTTCATATGTCCATCAAAACCATTCCAGACTCTACAAATTGTTCCCTTGAGACTAAATATCAATATTAACCATTGAGTTGAGAATAATGAAAGAAATAGAGATTATAAACCCTCGATGTATATTAAAACTCATAGTAAATGAGGAAAACATCATCCTTGGACAATTTGGATAAAGGTTGATATGGGCATGCAAAAGGAGAGTTCCTTTTGACACTCAACATATTGAAACCTCCAAATACCATCAGAAACACCATGCCCGAATGCCTCGAAGCTAACAAAACTCGTGTATTCACTTGTTGAGTACATTGATAGAGATGAGGATATACATTGTGTACTGTAGACGTGGAACAACCAAGTGACTCTACACGAACACCCAAATAATATCCCTTGGTTTTTTTATTCTTCCTTAAATGGGAAACATTTGCATTGATTGGAAATGTCCTCTGTTTCAAACAAAGCAAGTGATGGTAGTGAGAGGACATGTGAACACACCTTCCAAATAAAAATTTTAATGAGAAAAGGACGAATGGATTACTTTGTTTAGACAAATAGGTAGCCATGTTCTCAATTGTATAGGCTTTGTATTAATCCAAGCATCGATGTTTCTAAATATTGCATATGCACCCTAACGTTAGAGATAAAGGATCCCAAAAAATCAATATCTACCAAAAAAGCAACACTTACAATGTCAAAACCACACAGTTATTAATTACTTTGTGCAGATGAGAAGACAAATGAAGGGAGAAAGCGATGGTAGTGAGAGAATCACAACTTTCAAATAACTTTCTTAATGATGAAATGAAGGATGGCTCGCTTCGTTTGGGAAAATAGGTCGCCATATTCTCAATTTTATAAGGTTTGTATTAAGTCAAACATCAATTATTCTAAATCTTGCATATCCACCCTAACAATAGAGATGAATCTCAAAAAAACAATATCAAACAAGAGCCACGAGGTGTAAATGTCGTCGACATTGCCATCTTCTCTTGTGAAAAAGAGAAAGAGCAATTGCTTTACCAAGACGTGTTAAGTAAGATTAACATAAAATTTCAATTCTTATTGCCAAGTTGTAATTAAAGTTTATCATGTATTAGTTTATTTTTGTCAAATGAGTATTGAACTTTATCATGTGCTAGTTTGTTGTTTTAGGGGAGATATTACTATCAACAATACCTAACCACAAGTCACGCATTCGCATAAAAGAATTAAAAGATCCCAATAATTACGCCAAAGATTTGAAGGGAGAGAATCAATGAACCCTAAAATTTAAACAAATGAAAATATTTGAATTACTATGTAATGACAAAGCATGTGATACCCTCTTTTTAACGAAGCAGTCTTTTATATTATGTTATAATGTGTGGAGATTATTTTAAAGTATATACTCTTGCACATGAGAGTCATAATGCTTGAATACATCTTCAATTTAGAGTAGCATCCCCTAATCTTATTTATTTTTGACAATGTAAAGCTTTTTATCTCGTTTGTTGTTTCAAGAGCTATCAATTTATTTTTATTATATTTTTAACTTTTTCATATTTTACCGGAACACATTCATTGAAAAATATATTTAAATTATTTAAAAATAAACATGTCAACTTATCACCGCACTAAATATGTAAATCAAAACCCCTTTTACATTTTAAATCACATTTTGTGAAGTTAACTTGTGGATGAACATAACTCATGGGAATGATGCATGATGAATTCCCTTTTCTCCTAATTGAGGTGTTGTTATATAAATAGTTCAAGTTTAAATTTTAATAAATGCAAAGGTTTTAAATATATATAAATATAAAATTAATATGGAAATCAAGTACAATTGTATGTGATTTGAATGGAGAAAATGGAGATTTGAACATGGTTTTAGTTGACATATGGTGTTGTTATGCATAATTTTGAGTTTAAACTTTAATAAATGTAAATGTAAAGGTTTAGAATATATGTATAATGGAATATGTTTGAATTTTGATGTAATTTTTTGTTATTCCTATGACCGTAGTAGAGACCTTAGTCCACTTGAGGTGAAGATAGATATCATTTTTTTGGGGAAAAGATGCTTTTAATAAATGTAAAGGTTTAAAATATATGTATAATGGAATATGTTTGAATTTTGATGTAATTTTTTGTTATTCCTATGACAGTAGTAGAGACCTTAGTCCACTTGATGTGAAGATAGATATCATTTTTTTTGGAAAAGATGCTCTGAAGGATGATTGTGTTGATTCTATGCAGTCATTATTTATGGGATTGTTCTACTTATGCTGATCCTATGCAGTCAAATATTTTGGAACTGTTATTTGGTTTTGAGATGTACTTTTTGATTCTATATAGAATAACAAAAGTAAGAATTGTTTTTAATTACAATATGTTAAAGCAATGTTTTAATGCAGGATTAATAATATATTGTGGTATAGTATTCCTCAATTAAATTTATATATATATAATTTGAAAATTAAATTTATATATATAGAATTTGAACATTTTTTGTGGTATTGTATCGATGAATAAAATTTATACATAATTTACAATATTAAGAATTTGCACATTCTGTCACTATACTATACTATACTATTATTAAAGTAGGCCCTATTACCTCCACGGGAGTTTAAAAAATAGTTTGTATTTCAATTTCAATAAATTCCTTATGTCAGGTTGATCATCGTGATACCACTCTACATTCTGCGGCCGAAGCTAGAAATCTAACAAAGCAATTGGGAATAAATACAAAGCACCGGGAGTAAATTATTGCCTCAAGGAGAGATGCACCAGGTTCCAATCTTGTTTCATAACTATTACATTAAATTGCATGTGGGTTTATCCAAGTAGATGAGCTATTTTTTTAATTTCATTGTCTCTTCTCAAGCATATTTCACATTCTTTGGTGCATGCGACTAGCTTATTTTTATAAGCAACCACAGTCTTTACAAACTCGTGAGAACAAAGACTTAATTAATTTAGCCCGTAAAAGGAATATAGCCCATAATGCCATGGGAGCTCTTGCAGGTTGGGTGGGAGGGATAAGTTCGCATGCCTCTTTGCTTCATTGCTCCTCCGCATATGTTTCATTCCCTTTTCGCTTGCTTTCGGCTCTATATTTTCATGCCACTACTTTTGTTGAATCACGCCTACCATTTACATGATGTCACTACCAGCATTGTCATGGTTTATGCAGAGAATATTTAAGCTACATATAAATGTTATTCGTGCACAACTGAGCAACCAACTAGTTCATTGGTGAATATTGAAGCTACAACAAATGTTATTCATGCAAAACTGAATAGTCAGCTAAATCTTTATAATTTTAACAAATGTTACAAAAGTTTAACCAAATACTGCCTGACCTGATATGAAAGCACTCAGTTGTAAATAACGTAGGAAAATGGTTGCAATGAGATGGTGATTGTACTGAGTATAGTGGTTTCCAGTTTAAAGTTATTAATGAACAAAGTAATCTACGATGCAACAAGGCAGAACTTTGGCATTATGAATTAAAGCTTCTCTTCAATTGATTTTCATATCTCTCTCGTCCATTTTGTTCGACGAGACCACTACGTCAGGTTATTAATTTGG
Organism: Larix kaempferi; assembly: GCA_027924585.1. Classification (NCBI taxonomy): domain Eukaryota; kingdom Viridiplantae; phylum Streptophyta; class Pinopsida; order Pinales; family Pinaceae; genus Larix; species Larix kaempferi. The sequence goes on from BSBM01001646.1 coordinate 18,180,440, forward strand.
GATAAGCAATTTCTGGTGATATTTTGAATGCGGCTTCCTGTGATATGAACGCAATGTAAACACAACTTAAGATTATTAGAGTTAGAAATAACATCCATCTGAATACGCATATCTGTATTTGAAGTTGTTATCCCACTGTTTTGTAATGATAAATTATTTCTCGTCCAAAAGAAGACAGACATGGAGTGTTATGCGTTAGAAAATATTGGAAATGCTTGCAAATCAATACCTCTTTCCCTGAAGAACTTTTACCCTGCATTCCTATTTTGGTCGCTTCATCCTGTAGTCCTGGTCTGGTCTACTCATCTCCTTTCGAAGCTTCTGGAGAATTTTTTTGCTTTTTCCGGGGAGAGAATCATTAGCGATGGAAGAGGAAGGTATGGGATTTTAGGGAGCAGGTGTATCTCATATGCTCAGGTTACGCAAGATTTGAAGGAAGTTGCAGAAGCTATTTATTATATATAAATCCCAATTCACATTCAAGGAAATACTTCGCAGACATAGGAGGAGGTCAAATTGTAAGGGAGTCGCTACTGCATTTGAATGCTCCTACCTCCCGGGTGGGATGGAAGCCATGGTTTGTGTAATATCCTAGCCAATATCTGACCAAGATATTTTCTTCCACTCAGAGTTTTAATAAAATTTTACTAGCAAATTTTAAGGCCAAATTCTCAAACTGGGCAGGATGTAAATGACGGGGATTGCAACTCTGAATGGGGATGGTAGGAATGAGATTAGATTCTAGAATTTATAAGGCTGAGTGTGCAGCAGCAGCTAAACATGGTCAAGGAAGAATTCCTTGGCACCAAGTACTAGAGCCATTCACTTTTCATCAATAGAGCAATTTTATTGCCTACTTCGAGGCTACCTGGGCTTCTAGCATATGCCAACAAGACTGGGTGAGGGTACTCAGAGTTTATGGAAGATTTATATCAGTCATTTAACTTATAAAATATACTAGGATAATTTCTTAGTGAACTTCGGAATGTTTGGAGTGATTGGGAGGTCGAATGCACATTGTGGACTGTTGAGCTAGTCAAATTATAGGCTTTTCCAAATGAGGCTAAATGCATCCAAATTCTTAATACATGGGCTGATATGGTAATTATACTGATTTATTAACATGCTCCATCTAACAAAATGCAAAATGGATGCTCATAATTGATTTAGTAGTCATAATGGTGAAACTAGTCTAGAACAAGCACTCGACTAGCTAATCTTGCATTTTAATTCATCAAACTGCTCCAATAAATCATAAACTATGTCCTGATATTAAATAAAGCTCTAATATATGATATTCAACAGATATAAGTCGAAATATAACTTCAGAACACTTCCTTTTCTATTATCTGATTGCCTTCCAAAGTACAATGCCTCACAGGCTAGAATTTCATTACAATAGAGGGAGAATGAAGATGAGAAGTAGGAAATTACTTTGGCTCTATTATGAAGTGGATTATCAGACCATATATAGGTTATATGTTTGATATTTCTACACTCTGAGCTTCTGATCTTCACTGGGGCACATTCACCAAACTAGCCCTCTCCTCTAAGAGAAACTCCTCCAAATCTAGTTGAGAAAGATGTAGAAGTGGGAGAAGAAGTGGAGATCAGATCTGAAGTTGATCTATGAGCATGGGAAGCCTCTGTTATCTGCAAATAATATCCCACTGGGATATCTGAATTTCATGGGGGCATCCACTGAATACTATCTTCTTCTTATGGTGATTCTCCTCCAAAATTAGCTGCAAATCTCCTATAGAAATGATCTCCTCTTCAAGTTGACTGTGGATATTCAATGTGGGACTGATATGAATGTTATTGGCTGCAATAACATATTCTAGACCTACATATCACTCACTGAAACTCATGGGGCCTTGGGGCACATCACCCAAGAAAAACTGTTGAGCCACATCACTCAACCAAGAGAGGCTCAGAGCTCTCAATACAAAATGCAAATGACAAAAGTTCTTGAATGGAGTTGGAAACATCATTAAATAGATGAGTTCGCTTGATGAGCAAGCCAATCCACACATGTGGATGAGGGAGGGCACATTCCTTGAGAGTAATAGAAACTCTTTGCTTTGAAAACTTTCTTTCCTTCACCTCCTTCACCGAATTTTGGCAAGTGTGCCTTAGGGAGCTTTTCTAGATGTTGCTACTTTCATTCTGACTGCTTTTCCTATTCTTTCCACTTTCTTTACTTTCCTTCTTTTATACTTTTTCCAGTTTTTTTGTTTGCTTTTGTCAGTTTCTAATTTGTTTTCCTTTCCTTCTTTCCTCCATTGGATTCCTTGCTTTTTCTGAGATTTGCCACTAAATCAAGAGTGGTCCACATGACACCAATTCGACCTCCTAGCCAAATCATCACCACTTGCCAACATTTATTAGAAATAAGTATTAATAAAAATAATACAACTCATAATTAATTCAAACTTCAGAATTTAATTAATTAATTAACTCATATGGTATAATTGCCTCAAAAATACCCCCATTAATTAAATTTGCATTTAATTAATCAACTTAGACCCCCTAGAGATGGGAGGATCCAAGTAGTGACCAAGGCCACTAGGGAGGGGACATGACAGTCCTCCCTTCCCAAGACTGCTTGTCCTCAGGCAGTTTCAAACCAGGATGCTGCAGAATCTTTTCATCTTCCCAGGTGGCACCTTCACTGGGCAGACCCTTCCACTACACTAGATACTCTTTAATAATTATGCTCCTCAACTTCCTCTCCCTTACCTAAAAAATTTCTTCTGGTTCTAAGACCAGGTGTCCTTCATCATCAAGAGGAGGCAATATTTCTGAAACAGACACCTGTTAGCCAACTGCTTTCTTCAGGAAGGACACATGGAAAACCTTGTGTATCTTGCTTCCTGATGGAAGATCTATTTCATAAGCAACTTCACCCACCTTCCTTGTGATCCTGTATGGACCTTAGAACCTTGGCAGTAGTTTCTCAGCCCCCTTCGATTTCAGTGGACTGCCTATAGGGTTTCAATCTCAAATAAACTAAGTCACCTTCTTGGAAGGTTCGATCTGTTCTCTTCTTGTCTACATACAGTTTCTGTGCAACCCATAAATTTTCCTTAAGTGCCTTGAGTATGTCTTGGCTCTCTTGCAGCCAATCTTTTGCCTTCTGTGCTCTACAATTCTGAAAAATCAGATCTGCAAAAGTGGGGTGTTCATATCCATATAGAGCTTTGAATGGAGTCATTCTTGTGAAAATCCTCACAACAGATCTAAGAGCTGATGTATACCTCACAAGAAAGATTATGATTAAGCAGGAAGATAGAAGAAGAGTGGTCAATGTAGTGTAAATGAGCAACAAAATAATAATACAGTAGAACTCGAATAGAAGCAAAATAACTTCACACACACTAATTCATTAATCACAAATGGACAAATAAATAATACAATGCATGAGGATTCGAATGCCAAGGTGGAAATTCGAATTAGCCTTCATGGAGAGATCAAAAGATCACTGGAGTGTCACCGGAGCACAACTAGAAGTCTTCATCATCATCAGTGGAGTCATCAATGCACAAGTAAATGTCAACCATCATTCAAACTGAGTCTAACTGAGTGTGGTAGGTGTAACTGAGTGTAACTGGCACTAACTGAATGAAGGAGGCTCAGTGGAGGGCACATGAGGAGCTAACTGGAGTTAGAATGGGAAGTCTAGTCTCACTAGAGGTCTATCGGAGTGATACAGTCAGTCTAGCCTTAAATCAAGGAAAGAACTGAAGATAACTGAAGTACAACTAAATGGTAGGTGAGAGAGGGCGCATGAGATGCATGTAACTGCATGCAGGGCGCACTAAGCACTAGGAGGGCTAAAACTGATCAGTGAGAAGCTCCCAAGGCTAGCTAACTAAGGGATAGGTGTTGGGACTGATGACTGGGATGCATGCAAGACTGAAAATGCAAATAATGAAAATGATGGTAGGACTAGGGTGGAGTATAGGAGTATCCTAACAATTTCAATGGACATATGAAACATGGTATTATAGCAGAATTCTCCCAGGTGTAGCCAATTGACCCATTCCTTTTGCTGCCCAGTAACACTTTCTGAGATACCCTTCCAGCCACTGATTTACCTTCTCAATTTGGCCATCAGTCTGAGGATGATAGCTTGTGTTGAGATTCAGACTAGTTCCAACCAACTCAAACAATGATTGCCAAAAAGCACTAGTGAACTTACTATCTTTGTCACTGATTATGGTCTTGGGCAGACCATGCAATCTGAATATTTATTTAAAGAAAAGTGCGGCTACTTGGTTGGCTGTAATAGTTGCTGTGATAGCAAAGAAGTGAGAAAATTTAGTCAGCCTATCAACTACTACAAAAATTTTGTCCTTACCCTGAGATTTTGGCAGTCCGGTGATGAAGTCCATGGACACACTTTCCCATTTATGTTCAAGAATTGGCAATGGTTGAAGGAGACCAGCAGGATGAGTGTGTTCAACCTTATTCTGCTGACATGCAATACACTCCCTCACATGCCTTAAAACACCATCTTTGAGGCCCTTCCAAGTGAACCTCTCTCTTACCTTCCGGTAAGTTTTCAAAAATCCAAGATGGCCTGCTACTGGTGCTTTGTGGGTAGCCATCAAAATCTGTTCTTTCAACTTGGGTTCAGGAGTTAGAAAAATTATGTTCTTGTAATAAATAACATCATTTATATCTTGGTAAGAGTCATCCTGAATCATCCTATCCAAAACTTCACAAGCAAATTGATTTTTTGAATATTATCTAGCTAGTTGATCTTTCCAATCAGTAGGAATTTGCAGCAAATAAAAAGTAGGTTTTCTAGAGAGGGAATTAGCAACTACATTCAACTTACCCTTCTTATATTCAATGTCAAAATCATAAGACTGAATTTTTCTTACCCATTTTTGTTGTCTATCATTCAGCTCTTTTTGGGTCAAGAAATGCTTCAGGATGTTGTGATCAGTCTTGACTATGAATGTGCCTCCCACCATATATTGTCTGAATTTAGCCAAGGCTTGCATGATGGCTAACATCTCTTTATCATAGATAGAATACAGCTTCTCATGGGGCTGCAATTTTCTGCTCTCATAAGCAATATGATGTCTGTTTTGCATTAATACTGCTCCAATGCCTTCACCTGAGGCATCACACTCCAATATAAAAGGTTGGCTGAAATATGGAAGTGCAAGTACTGGGCAGCTGCTTATAACTTCCTTCATTCTGTTAAAATATTTTTCAGCCTCCTCAGACCAACAAAAAGCACCCTTCTTGGTGAGGTCTGTCAAGGGAGAGGTGAGCTTAGAAAATCCTTTTACAAATTTTTTGTAGTATGTGCACAAGCCAATGAATCCCCTTAGGGCTGTTATGTTCTTTGGGTTTGGCCAATCAAGGATGGTTTGGATCTTCTACATGTGTAAATTGACTCCCTCTTTCCCAATGATGTGGCCAAGATAGAGGAGCTCCTTCAAACCAAACTCACATTTTGACAATTTAGCATAAAAATATTGTTCTACAAGAAGAGTTAAAACATTGTCCAAATGCTGCAAATGCTCTTCCCATGTCCTACTATAAATCAAAATGTCATCAAAAAATACAAGCATATACTTATGGAGCTGTTTGCTGAAGATTCTGTTCATGCAAGACTGAAAAGTTGCTGGTTCATTTGTCAAGCCAAAAGGCATGACTAGAAATTCAAAATGCCCAAAATGGCATTGAAAAGCAGTTTTCTAAATATCTTCATTTTTCATTCTGATTTGGTGGTAACTAGAACGAAGATCAATCTTGGAAAAATATTTGGCTCCATGCAGCTCATCAATCCTTGGAATAGGATATCTGTTCTTGATGGTTTTCTTATTTAAAGCTCTATAGTCAATGCACATGCGCATTGTTCCATCTTTCTTTTTGACCAAAACCACCAATGAAGCAAAGGGACTTGAGCTTGGTCTTATGAACCCCATCTCAAGCATCTCTTTGATGGTTTTCTCTATTTCATCCTTGAATCTCTTGGGGTGTTTATAGGGGTGGATTTTTATAGGAAAAGTACCAGGTTCTAGCTCTATCTAATGCTCAGTACCCCTGTCAGGAGGCATTCCATGTGGCAAATCTTCAAACACCTTTTTGTGTTTGTGGAGAAATATTTGGATATATTTTGGATGTTGTGACACATCAGTGGTGGTCCCTTTGGTGGTGATAAAACATTCATCAGCCCACTCTATGTCACCATGCCTTAGCACTGATCTCATATTGTGTGCAAAAATCACTTGTTTTGGGTAGGTGTTGACACCTCTCAAAATCACTTGTTTTCCTTCAGTATTTTTAAAGCACATTTGAGGAATCTGATAATTTACCACATGCTCACCAATGGAAAACAGCCATTGCACTCCCAAAACAACATTAGTATCAACAACATCAACAATATAAAAACTGTCAGTCACAGTATGGTCTCCAATAGTTACGTGCAGTTTGGGAATCCACCGGTCACACTGCATAGTGTTGTTTTTTCCTGGAATAATGACTGTGAAACCTACAAAAAAAAATTATTTGAGTTTCCTTCTCTTTACCATGGCTACATCAATGAAATTATGTGCGGCACTCCCATCCACCAAAACTGAAACTTTCTACCCTTCTACAACTCCCTTAAATCTCATAGTGTGGTAGCGGGGAACTCCAATCAAAACTGCAATTTTTCCTTCTGGTTGCGGGGGTTCTTCTTCTTTTTTTTGTATCATACCCCTCCTCTACTTATTCTTCTGCTCTTACTTCTGCACTCATTTATTCCTCATCACTTTCAGAAAATTCTTCTATGTAATGAGCCTTCCCCTTGGCACATCTATGCCCCGGAACCCACGGTTCTTAGCAGGAAAAACATAGTTTTTTCCTCCTTAACTCATCCTGGTCTCGAAATGAATATTCTTTTCTGTTTGGGGCAGCCACATTTCTGAATGGTGGCTTTTGATTTTGATTTTTAGCAGGTGCATTAAACTTAGGTGGATATATGGTTCTTCGGATTGCATCCTGCAAATCCCTTGTTCTGCTTACCGCTTCTTGCAAGGTGGCTGGTTTGTAGGCTTTAACCAACCCTTTTAAGGGTTCTGCTAACCCTTCTATGAAAAGAAGAATTAAGCGGACTTCAGATATATCAGTAACCATTACAACCAACTTTTGTAACTCAGAGATATAATCTTTTGGATTTCTGGTCTGCTTAACATGTGCCAATTCCCTGAAGGCAATTTCAGGGTCTCTTCTGTCGAATCTCTCCATCAATCTCCTAGTAAATTCTGCATATGAGGTCGCTTGGTCATGGCCCAAATTCCTCGTGCCATGGAACCACCAGTCATTAGATTCATCTTGAAAATGTAGAGTTTCCATTCTGATGGTATCCCTTTCATCCATTGGATTCAGCTGAAAATAGGTGTCTAGCTTCTGCACCCAGGAGCTAGCAGTGCATTTTGTTGACCCATCAAAGAAGGGTAGCTAAATCTTACGAATTGTACTTATCAATTCATAATTATGGGTTGGCTGCCTATGCCCTCCTCTTGGCTGATTTCTGTATTGTGCTTCACAAAAATCCTTGAAAGGCAGAGCCCTTCTGCACTCTTCACTTAGAGTCTGGTATTCAACATACCGATCTTCCCAAGTATTGACTGATTCAATGGGGATCTCAGGTTTCTCCCTATGTTCATCAAGGAATTTTGGCATGGTTTGTCGGGGCTGATCTTTAGATTCATCTTTGAATTCATTAGGCCTATTATGAGGACCAGTCTTAGAAAATATGATTCCACCAGGGATCTTCCTATCATCATTCTGAGAGCCACTGCAGCTCCCTTCTACCTCTTTTTGTCCTAACTGTTTAGCCAAAAATTCTCTAGTTTCTTGCCCATATTGAATGATATTATGGGATATGTCATGCGGCCCCTTTAACATACTCTGCAGAAAAATTATAAACTCTTCCTTATCATCATTTTCAGACATGTTGTTCCCCCCTTGTATTTTCCCTCCAGTGGATTCTACCTCTTCTTCCACAAATGGTTCTTCAGGGTTCTTTCCTTTGGGGAGTGGTATTCTCTTAGGAATCATAACAATTTTTTAAGATCAGGTTCAGAGGACCATGCTATGATACCATTGTAATATCCTATCCAATATCTGACCAAGATATTGTCTTCCACTCAGAGTTTTAATAAAATTTTACTAGCAATTTTTAAGGCCAAATTCTCAAACTGAGCAGGATGTAAGTGACAGGGATTGAAACTCTGAATGGGGATGGTAGGAATGAGATTAGGTTCTGGAATTTATAAGGCTGAGTGTGCATCAACAACTAAACATGGTCGGGGCAGAAGTCCTTGGCACCAAGTACTAGAGCCATTCACTTTTCAGCAATAGAACAATTATATTGCCCACTTCGAGCCTACATGGGCTTCTAGCATATGCCAACAAGACTAGGTGAGGGTACTCAGAGTTTATGGCAGATTTATATCAGTCATTTAACTTATAGAATATACTAGGATAATTTCTTAGTTAACTTGGGAAGGTTTGGAGTGATTGGGAAGTCAAATGCACACTGTGGACTGCTGAGCTAGTCAAATTACAGGCTTTTCCAAATGAGGCTAAATACTTCCAAATTCTTAATACAGGGGCTGATATGGGAATTATACTGATTTATTAACCTTCTCCAACTGACAGAATGAAAAATGGATGCTCATAATTGATTTAGCAGTCATAATGGTGAAACTAGTCTAGAATAAGCACCCAACTAGCTAGTCTTGCATTTTAATTCATCAAACTGCTCCAATAAATCATAAACTCTGTTCTAATATTAAATAAAGCTCTGATATATGATATTCAATAGATATAAGTCGAAATATAACTTTAGAACACTTCTTTTTTTATTATCTGATTGCCTTCCAAAGTACAATGCCTCACAGGCTATAATTTCATTACAATGGAGGGAGAATAAAGATGAGAAGTAGGAAATTACTTTGGCTTTGTTTTGAAGTGGATTATCAGACCATCTATAGGTCATATGTTTGATATTGCTGCACTCTGAGCTTTTGATCTTCGTTGGGGTGCATTCACCAAACTATCTCTCTCCTCCAAGAGAAACTCCTCCAAATCTAGCTGAGAAAGATGTAGAAGTGGGAGAAGAAGTGGAGATCATATCTGAAGCTGATCTCTGAGCATGGGAATCCTCTGTTCTCTACAAATAATATCCCACTGGGCTCTCTGAATTTCTTGTGCGCATCCACTGAATACTATCTTCTTCTTCTGGTGATTCTCCTCCAAAACTAGCTGCAAATCTCCTGTAGAAATGATCTCCTCTTCAAGCTGACTGTGGATCTTCAATGGTGGAATGATATGAATGCTATTGGCTGCAATAACATATTATGGACCTGCATATTACTCACTAAAACTCATGGGGCCTTGGGGCACATCACCCAAGAAAAAATGTTGAGGCACATCACTCAACCAAGAGAGGCTCAAAGCTCTCAATACAAAAATGCAAATGACAAAAGTTCTCTTTTTTTTGTAAGCTGCATAGTAAAATTATATTATGGTACAAAAAAAGTTACAATCATCATGAGAGTCTGAGTATAGCTTTTTGAAGCTTCTCATGGAACCAGTGTTACAAAAAGAGACTCTGTTGACAAACCCAATGACATAAACCTCATTACAGTCGATCAAGAAATACAAAAACAAAGTAGGACTGTAGATATAGACTAGACAGAAACAAACTAAACATAAAAGTTGACCGCAAAAACCAGGAGAGCTATGCTTGTACCGAGTTGGATCAGGTGCTAGCTTCTGCATTCTTGGAGCCATGATTTTCTTCAGAAATGGGACAGGGGCCAAAGAAGTCGTCCTCCCATTGCTGCTCCGGGAGCTTAATAGGCAGTGGCTCATCTTTTCAAGGGAGAACCGCCTCTTCTTCCACCTTCCGGATGCGCTTGTAATGCAGAACTTCAATGGTAGAGGGGACAGGGAAGGATATCCCAGGAGGGGAAGAACCCTGCACCACCACTGCTGCCGTTGAAGAATCAGGTCCGGAATTGTGGCTACGAGCAGGGACGACACCATCTGAGGCTATGATGCCCATGGAATCTTGTAGGGAGCTGCCTGTAGCCTAAGCAGCCACAGAATTGGCAGCACCTTCAGTATGAACTATTAACGCCTCCCCAGCACCGGTGACAGGACCCACAGAACCATAACCAATCGGAGGAGCAGTATGAGGAAACAGAGAGTATCTACGACCAGTTAGACTGGCCTCCAAAGTAACGAGCACCCCGTCCAAATGAGCCATGTTGGCCCTGGTGTCCATGATGTCTACCTTGGCCATGTTCCAATTGGTGAGCATTTCCTCCACCAAGGTGCCAATCATGTTTTTCAAAATCCAATAGTTGTTCACTTGAGTGCCCTGGCTTCCATAAGCAAGGATTTATGCTACACTGCGCGACTCCCAGTCGTCAACCAAATGGCGAACAAGCATGGAAACATTGTCTTTGTAGTTGATGTTAGTGGGATGCTCCTTCTTGGCTGCGGACGTTGGCTTACCAGAGCCATGGCCAGAGCCTCGCTTGGAAGTTCCACGCATGCGCTTCATGGCGGTATCAGTAACGTCACAGGAAGCCTGAACAGGGGCCAAGCTTTTAGCTATGGAAGCAGATAGAGAGTAGCAAAGGGGGGGTAACGACAGTGGGAGCATGAATGGGGATCCTCATATCAATGAAAGCGTCGCTGGAAGGAGGAGACGTCGCACGTGAGATTTTAATGGTGGAGGTAAACCAGAGTGGGGGAAGGGACGTAGGAACCAGGGCCGACATTAATGCCACCCACCGGGCCATGTGGATAATAAGACCAAGAGTGTGTGAAAAGGGCAGGTGGAGAAGGGTCATATCCTTCATTAAAGCAGGTGTCTTGGGGGATGCACGGCACGGGAACTGGTGCTATGTGGAGGCACCGTGTTTCCAGGTGGGCAGGTAGCCTTGTCCTGCAGTCGCGCTGGCGGTCAAGGTGTCACCCGCGTCCGGGGAAAATGACAAAAGTTATTGAATGGAGTTGGAAACATCATTAAATAGATGAGTTAGCTTGATGAGCAAGTCAAGCCACACGTGTGGATGAGGGAGGGTGCATTCCTTGAGAGGAATAACAACTCTTTGCTTTGAAAACTTTCTTTCCTTCACCTCCTTCACTGAATTTTGGCAAGTGCGCCTTAGGGAGCTTTTCTGGATGTTGCTACTTTCATTCTAACTGTTTTTCCTATTCTTTCCACTTTCTTTACTTTCCTTCTTTTCTGCTTTTGCCATTTTTTCTGTTTACTTTTGTCAATTTCTAATTTGTTTTCCTTGCCTTCTTTCCTCCATTGGATTCCTTGCTTTTCCTGAGATTTGCCACTAAGGCAAGAGTAGTCCACATGACACCAATTCGACCTCCTAGCCAAATCATCACCACTTGCCAACATTTATTAGCAATAAGTATTAATAAAAATAATATAACTCAGAATTGATTCAAACTTCAACATTTAATTAATAATTAATTAACTCCTATGGTATAATTGCCTCAAAAATACCCCCCATTAATTAAATTTTCATTTAATTAATCAACTTAGACCTCCTAGGAATGGGAGGATCCAAGTAGTGACCAAGGCCACTAGGGAGGGGACATGACAATTTGGCTGCTCGGTTTTGTTGGGATGGAATGCTCGGCTTGCATAATCTCATATATAATATGCAAGTGAATCACTGCACCTAGACCTTAAGGGAGGCACCCTGTTCTAGTGGGATACACTTAGGGGCATCTTCAGCACCACCGTTTGCAACAAGCAATAAATTCAGGTGGAACAAATCTTACAAAACTGCCTCATTCGCCATTTTAGTCTAATAAAATTGCACATTTGTAAGGTCTAAGCATGAATTCCTCTAAAGACCCTAAAAGTTGGAAGTGCAGGAATGGAATGTGGATGGAAATGGAGATCGCAATACATGTTGATTGCCTACTGTGCCTTGGACAACGATACAACATTGCCACGTTCCTAGATGATACAACACATGGCAACACTCCTGCATGCAGAATGATTTACGCAGCAGACAAATCGATGCACCTAACCTAGGGCGGGTGTTTATGGCAGCCTTCACAAGCAAGACAAGACAGAACAAAATAAAACCCCCATCATCGAATACAAACCTTTGTCTGCATTAAATTTATCAATGTAAACTAGCCTGCCTTACATCTCTCGTCACCCCCTCCTGGGAAGGGAGAATCGAGGACAACGTCACACTCCTACAACCAATAATGTTTTTGAAAAATATCAATTTTAAAAATTACACAAAATATTATACACTTCAAACTATAGCTTATATATAGTCCTGAGAAAACATTTATAGGTTTTAGAGGCCAAATAATAGGGGCTTGGCATTACATATATGATCCCCTTCGGGAACATACAAATAAACAACACTTACAATGCCAAAACTACACCACCATATGAAAGGACATATGAAAAGTTATTTGCAAGCAAAACTTGTCATATTATCCTTAATATTTATTTTTATCGTTAATAAAATGCTCACAACTATTAATTGCTTTGTGCACATGAGAGAACAAATGAAAAGTTACTTCCAAGCAAAAACTTGTCATATTATCATTAATATTTATTTTTATTGTTAATAAAATGCTCATAAATATAATTTATTGTATTTTATTTTAATATTTAGTTTAATCTTGAAAATAATAAAATTAATCTAATCCAATGATAATTTAGCAAATTTTAATACAAATATAAAATTAAAGAAAATATGTATTTAAATTTTACAAATATTTTTTATATTCCATTTAATCATACACATTAATATCAAACAATAGAAAAATATAATCTCTACCCTCACCATGGCACTAACACCCACATCCACTTAAAATTATTTTCAATAAATTAAATCTAAATTCTCACAAACAAAGAGTCAAGTTGTTAAACTTAATTCTCATCAATATCTAACAAACAATATACAAATCTAAATGCATCACCCTCACGATATCTCCACACATGTTAGACCTAATTCTCAATCAACATTTTGAAAGGAGGGTGATGATAATACAAGTTGCAAATGGGATCATGGAGTGTAGGGTTTACTTTGGAGTGAAGGCAAACAAGGGATGCTCTTGATTTTTTTCTCAAGCTCAACTCAAACTCCAAGCAAGTCAAATCAATCAAACTCTAGATTCATTGCTCTATTGCTCAAGATTTTTCTAGGTGAACCTTTGTGGACTTGGATTTGGTCTGACAATGTTGGTTTTGTTTTGAGTCTAATTTGGTTTAATGCTCCAAGGATACTCTATGCCCATCTCTTCTTTGAAGTGTATTCTTTTCATTTTCCAAATCAAGGTTTGTAATTTAAACCTTTGTAGTAGGAAGAATGAGCCCCATTTCCTCTTAAATTTAGGCAATTCTACTTTTCTTCCATATTGAACAAAACAACACTCTTTTGATTATTCTAAGCACTTTGGTCATCTTCCAAATCAGCCTTGGTTTGGTGCTTAGGGGACACCTTGAGACTATCTTCATGTCTAGAAAGGTCTAGAAAGGTCTAGAAAGTGTATCAATTGTGATCTTAAATTATGGGGTGTGCATTTCAATTATGTGCACTTTTAAAGAAGCTAAGCCCCCTTTCCTCACAAATACAAGCAAATTATTTTGAATTTCTATGGGCTTGTTGGAGTCGTCAATCTCTAGTTCTATCTAGGCTTAATTTGTTTATTTTTGCTATGGATATTTTGTCTAGGCACTTCTCAAATTTTTTAGCCATGGATTGCCCTAAGAACCAAGGAAATTTTCTCGACATACTATGATATACACCAAGTCTTGCGGAACAATATGAAATTAAGGGTTTATAAGTAACAATTAATGATTCGCGAGGAGCTGGCCGGCGGCCATGGTCCTCCTTCCATGGCCGCCTCCCTTTCCCTCTGAGCCGTGAACGGGTCGACGGGTGCTGAACACTGGAGGATCTCTCTGCATGCGAGATGGCTGAACCCTCTGCGTGGCGAGGCTTCGCTGTGACGGCGACGGACATTTGCGGTGGGATGTTGGGGCGATGGCGGCGATATCGGCGGCCAGGGCTCCTTCCCTAGTCGCCATTCTCCCTTCTCCCTTGAATCAGTTAAGGTCGCTGGAGGGTGAAGGTCTTTCTCTATGCAGATGGAGTGGTGGCGAAATTTTTGCGCGGCGACCCATTACGCAGCAGGGTTTCCTGCTTCCTGTGGCGGCGGCGGCGGTTGAAGAGGGGAGCTGCATCTATGCCAGCGAGATTCATGACGTTGTGGTGATTATGGCGGCCATAAGCTTTCGACTGTGCGGGTGGCTTCCAACAGCGGCTCTCCTGGCGGTGGCTTCTTCTTTGTTCCGGTGGTTTTTCTACACTCTTGTTTTTGAAGGTCATTGGTACCTGTCAACTCGTTTTTTGGCTCTCCATTTTCTTCTGTTTCTGTCGGCAATATTTCTGGTTTCTCTTTTTTCTCAGCTCATTCTACGAGCCACTCCTGGATGGCCTGATTTTAGTTGTTCTGAGCAATGTTCTCTGGTTCTTTATGAGCGGGTCTATTGGTTTTGAGCCTTTCATGGCTGCCCTGTAACAGGGGGTATTTAGATGGGTTTTGGTTTTGCTTAACAGCAAATACACTCTTAAAGAGTGGTGAAGATCTCAATGTAATTTTGTACTCGCAAGATGAAATAAAATTACTGCTTTTTTTTTCGGGGAAAAAAAAAAATACACCAAGTCTTGCATAGGTAAGTAGATTAATAATAATGATAATTATCTATTTTAAAGTCACAACCTAACTACACACCAATTTGGTGTATGAGACCCCCTTATTCATTAGACAAAGGCCCCCCTCCACACAACAATTTGACTATTAAAAGTGTACATACACTACCCCATTCATATTTGAACCTATGACCTCCTACGAAGAAAGACATATTCTTAACCATCAAACCCACTCAATCAATAGCAACAAGGCTTCCATATTTTCTTAGAATGTTCAATGTTCAAATGTTACAAATTATGGTTTGCAATCTAAGTAAAGAATCTCAATCTTAGAATGTTCCTAGTGAACCTATATCAAATGCTTGGAACTCACTAATGATCAAGACATTGCACATGAAGCATATATATATCTTCTATATGCAAAACAATTCTGATTTTAAGTGTCTTTTTTTAAGTTTATACTACTACAAACATTTTGAAATCTTAATTTTTTTTAATACAAAATTATAAATATAATTTTTCAAATTAAAAATAAATTAATTAATTATACAATTGAAGAAAGAACTTGTTTCATTCTCTTTAATAAAAAAATCAATTTTAATAAATAATCAAATCTAGGCCAAATAAAACTAAGCTCCACTCAAACCAAATGTTACCTAATACAAATAAGACACATCAATACAAAAGTTACGCTGCTTCGTTAGAACATGAAATTATGTCAAAAGCATGGTAAATTGAAAACACCTAAAAAGTCAAATGAAAATGTGAATTTGCAATGGAATTGATAGTTTAGCAAAAAGCAAGATTGAGTTTATTTAAGTAAAAACAGGAGGTCTAAATCATTTTATTTTATTTTCTATAAGCTAATACCAACCAGAATTTGAACTTGCAATTTTTAATTTACAATTTCTCATCTCATTTAACCCATGTTTATGGGAGAAGTAACTCCTCCACAAGAATTTGATTGAAAAGCAAAAGTAACTTCTCATCTCATTTACCCATGTTTATGGGAGAAGTAACCCCTCCACAAAAATTTGATTGAAAAGTAAAAGTAATATTATCTTTAAGATAATTATTTTTTAATCATCAATTTCTGCTTTCAAAATCACCATGTCTTCTCCTTCAAAATAAATATAAAACCAATACACTTACGAACAAAATGAAATCACCATATCTTGTAGTTCCTCAAGGTGAATCAAACTTAGGGTAGTTCCTCAAGGTGAATCAAACTTAGGGCAACTAAAGTGGGAAAAACCACAACCAGCCCCATCCACAACCAGATACCCTACCCTACCAGAATGACAGGACATAACATTACCCATAACTCATTTTCAAATTTATAACAAGCATATCACTCCAAACCACATTTCAGGGCTTCACTGCAATGACATTATAGCACATTAATCCATTCACTTGCTGCATCACAAAACATGCAAATACTCATCACCCATTTCTAATCTACAATATACCATGGCCAAAGATAAGTCAAACACAATAATGCAAAGATCACATGTTTAAAAATCCATGGCTTACAAATATCCTTCTCCAGAAGGATGAATGTTATTAAATTACAACAGAAACTACAGGCCTTCAACTACAATCATAACAATAACAAATATAGACATATATGGCCACAGGAGGCCATACAAAATGTGAATGTTATTAAATTACAACAGAAACTACAGGCCTTCAACTGCAATCATAACAATAACAAATATAGACATCTATGGCCACAGGAGGCCATACAAAATGTGAAATGTCAGACTAGTTTACAGTTGGAGATTAACTGCCCAATCTCATTTCTTGGCCTTCTTTGCAGCAGGCGCCATTTTCTTGGGCTTTGGAGGAGCAACCCTCTTTACAGGCTTCTTAGCAGAGGCAGGCTTCTTTGCAGGAACTGCCTTCTTAGCAGGTGCCACCTTTTTAGCCGGTGGTGCTGCTTTCTCTATCTTCTTAGGGGCCACTGTAGGCTTCGGCTTGGGGGCCTTAGGAGCCTTGACTACTTTGACAGTGGCAGGCTTGGAAACCTTCTTGGACCCAGGTGCTGCCTTAGGCTTAGCTGCGAGCTTCTTAGCAGGGGCTTTGGACTTCACAGGCTTGATGGTCTTGGGCTTCACAGGTTTCTTTAGCTCCTCAGAAAGCTTGAAGGAGTTCTTAACCTTGGTAAGCTTACCAGACTTGGCAAGATTTCTCAGCTGAACTGCTAGAAGCTTCTTGAAATTGGCAGGGAGTTGAGACTGGTACTTGCTGCCAATATAGGCAGCTATGGCATACTGGCTGGAGCCGTTTCTCTCCTTCAAAGAAGTAATCGCCTCCTTGATCATCTAGAAACAGGAAAACAAAATGAGATCGCTACGTTTAAAATCTAATGTGAGATAATAAAAGAAAATACAGGAGATCAAGAATTTGAATTGAAACCTGAAGATATGTGGGATGAGAAGGTGCTGGTTTCGATCCCTTGGAAGCCCTCGGCTTCTTTTCTTTGGCGACATTGTTGGCTACAGGCTTTGCAGTTGCCTCAGCAGAAGCCATTGTTTATACAACCAAATTGTTCAAGTACTACAATAAAAATGATACCGAACAAAGAAAAAAACGAGATCTTGGCAGACAAATCGTAAGCGGCAGGCAAATGACGAGATAATAACCGTTCGGATGGTAGAAAATGGATTGTTAGTGTCGCCCATATATACAGTAGAGATCACCGGCCTAGGGGCGGGCGGCGGGCGGCAGGTCAACAGCCCATTTTTCGGCCATGCAGTTGATCCGACGGTTGTGAGTGACCGGGCTATGCTCCCACGGATTCACTCATCCAAGCGCAATTCGATCTGGGCCGTTGAAATGCTATACATGTAAAGTTACTATACTGAACAAACTCTTTTGCCTTGAAGCATATATACCTTGCCAAAACCGGGGGTAAACTTTAAACTATGTGAATTTTAGTCCATAATGAATCCATTTTTGCTTATAAAAGTATTTTTAATTAACTTATAAAGAAAAACAAAACACAAAACAATGTTTCCACCAAAAATTATCTTTGTTGTGTATCTTATCCACCTCAAAATCCTTTGCTTGTTGTGTTTCTCATTTTGTAAGTAAACAAACTTTATAAACAAATATTATTTTTGCTCACTTCCTTCATCTTTATCTTTTCCACCCAAAAATCCTTTTCTTGGTGTGATATATATAGAGGGTCTCCTCCTTCTATAGTTAATTGATGAATAATGTCTAGAAAAACTAAGTGTGTATATATATCTATATATTGAGATATATATAGAGGGTCTCCTTTTTTATAGTTAATTTGTGAATAATGTTAAGAATATGAGTGTTCTTCATTTGTTTATGAATATATAGAATTATTATTTTCTTGATATTGATTAATTTATTTTCTGGTGTGTTTAATTCAAATTGCATATATTACTTTATATTTATTATTGTGTATTTTTTATTTTTTTATAAGTTGGTAAGAACTTCTATTGATAATCACAAAATATAACACAATATCAAGTTTTGTGGTTTCCCTGAAGGAAAATCGGACCACGTATCAAACAAAACACTGTTATTATAGGTTCTAGCAGTCGAATTAAGACTATAAACAGTAATAGCATATAACCTAGACTAATCTAATATGAGATGGACATATATGTGATATTCAAAAAGATAAAACTAAAAGGAAACAACTCTAGTATGCATCATCATCATCATAAATGGGTACGGTTGGAGCCTTCTTCTCATCGGAGCTCTAAGGGTTCAATGAGGCAAATTGAAGCCCAGTGGTTGCCTTGAAGAGAGCATCAAGTTTGGTCCCCAACCTCTAGTTATGGCCTAGGATGCTCTCGTTCTGTTTTATAAACTCGTCCATCATCAAGACCAACTCATTCCAATCTTCCTTAACATGTCAAGAAGAACCTTACCCAGCAATGTTTCGATCCACCAATACAATACCATTGTCCAAAAGTATTTTGTTTCCCGTGCTCTGGTATTTCATAGATCAAAAACCCAAGGGCCCATATTTTCCTGAATTTTTGCATCTTAAGTGCATTCCTGCTCCATTTTCACCCATTCACCAATATCAGCAAGCTCACATTGGATGCAAGTTTGGATAAGTCTTAAATATGAAGATTTGAGACCTGTGACTTCCTTTTGGACCCATGGTTTCGATATAGGGATTTTACCCCTATGGGAGCCTTTGCCACAGGGTCCTCTAGCCATAATCAGTACTGAGGAGCAAGATAGGATCGTTAGGAGGC
Organism: Larix kaempferi; assembly: GCA_027924585.1. NCBI lineage: Eukaryota > Viridiplantae > Streptophyta > Pinopsida > Pinales > Pinaceae > Larix > Larix kaempferi. Next base: position 18,199,428 of record BSBM01001646.1, read on the forward strand.
TAGTTGAGAATGTCATAGGTTGAGCGATAAGGCTGAAAACAAGCTAAAGACTGGATTGAAAATGAGGTAACCACCCTGGCATGGCCAAGGCAAAGGTATAAATAAAGAAGGGAAGGAAAGATGTGGAGAGAAACAAGGCTGTAGGAGGGTGCAAACTCAAGATTGAAGCTCGAAGGACTAGTGCTCGAAGGGAAGAAGGGTTGGAGGAGGGATAGAGATTCTTGACAAAATCTAGGAGACGACTCACCGCATAATCACAATCCCACCATTTTGAAAACTATTGATTAAAACCACAAGAACAATTAATGAGACAAAAACTGAAGAACCATCACCAACCTATTTATAAGTTGAAGTGACTGTCATGGAGCCGAATCACTTGCCCAAAGTTTCTAAATGAGCTTGTAGTGTAGTGATGTGTAGGTATCAAGAGAATGATGAACCTTAATGCTAGGGGTACGATAAAGACAAGCCATAATATCTTCTACCCTCCACTAGAGTTCCCACTTGATCCCACGAGCCAAGATCATAACGTAATACTAAGAAGAGGTCATCACCGTAGGTGGTTTGTACATCAGTGCATGCATCATCTAGAGGTCGACATCTAGCATGCCAGATGTCCCCTCAAACCATTCGTGTGGTCTACCCAATTCCCCATATGTCCAAGTAGTCACCTGATCCGAGATTTATTATTGTGGGTTTTTAATTGACTCAAATATTTCATTATTATTGCATAAATTAGCATTAGCACGCGTGCACTCCATAATTGGTTTATTATCAAAGCATGAGGTTGTAATTGGTTTAGAGTCAAAATTTGGTGATATTTTGGGTGGTTGTGAAGAACCCCATAGGAACACAAAGGTTGTTAGGTACATCATAATATGGTATCCAAAAATGGTTACAACATTACGATTGTATGGACCATAAATTGCATGTACATGAAGAAATTATAGTTATATGTGATGTGTTTGACATAACTCTTAGGATTCACATTAAAAATATCATTAATATTATGAAATACGATTAGTGAACAAAAATTTCATGTTATTAATACTACCTAAAATCTAGAATCTTTTTAATTAAGAGGATAGAAATCATATCTATATTTTTATTGAAAATAAATTTAATTAACAAAAATTTAAATATTTCCAATAACATATTTATTATTTATTTATTTTTATTAATATTTATTTTTACAATTAAAATAATATACGATATTTAAATAATCTTGTCAATAGAGCTTAGATTGGGTGGTTGGGAACATTGGTTATGACATGTTATGATGGACATTAGGGATATCTTGATGTTTTGTGAATAGCAAATTCAAAGTTTTTATATTTATTAAAATCTGAATTTTAGATTCTTTATATAATAAAAACTATGAAGTTAAGAATATGTTCTTTTTTAATAATTTTATAAAATATAATTTTGAAGATTTTATGTTAATCGAGGTGTATATTTTATTTTTAATATGTAAAAACTTAATATTGTTATATAAAATATAGATTTATTATTGAGTTTTTTCTTTTAGTTTTATCTTAAAATTTCAAATTTTAGATAATAGTTTTTTGTAGCCCTTGGCACTAAAATGGATGACAATAAAAAATGAATGGCAAGAATAAAGGGAAGGGTAGTGTTGAAGCGTTTTGGTTTTTTTTCCATAGAAAATAAGGCGCAATTCATTACTTAAAATTAACCACATTGTTCATGGACCTATGAAGCCATTTCATATAAAGATTCATTACATTTGTGTATCCCAATAATCACCAGAAAATACATAGTTTCTATAAGTTATTTAATAGTATATGACCTGTCACAATAAACTAATGATCTATCTATATCTCGGATAAACTTTTGTTTATGTCAGATCTAATAAAAGTAACAATGCTCTTTTTAGTGCTCAAACGCCTTGTTATATGAAAGCACTATGATATGAGCATTATTTCCTACTACAACATGTTGAATAAGTGAATGAGCGATGAATAAGAAGTAGTCAATGAACACAATAACTCAATTAAGACACCTATACCACATCTTAATAGTGATGGAATGTTATTTGTACCATCGCCATGCTAGGACGTATTCATTTCTTGACGAGCAAGAATAGGCTCATCGTTGATTTTTCCATATTACGATTATGATCCAAAAAAAAATCACATAATAGCCATTCTCTGGCCATTTGTCTATACCTATTGGTGTTGTCAATATTGAGAATATGTGTTCTCTATAGTTATGTTTCACTTTAGTTATTGCATGACTTGTAGCAATTCCATGCTTGCTACAATAATATCTTTCGTCATAATGCTTAAGGTTTTGGAAACTTTGGTCATTGCAGTTTTTTTTTTTTTCCACAGAAATATATATATATATATATATTGCTTGGTGGGCTAGCTTAAGTGGTTGAGTGTTGTAAGTTGTGAGCAGAAGATCTCGGGGTCAAATCCTCGGGTGGCTATGCATTACTATATAAGGGCCTCACTTAATGTCTCCACCGGGTTAGGCCTCGTAATCAGGGCCAATGGTTTACCTTGGGTACCATCCTCAAAATGAGTGGAAGTACCTGAGGGTTTCCCCATGACATGTTCCAATGAAAAGAAAAAAAAAATATATATATATATATATATTGCAATCCATTTCATTATAATGAACCACATTGTACAAATTGATCGTAGCCTATCAAATTATAATTATCTCAGGAAGCTCCCATACATATGATCAAAAACATCTACATGATTTAGGATAGTCTCCAAAATATGATCATTCCAATTCTATGATGTATTTAGAAAAATGTTTTCATAACAATATTTGTGGTATCTTTGTGTTGAAGTAAGCATTTCGGCACTATTGTTCTTAATAATTTGGGCATGTCAATGCTTTTGCTATTGTGTTAATAAATACTTTACATATTAACAATTTATTTATTTTCCTATGTATTTATATTAGCATTTTTCTTGTTTAAATGTATGATAGTTTTGAATATTTTTTTTATTTTCATTTTCATGTTGTTTTTAAACTAGGAATGTAAATTTTCTAGTATAAAAGACTACATTGATTTATTTTTATTAAAAAGATGGAATTTCTCTTGATTTAGTTTGTATCTATATTTGTATGGTCGGTTAAGTCTAACTCAAGTGGTAGAGAGGAGAAGTGATTATCCTCCCCACCCAGGTTCAAATCCCACTTGTGACATGCTCACTCTTTATGAACTAATTGTTGATTGGAGCTCTGCATAGGATAATTGTTGATCGGAGCTAATGAGCTCCATAAGATAATTGTTGATTGAAGCTAATAAACTACATTTAGATCTTCATTACAACAATATCTATGGCCAAAACTTTTAGGGATTTGAAAACTTATGTTTTTATCAATCCTTTCATGCCTTAAAAAAATGAATTTCAAAATAATATTTTTAATAGATACTTTCAAAAACTTAATAGCTAGATTTAATTTCTCGTAAAGTCAAATAATGAAAGGAAGAATTAAATCAACTAGTGCATAGGCTTTGTTATAAAAATATATTAAGGAATCGTATAGTTTTTTTTTTTCAGAGGAAAAAAACATACTTTTAATATTCATTAGAATAAAAAAGTATTACACTTGAGCGATATCAGTCTGATAATTTGATATTTCGAAATCTTAAAACTAGACAAGGATCCAAAAAAGAGTGCCAACAAAAAAGCTAGGGGCAATCAAAGTCTAAAACCAAATATTACAACATTTAACAAAATATGAAAGCTAATCATCAAAAAGTGGATAGCTCCCCATATCTAATATGTTGTCCCCTCAAAATTCTGCACAGAGTAGAGTCCCTTCTGTGTCATTCATGGCCTCCTTTGAGAGGAAATCAAACAACTTGTTTTGTTCTTTGTAAATATGACTAAGTTTCAAATACATAAAGTTTTTTAGATCTTCGTTTATTCTATTGCACCAGGTAAAAATATTGAGAAACTGTAGTTTGTATGAACCATCTGCCCATTTTATGGTAACTCTTGAATCACCAAAGATAGTCAAGGACACAATACCAAAGATGGATGCCAATCTGCAAAGTATCCATAAGGCTAGCAGCTCAGCCTTCATGTTGGTACCTATACCACAAAAGAGCTTGAAACAATATTTGTGTTTATCATTGATATAGAGAATTGCTCCTACTGCACACCTTCCACCCTGTGTGGCCCCATCAAAAAAACCCAGAGCACCTTGGAAAAAGATTAATTTTGGATTTCTGATATTGCATATATTGATTTATCACTAATGCAATCTTTCACCCAATGACAAATCTGCGAAACAATAATTTCCTGAAGATCCAAATCATTTTCAAAGATGGATTTGTTCCTTGCTTTCTAGATTCTCCATGAGACAATAGCTGGAAGGAAATCCAGGACTTTGCATGTTTTTTGCCAATCTTTGCAAGTTTTATCAAATTGGTCTCCTTGCCATACCTGACAAATATTGAGTAGTGTACAGATCTTGTTCCAGACCAAAGTTGTGTAGTTGCATGTAATCAATAGATGATTGACAGATTCTTTATCTTTTTTGCAGAGTAGACATATGTTTGGACCCTACCAACCTTTCTTCTGTAGATTATCCCAAGTCTTGAGGTTGTTTTGAAGCGCAAACCACATAAAACATTTAAACTTAAGCAGAATATTCCAATTCCAGAGTGCATGGAACCACTAGTTCTGTACAATGCAAAGATTTTCTTTGACGATGGCTAAATAAGCAAATTTGGCAGTAATAGTATCAGAGCTGTCATTTAATCTGCAGCAAGTAGCATTGAGGCAAAAGATATAATTATCCCAAATAGTAGACCCAACAACCACCTAGACCAAGCTCTTTTGCATTGTACCAGTAATTCTTCTCCTTGTTTATCCATCTAGGCTTTTTTATATCTGCTAATGTAGTACATCCAATTTCTTAAAGATGTTTGATGATACCTATTGGAAGTTTGAAATCTTCCCCCATTCCAATAATTGGATCAACACCAACAATAACATCTCTGCCATTTCCAACCTTCCAAGAAAAGTCTTTGCCAATCCAACTATAATTTTTTAGGAAACCTTGCCAAATTGGGGAGGAATTTCTATAAAAGTGTCCTATATAACACACCGTCGTAATGGGAGCTGGCCCGACGGCCATGGTTTTCCTTCCATGGCCGCCTCCCTTTCTCTTTGAGTCGTGAACGGGTCAATGGGTGGCGATTTCTGGAGGTTTCTCTATGCGTGCGAGACGACTGAACCCTCTGTGCGGCGATCCATTTCATTAGCAGGCTGGGGCGACGGCGACAAACGAACTTGGCGACCAAGGCTCATTCCTTGGTCGCCATACTCCTTCTCCCTTGAAGCTTTCAATTAAGGTCGTCGACGAGTGAAGGTCTTTCTTCGTGCGGATGGAGTGGTGGCGGACTTTTGCGTGGCAACCCATTGCGCAACAGGGTTACCTGCATTCCTGTGGCGGCGGCGACGGTTGCAGAGGGGAGCCGCATCTATGCCGACGAGATTCATGGCATTGTGGTGATTATGGCGACCCTATGCTTTCAACTGTGCAGGCGGCCTCCAATAGCGGCTCTTCTGGTGGTGTCTTATTCTCTGTTCCGGTGGTTTTTCTACCCTCCTTTTTTTTATGGTCGTTGGGACCTGTCAACTCGTTTTTTTTTGCTCTCCATTTTCTTCTGATTCTGTCGACAATATTTCTAGTTTCTTTCTTTTTCTCTGCTCATTTTATGAGTCACTCCTGGCTAGCTTGAGATTAGTTGTTCTGAGTAATGTTCTCCGGCTCTTTATGAGCAGGTCTATTGGTTATGAGGGTCTATTGGTTATGAGCCTTTCAAGGCTGCCCTGTAACAAGGGGTTTTTAGATGGGTTTTGTTTCTGCTTAACAGCAATTACACTCTTAAAGAGTGCTGCAGATCTCAATGTAATTTTGTACTCGCAAGATGAAATAAAATTATTGCTTTTTTTTCAAGGAAAAAAAAAATAACACACCATCATAATAAATAAAAATTTAAAAACTCCAATAAAAAATTAAAAACTCCATGATATGTCCACGCACCGCCGTAATAAATAAAAATTTAAAAACTCCATGATGTGTCCACACACCAATAACAATGTGTTATTTAAAACAATGTACCATCAATTCAAACATACAACAAAAACATCACCAATGTGTTCTTCCCATATGTCACACCATGAATGGTGCATTTCTAAACATAATGCACCACCCATAAAACAAAAACAAAAAACATTTCGATGCATTCAAAAACACAATGCACTAACAAAAATCTAAATAAATATAAAGACACAATGCATTCCATCTAACGTAACGCACCATTATCAACACAATATAGAACACAACATGTCACTACCTTATAAACACAATATAGAACACAACGTGTCTATTGTTATAAACATAAAACAAAAAACATCACTCGTGCAATATGACCCATATGTCACACCAAAACTAAAAAATCGATGTGTTCAAAAATAAAATGTAAAATAAAAAGAAAACAAATCGGTGCATTCCATCCCACGTAATGCATTGTCATTAGTGTGTTATAAATAACAATGCACCACTAGGCATAAAACCAAAACAAGTGCTTTGAATAACATAATGCACTTCCTTATTAAAATAAAAATAAAAAAATTTATCAATACATCAACTCACTTGTAATGCACTATTATCCAATACATGTTAAGACTAAATGCACCAATTAACATAGCAACATAGGCTAAACCTGCAATTTTTAATGTGTAAAAATTGCCACACTACACAACACATATGCATCATAAAACATGGAGCATCTTAACAATTACTAGTTTTTTTTCTATTACAATCTCGATGCATTTTTTCTATGGTAGCACACCAACTTCAAAACAAATAATTTATTGTAAGCACACTAATTGCTTTATTCCACATTTTTTTTCAAAAATATTAGTTTCAATAATTGATAAATACAAAATATTATATATATATGTTTGTGTTATAATTTTAATTTGTTATATATATAGTGAATTAGAGATGAAGACAAAACTCACAACAACCAAACCCATACAACTTTGAGCAAAGAAATTAGTTTTAATAATTGATAAATACAAAATTATTATATATATGTGTGTTTGTCTAAGAAAATTTTTATGTGAATTAGAGATGAAGTCAAAATTCACAAAAAACCAAACCCATACAACTTTGAGCATCAATGGTATATGGCAGGGTAAAGAGAGAAAGGGTGATGTTTCCTCACCCTAGTGCAGACATATGTGTTTTTGTAAAGATTATATACATATTGTTGTAAATATTTTAAATTGCATATATGTTATTTTAAAAGAAAAAGACACCTGTCAACTCAAAGATGAAAACAGAAAGAGTTACACATTTCTTACTGAACTGTTAAATACATACCTAACTAAGTCAAACCCACTATAATCCATGAATTCCATATTTAAAAACCTATGGCCTACCAATATCTAGAAGAATGAATGTGATTAAATTACACAAGAAATGAATGTTACTAAATTACAGCTGAGACTGCAGGCCTTCAACTACAATCATAATATGGCCACAGGAGGCCATACAAATTGTGAAATGTCAGACTACTTTACAGTTAGAGATTAACTGCCCGATCTCATTTCTTGGCCTTCTTTGCAGCAGGCGCCACTTTCTTGGGCTTTGGAGGCGCAACCCTCTTTACATTCTTGAGAGGTTTCTTTGCAGGAAGTGCCTTCTTAACCGGTGCCGCCGTTTTAGCAGGCGCTTCCTTTTTAGCCGGTGCTGCTGCTTTCTCTACCTTCTTAGGGGCCACTGTAGGCTTCGGCTTGGGGACCTTATGAGCCCTGACAACTTTGACAGGGGCTTTAGCAGGCTTGGAAGCCTTCACGAACCCAGGAGCTGCCTTAGGCTTAGCTGCAAGCTTCTTAGAAGGAGCTTTTGGCTTCACAGGCTTCACAGGTTTCTTTAGCTCCTCAGAAAGCTTGAAGGAGTTCTTGACCTTGATGAGCTTACCAGATTTGGCAAGATTTCTCAGCTGAACTGTTAGCAGCTTCTTGAAATTGGCAGGAAGTTGAGACTGGTACTTGTTGCCAATATAGGCTGCTATGGCATACTGGCTGGAGCCGTTTCTCTCCTTCAAAGAAGTAATCGCCTCCTTGATCATCTAAAGACAGGAAAGAAAAAAATGAGATCGCTGCGTTCAAAATCTAATGTAACATAATCAAAAAAAATACCAGAGGTCAAAAATTGAAACCTGAAGATATGTGGGATGAGAAGGTGCCGGTTTCGATCCCTTCGAAGCCCTCGGCTTCTTTTCTTTGGCGACATTGTTGGCTGAAGGCTTTGCAGTTGCCTCAGCTGAAGCCATTGTTGATACAACCAAATTGCTCAAGTAGTACAATAAAAATGATACCGAACAAAGAAAAAAACGAGATCCTGACAGACAAATCGTAAGCGGCAGGCAAATAACGAGATAATAACCGTTCGGATGATAGAAAATGGATTGTTGGTGTCGCTCATATATACAGGTGAGTAAGTAGAGATCACCGGCCAAGGGGCGGGCCGCGAGCGACATGTCAACGGCCCATTGTTCGGCCATGCAGTTGATCCGACGGTTGTGAGTGGCCCGGTTATGCTCCCACGGATTCACTCATCAAAGCGCAATTCGATCTGGGCCGTTGAAATGCTATACATGCAAACTTACTAAAGAAACTCTTTTGCCTTGAAGCATATACCTTGCCAAAATCTGATCATTGCAATTCTATGATGTATTTAGAAAAATGTTTTCATAACAATATTTGTGGTTTCTTTGTGTTGAAGTAAGCATTTCAACACTCTTGTTCTTAATAAATTGGCAGGTCAATGCTTTTGCTATTGTGTTAATAAATACTTTACATATTAACAATTTATCTCTTTTTCTATGGAAATGTTGTTTTTGTGTTTTCTTAAACTAGGAAATGTATTTTTTTTTTAATATAAAAGACTATATTGATTTGTTTTTATTAAAAAGATGGAGTTTTTCTTGATTTAGTTTGTATCTAATATTTGTATGATCAATTAAGTCTAACTCAAGTGGTAGAGAGGAGAAGTGGTTATCCTCTCCACCCAAGTTCAATTCGCACTTATGACATGCTCACTCTTCATAAGCTAATTGTTGATGAGAGCTCTTCATTGAATAATTATTAATTGGAACTAATGAACTTCCTTTGATGCTTTAAAAAATGACATTCAAAATAATATTAATAGATACTTTCAAAAACTTAATAGCTAACTTTAATTTCTCGTGAAGTCAAATAATGAAAGTGAAGAATTAAATCAACCAGATACTTTCAAAAACTTAATAGCTAGCTTTAATTTCTCGTGAAGTCAAATAATGAAAGGAAGAATTAAATCAACTAGCGTCATAGGCATTGTTATAAAAATATATTAAGGAATCGTATAGTTATGACATAGTGATATGTTCTTATTTATTAAGAATTATACAAAATATATGTCTGAAATATTTATGTTAATTGAGGTACCATAGCAATAAAAACATAATAATTGTATTTAAAATGGAGAATAGAGATTGGAGCTTGTGGAATATATATTTGTGTGTAAGAGAGACAATTATTTAATATGTTATTAGGCATGTGATCATTGGATATGCTAGGTATTTGTTGAATTTTGAGGTATATGATTTCTTAATTTATAATTCATTCCATACCTACTAAATTTGATCATGTGTTTAATATAGATAGAAGTTGGTTTTGTAACTACTTTGAGTACAATTTTATTATTCATTGGATATGCTAGGCATTTGTTGAATTTTGAGGTATATGATTTCTTAATTTACAATTCATTCCATACCTATTAAATTTGATCATGTGTTTAATATAGATAGAAGTTGGTTTTGTAACTACTTTGAGTACAATTTTATTATTCATTAGATATGCTAGGCATTTGTTGAATTTTGAGGTATATGATTTCTTAATTTACAATTCATTCCATACCTACTAAATTTGATCCTGTGTTTAATATAGATAGAAGTTGGTTTTGTAACTACTTTGAGTACAATTTTATTATTAACTTAGTTATAGATGGGGAAAAATTATTTTATTGCTTTGGTTGGCTATGAAAATGAGCCAATGTAATATAATACTAATGTTAAAATATATTTTGTAAATTGTAAAGATAGTTGACTTAAAATATTTTGTAAATTGTAAAGATAGTTAACTTAAAATATTTTGTAAATTGTAAAGATAGTTGACTTAATGTTATATAATACTAATGTTAAAATATATTTTATAAATTGTAAAGATAGTTGAATTAAAATATTTTGTAAATTGTAAAGATAGTTAACTTAAAATATTTTGTAAATTGTAAAGATAGTTGACTTAATGTTATATAATACTAATGTTAAAATATATTTTATAAATTGTAAAGATAGTTGCCTTGAAATATTTTGTAAATTGTAAAGATAGTTAACTTAAAATATTTTGTAAATTGTAAAGATAGTTGACTTAAAGTTGTTAGTTTTTAATCCTTAAGAGAATTTTCTAAGTCTTAAAACTAATGTTAAACAACCATGAAAAGTATGTGATTGCATTAGTCTACCGTGGATTCTTTTGAATAAAAAGATTAAAAGTTTAACGAACCTTACAATACCTTTTAGCGGAGCTTACATTTGTTATTGTGTTTGTTTAATGGAAAATCATAGCATAACATGTTGTCAAGGTAGAGATTTTTTAATAATAAAGGGAACTAAAAAATATAAAACAAAATGTATAATTTGGTACATAATATAGATAAAAATTTGCCTATAACTTAGTGTGAAAGTATTCTATATAATTAAATGTTTAAATATAAAATGTTCTAACAATTTAGAGAAGATGATAGGACAATCAATTGAATGTGCCCAAATTCTATAACTAAGTTTAGAGAAGATGATAGGACAATCAATTGAATGTGCCTAAATTTTATAACTGAGTGGATTAGAAGAATCCTGTAGAATGAGGGGAAGAAACTTTAGTGGATTAGAAGAAGCCTATAGAATGAGGGGAAAAAACTTGTTCTGCAATTTGCTCAAGAATGCAATTTCTTTTGTCATGGTGAGAAAGGTTTGCATTATAATTTGCTCAATAGTGGAATGTTCCTTGTGGTTGTTAGTGAAGAGTTGGGTTGCATTGTTCCTGACATCCCAATGTTTCTAGTGGGTTAAGCAATTACATGGATTGCATTATGTTCAATGAGTTATTTGTGTTTCTCCCTATTATTTTTCTTACAACATGGGTATGATTAAAAGGAAGTACCCATCAGTATATGTCGTGTAGAGATGTAAAGCACAACAGATTCTTGTGCGAAGCATCCTAGACTAAATAATAACAAAAAAACATGGGGCATGGCATTATAAGGATAGTATTAGCATGTTCATTAAAGTAGATAATTGTTATAAGATGAAGCAACTAAGCATATACCATGGGAGATATAAAGTATTTCTTATATTTGATCCATAATATTGAATATTATCAAGTATATCCAATTCACCAGTTTATGAAGAAAAAAAGCAAAGTATATTCTACCTTTGAAGCACAAGTAGTCAACATAATATCATATATGATCCAAACATGTTAAGTGATGAGACCCTATATTCCCTACTTGTTCTCATATTTTCTTAACTATTTTGTCTTCCATAAGCCCTTTACATACTCATCTCCCTACCTAAATTATTGCCATAATTATTAATTATTATCCATTTCAATTTAATTAGTTTTCTTGTGAATGAGATTACAGTGATAGGATATTTAAGTTTCATGAGCAACTCAGTCCAAATGTTGTGGTATAGAATGCTAATGAATTATGTGTTGTTGATGAATCTGAATTCATAGCCTCCTCCCAAATGTTGCTAGCAATTTTTTGTTGACAAATCCTATTATGAAATCTCCTATCAAATGTTGGTGGTGAATTGTCTCTTATGAATTTTCTATGTATGTGTTGCGAGATTTACAACTATCTCAAAGAATGGATTCATGTTGTGAAATGTGTCATACATGCAAGAGTTATTATGAATCTCGTAGTCTAACATTATAGTGGTTTCAAATGTGCCTCTCATCATTTGGCATAATAAACATGATGGAAAATAACTCAAGTAAGTTGTGCAATAAGTCAAGCAATTAATAAAACTCAAATCACGATTGGCCACTTCTTAAATGATCCATAATGGAAAGAAACAAACCATTGATTTGATTTGTAGGAATTCTACTAATGGAGACAACCACAAATTTCCTTAGATCTATCTAGGAGATCTTCGAGCTCATATTTGTATTTAAATCAATTATTGTAGATGAGGGTAGGTTAGTGATCAAAGTAGCAAGAGATAGATTCAATTTCCCTTCATTTTGTCATTGTAATTTCAAATTCTTTAATAAATGTAAGATTGGGTATGTTATTTGCATTTGCTCCTTGTAAATAAGGTTTTCATTTTGAGGAATTCAACACCTTGATTTCTTTAGAGTAAGGGCCCACTCTTAAGCAAGCAATTTACGGTTGAATCCTCGCTACTCATAAATTATAATGTTTGATTTCATTTATTTAATGGTTATATCTTTGTTTCAAAAAATATTTGTATGTCCCTTGTAATTTTTGTGTTTTCTATAATTTCTGGGCTTAAATCACATTGCACAAAACTTTAAAAAATTTAACCAAAATTACAAACACAAAAATTAGCAAGTAGCACCAAACCGATGCATCCTGTTAATTTCAACCTAGCACTACACCGATGCATCTTAAAAACAACACACCCATACCTAAACATAAAAAATAAAAAACCTAACTAGAGCATTAAGTCCTATACAATGCACTGCAGTAATAAATAAAAATTTAAAAACTCCATGATGACATGTCCAACCAAACACACACAACAACCAAACTCCATGATTAAGAAAAAAATTATTTGAATTAGAGATGTTAGAGGAAAGTTACAACAACCAAACCTATACAACTTTGAGCATCAATGGTAGGCTAGAGAAAGAGAAAGGGTGATGCTTCCTCACCTTATTACAGGTCACACATGTGCCCTTCTGAAGATTGTTAACCTCCTCAAGTTGAATAAGTATCTTAATTTATCTAATTTGTGTAGTTTTATATACAGACTATTGTAACTGTTTTAAATTGCATGCATGTTATTTTTTATAATATTTTTTTGTAAAAGACACATATCAACTTCAGTGTCAACTCAGAAATGAGCACAGAAAAAGTTACACATTCCCTACTGAATTGTAGAATACAGACCTTTGATGCAATAATATACAATAATAGAAGCTAAATCAAACACACTATAATCCATGAATTCCAGGTTTAAAAACCTACGTCCTACAAATATCCTTCTCTAGAAGAATGAATGTGATTAAATTACACAAGAAATGAATGTTATTAAATTACAGCAGAAACTGCAGGCCTTCAACTACAATCATAATATGGCCACAGGAGGCCATACAAAATGTGAAATGTCAAGACTAGTTTACAGTTAGAGATTAACTGCCCGATCTCATTTCTTGGCCTTCTTTGTAGCAGGCGCCACTTTCTTGGGCTTTGGAGGCGCAACCCTCTTTACAGTCTTGACAGGCTTCTTAGCAGGGGCAGGCTTCTTTGCAGGAACTGCCTTCTTAGCAGGTGCCGCCTTTTTAGCAGGCGCTGCCTTTTTAGCCGGTGCTGCTGCTTTCTCTACCTTCTTAGGGGCCGCTGTAGGCTTCGGCTTGGGAACCTTAGGAGCCTTGACTGCTTTGACAGGGGCTTTAGCAGGCTTAGAAACCTTATTGGGCCCAGGTGCTGCCTTAGGCTTAGCTGCAAGCTTCTTAGAAGGGGCTTTTGTCTTCACTGGCTTGACAGTCTTGGGCTTCACAGGTTTCTTTAGCTCCTCAGAAAGCTTGAAGGAGTTCTTGACCTTGATGAGCTTACCAGATTTGGCAAGATTCCTCAGCTGAACTGTTAGCAGCTTCTTGAAATTGGCAGGGAGTTGGGACTGGTACTTGCTTCCAATATAGGCTGCTATGGCATACTGGCTGGAGCCGTTTCTCTCCTTCAAAGAAGTAATCGCCTCCTTGATCATCTAAAGATAGAAAAGAAAAAAATGAGATCGCTGCGTTCAAAATCTAATGTAACGTAATAATAATAAAAACCAGAGGTCAAAAATTGAAACCTGAAGATATGTGGGATGTGAAGGTGCCGGTTTCGATCCCTTGGAAGCCCTCGGCTTCTTTTCTTTGGCGACATCGTTGGCTACAGTCTTTGCAGTTGCCTCAGCCGAAGCCATTGTTTATACCACCAAATTGCTCGAGTATTACAATAAAAATGATACTGAACAAAGAAAAATACGAGATCTGGGCAGACAAATCGTAAGCGGCAGGCAAATAACGAGATAATAACCGTTCGGATGGTAGAAAATGGACTCTTAGTGTCGCCCATATATACAGTAGAGATCACCGGCCAAGGGGCGGGCCGTGGGCGGCAGGTCAACGGCCCATTTTTCGGCCATGCACTTGATCCGACGGATGTGAGTGGCCCGGCTATACTCCCACGGATTCACTCATCCAAGCGCAATTCGATCTGGGCCGTTGAAATGCTATACATGTAAAGTTACTCTACTGAACAAACTCTTTTGCCTCGAAGCATATATACCTTGCCAAAACGACGAGGTAAACTTTAAACTTTGTGAATTTTAGTCCATAATGAATCCATTTTTGGTTATAAAAATATTTATTTTTGGTTATAAAAATATTTTTAATTAACTTATTAATCTTTCAAAGAAAACAAATCACAAAATAGTGTTTCCACCAAAAATTATCTTTGTTAAGTATCTTTTCCACCTCAAAATCCTTTGCTTGATGTGTTTCTCATGTGTAGGAAAACAAACTTTTTAAATAAATATTTTTTTTTCACTTCCTTTTATCTTTATCTTTTCCACCTTAAAAATCCTTTTCTGGGTGTGTTTTTTTCTGGGTGTGTTTTTTATCTATAAGAAAAACATTTTTTAAATTCTTTTCTCTTTAAAACTAAGTCTGTCTATATATTCTAAATATATATATGAGTCTTCTTCTTCTAATTGATGAATAATGTCTAAAAAAAAAGAGTGTTCTTGATTTGTTTATGAATATGTAGAATTATTATTTCCTCATATTGATTAAATTATTTTTTAGTTTGTTCAACTCAAAATGTATATATTAATTTGCATTTATTATTGTAGGCTCTTTTGATCAATCTAAATAAGAACTTTATCAATGAAAACAAAATTTATTAAGGAAATTTCTTGTTATTCTAACCAAACCCATTTCAACCTTCAATCCAAAACCAACATTTTTTATTTAGATAGACAAGGTATTCAACAAATTCATACATGAATACAACACATGCAAATGATGGGAAACCAAGATGCAAGTTGTCCAAAACACTCTACATAACCAATACTTAACAATAATCCAAGGTGCAAGGTTAACAGATCCATTTGCACAATGAAGCTCCAACATCCACATTCTCTTCCCCATTGTCCAAAGAAACCCCCTGCCCAAACATTCTATAAATCAAACCTCAAGCATCTATCCAACTATCACTATGACCAACACAAAATCATGCCCCAACCAAACAAAAGGCAAAAAATAGATAGACAAAATTCTCCACAACACCTCAACCATTATGGAGTCAAACAAAAAACACAAACCCCCAATAAAAGATTTTCAAGCATAAGAGACAACTCTTTCATACCATAATAAAACCCTCTACAAACCATTTAAACAATCTTATCAACAACAATAAATAAAATGACATCATCAAAGCCTCAAACTCAATTAAATCATCATTTTTCCATCAAAACCATATAAGTGACCTATAAACCAACCCAAATTTTCCCCAATACAATAAACACTCACACTAGATCATAATAATATTATATTTTTAAGGTCATAGCCAATTAGACACCAATTTGGTGTATGAAACCCTCTTGTTTTTGGACAAGGGACCCTCTCTACGTAGGGATGTAACTACTAAATAAAAAATAGCAATCTTCAGAATCTAAAAATAACATATCATTGATACACAATCATCAAAATCAATTATAAGATAATAACAAGCCATATATATATATATATATATATATATATATATATATGGCTTGTTATTATCTTATATCACCAAAAACATTTTTTTGCTATTACATGACTCTTGAGTTATATAAGCCATATATAAAGCCATATATATATATATATATATATATATATATATATATATATATATATATATATATATATATCGATGCATAATTGGAGGCATCTTTGGGGAGCGGGAGGCGGCGGTTCTTGGAGCGGCAGAGATCGTTCTGCTGCAGCTTGGGCGGCCAGGGCTTGGCCCAGCCGCCCCTCCTTTCCCTCTCTCGGCAGACTATGGAATGGAGACGAAGATTAGTGCCCAGCACCGCCTCCAAGCAGATCAGTGTTGTATGGGATGCTTCTACCAATGCTCATGGGGTCTGTATACAAGATTAGGGTAAGGCCAAGTCGACGCCGACTCTGACTCCGCCCACCAACGCCCTTGGTTCGTCGTCCCTCATACAGTGGAGGCGTCTGGGGATGCCCTTCGGATTCTGTAAGCAACTGGAACACTACCTGGCCGTGCTCTGCGTCTTCTGGTCGTGGCAATGTTGGCGAGCGAGAGCAACGGCGGGTGTCGCCTGCCGATCCCCGGCGAGGCGCTGTTTTTTGATGGCCGCCTCGGGGTTCTCTGCTGCGCCTCTACAATATCGTTGCGGCTCAAGGCCGAGAACCTGGATTATGGTAAGAGATTATGGACGCAGTCAATAGCTGAGGTATGGTTTTCTGCCTACATCTGCGGATCCTGTGCCAGAACACAACGGCTGCAGCCTCGCCTGCCTAACCAGATTCGATGCCGACTCTGTCTCTGCCACCACCATCTCGCCCTTGCCGCATATTCGTCGTTCGGCGGACTGCTCCAGCCAAATTGGGGTTTCTCTGGCTGATTCTTCATCAGGGGTTTGCTTGCTGGTTGTTTTTGCCGGTTTGGGAGGTCTACCGTGTCTGCTGCTCTATCCACAGACATGGATCTTCTGCTTCCTCCGATGAGGGTTTCGGTTTTGACGGATCTAATCTTTCTGTGGAGAGTCTGCTGCAATGTGAGCTGTGGATGGTCATAGCTTCTTGTTCTTGTGTGGCTATGGTGGATTTGAGCGGGTTTCTGCTCACTCTTTCTGTAGTATGTTCAAGATTTATCTGTTCTTCTCTCTGGGTTTCTCTTTTTTTTGGTTCAGCTCTTTATAAGTTGTTGTTTCTGCTTATATGGGACAGAAATATGTGAAAATGTAGGGATCCTTGTTGATTCTACTACATGTGCAATATGTAATTTTAATCATCTTTTTGAAATAAAATTACGGACTTTTTCCAAGGAAAAATAAAATAAAATATATATATATATATATATATATATATATATATATGGCTTGTTATTATCTTATATCACCAAAAACATTTGTTTGCCATTACATGACTCTTGAGTTATTGTTTACTTTGCCTCATAGGTATGGGTCGGTCTTCTTTAGTTTTTTTTTCCATGATTTTTTTTTTTTTTAAATAATTGTAGCTCATCATATTAATAATGGAACCACATTGTTCAAAGTGCCGAAAAAGGTCATACATATATCATCGGCATCAAAAGATGTCTAATAAACTGAGATTTTATCATCAGTGAGGCTGATAGTGAGTCAAAACAAAAAGAAAACATAATTTTTTTGTAAAATTCAGACAGATATACCATTCATATAATGCTCAGCAGATATAGATTGTAATATGTCCTAGTTCTGTATAAATCTACCAGCTTATTCATCCTAGCTAAAGTTCAATAAGAAGCTCTATGATATTATCATCTTGACCTTCCCATAGCTTCCAGGATCCTCATTCCACCTGCAACCCCTGCTTTGATAAGGCATCTACAGACATGTTCTTCTCCCTATATATGTGTTGAAAAGATATTTTCGGGAACATACTACTTAATATGTTGACCTCCTCATAAATGGGATTTAGTAAAATGTTCTTAGGAGGCTTTTTCATCTTTAACCAGTCAATCACCAACAAAGAGTCACCAAATATTTGTATCTTATGGACCCCCTTAACATGAGCCAAAATCATTAAAAACTCGATAGCCATCAATTTTGCTCGATTGTTGGTACTCATTCCCAAGCCATCGGAGAACTTATACTAGTGTGAGTCTAATAAGAAAAGGTGACCCCAACACCCCCCATACCAGGCCTACCTTGGGAGGCCCCATCAAATTATGCCCAATAGCCAGATTTGTTGATATACTCCATTGTAATCCTTCTATGCTTCACAAGTGTACAAGATTAAGGGAAATGTTCTAAAATGGCCAAGCTTTTTGCTGCATATACCTGTGGAGAACATAAATATCATGAAAGATAGCCTTATTTCTGGCCATCCAAGCCCCCTTGATCAGAAGGGATGGTAGGGATCTATAATCATTAAAAGTTGCATTGTTCAACCAATCTTGAAAGGTTACCTAAAGGTTGTTCCCATTTCGTATGAAAATGATACCTTTGACCTAAGAGGCATAGTTCCACATGCTTACTAGATAAGAGCAGGTCACAAAGACATGGCTCATACTTTTAGAGTCTGCTTTGTAGGGAGGGCACATACTCGGGCCACAATCAAACATTTTGATCAAATTGTCCCATACTAGGACATTTATAGCTAGAGCAATCCACATAAAGAGTTTGTTCTTCAAGGGAAAATGTAGCTTCCATATAACCTATGACCACCATTCGGGCTTAGGATGGTCTTCTCCTCCCTAATCACCATGTATCCCATGGGTACATAAAGACCCTCAGTAATATATCTAGACCACGGCAGGATATCCTCTATGTCTTTTAATCTTGTATGACTATCCTAAATACTTTTGATGTATCTCTCCCAAAGTATCCTTTCCTCCTCCTCAAATCCCATCACCTATGCAGGAAGCCATGCTTGTCTCGTGGGGGAAGTATTTTGTTGATCTTGAATTTGGCTCGGAAATGATATGCCTCTATCCACGAGGGAATCAATCATCACATCAATGAGTCTAAAATAATCAATGAAACCAATCCAAGGATCCTGATTGATCCTCACTCTATTACCATCATCTATATCCCAAGCAATCCAGTCCCCAATAACACCAAAAGCCCTTATCAATGATTTCCACATGATGGAGACATTTCTTATAGACTTCTCTCTAGATATGAACTATTATTCAACGATTAGGGGAGAGATGTACTTTTGATGGACAAATTTGACCCATGAACCAATTCTCCTTTGACAACTCTCCAAACCCCCTTTGTTGCTAAGGCCCTGGATAAACAATGAAGATTTTTCAACCACCATCCACCGTTCTCTTTTGGAAGAGCTATCTTATTCAAATCCACCCAGTGGAAAGCATTCTCTTCAAAACTACCTCTCCACAAGAAGTTAAAACATAGCTTCCTGATGTAATCCAAAGTGCCAACAAGAACAAATGCTAGAGAGATCTAATATACAAGGATAGCCTCCAACACAAACTTTATAAAGACTAATATCTCTCCCCTTGATAGCCACGTATTACACCAAAGATGAATCCTCTTTTCAATTTTGGAAATGAGTTAAACCCAATTCTTATGAAGGTAGACATTAGGCTTGTTACTAAAGCCCAAATACTTTATGCCTGAGTATATATTAGTCACTGCAATGTCCAAATAAGAAGCAATCCAATCAGTCAATTCATCATCCAAGTTCATAAAGGATAGAGAGGAATTCCTTACATTGCACATCATCTTTGTTGCTTCAGAAAAAAGGTTTAGAACATATTTGAATTTAACAATATCCCTTATGAATCCATCAGATAAAAAAAAAAAAAAAAAGTATGCCATCTACAAAAAGCATATGAGAAATTGTAACAATACCACCAATCCTAATCCCCTTGAGGGATCCATTTGCTCTTGTTGTGAGAATAGGTCTTTTCATCCCTTCGACGATCAATAGAAAGAGAAGAGGTGTTAGTGGGCACCATTGCCTTAGGACTCTCCCAGGCCTAAAAAACCTTGTGGCAACACCATTGATTAAGACAACAAAAGAAACAGTATTAACACAATATAGGATCAAATTAACCATGGATGTATCAAAACCAACCTGTATCAGAGTAAGTTTGAGGAAGGTCCAACTAACCATGCCGTAAGAAATTTAAGACAATTGTAGGCAATCCCTTTATCTTGGATGTGTGAATCACTTCCTAAGAAATTTCAATTGTGTCATGAATATGTCACCCTGCTAAGAAGGAAAATTGTTCTGAAGAGACATCCTTGGAAAATGTATCCCTGATCATGTTTGCAATGATCTTGGAAGTCAATTTATATATACAGTTTCACAATGATTTAGGCTTGTAATTTTGCATGTTGTTGACTCTGTCATCTTTGGGAGTGAGTGCAATAAATGTACTATTAAATGCTTCCATAATTCTTCATATGATCCTGGATTCCTCAACCATTGCCAGGACATCGAACTCAAATAATTCCATAAAACCAGAGAAAAATTCGACAGGCCACCCATCAGGCCCAGGAATTTTATCTTTTGCATTGAATGTATAGCCTATTTAAGTTCATCCAAAGTCACTTCCTCCTTAAGGGTTAAGTTTTGCTCCTCACTGAAAAAAGAAGGATAATGAGCTAACAGTTCCATCATCAGGGAGATAGGGGCCCGCTCCTCTTCCTTGTACATATCCTTGAAGTGGTTTACTCCAACCCTGTCCATCTCCCTAAAACCGGACACAATATTCCCACCTTCCTCTTCAAGCCACCATAATATGTTGATGTTATTCTTGTGCATGAATAAATAGTGAAAATACTTGGAGTTATCACCCCCTTTCTGTAGCCAAACAACCCTACTTTTGAGTTAGATGGAATCCTCTTCCTCATTTAGAATTTTTCTTCTCCTGAGCTCAATGTCTACAATGTTTCTTTTTTGTTCCAAGGATATATACCCTTCAAGACTTCCTTCATGGAAAAGTGCCAACTTTCTTTCAATCATGATGACCTCTAAGACATGATTCCTTCTTAGCTCCACATACCAAGTAATCATATATATGAGATTTGATCTTTTTAAGATTGTTGAGGAATTGAACTATGGCTAGAAATTGACTAGTGGAATCATAGGGGATCCATAGGTTGTGAACCATCTGCTTATAATCCTCTTCATCCAACCATGAGGCATTGAACTTGAAGGGGCAAGGAGGATTTTCTTAGTTATTATTTAATTCTAGGAATATGGGGAGGTGGTCTTATTCACCTCCCTCTCCTACCCATTGGGTGATTTTAGGTTCCAAAAGAATAACTCCTTCCTTCACTAGGAACCGATCTAACCTTTTGTTTATCCTATCCGTGCCAACCCTCATGTCTCTCCAAGTCGGCCTAAGTGAGGCAGGTGGAAGGTCATATAGTCCAACCTCCTCAATCTTCTTGATGAAATAATCAGATAGTGGATCTTTGAGAGCATTAGGACCCCAGGTCTCTGATTCCCCCAATGAAAAATTTAGGTCACCCTCGATGATGAACCTTTCCACGTTGTGAAAGCCAAAACTAAAAATATTTTCCCAATAAGCCATCATGTGAATGTGAGGGCCATATACATTAAGCAAGGTAAAGGCCTTTCCATATTCTCTAGAAACTAGAACTGATCCCAAACCTAAGAAAAATGCCCAGTTGTTAGTGCAAAAGAAAGCTCTAGTGATCCAACCTGTCACAATACCCCCAAATATTCCAATTGCATCTATGCAGATAAAATGCCATCCCAGTAGAGTAGATCTCAGTTCTTTCATAATAGAGTCGCCAATAGGTAATGTTTTTTTTAACAAAATCAGTTCTTAATTGTGAATAGTCACCAGTCTCTTGAGGGAAAGATTCTTGGAGGGGTTCCCTAACCCTCGACAATTCAAACATAGAACTAGCGTTAAGTAAACAATGAATATGGAGAACGTGCTCTAAGCATCCATTTTAAAGTTAGTTGTCTACCTGCCTTAATATCCAAGGTAGATTGTTCCCAATTTGATGCCATCATTGATTGTCGTCCCCTGAGTCTAGTGGAAGCCGCTGGAGAATGTAGATAAATCCCCCCTTGTCTTGACCCCAAGCAAGATCTAGTAGAGGACCGTGATCTAATATGATAACGAGAGGCCTTAGTCACAAAGTCAAGGCCTAAAGGATCACCAGGTAAATCCTTCATCACCAGGGCCACATGGGTAGCATCGTTAGGAACTGTAAATGTCTTCTTCGTAAACTCAAGGTCCTTAATGAGCTTCTTCGACCGATCAAGATCTGTCTTAGTTTCAGAAGGGTCCTTCTTATAAAAATCCCTAGCTGAACCCCCAACCCCATCTTCACATGACCTGAAGTGCAATGAAACACCTGAGGAGGAGACTGATTCTCTGCATACCAATGATAAAGACTCTCTAGGATTATTGTTCAATGGAGAAACCTCTTCTCTAGGGCTGTCCCTCAAAGAGGACGGGGGGATTTGAGCACAACTTCCATATCAAGTAAGGGAGGGTCCAAATAGGCAGCTAGGGTATTCCCCACACCATCAACATCATAATGTCCCTCAGTCCCATAGACTTCTAGACTAGAGAGAGGAAATACCATATGCTCATCAGATCTTGGTAAGGGTCCAATCCCCCCTTGATGACGAGGGGACAAGGCCTCAAAATCAGAAAAAAGGAAAATATTGAGGGTGAAAAAACACTAACTAGACTTCTGCAAGAGGGGCTGAAAATGCTAAAATTTTCGAAAGTAGTAGATGGCTAGAAATCACAAAAATCCTTAAGTATTTCTCCTTGATCGAGAATCCACTAGATACAGAAAACATACATGACTTAGGGGGAGAAACACCAGTCCAAGTAAATTGTGAGGCATCTCCAAAGAGAGTAGGAATTTCTTTAAAAGAAGGGAGGCCCATCCTTTTGTCCAGGCTATCCACGAAAGAAGACAATACATAATGCACCCAGGGTTCAAATCCCGTACAAACTAGAGGAGGGGGAATAACTTGATTCACTGAAGACCTAGATTAGTTGGATTCATATGAAGGGACATCATTAAAAACACTTGAAAAAGCAGCTAGAGTGGAAAACATGGTCTTACATGGAACGTTCGTAACCAAATCAATAGAGGGTCATTGCTCCATATCATTCGAGTCACTGACAACAGAAAATACTTGGTTCCCCATCAAAGCTGAGAGAGAGCTACTCATGATAGGCCTACCATTAAGTGGTTGTGGCGCCTCTTCCTCCCCATCACAAAAACTAGCCGAGAAAAGGTCTCGGTCTTGAGAGGATGCTTCCAAAGCTTCCAGATGAAGCTTGTCCCCATGAGATAAATGAGGCTTCTCCAGTAACCAGTCCATATTCGTAGAGTCCATTACTACCTTATGTCTCCAAACTTTCTTAGTGAATGGGAGTATGCAATCTCAAACTAGATGACCGTATTTATGGCATCTATTACATCGAAAGGGAATACCGATGTAATCCAAACCTAAATGTGTGTAAATGAGCCCTTCATTATACATATTTGTTTTTGGAGCACATCCTGCAAGTCTAGTTCCACCTGTATTTTTTCTACAGACATTACTCTAGTTTCCAAAAATCAGAAATATGCCTTAAGCTACACCCCCAATGTATCACCTATGAGCATGAATATCTCCTTGATCCAAAGCTCTGGAGGAAGACCAAGTAGTTTCACCCATATAGGCTGGATAAAAACCCTCCCCCTCCGGGCATTAAAATAAAGTGTCCACCTTTTAAGCTTGATGGGGACATTGTCCCATATCTAGATACCCCCTGGAAGCTTCATAACGTCCTCTGAGTTTCGCAAAAATACCGCCAACCATCAGGATTTGCAAGTGATAGACATATAGGAGAATATCCCAACACCCTTTCCGAGGCCTCATCTAGCTAGGACCTATATGTAACTAAACCCATACTTTTGCCACCAAAACGCCCCAACACTGCATTTTCTGCCAAAGAGAACACCTCATGAATTTGCATGTCCTCACCCAGTGCTAGGTTAGGTTATCCAACCTTCCCTTTAACACAATGGTGACTCTTCCTTCCACAATTTCTTACCACTACTTCTTTGCAGGACGAACCCTTTCCCTTATCCTTGAAGGGGGCTACTGTGCCTTCTAGGGATAAACATAAGTCTGGAACTACCTTCTCTACTGGAGCAGAATGATACCCCTCCACCAGAATGGTCACCTGAGATGGTTCTGCGCCACAAACCCCTGCTTTGGAAGGTGCCTCTTATGTACAGAAAACTTGAGCCGTCTATTTTTTCCCCTTCAAATAACAAATTTCCACAAGCGATGGAATACCTAGCAACTTCTGACATGAAGGGAAATAGTGGGAGGTTGTCCCATCATCAACAGATAATAATAAAGAAGCATCAAGTGTATCCCATGAGGGAGTCCCGGAAGGGTTAAATAATTTCTTCTTAACCATTGGTACTGCTACCCACTGACATATGGCCTACCACTCTGGTGCCAACTGTCTCGATTATCAATAACAAATATAAACCACCTAGAATAAAACAAGGAAACACTGATGAGTAGTCAGATTCCTAGGAAAACCTATGCATCTTCTGACCATTAACCAACACCAACAATGATTACATCCTTGGAAAACATATGGTCAAAGACGTCAAACCCTGATTGCTCCTATGAATCGGCTAGATATCTCTCCTCTAGAAACCAATGATCTTTTGATGCCATGATCCAAAACCCTAAATAGAGTTCGACACCCATTCAAAAATTTGAAACCCTAGACATAGTTTGGCTCTCTCCCCATATGCCCCCATTCATGTTATTATTATATGATAACATATTCAATTGATGGTCTTCTTCAATTATTGTTACCATTTAGCTTTTTAAAACTGAATCTTTCTTTAATTAAGTATTTCCTAATAGTTTTAAATGAAATTAATGTATATGGACATGACGTATATTTTTATTTCAAGAGGGAAATATCTAGTTTATTCAGTTTTATTATTTGATATAAAATATTCATTCCATGTCAATTTTTTCTAGCTCACTAGATTAGGGTGTGGCTTTCATTTGCAAGGCAACTTGAGTTTAATACCCTTAGGGGTGACTTAGATGGGAGGAGAGATCAAAAAATCCAACCATGTTAAGGGTTGGTGTGGCCCAGGTCAGGTGCGATCTCTACATGATTTTGACGACCTAGATGCCCCTAGGTTGCATTTTCTTAGCCAATGGTTGAAATGCACTAGCCCCGAATGACAAGCATTTCTAACCAAAAAACAAAACAAAAAAATATTCATTCTATTTTTTTATTTAATTAAATGTATAAAATCATATTTTAAATTTAATATATTTCATATTACTCAATTTTTTAATATATATTTTAAACATTAATTTTTATTAATACAAAATTATATACTTTTTAATTTTGTTCAAACTACTAATCTTTATAACATATTTTCATGTTTCAATATTCCAAATTGTATTTTCATGTTCCAAACTTATGTATGTAATATATTTTCAAACCTCTCAACGTTTGAATATTGAATATTGATTTTGAATATCAATTTATGTTTTATTTTCGCTTTACTTTATTAGTTTGGATAGTGATACAAAGAAACCAAAGGTATATTTAAAATATATAAAAAATAATATTAATTTGTTTTTATTTATTTAATCTATTTTTATATGTATTAAATTTTGATTGGCCAATAGACCTTGATAAGACTAATTTTATGTTGAATTTTGATTGGCTTATAGACCTTGATAAAACTAATTTTATCATTGAACATATTAGATAAAAATAAGAAGAAGAAAAAATACATTATGAAAACTTTACAAAAGTTTATAAAATATTTATGTGAAAGTGTTGCACTGTTGTCACTTCATAGTATTGTACTAGTGTCACTTCATATATGTGTGTATTCCTACTTATTCCAAAAATTACAATTTAAGTCCATGTGTTTATATTTAAATAGTATCATTAACATCCTTAATCTTCTCTTATGCATTTTTAAAACTAATTTTCAAAAGCAAAATATGCAATCTATTTTATACTCTTTCTAAAGTGTGAACGTAAAAATTCTCTCATTTTCCAATTTTTTTAGATTAATATAGTTTTTTAAATTAAGTTTTAAAATGATAAAATATTGATAACATAATTATAGATTAATATATTTTTAATTATTTTTAAAAATGAAAAAATATTAACATAAATTACACTTTAAAGTTTGAAATGTGAAATGGTAAATTATTATATTATTGTGCCGAAGAGGCACGTTCCCAATAGGGGGATGTGTAACTCCTTCAGTGCTCATCCTAGAGTCGACACTTGTCATTTAAAAAAAAATATTATAAAAAATAACACCTTGTCTCAAATTAGATTTAAAACATTTTACAGCATATATAAAACTATACAATTTAGAAGTCACATGTGGGGGGATCGGTTATTTGGAAGGCGGTGGTCACCTCCTTTCCGGTAATTGGAACTCATTTGGCGTGGAATATTGGTGATGGGAGGTGCCTCACGGTTGGAGAGGATCTGTGGTTTGGATGTGTTGGGCATCATCTTTTGTAGGTTGAGACGGTGGCGGCCCTAAGGGAAAGGGGATACACTTATTTGTCTCAATTGGTTGAACCTGTACAGGATAGACCGTGGGTACAGTCATGGAGAGCGGTGAACACACTGGACCTTCCGGAACAGGATCAATTGGCGGTGTCTCAATATTTTATGGAACTCAATAGATCTCAAGTTATGTTGAGGAACAAGGATGATGAAATATTATGGGAAGGGGATCCTATGTGTAGATATACACCGAAAGGTGGTTATATTTGTCTTAGTGCACTTGGTAACTTCAGAGAATCGATTTGGTGGTGGAAGAAATTGTGGAAGCTCAAGTGTCCACCTAAAACTCGTTTGTTTATGTGGAACACTCTTGAAAACAAAGTTCCAACCCGGGACAATATGCAGAAAAAGAACAAACATGGCCTGGGGTGGTGCATAATTTGCAAAGCAGCGGAAGAAACTGTCACCCACCTCTTTATCCAGTTCCCCTATACAAAATAAGTTTGGGCTGAATGCTCGAGGACTTCCGGTATAAACTGCTTATGGTCAGGAAACACGGTGTTACATGCTTGGGAAAACTGGTATGCGGGGCCACTCCATGATTATGTGAAAGCTCTACCATTATTAGTCTGTTGGGGCATATGGTTGGATCGCAACAACTATATTTTATCTGAAAAGGGTTGTACCCCGGTGATTACAGTGGCCCTTACTTGCGGTATCCTTACTGCTTTTCCTCAATATGTAAGAGTAGCGAAACAAAGGGAGGTTTTAGAAGTGGAGATTGATCGGTCGTTACCATGGGGGTTTTTCGACAGGGTGGCTCAAAATGATAACTGTGGGGGCGGGACACTGCTTTTCCTTTCTGCTTCTCATTACTTTATCTTGATGTACATGGGATTGGGGGAAGGTGGAAAGAATTTTGATGAACTAATGAGCTTAAACCTCCTATTACTCTTTGCCATTAAAAAAGGATGTCAAAACCTCAATTTTTTTGGTGACTCTATGAATGTTATTAACTGGATTAATGGGACACAACAATGCAGCAACATTAGAGTATCAAATATACTTCTGGACATCAAGGAGTTGCAACACTTGTTTGATATTTTTTCTTGTCGGCATGTTTATAGAGAGAACAACCAGGAGGCGGACTCGGCCTCAAAGGCGGGCCTGCAACTGGATTTGGGGCTTTGGAAGGTGAAGGAATACAAGGATGGGACGGTTCAGGAATATTACCATCGTCCATTTATAGATCAAGCTCTGAACACTATTTGACAGCTTTGGTCACCTCTTTACATTACTTTCAGTTTACTGGTTTTCAACATTTATGCTGGAGTGCAGATTATCTTTTTGTTATTGTATATTGAACTTTGTCTTGATATCTTAAGGGGCTCAGGGAGCCAAGAGATTTTTTGTCATAGCAGTTTATGAAACTGAATATTTTGTAATAGCTTTGTAATAGAGCTCTCGAAGAAGACTTAGGTCTTGTAAACATATTTTGATCTACTTCATAAATGCACATTGGTTGTGCATATACAATGTAATTTTGCTCACCACTAATGAAATGAAATTACGCTTTTTTTCTAAGGAAAAAAACTATACAATTTAGATAAATTAAAACCCCTCCTCAACATTTGCACTCTAAAAAGGGGTTTGCACTTGGAGAGATTTGATCCCTTTTGGTAGATCCCCTTTTAAGATGGATCTATGTTGATTTACTACATTACAATAATAAATTATAAGTTAAAGTTTGGATTATGACATAGTAAATTATTATTATATTATGTATTGCATTATGAGTCAATATAAATATTTCATTTTATTTTAAAATAATAATATAAATAATTCAATAATATTAAATAATGATAATGTAAAAACAATTCTCATTTTCATTTCGAATATATATATATATATATATGATTTGAATCTCTCTTCCTTTTTAAAAATATTTTAAGATTTGGATTATGTATTATTATTTATAAAATAAGATAAGTTGCTTTATTAATATTTGTAATTATGATTTAATTGATTTTTATTTTTAATTTAAGTTTGAAATTTAAATTTAATTTTTTTATTATGAGAAATTGTATTGGAAATTTAAATTTAATTTTTTTATTATGAGAAATTGTATTGGAAATTTAAATTTATTTTTTACTATGAGAAATTGTTTTGAAAATTTAAATTAATTTTTTTACTATGAGAAATTGTATAGATTGTATTGTTGAATTTGATATTTTAAAATAATTTAGTGTTTTAAAAATGGTTTATATATTAAAAATATCAAATATTGATGTCAAAATAATACAAAAAATTCAAGAAACTTATATCTATTTATTTATATTGTAATTTATATTATTTACAAAAATAAATATTTAACTTATTTAAGTTCACCTACTTTATACTATGTTTTTTAGAAAAAAATCCAGTAGAAAAAAACATACTTTTGTTATTCATTTCTGAATAAAAAAAGTACAATATCGAAGCTTAAACAGTCTAAGCATGACTGTCTTTTAAACTGTCACCATATCTAATATTCCATTCTATAACCCATGACTCATATACAAAACCAATCAATTCCATAACAAAAAATGAACTGCCTAGCCCACTCATAGACAATAGATAGATACTACAAAACACCATCCATCTCAAGATTACATCTCAAAAAAATACAAACGACCCATATCAACTATTTCATTTTCCAGGAATTGATCCCATTAAAGAATCCCTTCATCACCATATAACGCTAGCTTCGAAAGGTCATCTGCCATCTGATTTTGTTCCATATAAATATGTTCAAAAGTAATAAATTTGAACTATGTAATATTTAGATCTTGTATCTTATAGCACCATTGCAGTATAGAGACCACATTCAGTTGGTAGTCTCCCCTTGCCCATTTAATTGTAACTCTTGAGTCACCAAATACAGTAAGTGTGTCAATTCCAAATAATGTAGCCACTTTACATTGACACCACAAATCCATCATCTTAGCTTTCATGTTTGTTGCATTTCCACATTGGAATTTAAAATAAAACATGTGATTTTTATTTAGAATTATCACAACACCTACAACACATAAGCCATCTTTAGCCGCACCATTAAAAAAACCAACAACACCTTCATGATAGAGAATATATTTATGGATCCTAGGCTGGTCTTTAACTTCTGACTGAGTAAAATACTCTTTAATCAGATTTAATAAGTGCATCACAGTCCTATTCAAACACAGAGGATGATTTTAAAAATAAATGGTGTTCCTGATGCTCCAAATTTTCCAGGAAATAAGAGCTGGGAGAGAATAATATTTTATGCATGATTTGTACTAGTTATAACTGTTTATCTCAAATGTAGTATCACCCCATTTATTTGGGATGCTCATGGAAGAGCATGTATATTTTCAGACCTATATAGTACATGACACCCAACAAAAACGTGGTCTATTGATTCAACATTTTCCTTGCACAAATGACAAATATTAGGCTCTGACCAACCCCTATTCAGAAAGTTATCCCATGTTTTGAGGGAGTTCTGAAGTGCAAGCCACATGAAACATCTTATTTTTAAAGGTAAATTCCATTTCCACAAAGATTTATACCACCATTTTTGTATCAAATATCTTCCACTTTGTACAATAACAAGATATGCATCTTTGGCATTAATAGTTCCAGTTATAGGATTTGAATTCCAAATAAGAGAGTCCCGACATTCTAACAGTTTGCAACCTGAAGAGTTCGGCATGTTTATACAAGAATCCCATTCCAGAGCACCAATACCATCGATTCCCAAATCTTTAGCAGATAACCAGAAGGAACTTGAATTGATGACCCAATGTTGCTTTTTTATATGTGCCAATGTAGTATAGCCAATCTCATCCAAATGCTTGAGAATATGTTCTGATAACTGGAAATTTTCCTCCATGCCCAATATAGGATCAATGCCAACTAACACATCCCTACCATTACCTACATTCCAACAAAGGTATTTTCCAAGCCATTTATATATTTTAATGAAACCTTCCCAGATATGAGAGGAGTTTATGTTCTCTTTCTTTGGGTTCCTAATCCAAGAAACAACACTCTTTTTTATATATTTACTATGCAGAACATTAGACCAGATATTATTGCCAGATATTCCATGCCAAAAACTTTTCAACCTTAGAACAATACTAAACCAGTTTAAATTCTTTATATCCCATCCTCCCCATTTTTTCGGTAAAGAAAGTCTTTCCCAGCTTGCCATAACCAACTTCTCTCGTTCAATTCCACCAGACCATAGAAAGTTAAAAATGTACTTTCTAAGAGAATTTATGATCGACTATGGTATCTGTGATAGAGAAAACCAATAGACTATGATGCTTGTAAAGACAACTTGGATAAGAGTCAATATTCCACCAATGAACAACAATCTGTATGTCCAATGCTTTATTCTTTTCTTGAACTTCTCCAAGAAAAGACCTTATATCCATTAGACTTTAGAAAATAACCTAAGTATTTGAACCCATCTTCAATATTGCATACCTTAAAGGGAAGGTTTGATGTAATACTCTGCGTAATTTCTACTACCATCTTATGCTGATAGAAACAAGACTTCTTCATACTAACAATCATCCCTTTATATTTTGCATCTATTATGCAATTTCTATTCTTAAAAATTTTAAATATTAATATTTAATATACAATTTCACAATTTTTAAGATTTTCAAATATTAACATTTGACATATAGTAATATGGATATAAAGCACTTTATATTGTTATAATATTTTTTACTTATTTATATAAAAGTTTACTTACATTTTATTTTTATTTTTAAATTAATTTCGTTTAATTAATTAATTTATTTTTTAAATTAAGGACTAAACTGAACTGCTCTCGTCTTTAATACATTTTCAAGTCATTCAACTTTTCAATATCAATTTATCACCATGTCCTCTATTTCTATTTCTATTTCCATAAAAGCAATAATATCTTCCTAATTCCGGCGAACCTCTTTTGTCTCCATATTGTTGGCTGGTGGAGGTTTTTTTGTCTCTCCGTGTTTTTTTTCTATTGTCTTCTCTTTTTGGATGGGGCTATTTTGTATTACAGGTATTTTTTTGCAATCTGCCGTGAGCTGGTGCTCGGTATTTTTTCTGTTGCCCTGGTGGGTTTTTTCTTGACAATCTCTGGTTCTTGTCTTTGCCCGAGTGGGCGTTTTTTTGTACTCAACCGCTGCTGGCTGTGACTGTCTTGTAACCTTTCTCTTATACTTTTTTAATGAAGTATCGTATCTTTTCTTTGTGAAAAATAAACATCTTCCTAATTCATGTTTTGAATATATTTTCAAATCATTCAACTTTTCAATAACTATTTTGAACATCATTTTCTTTTATGAGAAGTAAAAGTTCAATGTCTTCCTTTTGAAGAAATTCAATAACCACTTTGAAGATCAATGTCTTATCTTTCAAAAACAATTAAAAAAGAAAAATTCAAATCAATCACTTCAAAATTATTTCTTAATTACATTAAATGTCTCATTTTTCAAGAAATTTAATAACTGTTTTTAAGATCAATATTTTCTCTCAAAAATTCATGAGAAGCAATTGATAGTGAGTCATTGAAACAAGAGCCACGAGGTGGTAATGTCCCCGAAATTGGCATCTGCTCTCGTGAAAAGAGAAAGAGCAATTGCTTTAGCAAGACATGTTAAGTAAGATTAATTATCCATGCATCAACAACGACTTATTTTTTATGTTCTTTTTTTTAATAATTGTTTATTTCAAATAACTATGACCATAAAATCAATTTAGACTGTAAACTTGTCTCATCTTCATGCAACCTAAACTCAATGGAGGTCAATCTCCATCCAATACACTTGTCTCATCCTCTGAAAATCTAAAATCTGTGGAGACTAATTTCCATTCTCAATCAAAAGTGAAAAGAATTATAGCAATAATTATCTAAAACCTAAAGATGTAAAAATATACTATATTCAATATACAACATGCAAGTCTAAAATGCTGAGTAGAGCTCATTGTTCCCTTACTCACTCCAAAACTCAAGGACAACGTTACTAAGGTATACTCACTATAAATTATTTTTATAAACTCTAGTTTAATAAAATTAAAACTATATCAGACTTACACATGTAATTTTAAATATTTGAAAGATGTACAAAGAGACTGATGGGTACAAATCAGTTATTATTATATATCCTTGGAGCGTAACAATCATTTAGAAATGAAATTAATTTTCTAATTAAATTTCAGTGATGACAAAAAAAATTCAAACTTATTTATGGAATTCCTTTATTATGCAAGTACTAAATCACCATATTGAAGTTGAAAAGAAATTGGGAACTTAATCATCAATAGTGTTAAAACTGCAGACTTATCGAGATTGAAAAGGAATTGGGAATGTAACCATCAATAGTATTAAAATTGGCTAGCATCATGATTTATTTATTTAAATGGAAAAACAAAAGAAGAAACCTAGCGCTTAACAAGAAACTTGAGATACACAACATTTCATAGTAGCTCCAACGTGATAATAAGCGACCAGCAATCAGTGTCTATAGTTAGTTATACAAAAAACAGCAGTAACTAAACCAACACGGATTTGATGAATCTGATCATTAAACCCTGCCATATACAAAAACAGAACACAGCTTAGTCCAATTTCAGTGTTATGTTTGTTAAATCAAACAGTCAAAATAGAATCAATTCTTGGGTTGGTTGTTGAACAAATTCCAGCCCCAGCTGTATTAAAAATTACATTTCACTATTAAAAATTCTAATGAACAGAACTCACGATGTGATTATGCTACAATTTTTAAATGCAATTTTTTTTGCAATGTTGGGTATTTACGTGTGGGCTAGCCGAAAGGGATGCAAGCTGTATCAGGATTGCTTCAAATTGATTGGTTTCTGAACAATGTTGTTGTGTTGTGTGGCAATGGAATTTTGAGGAGATGATACCTCAGCTAAGCAGAAAGTAAAAAAATTTCATTGTTTTTTATTAATAGTGGTCAGAGCTGAATCTGATATGCCATCGAACCAGACACACCTAAGATATTGGTAAGTGGTGAGAAACGCATAAAAGTATCTTTTAGTGTGGCGGTATTTTACTTGTATGAAGAAAAAGTTGTTTAGGTTATTGCATCCCGAGCCATCAATAATATACAATTTATTCTAGAGTCCCATTGATTTACAACTGTGTGTATGATAGGTGTATTTTATTTCTATTCTGCGGATTATAGCAGCAGATTCGAGTTCCGTCGGCCTAGGTTGTCCTCTATTTAATTAGCAGAATAGCATTATAGCGGATTAGAAGTGTTGTTGGGATACCTTTCAAGAATGCCAATCCCTGTCAGCATATGTCAGCATGCACCTGGATTGTAGCTAGGGAATAAATGATAATCCAGCCAGTA
Source organism: Larix kaempferi (assembly GCA_027924585.1). Lineage (NCBI taxonomy): Eukaryota > Viridiplantae > Streptophyta > Pinopsida > Pinales > Pinaceae > Larix > Larix kaempferi. The sequence continues at coordinate 18,233,447 of BSBM01001646.1, forward strand.
TCTCTAAGAACTGACTATATTGGAGGGCACCAACTTTAATGCAATGTAGGTGAGTCATGACGCTAGGAAGGAAAAACAATGATGAGTTCGTCTACTTAGATCAAGCAGAATTCAAACAAATAACTTTTAAATAATTTCAATAATATAACACATTACCAAACTATAAAGAGAAGGGAAAATTTATAAATTTATAGCCTATTTATAGCTTCTAGCTATGAAATAATAGGCTATTAACCATATATATATGATCTGTTTGGAGAGACAATAATATTTTTTTAAAGTATATATATGATATGGAAATTATTCACATAGAATGTCACCCAAGCCATGGTATTTCAACCTCTCCGGCAAAGTTTGAACCTGTGACAACTATCTTGTTAATTTTTTAACCCATAAAAATTATCATGCTTTATGAATGTATTTTTAAAGAACATTCATGAGGTGGCAATGTCCTAGACATTGCCACCTGCTATTGCAAGAGAACGTATGCTACAAAAAAAAAATGAGAAGCTGTTGGCAAAGGGAGGACCCATTTGCACAAAGCTGTGAGCAATTGAATAGCCTTTTTAAATGTCTATTGAATAGATTTAACAACAAGGATGCTTGGATAAGATGCAAAATGTGTGCTAAGCATCTTTAAACTGATTTATAACTGTTCCTTAAAAACCGTGTGATTTAATATTCACGGCATTTCAAGATCCCATAGACTGATTTACAGTTGCTCCTTAAAAACTCTGTGATCCAATACTCATGGCATTTCAAGATCTTATAAGCTAATTTGTTAATTGCTGTTTAAAATTCTGTATTGAAGCAAGTGGTGATTTTGAACCCTTCAAACATTAATAAGAATCTGGAACGAAATGCCTAGACCTCATTTTCTTTGTAATAAACCACATCATGTTATGAACACATTATGATAGAAAGAAACATATTTAACTTGCTAAAGAAAGGAACATTTTGCCATGCAGGAAATATTATATTCTATATGTAAATCTGTGGCAAGTATATTTGTCTGCCTAGCAGATGACAAAAACTATGGAAATGTTAATCAACAAAAGTCTTAGTGTATTTTTTATAAGCAACTAAAGCCAACACATGAGCAAAAAAAAAAGGTCTTCTATAGTTCTATCAGTAAAGCAGAGGACAGAAAAGGAATAAGTCCAACAGGCTGAGTTTTGTTAATAAAGTAGAGGACAAAAAAAGGGCAATAAGTCCAACAGACTGCAGTTGTGCTTTTGCATGAGCAAATGGATCTTTGCATTTTTTTTGTTCTTGCAAAAATGTTATCTAATATCAACTTTTGTATTGATTGTAGTTCCAGTTTCATTGTGGTAGTTTTTTATCGTTGTTGCACCTGCCAATAACATTCAAACTGTAGTCAGAATAATTGGGAAAAAGTAGCAAGAATACAAGTATTTGTGAAGACTAGATACTATTCCAACTATAATATTGGAATTACTTGTAGTTTATCTCAAATTTCATTATTGCAAAGCAATAAATCTTTCGGAACAATTTAGCACGAGAAAAAATCTTATGAAGAGTAACAAATTATTCTACTAAATTCTGTAATAAATTATAGTAAATTATTTTGCAATACTACTTTTATCAATAAATAGAGTAGTAAGCCACTGGAAATAGCATTTCACCAAATGTTAGTATTTAAATTGACACTATTTAAATCATGGCATTCTATCATTAGACTTTCGAATTTTTCAATACAGAGTCAAAGTCATACGTGAATCAAAACTTTGTGAAAATTAAAGTGGTGATATGCTCATAAAGTGGTGACATGTATATGAAAGAATAAGGCCAAAATGACAATCCTCATTCTATAAAAAATATAATGAAACAAAATAAATTTAGAAAAAAGATGAGGCTAGTAAATATAAAAGAGAACCAAGTGAGAAAGCCAAACATGAGGTTGAAATCGAAAGAAAAAAATTGTTGAAGCTAAAAAATGAAAAACAAAAGGCAAAAGAGGATAGACTAAAGCTAGTTGAACTTGAAAGAATCAATAAAAAAATAAAGGCTTAGGAAAAAATATGTTTACAAATAGATTTGAAGAAAAAGGAGAAAGAACATAGACAAGAACTAGAAAGAAAGCAAAAGCAAGAAAAATAACCAAATATTAAAGAAGTAGTATAAGCTGAGGGAAAAGAGAAAGATGAAATGCAAAAGTTAGGAAAATAACAAAAGAAAATGGAATATGAAATGATAACCGAAGCCAAGAAAATAAGGATATACCTAAAATTGACTAGCACTATAACACTAGACAAATTGAAGAGACAAACTTTGATGATTGGATTGATTAAATCATGGAAGACCTGATCATTTCTAGGTAGAATAGGTGTTAGGGAAATGAATAAAAGGAAAGGGGTAATTATTGAGGAGGTGGTGACTCTGAGTAAGTTAGAAAATGTGTTATCATGGGGAGACACACCTATAACTGATCCAGTGGATGACATAGATGGTTTGGAGTTGATAGCCTATAATAAAAAAAAGAAATCAACTATTAATGAAGCATAAAGGAATAGGAAATTAGATTTGGATAATATTGTAAGCTATAATATATATGCTTGAGGTTGAGTTTTTGGATGCCAAGAATAACAGATTATCAAAATTGATATCAATGAGTCTAGCAGTAACTCATGCCATTTTAGATAAGGCTGAAATTAAAGAGAAGGATGTACAGAAGTATGAGAAAATAATAGCATCATTGGAAATCCAAATAAAATATTATAAGTAAGATTAGAGTCTGATGACAACCTTCATCGAATATGCATCGAACAGGGTGTAGCGAATGCAAATGTTGAAAGAGATTTCTAAGGAAAAAAATTTCCAATCGCAAGAGTTGAGTTTAAAGTTTTTAATTTTACACAAAGAAAATTTAGATTGGAAAGTCACACTAGAAAGAGCACAATATCAGTTTAGGTTTGTAAGGAAAAGTATTCTGACATTTTATTATTGACTCAAGAAGAAATGCCTGATATTGAACAAAATATTATCTATTTGCAAAAAATATATTAAAAGTCTGAAATACATGTAAAATATGAATGAACAACTTGATTGACTACATTGAAGATATTATAGAAAATATGTAGCTTCACTGTTTTGGATTACTATAGGATTTTCTCATAACTGCTCAAGTAATAGAATGTTATGAGAAATTGCTTTAGGAAAACAAGGTCAATATTCAAAATATAGCATATATAAATAAAAGTCACCTATAGAAGTTTTTGACAAAAGAGGTTAAGGATATACTTGATATGCAATTTTATTTTCCTAAAATAGATAAATAGATAAATATATTTCCTAAAAGGCTACCGATTTTGCGGGCCTTGCTGTGTAAACACAGTCTGCAGAGGCCGATAATATTGAATAAGAAGCTTGAACTTTTTAGAACAGAAAGTAGATTTGTGTACCTGGAAATCAGTTTCTTTTCAAGTTGATGATTCTGTTATCCAGGGCCAATGTAAATAGCCCTTGCTGGGAAAACCTTCGCAGATTGAAAACTGTTGATGATAAGTTTTTTGAGTATTCTTCAAATGAAATATTTGCTACTTCTAGACAACACTCTTTTAGCTGTGGATTGCGCAGTGTGCATTCTATCAGCCCATCATTTGTGTCCAAACTGCATTCCAGATTATGCTCATATATAATTTCCATTTCTTTTTTGCAAAATGCACAGACCACACAGCTCTGAATCAGTGGTTGTTTACATTCAGCGCAAATGCATCGATACGGAGGTGCAAATGAATTTCTTGGTCTGAGTATTCCGTGTATCTGTCAAAGTCACAGAACAAATGACCATAGAAAATGCATATAATATCAGCATATTTTTAAATAGAATTATGCCAGTATTTCTTTCTATTTGAATAATAATTAAACTTAGATTCAAAGCAGTATGGCTAATTACAATGCTAATGCGCAATGTAGCCATTGGCTAACTGTTGTTAGCGGATTGGTGAAAGCAAAGAGACATTGCGAAAGCAATCTTTGGAACCTGATGAATAAGAGTGTTGTCAACAGAGTTATAGGCTTGATTATAAAATTTGTTGCAATGCAAACAATGTTTTGAAGCACTCCTAGGAAGAGAACAAATTGTACTTTCCCACCATGCAATAAATATTGTATATGCGAAGAGGATTGCGATTTAATTGAGATGCAAGGTTGTATTCTCATAATTTTGCTTTTCACATTGAAAGTACAAACACATAATGCACTTTTTGCAAAAAGCAGAATATCCAAATCTCAAATGCCGCTGCAACTGCAATTCTGAGGAGTTAAACAAATATAAAACCTGTTTCATGGCACTCTAAGTGTGCTGGATGTATCTTTCGATCACAGAAATCTAGTCATGTCACTGTCATGTTATGTAGCATTAATAATTTTAGGTGGTGTAGGTAATGTGAATTAGTTGGATGCACTTGTGGTAGTTAGAAGCCTTGTTTGCAAACAGAGCTTCATATTGATTACATCTTGAGATAAAGATGTTGTCATAGATTGGGAAGTGTAAACGCGATCAATTTATAAAGCAACTGGCGTCAATTCACAATACTCCCGAGAGCTTTTGTGCTGACATGGCTTCAACCAGTCTTTTCCAATTATAGTATTTGAATCTTTCCATAAATTCTTAGAAGCTTTTGATAGATTGATTTTATTTTTAAAAGTATTTGGGCTGCTTGTCTATGGCATGTCAAGGAATCAACTATCACTTCCAAGTTATCGGCTGTAGGAATCATAGTGAAATAAGGAGAAAGAGAGACCCATCATCAACGAAGAAGAATTGTAAACGTGGTTGAATCAGAAATGTGAATCTATTTTGCCAGTGCATGTTGTTCATTATACAATAATTCCATTTGAAGTTTATGTACCCGGAAAGACTCTTTGGAATTGGATTTTGCAGAAACTTTAAACCAAACTTCATTGTCGAGCAGCGCAAGACATTTCCCTTAGAGGGCATATTACCATTGTGAATCAAATTTTGGTTATTATATATGTCTGTTATTCCTTGTTTATCTTTTCTTAGGCTAAAGGGTACAAGCAAATGGAGCACTTACTTTGGGGGAGCATGGCAATAAATGAAGTTTGCCTTTTTTATTTTGGGGTCTCTGCACTTTGTTGCAAAATGCAAGCTTGGCTTGACTAATATATGTGCCGAAGGAACTGTGTTAGCTGCTAAGTGCATTGTTTCAGACATGGCTGGCAATGCACCTTGTAAAATACTTTGCACACAATGCTACACAAGGCAACGGCATATTTGATTTCTTTGAACTCTGTGGCATAGTTGTGGCTAAAGCCTGGATCCGATGTTCTTAAAAGAAACAGGAAGCTTTGAAGTTGGTGTCCAAACAGTTGTACAGGGATTATTTGGACTACCATTGGGGATGAGATTTGATAGCACATTCAATAAATTAGAATTTGGGTTGCTTCGCTCTGTTACAAGCAAACGCCTAAAAAAAGAATGGTTTCTGTACATAGGGTGGTTAATGAGATAAGGACAAATAAAAGTGGCTATTCTAATGATAAATTAATTGATGGCATCTGCTTTAAGCTGTTTACTATTTTGCTTTTATTAGAGTATGCCGGCTAATTCTAGAAGTTTGTACAATTAAGATAAATATGGATGCTCATAAGACCGGTTTAAAGGACTATAAACAGTCTTATGGGAATTCTTTATGGATTATTGCTCCAAGGAACCTTTGCTAAGGTTTGATCAACTGGTTTTGTAACGAAATATCAAAATAAGAAGTGGAATCTTTGTGATGCTTAAGTTAGGTGGATTAGAAGGTGTCAAGGCATCTGGAAGTCCTATTGTTCCTTTAAGACATGTATTAAGACACATGTATCAGGGTCGTTGGTTCTTCATTGTTAGTCTTATAGTATTAATGTGTTGTGGTTAGCCACAAATCTGAAATGATAATGTGTTGTTTAATTGGGAAGACCAATTGGATAGGCTTAAACATATGATTTCAAATGAGACTCAAAGAAGTCTTAAAATTAGTTATGATGTGCTCAAATAAATCTAACAACTAAATTGATTTTATAAAAAACCAATTACTCCCGACTGAATGGCTAAAGAAGCTTAAAATCCATAGCTTTAAGCAGTATGTGCTTAGGAGATATACTAGAGGAAAAGGAGATTTCTGATTGCAAGAACCAGTTGTGCAGGTTTTTTTTTAAAACAGAGTTTTCAAACTGGCCCTTTTTCAAATGGCCAAAACAACCTAAAAGCAATGACCTACAAGAGCTTGTGCTTTTTAGGCTTGAGGCTAGAACTACAAATAGACAAGATTCTTGATTATAGGAAAAATGTGTGCTCAAGATCGGAAACAGCAATACAAGAGAGAAAGCATGAAAACTCTAGGAGATATGAGAGGATTCACCAACTGGGAAAGTTTAGTTGGGAAATGTTAATCCCATATTTCTTTGCACAAACGAAGGGTTAATATTTAGCTAGACTACATTATGTTGGTCCCAATACAAGTGCATTATTGGTAGCAGTGGAGGTTTCCTTGTAAGCTTTGGGGTTTAGATGAAAAGATGATTTGAAGGAGTAGATGTGTGTGTTAATTGTTTTATGCTTACACTGTTCATTGTCCTACTATGTGTGTGAATGTTGCTATGTGTAGAGTTTGGTTTCCACAAATTAAATATCAATTCATTTATTTGAAAGCACAAGGACGGGATTCACCTAGGGTAAGCAAGATTTAACAAAGGATGACTACAGATACGCATCTATGCTTGTAGCATGCCTGCACTGTCATTAGAAGAGACAGTTTATGTTTAGTTGTTGTTGTTTTTAGAAGGCCTGTTTTTGTTTACATGGAAAGTGTTCTTTTCTTTTTGCTTTTTCCAAAGAAAAACTTGCAATTTCATATTCAAATAGAAAAAAGTTATATTCAAAAGGTGTCAAAGCATTTTGATCAACATAGACTTTGCTAAAATTCTAATCAAGTAGATTCTATCCATATCGCTATAATATCACTTACACAAACCTGTATGTATCAAAATGGCTTGAAGCCTACAACATAGGAATAACACCTTAACAAAAGTCAATTACACATATCACCATCAAAAAATTTAAATCAATTTTAACAGTCCATCATTGAATAAACATCAAAGATAAAACAACAGTGAACTGCATCACAGCAAGAAGGGAACAGGATCCCTGAAAGTGTTATTTTTTTAGCTGCAGTTAGATGCAGTTCACTTTAGTTTAAAAAGTGTAATTTGGTATTGAATGCATTTGTGCATGAGGGAGGTTTCCATAGGATGCAGACTTTTAGCAAAGAGATGCATGCTTATTGGACCCTGCATGTGAGATGTTTAAATATTCTTGGTCATCACAAGGTCACGATGTCGATGAGCATATTTCAAACAACATGCAATAAAAAACCACAAAAAAGTCAAGGAGGAGATATCAAAGGGTTTATCAATTGGGAAGGTGTGTTTGGGAAATGTTAACCCCCATATTTTCTTGCAGAAATGAGGGGATAACATTTAGTTAGAGTACATCATGTTGCTGCTAATACAAGTGCATCTAGACTTTTACATTGATTAAAGCTTGTTTGAGAATCGGGTTCACCAATTTTTGAGAAACTGTTATTTGTTGCAATTTGCTTTTCTGGGAGCTAGAATTCTGGGCTTGCATGTGCGAGATGTTTATATATTTTGGGTTATCAGAAGCTCACGAGATGAGCATATTTCAGCCAACATATGATCAATTTCATCAGTGAATCACGACAATGGTTGTTTTTAGCAGTGTGCTTATCAATGGTTGCATGTAGTTCTTGAGCACATATTTGGGCTCCTTGTAGAAAAGTGAGCCTAATGAGACTGCTTTGATCCACATGAGAGCTGATGTTATTTTTAGAAGTGACTAATTTTGGACTTTTTATATTTGGCAGCAGTCTCCCAGATATTATCTTTATTTTAAATATTTCCTACATTTTCCTTTTTTAGAGCTAAACTGTTTTTTTTACATATTTATATTCAGCAGTTTTTATTTGTGGCAAGGACAGGCTGTGAAGCCATGGTTCCAAGTGTGCAATGATGGAATGATTTCATAGTGTTGGCAGGTCAAGGATGAGTAAAATGCAGACTTGAGAAAGCTAGACCGTTTTTTTTTGTACGTATCTATATTCAACAGTTTCTATTTCTGGCGGGGACAGGTTGTGATGTCATGGAGCTTGTTGTAAGAACTTTTTACTGTGGAGATTTTTGCAAATATATATATATATATATATATATATATATATAACCATGTCTGTCGACAATGGCAAAATTTACGCTGCCTAAAACTTTTTTCCAAGCGGATTATGCTGTCAAAAACTTAACATAGTTATAGTTAAAATAATGTTTAGTTAAGTAAGTTTAAATTTAAGATACTTATGGTTAAAATAATATTTATTTAAATAAGTTTATATAGATTTAAGTGGTGGAAACTAAAGTAGATATTGCCTTTTTTTTATAGGATGGGAAGGTTGGTTGGGGTTTCAAAATTTGCATAACAAATGTCTCGTAGAAGTGGACAATGAAATCAAGATAAATTTGTGGTTAGCTATACAGTCAAAAGAAAATCCTATACTAGTTTCTTTGCAAAATCTATACCAGTGTTGATGATAATATTTTCAAGAAATCACAAGAATTTAAAAAAGTGTTCAACTGAAGCCTATTATAAATAACAAAGTCAATGCTACTAAAAAATGAACAAGAGACAAAAAAACAGAAGAAGGTGTTAAGCAATGAAACTACTTTGCACCAATGTAAATTGTTGTTTTGTTTTTCCTTGTTGATGAAATGACAAAGAAGCAATTTTTCAACGAACTTGTGTCTTTGAGTCAATGACTGGCAGCAAATTTTGAATTGCATAATCATCATTGAGAGGGTCAATAAAGGTAGCTGCACAGGTCCGGAGCATGTGGCTTCCTTTAGTGTCATTTCGGACAATGTTTTTAAACAGATAGAATGGAGGATTATCAGAGGCAAGTTGTTCTTGAATTTGCAAGAGCAGTTCTTTGAAGCCTTCATTGAGTTGTAACTGCAATAGTAGAAGACAGCAGTTAATGAGCATAGGTTGCAATTAGAAATCGTTAAAGATATTTGTATTTGTTTTTTTCCTATTTTCTTGTTTATATAAAAGAGTGGAAATTTTATTTAGCTTTAAAAAACAACAATTCCAAAAGAACATTAGCTATGCAAATGACATATTTACTGTTGCATGGTCGTTTGCCATTCCACCGTCTTTGATATACAAGTCGAACTGCTTGTTGTTGTATTCACATACAACAACGATTCCTGCGACAGAGCCAACAGATTAGGAGTCGTTCGATGACAACAGATCAGCAATTGTCATATATGGAGCTAGCTTTCTCATTTTGCAAACTTGATCAATTGTCTCAATTATTGTATGTGGGAATATGACTATTGAATACTTGGCATCGCCTCTGTCGTACTGCCCTTTTTTCTTGAGTCCAAATCGAGTGATTCTTAGACTTTTGCTGGTTGAGAAATAGCTACCAAAACATTTGATCAAGTTGTCACTTATTCCAGCAGTGATTGTCATTAGTCCATCTCTATCAACAAAGTCTACATGCAGTATTTGTGCCTTTACAGGAGAACCTTGAATTTTGTTATGTGCAGGCCCATATACGGCCAAGATGTCTCCTTCGAAAACAACTTTTGGTGTTGTTGTGCATAGCTCTATAATAGTAGCTGCTTCTGGAGCTGTTTGTTTGAATCTGCTATTGTTATAGTTAGAGAAGAAGGCCAAAAAAGAAATTATCAGCAATCAATAGCAGAAAAGTTCAAACTTAGATCAAGCTTGAGAAAATATTTGTCAATGCAATAGTTATATTCTGTTGTTTTCTGTGCTAGAAAATCATAAAAGAAGATGAGGAAGTTTCATGTATTAAAAATGATGTAAAAAGCAATTAGAACCCAAAATAATTGCACACCTTTTTGGACTTTGAGGAGTTGACATTGTTGTCATTGTCGGGTTGTTTGATGCTAATATTGTTTTTGTTGTGTTGTGCACAGGAAAGGAACTATTTTCCATTATTTTGCAATTTTGTATTTGAGTTTCAAAAGCTGCACATGCAAGAAGTTTTAAGCAGATCGAATGTAGCTAAGATTATTAATTAGTGTGAAGAGTAGAAGAGATTTATAACAAATGGGAAATATGGCAACAAACAGATAGCATAAAAACAAAGAAGCAAAAAAAAAAAATGTGTATAATTCTTTTACTGGATTTTCGACATATGCATAGCGCGAAGTCTATGTAGTGCCAAGAATTTCAACTAAACAAGTGCTGAAAACTATGCTATCTACAGTCAAATATTGAACAAATTTTCATTTACAATTATCTTGAATATAAGAATTTGTTATTAAAACATTTTATGTAGCTTATATATTGTTTGCATTATTATAAAATGGAGATAGCATGTGAATACTTTTTGTAAAGAATGTCTACATATGTTGTGGAATAGTTGCTAGTTTTTTAGATCTGAATTGTGGACAAGCTAAAGTGTAAACGACTTTCAACAATAAAAAATAACCAAAATTTGACATCACAAAATAGATTATAAAAATATGGGAAATTTCAACAGAATTTAAAAGCATAGCTATGACATCAATGTTGCAGATGCCCAAAGCTGATCTAAATCTAGCTCACTATGAATAGGAAAAAACCAAATTGCTGTAGTTTAAAATGCATGAAAGTTGCAAGAGAAAGAATAGTACCTGCTTTTGATTTTGGGCAAATATGATATCATGCATCTGTTCATAGATGGGAAGACAATAAAATTAGATAATTCAAAGTTGAATAGACTATGCATTTTTATCAAAGATTGATAGGAAAGTTGAATAGTGATTAGTCCAATAAGCATCTGAAATATTAAAAACAATATCTATGTGTTTCAAATTTGTCCAAAAGTGATCAAGCATTGAACCGGTGTTTGTTGTTGGCTTTGTTGTTTTTAGTGTCAAGCCTTTCATTTGCATAAACAATTGCAATTTTCTTTTCGATGTTGTTTCTTGCAACATGTCAATGTTCAGGTCACCAACTACTAGAATTTGAGTGGTTAGTGTGCAAGTTGACAAAATGCAACTCAATATATCAAAGAGATCATCAAGCAAACCACACGGTCTATTGTAAATGTTCACTACTTTCAATACATTGCAGCCAAATTCAAGATCTAAGCAAATTGCTTCAGTGGAGTTTTCTGTATAGTTTTTAGAATTGATTATGGCAATGTCTTTTTTAATCAATGTAAGGATTCCATGCATTGAAAATGCTGAGAAGAAGTTGTATTTTTCTATCATTGTTGTTTCTTTGGTAAGTGTGTGCATGTGAGTTTCTTGCAAACATAAAATGTCTGCCTGCATAAGTTCATGATCATTCAAAACATCGTCATAATGCAAAAGCAAGCTCCGTGTGTTCAATGATGCAATGAGTAGTTGCTTAGCATTTGGCATTGAATGTAGACCGTATTCAAATTGCAAACTTTCATGTGTTTTTAATCTATCTATTTCAGTGGTGACTTTTGGACAAGTTATAAATTTTTTTTGTTCTAACTTGTTTAAAAGATAAAGACAATCAATATCTCTAACACGTGAGAGCGCAGTGTAAACAAGGCCATGTCTCCTAATTCCTTTTGGGTCAAATGCCAATTTGTTCATTGTCAATCCTTGTGCTCTATGAATTGTCCTTGCACATGCCAATTGAATTGGGAATTGTGATCGCATAACATTCATTTTATTTTCAACTGTTGTTTCTATCACAATTCTTTTGATTGGTGTCCAATTGGATTTTACAACAGGTGTATAAAGATGTTTCATAGTTGCACGTTGCTTGTCTCCAACTTTTGGATCTGCAAACTCAATCCAAACAATATCATGGTTTGTTTGTGCATAGTGTTTAAACACACCTTCTGCACCATTAACCAACCCATCCTCAGTTGAGTAGTTGCCTCCAACTAGTTCAATAAGCATATCCTTTTTTACTACTATCATAGACGGAAGTCGCAATGTCTTTTGTTTATGGTCATTTTTTTCAATTGAATCAATTTTGCTATCATGTGCTACAAGTGTGAATGTTTCTGTTTGCATAGCTGATAACATTTTTGAGTTATGTTGTTGAACATCTTTATTAATATAGAAAAGATAAGGAAACGTTGCATCTACTGGTGGTTGTTTGTAGCAATGTTGGTTTAAGTAATCTATGTCATCCGATGTTTGAGAACATGTTCTAATTCTATTTAAGATCGATATGAATGTTTGATTTCTTTGACGTACAACTATTGTAAGTTCATAGCATTTTATGGCATCTAACCAAAATGTGTAAGGAAATGTTGGTTGTTGGAATCTTGGTTGTTCAAAAATCCAACAATCATGAACGGGCTATGCTTGACACAAATCACCACAGAATATGACATCAAGGTTTCCAAATGCTTTTGTTGGTGTGTGCATGATTTCACGTAGTCGTTTGTCGATGTTGTATAGCATTCGAGACCCTATTAAAGAGACTTCATCAATCAACAATACTTGAAGTTGTTCAAAATCTTTTGTCAAAAGATATAGGGTATTTGAATTTAGTGGAAGCATGTTTGAACCTAATGGCAGTCTGAAAGCAGAGTGGACTGTAATGCCACCTGCATTAAATGCTGCTTTTCCAGTAAATGCAACTATAAGACCTTTTTTATTTAAAGGATCACTACCAATTTCTTTGTCATAGTAATGTAGAAGACCATCATAGATTGCTTTTGCGGTGTAAGTTTTACCTGTTCCTGCCCCTCCTGTCAGGAACAAGCGAATTGGAGTGAGGGGATTGTTTTTTTTCCTTGCAATAACTTCTTTCACGATTGATTGTTGCTGAGTATTTAGGTTTCTTCGAATTGCATGGTATTCATGCATGTCCAAAAGAAATGGATTTTCTGTCAAGTTGCACACAATCTCAGGTTTTGATGCATTGAACATAGTTTTGCGAATCAGATCATGTTGAATGTCATATTGTTCTAATCTAGACATAGTTGTTGTTTTCTCTATTGTTACAGGAGGCATAGTTATGTCTTGCAATTCAATTGTTTCAGCAGCATTATCAAGGTCACCCCACTTTGTCGTTGTTGATGCCGTGAACTTTTGTTCTACAATGTCTATTTGTTCTTTGAATGCGACATATGCATCAGACCATGTTTTGAAATTGCTCTTTAGTAGGTTGCAATTGTCTCTATGTGGCATAAAGAGGATGATCTTTTCTCTAAAGAAATTCTCAGGGTCTTTTTGTTTGTTATAGCGAATAGATCGTATGATACATGGTCTATTTCTTTTTCTTGTAATTGAGTGGATACAAGAATAGAAAGATGCATATTCTGCCAAGGAGATGTTTTCAAGCTCAACAGGGCATGCAATGTATTTGTCCAAAATTGATGGGCAAATAATGTCATCAGAGTCATCTGGTTCTTTTTCCAAAAGCGATGGTTTTTTCAAGACAACTATTTTTTTGTCGTCTGGAGCAGTGTTGATGAAAATAGTCTTCCTAGAGGATGAATGTAGAGGTAACGAGAGTATGATATGTATTGCTTGCCTAGTAGACATTTGTTGCATGTTCAGAAGCGCATTTCCAAGCCTACGTATCGTTTCAATCTTTCCATCATTCTCAATAAGACATTGTTCTTTGATCTTTTTGAAAGCATTTGTCATGGATCTATCAAATTTGGTAATGTAAGAGCTTACATATGTTGCTGTAGCATAAGCATCTAAGATATATTGTGCATCTGTATTTGCTTGCCATAACTCTGGTATTGCTTTTGCAAATGAGTTGATCCAAATGTCAACGGGATCTCTTTTTAGTATTAAGGTAGAACGAGAAAGCAAAGACCGTAGTAGCAAAATGTAATCATCTCTTGTTAGTTCTAGCTCTAGAAGCAATTGTGCAAACGACACGTTTTTAGAATATTGTTTATGTTCAATAAGAGAAAATACTTTCTTTGCTCTTTGAATGAGATCATCTGAAGCATTTTCTAGTGGCTCTAGAATGATGGTACTATCCATAGGAGGCAATGGGAAATTGAATCTGCATGTGGAATGTCGATGTTTTCTACATGTTTTTGTGTGACGATGCGTCTGAATTTGAATAAGATTTTGATCAAGTAAAGACGAGTCTGTGGATATATAGCGATCAACAAAAGTAGCAATCTCCTCGTTTGAATTTTTTCCATAAACAGGTGCATTTTGAATCCAAATTACTCCATGTTCATGCTCATTTCCTCTTTGTTGAAATTCGGTTGTAAAGAAAAAATCTTGTATTTTTCCGAACAATGTGTTGTTTTTTAACATAAGAGACTTTAGTGCTGCTATTTTGTGTCTATAGTAGCGAGTACAAAGCACTGGGTGTCTTCTTATTAACGTGTCAATATTTTCTTCCAACGCACTGTCTTCCAACTTTCCCAAATATTTTTCCTCAATTTGTTTCAATGCATTGCATAAAGGTGCCCAAAGATGTTCAGCACTTGTAAAGGTTAAAAAGAATGTAGGAGGACCAAGCTGTCGAATCATTGCAAACATATCTTTTTTCATATTTTCAAAGTAATCAGGTGATGTTCTGATTGCTTTCAATGTACGATACCCGATCGAAGATTGAAGTATTTTTACAAGATTGTCTTTTGACTTGATATCTTTTGCCAATATCTTTTTGTTCTTTAAATCTCCCATGCGAATTGATATCCAAGCAGTGTTTTTTATTTGTTTTATTATGACTTTAATTGCTTTGAAGAAAATGTTCGTGCCATGTGTTTCAAAGTCTGTACATTCATGTTGTAGCTCCCACTGTGATACTTGTTGATAAGAAAAGTGATCGAAAATTTCATTGGGTCGATTGTATCTGTAGAAAAGTGTAGTGAAGTTTAGCTCATCAGAGTATTTGTCTTGGAAAATGCTCAATGGTCAAAAGCTCTCTGAAGGTGCAATTTCTATGATTTTGTTGTCTAGATCATCTACTAGATGTGTTTCTCCATATCCATGTATCAATGTTTCTGATATTGGTTCTATGTTTATTTCATTTTCATCATCATCTACTTGTTCTGTTGTTTGTTGAGTATTTGATTCTTGTTTGGTTGTTTCATCAAATATTTTTTCCCAACTAGTATTGATTACAATGCCTTCAATTTTATAAATTTCGGTTTTGCATAAATCACTCAGCGCAGTCATAATGATCTTTGGCCGAATATTTCCAGATAGATATGCGTTTTTGTATTCCAATTTTCGCTTTAGCATAATTGAAACTGTCAAATTGTCATCTAGGCTTCTAGGCAATGCTATTTGAATTTTATCCAAGTTTGCAGGAACATTGATAATTGAGCCAGTTAGCCCAATTTGTGCTCTTTTATAACCAAGTTGTCTTATTTGTGCAAAGGCTATTCTTGGTGACACCAATCGTTCTTCCAAAGGAGTCAGTATTGCTACAGATGGCAATATGTTATTGCGGCGGATTCGTGTAGGCGATGTAAACATAGGCAATTTCCCATTAGCGATTGCTTTTTTGCAAGTTCTACAAATTTGAACAAGCAGCATTGGGCATGTCATATCTTCTGTATTTGCCAGAGTTTGAAAGGCTAATTTAATTATGTTGTTCATACTACTAATGTCTTTTTTAAAATGCAGTTGTTTACACACAGAACATGCATGAATAGGTGTGTCTTGAATAACTTTTAAGTATGTAACAACTGCTTTCTTTGCTTTTGCACATTCCTTTTGCTTTTGACGAATTTCCATTCCTTGTCTACGCATATTGCGTTTCAACAAGCGCAAGTTTTTTTGCGTATTGTCATCAATGCATGTTTGCATGTTGGTTTTGGTTTTTGAAAATTGCTCAGCAATGCAAGAGTTTTTTTTTTCTATGTTTCTTATCTTTTGTTTTTGTCTCTTTGCTTTAATTGGATCTATGTATATTGGTTCGTTGAACGATCCCTTGTCAATGTTCTTCTTTATAATGTCTGCTTTTGCTATTGTCTGTTTGTTCTTTTCAAAACTATCCATTGCATTTGCAATAGAAGTATTTATCTTGCAATTGAGCGAAAAGGGCATTTTATTTCCACAATGTTGTTGCAACAAGGGTCGGAAATGCGAATGCATTTTATCTATTACATGTTGCATTAGGGATAGAACTTTTGACGATCTATTTGTTGCATGGAATATGGCAATATCTTCTTGCAAATTATTGCTCCATAAATGTATGTTAGTGTCTAGTAGCTCACATAACCATTGAAGAGCAAATTGATTTCCTTCTATCTGACCAATGATATATGGCTCTGCCAAATGGACAATATAGGTTTCCCATCCAGAAACAAGACATGTATTTGCTAATGTGTTTTTATCAAGATATATGTCCAAGCATTGTATTGCTCTAATATCATTTGAAGCAATAGAGTTATAAAAGCTTTGCGCAATTGCTTTTCTAACACTTTGTCCATTAGCGAAGAGTGTCAATTCGGAGATTGATTCAAACAAAGAGTCATGGCAATTGCCTTGAAGTTGAAATGACATTTCAACCTCGTTATATAGACATTGATTTACATTTGCACTTTGACAAAGCATATCAGTGGTTTGTCTTTTGACTTGCATTGTTTTATATGACAACAATGGTTCAAAGTGGCCAGAAGCTGGTGTGTGATCATGGAACAATATATTGTAGCAATATTCAGATCTCCCAGAATTGAAATGAAGGTATTTTGTTCCTTTTGTTAATGACCAAATAGCGACTGGAACATTCAACCATTTTGAAAACCACTTGATGCAAAATATATCACCCCATAGTCCCTATACACTTTGATCATTTGGTTGTGAAGCAGATTGTGACATGCGATTGAGATATTCGTTGACATTTTCTATGTTATGCAATTCTAGCAAGTAGTCAACTGTCAATTCTGTGCGCATTGACAACAATGCAGAGGGATCTTTTTGATCTAGACAAATACGAAAATGATTCACAAACCCTTCCCTTATCTCTATTGATGTATATCGGAAATGCAATAATACTGCAAGTGCATCAAACAAGCAATTTCCTGGCTCATAGTGGAAATTGTCTAGTCGAAACAGATTGCTTGTAGCCAAAGCCTTATCAATTTCTTGCCAATTAGAATATTTGATGCCAAGATCATTTGCCCTTAAAACATAGTCGCCTTTACTTTTGTCTTTTCCCATATTATCTACAAAGACATTTGCGATGGCATATATTTTTTGCCCTTGTTGTTGTTGTTTTTTCTATGTCCCTGGTCGTCTATATAGGAAAACCTGCATGCAAGTGAAGAGAAACAGACCCTAAGGAAAACAAAATAAATGAAGGACATGGTTTTTTTTTCAAACCATGATGTTATAAACATTGTAAAGTGTTCTTGTCATTGCAAATAAGCAAAGCAAAGGAAAGAACATATTCACAACAAAAAATTTTCAAATGAAATGTATTTTGCCCTCCTAGTAGAATAGGGAAAAACGACATGTTGATTGCTAAGTTGAAATTATTAAATATCCAAAATTTGGTATCAACACAAAAAAAATGGCAACTAGCAAAAAAGAAAATTTTGTGTGTGTGTTTTGTGTTTTTTTTTTTTGAAGCTATATTTGAGTTTGTTATCTTACAACCACTAAGATGGTTTTTTGTAGGAAACTATGTAGATACGGTTCTGGTCAAAGGGAAGGCTTTTGGCAGTTAAAAGGTCATAGTCACTTTATGAAGAAATATGGATATAATGTTTCTCATGACACATCACTACACACTTGATTTCTTATTCTATTCGGGGGCAATCATTAGATTCAATGCAATATTAGATTCATTAGTGACTTATAACAAAGGGAATCAAAGCCAAGGCATTACATTGCCTATTTAATGTCGATGAACCATTCTACATAATCTTCTACATATATCTTAAGCAGATATGATGATAAACATAAGCTCAATCTCATATATTAGTATAAGGATTTGGTTCTACTATTCATTAACATTGTACACATATCTAAGGTTATGGAATTACATACATGTAGATTTACGTGTCATCACACATTTGTTATCTCCATAATCAAACATATAGATCTATATTATGTTCATAGTCAAACACATAAACCTCTATTAATATAGTTACATAGACTAACTTGGATGGATTTTTGCAGGAAACTATGCAGCTACAATTCTGATCAGGTGGAAAGGTTTTGGGATTTGCAAGGTTGGAGTCACTTTATGAAGAAATATAGATATAATGTTTCTCATGACACATCACTACACACTTGATTTCTTATGCTAGTCGAAGGGAATCATTCAATTCAACACAACAATAGATTCACTGGTTACCTATAACAAAGCAAATCAAAGCGAAGGCATTGCATGGTCTATTTAATGCGGATGAATCATTCTACATAACCTTGTACATATATCTTAAGCAGATTCGATGATACACATAAGCTCAATCTCATATATTAGTATAAGAATTTGGTTCTACTATTCATTAACATTATACACATATCTAAGGTTATGGAATTATATACATGTAGATTTATGTGACATCACACATTTGTTATGTTCATAATCAAATATGTAGATGTCTATTGGAGTGCGTTGAGTAAGACATATGCTAGTCTTCTACTATAAGGTATGGTCTTACTTCATAGTTTCCATATAATAACAATGTGATAAGCTTACATGTCATGTTCAGCTTAACTCATCAACATAATCCTATGTGTTTATTCGTAATCAATTGCACAAGTTATTAGTAATGCTTATACTATACTTAAGTTGGGAATCATAATAATCAATACAAGCAAGTGATATCTATTGGTATAAACAACCTATACGTTCAACATCATCATAAGAAGCATTGTAAGGTGTTTAGGGGTTTGTAGTGATTTACTATTATACTAGGCACCCTCATGTATTGACCATAAGGATAGCCATCACCAAATATATAGATGATAACAAATTGATACTATCACTGTTAACTGCTCAACATATGGTTCAAAATTCCTACCAAAGGCCTATCCAATAACTAATTTTATAAGTGAGCCAATGTAGAAAGGGTGGTTAAGAGACTAGGTTGTTTATATAGGTTGGAACATAGAGAAAGGTATTGCCGCAGGCAAAGGTAAATGGCGATGTTCTTAGTGGCCAGCCCAATAAGATGTCTTGAAGTCCAGGCATGCAATGGATCAATCCAAAGAAGATAAACAAAGAAGGTCTCTAAAGGCCGCCCGATATTATGGATATAAATAGAAAGGTGTTCATAGATAAATAACATATAGAAAACTCCCAGGTCTAAAGCAGTGAGGCACAAAAGTAAGGAGCAGAGTTTTAAGTTAGTAAAGAGAACAAACAAGCTGTTTTCTTTACGTGGCCTAGCCCACCAAACTTAGTTATTAGTTTTTGTTCTTAACTTTTGTATCCGTAGTTCCTGAAATCACATTTGCTTTTATTTAATGGATGCTTCTTTTGTACCACTGACTATGACTATTTTTCCCTGGCCGAGTTGATTTGGCTAAGCCTTGTCGATCTACAATTAAATAATTAGAATCCACTACATTGATTAGAAATAGACCTATTTTTTGTTTTCATGCTTCAATCTTGTAGTTATTCACTTGTTCTATTATACTTTCACTTGCTGCTTTTATCCTAGTTGATTGAGTCCTAACCCTTTTAAAAAGACATGCTTTAGTATCAAACATGAACAATAGTTCTATTTTTTTTACTTTAATAGTCAATGTTATTTGGTTTCAAAGAAGGCTTTGAGCAGCGGAATTTTCCAATAAAAATGCTGTTTTGAATGCATAATCTATGATTCTTACTTTGATTATATATAATTAGAAGAGAGGCCGCTCATGGCTACTCTACTATTGCATCCCATTGAATACATACATGAATTATTTTGGAGATTTCAAAATGTGGGCAATTAAAAGTATAGTGGGCCATTACGCATTATATGTTAGAAGCTACCACGCAAAGGAAACAAGCCTCCCACTAACATTGGTTGGCCAGTCTTTGCTCGCTTCTACAAGAATCTCATTGAACTTTGAGTCCATCTTTTTATTTCTTTGTACTTTTCCCTCGCAGGCATTGGCTCCATTATTTAGCAATAGTAGCGTCAAAAGTCCCACGAGTTATGGTTTTGAGGATTCAACAGAAACGCATATGGGAGTGAGTTATAGCTCTGGCATCAACTACAGCCTAATCAAAATTGAATTTGAGTAAGTTATAACAAATTTTTGCCATGGTTGCCAAATTTAATTTTTACTTTCAATTAGTTATCATAAAGGAAATAGTTTGTATATATAAACATATTTTCTGTTTTATTTTGTTAGACGTTAGTTCGAAATGTTTAAAAAATATTAGAATAACATATATTAGTTATAATCAACACCTGCTATTCCAAAGAATTAAGGTCTGACCAGCATTAAAATCATTACATAGTCAAAGTCAGCTCCCAAGGAGCAAGTGTCACAAAGCGAGATTTGAATTTGGGTGGAAAGGACAACAACATTCCTCCCAATTACTCGATTTACACTCAATTGACTATTGTTATACATTCCTCTAAGCCGATCGATAAATTATAGTCAATTTCCTGATAAGTTTTTTTTTTCCTCGGAAAAAATCGTAATTTTATTTCAAATAGATGAACAAAATTACATTCTGCACATGTAGTAGAATCACTGAGATGCCTACATTGTCACATATTTACTGTCCCACATTATCATCATATCTAATGTCCCATACATACAACAAAAACATACTGCTGTCCATACAACCCGCATATATCCTATTACATAAAATCTGTAACAGAAATGTAAGAACGTAACCATCATTGTTCAACAAAAGCTGAGCTGTTGCTCAATGCTGTACCTCAATATCATCATGAAAAGGTCTGTGATAATAGCTGAAAGTGCCCCCCGGTGAATGAATAGTAATCCTCCATGTTCCAAGTGCTAATTCTTGATGCGTCGCTTCCTTTGAGAGCTGATCGGCCAACCCATTCCTCTCCATGTAAACATGTGTAAATGTAATGTGGTTAAAGGACAGCTTTAACCGAATCACCTCCTCCAGGATAGGTAATAGTACCATCACATGACAATGTGTGATCTCCTTTGCCCAGTTGATAACTAACATGGAGTCTCCAAAAATCTGTAGAGATAGACATCCTTGTTCAAGTGCAAATAACATCAGCAATTTAAGAGACACGAGTTCAGCATAGTTATTTGTTCCTCTCCCCAAACCAGCCACAAGATGGAAGTAATGGGACTCTGATTTGTAAAGGACTCCCCCCCCTCCACACACCGATTGATGGTTTAATGAGGCTCCATAAAAAAATGCCCACGGCATTGATTTGTCAAACAGTTCCACCCGCACAGGTCGTGTTCTACTCACTTGGACAGGAGCCTCGTAATGATGTAAAACCGCCACATCTTGAGCCACTACAGACTCCAACGGAACCTTGCAATCATGGAATATCAGCTTATTTCAGGTAATCCAAATGCCCCATGCGTAAATACACGGGAAGGCCCGAATGGAAGAGGATTTATGAACAGACCACCACAATTGGAACGCTTCCAGGACGCTCTCTCCCCTCCACCTCACCTTAAAATCCAAATATTTGCTGATAGCATTCCAAACAGCCTGTGAAAACCGACATTGAATAAAAAGATGAGCAATGGTCTCTTTCGCATCCCTACAAAGTGGACATATCCCCGGACCCTGGAGGAAATGTTTTTGTAGAATGTCCCAGGTAGGAGCCTTATTTTCCAGTATAGCCCAGAAGAGTAATTTTGCTTTACCCGGACATCTTAACTTCCACAAATATTTCCACCACCACACCAATTCCCTGTTATGTACTTCCACATTCAGCTGGATATATCCATTTTTAGGTGAGTATATTCCCGAGGGATGGTGATCCCAGATAAGTTCATCAGCTCTATTGATTAGTCGAATATGAGTATGTCTTAAGATCTGTAGATAATCCTCCCAGGCCCCCTGCAGTTCATCAGAGATCTCAAGTCGCTGTGCAGAGATCCACCCCTGTTGCCAAAGAGTAGATGATCCTGGATCCTCTATATCAGCCAGAAAATGATATCGTCTAGCAGCCAAAAAAGTCCTCAATTCCACAGAAAGTACATGACCTCCCCTGCAGCCAACCCAAGGGTCCAGCCAAATACGAAGGAGACGCCCATTGCCGATCCTCCACACTAATCCAGAACCGACCAAAGAGAAATGCTGCACCACCGCTTTCCAGACCACAGAACAATTTGCTCTCGACTTATTGCCCAACCTGATCCATTCGAGAAGAGTAAGAGGGGCAATATATTTATGATATACCACTCTTGTCCAGAGACTCTGTGTATGTATAAGTCACCACGACACTTTGGCCCCCAAGGCTTTTGCAAACAGAAAAATATTCTTTAACCCCCATCCTCCCAATGCTTTTGGGACAACAATTTTTTCCCATCTGACCCACACCATTGCTCGATGCTCACTCGATCCCTTCCAAAGAAAGGCAAAACACAATCTCCTGATCTGCTCCAGGACTCCTATGGGTATCCAAGCAAGAGACATCCAATACACCGGAATTGCTTCCAAGACTGATTTAACCAGGACCAGCCTCCCAGCCCGTGAGAGCCATTTATGACTCCATCCATGAAGGCGCTGTTCTAATTTTGCTATTAACCAGTTCCAATCAGCCTTCAGATAAGCATTCGGTTTCAAATGAAAGCCAAGGTACTTTAATCCATCATCAATATCCAAAGTACTATAAGGTAGTTTGTTAACCAATCTTTGAATCTCCTGCTCGGTTAAATTCGAGCATGTGATAGTAGATTTGTCAATATTTACTAACATACCCGCTGCAACTTGCATTAATTGGAGGCCTTCAACCACCTTATCAATATCCTGTCGCGTGCCATCACAGAATATCAGAATGTCATAAAAAAAAAGGAGATGTGTAATAAACAATACCTGGGAAATGGATATGCCTCGAAAGGAACCATCAGCTTTTGCATTCATAATAAAACGGCTGAGTCCTTCAGCAACAAGGAGAAACAACAGCGGAGAGAGGGGAAATCCCTGTCGTAGCCCCCTTCCCGCCTGGAAGAACGGACTAGCAGAACCATTGATTAGTACAGCAAAGCTCACCATAGTGAGACAGGCCATAATCCATCTAATAAATTCGTAGCAGAACCCCAGATGAGTTAGAAGCATCCAGATATATAGCCAGCTAACCCTATCAAATGATTTAGAGAGATCTATCTTAATCACAGCACCCTTCTGCTTCTGCACTTTCAGACTGTGTAATCCTTCCTGTGCAACTCCAATGGCCTCATGTATTTGGCGTCCTTCCAAGAAGCCAAATTGCTCACAAGAAATATGATTAGACAAAATATTCTTGAGTCTCCGCGCCATAACCTTAGAGATGATCTTATAGATACAATTGCAGAGAGAAATAGGTCTGAATTCATCAAAGCTGTCAGGCTTGTCCGTCTTCGGTATAAGGGCTATAAAGGTGGAGTTGAAGGGGCCATGGACAAACCCAGCCTTTCGCGATTCTTCCACCACATTCAATATTTCCTCCCCGAAGAAGTCATAGAATCCCAAGAAGAATTCTATAGGCCAGCCATCTGGCCCCGGGCTTTTATATTTTTGAAAGGATTGCATTACCAGCGAGAACTCAATCGACATCACCTCTTCCATCAACAGTCTATTATCTTCCTCCCCCACAAAACGTGGAAAAAGCTGAGTCACCCGAATAACCTCAGCAATGGAGACTCCAGGTTGTGCAGTGAATAAATCTTCAAAATGTCTAACTCCCAACTCCGCTAATCCATCAAAGCTGGAAACCTGTTCCCCTGCTTCTGAAGATAGTTCCCAAATAGAGTTTGTGAATTTTCTCCCCTTAGCATACGCTTGAAAAATTTTGGTATTCTCATCACCACACTGAAGCCAAATCGCCCTACTTTTCATTCTCCACAGCTCTTCTCGCTCACACAGAATCACATTCCTGCGTTTCTCCCACTCCAACAACTCACCTTTCTGCTGTTCATCCAGATATCCCATGCCCAGACTAATAATAATCCTTTCAATGTTCAGCTCAGCAGCCCTCAAAGTCTGATCATCAATCACCCTTTTGTCATGAGCCCAGGAAATAGTGGCCTCTTTAATTCGCTTAAGATTGTGATGAAAGTGTGCTCCCGCATGCATCTGAGAATCATGTGGTCGATGAACCCATTGATCCTGAACCAGCTTAATAAAATCCTCCTCCTTCAGCCAGCTAGGATTGAATTTGAAAGGGCTTGGAGGTTTTTTCCTGCAACCTCGTAACTCCAGGAAGATGGGGCAATGGTCAGATATCCCACCTGACCCTACCCACTGTCTGACAACATCAATGCCCAGTGCCAACACTTCGGCCACCAGAAACCTATCCAATCGTTTTGCCACCCTATGTTCCCCAGCTCTCTTATTCCTCCAAGTTGGAGTTAACTTGGATGGTAAAATGTCAAGAAGATCCTTCCTGACAAAGGCTTGAATGAAATAATTTGCTAATGTATCCGGAGCAGCCCGAGGCCCCCATACTTCAGAAGACCCCAGAGTAAGATTAAAATCTCCACCCAAAATCACATCCCTGCCATCAAAAAGATCCATACATAACAAGGAGTCCCAGTAGCCCACCCTATTTAAATAGGGCCCGTATATATTGAGAACCGTGATCATCCGACCAATCTCAGCATCCCAAACTTCCAAACCGATACCAGAGGAGATTCCCCAAGAATAATCACATCGCTCTTTACCTTCCACCCCGAGGCCAGCCCTCCAAAGCGCCCCCGAGCATCCACTCCAACAAACTTCCAACCAGGAAGCAAAGATTCTAAAGCTCGTACAACATCCTCACTGCCACCCAAAGTTTCTTGCAACACTAAAACATCCGGTTGATTTAAGTCTACCAACCTCCTAAGCGATGATTTTTTAATGGGGCTCGCCAACCCACGACAGTTGAAGGACATAAGTTTCATAAAATACCCCCATCCTGGGCTTTCACTGCTCTAAGTGCCCACTCAATAGATGATTGTGTACCCATCACTAAATCCACTTTAGCCCGTTCTTGAGCTTTAGACAAAAGGGATTTACGGCCCCGACCTTTCCCCCCAACACAATAGGCCAATTCAGGAAGTCCATTGCCCCCCGTTCCATCATCAGGTATCTCCCTACTACGAAGAGCATATCGGATACTTTTACCCTCGGAGCTGTTAGAGTGATTGGTGGAAACAATTGACGGAGTGACAAAACTATCCACATCAGGCCGCAGACAAGGAGCATCCGGGCGAGGAGGAGACCCAAGTCTACCCCCCCCCAAAACAATAGAGTCATCTAATAGGGAAACAACAGGAGAAAGGAAATGAGACATACCCAATGGATTCGCAGATGAACCCCGACGAATAATGGGCAGCTCCTATAGCAATTTGGTGGTGGCCCGGGTAGTAGGAGTCACGGAACACAAAGAATCCCCCTCAGCATCTGGAGGCGCACTCCCATTATTCTCCTTTCCAATGTTCACCAAAGGTGGCAACAAATCCTCTGATCCAAGCCTCCCACAATGATCGGATGGTACCACAGAATCTAATATCACCCCCCCGTCAATAGTTGGCCCACTCCCATCAGCCACCACCACCTGAGAGTTCACCATCGACACTGGATCTGCGACTACATTTGCTGCTTCATCTGTCAGAGGCTTACTAGTCCGAAATGGTAAAGGGAAACAGGCTACTAGATGTCCATGAGCATGGCAGCGATGACACCTAAACGGCACACCCACATAATCCAGTATTTGTACAAAGTCCCCATCCTTGGAATGTACTTTAATCTCAGCAGAAAGTCCCATCCGAAGATCGATATTGACCAATAACTTAGCTACCATGTAGATGCCAGTCTTAATATGGGAGGAATCTGAACACACATATTCACCAAGGAAATTTCCAATCTCAGCAAACCGAGTTTCATTCCACATATGCATGGGAAACCCAGGAAGCTTCACCCACAGCGGTTCTTTAGCCACTTTCTCTGTTTTTGAGTCGAAGAAGGGGGACCAGCTTTTCAGAACAAGAGGGACTCCCAGCATCGACCATTGTCTACTTAAAACTGCATTGACCTCCCCTCTGTTCTTAAAGATGAAGGAAAACCATCCTTTCGTCAAAACAGGTACCTCAGGGGCTGATGACACGAAGTTCTTCCACTGCTCAGCCGCCCAACGCCGAAGGAAACCTCGACCAAATCTTCTGCCCCTGACATGTCCAACCACAGCAGTGTGAGAGAAATCCTCCGCCTCTTCCATCGTAACATCCACCCCCAGCACTAACAGGTCCAGTCTCTGTCGTTCTCTGACCGTCTTAACGGGGTTTTTAAATGAATCAGCCTTAGCAGAGGTCCCTGTTCGAGGACTAAGATGGGATTTGTCATCTGGAAAGAAGTCACCTCCCCCCGGGGTAGCCATCAATTCTCCACACAACACCAAGAAACAAACCAAGAATCAGCAAAACAAGCCTGGATCACCGGATTCCAGAAGCCCTCAATCAGAGTTCAGAGTACCATGTTCCTTCTTCCTGTGAATTGGACCGACCAAATGAATCAAGTTATGCAAATCTCTAAATAAAAACTAAAAAGGCTGGCACAAGCATCGTAGAATTGGAATGCTAAACAGGAACCATGGCAGAGTAATCCGCAATGAATAAGGCCAAGAAAAGGGAAATAGAGCTGGAGGAATTTAATCCATGCCCAGATTTAGGTCCATCGTTGCATTCGGCCAAGAAAATCATCCACAGGTCCCTTGCCTGAATTTTCTTAGCAGTAATCACAACCAATCAGAACTTCATCAACAACAATCATTAGATCCCCTGTTATGATGCTCACGGCCTTCAATCAATTCAGGATCTTGATAATCCAAGGCGTTGTTTGATGAATCTTGAATTCAATTACTGCGCTTCAGGTATCTCAGCCATTCTCCTGCTCGAATCCACCATAAATCCTCACTGTATTCTCAAATCCTGGAGATAATGAACATCATCAATCTAATTTCCTGATAAGTTGTTCACACATAGTAATGAATTTTTTAATTAAATGTAATAAAAAAGACAAAAAATGCAAAGGCAAAATCCATCAACCTCATAGACAGGGGATTTTCTCAGCAAACATATGTTGAATTGACGACGGTATAAGCAAGATTAGAGTATTCAACATTATCTTTTTCTAAATTTTGAAATAAAATTTATTTATAGTTGTCAAAAATGCTATCAAAGCATATTTAAGTATATGTCATTGCAAGAAAACTAGCCATCAAATAGCTTAAAAATTGAAATATAGGGCTTTAAAACTATGGCTATATAAACGCTTTCGATTCAATAATATAACCTATCCCAAAAGAACAAAAAATGTTGAACAAAGGGACTATTAAATTGCAATAGAAGAAAATACAAGGGCAAAATCAGCAATGGAAGCCATCAAACATTGCACATTAAAAAAAATTGCTCAAGAGCATAAAGACCGCAGCCGAGTAGCACTCATAAATTATAGACCGAAAAATCATCGTCGCCATAAAATAATAGAAATCGATACAACTCATATACATATTATAAGCGAGCTCGAAGCCAAAATTTCCCAATTCTAAACCTCTATAATAAAGGAATTTTTTTATTATCAAAACGTATATTTTTTATTTTATTTTTATCCATGTATCAAATCTAAATAATCTTTGTTTTTATCTATCTAAAATTTTATATTAAAATGTGAATTTTTAAACTTAGACCACGATACTTAATGCCAATAAGTGTGCCTGTTTTATTTATAATGTGAAAAACCTATAGCTATTTAAAAAGAAGCCACATTGGACTTGATACTTTTGTTGTATTCAAAGTTTTCCACGAAAGAATATCATTTTGTTGACTTTTTAACTAAGGATCTTTGTCGTATTTAAATCTCTTGTTCAAAGAATATAATTTTGACGATTTTAAATTGCTTGAAGTTCAGTTAAAAGAAAATAGAGTAAGTGATAAATTTATACTTTTTCTTTTGATTTGTAAAAACTTTTTGGGATGGCTCAAGTTCGTCGTAATGCGGTGAAAAAAGGAATTATAGTAGTTCAATAGAGCTTAAAAGTTCATCGCAATGCGGGGAAAAAAGGAATTTTAGTAGTTCAATAGAGCTTAAAAGTAATGACAGCCTCCGCAATTTCAAACATTGGTTTTAACAAAGACACAAATGTTGTAGTTTGTAGCATTGAAGCCACAAGAAATCTAACCATTCATCCTAGGAACATAGAAAGTGTCTAGGCATTCATCCTATGATGATTTGTCACTAATTATTTCAAAGTTCAGGAATTACCATGAAACTTCTCATAGAGAGAATGAACACAACCCTGTCGTATTCAAATCAAACTAGCGAATCAACGTTTGCACGAGATAAAAGTATATTTTTTTTCCTAAATATATTTTTAACAATTGAACCGAACCCATCGATATAGACAACGTAGAAAAAGAAGAATACATATTGCAGCAAGTTGAACAGTTATGAATATATCTATTGAATATAATCAGATTGAACTAATGTAAACACATGTCGTCTATCCATGTCATAGAACTAATCAAGTAGCAATGCTTCCATGCATATGCTACATTTGGCTGTTGGAGTTACCTTTGTTATTGAGCGTCTAAAATCTTCAGCGCATTTTGCCAATGCATTTACACTACGCACAATGCGAAAATTATAAACAATTAGCCTTGTCTTGCATGCAGACGCTAATTTGCCAGCTGATATGGCAGCTGTAAGCATATAGTATAAGCGGTATATCTTGTTGACACCTGGTTTTTTTTAATCGTTGTGACACAAGATAATCTTGGTACGGGCGTTCCTTCATCTAGCTCACGCCCCTATTTCAACATATTGTGTTTATATAGAGAGCTCGAGGACCGCAGAGACTGAAGAAATATTTTATATTGAGAGCTCGAGCAGAGCACTACACTGCACTGCGGCGACTGTAGAAATTTGTGGAGGATTGTGGCTTCGATAGGAGACGACAGTTTCCTCCAGATACATGAGTTACCATTGTTATTGAGCGTCTAAAATCTTGAGCGCATTTTACCAATGCATTTACACTACACACAATGCGAAAATTATAAATAATTAGCCTTGTCTTGCATGCAGACGCTAATTTGCCAGCTTATATGGCAGCTGTAAGCATATAGTATAAGCGGTATATCTTGTTGACACCTGGTTTTTTTTAATCGTTGTGACACAAGATAATCTTGGTACGGGCGTTCCTTCATCTAGCTCACGCCCCTATTTCAACATATTGTGTTTATATAGAGAGCTCGAGGACCGCAGAGACTGAAGAAATATTTTATATTCAGAGCTCGAGCAGAGCACTACACTGCACTGCGGCGACTGTAGAAATTTTTGGAGGATTGTGGCTTCGATAGGAGACGACAGTTTCCTCCAGATACATGAGTTCTTATCTCTGCAAAGGTAAATATTTACAATTACATCCTCCTAAACCTAGAATTTAGTTTTAGTCAAGCTTCATTATTCTTCTCTGTTTAACCGTATTTTTCTTTACAGCGCTTGCAATAACATCTTCGTCTTACACTCAATATTATTCGAGCTCGAGTAACTGTGCTTGCTATCAGGTAATCCTGGTTTATCACTTACAAGCTTTCTTATAGCCTGAAGTTAAAATGTATAAGATCTTCCCTTAATGTTTTATATAGTATTTCTCAGGGTTTTGAGTCTGGCAGCCCTTCGAAATTTTATTTGGTCGGAAATAAAAAGAATAAAGTATGAAATTTTATCAATATATTGAGTCTGGCAGCCCTTAGCACCCTTACAAAAATTCTACTAGGGGTTTCTCTGTTTACCCGTGAAGACACTCTATGTTGAAACCCCCCTGCTTACCCTTATTTTCCTATCGAGACACAGATGCAATGGTGACCCCCTACAGATGAGAGTTTTTAGTTTTGAGAACGTGTCCATCTAAGTATTTAAGATTTTAACCCTCTAACACGCTATGGGAAACCTGCAATACGAATTGGTCCCGTACCAGTTGAGAGACAACAATATATTTAAGACTTCCGTTAATACCATACCGCACTTACTCTGTAAAAAATGACTGAAGTCAAGATGAGACTTCCATGTTTCATTAGCTTATATGACTGCTTGGGACTGTGCAATTATATATTATTTGTTTGCCCAGCTTTATCGTTGTTTCGATCAAGTTGATAAATCGGCACCCTGTCGTCGTTTATAAATAAAAACTCTTTCTCATGCAGATGCCAAAGGTCATGGCAGCACAAGGATTTGACAGTGTCATCATAACACTATTTAATATTTGATAAAAACTCCAGCAGCAGGGTGGTGACTCACATCTTTCTTCACATTTTACGAGTTTAAATTTTATTATTATTATTATAATTATTAATATTATTATTTAATGGATAAAGACCTTATTATCAGGTGCAATGTGTAGGATAAAACCAAACTATTAAATATGAGAATTTATATTCTAAGTGTTGTGTGCAATTATTCATGGCCCTAATAACCATACTTACGATGTGATTGATAATAAATGTCACAGGTTGGCAGAGCGATAACATTATCCCAGCATTGAATACACACCTATGTCATGGTAGCGGAAATCCATCGTGGATGAAGTAATGTGCATGATCATGTGCTGCTAACTAATGGTAACAGCTCCAGTGCTGAGTTGTGTAACCGGTGGTAATAGCTCCAGTGCTGAGTTGTGTAACCGAACAGTTTCATGGTGGTCGAGTTGGCTCCTTCGTGGCAATTGCAATCATGGCTCCATTAATATGTTTGGTATGCTTGGTAAATGTGAACGGACCCGCTGATCTCCATCGTTGTTTACGACCATATATCATTTTTTTTTTTTTTTAAATAATAAATAATAAATTTATATTCTAAGTGTTGTGTGCAATAATTCATGGCCCTAACTGATGTCTTTGAAACCCTTAGCCACATTTTTAAATGCGCCAAACTCTACTATGCAACAATGATGATGTCCAAAGTTGAATCTACGATTTTCCCATACGACAATTCTAATGTAACAAAAACATAGATATATTAACTTAGCAATATATTATTATTGCTTCAACATTACCATACAAATACAAACATTGTTTATTATTATTATTATTATGACTATATATATATTATTATTATTATTATTAATAATAATAACCATACTTACGATGTGATTGATAATAAATGTCACAGGTTGGCAGAGTGATAACATTACCTCAGCATTGAATACACACCTATGTCATGGTAGCGGTAATCCATCGTGGATGAAGTAGTATGCATAATAATGTGCTACTAACTAATGCTAACAGCTCCAGTGCTGAGTTGTGTAACCGCTGGTAATAGCTCCAGTGCTGAGTTGTGTAACCGAATAGTTTGATGGTGATCGAATTGGATCCTCCGTGGCAATTGCAATAATGCCTCCATTAATATGTTTGGTATGCTTGGTAAGTGTGAACGGACCCGGTGATCTCCACCGTTGTTTACGACCATATATCATTTAAAAAATAATAATAATAATAATAATAAAAACAACAATGTAACAATAATCAAGAGAACATTAAATGAGTCTGCAACTCCTTGCACGGAAGTCAGAAACCACCATGACGTTAGCCCGCTGCCCCCTGGTATTTTTTTTATGTCGTATAAATTATGATTAATAGTTTTCAGACCTGATCTGCCATTATTTAATCTCTTATTTAGTAGTTAACTTGTCAACCCTACAGATGAGAGTTTTTAGTTTTGAGAAGGTGTCCATCTAAGTATTCAAGGTTTTAACCCTCTAATACGCTATGGGCAGCCTGCAATACGAATTGGTCCCGTCCTTGGAACTCTCATGAGTTTTACAGTGTATGTAGATCACTGTCATAAAGTCATCAGTTGAGAGAAAACTATATATTTAAGACTTCCGTTAATGTAAACACATGTCGTGTATCCATGTCATAGAACTAATCGAGTAGCAATGCTTTCATGCATATGCTACATTTGGCTGTCGGAGTTACCTTTGTTATTGAGCGTCTAAAATCTTGAGCGCATTTTACCAATGCATTTACACTACGCACAATGAAAAAATTATAAACAATTAGCACTGTCTTGCATGCAGACGCTAATTTTCCAGCTTATATGGTAGCTGTAAGCAGATAGTATGAGCGGTATATCTTGTTGACACCTGTTTCTTTTTAATCGTTGTGACACAAGATAATCTTGGTACAGGCGTTCCTTCATCTAGCTCACATCCCTACTTCAACATATTGTGTTTATATAGAAAGCACGAGGACCGCAAAGACTAAAGAAATATTTTATATTGAGAGCTCGAGCAGAGCACTGCACTGCACTGCACTGCGGCGACTGTGGAAATTTTTGGAGGATCGTGGCTTTGATAGGAGACGAGAGTTTCCTCCGGATACATGAGTTCTTACCTCTGCACAGGTAAATATTTACAACTACATCCTCCTAAACCTAGAATTTAGTTTTAGTCAAGCTTCATTATTCTTCTCTGTTTAACCATATTTTTGTTTACAGCGCTTGCAATAACATCTTCGTCTTACACTCAATATTATTCGAGCTAGAATAGCTGTGCTTGCTATTAGGTAAGCCTGGTTTATCACTTAACATATTGTGTTTATATAGACAACACGAGGACCACAGAGACTGAAGAAATATTTTATATTGGAAGCTCGAGCAGAGCACTGCACTGCACTGCGACGACTGTAGAAATTTGTGGAGCATTGTGGCTTTGATAGGAGACAAGAGTTTCCTCTAGATACATGAGTTCTTACCTCTGCACAGGTAAATATTCACAACTACATGCTCCTAAACCTAGAATTTAGTTATAGTCAAGCTTCATTATTCTTCTCTATTTAACCATATTTTTCTTTACAGCGCCTGCAATAACATCTTCGTCTTACACTCAATATTATTCGAGCTAGAGTAGCTGTGCTTGCTATCAGGTAATCCTGGTTTATCACCTAGAAGCTTTCTTATAGCTTGAAGTTAAAATGTATAATATCTTACCTTAATGTTTTATAGAGTATTTCTCAGGGTTTTAAGTCTGGCAGCCCTTCGAAATTTTATTTGGTCGAAAATAGAAAGAATAAAGTATGAAATTTTATCAAGATATTGAGTCTGCCAGCCCTTGGCATCCTTATGAAAATTCTACTAAGCGTTTCTCTGTTTACCCGTGTAGACACTCTATGTTGAAACCCCCTCTGCTTACCCTTATTTTCCTATCGAGACACAGATGCAATCGTGACCACCGTCACCACTTGGGTGCTTTCAGATGGCTTGGTAACCACACGTGGCACTTCGGTTCTTTTACATGGCTTGATAGAAATGTAAATTTTGTCTTTTTAAAGCTGGGTTTGCCATGTACAGTTGAGAGCCGCTTTATCTATCTATCTATCTATCTATATATATAAATATATATATATATATATATATATATATATATATATATATATATATATATATATATATATATATATATATATATGCAGCTCTTAATGGTGCATGGCAAAACATCTTCGTCTTACACTCAATATTATTCGAGCTAGAATAGCTGTGCTTGCTATCAGATAACCCTGGTTTATCACTCAAGATATTGTGTTTATATACAGAGCACGAGGACAAGCTCAAGCAGAGCACTGCACTGCACTGCGGCGACTGTAGAAATTTGTGGACCATTGTGGCTTCGATATGAGACAAGAGTTTCCTTCAGATACATGAGTTCTTACCTCTGCACAGGTAAATATTTACAACTACATCCTTCTAAACATAGAATTTAGCTATAGTCAAGCTTCATTATTCTTCTCTGTTTAACCATATTTTTCTTTACAGCGCTTGCAATAACATCTTCGTCTTACACTCAATATTATTCAAGCTAGAGTAGTTGCGCTTGCTATCAGATAATCCTGGTTTATCACCTAGAGGCTTTGTTATAGCCTGAAGCTAAAATGTATAAGATCTTCCCTTAATGTTTTATAGAGTATTTCTCACGGTTTTAAGTCTGGCAGCACTTCGAAATTTTATTTGGTCGTAAATAGAAAGAATAAAGTATGAAATTTTATCAAGATATCGAGTCTGCCAGCCCTTGGCATCCTTATGAAAATTCTACTAGGCGTTTCTCTGTTTACCCATGTAGACACTCTATGTTGAAGCCCCCCCTGCTTACCCTTATTTTCCTATCGAGGTACATATGCAATCGTGACCACCGTCACCACTTGGGTGCTTTCAGATGGCTTGGTAACCACAGATGGCACTTCGGTTCTTTTACATGGCTTGACAGAAATGTAAATTTTGTCTTTTTAAAGCTGGGTTTGCCATGTACAGTTGAGAGCCGCTTTATATATATATATATATATATATATATGCAGGTCTCAATGGTGCATGGCAAAAAATATATATATATAAAAGCAACTATTAACGCTACATCCTAAAATATATACATATATATATTCCGATGAAACGATTAAAATTACTAAATTTGGATTTTGGTTAATTTCTTTACTAGGTGGAATTATTCGATGCCTCCCGTCATGATTTGAGCTCCATCTCATCTCCGTTGCAACTAATTTGGTGTTTTTTTTATCTCATATAAATTATGGTTAATAGTTTTCAGACCTGATCTCGCATTATTTGATCTCTTATTGAGTAGTTAACTTGTCAACCCTACAGATGAGAGTTTTTAGTTTTGAGAACATGTCCATCTAAGTATTTAAGATTTTAACCCTCTAATACGCTATGGGCAACCTGCAATACGAATTGGTCCCGTATCAATTGAGAGACAACTATATATTTAAGACTTCCGTTAATACCATACCGCGCTTACTCTGTAAAAAATGACTAAAGTCAAGATGAGACTTCCATGTCTCATTAGCTTATATGACTGCTTGGGACTATGCGATTATATATTATTTGTTTGCCCAGCTTTATCGTTGTTTCGGTCAAGTTGATAAATCGGTACCCTGGCGTCGTTTATAAATAAAAACTCTTTGTCATGCAGATGCATGGACGCATAAAATAGTCTCGCATATGACTTTCGATCCTCAACAAATCACTAAAGATTTTTATATCTATGCAGTTGGGTTAAACAATCGACAAGACATGGTTTTCCCTCGGACACCTCCCTTAACAGTCTTTTTTACTCTTGAGTCCATTTCTAAAGAACGTAGAGAACATACAGTAAGCTTGCGTTAAACGATCGAGAAGACATAGTCTTCCCTCGGTGACCTCCCTTAAGGGTCTTTTTCACTCGAGTTCATTTCTAACGAACGTAGACAACATACAGTAATCAATTTGTTTCTTACTCAAATGTTTTATAAAGTATTTCTCAGGATTTTGAGTCTGGCAGGCCTTTGAAATTTTATTTGGTCGGAAATAAAAAAAGTAAAGTATGAAATTTTATCAAGATATTGAGTCTGGCAGCCCTTGGCATCCCTATAAAAATTCTACCAGCGGTTTCTCTGTTTACCCGTGAAGACACTCTATGTTGAAACCCCCCCTGGTTACCCTTATTTTCCTATCGAGACATAGATGTAATGGTGACCACCGTCAGCATTTGGGTGCTTTCAGATCGCTTGGTAACCACAGTTGGCACTTGGGTTCTTTTAGATCGCTTGATGGGAATGTAAATTTTGTGTTTTTAAAGCTGCGTTTGCTATGCATAATTGAAACCCGCTTTATATATATATATATATATATATATATATATATATATATATATATATATATATATACAGCTCTTAATGGTGCATGGCAAAATATATATATAAAACCAGCTATTAACGGTACATCCTAAAATATATATATAAATCCCGATGAAACGATTAAAATTACTAGATTTGGATTTTGCTTAAT
The DNA here is from genome assembly GCA_027924585.1 of Larix kaempferi. Lineage (NCBI taxonomy): Eukaryota > Viridiplantae > Streptophyta > Pinopsida > Pinales > Pinaceae > Larix > Larix kaempferi. The sequence goes on from BSBM01001646.1 coordinate 18,269,394, forward strand.
TTCTTTACTAGGTGGAATTATTGCGTACCTCCCTTCATGATTTCAGCTCCATATCATCTGCGTTTCAAACAGGTTGGCAATTTTTTTTTTATCTCGTATAAACTATGGTTAATAGTTTTCAGACCTAACTTGCCATTATTTAATCTCTTATTCAGTAGTTAACTTGTCAACCCTACAGATGAGAGTTTTTAGTTTTGAGAAGGTTCCCATCTTAGTATTTGAGATTTTAACCCTCTAATACGCTATGGGCAGCCTGCAATACGAATTGGTCCCGTCCTTGGAACCCTCATGGGTTGTACAGTGTATGTATATCACTCTCATAAAGTCATCAGTCGAGAGACAACTATATATTTAAGACTTCTGTTAATAGCATACCGCACTTACTCTGTAAAAAATGACTGAAGTCAAAATGAGACTTCCATGTTTCACTAGCTTATATGACTGCTTGGGACTGTGCGATTATATATTATTTTTTTGCCCAGCTTTATCGTTGTTTCACTCTAGTTGATAAATCGGTACCCTGTCATTGTTTATACATAAAAACTCTTTCTCCTGCAGATGCATGGAGAGATACAATAGTCTCACATATGACTTTCGGCCCTCAACAAATCAGTAAATTTTTTTATATCTATGTAGTTGGGTTAAACAATCGAGAACACATGGTCTTCCCTCCGAGACCTCACTTAAGGGTCTTTTTTACTCTTGATTTCATTTCTAACAAACATAGAATATATAGTAACATTGCGTTAAACGATCGAGAAGACATGGTATTCCCTTGCAGACCTCCCTTAAGGGTCTTTTTCACTCTTGAATTCATTTCTAATGAACGTAGAGAACATACAGTAATGAGTTTGTTTCTTACCCGAGAAACAGCACGTGCTTGTACGCAGTTTGAAGACCTCGATGCAACCTACCATTACCTGCAAGACATAAGTTAAACCAGGAGAATTTTTATCAATAAGCAGGTGAGTAAATAAAAAACAGTTTAAGTGTATGATTCACTTTCGGTCCTCAACAAATCAGTAAATTTTTTTATATCTATGTACTTGGGTTAAACAATCCAGAAGACATGGTCTTCCATTCGAGACCTCACTTAAGGGTCTTTTTTATTCTTGATTTCATTTCTAACAAACGTAGAGAATATACAGTAAGATTGCCTTAAACGACCGAGAAGACATGGTCTTCCCTCGCAGACCTCCCTTAAGGGTCTTTTTCACTCTTGAATTCATTTCTAACGAACGTAAAGAACATACAGTAATGAGTTTGTTTCTTACCCGAGAAGCAGCACGTGCTTGTACGCAGTTTGAAGACCTCGATGCAACCTACCATCACCTACAAGACATAAGTTAAACCAGGAGAATTTTTATCAATAAGCAGGTAAGTAAATAAAAAACAGTTTAAGTCTATGATTCACTGTAACCAAACCTACCAGAAACAAGAATTCAAGTCTCAATTTGATGTCGGTATGAAGCTGCGCATTTGTGATCAGCCAAGTCGCAAAGCTATGACATGTGCTTCTTCGACGTGGGTCTAGCTCGTGTTAGAAGCTTTATCTGGTAAGACTGTAAGTCGGCTGTATCAGAAAAATTCATAGACCTCCAAGCCGAGACCCACTGGAACAAGATGGTAGAATAAAACCTTTCATGCCCTTTGTCTCCTCCAGAACTATCGGTTAGAATTTCTACCATCCACCTGTTAACGCCTCGCAGATAATACAACAGGGTAGAGCCACTTCGCAGAGCCAAAGGTCATGGCAGTACAAGGATTTGACAATGCCATCATAACACTATTTAATATTTAATAAAAACTCCAGCAGCAGGGTGGTGACTCACATCTTCCTTCACATTTTACGAGTTTAAATTCTTTTTTTAGTATTATTGTTATTATTATTATTATTATTATTTATTATTTATTATTTTTTTTATTATTATTTTTTTTATTATTTTTATTATTATTATTAGAATTGTTATATGGGAAAATCGTAGATTCAACTTTGGACGTCATGATTAATGGAACAAGACCTTATTTAATCAGATGCAATGTGTAGGATAAAATCAAACTATTAATAATAATAATAATAATAAATAAAAAAAAATCAAACTATTGTGCAATTATTCATGGCCCTAATAACCATACTTACGATGTGATTGATAATAAATGTCACAGATTGGCAGAGCGATAACATTACCCTAGCATTGAATACACACCTATGTCATGGTAGCGGAAATCCAACGTGGATGAAGTAGTGTGCATGATCACGTGCTACTAACTAATGGTAACAGCTCCAGTGCTGAGTTGTGTAACCGGTGTTAATAGCTCCAGCGCTCAGTTGTGTAACCGAACAGTTTGATGGTGATCGAGTTGGCTCCTCCGTGGAAATTGCAATCATGGCTCCATTAATATGTTTGGTATGCTTGGTAAGTGTGAAGGGACCCGCTGATCTCCACCGTTGTTTATGACCATATATCATTTTTTTGGCAAAGTGATAACATTACGCCAGCATTGAATACACACCTATGTCATGGTAGCGGAAATCCATCGTGGATGAAGTAGTATGCATAATCATGTGCTACTAACTAATGGTAACAGCTCTAGTGCTGAGTTGTGTAACCGGTGGTAATAGCTCCAATGCTGAGTTGTGTAACTGAACAGTTTGATGGTGATCGACTTGGCTCCTCCGTGGCAATTGCAATCATGGCTCCATTAATATGTTTGGTATGCTTGGTAAGTGTGAACGGACCCGCCGATCTCCACCGTTGTTTACGACCATATATCATTTTTTTTTTGAAAAAAACAATAAATAAAAATTTATATTTTAACTGCTGTGTGCAATAATTCATGGCCCTAACTGATGTCTTTGAAAACCTTAGCCACATTTTTAAATGCGCTAAACTCTACAATGCAACAATCATGACGTCCAAAGTTGAATCTACGATTTTCCCATATAACAATTCTAATAATAATAAAAAAATAACCGTACTTACGATCTGATTGATAATAATAAATGTCACAGATTGGCAGAGTGATAACATCACGCCAGCATTGAATACATACACACCTATGTCATGGTAGTGGAAATCCATCGTGGATGAAGTAGTATGCATAATCATGTGCTACTAACTAATGTTAACAGCTCCAGTGCTGAGTTGTGTAACCGGTGGTAATAGCTCCAGTGCTCAGTTGTGTAACCGAACAGTTTGATGGTGATCGAATTGGCTCCTCCGTGGCAATTGCAATGATGGCTCTATTAATATGTTTGGTATGCTTGGTAAGTGTGAACGGACCCGATGATCTCCACCGTTGTTACGACCATATATCATTTAAAAAAAAAATAACAAATAATAATAAAAAAACAACAATGTAATAAAATAAAAAAACAACAATGTAACAATAATCAACAGAACATTAAATGAGTCTGCAACTCCTTGCACGGAAGTCAGAAACCACCATGACGTCAGCCCGCCGCCCCCTCTTGGGGTGGGAAAAACTAGGCTGACGTCATTGTTTTACAACCAATTATATTTAAAAAAAATACCAATTTAAAAAACTGGATTTAATATAGCAAATTCAAACTATATTCAAACTATAGCTTTAGCATAAATTTCTAAGCTCAATAGCCAACAATAATAGGCATTCAACGATATATTTATATTCCCCTTCGGAAACATAATAAAAAATCATAAATTCAAATATATTTATATATACTCTTTTCCAAAAAATTATAAAATTAAAAAATTTAAACCATTATCTCATATTTCAATACATAATTATAATTTATATCCATAAACAAATATCTTCTATACCTTTAAAATATATATATTTTTAAAAATACTAACATTCACATACTAAATATAATTTTATATTTCAATACATAATTATAATTTATATCCATAAACAAATATCTTCTATACCTTTAAAATATATATATTTTAAAAAATACCATAACTCAAAGCATTCACGTACTAAATATAATTTTATTGAATAAAGAACAAGAACATTCAACTTTGTATTTTACCTATACCCACCATTCGTCGTTGATTTTTTCAAGCAACCAAACACAAGTATTTAATCATAGCATTAGTCGTTGATTTTTTCAAGCAACCAAACACAAGTATTTAGTTGATTGCTATACTTTCAAGTTATGAATAAACTACTAGAAATGTAAATAAGATCATCACTTTACACTTAGGCTAAATTGTAGTATAGGTAGTAATATGAAGGCTGAACTGTTAGCTTTGTGGAGTGTTATGAAATGTGCAAATATTTTTGGTCTGGTAAATTTAAAGGTATTTGGTGACTCATGAGTCACTATAAAATGGGCAGCTGGAGAATATGATCTTAATGTATTGGCACTTAACCACTGGTGCTTGTGAACAAAGGAGGAAATTGCAAAAGTCGAGAACATCTCTTTCTCTCATATCTATAGGGAGCACAATGTAATGGCGGATAAGTTATCGAAGCAAGCTTTACTGGATCCAGAAGGTCATATGTTATGGGAAGAATGGATGGACTCCATTTTGCTGGACAAAGGTGATGTTGTGTTCTTCCACTAAGCTATGAAGCTGATAGTCTATTTATGTTTTTTTGTAAAACAGGATACCGGTTTGATAGGGTTATTTTGTATGTAACTTTGATTCGATAGCAGATACTGGTATTTCTGACTAGAAGTCAAGAACTTGATGTTAAAAACCTTGCTGTATAAGGGTGACTATCTTTGTACTATTTGATTCCATGAATAGCAATAGTACGTTTTTTTTTCGGTTGAAAAAAAAAAGTCTCCAAAATACCAAATGATGTAAGTGAATAATGTAGTTGAGAACTTATAGTTACTAAATGCTATTAAGACTATCCATATCTAAATGAATCTTACATAAAAATTAATTTAATTATTAGTTCATATTTTTAAAATAAAAAATATATAAGTTTAATAAAAAAAAGACAAGTTATTATTACAAAGTACTATTAATAAGAAATAATTTTTTTTTTTTTTTTTTTTAAAGGTGGTTCATTGTTTGTTAGAAGGCTAGTCCACCGGGAAATGGTCACCACCTATTATTCTAGCTAGAGAATCAAGGTGGCATGAATTACAATCATTACAATATGGGCTCAACAAAAGTAATATGTCACTTACAAGAATTGAACCTGGGTGGGGAGGGTAACAATTCCTCCCAACCACCCAAGCTACAACCAATGGACAAAAAAGAAATAAATTATTATGGCAAAGCACATTAATAAAATAAGAAAAACCAACATTAATGTACACATTCTAAAGACAAATGAAATTATTTTAATTTAAGTTTCAATGTATAATAATTCCATACAACATTGCTTGAAATAGTTATATAAATAATTTTTTAAAAATAATATTCAAGATTAGAGAATTTTGGTTAAAATAATATTAATAATATAAAGAGAGTCTCGTTAAAGTTATGAAAATAATTATGGCAATACTTGGACCCACGGTTGTACGAAAGGGTGGAGACAACTGGTAGGGGCGACATGGCACTTGACCCATGACTTGCCACCTAACCATTTCATAAGCAATGATGAGGATCATGCATGCAAGGGTAATCAATTTAATGCGTGGAGGATTTATCAAGTCAAGGCCATGGAGATATAAGACAGTCATAAAGCCATCTTATACATTCTAACATCATTATAAAAAAAAATATCCATAGCCATAGCTGACTGTGTAGTTTTGGCTTTCAAGCATCCTATGAGATAGTAAACAAACATTCCTCATAAAAACTATAGTCTCGAAGAATCTTTGTGCCCCTTTTTACTTTACCCCGGATGAGGTCTTGGATCAAAAACTATCATAGTGTCTTTTTACCATCTCCCATCTATGCCATATACCCTCACCTACCTATAGACAAATCTTTAACAATTGATAATCTTGTTGGTTCCTTTCTCTAAAGATATACTCAAATTTTATTACCTGAAAAAGGCCAGTAAATCTAGATCTCTTCACATAAGGGAAAAAGTAGAATATTCCTTGGAGGTCTCCTCAAACTATCCAATCTATAACTAATTTGGAATCCCCAAAAACTTGTAGTTTCTACACTCCCTTCAGATTTTCCAAAAACAAAGACATCTCTAAAGCCATCAACTCTGCTATGTTGTTTGTGTTATTCCCTAGTCCTACAACAAATTTGATCCAATGATGATCATATATATGTTACTACCTACACCTCGCAAAGATAGGGTTCCTTGAGAGGCACCATCAAAATATAGCCAGGAGTCAGATCTGTCTACAATTTCCACCATTGTCCTCCTGACTTTCTGACACTTTTCAACTTGTGGGAAATTTCTAAGAATTGCTAAGCCCTTCAATGCATAAATTGAGGGGGAGATGAGGTTATCCTCAAAGATAGCTTTATTTCTGGAGAGCCAAACCCCCCATATGAAAATGACAAGCAAATCCAAGTGATCCTTATATACTACATTGTTTGACCAAGTCTCTAGAACTCCTTCAAGGTTCTATCCTGCCTAAATAAAATGAATGACACGGACCTGTGAAGCATAATCCCATGCATTTCTAATATAAGAAAAAAAATGAATAAGTGGTCAATGTTCTCACCACTATTTTTGCAGAGAGGAAATCTTCCAGGTCCACACCAAATTTTTTAAAGCATTATGTCCTAAACAGGTACCTTGTTGGATAAGGCTAGCCATAAGAAGATCTTATTCTTTAGGAGATACTTGTACTTCTAGGTAGTAGAAAACCACCTTATTTTCATGTAAATATATTTTCATATTCTCAACTTATGCCTTCAATATATTTTCAAACCACTCAACTTCTGAATATTGGTTTTTGAAATCAATTTTTGTTATCTTTATTTTATTTCAAACCACTCAACTTTTCAATATCAATTTATCACCATGTCCTCTTTTTCCATAAAAAGAATAACATCTTCCTAACTTCAATTTTTTAATAGATTGTGAAATCATTCAACTTTTCAAAAACTACTTTGAACATTAGTTTCTTCTTTGATAAGTAAAACATCAATGTCTTCTCTTTCAATAAATTCAATAACTACTTTGAACATTAATTTATTGTTTTAAAGGTAAAAGATCAATGTCTTCTCTTTCAAGAAAGTACGATAAATTATCACTTACAATTAATGCATAATTACATAATAAAAACATTTTTGGTTTCAAAAAATTCAATAACTACTTTGAACATCAATGTTTTTTTGAAAGTAAACAATCAATATCTTCTCTTTCAAGAAAGTACAAAGAGAAAAAATTTAAACCACAATCTCACATGCTAAATATGGTTTTATTTGTAACTTTTTATTGAACCAAGAACAAAAACATTCAACTTTTTTTTCTTTCTAATGTGCAATGTTCGATCTCTCATCCAACACGACACCTTAACTAACCTCAAAGAATGTAAGAGTTATGTCAACAATATAAGGAGTTTTGTCCTAAAAAGAGATGTATAAAGGTAAGGTAATGAATAAGATAATAAAGATGGATAATTAAGAGAATGGGTAAAGAGAATTTACAAAGGTGTAGTTTAAATATTCTACATTTTCAACTTTTTTCGAGCATATTTTCCGTCTAATTTTGTTTTTGATTGGAAATTTTTAAGAAATATTACGTAAGTTAAAACTTAGAATAAATAGACTACTCCATGTACTAAGCATATCTATGTAACATGAATATTGATATAAAGAAAAGATGAATGGGCCCAAGGTATAAGATAAGATAATATGACAAATAACCTTAACACTTGAGGGGGTATATATATAGAGAGAGAGAGAGAGACAGAGAGAGAGGAATAATGGGGTATTGATGTTATATATGTGTGTATGTGTGTGTGTGGTATTGATGTTATTTGGCTTGGTCAAAGCAATAAGGTGTTTAGTTTGAGAATGCTTGTGATAGCTAACTTAGTAAAGTAATTATGGAATGTGTAGAATATATATTCTTTGACTTGAATTTGGATTAACCTATGGATTTGGCCAATGTAGGGTTTGCCATAGGAGTAATGAATTTAGTAGACACATTCGGTCGGCAAACATAAATTCAATTTGATCTTTAATGCTTTTAAATCATTACTATAGAGTTTTGGGGGGTTGGAAAAAGGTTTTGTTATTATTCTTGGGTAAGATCTTGGAAATGTGACCAATAATGAAAAATTAGGGTTTGTGTGGGGAGGTGGAAATCAAGTTTTTGGATTTTGAATGGAAGATTTGTTAAATTGGAAAATAGAATAGCCATTGGCCAGGAGAGCATTAATATGGTGGGCTCTTTCATTGTCTAGGAAGTGGGGCACAAAAAATAAAATGGCTTGAGTAGAACAACAATTGTTTGAGCAAGGTGGTGGTGAGAGTGCCCATGAAGATATCTATTAGTGAGTTTTTTTGTGATAGTCCTATAGGGATAGGGTGCCATCAATGAAGAACATCTAGGAATGAGAGAGTTGTCCATTTGGGTTTCCATAGTGAATTGAATGAGAAGATATGTTATTAAGGTGGTAAAAAAATCAATTAAAGGACAATTGGTTCCAATAAGAGTGAAATCTCAAATCAATTATTACTTTTCTATATATTTTCAAGTCTTTCAAGCTTTTAATATCAATTTTTATTTTTAAAAGTAATAAATAACCATATATTTTAATAACTCATCTTTTTTGTTTTTAATATATTATTTATAAACAATAACCATTTTTTTTTTTACTTTTATAACTGATAAGTCACAATATCATTTCATAAAAATAATAAAAAAATAAAGTAAAACAAATATACATCATTTAACATTTCAATGTAAGAAACATCATTTCCAACTATACTCAATCACAAAACATAATGGTCATAGAATACCAAGCCTAACCATTTTTGGGGGCTTTCAAACCTCATAACCAATATATTGCAATGACATTGTAACACAATCATTCACTTCTCTATCACAAAACATGTCAATGCTAATACTTATATCACATTTTAAATCAGAATGTTCATAGCAAAGTCGGGCACAATACATCATTTAACACTTCAATGTAAGAAACATCATTTCCAACTATACTCAATCACAAAACATAATGGTAATAGAATACCAAGCCTAACCAGTTTTTGGGCTTTCAAACCTCATAATCAATATACTGCAATGACATTATAACACATTCATTCACTTCTCTATCACAAAACATGCCAATACTTATATAACATTTTAAATCAGAATGTTCATAGCAAGGTCAAGCACAATAGAATCCAACAATTATATATTTTAAAATCAATGACTTGCAAATATAATTTTTATAAAAATGAATGCAAAATTACAATTTATCAACTTATACAAAACCAATAATCAAGTTTATAATAATAACTAGCATAGAATTAGTTTAAATCTAAAATAATCCAAATTCTACAAATTTGTAATCTAATCATTAATCCAAATTCTACAAATTTGCAATCTCATCATTAAGAAGCTAGTCACAATATCCTTTCTTAAAAAAAGCCTAACCATTTTTTTTACTTTTATAAATGATAAATCACAATATTATTTCTTAAAAATAAAATAAAAATAAAATAAAACAAATACACATCATTTAACACTTCAATGTAAAAAACATCATTTCCAACTATACTCAATCACAAAACATAATGGTCATAGAAGACCAAGCCTAACCATTTTTGGGGCTTTCAAACCTCATAACCAATATATTGCAATGACATTATAACACATTCATTCACTTCTCTATCACAAAACATGCCAATGCCAATACTTATATCGCATTTTAAATCAGAATGTTCATCACAAATTCAGGCACAATACATCATTTAACACTTCAATATAAGAAACATCATTTCCAACTATACTCAATCACAAAACATAATGATCATAGAATACCAAGCTTAAATATTTTTTTGGGGCTTTCAAACCTCATAACTAATATATTGCGATGATATTATAACACATTCATTCACTTCTCTATCACAAAACATGCCAATGCCAATACTTATATTGCAATGTTCATAACAAAGTCAAGCACAATACATCATTTAACACTTCAATGTAAGAAACATCATTTCCAACTATACTCAATCACAAAACATAATGGTCATAGAATACCAAACCTAACCATTTTTTGGGGGCTTTCAAACCTCATAACTAATATATTGCGATGATATTATAACACATTCATTCACTTCTCTATCACAAAACATGCCAATGCCAATACTTATATCGCAATGTTCATAACAAAGTCAAGCACAATACATCATTTAACACTTCAATGTAAGAAACATCATTTCCAACTATACTCAATCACAAAACATATTGGTCATAGAATACCAAGTCCAACCATTTTTTGGGGCTTTCAAACCTCATAACCAATATATTGCAATGACATTATAACACATTCATTCACTTCTCAATCACAAAACATGCCAATACTTATATAGCATTTTAAATCAGAATGTTCATAGCAAAGTCAGGCACAATAGAATCCAAAAATTATATATTTAAAAATCAATGACTTGCCAATATAATTTTTTTTATAAAAATGAAAGCAAAATTACAATTCATCAACTTTTTTTCAACCAAAAGAAAGCGTACTATTGATATTCATTATTTGAATCAAACAGTACAAATCAATAATGACCAACTATTACAAAAAAAAGATTTCAGCTCCACTGATGTCTGTGCATCCAAAAACAAAAAAATATCATGTTCAGATGTATCTCAATCCAGAAAATATATAGAACCATCAACTTATACAAAACCATTAATCCAGTTTATAATAATAACCAACATAGAATTAGTTTAAATCCAAAATAATCCAAATTCTACAAATTTGCAATATAATCATTAATCCAAATTCTACAAATTTACAATCTCATCATTAAGAAGCTATAATCCTAAACTAATTCAGCATCTCCCACATACTAACATGTATAGCAAGGGGCTCCTCCTGCAGGCTGGGTGGCTGTGGCCATCCCCACCCGAATCGACCCCACGCCCTGTGCTCTTGAATCTAGCCTATCCTATGTGCCTGCGCCTGTTCATCTACCTATATGAAAAAAATTTCCACTCAATACAAATACTAAACTGTAAAAGCATCTCAGTACTATGTAACAATAACCAGGTATACATATATCACGATAGTTTACAATTACAGATTTAGCTTCTCGATCTCATTTCTTAGCCTTCTTAGCAGCAGGCGCCGCTTTCTTGGGCTTCGGCGCCGCTTTCTTGGTCTTGGGAGGGCTAGCCCTCTTTACAGTCTTGACAGACTTCTTAGCAGGGACAGGCTTCTTGGCAGATGCCGCCCTTTTAGCAGGCGCTGCCTTTTTACCAGGCGCTGCTACCTTCTCCACCTTCTTAGCTGCCGCTGCAGGCTTCGGCTTTGCGACCTTAGGAGACTTGGTTTCTTTGGCGGATGATTTAACGGGCTTGGAAACCTTCTTGGGTGCAGGCGCTGCCTTGGGCTTAGTTGCGAGCCTTTTGGCAGGGGCATTGAGCTTCATAGGCTCGGCGGCCTTGGGCTTAGCTGCGAGCCTTTTGGCAGGGGCATTGAGCTTCATAGGCTTGGCGGCCTTGGGCTTCACAGATTTCTTCAGCTCCTCAGAAAGCTTGAAGGAGTTCTTGACCTTGGTGAGCTGGCCAGATTGGGCAAGATTTCTTAGCCGAACCGTTAGCAGCTTCTTGAAATTCGCAGGGAGTTGTGATTGATACTTGCTGCCGATATAGGCTGCTATGGCATACTGACTGGACCCCGTTCTCTCCTTCAAAGATGTAATCGCTTCTGTGATCATCTGCCAAAAAAACGAAAAAGTGAGATCGCTGCGTTCAAAATCCAATATGAGAAAAAAATTCAGAGGCGAAGAATTGAAACCTGGAGATATGTCGGATGAGAAGGTGGCGGTTTCGATCCCCTGGAAGCCCTCGGCTTCTTTTCTTTGACGACACTGTTGGCTACGGGCTCTGCAACGACATTGTTGGCTACGATCTCTGCAGTTGTCTCAGTTGAAGCCATAGTTTATGCCACCAAATTGCTCAGGAACTACAATAAAAAACAATAAAAATGATATCCGAGAAAAAAAAAAACGAGATCTTGACAGCCAAATCAATCGCGGGGAGGCAATATTAAGGTAATAACAGTTCGAATGGTAGAAAATGAATTGTTAATGCTGCTCATATATATATAGGGGAAGAGTAGAGATGATCACCGGCTCATTTGTCGGCCCTGGAGTTGATCCGACTTTTTTTTTCAATATTTTTGTAGTGCGGGGGAATTGAACCCCGGTTATGCTCCATGGATTAACTATTCAAAGAGGCATTGCTTTTCGTTCATCGAAATGCTTTATTTTAATTAAAAATATATATTTTTTATATTGATAATGTGAAATGGTCATCTAAATATAAATTATTTTGCTAGATTTCTTGAAACATGGGGGACACCACTTGTGGTGTGCCCTCCCTTCGGCCACCTAGTTGGGTACAAAACCCGCTAACTAGACGTGCCATCTGTTCTACACTATATGTGCTTTAATGCGTTCTAACTCACCTCGTCTTATGTGCCAATGAGCCCTTCTCCCACACTCACTCCATAACTGCGTTCATTCCTATTAAGTCTCAGTATGTGGGCATTTGACCACCTTGGTGGTGGTATGCCCCCTCTTCCTGGTCGCACATGTGCTCTGTCTATCCATCCCCCCTATGCTTTGGCTTCAGTACACACGTGGTGGGGTGCTTCCTCATTGCTAGACACCTGGTTTAGGGATCTAGGGCTAGCCTTGGCATGCTTCGAGTTGTTTGCAGAGGGGTTTCTCGACACAGTGGCGTCTGGTCCGTCGATGGCCCTATCATGTGAGGTGGGCGCACCGGTTTTGAACCTTTTTTTACTAGTTTAGGGTGTTGTTTGTTGTTGCTAACACTTGCTTGTGCCATGCAAGTCGTGCTTGGGCCGAGTGGATGGAGAGTCGGGCGATTGGAGCATTGTTGGAGGCTAGCCCGAGGTTTCCCTTGTAGGATTTCACTCCTACTAGCTATTGTCTATGTTTTTCAAGACATCGAATCTCCCAGTGAAAATTTGTGAATGTGACCTAGTTTGTGCATTGCGAGTTTTGTTTATGGTGTCTTTTGCTTGTGGGTTCTGTCCTAATGGGTTTGTTGTTCGAGTGGGTTTGTTTGAGCCCTTTGTGAATGACACGTTTTCTATGACTGAACATATGTTCGACATTGTGTAAGGGTTTTTAAGTGCAGGTGTTTGACAAAACTCTTAGTGTAATCCTTAATTCTGTAGGGGTTTAACATAATTCTTAACGTAATTGTGACTTCATGCTGGTGAATATATATGTTGTGGTGAATATATGTGCTTTGTGGTGAATATAAGTTATAATGATTATATGTGCTTTGTGGTGAATATAAGTTGTGGTGAAGAACATTATTGGTTGTTTGCATTCTATTTGTATTGTCTTCCTTAAGGGTTAATATATGGTTGTGAGAATTATATGTCGTGTGTTGGTAAATTATTGGTTAAGGGTAAATTACAGTTGGGGTTCTTCTCTATTTGTGAAATGGGTCATCCAAATGCCGGTGTTAGGTACAGTTGGGGGTAAGCCGATGTTCTATGGTAGGAGCGTGGTTCACGTTGTCCCCTGCCATGTAATCTAACCCTTTTTAAAGTGGTTAAGCCTATCACAATGCGGGGTTTTAAATGCAAAACCCCATTCACATCTTTGCATCTCAATATGACAATAGCATTTAAAAACATTCTTGTAATCCCTCTCCACTTTAATTTCAAGACCCATTCTATCAGAAGTCTCAGGAGGAAACTCCTTGTCAAAGTTAGCTAATTTTACAAAAAAGGTTACAATGTGTTCCTTGGTAATCTTACTAAACTAATAAGAATCAGTCTTCTACAATGAATAATTGGATTTGTAGGAGGGAAAGTAGCTCACAAGGAGAAGTAGAAAAAAGGGTAAAGTTTGCAGAAGGACTAAGAAGTTGAGGCTCGCACTATTGGGAATGGAACTCATCGCTATCATCACCATGATCATATTTTATCCTGGTTTTGTTGTTGTTTAGACACTGGAATGCATTGGAGAGTGCCTTGCAAACTTCATCTGCACCAGGAACATTGTTCTTGTCTAGATGGATCTTCAATGATAATTTATTGTAAGCCTTGCGTATATCTTCCACAAGAGAGTCCTTCTCAATTCCCAATATGATGTAGTAATCTTCGTTGATGGTGATTGGGTCAATAATTGCACTTGCTCCTCTATGAAATTCACATGTTCGCTTGCACAATCATCTTCCATTGAGAATGGAAAGCAAAATTGAGGAGCTCAAAGAAACAAATAGCCCAAACATTAATGTGAATGAAGCAACTCCAACCCATTACAACTATACTAAAGATTATTCTAATAGAAGGGCCTTTGAAACTTTTTTTTTAACATAAACTATTGCTTGTATTTATATCAAAAAATAGGATGTGGCTTGACTGGACATCCTTGAATTACATAAGTGGCTACATAAGGAAAATACTGAGAGAGTGTTTTACAGATCTCCATATCATAGATTTCAGAGTAACTTGGAACGATGATTTTGCTACAAAAAGACAAATATGCCATGCTGTAATAGATTATGCAAAATTTACCTAAGTACAAAGTACAAAATACACTTGTAAGGCATTTACAAAATTTCAAACATAAGACAAACCTGGCCGTTACATCTTGCAATCGGAACTGATACTAAGATTTTGCAATATTCCTTTTGATATTGCGCCTTAATTCACCAAGCTGCCTCTCCAAATCAGTGACAGTTATTATTAATTGATCTTGGTCATTAACATTCCTCCCTTCATCAACCCAAGGATCCATATTGTTGGAAGAAGAAACAGTTATTTCAAAATAACTATGACTTTGAGAGTTATAACCCAATGAGTAAACGGAACAAAAGCTAACAGACCTAATTCTTCCGAGATCACAAGTTTTGATAACCAAATTGACAATGCTAATTTCCTTCAGATCGTTAATCTCAATTATCTGAATCTTTCCTCTCTTTTTCTTCTCTTAAATTTACATAGATTTAGGCGAGCTGGACTGAAATTTGGATAGATTTTGATGTTTCTTACCTGAATTAAACACGGAACTCGATGAAGAATGACCCCAGGATGTAGATCCTCCAACACTTGATGAAGATTGACATTGAAAGCATGCAAATCCCCCCTCTGACCCTGAATCAGCGTAACCACACTACCAGGAAGACTCAAATGAATGCAACAAAAAATTCCTCCATTCCAATTCAGAAAAAAGCAACCCCAGTTTCCACAAAGAGCTATATAAAAATCGTTGAAAAAACACAAAAAAAAGTGAAAAAAAGAAGCCAAATCTTGCATATTAGTTTCCTGGAGAAAGAGAATTGAAGGTATTTCCATTCTTATCAGAAGCCTCGGGGAATATTCCTTCGTACTACTTCCCAGTCCCCTCCTGAAGAAACTGCTCATCGTTGAAAGCGGATTATGCAAGTTCTTACCACAATTCACACAAGCCTGAAGATTCAGAGTAGATAAGGTTACAAAAAACCAAACTTTCACATGACTCCAAAGATTTATATAATGCATCATTAGGGGATTGAACATAGATTAATTTCACCTCCTATCTGAAGGTTGCCTATACCAAGAGAACAAGCTAAATTAGCTTACTGTCAGCCAAAGTATTTAGCTTTCATAAGACATGCCTGAGTTTCACACTTTCAAACTCATAGACAAGGAGATGAATCGACGGATTATATTTCTTAACATACCCTGCTTTTGAGAATTCCTTAATCTTATGAAGTTAAGGACTACCATAGAATCTCCGACCATAGTCATATTTCGATTTTTTTTTTGCAAGCCTAAAGTAAACCTTGCCATAAAGCAAGGGCTTCCGCATGATTTTTAGATAATTTCCCAAAATTCCAAGAGAAGGATTCCTTTTGATGTCCTCCAGGATCAAAAAGCACCCCCGTCACCCGAGGGTTATTCTCAGAAGCACCATTGAAAAAGACAATATGACAATTTTGATTCATAATCCAATCATTCAACTTGGAAGGCGTGATTCTCAATAACTAGTCTTCCTGAAGATTTGGATTTTTTATTCTAGTATCAGGCTGATCCAAAAAATCCTGGATCCACAGTCTTTCCTCAATATCTAGATTTTCCATTTGTTGCTTCACTTTACCTTTAGTTTTCAGAACTTCTGTCATCAAGGTCCAAGCCTTACCAACAACATGCAGGGGAAAGGTCTTTTGATTTTTGAAGATAAACTTATTTCTTGCTAGCCATATATTCCATATTATGTAGAAAGGTAAAGCCTTCCAAACTTTTTTCAATAAGGGCTTGTTGGAAAAATTTTTGATATATTTTTTATGCTAACTGAGGAATGCTTCTCTCCAGTTTCTTGGCATTTCAACATTCCCACAACCTCCTTCGAAGCTAATTTTCCAGATTGCTTCGGAAAAATTACAATGTAAGAATAGATGATGAGTTGTTTCTTTTTCCATTTTGCAAAGAGGGCACTGTGAGAAACCAGACATCCCTCTTTTCCAAATATTATCAAAAGTCAGAATTTTATTTTGGCAAAGGGCCCAACTAAAGATTTTGATTTTTGGTAAGGCACCACTCACCAAATTGCATTCCATAAAGCATTTTTTAGGAAAAGGCAATTAGCATTCCTCAAATTACCATACCCAACCTTTACCGTATAGTTTTCACATTTTATTCCCCTAACCCGACTATCCTTTTCTTTCACCTCAATAGGAGTTTCCCCACTCAACATCCCTACAACCTGTTTCCATTGCAAATTTATTTCTCTCGAGAAGGAGAAACTTGTCCAACCTTTCCATCTCCCATTTTCATTCCAATCTAAACTGTCTGCCAACGTATTTATTGTTGGTTGTGGAGCCAGATCTTCTAGTCTCATAGATGATATTGTATCAGCCGTGTTTGTACCCCAGTTCTATATGATGTGTAGGTGGACTGTACACTCACCCCAGCGGGGGGGTGTGGGGGGGCATCGCCCCCCAACGGGGTTCCAGGGGGGCCCATCCCCCCTGGCTGGGGGGTCCGGGGGCAGCGCCCCCGTAGAAAATTTTTGGGGCTGTTTTCGCCAGCTGTTTTGCGGGCCCATGGTTTTGGGTATCCCGTGGTATTTTCCCATTGTAGTTCCCTTATAAAAGAAAGACATTGTAATACGGCTAGGGTTGTTGATGTATTAGGTTTTATGCATTGTAAAGATCTTTGAGATCTGGAGAGAGACTGTAAAAACAGAGAAGAGGAAGTGCAGCGGTTGTGCTACAGGTTGTATCCCTTCGACTTGCTGGACGGTAATAATAATAAGGACTGGCAAATTCAGTGTGGACGTAGCCCAAGTTGGGTGAACCACGATATATCTGTGTCTCTCTTGTAATGTGTATGTGTGATTATATTTGCATTTCTGTTTATTGTTATTGCTCTGCGATCCTGTTTTTCTAACATTTATCTGATTCTCCTCCAACCAATTTCGAATAGAATTTAAATTTGAATTTTCTCTACTAATTCTTTTCTTCCTAAGATTCGATCATCCCATAGTCTTATGCTGCGACCATTTCCTAGAAACCAAGAGGAGTGGTTCTTAACAATACTGAAAGAAGCTTTGCAAAGGCTCCAAATAGGGGTACATTTGACATTTGAAAAGTTGTGATCCATTACTCGAGATCGATCATAATTTGTATACGTCCTTACTATAACAACCTTCCACCAAGCAGAATCTCGAGTTGCAATATTCCAAAGGATTTTAGCTCCAAGGGACTTGTTTAACTTTCTTGTTTCCCTTATAGCCAGACCTCCCTAATTTAAAGGAGCCACAACTTGCTTCCAGTTCACCAAATGATATTTTTCCCATTATATTTTCCACCCTGCCACAAAAACATTCTTTGAAGACTGTTAATATGATTTGCAATACCAGTTGGAGCAAGAAGAATTGAATTATGATAAATTGTTAGAGAAGATAAAACTAACTTAATCACCAATACTCTTCATGCTGCATTTAGCCAGTTGGACCCCCAATGAGTCATTTTTTTCTTGATTTTTTCAATCACCAGCTTCCAGTCCAAAGAAGAAGGCTTCCCAATAAATATTGGAATACCTAGATATGTGAAAGAGTTCCGTTCATTCAAAATTGAAAAACCTAAAATCTCAACAATGGCTTTTAAACTGGAGGAAGAAACATCCCAACCGTAGATACAACATTTTTTCTTGTTAACCTCTCCTCCTGAGACAGACAAGTACTTATCCATTACTAATTTGAATCTATGATCAATGATTCCAGAAGCTTCCCCAATCAACAAAGTATCATCAACAAACTGAGAGTGGTTGATCTCTTTCACTCCTCCGACTGTACTAATTTCAGGCAGATTTCCTTTTCTCATTTCAAAATTTAATATCATGCTCAAGAATACGCCATAATGATGTACAACAATGGGGAGAGAGGGAATCCTTGCCTCAAGCCCCTTTCCCATTGAAAAAAGTATGTTGGTATCCCATTCACTAAGGGAGCAATCCAATGATTTGTAATACGAGCTTTGATTCAATTTATAAAGATTTCAGAAAAAACCAAATTTCTTAAGAACAAAAAACAAAAAGGAATGAGAGACTCTGTTAAAGGCATTTTCCATGTCCATTTTTATCACCATTCCCCTTTCCATTCGGGATTTACTTGAGTGAATTTCTTCATGCACAAAGATAATGTTATCTATGATCCGTCTCTTGGGAATAAATCCCCCATGATGATCAGATATTATATTCACCAAAAGAGGCTTGATTCTGTTGGCTAGAATATTTGTAATGATCTTATACAAGGTGCTACACAATGAAATTGGTCTAAATCTTGAAAAAGTAGCTAGGTTCTTCTCTTTAGGAATTAAAGCAAGAAATGAAGAGTTAGTATTACCTCCCAATTTCCCTTTCTTCAAGGACCCCCTTATCATCTTACAAAGATCATATTTTATTAAAAGCCAGAACTTCATGTAGAAATTTATTGTAAACCCGTATGGTCCCAAAGCTTTATCCATTTCGAGCTCTTAGATGGTTGTTATAACCTCACTTTCCTCTATTTCTTTGCTTAAGGATTGATTATCATATTGATTGAGTAAAGCTGGGATATTGTCAAGCATATCATTGATTGAATGTGAGTATGCATTATCATGTTTGGATAACAAATTTCTAAAATGAAGATATGCCTCCTATTTTATCTCCTTATAGTCCATGAGATTTAATCCCTGAATAGTATTGATTTCCTTTATAATATTTCTGATATGCCTTGCTTTTGCTTGCCTATGAAAAAATGAGGTATTCCTATCACCAGACTGCATCCATAAACTTCTTGACTTTATCCTCCAGTACTCTTCCTCTTTCCTAAAAATCCTTTACAGCTGACCACTGGTTTCTTGTTCCTCTATTCTCTGTTTTAACGTTGGACTTCCTACCTCCATTTTTCTTTGGATTTCTTCTAGCTTGTCTTGCATAAGGTTTTTTTCCCTACATGGCTCAGAGTAATATGCTTTTGACCAAGCCTTTAGCGTGATCTTAACTGCTTTAAGTTTGGACTCCCAAATATAACTTGGATACCCTTCAACTTTCTTTCTCCAATTGGTTATAACTATCTCTATTGTCTCAGAAATATTTAGCCATAAAGGATTCAATCTTAAGGGGAGAGGACCATAGTTCTCTTTCGAGCTTATTGAAAACCTTATTGGCTTACGATCCGAGGTTGCAGAGGGGATTATATAAGATGAAATCTCCAAATACTTCTCCAAAAAATTACAGCTTATTAGAAATCTATCCAATCTTGCAGAGATATTCCCCATTCCTATTCTTCAATTGGACCAGGTATATTTTCCTTTTTTAGGCTTTATATCCATTAAATCTCACTCTATCATTATTTCCTCTAAATATTCTCTAGATATATCTCTAACCCTATCACCACCTCTTTCTTCCTCAAAGGATAAAACTGTATTCAAGTCTCCAACTAAAATAATATTGTGTTGATATATATTATTTATTTCATTGGCAAGGGATTGCTAGCATTCAACCTTTTCTTTATAATGCGAAGGAACATATAGATTGAAAATACTATAACAATTGCACGTTTCTTTGCTTACTATTTTAGTGAAGATCCAATGCTGCGTCTGATTTATAGTAACCAACTCCATTTTATCACTGTTCCACATAGTACAAATTCCTCCTAAAGCTCCTCTAGCACTTACTGCCACACTTTGACTTTATTTCCACTGTTTATTTCCTAATTCTTGCATAATAATTTCCTTCCAGTTTTGTCTCTTGAAGCAGAAGGATAGAATGCCTCTCTGTCTTTATTAGATATCTAATTGTTGCTTCTTTAACACTGCTTCCCATCCCTCTAGCATTCCAAGAGACTATTAACATTACTTAACTATTGGTTTGGCAGGGCCCCCTTTTTGGGAGCTTGGAGTATTATAGTTACTCACTCCCTTATTTTTAGAATTGAAATTTAGGTTTCTATCCAATGTTAACTGAACTCCTGTCATTTTTTCCTTGTTTACCTCTCTAACTTATCTGCCTAGTTTCCTTCCCTTCCTTGTCGATATTTCCTCCAACTCTGTCCATTCCTTTTCTTCCTCTGTTATCACTAACTTTGCTTTATTTCTAGTTGTAGCCCCTTTAGTTATTAATTGTGTTTCCTGGTTTGCTTCCCCACCACCCTCCTGATATGGGACTTTATCTTCTTCGTGTCTCTTCAAATTATCCAAATCCAAACCATACAGAATGGGTAGGAATTTAGAAGGGAAATCTAATCCAGGTTCTGAAACATTTGGAGCAACTATTTCACTAAAACTTCTAGGCATCTCTTGACTTAAAACCTCATACCGATTTTCCACTAAATCATGAGGCTTAAAGAGATCCGTGTGAGTAGACGTGGAAGGAATTTATTTGTCCTTTTTCACTATAGTTTGTTTTGCTTTTTTTTTATAACTTTTTTCCACTATTCTTCTTGATTCCATCCTTTAGTTATTGTTTATCCTGTTATCTTGCAATCATTTGCAAAATGACCATATACATAGCATGATTTACATTTAAAAGGAAATTGTTCATAGTCCAATTGTTGATAATGATTCCAATTGTCTAATACCAGATGAATTGCTTATGGTAACCCCTTTTCCAATTCAAATTCAACACAGATTCTTGCACATTGAAACATGCTTTGCTTAGGCTCATATTTATCAATATATTTCCCCAATTTGTTTCTAATAAACCTCAAAGAATCTTCTCCCCAACAATGGAGGGGTAATCTTACCCACATTGGGATAGCTGAAGGAATATATGGATTTGGATCAAAATCAGGAGTCCAACGATTTAAATATATGCCTGTATTTCTAAAAAAATAAGGTCCACTTCTGAAAATTAGATTTTTGTCCTCCTTAAATTCAAACAAAAAAACTTAAAACCATTTGCCACAAAATAGTGAGTCATTCTTCCGTTGATGAGTGAAATCCAACTGTTTCGTATCCAAAGTTACATGGAAATAGGGGAGGGACAGATCCCTATAAATTGTCCAATCAAACCCCTCTTAGACATGGATAAATATTTTTTCTTGGCTACATAAACATGGAGCATCACCACCGGGATATCTAGGTTCTTGATAAATCGAGATTGCTCCTTTCTTCCACCAGATCGATGGGAGGAATTGACTAAAGACCTAAAAGATATCTTGTCGGGTGTTGGAGGAGGGCATGACTCTGTTAGTTGATCCATCCTTCCTCAAAACCTACTCGTATCATCCCCAGAGAGATGCTCAGCACGCTCCAAGAACCACCAAACCCATGGAATCCTTATCGATGCTTGAAACATTTTTCTAATTACTAAAAACGTATTTATTTTCCATGTCAAACAAGTTGAACAAAATAATAAAGACAAAATAAACATTAACTATGCGATCCCATAACATTAACTATGTGATCCAACTCTTCTAGACTCTTTGAATGTTAACATGCCAATTGTATTGCCAAGTTTATTATTATTTCCTTTGAAGAGTTAATATTGATTGTTTTATTTAGAGAATCAACTCATTACAAATATGTCAATATTATCCTATATAACAGAAACAACAGTGAAATCTTGCAACTATTCCTAAAATACCCTCCCATGTGATTCTCAAGAAAGTTTTACTTTCTATGGGAGCGTCATTCTCACCCTTCAGGGACCCCTGGTAACCATAGTATTCTCTTTGTCGATGATTTTTTTATAATTATTATTTCTCAAAAGAAGGATTGGTTAGGAGATCTCTAATTCTATTCTCCTCGACCTTTTTTTGGTCCATTCAAATTTGAGATTACCTTTTGTTTTTTTTATTTGTTTATTCAACATAGTAATCTATCCAAATTGTTTGCATATCCTTAGTGCACTCCTTTCGATGTTTCATTCAATTGCAACCCAACATGATCCTTTGGTGGAATTTGTGGAAAATCAAAGGTTACAACAATGGCCTTGTAAACCTATGGACCCTTCTCATTTGTCAGGCTTAGTGATTGTAGGTTACAATGTTGCTAGAATAATTTTCCACTTTCATAATCCATAGATGCCAAAATTATTTTTTCGGCAAGGTCAATGGTTCCTTCTTTTTAATAGCTTACTATTAGCTCTTCCTTCCTAGAAATTAGTAAGATAGCTTCGCTTTTTCCTTCATTGAGATTTGTTTGAAGTAAATCAATTGACTCTATTTTGGGGGGCATCAATTATTAATCTAAGTGGATATTAATAACTACGATCATCATCATAACAATAATAATCATAAAATTAATGAGATTTCATAAACATAAACATATTGATATGGAGTCACGAATATCCTCTCAGTGAATGACATTGAACTCTCACAAGTTGAACCTGGTAGTCAACCAAGCCTTTAAGGTTTACTAAAATTGGAAACCATTGAGAAGACTATCTTACCTCATAGGGGGAAATGTTAATGAAATTGATGAGATCTAATAAACATAAAAATATTGATATATAATAACGAGATATCCTCTTGGTGGATTACATAGAATCCTCACAGTTCGAACCTAGTAGTCAAACAATCCTAGTAGGTTTACCAAAAATCGGTATCCATTAAGAAGACTATCTTACCTGGGAGCGGGAAATATTTATGTGAAATTTTTTGGCTGCGGATTAGCCTTAAAGGAAGGCTTGTAATTTTGTTGATCATTGTAATAATGGGTTCAAATAAATTTTCCAACACAATCATTTTGTTTAACTCATACACATGTTGTTCTTGTCGAGTGATTCTTGATCCCTACTGACTTGACTTTAGAAATTGAACACTACAAGCTGTTGCATTTGCCATAAATTATTACACGTGTCTTGGAGTAATTGGACTTGTATTTTGGGTTTGGATACATTGTGGCACTAGTTTATGCTATTAGGCATCCTCTTACTAAGATTGTTGAATTGTTGGAATTTCCTTTCCAAAGGCAATTTCTTTTGCTTTGGATTCATCAGGATTTTTTGCTTCTAGTGGTTGTGCCCCTATTGAATAGCATTTCCAATGTTGTTATGATTATTCTCTCTTTTCATACCTTGAATTCCATGGATTCTCTAATCGACTTCCATGGCTCCAATAGTTTTCTGTATTTTGTTTGTTTGTGGAATGGAATAATGAGGAACAAATAAGGAAGAGTTTTTTTTTTATAAGTAAGAAATTGTATTACTGAGAACGAGTTACATTACAAACAAAAAACTGGTGGTCATGCTGATAAGAAATATCTACCAGCCGATCACAATCCCCCCCAACCCCATAGATTGCTACAAAACTGGTGGTCTGGTTGAAACGAAGGACATTACCAGCCAACCAAAATGCCCACCCTTGCATATTACAGGGCTTCCGTTGAGACCAGATAACAGAGAAAAAATACTTTTTTATCAAAGGACCAGAAAAACCACTCTTGAAACTAGCTACCCATTGACATAAGACTAGGTACATACACCAAAATGCAGCATGTTAGCTTTTCAGCATTTAATTCAATCTGAACTAGGATCTTAACTGAGAGAACAACATGTACAACATATCAAACACAAGAGACAAGAGACACAAAGCATTTCACAGGGGAAAACCAAGAAGGTGAAAAACCCCGCAACTTCCTCAGAGATAGAATAGGAACCAATACAAAGATCACCAAGATGAATCCCCAAAAGATAAGTTTCTGCAGCAACTGCTCCTCCTCCACTTGTGCGCACTCCTCCTCTCTCTCACTAATGTGAAGTGAGTGAATGAGTGAATGAATCAAATGAGAGAGTCACACTCTCTATTTATACTTTTACTTTCACTTGACCTTTACTCAACTAGGTTGGCCCCAACTTAACCACTGAACATAATGTTGACTGGGATGACCCCACTAGGGTGGTCTAATAACCCTTTAACCTACATGACTCATACAGGGCCGACCCCACCAAGGTGGTCTAATAACCCGTCAAATATAAGTTACGACACTTGCAAGTACAAATGACAACACTTCCAATCATAGGAATAATACATCTCCGTTGGGGATACAATAAAGTACAAATGTAATACATACAATATATAAGTGAATATCTTCCGAAGTTACAAATACATCAACACTCCCTCTTAACTAGGAAGGTATTCTATTGACACAGGTCATCAATACATATCGGCACAAGTATTCAATTATGGAGCTGGATCATCGTCACTGGATCACAGAGCATCATCGTCACTACTGCTGTACTCGTCATCTTGATCACTGGTGCTATCTCTCAATTCTTCTCATCATAGGAATTTCTACAGAGCCAACCCTTTTTCATGTTGGTTGTAGGCCTAGCCTCCTGTAGGTCTTCAACATCTCTGGCCATCCTGTGGAATGTGCATCAACAAAACTTCGAAAGAGCAACCCAGGACTTTTACAAGCACACATCTCAACCCATCGGATCTCCCAGGATCTTTTACATGTGACCACCACAAAACCTTGAAAGAGCATCCCATGACTTTTACAATCACACAGATCAACCTATTGGATCTCCCAGGATCTTTTACATGTGGTCAGGAAAAACCTTAAAAGAGTGTCTTGCAACCTGCAAGATCTCTAAAGAGCATCCCAGGACTTTTATGAGCACACAACTCAACCTATCGGATCTCCAGGACTGATTACATGCCTCCTGTAGCAAAACATCGAAAGAGCATCCGAGCTCAAACTATAGGATCTCCCAGGATCTTTTCTATGCTACCTGTAACAAAACCTCGAAAGAGCATCCAAGCTCAAACTATCGGATCTCCCAGGATCTTTTCTATGCTACCTACATAATCTGTCCACGACCACGGATTATCAACCAGATGATCATGATCATACTGATCATCATCATATAGTACATCATCCTGATGCACATTATCATCACATGATGACCCTGATCATATACACAGCATCATCCTGATGCATATCAACTGGAGCATCGTCTTGGTTCTCATCACACATGATCATCCTGATCAGCATCATAGCATCTTCCTGATGTGTATCATCTAGAGCATCATCCTGATGCTCATCACACATGATCATCCTGATCATCATAGCATCGTCCTCTTCAGATCATCTCATCGTCCACGGAGCACAACCCAGATGCACATCATACAACACTTACACCACCGACATGGGAGAACACATCTACCACCATTCGGGGAAGGATCCATCCCTTACTTTTTCACTATGGGAGAATACATCTACCACCATGTGAAAAATGGATTTGCAATTACATCACGACCATGGGAGAACACATCTACAACCATGTCAGAAAAGCTTTAGCAATTACATCACGACCATGAAAGAACACATCTACAACCATGTCGGAAAATCCCATGTGCATCTGCGTCTTCCGGACTCATCACTTCCCCTTGGAAGGAATCTTGATCTAAAGTACACCAAGCTTCTCTATGAAGTACTCTAACTTCACTCTGGTTAGTGGTTTGGTCAACACATTTGCAATCTGCTCATCTGTCGCAACATATTGGAGCTTCACTGCTCCTCTTTGCACCATATCCCTGATATAGTGATATTTGATCTCAATGTGCTTCAAATGTCATGGAACACCGGGTTCTCTGACAACTTCACACAACTCTGGTTGTCACAATAGATACAAGTAGCATCCAACTGGAGATCAAACAAATCAGACAGTAGCTTCCTTAGGCATACTGCCTCACAACTAGCTGAACAAGCTGCAACATACTCTGCTTCAGCTGTACTCAGTGCTACGCAGGATTGCTTCCTGCTAAACCAAGAGATCACACCTGATCCCATACTGAAGCAGCACCCCGAATTGCTCTTCCTATTTGCACCACTGCTTGCCCAATCTGAATCAACATAACCCTCCAGGTTAAACTTTTGATTCACATCATACTTGAGCCCATAATCAATCGTACCCTTCAAGTACCTCAGAATATGCTTTACAACAATCAGGTGAACATGTCTAGGATCCGTCAGGAACTGGCTCAAAGTGTTCACCACAAGCAAATGTCTGGTCTCGTGTTCGTCAGGTACATGCAGGACACAATCATCTGACGATACATCGTAGCATCAACCGACTCTGATGAAGCATCACTCAATAGCTTCAGGTTCGATGCCATAGGTGTGGCCATGGCCTTGCAGTCCATCATCCCGAACCGCTTCAGGATCTCTACTGCATACTTCCCTTGTCCAAGGAATATTCTATCTGCACTCTGCCACACCTCCATACTTAGAAAGTAATGCATCATACCCAAGTCCTTCAACTCGAACTCGGCAGCAAGCTTCCTCTTCGTGTCGACAATCAATATATCCTCACCTGTCACAAACAGATCATCCACATACAGTAGGAGTATCACTGGATTGCCTTCCTTAACCTTGTATTAAAGGTTGGAATATGCTTTACTCTTGGTAAAGCCTAAACTGGATAGGAAGCTTTATATCATGTCGTACCATGTCCTGGGTGCTTGCTTCAAGCCATACAAGGCTTTCTTTAACTTGCACACATATGACTCCCTGTCATGTGTCTCAAAACCGAGTGGCTTCTCCACATACACTTCCTCTTCGACTACACCATTCAAGAAAGATGTCTTGACATCCATCTGGTGTATCTTCCACTTCATCACTGCAGCCAGAGCAAGTACTGCTCTGATGGAAGTGTATCTGGCTACAGGTGCAAAAGTTTCTTCATAATCTATCCCTTCTTTCTGGGAGAAGCCACGAGCCAAAAACCTTGCCTTGTATTTCTCTATGCTACCATATGCAGCATGTTTGATCTCACTTGGAAGTTATAACAGACTTCCCTTCTGGTCTTGGGACCACATCCCAAACATCATTCTTCATGATCGACTGGTAGTCTTCAATCATGGCATCCTTCCATTACAACATCCCGGATCCTGGGAACTTCAGATTCTTCAATATCTTCAATAGATAGTTTTCTTGAACTTCGTTGCTGGAACAAAAGTTGTTGAGTCTTCATCGCTTGTTCTTCGAAACAAGTTTATCTTGTAGGCGATGGTACACAGTATTTCCTACAAGACAAGTTCAATTGCATGATTAGAAATATCTCATATATTTCAGGACAAGTTCTTACACATAAAGACATATGTCATACAGTCATGCAATTATCTTAGCCAATGCTTCAATACAACATTTATCCATACCCCGTAACTTTCCAGATGCCTTCCATCTCTACCAGAACATTGTTAAGAGTGTGCACTACTCCAACATGTCAGCAAAGAGGATTCATTCTAGATAAGTAGCAATGGAATGTTGTACAGTGCCATAGGCCACTTACCCATCACATGCATATTAGTAGTATACTGTTCATTAATGCAATTATTCTAATATGCATAATACACAACTTAAGTCTAGGAACATAAGTATATACATGAATGAACAACATCATTTAAGTAATAAAAAATGACAATTCAAATACTTATCTTTGTTTGCTTGTTGAGTGGACTCCCTCTCAATCTTTGCTTCCTTACAGGAACTACTGGAGTGTGCTCCCTCTTGATCTTTGCTTCCTGGATTATTTGTCTTTGAACTTATATCCATCCTGGACCACTATGCATGCTTAAGTGTGCACTAGTGTCATCATTGTGTCATCCTCAAGATCTCATACATAAACATACTTCATTAGTGTAATCTTAATACTATCAAAACATTATAATCTTAAGCATGTATGGTCATGGTCATTTTATACACAGGTAACTTATCACAAGTGTTAGTATTCAAGGTTTCAGGGAGGACTTCTTTTACTCATGCATATTCTTATTTGACCATAGGACTCTTTTGGTTTGTCATATCATTATTCAAAGTAATACGCATAATACGCATAAACCCATGATTATTCAAACCTATAACTTCATGAATAATCATTATCAATCATATGAAAGTATACTTATATGATACCCTAACACAAGGTAGGATTCTAATTTGATATAGGAAAAACATACCTGGATTATCATGTTTGCGAGTTATGTCTAACATACCCAAACAATGTCTTATTTGTCCTCTTCAATGCTTTAGGGACCTTGTGCTAGTAACCTGCATATCTCATAAGTAGAGATTCTATGTGTTCAATGACTATGGATGAGTCTTTGTCTTCATGTCACCATGGTCATATGTTCTTGATCTAGAACTTGATTTGTCTTTCTTGATGTACCATTAATGTTAGTGGACAACATCATCCTCATACAACACCACAGTGTATTAGTACAATCATAAGTGTCATACCCCTAATCAATGAATGTCTTATATCATTCACATGCATTCATACTTTTACTAGGGTGATAAGACAAGTTTAAAATTAATCAAGATTGTACTAACCTCAATAATATGAAGACAAACATATCATAAACTTAATCATGAACTGATTTCAAAACATACCTGTATCTCCTCAGGTCATACCTGTCGGGATTGCTTGTAGTCTTCTTATGTAAGGCCTTAGCCTCATCTCCCTATGGATCTGGAATCTCTTCACTTATGTAGGTGTCCAAATCATTCTCTTTTAGGATTAACCCAATCCACTTTGATTTGATGAAGCTGGATCTGGAGCTGGATTAGGGTTTGTTAGAGAAACCCTAAAACTTCAAAGTTTGAATTTCAAAATTCTGATTGGATGAAAAGATGCGCCTTGCTGAGTTGATCAAGCTGCTATTCTTCAATTTTGAAATCTCCAAATTTTGACCCCTCAAATTTGACTTTGAAAGTTTCGGATTTGCAGCTTCTGTCAAATTATGGTTTTCTGGTCAAAATGCCGAACTGGGGTTTGATAGAGCCTCGGGTTCTACTCAACCAAAAAAATCGATCTTGGTCTCTAAATTTTGATTTTGATGAGGAGCATCTAGCCATGGTCTCAGATTTAAAAAATTCCAACCTTCTCCGAAACTCTAATTTCCCGCAGCAGTGACAAACCAAAAATGAAAGTGCTCAGAATCCAATTATGTTTGGACAGAAATATATGCCATATTTTTTCTGATGTATCTCTGAACTTTCGTATCCTCAGGGTCTGAAACTTCGGCCTGTGGTAGACTGACCTGTCATCTTTCCAACCCCACAGATCTGAGCTCAAATGGATTCTATGAGAGAGAGATATGCCAAGTGTCGCAACGTGACATGTTTATGGGATGAAACAGTATAGCGAGATTGTTCAAATATAATAAAGTACAAATACAATATACAAGTGAATATCTTCCGAAGTTACAAATACATCAACATCCATTTCAAAGATGCACCTTGCTGAGTTGATCAAGCTGGTATACTTCAATTTTGAAATCTCCAAAATTTGACCCCTCAAATTTGACTTTGAAAGTTTCGGATCTGCAGCTTCTGTCAAATTCTAGTTTTCTGGTCAAAATCCCGAACTAGGGTTTGATAGAGCCCGGGGTTCTATCCAACCAAAAATTTTGATCTTGGTCTATAAATTTTGATTTTGATGAGGAGCATCCATCCGTGGTCTCAGATTTCAAAAATTCCAACCTTCTTCGAAACCCTAATTTCCCGCAGTAGTGACAAACCAAAAATGAAAGTGCTAAGAATCCAATTCTGTTTGGACATAAAAATATGCCATATTTTTTCTGATGTATCTCTGAACTTTCGGATCCTTAGGGTCGGAAAATTTGGCCTATGGTAGAATGACCTGTCATCTTTCCAACCCCATAGATCTGAGCTCAAATGGATTCTCTGAGAGAGAGATATGCCAAGTGTCGCAACGTGACATGTTTATGGGATGAAACAATATAGCGATATTGTACGACGTGCCACATGTCACTGTTTCAACTTCGGTCTCTGAAACCTGGGATTGCAAAAATACAGTCTGTTCCCTAACTGTTACTTTTTATGGAATTCCATTTGGATATTCCTAGCCCAAGATATGACCTTTTTTCCTAGGTCACCTGTTTAGGACTGCATTCTGGAGGAGGCATAAACCCTAACTTGTACGGATCATATCTCACAAAGTACAATGAATCTGAGGCTGTCCTTCGGACACAAGGTATATGGATATTTCATCTTCGATCTGTAAAGGTTTCATATCCTCAACCTTCTCCAAAACTGAGTTATAGCGAAAGTTCCACGATGACTGGTTTTTACTATACCAAGCCCTAGCTTCCAATTTGCCGCAAGTGCAACAAGTGTCATAAATTCCATACCATGACTTCCTTTAGGCTACCTCTGATACCATGTTAATTTTTCAAGATTTAATTCAATCTGAACTAGGATCTTAACTGAGAGAACAACATGTAAAACATATCAAACACAAGAGACAAGAGACAAGAGACACAAAGCATTTCACCGGGCAAAACCAAGAAGGTGAAAAACCCCACAACTTCCTCAAAGATAGAATAAGCACCAATACAAAGGTCACCAAGATGAATCCCCAAAAGATAAATTTCTGCAGTAGCTACTCCTTTTCCACTTGTGCGCACTCCTCCTCTCTCTCACTAATGCGAAGTGAGTGAATGAGTGAATGAATCAAATGAGAGAGTCACACTCTCTATTTATACTTTTACTTTCACTTGACCTTTACTCAACTAGGTCGGCCCCAACTTAACCACTTAACATAATGCTGATTGGGCCGACCCCACTAGGGTGGTATAATAACCCTTTAACCCACATGACTCATACAGGGCCGACCCCACCAAGGTGGTCTAATAACCCATCAAATATAAGTTACGACACTTACAACATAACTTGCAACACTTGCAAGTACAAATGACGACACTTCCAATTGGAAGAATAATACATCTATGTTGGGGATACAATAAAGTACAATTGTAATACATACAATATACAAGTGAATATCTTCTTAAGTTACAAATACATCAACATAGCATAATAGGGCCGACAGAACAGAGAAAAGTTGCATAAACTCGACGACTATCCCTAAAGACAAGGAGAACATTCAGAAAAGAGAAAACATAGTAAAGCATCATCGAGACAAACTTTAACTTCCAGGAGCCACCCTAGGACTGGGGCCGTGAATTGGAAAGTGCGCACGAGCCAAACCAGGAGGAGCAACAACGACCAAGCCCAGAGAAAGGAAATCAGAACCAGTTGTGGACGAACTAGGAGAAGGAGGAGGCGAAACTTCCATGCACAGACCGAATCCAAATCAGAAGCCACTTTGTTTTTGCGTTCCATGAGAACACACGCCAAAAGACCCTTGGTGACCTAGAAAGTCGCTAACATTCAGTCTTACGCCGAGATCCGACCAACGGTATTTCCAGGGTCCGTCACCCATTCCCCAACTTCATTTCTTAGATCATCATTCGCCATGGCCTCGACTCGAGCCCACAGATCATGTTCCACTTTTTCTAACTCATCCTTAATTATCACAGGGATGTGGTCACAGAAGAAGCATGCAGCCTCCAGGGTCTTACGATGTTCTCTCCTAATAGGTGCCTTCCCCTTTTTTGGGTCACGACGAACCTTCTTCTCACTCTGCTTCCATGGAGCCATCCCAAGCCAAATATAAAAACTCCCTAAGTTTGTCTAAAACCCCTCTCTAGAATGTGAAATACTAAGAAGATACAAAAGAAGAAATCTTGTCAGCGGATGAAGAGGCCAACAATGTCGTCTTACATTTATAGCATTATCCTTCGAGACGCCCGAATAATCCACAAGAAAGGCATTCCTTTGGGAATTAAATCTCATGATTTCACCTTGTCCTTGCTTTGATGCGAGCCTCAGCATTGCCGATGTCATCCTCATGATCCAGGGTAGTTCAAGTACTCTGGTTATTATGAATCGAGGTAGTATGTACTGGAACATAAATGGGGGTATTTAAAATGCAATGATTACCATTTTCCGGACCATGGTGATTAAATTCATTCGAGTTGTTCATTATGGAAGAAACATGTGGTTGTAATATCCCAATTTTGACCCCATTACATTAAAATGTAAATGATGTAATATTGTTATAAAATCGTGGTGAGGAGGTCAAGGCAAAGGCCCCGCCATCGATTTAGTTATGCATATGTTTTATGTGCTGGCCATGCACATTGGAATTTGAAATATCATGTAAATATGCATTTTAATAAAATACCCACAAATAGCTATGCAATGCAACAAGAGATGGGGGCATGATTTTACAAGGAATTGGGAAGGAAAATATTCAAACCCTTGAACCAATCAAGTCAAGCCAAGTGTCAATGAGAGAACCCATAAAACCCTCAACTACCCATGTTGACTTTTGGTACCCAATCATTCATTTCTCCCAAGAGTTGGTTGAAATAGTTAACGCCTTGGGGAATGGAGAGGTATGGTTGTCCAAATTCGGGTATGGGAAAGCCACCCTTCATGGAAAATCGTGTTTGGATTCCTTGGCAAGAAAAGTGCCATGAAATTGCTTCCCAAGCCATTCTTCACCCATCAATTTTTCTCTCTCACGAGTTGGGAGCTTCTTGGGCATTTTCCTCCATGGCTTTTCTGTATTTTCCGCCATTCTCAGCTGGGAGAAGGGCGTTTTTGTGTTGTATACCAGTGGGGAAGAAGGGGAAATCAAATGGGCATTCCATAGAGACCATTTGGGCTATTGAATGCTTAGATAGTTGGGGGAGAAATCGTTTTCCTCCCTGTGATTGTTTTTCCCCATCCCGCAATCCGTTTTTGGTTGGAAACGATTTGGGGAAAACCCATGGCCATCTTGTTTCTAAATCCCATTGTTAAAAACGTGTATCCCTGCCCAGTGATTGATTTTTGTTGTGTGTAGGTAGAGTATGTTGGGGATGGGTTATGGGTATCCATTGTTTTGGCTGTGTATGAGCTTGAATGTCCCCTTTTCCTTGTAGAAATCATGCCCAGATCGGGGGTGGTCTCTGAGTGTTGAAATAATACAGGATGGGTAGAGACCTATGGCTGGGTGGAACGTTGCAGCGACATAGCTAGTTTCCTGGGACAACATCACAATAAAGTATATTTGAGAACAAGAAAGCAAATTATAACAAACCTGCTTACAAAGCTAAAAATATGATTGTTGAATCTCTTACAGTCAAAGGTGTCCACCTTCCTAGCACAAAGGATTTATCTTGGAAAGAATTTCAATGGTGTCAATCTTTCATGAAAGTGAGCTCACTTCAGTCCAAAACCAAAAAAGATTGCTATGATTGGGAAATAAGAAAAAAAAGATTAGATTATACTTTAATAAATGGTGGAAGGCGCAACCAAGCCATACTGTTTTTTATGGAGATTCCAAAGGAAACTGAGGGGAGGCAGGTGCGAGAGGGATTATCTTTGATCCAGGAGGAAACAAAATTATATCTTATGCTTGGGGGCTTGTCAAGAAAACTAACAACAAAGCAAAATGTTTAGCACTCTACTATTCCATGGAAATTATTTCAACTTTCAACATTAAAAAACTCAAATTTTTCGGAGACTCCAAATACATCATACAAAAAATGAGGACAAGGACACCTAAAGGTGATTCTGGATGTAAAATAATGCATAGGAAAATCAAATAGATAACCTCCTCCCTCAAGATATCCAATTTCCACATTCTCAGGGAAAACAACAAGCAAGCTGATGAAGTTTCCAATCAAGGGGTTAATCTCCATTTCCAGGACATCGAACTCAAATAATTCCATAAAACCAGAGAAAAATTCGACAGGCCACCCATCAGGCCCAGGAATTTTATCTTTTGCATTGAATGTACAACCTATTTAAGTTAATCCAAAGTCACTTCCTCCTTAAGGGTTAAGTTTTGCTCCTCACTGAAAAAAGAAGGATAATGAGCTAACAGTTCCATCATCAGGGAGATAGGGGCCCGCTCCTCTTCCTTGTACATATCCTTGAAGTGGTTTACTCCAACCCTGTCCAGATCCCTAAAACCGGACACAATATTCCCACCTTCCTCTTCAAGCCGCCATAATATGTTGATGTTATTCTTGTGCATGAAGAAATAGTGAAAATACTTGGAGTTATCACCCCCTTTCTCTATCCAAACAACCCTACTTTTGAGTCAGATGGAATCCTCTTCCTCATTTAGAATTTTTCTTCTCCTGAGCTCAAGGTCTACAATGTTTCTTTTTTGTTCCAAGGATATATACCCTTCAGGACTTCCTTCATGGAAAAGTGCCAACTTTCTTTCAATCATGATGACCTCTAAGACATGATTCCTTCTTCGCTCCACATACCAAGTAATCATATATATGAGATTTGATCTTTTTAAGATTGTTGAGGAATTGAACTATGGCTAGAAATTGACTAGTGGCATCATAGGGGATCCATAGGTTGTGAACCATCTGCTTATAATCCTCTTCATCCAACCATAAGGCATTGAACTTGAAGGGGCAAGGAGGATTTTCTTGGTTATTATTTAGTTCCAGGAATATGGGGAGGTGGTCTTATTCACCTCCCTCTCCTACCCATTGGGTGATTTTAGGTTCCAAAAGAATAACTCCTTCCTTCACTAGGAACCAATCTAACCTTTTGTCTATCCTATCCGTGTCAACCCTCATGTCTCTCCAAGTCGGCCTAAGTGAGGCAGGTGGAAGGTCATATAGTCCAACCTCCTCAAGTCAAGCCATTCAAACCCTTGAACCATTGTTATGGGTATCCATTGTTTTGGCTGTGTATGAGCTTGAATGTCCCCTTTTCCTTGTAGAAATCATGCCCAGCTCGGGGGTCGTCTCTGAGTGCTGAAATAATACAGGTTGGGCAGAGACCTATGGATGGGTGGAACGTTGCAGCGACATAGCTAGTTTCCTGGGACAACATCACAATAAATTATATTTGAGAACAAGAAAGCAAATTATAACAAACCTGCTTACAAAGCTAAAAATATGATTGTTGAATCTCTTACAGTCAAAGGTGTCCACCTTCCTAGCACAAAGGATTTATCTTGGAAAGAATTTCAATGGTGTCAATCTTTCATGAAAGTGAGCTCACTTCAGTCCAAAACCAAAAAAGATTGCTATGATTGGGAAATAAGAAAAAAAAGATTAGATTATACTTTAATAAATGGTGGAAGGCGCAACCAAGCCATACTGTTTTTTATGGAGATTCCAAAGGAAACTGAGGGGAGGCAGGTGCGAGAGGGATTATCTTTGATCCAGGAGGAAACAAAATTATATCTTATGCTTGGGGGCTTGGCAAGAAATCTAAAAACAAAGCAAAATGTTTAGCACTCTACTATTCCATGGAAATTATTTC
Source organism: Larix kaempferi (assembly GCA_027924585.1). Classification (NCBI taxonomy): domain Eukaryota; kingdom Viridiplantae; phylum Streptophyta; class Pinopsida; order Pinales; family Pinaceae; genus Larix; species Larix kaempferi. Next base: position 18,305,055 of record BSBM01001646.1, read on the forward strand.
AACTTTCAACATAAAAAAACTCAAATTTTTCGGAACCGATCTAACCTTTTGTCTATCCTATCCGTGTCAACCCTCATGTCTCTCCAAGTCGGCCTAAGTGAGGCAGGTGGAAGGTCATATAGTCCAACCTCCTCAATCTTCTTGATGAAATAATCAGATAGTGGATCTTTGAGAGCATTAGGACCCCAGGTATCTGATTCCCCCAATGAAAAATTTAGGTCACCCTCGATGATGAACCTTTCCACGTTGTGAAAGCCAAAACTAAAAATATTTTCCCAATAAGCCATCATGTGAATGTGAGGGCCATATACATTAAGCAAGGTAAAGGCCTTTCCATATTATCTAGAAACTAGAACTGATCCCAAACCTAAGAAAAATGCCCAGTTGTTAGTGCAAAAGAAAGCTCTAGTGAGCCAACCTATCACAATACCCCCAAATATTCCAATTGCATCTATGCAGATAAAATGCCATCCCGGTAGAGTAGAGCTCAGTTGTTTCATAATAGAGTCACCAATAGGTAATGTTTTTTTTAACAAAATCAGTTCTTAATTGTGAATAGTCACCAGTCTCTTGAGGGAAAGCTTCTTGGAGGGGTGCCCTAACCCTCGACAATTCAAACATAGAACTAGCATTAAGTAAACAATGAATATGGAGAACGTGCTCTAAGCATCCCTTTTAAAGTTAGTTGTCTACCTGCCTTAATATCCAAGGTAGATTGTTCCCAATTTGATGCCATCATTGATTGTCGTCCCCTGAGTCTAGTGGAAGCCGCTGGAGAATGTAGATAAATCCCCCCCTGTCCTGACCCCAAGCAAGGCTTAGTAGAAGACCATGGTCTGATATGATAACGAGAGGCCTTAGTCACAAAGTCAAGGCCTAAAGGATCACCAGGTAAATACTTCATCACCAGGGCCACATGGGTAGCATCATTAGGAACTGTAAATGTCTTCTTCGTAAACTCAAGGTCCTTGATGAGCTTCTTCGACCGATCAAGATTTGTCTTAGTTTCAGAAGGGTCCTTATAAAAATCCCTAGCTGAACCCCCAACCCCATCTTCACATGACCTGAAGTGCAATGAAACACCTGAGGAGGAGACTGATTCTCTGTATACCAATGATAAAGACTCTCTAGTATTATTGTTCAATGGAGAAACCTCTTCTCTAGGGCTGTCCCTCAAAGAGGACGGAGGGATTCGAGCACAACTTCCATATCAAGTAAGGGAGGGTCCAAATAGGCAGCTAGTGTATTCCCCACACCATCAACATCATAATGTCCCTCAGTCCCATAGACTTCTAGACCAGAGAGAGGAAATACCATATGCTCATCATATCTTGGTAAGGGTCCAATCCCCCCTTGATGACGAGGGGACAAGGCCTCAAAATCAGAAAAAAGGAAAATATTGAGGGTGAAAAAACACTAACTAGACTTCTGCAAGAGGGGCTGAAAATGCTAAAATTTTTGAAAGTAGTAGATGGCTAGAAATCACAAAAATCCTAAGTATTTTCTCCTTGATCGAGAATCCACTAGATATGGAAAACATACATGAATTAGGGGAAGAAACACCAGTCCAAGTAAATTGTGAGGCATCTCCAAAGAGAGTAGTAATTTCTTTAAAAGAAGGGAGGCCCATCCTTTTGTCCAGGCTATCCACGAAAGAAGACAATACATAATGCACCTAGGTTTCAAATCCCATACAAACTAGAGGAGGGGGAATAACTTGATTCACTAAAGACCCAGATTAGTTGGATTCATTGAAGGGACATCATTAAAAACACTTGAAAAAGCAGCTAGAGGGGAAGACATGGTCTTACATGGAACGTTCGTAACCAAATCAATAGAGGGTTATTGCTCCATATCATTCGAGTCACTGACAACAGAAAATACTTGGTTCCCCGTCAAAGCTGAGCGAGATCTACTCATGATAGGCCTACCATTAAGTGGTTGTGGCGCCTCTTCCTCCCCATCACAAAAACTAGCCGGGAAAAGGTCTCGGTCTTGAGAGGATGCTTCCAAAGCTTCCAGATGAAGCTTGTCCCCATGAGATAAATGAGGCTTCTCCAGTAACCAGTCCATATTCGTAGAGTCCATTACTACCTTATGTCTCCAGACTTTCTTAGTGAATGGGAGTATGCAATCTCAAACTAGATGACCGTATTTATGGCATCTATTACATCGAAAGGGAATACCAATGTAATCCAAACCTAAATGTGTGTAAATGAGCCCTTCATTATACACATTTGTTTTTGGAGCATATCCTGCAAGTCTAGTTCCACCTGTATTTTCTCTACATACATTACTCTAGTTGCCAAAAATTAGAAATATGCCTTAAGCTACACCCCCAATGTATCACCTATGAGCATGAATATCTCCTTGATCCAAAGATCTGGAGGAAGACCGAGTAGTTTCACCCATATAGGATGGATAAAAACCCTCCCCCTCTGGACATTAAAATAAAGTGTCCACCTTTTAAGCTTGATGGGGATGTTGTCTCATATCTAGATACCCCCTGGAAGCTTCATAACGTCCTCTGAGTTCCGCAAAAATACCGCCAACCATCAGGATTTGCAAGTGATAGACATATAGGAGAATATCCCAACACCCTTTCTGAGGCCTCATCTAGCTAGGACCTATATGTAACTAAACCCATACTTTTGCCACCAAAACGCCCCAACACTGCATTTTCTGCCAAAGAGAACACCTCATGAAGTTGCATGTCCTCACCCAGTGCTAGGTTAGGTTATCCAACCTTCCCTTTAACACAATGGTGACTCTTCCTTCCACAATTTCTTACCACTACTTCTTTGCAGGACGAACCCTTTCCCTTATCCTTCAAGGGGGATACTGTGCCTTCTAGGGATAAACATAAGTCTGGAACTACCTTCTCTACTAGAGCAGAATGATACTCCACCAGAATGGTCACTTGAGATGGTTCTGCGCCACAAACCCCTGCTTTGGAAGGTGCCTCTTATGTCCTGAAAACTTGAGCCGTTTATTTTTTTCCCTTCAAATAACAAATTTCCACAAGCGATGGAGTACCTAGCAACTTCTGACATGAAGGGAAATAGTGGGAGGTTGTCCCATTGTCAACAGATAATAATAAAGAAGCATCAAGTGTATCCCACGAGGGAGTCCCGGAAGGGTTAAATCGTTTCTTCTTAACCATTGGTACTGCTACCCACTGAAATATGGCCTACCACTCAGGTGCCAACTGTCTCGATTATCAATAAAAAATATAAACCACCTAGAATAAAACAAGGAAACACTGATGAGTAGTCAAATTCCTAGGAACACCTATGCATCTTCTAACCATTAACCAACACCAGCAATGATTACATCCTTGGAAAACATATGGTCAAAGACGTCAAACCCTAATTGCTCCCATGAATCGGCTAGATATCTCTCCTCTAGAAACCAATGATCTTTTGATGCCATGATCCAAAACCCTAAATAGAGTTCGACACCCATTCAAAAATCTGAAACCCTAGACATAGTTTGGCTCTCTCCCCATATGCCCCCATTCATGTTATTATTATATGATAGCATATTCAATTGATGGTCTTCTTCAATTATTGTTACCATTTAGCTTTTTAAAACTGAATATTTCTTTAATTAAGTATTTCCTAATAGTTTTAAATGAAATTAATGTATATGGACATGACGTATATTTTTATTTCAAGAGGGAAATATCTAGTTTATTCAGTTTTATTATTTGATATAAAATATTCATTCCATGTCAATTTTTGCTAGCTCACTAGATTAGGGTGTGGGTTTCGTTTGCAAGGCAACCTGAGTTTAATACCCTTAGGGGTGACTTAGATGGGAGGAGAGATCAAAAAATCCAACCATGTTAAGGGTTGGTGTGGCCCAGGTCAGGTGCGATCCCTACATGATTTTGACAACCTAAATGCCCGTAGGTTGCATTTTCTTAACCAATAGTTGAAATGCACTAACCCCAAGTGACGAGCATTTCTAACCAAAAAACAAAAAAAATATTCATTCTATTTTTCTATTTAATTAGATGTATAAAATCATATTTTAAATTTAATATATTTAATATTACTCAATTTTTTAATATATATTTTAAACATTAATTTTTATTAATACAAAATTATATACTTTTCAATTTTGTTCAAACTACTAATCTTTATAACATATTTTCATGTTTCAATATTCCAAATTGTATTTTCATGTTCCAAACTTATGTATGTAATATATTTTCAAACTTTTAATATATTCTCAAACTTCTCAACGTTTGAATATTGATTTTGAATATCAATTTATGTTTTATTTTCACTTTACTTTATTAGTTTGGATAGTGATACAAAGAAACCAAAGGTATATTTAAAGTATATGAGAAATAATATTAATTTGTTTTTATTTATTTAATCTATTGAGTTTGGATAGTGATACAAAGAATCCAAAGGTATATTTAAAGTATATAAAAAATAATATTAATTTGTTTTTATTTATTTAATCTATTTTCATATGTATTGAATTTTGATTGGCCAATAGACCTTGATAAGACTAATTTTATGTTGAATTTTGATTGGCTTATAGACCTTGATAAAACTAATTTTATCATTGAACATATTAGATAAAAATAAGAAGAAGAAAAAAATACATTATGAAAACTTTACATAAGTTTATAAAATATTTATGTGAAAGTGTTGCACTGTTGTCACTTCATAGTATTGTACTAGTGTCACTTCATATATGTGTGTATTCCTACCTATTCCAAAAATTACAATTTAAATCCATGTGTTTATATTTAAATAGTATCATTAACATCCTTAATCTTCTCTTATGCATTTTTAAAACTAATTTTCAAAAGCAAAATATGCAATCTATTTTATACTCTTTCTAAAGTGTTAACGTAAAAATTCTCTCATTTTCCAATTTTTTTAGATTAATATAGTTTTTTAAATTAAGTTTTAAAATTATAAAATATTGATAACATAATTATAGATTAATATATTTTTAATTATTTTTAAAAATTAAAAAATATTAACATAAATTACACTTTAAAGTTTGAAATGTGAAATGGTAAATTATTATATTATTGTGCCGAAGAGGCACGTTCCCAATAGGGGGGTGTGTAACTCCTTCAGTGCTCATCCTAGAGTCGACACCTGTCATTTAATTTTTTTTTATAAAAAATAACACCTGGTCTCAAATTAGATTTAAAACATTTTACAGCATATATAAAACTATACAATTTAGAAGTCACATGTGGGGGGATCGGTTATTTGGAAGGCGGTGGTCACCTCCTTTCCGGTAATTGGAACTCATTTGGCGTGGAATATTGGTGATGGGAGGTGCCTCACGGTTGGAGAGGATCTGTGGTTTGGATGTGGTGGGCATCATCTTTTGCAGGTTGAGACGGTGGCGGCCCTAAGGGCAAGGGGATACACTTATTTGTCTCAATTGGTTGAACCTCTACAGGATAGGCCATGGGTACAGTCATGGAGAGCGGTGAACACATTGGACCTTCCGAAACAGGATCAATTGGCGGTGTCTCAATATTTTATGGAACTCAATAGATCTCAAGTTATGTTGAGGAACAAGGATGATGAAATATTATGGGAAGGGGATCCTATGTGTAGATATACACCGAAAGGTGGTTATATTTGTCTTAGTGCACTTGGTAACGTTAGAGAATCGATTTGGTGGTGGAAGAAATTGTGGAAGCTCAAGTGTCCACCTAAAACTCGTTTGTTTATGTGGAACACTCTTGAAAACAAAGTTTCAACCTGGGACAATCTGCAGAAAAAGAACAAACATGGCCTGGGGTGGTGCATACTTTGCAAAGCAGCGGAAGAAACTGTCACCCACCTCTTTATCTAGTTCCCCTATACAAAATAAGTTTGGGCTGAATGCTCAAGGGCTTCCGGTATAAACTGCTTATGGTCGGGAAACACGGTGTTACATGCTTGGTAAAACTGGTATGCGGGGCCACTCCATGATTATGTGAAAGCTCTACCATTATTAGTCTGTTGGGGCATATGGTTGGCTCGCAACAACTATATTTTCTCTGAAAAGGGTTGTACCCCGGCGATTACAGCGGCCCTTGCGGTATCCTTACTGCTTTTCCTCAATATGTAAGAGTAGCGAAACAAAGGGAGGTTTTAGAAGTGGAGATTGATCGGTCGTTACCATGGGGGTTTTTCGACAGGGTGGCTCAAAATGATAACTGTGGGGGCGGGGCACTGCTTTTCCTTTCTGCTTCTCATTACTTTATCTTGTATATGGGATTGGGGCAAGGTGGAAACAATTTTGATGAACTAATGATCTTAAACCTCCTATTACTCTTTGCCATTGAAAAAGGATGTCAAAACCTCAATTTTTTTGGTGACTCTATGAATGTTATTAACTGGATTAATGGGACACAACAATGCAGAAACATTAGATTATCAAATATACTTCTGGACATCAAGGAGTTGCAACACTTGTTTGATATTTTTTCTTGTCGGCATGTTTATAGGGAGAACAACCAGGAGGCAGACTCGGCCTCAAAGGCAGGCCTGCAACTGGATTTGGTGCTTTGGAAGGTGAAGGAATACAAGGATGGGACGGTTTAGGAATATTACCATCGTCCATTTATAGATCAAGCTCCGAACACTATTTGACAGCTTTGGTCACCTCTTTATATTACTTTCAGTTTACTGGTTTTCAACATTTATGCTAAAGTGCAGATTATCTTTTTGTTATTGTATATTGAACTTTGTCTTGATATCTTAAGGGGCTCGGGGAGCCGAGAGATTTTTTGTCATAGCAGTTTATGAAACTGAATATTTTGTAATAGCTTTGTAATAGATCTCTCGAAGAAGACTTAGGTCTTGTAAACAAATTTGGATCTACTTCAGAAATGCACATTGGTTGTGCATATACAATATAATTTTGTTCACCATTGATGAAATGAAATTACGTTTTTTTTCCAAGGAAAAAAAACTATACAATTTAGATAAATTAAAACCCCTCCTCAACATTTGCACTCTAAAAAGGGGTTTGCACTTGGAGAGATTTGATCCCTTTTGGTAGATCTCCTTTTAAGATGGATCTATGTCGATTTACTACATTTCAATAATAAATTATAAGTTAAAGTTTGGATTATGACATAGTAAATTATTATTATATTATGTATTGCATTACGAGTCAATATAAATATTTCATTTTATTTTAAAATAATAATATAAATAATTCAATACTATTAAATAATGATAATGTAAAAACAATTTTCATTTTCATTTCGAATATATATATGTATATATGATTTGAATCTCTCTTCCTTTTTAAAAATATTTTAAGTTTTGGATTATGTTTTATTATTTATAAAATAAGATAAGTTGCTTTATTAATATTTGTAATTATGATTTAATTGATTTTATTTTTAATTTAAGTCTGAAATTTAAATTTAATTTTTTTATTATGAGAAATTGTATTGGAAATTTAAATTTATTTTTTATTATGAGAAATTGTTTTGAAAATTTAAATTAATTTTTTTATTATGAGAAATTGTATTGGTTGTATTGTTGAATTTGATATTTTAAAATAATTTAATGTTTTAAAAATGGTTTATATATTAAAAATATCAAATATTGATGTCAAAATAATAAAAAAAATTCAACAAACTTATATCTATTTATTTATATTGTAATTTATATTATTTAAAAAGAAATATTTAACTTATTTAAGTTCACCTACTTTATACTATGCTTTTTAGAAAAAAATCCAGTAGAAAAAAACATACTTTTGTTATTCATTTCTAAATAAAAAAAGTACAATATCGAAGCTTAAACAGTCTAAGCATGACTGTCTTTTAAACTGTCACCATATCTAATATTCCATTCTATAACCCATGACTCATATACAAAACCAATCAATTCCATAACAAAAAATAAACTGCCTAGCCCACTCATAGACAATAGATAGATACTACAAAACACCATCCATCTCAAGATTAGATCTCAAAAAAAATACAAACGACCCATATCAACTATTTCATTTTCCAGGAATTGATCCCATTAAAGAATCCCTTCATCACCATATAACGCTAGCTTCGAAAGGTCATCTGCCATCTGATTTTGTTCCATGTAAATATGTTCAAAAGTAATAAATTTGAACTATGTAATATTTAGATCTTGTATCTTATAGCACCATTGTAGTATAGAGACCACATTCAGTTGGTAGTCTCCCCTTGCCCATTTAATTGTAACTCTTGAGTCACCAAATACAATAAGTGTGTCAATTCCAAATAATGTAGCCACTTTACATTGACACCACAAAGCCATCATCTCAGCTTTCATGTTTGTTGCATTTCGACATTGGAATTTAAAATAAAACATGTGATTTTTATTTAGAATTAGCACAACACCTACAACACATAAGCCAACTTTAGCCGCACCATAAAAAAACCAACAACACCTTCATGATAGAGAATATATTTATGGATCTTAGGCTGGTCTTTAACTTCAGACTTAGTAAAATACTCTTTAATCAGATTTAATAAGTGCATCACAGTCCTATTCAAACACAGAGGATGATTTTAAAAGTAAATGGTGTTCCTGATGCTCCAAATTTTCCAGGAAATAAGAACTGAGAGAGAATAATATTTTATGCATGATTTGTACCAGTTATAACTGTTTATCTCAAATGTAGTATCACCCCATTTATTTGGGATGCTCATGGAAGAGCATGTATATTTTCAGACCTGTATAGTACATGACACCCAACAAAAAAGTGGTCTACTGATTCAACATTTTCCTTGCACAAATGACAAATATTAGGCTCTGACCAACCCCTATTCAGAAAGTTATCCCATGTTTTGAGGGAGTTCTGAAGTGCAAGCCACATGAAACATCTTATTTTTAAAGGTAAATTCCATTTCCACAAAGATTTATACCACCATTTTTGTATCAAATATCTTCCACTTTGTACAATAACAAGATATGCATCTTTGGCAGTAATAGTTCCAGTTATAGTATTTGAATTCCAAATAAGAGAGTCCCGACATTCTAATAGTTTGCAGCCCGAAGAGTTTGGCATGTTTATACAAGACTCCCATTCCAGAGCACCAATACCATCGATTCCCAAATCTTTAGCAGATAACCAGAAGGAACTTGAATTGATGACCTAGTGTTGCTTTTTCATATGTTCCAATGTAGTATAGCCAATCTCATCCAAATGCTTGAGAATATGTTCTGATAACTGGAAATTTTCCTCCATGCCCAATATAGGATCAATGCCAAGTAACACATCCCTACCATTACCTACATTCCAACAAAGGTATTTTCCAAGCCATTTATATATTTTAATGAAACCTTCCCAGATATGAGAGGAGTTTCTGTTCTCTTTCTTTGGGTTCCTAATCCAAGAAACAACACTCTTTTTTATATATTTACTATGCAGAACATTAGACCAAATATTATTGCCAGATATTCCATGCCAAAACTTTTCAACCTTAGAACAATACTAAACCAGTTTAAATTCTTTATACCCCATCCTCCCCATTCTTTTGGTAAAGAAAGTCTTTCCCAGCTTGCCATAACCAACTTCTCTCGTTCAATTCCACCAGACCATAGAAAGTTCAAAATGTACTTTCTAAGAGAATTTATGATCAACTATGGTATCTATGATAGAGAAAACCAATAGACTAGGATGCTTGTTAAGACAACTTGGATAAGAGTCAATATTCCACCAATGAACAACAATCTGTATGTCCAATGCTTTATTCTTTTCTCGAACTTCTCCAAGAAAAGACTTTATATCCATTAGACTTTAGAAAATAACCTAAGTATTTGAACCCATCTTCAATATTGCATACCTTAAAGGGAAGGTTTGATGTAATACTCTGCGTAATTTCTGCTACCATCTTATGCTGATAGAAACAAGACTTCTTCATACTAACAATCATCCCTTTATATTTTGTATCTATTATGCAATTTCCATTCTTAAATATTTTAAATATTAATATTTAATATACAATTTCACAATTTTTAAGATTTTCAAATATTAACATTTGATATATATTAATATGGATATAAAGCACTTTATATTGTTATAATATTTTTTACTTATTTATATAAAAGTTTACTTTCATTTTATTTTTATTTTAAAATTAATTTCGTTTAATTAATTAATTTATTTTTTAAATTAAGGACTAAACTGAACTGCTCTTGTCTTTAAAACATTTTCAAGTCATTCAACTTTTCAATATCAATTTATCACCATGTCCTGTATTTCTATTTCCATAAAAGCAATAACATCTTCTTAATTCCGACGAACCTCTTTTGTCTCCATATTGCTGGTCGGTGGAGGTTTTTTTGTCTCTCTGTGTTTTTTTTTCTATTGTCTTCTCTTTCTAGATGGGGCTGTTTTGTACTACATGTATTTTTCTGCAATCTGCCGTGAGCTGGTGCTCGGTATTTTTTTCTGTTGCCCTGGTGGGTTTTTTCTTGACAATCTCTGGTTCTTGTCTTTGCCCGGGTGAGCGTTTTTTTGTACTCAACCGCTGCTGTCTGTGACTGTCTTGTAACCTTTCTCTTATACTTTTTTAATGAAGTATCGTATCCTTTCTTAGTGAAAAAAAAAACATCTTCCTAATTCATGTTTTGAATATATTTTCAAATCATTCAACTTTTCAATAACCATTTTGAACATCACTTTCTTTTATGAGAAGTAAAAGTTCAATGTCTTCCTTTTGAAGAAATTCAATAACCACTTTGAAGATCAATATCTTATCTTTCAAAAACAATTAAAAAAGAAAAATTCAAATCAATCACTTCTAAATTATTTCATAATCACATTAAATGTTTCATTTTTCAAAAAATTTAATAACTATTTTTAAGATCAATATTTTCTCTCAAAAATTCATGAGAAGCAATTAATAATGAGTCATTGAAATAAAAAGTCATAAATTCAAATATATATATATATATATATTCTCTTTTCCAAAAAATATAAAATTTAAAAATTTAAACCATTATCTCATATTTCAATACATAATTATAATTTATATCCATAAACAAATATCTTCTATATCTTTAAAATATATATATTTTTAAAAATACTAGCATTCACATACTAAATATAATTTTATATTTCAATACATAATTATAATTTATATCCATAAACAAATATCTTCTATACCTTTAAAATATATATATTTTTAAAAATACCATAACTCAAAGCATTCACAGACTAAATATAATTTTATTTATATTTTATTGAACAAAGAACAAGAACATTCAACTTTGTATTTTACCTATACTCACCATTAGTCGTTGATTTTTTCAAGCAACCAAACACAAGTATTTAATCATAGCATTAGTCGTTGATTTTTTCAAGCAACCAAACACAAGTATTTAGTTGATTGCTATACTTTCAAGTTATGAATAAACTACTAGAAATATAAATAAGATATCACTTCACACTTAGGCTAAATTGTGGTATAGGTAGTAATATGAAGGCTGAATTGTTAGTTTTGTGGAGTGTTATGAAATGTGCAAATATTTATGGTCTGGTAAATTTAAAGGTATTTGGTGACTCACGAGTCACTATAAAATGGGTAGATGGAAAATATGATCTTAATGTATTGGCACTTAACCACTGGTGCTTGCGAACAAAGGAGGAAATTGCAAAGGTCGAAAACATGTCTTTCTCTCATATCTATACGGAGCACAATGTATTGGAGGATAAGTTATCGAAGCAAGCTTTACTGGATCCAGAAGGTCATATGTTATGGGAAGAATGGATGGACTCCATTCTGTTGGACAAGGGTGATGTTGTGTTCTTCCACTAAGCTATGAAGCTGATAGTCTCTTTTTGTTTTTTTGCAAAACAAGATACTGGTTTGATAGGGTTATTTTGTATGTAACTTTGATTCGATAGCAGATACTGGTCTTTCTGACTAGAAGTCAAGAACTTGATGTTAAAAACCTTGCTGTATAAGGGTGACTATCTTTGTACTATTTGATTCCATGAATAGCAATAGTACATTTTTTTTTTTCGGTTGAAAAAAAAAGTCTCCAAAATACCAAATGATGTAAGTGAATAATGTAGTTGAGAACTTATAGTTGCTAAATGCTATTAAGACTATCTATATCTAAATGAATCTTACATAAAAATTAATTTAATTATTAGTTCATACTTTTAAAATAAAAAATATATAAGTTTAATAAAAAAAGACAAGTTATTATTACAAAGTACTATTAATAAGAAATAAAACAAATAAATTATTTTTTTTAAAAGGTGGTTCGTCGTTTGTTAGAAGGCTAGTCTACCGGGAAATGGTCTCCACCTGTTATTCTAGCTAGAGAATCAAGGTGGCATGAATTACAATCATTACAATATGGGCTCAACAAGAGTAATATGTCACTTACAAGAATTGAACCTGGGTGGGGAGGGTAACCATTCCTCCCAACCACCCAAGCTACAACCAATGGACAAAAAAGAAATAAATTATTATGGCAAAGCACATTAATAGAATAAGAAAAACCAACATTAATGTACACATTCTAAAGACAAATGATGTTGAAAGAATTATTTTAATTTAAGTTTCAATGTATAATAATTCCATACAACATTTTTTGAAATAGTTATATAAACAAGAGCCACGAGGTGGCAATGTCCCCGACAAAAGCATATGATCTGGGACATAATCTTTAATGATTTTACAAGGGATATAAAAAAATCCAGGTAAATTGTTTGAGCATCAGGAATGTTAAAAATAGAAGCATGAAGTATTTAAAGTAGTTAAAGCCAGAGATGTAGAGACAATTTTCCATACAACAAAGTCGTTGAATGTGGGCTAAATGTAGAGATCTTAAATGTTTTACAAGTAATCTAGGAATTTGAAGGACAAATTCATTGTATATATATTTTAAAATTGTAATTTATCATTTTTTAGATGTAGTCAATTTCAGTAGCAACCTCAGTTCGGTAAATACTTTAGTATAGATGATAGAACATGTAGCAAGTAATTTGTGTCGTGTATTTCTAGTTTTTATGAATGCTGTTGCCTTTATTTAGAGGCCAACTTTCGAAAATTGAAAAGAAAAATGTGGTTTCAGTTTTCAGAATGTTGTATTTAGGTAGCGGTTCTCTGGATTTTTAGTTATTGTCATTGATGGTTGTTTTTTCATTAGTTGTGGTCTTTGTTGTAGCAAAACAAACTAGCATAAAATCATGGAATTAGCATGTTCTTTTGATTTTGGATGAAGCAAAACAAATTAGCTATTGCAAATATCTGAAGGGATGTAAAGGACAAAGGAGAAATCCAAGAATTATTGCAAAATGACGAAAATGTTGAACAATGTGACTTGTTGCCTAATGTAATTTGTTATGATCAGAGACATGTACATCAACTTTTGATTTAAAGGCTAGAACATGTTTATGTTAAAAAAAAGGGTATTCCTATAACAATAAAATCTTAGTATGTATTTGGTTCAAATCCTTTAGCTTCTTTAATTAAAAAATAATAATTAGGTAATAATTGAACCATCTTTTCGCAGTTGACAAAACATAGACAAAAAGACAATCCCATTTTCCAAAATATATTTACATTAAAGCTTCCAAAGAAGCAGTGCCAAAAACCATAGGTGAGGATCTTGGATCTTACTAAAGCTCCAATATCATTGAGTAGAACTATTCCCCATTGTAACCTTCCTTAGAAAAAAGTTGTATGTTCATATTAGACAAACTCCCAACAAGATCTAGTAAAAGAGCTATCTTAGAATAGGTGGTTTACTATTTGCAATTTAAGGCATGAAGCTTATGTCCATCTGAAAAACGACTTTTTGCAAATAGTGTCTTTGCAAAGAAGACCTTGGTAAATCACTAGCAATGCAAACACCAGAAACTTATACACATTGTGCAATGGCTTGATGCATGTTGTTAGTGAGATGAGGCTATAACTTTTTCACTTGCAGATAGCATTTACATATTGTTCTGTTGTGTGAAACTTAGAGGTTATATCAATTTGTCTTTGTAAATTATAAGGAAGTGATATAGATGAGGTATTCCTCGATAATGCAATGTGCATTATTATAAAAATGAACAAATCTCATTTTCCCAATCCAACTTCATGTGAAGGACTATAAGGGGATGAGTTGATAGAATGCAAAAGAGATGGCTGTGAGAAGGCGTGTTTCTGTTAAAAGGTTGCTATAAATATCCAGTGTTCAATATAAGGTTTTTATTTATTTTGTTATTAAATGGGGGGTAATATCTCTTGTTTATTGATATCACCTAAAAATTTTGAAGAATGCGATGGTTGAGTCAAAGTTGGGAATAAGTCTATGTCCATGGAATGTGTTGGAAGTGACTTTTCATTAATGATAAAAAATAATGCAGGAGTATGAAAAAGGGGTTATGTGGTATGTTTTTATTATATTATTCTTGTGCAATGTATTATTATGTATGCACTATTGGAGCAAAATAAAACATAAGTAAGCACTGCATGGCTTCTAGAGTGGCCTAGGAGCTCAATAAGGGATCAGAAGGAGGAGAAGGCTTTTAGCTCAAGAATCCATCTGAGAACTGTTAAGAGGGATTTGATGTTGTATTCGTGATCATTATATGACCTCTAGAGTGGCTTTAGGGCAAGTGAAATGGGGCACATGCACTAGAAGGCTTTAAGAAAGAGCATTGGTTTGAAGGGTCTGTAGTGGCATGGAATATACTATAAGTTGCATACATTTTCCATTGGATTAAACTTCATTGTAGATACATATCTGGAATTAACGAAGATTTGTGGTTTTCAATTTCTCTACAACCCAATCATTGGTTGATGTATATTTTTAAGATTTTTTAGATGTATAGATTTTGCATTTTTTCGAATCCAAGTTATCAGCCTTTAGGTATATTAGATAGTGTTACTTTGTATATTCCATTTTTTATTGGGTGAATGGTTTACATTTCTTAATGGGAAGAACAAGAAATATTAGTTTTGAAAAATAAAGTAATTGATTCATGTAAATAGAATGTCATGATTGTGGGAAAATAATATTTGTTAAATATTTATAATTGTTACTTAATTATAATAACAATAAAAATTATTCAAAATTACTATTTAATTTTAGTTAAGTACTTATAATTTTTATTATCCTATTTTCACATCTTAAAATGAATGGAGAAAATACTTAAATTAAATTATATAATTTGATAGATTCATGTAAATAAAATGATATAGCAATCCTTTATTCTCATTGGAATTATTTGAGTGTTTTGATAAAGTAATAGCAGGCAGCATTAACCTAAGTCAGGTGGTTCGAATTTGAAATCAAGAACCATGGATTCGATCATAATTCGAATTTCTTGATAGGTTGGTTTGAGATTCATCTTTAGATTCGTATATATATATATATATATATATATATATATATATATATATATATAAGTTTAAAACATAAATCAAAGTGATTGCATCCATTTTTTTTCGTTGTTATTATGTCCTGGACATATATAAATCGAGAAATTGGATTAATCTTCAGTTATAAATTTTGATTTTTATTTAGCTAAAGTTATACTATAGTTTGTACAATATTTATTTATTTGAAATTTTAAAAAATATATTTAATTGCTTTTTCATTGGTGGTGTATAGGGTGATGTTGTGCTGGGGCTTTGTGCCCTAGAACGCGGTGACGTTGTTGCGTCATCTTCCCTGTGTCGTGTGGTATGATGTTTGCAGGTGCGGTATGGTGTTTGCAGGTGAGGTGTTGTGTGGTATGGTGTTTGCAGGTGGGAACGGCAGCATGGCATTGCATCGTGCTTAATGATGAATCGAAGATGGAAACCTTGTAGTGGTCTGTGTCGAAGAGAAGCAGCGGTTTTTTGGAACGGCCGGGGATGCTTTGTCATTGATGAATCCTAAGAATGCTGTCTCCCAGATTAAATAGTTGATCGGGAAGCAATTGCATGATCCCAAGGTGTAGAGGGATGATAAGAGCTTGTTGTTTACTGTCGATGAAGGACCCAACAGAGTTGTACAGATTCATGCGCGGTACTTTGGAGATAATCGTGGTTTTACCCTGACTTAGATTCTTGCCATGATTTTGTCAAACCTTAAGCAAATTGCAAAGACGAATTTGAAAACGAAGGTTGTTGATTGTTGTATTGCTATATCGGTTTACTTCACAGCTCTTTAAAGAAGAGCCTTTTTGGATGCCGCCATCATTGCTAACCTAAATCCCCTTTGCTTGATGCAGGAGACCATGGCCACTGCTTTGGATTACGGTATTTACAAGACTAATTTCCCAGAAAGTGATCCGTTAAATGTTGTGTTTGTTGATATTGGGCATGCTAGTATGCAGGTTTGTGTTGTTGCTTTTAAAAAAGGCCCGGGGAAGATCCTGGCTCATGCTTTGGATAGATCTCTTGATGGAAGGGATTTTGATGAGGTTGTTTTGAAGTATTTTTTAAACCAGGCGTTGAAAGCCTAGAAATGATGTTCAATCCTCAGCACTGAAACCCTTTTGTATGTTTTCATTTTTTTGTTTCTTTCTGCCGATTTTTTTTGCTATCTTATAAACCCTTGAAGCTAGGGAAAATTTTAAGAACCCCCCTCAAATTTATATGTATAAAAAATGGGCGAATCTCCCCGATATATAGGAAAATTTGAAGGCGAATTTATCAACAATATAATATGTATATATAATTTTTTGGCGAATCTTTCATTTTATTATATAATTCTATAAAATATTGGCGAATCTTTCACTAAATTATAAGATATTGTAAAATCTTGGCGAATATTTCACTGCATTATAAAAAAATGTAAAAAGTGGCGAATCTTTCATTGATTTATAAAATATTGTAAAATTTTGGCGAATATTTTGCCAAGAAGACTCGCCATCTCTTTTATTCCTAAGAAATCACAATTCAGTCTGCTTTCACTTTTTTTGTAATAGGTTTCTCTTCATATTATTTGATTCACAGGAGACCTATCGCAGTCTTTGAAGGAAAACACATTTTCATTTTCAAAATCATTTATCCCTGTTAGTATAAATTTCATTGTATTATTGCTTTCAGCAGATAAATTTCTTAGACTCTTGAATTATTATAGCTTGGGATTATGACAATATTTTTTTATCTCCTCAAAGGACTACTAGAGGATGCATGATTTATATGATCATGACTCAAAGTCTCAAACTCTTTTTCAAACAAACTCATTAATCTACTTCCTATAAATGCATTTTTAAGTTGTAATGGAAAATTCCTAACAAGTATTTTTAATGACCATCTATCACATTTTTAATTTTTCATAGTCCTATTCTTATGAATCTATGTACGAGATTCTTAACCCTTGAACAAATATTTGGAGATGAGGACTGTATGTAGAACAATAAGAGTGAAAATTAAAATATCTTGTTGAAGACTTTGTGTTATTGTTGCATGGTCCTATTCTTAGGTAGTCTCTACCTTTTTCAGTGGAAGGTGATAATGCATGACATATATTCAAACTTATGTTTTTAAAAATTGGCATATGAAGTTAAGGGAAACAAAAAAAGCTTCTTTCTATCACTAAAAATAGAGTCTAGATGTGTTATGTTGTAATAGAATTGAGATTCAAAACTCTCATTTTGTTTCTTGGTTTAACTTTATTTACATCTATTTAGTATTCACTAGAAAAGTATATGGTGAGAACATTTCCTTTGATAGACGAACCGAGGAGAAATGCCTCTTAAAAATCAACAGGGAATGCCTTTTGATTTCCAAACATGAGCAAATTCTCAACATTGATGAACTTCTCCCCTCAATCAAGGAAAGGTGTCAACAAGCATCACAACCAACACTTGTTCATGATGGCATACATCAAGACAATTCGAAAACAACAATATAGAAAAACATGTATGATTTTCTGGCAACCCAAGCTAGACACCAAAGTGCATCTCTTATGGTACATTTCTTATGTGCATCATTTAAGTGTATCATTAATGTTTTTCCAATTATGTTGCATTACTTATGTATGCCTTCTTAAATTGGGCATCAATGCATATATGTATTGCTTGATTCCATCACACGTGTTTGGATACCCACTTCAGTACATATTTAATTAGAATGGAGTGCATCGGCATAGTTTTGAAACCAAGCACAGGAAGCCCAACATGGGTATATTTCAAGTCGTGGCATTTTACTGATGTGCTCGGATTGTTCCTTTTCTAAAATTATTTTATTTATTAAATCAGAGTTCAAAATTGTTCAATTTGTCAACAAATCATATGGAGCTCTCACATTACTGTTGAGCGAGTTGAATATTCTTTTAGGAGGTATTTGCAACAGGTCTAGAAAAGAAGTCCACTGGCTGAAGACAACACTTTTCAGGCCTGAGGCCTTGAGTTGTTGCAAATGTTCAAGTAGAGCCAAAACCTTTGTTGATTCTGTCCAATTTTTCTCAACATCTACCCGAAACTGGCTACCTGTTGGACAAGTGATTAAATCTTGTTTGCTCATAGTTTTCCTACAACGAAGAAAAATAAAACCATCAATCAGTCTGAGAGACCAAACATTCCTCTCAATATAAGAAAATGACCATAAATTATAACATGGACAATAATCAGATGGGATGTTCAAAATACCCATGAACTACTTTTCTTTCGCATGACAATGTGCTGCCATAGAAGGAAACAAATAAAAAAAGCTCCCTAGAGATTTGGATGCTATAGTCACCTGCATACAGGACAAGAACCACCCAAAGAGCTGTGCCAGCTTGCTAGTAACACTCACGACACATATGGTGTGCACAAGGAGTCAGGACTGCATCGTCAACGGATTCAAGACAAATTGGGCATTCTCCTCTTTCACCGTTACGAATATCTTTGACCACTTCTTCAACGTAAGCTTTTGAAGGTGCAGAACAAGAATCTCCATTAACAGACTTTTGGCTTCCTAGAAGAAAACGACTTGCCAGCTTATTCATATCAGAATAATGTTTTGTATCACCCCGGCTGTTGATAATGTAGCAACACCATTTAGTACAGTTTCAACTTATAACTCATAAGACAATTAGAGGATGGACTCTTGATATCAATAAAAATCACTCCACAAAGGACATTCTAAAGTACAACTTACCTCATGACAAGAAAAGGATGATCACAACACTGCCGCAACCTCAAAAGCAATTCCAGAATAGATGCATAATTGTGAAGAACTTTGCCTTGTTCAACAAACCGATCAAACTGGACCTGCAAATAGAAATAAACACCATAGATTTAAGTCAAACCAAAATCACCACAAAATTAAATCAAAACTATTATGATATTTCTTTTCCAGGGACCAGAGGAGAAGTGCTTGCCTTAGATCTTTTATACAACGCTGTATAAAAATCATTCTCAGCTTCAGTAAACTCGCACTCGCTGTACATCAGTTGGAGGAAGAACAAGAATAGGCCTGAACATCCACAAACAAACAATAGAAATAACTCAAAGGGACTCCACATCAAAAGCCAGATGAAAGCCTAACTCTACATCCATACCTGCCCTCTTTATCGGTACTGTCTTTTGTCCTTCGCAACATCAAGGGCCTTAAGATAGCTTGAACTAATTTCAACCCACATTTATCACCTTCCTCGAAAGGTTTTTGAATTAGTTTGTACCACCTGGACACAACCAAGTAGATTATTCAAAGTACAAGGCCCTATTGGAAGAAGATTGAAACTTTGAGATGAAATCAAAATTTTGTAACAAAAAAAGAAAATACATGTGGGTTTTAGTTTTTTGAACAATGCAACTAGCACATGCATTTTACCACTGGGGCATTTTCATGCCTTAAGAGTACAGATTTGCAAAACCGTGGCCACAATAGATGTAAGGTACTAAACCAGAAGGTAAATTAAGATTCTGTAGCAAGCTTTGGTAATAGTTTGGTTTTGGGTGGAAATATTAATTTTAATTGTGGGTATGCAAAGCTTCAGTAAATGCCGGTATTAAAGCAAAAGGCATGCCAAAACATGGTTTTAAAATAAAAAAGGTTGTAATACCATTAGTAGGCCAAGTGTGCAGACAATCATTAATCGGCTATGAGATGACATTAAATATTTTATTATAAGGTAGAATACTTTTCATTTGAAAATGTAGCTATACATACAGCTCAGCATTGGCCAAGTGTTTGTAGTGAACAAAAATAGTTTGAAAGAACACCTCACCAAGCCCATTTTCACTCCTGCAGTTCATGGTTTTGTTTTTACTATGCATCATTCATCACAATGATGTTTGCAAACTTGAGACTGTTTTCAGCAGTTTTTCTTAGTAGTTTATGGTTGTCATTGTAACAATCTTTTCTGCAGTCCAAAGAAAAGCAATCTGCCTATGAACAAGCAGAAAATAACAAAGCCCACTTAAACACTTAAATGCATGGATTACACTATCAATGTTAAAATATCTTTAGCACCATCTCAAAGTAACAAAATACATTTTTTCTGGTTTTAAGCTAAACTGTGGAAGTACAGAATTTCACTGCAGTTCAACATTTAATAAGAGCACTGTTTAGGTTATCCATGCTAGACAATAAAAACTATTGCACAACTGATGATTTCAAGAACTTCCTACGTGTGTACTTCATCAATGTACTCAGTGTAAAATAGCAATTGACAGCAAACTTCACAAGTCACAATCTTTTTATGAATTTCCTATCTTTTTTACCCTGGTCAATCTAGGAGTTACAAATTCCTTACAAGACCATCTCATGGGATCATCAAATTGTAAACCTCTAAACCTGCCAATTATCTGCAGTATTGTGTGTTGCAAATTGAACAACATTCCACTTCACAACTCCTGAGAATGGAATATCTTTTAAGATCTCATTTGTTACCTCAATTGCCTTGAAATTTTAAACATCAGATCACACATTAAAAATTGCATACACCTAAGCTTCCATTTACAGCAATAAGTGGTATCTCACAATGATAGCTCTGGCACAAACTCCATCCTATGAATTACAAAGTAAACTAAAATTAGCTTCTAATTGATGTTATTATGTACAAAACCAAAGGTCAGCAATTGTAAATGTGTCGAGGCAACCTGCATATTTTGATGCTTCCATTTCTTCTGAAAAGGGTTGTCTCATCTTACATGGAAATCAAGGCAGTTTAGATGGCATTTGAAATCAGGAACACCAGTAAGTCCTACATTGACACCCAAAACATGTTCTCTGCCCGCAGTCATATAGATCCAAAGATACCAGTCATATATGTGGCAGCCTAAAACTTTCACCTCAAACAGTGAACCATGGAGTTATTAATTGTTTTCAATCTTGAAGAGTATTTTAATTTAGCTTTGTAGCTAAATTTGTTCCCATGCAGCACCGCATCCTCCCTCCATTTCAATCTCATGTGCGTCCAGCATGTGGAATAACTCAACATCTTAAGAGGCCCATACCCAAATCCATGTCATCCAATCTTGAAATAGATCTACCAAAACCTCATTGCTCTAGAAACAAGGAAATGAACTCTTTAAGACAACAACCTGTGCAAGTTGAATAGTAAGGAAACTGTACAAGAAAATTCACAAGTTTCCATTTGAAAGCCTGGTCCCAGCAAATTTGATTTAAGCTTAATCATTGGGTTGGGGGCAATCAAAATCCTTGAGACATCACATATAAGCAACTATCATGACGATAATGCAGAGTTTCCATAAAATGTTAAGAAAATAGATCATTTTCCTGCATCTCATGACTAGGTACGGGTGAAGTATAGAATGCTCTAATGAATGCAATATATTCAACAGCAAAGAAGCAGTCTAACTTCAATCTAATTGCAGGAAAGTGCACCTTACTTGTATCAATGTTGCATTTAATTCATCTAGGTTAGAGACTGCAAGTTTGAGAAACATTAGTCTAATGAAGGACCAAATGTATTTCACGGCATTTTTAACCACAGCTTCCTATGGAAGCCTAATTGCATGCATCCGATATAAAACCTGGCACAGGCATAAGCAGTCAAATGCAACCAAAAAAGGAACACCTTAACAGATGCAACACAAATCCAGCCATATAAAACTTGTTCACAAGCAGTCCAATGCAACCAAATGGAACGCCTTTACAGAAGCACAACTTTCGTTTATCAACTCTAACTAAATTCATCTAACTAGAACTTGGTATGGAACGCATTCCTGTATGGATTCCTATAAGTCCCTTTTGAAATTGATACATATTGACCCAATGATCTTACACAGGATGTTGATATCATTTTGTAGTTTCACCTTTAAGCCTAAGTCATCAATATTTAAGTGCATGACTTTAACAAAATTTCAGTTTGTACAACTCCAAGATCAGCACAATCCTTGAAAGAAAGTAACTCTGCAAAACACCATAAAAGTTGTCTGGAAATACAAACAATTAAACATGGCATGAAATAAATTAATCAATGTTAACAAGTAAAGCTGAACACTTATGGAATCAAGGACCTTATAGGATGCTTGCAACCACAACTTCTTGCGAAAGCATAATTTGTGCATGAATAATATATAAAGTAAACCACCCAGGGACACAAACATTCAAATGCAATCAAAATTTGACTTTTTAAAGAGTTTCATTGTATTTGGTTGTTAACTCTGACTTAATAAACCAAGATTGAACTACTCATCAAACGCGTCCTTATATGAATTCTACTAAATGCAGTTAAGGGGACTTCTGAACAAATTCCTTTGCAAATCTCTACCATTCCCCACTATAAATTCACAGGCATTAGCCCACTGATCTTCAAAATAATAACATCACATCAAATAAAGTTTCAGCTGAACACTATTTCAAGTTGAGTACTTTTTTTAACAAAGGTTATGTTTACAAACAACAGTAAATATTACCTTAAAACACTAAGTAAATATAAGCAGAGGACGGTGAACATACCATCCCCAATTACCCCATGGCTCAACCCGAAGAAAATGAAAGAGACTATAAACATCCTCCAGTTTGTTCTGCACCAAAAATAAAGTATAAGCTGTAATCACACTGTACAAAGTCCTATTGTCATTTAGATAGCACACCTATGTCACATACCTGGATGGGAGTTCCAGTCAGGCACCAACGACAATCAGCAATGACAGCAAATACAGCTTGAGACAGTTGGCTTTTCGATGACTTTATGTTGTGTGCTTCATCAAGAACCACCCTAAACCAATGTATTGCATGAAGCACACTTTCTTCATGGGGATTCTGCAAAATCAAACAAAAAAGAAGGTTAATCTCAACACACATGAAAATGGGCAACACTGGCTACAGAAAATAATAGGCCAGAAATTCTATAGTTGCCTCAATGTATTTGGGATTTAATCCATTGCCCAACCTCAGCATGGAATGATGATGACAACACCGCATATGTGGTTAAGACAACATCATGCCCCAAAAGAGACTTCACATCCTTCAACCTGTTTTGCCCATAATGAACATAAATTGATACAGTTCCAGGTTGTGCATGAGCCTCAATTTTTGCCTGCACCTGAACATGAAAATGCATGAAAACTTCTTAATTGATCTGCAAGGCAAGCCCCTGTGATCAATGGTGCACCGAGACTCTGACCATTTAAGCCATACCTAGAATATAGGAATGGAAAATTACAAATGTCACAATGGTAAGAAATACAATACCTTCCACTGTCCTAATAATGTCATGGGACACACTATCAGAGTGCCCCCTCCCTTATGTAAAGCATTTGTGGATTTTCTTAATTCAAGTTTTCTCTCTTTTTCATTCAACTCCTGACTTGATTTGATAACAGACTTCATACCAGGATCAAGAGAAAGTTCACCCTTGTCACCCTTAACCTCATAGCCCCCTTTACCAGGGTTTGCAAGTATAAAAGAAATTGTCATGACAGTCTTCCCAAGTCCCATTGCATCTGCCAAAATCTTCAAACAAATAAAAAGCCAATATCAAAATGAGAATGAAAACATCTGGATAAGGAAAAAACATTACAATCACATTTTCTTTGACAATGTAGAGGCACAAGTAGCAACATACTCCCCCTCTTGTTATCTGCAAAGCGCTAGGAAACTCAGTCGTTGCCTCCCCCGAGAATGAATTTACATAAACAACACTTGCCCTCCTATCATTAGCCAAAATAAGTCAGCAATGCATAGTCAAATAAAAAGTGCATGGAGCCTTATTTTCATAATTAAGTAAAGCAAGCAAATTAAATCATACTTGTCAGCAATTCGGTAGGCATTCCAGCAGGGATGAAGAGTTTTTGCTGCCTTTTCCATTTCTGCCCCCTTTTCCAATTTACTCATCCACCCCAGTGCTTGCTTCTGATATGGACGTAGATCACACAATAGAGTAGAAGGTGGATCCATTTCCTGAAATATTTAAGAAGCCTCAATTTGTATGTATTTAAGACAAATAGAATAAACAAGCATTGCATTAAGCATACAAGTGGGAACCCATAATAGATTAAGATTAGAACCTCCAGATGGAAACTCTATGATGAACCAACAAGTTTGTTCAATTCTGAATCAGGAATATCCTCCTCTCCTTCATTCTCCTGCACATTTGAACCTGTAGTTGATTTGCAGCGTTTTGGGGCAGGCAAAAGTGGCATTGACACTCCCAAGTTATCCTGGTCACAACATGGAAAAAAACAGGAATTTACAGCGATCTCAATCTCAAGATGTTAGAGATCCCAGTAAGCAGTACTTATTTATACAAGCATACAGTAAGTGCTTATGTTGTTATGAAAACAAAATGACCCCAATAAATTGCATTTTAGAACCACTGCATGGACATTGATATCTATTTAATACAAGACAAAACCTTCTTTGAGTTACAGGCCATGCCATTTATATAATTAGCAGGAAATGACCATTTTGAGACCAAAAACAGAGAAATTTGAACAAACTTCTGTACCTTAAGACCTAATGAATGTTTACGCGTGTAAAGGTCCTCTGGAGTGAAATCGGCCTGTAAAGGAAGTAAAACTCAAATGGTCACTTTAAAGCTTCGAAGCAGCTTAAAAATACAAGCAACCAAATTTACCAAATCTGTTCTGGGACCCTTTGTCAAATTGGTATTGTTCTCTAACAGTCCCTTCTGTTAACAACTTAACATGTATGCATAAGCCCATAATAATCAATACAATAAAACAAATCATCTAGACAAACCTATGCCACTGGACAAAATGAATGCTACAATTTCAATTTCAAAACAGATTAATCTTACCTTCTGAGACGGCTTCTTGCCAAGCAATCGAAGCAATGTTGGAAGAGGGTTTATGGCACTATCCTCTGTTGATGAATCAACAAACTTAGGTGGAAGCCCAGTTGAGCTTTGCAAGATTGACTTGTTGATGTACAACCTGCACATTACATTCATACAAAAAGATAAATATGTAGGCTCAAAAAATATATCAATGTATAACTCAACATACAAGGAACCCAATTTGAACCCCGTGGTGATATAGGATGGCTCGGCATTACCCACTACAACAACCCACAGTTTGTTCAAGTAAAGTTTGCCCATAAGCAGTGAACAAGTAACCAAAGTTGCCAGTTATAACCCACTAAACACTGGATAAAAACCAAATCGCTTCAAACTTCCAACCCACAAGGAAATCCATTCTTGGAAAAAATGGAACACAAACACTGCCTGATAAACCTCTAAAACTTGTAACCTCGGGACCACCTGCCAACTTGGCCTGAGAGAATGTATATATAAGTTGAATATTATTCACCCATCCATTAATTCATTCACACAAGAAGCTTACCTGACTGACAGTAGTATGCTGTCCATCAAACCAAGGGTTTCAGGTGCAGCTACACAACAACCCTGTATCTTCACTTTCTTCAAATTGACTAAAGGTATTAGGCATCGAGTCCACTCTGCAGGAAGGCGGCCTACCTGCAATTTTCATCCAAAACCAAAAAGATAAGAACACTACCAATGATAACATTACTGGAAAGGAACGTTGATTCAAAAACATCTCTTCCAGTATGACTTAACTCTTTTTATTGAGAGACTATGATACAAGAAATTCCAATTTATGAGGCTCTCAACAAAAATAATCTCACCTCACCATACTGTTTTGTGGAGAACCTCACAATTTCTGAACATGCAGCGGCAGCTCTTCCTCTTCCCCATTGTTTGTTGGCAGCACTACGAGGTATGGGAAAAGAATATGTGACAGCATCTCCCCGCTTAAGTCTCCTGCCCTTACAAGTTGAAAAACCAATTACTTCAATGCAACCCACAAGCCACCACTCATCTTCTATCTCGTGGGTTTGAAAACCTCCACCATCCGTATCGTCAAGGGAACAATTGACTTCCTTTGACGTATTTGATTCGGGTACTAGAGGGGAACTAACAGAATCATCAGAGTTTGAATCTCTAATTATTTCAATGGCTTTGAATTTATCTTTAGTCATCAACTGAGACTCATTAACCGCGAAATGGGGAGGTCAAGACTCAAAAACAGCGTCGAATTTAACCAAAAACCTCGATTCCAGGGAGAAATAACCAACGAAAATTCCCTATGGTCCATGAAAACCTCGAATCCAGGGCGTAATAACCAGTGAAAATGCCCTATGCTCCATAAATCGGGGCGAAAAAACTAACAATCCCCTCTATGAATGAAAACCATGGGCGAACGAACTGCTCACGCCTCCATTAATGAAAATTTACTGGCGAACCCACTACCTTTGGACTCCATTACGGGAATGACGGGGGCGAACATACCATTTCCTCCATCTTTCATTGGGCTAAATCGCGTTTTCCCTCTCTCGCTGGGTGGGCTATCCGATTTTTCACCATGTGGGGTTTCATAAAATGTGGGCTAATTTCTTAAATTTCAAAAAACCCGTTTAATATTAAAAATTCGCCCATGGTTTCTTGGTGACCCCTATAATTTCGCCCATGGGCTATAATTCGCCCCTAAAATTTTCCCTGCTTGAAGCCCTGCATCAATTTTCAGCGTTGATACTCTTTTGTGTGTTGTCATTCATGTTTTTTCCAGAAAGACTAGATAAATTTGTGGATCTGTGTGAAGGTTTATTAAGGTGAATTTTGCTAAATCTATCTCGGGAGCGCTTGATACTAGCAATGAATCCTGTTTAGCCCCTGAAGCCGTTGCATATATATGATAAATGGCTCAAATGATTCTTTCTTAGTTCTCCCCAAGCTTCAATTACTCTTCAAGTATCTTGAACAATAGTGCTTACAGGTCAATTTCAAGTGGGATGGCTGAACTGGGGGCTTGTTCTGTGGATTTCTCCTTAGTCCACCCCTCCAAAAGCTCAGAGATTGCTGCCCTTGAAAAGCTTAGTGAAAGAATTGAGTCTCTTCTGTATTTTTCCGTTGTTGATTGCAGTGATGCCGAAATTGTGGTCCATTCTTCTCTAAGTATGGGTTTGTAACCTGCCTATTTTACCATGATATGTGTTGTTGTAGAGTATTGGTAAGAATATGAGGTGTTAACATTTTGGCTGGCGATATTGTAGACTATGGGATGTTCTTTTGCATGATAATATGCAAAGAAATTGACAGTATCAAAGGATTAACATCAGAATTGATCCTGTTTTCTAATGACTTTAGTCAGGCTCAGATTTTGGAGTATGAAAATCTGGAATTGGATTGGAAGGGTAGGTATGAAGAATATTTTAGAAGAGAGGCATATTTTACAAATGACAGAAAATGCTACTATATTCACTTAAGAAAACCATTTCACCGAATATTTGTTGAAAAATTAGTAAAATCCAAATCCAATAAGCATTGCATTTCAATAATTTTTAGCAGCAATTTTTTTTTTAATATCATTTCAATTCAACTTATTTTTTTCTCATTTTGGAGGTTCATGAAAAATCTAGCATGGTACTGCAGCTGTTTCTGAATTCTATATCATTATAAGATAACTATTATAAGGACAATTGGTTGATGTGACAACCAAAAACTAAATTTCTAGAGAAATTCACTATGAGCTTTGTAATTTTGTAATGCATTCTCCTTTATAGACAACAGAAATCATGAAGAAATAACATTGGCTATGAGCTTCCTAATTTTTTTAATGCATTCTCCTCTATAGATAACATAAATCATGAAGAGATAACTGTCAGTATCCCAATGTATGACTTAAAAAAAACAACCAATAAGATCCAAATGTATCTATCATATGTAGCATACTAGAAAAGCAATAAAAGAATTATTGCACCGTGTCATAGATTTACTTGGAGGGATCAGTGCACATAATTGAAAAGCAATGAAAACATTAAAAAAACACCTGTGATATTGAGCTCTTTGAATATGAGAAATGTACAAGTATTAAATAGATACTGATACATGTTTTTAACATTCAAAACCATTGAAATCAATCTACTGCTCCTAAAACTTTACCATTATCAAGTCAGGCAATTTAAGTTTCAAAAGATGGCTATCCTCTAGCTTCTCTGATTGGAAATGTTACAATAAAAAAAATTTGTGCAACGGTTACAGCAGTATGTTTGCAGACACGTGAATTATCAGCACTGGACATTTTCATTGTGGGCACTGTGAATAACAAACGCACTTTGCATATGCCTATGCTTTATGCGTCTAATTGCCTACATCTCCAGCGCATAATAAATTCATATGCTGGAGAATAGTACATAGAGATGTATTGCTTTTTCTTATGTTTTGCTTCAAACTTTTCTGACGTGATCCCTTTGTGTGATCGACAGAAATCTAACACCAAATGATTCATGGGAAATTACCAATTTCCATAGAATGGTAGCTTGAACCTGTATCAATTTACTGCATGTTGAAAAATAAAATGCAAAATGCATAAAATCAAGTAACAGACATGCAAGATAAATCGCATTGCCATTTTGCAAATGAAATGATTGCAACCTAATTATATTTGACAAAAGAAGCAATGACATTAACGCAGTTCAAAATCACTGACATATACACGGCTGAGCAAAAAAATAGAAGCAAATGTGAGTATCATTTAAAAAATGCAAGAGAATTTGTATTTTTTTTTTCAAAAAAAAGTTTAATTTAAGTAACAGGTACTGTGTATTTGAACATAAAGCATTGAAAAGCAATTGTTCTTGTAATGATCTGGGTTCTAATTTTATGCACCAGTGCATTTTCAATGTTAGAAACAATATAAACCGTGTTCTGACAAAGCAAGCATCAGAACTTGAAACCAGGAGACAAGAGAGCATAAACCAGATCAGCTGATCAGAATCAAGTGCAAGGACTGTAACTGATTACCATAGACATGAACGAAATATTGACATTTGAAATGTTGAAAAGCCATGTATCTATCAATACTTGTAAGCTATGAATAACATTACAAAATCTCATAGGTAGATTGTTTTCAAGTATCCAAAAAGGAAACATCAGTTGCTGAAGCATGAAAACTATGTATGTATTTTGGTTTTCAATGACTATGGCTTTGCAATTACAAATGAAAAAGATGATGACATTTGCAAGAATGCTATGAAGCTATTGTGACGGATGTAGCAAATAACATTAAAAAAGTGAAGAATATATATAAGTGTTTTTGGTTTGTTTGTGTTTTCAACAAATAGTGCAAAAAGATGAACATCATTCACATTTGCAAGAGTTATGTGCATATATCGATATCTATGCCTAGGAAAGGCCGTTGAGTTTCATAGAATATATTTTTGTACAATTCCAAAAAACATAATTCAGAATCTAAAACTTTTGCAAAATATATTCTTGGGAATCTCCTTGCATTGCTATCTGTAGATTGCAAGTGATATGGAACGTCCTTAAGCTGTCACCAGGTTCCATTTTCAAAACCTAGGAGATGTTGAGCGTTAAAATTTTAAAATCTGGCAGCAGAAGATGAGACATGACAGAATTCATGTCCCCACAAATTTAGAAGATATAAATAAATAGTGGTTTATTATCGGTGATTAGAGATAAATAAACATAGGACAACCCACAGATCTCATATACTTCTCATTTACATTGATGGAAGTAAATAGATTGGTCTTTGAATATTGGCTGACTATCAAATATCTACCACCATCAAATGAATATGATATGTTACTGATGAAAATTGAAATCATTTCATCTACACTTATACAGAATTCAGAGTTTAGAGTAGGGAATTTATTCATTTGTGTAATCTCTTTATACCTAGACTTTCTGCCATGTGACCTCAGTTTCAGTCCTCACAATGGGGTGCTTGTTTGCTGAACTTTAGACTATATTTAAATGTTTAGATATTTGTAATTGTTGCTTCTCTAAAAGTTAGTTACTGCTGCAAACTACCACTAGTCAACATGTACAAGCATCTGATGTCACTGTTCACTAGTGTATACACGGATGACAGTGCCATGATCTTTTGCCCAGTGATCCAGGAGGATCTAAGAAGGCAAAATTTTGAAGTCCTCCAATCTCAGCAAAACTAGCACTATATCGAAGGGCTCGTCGAGACGATTCCAACGGCGTTCGTTTCACCTCAAACGGACTCCGTATGAGAAAGTTATCGCGTTCTGTTCCATAAGGTCAACAGGGAAATTTGGCAAAAAGAGGTGCCACGTGGCACCACTGACAAGGTGACACGTGGCATACGTACTATACAAACATGATGATGTGGCACCACTCAGAGGATGACACATGGCATCCATACAGTACAGACCAATCACAAGGTGACATGTGGCATGATGACATGGCATGCTAAATGGCATGATGATGCGGTATGATGACATGGCATGCTGATGTGGCATGATGACATGGCATGATAATGTGTCATGATGACATGGCATGCTGATGTGGCATGATGACATGGCATGCTGATGTGGCATGATGACATGGCATGATGATGTGGCATGGTGACATGGCATGATGAAGTGGCATGATGACTAGCATGCATGCATTTGTGCTTGAAATGAGTTTTAGGAAATTCATGCATTTACTCATGAGAAATTGTAAAATGATTAATATTTGAAGTGAGTGGAAAAATTACTCACATATTACTCATTTATTTTATTCCTTGAGTTGTTATGAGTTAATGCATGGTTGTAACCAAAAACAAACATGCCATATTTGTAAAGAAGTTGTAACAAGTTGGTTTATGGTTGAAAAAAACCAACATGCTATTTAAAAGAAGGATTTTGGTATGTAATGGATTATTGTTGGATTTTGTAAATGTCATTATGGGGAAGTAACTAAATGTGAAAACCCATGGACATGTGGGCATGAACCATATTTTTGGTTTATGTTCTTAAAAGCCCAACCACATGGAAACCAACTTAGGGAAGTTGTAACCAAGGCCAAGATAGGCAAATTAGTTGCAACCAAAGGAATCCATGAGAGTCATGTGAAGAAGGGAAAGCCAACCTATATAAACCCATTCATTTGCCATTTCCCACTCATGCTTTGGAGTAGAGACTTTGTAGCTAAAGGAGAGAAGGGAGATTGTGTAGCTCTGCAGGAGGAAGGTACGAGTGTTTATACTTGTTTTACACCGTCTTCAGGCTTCGGAGTTGCTGGAAGCAGTCTTGTTGTGTTTTGGGCAGCGGTTCTCTTCCTAGCCATTGTCGCCAAGGTATCATTGTATCATTGCCATGTATTTTGCCTTTATGCTGAGATTATAGATCGTCCCTCCTATTGAGAAGCAGGCCCGGAGACGTAGTCCATCCTGGACGAACTCCGTTATCAACTTGTTGTCTTTATGTGTGTATTGTCTATGCTGTTTGGTTCTCTTCTTATGGATTTGTGAGCTTCATTCATGCTCTTTATGCAATTCATGTTAACGTCATAGAGTAGCAAAGATCTTGTTTCCGGATCATGTGGTATCAGAGCAGGTCTATTTGACATTGGATTGTGAGTGTGGATGCTCACGAGGGCTAAACTACAAGCTGGTGAGGGTACATTAGAGCCTTACAATTCCGAGATCGGACGTGCACACCGAAGGAGGAAGATGGATGCTAATGATGCCCGCATCGAGATGGAGGCAAACTTTCACAAGGTCTTCTATATGATGGCCGACAAGGTAGACAAGTTGTTTGCAGACTATGAAGAACGCATGGCAAAAGAAAGAAAAGGTAGTGAAGTAAAGAAGGAAGACAAAGAAGTGAAGGATGAAGGAAACGCTTCAGTTAACCAAGGGGAAGGTGGCGAAGAGCCTCCTGAGCCTCCCTCTTCACCTTCAGCTTCAAGCACAAGTTCAAGTGCTTCTTCCTCATCTCATTCTCAACATTCCAAGGTTCCTCACAAAGAGCCTCAAAAGAAGCTCTTATTGAAGCTCGATGTGAAGTTTGATTTGCCCATATTCAATGGGGAAGCGAATGCAGAGAAGTTAAACAATTGGATAAGGCAAATTGAGGTCTATTGCCGAGTCCAGCAGATCGAAGAAGAAGATGTGAAGATTCAGTTGGCTTCACTTCGGTTGACAGGCACCGCACTTGTATGGTGGGAAAGCAAGCTTCAGCAAGGTAGCAAACAAATGGGTAATCTTCTCTCATCGTGGTCTGCTTTTATTTCTGCTTTACGTAAGCAATTTTATCCGTTGGGTTATGTTCAGAAGGCAATGATGGATTGGAAAATTTTTAGACAAGGCAAGGGTCAGAGTGTTCAGAGTTTTACTGAAGAATTTAGAAAGAAAGCTTTAGAATTGAATATTGCTTTAGATTCTCCTGACACTCTTTTGAAGTACATTGGTGCTCTTCATCATTATCTACGCCATACTTTGCTGTTGTTGAATCCTACTAGTGTGGATGAAGCAAGTGTTCAGGCTACTCATCTTGAGAACAGGGGGAAGCATTTGCAAGAAGACCATCAGAAGAAGCCTTTCAAGCCCAACAACCACCACAAGTTCAAGAAAAAAGACAAGAGCAAGAAGACAGCTACTGCCAAGAAGGAAGGAGGAAAGCCCCATTGCAACCATTGCGATACTGATGGGCATGATGAAGAAAGTTGTTGGAAGTTGCATCCTGAACAAAGGCCAAAGCATTATGGAGGCAAAAAGAAGAAAACGACCGTTGCAACAGCGCAACGAGATTTGGGTTCCGACTCAGGTGACGAAACCATGATTACAGCCGTGGGAATGCAAGGTAACAAAACTCCTCATACTGGTTCAAGTTCTACTCATGTTTCTAAAGAAAATGATAAAAGAAGAAGTGAGTTGTTTCACATCAGAGTTGTGTCTAAGCATACAAAGATTGAAACATTATTTGATCCGGGTTCTCAAGTAAATTTGATCTCAGAATCAGTTGTTAAGAAGTTGGGCATACATACTAAACCTCACCCCAAGCCTTATCCTCTTGGATGGGTATGTGATAATGCTAAGCTACAGGTGACTAAGCAATGCAGGGTAAGGTTTGCAATTGCTTCAAAGTTGATCGATGAGGTGGACTTAGATGTTGTTCCTCTTGACATATGCGGTATCGTATTGGGAAGCCCATACTTGTATGATCGACAAGCAGTATTCTTTCGTCATGAGAACAAGTACCATCTCACCAAAAATGGGGTGGAGTACATTGTGAGAGCTCACAGTATGAAGGCTAACACCACTCTTGTTAGTGCAGGACAGATGAAGAGACTCATCAACACTAATAAGAGATACATGCTCATGGTTGTGAGAGCAAAAGATGCCGAAGCATCCGATGCTTTCAAAGGTTGTGATCCTTCTCATAAGAAGGCTATGATTGATATTGTGGCTAACTATGATGAAATATTTCAGGAACCTACAGGTTTGCCTCCCAAAAGGGAGATTCAACATGATATTCATCTCCAGCAGGATGCCCCTCTTCCTAATGTGGGCATGTACAGGTTGTCCGCAGTTATCAAGTACAAGAAGGGTACTAGTAATAAAGTGGCAGATATGCTTTCTAGACCTTCTATTGTTGCATCTATTGTCTTGAAAAATGCTTCTTTATCCCATGAAATTTATATTGAGCAGTATGCTACTGATGATGATTTCAAGGAGATTTATGAGAAGCTAACCAATGGCCCACAGGTGGAAGACTACTATTTGCAGGGAAAGTTGCTCTATCATTTGGGCAAGTTATGTGTTCCTATTAGTGAAAGAGTCCATGTAATACGAGAAGCTCATACTTCTCTTGTATCAGGGCATTTTGGGGTAGGTAAGACTTTGGCTCATTTGCAAAGACTTGTGTATTGGCCTCGCATGAAAGACATTGTAACAAAATATGTAAAGGGGTGTGTGATGTGCTCTACTTGTAAGCCCACTAATAGAAAATTGGGGCTGTACTCACCACTTCCTATTCCTTCCCATCCTTGGGAAAGCATTTCCATGGATTTTGTGGGGGGTTTTCCTATGTCTAGGAGGGGTCATGACTACTTGTATGTGGTCGTGGATAGTTTTAGCAAGATGTGTATTCTTATGCCATGTAAAAAGCAAGTCACTGCAGAGTAGGCTGCTTCTCTTTTCTTTCAGCATGTATGGGTTCACTTTGGACTCCCTACGTCCATTATCTCGGATCGGGACTCCCGATTCCTTGGAGTGTTTTGGACAAAATTATGGTGTATGATGGACACCAAGCTAAAGAGGAGCACCGCTTTCCATCCACAGACTGACGGACAGACAGAGGTAGTCAACAGGACAGTTGTCCATTTGCTTCGAGGCTATTGTAACAAGCATCCTAAGTTATGGGATGAACAGATCCAGTATGTGCAGCATGACTACAACAGGGCTATGCATTCTTCCACTCAGAGCTCGCCATTTGAGACATGCTTTGGGTACTTTCCAAAGACTCCATTGGACTTGACTTATGGGAGAGAGGTTGATTCAAGCACTTCCAAGGATGAAGACAAAGCCCGCAGGTTCATTCAGAGAGTTCAACAGGTACATCAAGCAGTGCAAGAGCAGTTGGAGAAGAGTCAAGCCCAGTACAAGGCTCGCCATGACAAGCATAGAGTTGATCATCAGTTTCAGGTGGGAGATCAAGTGTGGCTTCACATCAGCAAGGAGAGGATGAAAGGAGAAGGCAAGAAGCTCAAGCCCATTAGATATGGTCCCTTCACCATCTTGGAGAAGATTGGGACAAATGCTTTTCGCTTAGAGCTACCACCATACATGCAGATCTACTCAGTGGTGAATGTGGAGAACTTGAAACTCTATGAGCCTCCCATGATCATGGATGAAAGGGAGAATGTCTCATTGCCATCAGTTGATGAATTTGCTCCTGAGTACATGGATGAGCTAAAGGAAGATGTCATCTTGGACAGAAGGACAAGGACTTCTCGCAGAGGTGATGTTGATTATCTTCAAGTGGGCATAAGAGGCACTCATCCAAGCAAAGCCAAGTGGATTGAGAAGGAGAAAGTGAGGGAGCGATTCCCTCACCTATCTGTTGATTAGTAAAGGCTTTTGGAGGCCAAAAGCTTCTCAGTGGGGAGGAATGATCCAGGAGGATCTAAGAAGGCAAAATTTTGAAGTCCTCCAATCTCAGCAAAACTAGCACTATATCGAAGGGCTCGTCGAGACGATTCCAACGGCGTTCGTTTCACCTCAAACGGACTCCGTATGAGAAAGTTATCGCGTTCTGTTCCATAAGGTCAACAGGGAAATTTGGCAAAAAGAGGTGCCACGTGGCACCACTGACAAGGTGACACGTGGCATACGTACTATACAAACATGATGATGTGGCACCACTCAGAGGATGACACATGGCATCCATACAGTACAGACCAATCACAAGGTGACATGTGGCATGATGACATGGCATGCTAAATGGCATGCTGATGCGGTATGATGACATGGCATGCTGATGTGGCATGATGACATGGCATGATAATGTGTCATGATGATGTGGCATTCTGACATGGCATGATGATGTGGCATGATGACATGGCATGCTGATGTGGCATGATGACATGGCATGATGATGTGGCATGGTGACATGGCATGATGAAGTGGCATGATGACTAGCATGCATGCATTTGTGCTTGAAATGAGTTTTAGGAAATTCATGCATTTACTCATGAGAAATTGTAAAATGATTAATATTTGAAGTGAGTGGAAAAATTACTCACATATTACTCATTTATTTTATTCCTTGAGTTGTTATGAAGTTAATGCATGGTTGTAACCAAAAACAAACATGCCATATTTGTAAAGAAGTTGTAACAAGTTGGTTTATGGTTGAAAAAAACCAACATGCTATTTAAAAGAAGGATTTTGGTTTGTTTCCGGATCACCCAGCTATAGTGACTTGTACATGCCTTCTCCAGATTTGTTGTAATCTGTGGATGTCTACAAACTCTGGCACAGACTCTGTATAAAAAATCGTGTGCATAAAAGAGGACTCTGCAATAATCAAATGCTTGGAAAGTATATAGTATGAAAGAGCAGAATTGTAATCTTAAAACAAGTATGTACAACTGGAGAAGGATTCAAATAAAGTTATGTTTATGTATATATATTTATAGGTTTTTATCAAAATAATGACAACAGAGGCTGTCAATATATCAGATCCATAGACTGTTGTTGTATATGTACTGGTACAAAACCATGGCAGTCGACCATGCTGCGTGTATAATTACATTGATTATATAAAAAAAACAAAATTTCAATGAAGTTTTTTCTTTTCTTTATATACTAGCTATTGCAAATGTACATAAGTATTTTCCAGAACTGGACGTGCTCTTTGCAAACTATCAGTTGAAATCATCATGGTCAGTGTAATGACAAGGGCATTGAAGTTTGCTTCCTGTACATTGAAGAAAAGGAAAATATTAACATCAAAAGCAATTGATAATTGAAAGCAAAACATGTTACAAAAAATTAAAATGTGAGAATGTTGAAAGCAAAACATGTTACATGTGAATTTGAAGATAAAGTCTGATCACATTCATGAATATGTTAAATCTATGTATAATTCTTGCTATCTCTGTGACTAAATCGACCGAAATTAGTATAAATGTACAAAGAGATTATATCGTAATAAAAAGCTATTTCATTGACAGTCAGATGAAATGCATAGTTTGAACTCCGAAAATTGTGCCTTTGAATCAAAGCATTTGAGACAAAAGGTAAAAGCTTTGGGTCACAAACACAGTTGCATTATTAGATAAGTTGTATTCTAGAAGATAGTTAAATAAACTGTATGCTAATAAAGTGAATACATATTGACATTAGCCTATCATCACTGAATGTCAAGACTATAGCTATTGATCATTGATAGTAAAAAAAAGCAATATTTGAAGCAATTGAAAGTTACAGATAGCAAAGGTGGGTAAACTATCAACAACAATTAAGAAAGGTTATTGTTTTAACAGTTGCTTGTGCATACCTTGTGTCTAGAGTTTTTTGCAGTTGACTATTCTGTTGTTCATTGCAAGAGTGAAAAGGCCTTGTTGGTTGAATTTGCGCAGATGACGAATAGTTGTTGTAACAGCCTGGCAATATTGTTCATATGAGATAGCTGCAACAACTGGACAATATTCTTTCAGCTGTGCACCTCGAAGACTGCATTCGAGGATTCCCTGATCTGTTTCCAATTTGCATTGCAACATATGCTCATAGGCTGCAGCTGTTTCTTGATTACAAAAAGAACAAAATGTGGTGCTTTGGATCATTGGAAGCTTGCATTCTGCGCATGTACATTGGAATGGCGGTGCAAAAGCATTTTTAATTTTGAGCAATCCATATATCTATTGCAATTTTCAAGATAGGAAATATACGGAGTATGAGATAAGTACAAGTATATAGAAATGGTGCAGGAGAAAATACAAGTTGCAAAGAAGAAAGGGAGAAAAAAATTTGATCTATTGCTAAAAGTATTGGAAAGAAAAGGTGGAAAAAAAAGAAACATATTTTGTTTTTAAATGTTGTAATAGTATAAATGCAAATAGGGTGTTGCAGAAGACATGGACCTATGCAAATGTTCTGGGACAGTGTTGAAATATCCTTTTTTCTAGCTACAACATAATTGATTTCATGAATATGGATTGGATAGATAATCTTGTTAGTAAAACAGTTGATATGGATTGTTTCTTGCTTACAATAAAATATAATAAATAGGTAACTTTTAAACTAATTGGTGAGAACTGAAAAGATAGAACATATGTGAAAAAACAAATAGAGTATGTTGTTCTTTCTTTTTTCTTTTTTGTGCTATGAATTAGAAGAATTGTTACAGCGATTTCATAGTTTAACAAAGAACAATGGAATGTATCTCTGACCTGTTTCTTAGCTTCAACAATCATAAGCAAATCTTGAATTGCAAATTCATCATTGAGTGGATCAATAAATGTGGCCTGGGAGGCCTTCATTGGATGACTTCCTTTTGGGCCTGGTCAAACGATGTTTCTGAATAAATAGAGTGGTGGCTCGTCCTGTGCAAGCTGTTGTTGCACTTGTAGAAAGAAGTTTTTATAATTGTCGTTGACTTGAAACTGTGAGAATGAAAAAGAAAAAGTCAGGAAAAATGGTATAAATAATTTGCAATGGACAAATACATATAAACTTAGAGGAAAGTGCAGTTGTATCAGCAATTAACAATGAAATGACAAAAAAATAAAATTAATATGAGCTTTGGAAAGAACAAAAGCAAGTTGACAGTACAGTTGCATAGTCATTTGGAGTTTCACCATCCCTGATGTAGAAATCCAATTGTTTGTTTTTGTATTCGCATGCAACTACTATAGCAGCAACTGAACCAACAACATATGCCTCATCAGATGAAACTAGCTCGGCAATTGTAGTGTCTGGAGGAAGACAACGTGTTTTACATACTTGATCTATTGTTTCAATGTGGTTGGAAGGCAATATTGCTATGGAGTTTATAGCATCTCCACGATCATATTGGCCTCTTTTCTTTAATTCAAATCCAATAATTTGGACACTTTTTCCAGGCAACAAGAAGTTGCCAAATCTGTTGATGAGGTTATCATTCATGGTAATAGTAATTGTCTTGAAACCATGTTTGTCTACAAGGTCTGCATGCAGAATCTTTGTCTTCACAGGCGAATTTTGTGTTCGATTTTGTGCAGGGCCATAGACAATTAAAATATCTCCCTCAAAAACATTGCAATGAGACATAGTACATAACTCTACAATAGATGAAGCTTGAACAAGTGCTTGCTTTAATCTGTGAACATAAGAAGATGGAACACAGAAAGCAGCAATTAAATTTTAAAATTGTCTATTGTTGGTAGCTATGTATACACAATTACATTATTTCTAGGCAAGGACATGAAAAAGAATACAGATTATGTACAAGAAAATTGGTGAAATAAATTAACTTAGATTTAAGTAGAAGAGGAAAAAATTAAGAAACAGAAATCTAAGACAAAAAATAAATGACTAGGTTCGATGCAAAGCAACATTACCTCTTTGGACTGGTTGTTTTTGCATTGGAAATGGGAAATGAGGCTTCTGCAATTGATTATGTCTTTGCAATGTCTTGTGAAGAAGAAATATTTGCTTCGGCAGATGGGGTGCTTAATGCAGATGTCATTGCAACAATGATCTGCTTCTGGAAAATTTCTTTGTCTTGTCTATATTTTCTGAATACGTTTTTTTTTTTAACCGATTCTGAAAAACGATCTAGATCTGAAAACATTAGTAGTCACATGCAAAGCATAGATCTTTATAGATATAGACTAAAGCAAATTGAATTGTCAATAATTTTGGAAAGGGATATTGCATTGAGTTTTGGCATATAAGAAAGAAGAAACAAATGTGTTGATGTCAATAACTATAATTTGAATATCTATGAATAGAAGTACATAAGATTGAGGTTTGTTTGAGTAATGTTTCGGATTAATCAATAGTTAATGAATAAAATAAAATAAATTGTAAAGAGTTTAGGTAACTGCATTTGAAACATAATGCTGCAAAAGAACAAAACATTGATTCTTGTCTATAAAAGTAGACAAAAAGCTATTGTTTGATGTTTATAGCTGAAGCAAAAATGTTTTTTTTCCTCTTGTTTTGTTTTTTTTAATTTTTTTTTTCAAATTATTGTGCATAGATAATAGTCAATGCATATTATCCAATGGTCGTTACAAATAATGGATGGCATGTCAGAGTATGCATGAGGAAAAAGAAAATTGGAGGTTGAAAAAGCAAGGGAATTGGGCAATACTTTGTTCATTGCAAAAGAAAAGAAAGAAGTTAATTGCCAAATGCTGGTTTGCTTTTTTATATAGATTTTTGCTTGTAGTTTCAAAAATTGAGAATCAATGTCTTTGAAATTTCAAAAACTCAAATAAAAGAAGGCAAGGACGATATCATGGATATATTCTTTGAAATATGCAATGCAGGTAGATTATATTGAATCAAAAGGAATTGATAAAAAATAGCTAAAATGGTCAGACCAATATGCATCTGAGATAGTAAATGAAATTGTATCAAGATCTAAATTTGTCCAAAAATGATCAATCACAGAATCATAGCTAGTTGTGATATGACTTGTTTTTAACTTCAGGTTTTTTGTTTGCATATATGACTGGATTAATTTTTTAGTCATTGTTTCCTTCAACATGTCGATGTTGAAGTCACCGACAAGAACAATAGGCATTTTCGTATTATTGTTTTGTGACAAAATGCAATTGAGTGCACAATTGACTTTGTCAAATTCAGTATTTGGTTTGATATATATATTTATAATCTTCATGGTGTTGTTATGAAGTTTAAGATCAATGACAATTGCCTCAACGAATTTTTCATTGTATGTTGCGGTTTGCAAGATTGGAATCCCTTTTTTGACAGCTATTATGAGACCATGCACTGAATAAGTTGCAATGCATGTGTATTGGTTTGCAAACACGGTGTGCATGGGAGGCGAATGCAAATGGGTTTTTTGCAGGCATAGAATGTGTGATTCTAATAGTTCAGTGTCATGTGCAATGTCCTCAATGTGCAGGACCATACTACGTGTATTAAGTGAACATATAATAAGATGTTGATTACAAGGAATTGACTTTAGACCATATTGAAATTGCAACGGTGCATCTTTTATTAATCTAGTTGATTCGACAAGTACTTTTGATGAAACAATAAAGTTCTTTTGTTCTAATTTGTTTACAAGATAGAGACAGTCAATGGTTTTTACATGAGAAAGTGCAGTGTAAACAAGGCCATGCCTTGTAACCCCTTTTGGATCAAATGCAACTTTTTCAAGTGTCAAACCTTGTGCTCTATGCATTGTTCTAGCACATGCCAATTGAATTGGGAATTGTATCCTAACAAAATATCTTTTATTGCCAACCAAGATCTGTGTTGATATTCTTTTGATAGGTGTCCAAGTATGGTTTATAGAATTGTTGTATAGACAATGCATATTAGTACGTGTAATTGCACCTATCTTTGGACTAGGAAACTCAAGCCAGATAACGTATGAGCAGGTTTTGTCGTAGTGCCGGAAAATAGCTTCCGTTCCATTTACAAGTCCATCTTCAATGAGATAGTTTCCACCAATCAATTCAACAAGCATGTTTTTTTTTAATACAATTGATTGGGGAAGTTGATTTGTGTTTTTCCGTTCATAATTGACATCAGCTTCATCAATTTTTCTGTCATGTGCTATGAATGTGAATGCTTCTGTTTCTACATATGACAACATTTTTGAATTATGGAAATCGAAATCTTTGTTCCGATAATACAAGAATGGAAATGTCGGATCAATAGGTGCTGGTCTATGACAATGTGCATTTAAATATTGAATATCGCTAGCTAACTGTAGGCCTTTTCTGATTCTATTTAAAATTGATATGAAAATGTCATTTTCTTGTCTAACAACCTTTGTAAGTTCATAATATTTTATATTGTCAAGCCAAAAACTATATGGGAACTTGTCTTGTCGGAAAGTTGGAAATTCAAAAATCCAAGAATCATGTACAGGTTCAGCTTGAAATAAATCACCACGGAAAATTACATCAACACTTCCAAATGGATTTGTTGGAGCATGCTTGATTTCGCGCATACGTTTGTCTATGTTATAAAGCATATGTGAACCTATTAAAGACACTTATGCTTGAAGTTGATCAAAATATTTTGTAAGAATATCTAATGTATTTGAACTTAATGGGAGCAAGTTGCCAGAATTCAGGGGAAGTTTAAAAGCAGAATGGACAGTGATGCCATCAACATTGTATGCTTCTTTTCCAGTAAGTGCTGCAATGAGCCCTTTTCTTTTCAATGGGTCACTTCCAAGTGATTTATCATACAACAGAACAAGAGCATTGAAAAGAGCTTTTGCAGTATGTGTTTTCCCTGTACCAGCACTTCCTGTTAGAAATAAGTGTATTGGCTTGGAAGGATTGGTTTTTTTTCTAGTAACAATCTCTTTTACTATAGACTGTTGTTCATTGTTTAGGTTTCTTCTTATTGCAATATATTGTTCCATGTTAGGTAGAAAAGGTTTTTCTTTGAAATTGCA
This sequence comes from Larix kaempferi, assembly GCA_027924585.1. Lineage (NCBI taxonomy): Eukaryota > Viridiplantae > Streptophyta > Pinopsida > Pinales > Pinaceae > Larix > Larix kaempferi. The sequence goes on from BSBM01001646.1 coordinate 18,347,332, forward strand.
AAGGTTTAGGTCTTGTTGTAGACTAGTTCTTTTTTTATGAAGAAGATCATTATGGATATCAATTTTTTGAAAAGCCATGGAATCATACATGGGTTCCGATGTTGCTTTAGAGGAATTAGCAACTTCCAATTGTGTTTCGACAATATCCTTTGCAATGTCAAGATCACCCCATTTGCTTGTTACTTTAGGGAAGAATGTTTGCTCAACAATTGATATTTGTGACTTGTATTGCTCATATGCTTGTGTCCAAGTTTGAAGCGAATGAGTCAGGAAGTTGTCTAGGTGTCTAAAATGGACAAAGAGCAATAGCTTTTCCCGTGCAAAGTTTTCTCGATCTTTTTCTTGTCTATATCGTATATATCGAATAATGCATGGCCTATTTCTTTTGATTGTTTTTCCGTCTATGAAGCAATAAAAGGAAGCATATTCAGCAAGACTAAGAGTTTCAAGTTCACTAGGACGTTCAATGTATCTATCTATTATTGAAGGGCAAAGTATGTCTTCAGATTCATCTGATTCTTTTTTCAATAGAGATGGTTTTTTCAAGGCAACAACTCGTTTATCGTCAGGATCAGTGTTGATGAAAATTGTTTTTCTTGATGATGAATGCAAAGGAAAAGAGAGAATAATATGGACTGCTTGTCTAATTGACATTTGATGCATGTTTAAGAGCGTGTTTCCTAATTTGCGTATTGTTTCGAGTTGTCCAGATTTGTTTGCAATTGACTCTTCCTTGATCTTCTTTAATGCCTTTGTCATAGGTCTGTCTAGTTTTGTTATATATGAAGTTACATATGTTTCCGTAGCATAAGCATCTAAAATGAATTGAGCATCAGTATTTGCTTGCCACAATTTTGGAATGTTCTTTGCAAATGCATTTATCCAAATATCCGATGGATGTCTTTTTAGCAGTAGCGTAGGTTGGTTAATCAAGGAACGTAGTAGCACAATGTAGTTGTCTTTGTCCAAATTCAACTTTTGAAGAAATGATTCAAAGCATATGTTTTTTTCATATTGGTTAGATTCAAGAGCAGAAGTAAGGAGTTTTGTTTTTTCATCGAGATTGTTCGGCTCATTGTCATTGGGTTCTAAAATTGTTGTAGCATCGATCGAAAACATAGGAAATCGGAATCTGCAACTAGAACGTCGATGTTTTCTACATGCATGTGTGTGTCGATGGGTTTGAATCTTTTTTAATTCTTCAGTAAGCAAAGAAGAATCTGTTGAAATATATTTGTCAACAAAAGTTGTTATTTCATGCTTAGTATTTTTACCATATACTGGTGCATTCTCAATCCAAAGAAAACCATGATCATGTTCATTTCCTCTTTGTTGAAATTCAGTTGTGAAAAAGTAATCATTCACGGTTCCAAAGAGAGAGTTGTTTTTCAATATCAATGACTTCATCGAGTTCATTTTGTGTCTATAATAGCGACTGCAAATGACAGGATGGTTTCTAATCAAAGCATCGATATCATTTTTTGAGGAAAATAATGTCGAATTGGAATTGTTTTTTGTTTGAAGATGTTGTAAAGCATTGCACAATAGTTTCCATATGTGTTCTGCAGAAGTGAAGCTAACAAAGAAATTTGGTGGCCCTAGTTGCCTAACCATTGAAAAAATATCTTTCCTCATGTTTTCAAAATAGTCTGGAGATGTTCGAATAGTTTTCAAGGTACGAAATGCAATTGGAGACTTTACAATGTTCTCAAGATTGTTTTGTGACTTGACATCTTTTGCCTTTAGTTTTTTCCCTTTCAATTCACCTATGCGAATAGATATCCATGCAGCATTAGAAATTTGTTGTATCAATACTTTGACTGTCTTAAAGAACAAGTTTGTAGGATGAGCTTCAAAGGCCATACTTTCATGTTGTAGCTCCCATTGGAATATTTGCTGATGTCGATACCACTTGTAGATGTCATCTGGTCGACTACATCTATAGAAAAGTGTTGGGAAATTAAGCTCCTCAGAGAATTTGTCCTAGAAAATGCCTAGAGGCTTCTGGTTTTCATCAGGTGCAATTTCTAGAAGCTTGGTAGACAAATCGTCAATAAGCTGTGTTTCAGCATAACCATGGACCAATGTTTCAGTTGTTGCATCAAACTCTGCGTCGGCAATGTTCTTGTTGCTTTTATCCGAACTTGTGGAGCTGTTTTCATCGTCAATGGAATTGTCAAATGGAAAGTCAATGGCCTCCTTCATTGCTAGCTCTGTGAACTTTGCCTCCCAATCAAGAACGATACAAATTTTTTCTAATTTGTAAAGATCTGTAGTACAAAGACTTTTCAATGCAACCATGACAATATTAGGACGCACATTTCCAACGATGTAAGCATTTTTGTATTCCAATCTTCGTTTCAACATAATTCCAATAGTCATGTCATCATCAAGGTTTCTTGTCAAAACCTTTTGTATCTTGTCCAAAGACGAGGGGATGTTTATAATTGCACCAGTCAAGCCTAATTGAGCTCGTTTGTAACCAAGTTGACATATTTGGGAAAATGCAATTCTTGGAGAAACAAGGCGTTCTTTCAATGGGGTTAACATATCTACGGATGCTAATGAAGTGTTACGTCGAATATTTAATGGAACTGCAAATACAGGAATCTGTCTATTAGACACATTTTTTTTGCAAAATCTGCAAATGTACAGGTCAAGTGCAAAAGAGGCTGGCATATTCATCCAAGGCAATGAGTTCAATGAAAATAGCATTTTCTCATTGATACAACGTATGTCTTTTCTAAAATGCAAGAGTTCGCATATGCAACATGCATTCGTAGGTGTATCTTCAATTGCTTTTAAATATTGAATTGTGGCTTGTTCTGCTTTTTGTTTTTGTTTTTGGTTTTTGAAAGCTTCCATTGCTGCAAAACGCATATCACTTTTTGTTGAGCGAAGGTTCTTGAATGGTTGCTTTGGATTATGCCCAAGTATATCGATATTTTCATCGCACCAGTCCACATTGATATCAGGCATAGCTATTTTCGTGTCCAATATCTTTGTATTCGCTATCATCTGTTTTTTCATTTGACAATGTTTTTGTAAATTGTCATTTGTTTTTTTTTTTCTTGTGTTTGTGCATCTATTGAATATGTTCTATTCACATTATGGCTGGGAGGGATTTTTTATTGGTTGATATTGGCTTGTTCTGGTTTTGGTTTTTGTTTTCGTCTTTTGGAATCTTCGATTGTTGCAAAACACATATGACTTTTTGTTGAGCGAAGGTTCTTGAATGCTCGCTTTGCATTTTGCTCAAGGATGTCGATATTTTCATCGACCCAGTCTACATTGATATTAGACATATTTTTTTTTATGTCCAATGTCTTTGTATTCTGTATCATTTGTTTTTTCATTTGACAATGCTTTTGTAAATTGTCATATGTTTTTCTTTTTTGTTGTGTTTGTGTATCTGTTGAATATGTTTTATTGATGTTATGACTGGAAGGAATTTTTGATTGATTGGTCTTGTTGTTATTATTTGCATCAATATACAAGTCATTTGACATTGTTGTTTCCATGTTGAAAGAACCTATGTCAAAGTTTTTTTTAACTAGTGGATGAAAATGCAAATGACCTTTGCATGTTTCATGTTGCAACAGGAAAATGTCTTTTGTAGATCTTTTTGTTGATTGATATTGATCCTTAATGTTGCAAAAACATGTGTCCCAAATGAAAATATTTATTTTCAACATCTCACACATCCATTGAATTGAAATTTACAGCCTTCTATATGTCCAATGCTAAAAGGCTCAACCAAATTTAGCACAAATGTTTGCCAACTAGAAACAGTACAAGTTTCATTTACCATAGACAATGGCAAGTATGTAGCCAGGCATTTCAATGCTCTATTGTCATTGGATTGTATGCAATTGAAGAAGGTTTGGGCTATTGTCTTTCGAAGAGTACTCATGTCAAAGATGTTAGACAACTTTGAAACCGATTCAAACAAAGAGTCAGAACAATGACCTTGAATGGTTGAGAAAATGTCAAAATCTTGTTGTATAAGTATTTGTCTGAAAGTTTGAATCTCTGTCCAAGTCTCTGGACAAGATGTGTTGAATATGTCAATTGATAATTGCTGAATTGCAATATTTTCAATGACACATGATTTGTAGCTTAACAATGGTTCGAAGTGACCAACAGAAGGTATATGATCATGAAACAAAATGCTATAGCAGTAACCAGGAAGAGTAGAATTGAAATAGAGATATCTTCTTTTTGTTGAAAAAGACCAAACAGGGACAGGTGCATTCAACCAATTCGCAAACCATTTTATGCAAAATATATCACCCCATAATCCATACGCATTGTTATTATCTGAAGCGCAAGCTGACTGAGACATCCGTTGTAGATAAAGATTCTTGTCTTTTAAACCATGTAGCTGGAACAAATAATCAGGTGAAAGTTCCAAGTTTGATGAAGATATTGCAAGAGGATCTCCTTGAGCCTGCTGATGGGAGAAATGATTAATAATTGCTTCTCTTATCTCTATCGATGTGTATCGAAAATGCAAAAGAACGGCAAACGAATTGAACAAGCAATCTCCATTTTGGAAATGGAAAGCTTGCAACCGCAGCAAATGATTTTTTGACAATGCAATATCAATTGCATCATCAACTTTGTCTTTTGTTGATAAGACTTCTGAAGCACCAGGTTGCAAGTGCATAGATCTTAACATATTGACTAATCAACTAGATTTAGTCGCTCGAACTGCAAGTAAGAACATGCAATAGAAAGGAAAAACAAATCAATTAAAGTATTTGAAATCGAAAATGAAAAATGTAACAATTTATAAGAATAACAATTTAAGAGGAGACTTGGGCTAGTGCATAAAATTGTCAATCTTCACAACTTCATGAATGCATTTAGTTATTGCATAAAATATCTCTTGACATGATTGACAATGCAATCGATATACAATGCATCGACAATGGTTCTAGATTTGCAATGGTTCAAGATCTGGAGATGGATTTGGAATAGGGCTAGATCTGTATTTGGGTATGGATTTGGAGGTAGATAAATGTAATTTGCCTTTTTTTAGTTGGGAAAAGAGATGGAACCCAGATATGCTTGGATTCCTAATGGTTTAGGGAGTTCACTCAGGTACCAATGCTGTCTGACGGCTTGTATGTTGGGGAATTACCCCTCACTTCACGGCCCAGGTAAAACTGATAACCGCTTTGCCATGAACGACAGTTGTTGGTTCACCTCACGGGTGGGCACTAGTCAATCAGGCAGGGGTCGTTGCCCATTTCACTGGCAGGTCCTCTCAATGAGCCAGCTACTCCAGGGTTCCTGTGGTACTCCTCACAATGAGTTTTAGGGCTATGCCCAAGTACTTCCCACAGTTAAGCAACCAGGAATTATTCCCGGTTTTGAACATGCAATTGAAATGAACAATACAAATGCAAGGAAAAAATGGAAGAAATTTGAGCCGATTTAGCATTAGAAAGTTCTATCATATCAGATATAAGGAACATGTAACAATTAACTAAGTAAATGCCAAAATAATAGAACACTTAGCATTCAATTAAAGCATGTTTGTAAACTTAAAAAAAATCAATGTTTATGGAATGTTTTATAATTAAACACATAATTCAAATCATATTTTTACATAGGATCGATTTCAAGTTTCTTGTTGTTAGTTTTTCTCATGCCATTGAAATTCAATTGATGACAGATGAAATTGGCATCAGAATATTCTATCCATTTAATCCGCATTAACTCACCACCACCACTAAGCCAATAGTCGCAAGTTATGTGCTATATATCTTCGGAATATGACTAGTAAGTCTGTATTAAAACATATTTTTACATACCATATGTAGTATCTAATATATATGAGCTTTATGAATATAGTTTACATAAAGTCTATAGCCAGGTTGATATGAATTACTCCAATATTGAGTATGCATTTTATATGACGACAAACATAGTAATTGCAACAACAATACTAATTACAACCATTACAACAATAAGCCTATCTATTATTCCTAATTACCAAGTTGTTTTCATATACGACATATTACAAATACTCTATGTGTTTCTAAAGATATGGCAATGGGATGTGGGCAAGGAGAAGAGTTATTTACAGAAGGCATTTTGACAAATAAAGAGGGAATGCAATGACATATACAAGTACTAGTAGCTAGACCTTGTAGTTAAGGTAACAAAGGTAAAAATTAGAACAGGATAAAGACGATAGCTTGCTTACTACATATATGTTGTAAAGGAGTTGCATATGTTGTACACAAAATTACAAATGTCAACAACAATGCCATGTTCAATTATTCATTTATGACATAAGTTGAATGGAAAACCTAAATCGATAGCTATGTTTTTTTCATTTTCAAGGTGGTTTTCCTGTGCTTTGTTCGAGGTGTTTAATGCGAGGTATGAGCTCGGTTGTCCTTCATATGCGTAGGTTTTGTCATTGTGGTTCTAGCAACTATGGGATTTTTGTGGGTCATCCTTCCGCTTTTGTAGGTGCCAGTGTGGAAAGAGGTTGGCTATGGCAATACTGCGATTTCACGATTCACCTGTCATTCTCGTGGTTCATATATCAAATTCAACGCCAATGGCGGACTTCCTCTTGTACAATTTCAAGGTGGTTTTTTTTGTGTTTAGTTCAAGATGTTTAATGCGAGGTATGGACTGGGTTGTTCTTCATATGCATAGGTTTTGTGTCGTTGCAAATCATAGCCAAAGCAAGTGCAATGTCGATGACATTGGCACCTAGTGGCTCTTGCAAGTGTATTCTCTTCCATGAAAGCAGAATATGAAACTGTAACAGAAGTTGTTTGTAAATTCAAAAAATTGAGAATTAGCTTTATCAATGTTGCTGTTGAATAGATGGGACTCATAACCATATTTTGTCAGTTCTAAAAAGTACTAAAGATACTAAAGGATAATTTGTTGAAGAAGCATGGAATCCAAGCAGCAACTAGGTTGATCCATGCACACAGAAAGTGAAGAAAACAAAAATAAAAATGATGAAAAAAATGCATGAAGTCATAGGTGAGAAAGCTAAATCCATAGCTATGTTTTTTTTTTGTTTTGAAGGTGGTTTTCCTTTTCTACGTTCGAGGTGTTTAATGCGAGGTATGGGCTAGGTTGTTCTTCATATGCACAAGTTTCGTTGCTATGGTTCTAGCAACTGTGGGATTTTTGTGGGTTTTCCTTTCGCTTTTGTATGTGCCAGTGTGGAAAGAGGTTGGCTATGCCAATACTACGTTTCCACAGTTCACCTGCCATTCTCGTAGTTCAAATGTCAAATTCGGTGGCAATGGTGGAGTTCCTTTGGTCCAATTTCAAGGTGGTTTTTTCCTGTTTAGTTCAAGGTGTTTAATGCGAGGTATGGGCTGGATTTCTCTTCATATGCGCAGGTTTCGTGTCGTTGCAAATCATAGCCAAAGCAAGTGCAATGTCAATGGCATTGTTACCTAGTGGCTCTTCCAAGTGTATCCTCTTCCATGGAAGCAGAATATGAAGCTGTAACACAAATTGCTTGTAAATTCAAATAATTGACAATGTGCTTTACCAATGTTAGAGTTGAATTGATGGGACTCACAACCATATTTTGTCACAACTAGAAAGTCCTAAAGATAGTAAGGGATGATTTGTTGAAGAACAATGGAACCCAAGCAGCAACTAGCTTGATCCATGTACAGACAAAGTGAACAAAACAAATGCAATGTCAATGACATTTCCACCTAGTGGCTTTTCCAAGTGTATCCTCTTCCATGAAAGCAAAATATGAAGCTGTAACAGAAATTGCTTGTAAATTCAAATAATTGACAATGTGCTTTACCAATGTTAGAGTTGAATAGATCGGACTAACAACCATATTTTGTCACAACTAGAAAGCACTAAAGATAGTAAGGGATGATTTGTTGAAGAACCATGGAACGCAATCAACAACTAGCTTGATCCATGTACATACAAAGTGAACAAAACAAAAATAAAAAATGATGAAAAAATGCGTGAAGTCATAAGGCAGCCACATTTCAAGAAAATATAATAAGAAATATACATATATATATTGATGGATCAAGGTCGATTGAATTATTGAAAGGAAAATTGATTAGTAAAACTTCTAGCTATTGCAAATCATAAGTCAAAGCAGATACTAAATGTTAATAGCAAGTTGATTAATAAAGTACAACTAGAAAGCACTAAAGATAGTAAGGGATGATTTGTTGAAAAACCATGGAACCCAAGGACCAATTGGCTTGATCCATGTATCCACAAAATGAAGAAAAGAAAAATAAAAATGATGAAAAAAATGTGTGAAGTCATAGATCGGCCCCATTTGAAGAAAATAGAATAAAAAATATACATATACATATTGATGGATCTGCCTCAATTAAATTATTGAAAGGAAATAAATATCTAAAATGGAAATAAGAAGTAAAATTTCTTATTTTTTATTCATGAATTGGGTCTGCTGCAAAAAGTAGAGGTCATGGTATCTACTGCTCCTAGGACAATCCATGGCTGATTTTGTGCCAGGATTTTTGTTTTAAAATAACTGATCCATACTCCTTGAAGAAGTCACAGTTTTCATGGTTCTTTTGTCTTTTGCATGTTTAAAATTTCCCTAAGTCAGGCAGGCTCACTTCTTGGCCTTCAGCAGCCCTATTAAGCGCAGGCATAGTTTGTAGCAACTTTCAGCAGCCCTATTGAAGACACCCTATAGTTACAGCACTATGTAACAGGTCCTCTTTTATGCACACGATTTTTCATACAGAGTCTGTCCCAGCAACCCTATTAAGCGCAGGCATAGCTTGCAGCAACTTTCAATAGCCCTATTGAAGACACCCTATAGTTACAACACTCTGTAATAGGTCCTCTTTTATGCACATGATTTTTCATACAGAGTCTGTTCCAGAATTTGTACACATCCACAGGCTCCAACAAATCTGGAGAAGGCATGTACAAGTCACTACAGCTCAGCAAGAGATCACGGCACTGTCAGCTGTGTACACACCAGTGAACAGTGACATCACATGATTGCACATGTTGACTAGTGGCAGTTTGCAGCAGTAACTAATTTTGAGAGAAGCAACAATTACAAATAGTCTAAGTATAAAGAGATTACACAAATGAATAAATTGCCCAGTCTAAGCTCTGAATTCTGTATGAGTGTAGATGAAATGATTTCAATTTTCATTAGTAATGTATCATATTCATTTGATGGTGGTAGATATCTGATAGCTAGCCAATCTTCAAAGACCAATCTATTTACTTCCATCAATGTAAATGAGAAGGATATGAGATCTGTGGGTTGTCCTATGTTTATTTATGTCTAATCAACGATAATAAATCGCTATTTATTTATATCTTCTAAATTTGTGGGGATATGCATTATGTCATGTCCCAACTTCTGCTGCCAAATTTTAAAATTTTAACACTTAGCATCTCCTAGGTTTTGAAGATGGAACCTAGTGACAGCTTAGGAACATTCCATATCACTTGCAATCTATAGGTAACAATGCAGGGAGATTCTCAAGAAGGGAGGGTTCCCAAGAAGTGCCTTATTGCAAGGGACCATTTTGCAAATGGGTCCCAATCCAATGGCAGCAGCCAAGGATTCTTCCACGTTCTTGATACCGCCAAAAAAAATTAAAATAGGAAAAAAATGGTTTTTTATTTGCTTCTTTTTAATAAACAATGGCCTCTGCAATAGACTTTTCAAATAGTTATCGACATTTATTACAGCTATTCATAAACAATTTCTTAATACACAAGGCCAAACTCTTGCATATCCTACAGGTTTTGGAAGCTAACATATCAGCCATAACTTTCGCAGAAGGAACAACTACAAACGTTGAAACATTTAAATACAGTCTAAAATCCAGCAAAGAAGCACCCTGTTGCGAGCACTGAAACTGACGTCACATGGCAGATAGTTTAGGGATAAAGAGTTTACACAAATGAATAAATTGCCTACTATGTACTCATAATTCTATATGAGAATAGATGAGATGATTTCAATTTTCATCAGTAACATACCATATTCATTTCATGATGCTAGATATTTGATAATCGGCCAATCTTCAAAGCTTCATCTATTCACTTTGATCAATGTAAATGAGAAGGGTATGAGATCTGTGGATTGCCTTGTGTTTATTTATGTTTAATCAGCGATAATAAACTACTATTTATTTATATCTTCTAAATTTGTGGGGGCATTGGTTCTCTCATGTCCCATCTTCTCTCATGTCCCATCTTCTGCTGTCCTCCGAAAATTGGACACAGCAAGTCCCCAAAACCCATTCCCCTACTCTCTTTCTTTGAAGAAACATGGATTCGATAACTAAATTTAGACACAAAGCATCGTCATTGGCCCAAGCATACACAATCATATTTCTGTTTTAGAAAATTAAATAAAGGAAATGAATGTGTACTTCCAAAAAGAATGAAAAGCACACAGTTTCCTCCCATTCTTAATAACAGAAAAAGACAATGTTTTGTACTTCCAAACATACACAGAGAAGCTAGATTCCAGTTGTTTGGTCAGAAAAAGTTTTGTCCTTCCAGGCATATAAATAGAAATTAGATTTCAATAATTTGATCAGAAAAATGTATTTTGCAAAACTGAACCATCTATGAATCAAACAAAAGTCCTTCAACTTTCAACATTTGCAAAAATGCAGAAACATGAGTAATCTCAGGTGTTTACAAAACGCAGAGACATGAGTAACCTCAGATCTTTGCAAACTGCCTCAAAAAAACATAAGCACACTCAACCTGTTGACATGCTATGCATAACTCTCTAAATTTGCGGGGCCATGGGTTCTCTCATGTCCCATCTTCTGTTCTCCCCCAAAAATTGAGCAGAGCAGGTCCCCAAAACTCATTTCTCTACTCTCTTACCTTGAAGAAACATGGATTTGATAACTAAATCTAGACAGCAAGCATCGTCATCGACTCAAGCATACACAATCAGCTTTCTATTTTAGAAAATTAAATAAACGAAATGAATCTGTACTTCCAAAAAGAATGAAAAGCACACAGTTTTCGCAAACTGCCTAAAAAAAACATAAGCACACTCAACCTGTTGACATGCTATGCATAACTCTCTAAATTTGCGGGGCCATGGGTTCTCTCATGTCCCATCTTCTGTTCTCCCCCAAAAATTGAGCAGAGCAGGTCCCCAAAACTCATTTCTCTACTCTCTTACCTTGAAGAAACATGGATTTGATAACTAAAGCTAGACAGCAAGCATCGTCATCGACTCAAGCATACACAATCAGCTTTCTATTTTAGAAAACTAAATAAACGAAATGAATCTGTACTTCCAAAAAGAATGAAAAGCACACAGTTTTCGCAAACTGCCTAAAAAAAACATAAGCACACTCAACCTATTGACATGCTATGCATAACTCTCTAAATTTGCGGGGCCATGGGTTCTCTCATGTCCCATCTTCTGCTTTTCCCCAAAAATTGAACACAGCAGGTCCCCAAAACTCATTCCTCTACTCTCTTACCTTGAAGAAACATGGATTTGATAACTAAAGCTAGACAACAAGCATCGTCATCGACTCAAGCATACACAATCAGCTTTCTGTTTTAGAAAATTAAATAAGGGAAATGAATCTGTACTTCCAAAAAGAATGAAAAGCACACAGTTTTCTCCTATTCTTGATAAGAGAAAAAGACAATGTTTTGTACTTCCAAACATACACAGAGAAGCTAGATTCCAGTTATTGGATCAGAGAAAGTTTTCTCCTTTCAGCCATATAGACAGAATTTAGATTACAATAATTTCATCAGAAAAATGTATCTTGTAAAACTGAACCATCTATGAATCAAACAAAATTCCTTCAACTTTCAACATTTGCAAAATGCAGAAACACGAGTAACCTCAGGTCTTTACAAAATGCAAAAACATGAGTAACCTCTAGTCTTTGCACGCTGCCTAAAAAAAACATAACCACACTCAACCTGTTCATATGTTATGCATAACTCTATACAAGAACCAAAATTTACATCTCACAAAAAATATCTTGCAAATATCCAAGAAATATAGAGAGTTCGGGAAATCTGATGAGTCCAACGAATCCAGAGTCTGAAACTCAAAATTGTATTTTCATTGCAAGGGAAACGGATATGGGTGATCCAGATATCCAAGCACTGGCAGACCAACCCACCAAAGAATATTCAGATTGTCGATGGAATATGGAGACCAACTCACCAAAGGGAAACTTTTTGTTTTGGTTTTATTATTATTTTTAATATGGATTTTTTTAATGGAATTGACAATTTTTGGTTTTTGTCAATTTTGAATTTTAATGGTATCCCAGACTCGAGTGTCAAATTTTCCATTTCGAAAGGCCTTAACTTGAGACCACTCTCGATGACACAGTTCCGGAGATCCGACTTTCACGACTAAAGAGAGCTTGTCCCAAATGTAATAATGACTGTAGATCTATGCGCCGAAACTATACCGACCATCATATCTACATGATTAGTTAACAAGTTGTGGAGAGGTGTAAGACTAATCTTACCTTCCGAACTGATACTATAAAGTATCAACGTCATCCAATGCCGATAAAAAATGAGGGCTAAAACAGTGAACAAGGGAAACATAAAAACATTGTCACCATGCTCATTCATATATAACTCAATAGATCCATCAATAGAAAATGGAAAGAGGAGAGCAATAAAACAGAAAATAAGTACAAATTCGATCAATTCAATTCAAGCCCTACTGCTCCAAATTACACGATTACAATGCCATGGTGTGGTTTAAATACACAGCCGGAAGATCAATTATGTTCCACAAAGAAGGGGATCGGATCTTCCCTTATCAAAACAAATCAGATCTAATTCCTAAACTATTCTAACTCCCTGATTTACACTATATTTGGAAAAGTTGTGTCCTATATGGCTGACAGAGGTCACAAACAACTGGCTCCTCCTCTAACTAGTTTACTCTAGAACCCTATTAATTAAAATTTTAATTCTTAAAATAAAGAGACAATGCTACTGCATGAAGGGCTGACATTCATAATCATCCATAGACAAACATCAAGAGACATAACAACACATACTAATAGCATCCATCAACCACACTTCAACATGAAGCAAAGCTCTAGCATCAAGAACCTCAAGGCATAAATCAGCTTCATCAACCTGTAACCGCCACTGAAAGTGTGACAAAAATCACATGCAGACATCCATGTGAATATGGGGGGGGGAACAAGCTGTAAAGGAAGCCTTTTACAGGTTTGTGACGGGTGGCAAAACAAATTCACATGCTTTGATGACTGGTAATGAAAGTAGCAGCAGCACTTTGGGCATAAGACATAAATCAACCACATCAACCTGTAATCCCCACTGAAAGTGAGACAAAAATCACATGCAGACACCCATGTGAAAATGGGGGGGTAACAAAGTGTAAACGAACAAAGCCCTCTATAGGTTTGTGGCAGGTGACTGAACAAATTCACATGATAAATTATTCTAGAACCCTATTAATTAAAATTTTAGTTCTTAAAATAAACAGACAATGCTTCTGCATGACGGGCTGACATCCATAATCATCCATAGACAAACACCAAGAGATATAACAACACATACTACTAGAATCCATCAACCACACTTCAACATGAAGCAAAGCTCTAGCATCAAGAACCTTAACGCATAAATCAGCTCCATCAACCTGTAACCCCGACTGAAAGTGTGACAAAAATCACATGCAGACATCCATGTGAAAATGGGGGGGGGTAGCAAGGTGTAACGGAAGCCTTTTACAGGTTTGTGACGGATGACAGAACAAATTCACATGCTTTGATGATTGGTAATGAAAGTAGCAGTAGCACTTTGGCCATAAGGCATAAATCAGCTACATCAACCTGTAATCCCCACTGAAAGTATGACAAAAATCACATGCAGACACCAATGTGGAAATGAGGGGCTAACAAAGTGTAAACGAACAAATCCTTCTACAGGTTTGTGGCAGGTGACGGAATAGATTCACATGCTTCGATGACTAGTAGTAAAAGTAACAGCAGCACCTTGGCCATGTCAATTTTCAACATCTTTCCTTACAAACGAAATGCAAAATGGTGCTTGAACTACTAGATGTACAACAAAGGAAGGAGTTGTCGTCCCACCACAAGACTAGGTCAATGCAATCACCGACAGGGTGTCCAGGATTGCAGGCTCCAGTTGGTCAATTTATGTGTTCCTGAAGCCCTTCTTCCATGCTCTCGACATATTTGGTCTCCATCTAAAAAAATTAACTTCCTATTTGAATTTCAAAGCTTTAGTTATTCTGTTCACTTCGTTTGACAACACCATGGACAAAAAAATAAACAGACCTAAGCAAACAACACCAATAAATAGCTTTATCGTATGCTCATTTAAGGCGAAAAAACACAACAATTATTCAAACCCATGAACACCATCAATAACTAGAACACAACAAAGGCTTCCATATATGTTTTTCATCAAAGCGACGGTAAAGCACAAGAAGATGCATTCTAAAATGAAACGAAATTCGTTAATTCTCCCAGCAAAAAACCCTAAACGTTGTCTTTTCCTTTCACTCAAAAATTGATCTCCTTCTATAAAAATTAACTTCCTATTTGAATTTCAAAGCTTCAGTTATTATGTTCACCTCGTTTGACAACACCATGGACAAAAAAATAAACAGACCTAAGCAAACAACGTCAACAAATAGCTTTATCGCATGCTCATTTAAGGCGAAAAACACAACAATTATTCGAACCCATGAACACCATTAATAACTAGAGCACAACAAAGGGTTCCATATATGTTTTTCATCAAAGCCACGGTAAAGCACAAGAAGATGCATTCTAAAATGAAACGAAATTCGTTAATTCTCCCAGCAAAAACCCTAAACGCTGTCTTTTCCTTTCACTCAAAAATTGCACAAAAAAATGCAAATACATACCTAGTCCAGCGAACCAGCAACGAGACTTCAAACCAGCGGAGAGCAACAACTGCAGATATCGTCGAAACCGAGTAGCCAACACCAGAACTAAAAATGATAGAAAAGTCTGAACCGGTAATGCCGATAAAATCACAAACAACCCGCCATAAAACGTTGATAAAACCACCCAAAACCCGCCATAAATTACAGCCGGCCATGCCGGAATAAATGCCAAACATAAATTCGCCATGGCGAATTTTTGCTCACCCATAGCCAAATTCTTTGCACTTACAGGAGCGGAAGGACAGCCTCGCATTAAACACCTCACACCGGCATTTATTCCCACAGCCTCACACCGGCACCTACAGGAGCCGAAGGACGACCCACACTGGCACCTACAGGAGCCGAAGAACAACCCACGCATATGAATGAGAAGCCCGGAAGAACAACCGGCGCATACGAATGAGAAGCCCGAACCAAACCCCCGCATATGAGTGATAACCTCCAACCAAACCCCCGCATTAAACACCTCGAACAAACCGCAGGAAAACCACCTCGAACACTGAAAACCGCCTCGGTCACAGCCTCCGAAAAACACGCACCGTGACGCCATCCCGCCGCCGCCTCCTGGGCCACAACGCCCGAGGCTCGCATCACCGCGGACGGCACCAATCAAAACCTAACAAAACAACCCATCGATAATTTTAAAAAAAATGCCAATTTTTCCAAACCTAAAGTTAACTATTACCTCCACCCTGTATTAATCAACACAGACGTCAACTAATGCCCCCGACCGAAAAATAGATGTCGGGGACATAATAGTTTTTTAAAAATAATATTCAAGATTAGATAATTTTGGTTAAAATAATATTAATAATATAAAGAGAGTGTTAAAGTTATGAAAATAATTATGGCAATACTTGGACCCGCGGTTGTACGAAAGGGTGGAGACAACTGGTAGGGGCAACATGGCACTCGACTCATGATTTGCCACCTAACCATTTCATAAGCAATGACAAGGATCATGCATGCGAGGGTAATCAATTTAATGCGTGGAGGATTTAGCAAGTCAAGGGCATGGAGATATAAGACAGTCATAAATCCATCTTATACATTCTAACATCATTATAATAAAAAAATATCCATAGCCATCGTTGACTGTGTAGTTTTGGCTTTCAAGCATCCTATGAGATGGTCTCGAAGAATCTTTGTGCCCCTTTAACAATTGATAATCTTGTTGGTTCCTTTCTCTAAAGATATACTCAAATTTTATTACCTGAAAAAGGCCAGTAAATCTAGATCTCTTCACAAAAGGGAAAAAGTAGAATATTCCTTGGACGTCTCCTCAAACTATCCAATCTATAACTAATTTGGAATCCCCAAAAACTTGTAGTTTCTACACTCCCTTCATATTTTCCAAAACCAAAGACATCTCTAAAGCCATCAACTCTGCTATGTTGTTTGTGTTATTCCCTAGTCCTACAACAAATTTGATCCAATGATGATTATATATATGTTACTACTTACACCTCACAAAGATAGGGTTCCTTGAGAGGCACCATCAAAATATAGCCAGGAGTCGGATCTGTCTACAATTTCCACCATTGTCCTCCTTACTTTCTGAAACTTTTCAACTTGTGGGAAATTTCTAAGAATTGCTAAGCCCTTCAATGCATAAATTGAGGGGGAGATGAGGTTATCCTCAAAGATAGCTTTATTTTTGGAGAGCCAAACCCCCCATATGAAAATGACAAGCAAAGCCAAGTGATCCTTATATATTGCATTGTTTGACCAAGTCTCTAGAACTCCTTCAAGGTTCTATCCTGCCTAAATAAAATGAATGACACGGACCTGTGAAGCATAATCCCATGCATTTCTAATATAAGAAAAAAAAATGAATAAGTGGTCAATGTTCTCACCACTATCTTTGCAGAGAGGAAATCTTCTAGGTCCACACCAAACTTTTTAAAGCATAATGTCCTAAACAGGTACCTTGTTGGATAAGGCTAGCCATAAGAAGATCTTATTCTTTAGGAGACACTTGTACTTCTAGGTAGTAGAAAACCACCTTATTTTCATGTAAATATATTTTCATATTCTCAACTTATGCCTTCAATATATTTTCAAACCACTCAACTTCTGAATATTGGTTTTTGAAATCAATTTTTGTTATCTTTATTATATTTCAAACCACTCAACTTTTCAATATCAATTTATCGCCATGTCCTCTTTTTCCATAAAAAGAATAACATCTTCCTAACTTCAAATTTTGAATAGATTGTGAAATCATTCAACTTTTCAAAAACTACTTTGAACATTAGTTTCTTCTTTGAGAAGTGAAACATCAATGTCTTCTCTTTCAATAAATTCAATAACTACTTTGAACATTAATTTCTTGTTTTAAAGGTAAAAGATCAATGTCTTCTCTTTCAAGAAAGTACGATAAATTATCACTTACAATTAATGCATAATTACATAATAAAAACATTTTCGGTTTCAAAAAATTCAATAACTACTTTGAACATCAATGTTTTTTTGAAAGTAAACAATCAATATCTTCTCTTTCAAGAAAGTACAAAGAGAAAAAATTTAAACCACAATCTCACATGCTAAATATGGTTTTATTTGTAACTTTTTATTGAACCAAGAACAAAAACATTCAATTTTTTTTTTCTAGTGTGCAATGCTCGATCTCTCATCCAACACGACACCTTAACTAACCTCAAAGAATGAAGAGTTATGTCAACAATATAAGGAGTTTTGTCCTAAAAAGAGATGTAAAAAGGTAAGGTAATGAATAAGATAATAAAGATGGATAATTAAGAGAAAGGGTAAAGAGAATTTACAAAGGTGTAGTTTAAATATTCTACATTTTCAACTTTTTTCGAGCATATTTTCCGTCTAATTTTGTTTTTGATTGGAAATCTTTAAAAAATATTACGTAAATTAAAACTTAGAATAAATAGACTACTCCATTTACTAAGCATATCTATGTAACATGAATATTGATATAAAGAAAAGATGAATGGGCCCAAGGTATAAGATAAGATAATATGACAAATAACCTTAACACTTGAGGGTATATATATATATATATATATATATATATATATATATATATCTATATATATATCTATATATATATCTATATATATATATATATATATATATAGGAATAATGGGGTATTGATGTTATATATGTGTGTGTGTGTGTGTGGTATTGATGTTATTTGGCTTGGTCAAAGCAATAAGGTGTTTAGTTTGAGAATGCTTGTGATAGCTAACTTAGTAAAGTAATTATGGAATGTGTAGAATATATATTCTTTGACTTGAATTTGGATTAACCTATGGATTTGGCCAATGTAGGGTTTTCCATAGGAGTAATGAATTTAGTAGACACATTCGGTCGGCAAACATAAATTCAATTTGATCTTTAATGCTTTTAAATCATTACTATAGAGTTTTGGGGGGTTGGAAAAAGGTTTTGTTATTATTCTTGGGTAAGATCTTGGAAATGTGACCAATAATGAAAAATTAGGGTTTGTGTGGGGAGGTGGAAATCAAGTTTTTGGATTTTGAATGGAAGATTTGTTAAATTGGAAAATAGAATAGCCATTGCCAGGAGAGCGTTAATATGGTGGGCTCTTTCTTTGTCTAGGAAGTGGGGCACAAAAAATCAAATGGCTTGAGTAGAACAACAATTGTTTTAGCAAGGTGGTGGTGAGAGTGCCCATGAAGATATCTATTAGTGAGTTTTTTTGTGATAAACCTAGTGGGATAGAGTGCCATCAATGATGAACATCTAGGAATGAGAGAGTTGTCCATTTGGGTTTCCACAGTGAATTGAATGAGAAGATATGTTATTAAGGTGGTAAAAAAATCAATTAAAGGACAATTGGTTCCAATAAGAGTGAAATCTCAAATCAATTATTACTTTTCTATATATTTTCAAGTCTTTCAAGCTTTTAATATGAATTTTTGTTTTTAAAAGTAATAAATAACCATATATTTTAATAACTCATCTTTTTTGTTTTTAATATATTATTTATAAACAATAACCACTTTTTTTTTTACTTTTATAACTGATAAGTCACAATATCATTTCATAAAAATAATAAAAAAATAAAGTAAAACAAATACACATCATTTAACACTTCAATGTAAGAAACATCATTTCCAACTATACTCAATCACAAAACATAATGGTCATAGAATACCAAGCCTAACCATTTTTGGGGGTTTCAAACCTCATAACCAATATATTGCAATGACATTATAACACAATCATTCACTTCTCTATCACAAAACATGTCAATGCTAATAGCAAAGTCGGGCACAATACATCATTTAACACTTCAATGTAAGAAACATCATTTCCAACTATACTCAATCACAAAACATAATGGTAATAGAATACCAAGCCTAACCAGTTTTTGGGCTTTCAAACCTCATAATCAATATACTGCAATGACATTATAACACATTCATTCACTTCTCTATCACAAAACATGCCAATACTTATATAGCATTTTAAATCAGAATGTTCATAGCAAGGTCAAGCACAATAGAATCCAACAATTATATATTTTAAAATCAATGACTTGCAAATATAATTTTTATAAAAATGAATGCAAAATTACAATTTATCAACTTATACAAAACCAATAATCAAGTTTATAATAATAACTAGCATAGAATTAGTTTAAATCTAAAATAATCCAAAATAATCCAAATTCTACAAATTTGTAATCTAATCATTAATCCAAATTCTACAAATTTGTAATCTAATCATTAATCCAAATTCTACAAATTTGCAATCTCATCATGAAGAAGCTAGTCACAATATCCTTTCTTAAAAAAAGCCTAACCATTTTTTTACTTTTATAAATGATAAATCACAATATCATTTCTTAAAAAAAAACAAAACAAATACACATCATTTAACACATCAATGTAAAAAACATCATTTTCAACTATACTCGATCACAAAACATAATGGTCATAGAAGACCAAGCCTAACCATTTTTGGGGCTTTCAAACCTCATAACCAATATATTGCAATGACATTATAACACATTCATTCACTTCTCTATCACAAAACATGCCAATGCCAATACTTATATTGCATTTTAAATCAGAATGTTCATAACAAATTCAGGCACAATACATCATTTAACACTTCAATATAAGAAACATCATTTCCAACTATACTCAATCACAAAACATAATGATCATAGAATACCAAGCTTAAACATTTTTTGGGGGCTTTCAAACCTCATAACTAATATATTGCGATGACATTATAACACATTCATTCATGCCAATGCCAATACTTATATCGCAATGTTCATAACAAAGTCAAGCACAATACATCATTTAACACTTCAATGTAAGAAACATCATTTCCAACTATACTCAATCACAAAACATAATGGTCATAGAATACCAAACCTAACCATTTTTTGGGGCTTTCAAACCTCATAACCAATATATTGCAATGACATTATAACACGTTCATTCACTTCTCTATTACAAAACATGTCAATGCCAATACTTATATCGCATTTTAAATCAGAATGTTCATAGCAAAGTCAGGCACAATACATCATTTAACACTTCAATGTAAGAAACATAATTTCCAACTATACTCAATCACAAAACATAATGGTCATAGAATACCAAGTCCAACCATTTTTGGGGGCTTTCAAACCTCATAACCAATATATTGCAATGACATTATAACACATTCATTCACTTCTCAATCACAAAACATGCCAATACTTATATAGCATTTTAAATCAGAATGTTCATAGCAAAGTCAGGCACAATAGAATCCAAAAATTATATATTTAAAAATCAATGACTTGCCAATATATTTTTTTTTATAAAAATGAATGCAAAATTACAATTCATCAACTTTTTTTCAGCCAAAAGAAAGCGTACTACTGATATTCATTATTTGAATCAAACAGTACAAATCAATAATGACCAACTATTACAAAAAAAAGATTTCAGCTGCAGCTGATGTCTATGCATCCAAAAACAAAAAAATATTATGTTCAGATGTATCTCAATCCAGAAAATATATAGAACCATCAACTTATACAAAACCATTAATCCAGTTTATAATAATAACCAGTATAGAATTAGTTTAAATCCAAAATAATCCAAATTCTACAAATTTGCAATCTAATCATTAATCCAATTCTATAAATTTACAATCTCATCATTAAGAAGCTATAATCCAATTCAGCATCTCCCACATACTAACATGTATAGCAAGGGGCTCCTGCTGTAGGCTGGGTGGCTGTGGCCATCCCCACCGGAATCGACCCCACGCCCTGTGCTCTTGAATCTAGCCTATCCTATGTGCCTGCGCCTGTTCATATACCTATACTAAACTGTAAAAGCATCTCAGTACTATGTAACAATAACCAAGTATACATATATCACAATAGTTTACAATTACAGATTTAGCCTCCCGATCTCATTTCTTAGCCTTCTTAGCAGCAGGCGCCGCTTTCTTGGGCTTCGGCGCCGCTTTCTTGGTCTTGGGAGGGCTAGCCCTCTTTACAGTCTTGACAGACTTCTTAGCAGGGACAGGCTTCTTGGCAGATGCCGCCCTTTTAGCAGGCGCTGCCTTTTTAGCAGGCGCTGCTACCTTCTCCACCTTCTTAGCTGCCGCTGCAGGCTTCGGCTTTGCGACCTTAGGAGACTTGGTTACTTTGGCGGATGATTTAACGGGCTTGGAAACCTTCTTGGGTGCAGGCGCTGCCTTGGGCTTAGTTGCGAGCCTTTTGGCAGGGGCATTGAGCTTCATAGGCTCGGCGGCCTTGGGCTTAGCTGCGAGCCTTTTGGCAGGGGCATTGAGCTTCATAGGCTTGGCGGCCTTGGGCTTCACAGATTTCTTCAGCTCCTCAGAAAGCTTGAAGGAGTTCTTGACCTTGGTGAGGTGGCCAGATTGGGCAAGATTTCTTAGCCGAACCGTTAGCAGCTTCTTGAAATTCGCAGGGAGTTGTGATTGATACTTGCTGCCGATATAGGCTGCTATGGCATACTGACTGGACCCCGTTCTCTCCTTCAAAGAAGTAATCGCTTCTGTGATCATCTGCCAAAAAAACGAAAAAGTGAGATCGCTGCGTTCAAAATCCAATATGAGAAAAAAATTCAGAGGCGAAGAATTGAAACCTAGAGATATGTCGGATGAGAAGGTGGCGGTTTCGATCCCCTGGAAGCCCTCGGCTTCTTTTCTTTGACGACATTGTTGGCTACAGGCTCGACGACATTGTTGGCTACGAGCTCTGCAACGACATTGTTAGCTACGGGCTCTGCAAAGACATTGTTGGCTACAGGCTCGACGAAATTGTTGGCTACGAGCTCTGCAACGACATTGTTGGCTACGAGCTCTGCAGTTGTCTCAGCTGAAGCCATAGTTTATGCCACCAAATTGCTCAGGAACTACAATAAAAAACAATAAAAATGATATCCGAGAAAAGAAAAAACGAGATCTTGACAGTCAAATCAATCGCGGGGAGGACAATAAAAATGATATCCGAGAAAAGAAAAAACGAGATCTTGACAGCCAAATCAATCGCGGGGAGGCAATATTAAGGTAATAACAGTTCGAATGGTAGAAAATGAATTGTTAATGCTGCTCATATATATATGGGGGAAGAGTAGAGATGATCACCGGCTCATTTGTTGGCCCTGGATTTGATCTGACTTTTTTTTTTCAATATTTTTGTAGTGCGGGGGAATTGAACCCCGGTTATGCTCCATGGATTAACTATTCAAAGTGACATTGCTTTTGGTTCATCGAAATGCTTTATTTTAATTAAAAATATATATATTTTTATATTGATAATGTGAAATGGTCATCTAAATATAAATTATTTTACTAGATTTCTTGAAACATGGGGGACACCATTTGTGGTGTGTCCTCCCTTCGGCCACCTAGTTGGGCACAAAACCCGCTAACTAGACGTGCCATCTGTTCTACACCATATGTGCTTTAATGCGTTCTAACTCACCTCGTCTTATGTGCCAATGAGCCCTTCTCCCACACTCACTCCATAACTGCGTTCATTCCTATTAAGTCTCAGTATGTGGGCATTTGACCACCTTGGTGGTGGTATGCCCCCTCTTGCTGGTCGCACATGTGCTCTGTCTATCCATTCCCCATATGCTTTGGCTTCAGTACACACGTGGTGGGGTGCTTCCTCATTGCTCGACGACATTGTTGGCTACGAGCTCTGCAACGACATTGTTGGCTACGGGCTCGACGACATTGTTGGCTACGAGCTCTGCAACGACATTGTTGGCTACGAGCTCTGCAGTTGTCTCAGCTGAAGCCATAGTTTATGCCACCAAATTGCTCAGGAACTACAATAAAAATGATATCCGAGAAAAGAAAAAACGAGATCTTGACAGCCAAATCAATCGCGGGGAGGCAATATTAAGGTAATAACAGTTCGAATGGTAGAAAATGAATTGTTAATGCTGCTCATATATATATATAGGGCAAGAGTAGAGATGATCACCGGCTCATTTGTCGGCCCTGGAGTTGATCCGACTTTTTTTTTTCAATATTTTTGTAGTGCGGGGGAATTGAACCCCGATTATGCTCCATGGATTAACTATTCAAAGACGCATTGCTTTTCGTTCATCGAAATGCTTTATTTTAATTAAAAATATATATTTTTTATATTGATAATGTGAAATGGTCATCTAAATATAAATTATTTTACTAGATTTCTTGAAACATGGGGGACACCACTTGTGGTGTGCCCTCCCTTCAGCAACCTAGTTGGGCACAAAACCCGCCAACTAGACGTGCCATCTGTTCTACACCATATGTGCTTTAATGCGTTCTAACTCACCTCGTCTTATGTGCCAATGAGCCCTTCTCCCACACTCACTCCATAACTACATTCATTCCTATTAAGTCTCAGTATGTGGGCATTTGACCACCTTGGTGGTGGTATGCCCCCTCTTGCTGGTCGCACATGTGCTCTGTCTATCCATTCCCCCTATGCTTTGGCTTCGGTACACACGTGGTGGGGTGCTTCCTCATTGCTAGACACCCGGTTTAGGGATTTAGGGCTAGCCTTGGCATGCTTCGAGTTGTTTGTAGAGGGGTTTCTCGACACAGTGGCGTCTGGTTCGTCGATGGCCCTATCATGTGAGGTGGGCGCACCGGTTTTGAACCTTTTTTTACTAGTTTAGGGTGTTGTTTGTTGTTGCTAACACTTGCTTGTGCCATGCAAGTCGTGCTTGGGCCGAGTGGATGGAGAGTCGAGCGATTGGAGCATTGTTGGAGGCTAGCCCGAGGTTTCCCTTGTAGGATTTCACTCCTACTAGCTTCTATTGTCTATGTTTTTCAAGACATCGAATCTCCCAGTGAAAATTTGTGAATGTGACCTAGTTTGTGCATTGCGAGTTTTGTTTATGGTGTTCTTTGCTTGTGGGTTCTGTCCTAATGGGTTTGTTGTCCGAGTGGGTTTGTTTGAGCCCTTTGTGAATGACACGTTTTATATGACTGAACGTATGCTCGACATTGTGTAAGGGTTTTTAAGTGCAGGTGTTTGACAAAACTCTTAATGTAATTTCTCTTCCTTCAAGGGTTAATATATGGTTGTGGAAATTATATGTCGTGTGTTGGTAAATTATTGGTTAAGGGTAAATTACAGTTGGGGTTCTTCTCTATTTGTGAAATGAGTCATCCAAATGCTGGTGTTAGGTGTAGTTGGGGGTAAGCTGATGTTCTATGGTAGGAGCGAGGTTCACCTTGTCTCCTGCCATGTAATCTAACCCTTTTTAAAGTAGTTAAGCCTATCACAATGCGGGGTTTTAAATGCAAAACCCCATTCACATCTTTGCATCTCAATATGACAATAGCGTTTAAGAACATTCTTGTAATCCCTCTCCACTTTAATTTCAAGACCCATTCTAGCAGAAGTCTCAGGAGGAAACTCCTTGTCAAAGTTAGCTAATTTTACAAAAAAGGTTGCCATGTGTTCCTTGGTAATCTTACTAAACTAATAAGAATCAGTCTTCTACAATGAATAATTGGGTTTGTAGGAGGGAAAGTAGCTCACAAGGAGAAGTAGAAAAATGGGTAAAGTTTGCAGAAGGACCAAGAAGTTGAGGCTTGCACTATTGGGAATGGAACTCATCACTATCATCACCATGATCATATTTTATCCTGGTTTTGTTGTTGTTTAGACACTGGAATGCATTGGAGAGTGCCTTGCAAACTTCATCTGCACCAGGAACATTGTTCTTGTCTGGATGGATCTTCAATGGTAATTTATTGTAAGCCTTGCGTATATCTTCCACAGGAGAGTCCTTCTCAATTCCCAATATGATGTAGTAATCTTCGTTGATGGTGATTGGGTCAATAATTGCACTTGCTCCTCAGTGAAATTCACATGTTCGCTTGCACAATCATCTTCCATTGAGAATGGAAAGCAAAATTGAGGAGCTCAAAGAAACAAATAGCCCAAACATTAATGTGAATGAAGCAACTCCAACCCATTACAACTATACTAAAGATTATTCTAATAGAGGGGCCTTTGAAACTTTTTATTTTAACATAAACTATTGCTTGTATTTATATCGAAAAATAGGATGTGGCTTGACTGGACATCCTTGAATTACATAAGTGGCTACATAAGGAAAATACCGAGAGAGTTTTTTACAGATCTCCATATCATAGATTTCAGAGTAACTTGGAACGGTGATTTTGCTACAGAAAGACAAATATGCCCTGCTGTAATAGATTATGCAAAATTTACCTAAGTACAAACTACAAAATACACTTGTAAGGCATTTACAAAATTTCAACATAAGAGAAACCTGGCCGTTACATCTTGCAATCGGAACTGATACTAAGATTTTGCAATATTCCTTTTGATATTGCGCCTTAATTCACCAAGCCGCCTCTCCAAATCAATGATAGTTATTATTAAATGATCTTGGTCATTAACATTCCTCCCTTCATCAACCCAAGGATCCATATTGTTGGAAGAAGAAACAGTTATTTCAAAATAACTATGACTTTGAGAGTTATAACCCAATGAGTAATCGGAACAAAAGCTAACAGACCTAATTCTTCCGAGATCACAGGTTTTGATAACCAAATTGATAATGCTAATTTCCTTCAGATCGTTAATCTCAATTGTCTAAATCTTTCCTCTCTTTTTTTTCTCTTAAATTTACATAGATTCAGGCCAGCCGGAGTGAAATTTGGATAGATTTTGATGTTTCTTACCTGAATTAAACACAGAACTTGATGAAGAATGACCCCAGGATGTAGATCCTCCAACACTTGATGAAGATTGACATCGAAAGCATGCAAATCCCCCCTCTGACCCTGAATCATCATAACCACACTACCAGGAAGACTCAAATGAATGCAACAAAAAATTCCTCCATTCCAATTCAGAAAAAAGCAACCTCGGTTTCCACAAAGAGCTATATAAGAATCGTTGAAAAAACACAAAACAAAGTGAAAAAAAGAAGCCAAATCTTGCATTTTAGTTTCCTGGAGAAAGAGAACTGAAGGTATTTCCATTCTTATCAGAAGCCTCGTGGAATATTCCTTCGTACTACTTCCCAGTCCCCTCCTGAAGAAACTGCTCATCATTGAAAGCGGATTATGCAAGTTCTTACCAGAATTCAGACAAGCCTGAAGATTCAGAGTAGCTAAGGTTACAAAAAACCAAACTTTCACATGACTCCAAAGATTTATCTAATGCATCATTAGGGGATTGAACATAGATTAATTTCACCTCCTATCTGAGGGTTTCCTATACCAAGAGAACAAGCTAAATTAGCTTACTGTCAGCCAAAGTATTTAGCTTTCATAAGACATGCCTGAGTTTCACACTTTCAAACTCATAGACAAGGAGATGAATCGACGGATTATATTTCTTAACATACCCTGCTTTTGAGAATTCCTTAATCTTATGAAGTTAAGGACTACCATAGAATCTCCGACAATGGTCATATTTCGAATTTGTTTTTGCAATCCTAAAGTAAACCTTGCCATAAAGCAAGGGCTTCCGCATGATTTTTAGATAATTTCCCAAAATTCCAAGAGAAGGATTCCTTTTGATGTCCTCCAGGATCAAAAAGCACCCCCGTCACCCGAGGGTTATTCTCAGAAGCACCATCGAAAAAGACAATATGACAATTTTGATTCATAATCCAATCATTCAACTTGGAAGGCGTGATTCTCAATAACTAGTCTTCCTAAAGATTTGGATTTTTTATTCTAGTATCAAGCTGATCCAAAAAATCCTGGATCCACAGTCTTTCCTCAATATCTAGATTTTCCATTTATTGCTTCACTTTACCTTTAGTTTTCAGAACTTCTGTCATCAAGGCCCAAGCCTTACCAACAACATGCAGGGGAAAGGTCTTTTAATTTTTGAAGATAAACTTATTTCTTGCTAGCCATATATTCCATATTATGTAGAAAGGTAAAGCCTTCCAAACTTTTTTCAATAAGGGCTTGTTGGAAAAAAATTTGATATATTTTTTATGCCAACTGAGGAATGCTTCTCTCCAGTTTCTTGGCATTTCAACATTCCCACAACCTCCTTTGAAGCTAATTTTCCAGATTGCTTTGGAAAAATTACAATGTAAGAAGAGATGATGAGTTGTTTCTTTTTCCATTTTGCAAAGAGGGCACTGTGAGAAACCAGACATCCCTCTTTTCCAAATATTATCAAAAGTCAAAATTTTATTGTGGCATAGGGCCCAAATAAAGATTTTGATTTTTGGTAAGGCACCACTCACTAAATTGCATTCCATAAAGCATTTTTTAGGAAAAGGCAATTAGCATTCCTCAAATTCCCATACCCAACCTTTACCGTATAGTTTTCACATTTTATTCCTCAAACCCGACTATCCTTTTCTTTCACCTCAATAGGAGTTGCCCCACTCAACATCCCTACAACCTGATTCCATTGCAAATTTATTTCTCTCGAGAAGGAGAAACTTGTCCAACCTTCCATCTCCCATTTTCATTCCAATCTAAACTGTCTGCCAACGTATTTATCCGATTCTCCTCCATCCAATTTCGAATAGAATTTAAATTTGAATTTTCTGTACTAATTCTTTTCTTCCTAAGATTCGATCATCCCATAGTCTTATGCTGCGACCATTTCCTGGAAACCAAGAGGAGTGGTTCTTAACAATACTAAAAGAAGCTTTGCAAAGGCTCCAAATAGGGGTACATTTGACATTTGAAAAGTTGTGATCCATTACTCGAGATCGATCATAATTTGTATACGTCCTTACTAGAACAACCTTCCACCAAGGAGAATCTCGAGTTGCAATATTCCAAAGGTTTTTAGCTCCAAGGGCCTTGTTTAACTTTCTTGTTTCCCTTATAGCCAGACCTCCCTGATTTAAAGGAGCCACAACTTGCTTCCAATTCACCAAATGATATTTTTCGCATTATATTTTCCACCCTGCCACAAAAACATTCTTTGAAGACTGTCAATATGATTTGCAATACCAGCTGGAGCAAGAAGAGTTGAATTCTGATAAATTGTTAGAGAAGATAAAACCGACTTAATCACCAAAACTCTTCATGCTGCATTTAGCTAGTTGGACCCCCAATGAGTCATTTTTTTCTTGATTTTTTCGATCACCAGCTTCTAGTCCAAAGAAGAAGGCTTCGCAATAAATATTGAAATACCTAGATATGTGAAAGAGTTCCATTCATTCAAAATTGAAAAACCTAAAATCTCAACAATGGCTTGTAAACTGGAGGAAGAAACATTCCAACCATAGATACAACATTTTTTCTTATTAGCCTCTCCTCCTGAGACAGACAAGTACTTATCCATTACTAATTTGAATCTATGAGCAATGACTCTAGAAGCTTCCCCAATCAACAAAGTATCATCAACAAACTGAGAGTGGTTGATCTCTTTCACTCCTCTGACTATACTAATTTCAGGCAGATTTCCTTTTCTCATTTAAAAATTTAATATCATGCTTAAGAATACTCCATAATGATGTACAACAACGGGGAGAGAGGGAATCCTTGCCTCAAGCCCCTTTCCCGTTGAAAAAAGTATGTTGCTATCCCATTCACTAAGGGAGCAATCCAATGATTTGTAATACAAGCTTTGATCCAATTTATAAAGATTTCAGAAAAACCAAATTTCTTAAGAACAAAAAACAAAAAGGAATGAGAGACTCTGTTAAAGGCATTTTCCATGTCCATTTGTATCACCATTCCCCTTTCCATTCGGGCTTTACTTGAGTGAATTGCTTCTTGCACTAAGATAATGTTATCTATGATCTGTCTCTTGGGAATAAATCCCCCATGATTATCAGATATTATATTCACCAAAAGAGGCTTGATTCTGTTGGCTAGAATATTTGTAATGATCTTATACGAGGTGCTACACAATGAAATTGGTCTAAATCTTGAAAAAGTAGCTAGGTTCTTCTCTTTAGGAATTAAAGCAAGAAATGAAGAGTTAGTATTACCTACCAATTTCCCTTTCTTCAAGGACCCCCTTATCATCTTACAAAGATAATATTTTATTAAAAACCAGAACTTCATGTAGAAATTTATTGTAAACCAATATCGTCCCAAAGCTTTATCCATTTCGAGCTCCTAGATGGTTGTTATAACCTCACTTTCCTCTATTTCTTTTCTTAAGGATTGATTATCATTTTGATTGAGTAAAGCTGGGATATTGTCAAGCATATCATTGATTGAATGTGAGTATGCATTATCATGTTTGGATAACAAATTTCTAAAATGAAGATATGCCTCCTATTTTATCTCCTTATAGTCCGTGAGATTTAATCCCCGAATAGTATTGATTTCCTTTATAATATTTTTGATATGCCTTGCTTTTGCTTGCCTATGAAAAAATGAGGTATTCCTATCACCAGACTGCACCCATAAACTTCTTGACTTTATCCTCCAGTACTCTTCCTCTTTCCTAAAAATCCTTTACAGTTGACCACTGGTTTCTTGTTCCTCTATTCTCTGTTGTAACGTTGGACTTCCTTCCTCCATTTTTCTTTGGATTTATTCTAGCTTGTCTTGCATAAGGTTTTTTTCCCTGCATGGCTCAGAGTAATATGTTTTTGACCATGCCTTTAGCGTGATCTTAACTGCTTTAAGTTTGGACTCCCAAATATAACTTGGATACCCTTCAACTTTCTTTCTCCAATTGGTTGTAATTATCTCTATTGTCTCAGAAATATTTGGCCATAAAGGATTCAATCTTAAGGGGAGAGGACCATAGTTCTCCTTCAAGCTTATTGAAAACCTTATCGGCTTACGATCAAAGGTTGCAGAGGGGATTATATAAGATGAAATCTCCAAATCCTTCTCCAAAAAATTACAGCTTATTAGAAATCTATCCAATCTTGCAGAGATATTCCCCATTCCTATTCTTCAATTGGACCAGGTATATTTTCCCTTTTTAGGCTTTATATCCATTAAATCACACTCTATCATTAGTTCCTCTAAATATTCTCTAGATATATCTCTAACCCTATCACCACCTCTTTCTTCCGCAAAGGCTAAAATTGTATTCAAGTCTCCAACTAAAATAATATTGTGTTGATCTATATTATTTATTTCATTGGCAAGGGATTGCCAGCATTCAGCCTTTTCTTTATAATGCGAAGGAACATATAGATTGAAAATACTATAACAATTGCACGTTTCTTTGCTTACTATGTTAGTGAAGATCCAATGTTGCGTCTAATTTGTTGTAACCAACTCCATTTTATCACTGTTCCACATAGTACAAATTCCTCCTGAAGCTCCTCTAGCACTTACTGCCACACTTTGACTTTATTTCCACTGTTTATTTCCTAATTCTTGCATAATCATTTCCTTCCAATTTTGTGTCTTGAAGCAGAAGGATAGAATGCCTCTCTGTCTTTATTAGCTATCTAATTGTTGCTTCTTTAACACTGCTTCCCATCCCTCTAGCATTCCAATAGACTATTAACATTACTTAACTATTGGTTTGGCAAGGCCTCCTTTTTGGGAGCTTGGAGTATTATAGTTACTCACTCCCTTATTTTTAGAATTGACATTTAGGTTTCTATCCAATGTTAACTGAATTCCTGTCATTTTTTCCTTGTTTACAACTTCTTCTCTAACTTATCTGCCTAGTTTCCTTCCCTTCCTTGTCAATATTTCCTCCAACTCTGTCCATTCCTTTTCTTCCTCTGCTATCACTAACTTTGCTTTCTTTCTAGTTGTATCCCCTTTAGTTATTAATTGTGTTTCCTGGTCTGCTTCCCCACCACCCTCCTGATATGGGACTTTATCTTCTTCGTGTCCCTTCAAATTATCCAAATCCAAACCATACAGAATAGATAGGAATTTAGAAGGGAAATCCAATCCAGGTTCTGAAACATTTGGAGCAGCTATTTCACTGAAACTTCTAGGCATCTCTTGACTTAAAACCTCATACCGATTTTCCACTAAATCATGAGTCTTAAAGAGATCCATGTGAGTAGATGTGGAAGGAATTTATTTGTCCTTTTTCACTATAGTTTGGTTTGCTTTTCTTTTAACTTTTTTCCACTATTCTTCTTGATTCCATCCTTTTAGTTATTGTTTATCCTGTTATCTTGCAATCATTTGCAAAATGACCATATACATAGCATGATTTACATTTAAAAGGCAATTGTGCATAGTCCAATTGTTGATAATGATTCCAATTGTCTAATACTAGATGAATTGCTTCTGGTAACCCCTTTTCCAATTCAAATTCAACATAGATTCTTGCACATTGAAACATGCTTTGCTTAGGCTCATATTTATCAATATATTTCCCCAATTTGTTTCCAATAAACCTCAAAGAATCTTCTCCCCAACAATGGAGGGATAATCTTACCCACATTGGGATAGCTGAAGGAATATATGGATTTGGATCAAAATCAGGAGTCCAACGATTTAAATATATGCCTGTATTTCTAAAAAATAAGGTCCACTTCTGA
Source organism: Larix kaempferi (assembly GCA_027924585.1). NCBI lineage: Eukaryota > Viridiplantae > Streptophyta > Pinopsida > Pinales > Pinaceae > Larix > Larix kaempferi. The sequence continues at coordinate 18,379,244 of BSBM01001646.1, forward strand.
AAATTAGATCTTTGTCCTCCTTAAATTCAAACAAAAAAAAAACCATTTGCCACAAAAATAGTGAGTCATTCTTCCGTTGATGAGTGAAATCCAATTGTTTTGTATCCAAAGTTACATGGAAATAGGGGAGGGACAGATCCCTATAAATTGTCCAATCAAACCCCTCTTAGACATGGATAAAGCTTTTTTCTTGGCTACATAAACATGGAGCGAAACCACTGGGATATCTAGCTTCTTGATAAATCGAGATTGCTCCTTTCTTCAACCAGATCGATGGGAGGAATTGACTAAAGACCTAAAAGATATCTTGTCGGGTGTTGGAGGAGGGCATGCTCTGTTAGTTGATCCATCCTTCCTCAAAACCTACTTGTATCATCCCCAGAGAGATGCTCAGCACGCTCCAAGAACCACCAAACCTATGGAATCCTTATCGACGTGTGAAACATTTTTCTAATTACTAAAAATGTATTTATTTTCCATGTCGAACAAGTTGAACAAAATAATAAAGACAAAATAAACATTAACTATACGATCCCATAACATTAACTATGTGATCCAACCCTTCTAGACTCTTTGAATGTTAACATGCCAATTGTATTGCCAAGTTTATATTATTTCCTTTGAAGAGTTAATATTGATTGTTTTATTTAGAGAATCAAATCATTACAAATATTTCAATATTATCCTATATAACAGAAACAACAGTGAAATCTTGCAACTGTTGTTAAAATCCCCTCCCATGTGATTCTCAAGAAAGTTTTACTTTCTATGGGAGGATCATTCTCACCCTTCAGGGATCCCTGGTAACCATAGTATTCTATTTGTCGGTGATTTTTTTATAATTATTATTTCTCAAAAGAAGGATTGGTTAGGAGATCTCTAATTCTATTCTCCTCGACCTTTTTTTTGGTCCATTCAAATTTGAGATTACCTTTTGTTTTTTTTCTATTTGTTTATTCAACATAGTAATCTATCCAAATTGTTTGCATATCCTTAGTGCACTCCTTTCGATGTTTGATTCGATTGCAACCCAACATGATCCTTTGGTGGAATTTGTGGAAAATCAAAGGTTACAACAATGGCCTTGTAAACATATGGACCCTTCTCATTTTTCAGGCTTAGTGATTGTAGGTTACAATGTTGCTAGAATAATTTTCCACTTTCATAATCCATAGATGCCATAATTATTTTTTCGGCAAGGTCAATGGTTCCTTCTTTTTAATAGCTTACTGTTGGCTCTTCCTTCCTGGAAATTAGTAAGATAGCTTAGCTTTTTCCTTCATTGAGATTTGTTCGAAGTAAATCATTTGACTCTATTTTGGGGGGCATCAATTATTAATCTAAGTGGATATTAATAACTACGATCATCATCATAACAATAATAATCATAAAATTAATCAGATTTCATAAACATAAACATATTGATATGGAATCACGAATATCCTCTCAGTGAATGACATTGAACTCTCACAAGTTGAACCTGGTAGTCAACCAAGCCTTGAAGGTTTACTAAAATTGGAAACCATTGAAAAGACTATCTTACCTCATAGGGGGCAATGTTAATGAAATTGATGAGATCTAATAAACATAAACATATTGATATATAATAACAAGATATCCTCTTGGTGCATTACATAGAATCCTCACAGTTCGAACCTAGTAGTCAAACAATCCTAGTAGGTTTACAAAAAGTCGGTATCCATTAAGAAGACTATCTTACCTGGGAGCGGGAAATATTTATGTGAAATTTTGTGGCTGCGGATTAGCTTTAAAGGAAGGCTTGTAATTTTGTTGATTATTGTAATAATGGGTTCAAATAAAATTTTCCAACATAATCATTTTGTTTAACTCATACACACGTTGTTCTTGTCGAGTGATTCTTGATCCCTACTGACTTGACTTTGAAAATTGAACACTACAAGCTGTTGCATTTGCCATAATTTATTACACATGTCTTGGAGTAATTGGACTTGTATTTTGGGTTTGGATACATTGTGGCACTAGTTTATGCTATTAGGCATCCTCTTACTAAGATTTTCGAATTGTTGGAATTTCCTTTCCAAAGGCAATTTCTTTTGCTTTGGATTCATCAGGATTTTTTGCTTCTAGTGGTTGTGCCCCTATTGAATAGCGTTTCCAATGTTGCTATGGTTATTCTCTCTTTTCACACCTTGACTTCCATGGCTCCAATAGTTTTCTGTATTTTGTTTGGTTGTGGGATGGAAGAATGAGGAACAAATAAGGAAGAGTTTTTTTTTTATAAGTAAGAAATTGTATTACTAAGAACGAGTTACATTATGAACAAAAAATTGGTGGTCAGGCTGATAATAAATATCTACCAGCCGATCACAATTCCCCCCAACCCCATAGATTGCTACAAAACTGGTGGTCTGGCTGAAACGAAGGACACTACCAACCAACCAAAATGCCCACCCTTACATATTACAGGGCTTCCGCTGAGACTAGATAACAGAGAAAAAAGACTTTTTATCAAAGGACCAGAAATACCACTCTTGAAACTAGCTACCCATTGACATAAGACCAGGTACATACACCAAAATGCAACATGTTAGTTTTTCAGCATTTAATTCAATCGGAACTAGGATGTTAACTGAGAGAACAACATGTACAACATATCAAACACAAGAGACAAGAGACAAGAGACAAGAGACACAAAGCATTTCACCGGGGAAAACCAAGAAGGTGAAAAAACCCGCAACTTCCTCAGAGATAGAATAGGCACCAATACAAAGATCACCAAGATGAATCCCCAAAAGATAAATGTCTGCAGCAACTACTCCTCATCCACTTGTGCGCACTCCTCCTCTCTCTCTCTAATGTGAAGTGAGTGAATGAGTGAATGAATCAAATGAGAGAGTCACACTCTCTATTTATACTTTTACTTTCACTTGACCTTTACTCAACTAGGTCGGCCCCAACTTAACCACTTAACATAATGCTGACTGGGCCTACCCCACTAGGGTGATCTAATAACCCTTTAACCCACATGACTCATACAGGGCCGACTCGACCAAGGTGGTCTAATAACCCATCAAATATAAGTTACGACACTTACAATATAACTTTCGACACTTGCAAGTACAAATGACGACACTTCCAATCAGAGGAATAATACATCTCCGTTGGGGATACAATAGAGTACAAATGTAATACATACAATATACAAGTGAATATCTTTCGAAGTTACAAATACATCAACACTCCCTCTTAACTAGGAAGGTATTCTCTTGACACAGGTCATCAATACATATTGGCATAGGTATTCAATTTTGGAGCTGGATCATCGTCACTGGATCACAGAGCATCATCGTCATTGCTGCTGTACTTGTCATCTCGATAACTGGTGCTATCTCTCAATTCTTCTCGTCATAGGAAGTTCTACAGAGCCAACCCTTTTTCATGATGGTTGTAGGCCTAGCCTCCTGTAGGTATTCAACATCTCTGGCCATCCTGTGGAATGTGCGTCAACAAAACCTCGAAAGAACATCCCAGGACTTTTACAAGCACACATCTCAACCCATCGGATCTCCCAGGATCTTTTACATGTGACCACCACAAAACCTTGAAAGAGCATCCCAGGACTTTTACGAGCACACAGCTCAACCTATCGGATCTCCCAGGATCTTTTACATGTGGTCAGGAAAAACCTTAAAAGAGTGTCTTGCAACCTGTAAAATCTCTAAAGAGCATCCCAGGACTTTTACGAGCACATAGCTCAACCTATTGGATCTCCGGGACTGATTACATGCCTCCTGTAGAAAAACCTCGAAAGAGCATCCGAGCTCAAACTATCGGATCTCCCAGGATCTTTTCTATGCTACCTGTAGCAAAAACCTCGAAAGAGCATCCAAGCTCAAACTATCGGATCTCCCAGGATCTTTTCTATGCTACCTACACAATCTGTCCACGGCCACGTATTATCAACCAGATACTCATGATCATACTGATCATCATCATATAGTACATCATCCTAATGCACATTATCATCACATGATCACCCTGATCATATACACAACATCATCCTGACTCATATCATCTGGAGCATCGTCTTGATGCTCATCACACATGATCATCCTGATCATCATCATAGCATCTTCTTGATGCGTATCATCTAGAGCATCATCCTGATGCTCATCACACATGATCATCCTGATCATCATAGCATCGTCCTCTTCATATTATCTCATCGTCCACGTAGCACAACCCAGATGCACATCATACAACACTTACACCACCGACATGGGAGAACACATCTACCACCATTCGGGGAAGGCTCTAGCCCTTACTTTTTCACTATGGGAGAACACATCTACCACCATGTGAAACATGGCTTCGCAATTACATCACGACCATGGGAGAACACATCTACAACCATGTCAGAAAAGCTTCAGCAATTACATCATGACCATGAGAGAACAAATCTACAACCATGTTGGAAAATCCCATGTGCATCTGCGTCTTCCGGACTCATCACTTCCCCTTGGAAGGAATCTTGATCTGAAGTACACCAAGCTTCTCTCTGAAGTACTCGAACTTCACTCTGGCTAGTGGTTTGGTCAACACATCTGCAATCTACTCATCTGTCGTAACATACTGGAGCTTCACTACTCCTCTTTGCACCATATCCCTGATATAGTGATATTTGATCTCAATGTGCTTCGACTTGTCATGGAACATCGAGTTCTCTGACAACGTCACACAACTTTGGTTGTCACAATAGATACAAGTAGCATCCAACTGGAGATCAAACAAATCAGACAGTAGCTTCCTTAGCCATACTGCCTCACAACTAGTCGAACAAGCTGCAACATACTCTGCTTCAGCTGTACTCAATGCTACGCAGGATTGCTTCCTGCTAAACCAAGAGATCACACCCGATTCCATACTGAAGCAACACCCCGAAGTGCTCTTCCTATCTGCAACACTTCCTGCCCAATCTGAATCAACATAACCCTCCAGGTTAAACTTTTGATTCGCATCATACTTGAGCCCATAATCAATCGTACCCTTCAGGTACCTTAGAATATGCTTTACAACAATCAGGTGAACATGTCTAGGATCCGTCAGGAACTATCTCAAAGTGTTCACAACAAAGAAAATGTCTGGTCTCGTGTTCGTCAGGTACATGAAGGACCCAATCATCTGACGATACATTGTAGCATCAACCGACTCTGATGAAGTATCACTCAATAGCTTTAGGTTCAGTGCCATAGGTGTGGCCATGGCCTTGCAGTCCATCATCCCGAACCGCTTTAGGATCTCTAATGCATACTTCCCTTGTCCAAGGAAGATTCCATCTGCACTCTGCCACACCTCCATACCTAGAAAGTAATGCATCATACCCAAGTCCTTCAACTCGAACTTGGCAAGAAGCTTCCTCTTCGTGTCGAAAATCAATCTATCCTCACCTGTCACAAACAGGTGATCCACATACAGTAGGAGTATCACTGGATTGCCTTTCTCAACCTTGTAGTAAAGGTTGGAATCTGATTTACTCTTGGTACAGCCTAAACTGGATAGGAAGCTATCTACCATGTCGTACCATGTCCTGGGTGCTTGCTTCAAGCCATACAAGGCTTTCTTTAACTTGCACACATATGACTCCCTGTCATGTGTCTCAAAACCGAGTGGCTTCTCCACATACACTTCCTCTTCGACTACACCATTCAAGAAAGTTGTCTTAACATCCATCTGGTGTATCTTCCACTTCATCACTGCAACTAGAGCAAGTACTGCTCTGATGGAAGTGTATCTGGCTACAGGTGCAAAAGTTTCTTCATAATCTATCCCTTCTTTCTGGGAGAAGCCACGAGGCACAAACCTTGCCTTGTATTTCTCTATGCTACCATATGCAGCATGCTTGATCTCACTTGGAAGTTATAACAAAATTCACTTCTGGTCTTGGGACCACATCCCAAACATCATTCTTCATGATCGACTGGTACTCTTTGATCATGGCATCCTTCCATTACTGCATCTCGGATCCTGGGAACTTCATATTCTTCAATATCTTCAATAGATAGTTTTTTTGAACTTTGTTGCTGGAACAAATGTTGTTGAGTCTTCGTCGCTTGTTCTTTGAAACAAGTTTCTCTTGTAGGTGATGGTACACAGTCTTTCCTACAAGACAAGTTCAATTGCATGATTAGAAACATCTCATATATTTCAGAACAAATTCTTACACATAAAGACATATGTCATACCATCATGCAATTATCTTAGCCAATGCTTCAATACAACATTTATCCATATCCTGTAACTTTCGAGATGCCTTCCATCTCTACCAGAACATTGTTAAGAGTGTGCACTACTCCAACATGTTGATGTATATGTAACTTCGGAATGTATTTCACATATATGTATATTGTATTCCTATAGAGATGGTATTATTCCTCTATAAGGAAGTGTCGTCATTTATATTGTAAGTCTCGTAACTTATACTTGATGGGTTATTAGACCACCTTATTTGGGGTCGGCCCTGTATAAGTCATGTGGGTCAAAGGGTTATTAGACCACCCTATTGAGGGTCGGCCATGTGGGTCAAAGGGTTATTAGACCACCCTATTGGGGGTCGGCCCACTCAGCATTATGTTATGTGGTAAAGTTCGAGCCTACATGAGTTAGGTAAAAAGGAAAGTCAAGTCAAGTATAAATAGAGTGCGGGAGGCACTCTATTTGTTCACTCTCACTTCTCACACATGCACTCAAGGAGGAGTGGCGCACTTATGGAGGAGGAGGATCTGCTTCTAGGTTATGGCTATCTCTCTTGGTTGGTTGTATCATTGCTCTATCTATCTCTGAGGAAGTTATTGGGGTTTTTCACCTTTATGGTTTTCCCCAAGTAAATCTTTGTGTCTCTTGTGTGCTTGCATTATTGTCTCCATGATTGATATGCTGTAGATATGCTGTACATGTTGTTCTCTCAGTTAATATCCTAGATCATATTGAAGAAAATTCTGAAAATTTAACATGGTATCAGAGCTATCCTGAAAGAAGGCATGATATGGCATGTATGACACTTGTTGCACTTACGATGCTAGGGCTTGATATAGCAAAAACCTGTCATCGTAGAACTTTCGCTATAAATCAGTTTTCGCGAATTTTTCGGATCTGAAATTGTTACAGGACGAAGCTAAGATCTCCAGGTACCTTGTGTCCAAAGGACAACCTCTAATTCGTTGTACTTTGTGATTTATGATCTGTGCAATATAGGGTTTCTGCCTCTTCCAGATCTGAGTTAAAATCAGGTGACCTTGGGAAAAAGGTCATATCTTGGGATAGGAAGCTCCAAATGAAATTTCGTAAAAAGTGACAGCTAGTACACAGTCTGTACTATCTCAGAAAACTTTTTTAGAGGGCGAAGTTGAACCAGTGACACGTGGCACGCCGTACAAGTTTGCTCTCCTGTATTATCCCATAAACAGGTCATGTTGCGACACTTGGCATAACTCTCTCTCAGAGAGTCCAATTGAGGTCAGACCTATCAGGATGGAAAGATAACAGGCTGAGCTATCTCATGAAATTTTTTCAGATGCCGAAGTTCAAACAGTGACACGTGGCACTCCGTACAAGTTCGCTCTTCTGTTTTATCCCAAAACAGGTCACGTTGCGACATTTGGCATAACTCTCTCTCAGAGAATCCAATTGAGGTCAGACCTGTCAGGATGGAAAGACAACAGGTCAGGCTATCTCAGGAAACTTTTTCAGATCCTGTGGATCGAAAAATTTAGAGGTACACCAGAAACAATCAGGTACATATTTCTGTCAAAACAGAATTATTTTTTAGTACCTTCATTCATGGCTTCCGGAATTTAGGGCTTCGTAGAAAGTTGGAATTTTTGTAATCTAAGACCATGGATGGATGCTACTCATAAAAATAGAAATTTAGAGACCAAGATCAGAATTTTTGGTTGGGCAGAAGGCCGGGCTTGATTAGACCCTAGTTCGAGACTTTGATCAGAAAAGTGGAAAATTAGGGCTTCTGTAAAAATGGGAATTTTTGAAATCTGTGACCACGGCTAGAAGCTCCTCAGAAAAATAGAAGCTTAAAGCTTTGGATCAAACTTTTTTATTGGTAAGAAGAGTGGGCTTCATCAAACCCCAGTTCAGGGTCACGTCCAGTGAATCCAGAAGTTTCAAAAGCAAAATTGAGGAGTGAAACTTTGCAATTTTCAAATTCTGAATATACCAACTTGATCAGCTCATCAAGGCACATATTTCTATCCTATCAGAAGTTTGAAATTCAAAGTTTGAATTTTTGGGGTTTCTCTGACAAACCCATATCCAGCTCAAGGTCCAGTTCTTGCAAATCAAGTGAATTGGGTTAATCCTAGAAGAAGATGGATTGATCATCTGCATGAGTGAAGAAGTTCCTGTTTCAGAGGGAGATGAGGCTAAGGCCTTATATAAGAAGATTACAAGCAATTTCGACAGGTATGACTCATCGAGGTATGTTTTGATATTTGTCCATGATTAAGTTTATGGTATGTTTGTCTTCATGTTATTATGGTTAGTACAATTTTGATTTTAGATTTGTCGTATCACCTTAACAAAATTATGAATGCATGATAGAAGATATTCATTGGTTAAGGTGTTGACACTTATGATTGTACTAATGCATTATGGTGTTGTATGAAGTTTATGTTGTCTACTAACATGAAAGGTACACCAAGGAAGACAAATCATGTTCCAGTTCAAGAACATATGATCATGATAACATGAGGACAAAGATTCATCCATTGTCATGGATCTCATAGAAGATCCATTTACGAGGTATGTATAACTTGGTTTTGTAATAGTTAACCTATGAGATATATAGGTTACTAGCACAAGTCATTGAAGAAGAACAAGAAGACATCATGTGAGTATGTTAGACATAAATAGCTAGCATGCTAATCCAGGTATGCTTTTCCTATATCAAGATAGAATCCTACCTTGTGTTAGGATCTTATACTATTGTTGATAATGATTATTCATGAAGTCATAGGTTTGAATAATCATGATTGTATGCATATTATGTTTCTTACCATAATTGATGATATGACTAACTTGAAGAATCATGATGGTATAGGTTTGAATAATCACAGGTTTTATGCATTTTATATCTCTTATCTTGATTGATGATTCAACTAACCTGAAGAGTCATAGGTTTGAGTAATTACAGGTTTAGACATGTTATGTTTCTTATGATTTGACTAACCATAAGAATCCTACATAAACCTTGAATGCTAATGCTTATTATTTCTGTTTGAAATGATCATGACTATACATGCTTGAGATTATTGTATTTTAATAGTATACTAATGAATGTATGATTTTATATGAGATCACAAGGATAACACATTCATGATACTAATAAGCATGCATAGGGACCAAGGATGAATATGAGATTCAAGAACAGGTAATCCAGGAAGCAAAGATCAAGAGGGAGTACACTTCAGTGGTTTATGCAAGGATGCAGATATTCAGAGGGAGTTGACCATCTCTCTACATCCCACAACAGAAAGATGTAGAAGAAGCTACTTCAGATTAGGACTGCAGCAGCTCCTGCAAGGAAGCGAAGACTCAGAGGAAGTCCACCCAACGAACAAACAAAGATAAGTATTTGAATTGTCATTTCTTAAATAATACTGTTCAATAATGTATATACTGATGTTCCTAGAATTAGGTTGTGTATTATGCATATTAGAATAATTGCATTGATGAACAGTATACTCCTAATATGCATGGGTAAGTGGCCTATGGCACTGTACAACATTCCATTGCTACTTATCTAGAATGAAACCTCTTTGCTGACATGTTGGGAGTTGTGCACACTCTTAACAATGTTCTGGTAGAGATTGGAAGGCATCTAGAAAGTTATGGAATATGGATAAATGTTGTATTGAAGCATTGGCTAAGATAATTGCATGACTGTATGGCATATTTCTTTATGCGTAAGAATTTGTTCTGAAAACTATGAGATGTTTTCTAATCATGCAATTTAACTTGTTGTGTAGGAAAGATCGTATGCCATCTCCTACAAAAGAAGAACTACAACATTTTGTTCCAGCAACAAAGATATCTATTGAAGATATTGAAGTTCCCAGGATCTGGGATGAAGAAATGAAATGCCATGATCCGTCGATCATGAAGAATGATGTTTGGGATGTAATCCCAAGACATGAAGGGAAGTTTGCTATGACTTCCAAATGGAACTATCAGATCAAGCATGTTGCAGATGGCAACATTGAGAAATATAAAAGTGATGAAATAGAAGTTACACCAGATGGATTCAAGACAGCTTCCTTGAATGGTGTAGTTGAAGAAGAAGTGTATGTAGAGCAGCCACTTGGTTCTGAGACACATGATAGGAAATCATATATGTGCAGAACTTGGTATGGTGAAGATAGATTGATTACCGACACGCAGCGGAAGCTTACTACCGAGTTCGAGATGAAGAACTTGGGGATGATGCACTATTGTTTTTTTGGCATGGAGGTGTGGCAGAGTGCAGATAGAATCTTCCTTGGACAAGGGAAGTATGCAGTAGAGATCCCAAAGAGGTTCGGGATGATGGATTGCAAGGTCATGGCCACACCTATGGCATCAAATCTGAAGCTTCTATGTGATGCTTCATCTGAGCCGATTGATGTCTCTATGTATCGCCAGATGATTGGGTCCTTGATGTACCTGACGAACACGAGACCAGACATTTGCTTTGCTGTGAACACATTGAGCCAGTTCCTGACGGATCCGAGGAGTGTTCACCTGGTTGCTGTAAAGCATATTCTGAGGTACCTGAAGGGTACAGTGGATTATGGGCTCAGGTATGAGGCGAATCAAAAGTTTAACCTGCAGGGTTATGTTGATTTAGATTGGGTTGGCAGTGCTGCAGACAGGAAGAGCACATCTGGGTGCTGCTTCAGTATGGGATCAGGTGTGATCTCTTGGTTTAGCAAGAAGCAGTCCTACGTAGCACTGAGTACAGCTGAGGCAGAGTATGTTGCAGCCTGTTCAGCTAGTTGTGAGGCAGTATGGCTACGGAAGCTACTGTCTGAGTTATTTGATCTCCTGTTGGATGCTATTGGTATCTTCTGTGATAACCAGAGTTGTGTGAAGCTATCTGAGAACCCAGTGTTTCATGACAGGTTGAAACACATAGAGATCAAATATCACTATATCAGGGATATGGTGCAGAGAGGAGCTGTGAAGCTCCTGTATGTTGCGATGGACGAGCAGATTGCAGATGTGCTGACAAAGCCACTAGCCAGGGTGAAGTTCGAGTACTTCAGAGAGAGGCTTGGCGTGCTTCATATCGAGGATACTTCGAGGAAGAAGTGATGGACACATTTGCTGAAGCCATTCCAAGCATGTTGGAAGGGGAACTCTTCACATGGCTATGGATGTAAGCGCTGGATGATGAGCATCAGGATGATGTTCTGGTTTCTGCTTGCATATGATCAGTTGGATCATTTATGTATGTACGCATCATGTTGGATGCTGGATATGATCAGTTGGATCATTTATGTATGTACGCATCATGTTGGATGCTGGATATGATCAGTTGGATCATTTATGTATGTACGCATCATGTTGGATGCTGGATATGATCAGTTGGATCATGTGTATGTATTTTGTATATGCATCATGTTGGATGCTTGGACCATGTATCTGTATTTGTATCAGGTGGATACATTGTATGATCAGGAGGATCATGTATGATGATATGTATCAGATAGATACTTGGTATGCATCAGGTAGATGCATTGATGATCAGGATGATCATGGATGCTGATGGATACATTGTGTGGATCATGTATCTTTGTATGATCGGGTAGATCATGTATGTTGATGGGTACATTGTGTGGATCATGTATCTGTGTATGATCAGGTAGATCATGTATGATTGATGGATACATTGTGTGGATCATGTATCTATGTGTGCATCAGATGGATGCATTGTATGATCAGGATGATCGTGGATGACGAGCTTCTCCAGATGACATGCAGCAGGATGTTGCAGTGATGATGATGAGTATCAGATGATACTTTGTGGCCGTGGATCAGGTTGTGCAGGAAAGCATGTAATTTGTGCCCTGGGAGATTTGCAGATGGTCTTTCAAGGTTTTTCCTATGGCATGTAATTCGGTGCCCTGGGACATCTGGCAAATGCTCTTGCGAGGTTTTGCTTGGGAGGACATGTAATTTGTGCCCTGGGAGATCTGCAGATAGTCTTTCGAGGTTTTGCCTATGGCATGTAATTCGGTGCCCTGGGATATCTGGAAGATGCTCTTGCGAGGTTTTGTCCTATGGCATGTAATTTGCTCCTGGGAGATCTGGACAGGATGAAAAAGGCCTCAGATGCTTCAGCCAGGTTTTTCCATGACCACATGTAATTTTCTCCTGGGAGATCTGGACAGGATGAAAAAGGTCTCAGATGCTTCAGCCAGGTTTTGTGGTGGACCACATGTAATGTGCTCCTGGGAGATCCGACAGGTAGAGTTGTGTGCTCGTAACAGCCTGGGATGCTTCAGCCAGGTTTTGTGGTGAGATCACATGTAATGTGCTCCTGGGAGATCTGACAGGTAGAGCCGCGTGCTCGTAACAGCCTGGGATGCTTCAACCAGGTTTTGTGATGGGTCACATGTAATGTGCTCCTGGGAGATCCTACAGGTAGAGCTGTGTGCTCGTAATAGCCTGGGATGCTGCAGCCAGGTTTTGTGACGCACGTAATAAGTCCTGAGGATTCCACAGTATGGCCAGTGATGATGAAGACTTGCAGGTGGTGGGCCTACATCCAGTATGAAAAAGGACTGGCTCTGTAGAACTTCCTATGACGAGTAGATTCAGAGATTGATTGAGATAGCAGCAGCAGTGACGATGATGATGATGACTCGATGACGATTATCCAGTGACGATGATCCAGAGAAGATGACTTGTGCTAGAAGAACTGTGCTGAGAAATACCTTCCTAGTTAAGAGGGAGTGTTGATGTATATGTAACTTCGGAATGTATTTCACATATATGTATATTGTATTCCTATAGAGATGGTATTATTCCTCTATAAGGAAGTGTCGTCATTTATATTGTAAGTGTCGTAACTTATACTTGATGGGTTATTAGACCACCTTATTTGGGGTCGGCCCTGTATAAGTCATGTGGGTCAAAGGGTTATTAGACCACCCTATTGGGGGTCGGCCATGTGGGTTAAAGGGTTATTAGACCACCCTATTGGGGGTCGGCCCACTCAGCATTATGTTATGTGGTAAAGTTCGAGCCTACATGAGTTAGGTAAAAAGGAAAGTCAAGTCAAGTATAAATAGAGTGCGGGAGGCACTCTATTTGTTCACTCTCACTTCTCACACATGCACTCAAGGAGGAGTGGCGCACTTATGGAGGAGGAGGATCTGCTTCTAGGTTATGGCTATCTCTCTTGGTTGGTTGTATCATTGCTCTATCTATCTCTGAGGAAGTTATTGGGGTTTTTCACCTTTATGGTTTTCCCCAAGTAAATCTTTGTGTCTCTTGTGTGCTTGCATTATTGTCTCCATGATTGATATGCTGTAGATATGCTGTACATGTTGTTCTCTCAGTTAAGATCCTAGATCATATTGAAGAAAATTCTGAAAATTTAACACAACATGTCAGCAAAGAGGTTTCATTCTCTATAAGTAGCAATGGAATGTTGTACAGTGCCATAGGCCACTTACCCATCACATGCATATTAGTAGTATACTGTTCATTAATGCAATTATTCTAATATGCATAATACACAACTTAAGTCTAGGAACATAAGTATATACATGAATGAACAACATCATTTAAGTAATAAAAAATGACAATTCAAATACTTATCTTTGTTTGCTTGTTGAGTGGACTCCCTCTCAATCTTTGCTTCCTTACAGGAACTACTGGAGTGTGCTACCTCTTGATCTTTGCTTCCTTGCAGGAACTACTGGAGTGTGCTCCCTCTTGATATTTGCTTCCTGGATTATTTGTCTTTGAACTTATATCCATCCTGGACCACTATTCATGCCTAAGTGTGCACTAGTGTGATCATTGTGTCATCCTCAAGATATCATACATAAACATACTTCATTAGTGTAATCTTAATACTATCAAAACATTATAATCTTAAGCATGTATGGTCATGTTCATTTTATACACAGGTAACTTATCACAAGTGTTAGTATTCAAGGTTTCAGGGAGGACTTCTTTTACTCATGCATATTCTTATTTGACCATAGGACTCTTTTGGTTTGTCATATCATTATTCAAAGTAATAAGCATAATATGCATAAACCCATGATTATCCAAACCTATAACTTCATTAATAATCATTATCAATCATACGAATGTATACTTATATGATACCCTAACACAAGGTAGGATTCTAACTTGATATAGGAAAAACATACCTAGATTATCATGTTTGTGAGTTATGTCTAACATACCCAAACAATGTCTTCTTTGTTCTCTTCAATGCTTTAGGGACCCTGTGCTAGTAACTTGCATATCTCATAAGTAGAGCTTCTACGTGTTCAATGACTATGGATGAGTCTTTGTCTTCATGTCGCCATGGTCATATGTTCTTGATCTAGAACTTGATTTGTCTTTCTTGATGTATCCTTCATGTTAGTGGACAACATCATCCTCATACAACACCACAGTGTATTAGTACAATCATAAGTGTCATACCCCTAATCAATGAATGTCTTATATTATTCACATGCATTCACACTTTTACTAAGGTGATAAGACAAGTCTAAAATTAATCAAGACTGTACTAACCTCAATAATATGAAGACAAACATATCATAAACTTTATCATGAACATATTTCAAAACATACCTGTATCTCCTCAGGTCATACCTGTCGGGATTGCTTGTAGTCTTCTTATGTAAGGCCTTAGCCTCATCTCCCTCTGGAACTGGAATCTCTTCACTTATGTAGGTGTCCAAATCATTCTCTTTTAGGATTAACCCAATCCACTTTGATTTGATGAAGCTGGATCTGGAGCTGGATTAGGGTTTGTCAGAGAAACCCTAAAACTTCAAAGTTTGAATTTCAAACTTCTGATTGGATGAAAAGATGCGCCTTACTGAGTTGATCAAGCTGGTATAATTCAATTTTGAAATATTCAAAATTTGACCCCTCAAATTTGACTTTGAAAGTTTCGGATCTACAACTTCTGTCAAATTTTGGTTTTCTGGTCAAAATCCCGAACTAGGGTTTAACAGATCCTGGGGTTCTACCCAACCAAAAAATTCGATATTGGTCTCTAAATTTCAATTTTGATGAGGAGCATCCAGCCGTGGTATCAGATTTAAAAAATTCCAACCTTCTCCGAAACCCTAATTTCCCGTAGCAGTGACAAACCAAAAATGAAAGTGCTCAGAATCCAATTTTGTTTGGACAGAAATATATGCCATATTTTTCTAATGTATCTCTGAACTTTCGGATCCTCAGGGTCTGAAACTTAGGCCTGTGGTAGAATGACCTGTCATCTTTCCAACCCCACAGATCTGAGCTCAAATGGATTCTCTGAGAGAGAGATATGCCAAGTGTCACAACGTGACATGTTTATGGGATGAAACAGTATAGCGAGATTGTACAAATACAATATACAAGTGAATATCTTCCGAAGTTAGAAATACATCAACATCCATTTCAAAGATGCACCTTGCTGAGTTGATCAAGCTGGTATACTTCAATTTTGAAATCTCCAAAATTTGACCCCTCAAATTTGACTTTGAAATTTTTGGATCTGCAGCTTCTGTCAAATTCTGGTTTTCTGGTCAAAATCCCGAACTAGGGTTTGATAGAGCCCGGGGTTCTACCCAACCAAAAATTTCGATCTTGGTGTCTAAATTTTGATTTTGATGAGGAGCATCCAGCCATGGTTTCAGATTTAAAAAATTCCAACCTTCTTCGAAACCCTAATTTCCTGTAGCAGTGACAAACCAAAAATGAAAGTGCTCAGAATCCAATTCTGTTTGGACATAAATATATGCTATATTTTTTCTGATGTATCTCTGAAATTTTGGATCCTCGAGGTCTGAAACTTCGGCCTATGGTAGACTGACCTAACATATTTCCAACCCCACTGATCTGAGCTCAAATGGATTCTCTGAGAGAGATATGCCAAAAGTCGGAACGTGACATGTTTATGGGATGAAACAGTATAGCGATATTGTACGGCATGCCACATGCCACTGTTTCAACTTCGGCCTTTGAAACCTAGAATTGTGAAAATGAAGTCCGTTCCCTAACTGTCACGTTTTACGGAATTCCATTTGGATATTCCTAGCCCGAGATATGGCCTTTTTTCCTAGGTCACCTGTTTAGGACTGCATTCTGGAAGAGGCATAAACCCTAACTTGTATGGATCATATCTCACAAAGTACAACGAATCTGAGGCTATCCTTCGGACCCAAGGTATATGGATATTTCATCTTCGATCTGTAAAGGTTTCAGATCCCGAAACTTCACCAAAACTGAGTTATAGCGAAAGTTCCACGATGACTGGTTTTTACTATACCAAGCCCTAGCTTCCAATTTGTCGCAAGTGCAACAAGTGTCATAAATGCCATACCATGCCTTCCTTCAGGCTACCTCTGATACCATGTTATTTTTTCATCATTTAATTCAATTTGAACTAGGATCTTAACTGAGAGAACAACATGTACAACATATCAAACACAAGAGACAAGAGACAAGAGACAAGAAACACAAAGCATTTCACCGGGGAAAACCAAGAAGGTGAACAACCCCACAACTTCCTCAGATATAGAATAAGCACCAATACAAAGGTCACCAAGATGAATCCCAAAAGATAAATTTCTGTAGCAACTAATCCTCCTCCACTTGTCCGCACTCCTCCTCTCTCTCACTAATGCGAAGTGAGTGAATGAATCAAATGAGAGAGTCACTCTCTATTTATACTTTTACTTTCACTTGACCTTTACTCAACTAGGTTGGCCCCAACTTAACCACTTAACATAATGCTGACTGGGCCGACCCCACTAGGGTGGTCTAATAACCCTTTAAACCACATGACTCATACAGGGCTGACCCCACCAAGGTGGTCTAATAACCCATCAAATATAAGTTACGACACTTACAACATAACTTGTGACACTTGCAAATACAAATGATGACACTTCCAATCGGAAGAATAATACATCTCCGTTGGGGATACAATAAAGTAAAAATGTAATACATACAATATACAAGTGAATATCTTTCGAAATTACAAATACATCAACACAGCATAATAGGGCCGGCAGAACAGAGAAAAGTTGCATAAACTCGCCGACTATCCCTAAAGACAAGGAGAACATTCAGAAAAGAGAAAACATAGTAAAGCATCATCGAGACAGACTTTAACTTCCAGGAGCTGCCCTGGGACCGGAGCCATGAATTGGAAAGTGCACACGAGCCGAACCAGGAGGAGCAACAACGGCTAATCCTGGAGAAAGGCAATCAGAACCAGCCGTGGACGAACTAGGAGCAGGAGGAGGCGAAATGCCAATTTTTGCACCAATGCGGTCGATATTCTAGTGGATGAGTGAGCATTCCTGGTCTTGAAACTTCCATGCACAGATCGAATCCAAATCGGAAGCCACTTTGTTTTCGCGTTCCATGAGAACACACACCAAAAGACCCTTGGTGACGCAAAAAGTCGCCAACATTTAGTCATAGGACGAGATCCGACCAACGGTATTCCCAGGGTCCGTCACCCATTCCCAACTTCATTTCTCAGATCATCATTCGCCATGGCCTTGAATCGAGCCCATAGATCACGTTCCACTTTTTCTAACTCATCCTTCGTTATCACAGGGATGCGGTCACAGAAGAAGCATGCAGCCTCCAGGGTCTTACGTTGTTCTCTCCTAATAGGTGCCTTCCCCTTTTTTGGGTCACGACGAACCTTCTTCTCACTCTGCTTCGTGGAGCCATCCCAACCCAAATATAAAAACTCCCTAAGTTTGTCTAAAACCCCTCTCTAGAATTTGAAATACTGAGAAGATACAAAAGAACAAATCTTGTCAGCGGATGAAGAGGCCAACAATGTCAACTTACATTTATAGCATTATCCTTCGAGACGCCCAAGTAATCCACAGGAAAAGCGGTCCTTTGGGAATTAAATCTCATGATTTCACCTTGTCCTTTCTCTGATGCGAGCCTCAGCATTGCCGATGTCATCCTCATGATCCAGGGTAGTTCGAGTACTCTGTACTGGAACATAAATGGGGGTATTTAAAATGCAATGATTACCATTTTCCGGACCATGGTGATTAAATTCATTCGAGTTGTTCATTATGGAAGAAACAGGTGGCTGTAATATCCCAATTTTGACCCCATTACATTAAAATGTAAATGATGTAATATTGTTATAAAATCGTGGTGAGGAGCTCAAGGCCAAGGCCCCACCATCGATTTAGTTATGCATATGGTTTATGTGCTAGCCAAGCACATTGGAATTTGAAATATCATGTAAATATGCATTTTAATAAAATACCCACAACTAGCTATGAAATGCAACAAGAGATGGGGGCATGATTTTAAAAGGAATTGGGAGGGAAAACATTCAAACCCTTGAACCAATCAAGTCAATCCAAGTGTCAATGAGAGAACCCATAAAACCCTCAACTACCCATGTTGACTTTTGGTACCTAATCATTCATTTTTCTCAAGAGTTTGTTGAAATAGTTAATGCCTTGGGGAATGGAGAGGTATGGCTGTCCAAATTCGGGTATGGGAAAGCCACCCTTCATGGAAAATCCTGTTTGGATTCCTTGGCAAGAAAAGAGCCACGAAATTGCTTCCCAAGCCATTCTTCACCCCTCAATTTTTCTCTCTCACGAGTTGGGAGTTTCTTGGGCGTTTTCCTCCATGGTTTTTTTTCTGTATTTTCCTCCATTCTTAGCTGAGAGAAGGGCATTTTTGTGTTGTATACCAGTGGGGAAGAAGGGAAAATCAAATGGGCATTCCATAGAGACCATTTGGGCCGCTTAGATAGTTGGGGGAGAAATCGTTTTCCTCCCTGTGATTGTTTTTCCCCATCCCACAAACCGTTTTTGGCTGGAAACGATTTGGGGAAAACCCATGGCCATCTTGTTTCTGAATCCCATAGTTAAAAATGTGTATCCCTACCCAGTGATTGAATTTTACTGTGTGTAGGTAGAGTATGTTCGGGTATGGGTTATGGGTATCCATTGTTTTGGCTGTGTATGAGCTTGAATGTCACCTTTTCCTTGTAGAAATCATGCCTAGCTCGGGGGTGGTCTCTGAGTGATGAAATAATACAGGCTGGGCAGAGACCTATGGCTGGGTGGAACGTTGCAACGACATAGCTAGTCCCTTGGGACAACATCACAATAAAGATAAGTGTTTTTCTATCTATGTGTTTTTCCTCAACAATGTTTTAAATTGATGATTGTTTTTGATATGCTAAATGCATATGAAATGTGTGTGGCTGAGGTTTATTTCTACTGTGCATGTTTGCTTGATTTGCATCTGCACAAATTTGTTTTATTGCTGTGAATCTAATGAATGGGATGAGTTTAAGTAAAAACCCTAGAATTTGGTATCATGTTCCCTTCCTCGAATTGGGTCCATGGGAGGGGTCGTGACAATGGCCGATGCTCAGTATTGAAGGCCTGCCTCGTGTCCTGCAGACCACGAGGAGTCGCGCGTGTGTCATTCACCGCCAACAAGATGCAGCGGTGGGCCCACTCTAAATCTCCAAAGGCCGCAAGAGTCCCTTCACGCAGATGGAGGGTGTCGTCGACGCCTATACTAGCCAACAGATCCGCCACTTTGTTCCCCTCTCTGCGAATGTGGATTAAAGACCACGCATGGGGGTCATTGAGCAACGTGGTAAGTTTTTCAACTTTGATATCAAGGCGCCAGCTGTCAGTGACTTTAGATGGATTTTTTCCCATTCCGAAGACTATGGGTGAGATGGATAATAATGCGGGAGTCCCCCTTCAATAATAATAGGTTCCAAATTTAACTTGATATCTAGGTGGAGGCGGGCTAAGAGGCCCTCGACTTCATCAACATTATTCGTTTCCTCCCCTATGTTTCCCATATAAACCTGTAGCATTTTGCCATCCCAATTGCGTATGACACCCCCAAAACCGGATGGGTCTGGGTTCCCCTACGACACGCCATCAAAATTTAATTTATAAGTCCCATATGGGGGGGTGTGTCCAATAATCCATAATTTTCATGGCAGAGTGTCTGTTGGCCTTCTAGCCACAACTTTGAGTGGCTTTGCTAATGCCCCACGTGGCAAGGATGCGGCTCTCCATCTCACTACACTTCCAATGCTTATCATGCCATAGGGTAACATGGGTACTTTCTAGGATAGAATTAGCGATCTTAGTCCAAACCTTATGCTGAGGGAAGCTCTGATCCTGAAAAATTTGTCGGTTTCTTTCTTTCCAAACTTCCCACATCAGAAAACCGGGGAAGGAAGTCCATATAGAATTGACAATGGGGTTGGAAAAGGCTAGAGGGTCCCAACTCTTAATGGTGAGAGAGGGGTCACCTCTGCACCGATTTGAGCGTCTGAAAAATATCCACTCCTCTGTCCCAGAGGGGGGAGATAAACGAGAAAACATCCAGAAGATGGTCCATAGCCTCCTCACTATGAAGGCATAGGATACACTGAGTCGGGCCAATGAAACCACGTTTCATGAGATTCTCTCCAGTAAGAATTCTTCGGTATGAAGCAAGCCAAATGAACATGGAAACTTTTGGCCAAGGATTGGTCTTCCATATCTTTGTCTAGGTCTCATCTCTAGGAATCCCTGGGGTGATAGTCCAGAGATTGTAAGCTTCTTTAGTGTTGAAATTTCCACTAGTGGAATAACCCCATCGGAGCTTGTTCGGGCCTTCTTGAGACTTGATGCATCGACCCTGAATGGGGTCCCGAATCCTCAACCACTCGTCCTCAAGGACTCTCTGGTCCCACTAATTGTGGTCTTTCCATTCCTTGTAATCTCTGGTGTAGAGGTCTTGTTTCCAGTACTGTTTGACCTTAGTTAATCCTTCATCTCTACAATTAGCCTGACAAACTGCCATATCAGCCTGGCTGGCCAGTTTCGGGAGCTGTTGCCACAAATCCTCCCAAACATTTGCTGACTCCCAATTCTGGATTTCCCAAAAGTTGTGATCTTGAAAAATGCTCCTGTTTTGATGAGCATTTTTCCAAATAGAGGAACCTCGAGGTTCCTCATTGAAGCGAATTAGATCCCTCTGAAAGACATAAGGGGCATATTTCACATGTCAAAGCCGAGCCCAAGGTTTTGCTATAGAGGAGACCCAATTCCACCATATCTTCGCAGCCAGGACACTACTGTTTTTTTCTGGACCTTGAAGGTTGAGACACCCCATGTTCTTTGGTTAGCAAATCTTATCCCAGCCAACTAAGGCCCATTTGGTTTGATCAGCCTTCCCTCCCCAAATGAAATTTCTTTGTAAAGAACGAAGTTCCTTGAGAACAAATTTTGGCGCAGCCATTACCGAAAAATGATAGATCGACATTGCTTGAATAACTGATTTGATAAGGGTGACTCTGCTTGCCAGATTAAGAGGGTGCAGGGTCCAACTCGAGATCTTACGTTTGATGTGATCCCAAAGGTCTTCCCACGATACTTTCTTAATAACACTTGTAGCTAGCGGAGCACCGAGGTATTTGGACGGAAGGGAGTTCCCTTGGAAACCAAGGATGTGATTAATATTCCTTTGAGTGATTTTTGAGGTGTTAAAAACGAAGATTTGAGACTTTTCCCGGTTAACCTCCAAGCCAGATGCTTTAGCAAAGGTAGAGAGAATGGATTTTAGCGTGCTTGCATCCTGGACCGAAGAATGTCCCATTAACATTGTGTCGTCAACAAATTGTTGGTGAGTTTGAACCTCTGCTCCCGGGTGGAGAAGTAAACCTCTGATAACTCCCTCTTGAGTTTTAGCTTTGATCGTTCTCCCCAACCCTTCAGCCATGAGAATAAAAGGAAAAGGGGAGAGGGGGTCACCTTGCCTGATACCTCTGGAAGGGATAAAAGTAGTAGTAGGAGCCCCATTAAGAAGAATGGAGAAGAAAGAAGACGATGTGAGGTTCATAATCCATTCAATCCATTCTGAGCAAAAACCAAAAGCCTTCAGCGTTTCACTCATGAATTGCCAGCCTAATTTATCATAAGCTTTCGCAATATCTAATTTTAACAGCATGCCAGGATTTTTGGTAATTTTTAAAGAGTGTAAAACTTGGTGCACCAAAAGGACACCGTCTAGAATTTGTCGGCCTTCCACAAACCCAGACAGTTCCGGAGA
Source organism: Larix kaempferi (assembly GCA_027924585.1). Lineage (NCBI taxonomy): Eukaryota > Viridiplantae > Streptophyta > Pinopsida > Pinales > Pinaceae > Larix > Larix kaempferi. Next base: position 18,401,591 of record BSBM01001646.1, read on the forward strand.
TATCAAACTAGGGAGAATTCACTTTAGTCTATTCACCATGAACTTGGTAATGATTTTGTAGATAACATTACATAGAGAAATGGGTCGAAACTTACCAGGAGAATCAGCTCCGTCGACGTTGGGGATGAGAGGGAGGAAAGTCGCATTGAAGGCTTTGAGAACCCTACGGGTTTTTCTCGAATATTCCACAATCTTCCAAACTTCATTCTTTACCAGGTCCCAAAAGTAGTGAAAAAAATTGGTAGTGAACCCATCCGGGCCTGGAGATTTCCCCCTGCCATTTGATTCACAGCCTCATCCACTTCCAACAGTGAGATTTGTTTTGTTAAGAGCGTATTCTGATCAGCCATGATCAAGGAGGGAATATACTGGGTGATCTGAGCAATGCTAGTGGCTCTATTGATCCCGTCTTCTTTCATGATTGTGCAAAAGTAGTCCACCAAATCTTCTTCCATGGAAGCTCTATCTTCGATTTAGGATCCAGCGGTAGTCTTAAGGCGATGAATTCTCTTTCTTTGCATGTTCTGGATAACAGATCGGTGAAAGAATTTGGTGTTGCGTTCACCTTCCTTGAGCCATTGTTGTTTAGAATTTTGTTTCCGATAGATTTCCTCCTGTTGTTCCCAAGCGCTAAGCTTGAGGGTGGTGGCTGCTTCCAAATCCCTTAGCTCAGCATAATTCCCTATAGTCATTCCCTTCCTTTGGATTTCGTCCATTTGTTCAATCAGGGCCTTTTTATCTTAAAAAATGTTTTCAAATTCCTCCTTGTTCCAGGTACGGAGCTTGGCTTTGAGATTTTTTAATTTCTGTTGGAATTGGTACATGCGCGTACCCTCCGTTGGTGGGGATTTGAGCCACCAATGGGTGACTAGGGTTTTAAATTCCACGTGCTCCAGCCAAAACTATTCAAAGCGAAAAGGTCTTTTAGAGGGTGGACCCACACGCTCCAAGCTAACAGGCCAATGATCAAAACCTGCAGGCGGAAGTACTGAAGAGTGTAGGTACCCACTGCTGTTGACAATCCCTTCTGAGACCAGGAATCTGTCAAGACTGGAGGCAACATGGTGCTCTCCGCCTATTTTGTTGTTCCAATTGAACAAACCATTGGAAGTTTCAATATCTATGAGATTATGAGTGGCAATAAGGTCTCTAAAAGCTTCATTTGCTGCACCTAAGCTACGTCTTCCTCCTTTCTTCTCCTCAAGCGTCGTGATTAGGTTGAAATCCACCCTAATGATCCAGGTTTTGCCATCTATCCAATCCAAAATCCAAGCCAAGGAGTCCAGAAAAGCTTGCTTCTGGGGGTAGATGCTAGGGCCATAAACATTGGTAATAATTCCTTTTATTTGGGTTTGGGAGATATGAAAATCCACCGAGAGGATTCCCTTCGAAGCCCAAAATTTTGAGAGAACTACCAATTCTGGATTCCACAAAATTTCCAAGCCTCCTGCAAAACCCTAGGCATCGATGTTTATTATTTCATAGCCTTTCCAGATTTTTTCGCCAATTTTCTTTAGGGTTTCAGCCCCACATTTGGTTTCCTGAAGGCACAAAATCCAAAGTTTTTCCTTCATTACCTTATTTCGCAGGGTCTTCATCTTGTGTGGGTGATTCACCCCACAGATATTCCAAGAGATAACTTTCATTGGGAAACTCGATTGAATTCAGAAAAGGTCGCCCGAATTGTCGGGTATTGACCTGATTCTATCAACTTACTGTCAATCTCTACTATCCTTTGTTTGTTGTTCTTCCTTCCTCTCTTTTCCCCATCTTCCGGTTGTTTTCTTTTAGTGTTTTTGAGTGGTTCCTTAGCAATCCAAAGATGGGGAGAAGCCCCATATTTCAGGATGGCCTCTTTGAGCAGTTCGAGCTATCTACGTGAGACATAACCCTTAACTTTTTTACTGCATTCTTGCTCTATTTCATCTAGGCCTAAATCCCCTAGGTCCATGTCCTCTGTTTCATCCACTTGGTCCTCCTCCATGTTAGCATTTTGATCAGTGGGGTCTATCTGGAAGTTGTGGATTTCAACAGGGATAGTTCCAACAGGGAGGGTGTCCTTCTCCTAATATTTTTCAGGGGGTTCAAGAATTTCTTGAGTATTGGCGAGGGTTTGAAATATGTTGGAGGTAGCGAGCAATCGTTGAGCAGGATGATCTGGGTTAGAGTTGCGGCTTGGATTCCTCTTTCTCTTGACTTGGGTGAAACCCTCAAGATCCTATCCTTCCTCCTGAGCGACTTTAGGGCCCAAGGCTTCCAAATTCCGTGGGCAATTTCTACTAAAATTACCATGGGCATGGCAGCACCGGCAACGAAAAGGGACATTTTCGTAATCAAGTGGTTGGATCCAGTCGACATCGTCCCAGGTGATGGTAATGGATTCTGGGATTTCCCAGGATAAGTTCAAGTAGACACAGATCCAAGCATAAGACATATAGCGTTGCTGCCTGGTGAGTTCAACAACTTTCATGAATTCGCCAAGAGTATTGTCGATATCCTTCAAAATTTCCAAATCCCAGTATTCACAGGGGAGAGAATAAAGTCAGATCCAAACCCTATCCCTATCTTCTTGGTTAAAAAAGATAATTGTGAAGAAACCCTTTAAACCCAGTTGCAAGTCATAATGGCCTTTAGGGTTCCAGGTGGATTTGATCCATTTCAGTAGATCTTTCTCTTTGTGCCAAACACCAATAAAATTCCCTATTAGGTATTTTTCCTTCCACAGTTCCACACGTTCACGTAGCTTCTCTGAGTTGATCTGGAGGCCTAGGATCTCAGCAGATCTTGGGATACAATCACCTGGTATTCGCTTCAGTCCCAACGAATCCTTGGATCCAGATCCCCCACCCAATTCCTCCTGGTTCACCTTTGATTTATCCTTTTGGGCCTCGTCCGCTTTGGGAGGCCGAGGAGGGGAAAGCGGAGCCCCCCCCCCCCCACGCAAGACCATGATGTCGTGGTGATAGCCTGCAGCCTATGCGCACTGCTATGAGAAGAGCAGGGAGCACCGCGGCTGAGAAACCCTAGAAGCGTGCGCTGACAAAAACCTATGCTTGCGATTTCACCCGCAAATTCGAAGAGACCCGTTTAGACAAGCCCACTATCAACAAATAAGGAAGAGTTATGAAGATGGGTGTTGGGGTATTGTTCTAAGGGGAAATATTGCAATAGACTGAATCATATTGTTGTGCTTTTTTGTTTTCTTTCCAATACCAGATTTGCTTGCACTTCAAAATTGATATAGAAAACCAGTGTTAGGTAACCAATATTGCATTTATATTAACATTACCTTAATACAATGCCTTGAATTATAGAGAAAATTGACTACATATATTTGACTCTTTAGATTGGATTCAATCTAGGACTAGAGGAACAACCAAAAAATGCCTCTATAACAAAATCCACATTTCATGTGGCCAAGATAAGCATTTTATATCTCTATTGTTGAAGAGGTTCAGTGCTTGCATTGCCTAAACTTGTTTATTTTCCTGCATTTGCTTCATCCATGTAGGTTGAACTGCCTCAGATTGCTTGAACATAAAGGCTTGAGTTTCCCATACTTGTTTGAGTCCAATTTTCTACTTGCAACCAAGGAGGAATTGAAAAACCATAGTTATGACTTGTGCTAAACACCCCTGGATTAACTAGAGGTGTTGGAATAGCATTTGTTGGATATGCCCTTGCACTAGTAGGAATAAGGGGAGGAGGTTGACCAAGTAGATGGTATTGGGGGAGCTTGATGTTTATAAGGTCTTGGAAGAATTGTGTATTTTCTGCAAGTGGATCTAATGAGTTGGACACCATACTCCCATGCTTGATCATGTTTGCATTCTTGTCCACCTCCTTCGTCCCCCCTATGTCATTTTGAAGACCTGTTGCGCATTTCTTTGTCCCCTTTCCTTTCTTGCACCTATTTTTGGTGCTCTTTTTCTCACCTTTATATCTCTCTTCAAATCCTTTCATGCATTTGATGTTCTACTACAACAATCCTTGCTTCCTTATTCTCCTTTGTCTAGTCCTTATTATTTTGTTTTATTTCCTGCATATCCATTTTCTTTTTTTCTGCCTCAACCAATTGGACAAGAAGGAGAGAACGCATAGGAGGAGCAACAAACTCCTCTTTTATTTCTCTTATTCTTAAGGAGAAGAATCCCACATCTATTTCAATATTCTGGCCAATCTCCCTTTGCAACTCCTCTTACAAGATCTTAACCAAGATCATAGCTAACAGAGTCAAAGGTTATATTCCCAACTTAATTTCTTCTAATCAAGGTTGATTCATCTCCGGAAGACCAATTTACGACAACATCCTCTTGGTTCAAGAGGCAATACATTCAAGCCAAAAGAAGAGAGAATCAGGTATGGATATCAAGCTTGATATGGCAAATGTTTTTGATAGATTCAGGCATGAATTTATTTATATAGTTCTGGAAAGATTTGGGTTCTCAACCAAGTTCATTAATTGGATCAAGTCTTGTATTGGATCCCCCCTTTAGTAAACGTAATACCTACTTCCTTCATTCGCCTCTCCAGAGGTATTCGGAAAGGCTGCCCTCTCTCCCAACATATTTTCATTCTTATGGCAGATTATTTAAGCAGAAAACTAAACAACTCGATCACTTAAGGATCTATTCCAAGGTTACTCATTGCAAGGGGAGTTCAGCCGATCAATCATTCCCAATTTTCTGACGACACCATCCTAATGGGAAGTGCATCAGTTCAAATTTCCAGAAGATTCAAGACCATCTTGGATCGTTACCTTAGAGATTCGGGAGGCAAAATAAATAGCGGTAAGAGCAACATTTATGGTTGGAATTTCAAGCCCATAGTCATAAGAAATCTAGCGGTTGTTCTTGATTTTAATTTTAGTGTGGACTGGTCCTCCTTTAAGTACTTGGGAATCCTTATCGATATAAAAAAATCCACATCCTCTTCATGGAGGCCCATCATTAAGAAAATAAAAAACAAAATCCAATATTGGGGAATGCGTTGGATAAATTTAGCAGGAAAGGTCACCCTGATCAAGGAAGTTCTTTCCTCTTATCCATTTTTTACTGGGGCTATCATGTTTTCCCCAAAAATATTATGAACAACATCAGTATAGAAATTAGAAAAATTCCTCTGGCAAGGATGGAAAACACAAAATAAAAAATTTCACCTGGTAAACTAGAGCAATGTAAAAGAAAACAAGAAGAAAGGAGGATTGGGAATAAGGGAACTAATTCAAATGAACAAAGCTATATGAGCCAAGCTTTCCTGGAGATTAATTTCAGGAAAAAAATAATGGTGGAAGGAAGTACTCAGAAAAAAGTACATGAAAATATCACACCTAAGATGTCTGGATAATCAGCTGGATGGGAAATGCAATAATACTTGGGATATTATTAAAACCTCTGCTGGTCTAATTAAATACAAACTTTACTGGATTCCAGGAAACGAGAAGAGAGTAAAAATATGGACGAATAATATAATGGGCTCCCCTCCTCTGAGCACTATCACTGGACTAGCTAAAGTCAGAGATTGGATGCAAAATGAGGGATATCACAATCTGAAGGATATCTCAACTTGGGGGAACACAGGGGCATGGGCAGGTTGGAAGTAGTTGAATCTTCTAGAACATCTCAAACAAGACTACTCCCTTCTCCTCAAGCTTCTACTTGGGAAATCTCCTCTTAACATACGGGCCAAAGACAACAGAGGATGGGGTCGAGTTGGACACTACTCGGTCAAGGAAGGGTACGAGAGATTGACCAACTTCAACGGGAACCCCCCCAAAATATCTGGGCAAAGGTTTGGAACTCTAATTGTATCCCAAAAATAAATTACTTCTTCTGGATTTTGGCTCATAATAAACTCCTAACGACTAACAATTTAAGCAAAAGAGGAATAGAAGGCCCATCCCGATGTGAGTTACGGTCCTTAGAAAATGCCCAACATATTTTTCTTGAATTTGATTTTGCAAAACAAGTTTGGGAAATTGTCATGGAACCCTTATGGAAGGATTTGGAAATTCCGAATCAAGTCAATGAATTGATAGAAAAATGGAGGAACCACTTCCCGGGCTCAACAAAAGCAAAACCTACAATGGTTCAAATCTAGAAACTACTTGGCATGAACATCAGTTGGAAGGTGTGGATTGAAAGGAACAAAAGTATATTTGAGAACAAGAAAGCAAATTATAACGGACCTGCTTACAAAGCTAAAAATATGATTGTTGAATCTCTTACAGTCAAAGGTGTCCACCTTCCTAGCACAAAGGATTTATCTTGGAAAGAATTTCAATGGTGTCAATCTTTCATGAAAGTGAGCTCACTTCAGTCCAAAACCAAAAAAGATTGCTATGATAGGGAAATCAAAAAAAAAAAAAAAAAAATTTAAAAAAATTTAAAATAAAAAATAAAAAAATTTAAAAAAAAATTTAAAAAAAAAAATAAATAAAAAAAAATAAATAAATAAATTAGATTATACTTTAATAAATGGTGGAAGGCGCAACCAAGCCATACCATTTTTTTATGGGGATTCCAAAGGAAACTCGGGGGAGGTAGGTGCGAGAGGGATTATCTTTGATCTAGGAGGAAACAAAATTATATCTTATGCTTGGGGGCTCGGAAAGAAAACTAACAACAAAGAAAAATGTTTAGCACTCTACTATTCCATGGAAATTATTTCAACTTTCAACATAAAAAAACTCAAATTTTTCGGAGACTCCTAACACATCATACAAAAAATGAGGACAAGGACACCTAAAGGTGATTCCAGATGTAAAATAATGCATAGGAAAATCAAACAGATAACCTCCTCCCTCGAGATATCCTATTTCCACATTCTCAGGGAAAACAACAAGCAAGCTGATGAAGTTTCCAATCAAGGGGTTAATCTCCCCATTGGAATCATAAATTTGTGTAATGGGAAGGAAATATTTAAGAGAATCCCCTAAGCACGGTCTCGAGGGTGGGAAAGAGGGGCTAAGGTTGGGTGTCCTCTTGGAATTAAACTGCCCCAAGAGACGCATGGGTCTTCACATGGACACACCTATGTGTGTCCCTTCGGCGGCAGAAGCCATGCTTCAACATTAAATGCGGCTCTAGACTCGTCCTCCTTAAGCGACCTTAAACCTGGAATTATGTCGAACCCTCCTCGTGATTTTGACTCCTCTGCGAACTATCTTCCTCCTTGGTTCCTCAACGACTTTGGTAACCTCTCCTTCACAACATGGCAGGACTTATTAGCTCATACCCTCAGCTTGGAGCCTAGTTCAAAAGCGCATCTTGCCTCCCCGGTTTCCTTGGTCAGGAAACAGGACGACCCGACCTCCTCTCAGACTATTGCTCTCAGTTCAATGGTTGGCCTTGCAAACAAAATGACATTTTTAAAATCCAGTGTGAAAGACTTCAAACAACATCTGTGAAAGGTTTATGAGGCAGTTTGCTTGGGTATCAAAGCGCACAAAGAGTCTGCCGACGATATGAGGTATATTTCTCAGCAGTTAACCTGCCAGGACTCGAGAATTGACAATTTAGAACAGAACCTAATAGAATTGATGGGGTCAGTGGATATGGTAAAAGAGAAAATTATGAATATGGTCAGGATGTCATAGTGCAGCCACTGCCAGGAATCCCCCTCCGTGGATATGAGAATTGCAAAGGAAACCTCTGTTCAGCAGCAGGAGTATGGTTAGAAGAGCTTCCTCCTTTGATGAGATGGTACCTCATTTTTTTGAAATTTTTTAATGTTTTTCTAAATCTTGTTAAATTCTCAGTTTATAAGGGTTTATCCCTCCCTCGTAGTTACATATACTAGGCAACAAATCAAGAACTATTACAGAGCCAGACTGGGCATCTACTTAATCTCCACTGTGAAAGCTATCTCTGCTCCAAGGATCTCCTTTTTGTAATCAATGGTTGTGCACAACCTTTTTGAATATAAACTTATTTACCATGTTTCTGTTAAAACAAATAAAAAAAATAGGGAGAGATGAGGGTATATAAGTTTATATGCATAAAACCAAAACCCCCATATGAAAATAACAAGCAAAGCCAAGTGATCCTTATATGTTGCAATTTTTGGCCAAGTCTCTAGAGCTCCTTCAAGGTTCTATCCTCCCCAAATAAAATGAATGTCACAGACATGTGAAGCATAATCCCATGCATTTATAATATAAGAATAAAAAATGAATAAGTGGTCAATGTTCTCACCACTATCTTTGCAGAGAGGACATCTTCCAGGTCTACACCAAAATTTTTAAAGTGTAATGTCCTAAACAAGTACCTTGTCGGATAAGGCTAGCCATAAGATCTTATTCTTTAGGAGACACTTGTACTTCTTGGTAGTAGAAAACCACCTCATTTTCATGTAAATATATTTTCATATTCTCAACTTATACCTTTAATATATTTTCAAACCACTTCAACTTCTAAATATTGGTTATTGGTTTTTAACATCAATTTTTGTTATTTTTATTATATTTCAAGCCACTCAAGTTTTCAATATCAATTTATCACCATGTCCTCTTTTTTCCATAAAAAAAATAGCATCTTCCTAACTCTCAAATCATTCAACTTTTCAAAAAGTACTTTGAACGTTAGTTTCTTCTTTGAGAAGTAAAATATCAATGTCTTCTCTTTCAATAAATTCAATAACTACTTTGAACATTAATTTCTTTTTTTAAAGGTAAAAGATCAATGTCTTCTCCTTCAAGAAAGTATGATAAACTATCACCTTACAATTAATGCATAATTACATAATAAAAATATTTTATGTTTCAATAAATTCAATAACTACTTTGAACATCGATGTTTTTTAAGTAAAAAAACAATATCTTCTCTTTCAAGAAAGTACAAAGAGAAAAAATTTAAACCACAGTCGCACGTGCTAAATATGGTTTTATTTGTAACTTTGGATTGAACCAAGAACAAAAACATTCAACTTTGTTTTTTCGAGGGTGTAATGTTCGATCTTTCATCCAACACGGCACCTTCACTAACCTCAAAGAATGTAAGAGTTATGTCAACAATATAAAGAGTTTTGTCCTAAAAATATATGTATGAAGGTAAGGTAATGAACAAGATAATAAAGATATGTATGAAGGTAAGGTAATGAACAAGACAATAAAGAGGGATAAGTAAGAAAAAGGGTAACGGAAATTTATAAAGGTGTAGTCTAAATAATCTACATTTTCGGAAATTTTTAAAAATCTTAGAATCACATATATTAGCTATGTAATTGTATAAATTGGGTACCATGGGATATTTGAGGGTGCTGAATCTGGATTCAAAAATTACCAAATTCGTTCAAAACCCACCATAAAATCAAAACATAGGAATAAATAGACTACTTCATTTACAAAGCATATTTATATACCATGAATATAGATATAAAGAAAATATAAAATAATAGATAAATAATTAGTTAAAATGACATATATTCTTAAGATAGACCAAAATTATAAGATAATTTGACAAATAACATTAACACTAGAGAGTAAGTATATATATATATATATATATATAACATCAATACCCTATTATTCATATATAATATATGAATAATGGGGTATATATATATACATAATGGGGTATTGATGTTAGGCTTTTGGCTTGGTCAAAGGTAATATGGTGTTTGGTTTGGGAATGCTTGTGATAGCTAAAAGGTAATATGGTGTTTGGTTTGGGAATATTTGTGATAGTTAGCTTAGTAAAACCATTATGGAATGTGTAGAATATATATTCTTTGACATGAATTTGAATCAACCTATGGATTTGGCCAATGTAGGGTTTTCCATAGGAGCAAGGAATTTAGTAGACTCATTGGGCAAGCATAGAGTCAATTTTATCTTTAATGCTTTTAAATCATTACTCTAGGGTTTTGGGGGGTTGGAAAAATGTTTTCTTATGATTCTTGGGTAAGATCTTGGAAATGTGACCAAAAATGCAAAATTAAGGTTTGAGTTGGGAGGCGGAAATTGAATTTTTGGATTTTGAATGGAAGATTTGTTAATTTAGAAAATATCATAGTTATTGGCTAAGAGAGCATTAATAAATTGGACTCTTATAAATAATAAATCATAATATCATTTCTTAAAAAATAATAAAATAAAAATAAAACAAATACACATTATTTAACACTTCAATGCAAGAAACATCATTTCCAACTATACTCAATCACAAAACATAATGGTCATAGAATACCAAACCCAACCATTTTTTGGGGCTTTCAAACCTCATAAGCAATATATTGCAATGACATTATAACACATTCATTCACTTCTCTATCACAAAACATGCCAATACTTATATAGCATTTTAAATCAGAATGTTCATAGCAAAGTCAGACACAATAGAATCCAAAAATTATATATTTAAAAATCAATGACTAGCAAAACTACAATCCATCATCTTATCCAAAACCATTAATCAAGTTTATAATAATAACTAACATAAAATTAGTTTAAATCTAAAATAATCGAAAATAATCCAACTTCCACAAATTTGTAATTTAATCATTAATCCAAATTCTACAAATTTGCAATCTCATCATTAAGAACCTGTAATCTTAAACTAAATCAACATCTCCCACCTACTAACATGTATATATAGTAAGGGGCTTCTGCTGTAGGCTGGGTTGCTGAAACTGTTGGCTCTGGCCATCCCCACCCGAGATCAACCCCACGCCCTGTGCTCTTGAGACTATTATATGAAAAAATAACATGTATAGCAATTCTCCACTCAATACAAATACTAAACTGTAAAGCATCTCAATACTATGTAACAATAACCAAGTATACATATATCACAATAATTTACAGTTACAGATTTAGCCGCCGGATCTCATTTCTTAGCCTTCTTAGCAGCAGGCGCCGCTTTCTTGGGTTTACAAGGGCTAGCCCTCTTTACAGTCTTGACAGACTTCTTAGCAGGGGCAGGCTTCTTGGCAGATGCCGCCCTTTTAGCAGGCGCTGCCTTTTTAGCAGGCGCTGCTACCTTCTCCACCTTCTTAGGTGCGGTCGCAGGCTTCGGCTTTGCGACCTTAGGAGACTTGGTTACTTTGGCGGAAGATTTAACAGGCTTGGAAACCTTCTTGGGCGCAGGCGCTGCCTTGGGCTTAGCTGCGAGCCTTTTGGCACGGGCATTGAGCTTCATAGGCTCGGCGGCCTTGGGCTTCAAGGACTTCTTCAGCTCCTCAGAAAGCTTGAAGGAGTTCTTGACCTTGGTGAGCTTGCCAGATTGGGCAAGATTTCTTAGCCGAACCGTTAGCAGCTTCTTGAAATTCGCAGGGAGTTGTGATTGATACTTGCTGCCGATATAGGCTGCTATGGCATACTGACTGGACCCCGTTCTCTCCTTCAATGAAGTAATCGCTTCTGTGATCATCTGCCAAAAAAACGAAAAACTGAGATCGCTGCGTTCAAAATCCAATATGAGAAAAAAATTCAGAGGCGAAGAATCGAAACCTGGAGATATGTTGGATGAGAAGGTGGCGGTTTCGATCCCCTGGAAGCCCTCGGCTTCTTTTCTTTGACGACATTGTTGGCTACAGGCTCGACGACATTGTTGGCTACAGGCTCTGCAGTTGTCTCAGCTGAAGCCATAGTTTATGCCACCAAATTGCTCAGGAACTACAACAAAAAACAATAAAAACGATATCCGAGAAAAGAAAAAACGCGATCTTGACAGCCAAATCAACCGCGGGGATCAAGGTAATAATTGTTCGAATGGTAGAAAATGAATTGTTAATGCTGCTCATATATATAGGGGCCGAGTAGAGATGATCACCGGCTCATTTGTCGGCCCCTGAGTTGATCCGATTTGCGTAAGTGGCACGGTTACGCTCCCACGGATTAACTATTCAAAGTGGTATTCCTTTTCTTCATCGAAATGCTTTATTTTAATTAAAAATATATATTTTTTATATTCATAATGTGAAATGTTCATTTAAATATAAATGATTTTACTAGATTTCTTGAAACATAGGGGACGCCACTTGTGGTGTGCCCTCCCTTCGGCCACCTAGTTGGGCACAAAACCCGCCAACTAGACATGCCATATGTTCTACACCATATGTGCTTTAATGCATTCTAACTCACCTCGTCTTATGTGTCAATGAGCCCTTCTCCCACACTCAATGGCATCCCTCCCTTCGGCCACCTAGTTGGGCACGAAACCCGCCAACTAGACGTGCCATTTGTTCTATACCATATGTGCTTTAATGCACTCAACTCACCTCGTCTTATGTGCCAATGAGCCCTTCTCCCACACTCACTCCCTTATTGTGTTCATTCCTATTAAGTCTCAATGTGTGGGCATTTGACCACCCTGGTGTTGGTACGCCCCCTTTTGCTGGTTGCACATGTGCTCCTTTTGTCCATTCCCCCTATGCTCTAACTTCAGTACACACGCGGTCGGGTGCTTCCTCGTTGCTCGACACCCAGTTTAGGGGTTTGGGATACCCTTGTCATGCTTCGAGTTGTTTGCATAGTGGTTTCTCAACATAGTGGCTTCTGGTTCGTCGATGGCCCTATCATGTGAGGTGGGCGCACCGATTTTGAACTTTTTTTTACTAGTTTAGGGTGTCGGTTGTTGTTGCTAACGCTTGCTTGTTCCCTACAGGTCGTGCTTGGGCCGAGTGGATGGAGAGTCGGGCGGTTGGAGCATTGTTGGAGGCTAGCTCGAGGTTTCCCTTGTAGGATTTCACTCCTACTAGCTTCTATGTCTATGCTTTTCAACACATTGAATCTCCCAGTGAAAATTTGTGAATGTGACCTAGTTTGTACATTGCGAGTTTTGTTTATGGTGTCTTTTGCTTGTGGGTTATGTCCTAATGGGTTTGTTTGAGCCCTCTGTGAATGGCATGTTTTATGTGAAGGAACGTATGCTCGACACTATGTAAGGGTTTTTAAGTGCAGGGGTTTGACAAAACTCTTAGTGTAATCCTTAATTCTGCAGGGGTTTAACAAAATTCTTAACGTAATTATGACTTCATGCTGGTGAATATATATGTTATGGTGAATATATGTGCTTTGTGGTGAATATAAGTTGTGGTGAAGAACATTACTGGTTAAGTATTTGTTTGCATTCTATTTAAGTATTGGTTAATTCCATTGGTCGGGAAAACATATTTGTTTATCAAAGACTCTGGGGACTTCATAAAGATCACTAAGGAAGAAAAATTGAAGGCACGTGACTTGCTAATCAACTTTGATGTCGTGGGTCTTTTTACCAAAATCCCCCTTAATGAAGCGGTGCAGGTAATATTTGAAGTTGTAGATCCGGAAACTGCAAAACTAGTATAAGTATGTCTCCGCTCCACTTTCTTTAGCTTTAAAGGTGAATTTTATGAGCAAGCCAACGGAGTAGCATGGTGTCCACTTTATCTCCCATCGTCGCTAATCTCTTTATGAAGCATTTCAAGAAGAAGGCCCTTCACTCTTTCCCCTTACAACCCACAAGATGGAAGAGGTATGTCGATGACACCAATGTGAGATGGCCCCATGGAGTTATCGAGCTTAACAAATTTCATGAACATCTCAATCATCTCTCAAAGGACATAAATTTTACCATGGAAAGGGAGGAGAATGGGAGCATCCCCTTCCTCCCATACATTCAAGGATTAACTGACAGAATTACGAAGGTATTGAGGAGGAAGGAAGTATGGACATCATTCAGGCCAATGGAAACCATTAGACAGAAAATGAGGTCAGTGAAAGACAAGATTGATTGGCATCAATATAAAGGAGTGTATAAGGTAGATTGTTCATGTGGGAATAGCTATATAGGGGAGACTGGGCATTCATTTCAAATAAGGATAAAGGAACATGGAGTTGACATCAGGAAGGAGAGGACAAATACTTCCGCACTCGCTGAGCACTCTCTCAAAACTAAACACCATGTTTGCCTGGAAAACACAGAGCTGCTTGCAATAGAAGACCACTACTACAAACGAAGGGTGAGAGAAGCTTTGGAAATCATGAAGCATCCGAACAACCTAAACAGGGACGAGGGCCTTGAAATAAGTGAAAGATGGCTACCACTTATCATCAAAGAAGTCACATGGATTGCAAATCTTCCCTCGATATTTTGTCTTGAGGATGAATACAGTTAAGGATTCAAAACGTCAACTTTAAAAATGGCTACCGTGGAAAATCCGGAAACCCACTCTTCTAACAATAGGATTTTTGAAAGAATGTACAGAATTTGAGTTATGGCACAAATCAAGTCTTAAAAGTTGCAACTTTTCATTACTCTATTGATTAAATTATGAGATGAATGTATGGAATTGAAATGTGAATATATGCAATCATTCAATCCAAATATAAGTGAAGTGTTAAGTATTATGTGCATATACAAATTGTTGAGTTGAAGATAAGAGTACTCTTGAAACATAGATAGTTAACCTATACTAAAGCAAGAATAAGTTAATAGGTTAACATATACTGAAACATATACAACTAATAGGTAGACATATTGTAACCTGAATTGAATCATAAAGATAATAGCAACATGGTTAATACCTGAACTAGGGACACATTGTGATGGTTCGTTGGCAGTGCTGCTGAGCAGTTTGAAATTCTGGAAAGTAAAAATGGGAAATTGTAAGATGTTTGATGCTCTTTATAGTTTTTTGTTGTTGAGTTTGATTGGTGTATGGCATTGGCATGGATTACAAAAATGAATTTCTGAATGAGTGTGTAGGATTGATTTGAGTATGATCCAATCTCTAGGAAACTGTTTTCATTGATCCTTCTGCTTCTAATCAGTTTAATGGATGATTTGATGAATTTAATGGGTTGGGTTTCATTTATTGCATTGGTTGGGTTTAGTGGTTGACTACATGCAGGTGAAGCTGATCTCCATAACCCCTGAAAATGTGCAAGTGAGGATGTGTGATGGGATATCTTGGCACTGTTGGTTCTGTGAGTATGCTCCAAAGGTCATTCGCTAGGTTTGAATTGATAAACAATATGTACTTGTAGTATGGGAATTGTGGGATGTTTTAAGGTTTGAGTTGCTATGTTGCTCATAAAACATTAGGATGTGGCAGGGACATGATTGTTTGTAAGGTTATTAAGTTAGTCATGACCAAAGTTCATTAAAAAGACTATTTATGGATTGTTGTGGGGCTAGTCATCATATGGGTCCATTTTGAATATATTTTGAATAATTTAGCAATATTTAGATAATTTTGTTTACTCTCATACTAGAGCGTTTGATGGTTAGTTGTTGGGTGTTTGATGTGACCGGTTCCATGACCATTGTTGGTCCTTGCTCATGTATTGGAATCCCTCCCCTATATACCTTACCTAACCTAAGAGATGAACTTCCTTTATTATGTCCCTACGTAGCAGGGACATATATCAATCGCTCACCGTACCCATGTTAATTTATCTGTTGCCTAAAGTTTGCTATGGTTTTGTTTTTTTTACTAAATTAAACTTTATAAAATATTATTTATGATGAATTATATTCATTGTTTATTTCTAGCACTCTCCTTGGATTTTGGAGCCTAGGAGGAGGCAACGGGCTCTCATCATCATCCATTAATTTTGGTTTGTACATATAGGCCAGGAAATGGAAATAAACTCAGATTTGCAGCATGTGGCCAATGAAAAGTACAACAACAAAGTGAATCAAGGAGGAGGTAAATAATTCAACTCCCATGGAGTTCATTTCTTAAAGATTGAGGGACCCATCGCCAAATGAGAAAAAAACATTGAACAACTAAAAAAATCCAAACCATCTGGTGCAATTTCATTATGTTGTTTCATAAATAGAAAATAAACTAACAATAGAATGTAAGTTAGAAGATAATATAGGGACTTACTTAACATTAGAGGAGTCGTCTAAGAGACCGAAGATAATAGTTTCAAATTTTGAACTTAGTGGATCGGCTAAGGAAATTCATCGGAGGCACTATTTCTGAAGGAAAAGAAAGCGGAGAGGCTTGCGACTAGGCTAGGATAAATATATGAGAGGGCTCTACAGAAAAGGAGAATCGAGCCTTGACTTGTCTTCTATTTTATGCTCCCCCTCATCATTTACTTGGATCGGCCCCCAATGCCATACAATGGTTGACCAGAGGATTTTAATCTCAAAACTTTCTTGATGTAGAATCGTGTGTGCTAGTGGAAAGATAGTGGCCAAGTGACCTGTGCGACTGAGAACGTAGGTCATCAAAACTTGTTTTTATTTTTTAGTACATTCCCCCTATGCTCTGTCTTTGGTACACACGTTGTGGGGTGCTTCGTCATTGATCGACATCTGATTTAGGGTTTTATGGCTAGCCCTGTCATACTTCGAGTTGTCTACAAAGTGGTTTCTCGGTACAATGGCTTACGGTTCATTAATGGCCCTATCATGTAAGGGATTTTAAGTGCAAGGATTTGACAAAAATCTTAGTGTAATCCTTAATTATGTAGGGGTTTGACATAATTCTTAATGTAATTGTGACTTCATGATGGTGAATATATATGTTGTGGTGAATATATATGCTCTGTGGTGAATATATATGCTCTGTGGTGAATATATGTGGTGGTGAAGAACATTATTGGTTAAGTGTTTGTTTTCATTTTGTTTGTATTGTTTTCCTTCAGGGGTTAATATATCGTTGTGGGAATTGTATGTTGTGCATTGGTAAATTATTGGTTAAGGGTAAACTACGGTTGGGTTTCTTCTTTGTTTGTGAAATGGGTCATCCAAATTCTGGTGTTAGGTAGGTCGATTATAATGTCCTTTTTTGGAAAATTACTCCATTTTGGCCAATTTTCGAACCTTGGACTAGTGGAACCCAAATGCTCACAAATGCTCCCAAATGATTTTGAATTGTATATGGAGAAGATTGAGAGGTATTAATACATCCTAATGCATCTCTTAGACACTAATACATTCATTAGAAACATTCAGGGCTTGCATTTCTCAAGGAGGAAGGAAGGGGAAAATACTAGGTGAATTCAATGGTTAAAAACCCCACTAGTCTATGAAATTTTGGGTTTCCCAAACATTGTACGGAATTCCCTATTTTATGAAAAGAGACTTGGTTTTGATATAGGACCTCAAGGGAAACCAAAATGCAGCATTAAATCATATTTTAGGGTCTGCTATAACTCCCATAAAACATCATGTTGTAAGACATTGAAATTGTGAGAAAATTGTTAACAATGGACATGAGATTTGTTGCACAATATTTAATAAAAAATTAATGGTTCTGAACATCACATTTTGGTCATCAATATTAGATAATATGCAGCTCAAAACATTAGAAAAACTCAGAAAAATTATGATCTAAAACAGATACAAAATCACTCCAAAACTCCTTGTGAAGATAGAGGATAAACTAGCTCGAATCAAGTGTTTTTTTGGAAATATTACATGAAAAGTATGGTATTTAGAGCGATGGCTCCAAATTGCAGATTATTACATAGATATTCATTAGATAACATGACCATAGAGTCAATAAATCATCCTCAACAAATACCACACAACTATGAGTGTGCCATCAATAGTAGAATATGGACATTGAGAGAAGATTCATAAGAGATAGTGAATAAAGAAATGGTAGATGAGCTCGAAATGAAAGGGGACTCGGACCTGCGTCAAAAAACCTTCATTAAGCTCTGATAAGAGGTCTGAATTACCTCTCCTCCAATGAAATTGGACAGGAATATTTCACCTTCGAATTTGGTTCAATGGTAGGGATGATGAACATCCACCGTGCAAGGACAAGCTAAGCTCTCCAAGAGTGCAAAAAAAATGATCCAAAATATGATCTCCTTTGTCATCCTCCTCTTTTATTAACCTCATGTGGACTCATGAGGTCTAATTCCCTCCAATAGAATCCATTCAACTCGAATTAGTGATAGATTCTCTCATGAGACACTTATCCACTTCTTCCTTGCATTCCTCTTTCCCCCAATTCGAATTGAGAATCTTGGTTGAGCATAAATCCCTCTATGTGCCCTCTTGGTGGATATTTTTACCCATGATATGTCATATGTGTCATAGGTCTGCAATCAGGTCTGAATTTGTCATATTTGTCATATATTCCTTCATCATTGTTGTCAGAGGTGCCATGGAATCTAGCTACAAGTGTCACAATGCCTCTTCCTCTTCCTTGGGAGTTAATCTTCCACTCCAATTCAACCTTCCTATATTCTTGACATGAATATTGTCTCTTAATCTCCCCCAAGTACATTACCCTCCACCTTGGACTCGAATTGGTGAGAGAATGATGCCAAGTGTAGTGGGGAATCTTGCCACATGTGGGCCCCACACCCTCTTATGCGCCCTCATGACCAAATGCCACCTTATTTTTCTTTTATTATTATTTATTTGACCCAATTAATGTGAATTTGTAAGTCTAATGTCATTTTGGGTCTTGTATCTCCCTTATTCCAAATTTTGATGCTTCCACCCCCAACCTAGGGAACTAGTAAGTTAATGGAATTTTTCCTCCATGATAGTTTATTTGGATGGGGACATTACAAACATTGAATTGGGAAAATTTTCTCTTCATGTGAACCACCTTGTCCATTTTGCTCTAATTTTACATTATTACTTACTTGGACATCATGGTTGGCAATTTTTTTATCCTTAGCACCAATTTGACAAACTATCATGAACATGGCCAAGTGGCTTAGGCCATTGTGATCCAATGCAGAATTTGGGGACATGACATCAATGTTCTATGGTAGGAGGGTGGTTCACCCTATCTCATGTCATGTAATATAACCCTTTTTAAAGTGGTTAATCTTATCACAATGTGGGTTTTTAAATGCAAAACCACATTCACATCTTTGCATCTCAATATGACAATAGTGTTTAAGAACATTCTTGTGATCCCTCTCCACTTTAATTTCAAGACCCATTCTAGCAGAACTCTTAGGAGGAAAATCCTTATCAAACTTAGCTAATTTTACAAAGAAGGTTCATGTGTTCCTTGGTAATCTTACTAAACTGATAATAATTAGTATTCTACAATGAATAATTAGGTTCGTAGGAGGGAAAGTAGCCACCAGGAGAAGTAGAAAAATGGGTAAAGTTTGCAGAAGGACCAAGAAGTCGAGGCTCTCACTATTGGGGTAATCAAACTCATCGCTACCATCGTCATGATCATATTTTATCTTGGTTTCATCATTGTTCAGACAATGGAATGCGTTGGAGAGTTCATTGAAAGCTTCATCTGCACCAGGAGCATTGTTCTTGTCTGGATGGATCTTCAATGATAATTTCTTGTAAGCCTTGCATATATCTTCTACAGGAGAGTCCTTCTCAATTCCCAATATGATGTAGCAATCTTCGTCGCTAGTGATTTGGGTCAATAATTGCACTTGATCCTCTGTGAAATTCACATGTTCGCTTGCATAATCGTCTTCTATTGAGAATATAAAGCATAATTGAGGAGCTCAAAGAAACATATAGCCCAAACACATTAATGTGAATGAAGCAACTCCAACCCATTACAACTATAATAAAGATTATTATGATCAAGGGGCCCTTGAAACATTTTGTTATTTACTAAAAATGTATTTATTTTCCATGTCAAACAAGTCGAACAAAATAATAAAGACGGAATAAACATTAACTATGTGAACCAACCCTTCTAGACTCTTTGGATGTTAACATGCCCATTATATTGCCAATATTATTATTATTTGCTTTAAAGATTTAATATTGATTGTTTTATTTTGAGAATCAAGTCATTACAAATATGATAGTATTATCCTATATAATGGAAACAATAGTGAAATCCTGCAGCTGTTGTTAAAAGTCCCTCCAATGTGATTCTCAAGAAAGTTTTACTTTTTATGGGAGAATCATTCTCACTCTTCAAGGATAGCTAGTAAAAATAGTATCCTCTTTGTCAATGAATTTTTTATAATTATCATCTCTCAAAAGAAGATCGGTTAGGGGATCTCTAATTCTATTCTCCTCGGCCTTATTTTGGTCCATTCAAATTTGAGATTACTTTTTGTTTTTTCTATTTGTTTATTCATCCTAGTAATCTATCCATTTTTTTTTCATATCCTTACTGCAATCCTTTCGATGTTTCATTCGATTGCAACCTAACATGATCCTTTGGTGGAATTTGTGGAAAATCAAAGGTTACAACAATGGCCTTGTAAACCTATGGACCCTTCTCATTTTCAGACCTAGTGACTGTAGGTTCCATTGTTGCTAGAATAATTTTCCACTTTCATAATCCATATATTCCAAAATTCTTTGTTTGGCAAGGTCAATGGTTCCTTCTTTTTAATTGCTTATTATTAGCTTTTCCTTCCTTTCCTGGAAATTAGTAAGATAATTTAGATTTTCCTTCCTTGAGATGTGTTTGAGGTAAATCAATTGACTCTATTTTTAGGCGCATCAATTATTAATCTAAGTGGAGATTGATAACTACGATAATAATAATTATAATCATAATCATAAAATTGATGAGATTTAATGAACATAAACATATTGATATGTAGTCATGAATATCCTCTTGATGACATTGAATCCTCACAAGTTGAACCTGGTAGTCAACCAAGCCTATAAGGTTTACTAAAATTTGGATACCATTGAGAATATTATCTTACCTCAGAGGGGAAATATTAATGAAATTGATGAGATATAATAAACATAAACATATCAATATATAATATCAACATATCCTCTTGGTGAATGACATAGAATCCTCACAGTTCGAACCTCGTAGTCAAAAAAGCCTAGTAGGTTTACCAAAAATTGGTAACCACTAAGAAGACTATCTTACCCGGGAGCGGGAAACATTTATGTGAAATTTTGTGGCTGTGCATTAGCCTTAAAGGAAGGCTTGTAATTTTTTTTTATCATTTTAATAATGGGTTCAAATAAACTTTTCCAACATAATCATTTTGTTTAACTCATACAGACGTTGTTCTTGTCGAGTGATTCTTGATCCCTGGTGACTTGACTTTAAAAATCCAACACTACAAGCTGTTGCATTTGCCATACATTCTTACACTTGTTTTGGAGTAATTGGACTTTTATTTTGGGTTTGGATACATTGTGACACTAGTTTATGCTATTAGGCATCCTCTTACTAAGATTGACGAACTGATGGAATTTCCTTTCCAATGGTGATTTCTTTTGCTTTGGATTGATTTTTTTTTTTTGCTTATTGTGGTTGTGCCCTCTGTTGAATAGAATTTCCAAGGCTTCTACAATTATTCTCTCTTTTCACACCTTGACTTCCATAGCTTATGTAATTGACTTCCATGGATCCAATCACTTTTGTATTTTGTTTGGTTGTGGGATGGAAGAATGAGGAACAAATAAGGAATAGTTGTGAAGAGGGATGTGGGGGTATTGTTCTTAGGGGAAATATTGCAACAGATTGAATTAGAATGTTGTACTTTTTTGTTTGCTTTCCAAAACTAGATTTCCTTGCACTTCAAAATTGATATCGAAAACCAGTCTTAGGTAACCAATATTGCATTTATATTAACAATACCTTGATACATTGCCTTGAATTATAGAGAAAATTGACTGCATTTGTTCAACTCTTTAGATTGGATTCAATATAGGCCTAGAGGAACAACCACAAAATCCCTCTATAAAAGAATCCACATTGCATGTGGTTAGGATAAGCATTTGATATATCTATTGTCGAAGAGGTTCAGTGCCTGCATTGCCTAAACTTGTTGATTTTCCTGCATTTTCTTTAGCCAAGTAGGTTGAACTACCTAAGATTTCTTGACCAGAAAGGTTTGAGTTACCCATACTTGCTTGAGTCCAATTTGCTACTTGCATCCCAGGAGGAATTGAAAAACCATAGTTATGACTTGTGCTAAGCACCCATGGATTAACTAGAGGTGTTGGAATAACATTTGTTGGATATGACTTTACACTGGTAGGAATAAGGGGAGGAGGTTGACCAGATAGATGGTATTGGCGGAGATGGATGTTTATAAGTTCTTGGAATAATCGTGTATTGTCTACAAATGGATCCAATGAGTTGGACACCATCCTACCATGCTTGATCACGTTTGCATTCTTGTCCACCTCCTCCATCCCCCCTCTATCATTTTGAAGACCTGTTGTGCCTTTCTTTGTTCTCTTTCTTTCCTTGCCACCTGTTTTTGGTGATCTTTTTCTCACCTCTCTATATCTCTTTGAAGCCTTTTCTACATTTGATGTTCTACTGCAACACTCCTCACTTCCTTCTTCTCCTTTTCCTGGTCCTTATTCTTTTGTTTTATTTCATGCACATCCCTTTTCTTTTTTTCTACCTCAACCAATAGTTTGATGTAGTCCTCTAAAGTGAGCAATTGTGAACTCCTACCTAATCAAAGATAATCTAGTGTTCCTATCAATTGATGCACTTTCACTCTCTCCACTGGCAGCTTTAGAAATTGGCTGAGTACTGGTGTGGTACCTGGATGAATAGGAGGACCATCTGGGAGCAGTGATTCATTGACATTGTCTTCTCCATCATGTTCTTCAATATATGTAGTGTGTTCTTCTACACCTCCATCATCCACATAATAATGGACATGTTCATTGTTCAAGAATGTTGGCCATGAATGCATGTTAAGGATTTCCTCATTGGTGTCAGTGACAATATTTCTGTTCATATTAATCATGGATTTTTCTAACCACTCAGGTTGTGCAACTTGTCATGGAATTGTCAAGTTTTCCTCGTTGCTTCATGTTACTTGACTGTTACGAACCGTTACACCAAAACCCCGAGGTGTTACTGAAGGCCGTCCACTAGGATCTTATCATCCCACCATGCTTCGCAGTCCAAACTCTGGGATGGATGTGCGCCCGTACGGTGGTACCCCCTTTGAGCCGTACGAGCCTCGGGCGAACACTGCAATGCCGACGTTGCCACCCGCTCTGTGACTCGAACCTGGGTGGAGGCTCTGATACCAAATGTTACGAACCGTTACACCAAAACCCCAAGGTGCTAGTGAAGGTCGTCCACTAAGATCTTATCATTGACCACCTGCAACCACGTTCAGATCACCAGGTTCATTAGGGATATGCTCGGCATAATCTGTATGTGTTTCATATGACCCAACAACTTCCATGTTCTCTTTATCTGGTTCATGATCATATTGAGTGGCATTGATATACTCATCATTGTCACCCAATGGAACCCTATGTCTTTGAGATAGGGATAACATGTTGTCTGCAACATCTGCATCTTATTGGCCATGTAAATCAAAGGCTTGGCTATATCCAGTATCACGGAGAAGAGCATCATAATTCAGTGGCCAAATTCCAGGCCGCCTAAATCTAGCCTTAATATTTGAGGGTGTGAGAGCCTTTTCAAAAGCTTTACTTGCAAGTTTGGATAATTCAAACCTTTTTACCTCTATCCTTGGGTTATTTTCCATTCGTGGTGCTCTCTCAGACCTAAAGTAACTCTTGAAAGGCCCAAACACACTCACATCAAGAATTTGCAACTTGTGAGTAGTATGTGCAGGTAAATTCAACAAGTCAATGCCCAGTTTGTTTGCCTCCTTAATGATTTGTATAGTTATGTGGTTTCCATGACCATAAAAAATCAACAAGTTTCTATTTTAGGGTGAGACACCACCAGGTACATATGCAACAAAGTGACAAAGCCAATGCAAAAACAACTCTTCAGTCATCCATGCATGGGGATGTGTATCTATGCATGCTCCTAGTTCACAATTTTGGATATAGTTTTTCAGATAAGTCTTTCCCTTGAACAAGTAAAACCTAGGGATTTGTGCACCAATTACATTTACACAAAACATAATAAACATCCACTCCCTACTCTAAAGCATAATTTTTGGCACATTTTTGCTCCCTCTCTTAGCAATTACTCGCATGCCACAATTCTTCTATGTTTGTAAATTAGTTTCGTCACAACTCCATATATGGTATGGATTGTAGCCATGTTTCTCATATACAATGGACAATGCATCATAGAACCTCGACACAACTGCAGGGTGTATATTTATAGCCATGTCTCTATCAAGGCCCTCTATTGTTTGTAACACAATATCTCTATGCCTTTTTTAAAACCCTAACCACCATGATTTCCTGGGAAATCCATATCTGAATGGATTCGTCCTACCTTGACATATTTGAGCAACAATGGATTTTAGTTGTATCAATTCCATCCCATGGCCCAATAGAGCCATCTCCTTGCACCAAACAACCACTTCTTCCTCCTCTTTTGCAATCATCACTGTAAGAGTCCCTTTTCCCCTTTGTATGAGGGAGGCCATTTATCCAATAATCTAGTGATGTGGGTGCAATCCCATGCTATTTGGAAATTGCTCTAACATAATATCCATTGAATTCTACATCATCAATTGTAGTTAGCATATCTTGTTTTTTCCATCCTCTGATGGAACTGATATTCTTGGTTGCACTTGCACCTTGCACCATGGTTAATTGTGGAACAACACCATCAACCTCTGTATCATTATGTTGAACAATGCCACTAGAAGGATTGTTGTTAGAAACAACATGGGGTATGTCCTCATATGATGAAGTGCATTGTAGTTGTGCACCCCTGGTAACTCGACTCCTTGACCTCCTTGTATGAGCGGAGGCATGCACTCTTAGCATGATTGTAATAAACCTACACAATATTAACACACCATTAATAACAATAGGATTTTCTGAAATAATGTACATAATTTGAGTTATGGAACAAATCAAGCCATAAAAGTTGCAGCTTATCATTAATCTATTGATTAAATTATGAGATGAATGTATGGAATTGAAATGTGAATACAATGCAATCATTCAATCCAAATATAAGTGAAGCATTTAGTATTATGTACATATCAAATTGTTGAGTTGAAGATAAGAGTACTACTGAAACATAGACAGTTAACCTATACTGAAACAGGAACAAGTTAACAAGTTAACATATACTGAAACATATACAATTAATTGGAAGATACATTGTAACTTGAATTGAATCATAAAGATAATAGGAACATGGTTAATACCTGAACTAGGGACACACTGTGATGATCTATTGGCAATGTTGCTAAGCAGTTTGAAATTATAGAAAATACAAATGGTAAATTGTAGGATGTTTGATGCTCCTTTATAGTTTTATGTTGTTGGTTTTGATTGGGGTATGGCATTATCATGGATTGAAAAAATGAATTTCTGAATGAGTGTGTAGGATTGATTTGGGTATGATCCAATGGATAGGAAACTGTTTTCGTTGATCCTTGTTCTTCTAATCAATTTAATGGATGAATTGATGAATTTAATGGGTTGGTTTTCATTTATTGCATTGGGTGGTTTAGGGGTTGAAACTACATGCAGGTGAAGTTGGTCTCCATAACCCCTAAAAATGTGCAAGTGAGGATGTGTGATGGTATATCTTGGCACAATTGGTTGTGTGAATCTACTCCAAATTTCATTCAATGGGTTTGAATTTATAGACAATATGTGCTTGTAGTCTGGGAATCATGGGATGTTTTAAGGTTTGAGTTGCTCTATTGCTCAAAAAACATTGGGATGTGGCAGAGACATGATTGTTTGTAAGGTTATTATGTTAGTCATGACCAGAATTCATTAAAAATATTATTTATGGATTGGTGTGGTTCCAGTCAGCATATGGTCCATTTTGAACATATTTTAAATAATTTAGCAATATTTAAATAATTTTGTTTACTCTCATACTAGAGTGTTTGATGGTCAACTGTTGGGTGTTCGATGTGGCAGGTTCAATGACCATTATTGTTCCCTGCTCACGTATTGGAATCCCTCCTCTATATATATTACCTAACCTAAGAGATGAACTTCCTTTATTATGTCCCTACATAGCAAGGACATATATCAATCGCTCAACGATATTAATCGCTCACCGTACCAGGTTAATTTATCCGTTGCCTACAATTTGTTATAGTTTTTGTATTTTTTTATTAAAATGAAATTTATAAAATATTATTTATGATGAATTCTATTCGTTGTTTATTGTTGACGTTCTTCTCAGTTTTTGGTTCCCAGGAGGGGGCAACGAGATCTCATCAGCATCCATTAAGTTTGGTTTGTACGCGCATGCCAGGAAATGGAAATAAACTTTGGTTTGCAGTGTGTGGCCGACAACAAGTACATCAACAAAGTGAATCAGAGGGGAGGTAACAAATTCAAATACTGTGGAGTTCATTTCTTAAAGATTCAGGGACCCACCGCCAAATGAGAAATAACGTTGAACCGCCAAAAAAATCCAAACCATCTGGTTCAATTTCATTATGTTGTCCAATAAATAGAAAATAAACTAACAACAAAATGCAAGTTAGTAGACAAGATAGGGACTTACTAACATTAGAAGTGTCTCCTAAGAGACCGAAGATAATAGTTTCAGAGTTAGAACTTGGTGGATTGGCTATGTAAATTCATTGACAACACTATTTCTAAAGGAAAAGAAGGTGGAGAGGTGTGTGACTGGGTTGGGCTAAATATAGGAGAGGGATCTGCAGAAAAGGAGAATTGATCCATGACCTGCCTTTTTTTTTTTTTTCTCTGCTCCTCCTCATCATTTACTTGGATCTTCCCCTAGTGCCACTGCAATGGTTCACCAAAGGATTTTAATCTCAGGATTTTCTTGATGTGGAATCGCATTTGCTAGTGGAATGATAGTGGCCAGGTGGCCCGTGTGAGTGTGAATGTAGATCATCAAAACTTGTTTTTCCTTTTTAGTTAAAAAATAAAAATTGGTTATTAATGTTACATTAACTTGGATCTTAAAACAAAGTGATTGTTTGGTATAGAAAATTAATTAACATAAACAAAAATGTGTTCATTGTTTCAAATTTGATATATGATGTGTAATGTGAAAAAAAATTATTGTGCTACTGTAAGTAGGTTAATTTTTCTGTTGCGTTATGGTTTTGTATTTTTTAATAAATTAAATTTTATAAAATATTATTTATGATAAATTATATTGGTTGTGTATTGCTGACGTTCTCCTAGGATTTTGGATCCCATCGTTCTCCTCGGCATCCATTAAGTTTAAAAAGTGTTAGTAGCTATTTGTTTTTTTCCATTCAAAAGTTCCTAAACTTTTCCACTAGCAATAGTTCTTAGGATTCAAAACATCTACCAAACAATATCACATCCAAACAATATGGTAGGGACATTGCCACCTCGTGGCTCTTGTTATAATATAAAATGCATATATTTAAATTTAGTAATCTCCTTAATCATGTTTTCCGAATAAAACTAAAACTTATTCTAATTTGTGGAAAGCAAAATACTTTAATTCAAAATCAAAATAATATAAAGTTGTTAGTGTATGTACATTTTTCTTAAATTTATTTAGGATAAACTATCCATCAAATTGGTATACTTATCTACCAATCTAGTACACCTTGGTATACCATTAAATTTTGTGTCGAGACTTTTGAGGTTTCATATAAATAACTTTGTTATTCTCTTGTAATCCCATTCTGCATATTTCATTCTTGAGGACCCTATCCCAAATTCCACTTCCCAAAGCCATAAATCTCACATTTGTCTATTTTTAGGGTTTGCCATAACTTCTTCGACTTTCACCCAATCGCCTTCAAATTTTACCCCATAGTTCCTTTCCTAATTCTACTTCTTTGTCCCTCTCTGCCAAATTTTCTTATTCTTTCACCCCACTTCTGAAATCTTCATTTTCTGCCTCCCTGTCCATTCGACAGTGTCCAAACCCTAGTAAAACCCAAATTACCCTTCATATTTTTCCCCAAATCTAGATTTTCATTTACTGAAATAGTTTTTGTTTTTGTTTTTCTACCCGCTCAAAAAAAAAAAAACCATGGTTATGGTTGTCACCCGCGTAGGAGCAAAAACCACGGAGGAAGCACTTGCCGCCATCCAAGCCAAATTCCAGGATCTTGATGAAAAATTTCTTGGCCTCCATCTTGAGCATTCATCCATGAACAACAAATGACAGTCCGAGTCTTCATCAGACAATGGGTTCTCTTCTTCCAGAAATTTCCGTGGTCCGAAGCTTGATTTTCCTCGCTTCAATGGTATTGATCCGCCTGGATGGATCTATCGTGCAAAACAGTATTTCAATATGCATAATACTTTTGATGTCAACAAAGTTCCTCCTGCATCCTTTCATTTGGAACATGAATCTCTTCAATGGTACCGTTGGTACATCAAGGCTCATGAAGAGCCAAAATGGCCAGATTTTTGCTAGCTCCTTTTGCAATGATTTGGTCCTAGTAGTTTTGATGACTTCACAGGAGCCCTCACTAAACTTTGCCAAATTGGCACTGTGAGAGAGTATCAAACCAAATTTGAGAAACTATCCAACCACACCAAAGGATTGCTTGTTGACTTCTACCGGAGTTGTTTTATCAGTGGTCTAAAGGATGCAATCCGATTTGAGGTCAAAATGTTCTGTCCCAACACAATGATGGAAGCCTTGGTGTTGGCTAAGTTGGCAGAAGACAAGATTGCGGCCCAACAACGCTCCAAATCCACTTTTGTTCCCTTCCGCAATATGGGTTCTCAATGACCTCCCATCCCACCAGCCCCTCGATCAACTTCTATCAAGCATTTGTCTGAAACAGAGATGCAGGCACGCAGAGAAAAAGGGATTTGTTATAATTGTGATGAGAAATTCACTCGGGGACATAGATGTGTTCAACAAAAGATCTATCTCTTGGATGTGGATTCTCTGTCGGCCTCTGAAATTGGCGAAGAAGCTCCAGATACAATGGATGCTCCAGTCAACGTTCAGGAGCCGCCTATTGACCCTCTGTCTCAGGACAACCAGCCAGTGATATCTCTCCATGCTTTACCTGGAATCACCACCCCCCAAACAATACGGGTTCAGGGTTACTTCAAGAAACTTCCTCTTACAATACTCATTGATTCTGGTAGCACTCATAATTTCATTGACCCTCGGATCGCCAAACATGCTGATTGTTTTATCCATTCTTGCTCCAACTTTGAAGTCATGGTTGCTAATGGGGGCACCTTACCTTGCAAAGGGAAGTGTCGTAATGTGCGTCTCTCTATGGGAGATATAACCTGCGATTTGACATGTTTTTCTTGACCTTAGGCGGATGTGATGTGGTTTTGGGAGCTCAATGGCTACGCACACTTGGCCCCATCTTATGGGATTTTGCTGAACTTTGGATGCAGTTCTCCCCCAATGGACAAAAACACACATTGACAGGCTTACAACCAAGGTCTCTTAGCATCATCAGTTCACATCGCATGGAAAAACTCCTTAAGAAGAATTCACATGGTGTCATCGCTCAGATCCATTCCATTCAGATGCAACCATTAGCGGTCTCCACTACTCCTTTGGATCTACAACAAATTCTGGATCGATATACAGGTGTCTTTGCTGAACCAATGGGATTGCCACCTTCAATGCTAGAGGACCATCGTATTCAGCTCCTTCCTGGAATCGTTCCTCCCAACATCAGGCCCTATCGCTACCCATTTCACCAAAAAATAGAGATTGAAATGCTCGTTCGGGACTTAGTGAAGCAAGGTGTTATTCGCCCAAGCACTAGTTCCTTTTCTTCACCAATTCTTCTTGTCCGCAAAAAAGATGGGTCATGGTGCTTCTGCATTGACTTCTGAGCAGTTACTCACCTCACCATCAAGGATAAGTTTCCAATTCCTGTTGTTGATGAGCTTCTTGATGATCTTCATGGTGCTTAATTTTTCTCCAAGTTGGATCTTCGTTCCAGGTATCATCAAATTCGGGTTCATGAGGATGATATCCCCAAAACAACTTTCCGCACACATGATGCCCACTATGAGTTTTTGGTCATGCCCTTTGGCCTCACTAATGCTCCTTCCACATTCCAGGCCTTGATGAATAAAATATTTCGGCCCTATTTGCGGAAATTCATTCTAGTATTCTTTGATGATATCCTCATCTACAGTAAAACATGGGCTGAACATCTCCAACATCTAGATCTTGTAATGCAACTTTTCTATGACCATCATCTCCACGCCAAACAGTCTAAATGTGTTTTTGGACTGAAGGAAGTTGAGTATCTCGGGCTCATTATCTCAGCACAAGGGGTTCGCGTGGATCCTGCCAAAATTGCTGCCATGAACAATTGGCCACCTCCTCAGACACTCAAGAGCCTTCATGGTTTTCTGGGGTTGACTGGATACTACCGCTAGTTTGCCAAGGATTATGGGAAGATTGCAGCTCCATTAACTACTCTATTGAAAAATGATGCCTTTACATGGACACATGCTACTGAGTGTGCATTTGACAAACTGAAACAAGCTATGTGTACTACACCTATTCTAGTTATGCTCGATCTTCCCAAGCCCTTCACTATTGAGAGTGATGCTTGCGGAAATGGACTTGGTGTTGATCTCCTTCAAGATGAACACCCCATTGCGTTCACCAGCAAAGCCCTTTCAGGTAAGAATTTAGATGCCTCTACATATGAGAAGGAAATGATGGTTATTTTGCATGCAGTACAGAAGTGGCAACCCTACCTATTAGGGAATCATTTTTGCATCAAGGCTGATCACCACAGTCTGAAATATTTCTTGGAACAACGTGTATCCTCCCCAGCACAACAAAAATGGGTTAGCAAACTCATGGGTTATGACTATGAGATCACTTACAAAAAGGGTAAGGACAATATTGTGGCGGATGCTCTTTCTTGCACATTTGATGCCCAAGGTTCTCTTTCAGCTATTTCTATGCTTGTTCCAAATTGGTTGCAATCTGGTCAACAGAGCTATGTCAATGACTCTTCATTATCTCAAATCATCCAATGCTTGGCCAACAACCCTTATGTTGTACCACATTACTCTTGGGATGGTGCTTCCCTTAGATACAAGAATCGTATGGTGCTTCCCCAGAGCACAGATCTTCAACATGCTATCTTCTATGAACTCCATGCTTCTCCATCGGCATGGTACTCTGGGTTCCTCAAAACGTATGAACGGGCACAACGTAAATTCTTTTGGCAGGGAATGAAAAGGACAATTCAACAGATGGTGGCTGAATGTGATACCTTCCAGCGCAATAAGGGTGAAACAACACTCCTTCCAGGATTGCTCGAACCCTTGCCCATACCTACCCGGATTTGGACAGATATTTCTATGGATTTTATTGAAGGGATCCCTAAATATGGAGGGAAGACAATGATTTTGGTTGTGGTTGATCGCCTCTCCAAATATAGTCATTTTTGTGCTCTCAACCATCCATATACAGCCTCCTCAGTCGCTCAAAGTTTCCTGGACCAGATCTTTCATCTTCATGGAATCCCTTCTTCCATTGTCTCGGATCGTGATGCGACTTTCACCAATCATTTTTGGATAGAACTATTTCACCACACTGGCACCAAACTGAAGATGAGTTCAGGGTATCACCCACAAACAAATGACCAGACTGAAATTATCAATAAATGCTTGGAAACTTATCTTCGTTGTTTCACCTCTGAACAACAACATCAGTGGGAAAAGTGGCTCCCTCTCGCTTAATGGTGGTACAATACCTCTTACCACACTATTGCATGAATTTGCAGTAGTCAGTGCTCCCCGGTGTATCGTGACAAGGGACTAATCGCCTCTCATGGATCCTTAAATCTGGCGGTGGTGAGTTTACCAATCACCTGCAGGTTTTGGTGTAATGGCAACCATACTACCAACAATTGGTATCAGAGCTAGAGGTCACGAGTTCGATACACACTCGGCTCGCGCTGAGGGGGAGATTGTTGCACGAATTTTCAGTAGTCAGTGCTCCCCGGTGTATCGTGACAAGGGACTAATCGCCTCTCGTGGATCCTTAAATCTGGAGGTGGTGAGTTTACCAATCACCTACGGGTTTTGGTGTAACAACTGTCGTACTACCAACACACACTGCCTCTAAAATGACTCCATATGAAGCAGTTTATGGTCAGCCACCGCAAGTTCTTCTTCCATACACCCCCAGCAGTTCTCTCGTTCAAGCAGTTGACACGGTCCTTCGAAACCGCGATCAGATTCTTCGCATTTTGCGGGAAAATATTCACATGGCAAGAAATCGCATGAAGAAATAGGCCGATCAGCACCGTTTTGAGCGCACTTTTGAAGGAGGTGATATGGTTTTTCTTCGTCTCTAGCCTTACAAGAAATCCTCCCTGAAACTCAAAGGGAGACATAAGCTCACTCCAAATTTCTATGGGCCATATAGGATTCTTTGGAAGATTGGGTCCGTTGCTTATAAATTGGAACTTCCTCCTTCTTCCTGCATTCATCCAGTATTTCATATCTCTTGTCTGAAGAGAGTTCTTGGCACCAACATCAGAGGACAAACTATTTTACCATAAATGGATAATGAAGGATCCATCCTTTTGGAGCTGGAGACCGTCCTCAATAAGCGCACTCGCCAGCTTCGCTCTCGCTATATCACAGAGGTCTTAATTCAGTGGCACAGAATGCAACCAGAGGATGCTACATGGGAACCACTCCTTCAGATTCAGCGACAATTTCCACATCTAAAGCTTTGAGGACAAAGCTTTTTCTAAGGGGGAGGGGATGTTAGGAACCCATGTCAACCCTTCTCTTTACTTTGTTAGTATATTTTTGTTGGACGCATATGCTTTGTAAGTCATCCTGTAGTAATTGTTGATCCATAGTTTGTGTTATAGTTGTTGGGCGCATATGCTTTGTAAGCCGCTCGTAGTATTTGTTGATCCATACTTTGTATTGGCCCATGGTTTTGACCCATAGTATTGGAGCCTAGATTTAGTATATAAGTGTGTGTTGAGGCCAATGAAGGCACTGTGAAGTTATTTGTATTGAACTTTCTCAAAGGAGGTTTCCCCCTCGAAGTGGCCCATGATCAATAAAAATATTATGTGATCCAATATATTGTGAATTTTATCAATTAATTGTTGCAGGTTCCTCACACATGGACAATGAATAGGGTAAGAAAGCGACCAATTGGGAAAAGGCGACCAACATGGGAGCACGTGTAAAGTGAGACCGGTTCAAGGGCGTTGACCATTGTCCAAATAAGAGACCATTGGGACCACTTCATGGCCAAGGGGGATCCATGAGCAAAACCATTGTGAAGTGTGCCCACTCAAAAGAAGGGGTGCAACCTTTGATGAGTTAGCCAAGGGAAACACGAATTGGGGGCCATCACATATATATAAGGGAGCACCCAAGAGCTTGAGATGCATCCAACAATCCAATCAAGGAATCTCTAGCAAGCTAAGAGAAGAGATTTGTAGTTGGAAACAACCAAGATTGTAGGCAAATCAACAAACAAATGAGGGTGTACCATGAGATTGTTTTGGGCAAGGATTTCCTTGGGGTTTCTTTGATTTGGGTAGCATGCCTTAGTGTCACACCCGTTTGTAACTGAGATGTTAGATGTTACTTGGACCTCCTGATTGTAATCTTGTTCACTTGTAATACTAAGTTATTGGTGCCTGAGTTTGGGTACCACTGTATATGGTTGTGTATGTCTTCTTGTTATACTCTTGCATAACTTGTTAAACATAATACCACACACATATAAATTAATAATTCTAAATACACAAGTACTCAAGAAAGGTTGTTGGGCATTGAGAGGCTTAGGAAATCTGTAGTTCATATTTGAAGGCATGGTTGAGATGTAAACGAAGAGGTGTAGTCTACCAACAAGCCTAAGATCAAATGACCAAGTATTTGAGAAGAATGCTGGAGTAGTGCCACATAGATACCCAGGGTTGGGCATGCCTATGGTACAATGCCTGGGGTTTATAACATATGGTATCAGATTTGTGATCGCAACTTTGACAACATACTTGGGTAAATTCCGTGTGAAAGTTGCAACCGATGAAGAGATGCAACCGATGTGAAGAGTGCCTAGTTTTGAGCTCGATAGAACTATTTTATGGTGGGTGCACTTCCTTTCCATAGAGTTACAGGGAGAGTCATAGGGAAGCATGGGATAATGGTTTGGAAACACGGGTGCAAGGGGAATACTTTACAGAGGATTTTTCTGAAATAGTGAGGCATGCAACTAGCAGTAAGTATGTATCAAAAG
Source organism: Larix kaempferi (assembly GCA_027924585.1). NCBI lineage: Eukaryota > Viridiplantae > Streptophyta > Pinopsida > Pinales > Pinaceae > Larix > Larix kaempferi. The sequence goes on from BSBM01001646.1 coordinate 18,435,560, forward strand.
ACATCCATGTGCACTTTGGCAGTGTGCAACTTGTTGCGACAGTATTCAAAGGAGAATTATGGGTCGTCTTGGGATCGAGAGTAGATCAGGAAATAAAATCTTGTTGGAAGAGTTACCTAGAGAACAATTGTATGGTACCCAAAAGCAGCACTGGGTAAGCAACATTTGTGATTTTAAAGATGACACTCGAAGAGAGAGTTGGGCGGAGGTGTCTTTGGCAGCAAGGAGGCCACCCATGCAAAATTTGGGTGCCTTAGTCGACAACCAAGGGAGGAACCCGCACCAAATTTGCTATGTGGACTTCATTTTGAAGGAAGGAAGGTGACAAATGGTGGAAACCGATGCCTCTCATAACTTCTTCAAGAAGGAGCTGACAAGGGATCTTGGACTTAGGAAAGAACTGTGAGTCTTCGGTAAAGGTGGTAAAGTCTAAGGCAATAGCCATGACAGGGATTGAACCCAAGGTTCATGTGAAGCTTGGCTAGTGGAAAGGTTGATCTAACTTCACAATGATGAAGCTATATGACTTTGAGGCCATCCTCGGGAAATACTTCCTAAGGATAGAAAAGGTAGTTCTCGTGTTGTTCAAGTAGCAGTTGGTGATTTTTGGTAGAGAAAATCCTTGTGTTGTGTACACAACAATAAGGAATCCCAATGGAAGAGTGCAGTTGGCCTCAACACTAAGTTTCAAGAAGGCACCTTGAAGGAAGGGTTCACAACTTTACATTGAAGCATTGCAGGAAAGTGAAGAAGGGGGATTGGGGATGCTTGTGCCACCAGGGATTGTTGATTTTCTAAAGGAGTTTGCATATTGCATGCTAGAGATTTTTCCAAAAGATATTTCATCGAGATGTGTCATGGACCATCGTATAGAGCTTGAACCGGGGGAAAATCCACCAGAAAAGGCTCCATATTGACTATCCATAGTCTTAGAAGAATTAAAGAGGTAATTTCCTAAGTCGTTAGAGGCAGGATTCATTGACCTTCACAGTCTCCTTACAACACACCAGTCATCTTTTAAACAAATAAGGACACCCTAAAACTCATACTTTGCTTGGACTACAAGGAATTTTACAAGAAAAAATTGAAGAATCAATACCCCTTTCCATTGCTTGTGGACTGCTTTGACAATCTATCCAAGGCAAACATATTTTCAAAGTTAGACCTTTGACAAGGTTACTACCAAGTGAGGACAACAGAAGGGGACAAGGCAAGGAAATTTTTTGTGACAAGGTATGGGAGTTTTGAGTTCTTGGTCATGTGTTGTTTGGTCGTGCAATGCCCTGACAACCTTTCTCACTTTGATGAATGAAGTGTTCAGGCATTTCTTGGACAAGTTCATGGTGTTCTACTAAGATGAAATTGTGGTTTTCAACGAAAGCATAGAGGAGCACAAGGAACACTTGGCACAAGTATTCAAGGCACTACAGGAGAATCAACTATTTTTGAAGAAGTCCAAGTCTATGTTCGGGATGGTAGAGGAGTCGTTCTTAGGCCATTGGCTAGGCCAAGGAAGCATCTGCATGGACCCCAAGAAGGTGAGGGTGATCAAATATTGGTAAGAATCGAAGATCGTGCGCAAGGTGAGAATTTTCCTGGGCTTGGAAAACTACTACCATTGGTTTGTAGAGGTTTACTCCCAAATTTCGCCACCCCTAAGTGACTTGTTGAAGAAGAAATGACAGTGGAATTGGTCAAAGAAGTGTCAGGCATCATTCTACGAGCTAAAGCGCATACCCACATTCGCACCAATGATGAAGCTAGTCATGATTTCGAGAAGGAGTTCGAAGTGCAAATGGACGTTCTGACTTTTTCATCGGGGGACTATTGATGCAAGATGGTCTCCCATTATCTTGTGAGAGCAAGAAGCCCCAAGACCATGAGCGGAGGTACCATGCTTATGAAAAGGAAACACCACCTGTTGGGAAATTTGTTCATGTTAAAGATGGACAATGTTGCAACGAGTTACTTCAAAACAAAGTTGAAGTTATCCCTAAATCAATATTGCTGGCAAGACTTCTTGGTAGAGTTCGACATGACCATTGAGTACCTATCGAGTAGGATGAACCGAGTTGTCAATGTGCTCAACAAGAAGGCACAACTTTCCATAATGGTATAATAGTCAGTGTCAGAACCAACAATAAGTGAAGTGCAAGTTTGGGTGCATTAGGGAGCAATCCAACTTCCTTAGACATCATGAAGAAGGAAAGACAAGGGAAGACCAGGAAGTTTTGGGTTGAGGATAACTTAGTGTACTTCCATGGAAGGTTTTACATGCCAAAGAGCGCCAACCTTTGACGAGATTTGTTGCAGGAGTGTCATGACTCACTTTGGGTGGGGAACCTAGGCACACACTGAACTCTAGCTTTGTTGGAGAGAGGGTACTATTGGGATCACATGAGAGGGATGTGGAGGAGTACAGGTAGACTTGTGTGGTTTTCCAACAAGACAAAATCAACACCAAATTCTCATTGGCCAACCTCAACCCTTGCTCGTACCAGAGAGACCATGGGAAAGCGTCTCAATGGACTTTATAACACAGTTGCCATTGACATAGGGGTATAATGGGATCTTTGTTGTGGTGGAAAATTTCTCCAAGTATGCAACCTCTGTTCCCGCAAAGGTACCTTTCTTGGTGGAATATGTCGCACAAATGTTCTTCAAGAATGTGGTGATGTTGTGGGGTTTTCGTTGAATATCATTTTGGATCGGGACACAAGGTTCACCGAGTGATTTTGGATAGAGTTGTTCAAACTTGTGGGGAATAATCTAATGATGAGATCAAGTCACCACCCACAAACCAATGGGTAGATAGTGTGGATCAATTGTTTATTAGAGAATTACTTGAGACACTTTGTGTGAGAAGATCAAACTAACTGGACGAAATTGTTGGACTCAACACAGTTATATTATAACTTTGATAAGAGCAGAGCTTCCGGGTTTAGTTCGTTCAAGCTAGCCACCGGAAAACAGTTGGTGATGTTGCACAATATGATGGCAGGGTTCTACAGGAGCAGTCCATCAACATTACATTTCTCCAAAGAGTGGCGGGAACAACTGTAATAGGAGTGAGTATAGCTTAACAAGGTAGTAGAGACAATGAAGCGTTGGGAATACTAAGCAATGAGAGATGTGGACTTCAAGGCAGGAAACAAGATATTGCTTAGGTTGAGCAAAGAGAAATTAAAATCACTAGAAAGGATGTGTTATTTGTTGTTGTGGAGGTATCACGATCCCTTCGAAATTCTTGAGAATATTGGCGAGGTCGCATACAAGTTGAAGCTTCCTTATAATCTAAGTGCCTTTCACCTAGAGTTTCACGTTAGCCAATTGTGGGCATGTAGACTTCACTAGGATGATCCTGACATAGCAGGACCTTCAAGGGCACCTGCTATGATTGCAAACTAACCTGAATGCAAAGTTGAGAAGGTTTTGGCTCACAGAGTGGTTCGGCATGGTAGAAGAAAATGACATGAGTATTTTTTTCCATTGGAAGGATTTACCTGACAAGGAAGGAATCCTTATGGTAGTAGGAGGATAAAGTTCGAGAGTTAGAGAAGAGGACCCTAGACACTCTCAAACATCATTTGATAAGATGTTTTTGTGACGAAAACAAGTTGTGTGATGGAGGATGTAATTTCCTCACCCTTCGACAATCTTGAACACCTTGTCTATGGGCATGGGCGCACTTGGAAACCAAAGAGTGTGTCCACTTACTCGCTTTCATGGAAAATGAATCGAATAAGAAAGCGACCAAGTGGGTAAAGGTGACCGACATGGGAGTGAACAATAGTTGTGACCAAGGTAGGGGCGTTGACCATTGTATAGACTCTAAAGAAGAGACCATTGGGACCACTTCACGACCAAGGGGGCTCCATACACATACCTATTGTGAAGTGCACCCACTCCAGAGAAGGGATGCAACCTTTGGTGAGTCGGCCAATGGAAGCACAACTTGGGTTCCATCACATATATAAGGGAGTTCCCAAGAGCTTGAGAGGCATCCAACTATACAACCAAGGAGAAACTCACGAGGTAAGAGAAGATATTTGTGGTTGGAAGTGAGCAAGATTGTAGACAGATCGAAAAAAGGATGAGGGTGCATCAAGAGACTATTTTGGGCAAGAAGTGCCTTAGTGTTTCTCTATATTTGGGAAACAAGACTTATTGTAACACCCCTTTGTAATTGAGGTGTCATCCATTAGCCGAACCTCTCAATTGTATTATTATTTACTTGTAATACTAAGTTGCCAGTGGTTGAGTTTGGGCACCACTATATATGGTTGCGTATGTATTCTTGTTATACTCTTGCATAACTTGTTAAACATAACACCACACACATATAAATTAATAAGTATAAGTGCACAAGTACTCTGGGATTTTTTTTGGGCATTGGGAGGCTCAGACAACATGTAGTACATAGTTGAAGGTATGGGCATATTGTGAACTAAGAGGTGAAGTCTACTGACAAGTAAACTCAAATGACCAAGTATTTGAGAAGAACGTCAAGGAAGTGCCGCATAGATGCCAATATTTGGGCATGCCTACTTTACAATTCCTTGGGGTTATGACATCATGCATATGCACCATTCATTATGGCCTCTCATTGGATATAACACATGCACGGATTTCAACAGTTCGTTTGTCTCAAATCCACAAAAAGAAACATTGCATTATGCATTGGTAGTGGAAGTGTGCATGTCATGGATTCCTCTCGTGGTAATGTACCTTTATGGTCTATGTATGCCTCTATGAAATTGTAATTAAACACATAGTTATAGCCTTCCTTAAACCATTAAAATTAATTTAGAGTTAATGCTTGAGTTAACTAGTAATTTTAACATTTTTGGTGAAATTTAGAGTTAGTGCTTGAGTTAATTTAGAGTTAATTACCACATAGTTCTAGTAATTAAACACATAGAAACTGATTGAAATGAAAACCAATTATTTAAGTATTAATTTTAATAATAAATTGTATAACAAGATAGGAGACAAGTCTAGCTAGTCCCAAGGGGTATCTCAGTTGGTTGGATATTATGAGACCAAGATGGCACAAGGTCGAGGTTAGGGGTTTAATTCTCTAGGTCCTTTGGGGTTAGGCATTGAAGTAATGTCGACATGGGTGAGTCCCCCTTGGCTTGGATCCGTGGACGTAGCAATCTCTAGGGTCGTGAACCACATTGAAAAAAAAAGGAGACAAGTCTAGCTAAGACATTCGAGGATGGATTTGTATTCAAAGTGTCTATTCACAATGAGCACATAAACCATTGTTTTTCCATGGGCCCTAACTTGTCGTAGGAGCTACATGATCCATATCAACGCTAAATAGGCCATCCATGCCAAGAGATACTATAGATCCATACAATTAAAACCCATGACTCTCTATGTACATAAGCAAGTCAAGTCATTCAACTCCTTCCAATGAAATAATCGAGTATGGAAAACCAAGGTTGAGGATGTGCACAACATCCACTAGAATGGGATGATCATAGGAAAAGTGAATGCAATGGGTATGGTAGAAACTAAAACTTAAACGTTCAAAGATATAAGGTATTGCTTGGCTAATGCATCTAGAAACAACCAAAGAGGTGTTACTTCTTACTAGGTGAACATAGATCTTACAATTATACTAACAAATAATTTTTGTTGTAAATGATACCCAAAAAACCTTGTAGGTAAGTTTCATCTTAAAATATGCCAAATAATTAAAATTGGATGCCAAGTACCCCATGAACCATTCTCTTACATAGTTCACAGATGATTATAACACCAAGACTCCATGACTACCATGTACAAGTCACAAAATAATTGAAGAGTTATAGTGATTATTTTTTTCGACTTCCTCATTATTTTTATCAAGCAAGAAGATGGAAGACTAAGATACTAAGAAAAGGGACTCTAAATCCTTCATACTACTATGAAAAGCATCTAATATTCTAGGCTATCCACATTATCAAAATAAAATTTATCAAAGAAATTTCTCGCTATTCTAGTAAAACCCATTTCAAACTTCAATCCAAAACCAACATTTTTATTTAGACACACAAGTTATTCAACAAATTTATACTTGAATACAACACATACAAATAATGGGAAACCGAAATGCAAGTAGTCCAAAACACTTTACATAACCAATATACTTAACAATAAACCAAGATACAAGATTAACAAATCCCTCTACATAACAAAGCTCCAACATCCACCTTCTCTTCCCCATGGTCCAATAAAATCCCCACCCAAACACACTACAGATCAAACCTCAAGCATCCATCTAACTAAGTATCACTACGATAAACAATACCCTAACCATGATATCAAACATAAGAGACAAAATTCTACATACCATAATAAAAACCCTACAAAATATTTACACAATAATACCCTAACCATGATATCAAACATAAGAGACAAATTTCTACATACCATAATAAAAACCCTACAAAATATTTACACAATCTTTTCCACAACAATTTATAAAATAACATCACCAAAACCCAATTTCAATCCAATCATCAATTTTTCACCAAAACCATGTAACCCAAACCAAAATTTCCACAATACAATAAACACTATACTTAAAAAACAATATCTTATCTAATACTAAAAAATATAACAATAACTTGTTTTAAACACTAAACCATAACACACTCCAATATATTAAAATAATATATCATAGATACAAAATACCTCAATCTAAAAATAACATATCATTGATACACGATCCTCAATAAATATATATATATATACCTAACGATTCTCTAGAGTTATTGGTTACTTTGCCTCATAGACATGGGTCGGTCTTCTTCACTTTTGTTACCACTTAGCTTTTTTAGAACCGAATCTTTCTTTAAATAGACTTTCCCAATTTAATTTATGGGTATGAGTATATTTTGATTTCAAATTTGAAAAAAAAACAATATAAATTTATTTTATATAAATTATTTATTTAATTTTTTAATTTTATTTAGTTTACTTATTTCATGATAATGATGATAGTTTTTAACGTCATCTGAGACCAAATTTGATCTATTGAACCTTAAGAGAAAATGTAAGATAGATATTATTTTATTTGTTTTAAAATATTATTCCTATGCTCAAAAAACTTAAAAAGGAGTGTCCCTAGCTTGCTATAGTTTTGAGGAGCTAAAAGGTTAGAAAGGTCGATCTTAGAGCAAAGATTTTGGAACCAAGATCTAATGTGGGTGTAAGCAGGGCATTCTAAGCGAAAGCGATTTTCATCTTCAACATTCATAGACACGCATAGATGACAAATCCTTTCAGCCAAGGTGTTTTAGGGGTTTTCCAACACTCAGTTTCACTATGAAGCTCATGAGAGTTCGTTCTAATCTTGGCAATATTGATTTTTGTTCTTTGAGCTTGTTAAGATGAAAGATAATTTTGATCCTCAAGATTAGGGTTAATGATCTCTTTATAATATCGTAATTTTTTTAACCTCTAAATCTTCCTTGCACCACATTTTCTCTTTGAACGTATAAGTAATAATGTTTTTAATGCTATCGATATTTTGTAGAGTGGTAGTTTCGTCATTCCTCCAATAATTTAACCAAGTCGTGGCATATTTAAGCTATCCTTGCTTGAGGTGTAAGTGGTTTTAGCTAGAGTTAAGGGCAATTTTAGGAAGCCGGTGGTCCCCTATATTGTTTAATTTGTGCATGTACATTATATATCTAATCATAGCCATGATTTCAATGGGAGATATCCCTGCTTCTAAAAGGAGAATACGATTGGGCGTGTTGCTCTTAATTTTAAGATTATAAGTAATAAACCACTTTTGGATTTGTTCAATTCTTCTCCAAGATTCTCTAGAAATGTTGCATCCCCAAGCTTCACAACCATATAAGATAACAAGAGTGATGAGCATTCTTAAGAGGAACTTATTTCTATCCTACATCACAAGGTTTGTCGATTTACAATTGTTTTCAAGACCAAAGCAGGCTTTCCACCCTCCATTAATTCTCTTCTCAATTCTATAGTTCCAATTGAGCTTGTGATGGAATCAATTCCTAGATATTTATAAGCCTAGTTACTTCCTCCAAGATTTTATCTTTATATACAAAATTGTCATAAGTACCCTTATTGGATTTGATAATCATGACTTTTGTTTTGTCGGTGTTAGCGGTCATTCCCATATTGGTGCAGAAATCCTTGACAATTAGTAATTACTTTTCAATATCATAGGGGCACCTTTCCATATGAGCGATATCATTAGCACAGAGAAGAAGCATGATGACTATTCCTGCTAAGGTCGAGCAAGCAAAACCTGCTTCTTCTAAACAATCTTCTAGATTATCAATGTAAATGTCGAAAAGGGTAGGGGAGAGGGGATACCCTTGATTAAATCCAATATTACAATTAATATTATGTGATCGTCCTTCTGTGTTTTTGAATTTGGAAATGATGTTCTCATATAACCTTATAGTCGCAGCCCTCATCTCGAAAGGAACCTTTAAATCCTCTAATATATTCCATACGTTCTTTCTAGGCATTGTATCAAAAGCTTTTCTAAAGTCCACGAAATAAGAAAAAAGATTGGATTTATTATTACGACACTCCTCCGCGATGATCCTAAACGTAACGAGGTGGTATGTGGTTGAGTGATGCCTTGTGAATCTTGCTTGGGCTTTAGCCAGTTTTCCTTTGTTCTCTAGCCACATGCTAATCTTCTTTTCAAGAATAATACCATATAGCTTAGCTAAAAGAGGTATAATCATAATGGTTCTATAATTATAGGGGTTATCTTTATCTCTCTTTAAAATATGAACTATGAGGCTCTAAGTCCAAGGATTATGGAAGCCATGCTTGACTGCTAGATTAAAGAGATTGTGAACATAGGGGATGAGGATGGGTGCTCTTATTTTTAAGATTTATGCTTGGTACCCTTCAATGTCTTTAGGTTTTCCATTAGCTAGGCGCTCAATCCCAAAAATAATTGCTCAGTTGTAATGAGGGATTGAATGTTATCCACGATGTCTGAGGATTCGTAAATCTTTTTAAGATACGAGTTCCAGTCCTACAAGGAGATCTTATTATTTTCTTTAGTTTTACAAGTTAGAATTTGCCTCTAGAATTTTTTAGGAGCTGTCTCTGATAAGTGTAAAAGTTTTTCCTGTCTTTTATTTATACAGTAGGTATTTTTCTTTTAATCAAATATTTGTACTTATTTATCTTGTCATCTTTCAGGGACTCTTCGGTAGCTTCATTAATTTCTCTATGTGCATGCTTACATTAGTTATCATACCAAGGGTTAGTCCTTATGTTCATCTTTTTTCTATCAATTTCGAGAGAGAACTTGTTGATGAAAGAGGAGAGGGAAGTAGTAAAATTATGATAGAGATCTTCTATATTGGCCTTGTTAGAAAGAGGGAGCAAATTCTTCATTAAATCATTTAGAAAGCCATCTGTATTATTTTTATCGAAGATCAAGTGATTTTGGATTTGTGAATTTTCCTTTTTGGGTTCATTATGCATGGCAAGACTGAGGGTTATAATTAAAGGTCTATGATCTGAATCAGGTCTGTGGTCATTTAAGATGCCAAAATTTATTATTTCATTGTACATAGGGATATTAAAAATGACATAATCAACTACACTACTTCCAAGACCATGAATGCAAGTCATCCTACTCAAATTTCACCACTTCTTTAGGATATTAAAGATTATAAGATCTTGAGCACTACAAAGCTTGACTAACTTTGAGCTGAATAGACTTTCTCCTAGATCTTCCGAATTTTTGTTGTACTTGCGAGCTAAAACAAGGTCTTCGTTTATTTACAAGGGTTGGAGTAGTTGCTTAAAAGAATATCTTGGTTTCTTGAGGTTCAAGCATTGAAGTCTTCCCTTAACATAATATTGACAAGATTTCTGAGGTTAAAATATCTTTCTCTAAGCCATTATAGAAACAATTTTGATCTAAATTAAAACTCTTATAAAAATTATAATTAATAGCGAAATAGCATATAAAATATTGGTTTAATTTTTCAATTTTATTCAATACCTATTTGATATAAAACATTCATTTAATTTTTCAATTCTATTTATTTTAAAACATATTTTTATATTCCAAATTTTAATTTAATATATTTTCGAACTTCTCAACTTTTAATATTGATTTTAAATTTCAAAAATAATGAATCACCATTTATATTAAATACAATATATATTTTTATTTCATACTTTAAAAATATAATATACACTTTTTAAATGCAAAATTTACTTACATTTCATTTTTTTTCAAACTAACAATTTCTATGATATATTTTCATGTTTCAATATTCCAAACTTATTTTGTTTCCTTGAAAAAAAAATGTAATTTTATTAATAATAACACAATTACATTATGCATAATACATGTTGTCTATGTATTTCTATCAAAACACCATCTAGTCATTCAAAAAAATATTGAAGGATCAATCTGCTGTTATAAATAATGAGCGGACACAGCACATATTTATGCTTAGTAATCCAAAAAACTTCTTGAAGCCAATATTCATGTACGTGGTCATCTAGCCTATATTTCTACATCATAATCCCAACAAAAAACCCTTCATGAGGCCGATATATTACTGTATGAAAACCTGTACACAAAAGGATTGTCTAAGATCGTATCTGCCTACAAAATTTAAGTAATAATTTGATCTTGCGTAGGATCCATTGCCTTACAAAAGGGGCGATGGTAGTATTGAAAAAAGGTCTCGTTCTGATGTTCTGAAATATTCCATTATCCATAACTTAGATGGAGGCCTTCTTTAGAGATTGTCTACATCTTCATTCTGCTCCATGTAGACATGACAACAAATACAACAATCAAAGGTTTCCAATAATCGATGCACTTCTTCAAGCAAGGTGAGCAAAATCATGTTGTGACATTTTTGAGCTTTTTTGTCCCAATTAACAACATTCATCGAATCACCAAAAATATGAAGAGTTGAACATCTTTCTCTCTATCAAATAGAAGGAGTAATTTAAGGGCCATGAGTTATGCAAAAAAAATTGTCCCCGGCCCCAGTCCCATTTGGAGTTTAAAGAAAGTATTTTTTGAAAGAAAAAGAATTGCCCCACCCCCACAATTTTGGTTATGAGCTTGTAATGCCCCATTAAAAAAATACCACAGCCTGGATTTATCCACATGTTCTTCCTAGATGATTCGGACAGCAGGGGAATTCTTCTCCTATAGAAAATAAGAAAGAATATTGAGACCTTGTACAGCAATCATTTCTCGAATGTATGGATTGTCCTGAAAGATGGAGTGGTTCCTGGAAATCCATATACCCCAACTTATGATGAGTGGAAGATATTTTAATTTCATGAATTTTGTGTTGGTAATCTAGTTTTTCCAAGCCTCCTCCACCTAGTTACCATCCCAAACACAGTTAATTCCCAACATCCGACTGCATTCTTTCCAAACTTGACTAGAGAAAGGACATGAAATGAAAATATGTACCACAGATTCCTCATGTGCACGACACAAAGTGCACCACCTTGGTCCTTCTATTTGTTTTTTCGTCGTTTTGTCCCATGTAGGTACCTTGTTCTCGATCATACACCACATGAATATCCGATATTCTTTAGGGCACTTTGATTTCCAAATACCCTTCCACCACCAAGATTGGCCTCTATTATGTAAATCTATAGTTAGTTGCAAGTATCCCAATTTTGGTGTATATGTACCATGGGGAGCATATTTCCAAATGAGCTCATCCTCACAATATGTCAATCGTATATGTGAGGAGTGTAATATTTGTAGAAAATTATTCCACACTGCCACTTGATCACCAGTCAGTCCTAGTAATTCTGCCCCTTTCCAACCTTGATTCCAAAGAGAGGTCGCAGCCGGATCAACAATTTGATCTAGGTGGTAGATTCCTTGAGAGTGGAAATGCAAAATTAAGGGTTGAGGTAGACCATGTTAATTTTGGAATCTTGGAAAGAGATCAGCCACAATTCACACCTTAGATCCATTCCTGATCTTCCAAGCCAAACCATCTTCAATGAGCTGAAAAGGGTTTATCACAACCTTCTAGACAACAAAAGAGATTGGCCTTTTTTTGTTTGAATTGCTGATCCATTCTCCTACCGATTCAGGATGAATGTACCTTTTAGTAATAACCTCATTCCATAGGCTGTGAGTAGAAAGAAGCTGCCATCCCGCTTTCGCTACAAGGTATTTTGAAAACAAGAAAATTTTCTTCAGGCCCCATCCCCCCAACAATTTTGGCCGCACAATTCTCTCCCATATAATACATGGGATCACATATTTATCTCCTATACCAACCCATAGAAATTCAAAACAAAATTTTTGAGCTTTTGTTAACACAATGACTATCAACAGGGGTTCACTTCGCATTGTCATCAACAAACCCAACCAAACACCCTTAAGCACCGGCCCAGAAAGGTTTTACCCTTTCCAACAACACCCACGAAGTGAGTGAGGTCTCACCTGATATGATTAAGGGGGCTGCTGGAACCAAGTTTCCGCTGTGGGGAAAGGACATGCAAGCACTTCAACCTTATCGCACTAGAAACTAGAGATTTAGATTCACATACATTTACACATTCATTATTCGCAGAAATAATACACAACCAACATTCGCATCAACATGGTTAAACTGATCATTCGCATCAACAATAATTACCAAACCACAGAGTTTTAGACATATCGCAAGTATTCACCATCTAACAGAAACAAAGACAAAAGATATAACCATAATCAAACATCTTCATGCATTCATCAAAACCTGCGGTATAACCTTCGCAGAAACCGTCAAAACATCTTATCGCGGATACAACGCAGTTCGAAAAGAACTCATTCTCCCATTCAACTATGATCTAAGATTCCCTTAGGCTTACAATGATACTCCTATTTATATGAAACTAAATGGTTAAAAAACGGTCCATGTGACCTATTCTAACTAACTAAACCACTTTCTCACTTTCGTCGGCTCCTTGTTCTTCGCAAATGGACCTTTCTTCCGCAGATGGTCCTTCTTCACATTGTCAGCTTCCGCACTTTATGTGGACTAATCCTGTGCCAACAGGCCCCCAACACAAACTTGTGGCTCGTCCTCGAGCCACCTCAGTTGGACACCTCTGGTGCGTTCACACCTGTCACTGTGGTAAAATTCTGAAGTTGTTCTTGACGTCTGGAGCTCGCTGTCATGTACTTATTGAACTCATCCTCTAGTCTCTTGAAACCTTGATCATCTACCTCGAACACATCCTCCAGTCTCTTGAAACCTTGATCATCTAACTCGAATTCATCCTCCAGTCTTTGGAAACCTTGATCATCTACTCCTTCTGTGCTTTCTCTTGCGCTTCAGGCTTGTTGCAATCTGGGGAAAAGTTCATCGACGTCGCCAAATTGTGAAACAGGCCAACTGCTCTAGCACATCTGTTTCGCACATTTGACCGTCCTTTGGTGGAGCTGGCGTGCCTCCGCTCCTGGTTTTTTGGTGGTGGCAGGGACCCCTATTCTTCTAACTACTATGACACTCTTAGACATCTCGAGTGGGACCTCACCTCTATTCCTTCCAACTGTCCACGCCGCTTCCTTCGCGGGTTGTTCATGCACACTCGTCGTTCCTTCCCTTAACGCACCTAGAGTACTGCCCCTCGAAATGAAATGCGCCATTGCAACTATCTCACTTCCCTTTTCCACAACTTCCTTGGGCTTGCTCTCACAACTTCCTAACTCTCTGCATCTAACTTACTGACTCGCGTCATGCAACTTACTGACTCCCCTCTTCGGAGTCTCTTTACTTCGACTTTCGTTCTTGAATCTCCATGTCGATATTTATGCTTATTCCTTGACACCTGATCATCATTTGCGAAATATTTCCCACGACCATCCGATTTTGTCATCATACTTCTTCGTCATCTACTGGTGATGCTGATCCGCAGTAATCATGCTCAGATTTGACTCCCACGTGCCAAACGTGCGAGGCATCGACGAGCGACCCAGCTGGCCATGCTTTCCACTTTTTGTCATTATTTTTTTTTTTTCAACCACGATGCGCCTAGTGATGGAGGTAAGGTTTCAACCGATTCCCATTCACCAACTTGGGCAACAATGCCCCATCTAAACTTTGTAGTTGCACCGCACCTCCATTAGTGACAAAATTTATGACGTAGGGACCTAACCAATGCATTTGTAACTTACCTGGGTGTTTCGCAAACATACTGTCATATAGCAGGACCATATCTCCGCACTGGAAGTGCTTTGGTTTAACATATCGATCATGCCAAGCCTTCTGGCGATCCTTTTCTACCTTTTGATGAAGTCTGCGATGAACCGATCCTCATCGAGTTGTACCAATTGTGCCAATCATTCTTCTAGTGCTCCATCGCCGCTCATTCTTGTGGCTATGGAAATGCGTAGGGGACAATACACTCCATTGGCATTATGGCTTCCTGCCCGTAGACAAGTTTGAACAGTGTCTAGCCAGTCAATCGTTTGCAAGTTGTGTGATACGCCCAAAGTATCGCAGGGATATTCAAATCCCAATCATCCCAATTCGTGTTGCATACCTTCGTGAGCGCATGCTCCAGGATTTTGTTGAATTCCTCCACTGTTCTTTTTCTTGTGGATGGTAAGGGGTGCTCTTCCTGTGTTGAATTTAAAATTCCTCTGTCATTGCTGCGATTGTCTGATTAACAAAATGAGTCCCTTGGTCACTCATTAGTATCTTTGGGAACCCAAACCTAGTGACCACATTGTTGAAGAGGAATATTGCTTCCATCGCAACTGAGCAATCCTTCACCGGTGCATCTTCCGCCCATCGCCTCAAGTAGTCCATCGCAGTGATTATGTAGCGTGACCCTGTTCTCTTTCCTGGTGGTTTCGTGGGTCCCACGAAGTCAGCTTCCCACTTGTCGAAAGCCTGCAATGTCAATTGAGGTACTAGTGGCATTTCATCCCTTCGTGATGGCTTCCCCATCCGTTGATAAACGTCGCAGCTTTTAGCGTAGTCCGCAGCATCTCCATGCATCATCGGCCACCATAGTCCTATTCAAAGTATCTTCCTTGCAATGGCACGTCCTCCTTAGTGTCCTCCAGTGATTCCATCATCAGCTTCCGCTAGAATCATTTCGTGCTCATGCAGAAGGGCGTATCGTCGAAGTATCTCATCTAGTCCCATCTTATACAATTGCCCTGCATTTAATTGAAAATCTGCAGCTCTGATGACTAGCTGCTTCTTTTGATTGGTAGTGAATCCTGTTGGCGCCTCTCCTGTTGATAAAAACCGAATGACTTTTTTTAATGGTTGTCGACCATTCCAACCCTGAACAACTGAGCATCCAGCAATCCGTAGTCAATGCTCCTTGGCTCTTCCTCGGACTCTATCTGCGACAAGTAGTCTGGTCCTGCATTTAGTCGCCCTGAATTTATGATTATCTCAAAATCGAATTCCTGGAAGAGTAATAGCCATCAACATATCTTTCCCCCCAACACAGGCGTGTTCACCAGGTATTTAAGTTCTGAATGATCAGTGAACATTTTAAAGTGGAACCCTAAGAGATAGTGCTGAAACTTCTGTAAGGCGTAGACCATCGCCAACCCCTCCCTTTCTGTAGTCGTGTAATTATTCTCCTCGATAGACATATTTCTACTTGTGAATGCTATTGAGTGGTCTATTGCACCTTCTCCTAGTTGGGCCAAGATGACTCCTAATGTGACTGATGACGCATCAACGTGAACATGGAACTCCTTCCTCCAATCTGGAAATGCGAGGATGGGTGCAGCAACCATCTTTGATTTTAATATATCCAGACTCTTATGGAATTCTTCATTCCATTCAAACTTGGCGTCTTTCTTCAACAACTTCTCCATCGGTGTCGTGATCGCTACATACCCTCTGATAAACTTCCTGTAGTACCCTATGTGTTCCAATGTCGCTCTCAACTGCTTGACTGTTGTCGGCGGTGGTAGGTCAACAATAATTGCGATCTTTGTAGGATCGACCAGCATTCCTTCCCTGCAAATTATGCGACCTAGTAAAATCCCAAACAGAGCACAAAAAATGCACTTTTTTAGGTTCAATGAAATCTGGTGTTGTCGACATCTTTCCAACATCAACCGCAGATTTGCGACAGCATCCTTAACCAACCCATACACCGTCCAATCATCCATATAGACCGCAAGAAACTTATGGATGTAGTCCTTGAACGCCGCATCTACCAATCTTGAAAAAATTGTTGGTGCATTCATCAAACCAAATGGAATCACCATGTATTGAAAAAATCCCCATTCGGTGATGAAAGATGTTTTGTGTTGATCTTCCTTTGCAATATTTAACTGATGGTAGCCAGATAATCCATCTGTGAAGGAGTATATTTCCTGACCACCCACTCCTTCTAACACCTCATCTGTAAATGGTGTAGGGAATGGATCATGTAGGCATGCGTCGTTCAATTTTCTTAAATCGACACAGATCCTGACTTCGTCGGTTTTCTTATCCTAGACCACCATCGAGCTGATCCACTATGATTCTTCGACTGGTTCTATAATGCGCGCTTCCAGCATTCTTTCAATCTCAGCCATCACCCGTTCCTTGTACCTTGGATTCAGCCGGTAGGGCCGCTGCTTGACTGGCTTCGCATCGGGTTTCAGGGGAATTTTCATTTCACCTAAGTCCCCAAAAATTCCTTTCATCTCCGAGAATTTTGTTGGGAACAAATACTGAAACTCATGCAACAGATCAGTCATCTTCGCGATAGTTGAGACATCCCAATAGTCTCCAATACTTGCGAACTTCAGATTCTCCTCCGACCCAATGTTCACCTTCTTGATTTTCAATGGTTGTTGGAACCTGTTGGAAGTCATTTCTGGTGTCTTGACATTGCAAATTCCTTCCGACTTCGGTACATACATATCCCTCGGATCATCCTCGTCATCTGGCTCTCCTGTGATATTGTATCATTCCATTAACATTTCTGGTGTCGCAGTCCACTGAATCCCTAGTGGTTTCTCTGTCGGAACGACTTCAAATACCTTCACCCGAATCACCTGTAATGCACCATGGATGAAGGGGTTTTCATCGAAGAAACTGAACATTTGGCTGAATCCAACTATTAGTTGTTCCCAAGAGAGTGTTCTACATCGTAGTTCTGTTGCGATATACAAACTCCATGGTACTTCATCCAGTGTGTGAGTAAACGCATGGACCCATTCCTGTTTCGCTCGTAGTCCCCATTTGCTTTTGCATTCAGCCAAATGCGCCTTCGAGTTGCCTCTGCCATCGAACTTCCTTCCATCAAATACTTTTGCATCGTCGAACCTAACCGTCATTAGGTGGCAACATAGTGGCCAAGTAGTGATGGTGGACTTGTGCGCTTCCCACCATCGCGCTGGTGTAACCTTCAGGGATTTTTCCAAGGCCAAGAGTCGCTGTGGTTCTGCCACTTTTTCCTCAAAATCAGTAAGAAATGTAGCCAAATTAGGAAATCCCTCATATGTTGGTAGCTCGCACTCTTTTGTGGCTGCCCTTCACAGCGACTGAATGATCCTTGCACACCTCTGAAATGACACTTCATGCAGTCGGTTCTGCGAATTTTCAAGTGCTTCGTCTGAATCTGATGATGCCGAGCTACTACTGCGCCACCCTAATTCTCCATCCACAGTAGGGTTGATATAATCTTTAGAAATGTTGTATACATTATCCCATCCCTCGGGAACTCATCCCTCGACGACAACGGAACCATTTGTTGACACAGCGGCTATAGATAGGGGTTCACTTCGCATTGTCGTCAACAAACCCAACCAAAAACCCTTAAGCACTGGCCCGGAAAGATTTTACCCTTTCTAGCAACACCCGCCAAGCGAATGAGGTCTCACCCGAGATGATTAAGGGGGCTGCAGGAACCAACTTTCCGCAGTGGGGAAAGGACATGCAAGCACTTCAACCTTATCGCACTAGAAACTAGAGATTTAAATTCGCATACATTTACACATTCATTATTCGCATATTCATCATTCGCAGAAATATTACACAACAAACATTCGCATTAACATGGTTAAAATGATCATTCGCATCAACAATAATTACCAAACCACAGAGTTTTAGACATATCAGAAGTATTCACCATCTAACAGAAACAAAGACAAAATATATAACCATAATCGAACATCTTCATTCATTCATCAAAACCTGCGGTATAACCTTCGCAGAAACAGTCAAAACATCTTATCGCAGATACAACACAGTTCGAAAACAAATCATTCTCCCATTCAAATATGATCAAAGATGCCTTTAGGCTTACAATGATACTCCTATTTATATGAAACTAAATGATTACAAAATGGTCCACATGACCTATTCTAACTAACTAAACCACTTTCGCACTTTCCTCGGCTCCTTGTTCTTCGCAAATGGACCTTTCTTCCGCAGATGGTCCTTCTTCGCATTGTCGGCTTCCGCACTTTATGCGGACTAATCCTATGCCAACATCTTTTCTATAATACCTTTTGGGATCCAAGCAAGGGACACCAAATAAATTGGAATTGCCTCAAGAACTAATTTAATAAGGACCAAACTACCTGCTCTTGATTCCAATTTTGCTAGAAGCCACATCTAGTATTCCTTTTTGTAATTATTAGGTTTGAGCATAAATACCAAATACTTTAAACCCAAATCCAAAGTCCTCAATTCAAAAGGGAAAAGAAGGCTATAATGATGAACCTATTCATTACTCATGTTGATGATGGAGAGAGAGGACTTCCTGACATTTATATACATCCATATTGCTTTTCCAAATAGGTCCAATATATATTTGAGATTTTTTGCATCACGAATCGAACCATCATAGAAAATGAACAGATTGTCCATGAAGAGGAGATGGGTAATGCGAAGATTCACTGAAATAGAAATCCCCAAAAAAGATCCATCCCTTTTTGCATCACACAGATCCCTACTAAGACCCTCAGCTACAAGTAGAAAAAGGAGAGGGGATAGAGGGAATCCCAGTCGAAGACCGCTTTCAGCATGTAAAAATGAGGAAGGCAAGCCATTTATGAGCACCACAAAGGATACAGTGGTAATACAACCCATGACCCAGTTGATAAATTGGACCTAAAAGCTCATATGAATTAAAAGGAGCCTAATATAAATCCAACTCACTCTGTCATAAGCTTTGGATATATCAATATTCATAATATACCCTTTTAGTTTCCTTGTTTTTAGGATGTGAATTCCTTCTCGCACAACCCCAATAGACTCATGAATCTAACGCCCTTCTAGAAATCCAAACTGTTCACAACATATAGCATTTGATAAGATTTTCTTTATCCTTTTTGCAATGATTTTGGACACTACTTTGTAAGTAATGTTGCAAAGTGATATTGGTCTGAAGTCCTCCATTGTTTGTGGATTGTCTGTTTTAGGGATGAGGGAAATTCAGCTTGTATTCATTGGGGCATGCATGAATCCCTGGGTCCTATATTATTCCACCAGTCTAAGGAGATCTGACCCAATGATTTCAAAGAGATCTAGCAAAAAATCAACTGTCCAACCATTGGGGTCGAGACTCTTGTCTTTTTGGAAGTTGTGTATAACTTCTTTCAGTTCATCCTCCGATACTTCTTCCATCATGTCCATGTTGTATTACTATGTTACAAACCTTAGAAAATATTGTTCCATTCGAACAACTTCAACTATTGTGACTTGATTATCTGCCTTAAAGAGGTTTTGGAAGTGATAGTTCCCAAGCCTAGCCAGCCCCTCAAAGGAGGAGACCTGCTCATTATTATGATCTTTAAGGCCCCAAATTGTATTATGCATCTTTCACCCTTTCGTGTATGCCTGAAATATTTTGGTGTTATCATCACCGCATTCAAACCAAATAGATTTGCTCTAAGTGTCCAAATTTATTCCTTCTCTGCAAAAAGTGTCTTCTTTTTTCCTTCCAGACTACATAACAAATCTTTGGATTCTTGGGATCAATAACCCCCTCCCCGGGATCATACATAGCTTGGAGATCTTCCTCAACATTTTTCATCTCCCTCTCATCGTTGAGGCACTTTTATTTTTCCCATCCTTGAACTACTTTCTTAACTTTTTTCAAGTTATCTGCAAAATGTAAAGCAACTAGACCTCCTTCTTCAAGATTGTAAGGCGCCCAAGTGTTTTTTATTAATTCCTTGAAATTTTCCTCCTTAAGAAAAGCAACACAGAATTTCAAAGGGCATGTTGGATTTCAGAGCCTCCCATTCGTTTCCAAGAGAATAGGGAAATGGTCTGATTCCCCTCCTAAGTTGATCCATTTTCTCAATACAAGTTTCTGATCCATAATCTTTTCTGAAATCAAGAAACGATCCAATATTTTAGCAATTCTATTCTCTCAAATTCTTTTATTATCTTGGATTTTTTGGGAGAAATAGTATGTTAAAGGTTCCACTGTTCGGATATCCACATCATCATTTTCAGGACCTTGCATGCAATTAGGGTTTGCATGCAAATTCTAGGGTTTGCATGCATTTTTCATGCACCCCAGTCACCAGGTTGATGCCTCCAGCACCTTAGCCACCTTATTCTAGCACCCGGGAGCTTCTTACATCAGTTCTTTATCCCTTCTAGTCATGAATGCACCCTCTTCTCACCTACTTCCAGAGAAGGGCGCACTTCTTCACCTACCACTTTAGTTCCACTTCAGTTACACTCAGTTAGCTCCGATTCTCCTTTATTTGAGGCTAGTTTCACTCATGACTGACTGTTTCACTCCGATGGACCTCCAGATTGACTAGATGACTTGTTCTAACTTCAGTTAAGCCTCCCATGCGCCCTCCACTGAGCCTCCTTCCCTATATCAGTGCTACACACTTCAGTTACACATGTTACACTCAGTTAGACTCAGATTGACACCTGGATGATTGGTTCTTGTGCATTGATGACCACCACTGATTGATGATGAGGACTCCTAGTTGGATTCAAGCTACTCCATTCAGTGATTCGAATGACCTTCTTAGTCAATTCGAATTGCTCACTCACATTGTCAGATTATTGTATTGTAATTATTCACCCTTATTGGGATATTGAGCATTGTGCATGTTTTACACAGTTTTACACCATATTTTCTATGTTCATCTATTGTGATTGATTTACTTGTTCATTAGATCTGCTGTGACTAATTTTACATCCACTCTAGTCTTTAGTCCCCATATTTCATGTGACCCTAGAGTTAAATTAAGGTCTCCACCGATAATCACATTTTCATATTTGATGAACAATTTTTTGAAAAACGAATCCCAGAAAGGGACTCTCTCCACATATGGTCCATAAATGTTTAAAATAATGAAATACATTCCCAATTCCATATAAAATATATCCATCCCCAGACCCGAATCAAAACCCCAATTATTATGGGCATTGATGATCCTAGGATTCCAACCAATAGAGAAACCCCCCGAGTGTCCTTTTGCATCTTGATCCAGTAAATTCCAATATTTTAATATGGATTCAAAAGTCTTCATAATCACTTCACTTTTTCTGATCATTTCTTGCAGTAAGATCATTGTCGGTTGATTAGTCATAACCAACCACTTAAGGAAAAAAAATTGGAGGGACTTTCTAGGACTCGACAATTTAGGGAAATAATCTTCATGGGGGAACCCCACCTGGGGCATTCTTCTCTCTAAGCGCCCCATCGATAGTGAGATACCTTCCAACAGCTTTATCCAAATGAGCACGATTTTGTGCAATGGATAAGTGTGATCTTTTTCCCTATCCTTTCCCTCTTGTAGGGTTTAAAGGGTTCCTTCCAAACCCAGGGAAACCAAGGGAGAGCCTAGGGATTGCAGGAATCTCCCTATATATTCTTTGGAATATTATAGGTTCTTCATATGAGATCAAGGAGGATGGAACTTATAGAGTCAAAGAGGTGACTAAGGAGACTTCAGGTTGGGAGAGGAGTGATGGAATCAGGTAGGAGACGGGAGATTTCAACACCCGGGGGGTAACAGAATTGCCAAGGGGATAAAATTGAACTTAATATGAGCCATTCCATCCGTTTCCCAACGAATTTAAAGTATTTGTCAAAATATTAACAATGGAGGTTGATAATAAATTCTTACCAAGATAATCCACGATCCGATCAATTATAGGGAACATAGCTAATGGAAAGACTTCCACCAATATAGTTCAAGTAGGAGTAGGTTCGATCATTTATGACCTACTTCTAAGAGATGTCGGGGATCGTTTAGCATACGACCTTTCAGTTGCCGTCAGATTTTAAGAGAAGTACAGCATCTGCCAGTGGTGCACTTCTTCCATGCTTCTCAGTTTGTCCCTCGAGCTGGCCACCAATCCCAAGAGCATGGCACTTTCTTGGCGACCTTCGCTTCTTATAAAAAGGAAGGGTGCATTGACTCGCAATGTGCCCTTAAACATGACATTGTCTTCATATGAAGGGAATCCCTTGGTAGTCCAGCTTCTTATATAGAGCCTCTCTTCCCCGGACAAGCTCGATCTCCTTAGTTATACCTCTCCTAACATTTAGAGATACCAGGATGTGGGAAACAGACATATTCATGGTGGTCATAAAATACATATCAACATCGGTGAAAACCCTTAGAGCATTCCAAAAATCCCTAAAGGAATCTAGGTTCCAGAATTCCAACGGAAACCCAGGCATCTTTACCCAAACCGAGGCAACATCAAGTCTTTATTTTCCAGCATCAAACATCTACGTCCATTTCTTGAACATTCTAGGGGTGGAATCAATATTCCAATTCTGTTGGAGGATATGGTTTGCATCATCCATGCTTGAAAATTTAAAAATAAACTAACCTTTGACCATTAGACGAGCCTCTGAGACATAGTTTAGCATACTTAACCAGTGGTTCTTTTCCCATTCCTCCAAAGTGTTTAGAATGAAATACCTCCCTCTCGCTTTCCCTACTGCCGTCATCTCTCCCATTTCAACAGACTAAAGAAAAAATACATCAACCCCAAAAACCATCCTCAAGGGATCCCATTTTGATTTTGAACATTTATTCCTTCTTCTTTTTTCAGACTTGTACCAATGTTTGATTCTAGACCATTCTTGGAGTTGGCACCTGAAACCCTACCAACACCACCACTTATCTCATCCTCAGAAGCAACTGGGTTCCCACACTAGTCCACTGGGCATAGTAAAGAAACTATGAAACCATATGCACCTGGAGAATTGGGATCGATCGCTTGATGCAACCCTCTTTCAGATAGATTAGGGTTACCCAAATCATACAGATCCCATCCAACATCTAGAACAACGTTATCCAGGGTCGAGCTCAATAATCCCAAAGATGTGTTTTCTGAGAAACACCCTATCTCCAAAAAGGGACGATCTGGAAGGGGCCTGGTAAAGAGAGGGAAACCCAAACCGATTTGTTCTAAGTTGTTAAATAGAGAGAATGGTTTTGTGTCGGAAACCCTAACCAAACCCCGATCAGTTAACGGGACCTGACCAATTTCAAAATCATGGGAAACACCGTTGCCGGAAAGAGACTAAAACAGGGAGAAACCACTCTCCATTCCCGAAAGTGGTAACATTCCACCAGGTGCCACTGAGGGTGCCACCAGCCCTTCACCGTCACTACCTCCTTGATCTCAATACACCATATTCCCACCAAAAACAATGACAAAAATTTGTTGTCCTTCAAAGGGGTCAGGGGAATAATCAACTAAATCCACCTCCCCGTAATCCATGGAAAACAAAAGAAGAAAGACCCTCATGATGCTGAAGCTGATATTTGTATGGATGAAAACGTTATAGACCTAAAAAGGACTGCAGCTGAAACCCCTTTCATATTTCAAACTTATATCTTTAATACATTTTAAAACTATTCAACTTTTCAATATCTGAAGATACCACAGTTGTCATGATTTCCATCGACGTTTCGAGTCCACAACATGACTCATCATTAGGATGGCATGTCAAAGAAGAGTTGGTCATATTATAGCATTAATAAGATGACCAGCTCTTCTTTGACATACCATCTTGATGATGAGTCTTGTTGTGGACTCAAAACATCGATGGAAATCATGACAACTATGGTATCTCCGAGTATACAATCTAAAACCAATCACCACAGAAACCTTGCAACAGGGTTTTCAATATCTATTTTGAAAATGAATTTTTGTTGTCTTTAATATATTTTCAAGCCACTCAACTTTTCAATATCGATTTATCACCATGTCCTTTAACATATCTTTCCATGAAAACAATACCATCTTCTTAACTTGTGTTTGGAATAAATTTTCAAATCACTCAATTTTTCAATAATTATTTTGAAGATCATTATTTTTTGAGAAATAAAAAAATCAATCTATTTTCTTTCAAAGGAATTCACTAGCTAATTTGAACATCAATTTCTTTTTTAAAAGTAAAAAATCAATAACTTCTAATTATTTAAAAAAAGATATAAACCACCCTCTCATATTTTAATACATAACTATGAAAATCTTTTATATATATATATATATATATATATATATATATATATAATTCATAGCATTCACAAACTAAACATAATTTTATTTGTATATTTTATCTCAACTTTCTATTTTACTTATTATCTTTTGCATCAACCATGGACTTTCTCAAGCAATCAAACACAAAGATTTCATTGAATATTATATTTTTCAAGTTATGAACAAACTATTAGGAATATAAGTATGCAAGATGTAAGTGTATAATGTAGTAGAGAACTTTATTCTTTCTAAATATATTTAGAAATTAAATATAATTTTATTTGTATATTTTATCAAACTAAAAACAAAAAGAAAATCCAACTTTGTATTTTTCCTATTATCTTAGCATCAGCCATAGACTTTTTCAAACAATCAAACACATAGATTTCATTGAATATTATATTTTTCAAACTATGAACAAACTATCAGAAATTTAGTTATCCAAAAAATCAAAACACCGAAAATTTTGTTGTGAGTTTATAATGTAGTGGAGAACTTATTGTTTCTAAGACTTCATATCAAAGCAATCTTACAAAATATTTTATTAATATTTTAATTATTAATATAAATGTTTCAAAAATAAAAAAATAAAAAATAATTCTAAATGTAAAAGAAGAAAAAAGCAAATTATTATGACAAAACACCCCACATCAATGTACAAATTCTATATATCATTTATGTTATAAAAATTATGTCTAAATGTAGAAGAAGAAAAAAGAAAATCATTATGGCAAAGCACCGAAACATCAATGTACATATTCTAAAGATCAACGATGTTAGAAAGATTTATTTTAAGTTTAGGATTCATTGGGCAATAATGTAATTCTTCCACATATAAACATATTTATTATATGATTTTATAATAATATTTAAGAGTAGAGAAGTTTGGTTATATTATTTAAAATAATATTAATAATAAAAAGAGTAGTTGATCAAAGTTATGAAAAGAATTATAATATTGAAAAATGGTTTAAAAGTGGGACGAGTTTTATGGGCCTTATAGACTTCTCATGTTTCCGAAGGCAAGTGAGGGTGCATTGTTGGATCTCTCATTCAACGGTACACCCTCACTTGCCTCAGAGAACGCAAGCACTCTCTCAAAAATAAAAAGATTGACCTAAAAAGAGGATATATATCTAGTATAAAAATCATCAACAAGTTAAGCCTTAATGAACAAGATAGTGAAGGGGAAATAATTAAGAGAAATGGTAAAAAGAATTTACAAAGCATATATATATAACCTACATATTAATATAAAAAAAATATAAAGTAATGTATAAATAATCAACCAAAATGTCTTATATCTTAGAGGTGAATGTGCCCAAGGTACAGGATAAGGATAAGCCATGGGTTGGATTCAAAGGAATGATTTCAAAATGACCAATGACATAGGACAAATATGTGTGTGTGTGAGAGAGAGAGAGAGGAAGGGAGAGGGAGAGGGAGGGAGAGAGGGAGGGGGAGAGGGAGTTTTGGTGTTATGGGAATGCTCCTGATAGCTAACTTAGTAAATTGGTTATGGAATGTGTCAACTATATGTTCTTTGACATTAATTGGAGCAACCTATCAGTTTGGCAAATGTAAGGTTTTCCACTAGAGAAAGGAATTTAGTAAGCTCCTTGGGAGAGCACAGGGTTAGTTTTATCATTAACACTTCTAAATAATTACTGTATGGTTTTAGGGGGTTTGGAAAATGTTTTCTTATTATTCTTGGGTAAGATATTGGAAAAGTGACCGATAAGGCCATGAATGTAGGTAGCATAACTATGGCTTATAGAGGGGAGGTGGAAAGGGGGATTTGAATTTCAAATGGATGACAAATCAAAAACTTTGTCAGTTTGAAAAATAGAATAGTCATTGGCTAGGATCATTAATAAGTCGGGATCTCTCTTTATCTATGAGGTGGGGTACAAAAAATAATGGCGCTAGTAACAAAGATTTTGAGAGTAATATGTTTTTTAGCAAGGTTATGGTGGGACTAGTCATGAAAGTATCTATTAGTGTGGTTATTTTTGTGATAAACCTAGTGGGATATAGTGTTGTCACTTTCATGAGTGATAAGAACATCTGGGAATGAGAGAGTGTTGTCCATTTGGGTTTCCATAGTGAATTAAATGAGGATATGCTATTAAGGCGGCGAAAAAATTAATTAAGGGACGATTGGCCATGAGGCTAAATGACAAAGGTGTCATCAACAAATCAAAACCAACATTTGGGCTTGAGATGGAATTTTTTTAGGGTTTTTATTTCCCAAATATTGCACATATGTGACATTCCGATCATTATTACAGAAGCGCATCATCAACATAAAACATGCATCTCATTAGCATCATCCTCATCAAAATTAGAATGAGAATTGAACCTTAGAATGATTAAAGTCCATCATTGTATACAATAGTGTGGCTATTGTCTAGATTCCCGCACAGATCCGCATGACTAAAGTCTCGAAACCCGCAAGGTTGTACCAACGGATAGATCATTAAATTTTGGTGGCACATTCAAGGCTCACAAAACCATTTTGGGTCCAATAATTAGAATTGGCCTCTTCGCATGTTTGGGAGATTTCAATAGCCCCATTCTTGTACTTGATGGACCACTTCATGAGGTGGAGCATTCACATTGAGAACTAGATGTTTCAAGGTCTCCATTTGGCCTATAAAAAGAAGCCATGAGCATGCATTCGATAAGAGAAATATAGAGAAAGGTTATGCAACAAGAATTGGTTTGGGAGATAGGCTTCGTCAAGCTTTAGGATGCTCCCAAGATCCAGATCATGTCAGCCGCTTCAAGGCTTAAATCCCTTGCTCTGAGTGAAAGAGGTTTGATTGGTCAATTCACTGGGATCTGGATGTCGTCAAAGACCATGTAAACCTGGATTAAAAAGAACTGGATGCTCTTGATCTTTGGGGGCATTCAACACTGCTTCTGTGGTAAAGGTTTCTTCACATTTTTGTTTGAAGTAAAAGAAGATATATATCTCATTTTTCAAAGCGGGCCATATTTCATGGGTCCTAGGGGGCTCTATCTTAATCGATGGAGCTTATCGTTTGATCCTGAAAAAGATGTGCCTTCATCCGTCCTTTTTGGGTTTGCTTGCCTCATCTTTCTTTGCACTGCTGGAATGATGAGTCCCTTCAGGAAATCGGGAACTCCTTTGGGATGTATATTGACAAAGCAGAACCTAAAGGCCCGCTATTTTCTTGTGCAAGAATCTGCGTGGAGGTATATCTGGAGAAGGGACTTCCAGAGATTGTAAGTCTTTGCATGGATGGCTGGGAATATGCTCAGAAAGTTGATTATGAACAGTTGCCCTTCAAATGTAAAAAGTGCCATGAATAAGGCCACTTCGTCAAAAACTGTCCAAAAAACTCTAAGGAAACCCCAAAGAAAATGCAAGAAGAAGAGTGGCAACAGGTTAAAAAAGGAAAAAGAATGCCCGCTTCAAACTCTGATCCAAAAAGACAGCAGCATGCAAAAGAAAAAGAGCATGTCCTGATCGAAACAGTAATCCCTGCAAGCAATCAGTTTGAGGCTCTGACTGTCGAAGAAGGCGAGATCATTGAACCTGAAATACCTGAAATGACTTCTGAGCAAAACGATGTCTTGATCTCTAGCATTATCTCCCCCTCTATCAAAACAGAAAAAAGTTGATCCAGCACAGGAAGGATCCCCACCTCCTGGAAGTTCATGGGCGGAAAGGGTCAAACAAAGCAAGATATCCCCCTTCTCTGTCTCTCCTGAATCTTCTTCAAAAGGATCTCAAGAACACCTCAAACCAGGTCCCCCCTAAATACAAGAGGTAGAAAATCTCAGCGCTACCATCGTGAGAAAGAAGCAGAAAGAGAAATCGAGCTAGGAAGGAAATGAAGCATAGAGGAAACAAAGTTGCGATAGTCCTCCAAAACCTCAGGAAAACTAGATGGTAGGGCTCGAGTAGGCCATCAATCGGGGAAGAAGTAATGAAACTTGTCTCTTGGAACTGTAGGGCTTGGGCGGACCTAATAAAGTGAAAGCAATGAAATAAATTGTCAACTCTGAAAGACCATATGTCCTACTCATTCAAGAGACAAAAATGAGTGATGTGGGGGTCCTGGCACTCACACATCTCTTTTGGAAAGATTGTCAAGGAAACGGAAGAAGCTCCAGAGGACCATCTGGGGGTATCGCGACTCTGTTTTCAAGTAAGTACTCCGCCAAAGTCGTTAAGGAATGTCAACATTGGATCCTAAATGAAATCTGCAATGTCACATCCCCACCAACCTCCCTGGGCGCTGGAGACCATGATTCATTTTTTTTTCTCCAAAAACCATTGTTTGAGTGTCCATACACACAGTCTGGAAAACTTGAATCCGCAATCTGCATCCTGAAACCCACAACCCGCAATTGCGGATTCGGGATTACAGAAATTCAAAACGAAAATGTGCGTTTGACGATCCCGCAACCCGCATCCCGAAAACAACTGATCCCGCAACCCAAAACCCGAAACCTGCGATTTCGGATTCAGAATTACGGAAATCCTCAATGCCTAGTTTTCGAACTTGGAGATCCCGCAACCCGAAAACCTAAACCCACAATTTCGGATTCGGAAATGCAGAAATCCTCAATGCCTATTTTTCGAACTTGGAGATTCCGCAACCCGCAATCCTGAAACCCGCAATTTCGGATTCGGAATTGCGGAAATCCCGTCTCTGCAAAGCAATCATCCTCAAATCTTCTAAGGGGCATAACTCCTTCCTCCAGCATCCAAATGGGGAAAGTTCGATACCGTTGGAAATCTCTTGAAGAGATCTATCCAATGGTAGAAACCCCTTGAGCAGGTGAGGCACTAACTTCCTCATATACTTCTCTGAATTTCTGCCTATATCTCCATTTAAACACTTCCAACCTTCCTCCTACCAAGGTCTTCCTTCCCACTTGTTCCACAGAGGTTACTGAAACCACTTCCAGGCTTCCCTTCTCTCCATAGGGGTCAGGTGTGAATATGCATCTCCTTCACAGGGTTAGTTATGCATAAACATTCATCACAAAACAATAAAACACTATCATTCATTATAACATGTAGGATGCATTAACAGATTAAATCAACACATCTATCATATGTAAGAACTACAAGGCATTAAACTCATGCAATATAAGATATACACACAACAGTGAATTCACCCTCTTACTCAGGCCTATACATGATTGCATATCCATCATTCATTTAAAAAGTATTCATAATTCCAAAAGAGACATGAACAACCATTCCATCACAATGAACAACATCACCATATAATAGAATACTTATCTTTCAATTCCGAAGCAACTGGCTAAGTGAGAGAAACATTCCACCCAACCTTAGATCTATGTCTAGCCTATACTATTTCAGTTGAGAGATCACCCCCGAGCTGCGAAATGTATCCACTAAGGAGGGATAATAGGTCCTCTCACACTCAAGGCTCCATTCTCATGCTAGACCATCCTATAGTTGGGTTTATCAAGCATTCCAGGGCTCCTACCCATGCTAAGCCAACCTACAGTGGTTTATCAAGCAATTCAGGGATAATAGGGAAGATGTTGTTAAGCCAGTGAGCCCATCCACAGAGCTGCAGGCATCTCAGCACTCAGCTGACCTGGAACCCACAATACCTACCACATCCAACACAAGGAGACCTACTACACCATCACACAATCTCTCAACGCATCTTCCCTTCCAGTGCTATTCCAGGATGGGCATAGAAAGGTCCAGTCACTATCAGCCGACCTGGCACCCACAATACCTACCACATCCAACACAAGGAATATCCTATCACTGTTATGCAGTTTCTCACGGTCTTCCCTTCCAGTGTTATTCTAGGATTGGCATAGAAAGGTTCAATCACTAGTTCATTGAGACTATAGCCCTCATTGGGTTTATCAAGCAACCCAACTCTTTTCCCACAGTTCAAAAACTGAATTAATTACCAGGCTTAGGGTTTTCTCACACATGCCATGCCAAAATCACTTTGTAACATCTTCTATCAATACCACTCTGTCCCTGCAACTGAGGTTTACACACAAGGAGGTTACAGCTATCAATTCTCCGGCCTTTCTAACACACCAGAAGCACGATTAGCCTCATATTTCCCTTTTCCTGGACTGGTTTGGTGCATACAGGAAATACAAGAACCATTTCTCTGCGAGGGTCAATGGATTGTGACAATGGAAAGATGCATGAGTGAGTGAATAGTGAGTAATGTATGTATGTCTGCGTCTATGTGAATGAATCCCCCTCCCGGGTAGTCAAACAGGTTTAGCGAGTTCCTCCAGGTGATTGAGTGTCTTTCTGCACAAGTAATCAGAGCCATGCCCTGCCATACGAAATCGCAACCATGCTCCATACTCCAGCGGCCTCAGCCATCAAGGTTCTCAACCACCCACTGCAATGCATTAATGTCAACAGGGAGTTCAATTAGGTTCTCAGTCAGACATGTGGCAACATGGGAAACCAATCCCAAACCCCCTCACCTCTTCCTAGTGGATACACTTGGCCCTTTCTCATTCATTGCCTCCTTAGCCAGCTTCTTGGTTCTTTTATTCATTCAATAGTAATTACATCATTTACATTTCTTCATGGCTTAACAGCCCATGAATAATCAACTTGTACAAATACTTACCTAAGGAATAAACTTAACATCCACTAGTGGGGCCTTGGCCTTGAGCTCCACACTAGGGAAAATACACATACTGTACATACACAGTGTTTACATCAAAGCCAAATACACATCAAGGGAAAAATGAGGTATTACAACTCCCTCTCCCTTAAAATAACACCATCCTCAGCGTTCTTAAAACTGAACAAAAATGGGAATGCCTCCTTCATGGCATCCTCCAGCTCCCATGTGGCCTCCTCTGGTAAGGTGCCTCCATTGCACCTTTACCTGCCCTATGGCCCGGTTCTAAAGCAAGGTAACCTTCCTGTCGAGGATGCATGTAGGCCACATGTAGGCTCCACCTGGAACTCTCCCTCTGGTTCAACCTGTATCACATGCCAATCAATGATATGATTATGATCGTGTACATATTTCTTAAGGAAAGATACATGGAAAAAATTATGAGCTTTCATATTACCAAGCAATGCAATTCTATATGCAACTGGCCCTATCCTATCAAGGACTTCAAATGTCCCACAATATCTAGGTGCCAACTTGGCACAACTTCCCAATTTCATGGAACTCTTCCTGGGTATCACTCTCAAGTAGACATGATCCCCAATATGAAATTCCTTATGCACTCTTCTAAGATCTGCATAACTCTTCTTCCTGTCCTGTGCTGCCTTCAAATTATGCCTGATCTTAACAACTTCCTACTCCATCTCCTCAACCATCTCTGGACCAAGCACAACTCTATTCACTGGGCTATCCCAGCTCACTGGATTTCTGCATCCTCTTCCATACAACACTTCAAAAGGACTCATCTTCAATGATGCTTGATGCCCATTGTTGTAAGCAAATTCCACTAAGTGTAAATAGTCTTCCCACTTAGATGGCTTATCCATCACATACATCCTTAACATATCTTCAAGGGTCTGATTCACTCTCTCAATCTGACCATCTGTCTGAGGATGATAGGCTATGCTAAACTTCAACTGAGTTCCCAACTCTTGGAATAAACTTTTCCAAAAATTGGATGTGAACTTGGTGTCACGATCTAAAACTATTCCGTTGGGAAATCCATGCAATCTGAATATCTCCCTCATGAAGATATCTGCAATGTCATTATCCTTGTGAGTGGACTTGAATGGAATGAAATGAGCTACCTTTGATAGCTTGTCCACCACAACCATGATTGAATCATGCTTCTTCACTGTCATAGGTAGTCTTGTTATGAAATCCATAGAAATCACTTCCCACTTCCACTCTGGAATGGGAAATGGCTGCAACAATCCTGTTGGGTGTTGGTGCTCTTCCTTGACCTGTTGGCACTTCTGACATCTATCAATGTACTCAGCTATGTCTTTCTTCATACCATGCCAAAAGTACTGCTTCCTCGCTGTTGTTATAGTCTTCTGATATCCCGGGTGTCCTGAGTATGGCTTCTGATGTATCTCATCCTATCTCATCCATCACCAGCTTCTTCAAATCTGCACTATCTGGAATGTATAGCCTGGTGTTTTGATAGATGAGAACATTATCCTCACCTAGTTGATATCTTGCATACTTCTCCTATGTAACCTTCTGCTGCAATTTCTCTTTAATCTAGAGATAGACTTCATCACTATCTAGAGCCTCTAAAATTCTTGCCTTCAAATCTGACTCACATCTACTCATTGCTGCAATATGGAATCTCCTGCTGAGTGCATCAGCAACCTTATTCTCCTTACCTTTGACATGCTTAATCTCCATGTCAAACTCACAAAGAAACTCCATCCATCTAGTTTTCCTTGCATTCAGATTTGGCTGGTCGAACAAGTACTTTAAACTCATATGATCAGTTCTGAGTTCAAATCTTCTTCCTAAAAGATAGTGCCTCCATCTCTTGAGAGCGTGAATGATGGATGCTTGCTCTAAGTCATGGGTGGCATAGTTCCTTTCATGCTCCTTCAGCTTCCTTGACTCGTAACAAATTATAGAACCTTCTTGCATTAGCACTCCACCGAGCCCCTCAATGCAAGCATCAGTGCATACCACAAACTCTTTACTTGGATCTGCAATCTTTAACACAGGTGCACTAGTAAGTAGCTCCTTTAACTATTGAAAGCTTCTCTCACACTTCTCAGACCATGTGAATTTAATTCCCTTCCTTTGCAAGGAAGTGATTGGATGGGCTATCTTGGAGAAGCCCTCAATGAACCTTCTGTAGTAACCAGCAAGGCCCATAAAAGATCTAACATCTGCTGCATTCCTTGGAGTGGACCAATCCATGATGGCCTCGATCTTCTCTGGATCTACTGCAATGCCTTCTGCTGATATAATATGTCCCAAATACTGTACCTTCTCTTGATAGAATTTGCATTTACTCAGCTTGGCATACAGTTGGTTCTCCCTAAGGACTTGTAATACCATCCTCAAATGCTCATCATGCTCTTCTTCATTTTTTGAATACACAAGAATGTCATCCAGGAACATAATCACAAACTTATCCAAATATTTGTTGAAGACACTATTCATGAGACACATGAATGTAGCAGGTGCATTAGTAAGACCAAATGGCACCACTGTGAATTCATAATGACCATACCTAGTCCTGAAGGTTGTCTTATGAATGTCTTCATCCTTTATCCTCACTTGATGGTACCCAAACCTCAAGTCAATCTTGGAAAACACTCTAGCTTCCTTCATCTGATCAAACAAGTCATCAATCCTTAGTAAGGGATACTTGTTCTTAGCTGTCATCTTATTGAGTTGCCTGTAGTCAATACACAACCTCAATGTTCCATCCTTCTTCTTAACAAACAACACTGGTGCACCCCATGGGGATACACTCGGTCTGACATATTATTTGTCCATTAACTCCGGCAGCTGCATCTTCAACTCTACCAATTTTGGTGTGTTCATTCTATAAGGAGCTTTGGAGATGGGTGCTTCTCTTGGAACAAGATTAATGGAAAAGTCAATGTCTCTCTTGGGTGGCAATCCTAGAACCTCATCTAGAAACACATCCTGAAACTCCTGCAATATCTAGAAGTCTTCTATCTTGGGTCCCTTATTTTCTGCTGAATCTGATATATGCACAACATATAACTGGCAACCCTTTTTATAAAACTTCCTTAACTGCAGAGCTGAAATCTGCCTCACTGAAACATGATTTGGAATCCCTTTAACCAGCCTTGGTCAGCCTTCATCATCAAGGCATTCCAATGCTTTCTCATAACAATCCACCTTGGCTCTATGCCTTTCCAACTAGCCCATGCCAATCAGGGCATCATATGATGCCAATGGTAAGACATTCAATTCTGCATTTGTGAGGAGTCCATTCAACTCTATAGGACACTCCTTCACTACTTCACTAACCTTTCTCTTAGTACTGGTGGCCAACTAAACTAGCCAAGCCTTGCCATGCTTTACTCTACCAAGATAACAACTTCCAACTATCTTAGGAGATACATAACTATGAGTAGACCCTGGATCAATCAAAACAGAAATAGGCTGCTCAGCAATCTTACCTGCAACCTCCAACACTGCTGACTGATAGTCTGCTTGGTGATCATCCAGTGCTGCATAAATTCTAGGTGTTGATCTTGACATGTCCCCTACTGTAGCTTCTCCTCTAACATTGTGCAAGCTCCTGGGGTTCTTATTTGCAGTTGGGAAATCTCTGAGCCTGTGGTTCTCCCCACAACCCCAACACTGACGTGGCCCCATTGGTGTCCTGTCCACTGTTGGCTTGAATTCTCTTCTTGCTTGCCGACCCTGTTGAAATCTCCTAGGTTGATTCCTGAATGGTGGTTTAGACTCACCTTTCTTCTGATCAAACCTTCCCTTGAGCTTACCCTTCCACGCTGGTTGTGCTTCTGCTTTACCTTTATTCTGCTCATAGCAGTGCTCTGCCATCCTGATAGCTTCATCCAAGCTTGGTGGATTCACAAACTCTAACCTATCTTTGTAGCTCTGTGTTAGACTACCAAGTAAGCATTGAATCTTCACTCTTTCATCCCTGATGTAGTCCACATACCTCAGCAACTCTAGAAACTTGTGGACATGCTTTTCCATAGTGTTCTGTCCAAGCTTGAGTTCATTGAACTCTTTTCTTCTGCTATCATAATACCTAGCTGATAGGTACTTCTCCTGAAGGTATCTTTGGAATCTACCCCAGCTGACTCTCCTTTCACTAATTCCTTTCACCTGCATGAGGTGATCCCACCAGATAGAAGCTCTTCCACTAAGGTTGTAGATAGAAACCTTAGCCTTTTCATCCTCTGATTATTCATGCATCTTCAAGTACTGCTTCATCCCAAGAAGCCATGCCTCTGCTTCTTGACCTTCTTTACTTTCACCATCAAAAGTAGGAGGTCTTGCTTTCCTAAATTCACCCTGTGGAATACCTTTGTGCTTCTTTCTTCCTTTACTCTTATTGGCAGTGTGTCTTGGGCTCCCTTGAGAACCCTCAGAATCGGTTGACCTGCTAGAAGAAAACTTAGGAGAGGGTGTCCTGTGCCTTCTTCCCATAGAACCTCTTTTAGGGATTGGAGTTCTTCTCATGGAAGGGCCCCTAGACTGAATTTCTGCATTCTTTTCTTCTCAGCCTTCGTGGCTCGAGTTGGAACCACCATTTATCCTTTGTTGCAAGTCGTTCAGACTCTGTAATATGGCTACATTGAGCTAATGTTGCTCTTCCTGCATTTTCATCATTCTCTCATTAAAGCTAACCATAGTCTCAGCCAAGTTTGGGGGCATTACTTGCTCCCTTCTTCCATCACACTCGGCCTCTGTATGTGCTTCTTGCACATTCTCACCTAGTACATCATCTTCTGGCCCAAACGAGTCCTGCGCATCATTCAGAGTAACCATCCTTACAGCGTTCTGCGTGTTTCCCTGTGACACAATTTGTCTTACAGCTGCTGCTAACTCTGTGTATATCAAATACATTCTATTAGACATCACAAGCATGCAAATTAGCTATATCTTACCCATTCAAACCAGGAATTATTCATTCGACCAATTAATTAATCAAATAAGTTCATTAAAAATCATGCCATGGCGCATTTCTCGACCAAAATTCATACACTGTCCGGCCCAAACAGCTCCCAGTGCTGCAACTGAAGCTATGATACCACTCTGTCACGTCCCCACCGACCTCCCTGCCCACTGGAGACCATGATCCATTTTTTTTCTCCAAAAACCATTGACTGAGTGCCCATACAAACAGTCTGGAAAACTTGAATCCGCAATCTGCATCCCGAAACCCGCAACCCACAATTGCGGATTCGGGA
This sequence comes from Larix kaempferi, assembly GCA_027924585.1. Classification (NCBI taxonomy): domain Eukaryota; kingdom Viridiplantae; phylum Streptophyta; class Pinopsida; order Pinales; family Pinaceae; genus Larix; species Larix kaempferi. The sequence continues at coordinate 18,471,911 of BSBM01001646.1, forward strand.
TTGCAGAAATTCAAAATGAAAATGTGTGTTTGACGATCCCGCAACCCACATCCCGAAAACAACTGATCCCCCAACCCGCAACCTGAAACCCGCGATTTCGGATTCGGAATTGCGGAAATCCTCAACGCCTAGTTTGCTAACTTGGAGATCCCGCAACCCGAAACCCGTAATTTCGGATTCGGAAATGCGGAAATACTCAATGCCTAATTTTTGAACTTGGAGATCCCGCAACCCGCAATCCTGAAACCCCAAACCCGTAATTTCGGACTCATAATTGTGGAAATCCCGTCTCTGCAAGGCAATCATCCTCAAATCTTCTAAGGGGCATAACTCCTTCATCCAGCATCCAAATGGGGCAAGGTCAATACCGTTGAAAAGCTATTGAAGAGATCTATCTAACGGTAGAACCCCCTTGAGCAGGTGAGGCATCTAAATTACTCATTTCCTTCTTTGAAGTTCTTCCTATATCTCCACTTAAACACTTCCAACCTTCCTACTACCAAGGTCTTCCTTCCCACCTGTTCCACAGAGGTTACTGAAACCACTTCCAGGCTTCCCTTCTCTCCACAGGGGTCAGGTGTGAATATGAATCTCCTTCACAAGGTTAGTTATGCATAAAAATTCATCACAAAACAATGAAACACTATCATTCATTATAACATGTAGGATGCATTAACAGATTAAATCAACACATCTATCATATGCATGTCACGTCCCCATTTTGACCCCCCTTTGTAAATGATGTAAATATTGTAATTTAATCATGGTGAGGAGCTCAAGGCCAAGGCCCCACCGTTGATTTAGCGTTTCATGTATCGACAATTAAAATAGATGCCTATGGTTCTTGTGCGAGATGGGCACAATGTATATAAGACATCATGTAATTACGAATTTTAATGAAATACCCACAACTAGCTATGCAATGCAACAAAAGAGATGGGGCATGGTTCTACAAGGAATAGGGAGGGAAATTATTCAAACCCTTGAGCCAATAGTATTAATCCATGTGTCAATGGGGAAACCCATAAACCACCAACTACCCATTTTGTCTCATGTACCCAATCATTTAATTTTTCCAAGAAATTGGTTAAGGCAGTTAATGCCTTGGGAATGAAAGAGTATGGGCAAGCCATTTTCGTGCATGGGAAAGCCATCAACTTGGAAAATCGTGTTTTTGCTTGTGGGGCAAGAAACCACCCACGAAATGGTGCCCAAAGCCATGGGGAATGGGGAGTCTTGATTCATTCACGCAGTTGGAGTTGCTGGGTCCTTTCCATTTACGTTCCTCATCTAAATACTGCATTTTTCCATGCCTGGGAGTCGTTTTTGCCTGGTATAACAGTTGGGAGAGGAAGGCCACAAATTGGGGACTAGGAGGGAGGTCGTTTTGCCCCGAATTGACCCTGGACGTTTTACTAAAAACGGATTTGGCTGCCCGGGTTGTTCACCAACTTCCCATTTCGTTTTTGTGGGTTCCCACGTTTTTCTGGGTTAGTTGAAACCCCATCTCATGCATCCCACTGTGGAAAACGTTTTTCTCATGCCCAACAAGTGGGGTTCTGCTGTTATGTGCATCCTCGTTTTTGGTTTGAACCTGTGAATTGAAGTTTGGAGTGGTAGTGGATAGAAGTGGCTTGATAAACCTACTGGGGGAGGCAACCTCTCAAGAAGATCAAGAGGGCTTTGGTTACTCTTCTATGCATACCCTGAGAGCACTAGATAGGGAAGGTATGGCTTGAGGGACTGTACAGCAGTGAAAAGAATACTTCCTTGTGCTGGGTGTGTAGGTATTGTGGGTGCCAAGCTAGATAGATCTTGCAAGGTTATCCCTAGCTCTGTGCTGGAGCTCACTAGCTTAGCAACTCTTCCTTTCCATCTCCTAGCAGCCTGATAAACCCAATTGCAGATTGGCTTGGCTCATCTTGGTGTATGCTTGGCTATGTGTGAGTCTGCTGTTCCCTGGTTCCTTGTAGAGATCATGCCCAGCTCGGGGGTGGCAGTGGTGCTGAGATATTGAGGAGCACACTGGCCTACGGTTGGGTGGAACGTTGCAGTTGCATAGCCAGTTGCGTGGGACTACTTTTGTATAAGATAAGTATTCTCTTGTGTTAAATTGCAATTACTTATTTGATGAACGTCTTAAATGTATGATCGATGTGAAATTCTTCATATTCCGCTGTGATTTTCTTAAAACCATACAGTTCCATCTATCTCTGTTATATTATGTTCATGCTTATGATTAAATGTTTCATAGGGCTAGACGCCCAGTTTAATATCACATCTGTTATGCATTTGTGTATGTATATATTCTTATTCATTTGAATTTGAATGCTTGTTAAATGAATGGATATGGGGGCTAGATGCCCGGTTTAACCTCACGATCCTCTCCATCTAGCTGGTAGGATGGGAGGGGACGTGACAATGCAAGAACTAGAAGGCATTAAACTCATGCAATATAAGATATACACACAACAGTGAATTCAGCCTCTTACTCAGGCCTATACATGACTACATATCCATCATTCATTTAACAAGTATTCATAATTCCAAAAGAGACATGAACAACCATTCCATCACAATGAACAACATCACCATATAATCTTTCAATTCCGAAGCAACTGGCTAAGTGAGAGCAACATTCCACCCAACCTTAGATCTTTGTCCATCCTATACTATTTCAGCTGAGAGATCACCCCCGAGCTGGGCAGTGTATCCACTAAGGAGGGATAACAGGTCCTCTCACACTCAAGGCTCCATTCTCATCCTAGACCAGCCTATAGTTGGGTTTATCAAGCATTACAGGGCTCCTACCCATGCTAAGCCAACCTACAGTGGTTTATCAAGAAATTCAAGGATAACAGGGAAGGTGTTGCTAAGCCAGTGAGGTCATCCACAGAGCTGCAGGCATCTCAGCACTTAGTTGACCTGGAACCCACAATACCTACCACATCCAACACAAGGAGACCTACTACACCATCACACAGTCTCTCAAGGCATCTTCCCTTCCAGTGTTATTCCGGGATGGGCATAGAAAGGTCCAGTCACTATCATCCGACCTGGCACCCACAATACCTACCACATCCAACACAAGGAAGATCCTATCACTGTTGTGCAGTTTTTCACGGCCTTCCCTTCCAGTGCTATTCCAGGATGGGCATAGAAAGGTCCAGTCACTATTTCATTGAGACTATAGCCTTCACTGGGTTTATCAAGCAACCTAACTCTTTTCCCACAGTTCAACAACTGAATTAATTACCAGGCTTAGGGTTTTCTCACACATGCCCTGCCAAAATCACTCTATAACATCTTCTATCAATACCACTATGTCCCTGCAACTGGGGTTTACACACAAGGTGGTTAAGGCTATCTATTCTCTGGCCTTTCTAACACACTAGAAGCACGATTAGCCTCAGATATCCCTTTTCCCGGACTGGTTTGGTGCATACAAGAAATACAGGAACCATTTCTCTACGAGGGTCAATGGCTCGTGACAATGGCAAGATGCGTGAGTGAGTCAATAGTGAGTAATGTTTGTATGTCTCTGTGTGTGTGAATGAATCCCCCTCCCAGGTAGTCAAACATGTTCAGCGAGTTCCCCCAGGAGATTGAGTGTCTTTCTACACAAGTAATCAGAGCCATGCCTTACCATATGAAATCGCAGGCATGCTCCATACTCCAGCGGCCTCAGCCATCAAGGTTCTCAACCACCCACTGCAATGCATTAATGTCAGCAGGGAGTTCAAACAAGTTCTCAGTCAGACATGTGGCAACATGGGCAACCAATCCCAAACCCCCTCACCTCTCCCTAGTGGATACACTTGGCCCCTTCTCATTCGTTGCCTCCTTAGCCAACTTCTTGGTTCTTTTATTCATTCAATAATAATTACATCATTTACATTTCTTCATGGCTTAGCAGCCCATGAATAATCAACTTGTACAAATACTTTCCTAAGCAATAAACTTAACATCCACTAGTGGGGCCTTGGCCTTGAGCTCCACACTAGGGAAAATACACATACTGTACATACACAGTATTTACATCAAATTCAAATACACATCAAGGGAAAAATGGGGTATTACATGCAATAAGGAATACCATTTTTTTTTTATGTTTGTAATGTTTACGGGCCTACTCATTACAAGGATAAGAAAACCTTTTGGAATAATCTCTCAGCCCTGAAAGAAATTATCAAAGACAAGGAAATCATCCTTGCTGGAGATTTTAATACTACAAAATCCCAGATTGAGAAACGTGGTGGGTCTAGAGTTAGAGACCCTTTTGGGGAAAATCTAGAAGACTTGATCTCATATCTTGACTTGCTGGATCCACCCCTTAAGAACTGAAAATTCACATGGACCAATCGTCAAGTTGGAGTGGGTCACATTGCTGCCATGCTTGACCGATTCCTTGTCAGCTCCTCTTTCCTGGAAAAAAGCCTTATCCCAGCCTCCTTTGCGATTCATTCAGCAGTTTCTTACCATAAACTGATCTCCCTTTCTCTTTCCATTCCTGCCAATGTTGGCCCAATCCCCTTCCGGTTTAACCCCTCCTGGTTACAAGATGAGAAAGCTCTAGTTTTAATAAACTCATCTTGGAACTACCCCTGCTTTGGGTCACCAAGCTACGTTTGGGAGAGAAAACTTATAAATGCTCGCTATGCACTAAAGAGCTGGGCAAAGTTGGAATTCAAAAGTCCAGGTCACATTACAAAGCAATTACAACTTGACCTTTCTCCCCTTCATTCCGATATGGAAAGAGTCGATATCACTCCAACTCTTATTTGTCATGAGCAGGAACTGAATAGAAAAATTATTTGTGCAGCAAGAAAGGAAGAAGAGGTTTGTAGAATTAAATCTAGACAACTGTGGTTAAAAGGGGGGGACAGCAACACGGGGTATTTTCACAAGCAAACAAAATCAAGGCTCAGCTTTAATATGATTAAAGAACTCAGAGATAAAGATGGTGGTAGAATCCTTGACCAGGAAGATATCAAAACCCACATTTTTCAACACTTCCAAGAGCTCTATTTGGACAATAATGAGACTGATCCCCTGGCTCGGGAATATCTCCTATCTGATATTCCTTCTCTCATTTCTGACAGAGATAATAGGGAGCTCTCTAAATCAATTATGTAGTTTGAAATTAAAGAAGCCATTTGGTCCTTGCATGCTAATAAAGCCCCAGGACAGGATGGGTTTACTATAAATTTTTATAGAGCTGCGTGGGACATAATCAAGGAACATTTTAAAAAAATGTTGAACTGGACTCAGAAAAAGGACAAGATTGGGGGGGGAACAAACTCTTCATTCCTCACCTTAATCCCTAAAGACAAGAACCCTTTATCTATAGATCGCTTCAGGCCTATCTCGCTCTGCAACACCTCCTACAAAATTCTTGCAAAAATATTGGCCACCAGAATGAAGAAAGTCATGGGCCTTCTTATCTCTAAGTCTCAAGGAGGCTTCATCGCAGGGAGGCAAATCCTCGACAACATCATCATTGTCCAGGAATCCATCCACTCCAGCATGGAGCGCAAACAACAAAGTATGGCAATTAAAATTGACATGGAAAATGCGTTTGATAGAGTTAACCATTTCTTCCTGTTTGAAATTATGTCAAAGTTTGGGTTCTCTCAAAGATTTGTCAGGTGAATTAAGGCCTGCATTAGCAGTCCTTGGATCGCTCCACTGGTCAATGGAAGACCAACCAATTTCTTCCATGCCTCTCGTGGAATTCGTTAGGGATTCCCTATCTCCCCTTATCTTTAAATTTTGGTTGTTGACACCTTGAGTAGAAGACTCCAACGCCTTTAGAATATTGGGGACTTAAAAGGTTTGAAAATTGCAAGAGGGGTTCTAGCTGCAAACAATGCCCAATTTGCGAATGATACCATTCTTCTTTGAGGAGCGTCCACTATTATTGTTGAACGTTTTAAAAGAGTCCTTACTATCTTTCTCAATGCTTCGGATGGGAAAATTAATGATCTCGAATCTAAAGTGTATGGGTGGAACTGCTCACCTAGCACCATGGCCAGAATCTCAAGAATCCTGGGATTTGAAGGAATCACAATCTAGAACTCCTTCAATTACCTCGGTATACCAATATTCAAAGGAAAAAAAAAGAAGGAGGACTGGCAAGGACTAAGTGACAAAATCAAAAAGAAAATATTCGCTTGGGGTTTCAGATGGCTAAACCCTGTTGGGAAACTTACTTTGATAAAGCCCATTTTGTCCACCTATCTGATCTATGTTTTCTCTATTTCTTTAGCTCCAAGCCACATCATTCAAGAAATCAATAGAGAAATTCACAAATTTCTTTGGCAGGGGGGAAAAGCAAGTAACACCAGGAAATTACACCTAATAAATTGGAGCACTGTTTGCAGTCCGAAGAATTGCAGTGGAGCTGGGGTGAAGGATCCCAATATCATGAATCTCGCCCTTGGGGAAAAAATCTTGTGGAGAATTGCTTTGGACAAAGATGCCTGGTGGAAAAAAGCTTAAGCTTTACAGAAAAAATACATGATGGGAACCAGAAGTCATTGTATTGAAAACCTAAACATGGAGAAAAAAGGGACTCCTATTTGTGAACTCTGCAAGAAGGTGGCCTTCTTTGCAAGGAGTCAAAAGAATCGCTGGAGCATCTCTTCCTTGAATGCAAGTTTACCTTGGAGGTTTGGAATTACGCCTTCAAAATCTTAAACAACAATGTTGTGATGCCAACAAACTGGAACGATTTATTCAAATGCTGGAAGGATTACTATCAAGGTTCCTTCTACAAGAAACCGAATTTCGCTAGAGCTTGGGAAGCTTTACCCAAGTTCATTAGTTGGAAGATTTGGACAGCAAGAAACAAAGAAATATTCGAAGGCACGTCCACCAGCCCTCACAGGGTCTTCTCCGCAGCAAAGGCCCTTTGGATTGAAGCCTTATCTTCGCGTGGTATGCCAAGCATTCATCAAGAACCTCTGACAGTTGATGAAATAAATTGGATGGTTGACTTCCTTATGCCTCCTTCTTCCCTATTCTGGATCAAGCCTCCCAAAAAACCAAGACCCTTGTCCTGGCAACTGAGAATGAATAAAGATGACTTCCAGCATTTGTGGACTCAGTTGGGCTGCAACATACTATTCTTCGATGGTGCCTCAAAAGGAAATCCAGGGTTGGAAGGTGCGGGGGGATAATTTTTTATTCCAAGGGGAACAAGCAGAGAGAGTTTGCTTGGGGTATCAGAAGAAAGACCAACAACGGAGTGGAATGGCTCGGCCTCATCAAAGGGTTGGAGATTGCTATAAACTTGGGAATTAATAATTTGATGGTTGCTGGGGATTCCCTAAATGTCATTAGAGAATCCAAACACATCATCACCAACAGGAAATACCCCTCCTCAAAGATGCACCATCTCTTAATCAACATTAGTAAAGATTTCCAAGAAATCACCTTCCTTCATATTCTGAGAGGTCTAAACGGGCAAGTGGATGGCATGGCTAACAAAGGAGTTGGGCTCTCTTACGTCTCACTAAACTGCAGAAATGTCATTTATGAAAACTCTTGGATCCCCTAGCCTATGGTTCCTCCATAGAACTTGGGCTCTTCATTCTCCTTTATGACCCCTTCATAATTTTTTGGTTCATAACTATAGAAACATGAAAATTCAATTTTTGGGAAGTGCTCCAAGACCTTTGAATGGACACCCTGATCTTCGAGGGATCCTCACTCATGTTCGCATTAATGCCTTCTGTCCAGTCTACCAGTTGGTCGATATGCGAGTTGTTGGCTTCGGTTTAAAGCAAGATAGGAGGTTTCATTTCAGCATTCACTTCTTTGTTGGTTACAGCTGCTCGAATTTGTTGGTTATTGTTGCTCGTATTAGCCTTGACGTTCATTCTGCTGGGAGACAGTGTATAGTGAGCATGGAGCATCATGTTGTTGGGCGTTCTCAGGGAGGGAGCGGCGTTTTCCTGAAATGTGAAAGATGTTGCAAGCTTGTTAGAGGCTCAAATGGTAGATGCAACTGGGTTAACCCGACGGTGAAAGATATGATAGGCGACTTGGTTGGAAAGGATGGAAACAATTACCCTAGGCTCGGTCCTTGTCGAAGGCATGTTGGGGTTGGTAGTTTTCAAGGGCACGACGGGAGACACAAAATTACAAAGTTTGAAGTTGAATTTCTAGACCGTCTGCAGGAATTGGAGCTCCAAGTCAGGTTGATTCACAATGAAAACTTGGAGCATAAGAGGGTTTTGTCTTGTCTCTATACTTTGGTGTCTGCAACACACTCTGAGGTGAAAGCTCGGAAAAATAAAGTGGTCGAGAAAATAGAACATCTTGAAGAGACTTTGGGGCTCGGATATCCCCACAAAGCTCGAAAACCTAAGGCCACTAGCAGCGAATTGGAAGACATTGGCAGAAAAATGGAAAAATTGAAGAAGTTTATGGCTCATGCTATGAATTTCGTGGATCTAAGCTCTGAAAAGAATGTGGTAGCAGACTCTGAAGGTGCTATTATGGACATGGGGCTTCAGTAGCAGCTCGTCGGTTGGCCTCTTTTTTTGTTTTGGTTATGTTTACAATAATGTTTTTAAGTTATATGCATAGTACCTCTGAAATTCATAGAATAGGAATCATCTACAGACTTGGCAATTCTCCAGAATGCTCCAATTTTCAGATTTTATATAAGGAATTATAGTAGTAATGTTTTATTTATGTATAATCCTTCTAGGACAGTTTGTAAGGTTCTAAAGTTTCCATAGAACAGGAAGATACCATGTTAGCTATAAGCTTGAAAAGGATGAACTTGGAATGATGGATGCTTTCCTGTTATGGGAGTAATCTGTCCATTTTTGCTATGTAATTTCCACTTTTTTATATAATCAAAGTTGATCAACTGTTTCTATTATAAATAAAAAAATTGGTTCAGGAGCTCATCTTTCACGCCCCTTATTATCATAATTTGGCATCATAATTTGGCATCACAAAGCTCCCTTGACTTCTTCCTCAAGAAGCAAGTGTTTCTCCTCATCATTCCAAGTTAGTTAGAAAGCAATTTCATGAGATAGTTCAAAAGGACCCATCCTTAAGGGAGAGTGTTGGCTACCATTGGAGCTTCATTCTTTGGGTGACACCATTTGTATACAAGATTTCCATTGGACAATACTATATGGTTGAAGCTAACTGAATCTCTTTGTTTTATGGTATTTAGCACTTGCCAATATTTTATTTCTTTATTCTTTATTGAGTTTTTCATTAGCTTGTTAGGATATGGTCTACTAATCATCACTCACTTGTTTCCTTGGTTACAACCTGCAAGGATAAGGGAGGATTGCTCACCCTCGTGACATTTTTCCCAAAACAGTATTGGAAACTCCACTACCTCATTTTATTAGTTTTCGTATCTATAGGTTTTATTTTGTTTTTTAATTGATTTGGGGCATTTTGCAAGGTCACACTCTTGCTATTCATGCCCCTCACAAGCAAGATTTACAAGATCAAGGCCCATTTCCACCCATATTTAAACTTGTGTGTTTCTCGATGTCTGTCCCATGTGAAACTGTATGACTTTCTATACGACAGTCACGTGTCAATACAGGTTTCTATTCATTTGCGCTTGTGCTTTATATTCATGGCCTGTATAACTTGTGTGATGCGCGACTATGTGACTGTTTTCCAAAAACCCGCACAATTGTGTATTTTTTTAATATTTCTTGTTTAGTTATGCTACAAATTGTAGTCCTAATGATTGCCCATACATGCTAAATAATTAATCAACAACTCATATGATGTGTTTAATTCTTTTAGTAATCAAATTACATGGCCCAATTAGGAAGTAAAAAGTCATTTTTTAAATCTTTTTAGGCAAAGGCTTTGAGGTTCCCCATGAACCTCCTAGCTCTCACTAGAAGTAGGCTACATTATAATGCATTGATTTTCATATAAATTATTAGTCTAGACAATTGAGTAAACTTGTGTTAGTTTCACACTCTTTGCATCTTGAATATTTCTTTTTAAAGAGCAATTTAGATTAGCTCACTTTCTCACACAAACAAGGGACCTAAATACTCCTCTCACTTTGAGTATGCTTTTTGTCTTGCACTTCTTGCCGCATAAAACACACTTGGACACGGGTAAGTCTCCCAACCGTTGTGTGTGTTCCAAAGGGAAACTATGAATTATGAACCCAATGTCACATCGGTCCTAAACTCCTTCGTTTAGACCACAAATCCTAAAGGTCAAGGGGGGTTGTCCCTAATTACTAATTTTCTTTTGTTTTACGGAGTTGTAAGTTACAAAAATGAAAATGACAATAAGCGTGCATTGGTGCAAATATTTCAATGATAAGCAAAACCTTTTAATACTAAGCCAAATAAACGCGAGAGGGAAATAATCAATTAATCTAAAGACCAGTGTCGTCACTACTTGGGATATGGAGTCACAATAATCAATTTACACAAGTACTTTTCCAAAGTATTAATTCATTCACTAACAAGATATATCATAAAATTACCACTTCCAGTAAATGAACCAACAAATGCATGATGATTTTAGAAAGATAATCAAGATATCACATGAAGCATCGAAATGCATATTATTAACAACTTATGGAAATAAGGACACATATAACAATATTGAGCTGAAAATAATGTACTCGAAGCAAATATTGTGAACAAGATAATAACGTGAAATGCTTGCGGAAAAGTAAAGAGATTGTAACACTGTTGTGCAAGTGGTCCTGAAAATTTTAGTAAATTTTATGTCTCTCGTTGACTTAGGGGATTAAGGTGTTTGTTGCAAAGAAATGAAATAATCTAGATGTCTACGCCAAGAGACCATCTCCTTCGACCAGAGAGAGAATGTTAGGTGCTCATGCTGAGAACACAAGGTTCCTAACTATCTCCATGGGTCAATCTCGAAACTTGTTGGGTGCTCAACTGGAGGACACAAAGTGCCACGAAACCCCCCATGGTCTCTACCCCACTAGCTCCGCAGCTCAAGCTTCATTTTCTCTTTCTATTGAAGATATGTATCTGGGTGCCTATTAAACTAGCCAACACAAATATTTTCCCTTTCTCGTCACCCAAGTTCGGTCTAACCGGCGAGGGGAAAGGATGCGGGGAAAAAATAGGGCTTTAAGATAAATTTTACTCTTTAAAAAAAACTAAACTAAAACAATGTAAGCCAAGCGCGATATCACAGGAGTGGCAGAGCCACTCACGTATGAGGTGCGGGCAAAATGAAATTACTTGAAATAAAAATTACAGAAGTAAAATGTAACCCAAGCGCGATATCACAGGAGCGGCAAAGCTACTTCACTAGTGAGGTGCCGGCAAAAATAAAAATACTTAAAGCAAATTACTGAAAGATAAAAATGCAAGCCAAGCACGATATCACAGGAGTGGCAGAGCCACTTCACTAGTGAGGTGCGTGCAAAATAAAAATGATTGAAGTAAAAACAACTAGTAAGCAAATCTACTAAACAAAACCATGCAAAAATGGGCAGAGCCTCTTCCTTTGCATGCAACTAAGAGCAAACTAATCTAGGAAGTAAATGCTTGAAACAAAACAAAATAAACTCAATCCCAAGAGACTCTCTTGGGCTTGTTACAATGATTTAGATTTCAGCACTTATTATTATGAAAGAAAGAGAGAGAAATAGCGATTTTTAACCGTTTTTGGGTGAAGGACTTGAAGTAGGCATTCTTGGGTATTGTTGGTACTTTCTAGTGGCTGAATTTGGGCATTCCATCCCCCTATAAGATCAGAATCCTGCACAAAACAACAAGCAATTATGGTATAAATGTGATAGAAATAAGTTTTAAATGAACTTGAAATTTTTCATGTAAAAACCAGAAATTTTTCTAAGGCAAACTAACATGTAAAAACTTGAAAAATGATGATGTAGAATGCAAAAGAAAGGCTTGTAAAAATATGCAATAAGGAAAAAAGTTAGTATTGAGATTCCAAGTCTTTTGACGATGTTGAACAGTGGGTTATTCCACCCGAAATTCCCACTTTTCAAACTTGGGAAACATGTGAACACACGAGATCAACAATGCAAAATGGGGTGAGAAACCTACAAAGATTTGAGAAACAAAATATTTAAATAAAAATACATTAACTTCTCAAATACTAAGCAAACAACCCACATAGCATGCAACAAAACTGAAACAATGTTATTCTCAAGCAAAAAAATTTGCTTGAGATTCCACAATGCAAAATAGAATAATGAGTGGAACAAAATCACCTCAAACACATAGCATGGACAGTACTTCCTCCAAATATTTCTTCATTAACATCAAAACTTGAAAGTAAAATGTCTTCTCTGGGACAAGAATGGAGCAAGAGAGCAAGAATGAGAGCAATGGGAGCAATGAGAGCAAGAGAACAAGAATGAAGCAAGAGCATAAGTGAATCTAACCCGAATGAGGAGGAGGAGCCTCCTTAAATAGGAAAAAAGAGAGGGGAGTGTTCATTTGCATGAATGACATTTGTCACTTGGAGAGAAAGGGGGCTCATGGAGGGGGGTGCACTTCCATGGGTGAAAAATAACAAACAATGGGGGGGGGGAACCCCCCCACTCATGTTTTATATTTCATTTCTAGGCCAAGGGGAAGGAATCATGAATGTGGAACACCCCATTTTGGCTTATTTCAATTTATCTCATTTCCCATGGTGAGAGAGAGTTTCCCCCTTTTGGCGACAACATCAAACTTGAAAAATACTTTCTTGGGGGGGTCCTTTGGCCTTTAGTTTTACCTTACTGATATAACATAAACTTTAGAAACTTAACTTGGGCACCCCAAGTGACTTTAGGCACTTTTCCAAAATTTGTCTTACTAATTAAATGCCAATTTTCCTAATTTCCTGGACTGACTTAGGAAAAAGTGACCAAAACCTTAGCAAGAATTGTCTGAATGACTTCAAACTTGGTCCAAGGGTGTAGGGGGTCTCATGCCATTTATCTTGAGTACTCATACCCCTATACAACATCATAAAGGACCACTTATCTCTCTTTTACATTACAACCTATTGTCCAGAGTGACAATTTTTAATGACCAAAAGTAAAAAACAATCCTATGTAAAAATTAATTAAATTCCGCAAAACTCTGGATAATGTCTAGCATGGTAATATAGAACATTCCTAGGCCCCATTCATCCCATCGAATCGATCATTAGAATGCCTTTCACTACTTTGGAGGTATTTTTTAGTGAAAAACTCAAATAATTAAAATCACTAAAAAGGAATTTTAATTATTCAAGTGTAAAAACACTCGATGAAATGACTTCCCTAATGATAAAGTCTTAGGTGACTAATTTACACAAAAATAGACCTTCATTTGACATATCCTTACAAAATCCCCCACAGGGGTGTGGAAATTTCATGGAGAGAAGATAAGAAAAAGAGTTGCCTAGCTTGAATAAATCATTAAGTATTTCTTTCGCATCTTCAAGGCACATTCAACATGTGCATGGTACATCGTTGTCCACCAAGTCAGTTTTGGTGGTCAACATTCTGGCTCCAACTATGGGACGTGTGCTCGATCTAGTATTTATCCAAGGAGAGGATACGAGAACACCATAATCTTTGGTTCTATAATCTATAAAAACATTTCAACTTGACAAGAAAACCTTAGTAGCACATGTTTCATTAAAAATCCAATGAACCATAAGTTGCTTTAGCCAAAAAATGTTAGTATTCCTAAGTACATAAAATAAATGCAGAAAGTAAATGCTCACTCTAAGGAGCTTATTTTCCTACTCTAAGCATGATAAAATAAACATCTTTGGTAAAATCAAATATCCAATGCAACCACTTAAGCATTTTATCAACTTTAAATTTGTTTGACTTGTCTTTGGTTACCATCCAAGGCAAGGATATGTTTGTTAAGAATCGAAAACCTGCGCGACGATCTAAAATGGGCGGGCTGGATGGGGAATCAAAGGCATGAATAATGTTGTCAAACTGCTTCCCAAACTAGTAGGTGCTCGCACGGGATTCTTCTATCCAAGGTTGGATAGGACTAATAGATACATGTGCACAATGAGGTGGATCAACCACTTCAACATCATGCTCCAAATGGATCCCATGATGATAACTCTGTGTAGAAGACCCAAGATGCTCCAGATCATCAAAAAACCTCTGCATGCGAAAATGACGGCTGAGGAAGATCTTCATTTAACTGTATGCAACCCGACTCTTCATTACTGACACTGCTATACGGCTCAAACTGATCACAAATACAAACTGCATGCTATTACTTCATACAAATATTTCCCAAGGCCTCAAGATCCATGCTTTCTTCTCTAAAAACCTCATAGATAGGATCTTCATTAAAACCATCAAGAGATTCAATACTCCCTCCTTTTGATATGTCATGGATGGGATGAGTAATAAAACCTTCACTAGATTCGGGTTCATCATCCTCATACATGTCATAGATTGGATCATCCATGAATCTCAAAGAATTCTCATGAATAACCTTGTTAGACATAACGGATTTCTCATCACTTGAATTATCCTCCAGGCTATACTTCTCCTCATCCTGATCACTGTCATCTTCTTCGGAAAAAAGGTCACAAGGTAGTGAACCTTCCAAACTATCATCATTATACGGAGAACAGGAGGGAGTGTCATCAGGCACATTACAGATTTCATCATAAGTTTTATTATAGGCTCCTGTAATGGTTTATTCTTGAGGTATATCTGGGGTACAAGTGTGATCATCATCATTGAAATAATCATGAAAGCATCCCCAATCTTCAATGTCTTTTGTTATGGGGACATGAGGAGAATCCTCAGTAACTTTTGGACTTTGATAAATTTCTTATGGTAGATCATTATTAATAGTGGGAATCATGGCTTCTCTTATCCTTTCTAGTTGGTCTAGACCTCTTCCTACTACAATTGCAATATATGCTTCACCATCATGCCACCTCTCAAAAAAAATAAAAAAGAGTTTTTCAAGGGAAGTGATGCATTTGTCAGGAAGACCATACTAGTACCACAACGCAACATCCCTCCGTAGATTTCTGACAAATATCCACATTGATGTTATCTTGATGAAGCACATTAAGATCATTTGTCACTAATGAAAGAAAATGTATGATGTGCCAAACAGTTGAATCACCATTTCCAAAATACATGGGAAGATCAACATATATGTTCCCTAAAAGATAAGGCTCGTGGTTGGGAAAGCTCGGGATGCTTGAGAAATCAATGGGAGGATATGTACTGGAAATTTCATCTCCATACTCTTCATCATCCATAGTGGATACCAGCAGTTATACTTTGAATCAATCATGCATTTTGTACTGAAAATTGAGCTTTAAATAATTTACAATGTTGCATGGGCTCATCTACACACAATCAGTCTCAACAATTTTGTATGAGTAACAGGGTTTTATCCCTTCAGTGGAGTCGCCAAGTGAGAAGAAGAATTTGCATTAAAAAAAATTCTCACTAAAAACTATTTTTTTATTTTCTTTGTGAATTACAAAATACTAAAATTAAGTGGAGTCGTCAGATGAAGAATAAATATCTACTCTAATCTTTCATCAAACAAAGCAAAAACAAAAAAGGAGAAAACAAAAGTCGAATAACCAAGGACAAGAGACTTGTCCCCAACAACGGCGCCAAAAATGTTGCCGCCTAAAACACACTTGGACATAGGTAAGTCTCCTAGAACATTCATAGGCCTCAATCAACCCATGGACTCGATCATTGCAACGCCTTTCACCACTTTGAAGGTATTTTTGAGTGAAAAAACTCAAATAATTAAAATCACTAAAAATGAATTTTAATTATTCAAGTGAAAAAACACTCGATGAAAGAACTTCCCTAATGATAAAGTCTTAGGTGACTAAGTTACACAAAAATAGACCTTCATGTTGACATATCCTTACAAAATCCCCTGCAGGGGTGCGGAAATTTCATGGAGAGAAGATAAGAAAAAGAGTTGCCTCGCTTGAATAAATCATTAAGTATTTCTTTCTCATCTTCAAGGCACATTCAACATGTGCATGGTAAATTGTTGTCCACTAAGTCAGTTTTGGTGGTCAACAACACTCACAAGCGATCTTGACAAATCAAAAAAATGAAAGGTTTGAAATACCTCCCTTAACACATTTAGTTATAAGTTAGTTGCAAATTTCCACTTTACTTTTATTTCAAAATCACATGTGTGTATCTCTCACTTGAAGCACACTCCAAGGGACCTAAAGACTCATTTCATTTTAGTATGCTATTCATCTTGCACTCACAAATGGTCTTGATGAATCATAAAAAATTAAAGGTTTGAAATACCTCCCTTGTCACACACTTAATCAAATTTAGACTCGTGTAAAATCAACTTGCAATATAATTCTCAACCAACAAAAATACTCCATAAAGGAGGTCACAAAACAAATTTTAGTTAGGTTGGTATTGATTGGGCCAGGCATCCAAATAATTCCCACCAATATTCTTCATTTGAAACAATAGTTATTGTTGACTTTTAGGGACATTATAAAATAATACTAAAAGCAAGTGTGATTAAATCCAAATAAGAAGGTGTGGTGCCCAAGGATGCAAAATCTGAGGTAGATTTTTTTTTGTTTGCCACATTCAGCCACCCAAATCTTTGTGGAAGTGACACTTTAATTCTCGAGGCCGAAACTCTTTTCCACACTTGATGCAAGTATCTTAGTGTCCAAAAACTAGGATCATCACCAGGTGGAATTTGTGGGATGCATTTGCACCTGATTCATATTTTGTTGGATATTGAAAATGATGCCAGTCCTCTGGGAACATAGCCACAATACCCCTCATTATAATTGATTCTATCAGACAAGAGGGCTATTGGAAGGCCCTGTGACTTTTTGAGAGGAATGATGTTAGGTCAATAGGGAAATATCATAGTTTTTTTTTATTACAAAGATCATCTACGTAATTAAAAAGACCCTACAATTGATACTATTTGCAAATTTGACACATACCTGCATCATATTGCATCTATTATAGTGATTTCATATTGTTTCATTTTTCAATTGTGTTTTATTTCCCACATCCTAATCTTCATCTCATCACCCCAAAAAAAACATTGTGGAACTAAGAAACCTTAGGAAGTCTCTCAAGATGGAGGGTATTCCCCCTATTCAATGAGGGGTCCCACATTACCTCCCCATAAACCACGAAGGAGAGAATCATGCTGAGGAAATTCACAAGAAACTATGATCGGATCAGCCATACTTGGGCATACCTTGCTCTACTCTCCTCCCAATTTCCCTATTTCACCCCCTTCACCACTAAGAAGAGGATAAGCACCCCCATTGGCACCCCCCTAACCAACAAGAGGAGGTAATCATCCACAACCACCAATAGTTGGCCCTACTCCCCTATTGACACTTCCATTTATGGAAATTTCAGATCTCCCAGATTTATCCAAACCAATAAATGATCCCATTCAACAAAACCCAACTTGGCCACAAATTCCATCCAAAATTTCCTTGGACCATGTGATGTCATTCTATCTATGGTTCTATTCCAATACCAGAGTCGAAGATATTGTTTTCCTTCAACTATTCCAAAGAATCCTCATAGAGACGACAACCAAATTGTATGTCAATCCACCATCTGGTACTCATTCTACCTTTGAGTCCATATCTACCATCTTTCTCATGTACTTTAAATTACCTATACGTCATTATATTGGTTCAGATATTCTATTTTAATTTAGGCAGAATACTTCCATGCACATCGCATATAATATCCATGAATGGCGTAGACGTAATGATCCAGGAGGATCTCCGAGATATATCAAAATTAAAGTATTCAAATTGTGAACAGAATCTTGAAGTCGTGTAGTGCTCGAAGAGAGCTTTCCTGCGACATTCATTTCACCTCAAACAGATTCTGGACGTGAAATATATCGCGTTTTGAATTTTCGGCAAAACAGGTAAAAAGTGGCAAACAAGGGGCCACATGGCACACCCACAGGGTGCCACGTGGAATGTACGGTAAGCAGAGGTGGTGACGTGGCACAGTCTCAGACTGCCACATGGAAAAACATGTGGCATCCAGTTGGCAGGGAGCATGTACAGGTGGTGTCCAAGTGGACCAATTGGAGGTCACCACGTGGCGATCCGTTTGGCCAAGTTACAGGTTGGTTCACCAAAAAATGTGGTGGCTAAGGGATTCGAACCCCCGACATATCCTCCGCCAAAGTCTTTGAACCGTTCTATTTGAAGTTGAACTTTATGATATTTTGAAAAAGGGGTGGAACCGAGGGATAACCATATATATTATATTTTTGGATTTGTTTATTGTTTTTAAAACAAAAATGTATTTTATAAAGATTTTGCACATATTTTCTCCAATTTTAAATGGATTTTTATTCCATTTTAAGTGGGATTGAATATTTGTAAATCCCATTCAATTTGGTGATAAGTTGTGAAACTTTGGGCTATATAAATCAATGTAATTTGCTTTGTGAAGGCATGGGAGTTGCATTGAAGCTTTTGAGGAGAGAATGGTAAGATACCATTATACCTTTGTAAAGGCTTTGTAAGTTTGCTTATTTTTGTAAAGAGGATTTTTAGCCACTCTTGGAGAGTTTGAGAGTGAGAGGCTTTATGATTGAAAGCCTAAGTCTTCTTTTCAAAGCAGCTTGAAGAATGAAGGAATTTTGTACCTGTTCAAATATTTTTGAAGACTAATAAGATCGGTCCTCAATGGAGCTGGACCCGGAGACGTAGTCCATCAGGGACAAACTCTGTTATCATACAGTGTCCACATGCTTATGGTTTGCATCATTTGTTCATTTATATTCTTTCAATTATTTTTAAGCCTTTGATAAGCTTGTTTTTTAAATCCTTTTTACAAGTTAATTGGTTTAAGAATTCACAGGCAAATTCAAGTGTTAGTAGAGCCTGTCATTTTCAGATCACGTAAGATATTGTGCAAGATCACGATTCAACATGAATTCTTACTAGATTGGTTTCTAAAATCATTCATTCAATTTATTGCCAAAGACATGGAAAATACCATGCCAAAAATGGAAGAGGAGGCCATCCTCAAGGCCCATAATTTTGATTTGATATATACCCAATCAGGTTATTTGCATACAACCATTCAAGATTCCCCTCGGCATCGTTCTCTAGACCAAGCTCCTCCTAGCATATCACACTTTGTCGATGGGATTTTTGGGTTTGTTTCCCATCAAGGGAACATTCATAAATCACATGGATCAATGCCATATAGTATGTCACATCATAACCCACACTCACCTCAAACTATGGTGGCCCCTCAAACTACTCCAAATCCCACGTTTGTACAAATGACATATGGACCATACAATCCCACTTTTCCAAATGCAATCCCAACATAACTTGCATAGCCACCACCCCCATTGGCACTGCAAGCTCCCACATCCAGATCATACGGATCTCCCAACCCATATTTACCCACACCCATAAATAATCCTTATTTTCCATTCCCATGTCCACCTAGTCATCACCCCATGGCTTAAGCTGGGGTGAATCTAGTTCAACCCTCTCCTTCACAACAATATCAACATTTTGAGAAACTAAACGCAGCTAATCTTGCTAATCCACAAGATCAGGGGAATAATAAAGGAAAGAACAAACAAAACCAACCACAAGGGTAAAGGCAATCCTCCTACTCAGCAAAATTGGAACAATGGAGATCAAAATGAAAACACATGGACCAATGATCCCCCCAAGCAAGGAAATAATCCAAATTTATGAACCAAATTCCATTGTACCATGTAAAAAGAATATGGCCATTACACGCACCATTTCCCATTGATACCAAAGTGTTAACAACAAATTGAATCCAAGAAGAAAACTGGTGCTAATCCTCCCCAAGCGACAAATGCACCACCGCCACAACAAGCAGTATTACAACAACTTTTCACGAATCAAGGGGTTGCCTCCCACCAACAAGAGCCTTTCCCCCCAAGAGAGGGTTCTTTCCAAAACATCTTTATGAATATGATAGATATCCATTTTCAAACCCGTAATAAAGGTTATGGAATTCCCTAAACACAGAGGATACACCCTCTACCACTATCGGGCCTTTGTAGATATAGCGTCCTAGTAATGATCAAATCTCTAGGATACCAAAACCACCATTACAATAAAATTCTCACAGTCCTCACATGAAGGTTCCACACATAACTACAATATCATCGATGGCTTGGCCCAATCCCCTACTTCCATGTCCACTTTCAAATATGTTCAATTTTTTCCTTCCCAAAAGAAGGCATTACTCTTAGTATTAGCCACAATCAACCCATCTAATTCATGCCTTGTGATCTCCGATTTAGAAAATGGCGAACCTCGATTTCCTTCATCTGTCGCTTTCCAAATTCTCATCACAATCAAGAACAATATCATTCATCGATGCATAGTCGATGAAGGAATGTCTACTTGGATGATTTCAACCCTCGCTTGGAAACATCATGATCACCTAACCTAATTCCATCATCCACCGCTCTCTGTGGTTATGATGGTAGGTTGTCGAAACCACAAGGTGTTAAAGTTACAACATTATGAGTCATTCTCAAATTCAATACTGTATGTCAAGATTGAGCCTTTTGTGTCAAGGTAGGGCCTTATAGGATCCTGAGTTGGACTCAGAAAACTTGGAGAAGAATCTTGAATTGGACTCAATAATGGATAAGCCTCATGTGTTGAGGAAAGTGCTTTGTATGTCAAAGTGATGATGTTGTACATCCTTGCTAATCAAGCCTAAGGTCTTGTGTGTCAAGACAGATCCTCATGTGTTTAGGTGATGCTTTGCATGTCGAAGCATGTATGGTGTGTGATGTACTACTAACCATGGTTGAGCTATTAAGTCTCCTATAGGGAATGGCCACCTCTAGAGTGAATTACTTTACCATATAACCACTTGGAGTGATAGTAGAACAAGATGATCACATCATTGGGAAAATATCCTTAGTATAATTGATATGATAATTAATTAAGCTGGCACATGTGGACCATGCAAATAAGACAAGAGATAAAGATAAGATGCAATAAGATATGAGAGATTTCGAATTGCACATTGTTAGCATTCAAATTAGCAGGCTAGGCTTGCAAGTGAAAGGAAATCACGCTAGAAACTTGGACTGTTGTCACCTTTGTCCAATCTCCTAACTTCTTCAGGATCCAATGTTGTCCCAAGGGGATATCCCTTTAATGTACCTGCCAAGTAGATGCCAAATTCCTTCCAAACACCTTAAAGCATAGATCAGTGCCTCTAATGGAGTTTGATACAGAGTAATAGAGAGAGTAAGGATGGTGCTTGTATAGTAGTTTTAGCAGTTTTGCAGGTCTGTTTAGGGTTAAAAAAGATAGGTCGAGGATTTCATGCACGAAATTTTAGTATTGCGAGAATTTAGGGGCAAAATTTTGGGGTCGCGAGAATTTAGGGTCGAGGTTTTAGAGCCAAGATTTTTGGTCTGCGAGAATTTAGGGCCGAAATTTTGGAGCCACGAGAATTTAGGGGTGAGATTTTAGGGCCGCGAGGTTTTAGGGGCGAGATTTTAGGGCCGAGATTTTGGGGTCACGGGAATTTAGGGCCAGAATTTTGGGGAGGCCCATAAATTCAAAAAAATATTTTATTTTATTTTTTCTGATTTTGATATAAAATTGTAGGCCTAATTCTAACCCTAATTCTACCATGAAAATGCAAATTTATACATGAAAATGCAAAATTTAACGCTAAATAATAATTACAAATGTACAAACTAGGGTTTGAAGTAGAGAAAGATAAACCAACTTAGGGTTTTAATGGATGTTACCCCAAACCCTATCCTTAGAGGAAGGGGACCAGCCTTCCTCTTTGAGGTAATTCTCCTTGCTCCTAGGTTAGGGCTTCTTGAAACGACCTCTAGGGTTGGCTTCAAGAGCCTAAACTAGGGCAAAATTGGAGCTCCAAGGCCAAACTTTGTAAAAACCTCCTCTTGGGAGCATTTTTACTATGTAATGAGGATAGAATAGAAGGAAAAAGCCCTATTCAAAGAGAATGTAGCCCGACGGAGACCATTCAATCATTCAAGACACAAAATTTACCTACCATTCATCAAGCAAACCTTAAAAATGTAAAAGACTTACTTGAGCATGAGTTATTCCAACCATTCTAGAATCCACAAAGCATTAGCAAGATAAAGAAAGCATCCAAATTCATCCAAGAGAAAGAATAATCATCCCTCCAAAAGGTGCACATCACTTCATAAGGCCCTTCTAGGGTAAAAGAGTAGCATAATGAATTTTATCCCATAAGTTGTTATGTTCAAATGAAGTGAGGAGAAGTTTATTTATAGATTCTTATACTCACTTTACAAAAATATCCAAGCCGACATGCCTTTTAAAATGTCAACTTAAAATTATAACAAATATAATATAAAATAATCAAATATGTGAGTAATTTGGGACATTTTCCCCAGAATTTACCCCCCGCGTAACTAAAATAGCTAAAAAAAATAGCAAGACACTCCAATATGAAGGTTGGAGTGGCGAGGGGGGGGTCGTCATACCCCATATAACCCCAATAGTAGTGAAAATCCCTCAACACCCCCCCTAATCAAGCCATGTTGGCCTGGAAGAAGGATGATGTCATCCTCAAAAGTAAGCCAAGGAGAGAGGGCGTTGCTGAGCTGGAGGACTAGGAGGGTGTGGATGGTGGCTTGGAGGAGAGACATGATCCTCAATGTTGAAAGACAGCGCGTCAACACCAACCTCAGGGCTTCACTCCCTTTCATGAGGCAGTCAAAAGTGACCTACGGGGGGGGTTTTGGCTTTGGGGGCGGTTTTGGCAAAACCGACCCTAAAGGCACCGATGTTAAAATTTTTGCCCTTTAAGGGCGGTTTTTTACGAGATTCGAACTGCCCCCAAAAGTCACTTTTGGGGGGCAGTTTGTGACCCCCCTCATAGAGGTCTACGGAGGCAGTTTTAAAACCCCCCTCATAGAGGTCTACGGAGGCGGTTTTAAACCCCCCTCGTAGACCCCTTCATAGAGACCTACGGGGGCGGTTTTGAACCCCCTTCATAGAGACCTATGAGGGCGGTTGTGAACCCCCCTCATAAGCCCCCTCATACAAACCTACAGGGGAAGTTTGGAACCCCCCTCATAGAGGACTATAGGGGTGGTTTCAAACCCCCCTCGTAGAGTCCTATAGGGGCAGTTGTGAACCCCCCTCGTATAGTCTTATAGGGGCGGTTTGGAACCCCCCTTGTAGAGGCCTATAGGGGCAATTTAGAACCCCCCTCATAGAGGCTTATAGGGACGGGTTTGAACCCCCCTCGTAGAGGCCTATAGAGGCAGTTTAAAACTCCCCTCATAGATGCCTATAGGGGTTGTTTGTAACCCCCCTTGTAGATGCCTATAGGGTTGGTTTGGAACCCCCCTCATAGAGGCCTACAGAGGTGGTTTGAAACCCCCCTCGTAGGTACCTACAAGGGTGGTTCTAAACCCCCCTCGTTGTAACATACAAGGGCAATTGCGAACCCCCCTCGTAGTGACATATGAAGGTGGCTTAGAACCCCCCTCGTAGTGACATATGAAAGTGGCTTAGAACCCCCCTCGTAGAAACATACAAAGACGATTTGAAACCCCCTCTATAGCCATAAAAAATCATAATAAAATATATTTTATTAAAAATACCAATATTGCAATATCAATAGGGTACGGAGGAATCGAACCACCAACCTCCTACTTGTAAGGCAGGCGCTCTACCATTGAGCTAGGACCCTTTAATAATTAGGGAGATGAGCAATATTAACACCCATATTTCATTATTTTTAAGTCTAAGAAAAGACAATAAGAATGTTTAAGAGATGATTGTAACAGGATATCCACATGTACCCAAATATCTACATATTATCGTGCAAGAGCAACCTGCTCTTTGCAATCCTCACAAGGCATAAGAACTATAATTCCAAAATTTTCGATTACTTACTAAAACAACAAAAATGCTGAAAAAATTTGCAGACACAAATTTCAATCATGTGATATGCATTTCATAACATAGTGCAGTGATTCTTGTTGTAGACATGACATATTGATGCAGTTGAGGAGCTCAATAGTTTGTGCATGGAAGGCCAATATTCAAGACGAATCATCTTCCTTGTTTGTCTCTTCCACTATGAGAATTTATGGACTTTGTTCAATATAGACAATATGAATAAACTAGAAGACGAATTTGAAACAATGAAATATCACAAGAATAGAATCTGAAATCCCACAAGGAAAATGATACCAAGGTATAGAGGGAAGACCTGTAACATAATGTGATTGGTGCTCACACAATCACCACTCAACATGTGTCCAGCTAAATGTCAGATAGGGGTTAGTATTGTTGGCTTTTGGTAGCTCCAGAAGTGTTTTCACCTAGATAGGAGGAGTACTTCATAGGATGTGAATGGCTTGTGGTCTCATAGCCCATTTGTTTATTTTTTATTTGCATTTGGAGAGCTTAGATTGGGTGTATGCTTGCCTTGGGATCATGCTAGGGAGGCGCACTTCTTGATGTGGTAATTGGCACATGAGGAATATATGGCATCATCTACAAGGGCACACTTGTTGAGGAGTATGGGCACTTGTCACGTGTGGAAAAACCACTTTGGAGGAGGGCATTAGGCACTTGGAGGTTGGGTGCTTGTAACCACCTTACATGGTTTGAGGAATGCTTGAGTTGAGGAGTCATTGATTGGATGGCACACCATCTTGGAGAAGTTGCGCTTGACATGTCGACACCTAGCTTGGAGAGAAAATTGGACAAACCCTAGTGTGACACGTGGACAACTTGCTTTGAGGAGTGCTATGTTTGGGGCATTATTTGTTGGCATAGACTAAGGTTGCTTGTGGTCTTCTTCCATATTTTTATTGTTGGGCAGAGAGTGTGTTTGTTAAACAGAACTACTTTGCACCTT
Source organism: Larix kaempferi (assembly GCA_027924585.1). NCBI lineage: Eukaryota > Viridiplantae > Streptophyta > Pinopsida > Pinales > Pinaceae > Larix > Larix kaempferi. Next base: position 18,496,839 of record BSBM01001646.1, read on the forward strand.
AGAGATTGGTACTTGGTGAGCTAAGTTGCAGGAAATGCTCCCTAGGGGACAATAGCATGTACTGAAACGCATGTGGTACAACCTTGAAACACATGTGATGTGGCCTAAAATGCATTTTGTACAACCAGCTGGAGTTTCAAGGCCATGCCATGGTCTGTTCAATGCATTTCCAAATTTAATTGGGCAATTTTTTATTTGGTTTGACTGCAAACAATACCATGTACTGAAACGCATGTGGTACAACCTCGAAACACATGTGATGTGGCCTAAAACGCATTTTGTACAACCAGCTGGTGTTTCAAGGCCATGCCATGGTCTACAATGCATTTCCAAATTGAATTGGCAATGTTTTATTTGGTTTGACTGCAAGGACCCACCAATGAGACTCTAACCCTAATTTGAGTTTAATTAAGCCTTAATGACACTTTTAGATGCCTCTCAGCACATTAAAAAAATTAGAAAAAGGATTTCCCCTCGTTTTTTCCTCATACAGTTTGAGCAAGTGCAATTGCAGCAAGCAAATTTTCAATCTTTTGGATAGCTTGAGCAAGGACGATTCTAGCTACAAGCAGTTTTTTGTGGTGTTTTGGGAAACTTCAGCAACCACTTCCTCTATGTTTAGGTGAGCAATAAGCTTTCTTGGTAGTTATTTGAGTGTTTTCTTAGGGTTTATGCTTCCATTATCTATATTACTCATTGAAGATCTGTTTTTTATTTTCTTTTGCAGGAACAATGGCTGCCAACCAATCTACTTCTCTTGCTCCAACTCCTAATCCCAACAAGGGGAATGACTTCTATCCTCTTTGGAGCATGTTAAAAAGCTTCATGAATTCACAGTGGTCGTTCATGGGAATGGGAGTGCAATTTGTTCAGTTCTGGTTGTACATGTTTGGTTCAATATAATAAATTATAAAATCATTTCAAGTCCTTTTAATGTGGAAAGTAGAAGAATGGATATTATGGATGCTTACATTAGAACAGATCAAATTGCCTAATATTTTGTATTTCTGAACCATTTTTCCCAAAACAAAAAATAAAAGGAAAAAAAATTAGCATACAAAACCTTTGCTAGGAGTTTCAATAGACACTCAAGATATTAGCTAGGAAAATGCTACCAAGGTCTTGAGGGAAGACCTGTAACATAATGTGATTGGTGCTCACACAATCACCGCTCAGCATGTGTCCAGCTAAATGTCAGATAAGGGTTAGTATTGTCTTTCTAACTTTGCAAAATCTATGGTATTAAACAATAATCCCACCATTAAACCTGGAGGTTGGCCATTCAATCAATGATGGATGTGATGTTATTTGTAATAGTGATTCAGAAGGTGTTAAGTTTAATTTAGCATCTGAAGAAGGCTTCTTAGAGAGCACCAACCCTACTGGATTTAAGGTTTGAGCACATATTCTTAAATCATATTTTTCGATTTGATAATTAAATCATAGTTTGGCTTTTTCTGGTGTAGTTGTTGTTTTAATCAGATTTGAAGTTTAAAACATAATTTTCATCTCTTTCAACTTTAACACTACCCAAGGGTCACTGTGTTAAAGTTCAACAACCTCATCAATACAGTGAAATCATAAATAATAGTACAATAGTAAAACTAATTATCAAAGAAAAATAGGTCAAGTAACTTATCTGATTGAGTGAACCTTCGTTGTACTTAGAAAATTTGACTTCTAGATCAGATCTAGCCTCTCAGAGGCAGATCTCTCAGAAGGAACAAGTTTGGCGCTTACCTGTGGGCATAAACATACCTTGGGGTTTGTGATGTAGACCCTAGAATACATGAAGAAGAGAGAACAGTCCAATGTTTTTTATGAGTTTTATTTTTACATGTATTCCTTCTTTTACCTTGCAATGAAAGAAAATAATTGGAAAGAGAGGAGAAATATACATATTGTTTCTCCAGGTTGAAGTACATTGGCTATACGCCTCTTGATTATACTAATTTCTTCAGGTGAAAGATCATCACCATCTTCACTTACTTCAATAGATTGTTTCAAGTGCTCCTCTACAAAACAAGTGTCCACCTCCACACTATCAAGCCAGGCATCCTAGTTCAAACATGTAACATATTGCACATTTCATCAATAGAAAAGTAACTAGTCATGAAATACAGCATAGAAAGAAAAAAATATGCTTCTATAGATGAGACGTGACTATCATAAATACATGATTTGAGATTCCCTCAAATTCAGTGATGAACATAAGAAAACATCATATTGAATATCATAGAAGAGACCTTAATTTCATTGTCATTTCCGCACTCTACATAGTTCCCTTCCAAATCAAAATAACCCTCCTCTCTTTCTTGTTTCAAATTGAATGGCTCAATTTTGATCGTCGTAGTCATCCAGCATTACTTGTATTACTTGTCTTCTTGTTTACAGCTTAGTGGTATTCATTTCCTGGCTTTTGCATTAGACTTTATAGCGATGGTTTCTGATACCGAAAGGCATCATACTTCACAAAATTACAAGGTTGACAAAAAACCGTATTCATTCTACATACCCATCCCAGATCCATTTTTAGGGACAAATTTATTTAGGGTATGTTTCCCAGTTGATTGTTGTCTGTACCCAGAGCTGATACAGCTCCAGGCCATTCCAAGAAGAAAATTTAGTGACTCTTATGAAAAGTCCTTAACAAAAATTAATTGAAATATGCAATCAAGTGAGCTTGACAATATAATGCTGGGCACATTTTGAAAGCCTAATGTGTAGTCGTCCAGTTACCAGTATACATGGACTTCTGATTGGATATATGGATGTAATTGGCTTATTTGGGAGTTCTTCTCCTCATATATAACAGTTTATTGTGTAAATCACCATTATTATTACTCTGGGAGTTGTTGTTAGATTTTGAACTTACTCCAAAAGTGCTTTCACCAACGCTAGACCCTTGGCATTGCTTTAGGGACATACAGACAGCTCAGTTTGGGTGTTTGGGAGTTTGGGTGGATGCTTGACCTTGGTTGGAGTGATAGCTTAGCACTCTTACTTAGGAGGTTGTTATAGTTATTGGCATTGTTAGTCCTCATGCTACATGATCATCCACTCCTATCTTAGTGTTTGGTCAGCTATGCAATATAGACTAATCATATCTTATGTATTGGTTATTTGGATGCTCAAGGGCTATTATGGACGCACACATCTTTTCTCACATTGCTCAAGTGGCTCATCTTGAGTTAACTTGCCACCTCAACAGAATGGTGTGCATTGTTCTGACGAAAGTGTTATAGTGCAAAGCGATTGTTGTGCCCCCAGTGTTGCACAAATGCAGTATTTGATTGATACATTGTACCAAAGTTGCTGAGATGTTATTCAGTGTGGGTGGTGTTACCCCATACCCAGCAGAGTTATTTGGAGGATAGTTCTCTTGTGATCTCTGTCACAAGTGGTTGGTTTATGGTTTGGTGGGGTTATGGATGGACTAGATTCCTGAATGCTATTTCATACATCATATATTGATGATGCCTTGGTGATAAGATGTAGGAAATAAAATGATTTTTATGCACAGAACTAATACGGCAATCAAGGGCTGTGGTAGTGTAAGGCCTGTAGGCCTCCTCAAGCATATTTTGGTGAAATCATTTACTTTTGAGTCACCAATATCCTGTAGCATAAATGAAAATTGACCAGGGGGATTCATAGCAACCTTAAATGAGTCTCAAACTCAGCAGCAGAGATACCCCAAGCCAATGATATTTGCACAGTATGGAGATATGGAGCATGGTTATGCCAAAAAAGAGGACCTCCAAAAGCATCTTGGCGACAATAGAATTAACATCTAGGTGAATCGCTGGTTGTACTAAAGGTCCTGTGGGTTCCCTCTTGCATGGTAAGGGGTGCCATTAGCTTTCCTTTTTTTCCCTAACCCACAATAATTTTATAAGCATGCATTCAATTCATTGATTTAGAATTTGGAGCAAGTAGAACAGAGCTGAGGAAGATAGGTATGGCAAAGTGGAAGGATGATATACATACCAGTCTTCCACATAGGAATCTATTGGCCCAGAATTCCATCTTACATTTGATCTTATCAATAATATTATGCCAACATTATCATAATATTAAGCAACGAGGGAATATCCCAAGTATTTGGAAGGGATTTCTCCCCTTTTTAAACCCAAGGGTATTCATGATCTTCTAATGAGTTTTAGCATTTGACTTGATGAAGAAAATTGTGGATTTCTCCTAGCTAATTTCCTGGCTAGATGCAGCTTCCAATAATATCCTTTTGGAGACTTTTTCTACAACCAAACACTAAGAGTAATTCAAATACAAATAGTCAGTCTATCTTAGTCAGGACTCAGGGCATAGACAATAGGTCCAGATGATCCGCTAGGACACTAGGCTACCAAAGAAAGGGCATATGATACTTCTTCGTAGCATAATAATCTAATAAACTGATACCAAAGAAATAATAGTGGAGTTGGAATGACACTTCTTCATAACTCCCTAAATATTCATCATGTGCAATTGTAGCATTATCTCCCTAAAGATTCATCATGTGCAACTGTAGCATTAGATAAGATTACAAGAAGAAGCCAAAAATTCAAATCCACAAAAACATGGGAAGTCGTAAGGAGAGGCAAAATTAATAAATATTAAACATTATGTATTTTGCTAGTGTGGTAAGAGGTCACTTCTAAGGAATCACTCTGATCATATCTGAGTAATGAGCTATAGCCTATGAGTCATGAGTCATGACCATGTGAAAACTGCTGCGGTGAAAATTAAATTATCTGCCCAAGTCAGTAGGAAACATATATTGCCTATTGGTAAACACAAGGAAATGAATATATACCAGTCAAGCACCCTTTCATCTCAAACCAGTAGATAAATCACATACATGATCAAATACTAACTTTAAAGATTGAACATACAAGCAATACTGGATGACTACACATTAGGTTTTCAAAATGTGCCCAGTATTATATTGTCAAGCTCACTTGATTGCATTTTACAATTAATTTTTGTTAAGGACTTTTCATGGGAATCACTAAATTCTCTTCTTGGAATGGCCTGGAGCTGTATCAGCTCTAGGTACAGACATCAATCAATTGGGAAACATACCGTAAATAAATTTGTCCCTAAAATGGATTTGGGATGGGTATGTAGAATGAATACGTTTTGTGTCAAACGTTGTAATTTGTGAAGTATGATGCCTTTCGGTATCAAAAACAATCGCTATAAAGTCTAATGAAAAATCCAGGAAATGAATAACACTAAGCTGTAAACAAGAATATAAATCCAATTTCAAAAAGAGCAATCAGTTGGCTGAGCATTAAATCCTACAATAGCCATAACAATCTACGGCTATTAGCCTAGATAGAAGCCTCTAGGCAAAGCATAAAGGTGACTAAGGTATTATATCAGAATACACTTATTGTAACTGTCCGGGAAAAAGATATGTTTTGAAAGGAAACATCAATATTTTTAATAACCAGGTTTATACTTATTGCATTGGATGAGTGATTTGAGTGTCATGGACTAGTTTTCTTTCCCTTGGTGGCCTCATAATTTAACTTGCGGGTACTATCTACTATCAATAGTGGATGCAAATGGTTGTGTGGAAAATTTCTTGCCATCAACTAGTTTTCTTGTACCAACTTGTTTAAAGATGAGTGCCCCATATATTCAATGTTTGAATTCATGTTTATAATTCTTTTTTTGAGATCTATTTTGATTATGTATGAATTAGAATGGAATTTATGAATGCATGATGCTACATACCACCTTTGTTGTGATAGTAGATGTATGTTCTTGTGGAATTAAAAAGTTTAAATACAACAAATACTATTTTGAATGATATGATCATACATCAATATAGAGGTAAGGCAATGAAAATAGCAACTTTTAATTACAAGGGTGGTTAAATAAGAAATAATGATTGAACTACCCTTGTTTTAGAAAAAGAAAAGTACTCAATCAGGATCCCTACATAGGATCACTAAGAATAACACTTTGTGACCCTATTTTCCATATATTACAAGCAAGCTCTATCAAATTGCTGACACCAAGTTAGAAAAACTTATCTGCCAACCCAACTCAGCATTTCACGCAGAGATTGTTCTCTAAGCCACTCAAGGAAGAACGGGATAAGGCCTAAAAAGGTAAATATTTGTATAGAAAAGTTTGCAGTGAATTTGCTCAATTTTTCTAGTGAAGCAAGTTTCATTAATTTTAAATTTAGAGACTGTACCCCTCTAAAAGACAACAACTTGATTTATGATTTCTCTATTGACCAGAAATGGCCGAGTATTCATTGTAGTCTCAAACAGTATCACAGGAATCATGATTTCCCAATTTAAATCTGAATCAACTACTAAACAATCTGATTCAAACCATCCTGAGTTAAACTCAGTAAATGCAAGTCAACTTGCGATTTAAACCATCCAGGCGAGGTAAACTCATGATTTTTTGAATCTGCACCCAGGAAAACTTCAAATGCCTGATTTTTTCCATTGTTTCATTCTCTTGATCGCTGGAGGTGTTTTCTCTTTGGTCTGTCTTCCTCAATTCCTCGATTGGGAGAAGCAAAACAACCCAAAATAAATACTGGGGAGTAGTGAATTAGACCTATCGTGATGCACTCATGGTAGGAAAACTTACTGTCATAGATAGAATCTTAGCATTTGTCCATGTCTAATACTTGTTGAATAGCCTTCACCTATGTCTTCTTCCTTGTTTTCCTTAGCTCAAACAACTCGAACCTTTTGAGTCCTTGCATTTGGGTTGGGGTGTTATTTTTTGTGGCCACAATACTCTTCTAATATCTCCCAAGTTGCGGTAGGACATTGAGAACCCAAGAAGATGATGGGATATTGCATCTCACTCAATTTGGACACTCTCCTCAAAAAGGGCCATGTGGGCTCTTGAGATGTGTAGATTAAAGGCTCTCCAAAAGTGGATTCCACAAGTGGGGCATTTATGGCACTCTCATTCCCAGACTTGGCAGTTTGTTGTATTTCATCCAGGGATCCTAGAGTCCATAAGTGTTGATTTCATCATTTCCTATAGCAGCAGATTAGAGAAGGATACACGTGAGCCCTGCAATTCACCTTACTGAGACCTGTGAGGGTAAGAATGCAGCATATAACGTAGTCACGACCTGTGTAAAAGGGAATATTAGAATTAATTTCTTCGTGCACAGTGAATGGTTGAAGTCAACTTAGATTGATGAAAGGTAGTTGTTGATTTCTGAAAGCTTTCAAATCTGAAACATTTATGATAACTCTATACCTCAGGTTTATTTCCCACTGGAATAGCTTATAAATTAAGAGAGAAATACTAGGGTCATATTTCTAGTTTTTTAGATAGGCTAGGTTCATTTGCCTGATTTAACGCTAGGTTGTTTTGTCTGAAAAAAAAGAGTTATTTTCAGAAAATCAAAAAAGAAAAAAGCCAAAATTATTTGATTGAGCAACCACTATTTTGGTGGAGAACTGTATGGATCATCTGTACAACAGCCAGCCACTATAGATTGGTTGTACACCATTAACAAACCATACAAACCCTGCCACAGCCAGCCCATGCAACAGTGTATGGATGGCCATATAACAGCCGCTAGGGAGATTCTAAGGTCGCACGGACCATACGAACGATAGTACAACAAATATTTAGGGTTTCTTTGACAATACAAACCCCCAGGACAAAAATTGAAAGGTTGTACAACCCTCTGTACAGATGCTCAGCAGCTGTAATTTCTCAGTTTCTTCAGTCAATTTGACTGAACAACAGGCAAATCTCATCAATTTCACTGTAATTTTGTAGATCCAGTAGGTAATTTGCTGGAATTGGACGAATTGCGTAGGTAATTCTTGTTTTTTCTCAATAATTTTCTGTTTGGCGGAAGAAAGAACAGAAATTTTTTGATTTAGCAGGTATTTGGTGGATCTGCAGTGGATGTGTTCATATTTTCAGCAGAGTTATTAGTTTTCCAGCAAGAATATTTGCTTTTATTTCTGTAATCTTTATTTTGGGTGAGGAAAAACACAGTTTTCTTGGTTGTAAGTCTATTTCAGTTGCAGATTTGATTTTTAGCGTCATTTAGGCTGAATTTTGTTGTGCTTTAATGAATAGTTTGTCTAACACAGTGTTAGAGGGGATTCGGGAATAATTTTTTTTTACAATAATTATAGTACATGAAAACAACGTATGTTGGCCATTTTTGAGTACATGTATTTGGATCAGCTTAAATTGTGTAAGGATTCACAATCAACAACTGTAAATGATCAAACGAAGTTTGATAAGCAGGATAGAGAAGCAGTAATTCCAATAAAGCTTTCAGTGACCAATGAGATGTTTCCTGAAGTGCAGACCAGGGGTGGTGTTGCAACTATTTGGAAGCTACTAAAGGATTTATCATTTACTTGAAACTTTAGATAGAGGTAGATCCTTCTTTCTTAAAAAATTACCGTTTTCAATCAAAATGGATGAAAGTGAGTCTTTACAAGATCATTCACTGAAGATGAAAGATCTTAGAGAAGAGTTGATGCCATTGGGCTGAAATGGAAGAAGAAAGCATGATGGTTATCAACTTATCACTCTCAAGATTTACTAGACTCATTTGACATTTCATTGAAACCCTAAATATTATTTTTATTGATGTTGGCTTGAAGTTTGAGAATTTGAGCACTACGCTCTTGTAGCAAAATAGGTGGAAAAACAGTTTGGAAGTAGCTGTGGGAATGAGGGTTTAGATATGGATTTGGCAACCAACTTCAAGAGTAAACTCAAGTTTGGTAAGAAGAATGAAGGCAAAAACAGAGAAGGAAGCAGCAGGATCGTTGACATAGGTGATAAGATATCTTTCAAATGTTATTATTGACAATTGTAGAAAGCTATAGCTGACTTGTGCTATACAATTAGCTACATTTCCCAGTTTATGCAAGCCCCAAAAACATAACACAGGACAACCGACAACATCAAACAGGGTGCTACGATATTTAAAGGGAACATTGGTTTTTGGCTATATGGGAAAAGCGAAGAACCTCAGTAGTGTGGCTGTTTGGAGTTGGATTGCACAGGATTTGTGAATGATAGGAAGTAGACCACAGGCTATGTGTTCAGTCTTGGCACAGGGTTAGTTTTTTGGATCAGCATGATCAACATGCAGTTTCACTTTCCTCTACAGAAGCAGAATACAGAGTGGCAGTCAAAGGGGCAGTTTGGCTTAGAAGAATGATTACAGATTTACAATTTCATCAGGATGAACCGATAATTCCTTTCATGATAACCCTGTTGGCATAGATGAAAGAACCCTGTGTTCCATGAGTGGACCAAACATATTGATGGGCGTTGTCATTTCTTCCAACAACTTGTAAAAGATGGAGCAGTTAAGCTGAAATATTGCCCAAATCAGGACTAGACTGCAAATATTTTCATCAAGTGTCTTGGCCCAGATAAATTTGTAAATTCAGACAAACTTACTGTAGTCTCTAGAATGACCATTAGGGGAGGATGTTAGAGTTATTTAGTTAATAATGGTAGTCTAGACTATAGACTTAGTCATATTAGTTAATAATGGTTGTCTAGACTATAGACTTAGTCATATTAGTTAATAATGGTCGTCTAGACTATAGACTTAGTCATATTAATAAAGTCACTTGTCGACTTAGTCTAAATCATGTTTTAATGTTGTATTAATGACTTAAATAATATTCAAGTCATTTTAGGGTTCATGCATCTAGGGTTTAAAACTTTAAACTCTTGGGGTTTTAAGTTATAATTCTAACTCAAGTAAGGGTAGTGATATACCCCCACCAAGGTTCAACCCTTCCCCCCGCATCTAAGGGTGTGATATATTTCGTCACGTGAGAAAATTAGGCCATAGTGGTCACTAGCTTTACTTGGGCATGTTGTTTTCATGTCTTTGGTTCTTAGTATGGGTGTATGTAGCTTCTTTTCTCTCTTGATGTGCGTTTTAAATTTTTAATCTTCCTACTTATTTGATCCTAATTTATGATGTGCAAATTAACAAATTATGTTACCTATATAAAATTTTGAGTTGAGTTGTATATCATTAGAAACCTTGGTTGGTTGAGAGAATATAACAAGTTGCATTAAATACTAGAAATCACAAATAAGAACTAACCATGCAAGAATTGCTAAAAGGCAATGCCATCCTCTGGTTCGTGGTTTCCCACCATATGCTTTAGTATCGTATCTTTTGGATTACATCTAACTGCTTTATGTGCTATTTTGGAAATGATTTTGGCTGAAAAATTAACTCTGTTCAACATCTAAGTACAATGCTTATGCATACCCAGGTGTTAGATTCTTCGTAGCTATACCCACATACAAGAAATGTACCCATACCCCTACCCTATTGTACCCTTCAACACCTTCATGTACCCCACTGTACCCTGGAGAGTCATGGAGACATACCCTGCTTTTGGGTACATTGATGCCACTTTTAGCATGATTTTTAAAATAATTAAAAATATCTAAGACGGTTGCATTTAGGGTGAACCCAACAAGAAACTCTAAAACAACTAAGCATTGCCCCTTTTTATACCTTAATCACTAATTTCATGCTCACTTTTATGTTTTCAATTTGGCTATGTCAACTTGGAAGAGACCAACAAAGAAGAGAGGAATCAGTGCCTTGTTCATTTTTTTATAATAGAAAATTGATGCCCATGCCAATAGTTGAACATTAAGCATTATTCATCATTATTGACATTCCTCTCTCCCGTGGTCCCCACATTTCAGTTACATGAAGTTTGAATTTTCATATTTTTCTGATTGTTATCTATGTCTAGAAAGGGAAGGAATGTCAATGTTCAATGTTGAATCATATGTCAATTGGTGAATGGTGGCACTGGAATCATTTAAATCTAAACATGAATATGAATTACTACTCATTTGCATTAATGTCAGTTATGTTTTTTTACATATATTATTATATATAAAATTTGATGTTGTACCCCTGATGTACCCATCCCATACTTTAAAAAGTGGTGTACCTACACCTGCACCCATGTACCTGTACCCTGGTAACTTAGCTCAATAGACTAGATACAACTTGTGAAGGTTTTAAATAGTTTATATCTCCACTAACTAGTTCCTTGTACTAGGCTTTTTGTAGGGCCATTGACAAACCAACTATGTACTTGTGCCTTTATCTATCTGACAAATTAACTTTTCAACTACAAAAATGTTGAAACATTGTGACAGATGAAAGAATTCATGACATCCTACACAGACGTCAATCACCACATGAAGCAAACCTCATCATTCAGACAAACAACCAGCAGTAATGGAGAGAAATAAAAAACTCACTTTCAATATGTTGAAAACTTGGTCCCTCAAGAACATTAACAAATATAAACTAAGAGAAAGGCCATCTATCCGAATTGCACTTAATAAGTAACCGTGATATTTATCTAAGCGTCTGAATTCACTTAATTTCAGTGTAAACAATGTAAGTAAATAGAACAGTACAGTCAAATCAGACAGTGCAAAATCCTAACAATGTAAGCAAATAGGACGGTACAAGCAAATAAGCCAGTGTAAAGGTGCAAACACTGTGTTAAAACATCACATGGAATGATAGTATTTTACTTCCACGAGGATTAATGTTACATTTCAAGAAGGCTATGTGCTGATAGCAGTATATAGCTAGCTCACACAAAACAAAGAATTTAAATGAAGATTTCTGCAGCCACAATATTGAGAACCCAGTGACCCAGTACCTTAAGAACGTGGACAACCTAAACGAAGATAAAGACCATCTATGTGAATTCCACTTAATCATTAACTGGTTCCTTTTATCTAATCATATCAATTTTCAATGATAGATATTAAGCAACATTTTCCCACTGTGACAACAATCATTAGGTCAGTTAGTAATATTTTACCTGTAGAAGGCCAAATGTTAGGTCCATAAAATTCCTTTGATGCTTGAGGATCATCCTCAGCCACCTCAACTCCAATATAAAGCCCCTCCTTACAGTCCCCTGCTCACAAAATAGAAATGCATCTTTGTAATTTTTGTTACCAAAAGAAGCTGGAAGAATGTAATGATTTTCTGAAACATCATTGATGTTGGTGTGATAGAGAACTGATATGTAAGTGAAACAAACCCTTGATCTCAAAAAATGTAAAGAATAGATTGCAAACCAATATAAGCAAGAATAAGAAAGAAGATTTAACAAAGGAAGTTTGTGTAAAATTATTCAGTAAGAGCAGCATTATGAACTATTATTGATGTTCACATTTTCTTTTTACATGTCACCATTTAATACTTGACTTCAAATGACAAGAAGCCTTCAATTCAGTAAGAAAAATATCATAGATAATTCTCTTGAGAAGAAATAAAACAGTTGACCACATATACCCCAACCTCGGAGAAAAATACGAAGAAAAGATCAAATTTCAGTCACCATGATACCCAAAGCTGTTGTGTTTTTCCTTTTGTAGAATAAAAAGGGAAACCATCCCCGACACAAATATGGAGAAAGCATACTGTCAACCCCATAATCAAGCAGCCACATCCAAGGGGTATCTATGACATCGAAACTCACCAAGACTTTCCCCTCTTTTTTTTTCCATTTGTCATGTACTAGTGGTGGGGTGTATTAACATGGGAGAACATGTACAGCACAGTTTGAACCCTGGTCATCATTACGGCAAGCACTCCACTGTACCGCTGACCCAACAAGCCACCCAAAACTGGTATTCACAAACACCATTTAACCCAATTTATTTTGTCACGCAGGATACTACCATTTTAGGTCAAGACCTTTTCCTGAGTCTTTCAAAACGAAAAAGTAATGCTTGTCTAGCAGGTTTGTCATCCTTAAATGGAAAACTCTTGCAAGGGGGAAAGGCATGGAATCACAGAAGTTGGCATGATACCTAGTATTATTAAGGGAATCTTCAATTCTGCATCATAAAACATGTTAGAATTTAGGGGATACATTGTGACATGTGACCTAATGGCCACACTGTATGTATTTTGTATATAGATGTAAACTGTCATGTGAACAAAAAAATTATGGCCGATGACAGGCCAAAAGTCAGATTTTAATCTTATAAAATTATTGCATCACTACATACATGGTACTCCTTTTTGATAGGTTCAAATCTGGAAGAGTCCCTTGGGGTTTTCATCCACGATTGTGGTTGGTGATTGAGCTGCTCTCCATCCAGATATTCCAGGGAAGAGGGAGGGATCCCATGAGGTTTTCCTTGGAAAAAAAAATTGGTACTCTTTTTCAACATTAATCTCTCCATTATGTTTTATTCCACTTCTTCTCTTGCCTGGTATGATTGTGCACTCCAATTTGTTATTATGGTATCAGAGCCAGCACACAAGAGAAGAGTGAGCAGTCCCATATTTGATCTCTATAAATTTACAGGACCCACTGCACAAGAAATAATGACCATGACAGATATAATGTCAGGCGTATGAGCAGAGAAAGAGGGCAGGCTCGGCATAGGAACTCTTTGGCACAGGAGGAAAACAAAGGAAATGTTAATGGCATACATGGTGGCTTGATGCATGTAGCACGGTTCTCACACAACAAAATTTGTCCTGTAACCACCTGAGTGTTGGTGCATAATTATGTAGAAGGCTTATGTTGTAGATCCAGAAACCTATTTCTCCATTTCAAAGGCATCAGGTTGTTAGTGAAATGTGCAGCAGTCTTGAGATTTGACAATGGTTGTGGTTTGTTTCTTTGCGTTTAGCAATGTTGTTGAATGTAAACAGTAAATGTCTAGAAAGCAGAATGTTGTGCATGAACCCCACTCTTTGACCAATGTGGATAATGCTGAGAAGACCTCCAATTGTGTCCACGTGATATTGTGCTTGGTGGCATGATAAAGCAGGACATTGAAGAAGTTCAAAGTTCAAACAAAGGCATAATTACTGAGGGCATGAAAGCTTTCCTATTTCCTGTGCAGGGTTGCTGCTGAAATGGGCAGAGGAGGATTATCTCATCTCCACATGGCAAGCAGAAAGCATGCAAAGTATTGATCATTGGCGATGGTGTTGGGTCTGGAGGTGCAGAGAGGAACTGGCATTGAACAGGTGAAGGCATAAGTACAGTTGTGATTGCAGACCTAAAATATTGGTTGTTGGATGATATTGATCATGGTTGATCCATGAAGCAATTTGTATGGACAAAAGTGGAAGATTCATGTCCATATTCGAAAGTTTAGTAGATGGAAATTCGCATCATTAATTAGATTTGGGCTTCCATCGTGGCACCATTAGATATTATAAACTAAAAATCTAAAAACTACTTACTATCAGCTTCTAAACTTATCTTGAATTTTAGTATAGGATGTGCAATCATAACTACAACACTGTGTTTTAGAATGACTTGCTCTAGATGATGGCAAAAAGTGACAAGTATGTGGATGGTTGTAGTAGCTTACCCTATGCCCCGAAGTGCCATTAGGGTCTCTTATAAGTGATGGTTCTCCTCCAAAGTGCCCAGCAATGAAAAGATCAAGTTATTTCTGCCTGAAAGTCATCTTCAATAGGTTTGTGCCCTTCCCAGCTAAAAAACACGGTCCTCACAATGGAATATTGGCCCAATACTGAAGAGACAAGGCCCACACAACAAAGTCTTAGCCAATAAATGAAGTCACATCCCCTATGGCAGGTGACACGACCTCTCTTTAGAATGTATGTTGCCTCTGCAAGGAAATACGACCTCAACAGTGAAGGGTAAGACCTCAGGGAGTGAACTCGTCCTCTGAAATGTAATACGCTGCCCCCTTTTTTTAATCAGATCAGTCTTCAAGATGAATGCCGCGCCCCCTTTTGCTCTTTGTGTTTTCTCAGTGACGGTTTTGCCCTCCTCCCATACTATGGAAACTCATAAATACCCTTACATGATGAACTCGACCCTCTATACACAGTTGGAATGAGGTTGAATGTGCAGGCTTGGCCCCCTTTTGTTGGGTTCTCCTCCAAAGTTCCCAGCAATGAAAAGATCAAGTCATTTCTGCCTGAAAGTCCTCTTCAACAAGTCTGCGCCCTTCCCAGATGAACAACACAGTCCTCACAATGGAATATTGGCCCAGTGCTGAAGAGACAAGGCCCACACAACAAAGTGTTATCCCATAAATGAAGTCACATAACCTATGGCAGGTGACACGACCCCTCTTTAGAATGTTTGTTGCCTCTGCAAGGAAATACAACCTCAACAGTGAAGGGTAAGACCTCAGGGAGTGAACTCGTCCTCTGAAATGTAATACGTTGCCCTTTTTTTTTTAATCAGATCAGTCTTCAAGATGAATGCCACGACCCCTTTTGCTCTTTGTGTTTTCTCAGTGACAGTTGTGCCCTCCTCCCATACTCTGGAAACGCAGAAATACCCTTACATGATCAACTCGACCCTCTAAACACAGCTGGAATGAGAGTGAATTTGCAGGCTTGGCTTTTCATCTACTAACACTAAGAGTGATAGTGATCAATTTTTGGAATTGGGAGGGCGGGAAGACTTTCATATGTGTTTTTGAAATTAAATATTGGGGGTTATGTTAAATATAGATTTGATATATTTGTCATTTATTTTAGTATATGTTTTTAACATATATAAAAATATTTTAAATAATTTATAAATCATTATTAACCTAGTTTATAGTTTAAGTTTCAAATGTAGTTTTTAATTTAAATTTTAACATTTTTTTACTTTTGTTTTTATTTAGGTTTTTAACATATTTTTAGGTTTTATTTTATGCATTTTAATATTGATTATGATGATGAGGAAAATAATGACAATGACGATGATGATGATGATGATGATGTCAATGGTGACGATGACAATAATGATGATGTTGTTGATGACGATGATGATGAGATTCAATTCAAAAACAGATGGGAGTCTTGTTGTGTGAGCCATTTTTATTAGGCACCGAAGAAATCCAAGTCAAAGGGAACAACGAGAGAGAGGCCACACTGAAATAGCAAGGATAGCAAGGAATGAGCAACCCTCCACCTTTTAAACGACACCATGCAATGCCCCAAGAACCTACCATAGGTTAATCCATGGACTTAAAAATACAATGGTTCCTTGCTACCTATGGCCTTCTGAAGAAAAAAGGTGAGGAACTTCCAACTTAAACCTCTTTCCACCCATCCTTACAATATTCTGGGCACCAATACTTATTCGCTAAGGAAAGTGGGTGAATAGAATTGGGGTAGAATGAAATGAGAAACTTACTCCTTTTAAATGTTGTAGTGTAATGCCCTAGGAACCTGCCGTAGGCTACACAGTGACTTCCGCCTAGATGAAAGATGAAGGAAGGACTCACGTAGAAGGTGAGGTTTGCAACACTCAATTGGAGGTGAAGCTCATGATGGAGGTGAATCAAAAATGAAGTTGGAGGAATTAAGATTAAGGAATATAGGCATCAACCTCTAAAGAAATACGATGGGAGGAGAGAGCTCAGGATTAGGGTTACGAACGGTCTCCTGCAGCAGAAAATGGCAAAAAACTCACACATCATGCAAAGGAGCACAGAGGGCGGGTTTGGCAGGCAGAGGAGTGCAGA
This sequence comes from Larix kaempferi, assembly GCA_027924585.1. Classification (NCBI taxonomy): domain Eukaryota; kingdom Viridiplantae; phylum Streptophyta; class Pinopsida; order Pinales; family Pinaceae; genus Larix; species Larix kaempferi. Next base: position 18,513,366 of record BSBM01001646.1, read on the forward strand.
GGGCAAGTTTGGCAGGGACCGAGCATGCAGGGGTTATGGCAAATCTCTAATACCACTGGCAGGTTTTAACTCTCGGATGTATTATTCATACACTAAACATGTCAATATATACATTGCTTTCTGACCTTTGGTTTTAATATTCCACAGGTCAGTTGGAGTCTTCGCGACTCTTTGTCTTATACGGTTACAAACTACCCTAGGATTCTAACAGACATGATCTACACTATTGTATTTATATATGTACATTAAAAAATGGTGACAACAACACTAGTATCCATCAAGCGAAAAATCATTATCCTTGTCATTTATCTATGCAAAAACTTTATCATTGTATGTAGTTTATCTCCCTGAGCCACAGAGGAGCTTTGATTATCAATCTACTATTTGTTAGTGTTTTCTCTTCACAAGTTCATTTATTTTTTATACTTTTTTCATCCCTATGATGCTTGAACTATAAAAACAATCGTAAATAGGGATTGTTGTAGATTTACATCATCATTTTTTAATGACTATTAGTATTTATAAATGGTATGTTGAACCCCTCCCATGGCAGTGCCTCCTTGAAAACCCAAAATTCCATTATCTATCTAATTGAGCATTCTTATTGGCACCACTATCCATGGTTATGCATTGACATCTCTTTAATGTATTATTTATCTTTGCATGGGTATTGCAACGAGCCTCTATTCCACTAACCTCCATTAAAATTCGAATTAGTAGCCCCTTAAGCCATAATCGCTCAAAACCAACATCTACATTAAAAAACAAATTGGTGTGGGAATTCCTTATAAACCATGTTTATATCACAAACCGTCATGTATATGGTACAATTCACAACACACACAGGACTAATGTCTTGTACCATGAGAGTCACCCCTAGTGTGTGAAAACCTGAAATGGCATCCACATTGCCTACCTTCCAACAATTTTGTATCTGGGGCCTATCACGTAGTGGATACATAAATTAGTTGTAGAGAGAAAAATTTGTGGTCGTCAAATTTTATTTCTCAACAAGTTTTGAAACATAAAGGAGGTCCATCTAGTTCAAGGAAGGCTTTAGAAAGCTTCTCGATTTCTTAAAATGGTGACCATATCTCACATGTAGATTACATATTCCTTATGTAGAACCTTTATGCTAGTTTAGGGAACCATGATGTCCCATGAACCCCATAGGAACTTGTAGTGGCTTTACAACATGCATTTTATTTCTAAACCATGGCATGGGCCAAGAGAATCATCCATGGTGTTACAAATTTTAAAATTCCCACTATATCCCACTTGTAGCATAAATATTCTCTCTTTTGGGCCCTATGTGATGGCTCGGGTCCTTATGCATCACTCATGATCCATAAAGGAAAATTGTGTGGCCTAATACTCTATCTTTTGACCATGGACCATGGCGTGGGTTGTGAGAATCATACTTGGTGTGAAAAACCTTGAAATGAGAACCATACCTTGATCTCATGTCAAATATTCCCTTTGCATGGCATGTGTGGTGGCTCAAGGCCTGACACAAGGCTCATGAATCATAGAGATAAATTTTGTGTCCCAAATAACTAGATTTTGGCATCGAACCATGTCTTGTACACTTTAAAGAGTCCCTATGTAAGGCCTATCTAGTGTTTTAGGGTGTTGTAATGGCCCATGAGCCCCTTAGGAAATTCATATGGCCTTAGACCCTATGTTTCCTTAAACTCCATGGTCCAATATCACGACACATACCTCAAAAGATAATATTTGACCTACATGTGCTGCATGGTTTCCATTATAATTTTTTAAGCACCAAGGATGGTTCTCGATGTATTGGGCATGGTTCAAGGGGGGGCACTGATTTCTTAGGGCCTAGCAGAGTTTTTAATGCTCATGGACCATGCACATTGTATGTTTTAATTGAGATGGAAGAGGATTGGGCCAATTACGTTTATTTGCTCAATCATAGTACACTAAAATTTCAAAGGAGGAGGACTACCTCAATGGTCAAGGAACAAAGGTCACTACATGGTTTTGTACATCGGGGATGGTTTTTAGGGTCATGAACATGGTTCAAGGAGGAAAACAATGTATTAGGTCCTAAAAGAGGCTTTTATCGCTCATGGACAATGAACACAATAAAAAACCACCACACAATGCATATAAAGTGAGTAATTGTCCTACATGGATCATATGATTGTTGTTGAAATATTTCAAATTCCATGGATGGTTCTTATGGCCTTTTGCAGGGTTTAGGAATAAAAACCGAGGTTGCAGGCCCTAAAATATTCATCTTTATGTGTTATGAATATTTCCACCCTGTGGAAAGATGGGAACTCCCTTGGATCACTTTCCCAAGATCTAAGACAGAAAAGGGTGGTATACCAATATGTTTCCATCACTAGATCTAATCAATCACATACAACACATGAGAAAAGAAGGAAGAAATATTAACTCACCTTAGCTTATAAGTGCTCCTTTGATGATGGCCACGATTGATGTAGATCAGGTTGAATTGGCTCCAGCTCCACTTGATGATCAACCTACACACATATAGACAAAGAAAAACCTTCATCAAACCTTTCTATAAACATGTATAAAATATGCATGTAATTGACATAAAATACTATATCTATACTAGATCTAAGCTAGATCTATTAAGTGACTATTCATTATTGCAATGATACTTGATGTGTGGTCAATCACACTAGCATTGTTTCATGTAATACTTTATTGGCTTAACCTCGAATAAACATTTGGAATCTAGGTGCTACTTCTGTCAACATGCCTGGTGCTTTCCCTGGCGCAACATTGGAGTTTTCCTGGTGCAACATTGGAGTTTTCCTGGTGCAATCCCTGGTCATGTAATTGTTAGGATCGTTTAGATGTCCTTACAGTCATTTTGGTGATAGTAGGGTCATTTAGATGTTGTTACAGACATATAAGTGCCATTAGGATCAATCAGGATCTAGAAGTGCTACCACATGCATAATCATCACTGACATTGACATTATCATCATCATCATACAATAAATCAACATCATCATCATCGTCATAGTCATCAAGTACATCATTTTCATCATCAATATAATTGTGATAATAATGAGCAAGGAACCCTACTTCCTTGCAAGAATGGATGATATAGTCTTATAATTATCTAATCATATCCATAAGCTCCATCATAATTATCATAATGCATCATCATCATGTTGTTAGGGTCAATCAGATGCCATTAGGGTCTATCAAATGTTGTTGGTGAAAATCAAATGCCATTAGAGAAATTTAGGTGGCATTAACGTAATTTACCCCACATTAGGATCATTAATCGAGATCCAAAAGTGCCATGATTATGGTAATTAGGTGCCACTATGATAAATAAAGATCCATAAGTAATATCACGTGAATCATGATCATTGACATTGATATCATTGCCATCATAACCATCATCATCAACACCATACATGAGTACATAAACATCATCATCATTGGCATCCGATCATATATCATCATGATCATAGTCATTCATCTCAACCTCATTATTATCATCATAATCATCATCATCAACATCCTTGCTATCATGCATGATCATCCTCGTGCTTTTACGGTGAGTCAAGTTTCATTAGGGTCACTCAAATGTTGTTAGGGACAGTCATATGCGATTAGGGTGATCTAGGGGATATTATGGTCACTTTGATGCCATTAAGGTGAATTATGTTTCCATTAGGACCAACCAATATCAAATAATGTTATAATAACCTGCATCATCATTATTGACATTGACATCATCGTCATCATCAACATCCTATTAAATATTGTATAAATCATCATTGCCATATTTATAATTGTCAATATATGCATCAACATGTCGTTAGGCACACTATAATGTCGTTATGGACCATAGGATTCCTTAGGGTTATTTACGATTAATTAGGGTCTCTCAATTTCCAAAATGGCCATTTAGGTGCTACTTCTCTCAACATGCCTACCATTATCCCTGACGCAACATTGGAGTTTCCCTGGCACTTTTTTATGGCACAATTCCTTTCGAACTTCCTTGAGCAATTCCAGGAACTATGCCTAGCGATATGCTTGACTCTATACCTGGCGCTATATCAAACGTTTTTCCTGGTGCAATTCATGGTGTAATTCCTTTCAGAATTCTTGGCGTAATTCCCTTCAAAATTCCTGGCGCAATCGCTTACTCTATACCTGGCGCTATTGTGGACATTATTTTGGAGGTTATTATGGTCGTTAAATGGGATGTTACTATGGACATTAATTGGGATGCTAATTGGGACGTTAATTGGGTTGCTAATCAGCGTCCCAATTAACATCTACTTTCAAAAAAGGACGCAAATAACGCCATTAAAAGCGCCATCTCGTGGAAAATTGTCCACTTTGTAAAAAAAATGATGAAAAATACATTAAAAGTGATAGTGGACGCTAAAAAGGGAGCTAAAACATACGCTAATTCCAGGATTTGTTGTAGTGACATGGGTGACTAAGTGCACATGCTCTAGACAAGGGTTACAAGCACTTTTGCCATGAAATAGAGATGATGCTGATGATGAAACAAACTAAGTATTAATACTTCCCTCATTTTGGTTTTTGTCATGTTTTGTGGATGCTTTTGTTTTTGTATTTTCTTCAGGGTAAAATAATTTGGATATGTTACAAACAAGGAGACGAGTGCCAAAAATGCAACTAGGAAAATTGATCCTGCATGTGTGGAAGGAGTTGTAGAAAATGGAAGAAACAATCAGGGGTGGGTATCCTTAGAGGGATAAATGAATGGAGGATTAAAAATGCAGATGGTCTACAGGTCGTGGATGAGACGTAAAACTTTTGCCACTTCCAACTCTTAATTACACCATAGGGGACAAACAGGGGTTTGGGCGGACCTAGAACCTACATCACTGACCCCCATATACGAGATAGAGAGATCTTCTTGAGTCCAAGAAGAGCAACCATAGTTGATATTATAATTTTACCCATCGAATAGAGAGAGAGGAGACCCATCCCTCAATGATATTTGATTTCGAACCATCGCTACAATGATCTTCGAGATCTGATGTAGCACCTTATCTCATATTTGATAGTTGTATGCAGGCAGGTATCAACAGGAAGGCAGCACCTCGAGAGCATGTTGTCAAGCTAGAAAGAAGAACAGAGTTGCAAGTACCAGAGCAATCATAGAGTGACCAGAACAATATTTGAGTTGACTTTCCATACGTATTTTATGACTGCCAGCAACTCTTCCTTATTGATATGCCAAAAGTATCTGTAAAGGTTTATTTGAATTATTTCCAAGCCAATTGCATTTTCTACATGAAACTCGTGAATTATGATCTCTCCTTCCAATCACAATGGCCTACATAATAATGAATTATCATCTTCCTAAAGGATTTTTGGAATGAAATTCAACATTTCCTGTTTGGTTTTGGAGTTTGACCCAATCCTGTGTAATTTTCTGAGTAAATATTATGATAAAATCATAAGAAGATAGTGGTTTAATTACTATAGCATTTAAGTGAACATTGATAATGACTAGTTCTTCATATGATTAGCAACTTCTAATTAGTAAGATTTCTCTAATTCGGCTCAATGGTCTGGAAGACTAGTGCTTTATCTGGGTAAAAAATAGCTTTCATACCCAGTTGTTTAACTCATCTTTTCAGGCATTGTAATTGCTTGTATTGTAGTGTATTACGTTTCGTTTTTCATGGGAAGATTTATATTCAAATGATAAAATAACCAAAGGGTCAAGGTTTAAATCAGATCATTGTCATACTTCAAAGGCTTAAGCAATAAATTCAAAGATCATTTTTAGCTAAGAAGTCTTATATTATTGTTTTATGGAGTTGTCTAGAGCGTCTACGATTTCGCCCGAATGGCAGGAGAAATCCGGTCGATGGCGACAACCTTCAGCACCCCTCTCAGACCATCCCCCTCCGTCGCTAACATCGCTGCCACCCCCGCGTGGGCCTACCAAGTTTAATGTACCCTATCAGATCCCGATTCTGGATGCGATCAGGAGTGGGCCCTCTCCTCCCTCCTTCGTCGACGTCGGATTCGGCATGGGAGTAAATGCTTAGACCGAGTTGGTGAACTCAAATGCTCTCTCCCTTCCCCTGCGCAGAACCATACCCCCACCCCACAGCTCCGAGTATACTCTGTAACAAACACTCCGCTCCCCCTGTGGCCTTCAGATCCCACCCTACGACTACGATGAATATGACCGCGACTCCCGGTTACAGTGACGATGTAAGCCCGCAGATACTGGAAGCACTCCCTTCATTACTGCAAACTTCATTACTGGAAACAGGTTTATAGCGCCTTCACCAGGTTTATAGATTAATTATTCAAAACTAAATACTGTGGTATAATCTGTGTGGTATAGATGTGATCGAAATAATTTGGTATAATCTGTGGTAGCGCCTTCACCAGGTTTAGAAGAATTTGGTTGATTTTCTCGATGTAACTCTAACAAAAGCGTTGCTTTGCTCTCCTTCCTAGCAGCTGCCATAGTTAGGAAGATTGTCCCCATTTTCATAACAGTTGCCATAGTTAGGAAGATCGTCCCCATAGTTAGGAAGATGGGGAAGATTTAACCAGATGAATATAAAGCTCATAAACTTCAGAATTTGAGTTGCTTGAATTTGACCAGATGAACATCAAAATTATGAGTTTGTATGAAGGATCTCACCTCTAACAAGTAGCCAATGTTGGTGACTAGAGCATAAGGAATGGGTTGGACAGCCACCCATTTGTCATCTTTTTTTACGTGCAAGCCTTCCACTTCATTGTTCTGCAGCAATAGTGTCAGCGACGGAGGGGGATGGTCCGAGAGGGGTGTCGGAGGTTGTCGTCATCGACCGGATTTCACCTGTCGTCCGGGCAAAATCATAGACACTCTAAACAACTCCATTTTTTTATTGATTGTCACGAACTTGAAATACTATTTTAGCCAGCCTAGGTTTATTGAGTAGCTTTGAAGGATCCGTTTGGATTTTTTTGGGTTGCTTGCTTGCTAATATACTGAAACTACATGATTCATTTCATAAGTTTGGATATAAAATAGATTTTTCTTAAGATTTTGGTTAGATTTTTCTCATCATATAAAAAGATTATTCAAAATGAAATTAAAAATAAATAAAATAATTCTATCTATTAGTATGCATGGAAAAGTATAAAAACCTTTTTTAAGCCTAAATTTGTAATGTTGGTATTGGGTGCGCAATTTTAATATTATTTAACCACATTCATTGATAAGATCAAGCTAAATTAAAAGCCCTTTGAATAGAAAATGAGATCTTCTTTCATTCTCGTGACTTTTAGAGGGGGGGGGGGGTTCCAACAAACCGCCTCCAAAAGCTCAATTCTCATGAATTTTAAGGGGGGTGCCAAAAAACCACCTCCAAAAGTTCAATTCTCATGAGTTTTAAGGGGGGTTCCATAAAAACCGCCTCCAAAAGTTCAATCCTCATGACTTTTAATGGGGGTTTTGACAAACCGCCCCCACAAGTTATGAGAATTGGACTTTTAGGGGGGCTTTTCAAACAACCGCCTCCAAAAGTTCAATTCTCATGACTTTTAAGGGGGGGTTCCAAACAAACCCCCTCCCAAAGTTCAATTCTCATGACTTTTAGGGGGGGTTTTGACAAACCACCCCCAAAAGTTATGAGAATTGGGCTTTTAGGGGGGGTTTCAAACAACCGCCTCCAAAAGTTCAATTCTCATGACTTTTAAGGGGGGTTCCAAACAAACCGCCTCCCAAAGTTCATTTCTCATGAATTTTAGGGGGGGTTTTGACAAACTGCCCCCAAAATTTATGAGAATTGGGCTTTTAGGGGGGGGTTTTCAAACAACCGCCTCCAAAAGTTCAATTCTCATGACTTTTAAGGGGGGTTCCAAAAAAACCGCCTCCAAAAGTTCAATTCTCATGACTTTTAGGGGGGGTTTTGACAAACTGCCCCCAAAAGTTATGAGAATTGGGCTTTTAGGGGGGGGTATTCCAAAAACCACCCCCAAAAGTCAAATTTCAGGACTTTTGGGGGCGGATTTTAAAAAACCGCCCCCAAAAGTCCATTTTCCATGACTTTTAGGGGTGGTTTTAAAAGACTGCCTCCAAAGGTCTGAAAAAACTTTTAGGGGGGGTTTTACCAAGACCCCCGCAAGCCAAAACCGCCCCTAAAGGGATATTTTGTTGTAGTGTTAGGAGATGTAAGATCGATGACATGGAAGTGAAGATATTCAAAAATTGAGAGAAGGAGGAGGCCAACTGCTTCATCAAGCCTATCCAAGTACTTGGACTTTTCAACTGCACTTAGAGGTTCTACCATCGTTCCGTTGAGTATTCAGGTGAATCCCCTGGTTCTCATGAAGAGAGCCATCTTAGCTTTCCACTCAACATAATTGGAAGATGTGAGATTTAGATCCATCTGAACAGAGAAGGTCGAATAGTTGAAGAAGAATTCGAATGGGTGAATAAACCTGCAAAACAAGAGAAGTTTTTGCTGATGGAAAATGCTACACTTCGACTGAACACTACCTTTTGAACACTGAGCACATAGACTAAGTCCTTCACACCTGGCTACACCTCACTGGATTTCTCCAATGAATTCAAGTAATAGCACCAGGATTTGTTGTGGAAACTCAGAGGCTTCTGGTGCTCAAGTGAAAGATAGTTGCTCAAATAAATGCTGCAACTGCTGCAATTCGAATAGTTGCTTCTTGCTCTGATACCATTTGATAATCTGCAAGGGATCTAGCAACTGTAACAATCTTACAATCAAAATTTCAAGAATGTTGCAAAGAAGAAGAGAAGCATGCACTCAATAATCACTCATAAACACAGAATAATGAACAATGACAGTATCATACAATGAATAATGAATGTAAAGAATGTGATACAATAATCTATGATGAGGCATCATATAGGATTCGAATTAGCCAAGTAGGGCATTCGAATCTGAGTTCAAAGTCTAGCTTGGATAACTATGGAGACATCATCCAGTTAGTAGTATCAGTCATAAATGGTAAGAGTCAGTCAAGTGTGTCCAACCGAGTCTAACAGAACCATCTAGGGATAAATTGTGAAGCACCTGCAATAATAAATTAATAAGAATATGCGAAATAGCAGAAATGACAGAACTCAGAATCACTTTTATATTGATCGTAGGCCACTTCGAGGGGACAACCTCCTTTGAGCAAGCTCAATACAAATAACTTCACGGTGCCTTCATAGGCCTCAACACACACTTATATACTAAGTCTAGGCGCCAATACTATGAATCAAAACCATGGGTCAATAAAAACTATGGATCAACAAAACTATGGGCGACTTACAAAGCATATGCGCCAACAACAATAACACAAACTATGGATCAAAAAATACTACGCGACGACTTACAAAGCATATGCGTCCAACAACAATATACCAACAAAGTAAAGACATGGGTTCCTAGCATCCCCTCTCCCTTAGAAAAAGCTTTGTACTCAAAGCTTTGGATGTGGAAATTGATGCAGAATCTGAAGGAGTGGGTTCCCTGTAGCATCCTCGGGGTGCATTCCGGGCCATTGGCGCCTTTTGAGTTTCAGGGAGGATTGCGTGGAAGGCTGTAGATGAAGAAGAACCATATCAGTGACATGAAAAGTGCATGCAGAACAGTGCTGATCAACTTGTTGTTTCAGTCGAATTCTTGCCATGTGAAGATTGTCCTGCAGAATGAGAAGAAGCTGATCGCGGTTTCGAAGAATTGAGTCAATTTCCTGAACTGGGGAGCTGCTAACGGTGTATGGAAGAAGAACTAGCGGTGCCTGTCCAGAGACTGCTTCATATGGTGTCCTTTTAGATGTGGTACTATACCACTGGAGAGCTTCTAGGAAATCCATAGAAATAGTTGTCCAAATCTGTGTAGGGATGGGCAAGGGTTCGAGCAGTCCTGAAAGGAGTGTCGTTTCGGTATCACAGTCAACCACCATCCGTTGAATTTTCATTTTCAGTCCCTGCCAAAAGAAGTTACATTGTTCCTGGTCAGATGTTTTGAGGAACCCAGAGTGCCCTGCTGATGAAGAAGCATGGAGTTCATAGAAGAGATAGCCCCGTTGAACAAGTTGCAACCAATTTGGAACAAGCAGAGAAATAGCTGTAAGAGAAACTGGGTCATCAATTGTGCGAGAAGGAGCATCTACCACCATATTGTCCTTACCCATCTAGTAAGTGGTCGCATAGTCATAACCCATGAGTTGGATAACCCATTTCAGGTGTGCTGGGGAGGAGAGCCGTTGTTCCAGGAAATTTTCCAGACTCTGGAGATCAGTCTTGATGCATAAATAATTCCCCAATAGGGATGGCTGCCACTTATGTACTGCATGCAAAATAGCCATCATGTCCGGCTGAGATGTAGATGCGGCTAAATGCTTATTGGAAAGGTCTCGTGAAGGTGGCAAGCCCACTGGTGCAACAAAGACACCTGCATATCTATCCAAGGAAGTAGTGGAGACCGTTGGTGGGTGCATCTGAAGGGAATGGAGCTGAGCAATGACACCATGTGAATTTTTCTTAAGGATCTTTTCCAGGCGATGTGAATTGATGATGCGGAGATACCTTGGTTGTAAGCCCATAAATTTGTTTTGTGTCCCATTGACTGAAAACTGCATCCAAAGTTCAGCAAAATCCCATAAGATGGGGCCAAGTGTGCGTAACCATTGAACGCCCAAAACCACATCACATCCGCCTAAGGACAAGGAAAACATGTCAGAGCGTAGGTTATAATCTTCCATAGAGATACACACATTGTGACACTTCCCCTTGCAAGGTAAGGTGCCCCCATTGGCAACCATGACTTCAAAGTTGGAGCAAGGATGGACAAAACAATCAACCTATTTGGCAATCCGAGGGTCAATGAAGTTATGAGTGCTACCAGAATCAATGAGTATGGTAAGGGGGAGCTGCTTGAAGTATCCCCTGACCCGCATTGTTTGTGGGGTGGTGACGCTTGTTACAGCATGGAGAGAGAACTCGGGTGGGTCGTCCTGAGATGGGGTGTCAATAGGAGGGTGTTGAATGTCGACCTGATCATCGACTATATTTGGGGCTTCTTCACCAAGTTCAGAGGCAGGCGGAGACTCCACATCCAAGAGATAGAGCTTTTGTTGAACACATCTATGTCCCCGAGTGAATTTCTCATCACAATTATAACAAAGCCCTTTTTCTCGACGTGCCTGCATCTCTGTTTCAGACAAATGCTTGATAGGATTTGGTCGAGGAGCAGGCATGATGGGAGGTCGTTGGGAACCCATATTTCTGAAGGAAACAAAGGTGGGTTTGGAGCGTTGTTGAGCTGCGGTCTTGTCCTCTACCAACTTAGCCAACCCTAGGACTTCCATTATTGTGTTGGGACAGAACATTTTGACCTCTGAGCGGATTTCATCCTTGAGACCACTGATAAAACAACTCCTGTAGAATTCATCAGACAATCCTTCTATGTGATTGGCCAGTTTCTCAAATTCTGTCTAATACTCTCTCACGGTGCCAATTTGGTGAAGTTTAGTGAGTGCTCCCGTGAAGTCATCAAAAAATCGTGGCAAAAGGAGTTGGCAAAAATCTGTTAAGTTTGGCTCGGGATGAGCTTTGATGTACCAATGGTACCATTGAAGGGCTTCTTGTTCCAAATGAAAGGATGCAAGTGGAACTTTCTGGACGTCAAAAGGATTATGCAGACTGAAATATTGTTCTGATCGGTATATCCATCCAGTCGGATCAATACCATTGAAGCGAGGAAAATCAAGCTTCAGCCCACGAAAATTGTTGGAAGAAGAGAACCCAGTGGCTGCAAAAGATTCTGGCTGTCGGTTATTGTTCATGGCTGAATGCTGAAGATGGAGGCTGAGAAACTTTTCATCCATATCTTGAAGTTTGGTTTGGATGGCTGCAAGTGCTTCCTCCATGGTGTGTGTTCCTACACGGGTGACAACCATAACCAAGGTTTTTTTTTTGTGGAATGGGTAGAAAAACACAAATGGAAGTTGATTTAGTAAAGGGAAATTTGGATTGGGGAAACAATCTGATGGGTAATTGGGGTTTGACTAGATTTTGGACACTGTCAAAAGGACAGGAAAGCAAAAAAAGGGGATTTCAGAAGCGAGGTGATAGAATGAGAAAATTTGGCAGAGAGGGACAAAGAAGCAAAATTAGAAAATGAACTCTGTGGTAAAATTTGAAGGTGATTGGGTGAAATCTAAGGAAGTTATGGCAAACCCTAAAAATAGACAAATGTGGAATTTTGGGCTTTGGGAAGTGGAATTGGGGATAGGGTCCTCAGGAATGAAATATGCAAAATGGGATTACAGGGGTTCCTGGGAAGTTTCAAGGGAAACAGAGTGAAAACAAGGGAGATATGGAGAAAAAACTCTTCTTTTTTTTCTTTCTCTTTTTTTTTGCAGAATGGAGCGGCTACGGCTCGGAAGGGATCTGAAACAGATAGATCTGCAACGGCTGGATATGGAGCGGCTTTCAGAATGGAATTGAAACGACACAGCAGCGATCGACAACAGTTCAGCTAAAAATAGATATGGACCCCAGGTATGTGCGGCTTCCTAACAGTTCAGGGGTTTCACTCAGCCACCAATGTTGTCTAACGGCTTGCGTATTGGGGTAGTACCCCTCACTCCACGGCTTAGGTAAAACTGATAACCGCTTTGCCACAAACGATAGCTCTTGGTTTACCTCACGGGTGGGAACTAGTCCATCAGGTAGGGGTCGTTGCCCTTTTCGCTGGCAGGTCCTCTCAATGGGCCAGCTACTTTGGGTTTCCTGTGATACTCCTCACAATGAGTTTTTGGGCTTATGCCCAAGTACTTCCCACAGTTAAGCGGATAGGGATTATTCCCAAATCCGAACCTGCAACAGATGCGAAAAAAAATTTGGCAGAAATTTCACCTAGCGAGCCCAAGAAAGTGCTCTGATACCAGATGTGAAGCACCTGCAACAATTAATTAATAAGAATATGCGAAATAGCAGAAATGGAAAAACTCAGAATCACTTTTATATTTATCGCAGGCCACTTCGAGGGGGCAACCTCCTTTGAGCAAGCTCAATACAAATAACTTCATGGTGCCTTCATAGGCCTCAACAAACACTTATATACTAAGTCTAGGCGCCAATACTATGAGTCAAAACCATGGGCCAATAAAAGCTATGGATCAACAAAACTATGGGCGACTTACAAAGCATATGCGCCAACAACAATAACACAAACTATGGATCAACAAATACTACGGGACGACTTACAAAGCATATGCGTCCAACAACAATATACCAACAAAGTAAAGACATGGGTTCCTAACATAAATTAGGGAATGGAGACTCCAAGGGGGGCGCATGAGGCTGTCATAGGGTCAAGTGGCACTCCAAAACTAGCTAACTAGGAGCTACAAGTAGTTAGGACAATCAATTAGTGGAACAACTACTCAATCCATGCACTAACTGAGTGATAACTCTTGGTAGGTGAGATAAGGCGCCCTAACTGAGTGATATCTAGTGGTAGGTGGGCAAAGGCGCTCTAATTGACAGTGGTAGGTGAGAAAAGGCACACTTTCCATGCAAAACGATCAAGAAGGGCGCATCAGGTAGGTAGGAGGCCAAATGGAGGCTATAGACAGGCTTTGGAGAGCTAGAAGCAAGCTCTAGGTGTTGGGGAGACAACCATGATGATGATTGGATGCATGGAGTGGCATGCAAAGCATGCAGCATGCAAATTTGCATGCAGGCATGCAAAATATAAAAATGATGGTGTGAATATTCCAACACATCACATCGACACGTGACCTAATGCTTCATCGGTACAACTAAAACAATAGCTTGTACATCCCTCCAAATCATCTGCTATCAACATAGAAATAAAAATGTTTCACCAAGCGAGATTCATTTATCCTATTTCTTACACATCATGGGTATCAAATCCCACCCCTATGAACAAAAAAGAAGGGATCATTTACATGTATGCACGGATTCTAGGGATCTTAACCAAGTGTGTCCCAAATACAATTTCCCTACCCTTTTTATCGACCAGGAAGTCAACATTGCCATGAACCCTTCATCAACATGATCAATATAAAACGAATTTCACAACACCATGGGGAACCTTTGCCTACCATGGCATTCCATTTGGACTAAAGAAGGTTAGAGCCACTTTTCAATGTGTTGTGTCCTGCATCTTCAATGATCTAGCTTGATTAATCTTACTATACCTTGATGACCTAACAACTAAATCAAAGAAACACACTAACCCCCTCATTAACTTATGTATCATCATCTTAAGATGATGGAAGTATAATATATGAGTAAATCCTTTCAAATGTGTATTATGTGTCACATCAGGATTCCTACTAGGGTTCCCGGTATCATAAATAGGGATCATCGTCGATCCCATTAAATTCCAAGCCATACTTGAGCTCCCCCCACCAAAAACACAAAAGGAGTTGTAGAGAGTTCAAGGCAAGGCCAACTTCCTTCATCTTTTTATCCCATAATACACTACACAAGCGTAGGGATTCCTATGTCTTCTCAGGAAGATGTTCTATTTAAATGGGATGACCAAGAAAATATGTCTTTCGAGGAACTCAAAAAGGATTTGACATTTTCTCCTCTTATTTCCTCACCTGACTTTGAAAATTATTGTATCCTTTACATTATAATAATTTTAATAATTATTATAATAACAAAATTAGAAAATTGTAAAAAATTTAAGTCTTATAATTCAATAATAATTATTTATTAACCTTTTATAAAAGATTTTAATAAACAAAAATTTAAATTAAGAAATAAAGCTTAATAATATAATTTAATTATTATTCTTGTTGAAAAACTTATAATTAAACTTAATAATAAGCTTAATATTTAAAAAAGCAAAATTTATATATAACTATTAATGGTTAAAATTATTAAGCAAAAACATAGTTAAAAAATACTCATATAATTATTATTAACAATTATTATTAGTCAAAACTAAACTAATTATTTATTATTATTAAAATCTAAACTAATCATTAATTATTATTATAAATCTGAACTAATTATTATTAATTAAAACTAAACTAATTATTAATTGTTATTAAAACAATATAATCTAATTATTAATTATTATAAAAAATCTAAACTAAGTATTAAGATCTAATCCATGATCAAATGAACATTACTCTAAAAAATAACACAAAAAATTTTAAAAATAAAAATAATTAAAAATTAAAAAATTTTAAATTTTAAATTAAAGTTTCTTTCAAAACTTTTAATAACTATTAACTCAACAAATTGGAACATAAATTCTAAATATTTAATAAATAATATCATTAATAAAAAAATGTCAGCTAAAACCCTTAAAAAATTAATTAATCAATAAACTTACATCTATTAAATGGCTAATTTCCATACCTAAACTAACCTGGGATAATTTTTTTCCTGATGATGAGCCCTACTTTGTGGCTCGAAACGTCGAGAAGTTTAACTACCTAACGCAGTCTCCTTTTGATCTTCAACTACCATTGCGTAACAACCATGAACAGCTCAATGGAATTTTAGTTCAAAATGGTGAAGATCAGTGCAAGCACATCATTTATTATATAAGAAAGATGCAGGAAGGACCCCCACTCAATTACATCCACAATGAGAAATTAGCATTGGCTTTGATCCTCTTCGTGCAAAAGCTATGACATTACATCTTGCTACATAAAACCATAATGATCACAAGCTCTAACCCAATGCAGTACATACTAAGATGAAAAAATATCAATGGTAAGTTCACTCGTTGGATCTTCATCCTTTAGGAATTCGATATAGAGTTTGTAAAACCCAAAATCAAAAAATATTTGGCCCTCACCGAGGTCATCACTGATCACCTAACTGTTGCGGTAGGACCCCCTATCAATGATCTATTGATAGACGAACATTTGTTCATTTTGACTACCGAAGATCCATGGTACGTAGGTGTCCTTACATACCTCCACACATAGAAATTTGCTTCCCATATCTCACGTGATGATCATCCAAACGCGTTCGTCACCAAGGCCCACATTATCACCTCCTAGGAGACATTCTCTATTTATGTAGGTTTGACACCATTATGTGGAGATGCTTATCTCATGATTAAGCTGGGAAAGTCCTTAATGATTTCCACAACAAACCATGTGTAAGCGACTTATCAAGATTGGCCACCGCCCAAAAAATTATTCTCGTCGGCTGCTTTTGGCCTTCACTCTTCAAATAGTGCATCCATGTCATAAAAGGATGTGTTGGGCCTAGCTTTTTAGAGGTACCATTTTTGTGGAAATAGTTTTGGTGTGGACAAGGGTGAAGCAAAAGTAGTTCGATGAAGCGGTCAACTCCGACAAAACGGCCAAGAAATCAGGAAAAACGGTTATGTTGATCAAGTCAAATGGGCGGAGTTGAGTCAATTAGTTAGAATTGGTCCACATTGTATTAATGAGTCGGTTAGTGAGTTTGTGGGTTAGTGGGAGCGGGGCAAGCTAAGTGTGCCCTATTTATATGTAATAAGAGGGAATTTTTGGGGTTGTTGCTATTATTTCTATTGTCAGTCGAGTAGAGAGTATGTTGTCAGAGCTTGTTTTGGGTTTGTAATGAAGCATTATGCTATGTTTGTCGAAGCTATTTTGAAGAAGCCGAGTCGTTGATCTGCACGTTGTGTGCGCATATCCTTTGTAGGTCAAGAATAAATTTGTAATCCATAAACCGAAGTGCTTATTTGACTGCGACTCGTAATAAAAGACAAGTGCTTTCTTGGTTTCTCCCAGGATGGGCTTCCATGTTAAAACATGGTGTTCTTATGTGATGTGATATGTGTTTCTTTCCTCTGTTGATTGATTAGATGAGTGCATGTTTACAATATAAATGATATGAATATGAAATATAATATGCATGTGAATCTGGTGATGTCATGGGTTTTTTCAAAGTGACTGATGTGCCGAAGATCTGAACTTGTCGATGTTCAGAATAGTTAGTGTATTGGGGTGTTTAATGAATGAATAGTCTGTCAAGTTATTCCCCTTACGCGCTGCAAAAATCTGGTTCTTGTAATTTCCATAGGTACTTTGGGTGAGACTTCATCTTCTCTGCAGGTGTTCCTGAAAGGGATTAAACTCCCTTTCGGATCGGTATCTATGGTGGTAGTGTTTTTTGGTGATTTTTGGAATGTTTGAACCATGTTTGAAGTAAAAGTGTGCCAACGGGATGTGGAAACTATCAAATTGTCTCTAGCAAAAAAAAAAGACCTCCCCTTTGCATCTAGTCATCACTCCTGGCCCCTTATGCAAGTGGGGAATTGACTTAATGCAATTTCGTCCTACATAAATTAAAATCCATAAGTATATCATTGTCACCATCGATTACTTTACAAAATGGGATAATGCAATGCCCACATTGAACAACACTAGAGCCACATCAACCAATTTTTCTTTAACCACATCATCACACGGTTTGGTGTACCCAAAAAATTAGAATCTGATAATGGAAATCATTTTCAAAATAATATTTTCCAATATTATCATTCTTACTGGGGTTCATAAATGAGTTTTCTACTCCTTACTATCTACAAGCCAATGGCCAAATCGAGGCATTCAATAAATTCCTCAAAAATGTGCATCAACAAACAGTCAATAAGAACAAAACCAATTGGCATCACATGTTATTTTTGGCACTAAGGGCCTACAAAATTTTGTTAAGGATGGGACGATATTTACTCATTTTCACCTTGTTCACGGGGTCGAAGAAGTCTTACCCATTGAGTGCCAAATCCCTACTCTTCAAACTGTTGTAGAACTATTACATGGTATGCCATCATTAGAGAAATAATTACTTGCTTTGGAACACCTTGATGAGGAGCATCATTATTCATTATAATAACATGAAGCCATGAATCTACATACCAAATCCCATTACAATCGTCATGTTATCCCTCTCATCTTTCACGAGGGCGATCTTGTTCTTGTTTTCGATGCAAAAAAAAAACCCAGGTCATGGTAAGTTAATCCCCATGTTGAAATAATCCTACATTCTCAAACAATGCTTACCCAAAGGATAATATGTGTTGGGTCATCTCGAAGGAGGCCTTCTAAACAACCCTATCAATGGGTTGGATCTGAATAAATTATTCCCATAGTCACAAGACTAGGACGACCACACGAATGCACAAACATATATCTTAGATAAGTCGCATAGATTGCCAACACCGCCAACCACATGATAGATTTCATGAAACCATCACATATTGGATGAAACCTCCCTCACCATATACATTGTCTCTTTCACTACACACACTATAGACCACATATTTTTCTTTAGCTAAATCGTTTACTAGTTTAAACAAAATGAATGATCAAAATTTTGTTAACTTTACAAATGAATACCAATATATATTGTTACATCTACTTTGCTAATGGCATGAGTCATTGGTTGAAGAATCACGCATTTGTCGCTTGGGCCAATTATACCTTGACACATACCCTCTACCACATAGGTGGATCATGCCTCAATCCATCCATTAATAACCAAGCAGAATACGATGTCATCATTGGATTATTTGTCGATGCCATCAATGGGGGCATTTGACATCTTCACGTCCACCTAGATTATCATCTCCTGGTTGCACAATTTAATATTATTTTTCATGTACATAATCTATGCCTCCTTCGCAAATTCCTGCGAGCTCCTGGTCCAACAATTTGAAACCATTGCATTCATGCATGTCCCTAGGAGTGTTAAATCATTTGTGGATCATATTGCTAACAAAGTCCTATATTTGCACTTATTCCATTGACAATCCATCTGATCAATCAAAGCAAATAAAATTTATATTTTGATCATATTGTAATATTCATCAACTATACATCAACTAAAAGCGTACATCATCACACATACCATCACATACATCATACTGTACATATCAAAAACAATAAGTCGGGAAAGACCACAAAAAGGTGTGTGTGTGTGTGTGTGTGTGTGATGAAGTATAGAATGTACATCAAAACTGTAGCGTCCCCTTCACCCAATCAAACCGTTGGAAGGGGACATTAACTGATTTCGGTATCTCAAATTTCACCCCAAATCCATAATACGAATTTCAACATATAGAACATGTGTGCAAAAACATAAATAAATATGCACAGTGGAAATAAAATCTATCCATACACATCTAACATGAAAATACAAGCATAAACAATACAGAAATTAAATAAAAACGTTTCAAATTCAAATGCATGGGAATACTTATCTTTATCCAACATTAATCCAAGCTATTGGTTGTGTCGGAGTGATTTTCCACCCAACCATAGGCACTATGTTCAGAATATACTCTTTCTGTTGAGAGGCCACCCCCAAGTTGGGCTATGAGGCCACCAGGGAGAAGGAAACACCTACATGATTCTATCTCTTAGCCCACAACTATTTCTTCTCTCTATGATTAGACAATTCTCCTATAGAGCTCTACAATGCTCTGATACCACTCTGTAGCATCCCCTTCACCCAATCCAACCATTAGGAGGGTACATTAACTAATATCGGGCTCTAAAATTTCGCCCCAAAGCCATAATATGAATTTCAACATATAGAACATGTTTGCAAAAACATAAATAAATATGCACAACAAAAATAAACTCTATCCACACACACCTAACATGCACATACAAGCATAAACATTACATGTATTAAATAAAAATGTTTCAGATTCAAATGCATGATAATACTTATCTTTATCCAACGCAAATCCAAGCAACTGGTTGTGTAAGAGCGATTTTCCATCCAACCATAGGCACTTTGTTCAGTATATACTCTTTATGTTGAAAGGCCACCCCCAAGATGGGCTATGAGGCCACTAGGATGAAGGAAACACCTATAGGCTTCTATCTCTCAGCCCATAACCAGTTTTGATCTCTGTTCTTAGCCAAATTCTCCATCAGAGCTCTACAATGGTCTCACTCAGCCACAAAAACCTTGGCTCCCACAATACCTGCACCACAAAACACCCTTCTAAGCTCAGCCATCCCCTTCACCGATCCACGGTTCTATTGGGTGATCCATCTTTCCAGGTGCTTCTAGTGTGTGCATAGAAGAAGACCAATCTGATATGTGTTGCTCTAGAACCATCTATAGCTTCAATTCGAGGCTTCTCCGGCACCTACGAGCAACATAACTCAATGGGTAAGGGTTCCTAGCTTTCCCAACCTCTCTACTCACTTAAACCCATCAATTTTCCCTTCCGAAATTGTATCACCCTCTCCAAATTCGAATTTCTAGGTTAGAAACAGTATGGTATGTTCATGGACAACAATGGAGAGCTCTGCCTAGTGTAGATTTGCATGCAAGAATTAGAAAATGAGGGTTGACTCCAAGGGATATGATAAAATGATGAAAAGAAAACTGGCATGGATTCTAACAGTAGAGGAAATGACTCCTGGCAACTGCAGTTTGACTTCTGTCATGGCAGAACTATCACAAAAGTGCAGTCAACCCCATGCTTCAATAACCGCATGAGGTGACTTTTTCCACCAACCTCACACCTGCATTCAATGATTGGAACATAGTCAAAAAAGGATATATTTGGATTAGTCAAGGCACATGATAGAATTTTTGGGTGAGTTCTAAGGTTGACACTTGGTAGCAAAGGATTTAGTCTCCCATAAACCCTCTTTCCTCTTCCCCTCTGGTGGAATCATAGCCCCTTTGGTGCTCTTTACACTATTTATGCACATAATATTTACATATATTCTAAATCAACATGAAAAACTAACCACATAGTCCAAATAAAAATATATACATCTTACATTCCTATCCATTCACTAGTCGGGCCTTGGCCTTGAGCTCTGCACTAGGAATCTGCACTAGCATATTTACATCATTTACATAATTTTGGTTAAATACATTCCAAGTCAAAACTGGGGTATTACAAAAATCCTCACAGGGAATATATATAAAATAACACCTTATGGCCCTACATCAAAAATCGCCTCCCATAGGCCACATCAATATATATATACAAAAATGGTTCCTCGGCCCATACAAAAATGAGCTCAAAATCTCAACACATCATGGTACATCCCCTATCGATGGAGGAGGAATCCATAGATAATCAATGGGGCACCGCCTCAACTTGAGGTGTTGGTGGTGGTTTTTTTGCTACTATTATTTCTCCTGTTGGTGGCAGCTGGCCTTGTCTCGTTGCTCTCACCCAACAACCTACAACTGCAATCTGATGCATCAATATGTGCCACCTCGATCTCAAACCTACCAGAAGTTGTAAGTATGGAACCATATTCTCATCATCTAGGTTGAAGAACCCACGCTCATTGATCCCATCCATTAGGATTCCCATCCGCCACTCAAGATCCACCAAGGTGGTGGCTGTGGATAACCTCTAGCAATTAAATGATGAAAATGCACGATATATCAGAAATAGCAGAACCCAAAAGGGATTTATTGATCGCAGGACACTTCGAGGGGGGAACCTCCTTTGAGCAAGCTCAATACAAATAACTCGTGGATGCCTTCATTGGCCTCAACACGTACTTATATACTAAGTCTAAGTTAAACAACTATATACTAACAAAGTAAAGAGAAGGGTTGACATGGGTTCCTAACATCCCCTCCCCCTTAGAAAAAGCTTTGATCTCAAAGATTTAGATGTGGAAATTGTTGTCGAATCTGAAGGAGTGGTTCCCATGTAGCATCCTCTGGTTGCATTCCGTGCCACTAAATTAGTACCTATGTGATGGATCGAGAGAGAAGCTGACGAGTGTGCCTATTAAGGATGGCCTTCGGCTCCAAAATGATGGATCCTTCATTATCCAGTTCTGGTAAAACAATTTGTGCTCTGATGTTGGTTCCAAGAACTTTATTTAGACAAGAGACATGAAATACTGGATGAATGCGAGAAGGAGAAGGAAGTTTCAATTTATAAGCAATGGACCCAATCTTCTGAATAACCTTATATGGACCATATAACTTTGGATCCAGCTTATAACACCCTTTGAGTTTCAGGGAGGATTGCTTGTAAGGCTGTAGACGAAGAAAAACCATATCACCTACTTGAAAAGTGCGCTCAGAATGGTGCTGATCGGCTTGTTGTTTCATTCAATTTCTTTCCATGTGAAGATTGTCCTGCAAAATGTGAAGAATCTGATCTCATGTTCAAAGAACCGTGTCAACTTCATATACTAGTGAACTAATGGGGGTGTATGGAAGAAGCACTGGCGGTGCCTGATCATAGACTGCTTCATATGGTGTCATTTTAGATGCAGTGTGGTAGGAGGTATTGTACCACCATTCAGCGAGAGGGAGCCACTTTTCCTACTGATGTTGTTGTTCGGAGGTGAAGCAATGAAGATAAGTTTCCAAACATTTGTTGATAACTTCAGTCTGACCATCTGTTTGTGGGTGATACCCTAAACTCATCTTCAATTTGGTGCCAGTGTGGTGAAATAGTTTTGTCCAAAAATGACTGGTGAAAGTTGCATCGTGATCTGAGACAATGGAAGAAGGGATTCCATGAAGACAGAAGATCTAGTCCAGAAAAATCTGTGCGACTGACAAGGTGGTATAGGGATCGTTGAGGGCACAAAAATGACTATATTTGGAGAGGTGATCAACCACAACCAAAATCATTCTCTTCCCTCCATATTTAGGGAGCCCTTCAATGAAATCCATAGAAATATCTGTCCAAATCCATGTAGGGATGGGAAAGGGTTCGAGCAATCCCAGAAGGAGTGTCATTTCACCCTTGTTGTGCTGGAAAGTATCACATTCAGCCACCATCTGTTGAATTTTCCTTTTCATTCCCTTCCAAAATAAGTTACGTTGTGCCCGCTCATACGTTTTGAAGAACCCAGAGTGCCTTGCCGATGGAGAAGCATGGAGTTCATAGAAGACAGCCTGTTGAAGATCTGTGCTTTGGGGAAGCACCGGACGACCCTTGTATCTCAGGGAAGCACCATCCCAAGAGTAATGCAGTGCAACAGAAGGATTTTTCTCCAACCGTTGGATGATTTGAGATAATGAGAAGTCATTGGCATATCCATGTTGAACAGATTGCAACCAATTTGGAACAGGCATAGAAATAGATGAAAGAGAAATGTGGTCATCAAACGTGCGAGAAAGAGAATCCACCACAAGATTGACCTTACCCTTCTTGTAAGTGATCTCATAGTCATAACCCGTGAGTTTTCTAACCCATTTATGTTGTGCTGGGGAGAAGACCCATTGTTCCATGAAATATTTCAGACTCTGGTGATCAGTCTTGATGCATAAATGATTCCCTAATAGGTATGGCCGCCACTTCTGTACTACACGCAAAATAGCCATCATTTCCCTCTCATATGTAGAGGTGACTAAATTCTTGCTAGAAAGCGATTTGCTGGTTAACGCAATGGGATGTTCATCTTGAAGGAGAACAACACCAAGTCCATTGTCGCAAAAATCACTCTCAATAATGAAGGGCTTGGAAAAAATCGGGCATAGCTAGAACAGGTGTAGTACACATAGCTTGTTTCAGTTTGTCAAATGCACACTCAGTAGCATGTGTCCATGTAAAAGCATCATTTTTCAATAGAGCGGTTCATGGAGCTGCAATCTTGTTGTAATCCTTGACAAACTTGTGGTAGTAGCCAGTCAATCCCAAAAAACCATGAAGGCTCTTGAGTGTCTGAGGATGTGGCCAATTTTTCATGAAATCTCTTTTGGAAGGACCCACACGAACCCCTTGTGCTGAAATAATATGCCCTATATACTCTACTTCCTCCTGTCCAAAAACACCTTTAGGTTGTTTGGCATGGAGATGATGATCAGAGAAAAATTGCAGTAAAAGATCCAAATGTTGGAGATATTCAGCCCATGTTTTACTATAGATGAGGACATCATCAAAGAACACCAAAATGAATTTCCGCAAGTAGGGCCGGAATATTTTATTCATCAATTCCTTGAATGTGCAAGGATCATTAGTGAGGCCAAATGGCATGACCAAAAACTCATAGTGGCCATCATGTGTGCGAAAAGTTGTTTTAGGTATATTGTCCTCATGAACCCGAATTTGGTGATACCCAGAACGAAGATCCAACTTGGAGAAAAAATGAGCACCATGAAGCTCATCAACAACAGGAATTGGAAACTTATCCTTGCTTGTGAGGTGATTAAGTGCTCGGAATTCAATGCAGAGGTGCCATGACCCATATTTTTTTCAGACAATAAGAACTGGTGAAGAAAAGGAACTAGTACTAGGGCGAATAATACCTTGCTTCAGTAAGTCCCGAACAAGCATCTCTATCTCTATCTTTTGGTGAAATGGGTAGTGATAAGGCCTAATGTTGGGAGGAACGCTTCCAAGAAGGAGATGAATACGATGGTCCTCTAGTCTTGAAGGTGGAAATCCCACTGGTTCAGCAAAGACACATGCATATATATCCAAAATTTGTTGTAGATCCAAAGGAGTAGTGGAGACCATTGATGGGTGCATCTGAATGGAATGGAGTTGAGCGATGACACCATGTGTATTCTTCTTAAGGATATTTTCCATGCGATGTGAATTGATGATGCTGAGAGACCCTAGTTGTAAGCCCTTCAATTTGTTTTTTTCCCATTGAATGAAAACTCCATCCAAAGTTCAACAAAATCCCATAAGATGGGGCCAAGTGTGTGTAACCATTGAGCGCCCAAAACCACATCACATCCACCTAAGGGAAAAGAAAACATGTCGGAGTGTAGGTTATAATATCCAACAGAGATACTCACATTGAGACACTTCCCCTTACAAGGTAAGGTGACCCCATTGTCAATCATGACTTCAAAACTGGAGCAAGGATGGACAAAAGAATCAGCTTGTTTGGTGATCTGAGGGTCAATGAAGTTATGAATGATACCAGAATCAATGAGTATTGTAAAAGGGAGCTTCTTGAAGTAACCCTTGACACGCATTATTTGGGGGGTGGTGACTCCAGCTAAAGCATGGAGAGATATCTCTGGGTGGTCTTCCTGAGAAGGGAGGTCAACAGGAGGCTGCTCAATGTCGACCGAATCATCTACTGTATCCTGAGATTCTTCAAAAATGTTAGTTGCAGGCAGAGAATCCAAATCCAAGAGATAGAGCATTTGCTCGACACATCTATGTCCCCGAGTGAATTTCTCATCACAATTATAACAAAGCCCTTATTCTCTACGTGCTTGCATCTCTTCCTCAGACAAATGCTTGATAGGAGTTTCTCTAGGAGCTGGCGTGATGGGAGGTCATTGGGAAACCATATTTTTTAATGGAAAAAAGTGTATTTGGAGCGTTGTTGGGATGTGATAATATCCTCCACCAACGTATCCAACCCTAGGGCTTCCATCATTGTGCTAGGACAGAACATTTTAACCTCAGATCGGATTGCATCCTTCAGACCACTAACAAAACAACTCCTGTAGAATTCATCAGGCAATCCTTCTGTTTGATTGGTCAGTTTCTCAAACTCTATCTAATACTCTCTCACAGTGCCAATTTGGAGAAGTTTAGTGAGTGCTCCTATGAATTCATCAAAAGCACTAGGACCAAATCGGTGCAAAAGGAGTTGGCAAAAATTTGTCCATTTTGGCTCTTCATGAGCCTTGATGTACCAACGGAACCATTGAAGGGCTTCATGTTCCAAATGAAAGGATGCAAGTGGAACTTTGTTTACATCAAAAGTATTATGCAAACTGAAATATTGTTCTGCCCAATAGATCCATCCAGTCGGATCATCACCATTGAAGCGAGGAAAATCAAGATTCTTCCCATGAAAATTGTTGGAAGAAGAGAACCCAATGTTTGTAGAAGACTCTAGCTGTCGTTTATTGTTCATGGTTGAATGTTGAAGATGGAGGCCTAGAATTTTTTCATCCAGATCTTGGAGTTTGGTCTCGAGGGCTGCAAGTTCTTCCTCCATGTTTTTTGTTCCTGTGCGGGGTGACAACCATAACCAAGAATTTTATTTATTTATTTATTTATTTTAGAATGGGTAGAAAAACAAAAACATAATTTTCTTTAGTAAAGGAAAATTTGGATTTGGGAAAAAATTTGATGGGTAATTAGGGTTTGACTAGGTTTTGGACACTTTCTAATGGACAAGGAAGCAAAAAATGGGGATTTATAAGTGAGGTGAAAGAATGGGAAAATTTGTCCAATAGGGACAAAGAAGCAGAAATAGGAAATGAACACTGTGGCAAAATTTGAAGGCAATTGGGTGAAAATCGAAGAAGTTATGGCAAACCCTAAAAATAGACAGATGTGGGATTTCTAGCTTTGGGAAGTGGAATTTGGGATAGGGTCCTTAGGAAGGAAATATGCAGAATGGAAGTGCAGGGGTTCTAGTGAATTTTCAAGGGACACAGAGCTAAAGCAAAGAAGATATGACAAAAAAACAGATTACAGGTATTTGTTTTCCGGAATTGATCTGCAACGGCTTTGGACAAATGTAATCTGCTATTTATCAGTTGGAAATAGATATGGAACCCGGGTATGCTCGGATTCCTAAAGCTTCAGGGGAATAACTCGGATACCAATGTTGTCTAACGGCTTGTGTATTGGGGCAGTACCCCTCACTCCATGACTCAGGTAAAACTGATAACCGCTTTGCCATAAACGACAGCTCTTGGTTTACCTCACGGGTGGGAACTAGTCAATCAGGTAGGGGTTGTTTCCCTTTTCGTTGGAAGGTCCTCTCAATGGGAAGCTACTTCGGGGTTCCTATGGTACTTCTCACAATGTTTTAGGGCTATGCTCAGGTACTTCCCACAATTAAGCGGATAGGGATTATTCCCAAATTCGAACCTGCAATTGAAAGGAACAATACATATGCAAGAAAAACAACTACTGCAATAATCACAGCGCCTGGAAGCCACTGCGAAAAACAAATTGCCAGAAATTCCACCCAGTGAGCCCAAGAAAGCGCTCTGATACTAGATGTGGAGAACCTCTAGCAATTAAATGATGAAAATGCACGATATATCAGAAATAACAAAACACGGAAGGGATTTATCGATCGCAAGCCACTTCGAGGGGAAAACATCCTTTGAGAAAGCTCAATACAAATAACTCATGGATGTCTTGATTGGCCTCAACACGTACTTATATACTAAGTCTAAGCTAAACAACTATTACTCCTCATGAATGTGGGATAATACAATATACTCACAGGATGACTTACAAAGCATATGCGTACAACAACAATATATTAACAATGTGGGATAGTACAATATACTCACGGGACGACTTACAAAGCATATGCGTCCAACAACAATATACTAACAAAGTAAAGAGAAGGGTTGACACGGGTTCCTAACAGTGTTGAAGTCCACTCCTACAAGACCACCTCCACCTATCGGGCCCTAACCACTTACTAGTCCACCCTCGCCTATTGGGACCTCACCCTCCCGACGGTGCTGCTGAAGAGGATCCTGTGCAGGGGGCAGGCTAGCTGCCATACGCACCCCAAGAGGCCTCAGAGGTCCAATATCTGCATCAAACACAATGCAGAGTGAGTCTCATATATACATAACCATACAAAACATACACATGTGAAAATGGAAGCAAAAATGTATATAAACATAACCATGATACTCACCTTATGCATCCCAACCATCATGCCCAAGTGGGGGAGAATCATGATCATAGGGGTAATCCATCCCACTCCATGGATACTGTTCGATCGTGCTAATCCTTTGTCTCCATACCAATATATAGTGGAGAGTGAACACATGCCCCACCTCTCCACCACCCGATATGGGCATCACTATTCCCCAAAAAATTATTCAGGGCTCCCTCGGAGGCACCGCCATAGCTAGATGGAGAGAGGGAATCCACTCAAAGAAATAATAGCATAAGATTCTCCCATAGGTGAATACCCCATGGCCCTCATGACCTTGGTCATCAGGGCATGCATGTTGGTCAACAAGAAGTGTGCCCAAGCAACCCGGGGCCCTTCCCAAAACTCACTCCACTAAAAGGAACTACCCATAATATATCCTATGGGTCCCGAAGACCCATAACACCCTAAGTACAACAATTGTAACCACCCTCCCAATCATATCCTCGAAAGAAGACACAAGGATTTCCTCACCATTCTTTGCACCTTGTCGACTACCACAGTATTGGGCAACCAACTGATCAATAATTCGATGAACTCCCAGCGATGAGTGGGACTCATCCTGGATCCCTCACACTAGTATCCATGTCTGGAAATATATGTCTTGGCGCTCAAGAGTCAACCTCTCATCACCAATAACAAAACAACTATGATGGTGGTCCAACCTCCCCAACAAATCTCACATGAGATCATTTCTGATCGTCCTCAATAGTGCATTACAGTGGCATTGGCACCACACAATCACCTTGACTACTCGCAAAGCAACCTACAACCACATACCAAGTTAGGGAAGCATGTAAATACTCGAACAAAAACCCAAAAATGCATACAGAATCATATGAATTTTATCTCAAAATTCCTACATAACCACGTGATCCCATCAGTGTAACCTGCACGGTTTACCCATGTGGGACACAAGTGTCCCTGGTTGCGCAACTATGCGGGTAGAGGCCTCTCATCCGCGTGGATAAACCATGTGGAAGATGCACAACCACGCAATTTTCCCATGAACATTTGCATGTTTAAGATGCACATACAAGCCATATATCTCATGCATGCTGCACGACTATTGAAGGAACCATCACGCAATTCTACATGGCGATTCCTTCAAAAGTCATGCGAATAGTCGAAAAGCCCTTCAATCGGTTGTAGGGCTCATTAGGGGTCCTAACTAAAAATCACTCCGTTAAAAAGAAAGAGCTTGACACGATGGCTTACCTACAACTCTCAAAATTGAAATCCACCAATCCAATCTCCCAAAAACAACAAAAATGCTCCTAGGGCATCTGAAGCTAGAAGGGTGAAAATGATTTCAAAATGTAGGCTCCACCCTTCTTTATAGGCCAAATTGTTCAATTTTCAATAGCCTCATTTTGGATATACATAGCTCTATTTGATAAACCGTCAACACCACCACAAATAGGACATGATCTCCTCAGCATGGTACCGTCTATTGTTTCCCCTGAAACTTCAATTAGGACTCAATTTTTTACCATTCCTCCAGGTACATTAAGTTTCCTACCAATTATTATTGCATTGTCAGATTTCTTATCATGAACACTACTATGCTTATTATTTGCTTCACATGTGTAGGATTTTTTCCAGGAAACAGTTTTCCCCTCATCAAACGATGCACGGGCCCCACCCATATATATATGTGTGTGTGTGTGTGTGTGTGTATCATCTCGACCATGCATATAGGAAACATATTCCCTCGATTTACATTGCACTTATCTAGTTACCCCACTAATATCCTTAAGGCCCTCATCCCCCAATAAAAACGATCACCACTTACAATGTTGTACTTGGGCGATAACATGATCCCCCATGGGTGTGTGCATCATTACAACCCCCTTCCATTTTGACACCCATGATGTTAAACTATTAAGTCCATGGAATTTGATAATTCACCGAGTTTTGCAAGTAACACCATAATTTATCTTATTACATCTCATTGATTCCCCTCTCAGATTCCCCGACATAGGTTATGATCAGATTCACAAACAACCTCTCATCCCCATCATGATCAGTAGACCATTTGTGTTTCTCTCTATATCATCAACCTTTGAGAAGACAATAAAAGGGACCCCACCCTCTGAACACACCAATATCATTCAATCATCCTCAAAGGGACACTCTGCATGGTATATATTCATTAAGCACGCATCTTCTCATTTGTACAAAAATCCCATATAATTATTTTAATGTAAATTGGTTCCCTGATTCAGTCACATGGGAACCCCACCACATTATATTATTCATTTGGTAGCACCCCATGGTTACCCTTAATAAACATACTTGTGTCCATAGCGCATCAACACCTTCAATTTTATCATCTAAATCCAATACCCAATTATTAACCATCATATGGAAAAAATCAACTCGCAAGATGTTCACCTTCATTACACCCTGCATTACCGTTTGAAGAATGTTGTTGTACACCAACAACCTAGCCTAATCCAATCAAGGGAAGTCATGAGTCCAACGCTTATGTCTTGTTTAAGTTCTATCATTCTCCCAATTGGTTACAAAGTGTTTTTAGTTCTCGTGGTGAGACCATCATCTTACCATCCACTTTAGCTCTCATTGAAATTAGATCACCTCATTCTAAGAGTTAAGGTAGTTATGATTGTACCTTGGGTTCCCTTCTCATCAAAATAAGGGTTCACCTTAGACTGAACAAAGAAATTCATTAGTATTCTCTTCCTCATTAGTCTCCCCTATGTTCAACATCAACAAGTTTATCGCATCAGGGGGAGTCATATGTTTCAACAGTTACAGTGTTCACAATTATAGTTAAATACAATTGTCAATATAACATACACAAGTTGTCCAACCGGCGGGTTCAACAGCTTCTCTCCTCTTGCATCATCAATGTTATCAGTAGTCCAAGACACATTTACTCATGATGAGATCAAATCCACCTTCATCCTTTTGTTTACCAATTTATAGAGTCAACCCTTTAGTCTCGTCTTCTTATAATACAGTTTGACAAAATTTCACGAGCATGGGGATGCATGTCTCGTTTGTATAAACAATCATTTTTTATGTGTCACCTATCAGTTTCCTACTTCAACAGTCATCACTAACATCCTCCCTATGGGTAGTCCTTTACTCTCAATGAGTTTTAAGGCCTCACTATCAACTATGTTGGAAATGTAGTCAAGAGCTTTGAGAACAAAGATTTGGTAGATGTAAAACAAATCTCAATGAGTTTTAAGGCCTCACTATCAACTATCTTGGAAATGTAGTCAAAAGCTTTGAGAACAAAGATTTGGTAGATGTAAAACAAATCTCAATGAGTTTTAAGGCCTCACTATCAACTATCTTGCAAATGTAGTCAAGAGCTTCGAGAACAAAGATTTTGTAAATGACAAATGGAACCAAAGCTTAACATGATTCCTACTTTTTTAGATGGAGTTTGTGAATTTTATGGATGAAGACCTATAAACATTTGAAGTTAGTTAGCTAGGAATTGAGTTAATGCATAAGTAGGGTCTCCAATAGCACTAACAATGTGTTTGAGAGGGTGATCTTTCTTGTGGATTTTAAGTTACCCATATATTTTAGAGGGTTGAGGAGTTATGAGGGATAAGATATTTTTTTATGGGTCCAAGGAGGAATAGGTTTAGTTAGTGATTTCGTTATAGGATTCAAGAGAGGTTTATATGAAAATAAGAAAGATTATCAAGTAATTTAGCTTCATATGCAAAAGTTTTCATTAGTACATTCACTTTACATTTATCATCTTTTGGAATAATGATATCAAAGTTAGCATTAAGCCAAGAAAGGGCTTTAAATTCTTTTTAAGATAGGTTGGGTTTGGAAAGTTTCACATGATAAATAATCCAACCATAATCTTGTCTATTCTATGTGTCTTCATAAGTGAGAAGGTGATGAAAAGACTCAATACCAAAGGCTATCTTCAATAGGAATGAGACAAAGGGTGATAATATATAAAACCCTTTTTGAAAAAGTTAGATGGTGGGCAAGTCCATATCAAGGGAGGATATATTAATGATAGTAGAAGTAAAATATCTAGATATGGATGGGAAAGGTTCAAGGGTGGGTAGGTAAGCATAATGAAAGCAATGGGAAAGGAGGCGACATAAAAAAAAATTGGGTTACAATTAAGATTTGATCTCAAATTTATAAAATTTATAATGTTCTTGTTGAGGTCAAAGGCTAAATTAAATGTATTGTTGAATATAGAACTTGAATTAAGAATTGACTTAGATAATGTGATTTTTATATGCTTGTATTTTCTCTACTTTCCAATTTATGTGCAACATTTTATAAGACAATGTGAACTCACCTCTTACTTCTACCGTTTCTACTTCTAGGGGATCTTTTGCAAAATGAACATTAGCAAAGACCTACATTTCACAAAAACATTATTAAAAAATAACAATGATTTCAATGCTTTGAAAATATGTTTCTTGATAATCATCTCAAATAATAAAGGGTTGAAGTTTAATAGCTAGGAATCAAGCTAATGCATAAGTAGGGGCTCCAATAGCACTAAAAATGGATTCAAGAAGGTTATCTTTCTTGTGGATTTTAGGTTGCCCATATATTTTAGAGGGTTGAGGAGTTATGAGGGATAAGACATTTTTTTAAAGGGTTCAAGGAGGAAGAATTTCAGTCATGATGAAATTCAAAAGGCTTTTATGAAGAAAACAAAAGAATATCAAGTATTTAAGCTTCATATTCAAAAGTGTTCATTAATACATTCACATTACATTTGTCATCTTTCAAATAATGACATCAAGATTATCTTTAAGCCCAAAAAGGACTCAAAATTCTTAATTTGGAGAGGTTAGGTTTGGGATGTTTCACATAACAAATAATCTAAGCACAATCATGCTTATGCTTATACTCAATGGACCAAAGAATATCCTCAATAGGAATTAGATAAGGGGCAATAACATGATAAAAACCCTCTTTTGAAAAAGTTATAGAAAAAAAGAATATAATAATGACCATAGAAGTATTGGATCTAAATGTGGATAGGTAAGGTTCAACAATGGGTAGGAGCATGATGAGAAAGGGAAAGGAGGATACCTCAATTTAGGTTATGATTAACATTTGATCTTGAACTTATAATGTTATTGTTAAGGTTAGAGCCTAAATTGAAATCATTATTGAAGATAGAACTTGAATTAAGAATTAAATTAGATAGCATGTTTTTTATATGCATCTTAAATCCGTATCTATCAAGCACCAAGAGGGATCTAATTTTTTGAGGTTTATTTCTTTCTTTAAATTTAAACTCAAAAAATTTGATCTCTCTTGATTGATAGATCCAAGTTTAAGTTTTAAATTTGAGCCAACATGAATTTTTTTAATTATTTTTATCACTTTTAAACATGGATATAACGTTACATGTGGCATTACATCTAATAAAACATAAAAAGTGATAAAAACATCTCTCCCATACTAGGTTGTAGAACACCTCATTTCACTTGGTACAACAAATACTCATGTGAATTATAATATTATTCCAAACATAACCTACACTGAGTAGCATTCCAAACCTAAAATGATACCCTAAAAATCAAATACTACAGAAATGAACTACGCGCACAAATTTTATATCAAATAATACTAATCAAACAAACAAACACACAACTGCACAACTAATCAAGACTGGGTTTTCATTGATGAACACAGAGATGGCATAGCGGTGTGATCTTGTCCATATGATATTTAAAGTCTACTTAGTTTCTGTTCTTGGATACAGTCTTATGGGCTGGATAATATTATAACCACTTTTGAACTTTTGTTACAGCACCATCTGAGTATTGCATTTTCTCTTATTTTAAAATGGAAACTATGTTTTTTTTCTAAATACTAGCTATAACATGAGATAACTATGTTTTTTTCTAAATACTAGCTATAACATGAGATAACTGGCCATCAAATTACCTTCATTCTGGTCATCTTTTGACCACTAATCCGGCTCAATTCCAATCAGACTGATCCAAATTTGACAAATATACAATAGTTAGAACCCTAGAATAATTCGGGATCTACTCTATAACAATAACCAAGGATACACATCTATGGCTATGGGAGGCCATGCAAAACGTCAAAAACCAGATATCAGAATAGTTTATTACAATCACAGATTTAACTCCCCGACCTCATTTCTTAGCAGCAGGCGCCGCTTTCTTAGGCTTGGGAGGGCCAACCCTTTTTACAGGCTTCTTGGAAGGTGCCGCTTTTTTAGCAGGTGCTACCCTTTTAGCCAGCGCTGCTACCTTCTCTACCTTCTTAGAGGCCGCTGCAGGCTTCGGCTTTGGGACCTTCGGAGCCTTGGCTACTTTAGCAGGGGCTTTAACAGGCTTGGAAACCTTCTTAGGCGCTGCCTTGGGCTTAGCTGCGGGCTTCTTGGCGGGAGCTTTAGGCTTCACAGGCTTGGCAGCCTTGGGCTTCACAGGCTTCTTTAGCTGCTCAGAAAGCTTGAAGGAGTTCTTGACCTTGGTAAGCTTGCCAGATTTGGCAAGATTTCTCAGCTGAACTGTTAGCAGCTTCTTGAAATTGGAAGGGAGTTGGTACTTGCTGCCGATATAGGCTGCTATGGCATACTGGCTGGAGCCGGTTCTCTCCTTCAAAGAAGTAATCGCTTCCGTGCTCATCTGCAAAAAAAACGAAAAAATGAAACCGCTGCGTTCAAAATCTAAATATGAGAAAAAGAAAACATCAGAGGCGAAGAATCGAAACCTGGAGATATGTAGGATGAGAAGGTGGCGGTTTCGATCCCTTGGAAGCCCTCGGCTTCTTTTCCTTCACGACATTGTTGGCTACAGGCTCTGCGGTTGTCTCAGCTGAAACCATTGTTTATGCCACCAAATTGCTCAAGAACTACAATAAAATAGATACCCAAGAAAAGAAAATACGAGATCTTGGCAACTAAATCGATCACGCGCGGGTAATATCGAGGTAACAACCGATCCGATGGTAGATAATGAATTGTTAATGCTGCTCATATATACAGGGGAAGCCGAGGATAAGTAGAGATAATCACCGGCGCCCGCGGGAAGTCAACGGCTCATTTTTCCGCCATGCAGTTGATCCGACGGTCGTGAGTGGCCCGGCTATGCTCCCACGGATTGACTATTCAAAGTGGGATTCGTTCTCGGCCAACGAAATGCTCTATTTAATAAATTTTAATGTATTTAATTAATAATTTTTTAAATGGTGAAATGTCCACTAAACACTAAACACCTGGAAAAACTTTGTATAATTTAAATTTTATGTTTTTGCACCGAGTGAAACGAACGTTATAACGTTAGTAACAAAATAATTAAAAAAATTCATGTCGACTCATAAAATAAAAAATCATGGAAAATATTTTTAAAAAAAATACCTATTGGTTCATAAAATAAAATATTATGAAAAATAATTAAAAAATAGATGTTAGTTTATAAAATAAAAACTTAAAACTTAAACCCGGATCTATCAATCAAGAAAGATCAAATTTCTTGAGTTTAAATTTAAAAAAAGAAATACACCTCAAGAAATTGGATCCCTCTCAGTGCTTGATAGATACGAGTTTAAGATGGATCTATGCTGGTTTATGATGAGATTTTAGAGTACGGATCCAAACATTAATCATTAGATGTAGCTTGGATGGTTGGGAATTAAATGTAGCTTGGATGGTTGGGAGGAATGATTGTTACGATGTAGCTTGGATGGTTGGGAGGAATGATTGTTACCCTCCCCACCGAGATTCTATTTGACATGATGCTCTTGTTGAGCCCCTATGTATTGACTATGTAATGGTTTGACTAAACATGTGACTCTCACCATACCTTGATTCTCCGGAATAACAGGTTTAGCATACCCTTGAAAAGAAAAGAAAAAGGATAGAAAAGTTGAGTTTCTCAATTCTTTGAAGGCAATTCTTCTTGCTCTTCAACTTTTTTATAATTTAAATTTAATATTTTCTTATAATCTAAATTATTTCACTAGAAACCTTGAAACATATAAGTTAACGCTTTGACGTACCAAAGAATGCACTACTTGTCGAAACCCTCGTTCACTTGCCTTCCTTTGTTCAAGCCTATGTCTGATGGCCCATCGGATGAAAATCCAGGAGGGAACGTCATCCCCTCAGCGGTGGTGGCATTCCAAGCTCTTGTTAGCTCCCTCAAGAAGCAGTGAACAAAGCCTTCTCTCTTGAAATTTGTCAAGCGCATCTCTAGCATTCCTTAAATTTCACTTCCTCATTCGACATCTCATTTGAAAGCTTGCATTAATGGAGCACGGATTGATAGGTCAATTCATGAGGCTCTGGCCCTCTCCTCACTTCATGGAAAAATGGCTAGCGAAAAATTGGATAGTTCTCATTAACAGCAAAATGAACTTCTTCTTCTACGGCAAAGGTTATTACACCTTCCCTTTTGAATTAAAAGAAGACAGAGACCTGATATTCAGAAACAACCCCTACTTCATGGTCTCCAGGGGCATGTACCTGAACAAGTGGACTCTGGACTTTGACCCAAAACTAGATGTTCTTTTTGCTATACCGATTTGGATTCGGCTACCACATCTCACACTTCACTGCTGGGATGATGAATCTTTGAAAATGATAGGGAATGCAATCAGAAAGTACATAGACAGATCTATGAAAGAATTTGTGTAGAGGTGGATTTGGAGAAGGGGCTTCAAGAAGTAATCAAAATTTCACTAGATAACTATAGTCATTTACAGAAGATGGATTATGAA
Organism: Larix kaempferi; assembly: GCA_027924585.1. Taxonomy (NCBI): domain Eukaryota; kingdom Viridiplantae; phylum Streptophyta; class Pinopsida; order Pinales; family Pinaceae; genus Larix; species Larix kaempferi. The sequence goes on from BSBM01001646.1 coordinate 18,549,720, forward strand.
AATTTTGCCATGAATACATGCATTTCACCAAGCACTGCCCCAAAGCTCCTCAAGTCACTCCTCGAGCTGAAAGAGGGGAACAATGGAAAACTGTAAAAAAAAATTGGTGCTCCTCCCCAAGTGCTCTCCCAAGCACCCTCCCCTTCTCTACCAGTTGCCTCTATGCCTTCCTCCTCTAAACCCTTTAAAGCTTCTCCAAACTACAACAAATTTGAAGCCTTGTCCCTTCTCAATGAAAATGTCGACCCCCTTTATTCTCCTTGCCAACACCCCCACCTCAGGTTGCCCCTAAACCCACCTCAATACCCTTTCCTCCCTCTTCCCCCCCTCTGGAGCCTCCTGAAAAATCTCTTCCCTTGTGTGTTATCACACATCACAAAGCTCTCCTCCTAGAAGAGGAAGAATTAGAAGAGGAAAAATTTCCAAAGAAACAAGGAAGGAAAACCTTGAAGGAGAAAAGAGAGGAAGCAACAAACAAAGAAAAAAAATAGGATTGCAAGCAACGATAGAAAACAATATGACATGAAGCTATAAGCACATAGTTTTAAAGAGCCCAATGGTCCAAAAATAAAAGGCAAAGGGATGCCACCAAGCAAATAGTCAAATAATGAAGTTGGTTTCTTGGGATTGCAGTGGACTTGAGAACAATAATAAAATAGAAGAAGTCGGGCATTTAATGAAAACAGGAAAACCTAATGTCCTACTAATCCAGGAGACAAAATTACAAGAAAACTAAGCAATTGAAGTAAGCAAGAGATTTTGGAAGGACAATGAATGTGTTGCAATCAATTCGATAGGAGCATATGGAGGCTTATGCACATTCTAGGACAAGAAAGCTCTGGAGATGCATCATCACTTAAAGACTCTACATTGGTTATATGTAGATCTTGAATGCAAAATAACAAGTAAGCATTTCAAAATTTTGAACACTTATGTCCCAATGAACTACAAGGAGAAAAAGGAATGTTGGGAAATGATCTCAGATTTGAAAATAACATGGATACAAAATGTTGCATCTTGGCAAGGGAATTCAACATGGTTATTTTGCAAGAAGAAAAACATGGAGGAAACCTAGTTTGTGATGCATCCCAGGAGGTAGTAGAAGATCCAATGGTGGAAAGGGCTTTGTTCAATATCAAACCTAAAAAAGGAAAGTGCATTTTGTCAAATAAAATGAAAGGTAGTGGATACATAGCTGCTAGATTAGATTGATTTCTCATTCATGGCAACTATTTAAAAGAATAATAGGACATGTATACTCATATCATACCCTCGACAGCTTTAGATCATATGCTTATCTCTCTCATAATGAAGGACAAAGAAAACTATGGACCACTACCCTTCAGGTTTAACCCTCTCTGGCTACAAAGCATGGATGCAAGAGAGATAATAAATAATACATGAAAAGAAAGGATCAATGGATCCCCTAGTTTTATTTGGGAAACTCGGTTGCGGTAGACCAAAATTGTACTAAAATCATGGGATAAGACTACTTATAAGGAACCCACGATAGAGAGGAAAGATCTACAAAAACAACTAGACTCAATCCAAACAAGAATGAAGAGCAGAGTACAACACAACAACTTCTTGAAGAAGAAAAGCAAATCTACAACAAATTATTCTAGGCTCACCACAAGGAAGAGATGTATTGGAGGCTCAAATCGTGTAGTCTATGGCTAAGGGAAGGAGATAGGAACACCTCTTGTTTCCACAAGCAGGCAAAATCAAGAGGGTTTTGTAATAATGTCAAGGAGATATGTATGGAGACTAGTGATAAATTATTTGACCATGAAGATATTAAAAAAGAGGTGCATTGTCATTTTAAAAAGCTTCTAAGTGAAGAGGAGGAAGCACACTTGACAAGCACCGAGGCTCTACTTAACTTGGTTCCTACCCTAATCAATAGTGGAGAAAATACTAAACTAGACAAAGAAATAAGGGAGGTTGACATTTTGGCGACAATTCAGGACCTACAGCCAAATGAAGCGCCAATGCCATATGGCTTTTCTATCTCCTTCTACAATGTTGGGATATCATTAAAAAATATTTTTGTTGGATGTTGCGTTGGGTGGAAGCGAAATATAAGGTGGGGCGCAACACCAACTCTACATTTTTGGCATTAGTCCCAAAGGAAAAAAACCCAACTAACTTCACCAAATTCAGGCCTATATCTCTATGCAACGCATCTTACAAAATAATAACCAAAGTTCTTGTAAACCACATGAAAATAGTCCTTCCCTTTGAAAATCAAGGGAGATTCATACAAGGCAGAAAAATAGTTGACAACATTCTCTTGGTCTAGGAGGTGATCCACTCTAGAGGAAGGAGAAAGTATTCATCATCAAGATGGATATGTCTAACACTTTTGATCGGGTAAGGCGCTCCTTTCTTTTCGATGCTCTCAGTAAATTTTCCATCTCTAACAAATTTGTAACTCTTATCAAGGCCTGTATGTGAAGTCCTTGGATTGTGCCTCTTGTAAATGGAAGATCAATAGGATTCTTTCAAAGTAGTAGATGAATCCAACAAATATTCCCTCTCTCTCCCTTTGTATACATTATGATGGCGAACTCCTTTAGTAGGCTATTGAAACAAGAAAGGTAGAAAGGTAAACTTCCAGGAATCTCAATCTCGCGAGGAGTCAAGGAAATAAATCATTCTCAATTCACAGATGATACTCTGTTAATGGGAGGATATTCCTCAATTATTGATGCTCATTTAAGGCAGCCTTAGATATCTTCACAAATGCCTCAGTAGGATGTATAAATAAACAAAAAAATCAGTTATATGGATGGAACATTTTAGCAGGTGGTTATGAACTCATGCATGTATCCTAGAATTATCCTTTGAAACAAGTTGGTAATCCTTAGGAATACCTATTCTCCTAGCGGTCGCTAAAGCTTCATATTGGAATAGCATTAAAGATAAGATCAAGAAAATGATAAATTAACGGGGGGCAATATGGTTAAACCCATCTATGAACATATCATAAACAATCTCATTAAATCTGTGTCTTTGCTAGCTATGGTTTTCTGCTTCTGTGTGCTTTGGCACAACCATGGGTTCTCCTCCAAATGCGGGTCTGGAGGATTCTTCTTCCTTTGACGCTCACTTCAAAAGGGATTTATATGCAACTCAAGCCTCGGGGGTTAAGTCTGTTTCGAATCAAGACTCTAGATTTATCAAACTCGCTTTAGCGTCGAAAGTCAAGTTGTCCTCTTTTTCGGCTAAAAACAAACTAGTTGCTCTCATGGAGAAAGGTTTGATCGGTCATTTCATGGGCATTTGTCCCTCTCCAAAATCCTCCGAGGTATGGCTAGATATGAACTGGTAACCGGTTATCTAAGGTGAGGTAATCCAAAAATTCTGTGGCAGGGTTTTTTTTTTGTCTTTCTTTTTTAATTCAAAGAAGATAAGGATATGATTTTCAGGAATGGACCTTACTTTATGGGGCTGAGAGGAATGTATTTGAACCATTGGAATGCTTCATTTGACCTGGAAAAGGATATCCCTTCGGTTGTCCCTATCTAGGTAAATATCCCTCACTTTCCTCTTCACTGTTGGGGGGATGAGGATCTAAAGGCCATAGGGAATGCTCTCGGGAAATATATAGACCGAACTGAGCCAAAACCTCCTCTTTTCTCTTGTGCTAGAATATGCGTTGAAGTTGACTTGGAAAAGGATATCCCATAGGAGATTAACCTATCAATGGAAGGATGGAATCATCTACAGAAATTCGATTATGAGAAAAATCATTTTAAGTGCAAGATTTGTCACGAGTATGGGCATTTCACCAAATTGTGTGCCAAAAAGAAGGTGTTGGATGAAGAAGCAGGCAAGGATGGAGAATGGAATATGGTCCATAAAAGAGGGAAGAAGGGGCCTCCTAGACTGGCCCAGTCTCCCCCCCCCCAATTGGAGGCCCCTACCAAAACAAGTTCCAGGCTCTGGCTATCCAAGTGGAAGACATTGTTGAAGATGGAGAAATAATAGAGGAGGTAATGAAAGAAGGAGAAGGAGACCATCCAATATTAATCAAAACAACCCAAGAAGAGACCAACACTGCCATCATTCTGGAACAGTCATTTGTAGAAGTCAGATCTGGTGCTTCAGGGTCAGTGACAAGATCCAAGTCTAAGTCATCCCAAGAAGAAACATTTGAATACAAGGAGGAAGATAAGGAGTCGCCTGGTAAGAAGGGTAGGAAACCCAATAGAGCCCACAGGGAAGATCAAGCGGAAAGATAGAAGGTGGAAGGAAAACAAACTTGCTTGGATCAACATTTAAAAATCTTGAGAGGAATAGGAAAGCAAATGCAAGGAACATCATAAAATCAAAGGGAAAAATCCACCCCATCAAATCCAAGAAAATAATGAAAATAGTCTCTTGGAATTGCAGAGGATTGGGAGGAAAATCCAAATAAAAAACAATCAAGAATATGATAAGTGAAAATCTCTCCATCCTTTTGGTCCAAGAGACGAAAATGAGTGAGGAAGAAAGCAGGGAAGCAATGAATAGAATTTGGGAAAATGGAGAAGGAAGTTCTATGGGAGCAGCGAGAAACTTTGGGGGGTTTCTTACTTGGTGGGACAAGAGAAGGTTATCCTTATCCGTCGAGTGGAAAAACCCAAATTGGTTAATGTTAGAATTGGAAGACTCGGAGGAAAATGAAACGACAAGAATATGTATTGTGTATGGACCTGTTCTTCATCACAAAAAACAGGTTTTTTGGAGATCTCTAGAAGACCTAAGAGAAAGGGATTTGCACCAAAGAATTATTCTAGCATGAGACTTTAAGGTTAGGGATCCATCCGACAAGAATCATGAAGACATGCAAGCTTCCTGGTATTTGACTGATGTCAAGCCAAAAAAAGGAACCTTTACTTGAAACAATAGACGAAAAGACCTGGGTCACATTGCGGCTAGGCTGGATCGATTCCTGGTAAGCAATGTTTTAATGCTTAAAAGGAGCATTCCTTCCTCAAAAGTTTTTCCTTCCTCTGTTTCAGATCATAAACCTATACTTCTTGAATTTTGTATGCCTAATAGCACGGGTCCCATTCCTTTTAAATTCAACCCTTTGTGGATACAAGAAGAAGAAGTCCAAAGTATCATCAAGCAATCCTAGAGGATTCATATATCAGGCTCTCTGGGCTATATATGTGAATCAAAGCTAAGAAACACCAAGAATGCTCTTAAGATTTGGGCTAAATATAATCACATGGATCCTGGTCAAGAAAAAAGAGACTACCAAACAAATTGGGCAAATTACAAGAGGAAATGGAAAGCAGGGAGATCACTGAGGACCTTTTAAGAGAAGAACAATTTTTGGAGGAGAAAATAAAAAAATTGGGAAAGAAGGAAGATGAGCAGTGGAGAATTAAATCAAGATGTCTTTGGCTCAAAGTTGGAGATAAAAATACAAAATATTTCCACAACCATTTCAAAGAAAGAATGAGAAGAAATACAATTCTAGAGTTGGATAATGAAAGAGGGGAGAGATTCTCATCGATATATTAGTTAAAAGAGGCAACCTACAAGCATTTTCAAAATCTTTATCAAGATTAACGGGAAGAGGATGTTGAGAACTACGATGCTCTATGTGCGAACATCTCCACCTTAATCTCAAAGGAAGAAAATGATTCCATCTTAAAGCAAATTGCAAAGGATGAGGTTAAGACAATGATTTGGTCTCTTCACCCTGAAAAAAGAACTGGGTCTGAATGGCTTCCTGATATATTTTTACAGAATATATTGGAGTATTATAAAAAAGGAGTTATGCAAAATGTTAAATTGATCCAAGCGGAGGGTTAAACTTGGAGGAGCCACAAACTCCTCTTTTATCGCCTTGATCCCCAAAGAGAAAAATACCATCACTATGAAGAGATTCAAGCCCGTATCTCTTTGTAATGCCTCGTAAAAGATATTAACAAAAATCATAGCCAACATATTAAAATGGTTACTTCCAAAGATCATATCTGAGAATCAGGGCAACTTCTTAACAAGCAGGCAGATCTCAGACAATATTATAATAGTTCAAGAAGCAATCCACTCAAGCTATGAAATAAAAGAAAAAGGGATGGTGATTAAGCTTGATCTGGCCAATGCCTTCGATAGAGTAAGGCATAGTTTCCTCTTCAAAATAATGAAAAGTTTTGGGTTCTCCGGAGATGTTATTAAGTGGATTAAAGCTTGCATAGGTAGTCCTTGGATAGCAGCCCTAGTAAACAACATACCAACAAATTTCTTCCGTGCTTCTATGGGTTTATGTTAGGGATGTCCTTTATATCCCTTTCTATATATTATGACAGGTGAATCTTTGAGCAGGAATCTCAACCTTCAAATGGAGGATGGATCTCTTCCTGGAAGTCGAATTGTAAGGGACGTCAAGGCTGCAAACCATGCACAATTTGCAGATGACATTATTTTATTGGGCTACGCTTCAACATATATTGCAAGGAAATTTAAGCTCTCCTTGTCTTCCTTTTTAAAGATTCGGGTGGGGAAGCCAACGCTGGAGAGAGTTGCATTTTTGTATTACCCCATTGAAGATAAATTGAGCTCCCTAATTTGGAAACTATGCTTATATTCTCTTTCCTTAATTCAGACTCATCTAAGTTGTATTCCTGGAAATGGAGAATCAATAACATTATGGGAAGATAGTATCCTTGGAGATCCTCTCCTCTCTAGCATTCCTAAGCTTAAAATGCTCCATGATTGGGCAGCAGGGAAAAGATACATTTCCCTATTAGACATCTCTGATTGGGATCCTGGAAAATCTTTTTGGAGAGGGTGGGAAACGGATAACATCCCATCGCAATTACAAGAAAGCTGTGAAACTATGCAATAATATCTTGTTGTCAAATCTCCCATACAAAAAGGCATATAGGACACAAGAGGTTGGGGTAAAAAATACAAAAACTATATAGTCGAAGAAGGATATAGAGTGTAAATTGAAGATAAAAGACCACTTCCCATATCAACAATATGGAAGGAAATCAAAAGAAGTGAATCTCTCCCCAAAACCAAAATTTTCAGTTGGTTAGCAGCACACAGGAAACTTCTCACACCTGAAAATATACATAAAAGAGGCATTGTAGGACCCTCAATATGCTAGTGATGCAAGAACTCAAAATAAACCTCTAATCACCTCTTTATGGAGTGTAGATTCACTCACTCAACCTAGAAACACATGTTAGTTGATATGAATATCCAAGTTAAAATTCCAAAAAGTTGTCAGGAAATGTTTTTTATCTTGGCCTAAAATATACCCCAAGTCTTTCCACAATAAACCATTAATAAAAAGAATTGGAAGGCCATTATATATTTCACTTGCTCAAAGTTGTGACTGGCACAAAACAAAGGAATATTTGAAAATGAGGCAATGTCAGCAAGAGTATTCTCCTCACAAGCATGGTGCATGCCATGTGAAGTTATTCAAGCAAGAGGCGTTGGATACCAAAACCTCATGCACCTTGAAACATACGAGAAAATATGGATAAAAATTGTCCTGCACATGGTTGCACCTTCAAAATCAAAACCGAACTATAGGCGCATGTATGGATCTAATTGGAAGCTTAGGATTCCCAAAGAGGAATTAGAAGCATGGTTGAAGGCAAGGAAACAACATAATCGGTGAGACAATCCTGGGGCGACAGGTGCAGGGGGTTCTTTATGACCCCAAAGGAAATAAGGAATATTCTTATGCTTGGGAATTGGGAAGGCAACTAATAACCAAGTTGAGATTCAAGCATTATGGAAAGGACTTCAAATAGAAAATAAAAAAGGAATAAAAACTCTCATATTTATTGGCAACCCATTGATCATTCATACATATCTACGAGAGAGACGTACTTCAAGAGATGGGTGCCTCAACAAAACAATGAAATGAACCCAACTCATTTTAAGGACCTTCCACCAGGTGTAGTGCTACCATGTCCTTAGAGAGCTAAATAGTTGCATGTCTTATTAGAGTGTTTCTTGAAGGATCTTGTTGGTGAATGGAATATCCCCTCAGAATGCACTATAACATATCATTAGAAAGTCTTCTTTCAAATATTAATGGATATAGTAAATGGTTGTTCAAATGTATTTCCTTTCTGTCACCAATGTAGATATAAGCTATTTTTATTCATGTTTGTGATATACCACCAATTATTTTTTTCTTGCATGGATTATGGTTTGAGAAGGACCCCTCCTTATTGATGTTGCCAAACATGAATGATAATTTAATAAAAATACGGTAGCAGAATGGGATTACACAGTTGCAACATGTATTTGAGTTGCCAAAACCTTCATTGCAAAAAGTTACTGCAATCAATTCTTACGCAACCTAAGTTGTCAGAACTACTCCATGTACATCTTTTGCGAAAAAATAATACAATATAGCAGGGTAATTTTTCCTTAACTAGTTCTCAATAAATACGAGGGTAATTTGATTTCATAATTATAGAAAACACTAGACACTTTTTATCTTGATTCCATGCAGGCTTTGGAATGCTTTCCTCAAATTCAAATGAAATGTAACCTTTGAAAGACAGAATCAAGTCGAGAACAAAACTTGTATCTTCTTAATATCAAACTAAGAAGAACAAAGAGTGGCTCAAGATATTTTGCACCTCGTTTCCCGAAGGTAGGCAAAGTGTTATTACCTAAATTTAAAACATGATTCTTTTTTTCCTTCACATCTCCACTATCTTTAATTTTTGGCAGATAAACGATGAGGCATGGTGGTTAGTTATGGCAATATAAAAACATGGGAACTATATGCCCAAAAAAGTATAAGTTTTAGTAATCATCTAACCACTAGAATGATCGTCTCCCCTTATCAATTGAACCTTGAGGTAATTATATTGATGCTTCTCCTTGTGATTATATTGAAATTTCAAGTATTCTCATAGTTGAATATTGCATGCTTATACTGACAAACAAATGTTATCAAGGAACACAATTATTAATGGAACACAAATTTGTTCCATTCTACATGTGTGTTAACATTGAAAACATGAAAAATGGTCTTCCCAACTCTAATTCAAATTCTATGTCATCATGTTTATCCAATCAAAATGCTTTAAAAGTCAAAAGAGGTGCATATCCAAAAATTGGAGGGAAAAAATAAAAACTATTTTTTTCTCTTGTATTTTCAGCCTATCTCCTCGTAGGTTTACTCAAATTTCAAGCGGGAGCACTCATTGGATGTAGAATTACATTATGCATCCAACAAGTACCCAACCTACATACTTTTAACATCATCCACATCATGAAAAGACTTAAAATACATAATTAAAAAATGTTTTGCTCTCACTAGAAACATGTTTTTTTTGTCTTTTCGGTTTTTTGTGATGTGGATGTTGTTAAAAGTGTTAGGTGCCCAACGAGAGAAACTAACCAAGGCAAAAAAATAGGCATCAAAGCACATAATTATCATTACTCAAATTTACAATATATACATGAGAATGCCTCTTGGGTTCATATTCCCAAGAGGTCTCTTGGGATCCCTAATGACTCTTCCTATTCACCAATAACTTTTGGTCTCCTCCTTATGTGAATAGGGATATAATCCTAACACCAAGGATTATGTTCCCAACTAAAGAATCAGTTAAAGATATGCCTCGGTTAACTAAAGAACTCAGAGTGGTCCCTTCAAGTAAATCAATCAACATGATTTCAATTAACTAAGCGTTAAATAAGAAGGACTAGTTAACTAAAGTGTTTTCACTTTAATTAAACTAAAAGACAACACTTTAGTTAAAGAGAGTTAACTAAGTGACAACAAAGAAGATCTAGTTAACTAAATGTTATTGCATGACGACACTTATGTTAAACTAAAAGATGACACATGAGTTGTGACACTTTCATATTGACACTTAAATTAGCCACCTAACTAAGTGGGCAAGCTTTCAATTAAGAGGCGAGTTCATCCTAAGTGACAGCTCAATACATCCAGTTTGAGGGCGAGTTCATCTTGAAGTTAGAAGTTAAAAATAGAAGAGAATAATGTATAAATATGTTATACGGGATTGATGAATCCATTTTGAAGCGAATTCTCTTCTCCATTGAAGGCAAGGTGCTTCTCTTTGTGCAGGGTATTGTTCATGCTTGTTATTGTTGATTTATCTCTTTTCTCTATTGCTTTTGTATATTCATCAAGATTGTTTGGTGATATCTTATCTTTCGAAAGGAATCTACTGTGTTGTAAAAGAAAGCATTCTCTACTATCCATTATATTATATTGAGAAGAATTGTTGGGGCTTTTGTTCTCGTAATTTTGAGGATTTTCCCCAAAGTATATCTTGTGTTATGATTGTATGAATTTCATGGATTTAATTGTCTCATTGATTCAAGTCTCTACATCTAAAAGAATTAAAGATCAAAGCTCAACCAAATTTCAACAGTTCATTGGTAGAATTAATGCTCTCATCTCCTCTCGCTCCAAGGCTCTCAACCTTTCCATGTCCTAAGGAAATTGAATACATGTGGACATCCAAGCCAACAAGGAAGTTAGCCTAACTCAAGGAATTCTAATGATTAATGACGAGACCCCAGTCTTCTCTGCCATCCCGTAGGAAAATGCATGGTCATTCGAGTGTCGCAGTGGAGTTTTTTTCAAACTCTGGAAGTGGTGTGGCAATTCTAACCACGCACTTATCTTCAGGCATCGTAAAAGAGAGGAGTATAATAATGATCATTTAACTCGGAAGGTGACGAAGCCAAGGAAAATGATGAGAACCGACAGTATGCTAGGCAATGGCCGACATTCAAAGCAGTTTAGACTGCTATCCAAATCATGGGGTGAACTGCTTATCACTGGAGATGAAGGTCTTGCGACATAAGATGAGTACCTTGAAGTAGCGTCTGAGAAATAATGGTCAATTTGTTGAGGATCGATTCAGACAATTGGAACGTGAAGCAGCGCAGGAGAGGGGGGAGCATAAAGCACAAGAAAAAGAGTATGCACCCAACCTGATCGAAGCCCAGGGCAAGAAAATCACAGGAGTTGGAACAGCGAATTGATCTTCTGAAGCATCAGCTGAGCAAACATTCAGACAATTGGCCAATAATAAAGAAGGATCTGGAGCTTCCAGGCATGCTCTTTGGAGAAGGTTCCTTCTCCAATTTCTCTTAGTTTGGTTTATGTTTTGTAAATGTATTCTATTGTTAAGAATTTTTACCTTCTCCAATTTTTCTTAGTTTGGTTTATGTTTTTGTAAATGTATTCTATTGTTAAGAATTTTTATCAGGACCTATAATAGTAAGATATCTTTCAGATCTGCTATATCTACTCAGATAAGAGGAGATTTTGTAATATGAGGTCATATGTCTTTAGAAGTTGCAGATGGTATGGATTTGCTACAACATAATCTGCATAATCTGCAGAACTTTCAGATGTAATTTTGTTGGGTGGTTGAGCTACATTTTTTAATAGAAAAGCTCTATCCATTCTCGTATTTAAAAAAAAAGAGACATGTCTATATAATATATAATTTAGATTGAAAATTCATTCCCATGTACTAGGGTAATGAATAAGATAATAAATAAAAAATCATCAAAAGAAACCATAAAGGGAAAGGGGAAATTTATAAGGCATATTTATATAACTTACATATAAATATAAGGAAAGATGGGGCAATGGATTAATAATTAGCTAAAATGATAGATATTCAAGAGGTGAATGGTCCCAAAGTATGAATTTAGAGAAGTGATCTCAAAATGAATAGTAATATATAACAAAAATAGTGTGATATGTTTCAGATCTGCTAAATCTACTCATATAGGAGGAAATTTTGTAATAGGAGGTGAGAAGTCTTTAGAAGTTGCAGATGGTATGGATTTGCTACAACATAAGCTACATAACTTTCAGATGTAATTTTGTTGGGTGGTTGAGCCACATTTTTTAATACAAAAACTCTATACATTCTAGTGGTTAACAAAAATGAGGCATGTCTATATAACTTACATTGAAAATTCGTTTCCACGTAATTTTGTTAGGTGGTTGAGCCACATTTTTTAATACAAAAACTCTATACATTCTAGTGGTTAAAAAAAATGAGGCATGTCTATATAACTTACATTGAAAATTCATTCCCACATACTAGGGTAATGAATAAGATAATAAATAAATAATCATCAATAGAAACTATAAAGGGAAAGGGGAAATTTATAAGGCATATCTATATAACTTACATAATATTAATATAAGGAAAAGATGGGGCAATGGATTAATAATTATCTAAAATGATAGATATTCAAGAGGTGAATGGGCCCAAAGTATGAGGCTAAGATTTGAATTTAGAGAAGTGGTCTCAAAATGAATAGTAATAGATAACAAAAATAGTGTGTGTGTGTGCATGTAAGAATTAACAAATTTTACTATGAGATAATGGGTAAGATTAGAGACAAAAAGGAAAGAGAAATAGAAGGAGATACAGAGAAAAAGTGTAGAGGTGTAAAAATGATCTGTTGACGCAAATAATGGATTATGAGCTTCCATGAAATGCTAACTTTATAGTCATATTCACGATTAAAATGTTTAATGTTTTTCAAATTCAAGAGCTTCCCTAATAATGTGATATGAGTAATGTGGAACTGATGCTAGGATTTTGGCTTGGTCAAAGCAAATAAGGACTTTTATATTATGGGAATGTGTTGCGATAGTTAACTTAATAAGGCAGTTATGAAATGTGTCGGCTCTATTTTCTTTGAGATAAAGTTTGGATCAACCTACCAATGTAGCCTATATAGGATTTGCCACAAGAGTAGGGAATTTGGTGAACTCCTTGAGTGTGTATATGGTCAATGTTCTCTTTAATGCTTCTAAATAATTTATTTAGGATTTTTTGGGGGTTTGGAAAGGGTTTTAATATTTTTCTTGGATGAGATCTTGCAAATGTGATCAATAACTCCATGGATGTAAGGAAGCAAAATTAGGGCTTGGGAGAGGAGGTGGAAAAGGAGTTTTTGAATATTTAATAGAGGGCAAAGAAAAATGATTTGTTAGTTTGAGAAATAAAATAACCATCAACTAAAAGAGTATTAATAAGGTGGGTTCTTTCCTTGTCTAGGTGGTGAGGAGCATAAATTTGAATGGCTTTGGTAGCAAGGGTTTTAAAAACCACAAAGTTTTGAGTTGGGTGGTGGTGGGACTAAACATGAGGGTATCTATCAATATGAGTCTCTTGTGATAAACTTAATGGGATAGAGTGTCATTAGTTTGGCTTGAAGTGTCGAGAACCAAAAATGGGAGAGATTTGTCCTTTTAGGTTTTGTAGAAAATTGAATGTGGGGAGATATTAAGGTGGTCAACAAACAAATTAAGGGACGATTCACCATGAGGCTAGATGACAAAAGCGTCATCAACAAATCAAAACCAACATTTGAGCTTGAGATGGAAATTCTTTTGGACTAAATCCTCAAAGTGTTCCATAAAAAATTTTGCCACAACCAAAGATAAAGATGATCCCATAGTTGTGCCTTCAATTTGTTCATATAATTTTCCTTTAAAGGTGAAAAAAATAGACATAAGATAAATCTCAATGACTTTTAAGGTCTCAATATTGACTAAATTTCAGATGAGGTCAAGGGCTTCGATAAAAGGGAATTTGGTGAGTAAAAAACAACATCAAATCTTACCATGATGTTGTGTTCATTTAGATGGAGTTGTGAATTTTATGAATAAAGAGATATCTTTAATATATGAGGGTGTTCAACCTATAAAGGGTTGAAGTTTGTCAACAATGAATCAAGCTAAAGCATAAGTAGGGGCTTTGATATGATTTCATGATGCTTTGAAAGGGTTATCTTTCTTATGGATTTTAGGATACCCATAGATTTTAGGGGGTTGAGGGTTATGAGGGATAAGACATTTTTTATAGAAGAATATTGTAGAATTTGAGCATATGGACCTAGATATTAAATAAGATAGCAATACTATGAAAGAGATCGACAATCTAACAAATTCATGCAACAAATGTGCTAAACATTAATCATTACACAAAATAGAGAGTCGATAACATGAGATAATTGTGTATTGCATCGACCTTCAATGAATGAAGTGAAAGGAAACAAATAGGCAAGGCAATTCAAATAGGTCATGGAGGCAATTCAAACTGCTCATGCAATGCATGAGATGCTAGTTAGGCCTAACTAGAGTTATAGACACTTTGTTAGCCATACACACTCTCCAAGATGAGTTTAATTGACTCGTGACTTCCCTGAGTGGACTTAGCTCCCTACATGCTAGGAGAAAATTGACTACAACTGACAGAAGGCATATGTATGAAGTGCACATCCCTAAAAACACTCAAGGAGGACGGAACTATCTTATAATTACCTAAAAAGGAGATGCATGCAGTCCTTAAATGGTGGAGTAAACTCCCCAGATTCGCTCAATAACTCAAACTTGCAATGCGGGACCCTAAAATCAAGGAAAATAATCCCTAATTGAATAAATTCACCCTCATGTGCCAAAATATACTTCATGAGTTCTAAAAAAAACAGATAAGGTAGTTTATGACCCTTAGAGTTTAGAAGTAAGCCCTAAGGTGACTCAAGTGATCAAATTAAATGATATTTGGCCCACTAGAATCATGAAGTCGTAGTTTAAGTCACTAGTTAGGAGAACATAACTAAGGAGAGGGTTATTTTTCTCTAACACCCCCCATAATCCGAACTAGATGAAATAAATGCAAAACATATGGGTCTCGGTAGTTTGTAGTCATGTTAGGTACCCATATAAAAAAGATTCTTTAAAATCCAAGTAAAAGAGAAAAACCACATGGGAAACCCACCCCCCCCTCGCCCCATAAAGACAATGTAAATGAGAAGACTAAAGAGCCTACTCAAAAGGAGCCTTCAATTTCAAGGCAATTCGTAGCTTGGTGAACTGCTTCTCGATTAAGGGCTTTGCGAAGATCCCTGCAAAATTTTGTAAACTCCTCTTTCTCTTGAAGTGAATGTGAGCCCATTCACAAAATCCAAACACTTTGAAATGCTTGAATGATTATTCTTGATCACTCATTGCTTCGAATAGAGGAAACCCCTTGAAACTTTTGTGCGGAACTTTGTAAATTGTAGGAGCAAAAGTTGTAGATCTAAAGTATGAAGAGACATTCTAGAGATCTTCTTCAATGAGAACTTTATTTGGGATAAGTTATTTCTTTGATTTTGAGTATGAAGAGACATTTTGGAGGTCTTCTTCAATGAGAACCTGATTTGGGACAAGTTCTCCAATGGATAGTAAAAAGTTGTTGATCACCTCTTCTTCTGGACCTGTAAATGGTCTTCCTTAGTTGAGTGGTGGATCATGGATGTGCATATTGTTAAGATTCAATATTCTAATATAGATAACAACAATATTACATTCAATTTCACAATAATAGCATATACAGGATCACTAAAAGAACAACAAGCATAGCATAAACACAAGAGGCACAGATTTAGCCTGGGAAACCCTCATGGGGTAGAAAACCCAGCAAAGCTTCCTCAATATAGATGATCAACAAATACAAATATGTAGTCCCCAAACAAGAGCTCCTTCTCCTCCTATGCATATCTCTCTCTCTCCTATGCGCGAATCACAAGTGAGTGAGTGTGTATTAAATGAGGAACACACCTCCTCTATTTATACACTACTCTGACTTGACTTTTCACCCTAACAGGGCCGACTTCTCCTAGGAGAGTCTAATAAACCCTAAACAACTAACGCAGGGCTGACCCCACTAGGGAGGTCTAATAACCCTAGTTACCACATTTCGACAGAGGAATAAACATCTCTGGATATACAATAAAGTCCCGACGGAGGAATGAAACATCTCCGGAATAATAAAGTACAAATATAATATTCTTAGAAGTTACAATATTTCAACACTCCCCCTTAACGAGAAGGATATTATAACAACATCTGTAGGAGCAAGGAGTCATCAACTACATGATACATGATACATCTATAAATCATTGGAAGCTTTCTTCACGGTAACTCAAACAGTTACTGGAACATCTTCAAGATCTTCAATACTGGAATATCAACATCTTCAATACTGAGTCTTCAGATTCTGCAGCACTTGATTAGCCACATCATCAACATTTGGATCTTCCAATCAACATCATCATCTGGATCTTCCAATCAACATCATCATCTGGATCTCTTAATCAACATCATCATCATCTGGATCTCTCGATCAACAGCATCATCTGGATCTCTCGATCAACAACATCATCATCTAGATCTCTCGATCAACAGCATCATCTGGATCTCTTGATCAACAACATCATCATCTGGATCTCTTGATCAACAACATCATCTGGATATCTCAATCAACATCCTCATCGTTTGGATCTCTCTATCAACAGCATCATCTGGATCTCTAGATCAACATCATCATCATCTGGATCTCTTGATCAACATCATCATCATCTGGATCTCTCGATCAACAGCATCATCTGGATCTCTCGATCAACAGCATCATCTGGATCTCTCGATCAACAACATCATCATCTAGATCTCTCGATCAACAACGTCATCTGGATCTCTCGATCAACAGCATCATCATCTGAATCTATCGATCAACAGCATCATCATCTGGATATCTCGATCAACAGCATCATTTGGATCTCTCGATCAACAGCCTCATCGTCTGGATCTCTCGATCAACAACCTCATCGTCTGGATCTCTATATCAACAGCATCATCTGGATCTCTCGATCAAAATCCTCATCGTCTGGATCTCTCTATCAACAGCATCATCTGGATCTCTAGATCAACAGCCTCATCGGCTGGATCTCTCTATCAACAACATCATATGGATCTCTAGATCAACAGCCTCCTCGTCTATATCTCTCTATCAACAGCATCATCTGGATCTCTAGATCAATATCATCATAGCAGCATACCCTACAACACACATGATCCAATTACGGGATGATCAATCCCTCTCACTTTAGGACATAGGTCCAAGGATGATACAATCCTGATCCACTTACGGGATGATCAATCCCTCTCAATTTAAGACACCTCACATGTCTATGGATGATGCAATCCAGATCTACTTACAAGATGATCAATCCTTCTCACTTTAAGACACCTCTCATGTCTATGGACGATGCAATCCAGATCTACTTATAGGATGATCAATCCTTATCAATTTAAGACACCTCTCATGTCTATGGACGATGTAATCCAGATCTACTTACAGGATGATCAAACATTATCAATTTAAGACACCTCTCATGTCTATGGACAATGCAATCCATATCTACTTACAGGATGATCAATCCTTATCAATTTAAGACACCTCTCATGTCTATGGACGATGCAATCCAGATCTACTTATAGAATTCTCAATCCTTATTAATTTAAGACACCTCTCATGTCTATGGACGATGCAATCCGGATCTACTTACAGGATGATCAATCATTATCAATTTAAGACATAATTCTAAGGACGATGCAATCCTATCACATACATTTTGAACCAACTGTTCAGGGACGATGTAGTCCTATCACATACATTTTGAACCAACCGTTCAGGGACGTGCAGTCCTATCACGTACATTTTGAACCAACCGTTCAGGGACGATGCAGTCCTATCACGTACATTTTGAACCAACGGTTCAAGGACGATGAAGTCCTATCACGTCTACTTAGACAAAATCCTAAGGACCACATAATGAACTCATCGTCATTATCATCGACCTCATCATCGGTATCATTGACCTCATCGTCAATATCATTGACCTAATCGTCAATATCATCGACCTCATCGTCGGTATCATCAACCTCATCGTCAATATCATTGACCTCATCGTTAATATCATTGACCTCATCGTCAATTATCAGGTATCCTCATCATCGATACAAGTATCCTCATCATCAATACAAGTATCCTCATTGATATAAGTATCCACATCATCGATACAAGTATCCACATCATCGATACAGGTATACTCATAATCGACCTTACCGTCGATGCAGGCAGTCTCATCATCAGTGACCATATCACTCCCCCTTTCGAGGAGGGTCCTTCTGAACTACACCAAGCTTGTCTCGGAAATACTCAAAATTTACTCGAGACAGAGGTTTGTTCAATACATCAGCAACTTGTTCGTCAGTGCTCACATACTCGATCTTTATAGCTCCTTTCTGCACCATATCCCGTATATAGAAATATCGGATCTCTATGTGCTTTGACTTATCATGGAACACTGGATTCTCTGTCATCTTGATACAACTATGGTTGTCACACAGGATCACAGTGGGGTCCATCTCTAAGTCAAACAATCTTGATAGCAACTTCCAAATCCATATCGCTTCACAACTAGCAGAACAAGCACCTATATATATTCAGCTTCAACTGTGTTGAGAGCCACACTAGACTGCTAAACCACGAGATCATGGCAGATCCCAGACAATAACATCCGCCCGATGTGCTCTTCCTGTTTGATACACTTTATGCCCAGTCAGCATCTGTGCACCCATACAATCTTAAGTCATGATCTCCAAGATAATATAGACCAAAGTCTATGGTACCCTTTAGGTACCTCATCACATGCTTTGCAGCTATCAGGTGAACACGTCTAGGTTCCACTAGATACTGACTCAAGGTGTTCACAGCAAAGCATATATCTGGCTTGGTATTCCTTAGATACATCAATGCCGCAATAATATGTCTGTACAGAGTCACATCCACTAACTCTGATGAGTCATCAGCTAACAGTTTCAAGTTGGAATCCATGGGAGTGGCCATGACTTTGCGTTCCAACATATCAAATCTTTTCAAGATTTCCACAGCATACTTTCCCTAGTTGAGAAAGATTCCTTTTGGGCCTTGCTATACTTCCAGACCTAGGAAGTAATGCATCAATCTGAGATCTTTCATCTCAAATTCTGTAGCTAGATTCTTCTTGCTTTCCATGATCTGTTTCTCATTTCCTGTCAAGAGATCATCCACATACAATAATAGTATGACAGTTTTATCATCCATAACCTTAAGGTAAAGGTAAGGATCAACTTTACTTTTGGTAAAGCCCAAGCTTGTCAAGAAGCTATCAATTCTCCCTCTGTGACTGAACATCATTCCCACTCTGCATTGAGTGATCTTCTTCATATCTATCTGTGCCATTTCCCGTCAGATGGGTCTACTAATATGAGCCTCAAGATCATTCGAACTCTATGGTGAGTTCCTTCTTGCATCCATCTAAGAGAAGAATGTCATCTATATATAGAAACCATATTCAACCTTGTAGCAAAGGTTGAAATCCGCATCACCCGTGGTGATCATTAAGCTCATCAAATGACTATAGATCCTGGGTACCTGTTGAACCCATACAAAGCTTTATTCAATTGAATCCTGGGAGTTTTCTCGATTCGCACTTCTTCTTCAATTACACCATTAATAGAACGGCCTTATCTAGCCACTTGGCGCAAACATCTCGCCATGATCCTCTTCCTCTTTCTAAGAGAATCTTCTAGCCACGAGCCTTCTATAGTATGTTTGATTTGTAAATCTTCTTGTTGAACATCCATCACTTGTTCGGTGTTCATCATTCTTCATGATCTTTCCTACAAATCAAAGTTAATTACATGATTAGTAATACTTCGTAATCATCAAATCATGTTGACATGATAACCTATTATGCATACAGATATGATTCACATAGTTATGCAACTATCTTGACCAATACTTTGGCACAACACTTTTCCTTATCCTGTATGCATACAGTGGTTATCTAGATGTCTTCCATCTCTACCAGAACATACTATCAAGAGCGTGCATAGCTCTCAGCATGTCAGCAAAGAGGTTTCATTCTAGATAAACAACAATGGAATGTTTGTCCAACTTAACCATCATATGCATATTAGTAGTATATTGTTCAATGCTATATGAATGCTTACATTATGCATGATATATTCTAGGAATACAAATATGCATACAACTACTACGAGCAATATCATTAACTATTCAAAGATTCAAATAACAACTCAAATACTTATCTTTTATGTTTGTGTGGTTGCCTCCCACTTGATCTCTATTTTATGATAGCATCATTATATGTCTTTGAACTTCTATCCATTATGTACCACTATGCATGCTTAAGTGTGCACTAGTGTCATCCTCATGATCTCATACATAATCATACATTCATTAGTATAATCTCAATACTATCAAAACATTATGATTCTAAATAAAATTAAGTATGTATGGTCATGATCATTTCATACACAGGTATACTTACCTAAGATCCTAACACAAAGTAGGATTTTAACTTGATATAGGAAAGCATACTTGGATTATCATGCTTGGTTATGTCTAACATACCCAAACAATATCTTCTTTGTTCTCTTCAATGATTTAGAGACCTTGAGCTAGAACCTGCATATCTCATAATTCAAGCATAGTAGAACAAATTCATACATACCTCGTAAGTAGAGCTTCTATGTGATCAAAGTCTATGGATGAGTCTTTGTCTTCATGTCATCGTGGTCATAGAACTCGATTTGTCTTCCTTGATGTACCTTTCATGTTAGAAGACAACATCATCCTCATACGACACCACAAGTGCATTAGTACAGTCATAAGTGTCATGACCCTAATCAATGAATGTATTCTATCATTCACATGCATTCATACTTTTACTAAGGTGATCAGACAATCTAGAATTAATCATGATTGTACCATATCATGAAATAGATTTCAAGTCATACATGTCGACTAGTCTTCTCTGTAAGGGTAAAAACCTAACCATCCAAGGTATATCACTTGTAAACATCTTATGTATGTTCATGGTGCTAGGATGATAGAATATTAGTGTCATTTAAACCTTCTTTATCGTTGCCCCATGAGTCTCCCAACTTTGCTAGGGTTTCTTCTTGCTTGGAAACCCTAATCTTCAATCTCCTTCCTCCCACAACATTTTGATGGAGGATTAATATCTATGATGAATGGATTCCAAATCTATTATCAAAGTCTCCAATGTTGCATCAGGTGACTCCAACATTGTATCAAGTCCTTCCATACCTAAAAAACTGAAAACCCTAACTGAGAGCTTCTTCCTCCTCTTCCTTGATTTCCTTTGTTGAGCCATTTCAAATGTGTCGTATTGTTTCTGGTGTATCTCTGAAATTTTAGATCTGCAGGGTCTAAAACTTCAACCTGTGGCATCTTGACCTGTCATCTTTCCAACCCCGCAGGTTTGAGTTTCATTGGATTCTCCATGAGAGAGATATGCTAAGTGTCACAACATGACCTATTTATGGGATGAAACAGCATAGCGAACTTGTACGGAGTGCCACGTATCACTATTTCAACTTCAGCCTCTGAAAAGAGGACCTGTCAAACTACAGTCTGTTCCCTAACTGTCACTTTTTATGAAATTTCATTTGGAGCTTCCTAGCCCGAGATATGACCTTTTCCCTAGGTCACTTGTTCAGGACTGCATTCTGGAAGAGGTAGAAACCATAAATTGTACGGATCATATCTCAGAAATTTCAACCAATCTGAGGTTGAACTTTGGACACAAGGTACAGGAAAATTTCATCTTCGGCCTGTAAAAGTTTCAGATCCTAAACCTTCGCCAAAATGTATTTATAGCGAAAGTGCCACGATGACTAGGTTTTGCTATACAAAACCCTAACTTTCAAATTGTCGCAAGTGAAACAAGTGTCATAAGTGCCATACATTGGCTTCCTTCATGCTAGCTCTAATACCATGTTAAGATTCAATATGCTAAGATAGAGAACAACAGTATTACATTCAATTTCACAACAATAGCATATACAAGATTACTGAAAGAACAACAAGCACAGCATAAACACAAAAGACACAGATTTATCCTGGGAAACCCTCATGGGGTAGAAAACCCAACAAAGCTTTCTCAATATAGATGATCAACAAATACAAATATGTAGTCCAAAAACAAGAGCTCTTTCTCCTCATATGCAGATCTCTCTCTCTCCTATGCACCAATCACAAGTGAGTGAGTGTGTATTAAATGAGGAACACACCTCCTCTATTTATACACTACTCCGACTTGAATTTTCACCCTAACAAGGCCGACTTCTCCTAGGAGAGTCTAATAACCCCTAAACAACTAACTCAGGGCCAACCCCAATAGGGAGTTCTAATAACCCTAGTTACCACATTCTGACGGAAGAATAAACATCTCCGGATATACAATAAAGTCCCGGCGGAGGAATGAAACATCTTCGAAATAATAAAATACAAATATAATATTCTTAGAAGTTACAATATTTCAACACATATGTCATCATAGTCCATATGTTGCGAAGCTTCTAGCGCCTCTTTCATCCTCTCAATAGATGTGAATATATCCTCTGCATATGGCATATGTTGCAAAACTTCTAAGGCCTCCTTCAACCTTCAATAAGACTGGATACTTGTAAAACTAGTATACCAACTATTTAACACCCTTGCAGCTCTGATACCATGTAGAATTTGAGCATGTGGATTTAGATACTAAACAAGATAGCAATAATATGAAAGAGATCAGCAATCTAATAAATTCATGCAATAAATGTCCTAAACACCAACATAGATCCAATTTCTTGAGGTGTAATTTTTTCTTGATGTGTAAAAAATTTAAGATTTAAAAAAAAAAAATCAAAGAATCGTTATGATTATTCGATTAATATAATATATATTTAATTTCATTAAAACATATGTAAAAAATTTCTAGCCAACATGTTCTTTTATTTTTTTATTTTTAAAATGTCACGTTTCATCACATCTCCCACATACTAGGTTGTAAGCACCTCGCTACTCTCAGTGCAATTAATCATTACACAAAATAAAGAAGTCAGTAACCTGAGAAAATTTTGTACTACAACGAACTTCAATGAATGAAGTGAAAGGAAATAAACAGGCAAGGCAATTCGAATTGCTCCTACAATGCATGAGATGCTAGTGTGGCTTAACTAGAGCTAGAGACCCTTATTTAGCCATGCACACTTTCCAAGATGAGTTTAGCTAACTCATGACTTCCCTAAGTGGACTTAGCTCCCTACATTCTAGGAGCAACTAACTACAACTGACAGAAGGCACATGCATGAGGTGCACATCCCTAACCACACTCAAGGAGGGCAGAACTATCTCATAATAGATATAAAAAAAAAAATGCAATCCTTGAACAATGGAGTAAACTCTCTATATTCACTCCATAACTCAAACTTGCAATGTGGAACCCTAAAATAAATAAATAAAATAACCTTGATTGAAGGAATTCGCTCTCATATGCCAAAATATACTTCATGAGTTCTAAAAAAAGATAAATAAAGTAGTTTAGAACATTTAGAGTTTAGAAGTAAGCTATAGGGCGACTCAAGTGATCAAATTGAATGAGCTTTGATCCACTAAAATCATGAAGTCATAGTCTAAATCACTAGGTGGGAGAATGTAACTAAGGTGAGGGTTATTTTTCTCTAACAAATTTGAGGAAAACTTAATGGTTTTGGTAACTATGTTATGATTTGGTTGATGAGATTCCTTGAGAGATTTATACAAGAGAGTTTGGAAAGTTTTGCAGGACAAAGCATCTGAGCATAATCTTAACTTATCTCTTCAATTTCATAGGTAGGAAAGTGATGAATAACTAACACCCAAACATGATGAAGTAAAATATATATATATAAACCCCCAAAATAAGAAACAAAATCCTCTTATGTCAAAGATAATAGAACCCCCTACCAACTATTTACACAACTTTATTAATAGCAATGGGCAAGATGACATCACCAAACAAAGAAAAGGAATCTTCCTTTTTTAATTTCAAGATTATAATTGAAAGCCTTATTCAAATAATCCATCAATTTATATTAATATATAATCCTAAAATCCCTTAAGATAATATATCACCAACATAGATCCATCTTAACCCCATATCTATCAAGCACTGAGAGGGATCCAATTTATTGAGGTGTATTTCTTTTTTTAAATTTAAACTCAAGAAATTTGATCTCTCTTCATTGATAGATCGGGGTTTAAGTTTTAAGTTTTTATTTTATAAATGAACATCTATTTTTTAATTACTTTTCATAATATTTTATTTTATGAACCAACATGGATTTTTTTTAAATATTTTCCATAATTTAATTTTTTATTTTATGAGCTGACATGAAATTTTTTAATTATTTTGTTGATAACAAACATTACATCACATGTTACAACTGTAGAGCACCTCGTTTCACTCATGCAACAATTAATATCTTTTAACTAGAAAATTTTGATTTTTCCAACACAATTTTTTAAAATTCTAATTACAACTCTCAAACTCTGAAATTTTGGGTACCCCATCAAGGGAAATTTTAAAACAACTTTATTAATACCCGGTTACAAAATCACTTTAAAAAAAAAAAATTATAATCTATGTTATTTAATAATACAAAATAATAAGATAAAAACACCACAAACAACCATACACAAGAAAAAAATAAGACAATACACCCAAAAACAACTTGTTCGCTAGCAATGTGAATCAATACAATTTATTTCTTAAATCCCTATCCAAGATAACTTGGTTTTAACTAGAAAATTTTGATTTTTCCAACACAATTTTGAAAAATTCTAACTGAAATTTCTAAAAACAACTATACACAAGAAGAAAATAAGACAATACACCCAAAAACAACTTTTTCACTAGCAATGTGAATCAATACAATTTATTTCTTAAATCCTTAACCCAGATAACTTGGTTTTAACTAAAAAAATTTGATTTTTCCAACACAATTTTGAAAAATTCTAATTACAATTCTCAAACTCTGAAATTTTGGATACCCCATCCAAAGAAATTTTAAAACAACTTTATTAATACTGAATTACAAAATCACTTTTTAAAAAAATATTTATAATCTATACTATTTAATAATACAAAATAATAAAATAAATACACCACAAACAACTATACACAAGAAAAAAATAAGGCAATACACCAAAAAAAACAACTTTTTCACTTTACCAGTCATGGATCTTTCTTTTTTGGAATCGAATCTTTCTCAAAATAGTAATTTCCTAAAATCACTTTGTAATATCCTTAATCCTCGTATATTCCAATCTATATGGAAGGCTCAAATCTCAGGCAACTCACCCTCGTTCAAATAAATCTTGCTTATTGCTAAATCTCAGACGAAACTCGTGTTCAAATAAATCCAGTGTTGCTTATTATTGAATTGTAAATTTACAATTATATTTTTAGATAGTTATTAATAGCTAATTTTAACATAAGTGGACTCATCATTATCATTAAAACAAACTTACAACTAAAATTATTAATTAGTAATTTATATAAAATAAAAGTTAGTTATTTAATCCTTAAGTTGAAGGTTGTTAATCTATTTCATTGTTTATTTGAAAAAAAATATAAACCTTTAATCAATTAATAAAATAAATATGATTTAATTACATTTTCAAACTGTTATTTTTAAACTTAGGATGTTATAATCAAAAATCTATCTGAACTCTAGATCTACTAAGTATTGAGAAAAATCAAAATTCTTAAAAATCTAGTTACTTTTTTTAATTTTAATTAATTGTAATATAAATGCCTTTGGTTTTCAAGTTTAAGTTAAGGTCAACATTGTAAATAAATTATTTACTGAGTATTTTATTAAAATGTTATATGTCAACTTCACTTTTATATTTTAAACTAAATACAACATTGTAAAAAAATATTTGTTTAATATTTTATTATTTTATTTAAATGCAGACATTTGCTTAATATTTTATTATTTTATTTAAATGCAGATATTTGCTTAATATTTTATTATTTTATTTAAATGCAGACATTTGCTTAATATTTTATTATTTTATTTAAATGCAAACATTTGCTTAATATTTTATTATTTTATTTAAATGCAAACATTTGCTTAATATTTTATTATTTTATTTAAATGCATCCCTCTGGTTAAAAAGAACTCTCCACCCAACCATAAATTTACCAAAACAAAAAAGCTTTATTACACTCCAGAATTGTAATAAAAGTTGATTTTGTAAATTTTGAATTTGTGTACCCTTTTTTCAAACTTGAACTACCACAATATTCAAAATTTGTGGGACTTATTTAATATTCAAAACTTATAGATAATATATATTTCCAAATCACTCAAATTTCCTACATAATTTGAGTGATTTTCAAAAATAAAGAAAATAATTATCTTAAATGTAAAGTATATTTTGATTTTAAATTATCATCTTTCCTTTATTACATGATTTATACATCATTTTTCAATTTCATTCAATCTTTAATATATCTACATCATTTCATGATCCAAAACTTGAGTACATAACTTCACATTCTAAACTCTTATCTTCAAAATATATTTAAACAATTTATCAATTTTGAAATATAAATATATATATTTCTGCATTCAGAAGTAATAGATCACATGAAATATAAATATATATATTTCTGCATTCAGAAGTAATGGATCACATGTCCTTTTTTACTAGAAGCAATACCATTTTCAATACTCGTGTTTTAAATCATCATCATGTCTATTTTTATAAAAGCAAATCCTCCAAGAAAATACAATACCATTGTCTTAAAGAAGATTAGTATTGCTTTTTACTAGAAGCAATACCATGCCCTCTCTTTCAGTAAAAGCAATACTAATCTTTTTTAATATAAATAATTCTCTGAAGAGCAGTTTCTTCTTTAGAAAGCAAGAGATAAACATATTCTCTCTTTCAATAAGTAACAAAGATAAAACTTAGACTATTCTCTCTTTCAATAAGAGAGAAAGAGAAACAAAATTTAGACCATCTTCTACATTTCAATGCAAAAGGCATCATTTCAAGTTGAAATTTAAGTCACGTCTTTTTTTTCTTTATGGCATATTTGGTAATATATTAAGCAGGTAAGAGGGGCCACCCTCCAAACCACTAAAGAAATCATTTTAATATATAATTATATTTAAAAAAATATATTATCAAAAGAAACCCTCCAACCACTCAAAAGATCATTTTAATATATAATCATATTTAATAGGTTTCTTACCAAAAAAACCCACACAATATGATTTTATTATGTACTCATATTTAAGAGAGAAATTTACTCATGACTATGAATTTGCCCATCAAATTCCAAGTATATACTTCAGCACAAAACATAACACATGACAGTCATCATTCATTTTTCAATTTATAAAACGCATCACTCCCAACCAAAGTTGGGATTTCAAATTCATGTGTCACATCAAACTTATTGTAATGTATAAAATAAATAAAAAACATTTTCACAATTTTCTTTGTATTTTAAAAAGACATTTGAAGTTTTGATAATAATTGACCATCAAAATACTCCACAAACATTTTGACTATCAAAATCCATCCCTCCAACCAGATTTCAAAATTTTCAAACCAAACTCTCCATCATATCTTAAAACCTTCAAATCTCCTAATTCACAAACTGCAACTATAACACATTCATTCATTCACTCACTTGTTCAGTGACAAAACGTTCAAATACTCACAACTCCTTTAACCAGAGCTAGCTTTAAACAGTATAATCCAGAAATTTCATGTTTAAAAATCTATGGCCTACAAATATCCTTCACAAGGATGAATGTTAAATTACATAGAAACCAAAGCTTCAACTTACATAAAACCATTAAACAACCCTGTAATAATACCAACAATCATATAATAATAATAACGAGTATAGACATCAATGGCCAGAGGAGGCCATGCAAAATGTCAAATGTCAGACTAGTTTACAGTTAGACATATAACTGCCCGATCTCATTTCTTGGCCTTCTTTGCAGCAGGCGCCGCTTTCTTGGGCTTAGGAGCTGCAGCCTTCTTTACAGCCTTAGCAGGCTTCTTAGCGGGGGCAGGCTTCTTAGCAGGAACTGCCTTCTTAGCCGCTGCCGCCTTTTTAGCAGGCGCTGCCTTCTTAGCCGGCGCTGCCGCCTTCTCTACCTTCTTAGGGGCCGCTGCAGGCTTCGGCTTTGTGGCCTTCGGAGCCTTGGCTACTTTAGCAGGGGCTTTAACAGGCTTGGAAACCTTCTTAGCCGCTGCCTTGGGCTTAGCTGCGGGCTTCTTGGCGGGAGCTTTAGGCTTCACAGGCTTGGCAGCCTTGGGCTTCACAGGCTTCTTTAGCTCCTCAGAAAGCTTGTAGGAGTTCTTGACCTTGGTGAGCTTGCCAGATTTGGCAAGATTTCTCAGCTGAACTGTTAGAAGCTTCTTGTAATTGGCAGAGAGATGGGATTGATACTTATTACCGATATATGCTGCTATGGCATACTGGCTGGAGCCGGTTCTCTCCTTCAAAGAAGTAATCGCTTCTGTGATCATCTGCAAAGACAACCAAAGAACAAAAAATTGAGATCTCTGCATGCAAAATCCTAAAGAAAAGTTGAGATCTTTGCCTGTAAAATCTTATGTGAGAAGAAAATTCAGGAACCAGCAATTAATACCTGGAGATACGTCGGATGAGAAGGTGGCGGTTTCGATCCCTTGGAAGCCCTTGGCTTCTTTTCCTTGACGACATTGTTGGCTACAGGCTCTGCAGTTGTCTCAGCTGAAGCCATTGTTTATACCACCGACTTGCTGAAGAAATACAATAAAATGATACTGAAGAACAGAAAAACCGAGATCTTGGCAGATAAATCGAAAGCGGGCAGACAAATATCGAGATAATAACCGTCAGATGATATATAATGGATTGTTTATGCTGCTCATATATACAGGGGAAGCCGAGGGTAAGTGGAGATGATCACCGTCCCCCCGGGCGGGCTGCCGGGTCAACGGCTCATTTTTCCGCCATGCAGTTGATCCGACGGTCGGGAGTGTCCCGGCTATCCTCCCACGGATTGACTATTCAAAGCGGGATTCGTTCTTGGCCGTTGGATCTTTTCTTATCAACGGTTGGTGTTCTATCTTGCGACTTTTTTTTAAAAAGTTAGTTTTGGCTTGTGGTGGGAACTTTGCAAGCTTTGTGTTTCTATGTCTTCTTTGTGGGTCTAATTTGGGTGGATCTTTTGTCCATTATGTGATATCTCTAGGTTTTTGGAAAGCTTATGAGCTTGGCTTCAATGTGGGTGCAATTTTTTTAACAATCTGTGATTTTTCAGTAGGAGAATGTTTCTTCGAAGTTAAGGATGTTTGTGCACTTTTGAGAATGTGTTTTTTTGTTTTGTCTTAGTTTGTGTTCATTATAGGACATTTTCCTTCACTAAAGAAAGCGTTCTCATGATATGATTTATAAAGGACTACAATTATAATTTGTATGCTACATGTTCAATTTAAGATAATCTTCCATTTGAGTTAGTTGCAATAAACTAAAGTAGTTGTCCAAACACGCGGTGCTAGAAAAACTTGTCATTGTCTATGTCCACTATAGGACCTTCTCCTCGACTGAAGAGAACGCTCTCATGATATGATCTATAAAGGACTACAATTATAATTTTTATGCTTCATGTCCAACCTGAGATGATCTACAATTTGAGTTAATTGCAATAAACTAAGGTAGTTATCCAAACACACAGTGTTATAAAAAATCGCCATTGTCTATGTCCACTATAGGACCTTCTCCTCGACTGAAGAGAGCACTCCCATGATATGATTTATAAAGAACTACAATTGTAATTTGTATGCTACATGTCAAACCTAAGATGATCTACCATTTGAGTTATCCACAATCAACTAAGTTAGTTATCCAAACACGCGGAGTTAGAAAAATTGTCGTTGTATTAATCTTATGCAATGCAATTTTTTCAAATCCCTCAGTTCCATCCAAACACAATATCCAATGTTGAAAATGCATAGCCTATTACTTTTACATCATTTACGATTACATGTACCCACTATAGATGAGCTTGCAGAAGGATTATTCCTCCTACATAAAAGACCACCACTACTTTTACATCGTTTACAACTACATGTACCTACTATATAGATGACCTTGTAGAAGGGTTAGTCCAAGGGTTATTCCTTGCACGTAAAAGAGCGTTCTCATGATATGATTTAGAAAGAACTACAGGGGCAAGCATTCTCTTACAAGTCCAACCTAAGATGATCTACCATTGCAGTTAGTTACAGCAAACTAAGGCAACTATATAAACACACAATGTTGAAAACAAACTCAATGTAATATTCTTACGTGATGTTATTCTTTCGCATTCCTTTCATGATGCCCTAGTTCCATCCCAACACAAAATTAAATGTTGAAAACACATACGCTAAGGATTTTATATCATTTGCAATTACATGTACCCATTGTAAATGAACTTGCAAAAGGGTTCATCTTCGTACATAAGAGAGCATTATTGCTTTACATCATTTACAATTACATGTGCCCACTATAGATGAACTTGCAGAAGGAATAGTCCTTGTACATAAGAGAGAACTCCCATGATATGATTTATAAAGGATGACAACAACAGTTGTTCTCTTACATATCCAACCTAAAATGATCTACCATTGGAGATGGTTACAATAAACTAAGGCAGTGATGCAAACACACAGTGTTAGAAAAAAATTGTCATTGCAATATTCTTACATGATGCAATTATTTCACATTCCTTTCATGATATTGCAATTCCATGTAAAACAATATCAAATGTTGAAAACACATAGCCCACTACTTTTACACATTTATAATTACATGCATTGACTATAGATGAACTTGCCCATGCAAATGGGTTATAGTCCTCATGCATAAATGTGTCGAAACAAGTTTGGCCTACAATATCTAACCTAACCTTCCCTATCTATACAAGTTGCACCAAACTAAACATCAAGTCACCATCAACTAAAGCCTTCATCACTAGATGAAAACTATAAGGGTTGTTTTTTTAACTAAGATCCAAGAAAAATCAAGACATGGATACTCTCTCTTGAACAAAATCATTCTAAAGTGAAATGATTCCCATTGGATTTAAGAATTCGATTATGAAAGTACAACTTTTAGATGCCATGTCTATCAAGCAATAATGCATGTCCTAAGGCTCTCGCCCATGAGGGGGAAAGGGAAAAACCAAGAAGGTGTAATCATTCTCCCATGAAACTTATAGAAATGTCCAAATATGAAGCATTGTGCCCTAAGCTTGAGGCCTTGACAAAGGCTCCCATCCTACCTTTAGATGTAGGGGATAGCCCTATGGCTATGGTTATACAACTGAACCAAGCCCTCGAATATTGTAGATAACCCGACTTTTAACCCCTTAAAGGGTTGAAGAGGCCACTTGACTTGCATATCTTAAATCTATAAACGAACATATTCTTGATGATTGATTGTGATGCAAGTCAACAAGGTGTTTCATTGGAGCCTTCACAAGTATTGCACCATGCCATTGAGTGGAAAGATGTTCAAAATAAGATAAGCAAAAAAGGTACCCATGTGAATGTTTCAGATTCGTAGTAAGGAGGTGCAGACAATGTTAGCATGTTTGTAGCAATTGTCCAACAATTAGTTGGATTAAGGGTTGCACTTAAAGTAGTTGTAACTAGCTAGTTTGATTCAATTGAATGGGTCAAACATTGAATATAAGGCCCCAATTCTACATCAATATGTGTCCTTGACCCAATAGTGGTTATTGTATTGTACACTTTCATTGTGATAATATAAATACTATCATTCTCACTCTACCATTATGTTGAATTCTTTGAGAACTCAATCATATACACATGGTTTATTACAATATTTACATGTTAGTTGTAGTTTGATCTTTCAACTAGACTCATCATTTATCTTTTGAATTTGGTATTTTTCCTATTATACCTTTACCCCCTACTAGAGTTTGCAAGAGTCCCTTGCAACCTATACTTATACACTCCATGGACTTGTGTCTTCTTGTTAGCTTATGGGGTTACTCCAAGAGTGTTTTCACCTTGTCAAGAGAGCATTATGTCTTCTATCTCCTCAGTGATGCTTCATGGACATATTAATATTTTAGTGCGGGTGGATGCTTGACCTTGGTTAAAGTGTTGACATGGTGCCCTTACCTAAGAGGTTATTACCCCGATTGGCATGATGACTAACCCATTGGATGCACACAATGGGGAAGTTGGCTACTTGATTGAGAGAGGTACCTACCTAGAAGGAGGAGCATTGGGCTTAGAGGAGAGTACTTAACCCTTGGATCTTATGGTCATGTGATATATACCTTGGAGGTTGGACACTTGACTTCGGGACACTCAGGTTGAGGATCATACTTCATGGAGTTTGGTGATGGTCCTCGACACATATGTTGAGGAGGAGCATCAGGGCTTAGTGGCCACATTGGCACACATGAGAGTACCATTGGGCACATGAGAGGACATGTGGCACGCAATTGGAGGATGAGTTCCTTGCATGAGGAGACTTGGATAGCGAACCATTATAAAAGAGGGGTTGTTGGACTAATTGCTTGTTGGAGAATGCACCATCTTAGAGAAGGGGTGTTGAGCTCAAGGAGGATCATGCTTGGGGCATTTCACTTTTGGGGTTGGATTAACCCTTATTTGACACATGTGCATCCTTGTATTGTGGAGTGCTCCATGTCATGTACCCAACAGCCTATTTCCACTATGGAGAGACCGCAAGGTACTTAATTTCACATATGAAATCTACTCCTGATACCAATTCCGAAATTTCTTTCCATTGACTTTCTATAACATTAATTCTTAATAATGTCAAAATAATAAAATATAGTAATTATTAAACTAAAATCCCCATTCTAAATATGCAAGCATTCCTACCATGAATGCATCCAATCCATGCTCAATAAATTCATGCACACAGGAATTTCCAAAAACAATCCATTAAACAAACACATAACATAAATAATAACCATGGCATTCATTCATTCACAATTGTGAAACTTATCTTTTAATATCCTCCAACTAGCTACAGATGAAGGACGTTCCTCTAGTCATAGGTAGTCTGTCACACTATCTCTTTCTATGACAAAGGCCACCCCCAAGTTGGGGATATCAGTCCACAAGGGTGAAGCTTTCCCACTTTTTCTACTCATCCACATTCACACAACCCTTTGGTGCAGAAATCCCCTCCACATATGTCTCGATCCATTGGCATTTATCCCCCATCATCCTGCACAACATAAGGAATAGGACCCCCTTCTCTACATTGTAGTCCCTCAAACTATCCACATTCCCTTCCAGTGTTATAGCACATGTTGGCTAGGGAATCATCATGCTTGGACTCCAAGGACCTCAGCTACATGCCAGGTTCCGCTCGTAGGGGTACCTCACCCGTTAGCACCGATTTCCTAGGGTAAATGGCATGAGTGGTATGGTAACTTTGGTTTTTCCTCTCTTAGGTACCAACAACCAAGATGATGAGAAAATGATGGCTAGAATGATCCTCTCCACTAAATTCTGAACCTTTTGTATGCATGTTGAGAACTGGCCATGGGACACTCATGGGGAGCCCACTTTACCACTATAATCCCAACTGGACAATTAATTAATAAATGTTAATTAACCCACTTTCATAAGCATGGTTTTGGGGACCCTAGGATAAAATCACCCTCTAAGTATTTAAACTGAGATAATGACTTAGATTAATAAGTCACTAGGGCCATCTTCACCTTAAACCCCCTTTCATCTCCCCCACTCCTGGTATCATAGCCCCCCACCTCTTCTTCATCCTTCTTGATCTACAATCGTTAGGGATTCTATATTAATATCAAAAATATGTATTTGCAAAACATTCAGTCATCCTAGACCATTTATATCCAGCTTCTAGCCTTTGCATCATTACATGCATAATCATATCATGGGATAAAAAATGAGGTGTTACACTCCATGTGGGGTTGCCTTGTCAATTACTTATATTGAATTATGTCCTTATTTTATTTTAGCCTCCATCACCGACTTGTATATACAGGGGAGGAGCGATCCCTTGTATTCATTATCATCATTGTACTATATTCTTTGTATTGTCTTAAAGCAGTATTGTAGGGAGAAAGATGTTAGGGTTCACGAGGAAACCTTAAGAGAAGACAAAGGGAGAGAGATGTCTTAAATGTCCATGGAGATATTTATGTTGTGTGATGTTAGGTTTTGATCTTATGATAATAGGGTTTATGCTATGCATGTAAACCCTATCAAAAAACATGACGATGGGGATGATGGTGATGGCTCTACTTTTATTGATAGGGTTTCTACCCTAGTTGAAGACATGATAGTGAAGCTAACACCTTGCATGATTACGAAGACTTATTCTTGTGGGATGTGAGGCTAGGGTAAGATCATGGAGATATGAGCTTGATGAGTCTTGAGCTTGGTGTGACGCCTTTCTTGGAAGAAGACTTGAGTATTGCATCCTTGATGTTCTATGGAGGCCTTGTTGCTTATGATGATGTAGGAATCTAAGAGTCGGAGTTTGTGAATAAAACCTTGGGATGGACATATGGATTTGGGGGCTAACACTAGATGTGGAATATGAATTATATTATGAAACATTCCTTGATTTTGGAAAAAACATTTTGGCACCAAATTCACCTGCTCCTTCCACAATTTGTGCTTTCATATCCCAAATTCTATGCGAGAAGGTGACAACTTATTTTACCAAAAAAAATTTGTGGGTGGAAATAAATGGAATCACTCTGGAAATTTGACTTTATTCCATTCCAAGTATCCTATTGATATGAATGATCAATCATTGTCAAATCTAATAGTGAATTGGAAGCGATATGAATATATTAAAGTTCTCGATGTTATAGGTTATTCAAATGTTGTTTCTAAAAGGAATGAAGTGTGGGAAGATAAAATCCATGTGACAAATTTTTAGAACAAGTTTGAAAAAGAGGTTTATAAATACGCCAAGCACTTGCATTGAGCCCGATGGCAATACCGACAATTTAAACAATCTCATGAAGTTTTCCCACCAAGGACAATTTTTTCAATGGTCGATTTTGCAGAAAATTATGCATTCGTTGCACAAAAAGAGATACGTAGTGAATATTATCATTTCGACCAAGTCTTTATACTTGCTCATGTTCTATATAGACATGCTCAACACAATGTTGATGATATAGAAAGTGCCAGTGACAATCGTCATGTGATCAAAGAATATCATTTGTATATCAATAATGATTGTATATATGATACACATTTTGTTCAACATTGTTTCGATATAATGTATGACTCATGAAACGATGTGGAATTTACTTCAATGAACTTTGGATATGGTTAAATGGATGTGCAGGTCAATTTAAATCATCACAATCATTATTTTGTTTATGTTTCCTTCACAAGAAATCAAACATTAAACATTGTTGGAATTTCTTTGAGATAGGTCATGGTAAAGGAGAACATGATGGTGCAGGGGCATGTGTAAAACAAGCACTTGGAAGGTGGCAGATGAACCACTTTGCCAATCACTTTGTATCGGATGATCAAGTTGTTCAATGGTGTAAATTAAATCTAAGCCATGAATATGATCAACGATTAAGTGATGTACACAAATGTGTATATATTTTGTAGATGCAAATTTTATTAACTTTATCAAAAAAGTATATTTTTTTTAATGATGGTTGAAATGTCAACTTATCTTTAACATATATTGACATTTCAAACTTACATATTTTCCAAACCACAAGGTTTTTTGGCTTATTGGAATCCAAGATGTAGACGTGTCAATTCCATATGATGCTAGCACCATACACAGAACTAGAGAATTGCACTCAATTAAGACAAAAGATTTCCAAAACATATTTGCTTTTGATAGAAGAAAGTTGTCATGCTTTTGTCCAATTTGAATAGAGGACACATAATCCATACATATATGTGAAAACATATTTGACAAATATGTTAAACCTTGGAAACATATAGAGATTAATCAAAAAGGAAAAATGGCACTTGGAATCTTGGAGAAATTGGAATCATATGACACTATAGCACCCGTTGATGTTGATATAATTTATAATTTGTTAGAGAATGTAACATTACACATATGCCCAATGTTTTTATTTTATGTAAACATCGTACATTATATGTGTTGTGCATATAATATAACATTGCACATTAATAATGATATTGTCGCTAATGGAGATAAGTTTGACACATGGTCTTGTGCGCAAGGGATGTCTTTGCAATGGTTGTGCCATAAACAATAAAGAAAATGTAAAATATTATTTGATGCGATGCACAAAAATAAAGATGAAGCTATTTGAGGACTATGATGATAGAGGTTTTATATATGAAAGATGATCCATCGTACTAAAAGGATATCTTTTTCAAGAAACCCATGAAACTCAAAGCCATGTTCACTTGCAGTGACTATCAACCCAATGTCATAAGTTGTCGATATAGTCATATGGTATGCACTTCTCGCATACATTTAATATATGTTCAAACAAAGAAAAAATTGAAAGTAAAAAAATGGCAAATGACCAAAGCTGACATTGAACAAATAATTGAAGACGGTCTTCCATTACGATGTTTCTAAACAACATTACAATATGATACATTTGCATTATATATTCATATATTACCTGATGTTAGAGGTTGATGGGTAAATTAAGGATCTATGATTTATTTATTACCCAATTTTTTTAATTTTTTTTGCTTGAATCTCTCTCACTCGCAAGAGTGGCTTGTGGTCCGAGAAACCACGACCTAGGGGCATCTAAGCCGTCAAAATCACTCGGGGATTGCACGAGACATAGACCGCACCAACCTCAACTTGGATGGATTTTGGGTGTTTCCTCCCAAATAAGTCATCACTAGGGAGAATTGAACTCGAGTTGCCTCACAGATGAGACCCACACCTTAACCGAGTGAGATAGAGGGAATTGACTATTTTCCTGACTTTGTTGGTCAAATGTAAAAGGTTAATATAGATGGATTAAATCTATAGTATTTAATAACTAAACTTTGATTCTTGAATTTGATAGATCGATTAAATCTATGGATTTTAATGTATGCTCTAAATTCCAAGCTTCGATTCCTTTCGAGAATGACTGAACTATGATTTTATGTTTATGTTATTGATTTTTTCCAATTTTTATTGAATGTTATTTTAATGATTCTACTGCCTAATGTGAAAGGTAATATTGTGTACTAAGATTGTACATGAATTTGGCATTACATATTTTTTAGTCTGCTAACACTACATGGAGCTAACATGATAACACTTAAGCTGATCAACTCTAGACTTAACAATTATGAAAACATTTTCTTTTCTAAAGAAACTTTCTTGTTTGATCCATTTACACAATTTTTTTTACTTTACCTCGTTATTTATCATAAAATAAATAGTTGCAAAAGAAGAATTAAGGATGCAAGGAATGAAACTTATGTAATTAACATTTATAAACACGCTTCCAATAAATGACATACATCATGTACATGAATAATTTTTAGTCCAATAACGCCACATGTAACTAACATGATAACACCTTATCAACTCTAGACTTGACAATTATGAAAACATATAATTTTTTAAAGAATTTGTTTTGTTTGATCCATTCACACATTTTGTTTACTTTGCCTCAATATTTATCATCAAATAAATAGTTGCAAAAGAGAAATTAAGGATGCAAGGAAGGAAACCTATGTAATTAACATTTCTGAACACGTTTCCAATAAAAGACATAACATTTATAAACACGTTTTTAATAAACGACACACATCATGCACACAAATTTGACATGAAATCCTTTTAGCATGATAACTCCACATGAATTAACATGATAACACCATATCAACTCTAGACTTAACAACTATGAAAATGTAAATTACTTTTTAAAGAAATCTTTTTGTTTGATCCATTTTTACTTTGTCTCATTATTTATCATCAAATAAATAGTTTAAAAAGAAGAATTAAGGATGCTAAGGAAAGAAATCCATGTAATTAACATTTATAAACTTGCTTTCAATAAATGATATTACATGATAACACCACATGGAACTAACATGATAACACTTGAGCTTATTAAATCTAGACTCAACAATTTTGAAAACATATACATTTATTTATATGAGTAAAAACACTTGTAACATAATTGTTGCATGTCTAAATTGACACAAGATAACAAAATGAGACTCAACAAGCCACATATCTAAATTAACACAAGATAACAAAAAAAGACTCAACAAGCACTATTGGGACACGATATCAAAATTGGAACAATACATTAATAAAACAAAAATTAAACAAACTATCCTTAACATTAAAAAATCCAACGCCATTCATAATTAAAAATTCATTATATAGTCTAAAAGTGTGTGCACGTGATCCAAAAATGAACAAAGACCTAAATATATGCATAACTCAATCCATAGATCCCTATACAAGATCTATGGAAATCAAAGACAACATATATAAAAGTAATTGCATGTGCATGTAACAAAAATACATGATAATCTATGTAGCATCAACTACATGCACATTCTCCTCCTGGTTCTCCCCCCGATTGATCTAACATGTCCACATATTTAATTAAAGGACTAAAAGTGACATTCTAATACTAAATTAGATAGATAA
This sequence comes from Larix kaempferi, assembly GCA_027924585.1. Taxonomy (NCBI): domain Eukaryota; kingdom Viridiplantae; phylum Streptophyta; class Pinopsida; order Pinales; family Pinaceae; genus Larix; species Larix kaempferi. Next base: position 18,588,159 of record BSBM01001646.1, read on the forward strand.
AAATAGATTTGAAAATGATACTTGTACATGTGTTCAAACAATTATGGACCATTACTTAAGTGGCAAGGGGGGATTTTCATTGACTTGAGCAACAACATTGTTCAAACTCAACCCACCGTCCTGAAATTGAAGTTTCTTATTCATAGATATTTCATATCAAAAAATAAAAATAAATTACACTTCAAACCATAATTAAATAGTTAAACATTTAATACTTGTGAAGTCCCTAGGATATCTCCCAATATTGACGAGAGTTGCCCCATACCCATACATAAAGTCCCTAGTGATGGGAAGGAAATTTGTGAACAACAAATTTCAAGTTTATAAAATTTTGTAAAAATATGTATTTAGATATAAATTTTTTCAATTGAACATTGCTAAACATGTCAATACAATTAGTATATATGTATATCTAAGTAAATGTACCTCATTCATCACATCCAAGTTCGAACACAATGATACCCTAAATGAACGATCATCTAGTATCATATGAGTGAACTGCAATTAACAAACATGGACTATTTTTATTGTTATGTCTCTAAAATTAAGCATGTGCATCTAATAACCAAATTCCCTTAATACATGAAACGATAATCAATTGTAACACACACCGATCACATGCCCTCTCCCTCATGGGTAAGTAAATCTTGCCATCCATCTCGATAAGTCTTTGTATAAGCTATGAGATCTTCACAGATCATAGAGTCTAAGTCAACATCTGTTTTATAGACAAATTCATTGCAAGAATTGGCTTGTGCTCTCCCTCTATTCAATTTGACATCACCCCCAACAAAATTTGATTGCAAGCTATCAGCTATGTCATCCCTAAACTCTTGACCAACTTGATAAGTAGCCTCCATCTTTGAATGTAAATTTACCACACTGGGTAGTCTAGATACCAAGGGAAGTGGAGGTCGAGGCAAAGCAGGATCACACGAATCACCTTTGATTATGCATCCAACATTTCCCAACATCGTAGTATTTGGATGGAAGGTTCGTATAATTTAGCTTCATGTTCTCAAAAAATTATGCATAAATAAATCTATCAAAATAATACGGTACCTCGTCATACCATGGAAACCTACCATATGATGCAAGGAACCTCTCATAAAGATGATGATCAATGTGAGAATGTTTGAAATATTGAACCTTCAACATCGGTCATTTTGGTTCTTGTTTGAAATTAAGCATTGATATCTCGAGTTGTTTAGACACTCTTTCTTCTATTGCAGGCCCTTTATTTGGACCCATCACTTTTTGTCTTTTTATTTATATCAAGTCAATAAAACCATCAATAGTTGGCCCCAAATTTCTATATACATCAATAAATGCACCTAGATAATGCAAAACTATCTCTAGGCTTTGTTGACTCTCAACGGGGAGCTCCAATTGTTCAAGGTCACCCTTTAATTTTGCATAGTGGGATATGCAACATTGAAGAGTCAATTCGGAACATTACCTTCCCAAGGAATCTCCTCGGGTATCTTAGAGGGGTAGGTGGTTATAGACACATACTTATCCTCTCGTTGAGCATTGACCTCAGGTTGAACTTGGTCCTCGACCTGAGCATTGAACCCAGGTTAACCTTGGCCCTCAACATCCAACCTCTCATGACTTATACATACATATACATAATTATAAAGATTAACATATATTTATGTGTATAAACATAAACATAACCAAGTAAATTTTAATTCTTTTACCTTCCATGCGTGGTGGGAGTTGCACATTCACATACATGGGAGAATTTTCCATGTTCGTATCATGATCCCTACAAGACAACTAATCATACAATGGGTCACCTATAGATGGATTCGCATTCTGATGGGATGATCCACTCATGGATGCAACTAAAAAAATGGATGAATATTAACTTGTGGATTGTAGGGACCTTCCTAAATCCTCGGTTTGATTTAATGTAATCTATCTTGACGACAATTTTGTTCGTCTTGTTTGCTTCTAAATTAACCTAAGTTAATCTATTTCACTACGCACTTGTTTCACAATGCAGGTAGAAAACATAATAGAAACATATGGTAAGTGTAAATATAGATCAAATTTACAATATATGTAAATATCAATTCTAACAATATATTTTTCATTGAATCAATTTAATATCCAAGCTTCTCTTCCTCCTATAATTTAAATAACATAACAACAATTAAATACCTCCAACCCTTGAGAAACTCAACCACCAAAACTTGATCTGCCTCCCTGCCAACTAGGATAGTCTAGCTTACCACCCAACTCCAAGAATTGCTTCTTGGACCCCCGACCAAAAAACCTGAGTACAGTCCAGTCCAACCAGTTTGAATAGTTCTCCCCTTTGTAAAATTCAGCCTCCTTCGCTAAATTTTTCCTCGATCCAAAATATCCCCTTCTTCACTCCCCCCTTCTCCTATCTATCCTCTTCCCTTCTGCCGACTCCATTTCTCTGCCATTACTACCCTTATCTCCCCATTAATTTTCATTCATATTTTCCATCCACCGTCAAAGTCCCTCGTACCCCTAAAACATTAAAATATTCAATCTTATCCTTATTAATGAGGCAAGTCGAACATGGCTTATCAACATTATGAAAGCCATTTAAATTACCTTCCATTCGATCAACTACCCTTTTATCAACTCATTGGGATAATGTTCACACATTATTTTTATTAAATAATATATTCCAATACTTTTATCATAATTATTATTGTCAATCAATAATTATACATAATTATTAAATAATACTAAAGTTCCGCTAAATGTTTTACATTTAACATTATGTATTTCAATATAAGCTACGACACTATATTAGATTGTTATTGTGGTATACGACACCAACTCACCCTCCAGTACTTATTAAAATCAATATTTAATCAATAATTATCTATTAATTTAATTAATTAACAACAATTGTTCATTAATTAATTATTAGTACCACTAATCATTTACCCAATGATTATCACACCCCTAATAATCACTCTTCAGTTATAATTAAAAACTAATTACAATTTATTAATTAAGTCAATAAAAATGTGATCAATAATATTTACACCATTATCATTTGTAAACCAAACAATTGAACTAATTGATATCATTAGTATTTAGTTAATCTGAATCAATTTAATAATATTATTATTAACATCCACTTATCATTATTAACTCTTAATTAACATTTACTAATTATGTTAATAATAGTCCTCTTAACAATTTACTAACATTTATTTTAGTGATAACCACAATTAATACTTAACCTAATTCACAATTAAACCTTCCATTAATTATAACTCGACGCAATTATATCAATGCATAACTACATACGTAATAATTAATTCCCAACTAATTCTTATGTATTTATTCACAATCACAATGCATTAAAGCCCAACTGTAATAGTATAGTAGATAATTAATACAAGCCTATATAGACAAGTTAGGTAAGTGTAGCTACAACTTACATACCTCGTGTAGGTACACTAATAGTACTAAAACAAACATACCACATAATTACATAAATTACTATCAATTGACACATACCGAGACGTGAATCTGAAATGACTAGCCGTATTTCCTAACTCAAACCATAATAATATGTGAAACAACATAACATACTGGATTTCAACACAAGAAACGAGCAAAAGTTTTCAGTACACACACAATAAATTATGTTTCCTTTTAACTTCCATGACATACCTATCTACCTACTTCCTTCTACCTAATTCACAACTAACTTCCACATCATATCCTTCCTCTGTTGGACTACCTTGGAGAGTCCCCTACATGGCATAACCTTAGTTAGAACCCGTAAGCGGAAGTGTCAACTACATCGACCAAGATTCCTCAGGAGGCACCCACTAGTCATCATCACACACCTTGGGGAGTGCGCCATAGCGCGACCCTCCCATGAATCTGGGTTTCCGAGGATAAACCGTGGGTAATGCCTCCACCCCTCCTATGGAATAAGGAGCTATGTCTACCTCGACATAGTTACTGCGTTGCAACTGTGGTACTCAGGTTCTGTCATCGAATAACCAATTTGGGCGGCTGAGTTTCCTGAAACCCCACATCTACCCATACATCATGATAATAATGCAATACTCATGTTAAAAAATAATGCATCACTTGCATACCATTTACCTTTCGGAATCCATGTCCCTGAGGTACTCCCACCTTGTAGGATCGAACTACCACTTAGCTCTTTTGACTTGTAGGTTAGTCTCCAAACACACGATCGAGAATATCGTGCCATCATTGACATGTATATACATTTCATTACTAATGAACAATAATGCAAATCATTTCTCTGCACCATGAACCTGGTATCATATCCATCCATTCAACATATAACTTTTAACTCGGTATCCACATACCCATCATTTAGTAGATTTTCATGCTAGAGACATAATCAAAACATGAATATAATTCACAACATTAACATAACACACATATATATAATCTCCGCAAAATAATAAAACGATATGTCCACAATGTCATCAAACTGGCGAAGTCTTACAATAACAAGGAAATACAACATATAATGATAGTTCAGGTAATAAGGTCAAAATAGGGCATTACATACACCCACCCTTCGGGAAATTTTGTCCTGAAGTTATGATCAAAATAGTGTGGGAAAATCACGACGAATGGTCAATGTGTCCTCCCAGGTAGCAGAACTTGGGCTATACCTGTCCCACTGGACCTTAACCTGGTCCACTGGACCTTAACTTGCTCCACCAAACGGTGTCTGAGCTATCTAACATGATGGTCCAATATATGTAATGGTTAGACCCTGATGGTCCCCTCGTCCAAAACCTGCAGTTCCTTCCAATTTATTTTATGAGACTCATAGGCTAGATAATGTCGTAAAACAGAGACATGAAAAGCATTACGAGTTTTATGCAAATGGGGTGGAAGCGCAAGACGATATGCGACGGGTCCAACCTTCTCCAAAATTTCAAAGGGTCCTATGAATCATGGTGACAACTTTGTCCCTTTCCCAAACTGGATGGTACTTTTACTAGGCCTGATGCGTATGAAAAATGCATCCTCTACCTTATAGTTTCAGTCAACCCTATGCACATCGACATAGCTCTTTTGTCTATCTTGAGCTTCCTTTAACCGTTGTCTAATCTGAATCACATGTTCCTCCATCTCCTGAATCTACGCAGGTCCTATAATCACTCGATCCTCTAACCTTTTTCAACTCAATGGTGTTCTGGATCGCCTTCCATATAATTCTTGATAAGGCGACATTCCGATAGAGTTGTGGTAACTATTGTTATAAGCAAACTCTACCAAAGTTAAATGCTTTTCCCAATGGGTCTGCTGATCCATAACATACATCCCAAGCATGTCCTCCATCACCCGATTCACTCTTTCTATTTTCCCATCTGGCTCTGAATGGTAAGATGTGCTTAGGTTCAACTGAGTTCCTAAGCGTGACTGCAAACTTGTCCAAAACCTGGAATCCCTATTTGAGATAATCTTCTTGGGAAACCCATGAAGACGAACTACTTCACTTATGAATACACGAGTTACATCTATGATGTCATAGGTCTCCTTAACTGGAATAAAGTGATCATTTTTGGTCAATTTATCAACGATGACCATAATGCCATCATGCCTATGAGGGGTAAGAGGAAATCCAACCAAAAAGTCCATGGAGATAACCTCCCATTTTGACGTAGGAATGTCATGCGGTTGCAAGGTGGTGATGATCAGATTTTACCTACTGACACTCAAGGCACTTAGCAACAAATTTGACCACGTCGCGCTTCATTCCTTCCCAAAAGAAGAGTTGCTTCATGTCTCCATACATCTTCTTTACGCATGGGTACGCACAATAGATCTTCTTTACGCTAGTATTTTCCATGTGTATCTTTAGATTTGATGAAATGCAAGTATCTTGGGAAAACGAAAGCCTTTTTCGATGAAATGAAAATTGGTCCACTTTGGAAACGAAACTTCAGACGCAATGAAACACCTATCATAGCCAAAAAATGCACATAAATTTCAGAACTAAAAACCCTTTCACAGCTTCGACAACACCGGTTCAAGATCTAAATCACCAACGGAAGCGACTCTTCATAAAGGCTTTGATAACATGTTCGACTACACAGGATGATTCCAAAAGACTGAACACCTAGAGCAGTCGCTCACACAAAAATATCACAGATCAACACACCGATGTTTTCACATGGTTTAAACCCTCGAAAGGGAAACACTCCACGACCCCAGCCAAATAGCTACTTGAGCCAATTTATTATGCAAAAGAAAGAAAGTGACATATGAGCTTCTCATAATCGATCAACTAGCAAGTGACCCTCCATGCTCTTTAAATAGATATCATGGACCAATCGGGTGTTAAGCCATGGATCAAAGGTAGTTATGATCTAAGAGAAGTTGAACCGTCAGATCACTCTTATGTCTAGAACATATCGTGACCGTCGGATTAGATATTTACAAATGCATACTAAAGAAACACACTTTTCCTAACGAATATATTATAACAAGTTGATCTTAACTAACTCCTAAGTGTCTAAATATCCTAACATCCCCCCTTAAGAACAACTTGGGATATGATTGAAGGATTTACAAAATTGACACTATTAGGAGAAGGAAGGAGGAATTAGAGCCTATCCCCCCTTAATGGCAAGTTCCTGAACTCCTATCATAGATCAAATTTTAGAAAACTTTGCTTATGTAAGAGATTTGGTGAATATGTATGCAACTTGATCATCTGTAGGGCAAAATAACACTTCAAGAACGCGATCATGAACAAGCTTTCTTATGAAGTGCATATGTATCTCAATGTGTTTGTTGTGTTGATGTTGAATTGGATCTTTGACGAGCTTGATGGCACTTTGATTGTCGCACCAAAGTGAAGTCAGATGCTGCTGTTGGAATCCAAACTCTGAAAGGATCTATCGAAGCCATAAAGCTTCTTGACTGGCATTAACTGCTGCACAATACTCTGCTTCTTCTGAAGAGAGAGCAAGATCTTGTTGTTTCTTACAAGCCCAAGTGACGGGTCCAGAACCCAGACTGAAAACATAACCTGCAGTAGACTTTCGATCATTAGGATCGCCAACCCAATCTGAATAAGTGAAACCAACCAACAAAGGAGTCCCCCTTGAATTGTAATGAATCCCAAACTGAATTCTACCCTGAATATATTGGAGTATTCTTTTTTCTGCTTTCCAATGACTTTCATGGGGAGGCATATAGCGGGCAACATGACCAACGACAAAGGAAACATAAGGACGAGTATGATTCAAGTATAAGAGACTACCATCAAGTTGGCGATACAGGGTGGCATCAACTTCGAGTGAAGTGCAAGTGGCAGAAAGTTTGAATCCAAACTGGAAGGGAGAGGGAGTTGGTTTACAATCTTCCATGTGAAAGCGACGAAGAAGGTCACAAGCATACTTAGACTAAGAAAGAAAGATTCCTTCTTTGGTTTGCAAGACTTGGAGGCCAAGAAAATAATGCAAATGTCCTAAGTCTGTCATTTCAAGTTTTTGCTTAAGACTGGATTTCACATGGGTTAAAAGCTTAGGGTCGCTACCAATAAGAATAAGATCATCAACATAAAGAACAAGGATGATAAGATTGTTTCCTACTTTCTTGGTATAGACATTAGGGTCAAAATGACATTTAGAAAAACCAGTATCAAGGAGAAAGCTATCCATTTTGGCATACCAGGCTCGATGGGCTTGTTTAAGGCCATATAAGGATTTTTTAAGGCGACAGAAAAGGATAGAATCATGTTGAACATAGCAAGGAGGTTTTTCCATGTAAATTTCTTCCTGCAAATCACCATGTAAAAATGCAGACTTGACATCCATTTGATGGACCTCCCATTTATGTAAGGTTGTAAGGGAAAGAACAAGGTGGAGGGAGTTCATTTTGGCGACAGGGGAAAATGTTTCATTGTAGTCAATCCCTTTAACTTGGGAAAAACCTTTGGAAACTAACTTGGCCTTAAGTCTTTCAACACTTCCATCTGAGGCATACTTAGTTCTGTAGACCCATTTACATCTGACAAGTTTTGTTCATTTTGGAAGAGGGACAAGATCCCAAGTATCATTCTCCATTAAGGAACGATATTCTTCATCCATAGATGTATTCCAATCTGGATTCCTTGAAGCTTCTACAAAACTCTCTGGATCATGATTCTCGGAAACTTGATCCAAAATAGAAGATGCTCGCTGGAACTGAGAATGTGTTCGTCATTGATCTCTAGGATCATCGGCAAGATCACCAGCTGCTTCACATGTTGAACGGACCCATCGAGGAAGCAATTGTGCTGGTGCAACTAGAGGAAAATGAGCAGACGGAGGTGGATTTTTATCCTCACTGTCATCATCAGAAACTGGAATTGGAATGTTTTCAAGGAAGTTGGGAGTAGAAGAAGGCACAAGCGTCGAATTAGGATCGCAGGCCAAAGATGGCACAAACATCGAGTTAGGATCGTAGGCTAAGATATTTTCATCAAATTTAACATCTCTTCTAATAATTATATCATGAGAATGTGGCTAAAGAAGTCTATAACCTTTTACATTTTCAGAATATGCACTTTTCACTTTTAGGCTGCAATAGTTTCTGTTTTTCGTCCGGAATATGAGCCCATGCTTCATTACGAAACAAACGGAAGTGACTTACATCTAGTTTAATTTTACTCCATGCTTATTCCTATGTGATATCTTGTAAAACTTTAGTGGGGGTGTGATTAACTATGTAATTTGCACAATTTATGGATTCAACCCAAAATTGAAGACTTAGTCCCTTAGCTTGAAGCATACAATTATCCATTTCTTTTAAAGTGTGGTTCTTTTCGTTAAACTACCACACTTTACTGTGGTGTATATGGAACAATATGTTGTTGTTGGATTCCCTATTCAGTGCAGAAAGTAGTGAACTTGTTGTTAACACATTCTCCACCATTATCGGATCTTAACTTTAGAATTTGATGACCAGATTGTTTTTCAACAAGGGCTTTGTAAGCCAAGAACATGTTAAATACTTCGCTCTTAAGTTTTAAGAAATAAACCCAAGTGCGTCTAGAGTAATCATCAATGAAAGTTAAGAAATATTTGAAACCAGAAAAGGAAGAAGATGGAAGAGGACCACACAAGTCACTATGCACAAGCTCCAAGGGGGGCGAGGCATGCCAAGAGGCACGTTTGTCAAAACTGTCATGATGATGTTTTCCGAGTACACAAACAGAACAAACACCATCCCTACAAGATACCATCGGAAGATCTGTCACCATATTTTCTTTACATATTTGTTGCAATGAGCGATAATTTAAGTGACCAAATCGCTCATGCCAAAGTTTTCTCAAGTCATTACCATGAGCAACAAAAACTGAGGGAAAAGGTGATGACCCAAAGTTGTTAAACTTGTACAACCCGGTAATATCATCAACAATTCTAGTGGCTAGGACATGTTGAGGATGTTTAAAATCCTTGATTACAACTTGGTGAGGTGTAAACGTTACCGTTTTACCTTCACTAGAATGAGTGATTTGATAAACTGACAACAAATTGTAGGGAATTCTTGGAACACATAATACATCACTAAATTGTCCATTCTCTACTAGAACTGTTCCAGATCCTACAACACTAAAAGATATATCATCACCAACAAATATTTGTTTGGTGTTACATTCATGCATAGTAGAAAATATGGCTTTATCCTTATCCATATGATAAGATGCTCCATAATCAATGAGCCACTCATTCGAAGTAGAAGAAGAAGATGTATTATAGGAAAAACCAGAAGCACAAAGTGCATGTCCATGAGATGAATATTCTGGAGACAAATCAAGGCTGATGTGATTCTTCTTCATTGATGCTTCCAAGGCTGGTGTGATTCTTCTTCATTGCTGCTTCCAAGGCTGCCATCTTCTTGAAACATTTAGATTCATCATGATTATTTTTCCCGCAAAAGTTGCAATGACGCTTAGTCTTATTACCTTTTGGTTTGTTTAATTTGTCATTTTTTGAAGAATAAGCTAGATGAGAGGATTTGGGACCCTTGTTTGACTTATTATTGCGAATATTTTGCTTCTTGGGATTCTTTGACTTCTCTTTCTGTTGTGCTAGCAAGGATTTTCCAGATGTATCTCTAGATCTGATGAAATGCAAGTATCTTGGGAAAACATAAGCCTTTTTCGATGAAACGAAACTTGTTCCCCATTGTAAATGGTGCTCCAGATGCAATGAGACACCTCTCATAGCCAAAAAATGCACATAAATTTCAGAACCAGAAATCCTTTCACAGCTTCAGAAACACCGGTTCAAGATCTAGATCACCAACATAAGTGACTCTTCATAAAGGATCTGATACCATGTTCGACTACACATGATGATTCCAAAAGATCGAACACCTAGAGTAGTCGCTCACACAAATAGATCACAGATCAACACACCAATGTTTTCATGTGGTTTAAACCCTTGAAAGGGAAACACTCCATGGCCCCAGCCAAATAGCTACTTGAGTCGGTTTATTATGCAAAAGAAAGAAAGTTACATATGAGCTTCTCATAATCAATCAACTAGCAAGTGACCCTCCATGCTCTTTAAATAGATATGATGGACAAGACGCAAGGAACCATCCTTCTTCTTCACAAAAATGACTGGTGCACCCCACAGTGAAATACTTGGTGTGATGAGCCCTAGGTATTGCAGTTCCTTCAACTGCATTTGCAACTCGCAAAGCTTCGAGGTCGTTATCTTGTATGGTGTCTTTGATGTTGGCTCCGAACCGAGTTTAACCTCAATGGTAAAATCAAGTTCTCTCTTAGGAGGTAACCCCGACAATTCCTTGGGAAAGATGTCACTGAATTCAACTAACACTGGGTACTGATCAAAGGAGGGTCCCTCCTCATTATTTACAGCTTCAACAATATACAACTAACACCCTTGCCTCATACATCATTTTACGTTCATCGTTGAGATGAAACGTAGGGAAACCTTCCGTTTGATACCCTGGATCTCAATGGCATCCCCTTTGTCATCAAAACAAAGAACTATCTTCCCATAATAGTCCAAGAAAGCTCGATGTTCCTCAATCCAGTTCATACCTATGATAAGGTCATAGGTCCCGAGGGTGGTGACATACACTTTTACTTGTGTAACACACACCCCGATATCTACTACACATTTGTCAATACTAGGTCCTACTGCTTGTTTTAACCCTGAAGCTATTTCGACTAAGTTGAAATCGTCGTGCTTGTAGGCTGCCAACCCACATTTGTCTAATGCATATAGAGAAGTAAAACTATTTGTAGCACCTAGAACAAACAATATTTTGAGTTTAACATTATTGACCTTACCTGATGATTCCACCACAGTAGATTGGTGTTCATCCTGATGGTTATTCACTATCGTTGAGATCCGATGCTTATTGCCCCCACTCCCCATTGATGCCTTTCCTTATTGATGCACTGTACCGAATCGTAACTCGGGACGGTCACATTGATAATGTGGGCCTTCACAATCCCAACAAGCAACCTGTTACGGGGGAGGTGATCTGAACTGCTAAGACCTATGAGAGGGGTTTCTCCCCTTGGATCCCCTTCCCTTTTCGACTGATCCTCGATAATTCCTTACACTCTAGTGAGTCCTTGTTTCCTATTGGGATATTTCCTTAGATTCCATTGACCTGTCTACTACCGCAACTTTGGGTGTATACCTGTTTCCATAGGGAGTTGGCCTCGCATACCCTCCCCCGAGGTACCTTCGAGGGGCCTTCCCTACAAACCCTGGTTGTTGAAAGTTGAATGATTTGATGGGTTTCACACCCAACATCTCTTCCGTATAATGAGCACAGTCGACTGCCTCGACAACCGAAGTCAGTTTTCACATCCGCACTTGGGCCCTGATCTTAGGATTAAGCCTGAACACAAAGCGCTCTGCTTGGAGTTGGTCATTATCTAATTAGGGATCATACTTAACTAGTTCCATGAATCTTACTTCATAATCCTCCATGGATAGACTCTGTTGTACCAAGGCATGAATGGCCCCTGCTTGTTCTTCCTGGTAGAAGGTGGGCAAGTAATTCCCTTTAAACTTTATCCACAAATACTTCCCATGGAACAGTGTCTGGGGTAAGGTGCAACTGTCTTTCTTGGTGTCCCAACCAATTCAAAGCACTATTGTTTAGTTGAAATATGGCTATTTTGGATTTGTACGTGGAAGTGTACTCCTGCAATACTAACCACCTGGTCATCCCCTCCAACCATGCCTCTGCTCATATCCCTGCATGACCCCCTGAAAACTCTGGAAGCGGGATTTTATGAAGCTCCCTCGTGATGTCCTGATGAGGAGGTCTTTGCACTATGTTCAATGCTACTGCGGGATTTCCCTCCCTTAGTGGCGGGGCCTCCACTTCTACCTACTATGTAAAACTTCCCCCTTGAATTCCCCTGAGTGTGTCATTTATTGCCTCCAAAGAGCACAATATGAGAACGGTCTTTGGCGATGGTGCTAGCGCATTCTGTTCATATTGCCGTCGCCCGACCTCGCCCCCGACCTGCTCGCGTCCTTGCCATGCTTATCCTGTATCATGGCATAATTCGACATTAGTATATGTTTTAGGTTTTAGCTAGTTCACTATTAAACACATACCCAAACCTACTAGGGTGAGTGAAAGTTTCTTTCTTTCTTCACTTGTAAATGGGTTTTACCTGATACTGAGGAAAATGCCTGAAAGGGTAAGGGTACGAAGGCCTACATCCCTAAGTCGACGTCACCATTGTGAGCCGTGAGTAAGACACTATGTCTTAGTTTTAAGTGTGGTGGCATCGCATTGCCTTCGCTGCTTAGGCAGTCACCAACAACCCTACCAACTGCGCGTCGCACTCATCGGGATTCCCTGGATGACACCTCCTTAGTTGACCTAGTCTCAAATTGACTCCTAAACTTTTAACCTGATTCAACTTAAGTTATAACTTATTTTACATTAATCTTAACTTAATATTTAACCCATCATTCTTTAATCTTAATTTAACCAATATAATTTTCTTAATTCTAACTATGTTAAATCTCTAGTATTTAATTAATAATATTTTTTTTTATAATTTTAACAAATTTCAATAAAATAATTATAAAAATGGATTATCATAAACAAATAAAATAATAATAATTATTTTATTTATTTTTTAAATAAATTTAAAATATATTTTTTCAACTTTTAAACCTACCTTAAACATTACGTCTAACCTAGATATAACCTTTAACCTAGCTTTTACCCTAGCCTCAGAATTTAGGGTGTGCATGGAGGCTACGCGGCCTTCTCGGTCATCTCACTCCAAATGGAAAACGACCAACCTAATCCCTCCCCATTCTCTCATTTCCTCTCCAGAGTTTGACGAATTTGCTTTGCAACCTGGTGCAATAATTCTGTAGCTTGACCATGGCTCTCGACACTGTGAGGCTTGGATTTGACCGCTTGCAAGATGCCTCTTAACGGTCCCTTCTCGACACTATCCACCGGTGAGAGGTCCCGATTTCCACTCCTGGCACCTCCGCTCCTGGCAACAAGATGGTGGCACAAACACAGTGGTGGAACGATGCAAGCGTTGGGCCATTATGCATGGGGTCGCGAGTTCGATCCCGAGCTCGATCGGTAGCTGAACCAAATATTTTTTAAAAGGGGACTTCGGGGACCCCAAATTGCAGTCCATCATAATACATGGCTCTCTTCTCGACGAAACTCAGTGCTTGGGATTAACGTGGAATGGACAAAAGACAAGCCGAGACTTTATTAACCCGTTATCATAACTTATATATTTTATTGCTCGTAAAAACTTATATATTTTATTGCTAACACATTTGTCTTGTATATATATTATATATATCATTGCTCGTAAAATTGTATACTAGGCTGGGGCGGTCGGCTGTGACCGTCCCCACCCAGGATCGACCCCGAGACCCCGTCTGATTCGGCGTCCTCACCCACCATTGGGCGCCGGTTTAACTGCATGTGAAAAAAAATTGTACACTAATCTATAGGCATTTATATAAGTTTTCTTTCATATATATATATATAATTTACTTATTTACTATTTCATCTTTTTAGTAAATGAAAAAAAAATGCTAATAATCTTTTTTTTAAGTCTTATATATTTCTATATTCTCTATTTTTATCTTATATATAAAAAAATTGAAATTTTACTCTGTTTCTATGTAGTTGTCATTTGCATGAAAGAAAAGAACAAATTTGCATTTATTTAATTTTTTTTCATTAGCTTAAATACACCGTGTATTTTCTCCCCTTTTATATTTATTATCGATATATTCCTACGTGTTATGTAATCGACCAAGTCTCCCATAATTTGTATAATGGTTTAATTATAATAGTAGTATGACAATAATTTCAATATTAATATAGTGACTTTACTATGTTTATAGTATTTTCTACCGACAGTAGTTTCACTAACTTATAATGTTTCTTGTCTTGTCTTGTTTTGCAGGTCTAAAGATTTTGGAAAGAAGTTTGGAATTTGTTTAATGTTTTTAACTACGGTTTCCCTCTTTTCCTTTTTTTGTCAATTCTCTGTCAATTTCCATTTCTCTATTGTTCTATTTCAATTGTAGTGAGCCCTCTGGTTCCAGATTTGGAACCATGGCTCTGATACCATTCTGCTGGGACCTTCCTAAGTCCCTGATTTGATTTAATGTAATCTATCTTGATGACAGTTTTGGTCGTCTTGTTTGCTTCTAAATTAACCTAAGTTAATCTATTTCACTATGTAGTTGTTTCAGTATGCAAGTAGAAAACATAATAGAAACATATGGTAAGTGTTAATATAGATCAAATTTACAATATATGTAAATATCAATTCTAACAGTATATTTTTCATTGAATCAATTTAATATCCAAGCTTCTCTTCCTCCTATAATTTAAATATCATAACAACAATGAAATACCTCCAACCCTTGAGAAACTCAACCGTTGAAACTTGATCTGCCTCCCTGCCAACTAGGATAGTCTAGCCGACCACCAAACTCCAAGAATTGCTTCTTGGACCCCCGCTACCAAAAACTGAGTACAATCAAGTCCAACCAGTTTGAATAGTTCTCCCCTTTGTAAAATTCATCCTCCTCTGCTAAATTTTTCCTCCATCCAAAAGATTCCCTTCTTCAATCACCCCTTCTCCTATCTATCCTCTTCCCTTCTACCGAATCCATCCCTCTACCGAATCCATTTCCCTGCCATTACTACCCTTATCTCCCCATTAATTTTCATTCATGTTTTCCATCCACCGTCAAAGTCCCTCGTACCCCTAAAACATTAAAATATTCAATCTTATCCTTATTAATGAGGCAAGTCGAACATGACTTATCAACTTTAAATGAAAGCCATTTAAATTACCTTCCATTCGGTCACCTACCCTTTTATCAACTAATTGGCATAAGGCTCACACATGATTTTTATTAAATAATATATTCCAATACTTTTATCATAATTATTATTGTCAATCAATAACTATACATAATTATTAATTAATACTAAAGTTCCGCTAAATGTTTTACATTCAACATTATGTATTTCAATATAAGCTGTGACACTACAACACCAACTCAACCTCCAATACTTATTAAAATCAATATTTAATCAATAATTATCTATTGATTTAATTAATTAACAACAATTGTTCATTAATTAATTATTAGTACCACTAATCATTTACCCAATGATTATCACACCCTTGATAATTACTCTTCAGTTATAATTAAAAACTAATTACAATTTATTAATTAAGTCAACAATAATATGATCAACAATATTTACACCATTATCATTTGTAAACCAAGCAATTGAACTAACTGATATCATTAATATTTAGTTAATCTGAATCAATTTAATAATAATATTATTAACATCCACTTATCATTATTGACTCTTAATTAACATTTACCAATTACGTTAATAATAGTCCTCTTAACCATTTACTAACATTTATTTTAGTGATAACCACACTTAATACTTAACCTATTTCACAATTGAACCTTCCATTAATAACTCGACGCAATTATATCAACGCATAACTACATACGTAATAATTAATTCCCAACTAATTCTTATGTATTTATTCACAATCACAATGCATTCAATCCCAACTGCAATAGTATAGTAGATAATTAATACAACCCTATATATATGAGTTAGGTAAGCATAAATACGGCTTACATACCTTGTGTAGGTACACTAATAGTACTAAAACAAACATACCACATAATTACATAAATTACTATTAGTTGACGCATACCAAGACGTGAATATGAAATGACTAGCCATATTTACTAACTCAAACCATAATAATATGTGAAACAACATAACATACTAGATTTCGACACAAGAAATGAGCAAAGGGTTTCAGTACACACACACACACAATAAATTATGTTTCCTTTTAACTTCCATGACATACATATCTACCTACTTCCTTCTACCTAATTCGAGACTAACTTCCACATCCTATCCTTCCTTTGTTGGACTACCCTGGAGAGTCCCCTACATGGCATAACCCTAGTTAGAATCGTAAGCAGAAGTGTCGACTACATCGACCAAGCTTCCCCAACATGCACCCACTAGTCATCATCACACTTCTTGGGGAGTGTGCCATAGCGTGACCCTCCCATGACTCCTAGTTTCAGAGGATAAAAAGTGGGCAATGCCTCCACCCCTCCTATGGAATAAGGGGCTATGTTTACCTCGACATAGTTACTGCGTTACGACTGTTGTACTCAGGTTTTTTCATCGAATAACCAATTTGGGCAGTTGAGTTTCCTGAAACCCCACATCTACCCATATATCATGATAATAATACAATACTCATGTTAAAAAATAATGCATCACTTGCATACCATTTATCGTTCGGAATCCATGTCCCCTAGGTACTCCCACCTTGTAGGATCCAGCTACCACTTAGTTCTTTTAACCTGCAGGTTAGTCTCCAAACACATGATCGAGAATATCGTGCCATCATTGACATGTATATACATTTCATTACTAATGAACAACAATGCAAATCATTTCTATGTACGATGCACCTGGTATCATATCCATCCATTCAACATATACCTTTTAACTCGTTATCCACGTACCCATCATTTAGTAGATTTGCATGCTAGAGACATAATCAAAACATGAATATAATTCATAACATTAACATCACTCACATATATATAATCTCTGCAAAATAATAAAACCATATGTCCATAGTGTCATCAAACTGACGAAGTCTCACAATAATAAGCAAATACAACATATAATGATAATTCAGGTAATAAGGTCAAAACGGGGCACTACATGGATCTCATGCGTGACTACAAAGTTCAATATATGCATATGTACACACACAATTTTACATGTGCATAAATGTACATACCACGATCTTTGTACAAACTCCGAGACTCTATTGATGAATCTGACCATCTTCTACAATTAACAGACACATGTGTCCAACCAGATGTCTCGCATGTTTGACTAGATGTCTTGGGTGTCCGACCATATGTCCTAGAGAGCTTGTGTGTGTGTGTGTGTATACCAACAAAACTATTATATATGTATATATGTCTTTCTACCAACAAAATGTTATATATGTATATATATAATTTCGTTCCACACACACACACATATCAACAAAACTGAAATGGAAAACAACTAACTATGCTCTTACTTCAAGAAGAGATAATCCAATTCCAAAAACAATTAAGGTGAACAAGAAATAACTTATTTAATATCCATGCTCCAATCATCCATTAACTAAATATGCACCATTTATTAATTAATTAAATCTGCCAGTTATTAATTAATAATAATCCATGCCCCATATGCCCTATAGATGGAAATCCATATAAACAGCCTTATCATTCATTTAGACAATTTCAAGCCCTATTGAAATCCTGCTATCTAGACGACGTTATATATGTGTGTGTCTGCGCGCGCGTGCGCGCGTGTGTGTGTGTGTGTGTGTGAGGAAGGATGGCTTGCTCCAAGAAGCCAAAGCCAAACCCTGCAATCAAGAACCACTCTTTTCAAGCTGTCATATCGGAATTCGATCCATCATTTCCTAGGATTGATGAAGTTATGGGTGTACTTTCTGATGGATCCAAAACAATATTTTGTATAGGGAAATTGACTCTTAGGATTCGACACATTGACCTCATGTCTAATCTTTCATCTCTGAGCATTCCACCATCAATTCATTTCCCTGCTCCCGAGACATATGTTCCTTCACCCTCTACCCTTTTTTATGATCTCTCGGCATCGTTGAATTTGCCAGACTTTCCTTTCGCTCCATATCCTTCCCGACATGTCCATTTACCTTCGTCCCCTCCCCATGACCAATGCATCCCTAAAGAAAAATTTCTTGCTCCAAATAAAACCAAAGGTTGCAAGAAAAGAATCTGTGTATCAAGAAGACATAATACGACATGAAGGTGTTAGTCGGTCCTCAAATTATTCAAGAAAAGATCCTTTTTTATACTGAATATGCTCAAATTGATAGGTTCCATGCAAGGCGATTTAAGGAGGATGATCTGAAAAAATGGGTTCATCGCTCTTGGGCTCACATTCTTGGATACGATCCACTAGTCCACGCAAGAGACAAAGGGTGTATCACCTTCATTTTTGAGAAAATTGAGTACCAACAGAAAATCATAGAGGGCACTTGGTTCTGGAGGAGTGTTGCATTAATTCTTTTAAGGTGGCATGCCAATTTCGACCCCATCTAGGAGAGAATCCATAAAATTGATATGTGATTTAAACTGCCATGCTTGTTGATTGAATATTGGGATGAGATAATTTTCAAATATATTGGGGACACTTTGGGCACATTTCTTAGGATGGCGCTGAAAATGAATAAAAAATCTCTAACCTCTGCAGCTTATTTATGTGTGGAGATGGATATCGCACAATGTTTTCCTAATGCTATCCTGCTTGAGGCGGGGGACCAGTATTTCATGCAAATATTGTATTACAAGAATGTGCCATATTGTTAAGATTATATGCTACCAAAGACTAGATTGCAAATTCATTAGCATTTAATACATTATTTATAATAACAACATAATAAGGATCTATGAAAGATGCATAATCACAAAGCACAAAACAATTTATCCTGGGAAACCCTCAATGGGAAGAAAACCCAGCAAGAACTTCCTCAATATAGATGATTAAGTACAATGCCCCAAAAAGATGTCTCACAAATAAGAGAGACAAAAATACCAAACTTTGGACTCAAGCTACTCCTCCTTCTCCTTCGCAGATATCTCTCTTTCTCCTCTAATGCGAATTGCACAAGTGAGTGAATGAATAAATGAGGGAAGCTCTCCCTCTATTTATACTTTACTTTTCACTTAACCTTTAACTCAGCTAGGTCGGCCTCAATAACCCTAACTGGGCCGAATTCTCTAGGGATACTCAATTACCACTTATATTACGTTCACTTGGGTGCTAACGAATCGACTTACAATGGAGGGTTAACCTCATTACCTTTACATGACCAAATGTAATAATGACATCCCTGAGCGGAGGTAAAACATCCCCGACGGAGTTACAATAATAAAGTACAAGTAGAATATACTTTGAAGTTACATTAATTTAACACCCCCCCTTAACAAGAAGGGTATTCTACTAACAACAACATCTGCATGTGTAACTATACACAACATCGTCAGAGAGAGGAGGGCATCAAAAACAACATCATTTGATACATCTATAAATCATTGGAAGTTCTTCAACATCATCATCAGCAACTGGAACAACTGTTGTAACATCATTGACATCATCTTCAGTACAGAGCTGAAGTATCATCATCTGCAACCCTGGAGCATCCTCATCTTCAGTACTGGAACATCATCATCTATAGCACTGGAGCATCCTCATCTTCAGTACTGGAACATCATCATCTGCAGCACTGGAGCATCCTCATCTTCAGTACTGGAACATCATCATCTGCAGCACTGGAGCATCCTCATCTTCAGTACTGGAACATCATCATCTGCAGCACTGGAGCATCCTCATCTTCAGCACTGGAACATCATCATCTGCAGCACTGGAGCATCCTAGAACCTGATCATCTGTAGCACTGGAGAATCCTCATCTACAGTATTGGGACATCATCAGTAGCATCAACACTTGCAACACACATATGATTCTCCCTTTCGGAACTAGGGATCATGGACAATCCTTCCTTTCAGAACTCGAGATTCAGTCCAACAAATCTGTGATCCTTCCTTATGGAACTGGGATCATGGATAATCCTTCCTTACAGAACCAGGGATTCAATCCATCAACACTGGTGATCCTTCCTTACGGAACTGGGATCATGGACAATCCTTCCTTTCAGAACCAGGGATTAATTCCAACACTCGTAGACAATCCTTCCTTTCAGAACTCGGGATTCAGCCTAAGGATGATCAATCCTACCAAAATAATTTAAGGCATCTCTTTATAGGGACGATCGATCCCAACACAATCATTTAAGACATCTCTGTCTAGGGACAATCGATCCTACCACAATCATTTGAGACATCTCTATCTAGGGACGATCGATCCCAACACAATCATTTAAGACATCTCTGTCTAGGGACGATCGATCCCAACACAATCATTTAAGACATCTCTGTCTAGGGATGATCGATCCCAACACAATCATTTAAGACATCTCTTTCTAGGGACGATCAATCCTAACACAATCATTTAAGACATATTTCTAGGGATGATCAATCCCACTGCACCACAGTATCATCGGCACTACTCCCCCTTTCGAGGGAAGTCCTTACGGACTACACCAAGCTTGTCACGGAAGTGCTCAAACTTCACTCGAGACAGAGGCTTAGTCAACATGTATGCAACCTGCTCATCCATGCTCACGTACTGGAGATTTATAGCTCCCTTCTGCACCATATCACGGATGTAGAAATATCGTATTTCTATGTGTTTTTACTTTTCATGGAACACAGGGTTCTCTGTCATATTTATACAATTCTGGTTATCACATAGAATCACTGCGGTATCCAAATCCAGAACAAACAGACACGATAAAAACTTCCGAAGCCATACAACTTCACAACTTGCAAAACAGGATGCAATATACTCTGCCTCTGCAGTGCTGAGAGCCACACTAGACTGCTTCCTGCTTAGCCATGAGATCATGGCTAACCCCAGACTGTAACAACCGCCTGAAGTGCTCTTCCTGTCCGAGACACTTCCTGCCCAATCTGAATCTGTATATCCAAACAGTTTGAACTCATGATCTCGAGTATAATTGAGGCCATAGTCTATTGTACCTTTTAGGTACCTCATCACATGCTTTGCAACTACAATGTGAACACGTCTGGGCTCAACCAGATACTGACTCAAGGTGTTCACAACAAAGCATATATCTGGCCTCGTATTCGTCAGATACATCAGTGACCCAATAATCTGCTTGTATAAAGTCACATCCACTAATTCTGACGAAGTATCATATAATAACTTCAAGTTGGTATCCATGGGTGTGGCCCAACATATCAATTATTTTCAAGGTTTCTACTGCATACTTCCCTTGATTAAGGAAGATTCCCTCTGGGATCTGCCATACCTCGAGACATAGAAAATAATGCATTAAGCCAAGGTCTTTCATCTCAAATTCTGAAGCGAGCTTCTATTTGCACTATGAGATTCTCTTCTCATTACCTGTCAAGAACAAGTCATCCACATATAGCAACAATATGACTGGTTCATCATCCATAACCTTGAAGTAAAGGTTAGGATCAAATTTACTCTTAGTAAAGCCTAAGCTCATCAGAAAACTAT
This sequence comes from Larix kaempferi, assembly GCA_027924585.1. Taxonomy (NCBI): domain Eukaryota; kingdom Viridiplantae; phylum Streptophyta; class Pinopsida; order Pinales; family Pinaceae; genus Larix; species Larix kaempferi. The sequence continues at coordinate 18,609,960 of BSBM01001646.1, forward strand.
CAATTCTTCCATACCAAGCTCTTGGAGCTTGCTTCAACCCATACAAAGCCTTCTTCAATTTGTAGACATGCGTCTCTTTGTTTTCAACCTCAAAACCTTGTGGCTATTCTATGTACACTTCATCCTCAATAACACCATTCAGGAAAGCTGTTTTCACATCCATTTGGTGTAACTTCCACTTCATCGTGGCTGCAAGTGCCATGATGGTTCTAATTGAAGTGTATCTTGCTACAGGAGCAAATTTTTCCTCATAATTGATTCCTTCCTTTTGAGAGAATCCTCGAGCCACAAACCTAGCTTTGTATTTCTCAATACTTCCATCCGCATCATGTTTTATCTTGTATATCCATTTGGAAGATACCACACTTTTATCTTCTGGTTTGGGAACTATGTCGCAAACATCATTCTTCATTATTGACTGGTATTCTTCCATCATAGATTCTACCTATTCTTTCTTTTGAATGGCCTCTTCGAAGCAAGTAGGTTCTTTGTCTACAAGATCACACATCAAAGCCACATAATTGGAAAATGGCTTTGGCCTCTTGCTTTCTCTTGTGGAGCCTTCTGGAGCTTCATACCCCTCTGCATCTTGAATGATTTCTCGAGCCCAACCTGGTTTTCTCTTGCGAGAGATATCCATGGATGGATTTTCTTGGGGCTCCAACATATCATGATCTTTCAGAGTCTCATCATCAGGATAGGGTGCAACCTCTGCAACTCTAGGAGGTACATCTTCTTTATATACTTCTTCATGCTGGCACTTTCTGGATTTCTTAAGAGATTCATATTCATTAAATGTCACATCTCTGCTAATATCCATGGGATGATATCCTGGTATATAGATCCTGAATGTAGTGTCTCTTTTTAAGAATTTGCACAAATTAGGAAAAATTGCCAATTTTGACCAATTCGACCCTTAGACTAGTATTGTCACTACTGCTTCCAAATGACTCCAAATGCTTCCAAATTGGGTCTGAAGGTATTTGAAAGGTATTAGTACATATCACTGCGGCTGATGGATTCTTAAAAACCCTTAAAACACTTCTGCAACATTCATTTACAATCTGGACAAAGTAGGGAATAATTCTAGTCAAATCGAGCTTCAAAACCCCCAAGGGTAGTGGACAAAGATAGCTCTCCAAATGCTATTAAACACTTCCAAATTTATGAATAGAGGTATGGTATTGATAAATGGCCTTAATGAGCTCACCAATGTATCATTAATTAGTTCCTATGGCCTTTTTCAACTCACTTAAATCAGATGTTTATGTGCAATACTTCACATAGGGGGAGAGCTAGTAATTTTCACCATATGTTATGAAATTCGAATTTTAGGTGCCAAGAACTTGTGAACTGTTAATGAAACTTCTTCAGAACATTAATGACACTCCATACATGAACAAAATCACAGATCTGATACAATTCGAAATAATGTCTCTTCAAGCTCCAACAACAAGATCTAGGGAAAATGGCATCATTTATGCATTGTTTGGTATTTTTACATAACTTCACTTGGTATTTCGACCCGAGAGTCTTATGAGCAGTAAATACAGAGTATATATATAAGAATACAAAGAAATGGAGATTCATGTACTCTCACAAATAGGTTAGCATCTCACCAAGGACGCAATTCCTCCAGGGGCCCAAATATGCAATAAGAAGTGAAAGAGATGGAAGAATGAGTTGTAGCTGAATGAATCAAGAGCTTCCCTGGAGATTCAACCTATAACTAAACACTCCATTGTAGCTCCAAATGAAAGGTTTGAATGGTCTCTCCAATTTTCAATTAGGGTGGTAATCTTTCACCCTCGAAATTGTTGCTAAGGCAAGTAGACTAGCTCTTCTCTCCAAATGCAAAATGCAAAATGTAAAATGATCAAAAGTTGGTATTCTTCTTTGTTTCTAAATTTTATAAAATTCCTAAGGATTCCCCAATTCGAATTCCATCCATGAGCTTCATTCCAACTCAATTTGGGAAGAGATTCTCAAGTATGCCACTTGTCCTTCCAATTCTAGCCTCCTCCTTCCCCAAATTTGACTTGGTGTCTCTTTGGCTGCCCTAACTCACTTGTGCGCCTTCTTGGAGGATATTTTTAGCCTTGACATGTCATGTATGTCAGATGTCAACCATCAGGTCTGATTTTTCATAAGCGTCATAGGCATCTTCATCATTGGTGTCATAGAAGCTAGGGAATCTAGCCCAAGTGTCCCATTAGCTCCAAAATGCCTCTTCCTCTCCCATGGGAGTTACTCTTCCTCTCCCATGGGAGTTACTCTTCCTCTACATTTAGACCTCATTGATTCATGACAATTAATATTCCTTTCCAACTACCCCAAGAATAGTGGACTCCACCTTGGATTCGAATGGGTGAGAGGGGAATGCCATGGGGCATGGGGAATCTAGCTTTTGGGGTCCCACACCACCAATGTGTCTCCATGACCAAGTGCCATCTTATTTTCTCACCATAAATATTTACTTTTCCCCTATTAATATATTTATTCCCAAACCAAGGTCCATTTGGGTTTATTAGTCTCCTTATTCCACTTTTAATGTCTCCACCCCAACCTAGGAAACTAGTAGGTTGGTGGAATTTTCCCTACTTGAGATTTATTTGAATGGGGACATTACAATACTCCCCACCCCAGATTGCTTGCCCTCAAGCAATCTCAATTTATCATGCTGCAAACTTGTTTCTCCTCTATCAAGTGGCCTTCCATGAGGAATGTCTCCCAAAACCTTTTCATCCTTGTGTTTCATACTATGGGAGGACACTACCTTATTTGGATATGTGTGCATTCCTCTCAATACTCTTTGTTTTCCCTCCTAATCTTTGAATCTCATTTCAGGGATTTGATAGTTCACTGTATGTTCCCCTATAGAGTACATCCATTGCACTCCCAATACCACATTAGTATCAGCAACATCAACCACATAAAAGCTATCAAAAAATGTGTAATTACCTATGGTGATTATAGAGTGCCATACATAGAGATAAAAAATTTTGAAAGAAAAAGAGAGAGGATCTGCGTTCTTCAATGAAAGTTTCTCGACGTTTCGATCCCTACTATGGGATCATCATCAGGAGACAATGAAGTCCGGGAAGAATGTTTTGATTTCCCAACGAGAGTTATATGTAATGGTGATTTGGTGGAAGGAGATAGGTTAGAGGTGTCAACTCAAGTTTTATAGGGTTTGGCTAGTTTTACGAATAATTAGTTAATCTAATTACTTTCTAATGTCACAAGGTTGAATTGAGTTTAATTTTGAAATCAGTTTTGTGATAATTTAGTTTAGATTATGTATTTTTAGTTTTGTTCATAAATATATTTTTAGAAGTTACAACTCTGTAATACTAACTAATTACTAAACTAATTAGTTAGTTGCATAATATAATTTATTTTAATTTAATTTAATATAGGTTGTAATTTGTTTTAGTTTCAATTTTTTATTTTTATTTTGCAATGTTTTGATAAAGTAAGATTTTTAATTATATTAACTTAATTAAATTTATTTTAGAGTACAATATGATTTAAATAGAAATTTAATTAATTTAAAGATCTATTTAATTTAGTTTAGAATATGATTTTAATTTAATTATTGATATACCCTAGTTAAGATATTTATTTCCATAATGTTTGTCCTAATTAATTATTATTCTGATTAGTTAGTTATTTAGTCATTATATAATTTATTTAATTTTAATCTATTATAGGTTGTGGAAGTTTCAATTGGTGAAAGATTTTAATTTTACAAAGTTTTGATATAGTAAAAAAATAAAATTAAAAATTAAAAATACTAACTTAATTTAAATTCAATATAATTTTTATTTTTATTTTTTATTATAGGATTTAATAGCTTTAGGTTATCCTAGTTATTGGATTGTATCGAGGTATGCTTGTTTTTTAGCGAATGTATAAGGGGTTTCCATGTCGCACCGAGTTTGGCTCCGTCATCTCTGTTGAGGCAATCTTTACACATCTCGATTTCAATTTTCTCTCTAATCTTTCATTTTGTGAGGTTGTCTACTTTCGCTATGACAGATGTTTTTTCCAAACAAATATGATGTTGGGTTAGGTGTGAATGTTCTGCTAGGGCTGATTTTTTGTGCCTATCATACCTAAGGTCAACACTATGTTCTTTTAGTCTTGTTTCTATTGACCTACCCGTTTCTCCTATGTAAGACATATTACACGAACAGGGAATGGAGTAAACGCCTTTGCACGACATGGGAGCTATAGGGTCTTTCAAGGAGTCAACTAGGCTTCTTATTGTATTAGGAGGGGTGAAGAATACCTTGAAATTGTGCTTTCTGAGTATCTTAGCTAGTTTATCAGTGGTACCTTTAATGTAAGGGAGGAAGATCCTATTGTGTTCTTTGTTCTCTTTTTCGTTGATCTTCTTTTTGTCTTTACGAGGTTTCTTAGCTGCTTCTATAGCCTTCTTGACCTGATTCATATCATATCCATTATTAGTGAATACCGTTCCTAAGTGTTCTAATTCTTGGTTTATGTGTTCTCTATCGGAAATTCTGAGGGCTCTCGTGACTAGTGTATTGATAACACCAGCTTTCTGTGGGGGATAGTGGTGTGAGTTAGCATGGAGGTATCTCTCAGTATGTCTCTTCTTTCTATAAAAATGGTGTGCTATGGATCCATCCTCTTTTCTTGTTATTAGTACATTGAGAAAAGGAAGACTTTTGTTCTCTTCGGTTTCCATGGTGAATTTTATGTTGTTGTTTTGTGAGTTGAGGTACTTGAGGAACTTGTCTAAGTTGTCCCTCCCATGAGGCCAAACAACATCTGTGTCATCTACGTAGCGTTTCCAATGTTTAGGTTTAAGGGGGAACGATTCTATAGCCTTTCTCTCAAAGCTCTCCATGTATAGATTAGCTACTATCGTGGAGAGGGGTGAACCCATTGCGACCCCTTCCACTTGTTCATAGAACATATTATGGAATGTGAAGAAGGTAGATCGTAGACAGACTTCAACCAGTTTTGCGGTGTCATCATTGGTGAGATCCCTTATGGTTTCAATGGCATCATCTACCGGTATTTTGGTGTAGAGGGAAACTACGTCAAAGCTAGCAAGGATATCATTGTCTTCAAGTTTCTCGGTGTTGATTTCCTTTATCCAACTGGTGGAGTCCTTAACGAATGAGTTTGTTTTTCCAACGAGAGGTTTGAGTAAGTTAGCAAGGTATTTGGCTAGTGTATATGTGGGAGAACCAATTGTGTTAACAATTGGGAGAAGTGGGACACCTGCCTTGTACACCTTGGGAAGTCCATATATGCGCGGTATTACTCCTTCTTTGGGGAAAAGTTTGGTATTCCAGTTCTCGTCTAGGTTGAAGTCTTTAATGGAATTTGTTAGGAGGCCTTGGTGTGCTCTGAAATTCATTAGGTCTATTATGGGGTCCTGTGCTTGAGAAAATATGCTCACCCATTGCCTTCTTTTCCTCATAATGAGAACTATTGCTGCCTCCTATTACTCCTTTGCTCCCAAGTTGACTGGCCAATAATTCGAACCCTTTCATGATCTGTTTGGTCATATCTTCAAAGAATGGTTTCATGAATTTAGTAAATTTTTCCTTATCCTCCGAGGTCTCCTTCTCATCCTTAGCCATAGTTTCAACAAAATGCATTTCTTTTCCTATTTCTTCCTCTTCAACAACAACACCTTCAGTTTCAGTTTCTAAGGGCGGGGATTATTCTTTTGACTTCTTGTTTTCATAAATGGTCACCCACATCAGGTTCAAGGACCATGATTTGATACCACTTGTAGTGTCCCTTTTTAAGAATTTGCACAAATTAGGAAAAATTGCCAATTTTGACCAATTCGACCCTTAGACTAGTATTGTCACTATTGCTTCCAAATGACTCCAAATGATTCCAAATTGGGTCTGAAGGTATTTGAAATGTATTAATACATATAATTGAGGCTGATGGATTCTTAACAACCCTTAAAACACTTCTGCAACATACATTTACAATCTGGACAAAGTAGGGAATAATTCTAGTAAAATCGAGCTTCAAAACCCCCAAGGGTAGTGGACAAAGATAGCTCTCCAAATGATGTTAAACACTTCCAAATTTATGAACAGAGGTATGGTACTGATAAATGGCCTTAATAATCTCACCAATGTATCATTAATTAGTTCCTATGTCCTTCTGCAACTCACTTAAATCAGATGTTTATGTGCAATGCTTCACATAGGGAGAAAAGCTAGTAATTTTCACCATATGTTATGAAATTCGAATTTTAGGTGCCAAGGACTTGTGCACTGTTAATGAAACTTCTTCAGAACATTAATGACACTCCATACATCAACAAAATCATAGATAATGACTGAAACAATTCGAAATAATGTCTCTTCAAGCTCCAACAACAAGATCTAGGGAAAATGGAATCATTTATGCATTGTTTGGTATTTCGACCTGAGAGTATTATGAGTAGTAAATAAAGAGTATATATATCAAAATAAAAATAAATGGAGATTCATGGACTCTCACAAAGAGGTCAACATCTCACCAAGGGCGCAATTCCTCCAGGGGCCCAAATATGCAATAAGATGTGAAAGAGATGGAAGAATGAGTTGTCGCTGAATGAACCATGAGCTTCCCTGTAGCTTCAACCTGTAACTAAACACTCCATTTTATCTCCAAATTAAAGGTATGAATGGCCTCTCCAATTTCCAATTAGGATGGGAATCTTTCACCCTCGAAATTGGTGCTAAGGCAAGTAGACTGGCTCTCTACTAGCTCTTCTCTCCAAATGCAAAATGCAAAATGTAAAATAATCAAAAGCTGGTCTTCTTCTTTGTTCCTGACTTTTATAAACTTCCTAAGGCTTCTCCAATTTGAATTCCATCCACGAGCTTCATGCCAACTCAATTTGGGAAGAGACTCCCAAGTATGCCACTTGTCCTTCCAATTCTAGCCTCCTCCTTCCCCAAATTCGACTTGGTGTCTCTTTGGCTGCCCTAACTCACTTGTTGGGCATGGCCCAAGTTGGCACATTTTTGAAGAAGCACAGTTTTGGCAGTAGTGCAGTTCGAAATGTGAAGTTCAAGTGACACAATTTTGTCAATGGCGCAGTTCAGATTGCAAAGTCCAATTGGCACAGCGGGGAGTGTGAAGCCTAAGCACGGCGCAGTTTTGTTGATGCACAGTGCCAACACAGCAACTATTTTGGGAAAAAGAGTATAAGTAAAGGGAGCGGACAAGCAGATGAAAGCGACCTGTTTTGGGTAAGCGACTCCATGATTCGCAGAAGTTGGGTAAGGAGCAGCGTGGAAGCAGATGAAAGTGACCTGTCAGTTAGAGTGTCGGAAACCGTTAGAAGCTAAGCCATGGGTCGACAACGACAGGAAGGCCAGAAGGGCAGAAAGCAACATGCCACTATGTAGTTATAACTGTTTCATGAGGACTACGACTTTCAGAAGGGCGTAAGAGCCACGAGTGGCCGAGCAAGGCCGCCAGAAGCGAGTGGAGCAGTTGTCGACTAAGACAGGCTGGGTTGGCGGGGTAACCGCACCAGTTTTGGTTACTCTAGGGTTTTTGGCCCATATGCATTGTAAAGATGTGACCTAAGGGCATGATCTATAAAAGGGGAATTTTTGTAAGGGAAAGGGTTAATCTCTAATTGATCTCTAAGCTGTTTTGTTGATCTCTAAGCATTGTAAAGAGGCTTTGCAGCTGTGTGCGCAGAGACCCACTGAAGAGAGAAGAGAGTCTGCAGCTGAGTGCGCAGACTGAAACTGTTGAACCCTTCCCATTAATATAATCAACAGTTCCCGTGGACGTAGCTCCCATCCGGGGGGTGAACCACGTAAATACCGTGTTATGTGATTGAATTTGTGTATTTGTTTCGTTTATGGTCAAGTTCATGCTTATGGTTATATGTATCTTCGCTTTTATATGTATTTTCCACATGAATGAGTGATGAGAATAATATGTTAAGTGTTGAATATATATGCTTGAATGTTGAATGTGCAAGTAATTCAGAATATGATGAATGCATGAGTTATTTGGGTAAACACTAAGTCAACGAAGTATGTGTTAAGTGCGACTCCATGAAAGCGCAGCACTGGAAGTGCGTGGTTGCATTGTATTTCATCAAACTGCATGAGTTCGCGAAGTGCACAGTCCCTTATGTTGAATGCATAATTACACTAAGTCAAAGAAGTCTTTGAGGTGTGTGATTGTAAAGAAGTATCGCAGTCTTAAGTTGCGCTGCCCTATTGTTTAAGTGTCCATCTTGAGTGCGCAGTCCCTATGTGCGCTATAGCATAAGTGATAGCCACGAAGTAGGTGAAGATTTGCGCAATCCCCAAGTCTGTTAAATCGCGCATCACCTGGTTTCAAAAACCTGATTCTGTAACCCCCCATAAAATTCGCCTCGGGTGAGACCTCAGCTTGTTTGCAGGCTGTTGCCGAAAGGGCCGGTGAAAAAGGGTTTTGTTGGACCACAACTGCGCAGAACCTGGGTCAATACAAGGAAGTTAAAGAACAAGGTTATAGTATCCCAACAAATGGTTCCGTTGCCGCGCTTGAACTTGTGATCTATTTTGAATGTTGGAATCCCGAGAGAACATAAATATAGAACTGGGTGGATAATACAGAAAAGGATTTTGCAAGAAAGGAGAACAAACATCCGCGTTTCTCTGACAAAGAATGGTTGCAGAGATACCTATTTTCTGATATTTACGATATTTTCTTTGCATCCTTTAGTAACGATCTATATGAGTGGTTGTCAAGATTAGTGGAACAAAAAAATTGCTATCAAGGAGGAGAACCTACGATGTGGACTCCAGAATTGGTTTAGAGACTTAAAGTTGTGGATAGCCCGATATCAAGAGCAGTAGACTTCTGGCTCGATAGCATACTAGAAGGCTACGTTACAGAATTTGTTGTGGACACGCTGAAGTGTTACAGCGCAATAAAGGCAGATTTCTTCAAAGGATTTAGAGGTAAGTACCTGAAAAATCTCAGTCTATACATTAAAATGTTGTTAGGAGAGAAAGGCATCTTAAGAATGCAATAAGATCCCTAGAAGTTTTGAGTCTGTAATGTTCAGTAATAAAGACAGTGATACCGAAGAAAACATTCACACATTGAGAAGTGGTAAAAGATACAAGTCTAGTACTGAGAAGAGGCCTAATGAACATGAACTTCACATCTCTATAGAAACTGAGTTACACATTGAGACTGATAGTCAGACAAAACCTTGAGTAGCTTCCTATTAGCCCATCACTCCGCAGAACCCTCCAGTTGACGATGCAAATACTGCTAATCTACAGAACATCAGTAGTAGTAACATCGCGGTAGTAAGTACTCAGAACATTCCGAGCAGTAGTATACCTAATACGTCAAAAAACACTACGCCTCCTAGAAGAAGAATTACAGATGACATCAAACTTCCGATATTCAAAGGAATGAGTCTAGAAGACCCTGAGCAACATTGGTTTCTGTGTGAAGCCATGTGGAATGTTAAGCAAGTACATGATGATGCTATAAGACAAGCACAATTAGTTACGACATTCAGGGACAGACCCTTGACATGGTTCATGAAGTATTATGTTGGACATAATAGGACTCTAGTGGATATTAGAACTGCGCTCCTCAGAGAATTAAAAAAACCTAAATCAGAATCTCAATGTATCACAGAGCTAAAAGAAATCAAACAAAAACCGACTGAGTCAGTGTGGTAATTTGGCCAGAAGTTCAAAGCGCTGTTGGATCAAGTGATCTTTGACATAACACCGCAACATCACCAAGAGTGGTTCATCATATCAAGAGCCATAAAAGAATTGGAAGAGAGATGAGATTGAATGCACAGATTGGAGATTTTGAAATGGATGAGATCATCCTCGACTTAGGCTTAGAAGTGAATGTCTTGACAAAGCAGACATGTGAACAAATGGGGAAGCTGAAGTTATCATGGTAACCAATACAGTTAAGGTTAGCCAATCAACAAAACGTTATACCCTTTAGGAGATTAGCAAATGTTCTTGTTGACATTGATGGGTTGCGAAGTCATGCAGACTTCGAGGTTATTGAGATTGTAGATGATAGCCAACCTTATCCTGCACTATTGGGGATAGATTGGGCCATGGATAACCTTGTAATCATCAATATGAAAAAGAAGCAAATGATATTTGAAGGGGCAGATATCAGGGTCATCGCACCCTTGGAACCTTCACAAGGACCGAGATACACTGAGCCAATCAGAGAAGAATGTAGAGCTCATGATCTAGATCACATTTACAAGATGACAACAAATCAGACAAACTATGTCAACCCAATGGCTGATGGAACATTGAATTGGCGCTGTGACAACTCTTGCATATCAGAATCATATGTAGGACTGGAGAACTGGCAAAGCAGAATGCATGAAGTATCTGCAAGAAGATGGGTGCAGCTCACGAGATCACTGCATTGGATTGGAACAGAGGTAAGCTCAATCCATACTTATGATGGCTTGACTAACATCCATACATTTTTTCAAGAATATATTATATCAGTTTCAGATGAACATAAGATAACAACATTGGATATAGCACTACGCGCTACACCTGCCAGATGGTGGGCCGCGCATAAGCAAAATCTGACCACATGGGAAGAATGCAAGCATATGATGGAGATCAGATTTCTGGAAGAAACGAAGCTTGTACAAGTCAAATATGATGGACAAACTGATCCAAGGGATCACATAGACAATTGCAGGAAAGCATGGACGCATGGACCGCAGACAGAATGGGTTCATCTGTTTGTACACACACTAGAGAAGATTCCGAAGAACTGATACATAGAAACGGAACTGCGCAGAGGAACGACAAAATGGTATGTCATGATTAAGAACTTCCAAGCAAATTTTAGCTTTGAAGATGAATGCCCATGTATAAATGAGGCATTGCAGATGATTAAAGAGAAAATATTCAATGACACACCAGAACCTGTGTACCACCAACCAGAATGGGAAAGACAAATAGCGCATGCCCTGGAATGTTATAACTTCGCTTTAGACGAAGAAGAAGAGGAAAACGAGGATGATGACCCACGCAATGTCAATATACCTGAGTCAGAAGAAAAGTGCGAAGTCAAAGGAACTCCATTGGAAATTTCGGATCTAAGTGATCCTGTGAAAACTTGGAAAGTGAACATTGGAACCAATGAAGAACCAAAGTTCGCCTCTATAGGAGATTATTGGGACGAAGAGGTAGTTGCGTAGATAGAAAATCTACTTTGAGAATATGAAGACTTATTTCCTACTAAGTTTTCCGAGATGAAAGGCATCTTGGGCGACTTGGGGGTCATGAAAATACCTCTCAAGCCAGATGCGAAGCTCATTAAGCACAAACCTTATCGACTCAATCCAAGGTACAAAGAAAGGGTAAAAGCAGAGCTTGATAAGATGCTTGATGCAGTAATCATTGAACCGGTAGAAGAATCATAATGGATAAGTCCCATGGTTATCCAAGACAAAAAGACTAAAGGCAAAATTTGCATCTGCGTAGATCTCAGGAAATTAAATGATGCATCACTACATGACCCATTTCCTACTCCATTCATAGATGAGTATTAGACAATGTTGGAGGAAATGAAGCATACTCTTTCACTGATGGATTTTATGGATACCATCAGATCAGAATCGACACAGCAGACAGGCATAAGACCACTTTTGCCACAGAATGGGGCTCATTTCAGTACACAGTTATGCCCTTTGATCTGAAGAATGCACCTGCCATTTTTTCAAGAGTAGTTGTTGCTGCATTTAAATATTTCATCCATAAATTTCTAGAAGTATATTTGGATGATTGGACTGTATTTGGGTTACTGAAGAACCAATACGCTAGCTTAAGACTGATGTTAGCAAAGTGTAGACAACATCAGATCTCCCTGAACCTAAAGAAGAACATCTTTTGTGTTCCCTATAGAATTCTATTGGGACACATTGTCTGTAAACAACGGCTGATGGTTGATCCAACTAAAATCGCAGTTATTGTGAATCTGCCAGCACCAAATTCAGTAAAACAACTACGCACTACATTGGGGCACACAGGCCATTACAAAAAGTTTATCAAGGATATGTGCAGATAACTGCGGCCATGGAGAAATTGTTGAAAAAAGAAGCAAAGTTCGTATGGACTGAAGACTGTCAGAAAGGACTGGACACACTAAAAGAAAGGATGGTAACTGCACCTATCTTAGTTTTTCCGGATTGGAGTAAATCATTCCATGTGCATGTAGATGCTTCATCCATTGCACTCGGTGTTGTGCTAGCGCAACCAGGTGAGGGAGGTATTGACCATCCTATTGCATTTTCCAGCATAAAAGAATTATACAACAACATAAAGAGAAGGTCTAGCTATTGTGTACGCACTGCAGAAGTTCATGCACTATCTGCTAGGTGCGCACTTTTGTATGTTTACTGACCATTCAACTTTGAAATACCTGGTCAATAAACCAGTGTTAGGGGGAAGAATCTGTAGATGGTTGTTACTCTTTCAAGAGTATGATTTTGAAATTGTTGTTAAGCCAAGAAGGCTGAACTCAGGCCCTGACCATCTTTCTAGAATTGCGTCAGGCAAAGAACCTACAAACCTGGAAGATAGTCTACCAGATGTGCAGTTATTTGCTATTCAGATTGCAGATGACTATTATAAGGACATTTTAGAGTTCTTGACTTCAGGGTTTGCACCTATAGAGTTTACTACGTAGCAAAAGAAGCAACTCGCAGTAAAAGCAACAGACTTCACCATATTTGCAGGGCAATTATACAATCTAGGACCAGATGAAGTATTGCGCAGATGTGTGCTAGGACATGAGAAAGCATTCATACTAACTGAAGCACGTTCAGGAGTGTCAGGAGGCCACTACGCAGGAAGAGCCACTGCGCAGAAGATCTTAAGAGCAGGACTATGGTGGCCTACACTCCATAAGGATTCAAAGGAGCATTGCCGAAGTTGCGATGTTTTCCAGAGAATAGGAAAGCCATCTTGCAAGGATGAGATGCCATTCAGGCCACCGTTAACATTGCAAGACTTTGATAAGTGGGATATTGATTTTGTGGGACCTATTAACCCACCAAGAAAATGGACTGGTTCAAGATACATTATTACAGCTACGGATTATCTAACCAGATGGGCAGAGGCAAAACCAGTGAAGGACTGTAGTGCAGTTACTGCCGCGCAGTTCATTTTTGAAAACATCGTAACAAGGTTTGGATGTCCAAAAATCTTAATGAGTGATTAGGGAACAAACTTTTTGAATAAGACCATTGTAGCCCTGACTGAAGAATTTCAGATCTACCATCAAAAGAGCACACCATATCATCCACAGGCCAATGGAACTGTTGAAGCATTTGAAAAAGTGTTGGAAAATGCGCTGACTAAGGTATGTAATACAAACAGGGATGATAGGGATCCGAGAATACCAGCTGTCTTATGGGAGTATAGGACAACTTGCAAGAAGTTGATAGGACATACACCTTTCAGGTTAACATATGGACAGGAAGCTGTGATGCCAATGGAATACATAGTACCAAGCTTGAGGATTGCAGCTGTTAGCACTATGTTTTTTGCAGGGAAAATGCTAAATATAGAATGGATAAATGTTTTAAAAAATTGTTAATATGGTGAGAAAAAACCCTAAAAGTATCTCTAGTTCCATGGTTATGTGGCCAAATGTGGTAGATAAAAATACCAAAGAAGAAAACCAAAGAAATTCCAAAAGAAGATGTGAAAATTCGACCAAAAATGAGCAAAAAGAAAGCCAAAAACCATAGTCCGAGAGCAAAAATTGCAATTGTTAAAGACCATGCAAGTTTCACCATTGATTGAGCACGTGAGGGAGATAAATGTTTATAGTCAGTTGTCGCATGGCCAAAATGCATGGAGAATAAAAGGCATGAGTGGTTGCGAAAGGCAATACCACAGGACAGGTGGCGGCTAAAGAACGTTCCGTAAGCAAAGAAAGTGGTATGTAAAACCAACCGAGGATGATGCGATACCACCGAAAGTAAAAAGGTATGTTACTGACCACGTGGACCGCTGGGATGAAACAAGGGAGATCCTATAGTTAAAAAAGTCAAATTCCAAAAGGGCGCAAGTGCAGCGAAATAAATGATGGTCCAGATCATTGCGTGGTTGATCGACGGTTCTCAATGATCAATGCATCGGGAAGATACACAATGGTTAGGAGATATAGGTGGTTGCAGCAAACTATACCACCTAACAGGTGTCAGTACCAGAATCTGTCGCAAGAGGGAGGAGTGGTAATGAAAACCACTTTAGAGAAATGCGACACAACTTTGTTGACATGTGATGTTAATAATAGATGGCGGAGATCAAAACATGGGAATCATCGGATGGTTGAAAAGGACAGATGTCAAGTCAATAAAAAGACACCAAATATGACGGCCAAGATTAAATGCACGGGAGATCAACGGATGAAAAGACTGGTCGCTGGAAAAGAAGTCCGAAGTATAAGGGAAAGAGAGTTATATATATAACAGTCGGCATGTAAAGTTGACATTTGTTTCGGAACCTATCGGAGTCAGAAGCTTCTGGATGAGTGGAAGACGAAGCAGGCGGCAGGACATTCTCAGAGGTTGCTAGCGATAGGTAGGCCCTTTAAACTAATTCCATCAGTGATATAAACGTGTTCAGTGTAAGAAAATGGAATAAGATTCAAGTTTAAACACGGTTAGAGTTAGGAGTGCCTTGGAACACAGAGATTTCAATATATTTGATACAGAAATTAGGTTTCCTGTCTCCGAAATTAGAAGAAGATTGAATAATTTACTTACAGAGGGCATAGATGTGCACATAATGTTTCAGTCATCCTTTATCCTATTCTGCCTCGACCAAATTATGCCCTTTCCCAAATTTGTATCCTGGTGCGCGTCCAATTATTCCGAACCTCAGCAAGTTATCATGAATGCTCAAAAAACCAGAATTGTCTGTTCTATAAATCCCTCTGTTGTGAGCACTTCCTTCGAAATTCCTGCATCCCAAAATGTTGAGTCTAAAAGTTTTTCCGAAGAGTCAATCGTTGCCCTATATCGTCAAATTTCTCTTGAAAGTTGGAAAGATTTTCTGATTACATGTCTTAAACCTGATCTAGAAATTGAAAACACCCCATACCCTCTCGACGTTAATTTCTTCAATGACAACACTCAGTTAGTCCTTTCATTGATAGCCCAATTTTTAGGTCTTGATACTGATATGTTGGTAACTGAGCTACAATTGAGTTTATTGTTCAGAATAAGTGTCGGCTTTCCCGGAGTCAAGTATGAGTCAGTGCCGAGTCTCAAGTTTGAAGAATTTTTAGCATAGAATATTCATTCACAGTTAACAGGTTTCTCCAACACAAGATATTTCAGGTTTCAAGCACAGTTGATGAAAATGGTTATGTTTGGTAGTCGGGAAGAATTACATTTTTCACAAGAAGTCCATGCAAGTACTTTTGAGGATAACATGTTTAATTATATGAATCATATTTTATCTGAGTTGTACAGAATGATTTTTTGAGAAGAATTGCCAAGAGTTTTACCCGAAATGAAGTCCATGATGCAATTGAAAAAGGAGGTAGCAGTAGGAGACTGGTTTTTATTAAAGGATTCTACAGTGATTAGGTTGTACGGTTTTGTACATGAACCTTACATACTACCTACCTTTTTAACTTTGATGATTTTTACTTTAGAATTTGTTAGACAGAAGCTGATTTTAGAAGATGAACACTTTTTGAAGTTAAAAAAGGATCTGATTTAAAGTATCCATGGACAATAGGTCCATTTATTGTGAAAAGCAAGGATGCCCTTTCAAATGTAAAGAGATTGCTGGAGGTTATGGAGTTCAAGAAAGATATAGCAATGGAATATGATCCACTTCATATTATTTCTGAAAGAAGGAAACTAAATAACATTAAGACTTTTGAACACAAAGGAGTAGAAGGATCATTAAAGGGAAGAAATTTGTTGCAATATGAACCAGAAGAATAAACAATGTCAAATTTACAGGTATAAGATCTCATCTTGATAGAATCAACAATAGAGGCTGATATTATACCGAAAGCTGCAAAAATTGGAGAAAAAAGGAGTTTACAAGAAATAATAGAGGAGCATGATGAAGAAAAAGAAGGAGAAAAGAGATTTAAAGCTGAGACTCAGGAATTGCTCGAAACACAACAAGAATTGGTTGTTTTGACAAATGATGAAATTGGTGAAAAAGGAGAGATGTCAACCCTAGAAGTACAGATACGAGAATATAATTTTCAGGAAACTAAAGACAGTGAAGACATTAGTAAATTTCCGTCTAGAGTTGAAATGTATAAACAATATGGACTAAATAAACAAGCTTCCTCTCAATTTGTTTATAGCTTGTTACCAAAAGCTAGAGACTTATCAAATCCATATGTCACTTTATTGGCCAGCAGGGACATCAAAGAAAATACTTTGAACCTGGCAGTATCAACTGAGGACAAATTGAATGAGATGAAAGTTAATTTGAAAAATATAATAGTGCCAGATAAAATCCAATTGCACAAACAGATAGGAGAAGTGATATATGAATATTTTGTATAGGCAGTTTTAAGAGTTGACAAATTGGAAGGTAATATAAGCAAAATGGACAGCCAATTAAAACAAGAAAGACTGGAGAATAAAACCCACCAACAGAAGGTCAAGAAGTTACAATTTGACTTGATCTCAAGTGATGGTGGAGGCTAGGCGAGCAAACAATTGTTGATAGAAAAAGATAACTTGATTCAAAAGTTACACAAAAAGATGAAAATTCCAAATACCCAGTTGATTCAAGCCACTGAAGAAACAAAGCTAGAATAGGAAAAACAAGCTTTGTCTAAAGAAGTCAGTGATAATGAGTTATTGAAATTGACTGAAAAGGAGGTGGAGTGGGAAAAAGATAAAGTGAGTTTGAAAAGTCAGATTGAAGATTTGAAAGGAAAGCTGATGGTTTTAGATCAACATAAACCAAGTACTAATCAGACGAATGAGGATACTAACATAGCTGATATAGTACAATCTATGTCTCAAATCAGTCTTAAGGATGTAGAAATCAAGGAATTGAAAGAGGACAAGTGGAAGCTAGAAGAGAAGAACCAGGGTTGTAAACACATGATCGGGGATATTATTATTGGAGAAGTTGGTGGAAGATTTCGAAATCACGAGTATGATGAAAAATCTAAGCGAGGAAGTCTTTCCTATGTCAAGTGAAGAAAGTGTAGAACTGAAAGTCTTGGCTAAAGAAATGATATTGTACAAAACTATCACGGCTGATCAATGGAACTATGTGGAAAAGTACGGGAAGATGAAATATACTCTACGTCCTTGAAAGACGTTTGTTGAGCAATTTGTTAAGAAATCTGAAGACTTTTGAGAATTTTAAATTTGTAATAATTTTGTATTAATTTTGATTTAAGTGACATTTGGTAGAATTAGTTAAGACTATTCAATTTTTAGTTAAAAGAAGCAGTTAGGTATTGCTTCGAAAAGTTTTGTATAAAAGACAATGAAAGTTGTTGTTGAAAGGGTTGGAAACTTTTTTGAGAGACAAGAACTTTGTATCGAGTTGATATATTTTTTAATAAAGAATTCGTACAATGAATGACATATCTTTTACAGAATCAGAGATTCCTGTGTTGATCATTATTACAGTCTGTATTTCTCTCTTCTTATATGTCCATGTTTATCTTCTTCGTTATACTTCCATTATGTTATGTCTTCTATGCTCAGATGAACGTTGAAATAAATTGGGATTCATATGTTTATGCCTTGATTTATCGCATATGTGTATCCATTTATTTCTCTAAAGTTGATAGTGGATTCATCTAAATTCTGGTGCCCATTATTGATGGACTGTCTTTCTTTCTTTCTAAATCACCTGCAAAAAGCTTTGACCGTAATATGACAGCTACCTTGCCTCTGTGAAAATCCTTATTGTTGTTTATCTGATGGTACAATAATTCCTAAAGTTTGACTCCATGCCCAACGTTTCTTGTTTATATTTCAACCAAGCATTCATTTTAAAAACTCTGTCATTTTTTATATACTTTTAGCCATTTATTATATTTTGAGAGAGACCTCTCTAGTAGGGAAAAAGCTAATTTCCCTCCTAGAGATTGGTTTGAAATAGTTTCCTTGGGGTTTATCCTTCTACAACCAAAGGGTAAAATCTGAGTGATAACAACAACATTCACATGCATGGCAGATGAAGAGACAATGGAAGAAATGCTACTACACTTGATTGGACTGGAGAAAGATCGCTTCATTGTAGGATTTCACAAGCAAGTGCAGAAAGACAGAGAAAAAGCATGGCATGATCGCCACATCAAGCACAAATTATTTCAGGTAGGAGACCTTGTCCTCCTCTATGATAGTAAATTCATGAAATTTCTTGGAAAATTTAAAATGCACTGGATAGGGCCATATATTGTTATGCATGTTACTAACGGTGGCGCAGTTCAGCTAGCCACATTACCCGGAGAAAACTTACTAGGTATGATTAATGGAAGTAGACTAAAACCCTACAGGGATATTCCTACTTCGCTAAGCCCTCAGTGATCAGAAGAGAAGACATTCTAAGTGTCAAGTGCAGTTGAAATTGGACACTAGGAATGACAGAATAAAGAGTTTGCACACAATTTTTCTCAAATACAAAGTTCCATGAAATATGAAATACGCAGTGCACGTGGAAAGCGTAGATGCAAAATGCACACCGAAAATATGAAATGTGAAGTACTAGAACACTCGCATTGTGAAGTTCAAGACAAGAAAGGAATAATGCGCAGTTGACGTCAATATTCACCTGTGCCAGCTACCAGAAAGGGTATGCACTACAGAGACAGATGTGTGAAGAAAGGACAATGCGCAGTGAACTACGTATATCACATAACCGCTAGTGCAGTCCGACGAAAAAGACAACCGTCACAATTGTTGGTCGATTAGTTAGCCATTATCCAAAATGTCGGCATCGACAAAATCCTACATTAAAAGAAAATCTTGTCCATTCGAGCATAATAAATGATGGAAAGGACCGAGATCTCACGGAGATCCGACCAACGAACATGGCAGTTAATGCCTGAATTAACTGTTAAACAGCCTAGTGGCACCTGCAGATCTCAGCAAATAAATAAATATTGTCCTATAAAATATAATAAATTGTAGAAAAGATTGATATCTTAGCGAGATCCGGCCAAAGGACACGGCATTAAACGACCAAGTAACCGTTGATCAATGAGTTTTCAAGCTAGCGACATCTATAAATAGTTATCAACTAAGCACTTGCGGGTTTTTACCAAGACTTTCTATCTTTCTTGTGTATAAATCCCGAGTTTAACAGTAAGCACATCGAGCGCTCTGTAAGTGAATGACCGAGCCAGTCATAGTCGATGAAGTTTTAAGAATATTCAAACAGTCGGGTCTTCAGGGAGTAATGTCGATGCCTGGCAGGAAGCCTGTAGCAGAGAAAGGCACATCATCCCGAAGCTCACCAAGGCATGCAACCGAAATGAAGAAAGATAAGCAACCGACTAAAGAATAAGAGAGGCCAAAGCCAGAAGGGGTGCTGAAGCCACCACCATCAGGAATACCTCGTGATCGGCCAATTCATCTTGTACATGAGTACATGTCACCACGACGAGATGATGCACCACCCATTGAACTGGAAAGGAACACCCACTACAAGATCCCATTGCCGCCAATCTAAAGTCATGTAAAGGTTGACGGGAACCTTTTGGGGAAAATACAGGACTGCAAGTTTGTAGAATGCGACTTGCTAGAAGCGAAATATACCAAGGAAAAGAAATACCCACAGTTTTAGCCTGACCAGTACTTGTCTCGCCGGTGTGATGAGCAGACATGCACTAAAACTCTACATGTCCAGGACTGGATTCAAGCACTAGAACCGTCTGGGTTGCTTAATTTACTGCGCATCCCTCATTTCAATGGAAGTCTAGAGCTTTCTGCAGTAGTGTGAACCTTGCTCTCATGCACGCACTCAGGATATCTATGGCCAGACCGTAGAATTGATATAAACATCGATCTGATACATGGATCACACTACTGAACAAGAGAGTCACAGATCCCGCACTCGAGTTTGTCGTCAAGACGCAAGATAAAGAGCTTGCAATAAGGATAAAGGAAGAATTCAGCTTGCAGAAGGGAAACGGGGCTTTACTACATCCCCTCTCAATGACGAAGCTATATGATTTACGGTTCAGTTGTTAGCGAGGAAGATACTGAGAAAATGTTGACCAACAGAGGTGCCAGCTGCGACAGTCCTCCTCGCTTCACAAGCAAAGAATGGAACTGCATACAACTGGGCAAAGTACTTGCTGAATGAGTTCTTGGACAATGTCCATGAAACTCAGGAGAAGGGAACCCCATTTCATTACAGTTGGTTCCTAGTGTTGATCGCATTCGTGGGCTAGAAAGAGCCGATTTTCTACCAGGGCCATACAATCTTCCTAGGAGAATGCATAGGAACGCGTTATGCCAACTTGTGGGCAAATGCGAAGCCTGATAGACAACACAAAAATAACAAGATGTTTTACATTTATTATGAATAGCTGTGCGATGTTATTCGGTGAACACCGCGCGTTTCCCAGCAAGTGATAACTGCATACAGAGGACAGCTCACGTTTAGGGCGATATGCATTTTACATACATTCATCCAAGGGATGATGCAGAAACATAGTTATGGTACCCAGGCTTCTATCAGCTGGACGCTATAAAGATAGACCAGATGATGGAAGTTTGGTCGAAGGAGTGGAAGGTGGACCAACTAGAGGATGTCAATTTTGCCTTTGAGGAAGCCAAATATGCGGACCTAGAAAAGGATAAGGGCCAAGAGAGTGTGCAGCAAGATGAGGCTGAAGGACAAGCAGGAGACAAAAGGAAAGTAACCGAAAGCCCGACAACGATGAAAGTGCATCGGAAGAAGCACAAAGCCAATAAGCCGAAGCTATAGCCAATGCTGCATGAAGATGAATGCGAGAGCATCACAACAAAGGTACACGAGCACTGGGAAGAAACTCTCACTTTGAAGGAGGCCAAACAGGAAGAGGTACAAGTAAGCCTTATTCAGAACCTCGAAGCAATAAAAACAATTGTTGCGAAGATCAGACAAGTCTAGCAGGACTTGGTTCGAGACTCAGACTCCGAGGGAAAGTCAGGTGGGTCCAGCCGAAGGAAGAGGAAGTCACCTACTTTGAGATTGCGCCCTCATCTGGTACATATTGGGCCGTCGAACCTTATGTTTCCAAATGAACAGCTGGCCGAAGAAGCGGGGAAGCTAGAACACCTTGACCTCAATATCGGGATGTTGCCAATTGAGGAATTGCACAATCTGCACATGAAAGTTGTGGAGGAAATTCAAGAAAGAGTCCTTGCTTCCCACGATTAGAATGTCCAGCTACAGAAGAGCTATGATGAGCTGAAACTTGAATCAGCCCGAAGCAGCAGGGAACTGCCCAATGTTCAGGAGAGGAACCACAGGCTGAAGGAAACAATGTCGGTAGTCTGCGCCAAAATTTTTGAGTGCAAAGAAGAGCCGGATGTCGAGGACACAATAATTAAGATTGGGGACAGAGTAGAAACTCTTACAGCTAAGATGACGGACATGGAAATTTCCTATAAGGAAGAAATTATAGACTTGGAATCTCAGCGACCTAGCACCCCCCCAGATGATTGCGCAGCTCAAATCGAAGAAGTTAAGGCCAAAATAGAAAGCATCTCTGTCGAAGTAGCGAGATGTCAAAATGTGCTAGAGGAAGCCACTACAGTGTTGGCCGGATTAAACGAAGATCTAGACCTTCAGAAGTTGCAAAATGATCTGCAGCAAAGGCAACAGGAGCTCGACGCCATGAACGCGGAAATGAAGAATTTGCCTGCAAGGCAAAAGGTACAAAAGTTCGCAGAGGTAAAAGAGCTACAGAAAGAATTGAAGGCGCTACGGGAAAGAGAGGTGGTCGCTTCAGCAAAGTTGAAACCCATAGAGGAAGAAGCGCTCGCACTAATGGAGCACATTGATGGGAAGTTTGTAGAACTTCAGACCGCAGAGGGCACAATGAAAGAACAATCACAAGAACAAGTCTCGCAGGCGATGCTGGAGACCATTAAAGAGTTTGAGCATAGGGAGAAGGAAACGGTTGCAGAGCTCACCACTACTTTGCATGACTTCACTGCAAAGTTGAGTACTTCTGAGGGTATGCAACCGAAGTCGTCCAACGGAAGTGGATCGGGGACAATCCACGAGTAAGTGTTAGGGGCCTGTTTGGCATGGCCCAAGTTGGCACATTTTTTAAGAAGCACAGTTTTGGCAGTAGTGTAGTTCGGACTGCGAAGTTCAAGTAGCACATTTTTTTCAATGGCGCAGTTCGGATTGTGAAGTCCAATTGGTGCAATGGGAAGTGTGAAGCCTAAGCACAACGCAGTTTTGCTGATGGGCAGTGCCAGTGCAACAATTATTTTGGGAAAAAGAGTATAAGTAAAGGAAGTGGTCGAGCAGATGAAAGCGACCTGTTTTGGGTAAGCGACTCCATGATTCCCGAAAGTTGGGTAAGGAGTAGCATGGAAGCGGATGAAAGCGACCTGTCAGTTAGAGTGGCGAAAACCATTAGAAGCTAAGCCACGGGTCGACAGTGACAGGAAGGCCAGAGGGGTGGAAAGTGACACGCCACTAGGTAGTTATAACCGTTTCATGAGGACTACGGCTGTCAGAAAGGTGTCGGAGCCATGAGTGGCCCAGCAAAGCGGCCAGAAGCGAGTGGAGCAGCTATCGACTACGATAGGCCGGGTTGGCAGGGTAACCGCACCAGTTTTGGTTACTCTAGGGTTTTTGGCCCATATGCATTGTAAAGACGTGACCTAAGGGCACGATCTATAAAAGGGGAATTTTTGTAAGGGAAAGGGTTAATCTCTAATTGATCTCTAAGCTGTTTTGTTGATCTCTAAGCATTGTAAAGAGGCTCTACAGCTATGTGCGCAGAGACCCACTGAAGAGAGAAGAGAGTCTGCAGCTGAGTGCACAGACTAGAACTGTTGAACCCTTCCCATTAATATAATCAACAGTTCTCATGGACGTAGCTCCTATCCGGGGGGTGAACCATGTAAATACCGTGTTGTGTGATTGAATTTGTGTATTTGTTTTGTTTATGGTCAAGTTCATGCTTATGGTTATATGTATCTTCACTTTTATATGTATTTTCCACATGAATGAGTGATGAGAATAATATGTTAAGTGTTGAATATATATGCTTGAATGTTGAATGTGCAAGTAATTCGGAATATGATGAATGCATGAGTTATTTGGGTAAACACTAAGTCAGTGAAGTCTGTGTTAAGTGCGATTCCCTGAAAGCACAGCACTGGAAGTGCGTGGTTGCATTGTATTTCATCATATTGCATGAGTTCGCGAAGTGCACAATCCCTTATGTTGAATGCATAATTACACTAAGTCAAAGAAGTCTTTAAGGTGTGTGATTGTAAAGAAGTATTGCAGTCTTAAGTTGCGTTGCCCTATTGTTTAAGTGGCCATCTCGAAGTGCGCAATCACTGTGTGCGCTATAATATAAGTGATAGCCGCGAAGTAGGTGAGCTTCACGCAATCCCCCAGTCTGTTAAACCGCGCATCACCTGTTTGCAGAAACCTGATTCTATAACTCCCCATAAACTTCACCTCGGGTGATACCTCAGCTTGTTCACAGGTTGTTGTCGAAAGGGCCAGTGAAGAAGGGTTTTGTTGGACAACAACTGCGCAGAACCCTGATCAACACAAGGAAGTTAAAGAACGAGGTTATAGTAGCCCAACATAACTTGTGCACCTTCTTGGAGTCTATTTTAGCCCTGACATGTCATGTATGTCATATGTCAGCCATCAGGTCTGATTTGTCATAAGTGTCATAGGCATATTCATCATTGGTGTCATAGAAGCTAGGGAATCTATCCCAAGTGTCCCACTAGCTCCAAAATGCCTCTTCCTCTCCCATGGGAATTACTCTTCCTCTACATTTCGACCTCATTGAGTCATGCCAGGTAATATGCTTTTCCAACTACCCGAAGAATAGTGGAATCCACCTTGGATTCGAATGGGTGAGAGGGGAATTCCATGTGGCATGGGGAATCTAGATTTTTGGGGTCCCACACCACCAATGTGTCTCCATGACCAAGTGTCATCTTAGTTTCTCACCATAAATATTTATTTTGCCCCTATTAATAAATTTATGCCCAAACCAAGGTCCATTTGGGTTTCTTTGTCTCCTTATTCCACTTTTAATATCTCCACCCCAACCTAGGAAACTAGTAGGTTGGTGGAATTTTCCCTGCTCGAGATTTATTTGAATGGGGACATTACACTAAAGGCCTTGGAGACCTCACAGTATCCAAAAAATATTCCTTTCTTTCCGAAAGGATCCAACTTGGTCCTTTTCTCTTTTGGAATATGAACAAATATTGGACAACCAAATATCTCGAACTCTGTTGCAAGTTCTCTCTTGCACCCATCTATGAGTTTCTCATCTTCAACCTTGTAGCAAAATTTGATGTCTCATCACTCTAGGTGATCATTCTATCCCATAGAAAGTCTTCTTCAATATACACATATGTGGTTCTCTGAGTCTTGGAGGTTTCTCAATATCTTGATCACACCATGAGTCTGGATACTAGAGCAACATTTCGTCATAGTCGACTTCCTCTATAAGTATTGTTTATAGTTGAACCATCGTCACTTGTTCGATGGAACAAGTCTCAACATTCTTCATTTGTAGGTGATCGTGTACGATACTTCCTACAAGTCAAGTTCAATAACATGGTTAGACCATTTCATAGTTCTTAAATATATGCATAGAAACATAAGTCACACTATCTTATCCAATGCTACAACATTCATCCATATCCCACATTCATATGGTAACTTTCTAGATGCCTTCCATCTATTCCATGACATTATTAAGAGCGTGCACTAATCCCAATATGTCAACAAGAGGTTTCACTATAGATAAGTAGCAATGGAATGTTGTATAGAACCATAGGCTACTTACCCATCACATGCATATCACTGCAAACAAACATCCTAAATAAATGTGTATACACATGGATACTATCATTTAAACAGAAAAAATGACAATTCAAATACTTATCTTTGTTTGTTTGGTAGGATCTCTTTTGATCCTAGTCTTCTTGCAAGGATTATTGGAATGTTTGATGGTGAACTCTACTCCATCATTAGAGTTCCAGAATCAAGCTTATATGTTGCTTCTCCTATTCTCCTAGTGAAACTTTCTGAGGGGAGTCCTTTTCTTCAAGATTGGAGAGAGTGCTTCTTCCGACTTGTCATGTGCTTTGAATCACCACTATCAATTAACCATGTGTCATATCCAGGTGTCACAGACCCAGAGAGAGCAGAGAATAAAACATATTCTTCTATTTCTTTCTTTGTTTGCTTCCTTGGAGGTTCTTCATCTTCATACATTCTAGTTAGGGCATCAAACATTTCCTTTGGAGTCTTCTTAGAGGGCACTTGAGGAATCAAGTGATATTTAATGGAGTCTGCTATGATCCTCATAGTCCTAATCATATCCTTCTTCCGCTTCTCCTTAGCTTCAGCTTCTTCGGGTTCAGGTACACCTTATTTAACAAACTTGGTAAGATCATTCTCTTCCAAAATGAGTCCAATCTATACTTACAAGCACGAAATTTCTCTATGTCTTCTAACTTGTCATCAAGCTTGGTGCTTGGTGCCATCTCAACTCGGGGAGCAGAGAATAACAAAAAATTAAAATTTCTCAAAATAAAAAATTGAACTCACCAAAATATGCGCTTGACTGAGGCGAGTATGCTGGTACACTTGGTTTCTGAAGATTCCAAAATTTCACCCTTGAAAATTGACTTGCGAAATTCTGAACTGCAGTTTCTCGCTTTTTTTGGTTTTCTGCAGTTTCTAGTCCAAATTATAACTAGAGTTTGACTTTCCAGGAGTTTTACCCACTCAAAAATTTCGATCTTGGTACCAAAATTTCGATCTTGGAGAGGTGCACCTTCCTATGCCAATTGCACTCCAAAATTCCAAATTTGTGAGAAGTCCTAATTTTTCACTTCCGGAGAGAGAGAGAGAGAGTTTTACCTTGTGAAAGTTTATCTTTTCAGGCAAGATCTGATACCATGTTAAGATTATATGCTACTAAATACTAGATTGCAAATTCATTAGCATTTAATACATTATTCATAATAGTAGCATAATAAGGATCTCTGAAAGATGCATAATCACAAAGCACAAAACAATTTATCTTGGGAAACCCTCAAGGGGAAGAAAACCCAACAAGAACTTCCTCAATATAGATGATCAAGTACAATGCCCCAAAAATATGTCTCACAAATAAGAGAGACACAAATACCAAACTCTGGACTCAATCCACTCCTCCTTCTCCTTCATAGATATCTCTCTTTCTCCTCTAATGCGAATTGCACAAGTGAGTGAATGAATAAATGAGGGAAGCTCTCCCTCTATTTATACTTTACTTTTCACTTAACCTTTAACTTAGCTAGGTCAGCCTCAATAAACCTAGCTAGGCCGACTTCTCTAGGGAGACTCAATTACCACTTATATTACATTCACTTGGGTGCTAACAACCCGACTTACAATGGAGGGTTAACCTCATTACCTTTACATGACCAAATGTAATAATGACATCCCCGAGCGAAGGTAAAACATCCCCGACGAAGTTACAATAATAAAGTACAAGTAGAATATACTTTGAAGTTACATTAATTTAACACATATCACTGCAGCCATTATCATTCACATGGTCATCTAAAGATTGTATGCCCGTTGCTTTGGTCAGATGGGAATATAGGTGGAACTCATCTGGTTATGAGCTCTTCAGATTATGGTGAAGAATATTTGTCCTCGGATCGAAACAATAAACCAAATAATTCAGAGGACGTGGCCTCCTGTAATGTCCCTAAAATTAGTAAAAATTTAAAATTTTCTGCTAATGTAATAAAAGCTATTTTAAGGGTTATGATTTGTAAATTAACTTCAGCACTATTTAAGATATACATCGGTACTAGTTTGCAGTATCTTAAAAAGTCTAAGTTTTCCTGAATAACATAATCTTACTTGGTTGTAAGTCTCTTTGGCTTTGCGGAAGCGATATGCAGTAGGTAAGGTAAATCTATTGTCAGTATGCCAATACTAAAGTGTTAATAAAAGAAACTTCCTGCTTACTGTTTTAAAGATCCATGTGCGTATTATAAAAGTCTCTTGTTACCTCAGGTGATGTGGAATCCTTGTTGATGAAATTTAAGGCCCATGGTGGGGCACTGATGGTTTGTAACAAAGGGGAAGGAGTACCCCCGACAGAGCTGCTGAGAGGTAAGGGTAGCCTTGGAGGGTTCTGGTCTTACTTAGTGTTTTGCTAATGTATCTATTCCTGGTTTATGTGCAGGTACTAGTATGGGGAAATATTCCTTTGTCATTCTACTACCATGGAAAATCAAGTTATGTGTTTGAAGTGTGGAGCACAAACAATGTGAAGGACCTAGTGTACATGGATACAGTTAAAAACTATGATGTAATGTGATATATTTCGATGGTGTAATACTATGGCAGCTGGCTTGCAAACTATCATATCCGTTGATATAATCCTATGATCATATACTATGGTGTTTGGGTTTATTCGATTTGCATTAAATTTGAGATGGTGGATAAAAGTTGTCCCCCATGATACACGCATGGTGAGACCAGCTGGCATGGAGGGTTTTGAGGTGTTTGGGTTAGCACTAGTGAATATCACTCTACATTTTCGTTTGGCTCATCTCCTTCCTGTGTTGCATTTTGGGTGAGAGTTTTCGTGCCTGACCTGAGCTACGCTCATGGTCAGGGAACCTGGTAGCTGCTGAGACAATGGGGAATCGTAACATAATACCAATGCTCAGGTGATGTTTCTCGGCTTAAACGTTATTTCCCTTTTTCTACTTCGGTATTTAGTTGCTGGTTGTCTATAATCCTCAGGGTTTAACCAGAGCATGATTTTGATTGACAGGTGAAGAGTGGCGAGCACATATGTGTGGTTTGCTGTTGGTAGTCAGGTTCTTCGACTTCATGGGTAAGTCCAGATTCTTTCCATCGTTGCTCTTTCCTCTCATAGTTATGACAGGGGTACTGTATGTTTGTTTTTGGGAGACTTAATGGAGCCCCTTGGCTCATTAGTTGTTTGAAGTCTGAAGGTCGCCATTTGGATGGACTTTGAATTTAAATGTATTAACTGTTTAAATGGGGACACGATGTAATGGCTTGGGCCATTGGGCTTTATGGAAGCTCTAAACTTATTCTAAGGGAATGATAAACTTCTAATGTAAGGACTCGGGGTTTTGAACAGTCATTTCATAGTCCGCGTTTTCTATTGTGGTTTTGAACTCGTATTAGCATAATGTAAAGACTGTATAATTTCTACGTTGTTATTCCATGGCTGCGCTATCCTGCGGTTTCTCGATTTGATGTCATCGTGTTTTTTTTTTAAAAGAGAAAGGATGAGGTACTCTGTCTGTTTGAAGAAGATTGATGCCTGTACCTAAAATCTTCGAAATTCTTTGGTTTGTGAAGGTCCGTGAATGTTTGATAGAATGAATCGTAACCTTGAAGCTAAATTTATAAACCTGCACCGTTCTAAGGTTTGGTTCTTATTATAGTGTCTCTGGTGTTTGTAATAGGTAGGAACAAGAAGGGTTTAAATGAATGAAATGATAGAGGGATTCGATCCCAGTTTCTACGTTTAAAGTTTTCCTGTATGTTAATGCGTATCGTTTTGATTGAAAGTGGATGTGATGCTGACGAGTGTAAGACTCCATTGGTTGAAAAGTGACTGTGTAAAATATCCTGCGTTTTGGTTGAAGCTATAACCCTAGCTGTTGTTTATTTTGTCTTCGAGAGAGCACGGGTTGATATGTTAATACTACGCTGTGGGCATTTATTTTAATAGCAGAGTCAGAGGGTAAAGTCATGGGTGGGGTTTGATCTCTTCACTTGTAAGTAGATATGTTTAAAAATAGTGATAGGTGAAAGGCTACGTGTACTGTGGGCCTTTGCTCCTTGAAATGGTAATCGTTGGGGTTTAAGAGTTTATAAAGTAGTTTGTAAAATGAAAAGTCCGAGTCTATGTTTGCAATTGTATTTCCTTATAATGCCTGATGCATTGCCTCTTTGTAATGGGTTGACTGTTGGTAGAAATCGTATAGATTCTAAGAGTTTCGATGGCTGCTTTGATGTTCTTCTGTGGTTTTCAAATCTTATTTAATGAAGGTTGATACGATTTGGGAAGAAAGATCATGTAAATGAAACTTCCTTTTTCTTTTAAAGAATGGATCTCTATTGTGACTATGTTTTCAACTTCCTAGGTTATATAAAATAATAGTAGGACTGAAAACATGAATATAAGAATGAAAACGATTTACCTAAATAATGCTGCCAGTATAAAAGAACTCTGTCTTATAAATTTGGTTGAGATAAGACTCCAGGTTTAAGATTTGTACGAATGTCTAGCATAGGCTAGTTAACTAGACCTGCTAGACATTCTGCGGCTTCTAAGTTATAATTTCTGAGTTTAATTAAATGCTGGGCATACAGTCCTATATTTATAATGGAGACAACCCGAGAGCCTATTCCCTAAAGGCCCTTGCTCCATAAGGGAAATAAATGCTGTAACTATTTAGGGAAATCAATACTGTAATAACAAAACCTAATTAAAATGCCTAGCTTCCAACATAACTGGAAGTAGTTGGTTTAATAATTCATCCCTGACTGATTTTTGGCTTGATCCTCTCCTGTAGTAACCTGCACACTCAAACAATAATTAGTGGGAAAAAACTGTTGTGCTTAGCTGACCTGGTAGAATGATCCCCTTAACTGGATAACTTTGGGACTACCATGTTCCTCCCAACCATGATCCTACAACCGTTTCTGGTTTTGTATGGATCCCCCCGAGCTGGATTCCAACATGCAAAAGAGATAGAGTTCCTAGGGTTACTGCTGGTTCAAATATGAAATTATATGAGGCTGCTTCAGTTTCATGGAGTAGAAAAACTTCTCTTTGATCACCATAAGAGAATGATAATGAAAAAGATAGATGATCCCCAAAACTTGGGATCTGTCCTCTTTAAGTAGGGGAGTCTTGAATTATGACTATTGGAATAATTAGTTTCTTTAAATTAAATAAATAATATTTAAAAGATATTATTTAATAAATATCTAGTCTTTTGCACTAAGACTTTTTCAATGGTTTAATCTATAAGTGATTTCTGATTTAAACTCTTCATAATAATTATGATAATAGTAATTATAATAATAATATTTCTAACCTAGGTATTAATACATTAGTAATACTATTTATAAATGTGGCTTCCCACTAAATATTAATACTTTATTAATAGTATAAAATAATGTGGCATCCCACTATGCATAAACTATATGCAATAATGTCTTTTATAAGTAATTAATCACATCATTATTTACTAAATATTCTTAATAATAATATTAAATCTTGTATCTTTACATGATACTTGGTTTTAACAACTTAAGGGTAAGGTCCACCTCTTTGGACGGTCTTTCGGTAAGCTAGGATAGGCACCTCTAGTCTCTCTCTTTGCATGTCGGATTCCCTCGTTTAACATGGTAGTTCCCATAGTATTTGATGATAGATAAAAGATGAATCATTTAATCAAATTAAATAAATGTGATGAAAGTGAAAGTGCTATTCAGAGTCTTTTCTGACTCAACACTTTGAGATCCAGTAACCCCGAGTGCTCTTCAGAGCCTTTTAACTCAACATTCTCACATGGGCTTTACACTAGTGCAATTCCAGAGCCTCTGCTCAACACTAGTGCTAGAATGTGGTTGTGAGGCACATCTAGAATATTTAAGTTGCCTCAGATCCGGTATTCGTTTATCAAGCTTGGAGTGCTCCAGGGATTAGGCCCAACACTCAATGTACCTCAGGGCTTACTACCAGTACATAAACATTTTTCTAGGTACATCGGGGCTTATGCCCAGTACGTAGGTTATATGTGTGTTTTTGAGTCCACGCTCAACACACTCATAAGTCAAATCGTGTAAAATCATAGCTCTGCACAGTAAGTAACAAAAGATCGTCTCAGTATATTAGGGTTTGTACCCATATCAAAGCTGAAGAACATCATTAAAACATTGGGGCCTTCTCGCCCAGTATACACTCAAATAAAGAAGTCAGTAAGGGTCCATGCTTGATATGTCAATATATAAAAGAATAAATCATAGATGCTAGGGCTCATGCCCAATACTCAAAATAAAACATAGGTGCTGGGGCCGTGGCCCAATATAACAAAAAAAATAGTTACTCCAAAATTCGGGATATTACATCCCTCCCCGCTTAGAAATAACACTGTCCCAGTGTTTCTAGGGACTAGGAATGAGGTCATGAAACAAGGCGGGGTGTGCCTCTTTCATGGTGGTCTCATTCTCCCAAGTAGCCTCATCTGGTCCAAAGTCCCTCCATTGCACTTTCAGCTGAGTAATGGTCCTCCTCCTAAGTTTCACCTCTCTCTTGTCCAGAATGTGGAGTGGTTCTGGTGTGAACTCCCCTTCGGGCTCCACCTGTAATAAGGACCAATCAATAACATGTTTAGTATCGTATACATATTTCTTTAATAATGAAGCATGAAAAACATTATGAACTTTTATATGCGCCGTAAGGATAACTCATAAGCCACTGGGCCCTTCTTGGCCAGCATTTCAAAAGGCCCACAAAATCTTGGGGCTAGTTTCCCGCAACGTCCTAAGCTCAACGAGCTTCGTTTTGACTTTATTTTTAGAAACACATGTTCACCAACTTGGTAGTCTTTGTCTTTTCTTTTCTTGTCCGCATAACTCTTTTAGAGGTCTTGTGCTTCTTTAAAGTTCAATTGTACCTTGAAGACTAATTGTTCCAAGTCTTTTAGTAGGTCGGGCCCTAACACAAGTCTGTCTACTGGACTGTCCCAATTCATGGGTGTCCGACATTTCCTACCGTAGAGTACCTTGAAAGGACTCATTTTGGCCGAAGTTTAATAACCGTTGTAGTATGCAAACTCTGTGAGGTGCAAATAATCTTCCCACTTGGTGGGGTTGTTCATGACATACATCCTCAACATGTCCTCGAGGATTTGGTTTACTCGTTCTATTTGTCCGTCGGTCTGGGATGGTACACGGTACTGAATTGTAACTGGGTTTCCAAATCGGAGAACAATGCTCTCCAGAAGTTTCTAGTGAACTTCATGTCTCGATCGGAAATGATTTCCTTGGGTATCCCATGCAATCGAAAGATCTCCTTCAAGAAGATGTCCGCAATGTGGACTGCTTTGTTGGTAGATTTTACCGCTATGAAATGAGCTGGTTTAGACAGCTTGTCCACCAGTACGAAGATATAATCGTTTTGTTTCTTACTCTTGGGTAAGCCTGTAATGAAGTCCATACTTATTACCTCCCACTTCCATTCCGGAATGGGTAAAGGTTGAAGTAATCCGGAGGGGTGTTAGTGTTCTGCTTTGACTACACTCCTGACATTTCGCGATGAACATGGCGATGTCAGCTTTCGACTTAGGCCAAAAGTAATGTTTCTTTATTGCCGATATCATCTTTTGATATCCGGGATGCCCTGAATAGGGTTTCTAGTGAAACTCGGTGAGAATGTTTTATCCAATGTCTCCACTTTCCAGGACGTAGAGTCTTTCTTTCGACCACAGTAGTCCTGACTCGTCTATCTTATATTCCTTTTGTTGCTGGAATAATCTATCTTCTTGGATCTTTGCAAGGATTTCTGTGTAGTAACGGTCACTCTTACATTCCGTTCGAATCTTGTGGTGTAAGTCTGAGTTGGTTTGACTCACCGTGACTTCGTAAAGCATATGTGCTTGACGGCTCAAGGAATCCACAATCTTGTTTTCCTTGCCTTTTATATGCTTTAGTTTGAAATGGCATTCACTAAGGAAGGATAACCACCTGGCCTACCTGGAATTTAGGTCGGGTTGGTCGAAAAGGTATTTCAAACTTATGTTATCAGTCATCAATAGGAATTTCTTTCCCATGAGATAATGTCACCACATCTTCAGAGCATGGATGATGGTGGCTAGTTCGAGGTCATGCGCAGGGTAGTTCTGCTCATGCTCTTTTAATTTCCTCGATTCGTAGTATATGGAAAAATTGTCTTGCATAAGTACTCCCCCAAGTCCTTCCTTGCTTGCATCCATGCAAAGGACGAAGTCCCCATTGGGATCCGCAATACGCAGAATCAATGCACTAAACAGTAGTTGCTTCAGCTTTTGAAATCTTTCTTCGCACTTATCCGTCCAGATAAACTTGTTTGCCTTCTTCTGCAAGGTAGTCATGGGACATGCAATCCGTGAGAAGTTCTCAATGAACTTCCGGTAGTAACCGGATAAACCTAAAAATGATCTTATATCGAATACGCACATAGGTGTGGGCCATTCCTCGATAGCTTTGACCTTTTCAGGATCGACGGCTATTCCCTTCTCAGAAATGATATGTCCTAAGTATTGAATCTGGGGTTTATAGAAATCGGACTTACTAAACTTGGCGTACAGTTGGTGTTCCCGTAGTGTACGTAGAACAATTCGGAGATGTTCCTCATGTTCTACTTCGTTCTTGGAGTAGATCAAGATGTCGTCAATGAAGACTAGAACGAACTTATCAAGGTATTTACTAAAGATGCTGTTCATCATGCACATAAAGTTGGCCGGTGCATTCGTCAACCCAAAGGGCATCACTACGAACTCGTAGTGACCGTAACGGGTTCGAAATGCGGTTTTGTTGATATCCTCATCACGGATCCTCACCTGATGGTATCTAGATCGCAAGTCGATCTTTGATAAGATCTTCGCTGCTCCGAGTTGGTCAAACAAGTCGTCAATCCTAGGGAGTGGGTAGTGGTTCTTAATGGTCATCTTGTTGAGTTGGCGGGAATCGATGCACATCCGCATCGTTCCGTCTTTCTTCTTGACGAAGAGTATCGGTGCGCCCCAAGGGGACACACTTGGTCGAATGTACCCTTTGTTTATTAACTCTTGTAACTGAAGCTTGAGATCCACCAATTCTGGTGTGCTCATGCAGTACGGGGATTTAGAAGTTGGTACTGACCCGGGTGTTAGTTCGATGGAAAAGTCTAAGTCTCGTTTGGGTGGTAATCTCGGTATTTCTTCGGGAAATACATATTTGAACTCTACGAGGACTGGGAAGTCTTTGATCTTCTATTCCCTATCAGTTTCTATGTTTTGGATATTGATGGCAAAGAGTTTACAACCTGTTCTGATTCATTTCTTTGCTTGTAAGGCGGAGATCTGTCATACCGACACATTCTTAGGGATACCCTGAATCGTCTTCTGATTCCCTTGGTCATCCCTGCAGAGTAAGGATTTGTTTAAGCAGTCCAATAGGACATGGTGTTCTTCTAACCAATCCATGCCGATAAGTACATCGTACGACCCTAGGGGCAGAATGTTTAATTCTAGCCTAGTTTGGAAACCGTTTAAGTCTATCTCACAAGTTTTAACTAACTCGGAGACCTTTCGTTTGGTACCGGTGGCTAGTTGTACTAGCCATGGTTTCTCGTGAGGCTCTCAGTTCAACTTACAAGTGTCCACTAACTTAGGGGAGATATAACTTCGGCAAGCGTCGAGATCTATTAAAACCGAAACGGTTGTGTTAGAGATCTTACCCTAAATTTCAACCATGGTGGCTTGGGGATCTACCTGTCGGCCATCAAGAGCGACATAAATCCTGGGTGTCTTTGCTATGTCTCCAACGGTAGGTTCTGCTTGGACGTTGTGTAAAACTCCATCCATTTTGCTGGGGAAGTCTCTGTAGTAGTGGGGCCCTTGGCATTTCCAACAAGAAACAGTTGGTGGGACATCTTTTATCCCTTTGTTAAAAGCTGGTCTGTTGACAGGTGGTGGGGGTGCACTTGGTCGTTCTTGAGGTCGGTTGAAGCCTCTATTGGGCGAAAAACTATTGTTATGTTTTCGGTAAGGTGGAGGTCTAAAACCCGTCCTACGGTTGTCCGTGAAGGTTCTGAACCTATCTCTGTTTCTGTTGATGTTATCGTTCCTTGGCTGTCCGTGTTCATAACACAGTCTTGCTTTATGTAAGGTCACAAAAAGGGTTTTGGGCATGTCAAACTCTATCTTTTCTCTAAAGTTTGGTGGCATCCCTCCCAAGGACTGTTGTATTTTGACCTTCTCGTCTTTAATGTATGGCACATAGTGCAACAAGTCTAAGAATCGGTTTATGAATGCCTCCATAGTTAGGGAGCCCATTTTCAACTCATGAAATTCTTTAATTTTCTTGTCAAAGAATATTTTAGACATATATTTGTCCTGGAATGTTCTGCTGAAAGTTTCCCATGTTTTGTTTCTCAGCTCTTGTCCCTTGGTGTGTTTCAAGTCCCACCACCATCTGGCAGCTTTACCATTCAGGTTGTATATGGCTAGTCGGGCTTGCATTTCACTGGAGTAATTATGAACTTTGAAGTACTTATTCATTCCTAGCAGCCACTCTTCAGCCTTCTCCCCCGAGTTAATTTCTCCGTCATAGGTTGGGGTTTTTATCTTTCTGAATTCTCCTTGTAAACTGTCGTCACTTTTCCTCCTTTTCTTGCAAGGAGGTGGTGAACCTTCATAGTTGGAAGAATTCTTACAGTCCTCTTCCATTGATTCATGTATGTTTTCACCTTGTTCTTCTCCCTTAGGACTGGCAGTTTTCTTTGGGTGTCTGTTTCCCCTTTTAAAAGTATTAACTGAGAGTGTGGGCTGTCCGTGGGGTTTTGCCCCTGTTAAAGTCTGAAGCAGAGCTTCATTTATGGCTTGCTGCTCTCTTCTTTCCTGCATGTTTTCATCTCGGAAACTTTGGAACTCTACCTGCAGATTTTGCATAGACTTCATCAAATCTGAGTTTAGTTCCACCACCACCTCTTGCTCTCGGGGTGGTGAGTTCAAATTTTCGTGTATGCTGCTGCCCTGTTCTGCATTCATTTTCAGACAGTGTCTGTACCTGAAATGTTATATAAGTATAAAGAGCAAAAAAATATGTTAGTTTATTTTCACATAAAACAAAAATAAAATTTAAATGTATGTTTTCTGTTTACTGAGTATCGACAGCGGATGTTCTGTTTGTAATGAGCCCAATAGGTCACTTAGTTTTTGTAACTGAGCTCTGATACCACTTGTAATGTCCCTAAAATTAGTAAAAATTTAAAATTTTCTGCTAATGTAATAAAATCTATTTTAAGGGTTATGATTCGTAAATTAACTTCAGCACTGTTTAAGATATACATCGGTACTTGTTTGCGGTATCTTAAAAAGTCTAAGTTTTCCTGAATAACATAATCTTACTTGGTTGTAAGTCTCTTCGACTTTGCGGAAGCGATATGCAGTAGGTAAGGTAAATCTATTGTCAGTATGCCAATACTAAAGTGTTAATAAAAGAAACTTCCTGCTTACTGTTTTAAAGATCCATGTGCGTATTATAAAAGTCTCTTGTTACCTCAGGTGATGTGGAATCCTTGTTGATGAAAGTTAAGGCCCATGGTGGGGCACTGATGGTTTGTAACAAAGGGGAAGGAGTACCCCCGACAGAGCTGCCGAGAGGTAAGGGTATCCTTGGAGGGTTCTGGTCTTACTTAGCGTTTTGCTAATGTATCTATTCCTGGTTTACGTGCAGGTACTAGTATGGGGAAATATTCCTTTGTCATTCTACTACCATGGAAAATCAAGTTATGTGTTTGAAGTGTGGAGCACAAACAATGTGAAGGACCTAGTGTTCATGGCTATAGTTAAAAACTATGATGTAATGTGATATATTTCGATGGTGTAATACTATGGTAGCTGGCTTGCAAACTATCATATCCGTTGATATAATCCTATGATCATATACTATGGTGTTTGGGTTTATTCGATTTGCATTAAATGTGAGATGGTGGATAAACGTTGTCCCCCATGATACACGCATGGTGAGACCAGCTGGCATGGAGGGTTTTAAGGTGTTGGGGTTAGCACTAGTGAATATCACTCTGCATTTTTGTTTGGCTCGTCTCCTTCCTGCGTTGCATTTTGGGCGAGAGTTTTCGTGCTTGACCTGAGCTACGCTCATGGTCAGGGCACCTGGTAGTTGTTGAGACAATGGGGAATCGTAACATAATACCAATGCTCAGGTGATGTTTCTAACCTAGGTATTAATACATTAGTAATACTATTTATAAATGTGGCTGCCCACTAAATATTAATACTATAAAATAATGTGGCATCCCACTATGCATAAACTATATGCAATAATGTCTTTTATAAATAATTAATCACATCATTATTTACTAAATATTCTTAATAATAATATAAAATCTTGTATCTTTACATGATACTTGGTTTTAACAACTTAAGGGTAAGGTCCACCTCTTTGGACGGTCTTTCGGTAAGCTAGGATAGGCACCTCTAGTCTCTCTCTTTGCATGTCGGATTCCCTCGTTTAACATGGTAGTTCCCGTAGTATTTGATGATAGACAAAAGATGAATCATTTAATCAAATTAAATAAATGTGATGAAAGTGAAAGCTATTCAGATCCTTTTATGACTCAACACTTTGAGATCCAGTAACCCCGAGTGCTCTTCAGATCCTTTTAACTCAACACTATCACATGGGTGTTACGCTAGTGCAATTCCAGAGCCTCTGCTCAACACTAGTGCTAGAATGTGGTTGTGAGGCACGTCTAGAATATTTAAGTTGCCTCGGATCCGGTATTCGTTTATCAAGCTTGGAGTGCTCCAGGGCTTAGGCCCAATACTCAATGTACCTCAGGGCTTACTCCCAGTACATAAACATTCTTCTAGGTACATCGGGGCTTATGCCCAATACGTAGGTTATATGTGTGTTTCTGAGTCCACCCTCAACACACTCATAAGTCAAATCATGTAAAATCATAGCTATGCACAGTAAGTAACAAAAGATCATCTCAGTATATTAGGGTTTGTACCCATATCAAAGCTGAAGAGCATCATTAAAACATTGGGGCCTTCTCGCCCAGTATACACTCAAATAAAGAAGTCCGTGAGGGTCCATGCCCGATATGTCAATATATAAAAGAATAAATCATAGGTGCTAGGGCTCATGCCCAATACTCAAAATAAAACATAGGTGTTGGGGCTGTGGCCCAATATAACAACAAAAATAGTTAGTCCAAAATTCAGGATATTACACCTCCCCTGAGGATGTCCATTAAGAAGATTCAAAGGCTAATAAAGAATTTGCTGAGGTCACATCAAATCTTCATTTGAAAATTCGGGAATCAGAAGCATTGCTCTTAGGGAAGCAGGAAAAGACAATTGAAGTTGAGGGTTCTTCGTTGGGAACAAGTAAAAAGAAAGATGACGCAGGTTTGGGATCCACTCAAAGCATGCCTCCAAGTCCTATTCTCGTTCTCTCAAACATCGAGGAATTCTATTCCCCTATCCCAAATATTGCTTCCTCGTAATGCTCACTCGAAGCTCCTTCTTCTTCAAGGAGGTATGCTACCATATCTCATACAAAAATTCTTGGTTGTCAATCAAGTGGACTGCATCAGTCTCAACAAGAAATTCGTCTCACTACTCGGGGAAGAAGATCATTCTTTCATATAGCAAAGTCTGATGCGAAGAAGGAAATTTTATCAAGTCGTCAATCAACCATTCAAGGGGCCCTTAGCAGAGCAGCCCATGCCCGGGTTAAACAATGAAGGTTCTCTCCCACAATGTCAAAGGGATAGGGATCCCCTCCAAACAAATATCCCTAAATTGATTGATTAATCTGAATCAACCATCAGTTCTGTTAATCCAAGAAACAATGTGTTATGTGGTCATTGCTTCAAAGATTCTAAATAAATGGCTACCGGAGTGGTCATTTCTCACGGTATATGTAAAAGGGAACTTTGGGGGGTTTACTTTCGGATGGCCAGACTCCCTCACCCTTCATTCATCAGTAAGTTCAAACCACTTCATTCTTGCTTTAGTTTTCTCCAAACCTTTTAATATCTCTGTAAATTTGCTCAATCTATATGCCCCTTCACATGAGAGGAAATCCTTTTGGGAGGGGATTTTTGCTAGTGATCTCTTAGCTCGCCCAAATCTTATCTTATGTGGGGAATTAAACCTAACTCTGTTTGGAAGTGAATTATGGCGGGGAAAAGTAAGGAAGGGATGACTCTTTTATCCATTGTTTTGATAATATTCTGCTTGTCGATGTAGATCCTGATTCTCTCGGTCCTACTTGGTCGAATAAGCGTACATGTGAAGATATGATCTCAAAACGATTAGACCAATTTATTCTCAGCGAGAATATCCTTCTTGATGTATACTCCTATATATCTTCTATTCTCAAAATAGGTTATTATGATCACATGCTTATCCTTCTCTAGTTTTCTTCAAATTCCAACAAGCCTCCACCTCCCTTTAAATTCAACCCCCATTGGCTAGCATATGAGGATTTTAGGTCTATTGTTCTAGAAAATTGGAGGATTTTCAATCCAATTTATTCGTCATTTGTGATGGAAAGCTTTCAAAGGAATTTAAACAATATCAAGCCTTTGATAAAAGACTATGTGAAAAGAACCTTTGCAGATTCTGACAGGAACTTAGTCCAAATTGAATCCCAGATAATAAAGAAATTGGATTGTTAAAAACAAGGGAAAATTTCACAAGCATAGTAGGTTGAATTAGATTCGTTGGAATTGGAAAAGGCCTAGATTTTGGCATGGGATGAAGCAAAGTGGAGAATGAAGAGTAGGGCCCTCTAGCTCTCCGAAGGTGACAACAATACAATTTTTTTCCATATGCATGCTAAAGGAAGGAAGGCTCTAAATGATATATGGAATGTTCAAAACCAGAGATGTGAGGAGTGCTTGGACATTAAGTCTATAGCCAAAGTTACTAAAGACCACTATCAAAAAATCTACTCAGATCCTCCTAGGGAGAACATTCAGGATGTGTTGGCCTTGGATTCATTTTTCAATTGGTGGGTCGATAAGGAAAATAGTGGCTCCCTAACTAGTCAGGTTACTGAAGCATAAGTTCAAAAAGTACTATTCTCCTTTCATAATGGAAATCCCCTGGTTCAAATGGATGCATTGCGGATTTCCTCATGGGGTTTTGGGACCTTTTGGAAAATGAACTTACTATAGTGGTTGAAGAGTCTCGAGTTGCAAGGAAAATTCACTTACCCTTTAACTCAACCTTCATTGGAAATATCCCAAAGCAGGACTCTCCTACTGGTTTTGACTATTATAGGCCCATTTCCCCGTGCAATCGTATCTATAAACTCATATCCAAAGTTATTGTTGGTCGTCTCAATCTATTTCTATTAGAGAATATCTCTCCTCAACAGTTCGACTTTCTAGATGGAAGGAATATCCATGACGCCGCATCGGTCTTTCCAGAAGCACTACACATGATCTAGTCAAAGTCCCAGTCAGCTTTCATGCTAAATTTGGACTTATCAAAGGCTTTTTATAAGGTACACTGGCTCTTTCTTCATCTTATTCTTACGCAGATGGGATTCCCTCACAAATTCATAAACTGGATCAA
The DNA here is from genome assembly GCA_027924585.1 of Larix kaempferi. Lineage (NCBI taxonomy): Eukaryota > Viridiplantae > Streptophyta > Pinopsida > Pinales > Pinaceae > Larix > Larix kaempferi. The sequence goes on from BSBM01001646.1 coordinate 18,650,599, forward strand.
AGCTTGTTATTCTAGCATCTCCTATGTTGTTCTTATAAATGGGTCTCCATCTTGTTTTTTCAATCCTACCTGAGGTCTTCGTCAAGGTTGTCCATTCTCCCCGCTCCACTTTCTGTTGGTTGCAAAATCCCTCAGTAGACATATAAATCACGAGCACTCTCTCGACAATCTCCAAGGGGTAAAAAGTTTTGCTACTCTATCCATAATTCAAACTTTATTTGTTGATGATATATTATTATTCGGGTTTGCTTCTCCCAGAGAAGGAAAATGCTTGGAAAGAATACTCGGATTGTTCACTTCATCAACGAGAATGGAGATAAATGTTCAAAAGTATTCTCTACACTGTCATTCGGTGCTAGGGATAATGAATATTTTGATACCAAAATCACTACCATATGTGGAGTTTCCATCTGCTGCATGTTTCAATTATCTTGGTTTCCTTCTTAAGGCTAGTGATTATAGGATTACAGACTGGAAATGGCTCATAGAGAAAATTAAGAAGTGGATAAACTCTTGATGTAATCATTGGATTTCAATGGTAGGCCAGGTTACTCTTATCAAAATTGTATTGGAGGCTATACCTATTTTTTGGATGTCGCTAGCCTATATTCCAAAAGCTGTAATAAGCTCTATCAGGAAGATATGCATAGCTTATCTTTGGGTCAGAAAGGAGGATCGTCACAATTATCCACTATGCAAGTGGGATTATCTATGTCTCCCCAAATCTTATGGAGGGTGGGGCTTCAAATATACTCACCTTTTTTCCACTACTCACGTTGCAAAATGTCTTTGGAGATTAATTTCCATAAAGTGTCCATGTCGAGCCACATTGTTTCAAAAATACATTGCGCTAAGATCACTCATATCATGGATTCAATCCTTCTCAGCGAATTCCAAGGGTTCCCTCTTATGGCGTTCAATGCAAAAGTGCCACTCTTTTATTGCAAACAATCTTGCTTGGAGATTGGGGAAAGGTGACCAAATTTTGGTCAGATCAGATCCTATTATTGGTGTGGATCAATCAAAATTATTGCCAGAGAATATTATTTCTTTCCTAAATGATGTAGTTTATATATATTTGAAGGATATTTTCCAGATTGGGCTTGTTTTCTTTGGACAGTCGAATGGCCCTCAACTCGTCAACTATAGATTCCGAAAGATTTTACTCCATAGTGGGATAGATACTTGGTTGGTTTGAATTGAGATTGTTTTTCACTAAGCCAAGAGGATGGCAAGTTAGCATGGATAATGAATGAGTACGAGGGTAATTATAAGGTGAAAACATGTTATCAACTACTTTTGAGTAATCATCCATATGAGTAGGTTATTGTCAAATGGAAAGCTTGTTGAAGTTGACAACTCCTTCGAAAGCAAAACTTTTTTTTCTTTTCTGGTTAGCATTAAGGAATAGGTCGCTCAAATGGGATAATCTATAGAAGCATGGGATAGTTATCCCTAGTCTTTTCTTTCTCTGTAGAGAATTATTGCAATCAATTAGCCATTTGTTATTACATTGCCATTTTTCTAAAAAAGTGTGGAGTGTTGCTCGATCACTAGGGGACTTCCTAGATCGGGAAGGCGAATCTCTAATTGTTGCATGGGAAAACTAGTTATCCAAGGGGTGGAAATCTGATGTCCTGCCTTACCAATACACATTGGATGGTGTCTTTGGATCACACATAATGAAACCATTTTTAAAGATGTTACCCCCTCTCCTCTTTTAGCTTTTCATTGGTTGAAATATACCTCTTCGTAAGCCTCCTTCAAAGGAGATCAAACCAAAAAGGACTATCAAAGAATTGGTTTTCGACTGCATAATGCCTTTTGGTTTTTGTGATGGCGCATCTTAGGGGAATCCAGATAGATGTGGTGCTAGTGGCTATATCATTTTTAGGGGATTTAAGTTGACATATAAGCGTGGAACATGGCAAAATTCCAATAAGTATGCAGAGCTCATGACTTTGATAACAATGCTCACTCTCGCATTAGAAAATGGAATATTAATCTTCAATATTTTCTCGGACTCATTATTGGTTGTCAATTGGTTTATGCAGGAGACTTGTTGCACAAATATTAGACTTCAACCATTTCTTAGTAGAGGGATCATATTGAAATCAAGGTTCGCATTATGTTCGTTGGGTCATATATAAAAGGTACACAACACTTTTGCAAATTCTGTAGCGAAGGAGGCAATGTTGCTAGAGGAAGGGAAAATGAAAGTGCAAAAATCAGAGCTCGTCGGTCATCTAGAAGATTAGGTATCAAAAACAACTGAACATAACACATGTAAATTAAATCTTAAGGTTGATATCTGCTCCCTTAGATTGATCATTCCGTTGGTTAAATTGATCGAGTTATTCTCCATCAAGTAACAAGTATGCGAGTGAGAAAGGCTCCCCTTTTTCTGTATTAGGGTAAAATATTGTGCATGAATGCAGGTGAGAAAGGCTCCCCTTTGTATCAAGGTTAAATCATGTGCTTTTTCTTATGTTGTTAGGTTGAGAACTGTTCTCCTTTATTAGATATTTTTTGACTGCTAAATTTTTCAGTATGGATTTTAACTCAAGCTGTACTCATTGTAATTTTCTCTACTATGAAATAAAATTTTCGACTTTTTTCTTTGGAATATGTGTGTGTGTGTGTGTGTGTGTTTTCAGTATGGATTTTAGCTCAGGTTGTACTGGTTGTAATTTTCTCTACTATGGAATATGTGCATGTGCGCGTGTGTGCGTGAGCGGGCGCGTGCACGGGTGCGTGCGTGCACGTGTTCGTGGGCGAGTGCGCATGTGTGTGTGCGTGTACACATGCGCACGTGTGTGTGTGTGTGTGTGTGTGTGTGTGTGTGTGTGTGTGTGTGTGTGTGTGTGTGTGTGTGTGTGTGTACGTGCGTGAGGGGGCACGTGCATGTGTGTGTGCGTGCGTGCACGAGTGTGCATGTGTGTGTGCACGCGCGCGCGTATGTGTGTGCGCGCGCGCATGTGTGTGTGTGCGCGCGTGTGTGTGTGCGTGTGTGTGTTAGGGTGGAAGGCACGTGCTGAAGGGGGTGCTCTACAAACTTGAAGGAAACAAATAATACACCTTCGCTTGGGGTCTAGGGATTATGACAAATAACCAAGCATAAATTATCGCGTTATGGAAAGGCCTTTGCAAAGTAAAGTCTAAAATAATCAGAATCTTGTTAACAATAGGAGACTTGATGATTCCTATCCGAAATATCTACAACTAAAGTCTACTTAAAGACACTCATCTAGGAAAAATAATGCTATGAATCCAAACTCTCCCACAAGATATAATAGAGGCCAATTTCTTCCATGTTCTATGTGGTCTCAATAGTGAGGTAGACAACCAAACTAACCTTGGATACCACTTACAAGGAGGTAATTTAAATGAAAAAGGAAGGAGGGAGGGATTAACACCAATCCCTAAGTTAATGAACCTCTCCCAAGCTTTAATGCAAATCGCCAAGTGTAAATATATTCCCTTCCCAAAGATTCAAAATTTATTACACCAAATCCTATGTGCTCTCATGCCTATCTCTCACAACAGGGTGGCTTTAATGGAGGAAAACTCAACCACATTCTAGGAATTGGGGACCTTTGTAGTGCTTGGCCATATTGAAATACTGCAACAAGGTCTATCTCGCTTGCTAGCTCAGCTGAGTGGAAATATAATCTTGTTTCCTCTAAGCCCAACCTTCTTGTGGCACTACTGCATGGTTATGTTATTATGTGGATCTTTGTTTGGAACACAACCATATGGTTTGTGGATCATCCTAGTGGTTTTTTGCAATGTGACATTGTCTAGTTGGGACACCTCCGGGGCTCTCTCATTGTTACACAATTGCACTAGCTCGTCCACCCACAATTGGGTCATCTTGGAGGCTTGTGGGACATCTGCAACACTCGACCATTTCACCTGCTCGTCAGCTTTGTTGAGTGGTAATGTCATCCCATTTCATTTGAATTTAATATTTTGGTGTCTTTGCTTTGTGGTTATGCTAGCTCATGGGTTTTGATTTGGTACACAAACTTATGGTTTGTGGTCCAATATGGTGGTTTTATGCAATGTTTCATTGTGTTTTCAGGTCACCTCGAGGGCACTCTCATCCTCACACACTTACACTATCTATTTTACTCTCAGTTGGGTCATTCTAAAGGTCTACTATCTGGTATCCTCTTGTTGTTGGTCTCTCCTTGTTTCTCTATCTGGTATTTGGGTTGTCTTTTGGATCACCCTCTATGGTCATTGGTTTTATTTTCATTAACATTCCCATTCCCAGTCAATCTAAATATCATATTAAATTTGTCCCAGGCCAACAAGCCACCCTTTTCATGTTTCCAATGCACCGTGTTTCTTTATTCGAAGCCATGTCTAACAAGAAGGAGTGCTACAACAATTCTCTACAAATGTGTGAATGACACTTCCTTTAAGGACAAGAGACATTGGATCATGCAATGGAGAAAATAGAAGAATGGTGAAAAAGGTGGGAGCTAAATTATGACAAGGATATGATGAATGTGCAAATTGTTGGTTGTGGAGCCAGATATTCCAGTCTCATAGATGATATTGTCTCAGCCATGTACCCCAAAGGACTGTACACTCGTTCCCCAACCTTGGGGTTGTTTTCGCCAACAGTTTACGGGCCCATGGTTTTGGGTAACCCGTGGTATTTTCCCATTGTATTTCCCCTATAAAAGAAAGACATTGTAATACATCTAGGGTTGATGTATTAGGTATTATGCATTGAAAAGATCTTTGAGATCAAGAAGAGAGACTGTGAGATAGTGAAGAGGAAGTGCAACGGTTGTGCTGCAGGTTGTATCCCTTCACTTTGTTGGACGGTATAATAATAAGGACTGGCAATTTTAGTGTGGACGTAGCCCATCTTGGGTGAACCACGATATATTGGTGTCTCTCTTGTAATGTGTATGCGTGATTATATTTGCATTTATCTTTATTGTTATTGCTCTGCGATCCTGTTTTTCTAGCAATTGGTATCATAGCCAAAGGTCTATTTGGCAGATAAACCCGCAGGAAACTAGGGTTTCTGGTTCGAGTGAGAAATGATAGAAGAAGGAAAGTTTAAGGTCAAGAAGTTTAATGGCCAAAACTACCAGTTATGGAAGATGCAAATGGAGGACTATTTGTACTAGAAGGATTTATTCCTACCGTTGGGAGGAAGAGCAAAGCAGCCAGCGACTATGAAGGACGAAGAATGGGAGGTTCTTGACATAAAGGAACTGGGAACAATACGGTTGTCCCTGGCTTCGTCGGTGGATTTCAATATCTCAAAAGAAACGACAACGGAGGGTTTGATGAGCGCATTGGGTAAGCTGTATGAAAAACCCTTAGCCTCCAAACAAGGTATTTCTAATGAAGTGTTTATTTAATATGAAGATGTCGGAAGGTGGATCTGTTATTGATCATTTAAATGAATTTAATACAGTTACAAATCAACTAAGTTCTGTAAGTGTGAACTTCGATGATGAGGTTAGGGCTCTTCTAATCTTGTGTTTATTGCCAGAAAGCTAGAATAGCTTGGTCATGGCTGTAAGTAACTATGTCTCTGGTTCAAACACCTTGAAATTTGATGATGTTATTGGTGTTATTCTTAGCGAGGAAATGCGAAGGAAAAGCACAGGTGAGACATCAGGTAATGCGTTGGCCATGGAGAGCAGGGGAAGACAAAAGAAGAGAGGAAAGAGGCAAGGTAATCGTGGAAAGTCTAAAACGAGCAGATCCAAGTCTAGACTAGGAAAAATAGAGTGATGGAAATGTGGAAAGAAATGACATCTGAAGAAAGACTGCAGATCTCTAAAGAAGAAAGGAGATGGACAGAAGGAAACTACCCAGGAAGCAAATGTAGCAGGTGATGTGTTACAAGATGATTTGATTCTTGCATTAGAGAATACTAGTGATTATTGGGTAGTAGATTCAGGGGCTTCATGTCATGCTACACCCCATAGGAAATATTTTCATGATTATGTTCGAGGCGATTTTGGACATGTTCTATTGGGTGATGATGAGCCATGTAAAATTGTTGGAATGAGTAAGGTATGGATAAAATTTAAGAATGGAATTGATTGGCTGCTGAAATATGTAAGGCATATTCCTGTTATGAAAAGAAATATGATCTCAACAGGCCAGTTGGGAGATGGTGGCTGTCTATCTACGTTTGGAGAAATGTGGTGGAAGATCACTAAAGGATCAATGGTGATAGCAAAAGGAGACAGAGTAGGTACGTTGTATTTATGTCCTCATAATACTGACCATTCTATCTCTTTAGCTTCCACAGGAACATATACAACATTGTGGCATCATAGGCTTGGCCACAAGAGTGAGAAGGGGATGCAAATTCTCCACTCAAGGAAGTTGCTGCTAGATTTGAAGCAGGTAAGTTTGGAATTCTGTGAGAACTATGTTTATGGAAAACAAAAAAGAGTCAGATTTCTCAGAGTTGGGAAACAGAAGAAGAATGAAAAGTTAGAGCTTGTGCATACTGATGTATGGGGACTGGCTCAGGTACAATCTCTTGATGGCTCTCATTATTATGTTACATTTATTGAAGATGCAACTAGGAAAACTTGGGTTTATTGCATTAGACAGAAATATGATGTGTTTGCTACTTTTAAGAAGTGGAAAGCTTTGGTTGAGAATGAGACAAGAAAAAGGTTGAAGTGTCTCAGATCTGATAATGGAGGTGAGTACTGCGGCAAGGAGTTTGATATTTACTGTTCATACCATGGGATTCATAGAGAGAAGACAGTCCCAGGAACACCACAAGAAAATGGTGTGTCAGAAAGGATGAATAGAATGATCATGGAGTGTGCAAGGTGTATGAGATTGCATGCAGGGTTGCCCTTACAGTTTTGGACAGATGCTGTAAACACTGCTGTTTATTTAATAAACAGAGGGCCTTCAAGTGCTTTGGATGGTGGTATTACAGAGGAGGCATGGATAGATAAAAAGGTAAACTACTCATTCTTGAGAACGTTTGGTTGTGAAGCATTTGTCCATATTGATAAAGAAAATAGAACAAAGCTTGAAGCTAAATCCAAGAAATGTACCTTTATTGGATATGGGGTTGAAGAATTTGGTTATCGCTTATGGGATTATGAAAATAACAAAATCATCAGGAGTAGAGATGTGATATTCAATGAAAAGGTCATGTATAAAGATCAGTTGCAGGGAAATAAACAGGAAAAGGAAAACACAGAGTACACAGTACTTGATGAAATTGAAGAAAATGAAGTTCCAAAGGTGCCAGAAAATCAAGAACAACAGCAAGTACCTGAAACTCCTGCAACTGCAAGAAGATCTACCAGGTGAAGTAGACTCGCTGAACGATACTCTCCTTCAATGTATTATTTATTGATGACTGATGCTGGTGAACCAGAGTGTTATGAAGAAGCAATGTAGGTGGAAACTAGAAAGAAGTGGGAGCAAGGCATGAATGAGGAGATGGACTCATTGTTAGGAAACCAGACTTGGGATTTGGTTCAGTTGCCTGCTGGTAAAGGGCATTGCAGAACAAATGGATTTACAGGTTGAAGGAAGAAGAAGGAGGTAAGAAGCGACACAAGGCCAGACTTGTTGTAAAGGGGTTTGCACAGAAGAAAGTTATAGATTTTGATGAAATATTTTCTCCTGTTGTTAAGATGACTTCAATTAAGACTATTTTAAGTCTAGTGGCGGTAGAAGATTTGCATCTTGAATAGTTAGATGTAAAAACAACCTTTCTCCATGGGGATTTGGAGGAAGAGATATATATGCAGCAGCCACAAGGGTATGAGGTCAAAGGGAAGGAGAATTTGGTATGCAGGTTGAAGAAGAGCTTGTATGGCTTGAAGCAAGCTGCAAGGCAGTGGTATTTAAAATTTGACAGGTTTATGACAAAACAGGGTTATAGTAGATGTCATTCTGACCATTGTGTTTATTTCAGGAAGCTAGACAATGAAATATATATTATCTTGTTATTGTATGTGGATGACATGCTTGTTGTAGGGTCTAACATGTAGGATATAAATGTGCTCAAAAGGAAGCTAGCTAATTCATTTGCGATGAAGGATTTGGGTGCTGCAAAGCAAATCCTTGGTATGAGAATAACGAGAGACAGGAAAAATCGCAAATTGACATTGTCTCAGAGTGAGTACATACAAAAGGTGTTGGAGAGGTTCAGAATGCAGAATGCAAAACCAGTTACTACACCTTTGGCCAGCCATTTAAAACTAAGTAAGGAAATGCGTCCCAAGACACAGGAAGAGATAGATTACATGTCCAAGATTCCCTATCAATCAGCAGTTGGCAGCTTGATGTATGCCATGGTGTGCACAAGACCAGATATTGCACATGCAGTGGGAGTTGTGAGCAGATATATGAACAATCCAGGTAAAGAACATTGGAAGGCAGTATAGTGGATTCTCAGGTATTTGAGAGGTACTACCACTCAAGAATTATGTTTTGGAGGTTCAGATACTGTTCTACATGGATATGTTGATGCAAATATGGCAGGTGATAAGGATAGAAGGAGGAGCACCACAGGGTATGTGTTTACTGTAGGTGGAACAACAGTAAGTTGGATTTCGAAACTGCAAAAGGTTGTTGCACTTTCAACAATGGAAGCAGAGTATGTTGCTGTTACAAAGGCTAGTAAAGAGATGATTTGGTTGCAGAGGTTTATGGAGGAATTGGGTAAGAAGCAAAAGGTTAGCAGGTTGTATAGTGACAGCCAGAGTGCCATTCATCTTGCAAAGAACTCAACATTCCATTCCAGGACTAAACGTATACAACTCAAGTACCATTTCATACACTCTGTTATGGAAGATGAACTGTTGAAGCTGGAAAAGATACATACTACCCAGAATCCTGCATACATGTTTACAAAGGTAGTGACCAGAGAGAAACTGAGTTCCTACTCGGTTTCAGTTGGCCTTCTAGCGAGAAGGTGAAGAGGGTAAATTTGCCAAGTCCAAGGTTCAGCAAGTACAACAGCGGTGGAGTTGTGATCAGTCTCCAAGTGGGATATTGTTGGTTGTGGAGCCAGATATTCCAGTTTCATAGATGATATTGTCTCAGTTGTGTACCCCAGAGGACTGTACACTAGTTCCCCAACCTTGGGGCTGTTTTCGCCAACAGTTTACGGGCCCATGGTTTTGGGTAACCCGTGGTATTTTCCCATTGTATTTCCCCTATAAAAGAAAGACATTGTAATATAGCTAGGGTTGATGTATTAGGTATTATGCATTGAAAATATCTCTGAGATCAAGAAGAGAGACCGTGAGACAGTGAAGAGGAAGTGCAACGGTTGTGCTGTAGGTTGTATCCCTTCACTTTGCTGGACGGTATAATAATAAGGACTGGCAATTTCAGTGTGGACGTAGCCCATCTTGGGTGAACCACGATATATTGGTGTCTCTCTTGTAATGTGTATGTGTGATTATATTTGCATTTCTGTTTATTGTTATTTCTCCGCGATCCTGTTTTTCTAACACAAAGGAAATTGGACACATTCAAAGAGTAGCTGAGAAAATACAAGGAAAAAATTGTCCTATTAGAAGTGGGCATGGAAGAAACCAATGAAAATATTGTTGAGCATGCATAAGTAATAAAATATCTACAAGAAAAAATTAAAAATATACTATTGGAGAAATTTGTAGGTTTTCTTGCAATGAAGTACACTCCCTCCCCCACAACATTAATTCACTCAATTGAACACTGTCAACAAGATTCCAAAGAAGAGGACAAAATGGAACAAAATACAACAAGGAATTCTATGGCTAGACTCCCTTGTACATCCTATGTTTATGGTCAATGGAAGAATGCCCACCAGGGGCATGGTACCTACAATTCTTAGTCTCTCTTCTCATGTTTTTAAAGACTTTCTTAATGTTGGGTCAATTTTTGAGGAATTTTAGAAGCCGAGTAGTGAACAACAATAATCGAATTTTGAATTTCAAACATGCATATAGTAATGTAATAAATTTGATGAAGCTCATGGAGAAAATATGTACAATCTCTCTCTTTTTGTATTAGGAGGTTGGACTGTTCAACTGCAACTCCCCTCTTTTTCTTATTTATACAAATAGTATCTGTAAACATGGAGTATGAATCCAATACAGATAAGATAGATAAGTTACACAATAACTCCTTAAAGAATAAGAGATCCTTCTCCATTCACCCCAAGACATTCACATAATTATTTTCCATGTTCCTCAACAATGACTACATTACCTTTATATATACATATTCACTCATTTCACATGAGGCCTCTTGATTAGGCCGACCCTATTACATATACATTTAGCTCCATATATGCCCCCCTTGGGTTATTATATACATTTAACCCCATATATGTCCCCCCTTGGGTCCTATCATAGCACCCTTCGAAAATATTTATCCTCAGAGCTTTGTAGTTAATGGCTTTACATGTGATGAAACTAAGTAACATGATTTCCTTATATTCTTTCTTTTTTGTTTCCATTGACTATGATCCATCCATCCAAATTCAATTATTTTTTTGTCTCAATCCTTTATAGTTGGTTTTTGCATAGTTTTGATTCCATGTGTTGTGATTGTGAGTTTTCCAATTTGTTTAGTTTATGGTCTCTAATAATATATTATTGAATAATATTTTTCTGATGCATGGTTCCATGAATATTGTTGAGTATTCCATCTTTGTCCGTGATAGTGTCGTTGTAGATCTTGTCATTCTTGTAATTTTTCTTGGTAATGAGGATGTCAGTATGGTTTCACATCTGATGGTTTCTCTTCCTTCGACACACCCATATCATCAATCTTCTTTTAAGAGATAATTGCATCCTCTATCCTCTATGCTTGGTCTTTGATTACTCTCACCTTTGAGATAATACCCTCATATTTGACATGTACATCTTCAAGCTGGAGTTCAACTTCTTCAAGTATTTTTTGTTGTCCTTCTAGAATATTTTATTCCTTATCCTTTTGAAGCTGCAATGTGATGCCATCCATCAATTTCTTATGTCCTTCTTAAATTTTGGATTGCATTTATGATTTTTCGTCATCCACATTTAGAGTTTCTTCAACATTCTTGAAAATTTCCTCTTCAATTCTTTTGGTAATGTCTTCATCCAATCTCCTTGATTTTTCTTTATTTTAACCATGTTTCTTTTCTTCTTTTAATCTCTTGACCTCATACAATAATTTTTATTATGGTTTTGTAATCTATATATTTCATTATCCTTATTTTTTAATTCTTCCCTTGACTAATCATTTTTCCATTTTCCTTTCCCATTCTTTTCCTTCTTCAATTTATGAATCTCTTTACTAAGTGATTCATTAAGGGCATTTATCTTGGACAACTACTCTCCTTTCATCTTTAGTTCTTCTTTTGCTTATTTTAATTCCTCTTGAATTTTATTCGTTTCTTTTATTTTTGAGTCCTTGTTCCATATTTTTGAGAAGAGTTTTTCAAAATTTTCCCATTTAGCATTTAGTCTAATATTTTCATCAATAGTCATCCACCACTCCCAAGCTTCATCATAAAATTGAAAATTTGCACACAAAGGGGTATTTCCATTTTCCTTTATCCTCCTCAATTATTGATCCATTCCATATTTATCTTCATTTCCACTAAATGTAGGTATTGCCCATTTTTCCATTTTTCTTAACCGAGGTCCAAACAAAACCATCAAATTCCAACCTCAATATATTGAAAATATTATAAAAAATGAGAATATTATTTTTCCAACATATTATCCCATGTTTCCCATTTCTAATGGTTTTTGAATCACCTAAATCAGACCTTCTAGTCAAAAGTTATGATAATTTCAAAATAACATACCTTTTAAAATGCTAATTTGGAGATTGTTTTATTGGATGACCTTCCAAATGAAGTAAGTCTGTAATTTAGGCCTCTATAAGACTAAATTTTTTTCATGCCAGTAGCCTAATTTATCTTCTTTGTAATGTGCCATGTTTGACCTAATTTTGATGTGCCAAGGAAAATTTATGATAACTTTCCCAAAACTTATTATTTTTGTCCCTTTCAGGAGATTGAAAGTGTACGACCTATCATGTGTCCAATTTTCTAAATATGATTAAGAAATGTGTACTGTAAAAACTATGTTCCATCTTCTTTATTATTCAACAAGTATAACTCAATTTGGGTCTCTCAAGCTTCAAATATAACAGTTTTACCCAGAACACTTGTTTGAGACTAGTTTTAAGACAGGTCAACAACCCTAACTTGCACAAGGTATAAATCCGAACTTGTAATGAATAAGTACCTAAAGTTGATACCGAATATAGTTCACTATGTCCTATGATGCCCCTCAAGTTTTTTTGTTTGAAACATCCTCTAAAAAAATTTATAGCGAAAATTACAATATGAGTCGTTTTGGAAGCATCCAAGCTCTGATACCAAATGTCATGAACCAAATTCTTAAAATAGCATAAGAGACAAGAGTACACCATGCACAAAAATGTAAAGGTCGATCACAACTCCAATATAGATAAGATATATAAGTTACACAATAACTCCTTAAAGAATAGGAGATGCTTATCCAATTACCCCAATACATTCACATAAGGATTTCACATGTTCCTCAACAATGGCTACATTATATTTATATATACATATTCACTCATTACAAATGAGGTACCTTTATTAGGTCAACCCTATTACATATACATTTATCCCCATATATTCCCCCCTTGGGGTCATATTATATAAATTTAACCCAATATACACCACTCCTTGGGTCATATCAGTATGAAACCCCTTTGCTTGTGGGACAAGGGACCCCCTCCACACAGTGGTTTGGTTGTTAAATTCTATTGAGGTGTACAAATCCTGCCCCCTCCATATTTGAAATCATAACCTCCTAGGAGGAAAAACATGATCTTAACCATTAGGTAGTTTATAGAGAGGTTTTCATCTTAACTGTACGTGCGTGTGTGTGTACATATATATCGATGCATTGTTAATACGATTTGGGAATTGGTTGATGATGAGGGAAATTTGGTATGAGGTTTTAAGGATTTGTTGAGGTTGAGAATAACTGATTTCCAATTTGTTTATTCAAAGTCGGCTTAGGAAAATTTGGTGGAAGTTCTAGAGCTCCTCCAAAGTCACAAGTTTAACAACATCAATATTCTCTGCTTCATCCACAAGCTGTGATATCTACAACTTTCACCAAATTTTCCCAATCAATGATCTCGTCTTTTCAGCAAGACAAGAGCATGTGTCCGGATGGATGGATCATTGAATTTTTCTTGGATTTTTTCTGACTTGATTGAGGAATATATTATGAAGGTTTTGGAGGAGGTTTGAATTTCTATGAGGATGAAGAGAGGATTTAATTCCACCTTCATCACTTTTATCCAGAAAGTGGATAGAACCCGAATATTTGATGAGTTGCGATCGAATTCATTATGTAATGCAATGTAAAAAATCATTGCTAAAGTGATTGTGGCATGGATCCAACCCACACTATCTTGCATGATCTCATTGCAACAATTTGGGTTCTCTACTGGATGATTATTCCACGAGGTCATAGGGGTAGCCTAGAAAGGAATGCATTCTATTAAGGTGGAGAAAATCCCAACTGAAGTAATCAAATTGGACCTATCTAAGGCTTACGACAAGGTTTTCTGGTTTTATGTAAAGATGGTCCTGTTACAGATTGGGTTTAGTCTTGATATGGTTTGATGGATAATGTGTTGTGTGACTACATCTTTCGCCATCCTTATCAATGGGGAGGGGTCAATTTTTTTCAACTCTTCAAGGGGCCTGATATAGGGTTGTACCCTTTCACCTTACTTATTCTTGCTGGTGGTGGAAGGTATTGGTAGAGCTTTGATAACTGCACGTAGCAGGTGACATATCAAGGGGATTGTCTTGGGCATAAGAGTTAACATAACACATGTATTATTTGTTGACAATATTTTATTATTTTGTCTTGCAGTTTGTGAAGAAGGTCACTTTTTTAAATCCATCATTGATATGTTATGTGTGGCTTTCAATATGGCAGTCAATGAGGAGCAATTTGCGTTATATAGCATAATTGGCTCGCAGGGTAGAAGGAATTTTTGGAACAATATTTTTCCCATTGTGAACAAGAATTTGGAATAAAGGATAAAGTATTTAGGCTATTCCATAAAACCCAGCTGGTATGGAAAAGTGGACTGGCGGTGGTTGGTGGAAAAAATTGAATAGAGTGTAAATTTTTGGTATAATCACTTCTTATCTAGGGGAGGTCATTTAGTCTTGATTAAATCTGTCCTAGAATCAATTTCAGTGTATCAGAATTTATTCCCATCATAACTCTTCCAAAGATAAGGTAGATATGCTTCATTTTTCTATTGAAAGGGTCAGCTAAGTACCAAGGTTCACATTTGGCTGTGTGGAAGACTCTAGCCTCTCCCAAGGCACAAGGAACATGGGGGTTAAAAAATATTTTTCATTTCAACTGGGTTTTAGTGGCAAAGTCCCTATGGAATTTTCTCACGTGAGACAAGTTGTGGGGGACAATACTTTCAGAAAAAATATATTCATCCGGGTTTGATTATTGACTGGATTCGGTGCCCAACTAAGTTTTTCCTAGTGGAAAGCCTTTTGCTTGGCAATATGGCTCTAGTTCCAAGGTAAGGATGAAGGTTAATTCTATTTCAGGATGTATCTTAAGAACTACATTACTTGATGACCTAGTTCACATGATACATGAATGAAATTTGTGCACTTTGAATCATATAGCGAACCCAACATTAACGAAATTATGGGCATAAGGTTGGCTAGGGGCTACAGAGATTGGTTTGGCTTCGAGCACAACAATGGGAATATTTTCTTGGGGAACTTGTTGTGTTTAAATTGGTACACACACAATCCAAATGGAACCTACTAAGGGGCTGTGTAGCCTCAGTAGAGATTCAATTAAACAAGAAAAACAAAACAATAAAATAAACAAAATGAATCACATCTACATTAACAATATGGATGCATTCTTCAATCAATATCAATCATGCAAAGCCACTGTATAAAGAATAAAATAATTCTTTTATATTTAGAAGGAAATGGTACAACATATAGTAATCACCTCAATGTAGTGAATAGGAAGAGGTACCTGCAACTGTTTGAGTGAGGGTCCGTTGGTCTCTTTGTGATCTATAAATATTTTGGCACACATCGCGATGAGGAATATATCCCGTAGGCGAAGTAGAAGAAAGAATAGGCTAGCTCCTAACTTGAGAATCTCGACAGAGTGACGACTTGAGTGAAAAGATGGAGAATTGGGTTTTGAATGAGGGACCTTGAGGGCTCTTGTAGGCATAGTAATGACCATGAGAAGGATCTAGATCTAGGTTTTTGAGCCCTAAATTTGTTACCTAACTAGTGGCATGTCAGGGTACATGTCAACTTTCCTCATTTTCATTATGAATAAGGAAGATGAAAATCAAGTTTGGGACGAGGCCGCACTTATCTAGAGAAACTTTGCAACTTAGGTCACTGCTTTCAAAGAAAAGGGTGCGACCTAGGTCGCTTATTTTGGGGAAATATGTAATGTCCCCTCCCTGAGGACCCCATGGTCATTCTGCTACCTTATCAACCCCTATAGGTTCTGGAAAAATTTAATACGTGAAGGGGTTAATTTTTGATATATTAATTTCCAAAGTATTTAATTCTTAGACTTATAATTAAAAGTGTTGTGTTAAATTGTAATATATTTTTGATAATATTTAACTTTTGTAATTAAGAGCATGTGCTAGGTGGCAAAGGTGGGCACATTATATCTAGTGGACCCAATGAGTTGCCAACCCAAATGGAAACTAGAAGAAAATCAAGAAAAATCCACAAAGCCACAAAAGATAGAAAGCAACACAAAAGCAACCAGTTCAGAAAAGCAGAAAGCAGGCAAGAAATTCCATAAAGCAGAAATAAGCAGAAAAGTAGGAAAAAGCACAAGAAAAGCAGACAAAATCCAGGAAAAGCAGGATGTTTCCAAAAACATGAAAAGCAATCCAAAGCGGAAAGGCAACAAAGCAGGGATAAAGTAGGCAAAAGATTAGATGCTAAAAACAATCAAGGAGGGCGCATGAGTAATGAAGGAGACCACATTCAATGAATCGATATGGAAACTTATCTTATAAAAGAAGAGGAGCGCACCACTCTAACATCTTTTTCCAGTATTGATGTTTGTCTTGAGAGCTTTTCTTCTTAGAGGCCCGGGAGAAGCGCCCCTAACCTGCTTTGGGATATGTGCCCCATAGAAACCTAACTCCAATCATCATCATAGTTCCAGTGCAGCCATAAGAGAACAATTTGAAGATCTGATTAATCCATAATAATGAAGAACTCGAGCCTCCAGAGTTGATGCAGAGGCTAGTGCAAGTTTGAGGTGAAATTCATGGTGAGATCCATACAAAGAAGTGAGCTATCAGAGTAATTGCACCCCTGTGAGTTGTATCAAATGTTCTTGAGCCATCCATGAGCATCCAAAATTTTATTCTTCTATATATGTATTTGATCCGATGGTTCTATCTCTTCTTTATTACTTCCATTAAAGAGTCCTGCTCTTATTTGTAAAAACCATTGAAGATTGTGAACTGTCTGTAAGTTTGGATCATAGATACTTTCAAATGATGCTATATAATTATAATAGAGCTTGATTTTGTTCAATAATATGTATTTGAGTTCATATATAATTCCTTAGAAGAAATTCAAGGACTACTGAAGTTGTTTGTAACTTTCATTTTCAAGGCTTGCTCTATGTGCATAGGAATTTTCCTAGTTTTACAGTAATTGTCATAAAATGAATCCTGTGAGATCATTGGTCTTTCTGTAAGATGATGTAGGTACATCATACCCTGATAAAACCATCCACATACTCAATACTAAAATTTGTTACCCTTTGAGAGTGTTTGGGAAAGTCTGAAGAGAAACTAGTCAGCTAGTCCTAGGTAGCGCAATTGCCTATTTGGCCTCCAAACCCTGTTCATTTTGATTCTAAAACTCTATATGATTGATGTACAAAGTTGGGGATATTCCATATAGTCAACCCCAGGTTGGATTACTTCCAACAAGCACCAGAAGCCTTGGGTTTCCACAAAAGTCCCGTGGACAATTGCCTTGGACCCTTAGGTTTAGCTCAAGGAGTCTACCCCGGTGTGAAGTACCCATAAAAGTGATGATATAAAAGTATTGGCATGTTTTTAATCCTAATTGAAGCCTTAGCATATCATAATCATCATCTTGGGAGAATTTAGAAATGGTTTAAGGTGGTTTGAATTTTTCTGTTTGAATCCTAGTCAAATTAACTAGTTTTGTCAAAGCTATCTATTGTTGTTTAATGTTGGAAAGTTTTTGAAGTTAATGTGCCTTGGATCAGAGTAGGTACATTACAAAATAGGTACGACCTCAATCTAGGGTGGCCCATTTAAGGTTTGATTTTTATTTTTTGATTTTTTATCACTTCCTCAAGGTCATGTTGATGGAATGAGGTGGAAAAGTGGTGTGAATGTTGTGGATTGATGACATGTACGAATGATGTAGATGATGACATGGAAGGTGAGAAAATTTAGTTGTTAACATAAATTCATAGGTTCCATATGTATATATGAGAGACCGATGATAAGTTTACTTGTAGCTATAAAGGCTCAGGTGGTAGTTAGTCAGTGTAGCTGGGATATCAAGCAGTTTCAATTTTTGGTGGAAAGTTATGGATCCTCCAAAGAGCACACTCTTTGTGTTAGAAAAACAGGATCGCGGAGCAATAACAATAAACAGAAATGCAAATATAATCACACATACACATTACAAGAGAGACACCAATATATCGTGGTTCACCCAATATGGGCTACGTCCACACTGAAATTGCCAGTCCTTATTATTATACCATCCATCAAATGAAGGGATACAACCTGCAGCATATCCGTTGCAGTTCCTCTTCACTGTCTCACAGTCTCTCTTCTTCGATCTCAGAGATATTTAAAATGCATAATACCTAATACATCAACCCTAGCCGTGTTACAATGTCATTCTTTTATAGGGGAAATGCAATGGGAAAATACCACGAGTTACCCAAAACCATGGGCCCGTAAACTGTTGGTGAAAAAATCCACACGATTACCTTGGATCTTTCCTCTCTCATTTTGTCTTCCCCTGCTCTCCATGGTCAACGCATTACCTGATGTCTCACCTGTGCTTTTTCTTCGCATTTCCTCGCTAAGAATAACACTAAAAACATCATCAAATATCAAGGTGTTTGAACCAGAGACAGAGTTACTTACAGCCATGACCAATCCAATCCAGCTTTCTGGCAATGACCACAAGATTAGAAGAGCCCTAACCTCATCATCAAAGTTCACACTTATAGAACTTAGTTGATTTGTAACCGTATTAAATTCATTTAAATGATCAGAAACAGATCCACCTTCAGACATCTTCATATTAAATAAACGCTTCATTAGAAATACCTTGTTGGAGGCCGAGGGTTTTTCATACAGCTTACCCAATGCGCTCATCAAATCCTCTGTTGTCTTTTCTTTTGAGATATTGAAAGCCACCGACGAAGCCAGGGACAGCCGTATTGTTCCCAGTGACTTTCTGTCAAGAACCTCCCATTCTTTGTCCTTCATAGTCGCCGGCTGCTTTGCTCTTCCTCCCAACAGTAAGAATAGATCCTTCTAGTACAGATAGTCCTCCATTTTCATCTTCCATAATTGGTAGTTCTGGCCATTAAATTTCTCAAACTTAAAATTTCTTTCTTCCGCCATTACTCCCACTCAAACCAGAAACCCTAGTTTCCTGCGGGTTTATCTTCCAAATAGACCTTTGGCTTTGATACCAACTGTTAGAAAAACAAGATCGCAGAGCAATAAAAATAAACAAGATGCAAATACAAATTACACAAACACATTACAAGAGAGACACCAATATATCGTGGTTCACCCAAGATGGGCTACGTCCACATTGAAATTGCCACTCCTTATTATTATACCATCCATCAAATGAAGGGATACAACCTGCATCACATCCGCTGCAGTTCCTCTTCACTGTCTCAGAGTCTCTCTTCTTCGATCTCAGAGATATTTACAATGCATAATACCTAATACATCAACCCTAGCCGTGTTACAATGTCATTCTTTTATAGGGTAAATACAATGGGAAAATACCACGGGTTACCCAAAATCATGGGCCCGTAAACTGTACACTCATTCTACGAACCCCAAGATTGGGGAACGAGTGTACAATAAGCCTAGGGTACAAACACGACTGAATAACATCTCTGAATCTGGAAGATCAGGCTCCACAACCAACAATCTCCCACTTGGAGAATGATCACAACAACACCACCGCTGCTGCACTTGCTAGACTTGGACTTGGCAAATTTCTCGTCTTCAACTTCATGCTAGAAGGCCAACTGAAACCGAGCAAGAACTCAGTTTCTCTTTGGTCACTACCTCTGTGAACATGTCTGCAGGATTCTGGCCAGTATGTATATTTTCCAGCTTCAACAGTTCATCTTCCAGAACAGAGCGTATGAAATGGTACTTGAGTTGTATATGTTTAGTCCTGGAATGGAATGTTGAGTTCTTTGCAAGATGAATGGCACTCTGTTTGTCACTATACAACCTGCTATCCTTTTGCTTCTTACCCAATTCCTCCATAAAACTCTACAACCAAATCATCTCTTTACTAGCCTCTGTAACAACAACATACTCTGCTTCCGTTGTTGAAAGTGCAACAAACTTTTGCAGTTTTGAAATCCAACTTACTGTTGTTCCACCTACAGTAAACACATACCTTGTGGTTCTCCTCCTGCTATCCTTATCACCTACCATATCTGCATCAACATATCCCTGTAGAACAGTGTCTGGACCTCCAAAACATAATTCCTGAGTGGTAGTACCTCTCAAATACCTGAGAATCCACTGTATTGCCTTCCAATGTTCTTTACCTGGATTGATCATATATATGCTCACAACTCCCACTGCATGTGCAATATCTGGTCTTGTGCACGCCATGGCATACATCAAGATGCCAACTGCTGATGAATAGGGAATCTTGGACATGTAATCTATCTCTTCCTGTGTCTTGGGACACATTTCCTTACTTAGATTGAAATGGCTGGCCAAAGGTGTACTAACCGGTTTTGCATTCTGTATTCTGAACCTCTCCAACACCTTTTGTATGTACTCACCCTGAGACAATGTCAATTTGCGATTTTTCTTGTCTCTTGTTATTCTCATACCAAGGATTTGATTTGCAGCACCCAAATCCTTCATCACAAATGAATTAGCTAGCTTCCTTTTGAGCACAGTTATATCCTGCATGTTTGACCCTGCAAAAAGCATGTCATCCACATACAATAACAAGATAATATATCTTTCATTATCTAGCCTCTTGAAATAAACACAGTGGTCAGAATGACATCTACTATAACCTTGTTTTTGTTGAAATATTGTAACTTCAAAGAATATTATATTTGTATATTATTTATTCCAGAGATGTTCCATACCTCCGATGTGATTATACTATAAATCCGGAGATGTTTATTCCTCTGAGTTGGGTGTGGTAACTAGGGTTATTAGACCCACCATGTGGGGGTCGGCCCAGTCAGTTATAATGGGGTATTTAACCTAATGGTTAAATACGAGCCTACATGTACTTGTGTAAAATACATATCAAAGTAGTGTATAAATAGAGGAGGTGTGTTCCTCATTTGATACACTCACACACTTGAGTATAGCGCACTTGTGGAGGAGAGGTCTGCTATTGTGGAGGAGGAGATCATGTCTCAGGGTTTCATCTTTGTATATTGCTGGTCATCTATATTGAGGAAGCTTTGCTGGGTTTTCTACCCCATGAGGGTTTCCCAGGATAAATCTCTGTCTCTTGTGTTTATGCTGTGCTTGTTGTTTCTTCAGTGATCCTGTATATTCTATTATTGTGAAATGGAATGTAATGCTACTATTTTCTGTCTTAGCATATTGAATTTTAACATGGTATCAGAGCTAACCTGAAGGAAGACAAGGTATGGCACTAAAGACACTTGCTCTACTTACGACAATTTGAAGGTTAGGGTTTTACATAGCAAAAACCAGTCATCGTAGCACTTTCGCTATAAATCCGTTTTGGAGAAGTTTTTGGATTTGAAATTGTTACAGGACTAAGATTAAATCTCCAGGTACATTGTGTCCAAAGGACAACCTCTAATTCGTTGTACTTTGTGATTTATGATCTGTACAATATAGGGTTTCTGCCTCTTCTAGATCTGAGTCAAAATCAGGTGACCGTGGGAAAAAGGTCATATCTTGGGCTAGGAAGATCCAAATGAAATTTCGTAAAAAGTGACAGGTAGTACACAGTCTGTAATATCTCAGAAAACTTTTTCAGAGGCCGAAGTTGAACCAATGACACGTGGCACTCCGTACAAGTTCGCCCTCCTGTATTATCCCATAAACAGGTCATGTTGCGACACTTGGCATAACTCTCTCTCAGAGAGTCCAATTGAGGTCAGACCTGTCAGGATGGAAAGATAACTGGCAGAGCTACCTCAAAAAAGTTTTTCAGAGGCCGAAGTTCAAACAGTGACACGTGGCACGCCGTACAAGTTCACTCTTCTGTTTTATCCCAAAACAGGTCACGTTGCGACATTTGACATAACTCTCTCTCAGAGAATCCAATTGAGGTCAGACCTGTCAGGATGGAAAGATAACAGGTCAGGCTATCTCATAAACCTTTTTCAGACCTTGTGGATTGAAAAGTTTGGAGTTACACCAGAAACAATCAGGTACATATTTATGTCAAAACATAATTATTTTTGAGTACCTTCATTCATGGCTTCCGGAATTTAGGGCTTTGAAGAAAGTTGGAATTTTTTAAATCTGTGACCATGGCTGGAAGATCCTCAGAAAAATAGAAGCTTAGAGCTTTGGATCAAACATTTTGATTGGGCAGAAGAGTGGGATTCACCAAACCCCAGTTCAGGGTCACGTCTAGTGAATCCGGAAGTTTCAAAGGCAAAATTGAGGAGTGAAACTTTGCAGTTTTCAAATTCTGAATATATCAGTTTGATCAGCTCATCAAGGCGCATATTTATATCCTTTCGGAAGTTTGAAATTCAAAGTTTGAATTTTTGGGGTTTCTCTGACAAACCCATATCCAGCTCCAGGTCCAGTTCTTGCAAATCAAGTGGATAGGGTTAATCCTAGAAGAAGATGGATTGGTCACCTGCATAAGTGAAGGAGTTACTGTTTCAGAGGAAGATGAGGCTAAGGCTTTACATAAGGAGATTACAAGCGATCTCGACAAGTATGACTCATCGAGGTATGTTTTGAGATTTGTTCATGATTAAGTTTATGGTATGTTTGTCTTCATGTTATTACGGTTAGTACAATCTTGATTTTAGATTTGTTGTATCACCTTAACAAAATTATGAATGCATGATAGAAGATATTCATTGGTTAGGGTGTTGACACTTATGATTGTACTAATGCATTATGATGTTGTGTGAGGTTGATGTTGTCTACTAACAAGATACAGGTACATCACAAAAGACAAATCAGGATCCATGACCATGAAAACATGAAGACAAAGACTCATCCATAATCTTTGTTCTACTTACGAGGTATGTATGACTTTGTTATATTATGCTTAACCTATGAGACATGCAGGTTCTAGATCAGGATCTCTAAATCATTGAAGAGATTGTTTAGGTATGTTGTACATAACCAAGTAGGTATACTAATCCAGGTATGTTTCCCATGAATCTTACCTTGTGTTAGGATCCCTTATATAAGTATACTTGGAATGATTGGTTATGCTTATTCATAAAGTTAGTAATCAAGGGATTATGCATATTATATCTTTTATCTTGATTGATGATATGCATGAGTAAAAGAAGACTTCCCTGAAATCTTGAATACTAATGTTTATTAACTATAATCATGACTATACATTTTCAAGATTATTTAGTACTATAATGTTTTGATAGCATTTAGAATATACTAATGAGTGTATGTTTGTGTATGAGATCATGAGGATGACTCTTGAGCATGCACAGTGGTACATAATGAATAGAAGTTCAAAAGACATACAGAAGATCAAGCGAGAGGCAGCCACACAAACATAAAAGATAAGTATTTGAGTTGTTATTTGAAATAGTAATGATATTGCCTGTAATAGGTTGTATGCATATTTGTATTCCTATAATATATCATGCTGAGTGTAAATATTCATAGAACATTGAACAGTATACTACTAATATGCATATGATTGGTAAGTTGGACAAACATTCCATTGTTGCTTGTCCAGAATGAAACCTCTTTGCTGACATGCTGAGAGTTGTGCACACTCTCGATAGTATGTTCTGGTAGAGATGGAAGGCATCTAGATAGCCACTGTATGCATACAGGATATGGGAAAGTGTTGTGCCAAAGTATTGGTCAAAATAGTTGCATCACTATGTAAATGATATCTGTATGCATAATAGGTTATCATGTCAATATGATTTGATGATTATGAAGTATTACTAATCATGTACTTAATTTTGATTTGTAGGAAAGGTCATGAAGAATGATGGACACCGTACAAGTGGTGGATGTTCAAACAAGAAGATTTACAAATCAAACAAAATATAGAAGGCTCATGGCTAGAAGATTCTCTTAGAAAGGGGAAGAGAATCACGACAAGATGTTTGCTCCAAGTATGGTGTAATTAAAGAAGAAGTGTGAATCAGGTTCTGTATAGGTACCTAGGATCGATAATAAATTGATAAGCTTAATGATCACCATGGGTGATGTGGATCTCAACCTTTGCTACAAGGTTGAATATGATTTCTATACACAAATGACATGGATGCAAGAAGGAACTCACCACAGAGTTCGAATGATATTAAGGCTCATATTAGTAGACCCATCTAACGAGAGATGGCACAGATAGATATGCAAAAGATCATTCAATGCAGAAATGAAAATGAAAGATCTCAAATTGATGCTTTACTTCCTAGGTCTGGAAGTATGGCAAGGCTCAGAAGGAATATTTCTCAACCAGGGAAAGCATGATGAGAAATATGACTTGAGGTGTTGGAATGGACACTCTTATGGATTCCAACTTGAAGCTGTTAGGGGATAACTCATCAGAGTTAGTGGATATAACTCTGTACAGTCAAATTATTGGGTCATTGATGTATCTAACATATACTAGATTAGATATATGCTTTGTTGTGAATACCTTGAGTCAGTATCTAGTGGAAACTAGATGTTTTCACCTGATAGTTGCAAAGCATGTGATGAGGCACCTAAAGGATACGATAGACTTTGATCTGTGCTATCTTGGAGATCATGACTTCAGATGGCTACTCAGATGCTGATTGGGCAGAAAGTGTATCAGACAAGAAGAACACATCAAGAGGATGTTATTGTCTAGGATTAGCCATGATCTCGTGGTTTAGCTGGAAGCAGTCTAGTGTGGCTCTCAGCACAAGCAGAATATATGGCTGTTTGCTCTGCTAGTTGTGAAGAAGTTTGGCTTCAGGATTGTTTGACTTAGAGATAGAACCAACTGTGATCCTATGTGACAAATAGAGTTGTATCAAGATGACATAGAATCCAGTGTTCCATGATAAGTCAAAGATCATAGGGATCTAACAAGATATGACACAGAAAGGAACTATAAAGTTTGAATTCGTAACAGGTTACCGATGTACTAACCAAACCTCTACCTCGAGTGAAGAAGTTACCAACATACTAACCAAGCCTCTGTCTCGAGTGAAATTTGAATACTTTCGAGACAAGCTTGGTGTAGCTCAAAAGGACCCTCCTCGAAAGGGGGAGTAGTATAGTCACTGATGATGAGATTGTCTCATCGAACAACAAGGTCGATGATGAGGTAACCTGTTCTCTACACCTAGATACTTAGAAATATTTAGATTTAGGACTCGTATACTTAGAATACTTAGTTTTACTTATACATGCTTTTGATGTTATATGTATTAGTAAGAATACATGCTTTTGATGATAGATGTATTGATGAGAATACATGTGGGGATTGTATCATCCTTGAACACATGTTCTAAAGTGAGCCGTAGACGTATGGTCTCCGAAAATGAAGTCCTTAGTGGACAGGTAGGGATTGTATCATCCCTGGACTTCGGTCCCTGAATAGATCCGTAGACGTATGGTCTCCGAAAATGAATTCCTTAGTGGACAGGTAGGGGATTGGATCATCCCTGGACTTTCAGTCCTAAAGAGAGCCGTAGATGTGAGGTCTCCGAGAATGAAGTCCTTAGTGGACAGTTGAGGGGATTGGATCATCCCTGGACTTTCAGTCCTAAAGAGAGCCGTAGACGTGAGGTCTCCGAGAATGAAGTCCTTAGTGGACAGTTGAGGGGATTGGATCATCCCTGGACTTTCAGTCCTAAAGAGAGCCGTAGACGTGAGGTCTCCGAGAATGAAGTCCTTAGTGGACAGTTGAGGGGATTGTATCATCCCCGGACTTAGGTCCCTGAATTGATCCGTAGACGTGAGGTCTCCGAGAAGTGGGGATTGTATCATCCCCGGACTTAGGTCCCTGAATTGATCCGTAGACGTGAGGTCTCCGAGAAGTGGGGATTGTATCATCCCCGGACTTAGGTCCCTGAATTGATCCGTAGACGTGAGGTCTCCGAGAAGTGGGGATTGTATCATCCCCGGACTTAGGTCCCTGAATTGATCCGTAGACATGAGGTCTCCGAGAAGTGGGGATTGTGTCATCCCCAGACTGCGGTCCCTGAATTGATCCGTAGACGTATGGTCTCCGAGAAGTGGGGATTGTATCATCCCCGGACTGCGGTCCCTGAATTGATCCGTAGACGTATGGTCTCCGAGAAGTGGGGATTGTATCATCCCCGGACTTAGGTCCCTGAATTGATCCGTAGACGTGAGGTCTCCGAGAAGTGGGGATTGTATCATCCCCGGACTTAGGTCCCTGAATTGATCCGTAGACGTGAGGTCTCCGAGAAGTGGGGATTGTATCATCCCCGGACTTAGGTACCTGAATTGATCCGTAGACGTGAGGTCTCCGAGAAGTGGGGATTGTATCATCCCCGGACTGCGGTCCCTGAATTGATCCGTAGACGTATGGTCTCCGAGAAGTGGGGATTGTATCATCCCCGGACTTCGGTCCCTGAATTGATCCGTAGACGTATGGTCTCCGAGAAAGTGATTTTTGATGTGGTTACTTGTATCGGTAGGATACTTGTATTGATGATGTGGTTACTTGTATCGGTAGGATACTTGTATTGATGATGTGATTACTTGTATCGGTAGGATACTTGTATTGATGATGTGGTTATTTGTATCGGTAGGATACTTGTATTGATGATGTGGTTACTTGTATCGGTAGGATACTTGTATTGATGATGTGGTTACTTGTATCGGTAGGATACTTGTATTGATGATGTGGTTACTTGTATCGGTATGGATACTTGTATTGATGATGTGGTTACTTGTATCGGTAGGATACATGTATTGATGACATGATTACTTGTATCGGTATGGATACTTGTATTGATGATATGTATACTTGTATTGGCATGAATACTTGTACTAATGATGTGGATACTTGTATTGTTATGGATACCTGTGTTGATGACGATGCTGACGATCGTGTGATGACGATACTGATGATCGTGTGATGACGATGCTGATGATCGTGAGATGACGATGCTGATGATCGTGTGATGACGATGCTGATGATCGTGAGATGACGATGCTGATGATCGTGTGATGACGATGCTGATGATCGTGTGATGACGATGCTGATGATCGTGAGATGACGATACTGATGATCGTGAGAATACAGATGTTGATGTTGTTGTAGTTGTTCGAGTGCTGCAGAAGATAAAGACTCAGTACTGAAGATGTTGATGTTCCAGTATTGAAGATGTTCCAGTAACTGCTTGAGTTACTGATGATGTTGAGAAAGCTTCCAATGATTTATAGATGTATCATGTATGATGTTGATGACTCCTTTCTCGTGCAGATACTGTTATAATATCCTTCTCGTTAAGGGGGAGTGTTGAAATATTGTAACTTCAAAGAATATTATATTTGTATATTATTTATTCCGGAGATGTTCCATACCTCCGATGTGATTATACTATAAATCCGGAGATGTTTATTCCTCCGAGTTGGGTGTGGTAACTAGGGTTATTAGACCCACCATGTGGGGGTCGGCCCAGTCAGTTATAATGGGGTATTTAACCTAATGGTTAAATACGAGCCTACATGTACTTGTGTAAAATACATATCAGAGTAGTGTATAAATAGAGGAGGTGTGTTCCTCATTTGATACACTCACACACTTGAGTATAGCGCACTTGTGGAGGAGGAGATCATGTCTCAGGGTTTCATCTTTGTATATTGCTGGTCATCTATATTGAGGAATCTTTGCTGGGTTTTCTACCCCATGAGGGTTTCCCAGGATAAATCTCTGTCTCTTGTGTTTATGCTGTGCTTGTTGTTTCTTCAGTGATCCTGTATATGCTATTATTGTGAAATGGAATGTAATGCTGCTATTTTCTGTCTTAGCATATTGAATTTTAACAGTTTTGTCATAAACCTGTCAAATTTTAAATACCACTTCCTTGGAGCTTGCTTCAAGCCATACAAGCTCTTCTTCAACCTGCATGCTAGATCCTCCTTCCCTTTGACCTCATACCCTTGTGGCTACTGCATATATATCTCTTCCTCCAAATCCCCATGGAGAAAAGCTGTTTTTACATCTAACTGTTCAAGATGCAAATCTTCTACTGGCACTAGACTTAAAATAGTTCTAATTGAAGTCATCTTAACAACATGAGAAAATATTTCATCAAAATCTATACCTTTCTTCTGTGCAAACCCCTTTACAACAAGTCTGGCCTTGTACCGCTTCTTGCCTCCTTCTTCTTCCTTCAATCTATAAACCCATTTGTTCTGCAATGCTCTTTTTTCAGTAGGCAACTAAACCAAATCCCAAGTCTGGTTTCCTACCAATGAGTCCATCTCCTCATTCATGCCTTGCTCCCACTTCTTTCTAGTTTCCACTTGCATTGCTTCTTCATAACATTCTGGTTCACCAGCATCAATCATCAATAAATAATACATTGAAGGAGAGTATCGTTCAGGGAGTCTACTTAACCTGGTATATCTTCTTACACTTGCAGGAGTTTCAGGTATTTGCTGCTGTTCTTGATTTTCTGGCACCTTTGGAACTTCATTTTCTTCAATTTCATTAAGTACTGTGTACTCTGTGTTTTCTTTTTCCTGTTTCTTTCCCTGCAACTAATCTTTATACATAACCTTTTCATTGAATATCACATCTCTACTCCTGATGATTTCGTTATTTTCATAATCCCATAAGCGATAACCAAATTCTTCAACCCCATATCCAATAAAGGTACATTTCTTGGATTTAGCTTCAAGCTTTGTTCTATTTTCTTTATCAATATGGACAAATGCTTCACAACCAAAAGTTATCAGAAATGAGTAGTTTACCTTTTTACTTGTCCATGCCTCCTCTTGAATACCACCGTCTAAAGCACTTGAAGGCCCTCTGTTTATTAAATAAACAACAGTATTTACAGCATCCTCCCAAAATTGTAAGGGCAGCCTTTCATGCAATCTCATACACCTTGCACGCTCCATGATCGTTCTATTCATCCTTTCTGACACACCATTTTCTTGTGGTGTTCCTGGTATTGTCTTCTCTCTACGAATCCCATGGTATGAACAGTAGCTATCAAACTCCTTGCCGTAGTACTCACCTCCATTATCAGATCTGAGACACTTCAACCTTTTTCCTGTCTCATTATCAACCAAAGCTTTCCACTTCTTAAAAGTAGCATACACATCAGATTTCTGTCTATGCAATAAACCCAAGTTTTCCTAGTTGCATCATCAATAAGTGTAACATAATAATGAGAGCCACCAAGAGATTGTACCTGAACCAGTCCCCATACATCTGTATGCACAAGCTCTAACATTTCATTCTTCTTCTGTTTCCCAACCTTGAGAAATTTGACTCTTCTGTTTTCCATAAACATAGTTCTCACGGAATTCCAAACTTACTTGCTTCAAATCTGGCAGCAACATCCTGGAGTGGAGAATCTGCATCCCCTTCTCACTCATGTGGCCAGCCTATGATTCCACAATGCTGTATCTTTTCCCGTGGAAGCTAACGAGATAGAATGGTCAGTATTATGAGGACATAAATACAATGTACCTACCCTGTTTCCTTTTGCTATCACCATTGATCCTTTAGTGATCTTCCACCATGTTTCTCCAAACGTAGATAGACATCCGCCATCTCCCAACTGGCATATTGAGATTAGATTTCTTTTCATAGCAGGAATATGTCTTACATCTTTCAGCAGCCAATCAGTTCCATTCTTAAATTTTATCCATACCTTACCCATTCCAACAATTTTACATGGCTCATCATCACCCAATAAAACATGTCCAAAATCGCCTGGAACATAATCATGAAAATATTTTCTATGGGGTGTAGCATGACATGAAGCCCCTAAATCTACTGCCCAATAATCACTAGTATTATATAATGCAAGAATTAAAGCATCTTGTAACACATCACCTGGTACATTTGCTTCCTGGGTAGTTTCCTGCTGTCCATCTCCTTTCTTCTTTAGAGATCTGCAGTCTTTCTTCAAATGTCCTTTCTGTCCACAATTTCAACACTCTATTTTTCTCAATCTAGACTTGGATCTTCCCGTTTTAGACTTGCCATGATTACCTTGGCTCTTTCCTCTCTCCTTTTGTCTTCCCCTGCTCTCCATGGTCAACACATTACCTGATGTGTCACCTATGCTTTTTCTTCGCATTTCCTCGCTAAGATTAACACTAACAACATCATCAAATATCATGGTGTTTGAACCAGAGACAAAGTTACTTACAGCCATGACCAAGCCATTCTAGCTTTTTGGCAATGAACACAAGATTGGAAGAGCCCTAAACTCATCATCAAAGTTCACACTTACAGAACTTAGTTGATTTGTAACCTTATTAGATTCATTTAAATGATCAACAACAGATCCACCTTCAGACATCTTCATATTAAATAAATTCTTCATTAGAAATACCTTGTTGGAGGCCGAGGGTTTTTCATACAGCTTACCCAATGTGCTCATCAAACCCTCCGTTGTCTTTTCTTTTGAGATATTGAAAGCCACCGACGAAGCCAGGGACAACCGTATTGTTCCCAATGCCTTTCTGTCAAGAACCTCCCATTCTTCGTCCTTCATAGTCACCGGATGCTTTACTATTCCTCCCAACGGTAATAATAGATCCTTCTGGTATAGATATTCCTCCATTTTCATCTTCCATAACTGGTAGTTCTGGCCATTAAATTTCTCGACCTTAAACTTTCCTTCTTCCGCCATTGCTCCCGCTCGAACCGAAAACCCTAGTTTCCTTCGGGTTTATCTGCCAAATAGACCTTTGGCTCCGATACCAATTGTTAGAAAAACAGGATCGCAGAGAAATAACAATAAACAAGATGCAAATACAAATTACACAAACACATTACAAGAGAGACACCAATATATCGTGGTTCACCCAAAATGGGCTACGCCCACACTGAAATTGCCAGTCCTTATTATTATACCGTCCAACAAATGAAGGGATACAACCTGCAGCACATCCGCTTCACTTCCTCTTCACTGTCTCATAGTCTCTCTTCTTCGATCTTAGAGATATTTACAATACATAATACCTAAGACATCAACCCTAGCCATGTTACGATGTCATTCTTTTATAGGGGAAATACAATGGGAAAATGTTAGGATATTCCTATACTCCATCCTAGTCCCACTAGTATTTTGATCATTTACATTTTCAGTCATGCATGCACTTTTAGGGTTTGCATGCATTCTAGGGTTTGCATGCATTTTGCATGCATTTCCAGTCATCAGTCCCAGCACCTAGCCCTTAGTTAGCTAGCCCCCGGAGCTTCCTTCCACTCAGTTTCAGCCCTCCTAGCCCGTCATGCGCCCTCCTTTCACCTACTGCATGAGAAGGGTGCCTTTCTCACCTACCAGTCCAGTTTACTTCAGTTATCCACCAATATTTCGTTGATTTGAGGCCAGACTGACTCCTCACTGCTGTTATCACTCCGATTGACCTCCGATGAGACATGAATACCTGTTCTGACTCCAGTTAGCTCCTCATGCACCCTCCACTGAGTCTCCTTCATTTAGTTAGTGCCAGTTACACTCAGTTACACTCAGTTACATCTACCAAACTCAGTTAGACTGATGGTTGACAGTTACTTGTGCATTGATGACTCCACTGATGATGAGATAGACTACTAGTTGTGCTCCGATGACACTCCAGTGATTCTTTGATCACTCCATGAAGGCTAATTCGAATTGCCACCTTGGAATTCGAATGCTCATGCATTGTACTACTTATTTGTCCATATTGTGATTAATTAATTAGAGTGTGTGAAAGTATTTTTGCTTCTATCCGAGTTCTACTGTATTATTATTATGTTGCTCATTATACTGCATTGACCACTCTTCTTCTATTTTCCTGCTTAATCATAATTACTCTTGTGAGGTATACATCATCTCTTATATTTGCTGCAAGGATTTTCACATGGTATCAGAGCATGTTGAGAGTATTGTTTATCTCCATTCCTGAAAGTTTTTTGTAGGTTATTACCAAGATTTCGAGTGCAGCAGTTGCAACGATTTCTGCATTTTTGCAGCAGTAGCAGTTGCAGATATTCTCTATTGTTTTTGCAGGTCTTCTACAGTTTCTATGTATTCATCAAGAATTACTCCTCTTTCTCCATTCAGCTATGATGAATGGAAACCACCAATGATAGCACATTTGAAGAGACATGGTCTCTTTGATTATTGTTTTGAAAGACAGTTCGAATCCTTTGAAGAAGAGTATGATTGGTTAAATGAAGGAGAAATAACTTGTGCAGCCATGATGTATGCTATGTCTCTAGGCATGTTATATCACCTCCCTGATTTTTCATCTCCAAAAGATCTGTGGGCCTACCTGGATGAAATATTTGGCAGACAGAATGAAGGGATTGGTCCAAACCCTTTCGAGAACAAGCAAAGTGATGCATTCGCCCTCCTTGATGATCTCATTGATCATGAACCAGTATCAAACACATCTCATATTGAAGTTGTCAACAAAGAAGAAGAACTTGCAAATTCTACACTCATGCTCCAAATTTCTTCTCTTTCTGTGCCAACTCACACTCTAGATATTGCAGAAGGTCCTAAATCCTCTCTTGCACCAGAGTCTGTTGGTTTGCATCATGATCACCTGATTATTTCGAAGGAAAAATCAGCTATTGGAGGTAATGCATTCACTCTCCTCAAGCAATCACCTCTTATTTACTACTATATGATCATTATTCCATGCTTTCAGAAGGTTATTGAAGAATATGGCCATTGCCACCCCGCTTGGGATAATTTATCATGCATCTACTGGTTTTGATCTCACCTCTTATGGTTCAAAGGAGATCTCAAGAAACCATTGCCATTCGCTTGAGATAATCTCTCATGCATTTACTGGTTTTGATCTCACCTCTTATGGTTCAAAAGAGATCTCAAGAAACCATGATTAAGGTCTTGGATCTAATTTGGATTCTAAGCAAACACTACTTGAGATAATTTCTCATGCATATGATGGTTTTGATCTCACCCCTGCTGGTTCAAAGGAGATCTCAAGGAACTATTCTTCAAGTCTTAAATCTGATTTGGATTTCAAGCAATCATTATTATTTGATGGTTCTTTTTGGCATAATCTCACCCATGATGGTTCGAAGGAGAAGACAAAAGACTATCTGCATATTCATGTTTTTGATCCTACCTCAACTGATTCGAATCACAAGTTCAAGGATCATCCTCATACTTTTGGATTTGTTCTCATCACATTCGATCTGAAGAGAAAGTACAAGCACATGCTTTTTGAGCATGATCCACTTCTTCCCAAAAAGAAGATACCTCCAGACATATGACCAAGCATCACACCTGCTTGAGTTTGGAGCATTTATTTTTGTGTGTGCCTTACAGTCTATTTTGAGGGGGGGGGTATTTTTCCCATGAAATTTTCCCCACTTCCTTGGGTTATTGACTGTTATTATTCATTGTATCAGGTGACCTTTGGTCTTAGTTACTAGGGCCCAGGATGGATTAAGGGGGGGTGTTAGGATATTCCTATACCCCATCCTAGTCCCACCAGTATTTTGATCATTTACATTTTCAGTCATGCATGCACTTTTAGGGTTTGCATGCATTCTAGGGTTTGCATGCATTTTGCATGCATTTTCAGTCATCATTCCCAGCACCTAGCCCTCAGTTAGCTAGCCCCAGGAGCTTCCTTCCACTCAGTTTCATCCCTACTAGCCTGTCATGTGCCCTCCTTTCACCTACTGCATGAGAAGGGTGCCTTTCTCACCTCCCAGTCTAGTTTACTTCAGTTATCCACCAGTCTTTCCTTGATTTGAGGCCAGACTGACTCCTCACTGCTGTTATCACTCCGATTGACCTCCGATGAGACATGACTACCTGTTTTGACTCCAGTTAGCTCCTCATGCGCCCTCCACTAAGTCTCCTTCATTCAGTTAGTGCCAGTTACACTCAGTTACACTCAGTTACATCTACCAAACTTAGTTAGACTGATGGTTGACAGTTACTTGTGCATTGATGACTCCATTGATGATGAGATAGACTACTAGTTGTGCTCCGATGACACTCCAGTGATCTTTTGATCACTCCATGAAGGCTAATTCGAATTTCCACCTTGGAATTCGAATCCTCATGCATTGTACTACTTATTTGTCCATATTGTGATTAATTAATTAGAGTGTGTGAAGTATTTTTGCTTCTATCCGAGTTCTACTGTATTATTATTATGTTGCTCATTATACTGCATTGACCACTCTTCTTCTATTTTCCTACTTAATCATAATTACTCTTGTGATTAAGCAGGAAAATATAAGAAGAGTGGTCAATGCAGTATAATGATAAACATAATAATAATACAGTAGAACTCGGATAGAAGCAAAAATACTTCACACACTCTAATTAATTAATCACACTATGGACAAATAAGTAGTACAAAGCATGAGGATTCGAATGCCAAAGTGGCAATTCGAATTAGCCTTCATGGAGTGATCAAAGGATCACTGGAGTGTCATCGAAGCACAACTAGTAGTCTATCTCATCATCAGTGGAGTCATCAATGCACAAGTAACTGTCAACCATCAGTCAAACTGAGTCTAACTGAGTGTGGTAGGTGTAACTGGCACTAACTGAATGAAGGAGACTTAGTGGAGGGTGCCTGAGGAGCTAACTGGAGTCAGAACAGGTAGTCATGTCTCATCGTAGGTCAATCAGAGTGATAACAACAGTGAGGAGTCAGTCTGGCCTCAAATCAAGGAAAGATTGGTGGATAATTGAAGTAAACTGGACTGGTAGGTGAGAAAGGCGCCCTTCTCATGCAGTAGGTGAAAGGAGGGCGCATGACAGGCTAGGAGGGATGAAACTGAGTGGAAGGAAGCTCCAGGGGATAGCTAACTGAGGGCTAGGTGCTGGGACTGATGACTGGAAATGCATGCAAACCCTAAAAGTGCATGCATGACTGAAAATGTAAATGATCAAAATACTGGTGGGACTAGGATCGAGTATAGCTCTTCTTCTATTTTCCTGCTTAATCATAATTACTCTTGTGAGGTATACATCATCTCTTAGATCTGCTGTGAGGATTTTCAGAGAAAATACCACAGGTTACCCAAAACCATGGGCCCGTAAACTGTACACTTGTTCCCCGAACCCCAAGGTTGGGGAACGAGTGTACAGTAAGCCTGGGGTACAAACACGACTGAATAACATCTCTGAATCTGTAAGATCAGGCTCCACAACCAACACTTTTTATGTGGCTTATTTTGTCTGGGCGAGTGTTAACGTGGGATAGATTGCAAAATCATGAAAAGGTTGGGATGGGTATATGTATCCTTTGTAGAGAGGATGGTGAAACAAATAGACATTTATCTTTGAGACTTTCCTTTACTAGAAACACCTAGCAAGAATTGGAATGAGCTTTGTAAAAGTAGAAAATGTAGGCAAAGGGGGATGTGGTGGATTTTTTTGCAGAGTATTTTGTGCACAAGGATTTAATGTTATTTCGGGTTCTTCCACTACTCATTTTTTGGGGGGTGTGGATAGATATAAATGATACCCTCTTTGAAGTCAATCTATCCACTGCATTTAAAATGAACTCGTAGGCCTTGTCACTTCTTCCCTCTTATACGACATTTCCAAGAACCAAACTAGGGAGGATTATTGATGAGATGGTGGTCAACAAGAGTTATCCCTAGTGATTTTTGGATGGATCTTGTCACGATGAAGGTATATGGTGCGGTATTGGTTTCATATTTCATTTGGTGGAGGAGCACTATTTTTCTGGTAAGGTAGCTCTAGGAGTTGGTACCAATAATTGGGTTGAATTCTGCAAATTGTTCCAATTTTTAAAGTTTGCGGGGGATTTTGGTGTCGAATCACTCTAAGATTTCAACCTTAGTTATTGAATAGATGTTTTCGAGATCTCATATCAATGGCTTGCATTTAGTTCATTTGGTTGACCATGTGAAAGAGGTCACATGCTCCTTTTAGAACATTTCTTTCAAGCACATCTACAAGGAGTTGAATACTGGGGTAGACGTGCTATCAAAATAGGCTTTTGCTTTTGATTTGAGCCAACTGTAGAATGAGGAATTCAATAATGGCGGCATGCTATCACATATATTGAATAAAATAGTATATGATATCTGTTTGGCAACAAAAATCCCATATCTTGATTTCTTCTAGTTGTATAAGTCAGATTTTTATTTTGGTAAGGGGGAGGTTTTTGCATAAAACACTTTAAGTTTTTCATGGCAAAGAGACCTGAAGAATGTAATTTTAGTTATGCTTGAATATAGATTACAATTTTTTTCTT
Source organism: Larix kaempferi (assembly GCA_027924585.1). NCBI lineage: Eukaryota > Viridiplantae > Streptophyta > Pinopsida > Pinales > Pinaceae > Larix > Larix kaempferi. Next base: position 18,686,578 of record BSBM01001646.1, read on the forward strand.
GGAAAAAATTACATTTGTAGATTCTCTCTCTCTCTCTCTCTGTCTCTCTCTCTCTCTCTCTCTATATATATATATATATATATATATATATATATAACACCTGTAATATATTATATATAAAATACCTATAATACATTTTATGTTTTTTGGCTACAAAATCTAAAAATATTTATACAAACAAAACTGAAATGGAAAACAACTATATATATATAACACCTGTAATAGATTTTATATTTTTTGGCTACAAAATCTAAAAATATTTATACAAACAAAATTGAAATGGAAAGAAACTATAATCTTACCTGATAGCGGGGTTGAGTTGAACGTGTGGTTGAGCCATGGAGTAGCACCGAGATAAGTTGAACGAGCATAGTTGAACAAAGGAGCAGAGACGAGACAAATGAGCAGAGTTGAAAGAGGGAGAAGAGACAAGTCGAACGAGGGGGTAGAGACAAAACATACGAGTAGAGCTTAATTAGGGAGAATATACGAGAGGAGGAGCTATAATAATCAATAGTTAAAATGGAAATGATTTGGAATTCGTTTATATATAAACAGTTGTTCAGTAGAAAACATGTTTTCAACCAAAACAATAGTTAGGTTGAAAACTGTTTTCGGCCGAAAAGTAACAAAATCCCCACCCCTCGGGTACCATTCTCATAAAATGGTAAATCGGTTTCGAATTTTCACCCTACATGCTTGGAAAAGTGTACCTTAAGGACTAAAACTTGTTGGCATATGTTTAGTACCTTTACTCTTGGTTTACCTAGGGTGTTGGGTTGAAGTGAAGTGAAATATTTGTTACTATTTGTTTTTGTAATTAATATTATAGATCAACCATTAGGCCAATGGCTGAAAATTGTTTTTGGCCGAAAAGTAACAAAATCCCCACCCCCCGGGTACCATTCTCATAAAATGTTAAATCGGTTTCAAATTTTCACCCTACATGTGTGGAAAAGTGTACCTTAAGGACTAAAACTTGTTGGCATATGTTTGGTACCTTTACTCTTGGTTTGCCTAGGGTGTTGGGTTGAAGTGAAGTGAAATATTTGTCACTATTTGTTTTTGTAATTAATATTATATATCAACCATTAAGGCCACTTTTCATAGGAATTAGATTCGAGAAACCTCCATTGTGAGGTGAATTTTTTTCACCTGGATATGTCCGGTCAAGTCCATCAAAGGTAATGCTTGTCGATTAAGAGAAGGCTCAATCCCCTTGGGTCCTTGCATCATATTGTGCACCCAAGCCAACCCTAAGTCTTATAAATGCAACATGATTGATTCACCATTCTATTAATCTAATTGGTAGACAAAGTCTGGCATCATGAACTTCCTCAACAACCCTCTGTTCCTACTCGGCAATGCACTTATTTCCAATTGCAGGTGGAAGCCTTACATATACTCTCTAATCCTATTAGAAGAATATATTTGGGGATAACTCACCTAAAATGGATATGTAATCCCTCTTTGCACAAGGATGTAACTGTCTCATGGTTGGTATTAAAATATAAAATCCTTTCTCAAGTTACCTCTAGGAAAATAAGCTTATTTGGATTGACAAGTTATAACAAGTGTTTTAAAGACTAAGAAGATCAAATCATAATGTCCTACATTGTGAGGTATCCAAACAAATATTGAATATTTGGAGTCCTTTCATTGGACATCTTACTATCTTGGAACCCATTGTGGAAGAAACATTCAACAAGTAGTTAAAATTTACATGGAAATAAAAATACTTAAATAGGTTTAGATATTATCCCAAGGTTTCGTTGTTCCTATAGAAATAAATAATTCAATGGTTTTTGAGGACACATATTAGACATTGACACATATTAGACATTTCCTATAGTTCTTGTATTTTTCTCTATTGTTTCTCCAACTTTTGTTCTGATATATATCAAGTCTTGAATAGCCTTACTCGATTATGAAGTTCAATATTGTAGACTTAATCTCAATGTTGTCTTTATGACTAATTTTGGATTATAATACCAAGCAGTACTGTTAGTCGACAATACTTGATCATATTCTTCTACATTCTGCGTTGGTTTATTCTTTCAATACTCGGAGCATCTTGTTTCTATTATATCCTAAGAATGATTATTGGATCCTCTAATTTGTCTTCTTGAGTCTTTTGCAGGAAAGCAGTTCAATGCCATTTTTGTCAACATAAGCTTTATTTAAGAATTTTGAAATGTGCCAAGAAATTGAATTTTGGAATCATGATCATTATTGATTTTAAAAAATAAATACTTTAACACACATCAATATTATCCTATACCAACTCACTAAATTCCCCGATGGGGGTCACAAAAGAATTTAGTATCTAGGTAGGACCTTGTGGCTAGGCATCCAAATAAGGCCCCTTGGTTGTTTATGATTTTGAAACATAGTAATTTGTCTAAATAGGGTACTTTCCACCATTAGGTGTTCACGAATACCCAAGGAATGAGGCGCCATCCAAGTGAAGGTCAAACTCGAGGTGAGGTTGTTTCTGTTCTCCTAAGGGGGCTCCCACAACCTTGACTTGGAGGTGACATCTCAACATTTGAGGGATGACTTGTTCCTTGCACTTGACGAAGGTAACTTAGTGGCCAAATTTTAGGGCATATACCTTATAGGTGATTGTTGTGGGAAGCATCGTTACCTGGATCAGATTTTGTTGACCACTAGTACCACTCCCAGTGCCCCTCATTATAACTGATCTTTTCGCACCTCCAGTAGGTATCCATGATGGATTGGTGACCATCTAGATCGATAGCTCTTGGAAGGTCTATTTATATTTGAGTGGAAGGTTGTTAGGTCATTAGGGATTTTCACACGCATACGTATATTTGGAAGACACATATTTAGCATCCCATTGTTAGCAAAATCATCCTGCACACTCACCCATAATTGCATTTGTTTCATTTCACACTTAACTTGGATGTATGATTTGATATTATTAAATAAATGTACTTGCAACTTGGATTGGAATCAAGCACATCCACATACCCTAGTCACTCACCTTGACAACTAGTTTGGGGTAACCTCGTCTTCCTCCCCTCTTTCTCACCCTATAATTCTAAATCTATTGAATTTCCCTTATCCCTCGGCCCTAATATTGTGAACGAGGATTTTCTAGTTCTTCCGAAAGACTTGGATTACAACATCCTCCTTAGCCAAACTTGATTGGATGCAATGATGGCCATTCCCTATACTTTCTTGTGAGAACTATTATTCTTTCTTGAATACAATAACTATTCCGTTTAGAGGGACCCCACTCCTTTTTCTTATCATACAAAGGCTTCTTCAAAGGTCAACCTCTTAATCACTTCCATCTATTCTCCTAGATTTTACAAGGTCTCCTCCTCTTCTCTTCATCGCAAAGTCCAATTGCCTATGTCAAACTCCTTTTCTCTCTTTTCTTCCAAAGGCTTCTTCAAAGGTTCACCTCTCCACAAAGGTAAATTTATTCATGAATATCACCATTATAAAAAGCACTCTTGACATCCATTTGGTGAATTTCCCATTGAAAGGATGCAACAAGATAAATGATGGCTCTGATGGTGTTCATTTTAGAAACGAGAGCAAAAGTTTCAATGTAATATATAGCTTCTTTCTGAAGAAATCCTTTGGAAACTAATCGAACCTTATGCTTTCCATACTATCATTTTGTAGTAAAATTTGTTTTATAAACCCATTTGTAACCAACAAGATTATTTCCAAGAGGACATGGAATAAGGATACAAATATTATTCTTCATTAAGGAGTCATATTCAACAAACATTGCTTTCTCCCTTTCTGGCTTGCCTTTAGTTTCTGCGTAAGTGGAAGGATCATCCGTGTCTAACACTTTTTCCAGAAACTGAGAGTCTTGATACATTTACAAGATTCTTTTTTAGTTAGGACAGTTAAATTCTTATAATACAACAAATGCTTCACTTTTATGCTTCAATAAATTAACCCAAGTCTTCCTACTGTAATCATCAATGAAAGTAATGAAATAAACAACACTTGATAACAAAGGAGCCTCAAGAGGACCAGAGATGTCACTATGAACCGACTACAACTGCTCTTGGGCACGTCGTGCTTTATCCTTGTCAAACTTTTCAATTCTTACTGAGGACACAGCCTTCGCAAACTCCCTTGGTGGAAGAAATTGGAGGTAAGACAAGTAACATGCTAGAAAATAGTTGCATTTTGACACAAACACAATTGTCAACCAAACAATGGGTGTTTCGACATCATATCCATTTATATAAATTCCATTGTAGTTTGATTGTTTTGACATCACTTCTTTTATGATGTCAATTAATGAGACAAACCTTTTTAATATACAATGTTGTGAGGGAAATTGGTGCATTTGTAGAAAGCAAAACTCTCTTTCCCCGGTGAGTCAGATAGGTTCACTGATAGAGATACACATAACAATGATCACAACCTTTCCCTAGGTTCAACATACATAATCATAAAAATAAGTTTAGATAAGTAAAGTGAACGCACCTTTTACATTGAATCTCATCTGATGGCCTTGTCAAGCATGGACCCTTGAATTTTAGTTCCCTGCTCCTAAGCCTCACGGACGCATCTGCACACGAGCATACAACAAACCTTTCTCATTCTTTACGAAAAATAATTAATCAATAATGAATGAAGGAAACTAAGTTATTCATTGCTCAAAACAAATATTATAACATGTATCTTTAGGGGAAAAGACAATTGATTTGTTTTGAATATGGAGGAACTAGTACCTACAAACCTTTTAGTCATTGATCGTGGTACTCTACTACACTAGAATTTGAGTTCCCTTTCCCTTTTACTCAATAACTAAAGATCCAAAAAATGGAGGCACTCCAATATATATTTCTTCAGCATGACATTGTCCAATATTTCAACCTATCCAACCTTTGTATCTTTTCCCTATAGGTCTCTTTTATAAATTTTCATTAGGTCTATACTAGGCGATGATCCCAAGGTGCATGCTTCACAAGTCCTTTCAATGCGTGATTGATCTTCTATTTAAATCTTTGTGTGCTTTTTAGTGCTTGTTAACTTCACTTGGAGCCTTATTCATGCTTTTAGGCCTCAATGTAGCAACCAAATAGGTTTGGTTGCGCCTAGCGACCAGTCGCCCCTGTACTGAAGAAAAGTAGCGACTAGTTCCTCATAAAGTGCATATTTCATTATTTAAAAGTCAATTTCTGGTGCATGAAGAGTCTTTTTGTCCACTTCTAGTCTTCACTACCAAGGGTGTTAAATATAATTATAAAAATATGATATGATTATGTACTAGATTGAACAATTTTTTTTTGTTTTTTTTGTTTGAGATGTCTTAATCTTTGCCTAATTTGCATACGGGAGACTGCAACTTTTTGGTATCTAGAGTCATATTGTATGTTATATCCAATCTTTTGAAAATTGTTGCTATATCCTTATCCATTCCTTATCCAACTAAAACTTACACGTGGATGGAAATGCATATGAATACAAGAAATAATTTTGACTTTGTAATTGTAACCGATGAAGAATATTTTTCCCTTAACATAGTTAGGTGTCGATCAACTTCTACATTTGAAATTTTTTGTCAAGAAATCATGTTTGTTTCTATTGTTGGATATCATTTTGAGTTTATCAATGATTAAGGATATACTTTAAATGCAACACAAGAGAAAACATGGGAAGCTACGAAAACACCTACTGGCATCAAGAGGAAACTAGACACATTGGATATTGAGATGTTGCAACCAAATTTAGTGGAAAGAACACCAAATTTTGAAAGCATTTAAGAGAAAGTCAAGGAACCTATGCATAAACAACAAATAGTTGAAGGTAGGTGTGAGTTAATAGAACAAGACATAGGTGTTGATTCTACTGTGTTGGCATCTTTGGAACAAAAAGTGAATAGTTTAATGGAAGAGTTTTTTAAGGAGAAGCTTACTCTCAAAGTATATTAAGAAATTGGAAAACCCAGAATAAATATCCATTGTGAAAGTTGTGGTGTTAAAAATGGAACATGGGAAATATCCTTGGTAGTGTATACATTTCTCAACTTACAAAACAATCATATGAAAACAAGGGCCCACCATCGTAACATTTCAAGGGTGGGTGTTGGAACATTTAAAAAAACCCACTATGTCATTCTAGACTTAGGATAAATTAATTAATAATTTATGATTAATTTCTTGAGTTTTGACTAGGTAAAATAGGTCAGTTTTGTCTTTTAGTGGACCACATGCCATCCTAACTCACCAAAACGAATTTGGTTGGATTCTGGATAATATTTCCTTGGATTCTGTCTGATTTTATTCTATTCCTGAATTAGAAAGACACTTTCCTGATTTAGACAGCTTTATCTTGTTTTTTCTACTTTCTAGTAGAAAAGGAAAAGCTAGTTGACTTGGAAACTCTTGCCACTTGACCAATTCGAACTCCACATCATATCTACTCTCCTAAAGCCATAAATACATTCTATTTACCTCAATCATGAGCTTCCATACCATACTTACTAAATTTGTGAGCCTCTAGGACAGTTTTGGAAACTGCTTTTGCCACCTTGGGTTTTTTTTGTCTTTTCTAAGCCTTTTCCTTTTGCTCTTTCCAAATTGCCTCAAAGGAATTCGATTTTATCCATGGAGGATGTATTATATATTTTTATCATATCAATGAATAAGATACAGAGTGATTTCCATAATTTATTCTCTCTATTCTTCTTCTCTCATTGTCTGAAATATTCCATGTGAAATTGTTTTATGAATCTAGTTCCTAGCAATTGAAAATCTCACATGGTATCGGAGCTAGCTTGATTCAAAGCAATTTTCAAGAGTGTTTTTTGCAGGTATTTCCATCAATAGGAGCGCATCAATATGGATAAAAAACAAGCCAAATTTGTGGCTCTCACTCCCTTCAATTTCTTTGACTGGAAGGCACATATGATCAGCTAGCTTCAGAGAAAAGGATTTTATAGAGTTACTATGGGGCTTGAAACTAAGCCAGGAGCTATTACATTAAAATCCAAATGGTTCAATAGGATTGATGAAGCTTATGGGTTACTTTGTCTCTCTGTATCTCCAGATCTTCTATTCCATATTGATTCTCTATCCACTCTAAATCAAGTGTGGACAAAGTTAGAATCTCTCTATGGAAAAAAATACGAGCCCAGAGGTCATTTGTTGGAGATTGAGATGATCTCTCTTAGTCCAAGTAATTTAGATTCTATGGAGGATTTCATATCAAAATTCAAGAACCTAGTGCTTCAACTCAAGCAATGTGGCATAGAGAAGAAGGATGAGCAATTAATCCTTACCATTCTGTCAAAACTGAGCTCAGAATACTCAGTATTTGTGTCTACTTTTCATACCACAAGACTTGTAATTCCTAATTGGAAGATACCAAGTTTGGATGCATTCATTGATTCACTCACTAAGGAGAAGGACAAGCTGGTCCAAATGAAGGATCTATCACCCTCCAAAGACTTTTCACTTATTGCTCATGGAGCAAAGAGGTTCAAGAATGACAAATCCAAACAAAAGATATTGTCAGATGAAGAGGATTCTGATGGAGATTCCAAATCCAAGAAGATGAAGAAAGAGAAGCCCAAGTGTTCTTATTGCTGCAAAGGCACTCATCCTGAGAAATCTTGCTTCAAGAAAAATTGGACATCATGGCCAAGATGCTTGAAGAGCATAACATAGATGTTCCTGACTTTGCAAAGAAAGAACAAGGCAAGCTTGTTGTAGAACAAGAACACTATTTCCAAGCCTCTCCCAAAGGTAATCATGTTTATGATTTGAGTACTAAAGTGAAATATAATTCTGATGTCTCTGATATTGATTCAAATTCTGATATATTAGAATAAAAAACCTCCACCTCTTCCTGGGAACAGTCTTCAGTCAGTTCATCCAAGTCTACTCTCAAAACTAGTCATTTTTTACTAGCTTCTGACTTGTCTTCTGAAAGGTCTTTCCACCTCCATTCAAATATTTTAGATTACGATTTAGAAGATTATTTACAGTCTGATATGCAGGTCATTACTTATCCCACATCATATTCCCAACCCTTAAATGCACAAAACACCCTACAACCCCCAAGTTCTCCAGTTAAGAAACTACACAATTCTATGTTTTCCTACACTGTGTCACTTGCCTCTGTTGCACTTTTGTCTTTCATATATTTCATTGGTTGGAAAACCATGTTTTTGGCCATATTTGTACTGATATTCCACACATATGGACTTGAACCCATCACTCATGGTTCAAAATTCAAGTCCTCACACTCTCCAGGCTCACTCAGCTGTCAGGGTGACCTAGTTTCTCACACTTTTCCTACTGAAACTCTGTTTGATCATGGAGACTCCACATATTTACTGGTTGTTGCTCCATATGACTCACATTCTGATATTTTAGATTTGCATGATCTCATTTTAAATATCAGAAAGGTCCTACATCAGTTTGAGAAGAAGATACAAGAACTCGTGCATCACATTGTAGCTACAAAAGAAATTGATCCCGTTGAGTTCATTGTTTCTCCTTGGGAAGGAGTATGCATAGATCTTCTTTCTATCATTGATTATGTTTTCAAATCTGATTATATATGTTACAGCAGCAAGAAAAATTCATTTGATGCTCCTCCATCATCAGAATATGAGCTTCATAGAGCTTCAACACATGGTTCTTGCTTACACAACATTGATGCACTGATGCATGATCATGGCATCCACAATCTCTTCATCAAGTCTGTTACTCAGAAGCAACCCATTCAGCTCATTTATCTCATTCAGGTAATTCAAATGAGCAACATAACAGTATGAAGACATCAAGCATGTCCATTTTTGAGAGAGGGATTTGTTCCCATGAGGTTTTCCCTGTTTCCTTGGTTTACATGGACTAGTTATTTTTGTATTGGGGTGACCATAAGCCTTGTTGCTTGGGCCCTATATTTATGATATTTTTATGATTCCCATCACATAAATTCAGGCTTAAGGGGGGGTGTTGGAACATTTAAAAAAAACCACTATGTCATTCTAGACTTAGGATAAATTAATTAATAATTTATGATTAATTTCTTGAGTTTTGACTAGGTAAAATAGGTCAGTTTTGTCTTTTAGTGGACCACATTCCATCCTAACTCACCAAAATGAATTTGGATGGATTATGGATAATATTTCCTTGGATTATGTCTGATTTTATTCTATTCCTGAATTAGAAAGACACTTTCCTGATTTAGACAACTTTATCCTGTTTTTTCTACTTTCTAGTAGAAAAGGAAAAGCTAGTTGACTTGGAAACTCTTGCCACTTGACCAATTCGACCTCCACATCATATCTACTCTCCTAAATCCATCAATACATTCTATTTACCTCAATCATGAGCTGCCATACCATACTTACTAAATTCGTGAGCCTCTAGGACAGTTTTGGAAACTGCTTTTTCCACCTAGGTTTTTTTTGTCTTTTCTAAGCCTTTTCTTTTTGCTCTTTCCAAATTGCCTCAAAGGAATTCGATTTTCTCCATGGAGGATGTATTGTATATTTTTATCATATCAATGAATAATATACAGAGTGATTTCCATAATTTATTCTCTCTATTCTTCTTCTCTCATTGTCTGAAATATTCCATGTGAAATTGTCTTATGAATCTAGTTCCTAGCAATTGAAAATCTCACAGTGGGAAGTAGTGAAATTCCTTCATGTAACATATCAACACAGAAAAAATTGGTTGGAGATCATTTTTATATTGATCAAGCCATCACACTTCTAGATAATTTCAACAACACACAAGATCCAAATTTTTTCAAAGTGGTGGAAGCAATGCTTGCAGAATATGAGGACAAGAGAAAAGTAAAAGTGGAGTGTACACGATGCAACAAATGCTTTTATTTAGTACCAACAAGTGGTAATATTGCCATTTATTTGAATGAACACATGAAATCAAAGAAGCACATTGCTACTACAGATGAAGCTTCACATAATACAATTGTGTTGAGGATTGGCACAGTCGAGAGACCCAAGAAGCCTACCAGTGATAAGTCCCAACAAAGTTTGACTAGGTTCTTGGTCCCATCAACAACACCACTTTTACATAAGGGTTATACAAGTGGAAATCCTTCTACTTTAGGTGTGTTAATTACACAAGTTTAAATTTAATCTGAATATGAATTTGCACATTATTAACTTTGTTATCTTCAAGTTTGTTTGGTTCTAATGTCTTATTGTAGATCATCTATCTCCCATGATACTACAATGTCTGGGGTATTGGTATCCATATTAATCACACAGGTACTAATGGATGATTAAAAGGGTTGGAAATTATGGGCCATATAGAATCATACCAAGAGGATGTTATATTATCATGGCATTGCATGTTGTATTGATGGTACATATAGGCATATTTATTTCCAGAGGGATTATGAATCATAGATCCCTTTTTCAACATGCAATTTTTATAAGTTCATTCTAGAATTCAATGCCTTTAGGATGCATTTATATCATGAACAAGGAGACCCAATAAAATTCATGGACAACATACAAGGAAAGGGAGAATATTAGACTATTTGACTCAAAATGAACTCAAAAATGTTGCAAGGGTTACAAAGACTAGCTATAGATCAACAATGCGAGCTCTTTGGTGGGAGAAGACAAAGGTTGCTATGCTCTCTATTAGAATGAGGTTCCTAAAGGAAAATTTGCTTGAATATGTAGGAAGGATTTCTTTAAGTTTTGCAAGGATGTGTGTGAGGGACATAAACAAGGAAAATTACAAGGTAAAGATGTAGTTTGGGAATTTGTCCAAGATATCTTTCACAACATGACACATACAAAAGCAGGGAGAAGGTATGGTGCATCCACTAAATCCATTTAAGGGATGATAAAGTTATGGGGAGGTCCTATATTAGATAGCTTTGTTATATTGAATCTAGATGGTCCTTTAATATCTATAAATTTAAGGCAAGTTAGAAAATCATTGTCATATATTGCAGGGGAGCATGAGTACATTTTTGAGTTAGTTGGAAAGGTTTATGCTTCTTATAAATCCAAACATGCTATAAAGGGCCCAATTACTGTATACGTTGCTGAAGATCAAATCATGTGAATAAAATTGTTAGGTGGGAAGCAAAAAGTGATATGTTGGTGGGTTTTTTAGGTAAGAAAGAAAATCATCAATGCCAATCACATTTCTTGGTGACAGTGGGTGAGGGAGCTATATGCAATGATATTATTACAAACACTTTTAAGAACAATTTAATTAGCCATTATGCATGTGTTATTATTGAAAACCATTTACATGAAAAGATTCCTTGCTAGGTTGTAGTTATTCATCCAACATGCAATAGGTTCGATGCAAATTTTGCTTATCGACAATGGGAAAAATATAAATTATGTGGTGGAAACATGTGGAATTTTTTTGGGGACCTATTATTGGTCATTCATTAGATGGGGATAGTAGAAGAAGACAACTTATGTTGAAGGATTATTCTCCAACAATAGGTATTTGAGATCAAATTCATTGGGAATGGTGAAGGCTATCTGAGTTGCATGATAGTTGCAAAGTAATAGGACTACATGACTAGGATTACATACACAATATAAAAAAACTAGTGAATCCTTTGCTTAGAAACCGATGAGATTTGATTGTTGGAGAAGGGTTGATAATTTTTAATCATTCAAAATGGTTTATAAAACTTTTAAAGTGGATGATCACAAGCTTAAAATTGAAAATATAGAGAGGATAGGTCAACAAAAATTGGGATTTATCACAAAGCATCAATTCCGAGCATGTTCAAAGGTGTTTAAAAGAGATGAGAAGTACAACAAGTGAAAGGGTAGAGAGGACACTAGGTGCAGGGACTTACCTAATGATTGTTGTTGACTACATTGCCATGTTTATGTCTCATAGTTTGAATCTTTGAGAAAGAGTGTGAAATGCATAAAGGGTTCATCATTTCTTCATGTTATGGCTATTTTGGGTACAAAAACAATCTCATACTAATGTCAAAATAAATTTCATTAGCAGAGAGGTATATCAAGATGTGAAAATATCATGCCACTTTCCAGTTTTGTTGATGAGATTGTTTCAAGATCACCACTCTAACTTGCCATGTGTATTGCACTTGATTGGGTTAGATGTATGTCATAAATTCTTTATTAAAGTTAGTGGGATGGTTGGAAAAGAGATGGAATATGATTCCACTAACTTGCTTCACACTGTTGGAACCTATAAGGGAGTTTCTAAAGAAGAATCAAATCCCAAGGGTTTTGTTTTAATAAATCTCATAAGAAGTAGGAGAGTATCTGGAATATATAAATTGCACCAATTAACAACAAAGAATCATGATGTATTATCACAATATGATTCAATATATATGGATGAAAAAATTATAGAATCCCTTAATATAGGATTGGATTATGTACAAAATATTTTATCAAGTCTTGGCATGTCACCAGAAGGACACACACAATCTTCTTGGTGGTTTAAACCATGGAAAGAGGATCAAAACTATCCAACATTCCATGTAGTGGATGATTCTCCACCAAGTCACTCCAACTCAATATTCCAATCTTCATCTTCATTCGTACTCAATGAAAGTGAACTACAAACAATGGAAAGTGAGTGGAGGCATGAGTTGGATGGAATTTAAGATTCCATTGATGAGAATGTTAACTTAAATACCAAACAGTGGTAGAGATTGATGGTAAGGATATGTTCAAATTTGGTTTGGTTAGTCATTTGAATGAAAAAACAACATTATCCAAAGATAGGTTGACTAGAGTGAGAAATGGGGTCTACTTTAGGCGATATGAAAGGGCCCCCCAAAAGGGTGTTTCAATTGGATTGGATTGTGGCACATTCTTTGATAGAAACTCAATACCTATAGTTGAGTGTACCACAAGAAAAGGTGTTTCTCAAAGTACCAAAGAAGGTGTTTCTTGTGGAACTTGGTAGATTGGAAGGGTTCAAAGAATATGAAAGAAGGATGGCAACAAGGTGTTTAATTACCATAATGGCATTGATCTTTTGGATAGGCTAGAAGGTGTTGAGCTTCAATTTTGTTGTTACAATAAAATAAAGGGAAACACTTGTACAAGTATGATTTGACATATCATATTTTTGCACAACTTGAATCTGTTATAGCAATGACCAACTTATCATTCAACAATAGGAATGAAACATACATATTAGAAGAAAGTGATTACAAGTTTTTTTCATATTTTGTTAGAAACCTCAACAAGGTGAATTTAAATAATATTTTACTTTCTTTTTCCTTATTTATTCCAACCTAATAGATAATTTATAAAGAATTATTGGTTGTATTTTTGTTGATTTTCATGTAGCAATGTGATACTGATTTTATATTTTTTGGCTTCACGTGCGGTGAATGATTTGGATGGTGAATGGTTGGGATAAGCCAAACTAATTTTAGATACCTTTTTTTTGGTGTAATTTCTTTGACCATTAATATTTTGTAGTCGTATTTCATCTTTCAAGAAGGATATTGTGCTAGTGTGCCTTGTTGGTGCACCCTCTTTGTTGTCATATACTCAAAAGATACACCAAATATACTTCTCTTTGTTGTCATTTATTTTGTCTAATTTACATCAAATGAAGCACTATATACCCTTTGTCCTATCGTCATATGATTTTCTTCTTGGATGCTGTCACTCATGACTAAAACCCTTCATATTTTTTTTTCAAAGGACTAAAACCCTTCATATCTCTTACCAAGGTTTGTGGAAAGTGGAGAAATTGAACTACAATAGTGTGCAACTTAGGAGCAGAGAGCAAACATTTCAAGAAACTTCTTAGTCCAGATTGTTAGTGTTTTCACTTTAATTCAATTATGTTAGATCTTTAATCTGAAAGATAGAAAAGCACAACAATACACAAGAACACAAGAAATTTCCTTGGGGAAACCATAAAGGAGAAAACCCCACAACTTCTTCAGTAATAGATTCGTCACTTAGTACAATATCAAACCAAGATAGAAAACCCAAAGATAAGATGACTTCTACAGCTTTTTTCTTCTTCCTCCAACGAACTTATCTTTCTCTTCCTTTGAGTGAACTTGCTTGAGTTGTCTATCTGAATGATGGAGAGAACCTCCCTATTTATACTTTATGTGTGACTGACCTAAATCCCCAATGGGGCCGACTTCCTCAACTAACTGGGCCGACCTCTCCTAGGGAAACTCAAAAATACATTTTACATTTATCCTTTTGGGGACTATTGCCCCGACTTACAATGGAGGTTTTACCTCGATATTCTTACATGACCAAATACAATAATGACATCCCCGAAAGGAGGAAAAAAATCTCCGACGGAGGTACAATAAAAGTACAATAATAATATAATAATAATATACAAAAGAATATCTTCCGAAGTTACATTTACAACAATACTCCCTCTTAACTAGGAAGGTATTCTCTCGACACAGTCATCATCACAACTCGACACAATATTTGGACAACATCATCATCGCTAGATCACCATCATCGCTGGATCATCATCATCATTGGATCATCATCATCGCTACTGTAGAAATTCTCATCTTGTTGATCATTGAATAATGACATCTCTTGAATCTACCCGTCATGAGAAGTTCTACAGAGCGAACCCTTTTTCATGCTGGATGTAGGCCTAGCTCTCATCTAAGACTTCATCACCTATACGGACAAGCCATCAAGTAGGTACAACCCAGGACCACATATTAAATTTCCATAGCAATCACTTGTGTCTCCTACCATCATCTCATTATATCTGGATCATCTCATCATCTCATGTGGAGAGCAGCCCAGGTGCATATACCATGTCCACCAGACAACCTGCACCTTCCACCCAGTGGATATATCCCAAGAACATCTGCGTCTTCCACCCAGTGGATACAACCCAGATGTATTACGACTCTCTTGGTCAACCTGCGTCTTCAAACATGTGGATACATCCCAGGTGCATCCCAGATTCTTTATGACCCGTGGAACACCAACGTCTTCAAACATGTGGATACAAACCAAGAGCATCCTAGATGCATTACGTCCTTGCGTACTACCTGCGTCTTCAACCATGTAAGATATAGCCCTGGTGCACCTGCGTCTTCCGGACATGTCACATCACTCCCTCTTTCAAGGAACATCGACCTGGATAACACCAAGATTCTCTCTGAAGTACTCAAACTTCACTCTTTCTAACGGCTTGGTCAACACATCAGCTGCTGCTCGTTTGTCACCACATATTGGAGCTTCACTACTCCTCTTTGCACCATATCCCGGATATAGTGGTACTTGATCTCAATATGCTTCGATTTGTCATGGAACACCGTGTTCTCGGACAATTTTACACAACTCTGGTTGTCAAAAAATATACAAGTCGCCTCTAACTCGAGATCAAATAAACCTGACAGTAGCTTCTGAATCCATATTGCCTCACAACTAGCCGAACAGGCTACAATATACTCTACTTAGGCTATACTCAATTCCACACTTGACTGCTTCCTACTAAACCAAGAGATCATGCCGGATCCCAAACTGAAGCATCATCCTGAAGTGCTCTTCCTGTCTGTGGCATTTCCTGCCCAATCTGAATCAACATAACCATGCAGGTCAATCTTCTGATTCGTCGCATATTTGAGCCTATACTCAATTGTACCCTTTAGGTACCTCAATACATGCTTTGCAACAATTAGGTGAACATATCTCGGATCTGTCAGGAATTGGATCAAGGTGTTCACAACAAAGCATATGTTTGGTCTCATGTTCGTCAAGTACATTAACGAACCAATCATCTGCCTATACATCATGGCATCAAACTATCTTTGAAGAAGCATCAGACAGTAGCTTCGAGTTTGATTCCATTGGCGTGGCCATTTCCTTGCAGTCCATCATTCCGAACCTCTTCAGAATATCCACTGCATACTTTCCTTGACCAAGTAAAATCCCATCTGAACTCTGCCACACCTCCATACCTAAGAAGTAGTGCATCATTCCCAGGTCCTTCATCTCCAACTCAATGACAAGCTTCTTCTTTGTTACTGCTATGAGATTTTCTTCACTTGTAAAAAAAAACAAGTCATCTACATACAATAGTAGAATCATAGGTTTTCCTTCCTCAACCTTGTAGTAAAGGTTGGAGTCCGTTTTACTCTTAGTAAATCCCAAGCTCATCATAAACTGTCTATCCTGTTGTACCATGTCCTTGGTACCTATCTCAAACTGGAAACATCTGGTATCTCTCTGATCATATCCATGAGATATTGGGGAAAACACCTTTCCCATAGATAGAGGCTAAGTGATAATGTCTCTCCGTCTGTGTTGCAGTCACTCCCTCTGAAGCTGAGCTTTCCTACTCCCTTTGTAACTGAGAAATATCCTCCCTCTACATATTGTACTCCCTGCATCATGAAATTCTTCACTAGAGTGACTGGTAGCCTTCTCTTCTGATGATATTCTATGTATCCATCTACGTCATCTCTCTAGGTCACTGGATACCAAGATCTCAAACTCTGTTGCAAGTTTTCTCTTGCACCCATCCATGAGCTCCTCATCTTCAACCTTGTAGAAAGGTTTATATCTCATCACTCAAGGTGATCATCCTATCCCCTGGGTGCCTTCTAATCCAGTACAAAGTCTTCTTCAATATGCACACATGTGATTCTCTGTAGATAGTCCTGAGTCCTGAAGGTTGCTCGATATCTTCTTCTACTTTGATTACACCATCTATCTAGTGTAATATCCAGCACCGAGGAAGTGTGTATGGAAAATAGATAAACATATCGTCATAGTCGAATCCTTATTTATGAGAGAACCCTTGCTTTGTACTTCTGTAGTATGCTTGATTTCATAAATCTTCTTGAATGTTATATCTGAACCATCGTCGCTTGTTCTTCGGAACAAGTCTCAATATTATTCTCTTGTAGGTGATGGCACATGATCTTTCGTACAATTAAAATTTAGTTTCATGATTAGAAACATTTCATAATCTTCAAAACAAATTATTATGCATAAAAACATAGGTCATATAGTCATGCAACTTAGCCAACACAACATTCATCTATTTCCCACATTCATACAGTAACTTTCTAGATGCCTTCCATCTCTACCAAAAACATTATTAAGAGTGTGCATTACTCCCAACATGTTAGCAAAGAGGTTTCATTCTAGATAAGCAGCAATGGAATGTTGTATAGCACCATAGGCCACTTACCCATCACTTGCATATTAGTAGTATTCTGTTCATCAATGCAAACTCTCTAACATGCATAATACGCATCCTAAATCTAGGAACATAACTAAACAATATCATTTAAGTAATTAGATATACAAGAAATGACAATTCAAATACTTATCTTTGTTTGGTTGTTGGGTGGACTCCCTATTGATCTTTGCTTCCTTGTAGGAACTACTGGAGTCTCTGACAGTGTGTTCTACTTCATCGTCTGATTCTGAGGACCTGTGCCTTTCTTGCTTATGATCGGAAATGTTGAGCAAGTATTCTACACTGTAGATCACTTTTTCTTTGTACTGGAGTAGACTCTGTGTGTCCCTTCTTCTGCATCTTAACCAATGCTGAAATGGATGAGAGGTTCTTCCATAGAGCTTTGACCTTTATTTGTTTTCCAGATTCCAACGTTGTAGGAGCTTTTCCTACTCCTTTCATGTAATACTAAAAGTCATTTCTAGCTTCACCTTATGAGGTGGAACCTTCTGAATGAACCCTTGTAACTGGTTACCTTCATTTATTACAATACATATTCTTCATCGCTTGAAGAATCATCCATTTCTTCTCTAGTTTTCTTCCTTACTGGTTCATCATCTTCAATGGTGTAATATCCCTTTTTCAAATTTTATTAAAATGCCCAATTTTCCACTTTTTTTTTCCAATTTCGACCTTTGACTAGTTTTACTGTTTTGACCTCCAAATCAACCCAAATGCTCCCAAATCTTCTGTAGGAGTGTATGAATGGTATTTAGACTTGAATATCAGGTTCAGGGATGTTTTATGGCCCTCCAAATACTGCTGCAAACTTGATTTATATTCTGATCAATATATGTAATTTTGACTAGTAATTTGTGCATCAAATCCCCCCTGGGTAACACTGCAAATGGCCTTCCAAATGCCTCCAAACTCCCACAAATTTATGAACAGAGGTATATAATGTGTTAATTATGTGATTAAGGTCTCATATTCACCATTAATTGATTTTTACTACTGTTATAACTCTCTCACATTCAACAGCAAAAACCCCCAATTCGACCCTTGGGGAAATGGCACTATTTCACCTCCCAATACAACTAAACTGAGTAAAAATGCTTCAAATGCTCAAGTAAAGTACATGAAACTTGTAGAATACATCCATGGAAGTATATTTATCACAAATATATCAGAGAATCATCCATCCATTCGAAATAATCAACATTATAGTGTCATAGATCAATGCATTGGGGAAATGGACATTGTTTGCTCATTAATCAATAGTTTTGCATACAACCAGTGGGTATTTCGACCTAGTACTTTCTGAATATCAATAATAGAGGATATTAAGCTATTAAAATCATAAATATATAATGAGAAGCTCTCTCAAGAAGCACAAGTGCTCACCAAAAACGCCCTCCCTCAAGGAGCACGAATATGCCTTCAAAACTGGAAACGGTGGAGAGAAAGTGTTGCACTAAACCAAACCATGAAAATTCCTGTAGCTGCTACCTGCAAATACAAACTCCATTAAAGCACCATGAAATACCTGAGTGGCCTCTCCAAACACCAACTTGGATGGGAATCTTTCACCCTCGAAATTGGCTAAGGCAAGAAACTAGTCATCCACTAGCTCTCTCTTCACAAATGCAATTTTTCTCAAATCATCAAAAGCCATTCTCATACTTGATTTCTACATTTTATAACCAACATTATCCTTCAAGGGGTCTAAATCCTCTCAATAGATTCAATAATTTTCCATTTAGAAAATATTCCTCATTTGCCACTTGTCTCCTAGTTCCAACCTTCCATCTTCTCCCAAATTCGAATTTGAGTCTCTTTAGATTCCTCCAACTCCATGTACGCCTTCCTTGAGCCTATTTTTGGGGCTGACATGTCATAATGGTCAGGTGTAAGAAGTCAGGTCTGAATTTTGTCATAAATGTCATAGATGCTTCATTATTGTTGTCATAAAACTAGGGAATCTAGCCCAAGTGTCCACTAGTCTCCAATTTGACTCTTCCTCTCCCATGGAGGTTACTATTCCATCCCATTTCGACCTAAGATGCTCAATGCCATGTGTTATGACTTACCAACTCACCCAAGAGTGTTCACCTTCCCATCAATTCGAATTGGCAAGAGAGAGCTGCCATGTGGCATTGAAAAATCAAGCTAGTGTGGGTCCCACCACCTCCATATGTCTCCAAAACCACTTGCCACCTAGAATTTCTCTTGAATTTATTTATTCATCATATTTATTAAATTCTTGAACCCTTCTAATGTCTAAATATCATTTATTAGCTTCCTTATTACCATCCCACATGTGCCCATCCAACCTAGGAAACTAGTAGGATTGATGGGATTGTCTTACTATGCACTTATTTGAATGGGGACATTACAAACGGTGTGGGCATGATGCCTCTTCTTGTTGATTCTTCTAGAGGATCCTTGGTTTTTGGGGAAATTTATTGAATAGTGTCCTTTCTCATCACATGTGAAGCACCTAATACTGGAGAGGTCTCTTCTAAATCCATGATTCCTATGTGATATTTTTGACTTCTTGTGATGGTGATCCTCCCTCTTGTTTTGATTCTTCTTGGTATGAGCAGTTAGGGCTTGTTCATCATTATATCCCATCTTTTCTTCTCTTGCTACTAATCAAGCTTCTTCTAGGGTGAATTCTTCCCATAATATGTTGAATGTGATTAGCTTCTTTCTGGCGCATATTCCTTGAATGGATGAGTCCCATGATATTGGGATACCATTCAAGGTAGTCATCACAATCTCTCCTTCTTCAACATTGTATTCAATTGATTCAAGTTGTTCCTTGATCTGAGAAACTGTTGTGAAGTAAGATTGAATAGTTTTTGAGTGTTGAATCTTCACATTCTTGAGTTGGTTCCTCAAAGTCATGTTCTGATTGATGTTCTTTCCTTCATATAGCTTTGTCAAAGCCTCGAACATCTTCTTCAGAGTCTTCAAGGATGATACATGAGGGATGAGGTGATCTTTGATGGAGTCTGTAATAATCCTTTTGGCCTTGATCACGTTCTTGTTGTGATTTCCCTTTTCTTGTTCTCCCTCTGGTTCTGGAATCTCCTCATTGACATACTTGTCCAAGTCATTCTCTTCTAGAACAAGAGAAATTCTATACTTCCATGCTCGAAAGTTATCAGCTCCTTCAAGCTTATCCTCAAGATTGGTGTGATTTGTCATTTTGATATGAGAACCTAAAATGGAAATAGCAAGGAATTATATCTTACCAATTTGATACGTCCAACCTGATTCTGGAGCTGGCTGTCCTAGG
Source organism: Larix kaempferi (assembly GCA_027924585.1). Lineage (NCBI taxonomy): Eukaryota > Viridiplantae > Streptophyta > Pinopsida > Pinales > Pinaceae > Larix > Larix kaempferi. Next base: position 18,707,044 of record BSBM01001646.1, read on the forward strand.
GTTTGACAGAGAAACCCTAATTTTACAAACTTGGAATCTTGAAATTCTGCTTGGATAGAAGTATGCGCCTCCTCAAGGCGAGTTGTCAAGTGTACTCATTTTCCCGGATTGGTGGATGGAATCTCCAAAAATTTGATGCCCTAGTTTCTCCCAGCACTAGTGATTGGGTTAAAAATGAAAATTCTCCAAACTGAATTCTGCTTCCACCAAACGATGTGCCTCCTTGAGGCGAGTTAGCCTAGACCTCTTTTCTGTATGATCTGTGAAGAGAAGACCTTGTATTTGGAAAACCTAGCTTTCTGCCGCTGCATAGTGCCTTCTTTCAGAGTGGCTCTGATACCATGTTAGTGTTTGCACTTTAATTCAATTATGTTAGATCTTTAAACTGAAAGATAGAAAAGCACATCAATACACAAGAACACAAGAAATTTCCTTGGGGAAACCATAAAGGAGAAAACCCCGCAACTTCTTCAGTAATAGATTCATCACTTAGTACAATATCAAACCAAGATAGAAAACCCAAAGATAAGACTCGGCTTCTATAGCTTCCTTCTTCTTCCTCCAGCAAACTTGTCTTTCTCTTCCTTTGAGCGAACTTGCTTGGGTTGTCTATCCAAATGAGGGAGAGCACCTCCCTAATTATACTTTATGTGTGAATGACCTAAATCCCCAATGGGGCCGAATTCCTCAACTAACTGGGCCGAACTCTCCTAGGGAAACTCAAAAATACATTTTACAAATTTATCCTTTTGGGGACTATTGCCCTGACTTACAATGGAGGTTTTACCTTGATATTCTTACATGACCAAATACAATAATGACATCCACAAATGGAGGAAAAACATCTATGATGGAGGTACAATGAAAGTACAATAATAATATACAAAATAATATCTTCTGAAGTTACATTTACAACAACACAGATAAGCATCTAAAGTTTAGGGATAAGCTTGGTGCAATTTCACATATCACCATTAAGGAAGCGTGCTAGAGTATTTAGAATAATGGTCATATATGATGTATTTTAGTGTTTGCTTGTTGTATCATAGCACTTTTGGGTTAGTGCAAATACAATGACTTGATAACTTAATAAAGTTACATGCATTTGTTTAGTTACATAAGCTTGGTTGCCAGAATAGTCCGTTTCTCTCACGAGAAATATGACTTATATATCTCATTTACATAATGAATGATACAATTATGTCTCTTCTCTCTACAACTCATAATATTACTTGTGTACAGATATTTTATTATTGATATGAATGGAATGGAATATGTTATAGAAGAAGCACAAATCATATTTAGAAAATAACCACTAAAAAGAAATATCCAGGCAAGGCCTATGATATAGTATACTAAAGAAAATAAATGCCTTTTATATTCTTATGATGCACTGACATCCTTCTAGTATTGAAATGGGAGGTGAAGCCTCCTCTCTTTCCTTGCTGTTATACTTTTTCTTCTTATAGCTTAACCAAATTTCAATTATGAAAATGAATACATCCTAGAAACAACCTGCATAGGCCAGAACCATACCCCCTAATGTTGATGATCATTTCTGAGTTTTTTCATTGATAACTTGAGCTAGACTATAGGGCCATACTTTTATACTGGTGATAGCAAATACAATTATGTTTTATGTCTTTTATGATTTTAAATCATTTTTCAATACAAATTTGGATTTCAGATTATGATTCGATTGTTATAGGTACATGGGCTGACACAAATTCATGTGTCATTCCATTGTCATTCATAATGTAAACTTCATGTCAACAAGATTTAAAAATCAAGCCTAAAGGTTTTGGAAGGTCCTCAATCAAGAAAATTGACATTGTGGAAGATGGAGAGCTTGCTTTTCTCTATAATAGTGATGATTTCTAGCTAATGTCAAGATCAAATACTTTATATTTACATGTTTTGGAAATTTAGGGCAACACCACCCTTAAATTTTAGTAGTTTTTCTTGTTTTTCAAAGGGATTAGACTCAATGGGATTTTGCTATTAAAAGTGGAAATGGAGAAGATGAAACTCTCATTCGTAAAACTTCCGTCATATATAGCAACATAATTGTAAGAACAAATAGTGCTTTTGACTTATCATATCTTCCATTTTGCTTTATAAAAGTATATGTGAATGTTTATAAATGGTTTAAATTTTGTGGTTATGGATTTATGTGTCATGTCATTTGATGATATTTTTAATCCAGATGTTAGAATGTAGAATTTTGAATTTTTGTTCAAGAATCAAGTTCTTAAATTCTAAGATTTGCTTTTCTTGCATTGTGGCCAGATATTTAATGGAAAGGATTGAATTATACATTCACCGGGCTTTGTTCTTTGGAATTTATATTCATTTATTGCTTTGTACCATTAGTTGCAATTACACCAATATTTAGTAGCAAGAACATTTAGGTTTGATTACATGAGTCTATGAGCACAAAAGATCCCTAATCATAGGAGAGTGCACCATTGGTAGATGGATAATTTCAACAAAAGTTTCATGTTCGTGAGCTAGGTAGTTATTGCTTAGCATGTTTATTGGGGTGGTCCTTTTGAACTTATGGCTTATTCCTTTGCTTATCCACTATAAGTAGCTATATATTTGTAGCAATGTTGCTCATGCACTTCAAACTTTGCTTGTTTTTAGAAAGAAAGAAGAAAAAGAAGCAAGCTTAACCACTGTCTACTAGTAAGTTATCTTTATATTGCTTTTCAGTTGGGAAATTGATGTTTTGGAAAGCGTAATTGAAACTTTTTTTTGTGTTATTTGTTGGGTTCTTAATTCCGTTTCTAATAGGATTTGTAAACTTGATTTATATAGTTAGATTACATTAAATATTCAAAAAACAATGGCATACACAATACATAAACACATATTACATAAATTACCTTGGAACCACGATCTTGGGAAAACTAACAAACTAGTGAGCTCCCATCTCATCTATTATAAAGCATAAATTCTCTTTACTTGGTTAGTACCAACACCGACCAATCGACACTCAGTGTTACATACATGATGACCCTCACTCAAAATATGTAACACACATGACACAATGATCATCATCCATCATCTTCTTACATAGCCATTATATCTTATTTATAGGTGCAATGCAACTAACGACTCATTAATGGTAGTCCATAACCTCCTAACCGAATACAATTATTTTGCTTTGACCTATCAACTATCCGTTGAGATTCAATCATCCAAGTGCCCATAAAATTCATGCTTCATCGACCAAGTTGTTTGCCTTTGTCCAAACAACTTATTGTAGTGGATCAACTGACCAAAATTCTACCGTCTTCTGCCTTCGACTGTAGTCAACCTATGCCAATCAACTATCAAATTTTTTGGTAATTTTCTGGTCGATTTCATGCAAAGAATATAACACTCCCAACATTATACCACTTGTTGTCTTCTTTGCATAAACATGAGACACATAAATTCAGTTTACAAGGTTGACAAGCCCATCGTTTCCCCGCACCAAGAAAAATTTTCTGCGCTTATCCACTTCGTTAATGAGTCTACAACATTATTCATTGTGTTTACCTTTTCCAGTAAAGCCTTCTTGTTCACCACCATCTCCCTAACGAAATGATATTGAACATCAATGTGTTTCGTCTTTGAATGATAAGCTAGATTCTTTGCCAGGAATATTGCACTCTGACTGTCACACTCCAACCTAACAACATTCTATCCAAAATCAACATCCAAACACAACCTCTGCAACCAAACAACTTTCTTGCATGCATGAGTAGCTTCCATGTATTCAGCCTCAGTAGCCGACAATGCAACGAATGACTGTCTTTTACTCACCCAACTTACTGCTATGTCGAATAACTTGAACACATATCCACTACTTGACCATCTACGATCGACATCTCCAACCCAGTCAAAATCGACAAAACCTTGTACATTGATTTCCTTGTTATTCCCAGGCTCTCCTCCGTAACATATTGCATATTTTTTCGTTCCATGGAGATACTTGAACATTATTTTGACTATGGTCTAGTGCTCTTTTCCAGGTGTTGTCATGTACCTACTCAATATTCCCATGGTAGGGACAATATTGGGTCGCCTACAGAACATTGCATTCATCAGACTACCTACAACACTCTCATAGGGAATACATACCATGTACTCCTTTTATTCATTTGTATTCAAACATTGTTTAGTAGATAACTTGAATCCTACAGGAATAAGCACCTTGACCAGTTGGATTTCCTACATGTTGAAACATTTCAAGATTGTCTCAATGTATTTCCTTTGACTTAATCAGAGTCTTCTACCTACTTGATCTCGCTTGATTTCCATTCCAAGAATGAAAATTTTTGCTCCAAGATCCTTCATGTCGAACTTGGAGGATAACTGTAGTTTCACCTCTTTTATCAAATCCATTTTATTACCAACCAACAACATGTCGTCGACATACAAAGTCACATATATGAAGTGATCACCGAATTTCTTCAAATGCACACAATGATCCACCTGACTTCTCACAAAACCTAGTTGCTGAATATACTTATCAAAATTTTGATACCACATCTTGGGTGATTATTTTAGACCATAGAGAGACTTCTTGAGCTTACAGACCAACTCCTTTTCTCCATCCACTATAAACCCTTTAGGCTGCTTCATATAGATTTCTTCTTCGAAATCACCATGAAGAAATGTTGTCTTTACATCCATCTATTGTATCTCAAGATCAAATGCTGCATCAGAAGACATTAGTACCCTTGTGGAAGTTAGTTTAGCAATATGTGAGAAAATTTGATCAAAGTCAACTCCCTTGACTTGAGAATACCCTTTTGCTACTATTCAATCCTTGTACTTCTCAACTTGACCTATCGCATTCAAATTTTTCTTGAATACCCACTTACTGCCTACGATTTCCCTTCCATTTAGTAACGTGACTAGATCCCATGTTTGATTCCTTTTTAAGGACTCCATCTCCTCTTCCATGGCCCTTTAATTTCTAAAATTTTCTATCTATCGAGTTGATTGCTTCCTGTATTGCTTTAGGATCATTGTCTATGGAAAATAATGCAAAATCAGAGCAAAAGTTAGGTGGACTATATCTTTCTGGTTGTTTTCATGCTCAACCAGGACTCCTCACATCTGGAGTTTGTTGTTCCACCTTGTCTTTGGATTCAGTAGACTCTCCCGAATCTTGACATTTCAAACTCTTTCTTTTCTAGTTCCTTTTCTCTTTCAACCTCTTCATTCTTGGAAGTTCCTTTGACTTCCCTGAAGATCACATATCAACTATAAACTACCTTCCTCATCACTATATTCCACAACTTATATCCTTTAATTCCATCTTTGTACCCGATTAAAATGCACTTCTCTGACTTGTTGTCGAGTTTAGTTATTTTCTCCTTTGGGATATGCACGAAGGTTTCATACCCAAATACTCTGAGATGTGTAAGAGAGGGATTCTTTCCAGCCCATGCCTCATATGGAGTCTTTTCGACCAGAGCTATTGATGGAGATTGAATTACCAGGAAACATGATGTGTCAACTACCTCAACCCAGAGTTCTTGTGCGATTCCTGCACCACTGAGCATGCTCCTCGCTTTCTCCATCAACATCTTGTTCATCCTTTCAAAAACTCAGTGTTGTTGAGGTGTATAGGGAGTTGTGTTTTGTCGAGATATACCATGTTGTCTACAAAATTGGTAAAATGATTTTCCACAAAATTCTCTTCCATTATTAGTTCTCAACACCATGATCGTTTTACTAGTTGGATTCTCCACAAGAGCTTTGAACTCTTGGAATTTTTCGAAAAATTTAGATTTCTTCCTCAGAAAATAAAACCATGTCATTATGGAGAATTTTTCTCTGAAAGAAACATAATAGTGAGATCCTCCCAGTGAAGGGACTGACATAGGTCCAAACAAATCACTATGTATTAACTCCAATATTTCCTTAGCTCTAGTAGCGCCAGATGAAAACCTTACATGGCTTTGTTTCATAAATACAATGTTCACATAAATCAATTTATTCAGGACATTTAGGGATACCTTCAGTCATACCTTTACTGTGCATAGAAAAAATACCTTTCTCACCTATGTGTCCCATTTGTTGATGCCACAACATGGTCAAGTCGACTAGACAAGCAGTTGTCCCATCAGACTCAAAATATACCACATTAGCGCTTTTGTTGATATTTTTTCTTCCCAATAATCTATATAGGTTTTGTTGAGGTGTGTGAGCTGTCTAAAAGAACCACCTGAATATTTAATTATGGACCAAGGTTGGTAATCTTGGAGTTGAGGCACAATATATGCTACGGTAGAATGGTACCTAAGTTTCGGCTTGTCATACCTTACAGATTTTTAATAAAGAAAAGATCGAAAGATCTTTCAAAATGAAAAACCGAGTCAAACTTCAGAAAAGATAACAAATGAACTAATTAAACCAAATTAAACCAATAGATCAGAATAGTATCAAATCATAGTAGTCTACTCTATGACTAAACAATGGAAAAAGAACAAATACTAATTAAAAGGCAAACTACTTATTACGAAAACGAAAATTACTTAACTTAAGACAAGAATTATAAACTAGTTGATGAATTCGAATAACTACTTATGCATTCAGTTAATATTTCAAAACTACATTAAAGAATCTAATTCTAATTCCTTTCTCCTTGATGTTGTATGTCAAATGTAATAGGAACTGGAGTGAATGAATCGTAATGCCTTTCAAATGTAATAGCAAAACAAAATGGAAGTAAATCTAATCTAATCTCTGCAAAGAGATGTAAACTACAAAGAGTCCAATTACAATTAACCTTAAACATGATGATCTATCTTCTATCCATAAGCAAAATAATATAAAACTAATCAGATCTAGAAGCAAGTAGAAAACTTAATAAAGATATTTATTTTTGGATTCAATTTGGAAGCAAGTAGAAAACTTAATAAAGATATTTATTTCTGGATTCAATTTGAAAGCAAGTAGAAAACTTGATAAAGATATGTTATATAAAAGCAAGTATAAAACTTGATAAAGATATGTATTTCTGATCCAAATTCTATTTCATGAACATCTTCATTATCTGGATGAATGGAAAAACTAATCCAATGCTTAAATAAGAAACTATTAAAACTAGAATACTTGGAGAATGAAATTATCAGTTTTAATCTGAAATAAACTTTAAGAACATGAAATAAACTCTGCTAAGAATGAGACTGATAGATTCTGAAACAGTAATATGTTGAAAAATTATCTATGAAAGACATAATTCAGAAAAAACCGTTGAAACAAAGTTAAGGAATATGGAAGGAAACTAAGAATAATGACAAACTTAATTAAAACTTTATGGAATATGAAGCAGGGTCCTAATTACAGTTAGAAATACTTATTAGAAGCAAGAAAGATTACAGTCTAAAGATCCTGAGAAACTGAATTCAAAATAAGCATAAAAACAATGCAGAAAGAATGAAAGTTCGAACGACGATCTGGATGACTGTCTGAATGACAGTCCAGATGGAAGAAAAACGAATTAAACTAAAGAAAGAGGCAGTTTTGATGATCTTAATCGTCAGCTGGCGAATGTAGATGAACCTACAGTGCAAATAAGTTAGTGAGAAGATTGTTGAGAGGCTAAGTTAACATAAAATAACTTATTCTAAACATTATCTAAAGAAAATGAACTATTCCTATTCTATGCTAAGAAAGACTGAGATGAAAGATAGAATTAACCTACAGCTACAGAAAGAGAAGCTAATAGAACTGACTCTAATTATAACTAAGCCGGAAACATAAACTAACTAAACAACAACTAACTAAACAACTATCTAATTTGCAGGAAACTGAAAACAAACTAAAATTACTATGCTTGGTCGACCATTATCAATCCTGGAAACACAAACTAAGTTAACAGCACAATATAAATTACATAGAAGTAAAGGAATGACATATACAGGAAACATAATTAATTCTATAAACTGGAAAATAAACTAGATAATTAGAGAAAATAAAATACAGAAAAACATAAATAAAACCTCTGGTTGATGAGGTGCCCTTCCCAGTAATCAGAGATGGAAACTAGATCGACTTAGTTACTAATAGCATAGCATCAACGAACTGAAACTTCCATTAACTAAGAAAATTACACAGTGCTTGTAGCTTAATTGCCTAAACTCTAGAGACTTGGATATTCGAAGACTAACTCGTCTCAGTCACAAAGACATCTATTTATACAATTTTACAATGGAGAGAGCAAGTCGACCCTTTAGTGGGCGAATGCTCTAATAATAGGCAGTCTTTAAGACTGTAAACGACTGCTTGTAATCCATGACAACACAGAGGTCGCCTGCCTGCTTTCACGCGTCGACCCTACCCAATGCGAATAGCTGTGTGTTCGTTCCCTTCAAGTGTGGGCAGAATGCATGCTGGTGAGCTGGATGGATGGAGGAAAGGGATGCTGGAGCGTTGACATGGGCGGATGCTTTCAGACTGAGCGTGGAGTTGGTGAGCGTGTCTTGGCGGACTGAGCATGGGCGGATGAGGCTTCTTTAGAACGTTGGCGTGAGCAGGTGTTCATGAAAATCAGAATGCTGGAGTGTTGATGTGGGAAGGATGTGTGCTGTCGAGCTCAGGAGGCAAGGAGGCGAATCTTCAAGAATGAAGGCTCATGAATCATCACCACCACATGGCTAACCGAACCCATGAGTCCGTTTCTATTTTTAATGGCCAGGAATATGCCAACCGATGATTCCGCGGACTGAACGACAGGCTGAACGCTGCTAGCGTTTTTGGCGTGAAAGCGAGTCTGAATGAAGGTTCGTTTGAAGACCACAGCCTGTAGAGCAAGAACTAAATGCCACGCATGTCTAGAAATGTCACTTTAAACATTAATAAATCATAATATAGCGAGATTTGACCAAAATACATATGATAAATGAATATATACATACCTGGTCTGTTTGATGGGCTGAATGGTGGAAAAATAACTTATTATAAAAAAGTAATGAAAATGACGCCACTCAGAGTAGATTTGATGATAAAAGATAGTGACAAAATGGACACCAACATTCCCCCAAACCGGAGATATGTCAGGTCCCACTGAGAAAAACAGAGAAGTTCAGGAAGAAGGCTGAGCTGTGGTAGCAGCTGCCTTTGACTTGGAAGATGAAGTGGTTTTAGCTTTAAGTTTCTGGAGCTTCTTAAACTGGTCCTTCAAGGTGTCATACTAAATCCAGAGAGTAGTATGGGATGTTGCTCTGGCATTGACCAAGCATTCAATGCTTCTTAATTGTGTGCGCAGTGCCTTGTTTTCTTCTTGAAGCTTAGAGATTATTTCCACATAATTTTGATTCTGGTCTGTCAACTGTGCTATCACTCGGGTCAATCTATCCACTTCCTGTTGATTCAGAATAGGATGTTCTATGCAATGTTCCAGGTCCTTTTCAGGACTTGAGTTTCTTAAAGATGTTTCAAGATCAACCGTATGTTCTTCAAGAACTCCGTCTTTGTTATGTGTAGGGGAACTTTTAGCAGCAGGGTCTTCAAACAATTGAGCAGATACATTTTCTAATGTGAGGAGAGGTGTTTCAAAGGTATGGTCGTCTAACTGGTTGCCTGAATGTGATGGCTGAACAAAATTCTGGATGACAGATTGGTCGACGAACTGGTCACGGTTTTCTCTCGTGGATTTAGTCGGTACTAAAAAGAGTGGAGGTTTTGAAGTAGGATCACCAAGGGTTAGCTCAGGAGAAGGCGATGGATAGACAAGGTGTACATATCCCGAGGGATTCTCATCAAACCAGACACGCTTGGTGTCTTGTTCTGTACGCATAGAAGCTTGGATAGGCTCACTAAGACTGGCTTGGAAACGATGGTGTTTTCGAGAAGCAGAGGATTTGGCAATAGGCTTCTCGACCAAATGAGGGTTTAGTATTTCAAAAACAAAACAATCCCAGGTTTTCCCTCTCTTTTCCAGTTGGTGAATGATCAAAATTTTAATAAGGCAATGATGGTACAAGCTTCCAGAGGGATTAACAGTATTCTTCCTGACCTGACTTGACATCTTCTCTAAACTTTTTCAGGAAATATAATGGAAAGTTGAGGGTCCAATTGTTAACAAAATGTGCTAGCAATCTAAAATGGCAGACTTTAAAAACAACAAACTTACCCTCACAAGTGATCAGATGGATGATGACAGTCAAAGGATCTAGGTATTCCGGCTTGACCCACTCCCGGTGGAATCCTTTTGTTCCAGCGATGTGTTGATATTCGGTCTTCAAAGCAAACTCGTGAGCTTTTCGTGGAAGGAAGAGATGTTTATGCCAACGGGCTCCTTCCCTAGGAAGCTTCGTGGCTAATGCGATAGATTATTTTGTCATAGAGAAAGTGAGATGGCCAACTTTGGCCGTCTTGCCATCGAATCCTTTAGCGAACAACAGTGAAATTTCATGGTCGTGGCCTTGGAGAAGGCGGAGAAACAGGCCCCATCCAGCTCGAAGGAATACCTCAAGGCATTCTTTGAACTCGGGGATGCAAAGTAAATCCTGGTAACTTCCAAGTTCGCGACAGATTGGAATTGTTGATAGAGGATGGGGGATGCAAATAGATACAAGAGGTGCAAGAAATTGCAGAGGACGCGGATCAACAGAGAAGATGGGACAGCAACGGAATGGAGCGAAATTCACGTAGCCATCAGTTTAAACTGAAGTCCATTTGAGTGGCTGATTGATCGTAGGCATGCTTGAGAGATCACACTTGTCCTTTGATGGTCTTGAATCGAGTGCCAACATAGGAATGCGTGAGTCAGAGAATACATGTGGCTAAGATATTTTCAACCATGTACAATTCCAAGCTTTGGACAGGTTGAATATAATTCTCGAAATGAAATTATAAACGTAAATTATACGTGGGAAATCATGATAACTTGATTAATATGATGACAGATCATACAATAGGATAAGTAAGACCAAAAGGCGGTCATGCAATGATTCGAAATGATGCATAATCCATTTGTTTAATAGAGGCGAGATGGGTAAGGGAATGAGACCATGTGCAAATTTGACAATTTATTGATCCCTGACATAATTAGCCAATTAAATTTATCAATAATATTCAAATTGGACATCTTGGCGTATTTAATAAATCCATTATAAGCTATGGTTTTATTCGGCACTTCATTCAGATTGCTATACATTTTCCTCGTTTGTCACCTCGTTCGGATCGGCAATCGACCCGTCATTCAACCCTTCATATAGACTTTTGTCTATACAATATTTGCTTGCTAATGCTAAATGAAGCTGATTTTGCAGAGAATTTCTGAGGCTGTTAGTACACAAAAGATGCTGTAAACTTTGCTTTTCTGGATCCTTTAGTTGTGTTCCTCTTTATTTGTCATTGATTAGGACAATGCTTCTTCCGCTATTTCGCATTATTCCTGAAAATACCTATCATTTTATCAAAGATAAATAAACCTTTTTAATAAATATTCAGAAAATAAAAACAGTTCTGCTCCTCCCCCAGACCAAAAATATGGCGTGTCCTCAAGCCATCAAAGAAAAATTGAGCAATTTTCAAATAAATACATGTTTCAGGCAATAATCTTCTAAAAAAAATGCTGTGATAATTTTCATAAGCAAATGAAATATTAACTAATGTATGTAGATGATTCAAATATGTACATTCGTAAAAAAGAATACAACAATGCTAAAGAAGACCATATGAAGAATGAGAGTGAAAAAGATGAGAAAAAAATGCCATAGGAAAACTAGTCATCCATGACTCATTTTAAAGATCTCTTGTCATCCAAAGAATATAGATAAGGTTCACCGTAAAGTTTGTGAGATTTACTATAGTTATGGGTCCCATTTCTAGAATAATCATATCCTAGATATTGTTTGAATTAGATGACGAGGTCCAAGTTCAACTTACAGCCATTCTCTAATGACAGTATAAATAATTGGCCTAAACATGTGTTTGTATACTCAGGTTTTTATGAGCCATGTGAATAGCAATGCATTAACCAAACCTCTTTTACCCGGTATTGCCCCGCTGCCAGCAGGCCTGTTTAGTACCCAGACGGGTTTATCTTGGTACCATGCAAGCATAGCCCCGCTGCCAGCGAGCCTGTTCAGTACTCCGACAGGTTTACTTGCATTTACTGAGCTTCCTTGTTTAATATTTTACTTAGCATGGACCCACTTCCAGTGAGCCTGTTCAGTACCCCGGCGGGTTTGCTTCGTATAATGATATTTTTAGTAAGGAAGTCGGTTGGCACTAGAGTGTGCTAAGCTTGTTAAACACATAATTCAAATGTTTAGCGCAAACTTTATGAGTAAATAATGGCATAAATTATAGATCATGTCAAAAGATAATAACCTAAAGTTGTTCTTTGACTTCCCAGTCTATCTTCTCCATAAAAGGTCAGTAATGTTCCCCACAAAATAGAAAATATCACTCTCTTTTGGGCTACCTTTTAAAGGTGCTTTAAGAGACAAGTTTTGATAATGAGTCTAGGATGAGCTAGCAGTCCATAGGTGTAATATAGAGTTTTTGAAAATCATAGAAATTAAAGTAGGTCTTTAAGCAACTGTTCTAATGATAAATCAGAAATGTGCATGTCTGAATCAAGTACCATATACAGAATCATAGAAGAAAGTGGCTAAAAATAATATAAAGAACGCTTTAACTTTCACTATAAATTTTCAACAATAATCGAAAGAGAAGGAGGATTATAGATATTTCTTTTTAGAGCACTTCCCTTTCAGATAATATTGCATGAGTTGAGTATAAAGATAATTTTCTTGTAATTAAGCTGCAAAACCACTTGTTAGATGATTCAAATTATTCAAGACAGAAACATATATACAAAGAAAATTATGAAAAAAAATTCAAAATTAAAGGAAAGAGTCTTCCTGTTTTATTTTACAGAATTCATAAGCCGGTCATAAAAATGAATTTCCTGTAAAGATGCAATCAATGGTTAGAAATGACTCTTATTATTAAAAAAACAAGAACATATTTACATATATACAAATGAAAACAACCTAGAATTATTCAAGGATTAGGAGGAGGAGGAATAAATTCCTCTTCTACCAGTTCCATTTCCTCTTGTTGTAAGGCATTCTGCACAAAATCCTGTTTAGATATTGGTTGATGATAAAGTCTAAGTCTATGTCCATTTACAACAAAAGAAATTTGAGAATCATCAATTGTCTTAATTTTAACGGATCCATTATCAAAAGCTGTAACAATTTCATATGGACCCATCCAGCGAGTAGTCAATTTACCTTTAAAGTTTTTGTACCTTGAATAAAAAAGTAACGCCCAGTCTCCAGTTTTGAATTGTTTTTGTTTAATGTATCTATCATGCCACTTTTTGCGTTGGTTTTGTATTAAAATTGTGCGCTGAATAGCATCTTGCCTAATCTCGTCTAATTAATTTATTTGCAAGATTCATTGTGCATGTGCTTCTTCTAGATTCATCCCTAGTTGTGCAGCCATACGAAAGGTTTTGACTTGAAATTCAATACGTAGAAGAACTTGTTTACCATAAAAGAGTTCATAAGGTGTGTGGCCAATGGTGTTCCTCCATGTTATTATGTAAGCCCACAAGGCTTATGGGAGCCTATCTGCCCAGTCTCTGTGGTGTAACTGAATAGTCTTAGTCATGATAGCTTCTAATACTTTGTTAGTGGATTCTACCTGACCATTGGCTTGCGGATGATATGGTGAAGATTTACAATGTCTAATACCATATTTGTCAATAATCTCTTTCATTAATTTGGAGGTAAACTGAGATCCTTGATCGGTTACAATTTCCCTAGGTACACTGAATCGAGTAAATATTTCTTCATATATGAATTCCACCACAGATTTCTTTGTGGCTCGAAACAAGGCTTTGGCTTCTACCCACTTGGTGACATAATCTGTACAGACTAGGATGTACTTCTTCTTGTGATACATAGGGGAAATTGGCCCAACAAAATCTAGAGCCCATTTTTCAAAAGGCTCAATCATGACTTGGGGTTGTAAAGGCATATCATCGGATGGTGTAGTTCTACCCATTCTTTGGCAACTGTCACACCCCTTGACATACTTGGAAGCATATTTGAAAATGCTTGGCCAATAATATCTAGAGTGCAACACTTTGTATGTTGTTCTCTTATCATAAAAATGCCTGCCACAAGGTCCACCATGACATGCATGTAGGATCTCTGCCATCTCATCCTCTCGTACACATCCTCTAATAATGAGATCAGGACCCGTACAAAAGAGATCATTATCCACCCAAGAATAATTGTAACTTTGAACTATGATCCTATGTTTCTCAGGTGGAGTGAGATGGTTTGGTATCTTTCTAGTTGCTAAAGAATTGGCTATGTTTGCAAACCATGGGGTTCGAACAGACACAGCAAACAAATGTTCATCTGGGAAGCTATCATCGACAGGACTAGCATTATCGTCAGTTTGAATTCGAGAGAGAAAATCAGCTACCACATTCTCTCGACCAGGACGATCAACAATGGTGATGTTAAATTCTTGCAACAAAAGAAGTCACCGAGTCACTCTGCCATTAGTGATGGGTTTATTCATTAAGAATCTGATGGCGGAGTGGTCAGTGTGTATAAAGATTTCATATCCTGTGATATAATGACGAAACTTGTTGATGGCATAGACTACTACTAGAAACTCTTTTTTAGTAACAGTGTATTTTGATTCTGCAGGAGTCATATTTTTACTAGCAAAGTAAATGGCATGTGATGTATGTTCCTCTTTTTGACCTAAGACTGCCCCTATAGCTATGTTAGAAGCATCAGTGGATATATGGAAAGGAAGGGACCAATTTGGGCCCCTGAGTATTGGTGCCACTGATAGCTTTGTTTTCAAGGTTTCAAAGGCATGTTGGCAAGGTTCAGTCCATTGGAATTCTGTGTCTTTCATGAGTAGCTTGAACATAGGTGCGGCTATCTTAGTGAAATTTTCAATAAAACGTCTATAATAGCCTGCATGGCCAAGAAAACTTATTACTTCCTTCGGAGTTTTCGGAGGAGGAAGATTAACAATTATATTTATCTTGGCAGGATCTACCTTGATACCTTGAAGAGAGACATGATGTCCCAAAACTATGCCCTCGGTTAGTAACATTTTACATTTTTCATGACTAAGGGCTAAGTTCATTTCTTGGCACCGAATAAGAACTGTTTCGAGGTTATCAAGGGATCCTTGGAAGGAATTACCATAAACTGTAAAATCATCCATATAAACTTCTACACAATCATGTATAAGGTCAGCGAAGATTCCTAGAACTGCCCATTGAAAAGTAGTAGGTGCATTACATAGGCCAAATGGTAACACTCGATAGGCATATGTCCCCCAAGAACAAGTAAAGGTTGTCTTGTCTTGATCCTCAGGTGCTATTAGGATTTGATTGTATCCACTATACCCATCAAGGAATGAAAAATATTGTTTCCCTGATAAGGTGTCTAACACATGATCAATGAAAGGCAATGTGAAGTAGTCCTTAAGAGTGTCCTTGTTCAGTTCTCGAAAGTCAACACAGATACGCCATTTCCCTGTGAATTTCTTTGGAACTACCACCAGAAGAGATACCCATTTACTATTGGAAATCGGGTAAATGAAACCGGCGTTAAGGAGTTTTTGTAGTTCATCTTTTACTATATCCTTTAGGGATGGATTCATTCTTCTCTGGGGCTGCCTAACAGGAGGTATGTTCGAGTCTGTGTAAATGTGGTGGATACAGGTATCTGGGTGAATACCTTTCATATCGGTATATTCCCACGCAAATGCTCCAGTTTGACTCTTGAGAACTTTTAGTAATTGTTTTTGCTGACTCTCATCCAAACCTGCATTTATATATAGAAATTTGTCGGAACTAACCTCACAAGGTATGGTATAGGATCCTAGATGTTCTTCGATTACGAAGACACAGGGTGTACTCGTAAATGTTGAGAGACTCATGTTTTCTTGGAATTCATCTCCAAAGATCTGGTAAAGTTGGGAAAAAGACTGAGGAAAGTCTATACATGTTGTGGAAGAGATAAATTGATTCAACACATTCTCGGTGTTTTGTTCTTGAAGTGCCCAGGAGAAATCACTAACAAGGGAAATTTCTTCCAAGTTCTCATCTCCGAAAGGACAATATAAGCAAAATAGGTTTCCAAATACTAGCTGAGCTGGTGGGTATAAAGATAGTTTTCTTGTAGATAACCCATCAGAGATAATCATCTCTCCATCCCTACATCCGATAAATGCATTGGCCATAGCCAACCAAGGTCTTCCTAAAATAATGGGGTGACCTTGGAAGGGTCTTTTGACTCTATGACCATGAAGTCCACAAGATATTCCCATGAAGCTACTGATATAGTGATGTCATCTAAGATCCCAGCAGGCTGCACCATTGTGCGATCTGCTAATTCTAGCATTGTTGGGGTAGGGCAGAGGAACTGTCCTAAATTGAGAGTTTCTAAAACTATGGTAGTCATCAGGTTGATAGAAACTCCTAGATCAATAAGTGTGTTCCCTATGGAGGTGTTATTGATGATAATAGTCACCACGGGGTTCCCTGGATTTGAATACTTTGGGATTCTAGGTTGGTTTGCTATACAATCTGATATTTCTCCTATTACATGAATCGTCGGAGGGTCTTTTTGTTTTCTACCTGGTCTCTTAATACAAAGTTCCTTTATTACTTTACTATAGATTGGGATATCCTTAATGGCTTGTAACAAAGGGATTTTAATGCAAATGTTTTTCAATTCGTTAATGATATCATACTCAGGATAAGTTACAGGTTTTTCTATTACTAGACGTTCCGGATATGGAGGTCATTTTTCCCTTAGAATTACTTCTTTGTGTAGATATTTGTGTGTTGAAGATTTAGGAATAACCACATCTTCAAGAATGGCATCATTCAAAACTTCACTAGGTATGTTTTATTCTTCGTTTTCTTCTTGGATAGCAACTGACGACTTAGGGTGATTTTGCAAAACTCTTCAAGACCGCAGTTGAATCTCGTGTATTGGTGCGGTTGAAATGGCATATGATGGAAGAGGTAACAACCCGATGTTGTTAAGAGCTTGGGTTGGATTGTTGTTAGGATTCAGTATTGGTTGTGCAGGTAATATTGTGGGTCTTGGAGGATTCATATTCTGGAAATAGTGTGGTTGATTTGGGATAGGGGGTAATGAAGGAGGTGTAAATCCAGGCAAAAGTTGTTGAATATTAGGTGGGTAAGGATAGTTAGGCGTAGGAGGAGGTGGTTGAGCATAATCTTGTCCTCTACACCTGTAGTGTCCCCTCCTACCATATCAGCACGATAGAGAGGACGTGGTGCTCAATCCGGGCATTTAGCCCTATATTCATTAAATCAAACTCATTGATACAGAGACATGCATATGCGCATGCTATAGAAACACAAATGGAGATTAAATAGATCCGGTTGTTATCTAACATACATTCAAGATTCTGTGACAGTCATTAAATAAAGACCCTTGCAGAATTATGGAAGATCATATGGAAATGCATATACTTTTTTAAAAACACAGCGGCAGTCAATTCATTAGCACATCCATCATTCATTCCAATATTCATCAAATGAACCATTGCAGAGTTTAAAACACAAGAGAATACTTATCTTATACAAAAGTAGTCCCATGCAACTGGCTATGCAACTGCAACGTTCCACCCAACCGTAGGCCAGTGTGCTCCTCAATCTCTCAGCACCACTGCCACCCCCGAGTTGGGCATGATCTCTACAAGGAACCAGGGAACAACAGACTCACACATAGCCAAGCATGCACCAAGATGAGCCAAGCCAATCTACAATTGGGTTTATCAGGCTACTAGGAGATGGCAAGGAAGAGTTGCTAAGCTAGTGAGCTCCAGCACAGAGCCAGGGATAACCTTGCAAGATCTATCTAGATTGGCACCCACAATACCTACACACCCAGCACAAGGAAGTATTCTTTTCATTGCTGTGCAGTCCCTCAAGCCATACCTTCCCTATCTAGTGCTCTCAGGGTATGCATAGAAGAGTAACCAAAGCCCTCTTGATCTTCTTGAGAGGTTGTCTCCCCCACTAGGTTTATCAAGCCACTTCTATCCACTACCAATCCAACACTTCAGCTCACAGGCTCAAACCAAGAACAAGGATGCACATAACAGCAGAACCCCACTTGTTGGGCATGAGGAAAACGTTTTCCACAGTGGGATGCATGAGATGGGGTTTCAACTCACCCATAAAAACGTGGGAACCCACAAAAACGAAATGGGAAGTTGGTGAACAACCCAGGAAGCCAAATCCGTTTTTAGAAAAACGTCCTTGGACATTCAGGGGCAAAAACGACCTCCCTACAGTCCCCAAAACGTGTCCCTCCCTCTCCCAACTGTTATATACTGCAAAAACGACTCCCAGGCATGGAAAAATGCAGTATTTAGATCAAAAACGTGAATGGAAAGACCCCAGCTAACTCCCCCTGCGTGAATGATCAAAGGCTCCCGTTCAGAATGGCTTTGGGCACCATTTCGTGGGTGGTTTCTTGCCCAAGGAGACAAAACACATTTTTCCAAGTTGATGGCTTGCCCATGCACGAAATTGGCTGCCATACTTCTTCATTACCAAGGCATTAACTGCCTTAACCAATTTCTTGGAAGAATTAAATGATTGGGTGCATGAGACAAATTGGGTAGTTGGTGGTTTATGGGTTTCCCCATTGACACATGGATTAATACCATTGGCTCAAGGTTTGAATAATTTCCCTCCCTTTTCCTTGTAGAGTCATGCCCCATCTCTTTTGTTGCATTGCATAGCCGGTTGTGGGTTTTTCCATTAAAATTCGTATTTACATGGTGTCTTATTTACATTGTGCCCATCTCGCACAAGAACCATAGGCATCTATTTTTAATTGCCGATACAAAATGCTAAATCAACGGTGGGGCCTTGGCCTTGAGCTCCTCACCATGATTAAATTATAATATTCACATCATTTACGGTTTAATACAAAGGGGGTCAAAATGGGGACATTACACCACCCATGTGGCCATTGTTGTTGTTGGGTATTCTGAGGAGGGTACTGCGGTGGCCAATTCTTCCAACCTGAAGTATTCCATTGTTGAGGGGGTTGATAAGGATAGTAATACGGTGGAACTTGTGATGGATCTTGATATGATGGTTGATCTCTAGGTTTCCAAGCCCTCCTAGATGATTCACCAAAGATTCCACTCTTATACACAGCTTGCAACCCAGGCAATGATGGACAATTATCAGTTGGATGTTCTTCGGTACAAAGGTTACAGACTGAAACATTATTCAATGGAAATTATCGTTGAGGATGTTTCGTTCTACACCTAGGAGATAAAACACTCATTGCGACACGCTCTTCATCTTGCCTCTTCTTAGCTTGTAGTGCATCTAGTTGAGAACCCATGGCTCCTAAGATATCTGTTTTTAAATTTTCCAATAGGTTCCCCAACTCTACCCTTGTAACTCCACCAGGACTGGATGTGTTCCCCTTCGGGTTCCTAGCATAAGATTCTCGAAAGTGTCTTCCACTTTTCCCTCTGCTCCTAGAGTAATTTCTACATAGTTCACAAATCTCCGCAAAAGACTTATGAGAGATATCCCCTGCTGCCATGAGATTAAGGTTTTCTAAGAATTCTTCTGAGATTCCCTTGAGGAAGAGTGTCCTTACTACATCTTCCGGAAGATCACTATATTTGGACTTGTGTAACACATAGTTAAATCTCTCGAGATAGTCTTCTAGGCTCTCATCTTCAAGTTGTTGAATTTTAAAAATATCATTGCGAGAGTCCTTAGGTCTACAGTAATCCTGATATTTTCGTAGAAATGCATTCTTCATGTCTTCCCAAGTTCTAATACTAGACTCTCCTAATCCCATGAACCATCGGAGAGAGGAATCTTTTAATGTGGCAGGAAAAAGTTTTAGCTTTTGGCCATCTTGTAGGTAATTATAAATCCTACACAAAATGTCAAACTCGAACAAGAATGTATCCGGATCCTCATTACTCTTCCCATAAAAGGTTGGTAGTGAGGATGGAGGGATATTTTTCATGGTTACATCTTGTGCAGTGTCTAAGATAGGGAATCCAAAAGTACCTTTGGTTCTAACTTCTCCTTCTCCTTCATCTTGTCGGACATGATCTTCATTTTCATCCTCCATGAATATTCGATTGCCAAAGAGAGAAAACCTAGGTGGATCTTTTCTTGGTGAATATGGGATGTCCCAATGTTCTGTTTCAGGAAGAGTATTCTTCTTTTTAGGAGGAGAATTACCAGCTACGTGGGTATCCAGTTTTAAAGGTCCTACTGTTGTTGTCTCAATCTGTGAAATGACTATGTTCACAGAATTCTAAAAAAGAGTGTCTACTTGCGCAGGATCAACAAAATCTACTAAGTTTGAACCACCTACTATTGAAAAAGTAGTGTATTTGGGTTCTTGGACTAGTGGAGGGTTGGAAGGTTTTGAAGTTTTATCCTTTGGAGTTTCCTCTTGTCTAAGTTCGGTCTCAATATGAGCTTGAGGTTCTTGTGGAATTTCTTTATGAACAGACTGTTCTAATGTCCATATGGTTTCCCCTAATTGATTTCCAGAAAGGATCTCCTTTGCTTTCCAAGTAGGACTATCCCCCTTAGGTGTCTTCCGATACCTTTCTGTTGAGTTAGTAGTTGGGGTGGCACGCCCCCCGTATAGGTTATTAGGAATTCTAGAGGGGATTCTAGTAGGAGGGCTAGTTTTAATAAATCTACCTTTTGAGTCTCTAGACCTATTCATGAAAACAAACTAGAACTGACTTAATTCTAACTGCATCACTACTACTGCTGGGTTTTGGGGATGCCTGTTATAACATATGCGTAGGTTCTTACCTCTCGTCTTACCGCTCACCCGCCACCATCCTATTTCTAAGTTTCAAAAAGCAAAAAATTCAAATTTATCACTGAGTTTCAAAAGAGAGTTCTACAACTGAATTCTACCTATCTATCTACAGCTCCCCAGCAACGACGCCTAAATGTTGAGGTGTGTGAGCTGTCTAAAAGAACCACCTAAATATTTAATTATCGACCAAGGTTGGTAATCTTGGAGTTGAGGCACAATATATGCTAAGGTAGAATGGTACCTAAGTTTCGTCTTGTCAGACCTTAAAGATGTTTGATAAAGAAAAGATCGAAAGATCTTTCAAAATGAAAAACCGAGTCAAACTTCAGAAAAGATAACAAATGAACTAATTAAACCAAATTAAACCAATAGATCAAAATAGTATCAAATCATACTACTCTACTCTATGACTAAAAAATGGAAAAAGAACAAATACTGATTAAAAGGAAAACTACCTATTACGAAAACGAAATATTACTTAAATTAAGACAAAAATTACAAACTAATTGATGAATTCGAATAACTACTTATGCATTCAGTTAATATTTCAAAGCTACATTAAAGCATCTAATTCTCATTCCATTCTCCTTGATGTTGTATGTCAAATGTAATAGGAACTAGAGTGAATGAATCGTAATGACTTTCAAATGTAATAGCAAAACAAAATGGAAGTAAATCTAATCCAATCTCTGCAAAGAGATGTAAAATACAAAGAGTCCAATTACAATTAACCTTAAACATTATGATCTATCTTCTATCCATATGCAAAATAATTTAAAACTAATCAGATCTAGAAGCAAGTAGAAAACTTAATAAAGATATTTATTTCCGGATTCAATTTGGAAGCAAGTAGAAAACTTGATAAAGATATGTTATATAAAAGAAAGTATAAAACTTGATAAAGATATGTTATATAAAAGAAAGTATAAAACTTGATAAAGATGTGTATTTCTGATCCAAATTATATTTCATGAACATCTTCATTATCTGGACGAATGGAAAAACTAATCCTATGCTTAATTAAGAAACTATTAAAACTAGAATACTTGGAGAATGAAATTATCAATTCTAATCTGAAATATACTTTAAGAACATGAAATAAACTCTGCTAAGAATGAGACTGATAGATTCTGAAACAGTAATATGTTGACAAATTATCTATGAAAGACATAATTCAGAAAAACAGTTGAAACAAAGTTAAGGAAGATGGAAGGAAACTAAGAATAATGACAAACTTAATTAAAACTTTATGGAATATGAAGCAGGGTCCTAATTACAGTTAGAAATACTGATTAGAAGCAAGAAATATTATAGTCTAAAGATCCTGAGAAACTGAATTCAAAATAAGCATAAAAAGAATGAAAGTTCGAACGACGATCCGGATGACTGTCCGAATGGAAGAAAAACGAATTAAACTAAAGAAAGAGGCAGTTTTGATGATCTTAATCGTTAGCTGGCGAATGCAGCTGAACCTACAGTGCAAATAAGTCAGTGAGAAGATTGTTGAGAGGCTAAGGTAACATAAAATAACTTATTCTAATCATTATCTAAAGAAAATGAACTATTCCTATTCTATGCTAAGCAAGACTGAGATGAAAGATAGAATTAACCTACCGCTACAGAAAGAGAAACTAATAGAACTAACTCTAATTATAACTAAGTTGGAAACATAAACTAACTAAACAACTATCTAATTTGCAGGAAACTGAAAACAAACTAAAATTACTATGCTTGGTCGACCATTATCAATCCTGGAAACACAAACTAAGTTAACGACACAATATAAATTACAGAGAAGTAAAGGAATGACATATACAAGAAACAAAATTAATTATATAAACTGGAAAATAAACTAGCTAATACAGAAAAGAAAATATAGAAAAAACATAAACAAAACCTCCAGTTGATGAGGGGCCTTCCTAGCAATCAGATATGGAAACTAGATCTACTTAGTTACTAACAGCAGAGCATCGACAAACTGAAACTTCCATTAACTGAGAAAATTACACAGTGCTTGTAGCTTAATTGCCTAAACTCTAGAGACTTGGAGATTCGAAGACTAACTCGTCTCAGTCCCAAAGACAACTATTTATACAATTTTACAATGGGGAGAGCAAGTCGACCCTTTAGTGGTTGACTGCTCTAATAATAGGCAGTCTTTCAGACTGTAAAATAGTTGCTTGTAATCCATGACAACACAGAGGTCACCTGCCTGCTTTCACGGTGTCGACCCTACCCAATGCGAACAGCTGCGTGTTTGTTCCCTTCAAGCGTGGGCAGAATGCATGCTGGCGATCTGGATGGACGGAGGAAAGGGCTGCTGGAGCGTCGACATGGATAGAGCGTGTGCTGGTGGACTGAGCATGGGCGGGCGAGGCTTCTCTAGAATGTTGGCGTGAGCAGGCGTTCATGAAAATCGGAATGCTGGAGTGTTGATGTGGGAAGGCCGTGTGCTGTCGAGCTCAGGAGGCAAGGAGGCGAATCTTCTAGAACGAAGGCTCATCAATCATCACCACCACGTGGCTAACCGAACCCATGAGTCCGTTTCTGTTTTTCGTGGCCAGGAATATGCCAACTGATGATTCTGTAGACTGGACGATGGGCTGAACGCTGCTGGCGTTTTTGGCGTGAAAGAGAGTCTGAATGAAGGTCTGTTTGAAGACCGTAGCCTGTAGAGCAAGAACTAAATGCCACGCATGTCTAGAAATGTCACTTTAAACATTAATAAATCATAATATAGCGAGATTTGGCCAAAATACATATGATAAATGAATATATACATACCTGGTCTGTTTGATGGTCTGAATGGCGGAAAGAATAACTTATTATACAAAAATAATGAAAATGACGCCACTCAGAGTAGATTTGATGATAAAAAATAGTGACAAAATGGACACCAACAGGTTTAAAAAATGAACTCCTCTCATTAGCATCATTGCTCCTCATACCATTTTACACGTGTATTTCCCAAATATAGTTTGTACACTTGCATCGTCCATATTACTTATAGAGAGCAGGTTTCATGCCAAACCTGGGATATATAGGACTCCTGGAAGTGTTCCTGTTCTTCCATATTTCAACTTCAGTTGAACCTTTCCTCGTCTGACTATCTTGGTTACTAACTCGTCTCCAAACAAGGCATCACCACCATCGATCCTCTCATATTCATAAAACCACTATGTGTGTGGTGTCAAATGATATGACGCACCAGAGTCGATCAACCAAAAATCTCAATCTGATTGTGTACTTGTGGAGGCCAAATACACATAGCCTTTCTCCTCTTTCATAGTCTTTCCATTAGTCGATTGATTTTCTTCAGTCGCTTTACATTTCTTGACTTTACCACATCGCCAACAGGTTTTCACCATTGGACCAGGGAATCTTATCTTAGATCTACCCCTCGACTTGGATCTTCTACTGACGATTTTACCTTTTCCTATGTCTCCTAATCAACCTCTAACCGTTAAGGTGTCATGGGTCGATCCTCTAATGTTCTTTCATCTCGTTTCTTCTATCAGTAGAGATGGGACCACATCATTGATTTTCAATGTGGTATTATTGCTTCCAATGGTCACGACCATGTTATCCCATGAGTCTGGAAAATAACACAATAGACTAATGCACTTTTCTTTTTCGATGATTTTAATATCTACATACAACAACCGACTGATCATATAGTGTTGAACGTGTTCAGGTTCTATATGATTGAGTCACCTTATCCCATCCTCAAAAGGTACAAATTATTATGAAGAAACAACTTGTTAACTATAGATTTTTACTGGTACAAGTTCCCCAACTTTTCCCACAACTTCTTTGTAGTGTCTTCTTTTGAGACATTCAACAATATAGAGTATACAAGACAAAGTTGGATGGTACTCCTTTCCTTTTTGTCCATATTTTTCTAGTCTTCCTTTTACATACCCGCTTGTGAGGGCTTTGTAGATTCAGTAACAATCCTCCAAGATACATTTCCAATTGTTTTTTGCATTTTATTCCATCTTCAGTAGTGCACGAAAGCAACTAAATGGATCTATCTTCAATACCAAAACTCTCTCCTTTCAATTTATTTGAATGGAAGGACCAAATGGAGATCTTCATGCACAATAGAGTGTTGATGTATTTGTAACTTCGGAAGATATTCACTTGTATATTACATTTGTGCTTTAATGTATATCCAACAGAGATGTATTATTCCTCTGATTGGAAGTGTCGTCATTTGTATTTGCAAGGGTTGCAAGTTACATTTTAAGTGTCGTCATTTGTATTGATGGGTTATTAGACCACCAGTGAGGGGTCGTCCCTAGTTAGGTCATGTGGTTGGTTTATTAGGCTTCCTTAGGAAGTCGGCCCTGTTAGTTTATTGGTAGGTCAAGTCAATGTATAAATAGAGGGTGTGCCTCTCTCATTCTATTCATTCACTCACTTCTCAAGCTCGCATAGCTAAGCGAGAAAGTGGCACACAAGTGGAGGAGGAGGAGTATCTGCTAGAGACATCTCTTTGGGTTTGATCATTGTGATCTTGGTTTGTGGCTTATTCTATCTCTGAGGAAGTTGTGGGGTTTTTCACCTTCTTGGTTTTCCCCGAGGAAACTCTGTGTCTATTGTCTCTTGTTTTTTATGATTGATATGCTGCACATGTTATTCTCTTAGTGATCCTAGATAATATTGAATGAAATTATTGAAAATTTAACATAGAGGTCTCTATAGAGTGCTCACAGGAATTGAATTCGAACCAAATGGTGCATCAGATAAATCCAAGTACTCGAATAAGCTTGATGAAGCGTATGGATTGTTTTGTCTTAGCATCTCTAAGGATCTAATCTTTCATATATTCGGTATGAAAACTCCCAAGGAGGTTTGGACAAAGCTTGAATATTTATTTGGGTAGAAATATGATTTGAGAGGGAATCAATTAGAGAATGAGATGATCTCTCTTAGCCCCAATAGCTTCAAATCCATCACAAAATGCTTCACTAAATTCAAGAATTTGGTTGTGCATCTAAAGATGTGTGGTATTTAAAAGAAGGATGAGCATATAATTCTCTATATTCTGTCAAAATTGGGACTAGACTATTCTGTATTCATATCCACCTTCCAAACAACAAAATTATCCATCCCAAATTGGAAAATTCTCACTCTAGATGCATTCAACCCGTCTCTCACAAAGGAGCAGGACAAATTGGTGTAGATGGGAGTCATAAAACCATCTACGGATCAAGATCTTGCTGTTGTAGAAGGAAAGAATGCTAATGGTCAAGGAAAGAAGAAAGAAAAGGAGAAGAAATAGTATGAGTAAAAGCAGAAGAAGTCTCCTTAATAGTTAGAGGGAACTTTGAATTCCAAGAGAGGCAAGCAAAATCAAAAGGATAATACCAAATGTCCATACTACAACAGAGGTTTCCATCTTGAAAGTGCTTGCATGAAGAATACAATTGATCTTATGGCTCAACTTTTGGAGAAGAACAACCTTCCAGTACTTGTAGGTGCCAGGATGAAAGAAGTTGATTGTAAATCAGAAGATAAGGAGAGATGTCATGCACTCATGGCTGTCACTTTGAATGCATCTTACTTCATCATAAATTCAGGAGGCTCCAGACACATGTTTGCATCCAGAGATCTCTTCTTAGAATTCAAAGCTACTATTGGGCCTTCCATCCTAATGGGAGATGATTTAGAATTTCATTCAAAAGGAATTGGAAGGATCAATCTTGATCATGGATACTTCAATGATGTGCTCTATGTTCCTACCTTGGTGACCAATCTTCTTTCATTATATCAAATGACACATACATGAGTTTCAAAGAAAGTAATTTTTACTCCGAATGTTGTTGAGATAAAAGAGATCTCTTCTGGAAAAATCATTGCGCAAGGGATTGCAGATCATCATTCCAAGATTTATCAGTTCTCTCATTTCATGCCTTATTCAACTCAAAGTGCACTTCTTACCCATGCTAGTGAAGTTAGCAGGATTTGGCATGAGAGGTTTGGGCACCTCAAATACAAATATTTTCAAGAAATACACAATAAAAACATGGTTGAAGGCCTCCCAAACATTAGATTTGCTAAAGGTACTTGTCAAGGTTTCTATATTGGTAGGCATCCAGAGCACAAGTTTGAACAAGTAAAGGAAAAGAGAGCCTCATCACCTCTCAAGTTGATTCATCGTGACATATCATGACCTATTCCTCACCTATCTGTGAATAATGCTAGATACATCTTAGCATTCCTAGATGACTACTCGAGATTCAGTTGGGTCTATTTTCTAAAGTTGAAATCAGAAGTCTTTGAATATTTCAAAAAAATTTAAGCTGCTGTAGAAAATTTCACTGACAAGAAGATCAAGGTCCTTTGTACTGACAATGGAGGAGAGTATTAAAGAATTAGTTTCATATATTTTGTGTAGATGAAGGTATTGAAATGAAACACACTATTCCATTCGAATATTGGATGGGATACAATCCAGATGTGTATCATCTCAGAGTCTTTGCTTCAAAATCTTGGGAAAGGATTCCTTCAGAGAAGAGGAGAGCCTTAGATCCTCAAAGCAAAGAGTGCATATTGGTTGGTTATGCACATAATGCAAAAGCTTATAAACTGTTGGATCTATCTACCATGCAAACCTTCCTTGAAAGAAGTATCCAGTTTGAATAATGGCCATTGCATGATGTCCACCACATTGAAGCAAAAATCTTACCAACTACTCCGCCACAATATGATGAACATGATAGCGAATCATATGCCCATGAAATTTCAGAATATGATTCAGAATGTGAAGATGAGCAGATTCTAGATACAAATCCAAAAGATCCAGTAGATCCTATAGATCCAACACCATTTCCAAGATGGGATGCAAAGATCATAGAAGTTGTTGGTGAGCTTGTTGGCAATCCACAAGATCCAAGAAGAACAAGATATCAATATCAAAGTGCATGCTTTGCACTCTCTCATATAGATCCCTTTCTTCCTGATAGATTCTTTATGATGGTTGGATCAGATCCAAAAACCTTCTTTGAGGCCTCACAAGATCCAAGATGGATAAAAACTATGGATGAAGAGTACCAATCTCTTTAGAAAAATGAGACTTGGGAGCTTGTTTCTCTCCCTCCTTGAAGGAAGCTTGTTCAATGTAAGTGGGTATACATAACAAATATGGGATTAGATGGAGCAACATGCAAGTACAAGATTCGCTTGGTTTCTAAAGGATTCTCTCAGGTTCAAGGGATTGACTATACAGAGACCTTCGCTCCAGTTGCAAAGATGGACTCCATCCGTCTTGTTTTGGCTCTAGCTACATCCAAGCACTCGGAGGTGCATCACATGGATGTGAAGAACGAATTTATTCATGGATATCTAGAGGAGGATATCTACATGAAGCAACCCGAAGGATACATTGAGGATCCTTCATTAGTGTGCAGATTAAGGAAGTCTTTATATGTGCTCAAGCAGGCTCCCCGAGCATGGTATGCAAATATGGAATCCTTTCTACTGTCACAATATTTTCAGAGATGTAAGTCAGATTCAAATGTCTACATGAAGAATGATGGTAACTCCCTTATCCTTATTGTTCTCTATGTTGATGATTTACTAATTACAAGGAGTCTATCTTCATGCATTAGATCTATCAAATCAAACTTGCACAATGCCTTCTCAATGTCATATTTGGGATTGCTAGAGAAGTTTCTTGGTCTTGAAGTCTCTCAGAGTGATTCGGGAATCAAGATTGCACATTCCAAGTATGCATCAGATCTACTTGACATGTTTGACATAAAAAAATTCAAACTAGTAGCATTTCCTTTTCTTTCAGGTGTTAGTCTCGAAGATGGTTCTTCTTCACCATTGGTAGATAGTACCTTGTATAGGAAACTGATCGGGAGTCTTTTGTTTCTTACACATACTCGCCCTGATCTATCCTATGTAGTGAGTGTTGTCTCTATATACATGAAAGAGCCTCATGAGCTTCACTGGAAGGCAACTAAAAGGATCTCGCACTATGTGCAAGGGATGAAGACCTATGGTATTCACTATGCAGCTGGGTCTCCATTGAACCTTGTTGGGTACATAGATTCAGATTGGGATGGAGACAGCTCAGATCAGAAGTGTACATTAGGGTATGTTTTCATGTTTGGATTTGGTCCTATATGTTGTTCAAGCAAAAAAGAAGAAGCTCTTTCTCTTACATCAGCTGAAGCCGAGTACAAAGGTGTAGTGAATGCATCCACATAGTGCATCTGGTTGCAGGGCATCCTATCAGAATTTGGTATTCGATACAGTACTCCACTAGTCATATTCTGTGACAATCAGAGTGCTATTAGGATTTACACAGATTCGGTTCAGAGACAGAGGACCAAACACATTGAGATACACATGCACTATATCCTAGGATTGGTGCATGATCATACCATCACACTTCTTTACTGCCCTTCGGAAGAGCAGATTGCATATATTTTCACCAAAACTTTTTCAGTGAAAACGTTCACTCATCTCCGATCCCTTCTTGGGGTGAGTGATACTTTGGTTGATTATATTATTTACATTCTATTTTGAGGGGGGGTTTTGTTCCCACTAGGGTTTCCCTCTTTCCTCAGTTATTTTATATTGTTGTACGAGGTGACCATTGGTCTTAGTAACCAGGGCCCTATTTTTCATTTATTTCCTTATCTTTTTCCTCATATTCAGGCTTAAGGGGGGGTGTTGGAACATTCTAACCATCTCAATATTGTTTTTTCATGCATGCATGCAATGCATTCATCTTGCATGCATTCCATGCAGTGGTAGTTGAGTCTCCTAGCACCTAGTCCTTGTTTTTTGCCCCCTAGTACTTCATTTTGGTCATCATTCACCTCCTTATCCACATCACTGAAGTGTAAATGCACTCTCATGCATGATTTTAGGAGTCTGTACAGTCATTTCGATGATCAAAGGTGACTTATCCCCATGATTTCCTAGTTAAATAGTTTTTACACCAAGTTTCACTGCTTCTGAGTGTAGGAGCGCCCTTTTTGACCACTGTCAATCAGTTACGCGCCTTCTTAGAGTCTCCACCCGTAATTTATAGCCCCAATGACTCAGTCATTCACCATTCCACCTCATTTGACTATTCATTGAGCATTAGTGGCCACTAGACCTCATCGGGTGATGGTTCCAATGCAAACTAAGACCAGACTTGAGGTGAATTTGAATCCTACTAGAGGATATTGAATTCTCTCCATTGTAACTTCTTTTGTTTACCATCTTATTGATGTATGATAGAGTGATAACAATTTTTCATCTGAGTTTCAATTTCATAAGTGAATTATGAATCTTTTCTCTATAATTTTTTTTTGTGAATGCTTTGTGAAATAAGTGAGGTTTGTTTAGCTTTGTGATTATATCCTGTGGAATTTCATAGTTATGCTTAAAGAAGAATATAATTAGACATAAGCTCTATTGGTTGTGGAGCCTGATCTTCCAATCTCATTGATGATGATTCAGTCGTGTTTGTACCCCAGTTTGGTTATGATCCCGGCAACAATCCCCAAGGGGTCCGCGGGATGCGGGGGCCAGTGGGTCCCCGAGAAAGGGGGTTCGAGGGCAACGCCCCCGAGTTACGGGGGTTCGAAAAAAAAATTTGCGGTTGTTTTCACCAACAGTTTACGGGCCCATGGTTTTGCATATCCCGTGGTATTTTCCCATTGTATTTCCCCTATAAAAGAAAGACATTGTAATACGATTAGGGTTGATATATTAGGTATTATGCATTGTAAAGATCTCTGAGATCGTGAAGAGAGACTGTGAGAGAGTGTGAAGAGGAAGTGCAGCGGATGTGCTGCAGGTTGTATCCCTTCACTTTGCTGGACAGTATAATAATAAGGACTAGCAATTTCAGTGTGGACGTAGCCCATCTTGGGTGAACCACAATATATTGGTGTCTCTCTTGTAATGCATATGTGTGATTATATTTGCATTTTTGTTTATTTTTATTGCTCTACGATCATGTTTTTCTAACAATTGGTATCATAGACAAAGGTCTATTTGGCAGATAAACCCGCAGGAAACTAGGGTTTCTGAGTAATGACGGAAGAAGGAAAGTTTAAGGTCGAGAAGTTTAATGGCCAAAACTATCAGTTATGGAAGATGCAAATGGAGGACTATCT
This sequence comes from Larix kaempferi, assembly GCA_027924585.1. Taxonomy (NCBI): domain Eukaryota; kingdom Viridiplantae; phylum Streptophyta; class Pinopsida; order Pinales; family Pinaceae; genus Larix; species Larix kaempferi. Next base: position 18,738,062 of record BSBM01001646.1, read on the forward strand.
GTACTAGAAGGATCTATTCCTACCATTGGGAGGAAGAGAAAAGAAGTCAGCGACTATGAAGGACGAAGAATGGGAGGTTCTTGACATAAAGGCATTGGGGACAATACGGTTGTCCCTGGATTCATCGGTGGCTTTCAATATATCAAAAGAAAAGACAACAGAGGGTTTTATGAGCGCATTGGGTAGGCTGTATGAAAAACCCTCAGCCTCCAACAACGTATTTCTAATGAAGCGTTTATTTAATATGAAGATGTCTGAAGGTGGATCCGTTGTTGATCATTTAAATGAATTTAATACGGTTACAAATCAACTAAGTTCTGTAAGTGTGAACTTTGATGATGAGGTTAGGGCTCTTCTAGTCTTGTGTTCATTGCCAGAAAGCTGGAATAGCTTGGTCATGGCTGTAAGTAACTCTGTCTCTGGTTCAAACAGCTTGATATTTGATGATGTTGTTAGTGTTATTCTTAGCAAGAAAATGTGAAGAAAAAGCACAGGTGAGACATCAGGTAATGCATTGACCATGGAGAGCAAGGGAAGACAAAAGGAGAGAGGAAAGAGCCAAGGTAATTGTGGCAAGACTAAAACTGGCAAATCCAAGTCTAGACTGGGAAAAATAGAGTGTTGGAACTGTGGAAATAAAGGACATCTGAAGAAAGACTGCAGATCTCTAAAGAAGAAAGGAGATGGACAGAAGGAAGCTACCCAGGAAGCAAATGTAGCAGGTGATGTGTTACAAGATGCTTTGATTCTTGCATTAGATAATACTAGTGATTATTGGGTAGTATATTCAGGGGCTTCATGTCATGCTACACCCCATAGGAAATATTTTCATGATTATGTTCCAGGCGATTTTGGACATGTTTTATTGGGTGATGATGAGCCATGTAAAATTGTTGGAATGAGTAAGGTATGGATAAAATTTAAGAATGGAACTGATTGGCTGCTGAAAGATGTAAGGCATATTCTTGCTATGAAAAGAAATATGATCTCAACAGGCCAGTTGGGAGATGGCGGTTGTCTATCTACGTTTGGAGAAACGTGGTGGAAGATCACTAAAGGATCAATGGTGATAGAAAAAGGAGACAGAGTAGGTACGTTGTATTTATGTCCTCACAATACTGACCATTCTATCTCTTTACCTTCCACATGAATATATACAACATTGTGGCATCATAGGCTTGGACACATGAGTGAGAAGGGGATGCAGATTCTCCACTCAAGGAAGTTGCTGCCAGATTTGAAGCAGGTAAGTTTGGAATTTTGTGAGAACTGTGTTTATGGAAAACATAAGAGAGTCAAATTTCTCAGGGTTGGGAAACAAAAGAAGAATGAAAAGTTAGAGCTTGTGCATATAGATGTATGGGGACCAACTCAGGTACAATCCCTTGGTGGATCTCATTATTATGTTACATTTATTGATGATGCAACTAGGAAAACTTGGGTTTATTGCATTAGACATAAATCTAATGTGTTTGCTACTTTTAAGAAGTGGAAAGCTTTGGTTGAGAATGAGACAGGAAAAAGGTTGAAGTGTCTCATATCTAATAATGGAGGTGAGTACTGCGGCAAGGAGTTTGATAGTTACTATTCATACCATGGGATTCGTAGAGAGAAGACAGTACCAAGAACACCACAAGAAAATGGTGTGTCAGAAAGGATGAATAGAACGATCATGGAGCATGCAAGGTGTATGAGATTGCATGTAGGGCTGCCCTTACAGTTTTGGGCGGATGTTGTAAATACTGTTGTTTATTTAATAAACAGAGGGCCTTCAAGTGCTTTGGATGGTGGTATTCCAGAGGAGGCATGGACAGGTAAAAAGGTAAACTACTCATTTCTGAGAACTTTTGGTTGTGAAGCATTTGTCCATATTGATAAAGAAAATAGAACAAAGCTTGAAGCTAAATCCAAGAAATGTGCCTTTATTGGAAATGTACTTATGAAGAGTCTTGCTATGTTTTGGTATTGAAATGGTGCAATAAATGACACCATCTATACTAAAACATAAACACCATTCCAAATTTTGAGTTCAGATTTGGAAAATTTAAAATGTTGAAACATGTGACTGAGGGTGTGTTAATTGACATGGGAATATTATGAATATCCACTGGCCGTAATGATGCGTGCTATATATTTTTTCTACAAGAAAAATAAAATTTATATTTGATATTTTGAGCTTGAAATCAAAATATACATTAGTTTAGCTTCTCATCCCATGACCAAATTTTAGAACTAGTTTTTAACCTATCAGAGTCTACTTATTACAATCATCCTTTAAAAAAGATTAATCCCAAGTTTTCTTCATTAATACCTTCAAAATATCAACATAAAATGAAAAAAATCCATAAATACAATCCTATAGAAACATGTTTCTCTAAGGACTGGCATTTTCTTGGTTCCAGTTAAGATCAAAAGAGAGAGAGAAGATTTAGAGGATAAATAATCCTCCTATATTTTTCAATGATCAAAGTTTCTTCCTACAATGAAAGGGATGACTAAGAGAGATAGTTTTGTTTTGAGTAAAGATGCTTGTTATATATGTACTCCATGATGAGTTTACAATTATTTTGATACATATGAAGTAGGACTAGTGTGTGCAGAATTTTTTGTGATTACCACGAGAAAATTCCAGTGATGCCTATAGTTTCATGATTTAGTGGGCATGATAGGAATCCTCATTATCATTAATTTCCATTAAGAAGTTGTAGGGTATGTGGCAGTGAATTAATTCAACCCTATAAATGTGTTAATATTGTGTTAAGGTTGCTAGACTAATCATTTAAGCTAAGGATGAAGGTGAGGGATTTAAACCATGGATTGTACCCCTTGAATGTAGGATTTTCCCACAAAAAATATTGCTCCTTATCTCATTCACATGATGGCCTAATGGCTACCTAGTAATAATTCAATAAGCCAATTTTTATCCTTATTTTATTTAAGATGACAAACAAGTGTTTGACATAATTCCATAACTGACTAAAACACCTTCCATGCATGATTTAACCAGTCAACTTAGAGTCTAGGGAGACGAAATCCAAGCAATTTTCTTTGACTCTTCAATAAATCGTTGCACGATTATTTGTATCTTTCTTGGCCTTATTTGGAGCAAGTGTGTGCTTCTAAAGAGGGTGACAGGGCATGAAATTATAATTTACAAATTTACTATATCTATACTAAGAGTAGAAATATAAAGGGGTATTAAAAATGGTTTGACAAAAATGGATACCTACAATATCTAGTGAAAATAAGGGTTTTCTTAATTGGAAAAGAGTATGGGGGGGGGGTCAACAATACAATTTTGGGAGGGATTTTCCAATATATGTTGAAGTTAGGGATATTCTTTAATATATTATGAACACACATGCTATGTGATAGGTCCATTGAGTGACTCCCTTGAGGTTGAGAGATGAATTTGAGAGAGGGTCTGCTTGAGCAATGAATTCTTTAAAGATATGCGAGAAGGATATAAAATCAAAACTTGATTTTACCTACTTTACTCTATGAATTATGGGGCCTATAGCTAGATTTGTAATCTGTCACTTATCATTACACCAAACCATTATCATATTTAAGTCCTCCATCACTTGAAAATATTCTACACCGTGACTTGCAACAAATTTTATTAGAAACCATAGTGTGAAGATTTCATCTATGTTATTAGTTCCATTCTCAACACCATATTTCAGAGAGAAAGAATGAATATTATTTATAAAAGGTACAAACCCAATGCTACACATGCTTGGTGTTCCTTGACTCATAACATTAAACAAAACCCATGCTTTTTAGTAATCGATGGTTGGTTCCTTCAGTATCCTTGTTGCCTTCAATTTGTTATCCTTCCACCCTTATTTGTAAGAGGGTATAATTTTATGGGATACTAGACCAAGAATCATGTTAATTCCTTGAAAAATCATCTTATTTATATAGATCCATAATCCCCATTGGGCATAACAATGCAAAGAAAGCTCTATGGTTCAAGACAATTGGATCTAACATCCAATATTCAAAGCCTATCAAGGTAACATTTTTCCGCAAGTTAGAGACAATCACCATCTAAAGTACTTCCTACCATGTTGATAAGGAGAGGGGAAAGTAACAAAAATATTATCAATAGGTTCGCCTTCTACCTTGCAAAGGATACAATGATTTAGGTCATTACGACCTCTTTTTTGACCACTGCCCCATGTGAGAACATTGTTGGATAGTGCAAGCCAGGATTTGTTTAAAAACTTTTAGAGGATAGGATAGCTTCCAAATTGACCCCCACATCTAAATTCTATCCCTAGATAAATATTGCATGGTCAATGCTTCATATCCCAATTTTGCAGTAATATTAACTGTAGATTTTTTCTCGATCCATTTGAGATCATCATCATGATATTGAAGGAGAACTAGTGCATTATGATATAACAAAAAAATATAATTTGTCATTTAGGTGCTAAGTTTCCTTGTAGATTCAAAGTATCAATTATCTTCTAGATTTGAAATCAGTCCCCTCGGGTCCCTTGTATAGAAACATCTGCTAACCTTGACAACCCTTGGGCTTGAAGTTCCTCTTTCAACTCTCCTGACAATCTAAATTTACAAGTGCATCCAACACAAGGGTCTTCCCTCTAATATGATCCTATCTCCTCTTCCAAATTTCCATGCAATCCACTTACCTATATTTGTAAAATCTCTAACCAAATCCTTCCATACAATAGAAGCTCCCTTGATGATTTTTTTTGTCTAATATTATCCATTCTTCTAGTGGTATGTCTTTGAAGTATTTTTATGTCATGACTTTTCCAAATGGGCCTTCATTGAAAAAAATCCTCCAAAAAATTTTAGCAGCCAATGCTAAAAATATATTGACCTTGCTAATTTTGACCATTTGACTAGTGGTATACCTCTTGTAGGATTCCACCCCGTCCAAAGAAAGCTGAAGTATTTATTCTTGATCTTGTCTAGGATTCCTTTCGAGATATGAGAAATAAATAACCAATCAATAGTATACGTTATGTAACTAAATTTACCATAATCAATGTTCCTCCACATGATAACCATCTATGACACCAACAAATGATCCTAGCCTTAATTTTATTGTAAATACATAACCAATCAACATACATGTAGTGATTTGGATTCAAATTAAACCCAAAATAATTCACTCCTTAGTCAATAGCTCCCGAAGAAGGGAGAGGACATATAAAATTTGACTTTTCAACTTTGGTCCTAGACCACTGTAAAGCATGCAAGATTTAGTTGAGTTTACCTCCTTTCCAGTTGCACTACAACATATTCTCAATATATCTTTGTACTCTAATTCTTGAATCGATCCATGACAAAAGAGCATGGTATTATCTACAAACAAAAGGTGGGAGAGAGACATAATGCCTTCCACTCCGAGACCTTTGATATAACCCTCCATTTTAGCTTCGGTAAAACCTACTCAACCCTTCAACAACCATAATAAATGGATGAGAGATTTGTTGAAGGAATGAGGGTTTGAGATTTTTAGTAGCAACGACATACAAATTCATCAAAATATCTTAGCCTAGCTCCTCAAATGGTGGTATGGGTTTAAGCAACAATGATTTGAATCAATATGGATTTGGTAACAATGGTTGGATATTATAATCAAAACCTCATTGCAAGGCCGAAGAAATTAATATAAATGAAGAGATTGCTAAAATGAAAGGCATTATGGGGTATCTAAGAGTAGAGGAGAGAAAATCATAGAGGGAATAACAAAAAACCAAAAATCAAGCTTTGTCTCTAAATCCAACTATTTTTTATTCTCTCTAGTTATTTAGTAAGGCAACCTATATTACTAACAATTATATCCCATCAAACAACAACTTAGAGAACTTTTCCTGCAACATGTCTAGGATTCCTGCTTAGTCATCTTTTGAATTTTTCACCTAGTTGTTAAGGTTTTCTACAGTATATTGAAACATTTGATGACCAAGTCATTATTCTCCTTCCAACATACCTTCATCCCACCCTTACCATAGCTCAATCAACTTCTCTTTTTAGTTAATAATCCTATTTCTCAGTATGGATCTGGATAGTAATGGATTTGGATAGTAAAGTGACATGACTCACTGACTGCTTCTTAGGTTTAATCGGGCTCTATGCATGTGATAACTAAACTCTATTTTATCTATGGTTCCAAGATACATTCATAGAGCCTTATTCTACAATTTTTTTTCACCAAGCACAAAATTGATCATTTGATAAATGTTGGATAGATCTTAGGCCCTTCTTTCTTATCTAGGGCATAAAATTACTCTGATATGGATTTTCAATGAAGAGTACATAAGTGTCATGATATAGAATTTTCTTGAGCCACTTGTCACCATTGCAATATATTGTAACTTTTTAAGCTACACAACATAGCTTACACTTAAATCCATAGGTTATATTACTTCACTTTAAACGTTCTAAGGTTATATTACTTCACTTTATAGGTTCTATAAAATATATTAATGGTTAGGATTTTAAAAATTCTTAATTTGAGTATTTTTTTAAAGATGATGAACACAACGAGATGAGGTGTGTCAAGTCTAAATTAGCAAGTTGATTCATGGGTAGGCAATATGAAAGGAGCCAACTTCCTTCCCCTCACTAGGATTCAGGGTTCTTGGTTTTGTTTGATTCATTACTTTGATACAAAATGAGTTGTAATACTTTTTTCTCAAGAATTTGAGGTTATTTTGTCCAAATATAAGTTGCACAATGAGACGAGCTTGCAAAACTGAGTAAAAATTAAATAAAATGAGATAAAGATAATTGACAATATAGATGCAATAATAAAACAATGAATGATGTGGTAAAAAGACAAATAGATGGTCAAATAAGGGGAGTTTTTGTTCATGGTTCCTTTTGGAGGTGAGTCAAATCGATATTAGCAATTTTATCAATGCAAAATCAAGATGAGAGGACCCAAATTAATTTCCATTTGAACCCTCTTGGAAATTGGGCTTTCCAAGATAAGTAGTGTGACAAGGTGAGCCAACTTCATTTCCCTCACACGATTTTTGGGTTTACCTTTTTGCTTGGGTCGTTTGACTTGGATGAACGACGTTCCATACTTTTTGTCTCAAGAATTCAAGGTTTCTAAGATAGGTTGCATAATGATACTATACTGTTGATACGTGCAAAGGAAAAACAAAACAAGATGAATCAAAATGAAAATGCAGATGCCACATAAAAGTAACAAAGCTTTTGGTATAGATATAAGTAGATGGTCAAATAAGAAGAGATTTTGTTCATTAGTTATTTTTTGGAGGTATGTTAAGCTGGTATTAGCAAGAGATACTTTGGAGGTAAGTCAAGTACATATTAGCAAGACAATACATGCATAAGAAAGACGAGAGGACCCAACTTTGTTTATGTCTAAACCTGCTCAAAAATTTAGGGTTTCCAAGATAAGTAGCATGATGATATGAGCCAAATTCCTTTCCCTCACATGAATTTGGGTCTTCCTTTAATTTTGCTTGGGTTATTTGGCTTGGAAAAGATGACCTATCATACTTTCCCTCTCATAGATATGGTTTTTTCAAGATAAATTGCACAAGGAGATGAGGTTGTGGAGATGAGTAAGGCCAAACAAAATTAGAGAAGCAAAACAATAATGTGGAGATAACAAAAAACAATGAAACTTTTGGTAGAAATCTAACTAAATGGTCAAATAAGGAGTGTTATGGGTCATGTGTCTACTTTTTTTAAGGTGTGCCAATGCCATATTAGAAATCTAATCTGTGCACAAGAAATCTGATAGGACCCAACTTCATTCCCATCTAAACCCTCTTAGAACTTTAGGGTTTCCAAGATAAGTAGTCCGACGAGACAAGTCAAATTCCATTCCCTTGCATGAATTTGGGGTTTCCAGTTTTTCTTGGATCATTATTGTTTCTATTGTTTTCACACCAACACGTGCCAAAAGGCACCTACTCAGGATTATGGAACCCAAAGTAAGTTCGGTAGAGGTAATAAATTAAACCAAACAATAGGAAAATAAATCTAAGTTGAATATGCATGTAAACAATAAATAAAGTTAACTAACATCCCTTCAACACACAATGAGTATATTAAAGAATGATTTTTGTATTATATGTGGCGAGCTATACATGGACGAAAGGAATACCTGGGACAAAGGGCCCTTGCATCCTGCCAAAATGTTGTGATCTTGGTCTCCATGCAACTCAAATGTTCTCCAACTCCACGTCACAAGGTGCCAAAACTCAACATAGGGAGATATGGTATCAATGGATATTTTGGAAGAGTGAGGGTGTATGTAATGTATGGAGAAAGGTGAGAAAATGGTTCTCAAATGGGATGAAATGGGTCTAAAGGTCTAAAGGTCTAAAAGTGTAATATGAGGGACCTTCATGTTCATTATATATGCACATGTATAAGTTAGGGAGGATAAGTATCCAACTAGATAAATTGTTTCTAGTGATTGATGGTTTCTGATGATTGATGGTATTGGACCATAGTATTTTATTATTTTTTGGAGAATTTTCCTTTTTTGGAGATCCTTATCATTTTATTATGTTTTTTAGAATGTTCCAACTTTCTTATTGTTACGGAGAAAACTTCCTATGGCTTGGGGCAGACCACAACAAACAGCTGACTACCAGAAAATGACTCAATTCCCAATGCAATGCTATATAAATGACAATGCTAAGATAATGGAGAAAAGACCAACCTTTAACCGAATGTTCAATGTATATCCCCATTGAGATTTCAACTTCTACACTTGGACCTGCAGATTAGCCTCAACAACAAGTACAAGCAAGTGCATATAATATGTGAAAGACATTAGCATAATCAATAGCATGATCCATGATATTATAGGCAAATATAACCCAATGTAATTTAACAATATTCACAACATCAATTGGACGAGAAAATGAGTATTTTCATTAATGAATAACAAGAAGTACAATATACGACCTCTTGCTGGAAACCAATCTGAACCAAGAACTGGGTCTCTCCACTTGTGCCTCCACCACTTCAATCCTCCATGTAATGGCAAACTCAAACTATGATAAGAGTTTGGTAGGTGAACATAAGGAGTTCACAACAACAAGGATCAATGTGTGTAGACTCAAGTCACGGCAAAAATCCACTAGAGTTATCTTGCTCTCTCTTTCTCCCCCCTTCCATATGCCATAAGAGCTCAATATATAGCCTTCCAAAGGTAAGTGAAAGGACATATCGAGGCGTTTCGAAGAAAATGGAGGGCCAAAGGTCACCCTAAGACCGCTTTTTGGGAGTAAAAAGTAATTTTCTAATTATTTTTACCATTTTACTTGGCACTCGCGGGCTATGGTAGAACAGCTCGCGTGTACGCTGGCTAAAGTGGAACAGCTCGTGTGTACGCTGGCTAAAGTGGAACAGCTAGCGTACAGGAAGAAAAATAGGGAAAAGGTGTTTTTGAAGGACATAAAGTGCATCTGAGTCAATGAAATGGATCCTGAAGGCCAAAGAGTGTTAATGCTCACAAGGTGGAAAATTACGTTGTAACATATGCCCCCTAATGTGTGAGGTCAGAGAATGGTGCTACGATGGCCGAAATACATTATAAATCTCAGAAGTGGAGTGATGGAGACACAACTGGAGAGAGTAGCTCACTCGTCATAATACAATAGTATCCCTGAGTACATGTCGGTATAGTACAACAATATGATACAATGGCCATGAATAGGTAGTACATCATGAATATATGTCATAGGTGATCATAGCCATAACCATCTACAGTAAGATATGGTCTCCTGCTGAAAAGGAAACAATTGGTGCAATACTGGAGGTACAAACTATTGATGTCTGAGAGATGATATCTCAGATGTAAAGTCACGATCATAAGTAGCATATTGAATGCCACTATCGCCTGGGGTATTCTACACAAATCATCTACAGTGAAAGTCCCATCAAGTGAATAAAGGTGTTGAGGTTGAACCTGATGTGACATCGTCTGATTACCGGTTAATGATGTATACCATTAACAGACGCGAGATAACCCACCAATAATGAAAATGGGCATCAAGGCACAGAGTACAATCATCAAAGTGCGAATAGATGTGTTGAATTCGAACACTAAGATGAATCCATCGATCAGGGGACATTGATATATTCCCAAAACTGTCGATGTCGAGAGAACCAACCACTAATGACTGCAAGCCTCAAGGTACTCAACCAAACTCTAAGTCTCAAATTCTGGAATAAATGGGTTGATGTCGACCGAACGAAACTCGCTAGAAGGAGGGCATTAAGGAATCCCCCATCAACCAGCATGAGGTAACAGCTATGCTGAAATATTTGGAAGAACTCAGGTGGAACGGACTGACTCAATAAGGATGGTCGACATGCAATAGTCAAGAGAACTGAGGAGTGGCCGACTCTGGTTTCAGGACTTCCTTTGAACAAGAGCATGAGCAGATGGATAGACTCAGGCAGCATAGACTCGATATAGACTGTGCGATGCAGGAGGCATCAACAAAAAGGGCTCCATAGTGACTGGAAGCTTAACCAATCGGTGGAGTAACACTGAGAAATGAGTACAGCTCCTAAGGTCCTACTATAGTCCCGACTCATAATGTATGGAGTGGAATGAATGCTCTATTCAAAGGCGACACAACAGCTGCCAACAATAAGAAGTAAATATTCTCCCGTTCGACTTTTTGGAATATTTGATTTTTTTTTGTCTTTTTCATATTTGAAAAGCTTGAAAAAGAATGAAATTGTTTATAGTACAACAATTGAGGGAACGAGTGTCAAATAGCGAGCAGACTAGTCCCAAGCAATGGAACATACCTATGATCAATGCAAGGAAGCATGTGCAGGATGTGGACACTCGGGGGGGTGTTCCCTCAGGATCAAAAGGTCATCAAATTTTGAAAGGCAAATGTAAGCTTTGCAGGTCTCGACAGGGAAAGTGTTCAGGAACCAAGCTAATAATTGAGTAAGTGGGATCCGGCACAAGGCTCAAGCGGCAAGCAGGATGATGCAATGCAATCACAACTTGATACAAAATGGGGGGAGTCCTTATGGGAGATGTCCAGAATAAGACAAAGTAGAGTATGAGTTTTTATCGCAAAGTCATGGCGTAACTACGAAGGACTCCCAATCTTAAGGACAAACAACGGCATGGGCACCATAATGTAAAGGGGTTTCTAACTAGGGTACCCATGTTCGGAAAGGCCCTACCGCCACATAATGGCACTTCTATAACAGTGTGAAGGTTCCGTGTCGGTTAAGAAGCGGGGGTTGCACCTAAGGTTTATGAAAATGGTCAAAAGGTCAAATGCATAATGCATGTGAAAATGACATCTAGCTTATATGCCAGTTGTGAAATATACCTGTCGTAGGCACGAAACGATAAAAAACAACTCTCGTCGAAGAAACCTGGTAAAAAATGCTACTCCAAGACATTACATTAGTCCAAAACAGCTTAAAACGGCAAAAACTATAGACAAGTGGGTTTCCAAAACTATAAATAGTAATAAAAATTTACAATTTACAATTCATTTTCACTTTTTACCCAATTTGGATTTTTTGGTTAGTTTTCACCTTGGATTTCAGTTGCTGATTCTAGGAGCTACGGGCATCCGTTCGTCGAGCCGTCTGGAGTAGGTAAGATATCTCATCCTCCTCTTTCATTTAATAGTTTTTATTTCAATTTTCAGTGGTTAAAAGTTTTTAATGGGAAATCCCTATTTGGTTACGGCATTACCCATGGGCTACAAGCATACAGGTCGTGGGTAGGGCATGGTACCCGCGGTCAACGCATGCGTTGACAGTGGGTACCCGCCTCTGTGAGATAATTATCCCGTGGGTACGACCGTAAGGTTGGTTTTTTTAAATGAAAAAGACTAAACTGTTGGTTTATCTTCCTCCAGGATGGTTCTAGAATGGAGAGAAAGGGAGAATGACCTTGTGGATGAGGCTGTCCGCAATGATTTTCCTGCACAACAAGCATTACCAGCATGTGGGATTTTCAAATTTTGGAACATAGGGGGTTTGAGGGCCCAAAACCTATTGCTCCGTCGCTTGATAGACTACTGGGACATAGATGCACAAAAATTCAACTTGGACGGTGAAATACTCTCTTTGGAGGTAGATGACATTTACTTTATTACTGGATTATCCCATCGAGGTGAAGTGGCAAGTCTTCGATCTCGTACTATGGGTGGTGGGATCACCATTCCCGACTACATAGAGAGGTATTGTCTTCCAAACACTCGGAAGGTGGGGAGTCAGGTGCCCATTGGATCCATAGTTAGTCTGAGAATGAAGATTATAGTGGCTACCCTTGTCAAGATTACAGGTTCGGCATCTCTACACCAGGCTTCTAGGTCAGTGATGTTCTACGCCTCACAGTGTATGCGGCCCATGGTATATGAATGGTGCACAATGTGACTGGGGTCCATGAAGACCCAGTTAATAGAGTGCAAGCGTGGAGAGGCAAAAAAATTTGGATACTGCAGTATACTATGCAGCTTCTTCTTTGAGAGGGTTTCAGGGCTCAGTGCGAGGGTTGAAGTCCCTCCTCATAGTCTCCGTGACCCAGCCCTGACCCGGTGGGAAGAGGTCTTGACACGACAGGGTGATGGCCGACAGGCATCACCGTACTCAATTGAGTTCTTCCACTGGTGGGATCGACGGGTCATATCCATTGACGACTACACCTATGCAGGGATAGACTTCCGTGGTGATCGCGACATGTCGCTTCCTCCAGGGGCAGCGTTTGGATACATCAGTAAGTGACTCTTTTTGCTCGCAGATCACCTATTAACATTCTACTGTTTGCTCGCAGATCTGGGTCAGTGAAGATCGGATGGTTTCCCGAGACATCATCGACGGGGTAGGGGTGGAGAGGTAGTCGGCACTGCAGCAGAGTGCACATTATAGACCGTGCGGGTCAACCTATCCCGCATGACCACTAGGGTACCTATGATCGAGGTAGCGCAGCTACCAGAGGACATGCAGCGCCATATTGTAGGAGTACCGAGGCCCTGGGTGCGACTACTGCAGCGGATAGCCAACGCGGTACATTATTACTATCAGACACATCCTGTCGAGGCCGCTAGGCCTCCTCGTGGGGCTTAGACATCTCAGAGTCCCATATTTTTTGTATCGATATGTATATTTTTGAGAGCTACGAGCTCCAGTTTTGTATTATGACACTACCATTTTGGACATGTTATTTATAAAAAACTATGGTTCTCTGGTTCTACTATATGTGTTTGTACAAATGTATGAATGTATGTTTATTTGTGTGCTTCATTATGAATGTGACAAATGCCAATCTAGGACATAGTTAGCATATGCATCAGATACATGATTAAAACTTCTCGGAACATGAATGTATGTAATGGAAACAAAATGTTGTTCCAAGAGTCTTACCCTTAAGAATCTCCGTAATAAAGTAGGATCCCTCACATGATACTAAGCATTCAACTGAGACACAACTAGTTGTGAATCTAGGTGGACTTCTAAAAACTGGATACCATGTGAAATAGCATCTCGAAGTAGCTCAATTACAGCACTATACTCAGCCACATTGTTAGATGTAGGACCGAGACAAGCACCTCCTGAAGACACAACTAGGTGGTTAGGTGAATAAATAACCTAGGCAACAGAAGCAAGCTGTTGCGTATGACGGCTAGCACCATCCGCAAATCCTAAGAACGTAGGAGATTCTGCTGATATCTGTCAACCAAACGGAATCAAATCAGCAGACCCAGAAAACTAAAAGAAATCTAAACTATGTACAGAAGCAACTATACAATAGTATACAAAAGTATTGGCTCGAACTAGAATTTCAAGCATAATACCACTTGAGGTAGAGCCCATTTCTAAGATCCTTAAAGACGTTCCCTTCATAATATTCCAATTTATAGGCTCCTTTTTCCAAGACACGCCTCATGATGTAAGGACCATGCCACATGGGGTTAAACTTTCCTGCCCCCAGGGGTTCTTGAGCTTGGTCATATAAAAGGACCAAGTCACCTTCAACATATTACCGAGGACAGACAGACCTATCGTACTGAACCTTAACACGATGTTTATTGGCATCTATAGCCACAGCGGCATCTCGACATTGCTCGTCAAGTTGCTCAAGGTGGACTAAATGTTGCTCAATCCCTGACGTATCAGGGAGGAGCTCTATGGCTAGTTTTAACAAAGGGATTTCGCATTCAATCAGTAAAATAGACTCCACACCGTGTACCAAGTGAAACAGTGAGAACCCGGTGGTAGTCTTGACTGCGGTTCGATATACCCACAAAGTAGGATATAACATAATATGCCAGTTGTTCTTGATTTGTTGGATGGTACATTGGAGAATGGTCTTTAAAGACTTATTGACTGCTTCAACTTGACCATTTCCTTGGGGGTAGTAAGAAGATGAGTGTTCTTGACGAAACTCAAGATTGAGTGACAAATCCTCCATCATTTTGTTCTGAAAGTGACTGCCATGGTCAGTGACAATCTCTTTTGGAATACCGAACCGAGTAATAATCTGATTGAATACGAAATGGGTTGTTGTAACACCATCGGCTTTTACGATAGGCATGGCCTCAGCCCATTTGGAAAAGTAGTCCACGGCCACTATGATATGGTGATGCCCCCTAGCCGAAGCTAGTTTGCAAATCCATGAAATCCACCCCCCACTTGGTGAAGGGACCGACGGTGACGACCGGATGAAGGGGCATTGGATGCGAGTGTATATTCTGAGAAAACACCTAGCAAGGGTGACATCTCTTGACAGCGTTCATACAATCCTTAAAGATCGAAGTCCAAAAGTAACCAGCTCGCATAATACGTTGGGTTATTGCAAGCCCGGATAAGTGACCACCACACGCCCTAGCATGGAAATCATTAAGCAAACGCTCTGCTTCTTCATGATTCAAACAACGATGGAGGATATAATCCTTTCCTCGATGATACAAAGTGTCACCGACGATGGTATAATATTTAGCGTGTTGTTTCACACGCCGTCGCTCATCTCGTGAATAATGCGAAGGAAACTTCAAAGTTTGAAGATATATAATAATATCCCCATACCAAGGGTCCTCAGATGAGATAAGAAATAAGTGCTCATCCACAAAGGAATCTTCATGGACAATATCCTCATCCAGTCGTGGAAGGTCCGACATGAGCTCAGCAAAAACCAAGGATTTCACTGACTTCGCCGAAGCAAAATCGAGATCAAACTCCTGAAGGATCACAATCCATTTATTGTACTTCCCCCCTATAAGACGTCGTGATAGCACGAACTGAAATGGATTGATATGCGTTATAACTATGGTTTTCCTAAGCATGATGTAGTGTTGTAACCATTTGACTGCATGAACAGTCGCAAGTGCCAACTTTTCCACGTGAGTATATCTCAGTTGAGCATCTACTAGATTTTGACTAAGGTAATAGATCACATGCTCCAAGAGCACATCATCAACCTGATCTAAGACCATGCCAATCGTCTCTTGAGACGCAGCCACATAAAGTATAAAATCTCTTGCAAATTCGGGTGGACTAAGCAAAGGGGATGATACCAAAGCTTTCTTAAGAGCATCGAAAGACTGTTGGGCTCGCTCATCCCAGATAAACGGTGTGTTCTTCAACAAGCGCGCGAAACATTTGGTAAGACTAGGATAATTCACTACAAAGCAACGTAGAAAAGTAGCTCTCCCTTGGAGGATCTGAAGTTGAAGCAAGTTGTGCAGAAGAGGCAATCGAAGTATTGCCTCAACTTTAAGAGGATCAACTCCGATACCCTCTTTCGAAACTATGAAACCTAGAAGGCGACTTGTCCTCACAGCAAAGATGCATTTATTGGGATTCAACCGAATTTTGTAGTGTATACATCATTCGAGAATCAAATGGAGGTGTGTCACGTCCCCTTCCATTCAATCCGATGCCAGGAAGGAAATGTTGTCTTAACTGATGCTGACCCAGAGGTTTTCAATAAGACCCAGGTTCTTTGCGGTTTCCCTTTGACCAACAAAACCACTTCACATCGTCCCTTTCGGCAACAACCTGCGAGCAGGTTGAGGTCTCACCCGAGGTCTATATATGGGGTACTACGGAATCAGGTTTCCATAGTATGTGATGAGTTGTTTGGACAGATGTACTACGCAGCGCAGCAGGGGTTATGCACTGCTAAGTGAGACTGCGCGGCGATGGGCAACGCCGCGATCCGCACCACTAAGTCCTTCTACCGCGGGACTTCTACTGATACTGCGAACCATCCAGTTCAACTTTATACTTGAAGTACTCGGGAAGGCTCAAGGCACTGAACTGAGTATCATTCATCCACTCATTCATGCACTTAAATGACTATCACTCTAACATTCTTTTATACACTTATAATGGTTACAATTTAAGCATATACCGCAAATGCAAATGACAATCATTCATTCGTCTGCTGTGCATATGAAGTACTTAAGCAATCTCTTAACACTTGAACAAATAACTGATTCACTGCTTTCAAAAGCAAAGATAAGTATTAACCATTCATCTATTCATGCAGACTTAACATATCATCTCCATACTCTCCTGATGGAAAATGCATAAAAAAGTCTTCACATAACAGAATGCAAGGAAATATTCAGATATTCATCAGAAAATAGATAAATGCAATCATACACAACAATGTTCCACTCAATCACACAACACAATATTTAGCGTGGTTCACTCCCCCAAGTGGGAATCTACGTCCACAAGAACGTTTGTTATATATATATATATATATATATATATATATATCTTTAACGGGAAGGGGACAACCGCTCTTGGTCTGTGCACTCATCTGCAGACTCTCTCTTCTCTCTCAACTATGTCTCTGCGCACACAGCTGCAGAGCCGTTACAATGGCTTCTTCTTCAGGAAAGATCTTACAATACATCAACAACAAATAACAATGAGAGAACCCTCTAAGAACCCCAAAAAAGGACAACAACCCCTTCCCTTACAAAAATGTCTTCTTTTATAGACCATGCCCGAAGGTCATGTCTTTACAATGATGAAAATCGAAACACTTAGGGTTTCCAAAACTGCTACGGTTTCTCTAAACCATCCTGCTGGCTTCTGGTAGCGAGTGTGCCGTCGTGGCAGTCCTCCATGCCTTTGTTCTATCGCTTTCAGCCTTCTTGTTGTGCGCACGCCAACAGGTCATCTTCATCGAGCCGCCCTTCCACTAACGGACTCGTACGACTGGATCAGCTCCCAGTCGCTTCCTCTGTAGACTGTTCGTCCTCTTAACAGCCTCGTACAACTAGCTCAGCCTCCAGTCGCTTTCTCAGTGTCGTTCTCCACTTAACGGTCTCGTACCACTAAGCACGCCCAGCTGTCGCTTTCCCTGAGTCGTTCTTTGCCTAACGATCTCGTACAACTGGCCACCTTCCTGATATGCTCATGCCCGCAGCTCGGCATCTTGGAGCATCTTTGCCAAAATTAGACCACCGTTGGTCTATCTGGTACCTGTACTTGCCCTTTGTCCAGCATTCTGCTTTGTTGGCTCCATGTGGGATGATCACTTTGCAGCACTGCTTCCTCGCAGCGCTGATCTTCGCGGTACTGCCAAAATTTGGTTGCTGTGCATAACTTCGCAGCATCCCCCATACTTGTACAAAATTATATCTTTTGTTGAGCTGCGCTCAACCTCCTTGTGTTATCCAAAATTTCCCAACTTGGGCCAGGCCCAACATGCCCCTAACACTTACATGTGGCTCGTCCTTGAGCCACCTTCTGCTTCGGCCTTCTGAATCTGCTCTGCGACCTGTGGAGCTAGATTGGTCGCGAACTTATTATAAGTGTCGATCAACTGTTCCACTGCTTCCTTGGTGTCTTGCTCGATTTCCTTTATTGTGTCAAGCAGTGTTGGATTTATCTCTTCTCCAATCTGTCCTTGTACCTGCTCTTGGTTATCGCGCAGATCTTTTAGCTTGTCATCGATCTGCTGCGATACCGCTGTGGCATCCTCCAGGAGTTGCTGCGACTGATTATCCATCTCAGTCTCTTTTTCTCTTAACGCTTGGACCTCCTTCTTCAAGCCTGAGATCTCCTTATACCTTGGCAGCCCATCCCTGGGTGGCAGAGCCTTGACCTCTGCGTCCAATTGTTCCAGTGCAGTCTGCTTTTCTTTTATCGTGATCTTTACCTACAGTAGCCCTAGATCCTCTTCAAGGGCAGATAATGCCTTTGAAACCTTCTCCAACAAATCTTGTCACTTAGCCATCTCACTGGTTATGTTCTGTGTCGCGACGCTAATTGTTTGCTCTCTTAACTGCTACTCAGTTAATGGTGTCTGCGTATTGAGCTTTTCCTTGAGGAGGGCGATGTCAGCCTCATAGAGGACTTCCTTGTCCTGCATTTGTATTTTGAGGGAGCGCACCATGTCTCCTATCCTCAGAACGGTGTCCGCAGGATTGCTCTGGAGTTCTAAATCTTCAATATCTTTCGCGAAATCAGTAATGGTGTTCTCCAATTGTAGCCGACGGTTCTGTTCATCATACAATTGCATCTGTGTGCACGATCTAGAGTCCTCGAGCTGCCTATTTTCGGCTTGCAGCTCCGCCTACGACTTCATGGAATCTACTGTTCTTTCATGCATCTCATCGACGATCTGCATGTGCAGAAAGTGTAATCCAGGCAAAGGAATCTTGGCCAAGTCGAGCTCTACCTACTCGACACCCTTTGTGTCCAGAACGATCTGTTTTGACATTGGTAATGAGATGGCCAATGCGTCCAGATGAACAACTCTAGTCTTTGAAGACAGCATTATAGCTAGTTGCGGTGGTGTCTGCTGCGAGGTTCCTGCTGACCTCCCTTCAGCTCCTGCATCGCGCGGCAAGGGTAGGCTCTTTTGGACATCGTCCATCTTTTTCATAAGCCCTTGCAATGTGAGCCTAGTCCTTTGTAGGTCATCTTGTATGACCTTGTCCTTCTTGTCTTTTTCTGTCATTAGCTCCTCCATCTGCTCTGAGACCTTTTCTGCAATCATGTCGAAGTCTTCTTTGTTCAGCACTGGCTCAGATTGACTCTTTGTTGCTTTCATCTTCTTCCGCGCCTTTGGCTTCTGCAGGGTTTCAGGTTCTTTCCTCTTTCCTTTTTCTTCAACAATAGGGCATGAAAGTGGGATTGGTTCATCTTCTTCTGAATCGGTCTCGACATCCATGACTTCGACACGGAACTCAACTGGCCAATCCCTCATGAGGATGTCAATGTATTCCTCGTACATATGGTAATTACCCACATACCATTCTGGCTTCTTCATCCTTGCTTTGGGTGAAATAAAAATGCATCGCATGTCCGCCATAAAATCAATAGCGCAAATGTACTTCGACATTACCTGCTTTGTAATGCGCGATGTACGGGTGGTCGCCTCGCGCAGCTGGGTGTAATACTGATAGAATACTTCAACTGTCGCGTGCTGTCGCTCTGCGTTCACATTTTCCCAAAGGTTGGCATAGCGGAATCCTCTGGTATCATTTCTTTCTATAATTACACCAACATAGTCCTTTGGATCCTTCCATCCGGCAAAGGCGATGAGGATGATCAACCACGTGAAGTGGAATTGACCTCCATTCTCTTGGGTATCATTGAGTTCGTCCAGGAACTCATTTAGAAGGTACTTACACCAATTGAATTGGGTCCCTTTAGCCGCTACGGCACCGAGTAGTATTACGCCTGCGGGCACCTCCGGAGGCCTGGTTGTTCTTAGTATTTTTCCTGCGAGCAACTATGTGACAAATTTTGTCACTTTATCTTCGATTTCTTCTGTTGGAAAACCTCTTTTTCCTTTCACCAATGCATGGCTTTTCTTCATCTTCGCGACAGCATCTTTTTCCTTACTCTTCCCTTGGAAGAACTGCTTGGGATCCTTGCCGTGCTTGCTTATTCCTGTGGCACAGTGGATTAAGTCAATGTTCACATCAACATTTCTGTCTAGCCACAGGTATCCCTGATGGATTCGCGCCATCAAAGTGCGAGCCACCGCATTAACTTCTGGTGAACGATCAAAATGTGGCAATCTTAGCAGGTTCAACAATCCTGACTGAACTACTGGTGTCAGCCAGCTATCGGCGACCAAGTTAAATATGCCCTTAGCATATTTCTTCTAGCACATGTACTGGTCAGGCTGGAACTGTGGGTACTTGGGATCGTGGGGTTCTTCCTTCTGTATGCCTAGGAGGTCAGAGTCTTCCCATTTACACTCTGGGATATTTCCTAGCAGGTTCTGGGCAACCTCTATGTGCTTCAAAATTGGCGACAAGGGGATTTCATAATGGGTACTCTTGACCAGTTTAAAGACTAGGGCATCCAGCGCCCGTGGTGATATGTACTCCGTTGTCAACTTCAAGGGTTCCTTTTGAAAGACCGACGATCTTGGCGCCGTCTGGCCTATCTTGGGAGTCTTGCTTCATGGTGGAACTGTGTCTTTCCCTTTTTCCTGCATGGATGGATTATGTTGAGGTGATCTTCTAGACGCTTGACCGGGTTTGGAGTACAACCTTCTTGGCAGGGGTTTTCATTAACTCTGCAATCCCCCTGTGCTGAAAGACTCGGATTTCTTCTTGAAGTGTAAGATCTTCTTCTCTGTCTGGTGATTTGGACATTCATTGGCAAGAGTAGGCAACTGTTTCAGGAATATGGCTAAGGGTTTCTAACACAATAGCGAATGCATGAAAATTCTAAGTGTCTAGTAACGCCCGCGAGTCCTTATGCGGTGTTATTTATAGGCGCAATTGACTCCCTCTGTGCCTTCCAACGGCTAGATGAGCATTTAATGTGGTGTCCGTTGGCCAATTTTAGCAAATCCTTCAGTTCCTTCCGTCGTCAACGTGTTTAGAACGGTTATCTTTTCGTTAAATGCTCAAGCGAGTGCTTGCAACGGTCACCTAACGGCTATATTTTTCTCAAAAGCAGGGTAACGGCTATTTTTCTGAGTAATGCGCCAAGCTACGCGGCATTCCATATCTGATCCTGCGCAGTTACTTCGCAGTGTCGGTGTTTGAACTACGCGGCTCCCTTTTTCTTTCCCTTTTTTTTTTCCCGCGCAGCTTCAGCAGTGTTGCGCGATACATACATTGTTCTACTTATCGTACATGTACAGACTCTTTACATTTCCAGTGTCCAATTTCAACTGTACTTGACACTTAGAAATTTCTCCCTCTGTTTATCATTCAGGATTCTGCGAAGCAGGGCTATCATGGTATAGCTTTAGCCTGCTTCCATTTATCAAATTTGATAAAGTATCGCCAGCTAAGGTGGCTAACTGGACTGCACCAGTGTTAGTAACATGTATCACAGTATATGGACCAAGCCAATGCATCTTAAATTTACCAGGAAACTTCACAAATTTTCTATCATACAGGAGGACTAGGTCACCTACCTGAAAGCACTTATTATTTATATGGCGATCATGCCATGCTTTCTCGCAGTCTTTCTGGACTTGTTGGTGGAAGCTGACGATGACGCGATCTTCCTCCAACCCAACTAGGTGTAGCAACCTTTCTTCTAGCGCTGCGGGGTCTGCCATCCCTGTGAATGCAGTGATTCTCAAGTTGGGGACAATGTACTCGATTGGCATTATAGCTTCCTGTCCGTCAGCCAACCGAAAGGGTGTGTGCCCCGTCAATTTCTTGCAAGTGGTCCTGTATGCCCATAACACAGATGAGATGCGCAGGTCACAATCATCTCTATTCACATTGCAAACTTTAGTCAACGCATTCTCCAGTATTTCATTGAAAGCCTCAACAGTGCCATTCGCCTACGGGTGATATGGTGTACTGCGTTGATGATGGATATGGAATTCCTCTGTGAGAGCTTCAATAGTCTTGTTTAAAAAGTGAGTGCCTTGATCACTCATCAAAATCTTTGGGCATCCGAATCTTGACAATATTTCTTCAAAAATGAACTGCGCTGCAGTCCTTCACCGATTTTGCTTCTACCCATTTGGTGAGGTAGTCAGTAGCAATAATGATGTACCTCGCACCAGTTCTTTTCCCTGGTGGGTTTATAGGTCCCACAAAATCAATGGCCCATTTTTCAAATGCTTGCAAGGTCAACTGCGGATTAAGCGGCATTTCATCTCTGCGCGAAGGTTTTCCTGTCCTCTGACAGACATCACAGTTTTGACAGTGTTCTTTAGAGTCTTTATGGATTGTAGGCCACCATATCCCTGCACGTAGTATCTTCTGCGCGGTAGCCCTTCCTGCATAATGTCCTCCTGCGATCCCTGAGTGCGCATCTGCTAAGATGAATGGTCTCTCATGGTCTAGTACACATCTGCACAAGACTTCATCCGGTCTGAGTTTTTATAACTGACCTGCAATAATAGTGAAGTCTGCGGCCCACACTATCAGCTGCTTCTTCTGCTGGACGGAGAATTCCTGCGGTGCCAACCCTGTTGTTAAGAACTCGATGATGTCCTTATAATAATCATCGGCAACCTGTATAGCAAATAACTGGGCATCAGGCAGACTGTCTTCAATGTTCATCGGCTCTTCTCCTGACTCAATCCTAGAGAGATGGTCAGGTCCCAAGTTCAGCCTGTCGGGCTTAACAACAATCTCAAAATCATACTCCTAGAATAGAAACAGCCATATGCATATGCGCCCCCCTAACACTGGCTTATTGACCAATTATTTCAACGCAGAATGGTCAGTAAAAATAAGGAAGTGCGCACCAAGTAAGTAGTGTCTAAATTTATGCAGTGCATATACCATCGCAAGGCCTTCCCTCTCAGTAGTAGTATAATTTTTCTCCGCTGTCGAGAGCTTTCTGCTTGAAAATGCAATGGGATGGTCAATACCTCCTTCTCCTAACTAAGCTAATACAATTCCCAGGGCAATGCATGATGCATTAACATGAACATGGAACGGCTTTGCCCAGTCTGGGAAGACTAGGATCGGCGCAGTAACCATCTTTTCTTTAAGTGTGTCAAAACCCTGTTCACATTCTGCGTTCCAAATGAACGGTGCGTCTTTCTTTAGCAGCTTTTCCATTGCTGCGGTTATCTGCGCGTAACACTTTATGAACTTCCTGTAATATCCAGTATGGCCTAAGGTAGAGCGCAACATATTAACGAAAGTTGGTGTGGGAAAATTCACAATAATGGCAATCTTCGCGGGGTCCACCATCAATCCATGCTTACAGACAATGTGTCCGAGTAAAATTCTGTATGGAACACAGAAGATGCACTTCTTCATATTCAATGAGATCTGATGTTGTCTACACTTGTCAAGCATCATTCTCAGATTTGTGCAATGGTTCTTCAATAGACCAAAGACAGTCCAATCATCAAAATAGGCTTCCAGAAACTTGTGCATGAAATCTTTAAAAGCTGCAACGACAACTCTGGAGAAGATGGCAGGTGCGTTCTTCAGGACAAAGGGAATTACTATATACTGGAACGACCCCCATTCTGTAGCAAACGCCATCTTATGCCTATCCGCGGGATCAATTCTGATCTGATGATATCCGAAGAAACCATCAGTAAAGGAATAGGCCTCATTCCCTCCAACATTGTCAAGCACTTCATCTGTGAAAGGAGTGGGGAATGGGTCGTGCATAGAAGAATCATTCGGTTTTCTGAGATCCACACAAATCCTAATATCACCCTTCATTTTCTTATCCAGAACGACCATGGGACTAATCCACTTAGATTCCTCGACAGGTTCAATGATTCCTGCTTCTAGCATCTAATCCAGCTCTGCGCGAACTCTTTCTTTATACCGTGGGTTCAATCTGTATGGCCTCTGCTTCACAGGCTTGGCGCCTGGCTTCAAGGAGATCTTCATGACTCCTAGGTCTCCCAGAATTCCTTTCATTTCTGTAAATTTTGTCGGAAACAGCTCCTGATACTCATGTAAGGTGTCTGAGATCTCCGCAATAGTCTGCTCGTCCCAATAGTCTCCAATTGATACGAACTTCAACTCTTTACTTGTGCCAATATTCACCTTCTGTGTCTTTACCGGTCTGCTCATATCTGGGATTTCCAACGGAGGTCCTTCTACATCGCGTGCACCCTCTGAATCTGGTATGTTTATGTTGCGTGGATCATCGTCATCGTCTTCCTTGATATCCTCATCTTCTTCAGCTAGGTTATAACACTCTAGGGGATGTTCTTCGTGTTTCTTCCATTCTGAGTGTAGGTTCGCAGGAATGGTATCTGCCTCGAAGAATTCTTCCCATGTCGTATCTTCGCGAAGATAGTCTCCCCTGAATATGCATTCCTTAATTATCTGCAATGCCTGATGGATCAGCGGATTTTCATCCTCGAAGCTGAAGTCCCTCTGGAAGTTTACAGTCAACATCTCCCAATCAGTGGTTTCCTTGCGCAACTCCAGGTCTAGGTGCCATTTCTTCAGAATGTCATCCTCCAGGGTATGCACAAATAGGTGCACCCATTCTTCATGTGGCCTTTCCAGCCATGCATGTGAACAGACTTCAATGTGTTGACTAGGATCTGTCTGTCCATTAAAATTTTCAAAGGGTAAAATAACCCTGTCAGCAAACCGAATCTGCATGTTAATCCTGCATTGATCCCAAGTGATCAATGTCTACTTGTGCACAGCCCACCATCTGGCTGGTGTGTCGCGCAGTGCCATATCCAATGCGGGTAACCTATGCTCATCTTGAAATGCTACAGTATATTCTTGGATGAAAGTGTAAACATTAGCAGAATCATCATATGTGGGAATAGGACTTACCTTCTTTCCGATCCAGCGCAGTGATTTCGTAACCTGCGCGCACCTTCTTGCTGATACTTCATGCATGCGGCTTTGCCAATTTTCCAGTCCTGCCTCTGAGTTAGAGACGCAGGAGTTGTCACATATCCAGCTGAGTGTACCATCCGCAGTAGGATTAATGTAATCTTCCTAGTTCATTGTAAGCTGGTATAATTGCTCCAAGTCTTGAGCATTGGATTCCTCTTGAATCAGCTCGCTGTATCTGTCACCGTCTTTAGGATCCAACGGTGTGATGACCCTAAGATGCTTTCCTTCAAATATCATCTTCTTTGTCTTTAGGTTTATGATAGCCAAGTTATCAATAACCCAGTCAATTCCTAGCAGTGCAGGAAAAGGCTGACTATCATCCACAATCTCGATAACTTCAAAGTCTGCATGACTTTGGACTCCATCGATGTCGACCACCACATCAGCTAACCGGCCAAAAGGTATGAGTTTCTCTTGGTTAGCCATTCTCAACTGGATAGGTTACCATAAAAACATTGGTCGACCCATCTGCTGCCATGTATGCTTAGTCAAAACATTCACTTCGGATCCCAGATCAAGGATGACTTCATCCATTTCAAAATCTCCTATCTGCGCGATAAGCCTCATTTCTCGGCCTGTTCTTTTATGCTTCCTTATGTGATGTATTGTGCTATCAGAAGTTTATGTTCCCGTCTGTGGTTCATATTGGTTTATGAGCTTTTGTAGCTCTACTATGGCATTTTCACTTTTTAGTAACTTCATGCAGCTTCGCAGGAACTGCGCAACGGACATGCTGACATCTGTTGCGGTGCTTGTTTTATCATAAGCGGCTGGCATGTCTTCAACATGCGGTGTTTCACTACGCAACGGGATCCTCTGTGATTCTATTCCCGGTTCTCTGAAGGTATCTTGCCTGTAGATGAAGACCTCCTTGTTCTTTTGTAGGTTGAGAGCAGGTATCTTTCCCAGAGCTTTCCTTATCCATACTGTCTCAAGAGGGGTCTGCTTTGTGTGAGCCTCCCCTGACGTGGAAGCTTCTTCTCCCCTATTGCGGCCTATCTCAGCACCACTGCGCATGACCACATTGATGCTCGGGTCCACTAGTCTGTTCTCTGCTGATATCCACTGGATGTTTGGATTTGGTGTCTCTGTCCGTCTTCTTTTCTACATTTCCACCTCTAGCACTGGGAAATCTTCAATAACATGCTCGAATGATTTACAATAGTTGCATGTAGTGCATGGGTTAATACAATCTCTATATACGTGACCTGGCTAACCACAATTGTAACAAATGACCTGGCCGCAGCCTCTTCCCTGCGTCGGGCCAGCATTTCTTCCTCTGCCGCAGTATCCACCACCACAACCTCTATATCTTCCTTGGTCATATTGCTTGTTTTCTTGTTTTGGCTGGTTTTCTTCTTGTACGCGGTACAAGCCAGCGCCTCTCATTGAGTCCATATCTCGTTTTCTCTCATTCATTAGCTCATATGCGCGACAGTTGGATTCATCATGTCCAACTAATTTACAGAAAGTGCAGTATAAATTTTTAGGTGTTTTCACATATTTCTGTATGAGATAATAATCTTCAGGTCTGTGTCCTGTGGTTCTACAAATTTCACACCATGGTTCCTGATTCTGATTTATCGGGTTGGGCGCACCGTTGTTAAGATAATCGCGGAATAATGGACAATGCTCCCGGTCATGGCCTTCTCCTTTACAACTTGTACACCAGACCTCATGTCTAGGTTCATACCTTTGTTCTTTGCCATTTTTCATGCTTTGCAGCTTTAGTGTCAGGGTGGTCAGCTGGTTCTGGATCTGAGATATCCCAGAACTAGTCTCACCAATCGGCGAAGCCTCTAGCTTCATTGCGATCTCCAAGGCCTCTTCCTGCGATGCAAACTTCTGCTGCATCAATGGTAATCTGATGTGGGGCAACAACGCAGCAATGAACCAATCCTTGTGTTGTTCTGGAGCTATAACAAAGCTCACTTGGTCCAAAAGCATCTTAAACTTCTGATCAAACTCCCAGACCGTTTCAGTCAGTCTCTGCTTTATTTATTTCAACTCGGTTATACACTGAGATTCAGATTTGGGTTTCTTAAACTCTGCGACCAGCACAGCTTTAATTTCTGCGAGGGTTCTAGGCTATGTGTGAGAGTACTTCATAAACCAATGTAAATCTCTGTCTCTAAAAGTGGTGATGAGCTGTGCTCTCTTCACGGCATCATCCTGGATTTGTCGTACACTCCATACAGCTTCACAAAGAAACCAATGTTGGTTAGGGTCTTCTAGACCAGTTCCTTTGAAGATTGATAGCTTCATATCAGTGTTTTCCATTGTCCTATTAGGTGGTGTAGCGCCCGGATTAGTGCGCGGCTGCTGTAAAGGGCTCTGTGTAGTGAAAACAAATGGGCTTATCGGGGTAGACGTACTGGGCTGAGTATTCTGCGGGGTGGGCTGCGCAGCGGGTGGGTTCTGAGATAAGGGTGGCGCGGTCTCTGCAGCCGGTGGGTTCTGAGGGGTAAATGGTGGCGCGGCTTCGTTGTCAAGGTCACAAGGAATCTCAGTATCTATGTGGAGTCTAGGGCCTCCAAGATTCTTATTAAATTGATATCTCTTCCCACTTCTAAGATTATGGGTGTCTTCGTCAGAATCACTATATATACTGTTTACCATGACAAACTTGAGAATATTACTACATTCTTAAAACACCTTTCTCAGCTAACAGCATCTTAATGTATAGACTAAGATTGTTCAGGTACTTACCTTGGAATCCTTCGAAAAAATATGCTTCTGCTTGGTTGTAGGATTTGAGTGTGTCTACAGCAAATTCTGTTACGAAGCCTTCTAGCCTATGATCGACCCAAAATTCAACTGCGAGTGTCAATGGGTTATCTATCGCTGTGAGCTCGGGAGTCCACTCTGTAGGAACTCCTCCTTGAAAATAGGTTTTCTTTTTTGCGAGCTGTGAGATCCACTCGTGCAGCTCTTTTGGAAATAATGCCCAGAAAATCTCATGAATATCTTTCCACAGATATCTATTCAACCATTGTTTGTCAGATAGACGCGGATGTCTATTCTCTTGCCTTACAAAGTCTCTTACGGTCTTGTCACACCAAGCTTGGATCTCTGTCTTTTCAGGATGCCAATTGTCGGAGCCTTCCGGGAACTGATATTCTTCATCACACATCATGATTGCAACTCATCACGGATTCTAGCATGGCAGCGGAACCATTTGTTGGCTTAACTGATGCTGACCCAGAGGTTTTCAATAAAACCCAGGTTCTTCGTAGTTTCCCTTTGACCAACAAAACCCCTTCGCACCGGCCCTTTCGGCAACAACCTGCAAGCAGGTTGAGGTCTCACCCGAGGTGTATCTATGGGGTACTGCGGAATCAGGTTTCCACTGTATGTGATGAGTTGTTTGGACAGATGTACTGCGCAGCGCAGCAGGGGTTATGCGCTGTGAAGTGAGACTGTGCGGCAATGGGCAATGCCGCAGTCCGCACCACTAAGTCCTTATACCGTGGGACTTCTACTGAGACTGCGAACCATCCAGTTCAACTTTATTTCTTGAAGTACTTGGGAAGGCTTAAGGCATTGAACTGAGTATCACTCATCCACTCATTCATGCACTTAAATGACTATCACTCTAACATTCGTTTATACACTTAGAAGGGTTACAATTTAAGCATCTACCACAGATGCAAATCACTATCATTCATTCGTCTGCTGTGCATAGGAAGTACTTAAGCAATCTCTTAACACTTGAACAAATAACTAATTCACTGCTTTCATAAGCAAAGCTAAGTATTAACCATTCATTTATTCATGCAAACTTAACATATCATCTTCATACTCTCCTGATGGAAAATTCATACAAAAGTCTTCACATAACAGAATGCAAGGAAATATTCAGATATTCATCAGAAAACAGATAAATGCAATCATACACAACAATGTTCCACTCAATCACACAACACAATATTTAACGTGGTTCACTCCCCCGGGTAGGAAGCTACGTCCACAAGAACGGTTGTTATATATATATCTTTAACGGGAAGGGGACAACCACTCTTGTTCTGTGCACTCAACTGCAGACTCTCTCTTCTCTCTCAGCTAGGTCTCTGCGCACATAGCTGCAGAGCCGTTACAATGGCTTCTTCTTCAGGAAAGATCTTACAATACATCAACAACAAAGAACAATGAGAGAACCCTTTGAGAACCCCCAAAAAGGACAACAAAAAGCAACCCCTTCCCTTACAAAAATGTCTTCTTTTATAGACCATGCCCGAAGTTCATGTCTTTACAATGCTGAAAAATGAAACCCTTAGGGTTTCTAAAACTGCTAAGGTTTCTCTAAACCATCCTGCTGGATTCTGGTAGCGAGTGTGACGTCATGGTAGTCCTCCACGCCTTTGTTATGTCACTTTCGGCCTTCCTGTTGTGCGCACACCAATAGGTCATCTTCATCAAGCCGCCCTTCCACTAACGGACTCGTACGACTGGCTTAGCTCCCAGTTGCTTCCTCTGGAGACCATTCATCCTCTTAATGGCCTCGTACAACTAGCTCAGCCTCCAGTCGCTTTCTCAGCGTCGTTCTCCACTTAACGGTCTCGTACCACTAAGCACACCCAGCTGTCGCTTTCCCTGAGTCATTCTTCGCCTAACGATCTCGTACAACTGGCCGCCTTCCTATTATGCTCATGCCCGCAGCTCGGTATCCTGGAGCATCTTTGCCAAAATTAGATCATCGTTGGTCTATCCGGTACCTGTACCTGCCCTTTGTCCAGCATTCCGCTTTGCTGGCTCCACGTGGCCTGATCACTTCGCAGCACTGCTTCCTCGCAGTGCTGATCTTCGCGGTACTGCCAAAATTTGGTTGATGCGCACAACTTCGCAGCATCCCCCATACTTGTACAAAATTATATCTTTTGTTGAGCTGCGCTCAACTTCCTTGTGTTATCCAAAATTGCCCAACTTGGGCCAGGCCCAACAGGAAATGTGAACCAAACTGACCAGGCTTATTGACAATCTCAGCCCCATTCATTACTAAGAAATGCATGGATAATTAAAAACTTATGTGTGCAATTCATACTCAATATAAACACAGTGGAATTAATCAAATTTGCATACAAACAAACAGTAATGCATCAACATATTTAACTCAAGCAGATGATGAATCAACAGACAGCGAATCAATCCCATTCTTATGTTATGCACAAGCTTCATATAAACCATATTAAGATATTCATTTCATCTCATTAACATGAACAGATAACATTTAGAATTAACACATTACAGAACACATAATGCATATAAATTAATCCACAGAGAATACTTATCTTGAAATGCAAACGTCCAAACAACTGGCTACGTGATAGCAACGTTCCACCCAACCATAGATCTCTGTCCATCCTGTATTCTTTCAGCTGAGAGATCACCCCCGAAGTGGGCTGTGTATCCACTAAGGAGGATTTAGATAGGCTCACTCACAGCCATGGTTTCACTCAAACAGTCATGCTAAGCCAACACACAGTTGGGTTTATCAAGCATACAAAAGACAATTGAGGAGGATTCTAAGCCAGTGAGCTCAACCACAGAGCTACAGACATATCAAGCTAAATTCAAGCAATCCAATCCTCTGTTCAAACATCCACACTTGGATTTCTCACCATTCTGTCAACGAATAACTCAATCCTGTCACTAGTTTTCTGGGCTATCAAAACTGGGTTTTCCAATGGATTTCGGGGTAGCTAATGCTCCCAAATTCGCCCCAAGGTTCGTACCTATGGATCCCCCATTGGATTTCACTGTCCAATACCAATTCTGGGCGTTTATGGCTCTTCAAAAAGTGGGTTCTTTCATAGTTGCGATTTCTAGTTCTTCTCACTGCTGGGCATTCGTTTTTGGATGAAATTGATGCTCTCCTCTTCAACAATGGAATGGGAATGAGGAAGAAGCAATCCCCATGGGGTAGATTGACTTGTGGTACAAGAAAACAGAGCCCATACTCTACCATACGAATTTCTAGGTTGCCCATGCTCCATTGAAGCCATGGACTGAATTCTTCAACCACTTCCTTACAACAAAATTAAATGTCAGCAAAGGAAGTCAAATGGGTTCTCATAATGACATTTGGCAGCTTATGGCTCAATCCCACAACCCCCTCACCACTCCCTAGTGGATACACATGGCCCCTTCTCCTTCGTTGCCTCCATAGCCAATTTTGGTATTTTATTGCATGATGTTTATTTACATCATTTTTACAATGTTCCATGGCTAAATAGCACATGGGTAACATAATGTCTAATACTTGCCTTTTAAATAAAATTCAAGCTTCCACTAGCAGGGCCTTGGCCTTGAGCTCCACTCTAGGAAAACATACATCACATGTATATAATATTTACATTAAAAGCTAATATATCCTAAGGGTCAAAATGGGGTATTACAATCTCCTCCCTCTTAGAATAACATCGTCCTCAGTGTTCCAAGACTTAGGAATACATATACAGTTTACACATCCAAAATTTTCAAAAAATTTGCAGGTCTGCCCTACATTCTATCATTTACCTTGAACTTTCGGGACCAAGTCCTTTGGCTTCCACAAACTGCTCCTGTTGGTTCTGAGCTTCCAGCTCATCCACAAGTCTGAAAGCTTTATGGCTGCTACCCTCTCGATGTTCGCTTGTTGGGCAGTTGCGGAGGCATTGATGTCCTTCACATTTCCAACATTTCACTGGCTGCTTCATATTTACCTGCTCAATTTCCTTTGAGTCTTCATGCCTAGAACGTTTCTTAATGGACCGATTAGATGAATGCCTCATCAGTGATCCACTTTCATTTCCCTTACAGATTGCTCTCATAATGCTTTTTACCTCCCTTTGCAGACAAATAGAGTCCTGCAAAACTTTGTGGTTCATCTCATTCTGCTGCTTTTGTAGCTTGAGTAGTTCTCTAAGATTTTCTTAGGTCTTGTAAATTGTTTGAAGAAGACTTTCATCCAATTCCAACAGCCTATGGTATGCTTCCATGGTCACTGTGCACAGCTGGTTCTCACTTTGCTCACAAGCAACACTTGCTCGTAACAGCTGCAACCAATTGATTCAATTTCCACCTGTGAAATTCATCATTACAAATCTTGTTAGGCCAAGCATAACCTAAATATTAAAAATTAGTCAATTTTTTTTCCCCAATTGACATGGAGATCCCATGCTCTATTCATGAGACCTCCACACTTTTCATGCTTTCCCAACATACACATGAATTCCTTCATGTTCATCCATTCGCAGGAAATTCATTAATTCAACATTCACAATTTATTTTAAGCAAATAAACACACTCTACTTTCAGCCATGCATGCATTCAACAATTTTATGTTTTTATAAATGCATCAATAAAAGGAAAGAGAGAGCACTAAGAGTTTTCTCCTCTTAGTCTTGTTCCATTCTGGAACCCACACCACCACTGTGGTTTTCATGCTCCTAGCCTCTTTCACTTCAATGTGAATGCTTGACCTTCCCTTCTTGGCTATGACACTTAGTGTCTATGGTCTATTTCATACCTCTCAACCATGGAGTCCCTCCACATGGTTTGTTTACGACTCTTGGCTGCTAGGACTCACACAGTTCCACCAGCCCCATCTTCCATTACTGCTCATACTGAGCTCTTTAGGACGGTTACATGTCCACATGCATCCCTAGGATGCCTTCATAGTCGTTGCTTCCAACAATACCTACACTCAAATATTGAATCAATTCACATGTTTAGTTTGTTTTCATAGGATTTATCTTTAAACAAGAGTTTGGGAAATCATAACCAAATCATATACACATGTATATTCATAAGCAAGAAATTACAAGATAACCAAATACTTATCTGCATTGGATGTCTTCACTTTATTCCATAGGGTCCTTCTTTGCTTTACAAGCCTTGGGATCGCCTATGGACTTGGATGTTTGTCCAGTGCACAGGCTGCCCCTCAATCATCAAATAATCTTGTATCTTTGGCCAGCACGCAAGCTGCTCCACAACATCAAATAGTCTTGTATGTTTGGCCAGCACGCAGGATGCTCCACAACATCAAATAGTCTTGCATGTTTAGCCATCATGCAGGCTGCTCCACAACATCAAATAGTTAATGCTCAACCAATCACTCTCTGGATTTACCAAGTAATTTATAGTTATTTCAGGGTCCTTGCTTCCTGCATTGACCAAGATTTCCAACAAAGAAACAATAGTGCATCAGCTTAACTATTAGAGGGCTTATACTTGAAACCTTCATTATTCCAAATAATACATGAATGAAATTGAATAGTTATCTGTATTGGACATTTCCTCTCTGGTCCACAGGGTCATGCTTTTACTTTATAAGCCTTGGGATCCTCCTGTGGACTGGGATGTTTGGACAGCACCCAAGCTGCTCCAAAACATCAATAATTAATTTCCAACCAGTACACCTTCACGTCGACTTGGAAAGAACTTCACTACACCCATTTCTAGGTCAAGGCTCTACTATGGATCCATAGGCATATAACATCCCTTTCATCAACACCTTCACAACCCTTCATAAAAATCCCCACAACCTCCACAACATCCTTTCATACACAGTAACCCTTCCACCACAACCCCTCACAACAACCTTTTACGTTGCTTCTTTAGTGTGTAGCACCAAATTTCATTTGTTTAAGGTGACAACACAAGTAGTATAGGAAAACTTGTCGGCGCTGTTATTCAAAAATTATAACAATAATTCATAGCATTCAATATCAAGTATTGAAACACCAGGAATGCGTCCATTCCTTTAGGGCATAATCAATATTGGCATCCCTAACATAACTCATCATCAGAAAGGTGTGCACTCCTCACTGATGGGAGCTATGCAAGTCCTAATCATACTTCAAGCAGTCTGAATAATGTACATAAATAGAATATGTTCTGCATAGTAATTCTAACAATTAGACTTGCACACATATATGTATATATATATATATATATCAGTCAGGGTTTACAGAACACTTATTCATTTGCAGATGTAGTCCTTCTTCATTAATGAGGAATGGGGGCTCCTTCTCTGAGTTGACAGTCCCTCGGTTTTCCATCCCAACTCCTTTTGATGTTACATAACCCTCATATATATTACTGACATAATATTTACCATCTCACTCATATTGTTTACCAATCATGCAGTGCAGATGGGACATTATCAAAATGTCCAATGGTGTTTCACCCAAAACCCATTTCCAAGGTATGGAATCCTTCCCATGAAGTTTGGCTTCTGCAAGCCCTCTGCCATGGTCTTACTGCAATGTGCCTTCCTGACACACTTATTAAATAGCCAAACAGTCAGCAACATTTAACAATACAATTCAAATCTGATTGTTCCATAACCAATCAATGGCACTAATAATTAAATTCAATATGAATTTGCAACTCTGCCTACTACAGAAATTGATTTTCTTAGCCATGAGGCTATCCTCATATTGCTTGGCTTTTGTAAGTGGCACCATTCTGTCCATTATGGATTTATGTTTGCTGTCATACATGGACATCCACCTACAACATGTCCTCCTGACACAATTTTACATAAGCCAAACAGTCATTAGCAATTATTAGCAAAATTTCAAATCTAAAAATTTACAAATCTAAGATTTACAATTGTTCTTCCTAACAGAACTTAGAGTTCTCAACCATGAGATTCCTTCTCATAAGCTCTAATCAAATTTTTTTTTTCTTCAAATCTGTTCCCTACTGAAATTAAATTTGCAACCATGATATTATTCTCATAAACTTAAGTCAGAATATTTTCAGATTTGTTTCATGCATAAGTTAAATTTCACAACCATGAGAATCTTCTCATAACCTTTGGCTTTTGCACATGGTAGATTCCATCCTTCATCATGGACTTACCCACATTGCCATGCCTAGAACAATCTACCTGAAATCTGAAACTTCAAGCAGCCAAACACTTTGTAAGTCTCTATGCATATAATATTTTTATTGTTGCAACAGTCACTGAAGCATTTCCAGAATTATAACATTCCCATAATTCAAACACTTCTAGCTGTTAACATATCAATATCACCAAATTCATTTACTTCACGTAAATCATTATCATACTAAAATTGCAAGGTAGAGTCACACCATTTATGCAATCAACTTAAAGCTTTTAAATGCTCATTAATTCATAGCCATATCATTTATACAACTCTGTCCTTCCAACAGAGCACTCTGGAAGCCTGTCAATCATGACTACCTTCATGCAATTCTTCCCCTGCATTCATAGCAGCTCATGAAATGGTCTCATTATTAACAATGGTTCACCATTTCATCGATTATCTAATTGAATTGAAACATATATGTCACAACCATGCATTCTCACAATGCATCTCAACATGTGCACCCGCACATATGCATGCACATTTACAACATTTACATAATATTTTGATGTGCATTCACTTAATGCATAGCCCCTCAGTACAACCTTGCATTAATCCATGAATACTATGCATTCCAGCATAGTATGGCCTAACCATGGTTGTCTCATATGGCATGTACTACCACAACATGACTATAAGTCTTTACTTTCTTTGGTTGTTAAACTCACAACCAATATACACAAATGACATGATGTAATTTTTCATATGAATGCATTGAGGTTTCTAAGAAACTTATAGGGCGCAAGGCTCCTTTCCTTTACTTACCCGCACCTCACCATACTCGGTAGGTTGAAATTCACATTCAGGCACTCAATACCACATGCAAACCAAATCAACATAGTTTAAACATGGTTGAATGGGAATTCTGCACTTTTACACAGTTACAAAATATCCTGAACTGCCATCTTCAGCCATCTATAGAAGCAAATCTATGAAGAATCACGAAAACTTTTCTACCGGGAGAATTTAGTCCATATAAAAAGGAACACTCAGAAACTCACATATCTATGTTCCAATGCTCCATTCATCTTCTATAAAATTATGGGATTGACTACTTTCCACTTTTCACATTTTTCCAAAATTCCAAATTTTGGGCAAAAAAATGGCTATTTCCCAAACGGTGCATTTCTAAGAAATCTTTGTCTAACAGAATATGTCTGGTTTACTGAGAATATGAAATGCTGAGTTCAGTAATTTTCTTGATTCCGATTATAGGTTCACTTTCAACCACTACAAGCTTTTCAAAATCCCAAAAACGTGGCCCGGAATAGTGCTTTTTGGCCTCCTTGCACATCTCGACTCCACATCCTTTGGAGTTTGGCTCCAAAACTCCAAACTTAACACCATTCCTGCTCCATGACTGCTCCATATCAATTTCGACTCAATCCGACCTTCTGTCAAGCGTCGAGACATTGATTTGTAA
Organism: Larix kaempferi; assembly: GCA_027924585.1. Lineage (NCBI taxonomy): Eukaryota > Viridiplantae > Streptophyta > Pinopsida > Pinales > Pinaceae > Larix > Larix kaempferi. Next base: position 18,774,139 of record BSBM01001646.1, read on the forward strand.
AAGCCATTCATTCTGATTTTATGCCAAATTGGGGCATAAGGGGCCCGGAATCCTCACTGTTTCATTCATGGCCTTCGTCAATGGCCTCAGAACGCCACTGAACTCATCCAATTCTGATCTTGCAAGCTCCTGCAATCCAAAAATCAATTTTCGGGCTCTATACTTTTTTTTTTAATCCCGCCACACACAGGCCGCAACCCGCAATCCATACTGCGGGTGCGAAAATGCTACTTTTCCAACCCGGGGCTACTCCATCCCGCAGCCCCGCAACCCACAATCCCGCACTCCGCGATTCCGCAATTCTGAGTGCGGAAAGCCAAGTCGCGGACACGAAAATTTTAACATTTCCGCAATCCCGCAACCCGTGATCCTGTAACCCACAATTCCGCGCTTCCAGGTGCGAAAATCCAAGTCACGAATACGGAAATTTTAACCCTTCCCCAGAAGAAGGGTCGGCTGCCCCTTCTAGTGATTCGTATTTTCTCTATCACGTCCACAAAAGAAGGGTCGGCTGCCCCTTCTGGTGATTAGTATTTTCTCTAATCACAATCCGCAGAAGAAGGGTAGGTTGCTCCCTTTTGGTGATTAGTGTTTTCTCTAATCACAATCTGCAGAAGAAGGTTCGGCTGCCCCTTCTAGTGATTAGTATTTTCTCTGTCACATCCCCTTCCATCAATCCATTCCATGGAAGGAAACATGACTAAGCTTACGGGGCTCATAACTCCTTCGTCCCTTGGCCAAATGGGACGTGTTTGGTACCATTGGAAAGCTCTTGCAGATCTCTATGCACCTGGGTGGTCCTTTGACACATCTGAGAAATCTGATCCTGCCATTTTCCAATCAAAAATGTCGCCCCAACTTCACCAATACTACGTTAAAACATTCTGTCACTTACCTGTAACTCATAGTCCGGCCCAAGCAGCCCTAGTGCTGCAAGCTGGGCTCTGATACCACTCTATCACGTCCCCTTCAATTCAATCCGATGCCAGGAAGGAAACATGAACCAAACTGAACGAGCTTATTGACAATCTCATCCCCATTCATTACTAAGAAATGCATGGATAATTAAAAACTTCTGTGTGCAATTCATACTCAATATAAACACAGCGGAATTAATCAAATTTGCATACACACAAACAGTAATGCATCAACATATTTAACTCAATCATATGATGAATCAACAGACAATGAATCAATCCCATTCTTATGCTATGCACAAGCTTAATATCAACCATATTAAGATATTCAATTCATCTCATTAACATGAACAGTTAACATTTAGAATTAACACATTGCAGAACACATCATGCATATAAATTAATCCACAGAGAATACTTATCTTGAAATGCAAACGTCCAAACAACTGGCTATGTGAGAGAAACATTCCACCCAACCATAGTTTTCTGTCCAGCCTGTATTCTTTCAGCTGAGAGATCACCCCCGAGCTGGGCTATGTATCCACTAAGGAGGAACTAGACAGGCTCACTCACAACCATGGTTTCACTCAAACAGTCATGCTAAGCCAACACACAATTGGGTTTATCAACCATACAAAAGACAAATGAGGAGAATGCTAAGCCAGTGATTTCAACCACAGAGCTACAGACATCTCAAGCTAAATTCAAACAATCCAATCCTCTGTTCAAACATCCACACTTGGATTTCTCACCATTCTGTCAATGAATAACTCAATCCCGTCACTGGTTTTTTGGGCTATCAAAACTGGGTTTTTCAATGGATTTCGGGGTAACTAATGCTCTCAAATTCGCCCTAAGGTTCGTACCTATGGATCCCCCATTGGATTTCATTGTCCAATACCAACTCTGAGCATTTATGGCTTTTCAAAACATGGGTTCTTTCACAGTTGCGATTTCTGGTTCTTCTCACTGCTGGGCATTTGTTTTTGGATGAAATTGATGCTCTCCTCTTCAAAAATGGAATGGGAATGAGGAAAAATCAATCCCCATGGGGTAGAGTGACTTGTGGTACAAGAAAACAGAGCCCATACTCTACCATATGAATTTCTGAGCTTCTCATGCTCCATTGAAGCCATGGACTGAATTCTTCAACCACTTCCTTACAATAGAATTAAATGTCAGCAAAGGAAGTCAAATGGGTTCTCATAATGACATTTGGCAGCTTATGGCTCAATCCCACAACCCCCTCACCACTCCCTAGTGGATACACATGGCCCCTTCTCATTCGTTGCCTCCATAGCCAGCTTTGGTATTTTATCGCATAATGTTTATTTACATCATTTTTACAATGTTCCATGGCTAAATAGCACATGGGTAACATAATGTCTAATACTTGCCTTTTAAATAAAATTCAAGCTTCCACTAGCAGGGCCTTGGCCTTGAGCTCCAAGCTAGGAAAACATACATCACATGTATACAATATTTACATTAAAAGCTAATATATCCTAAGGGTCAAAATGGGGTATTATAAGGTGCTTGGGGTGGTCCACTCACTTGCGAGAATGGCCAGCAAGATCATCCAAGAAAACCTCCATTATACGTTTAGGTCGTGAAAGGAGTAGGTCATAGCACGCTGAAACGTAGCTCCGGCGTTTTTAAGTCCGAAGGGCATTTTTCGGTACGCAAATGTACCCTAAGGACAAATGAAAGCAGTCTTATGTTGGTCCTCGGGTTTGATCTAAATCTGGTTATATCCCGGAAATCCTTCCATAAACGAAAAAACTTTGCTTCCCGCACAAGCATCCAAGATCTGATCTATGAATGGAGTGGGGAAATTGTCCTTCGGACATGCATGGTTCAGGTCTCTAAAATTAGTGCATACACGGATAGTTCCCTGCTTCTTATCCACAGGAACGGGGTTTGTTGACACCCATTCGGTAAGGGGAACGAGATAGATAAAACCAGCCTTGAGCAGTTTCTCCATCTCTGCCTTGATCGCGGCTGCCTTTTGAGGGTTCATAGCATGAAGGCATTGTCGAACCGGTTTAGCATTAGGATATGTTCTAATTTCGTGTTCGACAATGCTGGGGTCTATTCCTGGCATCTCCTCATATGACTAGGCGAAAGCCTCTTCCCGGAGTTCCTTAAACAAATCAGTGTAACTACGAACCTCTTCAGGAGAGCAGTCAGCACCGATATAAATGTTCTCAACCTTTTCGGGTGTACGAGAAATGTCGACCGGTATGGTATGGGAAATATTAGCCATGTTCCCCTCCGCAAAAATCCCATGTGAACCCCAAGGGGCCACATGGTGACCAACAATCTCAGCAAGAGTCTTCCTAAACTCGTCTTGTTCCATAAGATCAGGGTTGGGAAGAAAATGAGAGCGATGATGCATGTATGCCCAAGGTCTCTCACTACCACACATGGCCTCAACAATAGCTTCATCTGAAGGTAAAGTACAGTTAATACAATCGTGTGAACAAGATGAGTCGACTGCCCATTCCGGCAGCATAACGGGATCTTCCTCCTCTGTCCGAGAAGAGGAGATATTTGGCTCTGCAGTGGCTTGTTGAATATATTGATATGCAAGCTCTGTCGCAAACAACGGCATAGCCATTCCAACATGCGCAATGTCTCCGGACGTGGAACTCGTGGATGGTAAGGTCCATGGGTCATCAAAATACGAAGTCCGGAACAGTACATTATTCAATGGAGGAGACGCATTATCGGAAATGGTTCCAATAAAAGCAATCGGTGAAGGGAAATCATAAGATCCCATTAATGAGGGTTACAATCCGACACCCATGTTCCTAGTTGCCAGCGGAGAATCTGTAACTTGGGGAACCACTGATCCCATGGATGCTGTGGAATAAGGACTGACGAAATCCAGCTGGTCGACTGTCATAATCTTGCCTTCATGTGGAAATCAAATAACTCTGAACACAGTGGACATGACCACTTTCATAGTGTACATCCAATTCCTACCTAGGATAAGGTTGTAGTCTATGGGCGCATCAACCACCTCGACTTCAATATGCATGGGTTTCCCTCCCAAGCGGACAACAAGGGAAGGGATAATCCCATGCGGCTTAAACGACCGACCGTCAAATGCAATGAACATGGTCATAGACTTGGATAAAGGAGGAGAGCCAAGAGCTTTCCAATAAGATAAATACATTACTGACGTAGAAGCACCTTCGTCAACCACCATTCTCTTGACGAAATTCTGAAGGCACTCCACATGGATTTGAAAAGCCACATGGTAAGGTAAGCGAGGTTGAACGTCAGTAGTATCAAACTTGATAACGTTAGGACTTCCCCTGTCCTGAACTCCTAAAGCACTCAAAAGGGCATGCCTTTGAGAAGGACATGCTTGTAAAACTTCAAGAGTCGACATGGCACATGGAGTTTGACCCAAATCTTCTACAATAGAGTAGTTATGGGCGGCTCGAGCATTGGGATTATGCGTAGAGCGCTTGAGAACACCTTTCAGTATCCTCGGCATAGTAGTGGGCTTCTCGATATGCAAAGAGTTATCAGGAGGAGGAGGAGGCCCATTCCCCATATTCAGTTGTGGTGCGCCATAATCGCGTTGACGAGTAGCAACACTAACCTCTGATTGAACCATATTCACGCATCCATAGCCACTAGTATTGGAGGAAGACGTTGTAATCTCATTAGGTCCGTAACCAATAACGGGAGCATGCAAAGCCATGTTCTGATTATGTGGAAGGGGATCTTTCAACACAGCTGGGCTCTGTGCAAGATGCTTCGATGCTTCTTCAATTCGAGGATACAGGTGAGTAAGATGATCTTCCCCACAAAGCTTTCAAGGGAATTTCACTTTACGCCTAGGTTTACGGTCCCCACCAGCATTTCCGCCTTCCCGAGGAGGGTTGGCGTTCTCTTTCCGAGGAGTATTACAATTACTACTATTGTTCCCATTGTTTCCACCCTTACGGTTGTTTCTCCCCTTCTTCTTACCACCAAGCTGCTGGTTACCCGATGGGTTCGTCGATTGCACAGCATGTACATCGGACGATGGGGTGGAAGTGGACAAGGTGTGAACCTGTCCGGGAGTAGACTGGTTAAGAGAAAAATTTTGCATTTGATTAGCAACCAAATCTATAGGTCCAGTACTTGCGGATCCAACAATTCCATCGGCATGTGGTCGAGGAATTGACTTGGGCTCATGTCGTGTTCGCGGTGCGTCAGGAATAATGTCATACAAGATGCCAGACTGAGAATATAGTAAATCTAGCTGCTGGAATTTTAAGATAGCTTGTTCCTCAGTCATAATGCCGGACATCGAAACATCCTTATCAATATATGGAAGCAAAGACTTGAGAAACCATTCCAACAGAAACTCTGGAGGAATGTTGGCTTTTACTAACCTCTCCCGTCGACGCCACTCTTGAACATGGTCAGAAATGTGTGTGGCCTTATTCTGGCGGAAGGTAGACAAGAGTTCAGTTCCAGTATCGTAGTGAACCGGCAGCTGGAAATGATGCAAGAAAACCAAGTCTATCTCATTGAAACCCCTATACGTGCCCCCAGGCAACTCAACATACCACTTCACGGCTGCCCCGTGAGGGTGCGTTGAAATAGTCTCAAACAAACAGAATCGTGATTTAACGAGTTGGATGAGCACCAAAGGTGAAAAGTCATGACGTGATCACCCGGATCCTCACCACCCTTCCCTCCAAACTTGGGAATGTCAGAAGGGATCTTGGTAGGGACCAGAGGCCAATTAGGATCATGACAATCCAGATCATTCGTGAGCTTCGAAAGATCTGGAAGATTCAATCGAGCAAGGAACGGGACCTGTGGCTGGAAAGATTGATTATAAGCTCCCATTAAAGGTTGATTATACGAACCTGAAGGATAAGACAGACCATAACCGGGACCCTGGCCATAAGGCTGATAACCTCCTCCAACCTGACCCGTGTGAGGGTAAGCAGGTATATATGCATTATGAGCACCGTAGTGAGGTGGGTTGTAATGAGAGCCAGCACCGACTGTATTATAGTAAGGGTTACCACCATAATTATGGGGCATATAAGTATTACGCGTAGCGAGAACCGTGTTGTAGTGACCATGGTTATAAGGTATGTTCACACCTCCTACGTAATTGTTATTAGTAGCGTGAGCAGTCGTGTGGTGACCATGAGTATGAGGTATATTCCCAACCCCAACATTGGCATTACTAGTAGCAGGAGCGGTGGTGTTGTGACCATGAGTATAAGGTATATCCCCACCTCCTACATTAGCATTACTAGTAGCAGGAGCAGTCGTAAAAGTATACGGTATGTGTCCACCCTCGTTATTAGGAGGATTGTTAACATTAGCAAACATGGTCCTAGGTTGATGGGTAGAGGCATGTGTATTGAACTGTGGATGGCGAGTCGTATTGCGAACAGTGTTCCTATTAGGATGGGTAGTCCTAGGAGGCGGCCTTCCTCCAACATTTGGATTGTTAGGAGGGATATGATCGGTCCCCATAGTATGTGTGTGAGTAGGCAATGTGGTGCCCCCTGCGAGGGTATTGCCCCTAGTGGGTGCAGTGTTGCCAACACCATTTCTAGTGCTAGCATGACTACCGAACAAAGCGTATATATCAACTGTGTTGTACTCAGGTATGCCAAAAGAGAACGGGGTAGCGTTCGTAGTGGTCGCAGGGCTTGTGTTAACATGCAAGTTCGGCATCCCGTGTAGGAAATTATGTGGATTCAAAGGATCGAACGGGTTGTCCTCGGGTGGAGTGGATCCAAACAAAAGAGGTCGAGTCTCTGGTATCAATGGATACCCCCCCCCATTCCTCTCTAGGAGTAGGAGGATGAGAGGCATCTTCAACTCTACCCGACGGAGTCGTAAGGAATTCTTCCCTGCCAAAACCAGTGTAAATGTCAGCGCGAATCGCGTTAAAGGAATCCGAAGATTCGGAGGGAGCCTTTTGGCGCCCTATCTCAACACGACGTGTAACTTCGTCGGTCGGTAAACCAACCAACCGACGAGATCGACGGAGAGTAGGACCTCGCGCCATGATATCTCTAAAAGATAAATCAATCAAAGCGTCCCCTAACGGCCAAACTAACGATCAAAGAATCAAAGAAAACACACCTAAGAAACTACAGCCAAATGCACACACAAACAGGATTGGATCAAGGAGCTCCCGACACTACAGCCGGTATGTCTCGCCTAGGAGAGGCTTGAGACTCCCAAACTATAGCCGAAGGTAACAGAATCAGTTATAAAGGTTCCCAAGATTCACTGCGTGCACAAGGTCAAGTCCCTATACAACAACAACTGTGCTGTCCAACCCCTATCTGACTCAGGATACATACAGTATAACCACTGCAAGCACCCTATGTGATACCTAGGTAAGGCAACTATGGTCACCGCAATATAACCAATGCTCAGGGGGACAATCGCAGGTGGGATCTGTCGTATGGGCAGGGTAACTAAGCCCGAAACTCAAGAGGTACAGATCCCTCAAGAGTCCCCAGATACGAACAAATACTAGAAATATCTCCCACGTTCAGCCAATATTGGAGGGCTATCTCCGCAACCAACCTCCCGTGACCTCGTGCTTAACTCTGGTCTAAGTAGAGCTTCCTGAGAACACCGATTTATACCATGGATTTCACCACTCCCTGGTCAGACACATAATGTTTCGTCTAGTAGTCTTGACTTGTTAACTCACAATGATCTATTCCAAGACTCTAAACCTATACTAGTTGGTGTACCCTATAAAATAAAAATCGTTCTAATCAATTTTAAGATTAAGCGTTAATTTTAGGTGGTTGTGATTACTCAAAGGATGTGGTTGTGAAACTAATGATGTATATGACTCAATAGTATGCACAATCGTCAAACTTTAGACTCATCCATCCAATAAAAACAATGCCACTAAAATGAAAATCAATCCAACGGTTCGAAATAAAATGCAACTCTCTTAAATTTCCAATGCACAAGCAGCTCCTAGATGAAAGCACAAGCACTCAGATGCAAAATGCAGTACGGAAAGTAAATTTTTTGTATTTTCTCTTATAATGAAAAGGAAAATGCAAAACTATGTTTTTGTATTTTTCAATATAATGGAATGAAAAATGCAAGCGAAATCTACCTATTCAGTTAAAGAAATGCAGAGCAGATCACTAAGACAACCTAGCAATTCCCAAACAGTGAGATTCAGCCAATGTAATGAGCTAGAAAATCAAAAAGGGTGATAAACTAACAAAGCTCAAAACAGAGAGAGAGAAGAGTTTTTGGTCACCAACAGAGCATGGAACAGTTAGGAATAAGGCCAACTAAGACTCAGGAGCACTCAATACCAACCCAGCAACAATCCAAGACCATAAACCAATCAATCCCGGAGTTGTACTCTACTGTCGAAGGAATAACTACGGGTAGATACGAGCTACAATGAAGACAGAGGCGGGTAGGTGCAAGCTACAATGCAGACAGAGGCGGGTAGACGTGGGCTAAACTAACTTGACCCGCATACAGGGAAAGGCAAATGATCAAATAAAGAGTCTAATGACCCAGAAAAAAGCTAGTTTTCTATAGTGTATCCCAACAGCCAACCAAAGACACAGAAGCTCAACACATAGCAACTCTAAATAAGGACTAAAGCCTAAAAATCCCCAAAAAAGGATGTTATCCCCAGCGGAGTCACCATTTCTGTTACGGAGAAAACTTCCTATGGCTTGGGAAAGACCACAACAGACAGCTGACTACCAGAAAATGCCTCAATTCCCAATGCAATGCTATATAAATGACAATGCTAAGATAATGGAGAAAAGAACAACCTTTAACGGGATGTTCGATGTAGCCCCCCGTTGAGCTTTCAACTTCTACACTTGGACCTGCATATTCACCTCAACAACAAGTACAAGCAAGTGCATATAATATGTGAAAGACATTAGCATAATCAATAGCATGATCCATGATATTATAGGCAAATATAACCCAATGTAATTTAACAATATTCATAACATCAATTGGACGAGAAAATGAGTATTTTCATTAATAAATAACAAGAAGTACAATATACGACCTCTTGCCGGCAACCAATCTGAACCAAGAACTGGGTCTCTCCACTTGTGCCTTCACCACTTCAATCCTCCATGTAATGGAAAACTCAAACTAGGATAGGAGTTTGGTAGGTGAACATAAGGAATTCACAACAACAAGGATCAATGAGTGTAGACTCAAGTCACGGCAAAAATCCACTAGAGTTATCTTGCTCTCTCTTTCTCCCCCCTTCCATATTCCATAAGCGCTCAACATATAGCCTTCCAAAGGTAAGTGAAAGGACACATCGAGGCATTTCGGGACAAATGGAGGGCCAAAGATCACCCTAAGACTGCTTTTTGGGAGTAAAAAGTAATTTTCTAATGATTTTTACCATTTTACTTGGCACCCACTGGCTATAGTGGAACAGCTCGCGTGTACGCTGGCTAAAGTGGAACAGCTAGCATACAGGAAGAAAAATAGGGAAAAAGTGTTTCTAAAGGACATAAAGTGCATTTGAGTCAATGAAATGGATCCTGAAGGCCAAAGAGTGTTGATGCTCACAAGGTGGAAAATTACGTTGTAACACTTATTTTTTTGGAAAGAAGAAATATACACAATTTAGGTAACATGGCTCATGGTTTTTGGTGGATTATGAGCCAATTTAATTTTTAACTTTGGTATTTGGATATGTGAAGGTCTATGTGGTGGAAATGGAAAGTGGACATGATGTATAGATATGGTGTGGCTAGGGGATGAGCAAAGTGAACAATTTTTTTGTGTTAATAAATTGCCCCTTGATGTGTGAGGCCAAGATCTCATCGTATGGCCGACATACATCATAGGATATTTCTTTTCCAGGAAATGGGTGTGACGGGAACATAAAGAACATAAAATTAAATGGAGGCAACTAACTCTTCTTCAGGACAACAAGGGCCACTAACCTACATATATATAATACTCAAAATGGACGAGGTACATATAATATAAAATCTATGGACGAGGTGAGAGTACCCATGCTCGTGTCAATGTATCAAAATATACAAAGTGGATCTAGACACAAAGGGGGGCTGATCAATACATAGATAATTGTTGTATGAATCATAGGTGTCCAAGTGGGACTAAACTGTAATCATGGTCCAAACAATGTCGATCTGAAGAAATGATAGTAGAAACAATGCCATTCATCAAGAATGCAAGATCACAATGACTGATGCTCTGCCAAATCTGAAGGGGTCCAACAACTATGATGACTCAAATGCTAAAGATTTGAATCTCATGGATACAATTAACTGCATCTGAAACTATATGTACTAGGAACCATATAATTGAAGGGATTCCAAACACTATCGCCAATGCAGCCTAGATATCTCAAGGAACATGATACTATGAGGGTTCCAAGTAGACTCATCAATGTGCTAGAGTCAAGGGACATCCGGGGTCTTCGACCAAATAATGAAAGAACCAACACCATGTAAGAATCTCAACGGTGCGACGATGTAGCTGAGGTCGAGCACGTGAGACACAATCGTTCTAAGGGGTACTGAGGTCTCCCCTTAGGTGGTCCAATGAGATCATTAATAAGGTGTATGAGGCCAAGGTACAAGGAAATGTGGGTCTATCCTCTCGAATTTGTGCTGACATCAATAGAGGAAGACCCAGAACTACTAAGGCAATGAGGTATCCTTGATATGAGCGCGAGGGGTACAACCATGGAGTGAATGCAGTAGGACACAAAACTGAGACATTGGAGTGGGATACAAGGGCATATGAGGAAGGAGACTCAAACTTCCTTTGTTCAGAGTATGATGGCAGAGTTGACCTAGTAGCATATGAAATTGATCTTGTGGGAGAGGATTTGTAACGTCCCCATCCCTCAATCCGGCCGGCAGGAGGGGACATTAACCAAATTTGGGGCCTCTAAATTTTGCCCATAAGCATAATTACGAATTCATAACAGTAAAAACAAACATGTGTGCAGTTACATAATAAAAATACACAGCGGAAATAATACAATCCACACACACATCATGCAATTTACAGGCATAATTCTAGCATGAATACAACAAAAAATCATCACACATTAGATACATAAGAATAGTTATCTTTAAGCAAAGAAAATCCAAGAATTTGGCTGTGTAAGAGCAATTTTCCACCCAGCCATAGGAACTCTGTCCAACATATACACTTTCTGGCAATATGCCACCCCCACGCTGGGCTATGAGGCCACTAGGGCAAAGGAAACACCTACATGATTCTATCTCTCATCCCACAACCCATTCTTCTCTTTATGCTTAGCCAAAATCTCCACCAGATCTCTACAAGGGTCTCACTAGGCCTTCACAGCCATGGCACTCCTTCCAACCTTCCCACACAACACAAGGAAGGCATTTCCCTTCATTGATCCATAGTTCCCTTAGGAAATCCAACCCTTACAGTGCTTACCAGTGTGTTCAATAAGAGTCCAACCTTCTATAAGCTATTGGAGAACCTCCTCCAACATTAATCCATGGCTTCTCAAGCATCCAAAAGTAGCATAACCCAATGGGTAAAGGTTCCTAGATTGCCCAACCTCCATGATCACCTACAACAATCTACTTTCCCTTCCCAAAAATGTAGCTTTGTCTCCAAATTTGAATTTTCGAGTTCAACACAGTCCGGTAATGGTCATGGACATCAATGGAAAACTTTACATAGTGCAGAAAACATGCATGAGAGAATGATCAAAAGAGTGTTGACTCCAAGTATATGAGGTAAGGGTGAAAGGACAACTGACATAGATTTTGACCATAGAAGAAATATGACTGCTGACAACTGACATAACTGTCACAACCCCCATGGTTCAATAACTACATTAAGTGACTTCTCCCACCAACCTCAGATATGCATTCAATGATTGTACTTAATAGTCAAGCGAAGTTAATTGGATTATTTAAGGCACATGGCATATTTTCGATGAGTTCTAAGGTTGACACTTGGAAAAAAAGGATTTGCTTTTCCCATAGGCCCCCTTCCTCTTCCCCTCTGGTGGAATCACAGCCTCTCTAGTGCTCTTTACATAGCCATCTTGGACCATTTTATTAATTTTCAACATAATATGTACATACATTTCAAATTGGCATGATAAGCCAACCATATGGTCCAAATAAAAATATGTACATCATACATGCCTAACCATTCTCTAGTTGGGCCTTGGCCTTGAGCTCCGCCCTAAGAATCCATACTAGCATATTTACATCATTTAAATCATTTTGATTAAATACATTCCATGTCAAAACTGGGGGTATTACAATCCCCTCCCCCTTGGAATAACACTGTCTTTGGTGTTTGATCAAAATCAGAACAAAAATGGATATGCCTCTTTCATGGCATCCTCCAATTCCCACGTAGCCTCATCGGGACCGAAGTGCTTCCATTGCACCTTTACCTATCTGATGGCCCAGTTCCGGAGAAATGTTACCTTCCTATCTAGGATGCATAGTGGCTTGGTTTGGAACTCTCCCTTAAGTTCCACCTGAATCACATCCCAATCAATCACATGGTTAGGATCATGTACATATTTCTTAAGCAAAGAAACATGAGAAACATTATGAGCTTTAGTGCTAGCAGGAAATGCAATTTTATATGCAACCGACCCTATTCTTTCAAGCACTTCAAATGGACCACAATATCTTGGTGACAACTTGGCACAACTTCCAAGCTTCAAGGAACTCTTCCTTGATCTCACTCTAAGGTAAACGTGATCCTCAACAATGAATTCTCTATGCATTCTATTCTTATCTGCATAGCTTTTCTGCCTATCTTGGGATGCCTTTAAATTCTGCCTAATTCTTGCAACCTTTAAATTAAGCAATTCTGGCCCAATTACAATTATGTTCACTGGATTGTCCCATTTCATTGGTGTCCTACACTTTCTGCCATATAAAACTTCAAATGGACTCGTGCCCAACGAAGCTTGTTGCCCATTGTTATATGAAAACTCTACCAATTGTATATAATCTTCCCACTTGGATGGTTTGTCCATCACATACATATGAAGCATGTCTTCAAGCACCTGATTTACTCTTTCAGTTTGTCCATATGTTTGTGGATGATAGGTAGTGCTAAAATTCAATTGTGTTCCCAAGTCTTCAAAAAGACTTTTCCAGAAATTTGAAATAAATTTGGCATCTCTGTTTGATATTATTGCCTTAGGCAATCCATGCAATCTGAAAATTTTCTTCATAAAAATCTTTGCAATGGCATCTGTTTTATATGTGGATTTAACTGGAATAAAGTGTGCTTATTTTGACAATTTTTCCACCACAACCATGATAGAATCATGTTGTCTCACAATCATTGGAAATCTTGTAATAAAATCCATGGAAATTATTTCCCATTTCCATTCCAAAATTGGCAAAGGATGCAACAAAATTGTTGGGTGTTGATGTTCAGTTTTCACTTGCTGACATTTCATACATCTTGAAATATACTCAGCAATATATTTCATCATCCCCGGCCAAAAATATTGTTTCCTAGATTTAACAATTGTTTTTTGATATCCTAGGTAAGCAGAATATGGCATTTTATGGATCGCATCCATAACAATTCTCCTCAAGTCTGCCACATTTGGAATATAAATTCTATTTTTATAAATAAGAAGTCCATCATCTTCCAAATGATACCCTTCATACCTCTTTTCAAAATTATGTTGCTGTAATTTTTCCTTTATTTGCACATATAATTCATCTTCAACAAGAGAATTGGCAATCTGTTGTCTTAAAACTGATTGAAAAGTTGTGATGGTTGCCACATGCATTTCATGCATCCTCTTGTTGAGTGCATCAACCAATTTATTTTATTTTCCTTTTATGTGTTTGATCTCAAAATCAAACTCACATAAAAATTCTATCCATCTAGCTTGCTTGGCATTTAATGTTGGCTGCTCAAATAAATATTTCAAACCACAATGGTCTGTCCTCAACTCATTTTTTCTGCCCATTAAATAGTGTCTCCACATTTTTAAAGCATGCACCATGGCTGTAAGTTCTATATCACGTGTGGCATAATTCTTTTCATGCTCCTTTAATTTTCTAGACTCATAACACACCACATTATTTTCTTGCATAAGAACTCCTCCAAGTCCTTGTTTACATGCATCTGTACACACAACAAATTCTCATTATGGGTCTACAATTTTCAGAATTGGATCACTTGTGATAAGATTCTTCAACAGCTGGAATCTTTCTTCACATTTCTGGGTCCATCCAAATTTTGTTCCCTTCAAGTTTTCAAAGAATTGATTGGGTGTGCAACCTTGGATAACCCTTCAATGAATCTTCTATAGTAACCAACAAGACCCATAAAAGATCTCACATCTGTGACATTCCTTGGAGTTGACCAATTCATAATGAATTCAATCTTTTCCGGATCCATTGATATTCCTTCTTCTGAAATAATGTATCCCAAATAATGAATTTTATTCCCGTAAAAGTCACATTTGCTTAGATTTGCATACAACTTATGCTCCTTTAACAATTGCAAATCCATTCTCAAATGTTCTTCATGCTCCTCTTTATTCTTAGAGGAAATAAGAATGTCATCTAGAAAAACAAGAACAAACTTATCCAAATATTTGTGGAAAATGCTATTCATGAGACACATGAAGGTAGCCGGTGCATTAGTGAGACCAAATGACACCACTACAAATTCATAGTGTCCATATCTTGTTCTAAAGGTTTTCTTATGAATATCTTCTTCTTTGATTCTTACCTGATGGTAACCAGAACAAAATTCTATCTTTGAAAATACCTTTTCCCCTCTCATTTGATAAAAATATCATCTATTCGAGGTAATGGGTACTTGTTTTTCACTGTCACCTTATTCAATTGCCTGTAATCAATGCATAACTTGAGTGTACCATCTTTATTTTTCACAAACAATACAGGTGCTCCCCATGGAGACACACTTGGCCTTATGTATTTCTTTTTTAATAATTCTTGCAATTGCATTTTCAGCTCTAACAATTCTGGTGTACTCATTCTGTAAGGTGTCTTAGACACTGGTGCAACTCCTGGCACAAGATCGATTGTGAAATCAATGTCCCTCTTGGAAGGAAATCCTGACACTTAATTGATAAACACATCCTTGAATTCTTGTAGCACATGATAGTATCCCAAATTTGGAATTTCATTTTCTAAGTTTGTCCAATATATGGGTTGCATACAATTGACAACCTTTCCTATAAAAATTCTTCAGTTGCATGGATGAAATGTACCTAACATAAATTTTCTTTGGAACTCCTTTCACAACACTTGGGTTTCCTTCATCATCAATGCACTCAAAACTCTTTTTGTAGCAATCAAGTTTAACTCTGTGTGCTTCCAACCAATACATTCCAATGAGAATTTCATATGAACCAAGTGGTAAAATATTTAGATCTGCACAAGTGGATAGCCCGCCCATTTCTAATGGACTTTTATCCACCATCTCACTAACTTTTCTCTTGGTTCCCGTGGCTAGTTGAAACAACCATGACTTACTATGATTGGTTTTCTTAAAAGCACAAATATCAACAATTTTAGGACCGATATAACTGTGAGTAGATACATGGTCAATCACAATAGAAATAGATTGCTTAGCAATCTTAACTTGAATCTCAACCACAATTGATTGATGATCTGCTTGGTGGTCCTCTAGTGCAACATAAATCCTAGGGACAGTCCTTGCCACTTGACCCAAAATTTCAACCTCTTGGATATTGTGAACTTTCTTTGCACTCCCATTCCGCTGTGGCCAATTCCTAAGAAAAGGGTCATCTCCACATTGCCAACATTGAAGTGGCTCTCTTGGATTGTCTCCCATCATCTTAGATAGATTTGTCACAACTAGTGGTGGCTTCCTTGGATGATTTATGAAATGAGGAGGATTGAACCCTTTCTTCCTCTTATCAAATTTCTCATTCTTCTTGTCCTTCCATGCCTTATGGAAATATGGATTGCTTTTGGTTTGACCATAACAATACTTAGCCTTTCTTATGGTCTCATCTAGAGTTTGAAGCTCATCAATCTCAATTATGTGTTTGTAGGATTGAGGAAACCCACTTAGAAAACATTGAATTTTGACTTTATCATCCCTGATATACTTGACATATCTCAGTAGCTCCAAAAATTTATTTACATATTCCTCCATAGTCATTTGGCCCAACTTTAGCTCATGAAATTCTTTAATTTTTCCATCATAGTACCTATAAGAGAGGTACTTTTGCTTGAAGTATTTCTTGAATTGATTCCAAATGATTTTTCTTTCATTTATTCTCTTCACTTTCCTATGGTGATCCCACCATATAGATGCCCTCCCATTCAAATTGAAGATATCCACTCTTAACTTCATATTTACAGAGTAGTCTTGGACTTGGAAATACTTTCTCATCCCAATAAGCCAAGCCTCGGCTTATTGACCATATTTTATCTCTCCATCAAATGTAGGAGGTTTGGCCTTCCTAAATTCTTCATGTGAGTTGTTCTTTGAAAACCTATTCCTCTTCTTCCTATGAGATGAAGAGCTTGATTCTTCAGTGGAATCCTTAGACTCAAATGACTCACTAGAATATATTTCTAGAGTATATGACATGCCCCTAGAAACTCTCCTTGAACTATGGGACCTCTTGTGAGAATGCCTTCTTAACTTACTCCCACTCTTCTCCCGATTTTCAAAATGATGTCTAGAGTTAATCTTTCTCTGAATGTCCGTCAGAATCTGAAGCATAGCTGCATTCAGCCAATTCTTCTCTTCTTGAGCTCTAAGCAACCTCTCATTGTCTTCTCTATAACTCTGTAGCTCCACCCTCAGGCTCCTCATGGTCTCTGCAATGTCTGGGGGAGTCACTTGGTTTCTCCTACCATTGGATTCTATCTCTTCATTCTTAATTTGAATATTCTCTCCCATTGTATCTGCCTCAACTTCATAACGATCATGTACATCATCCATGATGATGACCTTCTTGGACCAACCAATATTTGAGGTTTCTCAACTACACTATACTCATTGTTGACCATTTAACAGTCACTGATATGATTCTGAATCTGCAAAAGTGTTGATATAAACACATTTTTTAGATTTATTACAAAATAAAAGTCAATTTTCATGTATTATGGAAAAGTGACCCATATTGACAATTTTTTTGTCAATTATGGCTACAAGCACTTTTTATGATCAAATTATATAAGCATATGAATCGCCAATTCATAATTTAACTCTATTACATTGTTTCCCATTGGACAAAATTTCCAACAACTATAAATATGCTCAATTCTGAACTCTAAGCACAGAGTTACAGTCCTTGGAAATTGTCAATTTGGCCCAAATTCTACACTTTTCCTGTGAGTGCATTTAACCCAAAAGGACAACTTCAGACACCTGCAGAAGATCACCTATGGATATATAGAACAACTTCTCTATTGTCTTAAATAATTCGTACAACCAGGATTACTCATCAATTTTCAGTTCCTTTATATGATGCTCCAGTCACCTGTTATAGAATTATGGAATTCACTACTTTGTGTTTTTCCACTTCTGCCAGACTTAGAAAAAATTATGAAGTTCTGTAGCATCCACCCTCATAATCCAAAATGTGACTAATTTATGCTGCTCTAATGACCGCTTCTAAACCCCATATCCAACCTTGTTGATTAAAAAAAAGAAAAAGGGGGTCAAGGGGGCTTGCTCCATTGTGTCCGCTGCTGCAGGGTGGGTCGAGCGCAATGCCCTCATTTTTTTTGTAAATAAATCAATTTCATGCAATTTGGAACATAATAAAATATGATTTTCTATTGATGTTGAAAGGTCTTGTTGTGGCTTGACACGTCCCTCCTGAGGTGTCATACATGTCCGATATGTCACCATGTGACATAACCATGTCACCTTCTACCGACCTCCAAGTCACCACGTTGCCATACCATCCAACCTTTATCTGGAGCACATCGACGGTTTTCCCCTTTACCACAAGCGGTAATGTGCCCCTTGGGAGCGATTTTGGAAAACATCTCTTCGAGAGGCATTGTCAATCAAAAGTTGGCACGCGCCCCAAGTGGTTTTGGGCACAATGCACCCCTCGTCCCATATTATCCATTGTGTACTTTATCGATGCACGATGGGTCTGGGTCGTTGATCATCCATAAGATCCGACGGTTAGATCTTCTCCTGCCGATCATTAATCACCCCGTAGGTTCCCAAGGCGCGGTGATCCCCGACCATCAATATCCCTATTCATCCAATGGTTAGATATTCATCAAACCCGCACTTTGTCCTGGGAAACATTCTGTGCACGGTTCTGATGTGGCAAGTCCACATCATACTTCCTGGCTCACGTGGATCTTCCTCGACACCCAGCCATGTGGCATGGGTGGGGCCCACTTAAAATTACCAAAAAAAATTAAAATTTTGAATTTGTATGAAATTTTAATTCATCAATAAGAGGATTGTTACCAACTTGAATATGACCCCTTATTTGTCTCTTGACAGTACCCGTCTTCCACATAGACATTTTTTCCGATTTCTTCCTGTAACTGTGCATTTTTTGCCCATATAGCTCCGGTGTTATAACCAGAAGCTCTTATACCACTTTGTAACGTCCCCATCCCTCAATGCGGCCAGCAGGAGAGGACATTAACCAAATTTGGGGCCTCTAAATTTCGCCCATAAGCAAAATTATGAATTCATAACAATAAAAACAAACATGTGTGCAGATACATAATAAAAATACACAACGGAAATAATACAATCCACACACACATCATGCAATTTATAGGCATAATTATAGCATGAATACAACTAAAAATCATCACACATTAGATACATAAGAATACTTATCTTTAAGCAAAGAATATCCAAGCAACTGGCTATGTAAGAGAAATTTTCCACCCAGCCATAGGCACTCTGTCCAACATATATTCTTTCTGCTGAGACGAAACCCCCAAGCTAGACTATGAGGCCACCAGGGCAAAGGAAACACCTATAGGATTCTATCTCTCATCCCACAACCCATTCTTCTCTCTATGCTTAGACAAAATCTCCACTAGAGCTCTACTGGGGTATCACTAAGCCGTCACATGACAGATTTCGATGAGTTCTAAGGTTGAAACTTAGAAGCAAAGGAATTGGTTTTCCCATAGGCCCCCTTCCTCTTCCCCTCTGGCCCAAAATCATAGCCCCTCTAATGCTCTTTACACAACTATCTTGGACCATTTTATTATTTTTCAACATAATATTTACATACATTTCAAATTGGCATGATAAGCCAACCATATGGTCCAAATAAAAATATGTACATCATACATGCCTAGCCATTCTCTAGTTGGGCCTTGGCCTTGAGATCCGCACTAGGAATCCATACTAAGATATTTACATCATTTACATAATTCTGATTAAATGCATTCCAAGTCAAAACTGGCCTTGAGTGCTTGATTTGATTCATTTATATTTTTGTGGCCCTATTTCATCTGTCTCTTTGAGATATTTTGAGTACTATATGACATTCATCGATGACTATTCCAGGAAGACATGGATCTACTTCCTAAGGAGCAAGAAATCTGATGAGGTCTTGTGGCGTTTCCAAGAGTTTAAAGCTATTGTGGAGAACCAGACTGGGAGGAGGATTCAAGATCTTATATTGGACAATGGGGGTGAGCATACCTCCAAGGAGTTTGATGATTTTTGCAAACAGGAGGGCATACGGAGACAGTTGACAGTACCTTATACTCCTGGGTGGAATGGAGTGGCTGAAAGGAAGAACCGAGCTATTGTTGGAGCAGCGAGAGCCATGATTCATGATCAGAGCCTTCCTTTCTTCCTTTGGGCCAAGGCTTGTAGTACAGTTGTATACCTTCAAAATAGGAGTCCCCACCGTGCCTTGGGAAGAAAGACTCCTAAGGAGATGTTCACAGGAAAAAACCCTGAGGTTACTCATTTTCGCGTATTTGGTTGTTTGAATTACTCTCATGTCCCTTCTGAAAAGAGGACAAAGTTAGATACCACCGCAGAGAAGGGCATCTTTATGGGCTATGATGAGACTTCGAAGGCCTTTCGGATTTATCTTCCTGCCCTAAGGAAGGTTTTTGTGGGGAGGGAAGTGATATTGGAGGAGGAGAGAGGCTTCAGGAAGTCCATAAATTTAGAGCATGAGAAGTTGCAGGATTCCACACCTCAGGCAGTTACACAGGTACCAGCAGTTCAGAGTACAGGATCACAGGTTTCCAGAGTGACTGGATCACAGATTACAGGAACAGGTTCTACAGGTTTAGTGGTTCAGCCACTAGGTACTTCGGGGACTGGTTTTGGGTCTCAGGTCACAGGCTCACCAGTAGCTAGTTCACCAGCTACTGTTTCACAGGTTTTTGGGCCATCTACTTCTAGCAGTTGTTCAGAGGATGATAGACCAATTTGGGAGCCAAATTCAGGGAAGAGGAATCCCAAGTGGCTTCGTGAAACCTTGAAGGAAGCATAATCATTTGGTAATCCCAAGGAACCAGTGAGGACAGTTGTGTTGCTAGACAGGTTGGGTATGGAATTGGTTGCTAGTCTTCGTGATTCGGAGCCTTCCACTTTTAAGGAGGCCTCTCAGCATCAGGTTTGGAGAGATGCCATGATGCAAGAGTACCATTCCATCATGAAGAATGATGTATGGGATATTGTATCGAGACCAGAGGGGTAGTCTGTAATGACTTCCAAGTGGATTTACATGGTGAAGCATGTTGCAGATGGCAGTGTGGAGAAGTTCAAGGCTCAATTTGTGGCACGGGGGTTTTCACAGATAGAGGGAGTTGATTATGATGAGACTTTTGCATCAGTTGCTCGATATTCCTCTATTAGATTAGTGATTTCCATGGCAGCAGAGTTGGGTTTGAAGATCCACCAGATGGATGTGAAGACCACATTTCTCAACGGTCTTCTACAGGAGGAGGTTTATTTGGAGTAGCCTCAGGCCTTTGAGATCCATGGGAGAGATTCTCATGTGTGCAGGCTGAAGAAGGCCTTGTATGGTCTGAATCAAGCTCCTCGAGCTTGGTATTCCAGGATTGATTCTTATTTTTTGGCGATGGGATTTCAGAAGAGTGAGGCTGATCCCAACCTTTACTACATTGTGGTTGGTGGTGATCCACTCATTCTTTTGTTGAACGTTGATGATTTTTTAATCACTGGGGAGGAGCGTCTCATTGTAGCTTGCAAGAGAGATCTTGCTTCAGAGTATGAGATGACCGATATTGGGTTGATGCATTATTATTTGGGGATGGAGGTTTGGCAGGAGCCTGGTCATATTTTATTGGGACAGGGAAAATATGTTCCAGATATTCTGAGATTTCAGATGGAGGATTGCAGGCCGATGACCACACTGATGATAACCAACTGGAAGAAGCTTCATGCTTCTGAGAGAGAGTTGGTGGATCCCACTTTTTATTGTCAGCTCATTGATTCTTCGATGTTTCTGGTCAACACCAGGCCAGAATTGTGTTTTGCGGTGAACACTCTCAGTCAATTCATGGTGGATCCTAGGAGAGTGCACTGGATCGTCGTGAAACATGTGTTGGGATACCTTGTAGGAATAGTGGATTATGGTTTGGACTACATGAGGTCGGGTGGATTTAGTTTGGTTGGATTCACGGATTCAGATTGGGTAGGTAGTGTGACGGACCGGAAGAGCACTTCCAGTTGTTGCTTCAGTTTGGGCTCGGCAGTAGTGTCGTGGTTCAGTGGGAAGCAAAAGTCTGTTGCTTTGAGTTCTGCTGAAGCTGAGTACATGGCAGCCAGTCAGGCTAGTTGCGAGGCACTGTGGATTCACAAGTTGTTGGTGGATTTATTTTATGTTGAGCTTAGGCCTACAATGATTTATTGTGATAATCAGAGTTGAATTCGGCTCTCTGAGAATCCAGTCTTCCATGACAGGTCCAAGCCCATAGAGATCATATACCACTTCATCTGAGACTGTGTTCAGAGAGGAGCTGTGGAGTTGCGATACATTTCCATTGATGAACAGGTAACAGACATTCTGACAAAACCCTTGGGGGGGGGGGGGGAGTTTGTCTTCTTCAGGGACACGTTGGGAGTGGTGCAGAACACCTTCCTTGGTAAGAGGGAGTATTGAATTTGTACCTAGGAAAGTGTTCCCCTAGTGAAACTTATCCTAAACCACAAAAGGGAAAAATTAACATGACCCTTGCATTAAATGACTTGGGATAAACATTTAATTCCACTTTAGAGATTAAAGTGACTTTTTGGTAAATTTAATTAAAGTGGGTGAATTTAATTTTGGAGAGAATTAAATTAGCTTTTATTCTCATCCATCCATCTAAGTCAATGTGGGCCCTTGGATTAGATGTCTCTTCACTCACCCTAGCATCCAAACAAAAAGGCAAGGGAAAAAGGCTTTTTATTCATTCTTTCATGAGTTTTGAGAGAGCTGAGAGAGCTGAGAAAGATGAGAGCAATTCGACTTCTTGACAGGAGAAGAAAAAAATTTGCAGGAGGGAGGAGAAGTACAGTGGTACGAATTTCAAGAATTCATACAGCAGATCTATGCAACAATTATGGGCACAATTTTCGAGGAGAAAATCAGTGACACGAATTTCCAGGTAGAGGCACGAATTTCGAGAAGGGTAGAGAAAAATAAATTCCGTACAATCCGTATAGTCTGTACAATTCTGTACAGTCCATAAAGTGGCACAAAAATCGAGGTTTGTGGTAAACACGATTTTCGAGGCGGGAAATTAATTTTTGGGCACAAATTTCAAGGTTCGTACAGTTCGTACACTGTTGGTTTGACACAAATTCCAAGACATAATTTATGGGTTTTGCTGTTGAGATAAGTTGTAATTATGTTGTTGCATTTTTATTTTGCTGAAGAAATAAAATAAAGAACTCTCTCTAACAGGTTTTCCCCTTGTGGGTTTTTCCTGGGCATTTGCCAAAAAAAATTGAGTCTTTAAATTTCATGTTGTGCAATCTTTATTAAATTTTCTGCCTAGAAAAATAATGTTCATACTGTGTCTCTAAGTCTAAAAATATTGGTGAATTTTTCAGCGCTCATCTAAACTGGGTTGGGCATTAAATTATCAAAATTTTTGACTTGAAACTGAGTTGGGTTTGAACCTCAGAAAACTTTCACAAAGAACCAAAAATGTTTCGTTGAAACTGGTTTACTAGCATATCCAAGCAAAATTTTACAATTGTGGTACTATTTTTTAGCAAATATAAGTTTTTTTAGATGTTTGAATCAGATCTATAAAGATTTGTGTATTTTTATGTTGTTTGGGGGCAAATATGTGGTTTATTGGGCTAATTTTCGAGCAAATTTCATCAAAATATGCATGATTTAGAGTTGTTTTGGGGCATATTTACCATAAATCCGTGTGTTTGATCATAAATACATGTTTGCTCTAGTAATTTAGAGATAATATCTAAGTGTCTTGCCAAGTATTTTTAGCACTTTACTCTAATTTGATTCATTTTAGTGCATTTGAGACTTATCATTATGACCACTTTGACCAGCATCATGTTAGAACCCAACCAAAGGTTCTCTAGCAAGAACTACAACACATGGAAGCAATGTATGTTGGCCATTTTTTCAGTACATATGCTTGGCTGACATTGTCCTAGGTAACAATAGTTTCCCCACAATTGTAGGTAAAGACGAGAAGTTTGATAAGAGAGACAAAAAAGCAACAATGTTTCTTAATTTATCGATGACGATTGTTATGCTTCCTAAGATCGAGACTTGGAAGACTTCAACAGCCATTTGGAAGCAATTGAAAGATCTGCATGAGACTTCGAACAAGGGTCGAACCTTATTCCCGAAAAAACATGTTGTTCTCGATTACTATGGATGAGTGCCTCATTGCATGAGCACTTACTCAAGATCAAGGGTATCTTAGAACAATTGACTTCCATTCAAGATGGAAGAGGAAGACATGGTGGTGATCATGTTGAAAATCCTACCACGTGCTTATGAGCATTTTATCGAGACTCTGAACATCACCTCTATGGGTATTGACCTGAAGATCAATGATTTGTGCACTAAGCTCTTACAACGAGACTAATGGAAGATATAGTTCAATAGCAACGGTGAGATAGAGAGTTGTAATGTCCTCATCTTGACCCTATTGCTTTAATATTGTAAATGATGTAAATATTGTTATTTAGTCATGGTGAGGAGCTCAAGGCCAAGGCCCCGCCATTGATTTATCGTTTTATGTATCGGCAATTAGAATAGATGCATGTGGTTCTTGTGCTAGCCATGCACAATGTAAATTCGGACATCATGTAAATATGCAATGTTAATGAAAAAAAAATCCACAACCAGCTATGCAATGCAACAAAGAGATGGGGCATGATCTTACAAGGAATAGGGAGGAAAAATAACCAAACTCTTGAGCCAATGGAGTCAATCCATGTGTCAATGAGAAAACCCATGAGATACTAACTACCCATTTTGGCTTATGCCCCAATCATTAAATTCTTCCCAGAGTTGGTTGAGGCAGTTAATGCCTTGGGAATGATGAGGTATGGCAGCCAATTTCGGGTATGGGAAAGCCATCAATCGGGGAATTCAAATTTTTGCTTGCAAGGCAAGAAATCACCCACGTTTTGCCTTCCCAAGCCATTCTGAACCACGGTTTTTTTCTCTCTCACGCAGCCTGGGGCAAACTGGGGTTTTTCCTTCGCGTTTTCACCATTCTTCCATGTCGAGGAACTCGTTTTTGGTTAGCATAGTGGCTGGGAGAAGAGAACCACGATTTTCTAGGGGTTTATAGAGGTCGTTTTTGCCCCAAAATGCCATGGACGTTTTTCTATAAACGATTATGCTCCTGGGGTTGTTTTCCCATTTTTTTCCAATTTTTGTTTTGGGCTTTCCCACGTTTTCTGAATTGGTGGAATTCCCATCGTTGGGCATCCTACTGCAAAAATGCCCAGCACTTACATTTATGGCTGTTATGTCCCTCCCTGTTTAGTTTGAACCTGTGAGCAGGAGATTCAGGAGTGGAAGAGGACAGATTTGGCTTGATGAGCCCAATGAGGTATCCATAGCTCAATGGTTGAGCCACTAGCCTAGTAATTCACCTCTGCCCATCTCTGAGCAGCCTGAGAAACCCAACTCCTGATTGGCTTGGCTGATTCTGGTGTATCTTTGGCTATGTGAGAGCCTGTTTTCCCCTTTTTTCCTTGTGGAGATCATGCCCAGCTCAGGGGTGGCAGTGGTGCTGAGAGATTAAGGAGCACACTGGCCTACGGTTGGGTGGAACGTTGCAGAAGCGTAGCTGTTTTCTCAGGGATTACTTGGTTTAAGATAAGTATTCTCATTTGCTAATTTGATATTGCTTAAATTGATGAATGGCATGAAAATCTGGAAGGTATGATGGATGTGTTTTGGAATCAAATTCTGCTGTGTTTTCAAATGTTTATGCATTTGCATTTCTCCATCTACAATTTATATGAATGCTTAATTGTTTAAGTATGGGACTAGATGTCCATCATTATTATTAGTGTCCTCTCCATAGCCTTGTAGGATAGGAGAGACACTACATTTTGGTATCAGAGCTGCTGGTTGCAGCATTGGGCCTCTATGGGCCAAATCCAATCACAACCACTTGGTAAGGTCCCTTCCTAATCACCACAGATAGCAGCATAGGGCCTAAACTAGCTGAGTTGAATAAAATTGCAGAGGTAAAGTTACCTCCTACTGAGCAGCATTCATCACTGAAAGAAAGAAAGATTTCAAATTTTTCCTAAGTGTTTTGAAAAAATTTTGTTTAAGGTTGTTTAAGACTGTTTCGAAAAGAATTCCCGAATGTCTTCCGAAACTGCGGCAGCATTCGGCGAATTGCTCCGCAACTGCGAAAGCATTCCGCGAGTTTTTTCGCAACGCGGAAAAGTTCGAGAAGTCGCCCCGAAACTGCGGAAGGAATTCTCTTCCGAAATTGCGGAAGGAATTCTCTTCCGAAACTGCGGAAGGATTCCGCAAGTTGTTCTGCAACGCGGAAGAATTCAGCAAACTGTTCCGAAACAGCGGAAATTTTTTTTCTAAGAGTTCGGCGTCGAAAGGAAATTTTCGGAAGGAATTCTCTTCCGAAATTGCGGAAGGAATTCTCTTCCGAAATTGCGGAAGGAATTCTCTTCCGAAATTTGCGGAAGAAATTTCGGAATGTCTTCCGAAATTGCGGAAGAATTCCGTGAACCGTTCCGCAACTGCGGAATAGTTCCGCGAACCGTTCGGCAACTGCGGAAGGATTCCGCGAATGGCTCCGCAACTGCGGGAGCATTCGCTGAATCGTTCTGAAATTGCGGAAGGATTCCGCAACTGCGGGAGCATTCGCTGAATCGTTCCGAAATTGCGGAAGGATTTCACAAATGGCTCCGCAACTACGGGAGCATTCGCCGAATCGTTCCGAAACTGCGGAAGGATTCCGCGAATGGCTCCGTAACTGCGGAAGCATTCCCTGAATCGCTCCGCAACTGCGGAAGCATTCGGCGAATTGCTCCGCAATTGCGGAAGCGTTCGACGAACCGCCCCGCAACGGTGGCATGATTCATAAAAAATAAAAATAAAAAAAAATGAGGGCGCTGCCCTCGACCAAGCCACAAGGGGGCAAGCCCCCTTGACCCCCGTCATCTCCGTAGACAGTCATTGAAAGTGTGAAATGCACTCTTGGGATGAGGAGCACAGATGGCATAAATGATGGAATTCTCAGCAAGAGAAATTGGTTGTGATATCCATTATGGTAGATGAAAGGGAAAATGCCTCACCTTAAACTATTTCTGTTTATAGCATAAGAATTGCATGTTTGGAAAATAGCAAGAATGAATGATCGCACATGTGTATATGTTGAATTGCTAATTCATGATAATATCATAGCTAATGATTGCTTGTATGCTTGGTAGGGAAGCCAAGGAAAGGATTAGCTATGATGTGGATGAGGAACTCCATGATGGAATGAGGAATTGGGAAGAATTCCTTAACTCCTCCATTGCTATTATATTTATATTTCCTGAGTTGTCTATACTGAAAATTATGGCATAGGGATGCTGGAAATGCAAGAGGATAGATAGATGAAGTGAATATGTACTAGATGGCATATTGCACAGTACATGTGAAAATGTTTTTGCATGTATATGATATTGCATATTGGTAAAATAGTGAGGTTTTACATATGCAATGAGCCACTTAAGACAATGATTGTGGTTGCTAATAATTAGTTGTGTTCGCATTGGTTGTAGGACCAGAGGCAACCGAAGCATAGCTAAGGATGAGGGTGATGATTGTTGCATGCAACCTCATGAAGAGAGGATGGTGCAACAAATCCATGATCATGATGTTGGAAAAAGGATTGAGTAACCTTGGTAAGAGGCCGACTGATCAGGTAACATCAAGCGATATCGATAACAGCCATGCAGGTAAGGGTTAACTGTGCTTAATTGCATGAATGTTGAAAGAGGATTTGGTGAATCTCTTCAACTAAGCTTAAACTAAGGTGATTTGGGTTGCATTGAGTGCCTGAATGTGAATGTTGACCTACCAAGTATGGTTAGGTGTGGGTAAATGAAGGCAAGGAGCCCTACATCCTATAGTTCTAGAAACCTCAATGCATTCATATGAATTCATGTCATGCAATTTGTGAATATTGGTTGTGAGTTTAACAACCAAAGCAACTGAGGACTTATGGACCTGTCATGGTAGTGCATGATGTATGTAGTAATCATGGTTAGGCCGTAGTATGATTGAATGCATAGTATTCATGAAATCATGCAAGATGACATTGAAGAGATATGCATTGAAATATTCGGTAAATGTAGTAAATATGCATGCTTGTGTAGGTGCGCATGTTGAAATGCATCGTGTGGATGCATGGGTGTGATATATATATGTTTCAATGCAGTTAGATAATATATGAAATGGTGGACTATTGCTAATCCTGAGACCATTCCATAAGTTGCTATGAATGCAGGAGAAGGACTGCATGAAGAAGGTAGACGTGTGATGGGCTACCAGAGCACTCTGTTGGAAGGACAGAGCTGCATGGAAAGGAAGTAATGAGTATTTACAGTTATTTAAATTGCATGGATAGTGTGACTACGTCTTGCAATTTTATTGTGATAGTGATACATATATGGAAATGTATATATGTTTCATTACATTTCAAATGTTAAACAGTTGAAGGTGTTTGAATTATTGAGTATTAAATTTCTGAGATCACTTCAGTAACTATTATGGCAATGAATGATTATGTGCATAGATACTCACAACGTGTTTGGCTGACTGAAGTTTCAGTTTTCAGGTAGAAAGGTCTTGCGTATGGCAATGAGGATAAGTCCATAGTAAAGACCGAGATCTACCATGTGCAGAAGCCAAAGGTTATGAGAAGGTTCTCATGGTTGTAAATTTATGCATGAAACAAATCTGAAAATTGTCTAGTTTAAGTTTATGAGAATAGTCTCATAGTTGCAAATCAATTTCTGTAGGAGATAGAATTGTAAATTCATATTGAATTTAATTATTAATGCTATTGATTGGTTATGAAACAATCATATTTGAAGCTTATTGCTAAATGTTGCTGACTGTTTGGCTATTTGATAAAGTGTGCCAGGATGACACATTGCAGGAAGATCATGTGTGATGGCCTGCAGAAACCAAACCAGATGGGAAAGACCCCATGCTTTGGAAATGGGTTTCAGGTGAAACGCCATTGATAATGTCTCAGCCAAACCGCATGTCGGTAAACCATGAAAGTGAGATGGTAAAGCTATGCCCAGAAGGCATGTGAGACCCATATGCAAAATGAATGAGTATTCTGTGACCCTAGACAAGAACATGCATGTCTAAATTATTAGGGTTAATATGCAGAGCATGCTCTATCTTATTTATATCATTGCAAATTGCTTGAGTATGATTAGGGCCTACATGGCGCACATCGGAAAGGGGGTGCACACCTTTTCTGGTGCTGGTTCATGATAGGGTTTTCAATATTGACTACACCCTAAGGGAATGGACGCATTCCTAGTGTTTCAATACTTGGTAGTGAATGATATGGAATGTGGTTAAGAATTGAACAGCAATACTGATGAGCTTGCTTATCCTTCTTGTATTGTCAGCCTACACAGAGGTAGATTGATACTGCACATTAAAGGGAAAAGTGAAGAAGGGTACGCAAAGGGACTGTATGGGAATTGGCAACCTTTCTATGCTCACGTGAAATATTACCAGAAGGGATGGACAGGCCCGAAGAGCTGTGTAATACGAGAAGGTATCATCCTTGTGTGAGTACGGGTCATGTTAACCTGCAGTCAAGAAAGTCACCTATAAAGTTCCTAAAAGGAACCACCGATTTGCACAAGAGAAGGAGTGGCATCCTTGTATAAATGAAGAGTTGATGTGTGTGAAGGGTTATGGTGCAAGAAGGTGTGGTGGCATTGGTAAAGGCATAAAATCTCTACTGGGACAGCAGTGGGAGGGCGGGCGCTGAGGACTGACTGAAAACCCTGAGATGCATATGGCTCCATAGTAGAGCCTTGACCTATAATGGTCGGTGGCACAGTTTCCTTCCATTGGTCGATGACCCAGACGAATGTGCTGGCTCGACACTGGAGAGGGCCAACCAGGTATGGGACTGGTTGGGCACCACCAAATGCTTGGTAAATCCAGCCGATGGGGAGGCGTACTGGTTAAGCATTAACTATATCCAAGTCCATAGGCGATCCCAAGGCTTGCAAAGTGAAGCAGGATCCTGTGGACCAGAGGGGAAACACACAATACAGATAAGTATTCATTTTCATTTATGTCTTGTTTGGAATAATGAAGATTTCAGGTATAAGTCTTCTAACAGCTAAGCTGATACACTATTGTTTCTTTGTTGGAAACCTGGGTCATTGCAGGAAGGCAAGACCCTGAAAGACTATAAATTGCTAGTAAATCCAGAGAGTAAATGAGTGGGCGATATAAATTGCTGGTAAATCCAGAGAGTAAATGAGTGGGCGATATAAATTATTAAGAAATCCAGGGAGTAGCTGGTTGAACGCTATAAAGTTCTTGGTAAGTCCAGAGAGTGACTAGTTGGGCATTAACTACTTGATATGGTAAAGCAGCGTGTACGCTGGCCCAACACCCCTTAAACAATTGATAAAACCAGTCGAAGCACTGGCCTAGCATATTGCTAAAGGAAATGATTGATAAACCCAGTCGGCGTACTGGCCTGGAATTGCCTATTCGAATGATTGTGGAGTAGCCTACGTGCTGGCCCAACAATCGTTATTGTGTTCACGGGAAATCCAAGGCTCGTAAAGCAAAGAAGGATCCCGTGGAATAAAGTAAAGACATCCAATACAGATAAGTATTCAGTTACCTTGCAGCTTCTTGATTATGAATATACGTGTGTATATGATTTGGTTATGATTTCATAAACTCTTGATTAGAGATAAACCCTATGAAAATGAACTAAACATGTGAATTGATTCAATGTTTGAGTGTAGGTATTGCTGGAAGCAAGGATTATGAAGGCATCCTAGAGATGCATGGGGACATGTGACCGTCCTAAAGAGCTCAGTATGAGCAATAATGAAAGATGGTGCTAGTGGATACAAGTGGATCCTAGCAGCCAAAGGTTCTATAGGCAATAATGGGAAGGGTGCCCTAGCTGAAAGTCCATATACCAACCTTAGACACTAAGTGTCATAGCCAAGAAAGGAAAGTCAAAGCATTCACATCGAAGTGAAAGAGACTAAGGAGCATGAAACCACAGCGATGGTGTAGCTCCATAATAGAACAAGACTAAGAGGGAGAAACCCCTACTCTTCTCTTTCCTTTTGATTGAAGCATTTATAAAACGAAAGATTGTTGAATGCATATCATGGCTGAAAATAGATTGTGTTTAATTGCTTGAGATGAATTGTGAATGCTGAAATAGTAAATTTCTTGTGAAAGGATGAACATGAATGAGTTCATGTGTATGTTGGGAAAGCATGAAAAGTGTGGAAGTCCCATGAATAAAGCATGGACATTCCATGTCAATTGGGAAAATAATTGACTAATCTTAATGTTTATGTTATGCTTGTCCTAACAAAGAATTCCCATGATGAATTTCACAGGTAAGAAAGTGAAACAATTGGTTGCAGTCGGCACAAGAAAGTGTTGCTAGAAAGCAAAGTGTGTTCAGTTGTGCCCATTGACCATGGCAGCAGACCGAGGGCTATTAGAGTTGGCTGAAATCCTTCTTCAAACAATTGCCAGGACCCAAGAAAATCTTGGGGAGATGCTCAAGCTACAGAGGCAACAGAATGAGATAAACCATGAGGCTTTGCAGGACTCCATTCGTCTGCAAAAAGAGGTAAAAAGCATTCTGGGAGCAATCAGCAAGGGAAAGGTAAGTGGATCAATGAAGAAGCATTCATTCAATCGTCCAATTAAGAAACGTTCCAGGTGGGAAGACTCAAAGGAAATGAACCGGGAAAAGGTAAAGCCGCCAATGAAATGTTGGGATGTGGAGGAAATCATTGCCTCCGTGACTGCCCAACAAGAGAATATCGAGAGGGTAGCAACAGTAAATTCCCCAAGTTCGTGGACCCGTTGGAAGGAAAAGAAAAGGAAGGAATTGTTTTGGAACGATGTCCTCATGCAGAGCTAGAAGGTCCCAGCCAGCAAGAGCAGCTTGTAAAGACCAAAGGACTTAGTCCTGAAAAACCCAAGTAAAAGGTGAAACGCAGGACAAACCTACCACATTTTTGTGAATTTTGGACATATGTAAAGTGGGTATTTATTTTTCGAAGCATTGGAACACCGAGGACGGTGTTATTCCAAGGGGAGGGGAATGTAATGTCCCCATCTTGACTCTATTGCTTTAATATTGTAAATGATGTAAATATTGTTATTTAGTCATGGTGAGGAGCTCAAGGCCAAGGCCCCACCATTGATTTATCGTTTTATGTATCGGAAATTAGAATAGATGCATATGGTTCTTGTGCTAGTCGTGCACAATGTAAATTCGGACATCATGTAAATATGCAATGTTAATGAAAAAAAAACCCACAACCAGCTATGCAATGCAACAAAGAGATGGGGCATGATCTTACAATGAATAGGGAGGAAAAATAACCAAACCCTTGAGCCAATGGAGTCAATCCATGTGTCAATGAGAAAACCCATGAGATCCCAACTACCCATTTTGGCTTATGCCCCAATCATTAAATTCTTCCCAGAGTTGGTTGAGGCAGTTAATGCCTTGGGAATGATGAGGTATGGCAGCCAATTTCGGGTATGGGCAAGCCATCAATCGAGGAATTCAAATTTTTGCTTGCAAGGCAAGAAATCACCCACGTTTTGCCTTCCCAAGCCATTCTGAACCACGGTTTTTTTCTCTCTCACGCAGCCTGGGGCGAACTGGGGTTTTTCCTTCACATTTTCACCATTCTCTGCATTCTTCCATGCCGGGGAACTCGTTTTTGGTTAGCATAGTGGCTGGGAGAAGAGAACCACGATTTTCTAAGGGTTTATAGAGGTCGTTTTTGCCCCAAAATGCCATAGACGTTTTTCTATAAACGATTATGCTCCTGGGGTTGTTTTCCCATTTTTTTCCAATTTTCGTTTTGGGCTTTCCCACGTTTTCTGAACTGGTGGAATTCCCATCGTTGGGCATCCTACTGCAAAAATGCCCAGCACTTACATTTCTGGTTGTTATGTCCCTCCCTGTTTAGTTTGAACCTGTGAGCAGGAGATTCAGGAGTGGAAGAGGACAGATTTGGCTTGATGAGCCCAATGAGGTATCCATAGCTCAATGGTTGAGCCACTAGCCTAGTAATTCACCTCTGCCCATCTCTGAGCAGCCTGAGAAACCCAACTGCTGATTGGCTTGGCTGATTCTGGTGTATCTTTGGCTATGTGAGAGCCTGTTTTTCCATTTTTTCCTTGTGGAGATCATGCCCAGCTCGGGGGTGGCAGTGGTGCTGAGAGATTAAGGAGCACACTGGCCTACGGTTGGGTGGAACGTTGCAGAAGCATAGCTGGTTGCTCAGGGATTACTTGGTTTAAGATAAGTATTCTCATTTGCTAATTTGATATTGCTTAAATTGATGAATGGCATGAAAATCTGGAAGGTATGATGGATGTGTATTGGAATCAAATTCTGCTGTGTTTTCAAATGTTTATGCATTTGCATTTCTCCATCTACAATTTATATGAATGCTTAATTGTTTAAGTATGGGACTAGATGTCCATTATTATTATTAGTGTCCTCTCCATAGCCTTGTAGGATAGGAGGGACACTACAAGAGTTTGGAACGGGCCTTTACCACCAATTTCAAGGGAAAAGGTAATTGGGTCAAGAAGTAAGATCAAGGTAGTGGAGACGATGCCACATGGAGTCAAAAGACCATCACTTGTCATTATTGTGGCAAGGTCAACCATATGAAGAATTTTTGTAGAAAGATATTGGTTGAACAAAAAACCAACCAGGGAGGGATTCAACATAAGGCTCATGTTGCAAAACATACATAGGAGGAATTGTCCTCTATGCATTCATGGTTAAGTAGCTAGTAGATAACCACAAGTCGTCTATTTGGTTCATTGACTCAGGTGCATCTCTCCATTTCACCAATAGACAGGATTGGTTCATGGAGTACATTCCTAGTGTCTCTAAAGATCTATTTATCTTCAATGGTGGTGAAGAGTACACAGTCATTGGGAAAGGAAATGTTCAGATTTCCTTTGGAGGTAACATGCTCATTTTCCTTAATATGCATTATGTGTCAGCTATGGAGCTTAATATGCTATCAGTTAGTCAAATTATGAGACATTCTCCTCGAATTGCTATAAGCAATCACAAATGCTTGTAGTCAACAAGGCGACTCAGAAGACCATTATTAATGGTGTAGAAGATCGTGGACTATTTCAATTAGTCAACAGTGAACAGGTCAAAGAGCATGCATTGGCAACCAAGGGTGCATCAGACATCAATACACTCTAGTATTAGTTGTATGGGAACCTCAACCTCACTTACCTCTCTTAGTTGGCTTAAGAGAATTTGGTAGATGGATTTCCAGACATCCAACAAAATATTCAGGGAGTATGTGGAGCTTGCCAGGAAGAGAAGCAGCATAGAATTCCATTTGACGAAGGAAAATCTTGGAGAGAAAGAAAAGTCATTCAAATGGTTCATGCAAACATCTATGGGCCAATAAACATGACATCCGGAGATGGCACAATGTATGATGCAAAAAAATTATATTCCCAACAGGTTTTGGGCTAAGGTAGTGTTCATAGTAGTATATTTACTGAACGGATCTATAACGATGACAGTGAAGTAGAAGACCCCTGAGGAAGCATGAACTAGGAGGAAGCCCAAAGTCGATAATATTAAGGTGTTTGGTTCTAGTGCATATGCCTAGATTCGAGATGAAAAGAGAAACAAGCTAGAATCTAAGAGCAAGAAACTAATGCTTTCAGAGTACAACGACATTCATAAATCCTACTGGTTGATTGATGTGGAAACCAAACATGTGAGCTTTAACATAGATATCGTAATTGATGAGGAAGTGGTACCGTTCCATTCTTTTTCTTCAAAGTTAAAAATTGCCATGGAGCCACCCATCATGGCTCGGGATTTAGGTTTCAGCGTTAGCAAGATCCACCTAAAAGGAGGAATATTCTGAACATTTTGACAAGTCTCCCAAACCCAATCCAGTGATTTCTGAACCACATAGCCCAAATCAGCATTCAGGTGACACAGGTACAAGCAACCCAAGTTCTAGTTATAATATTGACTTGGATGAGGATGTTCCCAAGAAGAGACCCAAGTGGTGGCATAACACCATTGGAAATATTCAATCAACAAAAATGATCGAGGGACAATCATCCAGAAGAAAGAGCAAACAAAAACCCAACATAGTTGACTTTGCTCTTATGGCCAATGTTTAGGAAGTGTTCAAGTCACAAGTTTTGATGAAGCTAAAGGAAGACTTAAATGGGAGAAGGCCATGACTTCTAAACATGAATTTTTTATGAAAAATCAGATCTTGGGATCTCACAACACTTCCACCAGGGAAGAAACCCATTGGCTGCAAATGGGTGTACAAGGAATATGGCACACTTGACAAGCACAAGGCATGGTTGGAAGCTAAGGGTTCTCTCAACAAGGAATTGATTATGAGAAGACCTTTGCCCCAATAGAGAAGATGAGCACCATCCAACTAGTTCTAGCCATGGAAGCACGTTATAGTTGGAAGGTCCATCAGATGGACTTGAAGAGTGCCTTTCTCAACGAAGATTTGGAGGAAGAAGTCTATATGTATCAACCACATGGATTTGAGGTTTCAAGGAAGGAGCACTTTGTTTGCATATTAAATAAGGCTCTATATGGCCCGAAACATACACCCAGGGCATGATACATCAAGATTGTTTAGTACTTGGTTGAGCAGGGGTTCTAGT
The DNA here is from genome assembly GCA_027924585.1 of Larix kaempferi. NCBI lineage: Eukaryota > Viridiplantae > Streptophyta > Pinopsida > Pinales > Pinaceae > Larix > Larix kaempferi. The sequence goes on from BSBM01001646.1 coordinate 18,809,509, forward strand.
GGAGTCCTTCAAATGCCAACCTATATTTCAAAAACAGTGGTAATGATACCATTTACTATTCATTTATGTAGATTGCATCATTATTACAGGTAGTGAAGCAAACATGATTGAATAAATAAAATCAAACATGAGTAAAGCTTTTGACATGACTGATTTAGGCCTCCTACATTATTGTCTGGGTGTAAAAGTTTGGCAAATAGGCAATAGCATTTTTGTCTCACAAAAAAAATATGTCAAGAGTTTGCTTGACAAGTTTAGAATGATAGATTGCAAGATCTCATCTACACCTACAGAGAAAGGGATAAATCTTTCAAACAAGACCAACTCTGAGGTAGTAAATGAGTTAGTCTACAAGCATCTAGTGGGTAGCTTGATATATCTTACAACCACTATGCCTGATTTGAGTTATGTTGTGAGCTTCATTTACATGTTCATGACAACACCAAAATCATAACATTGGACTCCAACGAAGAGGGTGTTTAGATATGTGAAAGGGACACTTGACTTTGGCATTCTATACAACAGAACCAAAGATTCCAGGTTGTGTGGATATTCAAATTCAAATTGGGAAAGTTTCATGGATGACAAAAAGTCAACCTCTAGATATGTATTCAACCTTGGCACGCATGCAGACACATGGACTAGCAAGAAGCAACAGAAAATACCCCTTTCATTGACAGAAGTAGAATATCGAGGAGCAGTGAAAGGAGCATGTGAGGCAGTTTGGCTTAGGAGGATGCATTAATATATGAAGATGCAATGGACAAAGCCAACACCCTACTCTACGAAAATCAGGAATTCTAAAACTAGCCAGGAATCCAATCTTCCAAAAGCACAGCAAGCATGTTGAGATACACTACCACATTATTAAACAACTTATAGAATATGGAATTGTTGAGCTACACTATTGTCCCATAGAGGACCAAACTGTAGACATTTTCACTCTTTAGGTCTTGAAAACATGTAAAATTTTGAGAAAAACTCAATGTAGTTAGTAGATTGACCATTAAGAGAGGCTATTAAAGTAGAACTTGGTTTTATATAATGGTCAAATAGATATTAGACTTGGGCTTTAATAATGTCACTTTAGACTTTATATTATTTTGTGTGTTTATGCTTTTGTTGTATTTCTCGGTCTATCCCACATTCATAAAGTGGAATGACTCGACCTCATTGTAACCCTATATAAGAAAGCTTTCGCTTTCTCATTTATGAGATTCATTACAATAACTCGTCTAAGCCATTTCTTGGTTTCTTTATGTGCTCACTTTTTCATGATAGGACTAAGGTAAGATGCTTGAGGAAAGCACACAACCCTTCTATTAGATCCCTAATGATAATTAGCATGGGATATTCACTTTCCTCTAAATATAGATATGGGTTGAAACCACCATTTAGTCCTAGAGTATGACCTCAAACTACTTCAGATTGGAAAAGGGATCGTCTTCCTCAAACATAAGGAAACAAGCTAACAACCCAAGACCCAAAGGCATCTACCAAGAGTGGAAGTATACCCCCTTATGGACTATCAGTGGGTTATTTTAGGTGGCCAAGTTCTTTTGCACATGTTGTTGGACATTGAGTCTTGAGATTGTATCAAGAGAGGTTAGGCCAATGAGCTCGAGTACTTTATATTTTCTCTTGCTTTGGCAATGAAAAAAATTCCATGCGGATCAACCATGATTAATTAACACAATGATCCAATTCTCTCTATTTTATGTAGAAAACATCATATATATAGGTTGATGATGTAGTTAGAGAAGATCTTAGAATATACTAAAATTTTACAACTATAATCCACTTGTACAAAAGAGGATTTGCAACATTAATAAAATGTGCAAAGGCTATGTGGGACTAGGCACTGAGGGTTTAGGCTTCTACAAGTCCATGTCCTATGTGGATCCGTCTTCTACTTGTCACAGCTCTGCACCAGCACTTAGGAAAAATGGGGGCACAAGGATCATGCCATATTCAAGCATAGATGTTACGGCATACCAATTCTCTCAAACTTTATTGGATAAGTGTTTTTATAGACAAGTATATATATCATAGAAACAATTCCAAGATGCACAAATATTAGACCGACATATCCAACATGTGAAAGGGAAATATATTTTTTTCCTTGCGACACAAAGGAGAAGAGGAGTAGGCCAAGCAGCAAGCAACTCACACCATGGCCAATCAACCATTATGTTAGTAGGAAGCACCACTCCCTTGTAGTTTCCCTCAATGGCACAAGGGTCATGGTATATTGGAGCTTGCATGTTTACACATACATATTCTCTCAACCAAGTTTTTTTCATAGAAAGCTATTGTCGTTGTAGAAACAACTCAAAGATGCACAACTATTTAGAGTAACCAACTTATTTTATTGGGCATTGTGGAAAGCATGTGAAAGGGGTATATCTTCTTTGCTTTTTTGCAGGACAAAGGAAAAGAGGGGAATCCCAAGTAACAAACATATTTATACAGCTACCAATCAACCATTATGCTAGCAAGGAGCACCACTCCCTTGACGTTACCCTATAGCATAAAGATCATGGCATAAGGGAGCTTATATGTTATTACAAATCAATTCAAAGATGCACAATTATTAGGGGCCAGTTACCTCAATCAATGTGGGGTAAGTCTTTTTTAAATGGAGGTATTTATGTCGCAGAAACAATTCCAAGTTGGGGATTGTTGAGAAAACCATGTGAAAGTGGCATGGAAGAAGTTTTTTGTAGAAGTATTTGTGTCATAAAAACAATTCCAAGAGGGACAACTATTAGCCATATCTAACTTATTTTACTAGGCCTTGTTGAGGAAAGCATGTGAAAATAGTATATTATTTTCTCCTCTCTTTTTTCTTTCTTTTTCACATCATGAAGGAGAAAATGGAAACATCGAGAAACAAAACATTCACACTGCTTACAATCAACATTACGTTAGCAGGAAACACCACTCCCTTGTGGTTGCCCTCATTGGAATAAAGATTGTGGCATATTGGAATTTATATGTTACCACAAGCCAATTCTCTCAACCAATGGATAAGGTTTTTTTATAGAGAGCTATTTATGTCATAAAAACGATCCCAAGAGGCACAATTGTTAGGTGTATAGGAAGCTTGAACTCATAATCCGTGATAGATTTGTTCCAAGGACCAAAACATTAATTATTTTCATGGTGGGTAATATTTTGTTAAAAGATACAGAGAAAAAGAAAAAATATTGAATGTCATTGTACATAGAAAAGGGAACACTTGTTCCTCTTGGGAAAGAGTTTAAACTACAACCAAGGTTCTATATCTTGACTTCACATATGGAACTAAGGTGGGATACAAATCTAGCTTGACACCACCATTTGGTCCTAGAGTGACCTAAAACTGCTTCTTATTGTTAAGAGGTCATCTTCCACAAAAAATAAAGAAGCAAATTAATGGCCCAAGACCTTGATGCATCTAACAAGAGTGGAAGCTTGCTCCCTTATGGACCACCACCAGGTTATTTCAAGTAGTCAGGGCTTTTTGCACACAATGTTGATGTTGTGCATCGAAATCTTGAGATTGTATCAAGAGAGTCTAGGTTGATAACCACCAACCAGTGCAAAACTAACCACCAACCATGGTTAATTAACACAATGATCGAATTCTCTCTATTTTACATAGCAAACATCATATATATAAGTCGATTATGCAGTTAGAGAAGATCTCATAATATACTAAAATTTTCCAATTGTAACCCACTTATACAAAAGAGGATTTGCACCATTAATAAAATGTGCAAAGGCTATGTGGGATTGGGCATAGAGGGTTTATGAGACAACTTCCTAGAGACTCTGCATACTTAGGCTTCTACGACTCCATGTCCTTTGTGGATCCGTTTTTGCTTAGCTCTGCACTAGTACTTATGCAAAATGGGGCCACAAGAAGTATCATGGCATATTGGAGCTTAGATGTTGTGACATACCAATTCTCTCAAACACTATTGGATAAGTGTTTTTTATAGTCGAGTATGTATATCATAAAAACAAATCCAAGATGCATCCGAATGTGAAAGGGGTATATCTTCTTTTTTTGCAGCACAAAGAAGAGGAGAAGGTCAAGCGACAAGCAACTCACACCGCGACCAATCAACCATTACGTTAGTAGGAAGCACCACTCCCTTGTAGTTTCCCTTCATGGCACAAGGATCATAGTATATTGGGGCTTATATGTTATCGCATAAATATTCTTTGAACCAATGTGAGATAATGTTTTTCTCCATACAAAGATATTAACATTGTAGAAAAAACTCAAAGATGCACAACTATTCAGCATAACCAACTTATTTTATTGGGCATTCTGAAAAAAAATGTGAAAGGGGTATTATCTTTCTTTTTTTTGCGGGACAAAGGAAAAGAAGGGAAGCCCAAGTAACAAGCATGTTTACACTACTACCAATTAACCATTATGCTAGCAAGAAGCACCACTCCCTTGAGGTTGCCCTGCTGCATAAGAATCATGGCATATTAGAGCTTATATGTTACCACAAATCAATTCAAAGACACACAACTATTAGGTGTCAATTATCTCAATCAGTGAGGGTAAGTTCTTTTTATATGGAGGTATTTATGTTGTACAAACAATTCCAAGATGGGGGTTGTTGAGGAAAGCATGTGAAAGTGGTGTGGGAGGAGTTTTTTATACAGTTATTTGTGTCATAATGACAATTCCAAGAGGCACAACTATTAGCCATATCTGTCCTATTTTACTAGGCATTGTTGAGGAAAGCATGTGAAAGGAGTATTTTTTTCACATCATGGAGGAGAAAAAGAAAACATCGAGAAACAAACACATTCACACTACAATCAAACATTATGTTATAATGATGAAAGGAATTCTTTTTTCTTTTTCTTTTATTTTTCTTTCTTTTTCACATCATGGAGGAGAAAAAGGAAATATCGAGCAAAAAGCAAATTCACACCACAACCAATCAACATAATGTTAGCAGGAAGCACCACTCCCTTGTGGTTGCCCTCATTGGCATAAAGATTGTGGCATATTAGAGTTCATATATTACCACAAGCCAATTCTCTCAACCAATGTGTAGAGATTATATGTTACTACAAGTCAATTCTCTCAACCAATGTGGGATAAGTTTTTTTATAGAGTTATTTGTCGTAAAAACAATTCCAAGGGGCGCAATTGCCAAGTGTATAGGAAGCATAAACTCATTATCTGTGATCCATTGATTCTAAGGACCAAAATATTAATTATTTTCATGGTGGGCAATATTTTGTCAAAAGAGAAAAAAAAGAAAAATATTGAATGTCATTGTACACAAAAAAAGTCCCACTTGTTCCTCTTGGTCAAAAGTTTAAACTACAACCAGGGTTTATATATCTTGGCTTTTCATATGGAACTAAGGCAGAATGCTTGTGTAAAGCACATGACCCCTCTATTAGAGCCCTAACAATAATTAACATGGGATATTGACTTTCCTCTAGATACAAATCTGGGTTGACACCACCATTTATTCCTAGAGTATAACCTACAATTGCTTTTTATTGGTTAAGAGGTCATCTTCTGTGCAAGTAAAAAATCAAGTTAATGGCCCAAGACCTGGATACACTGAGTAGGAGAAGTTTGTCCCCTTATGCACCACCAACAGATTATTTCAAGTGGCCAGGTGTTTTCTACACACAATGATGTTGTCCGTCGAGGTCTTGATATTGTATCAAGATAGTCTAAGCCAATAGCCCCAAGTATTGTAAGCTTTTTTTGGCAATGACAGAAAAATTCCACTTAATCCATTAATTGAAGTACATATGCAGTCAAGCAATAAAAGACAAATACTCACATATAACAGATCTTACATCAGTGAAGCCTTTGTCATTGACCACCAATCTTCACATAGGGATTGAGTGAGCTACAAAATATAGTTCATGTAATTAACATCCTATCACACGTATTCTGTGAAATTAATAGAAGTGTATACTTTCCAGTTGGCCAATGCCAATATCACTAAAATTGTATGTAAGAAGAATTTGGTTGACCTTAATCTAGTAAGACTGCCCCATATGATCCTAAAGCTCTACCTAGTTATAATCATATGCTACCATATCACAACTTAGTACATATTAACTGTCAACATTTATAACGATGGAAATTTAGGTAATGGTGTAGGAAATAGTTGAGGCCCACTCCACATGTAAAGGATGAAGAAGATGCTTAAGGACGGTAGATAGTGGTATGGTCCATAAAGCAAAGAACCGCCTTGCCCAACTGGTCAAAAGAGGTTTTTTGAACTAGATAGTGATGATATTTTACTTTATAAAAAACACAATGCTACCTCGTCATTTTAGCCCTTGGAAATCCATTGGATAATATCTGGCCAAACATAAAAAACCGTTTGATATGACCTATCTAATAAGGGAGTCTATGTAATGACTTAGCTCCAACACAATCTATGTTAGAATGAGCTTTTATAAAAACGATATCTGCTATGCAACTATGCAAATCCAGTGATTGTTGTAGACACTCTTTGGCAGAGAGAAATTGTTAGTTATGGAATTTTGAATAATGTTAGGTCATTGTTTAGAGTCAATTACTAACAGGAAGAAAACCTTGACAAACAAAATAAATTGAACCCCCACTAGTTAAAAAATTGTAGTAGTTGGCCTCTTCTATAGAACTCAAAATTGTTTGTTCTTTCTCAATCAAAGGTTTCTTAATTTCTTTGATCCAATTTCAGTTTTAGCTACTATTTTTTAACTCTTCAAGGCTAGCTCTTTTCCAAGAAAAGATACAATAAAATAAGAGCAAGCGATTTTGGTCAATCCCTCTCATATCTTTCATTCGAGCAATAGACGGGGCCACAACATCATTTAAGACAAATATTGAAACAAACTCCCACTTGCTAGAGATTAGTTAAGCTTGTCGGTTACAAATATGTATACATTACAATAGTGCCACAAGGATGCCAAGTAAAATTGCAGCAATTGCAGAATACTTCACTGCCGTTATTAGAATAGAAACAGATACCAGTAGTAGTTGCACTAAAGTCTGACCTGTTGCAAGTACTAGTAGTCCTGTAAGCAATAACACCAATAAATTTTCCCCAGATGGATAAAAAAGATCCAGAAATTGTATACCTGATTCTGCCTCTTTGAATCTTTGATTAAAAGCGCTCTCTTGCTGAGGCAGCCTGCTGGGATCTTTAACCTTTATTTCATCATACTTATTAGTACTTGATTTTGTTCTCGTATTACCCTTTTTCTTACTTCTTCCGCCACCAGAAAATACCTGCCATAAGCCCCTCTTGTCACTTTTATTATTTAGTCTTTGTTCTTCTTGTGACACTGTTTTCTCCTTATTCCTCGATTCTCCCACTCCCTTGTTTTCTTCAGAATTGTTATATCCATCTAGATCGTTTGCTTTCTTCCTGAGGTTTCTCTCCCCTGGTTCGTCTTGGGAGCATCTTAATTTCCCATTGTATGCATCTCTTTGACTTAGATGGTGCATCAGATATGTATCTGAGGATATCCCATATTTTAATCTAGCAGGAAAATCCAATATGTTCCTCCTCTCAGAAAGCCTAAACAATGGACTTTTATGTTTACAGACACAATGATTGCTGCCATCAGAGAGAATAGTGGAAAGAGGAGGCAAAAAGTGCTGTTGTTTGATCATTAGTGGGATGTGAATAAAAGAATACAGATAATTTTGAAAAGTAAAGCCAGCAAGAGACAATATCAACAATGATAGAGTTCCTTGAGAAATGGTGCTGATCGGAAAGCGCATATCCAGATCTCCTAATAGCTTGAGTATTTGTTCAAATATGCTTCAGTATTCCATCAAGTGAACTGTGAAACATACAATGCCACAATACCACTGCCATATTTCTAGAAACCGAAATACTAACTGTTCCAATACCCAAAGGATAGCATGCACTTTAATTCTCCCATCTTAGAAAAGCTTGATCATTTGTGTTGTAATGCTGCTTCTAATCAAAAGACAGTATGCCTGCACTGGAATAGTAATATCCAAAATCAACCACGTCTTCAATATTAGGAAATTTCTTTCACAAGCCTTGCGCAAATTAAAACTAATTCATTAAACTTGCTAGCATATATCTTGCTTCTGGTCCAGAAAGATTTCCTTCAATAACTTATTGCCAACAATAATTAAACATGCCTCATGATTGCTAAATTTAATGGTTGAACCAATGATAACAAAAGGTAATCCCAACAGTGCCAGTAGTAAAATTAATTAAAATTATAGAAACTATAACATATATGAAGCAAAAATAGACACCGGTGACCAAAATCGTTCAGTGCAAGTTTGACCAATCAAAACAAAAACATTTGTCTTACAACACATGCAAAAGCTTAATGCCACAAACAGCACCAAATGTTTGCATCAAGGTATTTTAAGATTGTTGGAATCCATTTCTGGAACCTAGCAATACATCAAAAATTTAAAAACAAGAACAAGATCCATCACAATGCAGAATAAGAAAAGTAGAACTAGCATCTATCTTCCCACAACAGTGCAGTCTCATAAAATAGCCTCACTGTATGTGAATAATGTTAAGATCTAAGTTGCATAATGCAATGCTTAAACATCATGAGTGGAATTCAATGCAAAGAACCAAGATGGAAAAGAACAGATTTACCATAAATGGCCACAGCAAGTGCAAATCAAAAGGCCTGGAAAGAGCTCTAAATTGCAATAACTTAAGTTAACAAAATAAAATCCCTGGTGTAAATTTCGACAATGGCATTTGCATCATTGTAATACTTATGTTGATAGTGCAAAAGGGACCAACAAAAAGGTTCACAGGTGACAAAATTTAATAGGAACAAGTAATAGAATGAAGCTTGGGCCTATGAATGGGCCAAAAATTATATTCCAGGCTTTTAATGCCTCGTAGTCATAACAGAATAGTAGAATCCAATGTGCAAAATAGAATTGCAGATTGAAATAAATGTAATACAATACTCAACAGTCAACTGAAGGAATCGTGCAAAAGGCATCCAACAACAAAAATATGTTAAAAAAAACACTTGTTCTCAAATAGCTTTCCTCAACCATGAAAGAGCAAAGTTGCAATCTGTGTTAACAAAACAAAGACTTGAGAAAAAGCTGATTCCAAGAATCTTAATCAAGTCTAAGGGGGGCTATACAAAAACACCTTCCCTGTATAAGTGAGCTACATAGTTGCTTGCACCGAAGCTGGAGGTACAGAAGTATGCGATGTTCAATTCTTCTTTTTGGTTGGTCAAATCATTTTGACCAATATCAGTGTTACAACATGTTGCCACAAAAACTAGCACCTTAAATGCAAGGACTCGAATGGTTTTAGCCAAGCACAACTATGGAAATAGTGCATGTCACCTACAACTATTCCCTTTCACTTCTAGTGGCTTGGATAAACCACTAAGGGGTGATTCCCAAATATCAGTGAAGGATAAATCCCATTGAACTCCCAAGGTGCCATATTTTTTAAGTTCTCAACCCTAAAAATGAAATCTGAAATCTGCATTCATCATACCTTTTACAAATGATATACAGTGGAGTCACCAGATGGGTTAATTAGATTAAGCCCATCAAAAATTGAAGCTTAATCTTCTGATTCTGGAAAAGGACCTTGCTCCCTGGCAACAGCGCCAAAATGTTGCCACAAAAATCAGCAATGAAAGTAAATTTCTTTAAACCAATAGGAAAGATAGTAAAAACCATTGAATATGCTAATTCAAATAAATAAGAATGGTTGCAAGTGACAAAACAGCAACAAACAATATAACTTGATAAACCACAACCCTTATTCAACTGTTGGGATTGCCAATAGAATAGAGTACACCATATTCAGAAATAAATTACAACAAAATAAAATTGTTAATTAACCAATGTGATGGAGTTGTTATCATGTGGTTAATAACATGAAATTCCAGCAATTTAGACTGATAAAGTTAAATGCAAAAGTGTTGAAAAAGACAAGTAACTAGTTGCTTGTAATGAAAAGCATGAGGTGTGATTTAGTTACTTGAACTTATTATGATATTGCAGATCTATAAGTAAGCAATTGATTAAGTGTGTTAATGATGTATTCATGCCATTAAACATTGTAGGAATAAATCAGATCCAAATTAACATATAAAACTGTTAAAGAGCATCGAAAAGTTATATAAATTGCACAATGAACAACTCATAAAACAATTTATAATTTAGCCCAACTTAAATGTTAAATGAAATAAGCTCAAAAGGGTTAAATTGAAGCAAAATCTGAAAATAACTTAACTAAGTGTTTGTGTTAAGCAAGGTGAATCTTTTGTGCTTAAGGTAAAGATTAATTCCAAATTAAAGGAATGATTTAAAAGGTTTTTTAGAATTGTCGATTGCCCAAAGGAACATCGGCAAGACCCGGTCATGTATCATGGCCCTAGCAGCCCCTATGATGGATAGATTCTTTCGCTCTAGAACCCTGTTATGTTGTGGTTTGTATGGAACAGTTAGCTCCCTCTTGATTCATGTGTCCTTGTAGAAACCATAGAACTCCTTGGTGATATACTCACCCCCATTAGTCGATCTCAAAATTTTGATCTTCTTCCCTGTCTAGTTCTCAGCTAGAACTTTAAAGTCCTAAAACCCGCTAAAGACATCACCCTTGGTCTTTAGGAAGTAGATCCAAGTTTTGTGAGAGAAGTGATCGATGAAGGAAACATAAAACACGCTTCCTAAGATTGATGCTACTAACATCCATCCACATACATCTAAATGCACTAGGTCTTGAATCTCCTTAGACCTATGCTCGTTGCTTGGGAAAGCAGCCTTGGCATGTTTTCCAAGCGCACACCCTCTACATACTCCCCATTGCTCAATGCTAAACTCTAGAAGACTTGTGACTATCTCCCTCAGAATAAGCAGTGCACTATGATGCAGGTGCCCCATCCTCTTATGCCAAAACTTTTACAAGTTGTCAATATTATGAACTAAGGCTCGAACAAGTTCAACCTGTAACCTATATAAGTTGCCTTCCCTAAACCCAATCACCCATGTTGATTCTAGGTTAGACTCCTTCGGTCTTATAAGGACTTGATGTTTCTTGAACTCTACTACAAAGCCCTTATCTTCCATAATCGAAACTAAAAGCAATTTTCTCCTAAGACCTGAAACAAACAACACATCATCAAAGTCTAAAGAGTTACCTAAATGGAGCTAGAAGGGAATGGTACCAACTCCTGCTATTTTATACTTGGCATCATCACCAAGCTTGACCTAAACTCTTAAATTCTACTCTTTTAAACTTGAAAATAGCTCTCAAGTTGATGTCATCTGCCTAGATGCCCCAATATCCACTTACCAACCATTCCTTGGAACTGTGCTGGTAGAAAGGCAAGATACCATCGAGAAATCCTTCTCGAACTTGGAGGCAAATTCGTTCATCTAAGTTTTAGCAAAGGTTGCTACCTAATTCTATTGTTGCTTTCATTTACCCTTCTTTTTGTGTGAACATTGTGATGCATAATGTCCATGCTTCTAACTTATGAAGCACTTGATTTTACTCAAATCCTTCTTCCCTAGCTACAAGGTTGACTCATCACCCTTTCCCTTATCCTTGTTGGGACTTTTACCTTTACCCTTCTTCATTTGACCAAATAGAGCATGGTCTTTTTCTCCTCCTTGCATCTTGGCCTTTGACTCCATCCGAGTCTCCTCATGGATATAGTCATCCGACGGCCTTCATTTTTTGTTCTGCAAAACAAAATTGAACCACTTATGAAGTAAAAAACATTATGAAACACATGTTTCTAATACATAAACAATGAGGCTCTAAATGGTCTCTAAAGTCCAAAAAACTTTATGCTACAACAAATAACTACATATCATCAAAATCATTGCCTCTATTGGGATCCTATTCATCAATAGCACCCTATGCCCCCTGTTGCGTGGTACCAGTACCAGCGCACCTTCAGATGTGTCCCTAGGGAGAGAGGGTCATTTTTTTCAGACCAGGAGGGGTGTTATCCAGTTTTATGAGTGGAAGTTATGGCCAGACCCTTTGGTCCTTATCTTAGGAGTACTATGGCTTAGTGGCATTACTGACTGCCTCATTAAAGGGCTTGTAGCCCTGAAGTTGGTGTTCGGGGCTCCTAGGGGTGGGTCACTGGGTCACATGAGCCCCCACTTGTTTCATTACTCCGGTGACAGTTCCTTCAGCTGTGAGGCTCTTGCCTCTCTTCCAGGTCACCTCAGACACCCTCCTGGTCCCTCTGCAGCCCAGTGCCCTCTCTCCTTAGGCCCCTTCCAGAGATGATGCCATCATCCTCACCAAGCCGTATTGCTTGTTTTGGGGGGGGTGTTGAGGGATTATCAACACTGTTGGGGTTAGATGGGGTATGAGGTCCCCCCCCTACCTACTCCAGCCTTCAGTTTGGAGTATTTTGCTCAATTTTAGCTATTTTAGTCATTTTTGGGTTAACTCTTGGAAAATGCTCCAAGTTACCCACATATGAACTCTGGGAAAATGCCCCAGGTTACCCACAGATGAACTCTGGAAAAATGCCCCAAGTTACCCACAGATTTGATTATTTTATATTATTTTATATTATAATTTTAAGTTGACATGTTATAATTTCAAATTGACATTTTAAAGGCATGTTGACCTGGTTGTATTTTAAAAGTGAATGTAAGAAGCATATAAATAGCATCTCCTCACTTCATTTTCAAACCATAACTCATGGGATAAAATTAATTATGCTACTCTTTTACCCTAGAAGGGCCTTATAAAGTGATGTGCACCTCTTGGAGGGATGATTTTTCTTGCTCTTGAATGATTTTGGATGCTTGCTTTGTCTTGCTAATGCTTTGTGGATGCTAGAATGGTTGGAATAACTCATGCTCAAGTAAGTCTTTGCATTTTTAAGGTTTGTTTGATGAATGGTAAGTAAATTTTGCATCTTGAATGATTGAATGGTAGCCCTAGGGCTACATTCTCTTTGAATAGGGTTTTTTCCTGCCTTTCTATCCTCGTTGCATAGTAAAAACACTCCCAAGAGGAGGTTTTTACAAAGTTTGGCCTTGGAGCTCCAACTTTGCCCTAGTTTAGGCTCTTGAAAACCAACCCTAGAAGGTTGTTCCAAGAAACCCTAACCTAGTTGACAAGGAGAATCACCTCTAAGAGGAAGGTTGGTCACCATTCTCTAAGGCTAGGGTTTGGGGTAACATCCATTAAAACCCTAAGTTATCAACTTGTACTAAATTTCACTTGCATTTTCATCTGTAAATTTGCATTCTCATGGTAGAATTAGGGTTAGAATTAGGTCTGCAATTTTCTGTTAAAAACCCTAGAAAATCAAAAAAATAATTTTTTCAATTTTTTGACCTTCCTAAAATTTCGACCCTCTCTCCTACAATTTCACCCTGCCTTCTTTAGCCCTAAAAACCCTAGGGAAATATTTTATGAAGCCCTAAAAACTTAAAAATATAAAAAATTCCTAAAAGACCCTAAAAACTACTAAAAATCAGACCTAAAATCTAAAGCCTAAAACAGTCCTAAACTGCCCTAAAACCCTAGCGGCCTCCTTCCTTTCTCCTCTCCTTCCCTCCTATCATTCTCCCAAACTCTCGGCCCTCTTTTTGCTGCCCACAACAGGGCTGCTACAGTCTTTAGGCAGCCCTGAAACCCTGCTGCCACAAGTCTGCAAATTTTTGCAGACTATCATATTTGACAATCCTCCAAAAACTTGCTACAACATCCAATCAAAAACAGTATTCAAGGATTAGTAAATTGTGAAGTTTGCTGCTGTTGAACAAGGCTTAATGCAAGGTCTGAAAATACTTTTTATTAGCTTACATACAGTCTGAAACATTCAATTATTGCATAAATATTCACTGTCATACATTGCTAATGGCTGTGATAAAGAGGTCTGAAATTTACTTTAAATAAAGTCTGAAAATTTGTGTTAAATGCAAGCATAAAGTGGTTGAAATTTGGATGCATATAGTTCATGTTATTTCACATATTGCCAAGTATATTTCTATTGTTATAAATGCTACTGTGGTGACTGTCAAACTGCTGCTAACCCACTTATATACAGTCTGCACCTCACTCTTACTTGGCTGCTCTAAACGTGGCTGAGTGTTGCTGGCAACATTGGATATTTTGACACTTTGTTACATGCACTTATCTTGCCATTTATCACACTGACATCATACTGTATCGATTGTGATATCATATCATATTAGTCCTGGCATGTGTTAGTGGTGATTGGTCATCGAATAATTTATACTACATTGGTGAATGATCTCTTTTATTGGTGATTGTCCTATTATTAGTTACTACATCATTGGGATAATTCTTGCATTACTACATTGAATGATTACACTTATCACCTACAAGCACTTTCTATGACTAGTATGTCTTCTTCATTCACAAAACCATATTGATTAAGGCACTAGTCTCTAATTTGGTTGCCTAGGAGACATAGTTGTTGTTGTCATAAGTGTTTGTAGGTCATTAAAGGGCTCTCCCCTTGGAGGTTCCGACTCTCCGAAGCAGTTGGAGGAGTGGCTAAGGTGACAGTGGTCACTTTTTCCATGCATTTGTTCATCGGATACTAGCCCTGCTAGTTCATCCGGTAACACCCCCCTCCCCTAGGCTCTAGCCCTTGCCTCTACCATGAATCTCAAAGTTGATCCTCCAAGGACTTCCTAATACAAGCATTAAAATAAGGTAGAAAAGACTTCACATGCTTAATAAGTTATTTTGCTTGAGTGAATGGTACATTTTTATTAAGGTCATGATAGGAGTTCAACAATCAACACCACCAACATTAAGGTACATAGAGGGGTCGATGTGCTTGATTAAATGCCAATCCCATACCCTCATACATGATAGAATCTAGTGGAAATGTTGCAATCCTAAAATCCTAAAAACTGTTAAGTCTGTTGAATTCTGAATGGAATCTAAAATTCTACTTTTTTGCATATAAAATTCGATGAAGTTGGAACCACTCTCAAACATCCTAAAACAATTAATGGTAAAGTTAAAAATTTAATGGTTTATGAACATGTACAAAACCGACTAGTTTCGTACAAAATCGACCGGTTTGGGCATTTAGGTTCTTACAGTACTGGTTGGTGCAGTACGAAACCAGCCATCTCCGGTCAGAAACACTGAACTAGACCGGAAAATGCCCAAAACCAATCAGACCGGCCGGTTTTGCCAGTCTCGGTCCGGTTCCGATAACACTGGATTTTACAGGAATCCAGGCACTTAGGATATGCATGAATAGATATCCCTTTACAGCCAAGAATAATGATCCACGGGCAACTGTAGATTGTCATGTGCCCAATTGTTGTATTAACAATGGTATGAAAATATTTGTTAGTAGGGGAAACGAAAGAAATACAAAAAATCAAGGGCCAAAATTGGTAAAACAAAATAGAAGTGTGTGACTTAGCAAAATTTTAGGAGCCCACACCCTCAAGACATATCTTAATTGATACATAGTCCTTAGTTCTTAATGGACTTAGTTAGAGCATGGATTATAATTGTGAATTACACTTCTCATTTTAATTTTCTATATCATCGTATGTACCTTATAAAAGGCTTGGTCACACTTTATCACCCACCTAAATGTATATATTTTATTATAACTTCAAGGGCCTTGGTCAAACTTGATTACTCCCCAACAATTTTGTAGTTTTATATTAATAATACAATGAATAATGTACCATATGCGCATATTGTAACATTTGGCTTGTTACTAGCTTATTTGCTTTGCCACTTGAATATTTTATTTTTGTATGTGAATATTCATGTTGTTGGTGTGTGCTCATATTAATCCCTTCCTTGACGTGGAGATCATGGCTTAAATAATGTGTGGAAAGTAGAAGGAGGACAATATGTTAGAGTGGGAGTTAGATTACTGATCTAATATTGTGTTCATCTACAAAATGCAACTCGTTATCATAATTATAGACAGAACTTAAGGGAGATATTAAGTATCTGACTAGTCATAATATGTTAACATGCAGCTTGGATTGTCCAAGGCTGTAATTCATATGGATGCAGGTCAATGACACATATGGTAAGCACTGAAGGGCCTATCCTCCAAATATGATTATCATCTTTCCACTAGAATCATTTTAGAAGATGTTCTGATCTGATATATTGGAATAGTGTTCCTGAATTTGGCCCTTGTTTTTCTATATTTTTTTATATCAAATTGTAATATGGATTGTATATGAACTATTTTCATATGATCTAAAAAATGGATAGACAGATTGAGTGGCTTCTGTTTTTGTTTCTCTCCAAGGGGACTTTTGAGATAGGTATAGGGGATATGTTTGGGGTGTTTTGACAGACATTTATGTTTTTTATGACATGGATTCCATGCATAGGAATCAGGAAACGCTGAAAGGCATCTGAAGAATGTAATTTTGTTTTTTAGTATAAATGAAATTACAATTTTTTCCCACAAAAAAACATTGACGTGCAACTAGTCATTCTCATGCGAAGGTGCCCTTTTCACATGTCGAAAATAAAGGTAGGAAAAGTGAAAGGTGTGGAAAAATAAAGGGTAAAGGTAACTTTTTAGGTCTAGAACTTGAAAGTGAAACCACACTAAATTTTTAGTACATGTGCTACGAAAATCTACTCACTCATGTCAATTTGCAAGTGTGTATCCAATCATTAAAATGAAGTTCATGAAAGCAAGAAACTATGACAAAATGTGTTGCAATAATATAAAGAAATGCCGTAGGATGGTCCAGTTCAATTTGCATCAAATTTCCTCTTCTTTGTAACACTTGTCTTTAGTGTCAATCTTAAAGAAATAATGAAGGCGCAAATTAAAAATATGGAGAAGACTGAAACAATTTTGAGACAAAACTTGAATATTGAAACTCTAATCCTATAATAAAATATGGGCAATTCAAAGGATGATCAAACGAAAATAATGTGAGATACCTGCAGCAACAAAAAACATAAAAAATCGTGGCCCCAAGCATCTTTAGAAGGACAACAGTGCTGTAAATTGAAATTTGAGAATTTGCACTAAAAGTGTGCTGATTCTTAACATGTGTTGAATGTTGATCATATGTTGAATATGAAAATATGTAATGAATCTTTGAAAATTTTGGAATTTTACAAGACATCTTTGAGAATCTGCAAAGAGTTAGGTCTTTGACAACTGAGGATTATCCTTTAAAGGGAGTTGGCCTCCTAACACTATTATCTAGACTATTGATTGATCAAGACTTATCCTAAATGTCAAATGCAATTCTACTCGGTGCAAACTAAATACATGCAACCTCTCCCTTCATAGGAGCTACCAAGTTTAGACATCATGGCTTATTAATTAGCAAACATAAACAACACTATCTTCATTTCAAGCTGCATAGACAGGGTAAGCATATATGTGATAAATAAGACCATTCAATGTATATGATGATCAAGAGACAAAGACATTGCAAATCCATTCATCAAACATGTTACACGTGACATGACATAGATGAAGTGACATGAACAACATTGCACACTTATTTATGATTGATAAAGGAGACATTCGATCAACTTCATCTCAGATCCACTCCTCTACAAACTTCTCCTCCCTCTCCTTGCCCCCCTTCTTTGAAGACGCCACTCCGTAGCACTTCAATGTGTGGAGAGGCAAATAGAAAAGTTCTTTGTTAATAATTTGCATTGTCTTCACCCATATGCTCAATTTTGAATCTCCTCCATTGTATTCTAGTAGTATGGTTTCTTTGAAAAAACAATAGTTATATTTGGATATGTTCTGAAGCAAGAGTGTACACTTACTGTAGAGGACTTCAATTGATTAATATCATAGCCAGGCGTGCCATGGAAACATTAACCATAGTCCCATGATAACTAATAACTATCTATCACCTCGAGGAACTTGAAGTCATGCAGCAATTTCAGTTTGGTGTGTATTTACAAACACTTACCATTATAAGGATCTATGTTCTCTGAGATAGGATGCTTTTTCTCTACAGATAAGAAAGTGCACTGCTTGAAAATTCTAAGTTTCAGATACAGAGCCTACACAAATGTATAAAAGGAAATGTTCTTAGATTTGGCTGAGAAAGGGTTGTAGAGTACTTGATTTATGTATTGATTTCTTTTTGTCATCTCCAATCTCCTTAGTTGTTTAGTCAAATGGGTTTGGACCATAGTAGCAAGATTCAACCATATTGGCCTTTGGAGTACTGAAATTTGCATGGAGTTCGAAATTCGACAAATATTTGACATGGTACAGATATGATAAAGTTAACTAAATGCTTAAATATATTTACAATTTTACACTTTTAAAGAGAGAGGAAATGTTGCTATGTCTGTTGAAAAATATTTAAATATTTAAACTTAAGAGACCACCACATTGTATGCTTGTTACAGCTCAAACTAGAATGTGTGATTAAAGACCAAAAGAACAATGCTTGCCCAACCACAACCTAGCGTGGTTTCCCACTGTCACCTCAATAAGTCCCTCTCTACACTTTAAGTTTGCTCTTCTCCAACTCAAAGGGGCTTCCCTAGGATAGGATTGCTAAGGCTTGGATGATAAGGCACAAGGTGATATGATGAGATAGCTTAACAAAACGATTTGTCTTTTTGTAGTATAGTAAAATAAAGAGGTGATGGGAGGACCAAGAAGACTAGTGCCAATTCAACAAGGGAAAATGGAGTCAAGAGGGCGAGTTGATGAAAGGTTAGAGAAACTAGGGCTACCAAAGGATACCACAAGGAACCTAACATGTCAACAAATGAAAAGGAGAAAGAAACTAGGAGGGCCGAAGGAGGTACCACATCAAAACATTGTTGATTAGGGTGTGTATTATGCAATGAAGCATTAAAGACCAACAACTCCAGAAAGAAGATAGGAGCAAGTTAATATATCCATGCATAAGACATCAAAGGGAAATAATGGAAATACTTCTCAATAAAACCCTTCCAATGAGGGGATATACCCTTTCATATGGCCCTAATTAGACAAGTTCTACCGATTCTACAATTCACCAACAACCAATGTTTTAAAACTCGGACTTGGACTCGGACTCGACTGAGGGTCAACTCAAACTCGGCAATGAATCGACCGATTTGAATTTAATGACTCGGTTCACTAAAAAACAAATAAAATATTTAAATTTTAAAGAAAAAAATATTTTAAAGATTCTAATCCCTAATTCCAAAGCATTAGAGACAAAATATCCAACGTCTGCTCATATATATATTATATACCATATAAGGGTGAACATATCAAAATGGCACGAAGTGTACTATGCAATACATATCTAGAAGATTGGAACAAAATGAAAATACATAATCAAATAAGGTCTAAATGGCATGTAGAGTGGCATAATTCACTAATTTATTTTATTTGATTCTTTCCATATTCAATATAATTATTATTTTACCATCTGCTAAATTGCTAATTCAGATATAACCAAAACCTCAGAGGCATATACAAACTTCGTTGATTAAAGTAGACAAATATCATGAGTTGAAAATCTAGATTCCATAGTTATCATTCCAACCATGCATAGTTTCCTTCTAGTATCTCACAGTTAAGAGAAATATCAACAAAATGGCAACGAATGGGCCTCAACGCTGCTTAACCCACTCACAATGGGAGAGCAACTCTAGTTTATAAAGAATAGCACAGTAACAAGATCTATAAACTGCTTATAATGCAAGAATTACCATAGTCCTAAATGACTATTAGCAGAAATCGTCGGCAAGTTAAGGGACAAGAATAGGCATAAGTCCTAACTAACACGCAGGACATATCTGAAGTTCAGAAGTTCAGGAATTAATTAAAAAATATTAAAAATTGTATTTTTTAACTCCACACATCAACTCGGATCAACTCGGGTGAGTCATCCCATAACTCGGGCGAGTTGACTAGTTCGATACCGAACTGGCCGAGTTGGACACCGACTCGGTCGGTTCAGTACGGAACCGGTCACCCGAGCCAATTTACAGGCCGAGTCAGCTCGGCTTGAGGTCAACACGACCAACTCGGCTAACTCAAAATCGGACTCGGTCGAGTTTTAAAATACTGCCAACAACATAGAGAAATAGGAATAATAAGCCACACTTTGAATGGAGAAGAAACCCTTACACTTCAAATTGCACCAAGAAAGATATATACATTAAGCTCCAAAAGATAGAGAACACTCAAAATCATACATGAGAAATGAGGAGAGAGCAAAGCCTTATATAACTTTTAGCTCCTCTTCCTTCTACAATAAAATAATAATAAAACAGTAGATCTAGTCTAGGATGTAGTAAACAAACCAAAGTACTCCAACTACTTTAACGAAATCCATGAAATATGGTGGTCAAAGCCACAAATACAAGTCTCCAAGATGAATAAGAGGGATGCCTCCATCAAGAGAGGATGAATGACAAGTAAAACCCCAAAGAATGGCCACCAAAGGCACTCCAAGTGTAACGCTCCAACAGACAGGGTCCAATAACCATGAATAAAGGTGAAACAAACCCTAGATCTAGGGTTTGACCCCCTAGATCTCTTCAAATGTCAAATAACCCCCATAAAACGTGCAACAAACCCTCTAGATCTCCTTCATAGTGGAATGCTCCAATGAATAAGGCCTCAAAAGGTGGAGCGCTTCCTCAAAAATGGCAATAAATGACATGAGGAGCTCCTCCAAGGTGAATGCTCTCCATGGAAAGGCTCCAAAAGGCACATGCGGCCAAAATACAGTGTGGCTCTTTAAACAACAATTTTGGAATTGCCAACTTCCTCGATATATATTGGATTTTATATTATAACCGCTTTTCAAAAATCCCATGACCACTCTACATCTAATGGTATTGAGCTAGCAAATTCTTGGCAATCCATCAAAAGATCACTGCTCCCAAAGCTAGGACACCCCTCCCAATGGCCCAAATGATGTCCAAGTGCCAACTCATCAAAACATATGCAAAAGCCGGATCCATGGAATAAGGAGCCCACCAATCAAGATAGAAGCATAAATCCAAGAGCAAAGTCCACCCTGTAGTCAGCAAACCTCCAAGATGAAGGGAGCAGCCCCATCTACAAGACATTAGTATGCCTCCTCATGTTCCATGAGAGAAATAAGGAGAGCACTCAACTAATAATGATAGATAATGGCTCCAATGAAAAGTATGTCATATGCCATGAACCATGTGCTAGAATTGTGGGAAGGGACTCTATGGGAGATCACCAATAATACATCCATAAGCATGAAGAACATCAAATGAACAAGAGTGCTTCACAAGGAAAGGCCTCCAAGGTCACCATATCATCCACATAAGTCATCTAAGTGTCTAGGAATAAGGGCACTCCAAGGGATACTCATGATAGTCCATATATTTCATCAAACCATAACAAAAGGACAAAAGTGTTACTAGGACAATCATCAAATCAACATCACTAAGCATGAAGTGTGCCACTTGGGCTAGAACACTCATATGAACAATCCCCTAAATGTGATCTCATCGTGAAATCAAGCCAAGCACTCTACCATAAAAGGACCATCCATGCCATGAGGATGCTACATCACACTGCAAATGATAGGGCGCTCTACAAGAAGATGATCCATATGTCAAGTACTAGTGCAATATCATCCATAACAAAGCACATCCATGACCGAACATCGTGAGAAGACACATCCCATAGCCACTAGCCCAAATGTATCATGAAAACCATATGCTAGGGCATCATCAACACTAGGACACCATCACAACATGAAGCAAAAATCTATCATCAAGGAACTTAGGCCATCCATAGCTCCATCAACCTGTGACCCCTACTGAATGTGTGACAAAAATCACATGTGGGCGCCCATGTCAAAATGGGGGGTAACATATGCTCATGTATAGTTTAATGTTGAGAAATCAACACTATTCATTAAAATTTAATTGTTCAGATAAGAGTGGAACTTCAACTAGAATAGCTAATGTGCATGTTGTTGTTTAACTATTAACAACTCAACTATTCATTAATTGTTAAATCACACGCATAGCCTAATAACCTTAAAAAACACATACACTGAAGCCATGAGCCTGAACTTTGTTATGATTAAAACTTATGTATTTGAGGTCATGTTGTTTCATTCATACTTTTGTAGACTATTTCTGGACTCTAGTAATTATCCTGATGAGAGAATGAGGATACACACATGCACACACAAAGAGAGAGAGAGAGAGAGAGATGTCACGCTATTATATGATATGTTTCAAATTTAAATATGTTTTAAGTTGCTTACAATGAAGAATAAATGTTACTTTAAAATTTTGAAAGGTTTGTATATTTTAAAATTTTCTAAAATTTGCAAAATGTATTTTTTTTATACCTATGAGATAGTATTTCCATATTTTAGTTGTACTATATTTTTTCATTACATATTTTTCCCATACCAAATCATAGTCATATCCGTATTCGTACTCAAATCTTGCTACTATGGGTTGGACAACAATGTTGAGTTTACATTAGCCAACTTGGATCTTAATGAACCAGTGCATCAAAATAATAAGAACAAGGATAAAGGTGCAAAGTTAAGTGAAGTGTGGAAACCTTTGATTCACATATTGCAGAACTATAAAAGGAATTAATTTTTACACTCGCCAATAATATGTTTCTTTAAGTTGAACAATTCAAAGATAACTCGACCTACTCAGTCAATTGTGTCTAGCCCGAGTGGTTGTGAGATGGAGTGTTATCCTCCCCACCCAGGTTTTATTCCCATAAGGGACATGTTGAGCTCATAATGAGTATGTTGTTGTAACTGCTTTAAGCCCTCTTGTTGACCTAGCCTAGTGTCTTGAAGAATCTACGGTTTAACCTAGGTAGCATCCTCGGAAAAAGGGGGAGTACTTAGCTGGCATTGTAACCTGGAAAAAAAAGTCAGCCTGCTCATAAATTAATCAAAAAAAAATGGTTGGCTTCACTCTAGAACTGTTCATGTAAAAGATTACATATTAATAATTGAGTGAAGGTTTAACAAAAGTGAGCCTATCTTGGTCTCCTAAGGATGATCGAAACTGTTGAGAGAAATAAAATTAATGCAAATTCCCGTATCAATGAATTGATTAAACACAGCAGCCCTAATGTACCTAATGACTCTGAACTAGGAGGTTCATCATATTTTTGAACAAAAAGAGAATGATGTATTTGTAAGCAATAGCATTATGGGTTGCGTAGCAGGCCCACAAACTGAACAAATATACATAATTTTAGGGGCGCTTGGCATGCCCCACCCCTTGAAATTTCAAATGGCGGACACCCATCAAAATTGCCGGTTATAACCAAATCATGATACTTTTTTACATTCTAAGCCAATTTTTTACGGTCTCTATGAAATGTTATAGCCATATGCAGAGTTGGAATTTGACAGGCATTTGCCCGTTTTCGAACATTTTGCCCATCGAATACGGCAAAATAAAATTTAAACCCGTTTTGTAGGACGATTAAATATTTTTATAAACCGTTGTTTTGACGATCTATAATTTTGCGAAAACGTCATTAGCCTATGTAGGAGACTAGGAGTAGGGCCCAGCCTCCACGGGTCCCGTCCGGGCCCTGAGCCTCCCCTCTCATCGCTCGGCGCTCAGTCATTCGATTTCAGGCTGTCCCCAAGTTCCAACTTCCAAACCGTGAAACGGTGAACCCATTAACCATGTATCCAGGTCAGCGATTCAACATGAACGAGGTCGAGAAGTGGCAGTGGGCACTGGCGTTAGGTTAATCCATTAAATGCGTTAGGTTAATCCATTGAATGCCAGTCGAGAATTCCAATGCGAATGCGATCACTTAGGTTAATTGGTAATTTGGTTAGGTTTTCACCATGTCGCAGCCGCAGTCGCACAATTCTGATTCCGAGCAAACCCTGGTCCAGGTCTGCCTCGGCGAGTCGGCCCTCTACACTGCGCAATACGCAGCTTGCAGTTTGCAGGTCGCTACTACTGGAGTTTGGACTGTGGAGTCCCTGTTTCCCTGGGCCGCAACAGAAAAATTCGAAATCTCTCCGACGATTTTCAAGCCACAGGTGAGATCGTGATAGGCAATGCCGCAACAGCAACGAGCTTTCAGAGGTTGAGCCTACTCCGGTTGGATGTGAGCATGACACTGGAGGTACAACCGAGTTGTTAAGCTGCATGGCCAAGGGTTTCTCATTTTGGGATATAGATGCATCATGCCACGGGCCATGGCTACCTCTGCTATCAGTTCTAAAATATGAGGTATATTTCCAATAGCCCCATGCGCTACAAACTCAGAGTAAAAATTGCATATTAAATAACATGGAAAAATATGAAATGATTCACTGGCGAGATAGGCTATATTGGACAGACTCTCACCAACTTTGGCCATCTTTGATTAACAAGTCTGCGTTGTGCAATTTTTTTAATCTGTTGGATGCACCACTGTAAATGCATGATACACTTATATCACGTATTTGACATACAGAGATGCTATTTGCTGATCTGGAAGTTCTCTCCCCAGATGAGGACATGCTTTGGTCACATATCTGATGGACATTCATCTGCAAAATGCAGTACGGCGTTTTGGACACTCTACCCATGCATATCTGCTAAAACATAAGATAGCTTAAGTCTGTTCCAATGAATGGGCTTCCCAAAGAAGGCTCCCAGTAGTTGATTTAGATGTCTCCTTATATAAAATTGCACGTTTGAGATGGCTGAGAAAGAGATTGCGAATCATTTTGTATGCCACCCAAAAAAATCTTGCAATTCTAAGACTTCACCTTCCATCAAGTTTGAAGCAGCGTTAGCAAGTCATTAACTTCTGTATTTTAAATCCTATAGAAGAGATGAAAACTGAGTCTTGTGTGCTAAATTTTTTTTTCCAGCTGTCATTGAGGATGGAATTTTTGGAAGCAAAATTTACTTTTAAAACTTGATTAGAAGCTTCAGGATTTTATAGGCTTTGGCCTAGATTAAAATTTTCTGTAAACCATACATATGTTTTCCAAGGAAACCTTGCAGGATCCCCTCTATTCAACGAAATACCCGGATGGAGGTGGCTTGACCACCATCCAAAAGAGAAGGACTCCACTGGATTTGAACCTGTGAACTGTGGCCTCCCCATTGGCACAGTCCTTGTGCCGATGGTTCAACTGATTGAGCTAACCCTTGAGGCCTTTGCAGCCTATATATTACTGCCTCTATGTCTGCACTATTTTCTCATAACCCAAGCTTGTAAACCCAACACTTTCTCCTCAACAGACTAAGCCTCTGCCCTTTGCTTTCAATGTTTTCCTCTTGAAGTCCCATCAAAAACAAGATTGGGAAACTCTTCAATCTATACAGGCAGGTTTTAGAGAACAGACTTTGATATTGTTTTCTCTTTGATCAAGTCATCAAAAACTACTCCCCCATGCAATTACCAGCTTGTCTTATTGTTTGGGCTTTTTATCTACCAATTCATCTTCCTTTCTTTTATCCCAAATTATGGAAAACTTGTCGAGGCCTTTGGCTTGAACACCTGCAGCGAAATATTTTCCTAACAACTTTCTCTCTATAGAGCTGATTATCAAAAACTATGTATAGATTTGAATTGTTTTACAATATTCTCTGCCACTTTATCCTCTACCCCTTCTTAAAACTTAACCAATTGGAGTTAATCCCCTTTTTTCATGTTTTGGTTTTTACCTGTTTTTTTCTTCCAGCATTTCACTGGAAAGACTCCAATGTTCTTATTTTTGGCCAAAATATTCTTGGGTTTCTGGTCCTTATCTGAGATTTTCAAATAATAAGCATTGAAGATGTAGGACTTCATGGCAGGTTTTTCTACTGAACAAATCTTTGTTCTACCAATCTAAAGTCAAAAAAGGGAAACTGACTCAAACTCTGGGTATAGGTAGATGCTTCAACTAGATTAAAGCCCTTATCCCAATACTCGAATAAGAGCTCAGCAATATTGAAAGAATATAGTTCATTAACAAAATTTCTTCTCCGGATTTATTGAGAGAGAACAGAAAAACTCTGGGGACATAGTAACAAATTTACCTGCCTTTTTTATTGGTTTCGTACTATCTATCCATACTTCCATTTTATTAGCAATAGTCAACTGCCAATAAATTTACAAATCAGTGCTTTCTCTCTAAAATCACATTCCAATTCTTAAAAGAAGCAGAGTCAAATGAAACCTTTTGCCCCTCCTTCACCCTTTTCAAAGACCTGTTAACTTCGATGTGTTTTGCGGCTACCTTTTGATTTTTTACAGGGACATAAATTCTAATTCTTCATCTCATTCTTTCCCCGGTCTCCAAATCCCTGGTCCAAGTTTGGGGCCTGATTAAATGTGATACAGTAAATCCATTTCATTGGCTAGGAAGGATTATAGTTCCTTATCTGCCAGCAGCTTATGTTCCTCAGGCACTAGGCTTTGTTTGAGAGCCAGTGCCCAATCAAACTTAGGTGGATTTCCCCGTCTGCTTCTCACCATTCCAATAGCCAACCTTCATGGTGTACCTCACACCACATTTTAAAGTCAGCCAAACAGCAGATTGTTGTTACTTTTTTTGTGTTAATTTGGTATTTATACATCAACAAAATGCATATGCTCAAAAAATTCATTCTATTGTTTCAGACTGAGCAAAGGGCCCGTGAGGAAAGTGAACGATTACGCCAACAAGAACGTGAACAGCTAGCTGAAAAGAGGCGGCGGGATCTGGTATATTCAATTTTTTTCCTCATCAGTTTGGACCACTTCAAGCTATTTTTCTTTTGTTGATAAAGTAGCGATATGAGCTTCTTTTACACGCATATTATGTATTTTGCTGTTTTTTCTCCTGCTTATGAATGGATTTGATTTGTAGACTCTCCGAGCAAGAGTTGTTGCAAAAGCAGAAGAGAAGAAGTTGGAACTGCATTTTCTGCAGTGGATTGAGCACCAGAAGAAGCTATGCAATTTCGTAAGGTAAAATGTACTTCTGAAATTATGGTTTAATAATATTATTCCTTCTCTTTATTAAATGAGCGTTATTTGTAATATTTTAATAAAACATTATTTAAAAAAATTGTTTGCATCCAAAGGAGTGAGAAACAATCCAGCAAAACAAAACATTATTTCAAAAAAATTGTTTGCATCCAGAGTTGTGAGATACAATCCAGAGTCAGGATATAGGTGAGGTGATCCAAACTTCATTTAAAAAAACCTGTTTGTATCGAAAAAAGTAAGATACATTCCATAATCAAGATACAGGTGAAGTGATCCAACACCTTGAATATAATTGTATCTGTTTGCATCGAGAAAAGTGAGATACATTCCATAATCAAGATACAAGTGAAGTGATACATTCCATAATTTTTTTTAATAAAACTTCATTGTTGAAGGATTATTTTTTAATAAAACTTCATTGTTGAAGGATTATTTTTTTAATAAAACTTCATTGTTGAAGGGTTATTTTTCACTAAAACGTTGTGTGACGGGCCAGATAAGTTCAAAACGTCAAAAAAAATTAGTAAAAAGGGCAGAGTTTAAATGAAATTCCAACCCTGGCCGTGTGGCGTATTTGATGGTTAAATTGGCCCAGGACGGGCAATTCACCCGTCAAATTCCATCCCCGTATCTGAATTAATTTCATTGTTGATTTTAGAAGCAATGGGTTGTTTTCTATTGAGAAATTGCGTGTACAGTTCGGAATCTCATTTTTAGTATTTCTAAAATTACAATCAGTTTTCTTTAGTAGGAATAATTTGAGAAAATTCGTGGATATATATTTCATTGAGAAATTTAGGGGCCGTTGGGAATCTAATGTTTTTAGTATTTTCTAAATTAGTTATAAAAGTAACTCAAATTCTGGGCATGCCACGTGCCCCTAAAATTTTGCAAACTCGTTCAGTTTGTCTACCTGCACATGGCCACAATGCATGCAAATACATCATTGTAACCTCGAAATGGACATTGAAAAACAAGTTCATAACAGCAAATAGTAAACAAAATGAACAGCTGAATTAACTCGACATGCAAGCAGAGTGAATTAGGAAATATGGAACATTGGGATAGCTTTTGCTCTCATGATTTGTAAGTCTGTAACTGATTTGCCTCAACTTAAACCTAAAATCATGTTTCCAGATTAGGTGTAACCCACGATCTTTAAAGATATAATAAAAGATGATCCTCTCTTATAGCCCAAAGGGTCAGGGTTAGCCCAAAGGGTCAGGGTTAGGTCAAGTAATTTGACTTGCTACGACGAAGCCATAATAACTCAAATAGGCTCAGTGAAACCATATTGTCGAGGAAGTCATGACGCCGAATTCACCTGGGTCACTCGGGGTTGAAGGAGGCGTCCAAAGGGTTTTCCAAGGAAATTTTCCATGGAAAAAGAAATATGATGGTCCTCTCTTGACTATCGATGTAAATGAAACTAATATTGTCCAAATGACAGAAACATGACCCACACAAATATTAGAAGTTAAAATTACAAAGCATTTTTAGGTTTTTACAAATTTTGCAATCAGATGAAATACCTTCAGTATCAATGTCAGGGTTCATTCATGGATGAGTGATGGAACAGAGGATCAAAGCCATGTAAAGAATATTGAATCAAAAACAAATATATATCTCAAATAAATTTCAACCGACACCGGGAAGGGAGAAAAAGGATGGGGTTTCCTGCTCTGCAAAACGAAATTGAACCACTTCTTGAAGTAAAACGGTATAAGATACCTTCGATAGAAAGACGAGCTGGTGCATAGTAAAATCAAACATCAAAAGGCTGCAATATGATCAAACAGCATGCTTGAAGAGCAATAACGCTGAACAACTGACCTGAGAATTCAACTCCGCGAACCACTTCGGGAACAAAAATGCTTTCCCAGCTGCCCTCAACAATATTGTCTCTTGCAATTCTTCCCGTGCTGTATGAAATGCTCCACCTATATCAACATCATGCATGAAGAAGTAAATAGAGTAACAATTACCTATGCGTGAAGTCACAAAATACACTGTAGATGAAAGCAAACATTATTGGAGGAGGCGGCCGTAGGTTGGTAAAAACTTATTTCTCCTTATTTTTCTTTTTTCAGTATACTAGCAATGGTCATAAAGGTACAAAGGAACATGAAAGTAAAGAAAGGGAGGTAAAGTAAATGTAACGAAATGAATAAGAGAATAGTAAAACAAATGTCATTAAGACAAGATTTTGCTATGTGGTTTAGTTTTAGTAGTATAAGGGTGCTTTAATTAAAGTTTTTCTTAAGTATTGTTAACTCATTTGCTATTTTTTGATTTGGTTCTAAATTTTTTCTTTCAAAGGAAAGTAGTTCTATTACAATTCTAATTTTTTATAGTTCCTTGGAAAAATAAGTTTGTATTTCAATCACCTTTACTTAGCCACCATATGTAGAAATTTTAACTCTAGAAAAATCTTATCTTTCTCCCCAAACCCTCCTCCTCATGAATAAGTTATATCTCATTTTGACTTAGAAGCTCAATGATTCTTTCTTAATTGGTAAGTGTGTAGTTGTGATATCTCCATATATATGTCCCTCCTCTAAAATATATAGCATGATATTATCTTATTCTAGACCTTAATGTAAATGTAAATATACTTTGACTTTTATTGAAATGCATGCGTTGTAGAGTTGTAAAATTATATAGAGTGACCCCGTCACTCTTGAAAATTAGTATCCCTAAGGCCTAGAAATAAGGTCTACACCATTAAAAACAAATAGATTGTTATGTGATCTGAAATTGACAATATAGAGAAGGACGTGCCAATGGTCTAAAAGAACCAAAGAAGATAGACATATATAGTAGAAAGTTGCAGGTTATATAAAAAATGGGCAATCACCCATAATTGGTTAAATCAGTGAGCAATCTAGTGGGAGCCACCCTAATAGATATTATAGGTATACAAACCATTTGAGGGAAGAGCATTCACCTTGTAGTGTTGATATATCACATCTTAGAGACCCTCGCGAACTACATCCATTATTTGAACAATAACCTTATTTTTGCCTTGTGTAATCAAATAATTTAAAGCACTTACAACACCACATGGTCGATATGACAAGATTGAATATATTCTAACAATGTTTTTAAGAATTTTTCCATGACTTAGTAAATAAAAGTCAACATATGCATATTGTTGCTACAACTTGACTCTTGATTGAACAAATTTTGTGCACTTCAATCTAAGCTAAGGATTTTTGGGCTTCATTACATCCAAAAAATCCCACAAAAAAAAAAATTGCATCGTCATATGTCTAAGGGAGTTTGGTTGACGGATATCATCTTATTCACTTTAGGCTCTTAAAGCATGGGTACCATTTGTTGTAAAATGGTTGATTCCCCTCTCTAATTCTATCATTTTTCCAAAGTCCTCTTTGCAGTGGGCCAAAAAATTCTATGTACACCATTCCCACCATGTGTTCTAGCCACCCTTTTAGGTGATAAGCTTCTTTTCTCTATCCAGTCCCAAGCAACGAGGCCCCTAAATAGGATAAACATGATCATATCTAACTTGTCATTAAAGTTCATTAGTAAAGTGTAAATGGTTGAGCTTGATTAAACTTAATTTTGGCACTTGCTTGATTATTAAGGTGGGCCTTGTGTAATCTAAGAAAGAAGTCCCCAACTTATCCAATGACCCTATCTCACCAATAACATCAATCTCGTCTAAGTTGTGCCAAACATAGACATGATGTAGTGCACACAATTTATGAACATCGTAACCAACACAACAATTGTTTGTAATACAATTATCATTGCCCCTCCTTATTCAATGATAAATTCCCACATTTAGCCCTTAACATCTCTAAGACAAAGAAATCATGCCAAAAAATGTCACCTAGGAAATCAATCCACATAACAACGAGTTCTTAGATAACAAAGGGGGAAAAGTACCATGTTGTTCATTGCACCAAAGGCATTTTTTGTGTGCGTGTTAATGCACCACTTTTGTCAGTGTGTGCCTTAACTTTATGGATTTTAAAATTTGGACCTTTATGTGACCTCACTCTTATTGGTACTTATGGTTGTTAAATACTAACATTAGTTTTATAATGCCCGCTAAATTTTGATATAAACATGCACCTTTAGCCTTTTCTTTACACCAACTCAATCTGATGAATCAATAACTCTTCTTCGACTACCATTTGAAAAATGGATTTCTATATAAGTTTACCAACTCCTATATTCCAATAAGGCAAGAGTACTTATCATAGATAGGGACTATAACAAAGAAAAAGAGACATTTAAAAAAAAATGAATTGTCTTTAGTAACCATTGACCATACATTAAGTAAAACTCATAATTGAAAGGGTGACCTCTCAACCATTCCTATCATTATACTTAAGCATTGTCATTTCTATTTTACTCGTAAAGTACAACTTTAAATAATTATAAAAGTATAGGCATTATGAAAAACATGAACAAACTCAAATCATTCACTCATAGTAGCAAGGTGCTCTACAACCCAGTATGGGGGAGACTTCCTTTACCTAGTTGTGGAACTATGTTTCTATAGTGTTTTGGCAAGTTTTTATCTTTAGATAACTTGCATTCAATGTTAAGTGGGGAAGGTCCAATCTAATTCTTTCTCTTTGTGGCTTCTTATCCATCTTCAAGGAGGATGTTGTGCACAAGGCCAACCTTATGTTGACCCTCTCACTTCTTTTCAGTTATGGTCAACCATGCTTTCAAATTGGATATACACACACCAACTCTCACTTGTATTTACATTGGGTGTTTATAAACCCACTCTTATCTTATATCCAAGCTTCTTTTTGAGTTTCTTTCCATGATATGCACTTGTGATGGGTATCCATAAACCCACACCACTATTTTATATGAACACACTTGTTCATATTCAAGCCCTTTCAAATATATGTAGTTGGATTGTCTCACTCTCACTTTAGCTACAATCGATCTTATTTGATGTGAGTATTCTAATCTCCTCTCTATTATAGGGTGTTTCTTCTAACACCTCTTCAAATGGACAATTCAATACCACTCTATTAATAGATGTGTAGTATCACAAGGTTAGATTTTCCTTCCCTCCTCTATTTGATGATCATGGTAGTAATAGTTGTTTCCAATGGATGAGTCGATCAATGGCTACATTCATCATTCCTACACAATATGTCTATTTAGACACCTATCCAAATGCATAGTTCAGTAGTACCACTCTCCCAATAGATGAGCAATATGGCAAGGATATGTCTTTCTACCATCACACATTGGATGAGTAGGTCAGTGATAGTCTTTTCCAACAATTGAGCAAATCAATAGCTATATTCTTCATTATATACAAGATATTCCTTCCAATACTCCTTCATCATAGGCAAAATTCAATGGTACCATTCCCACAATGGGTATGTAGTATGGCAAGGATACAACATCTTCCCTCATTCATTGGATGAAAAAGTCCATGACAATTTTCTCCAGTAGATAGTAGTATGGTGCCAATGCTCTTTTTACGTATAGGGTCAACTTTTGTATTGATTTGGTCATCACAAACCCGCTCTCTCTTCTTCTAGTGACAACTAACTTTATCTTGAGTTGGGTAAGCTCACTCCTTCATTTGTATATCGAAATATTTTTCAATGGCCCCTCATTTGAATCTTAAGTGGGGGTGTTAAGATTATGGGTAATCTTCACTTAAGACCACATGTTAACCCACTACTTGGTGTATCAAGGGATTTAATTAGCTTGCATATGGTAAGTTACCCCCTTTATCATTTATGACTAGGTTGGACCAATCACCTTCTTCGGGCTTGCACCCCAACCCTAGATGGATGTGTATAAGTACACATACTCCTCACTTGTAAAGAAGCTTCATTCTCTATTTTGACCGGGTGTGATAATTTCCAAAGGGGACCTCTCTCTCTCTCTCTCTCTCTCTCTCTCTCTCGTGCCATTCCAGTGAGTATTGTTGTATGATGTGCCAAATGTGAAGGGTTTCTACATGACTATATTAGGGTTCGATGCAAAGATCAACGCATATCTTCTATGTTAATGTTGTCAATACTTCACCTACAACACAACCATTAGATGTGACTTAAACAATTTTGGCACCTAGTATTTGTAATGCAACATGTCATATTTATTGAAATACTTTCTATATTGAATATTCCAAATGACATAGATGACATCTAAACTCTAAGCCATGTTTTAATTCATTAATTTTCCTATTTTGTTTCAACATCAAAATAGTGCAACAAAACTAGCGTTGGGTTACATATTGTGAGGATTATTGCCATTTGTTAAGTAACATGTAACAAAAGCAATTAAAAGGCTAAAGTCTCAAACCAAGGGCATCGCTTTCTCACATTAGTACATTGGAATTACATCTTCGCAACATGTAAGCAACGTTTGTTGTAAATCATTAAAACAACTTAAGTTGATTACTTTATTTTCATATAATAACAATAAAAATAATAATAAAGTATTAAAACAACTTAAGTTGATTAACTTATTTTCATATAATAACAATAAAAATAATAATAAAGTTCTACACTTATATTGTTGACTTGTACTAATTGACAAACTAAGTTGAGTAAGGATCATGAAATCTCATTTTGTATAAACAAGTGAAATCCTCTTAGATACTTAATTTGTCCAATGAATCAACTTTATGCTTTGGATGTATTTTACTATTATATTTGAAAGTCACACCATCTAAATAATAAAACCGCATACCAAACATTGAATGCACACATTAAATGACTTAAACCAAAACTCATATAAACCATATATGCATGTATGCATAGACATATCTACCAATGTGATCATAGCAAGATAATTGACCATCATAATATCGTATTTTAATATAAATTATAATTCAAATTTAAATATTTTTTAATTATGTCTATTTTAATCATAATTTCATCTATAATTGCAAAATCCAAATCCTTTACAACTACAAAAAATATTTAATTTATTCCACAATTTGCTTTAATAATTTATCACATTTATGCACAATTCACAATTGATATTATTTGATGAACTTTATAAAGCTATGAAAAGCCATCACATTTTAATATATGTTTAAAAAACAAATTATATTCTTATGATGCCCTTGGTTAAAGATATGGGGATTGACCATTGCAAAATATAAATGATATTAAAAATATTATTATTTAATAGTTTAAAGAGAAGTTGTGGTGTGATGAAATTTTAAAGGATAAAAGAAAATTAAGATATTACAAGGAGGTCATTAATCCTAATCTTGAAGATCCACATAACTAAAATAAAAATGAACTCGCGTGAGTTGCACAGTGAAACACGGCATTGGACCTTTCCTAAAACTACATGGGCTGAAATGATTGGTCATAAAACTATGTATGTTGAAGATGAAAAACACTTCCTCTTAAATTGATCTGCGTACACCCACATAAGATCTCAATTTCAAAAAAAATCGTCACAATACAAACTTACCAAACCTTCTATCTCATCAAAATTATAATAATTTAGAAACACTCATCTCCAAACTTTTTGAGCACAAAAATAAAACTCTAAAACAAACCAAGTAGTTTCTTATTTTTCTTTTTTAAGATGTAATAGACCAAAATTAATCTAAATGGAGGTTAACTATGATCATCATCATCATTCAAATTATAATAATATGAGTTTTAATATTTTTATATTTTTAAAGATGAAAAACATTTTCTCTTAAAATACTTTCAATTTATCTATATTAAATTTTAATTTCAAAAAATTAATTACATTACAAATATTAAATCTATAAAACCTTCTCATTTATAGCAATTATGGTTTTATAAACTTTTAAACTTATTTGATTACTTTTACCTTATATATTTTTTTTTAAATAAGTTTTGATTTTAATATTTTAAATTTTATTATTAAAAAGGAAAGTAAAATGTCTCTTAAATTAATCAAAGTAAAAAATAAGTTTCATTTTAATATTTTAATTTTGTTAATTAAAGTGTAAAGCAGCAAAATGTCTCTTAAATTTGTTATTTTTTTTAAAAGTTTTTTCATAATAGATTAAAATAATGAAATCCGGTTACATTTTAAACTTAACACAAACTTATTTTATTATATTTATAGTATTATTTTTTTAAATAAAAATAAGTTTTGATTTTAATATTTTAAATTTTTTTATTAAAAAGTAAAGTAACAAAATGTCTTTTAAATTAATCCAAATGCTCAAATATTTTTAAGTTTTTTCATTATAAATTTTTCAAGGAAAAAAAAGTTGTATTTCTGTTATTTTATAGGAAATTAAAAACTACAAAACAATGTTTTATAAGTTCAATCCTGACTAGACTAGTGCCATCAGATCATGCTTACATATAGTTTCAATCCATAATTACAAAAACTACTTGAAACTGAAGACATCTGTCACAGCACATCAAAAGACAAAATCTAGCCTCCACTATGACTGAAGACTAAAACGCATCTGCAAAGAAAAACATTGATCCAAAATGATTTTCAACTTTTCAACTCATTCTTCCCAATAAAGAAATCCAGCATCCCCATCGAGTGCTTTTTTAGACAAAGCATCAATTGTATCATTGTTTTCCCTGTAAATGCGATCAATGGATAGATCAAAAAACCATGACATCATCTTAAAAATTCTGTCACACCAATGTTTGAGTTGAAAGTTGTTGAGCTGATATATCTTTTTTGCCCAGTTCACAATAAGCATGGAGTCATCGAAAATTTTGAAAGAGCCCAAACCATAATAGATTGCCACTTTTAAAATACCCCAAAGCTCAAGCAATTCAGCCTTTGTATTAGAACCCTGACCACAAGCAAGACGAAATTTGTAAGTGAGATACTCTCCACAGTTGATGAGAAAGCCAACACCACAATTCAACTCTGTCGAAGCCCCATCAAAGAAACCATAAGCAATTCCGGAGGAGTCAAGCTTCAGCTTAATACTTCTATTAGGATTCCAGCCATCCAGATGGGAATTTTTATATAAATGAACAAATGCCAGAATCTATACAATGCCAATTTCTCAGAAGGATTAGAATCTTGAAAGATGGCTTGATTACGGATGTTCCAAATAGACCAAGCCACTAATCCTGGAATATTTTATAAATGATGATGCTTCTGCAACCAAATCTGGTAAGCCCTTTCAAAGCCCATCCTAGGCCAATCTTCCTCAATCTTAAGAGCCAAACAAATTTTCTTCCACATTTCTCTAGAGAAGCTACAATGTAAAAAAGATGATCCACCGTTTCACAATTACTTTTGCAAAGAATGCAAATATTTGGGCCCTGTCTGCCATGCCGATTTAAGTTTTCCCAGGTTAGTATTTTGTCATTAAACACCAGCCATAAAAAACACTTAATTTTAAGTGGAAATTTCCACTTCTAAAGAGCTCCATACCACTATTTCATTATAAATTAAAACAATAAAATCACGATTACATTTTACAATTAATTTTAAATTAATTTATTAGAGAGTTCAAGTGTGATGCTTTCGAATTTGATGAACCTTCTCTTAAAAAGCTTATAATTTGCAAATCCACACTTAACACAATATCTTATTGAAATTTAACCCTCATGAAAAAAATGTGAAATTTACCAATCACCATTCAACTATTAACTATAAAGAATAAAATATAATTTATTACACAATCATATCCATTATACAACCCAAATTAGCTAGACATGATATGCATTATGCAACACATTTTTTTAACAGAAACGAGAAGAGTAGATTTATATTATAAAAGGGTGGAAATACAAACGCCCCCAGGGCAACAAAAACCATAATATAAGTCTAAAAATAGAGTTTCAATACAAAAAAGACCCACATAAACCTCTATCAGTTCTGAGACTTTATAGACTGTATCAAAACTGGATCTGTTGCTTCTTATAGTGTATACTTTAACGAACAGACCTCCTAATAGTTTGCAAACAAATAAAAAAATAATTAATATATATATATATATATATATATATATATATATATATATATATATATATATATATATATATATACCAAGGAAAAAAAAGAGTGGCAAGAACATCATTCATGGGCCAAATCTTCATCAATTTCAGTTTGAATAGTGGAAGCATCGTCCATTGGAGAAGCTTCGTCATGCTCCTTGGCTGGCTCGTTGTTCCCTCAGTATAAACCATTTACATCTACCTGAATTTCTTTTCTAAAATCTTTTTTAATTGAATAAAGCGGTCTTCATTCCGCTCAAAAGAGTATATACTCTACTCCCGCATGACCCTACGCAGCTCTACTACCATTCCGCGAACCCCCTCGAGCTTTGAACTCAGGACCTGCTCCATCTCCGAGATGCACCGCTTCAAATCTTCCACTTCGCCTATCTACACCCTATATCCAGTCTCAACGTCCTCCAGGCGAGTTTCAAAACGAGACAAATCCAAGCCAATTTGCCTAAATTCCTCCAAACTCGCTTTCGCCTCCTCGAAAACGCACCTAGCCATTTTCTTAAGATCTGATATATCATGCTTAATGTCCCTAATCTCCTGCATGACTTACTTAAAGGTGGAATCCTCTTCCGGGTGGTGCACCTTCTCTTCTTTTCTCAATGTAAGGTCTCTCTCAGCCATGGGAATATCCCTCTACACCTGCGACTCCTCTCTAGATGGAAGGCTCTCTAAACAATGCAGTGAGGCAAAAAGCATCTTGAGGTTTCTAAAATAATCCTTCTCAGGGCATGTTGAGGATGCGGCCATAATAATGCAGGGATCCTCGTACCACATACCATTACACTCAGCATGAGCCAGGGAAAGGTGAGTAAATGAGGCCAGAGGATGGTGAGACCTTCCCATGCCAGCCTAAACCACCGGTGATCCATCTGACAGACATTTCAAATGGTGGAAAACCTTAGCATTAATCCACCTTACCTTGGGCAGATCAACCATTAACTCGATCATCGAAAAGCGCACAACCATTTCACGAGGGGGGAGAGTTATTAATGGATAAGACCCATTCATTTAACCTAGCACCCACATTTTCCAGCTTATCCGCTTCCACATTGTGACTTCTTTTGATGTGGAAGAAATGGACCTTAAAAATATTTGGAAAAAACTTAGAAATTCTTCGTTGGATACCATTCTTTACATCCTTGGTGCTCTGGAAATAGTTCATGGATTGAATTACGATGTTGGAGTCTCCAAGAACGTTGAAGTCTTCAAGTTAGAGCTCGAACATGCATTCCACACCTTGCATCAGAGCGACCCATTCAACGTAATTGTTCGTGCACTTTCCCAAACCCCACTTGCATAGGTTTTGATTTTTTTCCTCCCAGATCATAAATAACCCCTCCCGCACCTGCCTCCCCTGGCATATTCATTATGCAACACATTAATAAATAATTTTAAAACATTATTTAACAATGCACGATAATTAATAAGCTCGTGCTAAGCTTTATTGAATGGGAGTTATAAACAAAATAACTTTGCTTCATGCTCGCTTTTAAAGGAAGGGAGTTAACTTTACTCTTACTACATGGGAGTTTTAAATAAATTATTTTATTGAACATATTTATATTTATATATTCATTTTGAAAACTAGATAATAAATTATTGCATTAATAATAATAAAAGTCACAACCTCCACAAATCTATTAATATGTTCCCACATGTAGAGGGTAGGTATATGATATTTTGCATTAACTCGAGAATAAGCCATGTTTTGTTATGATCGAAAACAATTGAGTTGATTATGCATAGTTGTCACTCATAAAAAGTTACCATCATCAAACTTTTTTGTACTTATAAATTACAAATATAAAAGAGAAATGACATCTTTCACAACTATTCGATGTTCCATTTTATTCCCTCTATGCTCCCTAATCAAAGGAGGAAATAGCATCGTTTGCTCTCAACTTTATGAACAAAGAAACCTCAAAATTCTACACAGCTTTCTTGTCAAGTTAAACATGGAAAAAAATGCATTTCAAGAATTTTAAGCGAAGTTGTTTAATATAACAAGTACACATATAATATTAGAATCATGTAATCGTAGGCTATTGATTTTGTCAAGAGCAGTAACTTGGAAACTTTGCCAATATGTGTAACTAAACCGAAGTTATGCATTCTTCTAACATCTCTATATAAGCACACCGATTCTTAAAACATATATATAAGATGTTTCCACTTCTATATAATGTTAAGGTATACATTTAAATATTAAAAACTACGTACAAAATATGGTCCATTCTCCCTTAAATTCCAAACCTGTCCTATGGTATCCATATTTCAAAGGTACCAAATTCCAATACATAAGTTGATACTATATATAGACATAAGGTTGAACAGATCCATTGGGGCTAACATGAAAATATTTTTTCATGCACAAAATACATTGAGCCATGGATTTAATGGTAACCAAGTGGAGCCGCAACTTCCCTCAGTTGTTTTCCTTGATAATGGATGTCCTGCAAAATCATAAATATGGCACCGCAAATGATTAATTAGCTAATATCTAGTGAATGTAGTTAAATTGAAATAGATTTAAAAGATCGATATGAAAATGCTTTACTTAAAACACTTTAATATGGGGCAATTAGAATCTAACATAAACAATAATAAAAATATCTATATGAAAATGATGTACTCGAATATCTTTGTCGAGGCAAATAAAATAAGAAACGGGAGGGTTAATCCCTAAACGAAACACATAGAATGATGGGATAAATGTTATGTCTTTAGCACTTAAGTTAAATGAATCTAACAAAATGATGGGATAAGCCCCGAGCCTTAATCCCCAAGGGATAAATGAAGCTAACAAAATGATGGGATAAACCCTAACCCCTAAATGATACAAACAAAACGATGGGAAAAGCTACATCCCGATGCAAAGTGGTTGACATCACGATGGTGAGCCTCAACATACCTAATTACCATAACCACATCTCTAAGAGTTGAATCCTTGGGAATCCTCCAGTAATCTATAGCTATGGCAGGGGCTGGCACACTTGGAATGTTGCCTTTGTCCAATTCCTTGAGAAATTCAGTGTAGGAGTGAATAGCTTCTTCTTCAAGATAACCCACAATCCCATGTGCAAGTTTGGGGAAATGATGTACATAAGTATACATTGAAGAAGACTCATTGCCATGTAAAGACCAAGTCCCTCTCATACCACTTGGGTTGTGCCACTTCCATAAATGTCATTAGGTGCATCCGCACATTCTCAGCTTCTTCTAAAATAGCCTTATTCATCCACCACTGTGCTAGAATTTCCGGAGGGACTTACAGTGGAGGAGAATTCCTCCAACCATTCATGGGACAACAACCACATTTTCCAACATCATGGCTCAACAACCATATCGCTGCTGCATAGGACACGAACTATCAGTGGGAACCCTTTTCAAATATGGACCGAGATGACAATACTCAAGAAAGACAACACACAATCATGAATCTTAAAAATAACCTTGACCATAAGAGGAAAAAAATGTATCCTCTTGTGAATTTTGTCAAGAGACAAGAGTACATTCCTTATCTTCAAACAAGGGAATATAAAAATGGTATAAAAGCAGTGATATTTTCCTACTCACTGCATCACACCAAGATGGTGCTCCATTTCATTAACATTAATATTAACTTGTTTCCAAGCACCACTCATGGTTTGGGAAGACAATGTAGAGCACAACTGTCTCTGAAACAATATCACCAAATAAAGTTCGGTCTAATTACTAATAGAAACACAAACCCAACAATATTTTATTGCTTAATAACACTTCAACTTTTGAAAACATATTGCTAGCCGAACTGGCAACCACAAACAAACTTTAATGTGAAATCGTTTCTGAGAGACAGATACCTAAACCAGGTTGATACTGATACTTTACAAACTCTGTTCAACACCCATGAAGTGAATCAATGTTAAATTTATTTTTCAGAGGAAAGAATAAAGAGCATTGCAACTTTTTATTAAATTTTACTCACATGGTTCTTGTTTCTCTTAACTGAAATTTTACAAAAATCTCAGTGAACAACACTGAGTAATTAAAAAAGAGCATCGTTAAGTTCTCTCTCTCTCTCTCTCTCTCTCTCTCTCTCTCTCTCTCCTCTGAATGCAATTAAGTGTGTCCTTCATAATTGCACAAATGGACTAAAGACAAAATAACATCTCAAGATGTACGATCATATAGCACATATGGGCCCTAACATGGAATACACTCTTTGTGCCCTTATGAGTTGTTGCTTATGGAAACCCTGACCAGAGAGCTAAGAACCAATGTGAGTAATTACATGTAAGCGATGATGTGGATATGTCAGGATGAAGCCATAAAATAATTTAGAAACCGGATCTGAGACCTTGGCTTTTTCTTTGCTATTTTTTCCTTCCCTTGTGCTGCTTTCCCTCCTTTTTACTAGGTCAACCCATTTCATCACCTCTAGAATGCCATTAGACAACCTTTCCATTTGATGTTTTGACTATTTGTATGATGGAATAAAAACGATTGTTTATAAGGTGTTTTTGTTGTTCTTGATTAAAAAACTATATATATATATATATATATATATATATATATATATATCATCTCTCTCTTAGTTTGGTCACCATGAATTCCTATAGAATAAGAGAAGATCCATAGAAACAGTACTGGCAAATATTCAACCATCATTATCTGGTTTAACATGGCATTCATCACTCATTCATCTCACCACAAATCCACATATTATTGAAGTCTTTCTTAAGGGTATCCTTGCTGATATATATTTGTATCGAAAAAAAGTTTTGTGCGCTCACCCCAAGCTACTATAGCTAAACTCCTTGTTGATCTCTGTTGTGGAAAAAATTGCACAAGTGCACTCTTCCACTTGGTAAGGGGCTAAGCCTTGTAGGTTGCATCAAGGCCTCAGTCCTTGGAGCCCATGTGTGGGTGTGGTTGGTATTCCTCCAAGTGATCATGCAATAGATTCTTAGTCTGGTTCATGTGCAAACAAAGAAATGTTGATAAAATGAAAAATAAAAGAGATGGGAGGAGAATGAAAACTCCAATAACAATCCAAGATATGCTAAATCAGTTTTGTATTTCCCAATGGTATAGTTGTACAACACCTAGGAGGTGTGGGCTTCAAGGGAAGCCAATAATCTCCCTTAGGGAGGCCTTTCTTATCCAAACTAAATGCTAAGTAAATGGTAGAACAATGCAGAGAAACACTTGCCCCTTGAAGGAAGGTGGCAAGGGAGTTTGAGAATTCTCACAATCATAGGAAATGGTGGGCGATGAGGAAGCTCCAACTCAAATCTAGCAGCATAACCTCTCTCTTTATTTCTCTCTACAAAATGCATGCCAATGGAGAGCATTAAGCCTTCAATGCGCCCCTAGGAGTTAGTGGTCCTATCATTTTTATAGTAGCACGACTATCGAAGGAATAGCTGTGTGGGTGTAGTATGGGCATTGTTCTGGTAACCTGCGCTATAGTGCGGGTCAACTGTGTATTACCCGTGCTATCCCTTCTTTTGACTGGTTTTTGGCACTGTTGGAATCCTGTTGTCTTTTGAATCTGTTGAGGATGCCTAAGGTGATATGCATTCTTTGTGTTGATGACACCTTACTCGATCAATCGCCGAAATGTCACATGTGTGCGAAATTTAGGTGTTAGCATATGCCCCCTGATGTATGAGGTCCGGAGGGTACTGTAGAGCCGATAATGAATCATGTTTTATTTTGTTTCTCTCATGTTTTGTAGGACAAAGCATATGTAGACAAATAGGGTTCTCCCATAGGGGAAGATTGTTAGCGATGATCGTTGGAGCTGTAGTAAAGAATAGTTTTTATACAAACGAGGTGGGCATACCCATGCTCGTGAAATGTTGTCAAAGTTATTACAATGAGAGAGGACCAAGGTGTCGACTCTACTATACTGTTGGGACATGGATGAAGGCGGGTTCAATCCATATGTGAGTAAATAACCCAGGAACTGCTGCGAAGTGTTGAAGAAGTGGAACTGTCGGTGACCATGATAAGCCCACTAGGGTGCAGAACCAAACTGTTATGTAAATCTGCCTAAGAGCTTCACTTATACCAAATAAACTGCTACCATGATTTCCAAATGTTAACACTGCTACCTTCAAAAGTATGTTTCCCCTAATGCGATGATGTGTTGATGATGAGCATAGGGGAAACCACTTAGTTAGGGTGGACTAATGACTCTCCCTACTAA
This sequence comes from Larix kaempferi, assembly GCA_027924585.1. NCBI lineage: Eukaryota > Viridiplantae > Streptophyta > Pinopsida > Pinales > Pinaceae > Larix > Larix kaempferi. The sequence goes on from BSBM01001646.1 coordinate 18,852,595, forward strand.
GTTCGAGGCGATCCCTTATAGTGATTGAAGGGGATCCCAAGGTACAACTGCAACTACTGCAACTCTCATAATGTAGTGTTTTGACATCAGCGAGAGCTAAAGTACATGATAAAATGAGAGTCTTATCCTGAGAGCTGAGATCATATTGTAACCGACTAGTGGATGAACAAACCTGACACAAGACTGGTTGATAAGTGTGGGACTCATAATTTCCTTTGATTGATGTAAGCATGGGGAGTAGGGATGGTAGCTTTTCTTTCGGAATGGTATAGATTGAAATGGACGGAGAAAAAATGCAAATGAAAGGACTTTGATGGAGATGCAAAACGATGAGTGATGGTAACTGAAAAAACAAATACTATTGAACATATGGAAACTCAAATACATCGATCAAAGGTGACCATGGGTTGTTGTCAAAATAATATGGTGTTCCCTTAATGTGAGGTGGTGGGGAACTTGTATGTACACAAAGAATATTGGTGGGGTCCCCACCGTTTTGGGTGTGTCAGGGAGCCAATTTGATGATGGGTGGAGTCCCCACGGTTTTGGGTGGATCGGGGGACACTTTCCAATGATGAAATGAGGACTAACTTGTAGACGCAAAGACGAGTTCCCTCTGAAATGATGCCATGCAATGTATACCTGCAGGATAATTGAATAAAACTGGTTACTTCTGAGGGTGGGGGCCCCATAGGTGTCTTTCCAGGGGTGATGATAAGAGGGGGATTGCGAAGGGTAAAGTGCTCATGGAGGTATGAGAGGGATTTGTGAATCGTTCTCGTAACATGTGTCAAGGGGTCTAACGAGATATACTTGATGGAGTAAATGCGCACTTGTAAAATGATACTCTAAGGGAGGGTCTTTTGAAGCTGGGTCAGATTCCTCGGACTTGTGGGGGGTCGACATCATGGGTGTCAATTAATGACTGGGATGGAAATGGTGCGCACACCCATGGGGGAACATGCTATTCACGGTAATGACGTTGATGGCACATCAAGGCCATGAATGAGGGCCCTACGGTTATCAGCAGAAATACTGGTAGATGCATTTTAAACGGAGGGTAAATAGTGTATGTATGCTAGTTTCAGGATGATACATGTGGTAGGGTGCATGACCCCCATTGTTAGAGCTTGGAGTCATATTCTTATAATGGAAAAACAAGAGGCTCCACATTGTCCTGATCAAGATCCTTCACATACAACGCACATACCCAAGTGTAGTAAAGAACATGACCAATGTATTGACAATGCAGAAATCATATATCCAAAACATCTCGTACCTGTGGGGTACTGGATAGAAAAAACAGGGTCTCGATGACACTGGTGGGAATCCGGAATGGTTGGATCCATGTCAAAGAGCTCCATTTTGGGACCTCTGGATCCACCAGTTAGCAGGGTAGCTTGATTTTTGTATAGAGCTATGATCCATAGGTTGTATATTGTTTTTGATGAGCTTATGGGAGGCGGGTTGTATTTGATGTATCCCCCATAAGGCTACTTTGTATATGCCCTAGGAGGGCCACTTTGTACATTACACACATTCTTTGATGATATATATATATACCATTTTTGTGGCACATGATGGATGTGTCTCTTTTATGTATGTGATGTATGTATACATTTGTTTTATGTTGCCTATATGTTGATGTGATGCATATGTAGTAGTTGGTACTAGCACATTTGTTTGGGCATGATTTATCGACTTAGGACTTATGGTGATGATATGCATGTATGTGTAGTCGTAAGTGTAACACATAGACGTATCTATGTATATTTGATATGTAGGGTTATGTAGCTAGATTATGTACCAGGTGCCAGCTAGGTTATGTACCTGGTGCCAATTCAACACCTCATTGGCGACAGAGTCAACGAATGCATTGGCATTTCTTGGTATATGTGTGAAAGTAATGGTTTGAAACTGTCTAATGAGAAGGTGCACGCGCAAAAACTTTCGTAAGAGGAGTGAGTTACTGACACGAAATACATTATTCAACTACGATAGGACAAGTTGTGAGTCAAGATGCACTTGTAGATGGTGAATGCCCAGGTGCAGGGCATCACTTAATAGACCTATTAAGACATCGTATTTTGCTTGGTTATTTTTAAGTGCTCCCAAGCAAACTTAACTGGTGTGGTGAAGTATATGGGAGGGGGGGAATATAGCCCAGGCAGCAGATGATAGATAATTGGACCATCGATTGGCACTGTTCGCGGATCCTATGTAGATGTCTGATTGGGATGCCATCTGCATAAGAAGAGATGTATTTTACTTTCTAATTCAAGATAGTGTGAAACGAAAGTAAATTGTTGACACAAATAAGAATATCAACGGTTGGTGTTAGATGTCCTGTTTGTGTTGGGTAAACCCCCTGTTGATTTTTTTATTATTTTGGAAGTGCTTGCAGGTGGTCTCTATCTTCTTCGAAAGACAAGGGATCACTACAAGTGAGTACACCAGCGAAAGGAGATTCATCATCAATGGTATCTGGTTAGGTAGTTATTACTTCCTCGGTTTGTAAAATTTGCGGGGTTATATAAAGGGGTTGTAATTGGCCTTATAGTCTTACTGATTCGAGACAAGCTTCTCGTTCGACTTACAAAATGGGGCACTAAAATGAGAAGTGGGTGGTCTCTCCACAAGATCAACAAGGTCATGTTACTCATGGATGGAAGCGTTCTTGGAATTCCTGGGTATTGATTAGCTCCGTTATGCAATTTCTAGCGCTAGGAGGAAGCATGTGGGTGGAATGCCCACAGGAAAAACATTCAACATGTGGCGGCGTTGTCGCTAGTTTGGATGGATCTTGCAACGTTGTAGGCTCCACCACAGTTTCTGTAGCTGGTGAAACTCCTATGAGAGAGGAGACTTACGATGCCATTGATGTGGTGACCACATTAATAGATGTTGATTCCTAAGCTGCAGAGGGCGGTTCTGTGATCGTCACTTGGGTGAGACAAACGGTTGCCAACGCTTCCCGATGTATAGGGAGTTATGGGCAATGGTGTGTGTAGTGCACATACTGAGTGCATATGGAACATGCGTGATTCGTATGCAATGTCTTAGACTTAGATGTGGGCGAGGGAGATGTGCCCCATTTACTATCGGTGGAGCATGGGTGATGCTAACGGGGGTGTCGAGCAAATTCCTTAGCTCCGACAAAGTAGGACATAAGTTGGTTGCGTTGCCTTGTTTCCCGCAAAGAGAACACGGTGGTGTGACTCTTTGATTGGGAGTATTTATCATAACTGGGGATTTTAAATCCTTCTGGTTGGCGCCCCCTGCTTTAGGCTTAGTGGTTTCCACTGGACTAATTGTTGGGTTAGGTAATAGGGGTCCTTTCAACTTTGGTTGTTTGGTGCCCCCATTGGCGGTCTTAGCGACGACCGATTGTGGTTTAGTTGCGGATGTCATAGGTTGGGATTTCGTAACTGAATGTGTTACGGGCCTTATAGCATAGCAGTCGAAACATGGAAAAACTCATAATGGGTGACTAGTTTGGAAGCCATCTCTAGGTAGGGTGGTGTGAGGTACCATACCTGTATTCCCAAAGTTAGCCCAGGTAGAGTAAACTGAGCCATAATCGGTGTCCCTTGTACACCCATGGGAGGGTACAAGAATGGGATTTGAAAAATTTGTGGGACTGACAGACTCAATGTTTGTTCAATGCCATGACTCAACGGTGGTGCTGATGGTGGTGTTGAGGTAGAGGCGACCCCATTTTTAGTGGTGAAAATTGTGCACACCAGGCCATCAATCAATGTAGGGATCCTAGGTGGTGGTCTCGAATATACTCCTAACGAGTTAGAGTCCTTGTACATACCGGGGGAAATATCAACATACAGTTGATCATCGCCCAGTACAGTCGGTAGAACATTGTTAGGTTTGCTTGTGGTGTTGGTGTCATAGTAGTTAAGATGGTCGAGAGTAACTACCTTCCTATTTAAGGGAAACGTCATGATACAGAAGATCGAGGAGGCTATTTCCTTCATGGCGTACATGTAACTACGCCCCAAGACGATGTTGTAGTCGACTTCAGCATCGACTACTTCCATATCGATCACAACCATCTTGCCCCCTAGCTCTATGGGGACATTTTGGTACAATCCTCTTGGTTGGGATGGTCTCCCATCATATGCGCGAAGAGCGATAGATGAGGGGACCAACTCAGGGGAAACTAAACATTTCCATACTTTCGTAGACATGATGCAAGTGGATGCGCCTTCGCCGATTATACAACGATGGATCATGAAGTTCTTTACAGTAACTAGAACTTGAAATGTAACTAACGACGATAGTCTCATATCACCTTTGTCGATATCAAAGGTCATGAGGTGCGAGTCAGTTGGATCGACGACGCCGAGTGCATTAAGTAATGCCTTTCGATGTGTTGGGAAAGACTGTAACACTTCTAATGTGGACATGGATGCATGGGATTAGGTCAAGTCATCCACAATACTGTAATTGTGGGTGGCTTTCATGTGAGGGTTATTAGTGGTACTTCGAAGTGGAACTTTCAGAATCTGCGGGATTTGTTCGGTATTCGGGCGTGGTATCTGTAGAGGGCCCCCCGAGGGGATAGGAACGTCTTCTAGTTAGGGGGTGGAAATCCCATTATAACCTTTGGCTCGTGTCTAAAGGTTTACATCCAATGTATAGATATTTTGAAAAGAGCCATCGCCGGGTGGGCGAGGGTCTTGTTGTTGTGTAACTACCCCTTGATTCACAAAGGGTTATTGTAACATGACGGTTTGGGGTTGTGGAGGATTCATTTTCTAATGATGGTTTGTCACCATCTTCTTTTTGGACTCGACTAACTGTTGGCAGTCGGGGATAAGAGGACAATGATGTGTGTAATGGCCATAATCATTGCAAGTGGAGAACGAATAATTAGTTCTCAGGGTGGGATTCTTCCCTTGTTTGGGGGGATTGTTATTCCTTGCATTTAGGTTACCTATATTCTGGTTTTTCTAGGGAGGGGGGTTGCCCCCTTGTCCCAACTACTGATTCAATTTGTTCTTACCTTTCTTCTTCCCTTGAGTCTGTGGATTCTGGGGGTTGGTGGTGTTCAATTGCTCAAATTGTTGAGGTTGTTGAACATAAGAAGGTTGAACTAGGTTAATCCCCATGCGGGGGGCATGTTGCTGACCAGTTGGGCATGGGAAAGGATAATAAGGTTTATACCCCAAGAGTGGGATAAATGCGGTTTGCACTCCATAAGAGGTGGACATAGGAATGACTTGTGCCATTAGCGATGTAGGAACTGTCGTCGCTTAGTTAACGTTTGGGTATTTAGGAATATATAGTCCATACTGTAATTGACCAACTGTTGGGGTTGGTACTAGTGTAGGGGGTACCGATGCAGGTGGCACGGATGGGTAGTGGGGAACCATGTTGAATGGTGCCGACGTGGTAGGAGGAACCTTTCCTAAATGGGAAATGGATCCGATAAGCCCATCCGCTGAATGTGACGAGCCCGAAGGTGTAGGATCAAACGACCGATGCCGAGGGGCATCGGGGACGATAGTATAAAGGTACCCGGATTGTGCATATATGAGATCGAAATGATGTGCTTTCAAAATAGCCTCTTCCTCACTTTGCGGCATGGAGGTGGCGACATCTTTGGCTATGGCAGGTTGGAGAGATTTGATAAACCAATCCAACAAAAAGGGAAGTTGTATATTGATATTGCATAATGTGCGACGTCTACGCCACTCATGGATGTGGTCCACGATGTGTGTAGATGTGTTTTGCCATAACTCTATGAGAATTTCAAGGCCAAGGTCGTGTCGAATCGGGAGCTATAAGTAAGTAAGAAATGTCGTGACCAACTTTGCGAATGTGGCATGGGTTGCGCTTGCTAGGTTGACATACCATTTGGTTGTCGTGCCCGCATGAGTACGCTGAAAGAGGCATATTCTTTCCACTATGGTTTTAGATGAACACCATAAGTGGAAAGACATGACATGGTTGGTGGGATCGTCCCCTGCTTTCCTTCGAATTTTGGGATATCGGAGGGAAGTTTATCTTGCATAGTCGACCATGTGGGTTCATGAGCTATGGGATCATTGATCAATTTGGCCAAATCAGGTAGATTTAAACTATCCATGAATGGTAAGGTAGGGACCACTGGTATTTCCATCGTGTGTGGGATTTGATTTCCACAAGGGGGAGACCCAGGTGGTGTTGTAAACAATGATTGAACTCCTACAAGAGGGGATGGGTCAAAGGGAATCGAGGGTTCTCCAAGGGGAGAAGCCAGTGGGGTACCTCTTCCGATGGGGGAAGAAGTGGTGTAATTAATAGTTTCTCTGAGAGGAGAAAATGCACCTAACAAGACTTGGCCTTGACCAGACGATCCTATCAATGTCGCCTGGGAACGGCCTCAGCTAGGGTACCTTCCTTGTGAACCGCTAGAAGAAGGTGTAAAAACACCCCTCGAAAGAGGGGATAGGCCTTAATGTCTACGAGACTATCTCAGGATGTTGTTTTGTTCCTCAATGGTGAAGGCTTTGTGTTAAATGAGAGTGATAGTGGAATTTAAACACAATTGAACAAATGCAAAAATATGCCAACCACAATAGATGCAAAATGGTGCAATAAGTGAGTGATATGTGCAATGTCGGTTTCAGTGCATGGGTTCCCACATGTAGTTTCTTTTTATTACGAGTTTAGTGAACTTGTAATTAAAAAGAGAATAAATGTAAATTCCCTAGAAGACCTAACGTCATTCCTCTCAAATGTAATTGGGCCTCCCAAAAGTGCAATTGATGGTGATAATGGTATCCACTCACCAATCGACTAGTGGAGGTAACAAAGAGCTAGTTCTATCAGCGGTGGGGCCAATGTTCCAACCAAGAAGACTTGGAAACACCCCCCAAAGGAAATAGCTAACTTCATGAGTCAATTGCACTCACAATTGCTCCTTGGTGATATCCTAAGTTGGGCTACTAAGATACCTTGCGTCAAGTGTGGATCAATGGTTCGGCCTGCACGGTATAGTGTCGTCTCCCTAAAACAAGTTGAGTGCCTTATAGGGGAGAGTAGGGAAGCTATACCTCGGCGTTCACCTCCTTGGTCACAACGCACTTCTAATCTGGGTTTTCTTTTAACACTTGCTTATAGCATGATTTTGTAAGTACCCTATGAGACAACAATGCTATGTTTCAAAATATCGCTAATGAAACTAGATTGGTGGGCGTTAATGGATGCCTAGCCCAATCAATCCTACCTAACTAAAATATTGTTTTGTGACCTCCTATGGAGGATTTTAGTTGGTTTAGACAATTACAATGTTGATTTTAAGGGGTTTGAGTGTTCACTTATGGAGTGTAAGAGAGGTATTTCATAATCCCTACCTTTTGATTCACCAAGCTCACATGAAGTGCGATGTTAAGAGCATAATAGGATTGGAAGAGTCTTTAGGTCTCTTAGTGTGTGCTAGTGGTGCAAACACATGTGATGAAAGCAAATTGATTATCGACAAATAAACTAGAAGAGTATATGAAGTAATACGTACTTTTCACTCTAGGAAATTCTCATGGTGCTTCGCAAAATCAAGAATGCTAACTAATAGACAAGTGTGCAATGGAGGTATTTCACACTTCTCACCCAAGCTCACATGAAGTGTGAGGTGAAGAGCATACTTCGAGAGACAAGAGTCTTTAGGTCCTTGCTTATGTGCAAAAGTGTATTCACCAAGCTCACATGAAATGCGAGGTGACTCAAGCATACTTCGAGAGACAAGAGTCTTTAGGTCCTTGCTTGCATGCAAAAGGTGTATTCTACACTAGCATTGATACTAAAAACATGTCAATTGTGCATAAACAAGAAATGGTCTTGAATACTAGTGACAACAATGGAGCCCGTTGAAAGCCTCAAAGTTGTTTACCTAGGTAATTTTAAAGAGAGATGACCTATTTACTTCCTAATCTTGGTCTAGGTGAACTAATTACTAATAAATTAAGTAATTATGTGAATTAGCCTTCATTTAAGTTCACTAGTAAGCAATATTTGGACTACCAAACTAAACTATGCAGGTAAAAAACAAATTAAATAATGGTAGCGCGGCTAAACCATCTTCTGTTGCACGGACCGTGCGGGTTAATTCAAAACAGACGCATTGAACAGCGTGGGTGGTACACTAACCTGCTGCGCGGATGACCTTGGTGAGATAGCGCGGGTCGAACACTGATAGCCTGCGTGGTTTGTGCGACTGTGTGAGTCGTTTCCGCGATGTCATCAGGGCTGGGAGACCGGGATCCACACTACTATGTAAAAACAATTGGGGCTGAATTCTGGAAGCAAGAGGTGGAATACCTGATCTGCTGCAAGTGACAAATACCCATAATTAATTACCTAGCATAAAACAACCTAGTTTAATGAGAAATGAACAAAAATAAGTATGGTCGCCATTAGAACTGTTGTGGAAAAAATTGCACAAGTGCTCTCTTCCACTTGGCAAGGGGCTAAGCCTTGTAGGTTGCAGCAATGACTCAGTCCTTGGAGCCCTATGTGGGTGTGGTTGGTACTCCTCCAAGTGATCCTGCAATAGATTGTTAGTGTGGTTCACATGCAAACAAGTAAATGTTGATAATAATAAAAAAAGATGGGGGGAGAATGCAAACTCCAATAACAATCCAAGATATGGTAACCCACTTTTGTATTTCCCAACGGTATAGTTGTACAACACCTAGGAGGTGTGGGATTCAAGGGAATCCAACAATCTCCCATAGGGAGGCCTTTATTGTCCAAACTAAATGCCAAGTAGATGGTAGAACAATGGAGAGAAACACTTGGCCCTTGAAGGAAGGTGGCAAGGGAGCTTGGGAATGCTCACAATGATGGGAAATGGTGAGCTACGAGGAAGATCCAACTCAAATCCAGCAGCATAACCTTGCTCTTGATTTATCTCTACAAAATGCATGCTAATGGCTTCCTTTTATAGGCCAAGAGGTGGCAAAAAAACAACTATATCCAAATGTGAACTCATATTCTCCATGAACTAATTCCAAGGTACACAAGGGGGGCTAATTAGTGCCACCAAGTGTGCGAGGAGCCAAATTCAGATCCCTGGAGAGGATTGAGCCTTCAATGCACCGCTGGGAGTTAGTGGTCCCGTTGTTTTGACAGTAGCGTGACTATCGAAGGAATAGTCGCGCGGGTGCAGCGCGGGCATTTTTCTGGTAACCTACGCTATAGCGTGGGTCAACTCTGTATTACCCACACTATCCCTTCTTTTGACTAGTTTTTGGCACTGTTGGACTCTTGCTATCTTTTGAATCTGTTGAGGATGCCTGAGGTGATATGCATTCTTTGTGTTGATGACACCTTATTGGATGAATCGCCAAAATGTTGCATGTGTGCGAAATATAGGCATTAACAATCTCCCTTTAAAATCAACTAATACACTACTGAACACATCCTACAGCTCTGCTTCTTATAGAGAAGATTGTTGTTGTTTTATTTGTAGACCAACAAACATCTAGTGGAAAGGTTATATTCCTTCCATCAATTTGTTTTTTCAATTAACTCCTCATGACAAAATCCCATAATAGCATCCTCCATTGTTGATCTGCATGTGAAACATATTCTTTTCGCCCCTGTTTTTGTATATAATCTTAAACCAATTGCCGTAGTACCTAAAAGATGGGTTGTCCTAAAAGTAAATTTTCAAAGTGAACTTGATTCAAGAGGCTAAGTTAGGGATCAAAATCCAAGTTTTGCCCCTCAACATATGCCCATTTTGGTGATGGAAATCAAGCTCATATTTATTTCTAAATAAACCTTCATGTGTAGCTGATAATCCCCTCCATTCAGCGCTGAAGTCCAGGGTTGAAATCCAAAAGACAGGTCTTATCTATAGTAATAATGTTTGACAACAAAATATATTTCATTGCTAATTATGATAAATAATAAGCATAGATCCATCATGTATATACATTATGATGCATTAAAAATATCTAGGTGAAGAGGTTAAGGTGTTTCTATGCTAATTTTTTTGGGCAACAAACATGTTTGTCCTCAGATATTTATGGTTTGAAAACAACCTCGTAGTCTTTCCCAAAGCATGCCAGTACCAACCCACTTCCATGGATTTGCACTCCAATCTACATAACCACAAAATAATATGACCCCAACCTCCAAATATGAGAGGTTAGGATATAAGAAGCTCACATTACACACTAAAAAGACTGTACATCATCACAATAAAATAAATGTGTATTGAATGAATATGTTGTTCTAATAAGTTCAACAGAAATCCAAAACAACATGAGCATGTAAATCAAGTAACAATAACTTTCTCAATTCTACACAACCTAGCACAATATGCTCATTAAATGCAAACCCTACTACAACTTAAATGGCCTTTCAATCTTAACCTAATTAGAATATCATTTTGATCTATTCATCAAACATCAGAACAAGAACATGGTTATCAAATTAAAATAGTTCTCATTTTTACAAAACAATCTGGCACATCACGTTCATGAAATAGCTGTCCCACCGGGAAAATAAATAAAATACAAATTTCCTTTTACTTCAAGCCTTAAACACAAAATCAAAACCCCAAAATGGAAGTGATGCAAATTTTTTTATGAATAAAATTGCTTTTATAAATAGTAAAACCATGGGAGACATTAATAATATGATGTTAAAAGCACATTTACAAAATTCAGAGTAGAGCTTTAAGGTTTATGCACATCTCTAACTCCAAGAACACTAGAGCTATACACTAAAACTATACCAAGATTAATCTATGGCTCACATCGAAAGCTAGGCAGCGATTCGCAGACCCAATGATCACGAAGGATCTTGTACATTGGGAGCCAAAAAAAGTCTTTATATTTGCTAAAGAAAAGAAAATAAATATGGATGAAATATCTCAAATCCGAGCTCCTTCCACGAAGAACATTTAGTTAGCAATGCATGAATTGTGCAAATATTATACAGGGGTTTGGAACAAAAAAATTACATGAAAATAATACAAGTGCCCTAAAATTCTTTACAATTAATATGTTATTGTTCTAAAAGCCCTATAATTGCTTTCAACGTAGGTGGTTGAGAGGAGGATTGTTATGTGCCCCACCCAAGTTCAATTCTCGTAAGTGACATGTTGAGCTCTTAACAAGAATATTGTTGTTACGGCCTTGAACCCTTATTGACAAACACTTGAGCTTCTCCAGGATCAAGTTTACCCTAGGTACCATCCTCAAAATGAGGGGAAGTGTCAGGTGGGTTTCCTCAAGATATGTATTTCATGGAAAAAATGATGACATTGGCTTTAATAAAGTTCCACTAGCATTCTATGATGTCATATAATTTTGGAAAGAAAAAAAAACAAACATGTATCTTGGGTAATTGCGGGTATTCATAACCAAAAACCATATAAATCTAATTCCTTAAGTTCTGAATTCATCTTTTGGTTTTCTCTCAAGCAGGATAACAAATTGAACAAGGGCAACTTGTAAGTTTTGGTAGCAACATGATATACATTAAAAATGTTTAGAGAAGGAGCCAAACCTATTGATATCAAAGACATAATTAAAATATATGAAAATTTGTATCTTGATTAGACCAACATATTAGATACATATGCAGCCTTTGAATGCCATCTGTTAAGCTTTTGTACCCACAAGAAATGTCCAATGCAGTAATTTCCAATTCATGGCATGTTCGTTCGGCAATGGTTATTTCTACTACACCCAATTCCTATTAGTGATTCACACAAAATATTAGTTAATACATATGCCCTTCTCTATAAATATACACAAACACATGGAGAAGAAGGCCTGCTTAGGTATATATAACTATAATAGCTAAAGGTTAATTGATTACACTCCAAGAACAAAGAATGGAAGTACATTTAAGTTTTTTTTTTATCCTTTGAAGTTTTATCAAACCAAGTGGAATGCTTTTAATTGCATTGTCTATGTCTGGCCATGGACAAGTTTATTAACAATTGAAAAGAACCAAGCTTTAATTATCCTCCTAAGGGGATCAAACAACAAGAAGGGTCAATTCTTTGCAAAAATTATAGCAAGCACGTATATTTTGTTAAAGCTAGCATAACTATTCGAATAAATTTTAAACGGTGTACATTAAAAGATACAACCATCCACGACTGTAACCTGCCACGAGGGAAACCAAATCTACAGTGGATAAAAAAAATACAAGTGATGTTCATGTGCCCCAAAAAGAGAGCATTATGTCTCTTCAAATTTATCCTATGTTGTTCTAAGCTTATAAACATAGTATAAGCATAACAAGATGGTAGAGTAGAGTCCAACAAGCTAGCTAGTATAACAAAGATTATACTTATGATATTTAGCATAAAAAGAAACAACAAAAAATTGGAACTAAGATCAGACAATGTAACACCTAGTCCCAGCTTTAGAGTGGAAGTCCACTTAGCATGCACTTAGATTAATAGAGAGTTCAAATGCAATTTTCAAATCCTAGTGAACATTGAAACTACTAGTCATTCCTACTCGGAAAGGTTGGCCTTGTAATGCACTAAATGAAGACAATAAATATGATGGTTATCCTACATAAAATATCAAACATGATGAAGCCATTTCTTGCAACCAATATTTATAGAATTCGTTGATTGACACCAAATTTAATTTCGCAGTATAAAGGCACACTTACCACTTTTTTATCATAGTAACAATTAGGAGGTTTTGATTCAAAAGCAACAGCATTTTTGTATTGTGGAAATCTTCTATTCTTTGAAACAAAGGGAGGTAACATATGAAACATATTCATACTCATTCAAAATAAAAATATCTACATTGTTTGCATGAAGAGACTCTTCCCAAACCATGGGCAATAGTCAGCATGAAACAAGAAAAGTTGCAATCTCTTGACAACCAGTGAATTTGCATCAACGTTTTTGTAAATTAGCACTATATGGGCACCTGGAAATGGACCCATATCAATTTAGAATGGTGTGCATTATATATGTAGACTTTGCAATGTTTTTCAAGTTAGGAGATATGGACATTGCACATGTGAGTTGAGAATCCTTCTTTATTCAGAATTTTGTGCACTAAATATGTTATTTTTATATAGTTTTGTGGATCAAGAGATATGTAGGTACTATAAATGAAAAAGCACTTTATACGACTATCAATGTGTACACATAAGTTCTAAATAGGATAATTGTGTCCACCCTTAAAACAATTAGCTTGTGAAAAGATGCATGTCAAATACCAGATTACTAAAGTAACTACACCGAGATAAGCAATGTATACTCTATATAGAATGTTCTTCTTAGACTGCTTAATCCAAGGTTCAAAAGGGATATTGATCCTAGAATATGTCGGATTATGAAAAAGGACTTTGAGTAAGCTTATGACTCCATAGTTAATATACACTGACACTGTGACTGACTTGCAAGGTTTTCATCAACAGGATTAAAAGCCATCGAAATTCACACTAAAACTATAAAAACTTCACCCAAAAACTTGTTTTGTTATTTAACCACCACCACACATATAAAAAATATCTCCCAACCCTACCTTAAACTTACTATTAAATTTCAATATTTATCGTGTAAATAACTTCCTGCTAAAACCCAATCCTTTCACCCTACAATCCATTTAAAATTCACACAATTTTTTTTCAAAATTGATAAAGGGAAGCCTCTAGAAATGTGAAGAAAGCAACCATATCATGCAAAAAGAAAACAATTTTCGAAGTTCATCCTTACTGTGGATTTGGCACTTCTTCTGATTCCATGATTTGCTACTGCTTTTTTATTTGCTTCTTGATGGCGTCGAACTTAAGCACTACAATTTCTTTATAATGTAAAATGGGGTTCTCACATTAGATAAAAAATGGAAGGAGCGGAGTATTTCCTAGAAAAGGAGAGGAAGGAAGACTCCAAGACTTTGAATAGGTGAGTCAAGAGTTTCAATGAATCATCTTTTCATTGTGATTAGATGGTCATCTCGTAATTTTATCAGTTGAAAGACGTGATATTTCCGTGATGGATTAAACAATTGTAAGCCCCGAGGGATATTAGCAGAGGGGATGATCGTATCATCCTTGAGTGCATCAGAGATCACCAACGCCGGAGATGGTGTATTCCTCATCAACCCATTAATGGTGGGAAATCTTCGTCCAACCTTTTGCAACATCTTTCCAGAGGTTTTGTACCTCTAAAGCCGGATCTCCCAACTGCAATAATCCTAGATAAACCAACACAAATGCTAAATCAAGATGATTTCAAGGGATGGCTTGTACCAGAGAAAGAAAAAAAAACAAATTATTGCAGAGTCAAGAAAGCGTAAACCTAAAAACTCTAGTTAATTAAAGCAAAGCGTATGGAATATGGTCAATAGGTATGCCATAGGGTACGCTCCATATTGTACCCTATTTAAGATACATGTTGAACTTCAAAACTCCCTTGGTTTTATAGCTACGATTGGAAGTAAGCTTCAACCCCCTAAACAGAAGCTCCAACTTGTGTCAACAAACTTCTTAAACTCAAATCCACTTTCAATCTACTTCAATCACAGTCAATCTCTTATCTTAGTTTGCTTACACCCTGTCATGTTCTTGCTCAAACTTCACAGGTTTGCCACTATCTTCTTTAGTACTACTATTGATCTGCACTCACTCCAAGGACATATACTACAGGTCTGGTCTTCTTCATATTTTTCTCACCAAATATTCTATACTGGTCCATAACTCAATCACTCAATGCTACCTCAAGGAGTGTTCTTTGTCTTCAATACTTCTCAACAATCAAGGCCTTAACTTTTCTCTTCTAACACGGGTCAATAACGAGATATGTCTCACATTCTTGAAGATATTTCATTGTCTCAATTCTCAAGTCTGCTTACAGCTCTATCTCTGTCCTAATGTCTACTTTTACCTTAATAAGTCCTCGGTCAATCAAACATTCCTCCTCAATGTATACTCAGTCACTAGCAAGAGTACTTCATCCAATAACAGAGTTTCCAAAATAGCTCTTTAAACCCAATTTTCAAGACTTAAATGATGAAGAATCATGTGACAATAATCCAATAGACTTCTTTCACAAACTTGCTCAATAAACACCCCCTAAAGTCTGTTAAAAAAATGGCCCCTAAAGATCCTTCAAATATGCTCATTGTATGTCCAGAATACTCTTTAAATCTACCCTTCCCTGTATCCTAAATTGTACAAGTCTGCCTTCAAAACCGTGCCAATACCATCCTTAAAATACTGTCAAAAATAACTCTTAACAAGTGCGTCCAAGATTGTGTTCAAACACAGTTCCACATTGCAAACTTGTGCCACTAACAGCCTTGCAAAAACCACAGTCTAACCTTAACCAATATTGCATCCCTCTTCATTCTTCATCCTAACTTTGACACTTAATTCATTGTTCTATTACTGTTGCTACCTCAGAACTCATTCCTTGTCTTCCTTGTTCTTTTTATTCCCTCAAATGAGAGCGCATTTCTTTCTTATAAATTCACATTCAACGTGTCTTTTGGGGTTGAATAGGAGGGCCAACCTTACATAATTGTATTCTAGTTATTGCACTGCTAAAATAGAGCCGACTTGCATATTTAAAGTTTAAATGTTATAATATTTGTAGGCTACAAAGGAGGGTTGACTTCACATATTTGCCTTTGCAAATATTTCATGGAGGAGGGATAGCTTCTTGCATTGTAGGCTTGTGGAAGGAGGGAAAATTTGCTTGTTTGGGAGTCTTGTCACTTTATCTAACACTTTAACCCTTGCATACTTCAAACAATAGTTCAATATATCTCAATGTTGCTTCAAGAATTGACATACTTCAAGCTTTGCTTGCACCATCATTACTTTGTGTCTTCAAGGCTTGCATTAAGGGCTTCAACATGACTGACTTGGCTTGGTTTTGCAGCATACTGCCTTGTTCTCATAGCTTAATCTTCATCTTTGTTCTTGTGGACTTATGCAAATGTGTATCCCACTCATTTTTTATTTACAACATGGGTAACATGTATAGCAAGGATCATTTAGTGGGTCACATATACCATTTCGTGGACCATCAATCATCATCAATCTTCATCGCAACACAATCTCATGACTGGAAGCGTGAGATTGAATTCTTTGATCATGGCATCAAGGGTGGTGAATAGTGTTCCCATAACTTTTGGTAGCGAAGCGTATTCTATTTCATATGGAAGTCACTATGAAAACTCCCAACTTTCAATAGCGCAATGCATTCTGTTTGTATGGAAGTTGCTATGGAAACTCCCAACTTTTGGTAGTGACATTGCCAAAGACTTTGTCAATGGTTTACAAGCATCATAATATGGTTTATTCATTAAATATGGTAGTCTTCAACACATTGTCTGACATCAATGGCACCATGTTTGACATCAATGACAACTCATCTCTAACAGACATGTGGCATGTACATACACCTTATGATAACTTTAGCAATTATGAGTGTGGAATATCTGTGTGTGTGTGATGGATTTGATTGTAATCTTCCAATTACGATAGTATTGGTCTATTCAATTCAATTATGGCATCTATAATTGTTTTTTATTTTAAACTTTTATATATTGCAAAGTCAATGTTGACAAAAAAACTTTTATATAATGACATGAGAGGGTTGACACTTAAGCTTATGTAATACACTTTCCAGTTGATAGTTAACTTTTATTACTCATCTTTTTTATGATCTTTATGAACATTTACTAAAATTGTTCCATGTTTTACATAATTTGAATGGCGTGTTAGCTGTAACTTATCTCATATTTTATTATGGTACACTTTGATATGATGTAATATGATTATGGTTCAGTTTCATATGTTGTAATATTAGCAATACAACACACATATGAATTATGGCATGAAATTAATACTAATTTTTATTTTTGAATGTTTTTTCTGCGGCATAATGAATTACAACTAGATGATCCAATTGATGAAGATCTTGAGTATATTCACTTTGGATTAGAATTAGGAGAGGATGATGATCATCATCATCATCATCATCATCATCATGACGATGATCATGGCGATGATCATGATAATGATGTTGATATTGCTAGTGGTAGTCAGTGATGTGGATTACATCGACTGTATCAAGGATTGTTGTTTAGATCTCATTATGATACCTATATCATTTTGACTTTTGTATATATCATCTTGACTTGTATCATTTTGACATATTATTGATCTATTGGTATATTTGACTTTTACTTGTTTTAGTTATAGAGGATGATGATCTTTATTGGTATTATCTTGTTAATTTATATATATTGGAAGTTGTCAATGTTATTTTGATGGATATTTACTATGTATGATGATTTTTCTACTTTGGATGGATGCTGTCAATTTCCATTAAATTTCTCCATAAATGTTATGATATAAATTTGAAATGTGATTTATTTCTTTTTTAGATAGATATATGTTATTTTACGAATTATGATATATTTAATTGAAATTAATCAAATCTTGCTTTTTATGATACCTAGTATTGACTTGTTTTTAATGTTTCTATAACGATGCCCATGACATGATAATGATCTAATATTGGTATATTTGACTTTTACTTGTTTTAATTATAGATGATGGTGATGTTACCAGAATTATCTTCATACTTTATTTATACTGGAAGTTGTAGATGTTTTATTGATGGAGATTTAATTAGTATGATGATTTTGCGAGTCTGTACACATGTCCATTTCCATAAAATTTCCCTATGAATGTTAAGCTATAAAATTTGAAATGTGATATATGTTTATCTGTAATCATATATGTTATATAAGAGCTATGATATATTGAATTAATTTCAATGAAACTAATAAAATGAAAATAAAGGAGTAGAATCTATAAATGGAAGCAACATGATGTGTGGAAACATAAGCAAAATCTAGCACTAAAATGGAAGCCGTGCTATGTGATATTTTAGGCTCTAAATAGGAAGCTAAATTGGGTGCTAAAACGAAATAAAAACTCAGCGCTAAATAGAAAGCAAACCCAGACACTAAAAGGAAGCAAACGTTGGCACTAAAAAGGAAGCAAAACTAGGTGTTAAGTACGAAGCAAAATACGATGCCAACTAAGGAGCAAAACCTGGTGTCACATAGGAAGCAAAAAAGGAAGCAATCTTGGAAGCCACAATGGAAGTAAACATAGAAGCAAAAAAGGTAGCAATAATGGAAGCAATACTGGAAGCAAAAATGGAAGCAATACTAGATGCAAAAAGGACGCTATAAGGGAAGCAAACAAGGAAGCCATAATGGAAGGCATATTGGAAGCTAAAAAGGAAGCAATACTGTAATCCAAAAAAGTCGCTATAAGGGAAGCAAGCAATAATGGAAGGCATATTGGAATCTAAAATGGAAGAAAACCTTGGCACTAAAAGGAATCAAAACTTGGCGCTTAACAAGAAGCAACATTTGGCGCTAACACATATGTTAAAGTGGAAGAAAAATTGGAAGCCAATTGAGAAGCAAAATTGGATGCTAAACAAGGTGCTATCCTTGGTGCCAAACTCAGTGCAAACTATGCCGCAACCTTTTTTGGCGCTATAGTAGATGCTAGAGCCGACGCGAAAGTCGACGAAAAAATAAGCGCAACTTAAAATAAGTATCTTTATGCCACGTTTTTCACTGACTGACAGAGGAAACCAAAATACACTAAAAATCGGTGCAAAAATTGGCATTAATTCCAGGAGTTGTTCTAGTGAGAAGAGGGACACATTTGGAGATGGGTGTTCAATGAATTTCCAAAGACCTATTGGCTTGTTCATGGTAACTTTGACCTCTAACAACTTTGACATGGGGAATTTTGTGGTAATTAAAGATGACCTCTACCCAAATCACCATAATAGAAAATATCAAAGAAGAATTTCTTAATCATTATAAGATGTTTTTTCAATTGCAAGGGAAAACAAAAGAGTGCAAGGTGGCTATGCATATTTATCTTGATGTGACCTCACAATGCCTTTCAAAAGATTATGTGAGGTCATGTGAGCATACATTGACTTTGGATGAATTCACTAAAAGCTTGATGGAGATGGTAGAGGACGAGTCACCAAGATTGGACGACTTTTCAATTTAAATTTTAGAAAGTCATGTGGGAATTTTTCATTCCAAATCTCCTCTCGGTATATAAATAAGTAGTTTGAAAACTAACTTTGGATGAAAACATTAACAATGGCATAATCACGTTCATTGCGAAACCTATTGAATGTTTCCTACAAGATCCTAGTAATGTGGCAACCCCCATACTAAGCATATCCTTTCCACTATCATTCGACCTGTGCATATATGTTTCATCATAGGTCAATTCATCTTGGATATTGTGACAAGTATATAGAAAGGAATGAAGTGGGCTCAAAAACTTGGCCTCAATGCCTTTTGTATCAAGATAGAATTTGAGAAAGTTTATGACCAAGTGGAAAAGCTCTTGCAATACTCAAAGCTTTGGTATTTGTGAATTTCTTCTTCAATGATGTTGAGTCCCTATTTGCAAAATCCTTGACTCATCTTTCTATTAATCATTGTAAATAATAAGGGCTGGGATGATTTAGATCCATTCGACAATGGGACCCCCAACCCTCACCCTTAATGGTTGTTGAAGTCTTGGGATATCTTATTTATATTGGGGCTAACCAAAGTCCAAGTAAAGACATCCCTCTACCATAATCAACCAATGGACATTACTAATTAATGAGTCTTTTACTAATGATTCATTTCTCACCATGATCGAAGATCATGACTATATATAAAACACCAGGAACAACTCTAGATCTTGTGTGATGCTTCTAGATCTATAATTAAATGGGTCAAAACTTAATGTTATAAGCAATATAGAGGCTAATACTCGGTTGGATGGAGAGCTAGGGTTGGTCTTGGATCCACCTGGGCCAAATATTCAAATTTATAGGTATGCCTTTCGCTTTCCAAGCTTCTCCATGGAGTTTTGAAATCATTCATTCATATAGTAGAGAAGAAGATTGAAAATTGGTTGATGAGACCTATGGTACTGACAATGAAGTTTCAAAATCACACCAAGGTGCTCGCCATCACCCATGTGTATTAATCTTCCTATTGGGTGTCTTCTTTGCACACATACTAAAGGTTTGGAAAAGCCTTGAGAAGCTTTGTGTGGGTCAATAATGTTGAACACGATGGTTTTACCGAAAGTTAGCTAGGAGCCATGTTGCATCTGTTAGCATTGGGGTGGGGTGGGGATCACACACTTGTATACTACAAACCCAAGTAATACGTGCCAAAGGGGTGATTCAAGCTTTGGAAGGGGAAGATTTATAGAAGGTGCTTTTGAGAAATTGCATTTGCTTAGGTGCCCCCCTTGGCAAGAGGTATTGGTAGAGATTCAATTTGTAAACTCTTGGTGTTACCTTGACTTGGGTAAAAGTAAAGGGAACCTTTGTGGCATAAATTATCTAGAATTCATGGGAAGTTATGAAACATTTTCTTTATTGTAAAGGAAAACCCCTTCAGTTTTGGTTCTCTTTCAATGAGCACTCTTTGCGGCTATATCGAATCGTAAGGCCCAAAGGGAAGGCCCTAACCGAGAGTGCATCACCCTTAGCCCTTTTGTTTTGATATGAACTATATCGAGGATATTTTTGAATCCCAATATACTAAAGAATAAGCACCATGGCTTGAGCTAAAAGCAAGACTTAGACCAACCAACCCAAACCTACTGATCTTAGACACGATTAAGGACACGAATCTCAATTCTCTATCTATCATGATAGTCTTGCAGGTCCCCATGCTCGGTGGAAAGACCACGAGCGGAACAAGGAAAAAGCTTTCACTAAATATAAGCTTAGTGATGATATAAGTGGCTATGCAAAAAGCCCATTTTGGATAGCAATCTAAACAAGTTCAGGAGACTTATATTTAAACAACATACAACACTCTTCCAAATTCACAACATATTTAAATATTTGGCGAAACTCAAGAAAGTATTTTTGCTTGCATGAATTAGTTATTAGAAATAGACTAACTAATCTATGTATTATATAACCTAAATGCCCTTTGTGTGGTAGAGTTGAGACTCTTGAAAACTTGCCTTGGTTAGGTCCCTTTATTAAGTATGATCATGTCCATGTCTCTATCTTTGTGATCAATGGCTTCCCACCTCCTTTAACTAGAAAGTATAGCTTTTTGATGACAATTTACAAACTTCCATGGGCTATGAAGTCTCAAGTAGAACAACAATTGTTTAAGGAGTAGTCTAAATATTCTACGTTTTAAACCTTTTCCGGGTATATTTTCCAGCTTGTTTTGTTCGAACTCCGGTTGGAAATCTTTAAAAAAAAACAGAGTCACATATATTTGTTGCACGAAAATTGCATAATCTGAGTGCCATAGAGGTATTTGAGTGTTTCAAATCCATTTATGCATTAAAAAACACAATTTAAATGCTTCCAAATTTGGATTTTACCCAAAACAATTACTGGATTTTGACCAAAAAGTAAAAAACATAGAATAAATAGACTACTTCGTTGTTTAAAATATTTTTTCTCATATGGAAGAAAACAATTAATTTTAAGTTGAATCATATTCGATGTGCTAAAAACTTTTACTAGTATGACAATTCATTCATTTGTGAAAAATTATATATATATAAAGTTTGCAAATTTAGAAGATTAAGATGGACATGGCCCACTTGAGACCAATGCCTTATTTTATTATTATCATTATTTTATTGTTTTGGTTGGTGTTCCTTGCATCATGAGCAAGGTGCTATGACGTGCCTCTATTGCACACTTGGTTTGATCTAGACCATGCTAACACCATGAAATAAGACCCCCCCATTGGGCTACCAACATCAACATGTTAGAGAATGAAGGGAACAACACTATAATTAGTCTTCTTTTTTCTCTTCAGTGAAAATCTTGTCAAGAAACTCAAGGATGCTTCCTTTGATTCGTGGATGACATTCATGGTAAACTTGTCAACATAAACTGATGTGCCTCACTTAGGGAGATTCAAACTTGTCATATGTTGGAAACAATAGCCAAATGCTCAACAACATTGTCGACAATTGGTCGAGGTAATCCCTTGAGCTAATTTGCTTCCTACTCTTACATAATACATTGATAAATTTCATACTTACTTTCACCATTTCATATGTTAAAAAACCAACAAAACTTATAACCAATAATTTTCAATCCCAAACTTCCCATAAAAGTAGGAGATCGACTTCAAGGATTATAATGAGCAGCTCCTGCTTGAGGTTGAAATCCTACTGCTTGTGTAACACACTTGGATTAATGCATTTTTTGGATGCAATCCATTTACCAAGATTTTGTTTATTGTTATATGCAATAACATTGACATGTGTATACAATGTTAAATGTTCAAATGATCATTCTGTCGTATTTTTCTTTTACTCATAGTCACTATTTGGACTTTTTTTAACCAACATAGATCTATCTTAAACTTGGATCTATCAAGCATGGGATCTAATTCCTTGAGGTATAATTTTTTCGTCGATGTGTGAAATATTTAAGATACAAAAATTTACACCTCGAGAAATTGGATCCCCACGATGCTTGATATATTTGGGTTTAAGATGGATCTATGTTGGATTTAATTTTTTATTTTATGACTCGACATTATTATTTTTGATGTGGGTTATAGTTGCCACATCAGGGTTACCTACGTTACGTAACAACATCTCCCACATATTGGTTGTAGAGCACCTTGTTACTCTCGATGAAATTAGTTAAAGAAACATTTTATTAAAAAATAACTTGACTTGAATTATAATCACTATTTGATTTTTATTTTAGCAAATGGGGTGAAATGTAGATTATTCAATGCCTTGATTATAGGGGAATTCCATTCAGATGCCATTTATGTCATAGAAGTGGACACCTAAAAGTTGATTGCCCTGGTTTTATTGAAGAAGACTAAGAGGCGCAAGGTGAATGTTCTCATTCGTACTTGGACCTGGTAACTTCAATTCCCGTTGTCGAGCTCTTGAACAAGGATAGCTACACTCAAAGATGTCTTGGAACTAGGTCGGATCGCTCCTCGAGCATAGGTCAAATGTCCGAGAAATAATTAAATTTTATTCAATAAATTTAACAAAAATGTAGGACTAGGGTTATGGATTTTTGGAAGAAAAAAAAATCGCCTCCTATAGATTTGTCTTCTACATCTGATATAAATTTTGGACCCTCCATTCAAATGGGGGATAATTCGAGTCCTGAAAATCATGAAAAAACTATACAAACTAATTTCCCTATAAACCCTGCCATATCGGTGTAATCCTCGACTATCAAACCCGGGGTCTATTGACTCAATAGGTCTTGTTGGAAAAGGTCACTCTTACGGAGAGTCGATTTCGTTGCTAATACCTAACCAAGAGGAGGAGGGAGGGTTTTAGAAGAGTTATGACGCCCATTCAATAGGTGTGGAGAGGGAACCTTTTCAGGGATCTACAACAATTTGGAAATAGAATTGGATAATAGGATTACCACTGAATTATCTCCTTCTCCTCATGATGTATTGGATATGACCTCTCTGCAAATTAATTCGGACAAACAATCAAATAAATCCGAAGTCTCCCTTATAAACTCTATTAGATTTATGGATGTTGCTATCAGAAGGAAGAAAAATAAGAAGAACACAAAGAAAAAAAACATGAAGCTAATGATGATTTAGACTATTCTAACTCTGGCTATATTCCCCTATCTGATAGGATTCAAAATGTTACCTCATTTCCCACCACTATTACTTCTACAAAAATTTCCTGGGCTCTTACAGAAAATGGGCCCTCCACAAGGGTTTTTCAATGATCCTGACATCATACAACATCAGAGGAATTGGGGGTCCTCATAATTTTTTTTCACTAAAACGGTTAAAATTATATTGAAAAAAAAGTGAGAAAAAATATGGTCATGACCGAAGTCTAAAACGACCTGGTTACATTTATTTTTCCAGATTTCAACCTATTGTTTTTGGAGAGATTGGTTCCAGAAAAGCGGTCCAATCATTTTCAAGTTTTGTTTTCCTCAACACTGCTTTAGTCTCGCTTTAGTCAAAGTCTGTCTGCTTACTAATTCAGTGAGTTCTTCAGTTGGAGGTGCGACTTGGAACTTCAATCGCGCGTTGTCAATGTATTGGCCCTTCATTGTATTGGCCCAGCTAGAATGTATTGGCCCATCATTGTATTGGTTATCGTTTGTTCTCATTGTGCAGGCATTGTCCCTGCAATGTTTCAAATTTGTCTTCGATCCTCTGTGGTTGGCTCTTGTTGTTTTTTGTGTTAGTTCCAACCTCTGGGTCAGCAGTCTAAGGTGCTCTGAGACTTCGATTCTTTCGCTTCACTTAAATTCAAGGTTCCTTCATGTGGTTCGAATCTTATGGGATTGAGTGTGTCTTTGCTGGAGCACTATTAATTTCTAAAAATTCTTGGATCAGGCCGCAACCTTTATTTGCCAACCTATACACTTCCTTGTTTGATCCGCTGAGGATATGTAAGATTTGATAATTGGAGAAATTCTTGAGAGTATTTCAAATCCTTTCCATGATCCTATTTAGCTTGACATTTATGAATTCTTTCTTTGTGTTCAAATTATTAATCAGGATTTGTGAATCTCCGAAGATTTGGACTTCAGTGTATTCCTCATTCAGAGCCAATTGGCAACCTTTTAGGAGGGCTAACGCTTCTGCCTGATTGCTGGAGCATATGCCTAGTCCCCAGCTATAGGTAACTTCTTGTTTTCCTCCAGGTGTAAAGATCACCCCCCGGCTCCTGCGACTCTAGGATTGCCTTTAGATGCTCCATCAAAAAATATAGTAGTTTTATCTTGTGTTTTCCACCAATCTTGAAATTCTGTGTCCAGTTGCCTGAGTGTCCAGGATGGTACATTATCCAATATTTTTCCAAATTTCTCTCTTTTATTAATGGTTATATTCCCAATCCAATTTCTCTTTGTCATGGTAAGAGAAGCATCAATCTCGTTCTCCTGATTTCTGATTGTTTCCAACAGGTAAGCCTTCGCTTTGATGGCCACCTGTTCCGGTGTTTGTACCTAATTTTTGAAGACTCTATTATTCCAGGATAGCCAGATTTTCCACCAAATGTATTTAGGAATTGAGTTCCAGATGTTCTTCCATAGTGGCTTGTTTGAAAGAGCATATGGATAACTATTTTTCCAGGAGGAGAAAATTTCAATAACTGAATTCTGAGTTGGAATGGGGATTTCCAGCTCGTGCAGAAATATGGTCCAAACAGAAGTCGCAAAGTTGCACTTAAGGAAAATATGTTCTATTTTTTCTTGGATTCTACAGCAAAGTGGGCATCTGTGCGGTCCTATGAAGTCACGTTTTTCTAAATTTTCACTGGTTAAAATTTTCTTGTGCATTAAGAGCCAAGTAAGGAAGTTGATTTTTGGCAGACCGAAGGGGTTCCAAACCTGCTTCCATAGATATGTAGTGTGGATGGTATTTTGAATTGTTTGTATCTCTTTGAAGCATTGAGCTGCTGTGTAGGATATCGAATTCCCCCAACCCCACTTGTCTTTCTTGTTCCTATGGAGAGGGGCCTGCCCAATGAGATTTTGGAGAAGTATTATCTTATGATTCTTTAGTCTCTCTGGAATTGCTGGCAATGCCCAATCCAACCAGTTCCCATTTCTGTCCCAACAAGATATGTCCTCCAGGGTAGCTACACCTTTTAGAGTGAGGCAATCCTGAATTCCAATTAGAGCATCCATGTTTCCAAGCCGTTGATTGCCCATAATGATGTGCTTCCAGAGATTAGTTTTTGCCCCATTTCCAGGGATACGGTAGAGCTTTTTTGGAAATACTCGAAGCCTACTCTGCATAAATTCCAAATAGAGGTGCCTCTAAGGATGTGTTCGTGTAGTGTCCCTTTTTAATAATTTGTAACAACTAGGAAAAATTGCAATTTTTGGCAAATTCGACCCTTAGACTAGTAATGACTCAACTGCTTCCAAATGGCTCCAAATGATTCCGAATTGGGTCTGAATGAGTTTGGAAGGTATTCAGACATATAAATGAGGCTGATGG
Source organism: Larix kaempferi (assembly GCA_027924585.1). Lineage (NCBI taxonomy): Eukaryota > Viridiplantae > Streptophyta > Pinopsida > Pinales > Pinaceae > Larix > Larix kaempferi. Next base: position 18,878,616 of record BSBM01001646.1, read on the forward strand.
ATGCCTGGACACTCTCAAAACACTTCTGCAACATTAATTTATAATCAGGGAAAAATAGGGAACTTTACTAGTCAAATCGAGGTTCAAAACCCCCAAGGGTAGGGGACAAAGATGGCTTCCCAAACACTGTAAGAACCTCCCAAATTTCAGAAAAGATACATGGTACCGATAAAGGACTTCAATGGTCTCCCCAATTCATCATCAATTAGTTTCTATAGGCTTCTACAACTTCCATAAATCAGATGTTTGTATATTAGCTTTAACATTGGGGGAAATGATAGTAAATCTTCACAAATGGTTATGAAACTTAAGAATATTGCTCCCAATGCTTCTATAATGAATATGAAACTTCTTCAGCATATTAATGGTGCTCCATACAACAATAATATATCATATTTTGATTGAACCATTCGAATTTGATACCACTTCAAGTGCAAGTAACAAGGTATTGGGGAAATGACACCATTTATTCATAGTTTACCATTTATACATAAAATCTCTTCGAGTTTCGATCTGAAATTATTTTGAGCAGTAAATACAAAGTATACATATCAGATTACAAATATATGGGGCCTCAAGAGCTATCCCAAAGATATCATAACCTCACCAAGTGCGCCTCTCCTCAAGGAGCAAGAATGTGACAATAAATGGAAGAATTGTTGTAGAAGCAAGTTGAAAGAGATGTGACCAAGAGCTTCCCTATAGCTTCAACCTGTAACAAAGGACTCCATTATAGCTCCAAATGAAAGGTCTGAATGGCTTCTCCAATTTCCAATTAGGATGGGAATCTCTCAACCTCAAAATTCGTACCAAGGCAAGCAGAGTAAACACTCCACAAGCATGGACAAGCTATGTTATCCAACATGAAAAATGAGAAATGATCAAAATATACTCTCCTTCTTTGTTCTTGACTTTTATAAACTTACAAAGACCTCCTTAGCTCGAATTCCATCCATGAGATTCATGCCAACTCAAATTGGGAAGAGATTCCAATGTGTGCCACTTGTCCCTCCATTCCTAGCCTCCTCCTTCACTCAATTCGAATGGATGAATATTTGGCTGCCCTAACTCCCTTGTGTGCCCTCTTGGAGGCTATTTTTAGCCCTGACATGTCATATATTTCAGATGTCAGCAATTAGGTCTGATTTGTGTCATAGGTGTCATATCATCTTCATCATTGTTGTCATAGAAGCTAGGGAATCTAGCCCAAGTGTCTCAATTTCTCTCCAATACCTCTTCCTCTTCCATGGGAGTTACTCTTCCACTCCAATTCGACCTTCATTGAGTCATGACAAGTATATTGACCTTCCAACTCCCCAAGAACATTAGACTCCGCCTTGGATTCAAATGGGTGAGAATAGGATTCCATGTGGTATGAGGAATCTAGCTTTGTGTGGGTCACACACCACCAATGTGTCTCCATGACCAAGTGCCACCTTATTTTCCTATCATAAATATTTATTTAAACCCTTTTAATATATTTATGTCAAGATAATTTCCATTTGGGGTTTATTAGCTCCCTTATTCAAAATCCCAATGTTTCCACCCAACCTAGGAAACTAGTATATTGGTGGAATTTCCTCTTTTGAGATTGATTTGATGGGGGCATTACAGTCTTACCCACCCGATATTGCTTGTCCTCGAGCAATTCGAACATGGATGTTGAAGAATCTTTTTTCTTTCCAAAACAACAAATTTGAAACCAATGAGACTAAAATTATTCCAGGGTCCCATTGCTTGTATTGCACTCCAACAATTAGGAGTGCTCTCCAACCCATACCATCAGGCAAGAGAATTCTTGGATCCCATTTCCTTGTATGCATTCTTCCGAACATTATAAGTACAAAAGATAGATCATCAAAGTACATTACAACATAATAAAAATGTACATCAAGGAGGTTCCTCATCAAAGAATCATGAAAGTGCTTGTACCTCCAAGTAAGTAGACCACCATTTGCTAGGTGCATACAAGCATCAAGTGACCAATCAAATCTGCTCCAATGACATAGGTGAGTATCCCATGTCTTATAATGCTGCTCCAAAAATATGTAAGATGCATCAAAACAATCAATCATGTATTCTTTCATCCAAGAAGTGAATGAAGAATCTCCACTAAAATTTGAACCAGGTAGGAATCAAAGAAAACAATGAGCCTTCAAGGGGCTCACATAAGTACCATTTATGCATTCATGGATATGTGTATCATCAAGAAACAAGAAAGGATGTTGCTGCCAATGTAAATAATAAGGTTCTCTAGTCATGTTATCATCAAAAGGAGAGAGAGGAGTTTCATACTCCTCATGTGGCACCATTAGAAAAAAACCTTTCACCCAATTTTCATCCTCAATTGGTGTGGCTGAAAAAGAAGCAGGGGGTGAGGAATTATGAACCAAACTTAACTCTTTGCAACTCTTACCCATCAAATTTTTTAATTCATCTTCTCCATAATTGGCTGGTCCAACTATTGTGAGATCATGTGCCTCTTTTAAGGCTTTGCAACTCTCTCCATGAGGCAACTCATAATCCCTCTGAACAAAGACAAGTGCTTGTCTTTCTTCTTGTTTGAGTGTATCATATTCAAGCACCTGCATATCAACATGTAACTCATGTTCCACTATTACCTGAGGTTCCTTCTTTGTGACATAAATTCTTTCATCCGTTGCCTTATTTTCCTCGAAAGGAGAACCACTACTCCATCCTATTGCCAATTTGCAATTCGAACCCTTGCATTAGTTGTTTTGTCATGTCTTCAAAGAATGGTTTCAGGAATTTTCTAAACTCCTCATTCTCCTCTAAGGTCCCTTCTCATCCTTAGCCATATTTTCAACAAAATGCTCTTCTTCTCCTACTTCTTCCTCTTCAACAAAGGTGCTTTTAGTTTCAATTCCTAAGGGTGGTCCCTAACTTCTTGTCATCATTAATGGTCAGCCACATCAGGTGCAAGGACCATGCTATGATACCACTTGTAGTGTCCCCTTTTAAGAATTTGTAACAACTAGGAAAAATTGCAATTTTTGGCCAATTCGACCCTTAGACTAGTAATGACTCAACTACTTCCAAATGGATCCAAATGCTTCCGAATTGGGTCTGAATGAGTTTGGAAGGTATTCAGACATATAAATGAGGCTGATGGATGCTTGGACACTCTCAAAACACTTCTGCAACATTAATTTATAATAAGGGAAAAATAGGGAACTTTACTAGTCAAATCGAGGTTCAAAACCCCCAAGGGTAGGGGACAAAGATGGCTTCCCAAACACTGTAAGACCCTCCCAAATTTCAGAATAGAGACATGGTACTGATAAAGGACTTCAATGGGCTCCCCAATTCATCATAAATTAGTTTCTATAGGCTTCTTCAACTTCCATAAATAAGATGTTTGTATACTAGCTTTAACTTAAGAATACTAGCTTTAAGATGTTTGTATATTAGCTTGTCCATGATTGTGGAGTGTTTACTCTATTTTTCATATTAATGCTTCTTTAACAAGCTATGCTCTCCAATATGAAAAATGAGAAATGATCAAAAGCTACTCTCCTTCTTTGTTCTTGACTTTTATAAACTTCCAAAGACCTCCTTAGCTCAAATTCCATCCATGAGATTCATTCCAACTCAAATTGGGAAGAGATTCCAATGTGTGCCACTTGTCCCTCCATTCCTAGCCTCCTCCTTCACTCAATTCGAATGGATGACTCTTTGGATTCCCTAACTCCCTTGTGCGCCCTCTTGGAGTCTATTTTTAGCCTTGACATGTCATATATTTCAGATGTCAACAATCAGGTCTGATTTGTGTCATAGGTGTCATAGCATCTTCATCATTGTTGTCATAGAAGCTAGGGAATCTAGCCTAAGTGTCTCAATTTCTCTCCAATACCTCGTCCTCTTCCATGGGAGTTACTCTTCCACTCCAATTCAAACTTCATTGAGTCATGACAAGTATATTGACCTTCCAACTCCCCAAGAACATTAGACTCCACCTTGGATTCGAATGGGTGAGAATAGGATGCCATGTGGTATGAGGAATCTAGCTTTGTGTGGGTCCCACACAAACAATGTGTCTCCATGGCCAAGTGCACCTTATTTTATTATCATAAATATTTATTTAACCCCTTTTAATATATTTATGTCAAGATAATGTCCATTTGGGGTTTATTAGCTCCCTTATTCAAAATCTCAATGTTTCCACCCCAACCTAGGAAACTAGTAGATTGGTGGAATTTCGTCTTTTGAGATTTATTTGAATGGGGACATTACAGTTTGATTTGGAGATTGTAGATAGAGCCCCTTTTTAGATATTTTGTCCACAGTAGTTTACTCACTAGGTGGGAGCGATTAGAGTATAGATTCCACATAATTTTTCCACCCATCGCCATAGTAACTAGACGTGGATCTCTGACCTGGAGTCCTCCTTCCATCAAGGGTCTTTTGGATAAGGTGGTATTTGTTTTGGTTTCCTTTCCCTCCTTTCTAGAGAAATTCTTTAATGAGTCGCTAAATTTGATCCATAATAGACTTTGGTGCCATAAGAATTGAGGACTGATAGATGGGAAGCGAATATAGTACTGATTTTATCAAAATCAGTTTCCCTGCATATTGAGCCAATATCCCCTCCATGCATGGATTTTTGCCTTGAACTTGCTTATAAATTCAATCCATAAGGAGTTTTTGGAGGTTCCCATGGTTAAGGGGAGACCAAGGTATTTGATTTTTTCCCAGTTAGTAGTCCTCGAGAACCCCAAAAAGTGAGTTATTCTCAGAATTGTTTGTTGGTCTGCGTTCCATCTGTAACATGCACTTTTTCTATTGTTAACTATAGCTCTCGTAGCCTGACAATAGCTCTGGATAATCTCATTAAAGGCTCTAGCAATTTTAAGAGATGCTCCTCCCATGAAAAGGGAGTCATCAACGAAAAGAGCATGGTTTAGGGAGGGGAGTCCTTTAGCCAATCTTATCCCAAGAATTCTTCCTGTTGCTCTTGCTGCTTCTAATTTCCTTCTCAATGTGTCCGTCATCAAAATGTAGAGGAAGAGGGAAAGAGGACACCCTTGACGAATTCCTCTCGTAGCCTGGAAGAAGTTTGCGGGTCTTCCATTTATTAACGGATCAATTCATGGCTTGTCTATGCAAGCTTTCACCAAGTTTATGAAGCTGTCACTGAAGCCAAAGGCTGATAAAAATTTGTAGAGGAACGAGAGTTTTACTCGATCAAAAGCATTCGCCATGTCAAGTTTTATTAGCATTCCTTTCTCCTTTCTGAGCTTGCTGGAATGCATTGCTTCATGTACAAGTATGACATTATCTAGGATTTGTCTTCCTTTTATGAAACCTCCTTGGTTGGGAGATATAAAATTGGTAAGCAGAGGTTTGATCCTACCAGCGAGGAGTTTAGAAATTATTTTGTAATATACATTACATAGAGATATAGGTCTGTATCTATCAAATGATCCGAGATTCATTTCTTTGGGGATCAAAGCAAGAAAGTTGGAGTTAGTGTTACCCCTCATCTTGGCTTTTTTGTGGAATCCTCTGATCATGCGAATGAGATCTGTTTTGATGATGGACCAACAATCTCTATAAAATTGGATTGTAAAACCATCCGGTCCCGGAGATTTGTCTGGCTCCATACTCCATATCAGGTTGGTGATCTCTTTTTCAGTAAAGGGCTTTAGTAGGTTTTGGTTATCCAAGGAGTTGATTATATTTGTAGTGTGCGCAAGAAAATCAATTGTTATCTCATCATCATGATAGTTGTCCTCCGTATACAAAGCGTGAAAATGGATTTCTATTGCTTTTAAAATATTTTCGTTGCCTTTGATGGTTTCACCTTCATCTGAGATTATCTCAGAGATATGATTTTGAAGTTTCCTGTCTTTTGCTTGGCGATGAAAAAATGAAGTGTTCCAATCGCCAACCTATAACCACAAGCTGCGCGATTTCAGTCTCCAGTGATCTTCCTCTTGGCGGAGAGTTCTGAAAACTTTGAGTTGTTTTTGTTGTTCCTTGATTAGATCCGAGGATGCTATGTCATGTTCTTCCAACTCCATCTGAAAGGAGGACAGGTCCAAGATTGCTTCCTTTCTATGTGCTAGGGGTCCCTTTCTCGCTTTCTTGATCTAGCATTTTAGAGCATGTTTTGTATTCTTTATCTTTTGTTCCCATACGTAGCTCGAAGATCCCATAATAGGAGTGTACCAAGCTTTGGTTACTTCCTCTGTAAAACCTTCATGCTTAATACAGAGTGAGTTGAACCTGAAAGGAATTGGTCCTATGTCTTCCTCGTGGTTTAAATGGAGGAGAATTGGTTTATGGTCGGAAGCTAAATTGGGCATGATTTTTGAGAATATGATTTTCTTTTCGAGGAGGATCGTGCTCTGTATTAAGAAGCGATCGAGACGTGCTGCTATATGGTGAGGTCCCATCTTGTTGTTTGACCATGTGTAATTCCCCCTCTTGGGATTTATGTCCACCAAATCCTATTACTGGATCAGATCTTCAACCACCTGAAGCATGGGGTTTGTTCCCTTGTTTCCCCCTTTTTTTTTCCTTAGGGTTCATAGTTATGTTGAGATCCCCTGCCATAATAATATTATGAGGTTTGTAGATCTCCAGGAAATCTGATAGATTTTCCCAACAGTCTTTTTTTTTTTTTTTTTGCATAATGTACCGGGACATAAATGTTGAATAAAGCGAAGGTTAACTTACTTTGGATGTGATGGAGGTCTGTATAGATCCAGTGCTGGGTAGCAAGGGAGCTTTCCAATTTGAATGTTTATTCGGACCACAATGTGGCTATCCCGCTAGAGGATCCTCTAACGCTAACTGCCTTTCCTGTATTCTTCTTCCATTCGGATTTGCTTATAGCTAGGAGAGTTTCCTCTTCAATTTTGGTCTCTTGGAGCATGACGATGTCTGTTGCTTCAATTTTGAGTAGGTCTTTTACTGCATCAGCTTTTGAAGGGTTCCCCAATCCTCTGCAATTCCAAGAGACCAGATTCATTACTTACTATTTGATGGTGGTGGACCGCCTTTTGGGGTCTTGTATCTGGTATTTCTACCATAGGCCATGTCCATGGTTCCCTGGCTTCCTTGCATCTTGTGTTTTTCCGCTTCCTCTTCTCTTATTTCTTTGTTGGATTTCCTCCCCGCTTTCTTTGAGGATCTCTCAGAGAAATCTTCCTTTGAGGAGGAAGCCACCTCTGTAGGTTTTCGTTTAGTCATTTCAGCATATGAAGGTGAAGAGGTTACCTCTTTCTGTGGAGTCAGTTGTTTTTCTTCGCCTTCTTCTTGTAGCTCTCCCTCTTCCTTTTCTTCATGGGCCACCTATTTGTCCAGAGTGCTGAGGATTTCAAAATGATTTCATGCTACTTCTTCCCTAGGGTTAGTCTTTTCCACATGATCTTTTTCTGTCATGGGATTTGTTGTCCCAATAGGGTATTCTTTCCCTTTTGTCTTAGAAATAGGTTTCATCATTTCCTGCCTCTTAACTTGTTTCCACTGTTCTCCTTTCAGTTTTTTTGGTTCTTCCTCTGCTTTTTTTTGCAATGGCGTGCAAAGTGTCCATATCCGCGGCAGTGTCTGCACTTGAAGGGAATCTGTTCGTATTTGAACTCCTGAATGTGAAACCAGTCTATTATAGTCATATTTATAGCTTCTGGAAGTCCTATTTCAAGATCTACTTCCACACATATCCACACGCAGGTATATTGGTCTTTTTTTACGCCTTGTCTATATATCTCCCCAATGTATTCCCTGTGGCCTCTAGAGATTCCAGATTCCAACAATGTAATGGTAAATGGGGAAGCCTGACCCAGACAGGGACCGTCGAAGGAATGTCTTGGGTGGGGTCAAAGTCAGGGGTCCATTTTATTCAAATATAGGCCTTGTTGTCCCATTAAGTAGGGTCCGTTTCGAAAGATAAGGTCCCTATCCGCTACGCTTTCGAATACAAAGATAAAGTATCCGTTGCCTACCAAATAACTTTTGATATCTTCTGTGGTGAGGGGCTTCCAGTTCCGTTGCACCCATTAATAAATAGCTTTAGGGGATGGCCATAGCCCATTAAATTGACCTATTAAGCCCTTCTTCGACAGATTCAGAGCAGTTATGCAGGGACGCTCTGTCGGAAGAGCCACGGTAGGGATCCCCGCAAGTTTTTTGATAAATTTCTGCTGGGAGGACGTAGCTTGTCTCTTCCCTTGGGATGCGATCAATCGTTTGAATGCAGTGATCTCCAGAGGAGTGTGAGGTGGAGGAGGATCTAGTCCTCCCCCTGAAGCCATAACCGAGTGCCCTTCAGTCTCGATCGGGATCCACTAAGTCTAGCTCCGATCGAGGCTGACCCTATTGAGGCCTCGGGAAAGCCCTTCCGAATGTTGGTAGCACAGTCTAGGTCAGAGCAGGCCGAGGAGCGCAGGCGGTCATGTAGTATTGCCCTACTAAAATTTCATAGTTTTATCATGAGGCTCAACAAGAGCATCATGTTATTTATAGGAATTGAACTTTGGTGGGGAGAGTAATAATCAATCCTCCTAACCACCCAAGGTACATCCAATGGACTCATAAATTTTTAGTCCTCAAAAGACTATTTGGTTTAATTAGTCCCGACATAGTATTAATCCAAGAGACAACGTGCATAAGTACGAAGGCATGTGAAATATCCCTAAAAAATTTCTCGGGGTGGGAGGTCAATGTAGTAGATTCTATGGGGCTATCAGAGGGGGATTTTGGCTGCATGGAAATTGGAATCCTAATGTGGTTGAATTCAATCCCTGTATGTCTCATGCGGGAATGATACTTGAACGTAAACTTAGAGGATTGGACTTTCCTACTAGGATCGTGAACGGTTATGCTCCTTATGCGGGTCGTCAAACTTTTTGGTAGAAGGTGGAAGATAGTGGTATTTTGAAAGCCATAAATTTAATTTTTTTGTGGGGCAATGTCATCAGAACCCAACCGGTTTTGATAAAACCGGCCGGTTGGACCGGTTTACAAGCTTACCCGGGTCAAATCATGTTCTCAAACTATTTATTGTCGGTTCCGTACGGAATCGACTAGTTTCAAGGCTGAACCGGCTAGTTCGGTATAAAACACCAAGGACCCCCCAAAACAATGAATTATAAAAAAAATTAATAAAATAAAAAATAGGGTACACGTGTCGGCTGTTTAATTGACCACGACCCCTTCTAATGTTATAAAAGGAGGCTCCCAACCTCCATATCAATCACATTCATTTGTGGAATTTTTTGTCTTATTCGTTTTCTAGAGTCTAGGCTATAGTCATATGCTTATATTTTGACTTTAGATGCCATTTATAGCCTCTTTGTGGATGTACTTTTCTTCATATATGTATTTGCACTTGGTGTTATTTTGGTTTTATACACTCTTACTTGCTATATACAAGAGAAACTTTGCATAGTTGTGTACAATGGTTTGAATTCACATGGATGCACGTGAATATATATATATATATAATTTATTTTTGCTCAACCGGTTTGTTTCCTGATTTTTGTCCAGTTCCGGTCAGGTTTCAGTTCTCGAGGTCCGTTGGTTCGACCATCGGTCCGGTTCTAATAACATTGATGTGGAGATCTAAACTTCGCCCTCTCAGCCAATGAAGTTTGGGGAGGTTGCTCACATTTGGATGAGATGTCTGAATTCTTCAAAAACTTGTTTATTAAATCTCATCTTTTGGATGTTGTCCCTACTAAGATCACTCCAACTTGGAGAAATGGGAGGACTGGTGCTTGTGGGGTTAGCAAAAGACTTGATAGGTTTTTGTTGGCTGAGTATTTGGCTGAAAGATTTGGGAGGTAAATATTTTGGGTCGTAAACTCAGAGATTTCAGATCGTTCCCCAATCTGTCTTCAATTTGAGGTTGAACAAGATAAGAAAAACCTGCCTTTCAAGTTTAACCATTGTTGGTTGAAATAAGAAGATTTTACTACTTTGGTTAGGAGAACCTGGGCTACTTTTGAAGAGATAGAGGGGGAATCTCCATTGCAAAGAATAATGAGGAAATTAGTTGCTCTCAAAAGAATAGTTATACAAAATTTGAATGCACACAAGGAAATAACAATACAATTTTTTTTATAAGTATGCAAATCACAGAAGGAATCTGAATGTTATTTGGGACATAAAGGATATGTAATTCAAATGGGTAAATACTCAAGAGGATTTGGAAAAGGCGGCCAAGTATTACTTTGCTTCACGTTTCAAAGACAAAGGGAATACAAAAATTGCTTCTCAGCTATAGGTGATTAGGCACTATCCTACTTTTTCACAGAAGAAGAGGGGAAAGTGGTGGGACAGGTTGTCACATTGAAAGATATTGAAGATGTATTTAAATAACTTTGCTAGGTACAAAAGTCCCGACCCTGATGGTTGGAGTGTTGAATTATTCCTAGGATTCTTTGATTTGCTTGGATCTGAACTTTTGGAGATGGTCGAAGAATCCAAAATTAAAAGGAAAAGTCACAGGTGCATTAAACTCAACGTTCATTGCTTTGATTCCAAAAAGTGGGAAGCCTTAAACGTTCCAAGACTATAGACCAATTGCAGTTTGAAACTTGATCTATAAGATCATCACTACAATAATATCCAACATGCTCAAATCAAAATTAGCAGATGTTGTGACTAAAGAACAATTTGGCTTCCTTGGCAATAGGAAAATCCTGGAAGCTATTGGTATCACTCAGGAATGTCTTCATTTGGTCAAAACAAAGAAACTGGATGCATTAATTTTGAAAATGGACTTGAAGAAGGCTTATGACAGGGTGGATTGGGTCTTCATAAGGTTTGTGCTACTTCAGATTGGTATTCCACTTAATGTAACATATTGGATTATGGCTTGTGTTACAACTTCCTGTTTTGTTGTGTTAGTTAATGGCATACCAACTAGTTTTTTCAAGAATAATAGAGGACTAAGACATGGATGTGCTTTGTCCCCTATACTTTTTCTCCTTGTGGTGGAAGGATTAAGCATGCTAATTGCGTTGAGAGGGCACATTTCTATAGCCCATGTGGGGGGGGAAGTGTCCATCTGTCCCATAAAAAAAAAGAATGCACGCATCAGTGTGCTGTAGCATAGTGGTGAGAGGGATATATGTTGTAGTTTAATGGTGAAAGGTTTGCAAATTTGATCCCTTTCAATGCTTTGTAGAACCAAATTTAGATGGGTCTATACTGGTTGGTAATGCAAAGAGGGAAGGAAAAATTGTTGGTGTGAAGATTACAAGAACGCATTTCATCACACATCTGCTCTTTGTGGACGATGTCATACTATTTGGTAATGGTACCATTGAAGAATGGCAAGCTTTTGCTGAGATTATTAAAGTTTTATGTGAAGCAACATGTATGGAAGTGAACCTAGACAAATCTAATTTTACGAGAAATGATTTTTCTGATGAGGCATTCGCTCTTATTCAGTTTTTGTTCCTTTCCAAGACTGATGATATGAATATTAGGTTTAAATACCTTGGAAATTATTTAAAAACCTAATAATTATCTAACCAGAGATTGGAATAGGTTAGTCAAAAAGGTGGAGAACATGATTAATCACTAGTGCTTCAAAGGGCTGTCAATGGGTGGCATACTCATTTTGGTTAAGTATGTCTTGTCCAGTATTCTAGTTTATTGGATGTCCTTGGAAAAAATTCTATCTACAATACTTAATCTATTGAGAAGTAAAAACATGCATTTTCTATGGTCGAGATCAGTCAACAAAGATAAGATACATCTAGGTTCGTGGGAAAAGATATCTCTGCCAAAAAATTGGGTGGCTGGGGCATCAAAAGCCTATTATGGTTTAATGTTGCTCTTAGTCTTAAAAGCTTGCAAAAAGGTCTTTTTGGGAAAGGTCTTTGGTGTGAAATTCTGAAATCAAAATATCTAAAGAAGCTAACAATTGAGGAATGAATTAGAGGACACAGATATTTTGGAGAAATTTTATTCAGCAGTATCGTTGGTTGGGGAGATGGCTATCATGGAAAACAGGAAATGGAAATTCTATTAAGATTGGAATAGACCCTTATATAGGGGAAGAAGAAAATTACAAACTACCTACCTCACTTATAAATCATCTTACTGAGAATGGTTATAACTGCCTGGCACATGTAAAAAAACCAGGACCATAGGATGTTGGTTATGTGCAATGGTTGTCTTCATGTGGTTTGGGCCTTAATGGAGAATGGGCGGATGAATCGAATTCATATATAACGAGACTTAGGCATGTTGGTATTAACCTGTCAGAGGATGCATATACCATTGTTTGGAATTGGAACACTAATGGTAAGGTTAGTGCTAAAGCCTTTTATGAAGCCATTTCAGTTTCATCTCTTGTCTCTAGTGACAATTGGTGGTATAGAAAGATTTGGAAATGACAACTTTCTCTCAAACTGAAATGTGTCCTTTGGTTATGTTCTTTGTGTTGTAAGGATGGTGAATCTGTAGAACCTTTGTTTGTTCTTTGTACTGTTACTGAATTAATATGGAGAATCATTATCAAGGAACTTCATATTAAAGAGTCACGGGACTTTCTTTCATTGGCACATAACTGGGAATTTTGGATGAAAAATTGTAGACATTACAAGGAATTGTCAGGTTTTATATGTTGGGGGATATGGAGATACAAGAATGATGTTATCTTCAACAACAAAAAACATCCAGTTGTTGTCATTTGCAATAAAATCATTGGTTTTTTCTTGGAACATTTTAGAGAAGACAAGCCAAAAAACAGAGAATTATCATTCACCTTGTTATTTCAGAATTTAATGCTATGGGCTACTTTGATGGGGCTTCAAAGTCAGGTTACTATGGCAATGGTATGGTCATAAAACTTAATGATGATCATAATTTCAAAATTTGGATGGGTTGTGGCATGGGGACCAACACCAGGGTGGAACTTTTGGCATTTTTGGCCTTACTGAAGTTTGCTGTAATGTTGGTATTGTATTGTTTCAGGAGATGGGGGACTCCATGGTGATCATTGACTGGGTCTTTGGCAAAACTGATTTGCATGTGATTTCTCTTGATCATCGGTGTCAAAGCATCAAAGACATGTAACCAACATTTATCAATCTATCCTTTCAACACATTTTTAGAGAATTGAACTTGGAGGTTCACACACTGTCAAAGAAAGCTATTGGTCTAGAGGAAGGCTACATACATTTTGAAGAATTGTAGTTGTCTTCACTGGCTCTATTCCATTTTTTTTAAGAAAATAGTTTTTGGTTATTATTTATTGGTCATGTATATCTTTCATTTTTTGTTGTTGTAAATTACTGGATAGTTTTATAAATCAATATTGAGGTGGTGATGCAGGTATGTACTTAATGAATAATAATATTGAGACATTTCTGCAACCATTATAAGTTGTTTTTTGGTTTCCTTTTGTTTCTCAACCATGAGAAGAAATATGATGTTTTGAAGTATGTTTGTGATGTAAAGAGCCACATCATGTTTTGAAGTATGTTTTTGATGTAAAGAGGCATACTCTCTTTGATTATTAAATGAATATCAAGAAATAAGTTTTTTTTTAAGGTGTTGAAAAAATGAAGCTTGTTCATTTCCACGTTGAAGAAGATCTACCCAAGATAAGATGTAGAGCCATTGATGAGCGTTTTGGGTTTGCAATAGAAATTGAAATCTATGCTTACGTGTATCTATCAACCAACCAAGAGTGAGAAATATCAAATCACCTTTTCATCGCAATTAATTATTAAGTATTGTTAATAACCAAGAGGGAGAAAGTTCATCTGTGTTAACAGTGCATTGGGCTGTTGATATTTCTATACGCTTCATCAATCGCCCCCACATCTCCATTGCAGAAAACTCAGGTCTCAAGGGGGCACAGGAAATTGATCAGAATACACAGAGTCGCACCATGCTTTTTACCCCATAATTAACGCGGTAAGAGTCTCCGCAGCTCCGATAGATTATTATGGTGTAAATTTGGTTTATAGAAAAGAACTTTGATTGCCCATTTGGGTGCCATGAATTCCAATCAAAACCCACCTTTAATTCTTTATTTTGACATCGACCTCCCAAAAAAAATCCCCTTTTTTTGAGGCTTGTTGAATTTTTTCCACCAAGATCCAATAGGCGGCAGGCCTGTTGTCTTTCTGCAGATTTGAGGTGCCTGAATTGCATTAGAGCTAATATTTCCACAAAAGGATTCACTTCAGTTGCTGAAATTTCCCCAGAATTCTTCCTCTATTTATTCTTTTAATGCTTTTTCTGAGATGAATATCATCTTAGAGACATGATTTGGCAATTAGTTGCATTTTTTTTATCCTCCCCACAATTCAATGGATTTTCCATATGCTCATAACCATGGATCCAATTTGGTTGGCAAGGTGTTCATTTGACATGGATAGCCTCCTGTGATAGTAGTTTGCCATCTCCTACAAAGAACGCCCTTGGTTCCTTTCAAATAAGCGAAATAGAATCTGTATCCGATATACTACTACCTCGCCTCACAACCCATAGATGTTGAACCCTAGTTCATACAAAGACAGTCCAAACATACTCGTTGATTCCAAGCTTGTGACCAACCCAGTTATATCGAGTGCCTAGGCTGCAGTGGGCCTCTCAAGCCATGTAGTAGAGAACGCAAGGTGCCTAATAACCATGGAGTTACGTGTGATCCCAGTGCTTCGTGAGCTCAAAATTAATTTCTAATTTGATAAGACAAAATTACAATGTAAAAAATTAGTTGGGTGTAAACCCTAAGTGCCCGACCATATCGGTGACAACACTATTACATGAGTTCAGGAATGCCAAAGTTTTACAAATTTTATACTTCATAGAATTTTTTTTGGTGCTGCCATTCATTTGAAGAGGTAACAAGTTATAGTCCTATAGGTAAAGCTATGTTTGAAGGGAATTAATACCTTGAATTTTCAAATGTGATCTTAGGCATTTTTAAAATCTTCTGTTTGATAGGGTTTCTTCCACCGCTAAGATCTTTCATGCAGCATCTCTCAACACACACGCACATATAGATAGATGCATAGAAAGATAGATATGAGTCTATTTACAATTGAAAATTGCTTATATCATTGACAAAAAAGGTGCAACAATTTCATGGTTATCTGACAGTGACAATAGAGGCGGGCCACTAGCTGCAGTAGTCAATCAAACAAGTTCTACTTTCTCTTCAATGTTTCTGGTGCTCAAGAGAAAATTCTCTACTGATTTTTGAGGAAACAGTTTCCCTCTAGCTGACTAAATCAGAGATGTGACGTTTTTCCTGTTATTAACTTATTTGCATGCCAAAATTAGGTGAGTTGATGCTTCTGTGTACTGATTTTCTTTCATATAAGATGGATATATGTGTACATAGGTAGATAGACAAAAAAATGCTTGATTCCAGTGCTAGAATTGCTCTCCCGCACCTTGTTTTTTGGACATTGTTTAAATACAGTTTATCAATATCTTTATGGATCCGGAGTGATTCTTATTTTAGCAATTATTGAGGAAGTCCTGCTTTCCAGGAAGTATCTTCTCCAGGATTCTTCATGCATTTGTCTATATGAACAAAAGGGATATTACTCTAGCACCCTACAAGCTCTCTAGGGTGACATTTTTATGCTCATAACAAGTGTGAGATATCCATAGGTAGTAGTTGGGTGTTTGCTTTGAGTAGGAGAGAAGGTGTAGTGGCTTTTTTTGGTTTCTTGTTCTCTTGAGGATTCCACTTATCATGATGCGGCAAGCATGCCATAGCTGGCTTACAACATTCAACACAGAGATCCCACTTGATTTTAGCTGCCCCATCAATGGCTCTATTTAGTATTAACGCATGAGCCAATGGCCCTAGGGGCTAGGAACTCTGTCCATCACCATCACCATGCCTGTCCTGCTTGCACTGGCCTTGGTGGCCCTGCCTCCATGATGGGGCAAAGTATACCACACTCTTGAGGGGAATTGGATCCTGTTGGGGGAATATCACCACCCCCGCTTGAAAAACCAGTCAAGCCCCTATTATTGTAGTGGACACTATTTATCCTCTTGAAGAAATCAGTATTCTATTTGATGGCAAGAAAATGATTTAATCAATGTGTCATTGTTTTTTTTATTTTCACTGTTTTTTGGATTTAACCAAGACAAAGACATTAGTTTATTAGATATATAAGAGATTTATGCTGAGTGGAGGGGGGGTTGATCTCGAGGCCATTCAGGATGCGGGATACTGCCTCATTGGTATACTGTCTTCAGACGGTATAACTAGATTATCTGTTGGCTGCTTGACCCCCCATTTGACTAAAGTATTCCAAAAGAAAGACGTGATCAATCTAGTTGTTTTGGATCTGGAGGAGTCTCCTAGAGCCTGCCCCCCTGAAAATCACAACTTCTTCATATCAGTGTTATCAGAACCGATCTGGTTCTGGAAAAACCCGCTGGTCTGATCGGTTTAGGCCCCCAACCAGTCTGAACCGCCACCCTGAATCGGTACAAAACCAGCCTTTTTCCACCTGACCGGCCGGCCGGGTTCCGTACGGCGCTGTACAGCTGCAGCTGTGGGTCCAAACAATTCAAATTAAAAAATACAAAACAAAAAGAGCCTACTCTAACAGAAAAGAACCTAATATAATCTAAGATTCTAAACAATAATCATCAATGGTAATATTAAATTCTTAAAGTAAAAGGATAGAAAATGAAATATACGGAGAATGTCAGGATAGAAAATGAAAGATAAGGAGAATGCCACTTTTACTTAATTTTTAACATTACCATTTATTGTTTCAAGATGTTTGAGAGTGGTTCCAACCTCATCGGACTTCATATGTAAAATGTAGAATTTTAGATCCCATTCAAAATTCAACAGACTTGACATTGTTCTGGGTTTCAGGATTGCAATGTTTGCACTGGATTCTATCATGTATGAGGGTAGGGGATTGGCATTTAATCAAGCGCATCAACCCCTCTATGTAAGTTGATGTTGGTGGTGCTGATTGTTTAACTCCTTTGTCACGACCTTAGTAAAAATATACCCTTCACTCAAGCAAAATTACTTATTAGGCATGCAAAGTTTTTTCTATACCTTTTTTTAATGCTTGGATAGGTTTCATCAAAATTGTAGTGTGTTGACTAATGTCCTTGGAGGATCACCTTTGAGATTCAAGATAGAGGCAAGGGCTCTAGCCTAGAGGTGGGGGGGAATAGGCTGCTATTGACGAATAGGATCCCAATATAGGCAATGATTTTGATGATATGTAGTTATTTGTTATAGCATGAAGTTTTGAAGTTTTTAACTTTTTTGGACTCTAGAGGCCATTTATTGCCTCTTTGTTTATGTATTTTGGGTTAGATATGGATTGCACTCGATGCGATTTTAGTTATGTGCACCCTTACTTTCTATATACATGAGAAACTTTGCATATTTGTGTATAATAGTTTGGATTCTTGTGGATGCATATATATATATTTTCAAAAAAATTGAATATTTTATGTATTTTTTGGTGGACTGGTACTTTTGGTCTGGTTCTGGTCCGCTTCATATTTTTGGGCTCTGCCAGTTCGATGACCAGTCTGATTGTGATAACATTGCTTGAATTAAAGAGCTAAACACCTGTGGTCAGGTTAACAGTAAAAGGAGGAGAGAGACCCAAAACTTTGTATAGATAATAAAATCTTCCCAGAATCTTGTAATAAATGGGGCATCTGAAAATAAAATGCCCCTCAGACTCCACCCCTGGAATAGAACATAGTCAACAGATCCTATCTATCCATGGGTGGTCAAACACAACCCACAACTGATGAAAGCAAACCCTCATCTGACCGAGGGGTTCTTTGACCATGTGACCAGTACTGCTGAAGGTGGTCTGGGCAAACAATAAGATCGTCTCCTATCTGTGTGAAATGCTCAGCATAGAAGACCATCTTAGGGCCAAGTAGTTGAGGAGGGATGGGTGGGAGTGACTGTTGTACACTGCACTTTCTGTGAAAATGTTGAATCATTTACTCTGAAATATACCAGTCTGCTTTTTTTCATTTCTATATACCCATTTGTCAAAGTTCCTGACATTTCTCTTGCTCTGCATTTCGTAAGATGCATATATGCCAATTTTATCAGAATTTTCTGACTCTTTCAGTGAGGTTTCAACTCCCAATAGTTTGGAATACTTGTGGAAGTTGAAATTTCACCAACTGAGTTCAATCTAAGTTATGAAGTATGGAATTCCTGTCCTTCTGCTAAGAGTACTTGAAGTTTAGCATTCTATTAATAGAAATCAGGGCTAATCTCAGTTTGCTCGAACAGAAAATATTTGGATGGCATGACAGTAACTGTTTAGTTCTCTGTGGAAGATATGGAAGAACAACGTCTAGGTCTCCACATATATGGAATCTCAGTTTGGAAGGAAGAACCCAAAAGCAATCTGCAGAATGAACATTCTTGAGAAAGGATAGAGCAACATTGCAAATAGCTCATGATATTGACAATGGCATTAGCACCATAATTTTTGTTATTCCAATCTGGACTAGTCTGAATCACAGTTTGGAAGGAAGAACCCAAAAGCAATCTGTAGCATGAACATTCTTGAGTAAGGATAGAGCAACATCGCAAATAGCTTGCATCGAGTGGAACGACGTGCTCTACAGTCCAGTATGGGGGAGATGTTGTAACGTGTATGTAGCGTTACATCTAATAAAACGTAAAAAGTAATTTTTTTAATTAAAAAATAATTAAAAAAATTCATGTCGGCTCATAAAATAAAAAAATTATGGAAAGTATTTTAAAAAATCCATGTTGGTTCATAAAATAAAATATTATGAAAAGTAATTAAAAAATAGATGTTCGTTTATAAAATAAAAACTTAAAACTTAAACCTGGATCTATAAATCAAGAGAGATCAAATTTCTTGAGTTTAAGTTTAAAAAAAGAAATACACCTCAAGAAATTGGATCCCTCTCGATGCTTGATAGATACGGATTTAAGCTAGATCTATGCTGGTGATATTGACAATGGCATGAGCACCATAATTTTTATTATTCCAATATGAACTAGCCTGAAGTTCTTTTCCATGACGATGTGCAAATGTGAAATTCCTGAATTCCACAACTTTTGTTTACTGTTGAATATCTATTGGGTCTATTGAGCAGCACAAATGAATCTATCTCATCCCTCTAAGTTCTAAGTTTCTAACTACACCCTATAACTTCCCACCCCAGTACACTCGAGTCTTTCACACTGATTGCCATAATAATGTGTTTAAGATGAAGTAGGGTCTCCCATTAGGTGCTTTAAGGCCCCTATTAGCCAATGTCCATGGTTCAATGTTTCAAACAAATCATACATGCATGCCATAGGAAGAGTATGAAGGGACAGTTCCTCATATGGCTTCTGCTCTTAGCACCTCAAATTTATTTTTGATTGTAATGATGTACATAAAAATTCTACTACAGAAAAAGATGCACATCATCTATCATAAACCAATGGTCATCATCTTATTTGACATCACTTTTAGATATTTGCTGGGAAGAAATGATGCAAACTAGCATAGATCCATTTTAAATTTGGATCTATCAAGTGACGAGGAATAAAAAAAACTTCTCAATGCTTAAAAGATCCAAGATTAAGATAGATCTAAGCATGTGTGTGTAATGTTAAATATCAGGTGTGAAATATTTTCCAAATTATTTGATTAGTGTCCATGTCTATTACAATGATATCTCTCCCACTTGAGCTGTAATGCACCTTGCTTCTCTCTATGCAACTAGAGATCTAAAAGGTTGTTGGTTGTATCATTGTTTAATACTTCCAGGATAGAATTAAGTGCTTATGCTTTGCACGAAAACTTAACACTTGTTTATGTTTTGGCAGTTTAGCCTTTTTTCTGGTGGAATTGAGTACCATATAAAACAGGCATGAAAGAGGAGGACAGACTTTTGCTGACTAGCTTAGGTGTCGTATCTGCTAACCCAGATGACATTGAGCGCCGGTTGCTTGCCAAGGTATACCTTTTGTGAAATCAGATCAATAAGCTTACAAGATGATCTTATATCTTTATATCTGATCCGTACTTAGTCGTCTAGACACTGTAACACTGAGGCATTTTAACTTTTTGTTAAATGTAGCTCATTTTCCTGTGTTGCTTGTCACTCATCATTGTACTGGTTGTGGATGTAATAGGCTGAAAACAAAGCTCATGAAAATATCAGTCATCCTGCACAGGAAATCAATGGTGGAAAAACTCCTGAGAGAGAAGAAAGAGATCAGGAAAGTTTTCTTACGAAGGTACAAATTCGTGCTCAATTAAGGGCAGTGGAGGCTGAAATAGCTGCAGTTGCAGCAGGCCTTGAAATAGTTCAAAGTGTCACAGACGAAGATTCAGAGAGTTCAGAAGGTGAAAAAGATGAAAATGATCAAGACTTGAGTGAATATAGGCCTTTTGAAGCTGTTGGAGGAGTGCTTCAACGAGCACTAGCTACTGAAAGGCTTAGAAGCCTCAAACAGAAAAGAGGACAGCTTAAAAAGCAGCTGAAAGTTTTTGAGGGAGATGGTGAGACAGAGGAACTTGAGGATCATAAGGTGCTTCTGGAATCAGTGAAGAATAAAGAAGAAACAGTGATTAAGGGAACTGGACGTCTGTTGGTTAAGCCACAAAGCGGGAAAAAGAAGAATGTTTCATTTCAGGAGGATGATGATTTTGATGCAGTATTGGATGCAGCAGCTTCAGGGCTCATTGAAACTGTATTTTCCATTGCTCTTTAGTCTTGTATTAGTATCAGATGTCTTAAATGCAATATGAATTCTTTAGAACTTTCCTCTAAAAGAGTAAAATTCAGGGGCTGTGAGCAAAGTTCTTTATTTTCTGCTTGTATCATGCATGTTGAAGATATTTTTGTACTGCAGATAACATAATGTTAAATCTTTGAATGAGACCACCTGACGATAATTTTCTTTCGCAGGAACGTGATAAGCTTATCCGTAAAGGAGTGCTGACACCTTTTGACCAAGTTAAAGGTTTTGAACGCCGTGTTCAAAGGTCTCTCCCAACAAAGGATGATAGGGGCAATCTTTCTATAAATTCTGTCTCAAATACTTCCATATCATTTTCTGCATTGTCAATAGCTCGACCTTCAACGAAGTTGCTTGATGCAGCAGATTTACCTAAATTGGATCCTCCCACACAAGCATTTCGAAGGCTTAGGAAACCTGTCAATATTAAAGAATCCAATGAGGTTGAGAAACCTTCAAAGGACCAAACAAACCATTTAAGAAAGCGAAAAGGACGACCTTTACCTGATCAACACTGGAGAAAAACTACATCAAGTGATGATGAGCCATGGAGTGATGCTGATCATCATGAAAGCAATGGTAAGCAGATCGTAAATCTTTTGTTTACTTCAGAGCATGTATGCCATTATCTAAATAATACTATGGTATGTCGAAACTTGATACTTTATAATGACTAGGGTTCATAATCACATGGTTATAATGTTGTATGTGTGCTCATATGGCGGACATATAGATCCGCACCTTGTCACATGCTCACATATTCAAATGTATGTTACTGGATCTGGCTCCCAGGCCCTTGGATCTGTCTAGATCCATACCAGATACTGATACAGTTTGGATATGGCCTGGATCCAGCTGGGATATTTATTCATCTTGGAAATGGGTTGGATCCATATGTGATCTATTCTGGATACATCCTTAATTGAATCCCCACAATATCCAGTGGAAGAAACAAAAGAAACAAAAGAAACAAAACAAGAACAATAGCTTAACTAAAAAATACTATTTTTATGTCGATATATTTAATTAAATTTTATATATATATTTTTTTTCTATAAATATCTAAATAAAAACTAAATATTTTATATATATTTTCAGCTGTGTACATTTATCGATACATACAATAAAGTATAAATAGATTACATATGTATTGTATAATAAATATATTCATTGTCTATATTTGTATATTTTTAATATATTTAAGTATCTTTATGATGAGTATCAATATAGAAATAAATGTATTGTAATTGCATATGGCATCTGTGTGTGAATAAGTCTCCCTGTTCTTTTTACCAAGGAACAAATTATAACTTTGTATTCAAGAAGAAAAAATTTACATTCTGAAGGTGCGCGGAGCACTGATATGAAATAAAAACTGATAAACGGTCCAGCAGAGAAAAGCTTTCTCCCCTAATATCTCCTATACTGTCCTCTATATAGTCTAGAATACACCTATATGGCGCCAAGTCTACGGAAAATAGGAACATTACAAGAAAAACATATATCTCGACTCTGTCATAAATAAAAGAGAGATAGGCAATCTCATCACAGTCCTCCAATGCAGATAAACAGTCCATAAAAAGCAAAGCAAAAGATTCAGCTTCAAAGGGAGAAGGGGACTATGTTCCTATCCAGCCTTTGCTACTCTAGAAGTTCTCCAATCTGACCACTGACAGCACGCTCAGACAACTCATCAGCCTGTGTTATGTTCTCTATAAAATTGTTTGAAAGTTGGAAACTGATTTCACTAAACTGAGCAGCAGCAGAATTGATCTGATTAAAGAGGGGGCCCAGGGTTATGTTTTGCAACCTATAATGCCCTTGATCCACTCAATCACCAGCGTTAAATCACCAAACACTTGCAACCTGCCCACATTCTTTTCTAGGGTGAATCTCAGCAAAGATTTCAGAGCATGAAGCTCTTGCCGAGTTATTACTGCCTTCCCAAGTTCCCCCATCCCTGAGTTGAAAGTATAGCTAATGCCAATCATTCAGAAACAGAAGACCCCCGGCACCACAAGGTCCAGGGTTGCCTTGGCTGCCACCATCAAAGAACCCCCCAATCTTTTGACCTGTATCTCTAAGACTCTAACACGCTTATCTGTCTTGGTAATTTTGCCCTACCTGATTGTTTGATATCTTCAGATGTATTCTATTTTGTGAAATACTTCCAATGGAGGGAAAATAAGATCTTGGAAGAGTACAGCATTCCTAGTGAGCCACAAACCCCAAGAAACTACCAAACGTAGAGCTCTGTGATTAGCAACTGCAAGCTCTTCCATCCATTTTTAACTTGCAACTTATTGTTTCATTTGGCATATTTATACATGTGACTTACACACTTTTGATGGTATGCAGAAACCAGAAGATTCTAGAGATCTCGCATGACTTCCTAAGTTCCTGCCTTAGAAAGATCAGATCAGTCAGAAGTCCCGCAGTTGGAGCCATAATGTTATCCACTAAGTTGCACTTAGGTGGATTTCCAATGAGCAGTCAAAGACTTGAACAATCCAATTGTTCATCACATGTGTTCAGAAGTTCATCAGGCCATTTTTAGGCCCTTTCGTAAAATTTGCATGTCCAGACCCCCTGGGGGGAATTGTAATAAGTTGGTCTAAGCATGGTATTTTTGTAACAGGCTTGGCTTACCTTAGGTTTATCTATCAAGGGGATACTGTAGAGTGTTTTTTCCTTAGGAATTATGCATTGCGCTTCAGTGGCATATAATTCTTGAGTTTTTCACTCACACCTCCAAAGCTGGAGTATTTAGTATTTACCATGGTGGTCGAACCTTACGAGGTTATTAAGACCTATGTGTCTATGTATTTTTTACATGCTAGCCATCAATAATGAGTCGTATGGACATGTACTAGGTCCCCTAGGAGTTTGAGTCAGTTCCGACAAAAGTAATTTTTCCTGTAAACTTAGGCTATTTTTTTAATAGTTTAATTGGAAAAATTAAAATTGTTATAAAAGTGTGGTTAGGAGGAAGAATTAGACATGGGGGTGCTCGTTTTCTAACTCAGAGCACCCACTTAACCTCTAAACCCACTTTCCTAAGTTTTTAAGTAATTATTTATCTCCAAAATTGAATATTACTTGAAAATAGTAAAAAAAACAAATAAAATGTAGAAAATAAAGAAACCGGCAGTTTCTAAAAACTCAAAAACATGCCGAAAGTGAGTTTTCTGAGTTGGCAAAGTAAAGTGAAAACATTCCTAAGGTTTCTAAAGCACTCTTGAGTGTTTTTCTCGGCAGTTAAAGGCAAGATGATTTTTCTTATCCAAGTGTGGCGCATTTACTCATAGAGAGGGCGCAACTCTCAAGAAAAAGATAGCAGTTGTAAGATAAAGCAAAGAAGTGGAGTTAGGAATTGGAAGGAAGTTAATTTGCAGCCTTTTTCAACCCATTACAACTCACGCGAAGTTGTTCACAACCCATTACACTCCTTTCAACTGCATGTGCTAGAGCCAATGGACACCTGGTTGTTTTATTATTTAAAAAAAAATCTTAAAAAATTGATTCCTGCAATACCCATCAAGTTAATGTATCATCCTGTTTTTATTTTGCTTACTGAAGGAAAACCAATGATTCACCTATTTCATGCTGTCTAATTGGAAGTAACAGTGTGTATATTTGGGATTGGTATTGTTATTTATTTATTTATGTTCTATGCCATCCCCTGCTACTGTACCTTGCATGACCTCCAAAAATTTAGGTCTCCAGTCATTTCTAAAGTATCCAAAATTTTCTAAAATTCAGACATCTGTATTCATATCTGTATCGAAGTAATTTATATGCACTAAACGCATACCTATTAACATGCGTATATATTAACTAAAATTTTCTTTGAGGAGTATCTCAATACGGCTTACCACTCTCTCGTCCTGTCATCTGGGTTAATGCCCTATATTTGTCTGGAAGATGTGCTTGAAGTGGTTGATCGCCGTCCTTTGCAAATTCTTTGTTTCCCCCCTTGTTGTGATTGGTGACTGGGATATGACAGTTGAGTGTAGTTCTAATTGGATATTGCAATGTAAACTGTGAGAATGAAACCTAGAACAAAATTACAAATATCAGGATTCTCAGGATTACCACTTTAATTTGTTGTCCTTTATAAATCTATCTTTGCCTAGCAGTTTATGGTTTTACTGTTTTGGCTACGATTTTCTAATACACATTGTAAAGCTCAGCAGATCTGGCAGAAGATGTCTTGCAAAAACAGAAAGATAGGAATAAAAAGCGGGAAGGATCAGATTTAGCAGACTATGATTGCAAAATTGAAGGTTACGAGGAATCTATAGACGATGCTGCCAGTGTTGAGGAAGACATCGTAACTCTTGAAGGAGGATTGAAAATTCCTGCTAGAATCTTTGACAGTCTGTTTGATTATCAGAAAACAGGAGTAAAGTGGCTATGGGAGCTACACAGCCAGAGGGCAGGGGGAATAATAGGAGATGAAATGGGTCTTGGAAAAACTATTCAGGTGATAGCTTTTTTGGCAGCTCTGCACTTCAGTGGTATGTATAAGCCTAGCATAGTTGTATGTCCAGTAACCCTCTTACGCCAATGGAGACGGGAAGTCCGAAAGTGGTACCCACACTTCCATGTGGCAATATTGCATGATTCTGTTCCAGTATCTTCCTGGAAGACAAAGAAAGCAAAACAGATAAAAGGTGGTGATGAAGATGAACCCTCATTAGTCAGTGACGAGGAGGAAATTCAGCCTGTTAAAGGTCCAAACAAGTGGGATCTTTTGATTAACCGTATAATGGAATCTCGATCTGGATTGCTCATCACTACTTATGAACAGCTTCGTCTCTTAAGGGAGAAATTGCTGGACATGGAATGGGGGTATGCTGTTTTGGATGAAGGGCACCGCATAAGAAACCCAAATGCAGAAATCACCCTTGTGTGCAAACAACTGCAAACTGTGCATCGTATTATAATGACTGGTGCCCCAATTCAGAACAAACTTGCAGAGTTGTGGTCACTGTTTGATTTCGTCTTTCCTGGAAAGTTGGGAGTGTTGCCCATATTTGAGGCCCAATTTGCTGTACCGATTGCAATTGGTGGTTATGCTAATGCAAGTCCATTACAAGTTTCAACTGCTTATAAATGTGCCGTGGTTCTGAGGGATCTGATAATGCCCTATCTGTTACGCCGTATGAAAATGGATGTAAATGCACATCTTACAAAGAAAACGGAGCATGTTCTTTTTTGTAGCTTGACTGAGGAGCAGCGGAAAGCATATCGTGCTTTTCTTGCAAGTTCTGATGTGGAGCAAATATTTGAAGGAAACAGAAATTCACTTTATGGAATAGATATATTGCGAAAAATATGCAATCATCCCGATTTGCTGGAAAGGGACCACAGCGCTACACATCCAGATTTTGGAAATCCAGAACGCAGTGGAAAACTGAAGGTGGTTTCTCAAGTCTTGAAGGTATGGAAGGATCAAGGTCATCGAGTTCTGATTTTTTCTCAGACACAGCAAATGCTGGATATCATTGAAAACTACCTAGTGTCTGAAGGCCTAACTTATAGGCGAATGGATGGGTTAACTCCTGTCAAACAACGTACAGACTTAATGGATGAATTCAACGAGTCTACACATGTTTTTGTCTTTATTTTAACTACGAAGGTTGGGGGTCTAGGAACAAACTTGATTGGGGCAGACAGGGTAATAATTTTCGATCCAGATTGGAATCCTTCGACTGATATGCAGGTATGATTCTGTAAATATTTTATGTATTTGTTACGGGGAAGATGGGGAAAATAGGCAACAAGAGGAGCCAAGGGTCCAAAATTGAAGTTCCAATCTTTTTCCTTAGTCCATTTCTATTCCTCTTTTCTAGGAAGAAATGCTAGTGGATAAGGTGGGTGGTTGCTAATATTGATTCTTAGCTTTATAGCTTCTTCTTTATTGTTGAACTGATCATATTTAATGTATATCTCAGGCAAGGGAGCGTGCTTGGCGTATAGGTCAGACCCGAGATGTGACTATTTACAGATTGATTACCCGTGGAACAATTGAGGAGAAAGTTTACCATAGACAGATATACAAGCATTTCCTGACCAACAAGATCCTCAAGAACCCTCGACAGCGGAGGTTCTTTAAATCAAGAGACATGCGGGATCTTTTCACTTTACAAGATGACCTGGGTCAGGATAAGACAGAGACATCTAGCATTTTCAGTGAATTGGCTGGAGAAATAAAGTTAGGTGATCAGAACGAACAACTCATACAATCAATGTCTTCTGTTGCTGTACAAAGTGAGAATACTTCAACTCGTGGCAAGCGTAATGGGGGCCGAGGCAAAAATATATCTAGAAGTAAAGGGAAAGAAAAGGTTGAGCCTAAAGAAGAGGCCTCAAATAAGGATGATTCTGATATGTTAAAAAACCTGTTGGCTAATGGAATTCATGTAAGTGGTTTTGATTGTTGGAGCACGAATGTTAATCTTGGAAAGTAGAAGATTTGCATTTTTTTATTGAAACCATGTTTAATGATATGGTGCAAGTTGTGCAATCTGTTTATAAATGCAAACTAGTAAAAGGGCTTTAAATTTTTAATGCCTGTTTATTACATTGTGCTATACTTTAGTGGACTTGAATGCTCTGCATGTTCTGCAGAATATGCTGTCTCTCTTTACCATTTTTGAACTTTCAGTTTACATGTTACAGAGTGCTATGGATCACGATGCTATTCTTGACATCAATGATGAAGAGAAGATGAAGCTCGATGATGAAGCTTCTCTAGTTGCACAAAGAGCAGCTGAAGCTTTAAGACAATCACGGATGCTCAGACGTCAAGATAGCATATCAATCCCGACATGGACAGGAAGGTCTGGTGCGGCTGGAGCTCCAGCAGATGTAAGGAGGAGATTTGGATCAAAAATAAATTCCCAAGTGGTTTCTGGTTTAAGTTCTACTGAAAGTTCCCGGATCAGTGGAGCAGGTACATCCCAGGGTTCTTCAACAGGCCTTGCTGGAGCCTCCTTGGGGAAGGCCTTGAGTTCTGGTGATCTTCTTGCACGGATACGGGGTAATCGAGAAAGTGCTATAGTTGCAGGGATAGAGTGCCAGAGAGTATCTGGAGCAGCCCCTAGCCTGGTGAATGGATCTGAAAGGACACCAGGAAGCAACAGGCCCACTACCAGTCGCATTCCTCCAGTATCTATTCAGCCTGAGATTCTAATTCGTCAGATGTGTACATTCATACAGCAGACTGGTGGAAGTGCACGGTCAGCAAATATTGTTGAGCATTTTAAAGACATAGTTCCATCAAAAGATATGGCTTTGTTCAAGAAACTTTTGAAAGAAATTGCTGTGTTGAGAAAAGAAGGTGGCGAAGGTGAGTGGGTATTAAAACCAGACTACCAGATCGACAAATTTGATGCTGGTTGATATTGTAATTTTTTCAGGAGTTCTTGCAGTTACAGCTTTTAGCGGTATGTCCTATTTTGTGACCTTTCAGTCTCATATATTAGTACTGCTGCCACATTGAGAGCTTTTGTTCTCCGACAAGGTCCTTTTCTGTTCTCATAACCTGTAAAATGTTGTGCAATAAGAACAAATTTGGAATCCATTCCACTTGACTTGTATAGGGGACAAGTTTGACATCCGGGTTTACGTCTCTAATTACCATCTGACATAGGTGAGCGGGTCTATTTTTGAATACTTCGACAACTCTTTTGATAAATCTGGTCTGGAAGTACTCTTTGTAATTGAATTTGTAATTAATTTTGAGAAATTATTACTGGAGGCCACAACTGCTGGTTGAATTTTTTAGATGTACATGAGCATTATTGACAACTAGTTTGTGGTTTGGTTGAATTTTTGAGATGTAGATGAGCATTATTGTCAACTAGTTTGTTGTTTTGTGTTTTCTTACTGTTTTCAATAAGGGCTTCTTTCTCTTTATTTATTATTGAGCTGTCACTTTCTACAACAGAAAGTGGGTGAGATGTGTCACTTCTGTAATGCGGACAGGGCAAAAAAATTAAAACCAAGACATATTGCTATAAAATTTTAGCTCCATGTACAATTTTACATATATAATGTCACTGTCTATATTAATATTCGATGCTATAAATGATTTTTTCTCTTTATCTTATCGCTGCCCCCGCACAGCCACATGCTCGGGATTAGGATGCAAACACTGTATTCAAAATGACGGGGTTTGTGATGCAGAGTCTGTATTGCGTGATATGTTGAAACGTAGAAACTTCGATTACTGTATACAAGTATTAAACTGCAGACACGATATAAACAGGATTTATAAATGCTTGCAATTATTACTATATTTCTTAAAATGTGGATAGGTAGAGCCGTTTTCAATTCCTTGTCGCATAGCCAACCCCCAAGGCCAATAATTTATTCTCTTGCCAAGAAAAGCCAGTCATTTGGAACCCGTTTGCACACACAAGCTGGATTGCTGCATTCCAAATAGAATGAATTCCTCTCCCTTTGGTCGAGGAAGCGATATACCTTGCCCTCTGCAATCAAATCATTTGCGAGTGCCGGGCCGGATGCCTTCGTTCCGATTACCACTCGGAGTGGAGAAATCAAGTAAGGCATGAGTTTACCTTGTTGAAACACGCGTTGAAAGACTATACACATTAATCGGGTCGCGATTGCCCTTTCCGAAAGCCCAGGCCAGGTGAGGTTACGAGTGCGTTGGGTGCTGCGCGTCGTCCGTTCTCTTTCTCGGGGTTTCTTAAATTCTCAAACTCTTAAAAATAAACTCTAATAATAGTAGACTCGACACAAAATCTCATGACTTTCAATCAATTTGCAAATTGTGGAGGATGAAGAAATGACCTGGTCGCTTGATTGTTGACGCAAATGAGAATGGTGTATTCGCAGTCCCGGACAATCACGAGAAGGAGCATCTGAAGGAAATTTTAACATAGTCAATTCTTGTCTGTATGACCTATTCCCAATCTATTGGTTGTATCAACTTCAACAATTCTGTGTCCCTCAACAAGCTGACCATCTTCTTTTGTTCATTAACAATGACACATTTATGATTAGGTGATTAGGTTGAGCATATTTATCATATTTTCCTGTTGGGATTTTCATTGTTATCTTCTTACAGTAATTCTCAAGGACCTCTTGGATATGAAGGGTTATTGTTTAATCATCTTTAAGTTCTGTTATATTGAATTCAATTGTTTTGATTATAAATAAACTAGCATAGTTCGATCTTAGCTTTAGCTCTATCAAGTGTTCAGAGGGATTGAGATCGAATCCCCCTAGTGTAAACCTTTTTTCAAGTTTGGGATTCTAAAAGGCTTTGAAGCTCAAGGGATTTGATCCTCCTCGACGCTTGATAGAGCCAGAGCTAAGATGGATCTATACTAGTTTTATCATAATTTCCATAAATGATTGGAATACCTATTTTATTTAGGCTCCCAACGAATATTGGATCTGGTGATGGAATGGGTGCTATGTTTTTTTTAAAGCATAATTTGATACATACTGTTGAACATATGTTTTAGTTTGTATGTAGCACTAGGCACTAAGGTTCACAAGATTCTGAAGCCACGACTCTTTACATTTATATTCACTATCATAGTCACCTGATAGATTACCTGTATGATTTGACCCATTCCATGTTCGGATGATACTGATTTGACCCATTCCATGTTCGGATGATACATACATATTTTTTTCCAGGTACCATATCTCAAGGGAAACCTCCTAAGCACTTCTTCACATATGAAGGATGGTACACAGGGTCAACCCTAATTCTTAGGGCACAAGGCCAGCTATCTCTTTTTTCACAATCAGATGTTTTCATGGTTCCCCTGATGATTGGTGGGGCGTCTTCTCGAAACGTTGGACATTTCTTAAACTGTTACACAGTTCACATCCAGAAACATATACACACACCATTATGACTAACTCTGGAAACCTACATTCTCATAACTTATGAATAAATCATATATGGCTCATCAACAGTAGGCTCACTAAGAGCAAACATGTCACAAAGTGGGATTTGAACTTGGATGGGGAGGGTAACAACTTTTTCTCACAACCACTTAAGCTACACCCGGTTGACCACTTAATGTTGATGTATTTGTAACTTCGGAATGTTGATGCAAATGAGAATGGTGTATTCGTAGTCCCGAACAATCACGAGAACGACAAGAAGTTGTTACCATGGGTTCTCCTAACTCTAAGATGCCTATAAAGGTGGTAGATGGAGCATCTGAAGGAAATTTTAACATAGTCAATTTCTTGTCTGTATGACCTATTCCCAATCTATTGGTTGTATCAACTTCAACAATTCTGTGTGCCTCAACAAGTTGACCATCTTCTTTTGTTCATTAACAATGACACATTTATGATTAGGTGATTAGGTTGCATATTTATCATATTTTCTTGTTGGGATTTTCATTTTTTTTTAAACCATGGGAACAACAACCTCTCAAGGGTATATCCAACAGCCCGCAAGCCAGATATACCAGAAACATGTGACTCAGCAGGGGCCGAGACGTCCTGAGACCCTTTATCCTAGGGGAGAGCCTCTATCCCAGGGGTCGCCTACCCTTCAAGTCTTGTCACAACGGGCCAATGAGCAACCCTACCCCCTCCTGATTTTGAACCTGTGACCTCCACGGAGATAACACATGTTCTTAACCATTAGGCCCACTCAGGTGCTCTCCTGTTGGGATTTTCATTTTTATCTTCTTACAATAATTCTCAAGGACCTCTTGGATATGAAGGGTTATTGTTTAATCATCTTTAAGTTCTGTTATATTGAATTCAATTGTTTTGATTATAAATAAACTAGCATAGTTCGATCTTAGCTTTAGCTCTATCAAGCATTCAGAGGGATCGAATCCCCTGAGGTGCAAACCTTTTTTCAAGTTTAGGATTCTAAAAGGCTTTGAAGTTCAAGGGATTTGATCCCTCTCGGCGCTTGATAGAGCCAGAGCTAAGATGGATCTATACTGGTTTTATCAAAAATTCCATAAATTATTGGAATACCTATTTTATTTAGGCTTTCAACAAATATTGGATCTGGTGATGGAATGGGTGCTATGTTTTCTTTAAAGCATAATTTGATACATACTGTTGAACATATGTTTTAGTTTGCATGTAGCACTAGGCACTAAGGTTCACAAGATTCTGAAGCCACGATTCTTTACATTTATATTCACTCTCATAGTCATCTGATAGATTACCTGTATGATTTGACCCATTCCATGTTCAGATAATACATACATATTTTTTTCCAGGTACCATATTTGAAGGGAAACCTCATAAGCACTTCTTCACATATGAAGGATGGTACATAGGGTCAACCCTAATTCTTCAGGGCACAAGGCTAGCTATCTCTTTTCTCACAATCAAATGTTTTCATGGTTCCCCTGATGATTGGTAGACAGAATAAGATAATTATCTTTAAGATCACAGAACGCTATGTTGGTCGGCTATATACACAAGGCATTCAACTTATGTCTTGAAACTTAATACTATTTTGAAAATATTCAAGTTGTATTTCTCAATGATTTAAATTAATTTAAATGTCTTAATCAATTCCAATTAGTATTGAAAAAGATGATAATTATGTTTATCACCAAATTGCCAACTTAATTTACTATGGAAATTTAGAGATTAGGTTATTTGTCAATCAAGCACATGACTATTCTATCCATTTTCTCTCATTATGAGCACTAGAGATCCAAATTGTTTTTTATTTATTAATAAGAACCAAGTTAAAAGTTATATGCATAAATTTATATTAAATGTATCTTTTTTCTTTAATGAAATATAATGATATAAAAAAATGTAATAATAAATATGAAATAATTGTTTTTTTATTTATTAATTAAAAACAAGTTTTCTATTGATATAAAGTTATACATCTCAAACAAAAGGTGTATTTTGCAATTTTTTTTAGATTATGTTATTTGTGAATCAAACACATGACTATTCTATCTGTTTTCTCTATTTATAAGGACTAGAGATCCAAATTGTTTTTTATTTATTAATAAGAACCAAGTTAAAAGTTATATGCATAAATTTATATTAAATGTATCTTTTTTCTTTAATGAAATATAATGATATAAAAGAAATGTAATAATAAATATGAAATAGTTAGTAACTAATGATTATATTATTTTTTAAAACTATTATATTATGGTGTTTTTATGAATTGTTGCTTTGGTGCAAGCCTTTAGATATTTTGTCAATATTTTATGGATTTGTTTGAGTTACAACCTTATTTACTAGAGTAACAATAAATCCAAAGTTTCCTAGAACCAACTTGATCCAAACTATCATTAACTTGTAATAACCACATTATTTTACATTAATAATGTAAAAATATTTTTTTTGTGTTATCTTCACATATTCAAAAAAATATTTATCATCCAAATCTCTATGCTCAGTGTTTAACACTGGAGCATAAGTGAGTTCCAAGAATTATTACGTGGAATGCTCCTTGTCATGAAAACTTAAGGCATGTAATTACATTGTTTCCCTTGTGCAGATTATAAGAACTTATCAACATAGAAAATCAATAATATTGCATGTAAAGAAACTTTTTGCTCTAAAGCTCCAATTTCACTTCCATTTGATGACATGCATATACACAAATCAATTTTAGGGGGAGGAAAAGTGATTTTGCAACGGTCCGATACAAATTGTATAACTCGACATCATTGAAATTAACTCCTTCAAATGAAGGAAATTATCTCACCCATTTAACATAATAATTCATTCTAGGTGAATGTTGTGTACATTATGCCCTTCTCACATTTTTATGTCACAACACAATCCCATTCTTTAACCAGTTTCATTTTTCATTTTCATAATTTAAATTCAACAAATGTAAATGTGAGTCCCTTCCATCCCAACATAGAAAATGATACATTTTACAACCTTAACAAAGAATGAAATTTCAACAAAATTTGTGACCAATCTTGAGATCTATGACTTATTTTGTGACCTTGATAACAATGGAATTTGCAACCACATCATTGATCTAGTCAATGATCAATTCTGATACCATAATTATGACAATCACCTAATTTTTTAGTTTCACTTCAACACATATTTAATAAATATAATTAAATAACACTAATTTTAAACATTTAATAACCACAAATATATATTTAAGTGTCATTATAATAAAAAAACATATACATTTTAGAAGTATTTCAGTCTAGAATTTAATATCAAATGGAACATTTTTTTTGTCAAAGTTAGAAAACAAAATTTACTTATATATATATTTTTTATATTTCATCTATAGATTCTATAGAGATGGCAATATTTTATGTTATTTTTTTGTTAAGTAATGATTCACTTAAAATTGAAAATGAAAAAGGAAACTAAATAACATGGTGAATAATATGTTAAAAAGATTGATCATGACATAACACTATGTAGATATTTATTATTAATGTAAATCTCAATGTCCAAGATATTATATATATATATATATATATATATATATATAAACAACATGTTATGTTACAAATTTCAAAAAGATGCTCAAACCTTCCAACTTCATCATTAAACCTATAATTTGGATATTTCTAATATTAATTAATAGTAATCTTATATTTATATTAACTATTAATTTTTATGAATTGTCCATAAAGAATATTGAATGGCAAAACATAAGTTAAAAACTTGGGCTAGCTACATGAACCCATGCTCAGTGAGGGCTTCCTTCATTTCTTCATCATCCTTCTCCTATTGTCCAAGCTTTGGCTGACTCGCTTCTTCCTCTTCCGTCACCCTAGGTACTTGCTAGAACATGGCATCTTCCCTGAGATTTTCCATGTCCGAGCCTACAAAAAATGAGGGCATGTCCACCATGGATTGCAAACTATGAGCAAAACCCAATATCATATTATAATGCATGTTGAGGTCTGTAGCCAATTTCTCCAATTTTTTGTTGTTGGCCCCCATTTTTCTTTCAATGTTTGTATTCCTTGCTAATTGAGCTTCAATATGTTCACCCATGCTTTCATTCAAGTGTAAAATTGTTACCTAGAGGGTATCTAATTGCTTACTTAGAGGCCTGATAACCTTTCGTTGGTCCTCACATTCATAGATCACACATTTACCTATATGTGTATGTTCATCCATGATGATGAGAGGCCACATAGCGGTATTGGAAAATATGCCCAACCTAGGTCACCACTTTGTGTTAGCCTCTGTTCTTCCACCCAGTAATAGCCTGCGTCAAACTCAAATTCATCAAACTAGTCTATAGAGAGAGATTCAATTAGTTACATAATATCCTCAAAACTTACAATGTTGCAATCATTTGCATATCCCTAATGTTGACGGGACCAACTTGTTAAGCAATGCAATAAACAATTAGACTAGATTCCTTCCCAATTGGTGATTGAAACCACCAACTTGGTGAAATGAATTATCCCACTTGTGTTGCTTAACTCCATCATATCATCCTTAATGCTCCACCCGTGTTGGTGGTGGAGCATATGTGCGAAGAGTAAGGGAGGAGAAAGGGACTTAATGCCCTCCATGATCCTCTCCACAAGACACTTGTCTCATGAATAATTATACATGCTATGCCTAATGTCGTTGTTCATGGGATTAAATTAGTGACAAGGTTACCCCCATTTTTAATCAAATTCCCTTGCTTAATTTAACTACCATGTTTGCCATTGAATCCACTTGAGAGTTTCAAGCTCATAGTATGTGATGGAATGCAATGAATTCAAAGTGTAGAACAAGACCTTTTGTTATGTCTATGGATCTAGCCATAGAAGAAAAGCCCAAACATGCTTTTCTCATTTTTCCTATGAAATTTGTCGAATCTTGGAAAACCAACACACTTCATACTTTCATATCTTGCAATATAAGTATGTCTTGGTATAAAGCAAGAAGTTTTGCTTGGTTATTTGCTGTCTCCTAGTCCCCATGCGTAGGTTATTTATTTATTTCCATTGGGGTTATATATAACCCTCCTCTGCACCTGCTATCCCTCTCAATGTCTAAGATATTACAAATCTAACTCATCAACAATATGTCAAGTGAACATTTTTTTCAAGAATATCTTAAAACTAATCAGTAATATCTAATGTGACATCCTTCATTTTAAATAGATACATCTTTAGTTTAAGGAGCTCGACTTTCTCCTTGGACATCATTATGCACTTCCATTGGATCTCCCAAAGGAAAATTTTGGGTCCATTTTTTATAGGGATTTGTAGTGATTTAGTTTAGCCTATGGTTTGTTTTCATATGAGATGTCAGTCTCATATTTTTACTGTATGAACTTATTATTGTTATTATAGATTTTGCTTTACCTAACATTTAAGGTTCCTATTCTCATGGAGTGGATGGGATTGTATCCTATTCTCATTAAGATTTGGGATCTTATTCTACTTCTTAGTTATATTATTAGATTTAGTTGCTAGTTTCTAGCATTGGTGAGTTATTCTCTCCATGCTTGTTGAGTTGGTTTTCTCCATGTAAAGCTATATAATCCCATGATTGCTTAATAAAATGTAGCCAAAGATTTGTTTTTTCACACCAAAGGTGTAAAACTCTGCTCATGAGTGGTTTCAATCCATATCATTGGTATCAGATCACTTCCAATCCTCCTTTGGGTTTGGGTTAGGGTATTAGCTCTTTGTCTTTCTTTTGGGATTTGATTTTAGGGTTTTTACTATTACATTAGGTTTCTTCAATGGTTTGGCAGTAAATGAAGCCATATAGGTACAGATCACTTGGCTCAATTGATGGCAAGCTTCACTTGGCTTTAGTGGTTTGGCATTAAACGGAACCCTTCTCCCGTAAGGTGTACACAGTTCTTGTCTCCACGTTCCATAACTTGGTAAACTAATCTACATTGCCGGTTATTAAACGTGTAGAATCTCTATCTCTGTGCCAACGTGGATATAGTTCGACCTTTCATTTATGCACGACTAGAGGGTTTTCATTCAATAATATGCAATGTTCTATGCCATAAGCTCGATTATCTGTGATCGCAGTCTTTGAATTATTCTGAGCTCAGAGTTGACGTCAGAAATAATTTAGGGAGATGTTTCTGGAACATCAGGCTTGCCATACCAATACAATCTGATATACCTGAAAGGTTTCTTACACTGGAATATGTGGAGGCTGCTCTGTTGATAGCTTGTGGACTTTGGATCAACTCTTCCTTATTAGCATTCGACGTTCATTCAACTCAAATAGAAGGTTCTCATTGTGTGCCTCCTCTAGTGGGTTTCCTCTTTTTATCAATACACAAACCTGGTGGCAGACATTGTTTAAGTTTTTCAGCCTTCTCAAAATCAAAACTGCACATCGTGCATGGCTGTGGATAACGATGCTCTTCCACCTTTTCTTACCCTTTTGAAACCAATAGTTTATATTCTTGGGGAGCCACATTGATATTGGACTGTGTTCATGCTTGACTATTGTGTTGTTTTTCCTTGCTTTTTTTTTCAAGAAGTTGATGGAAAGCTTCATCGATGTTTGAAGATTGTTCTGGTCATATTTTCAAATAAATCAAATCTGTAAATATTGTATTAGTGTCCTTATTTTGTCTTGGCTTCAACAAAAAGCACATGAGCCATGGTAATGTCAACGATTGCCAAAAGGATGGTAGAACTCGCCAATATCACTACTTCGTTAGTTGAGAAGGTTAATAATATCTTCGAGAACAAGTCATCTTCTTGGTGTGTGAAATGTGAAGTGTCCATCTATGATAGGTCACACAATCATGAAGTGATTGATGGTTGGATTTTGGACATGGACACTTGGTGTTACACCCAAAATCTATTCATCATGAGATTAAGTGTATACATCCCTGAAGATACTTGGACTAAGTAATCATCCTAGGAGGATTTGGACCCAATTGTGCTAAGTTTTGAAGGGTCGTCGCAGGCTGCACATTAGCAACATGCGACATCGCACCTTGCTCCATTAAAAGGTGCGACGAAGTCAGTTAGATGGCAAAAATAGCTTCTTCGAGGTCCATCTCGAAGCTTGTTGACTTGGGACTCTATCCTTGACCTCTTGGAAGAGTTGGCATTCGGTTCCTAAACCTTTGGGGAGATCCCTTAAGCCTCTCCTACCATCTCTCAATCTATCCTATCCATACCCTATCCACTTAGTCCTATATAAATGAAGCTCGCTCCCATCCCAAAGGCAGGAAGGCTATGGTATCTACATGCTGGTGAAATCACTCTTAGAACATCTCCACTCACCCATTGGATGAACTCATACTTACTTGGAAGGATATGGAAATTGACTTTGTCGGAGAAGGGCTACAGCGTTAAGCCTTAGTTGTGGTTCTATATCTCTATTATGGACTCCTCTATTTGCAGTAATACAAATGCTTTCCACCAATATTGTTCGTGTGTGCAATGATATTGAGTAGTTTACTTGCTTAATTGTTTACTTAGATCTCTTATTGTATAGATGTCTTTTATTGGTTTCTCTTGTTTCTTGTCTTGACAGGTCTTGCAGCTTGGATCTGACGACAGTGGGACGTAGAGCAGCATTCAGGAGAAATGATTGCGAAGTGAAAGGTAAGACATCTAGTACTCGATCCTTAAATAGATCTAGAAAATGCATTAGTAGTCTGTTCTATTTGTTCGAGACTCACTTTGAGCTAGGGAGATCCGGTTCACGTCCGCTTGAGTGGATTGTTCGATAACACTTGGTTCGAGTACAATTTGATCCCTGACGACGACAAGGTTCCATTCACTAAATTAAAGCTTACTGGTCTTGCCAAGATGCTAGTTGCTGAACATGCCGCAAATCAAAACTACATTATAACTTGGACTAGGCTTGTGGAAGCTCTTACTCTTGCGTATTACCCTTCCAATTGTAAATAGGACATGCAAGTCGAGTGGATTTGTTTGTGTCAAGGGTTCAATATGTCAGTACAAGAATACATCCATCAATTCAATAGGTTGTAGATTCTTTTCAGCATCACTGATTCAACCGACAAACTTGTCTTCGTGTTAAAAAGTGGCCTCCTAGAATATCTATATCGAGACCTGAAGTACATGGATATCTCCACCATTGATGCCACATACAATCAAGCACATTTGGCCAAAGAAAAGATGCTGGATAAGTGCAGAATTTAACAATGCTCATCCTCATTTAGTGTTTAAATTAGATCAACACCCTCAAAGCTTAAATCTCTTGCTGAAACATGATTACTCTGTTGAACTTTGGTTTTCATTGATGTCAAAGAGGACTTAGTATCCATGTGCGAGTTTGAAGAAATACATAAAAGCAACTTTGAAGAAGTATATGGAATCCAGTTTCAAGAAGTACATAATAGCTTGCTTGAAGTACATAAAATTATGTGCGCAAGACCCATCTAGGTGTGGTACTTTAACGGGTTATGTCAAAGAAGTGGTTGGACGAGTCTTGGAAGTGCACAAGAGTCTCGAAGGCAAGAAGTGGTTGGACATGCATGCAAGTCTCAGACATGCGCAAGACCCACCAAGTGGAAGATGTATGCAAGTCTTGGAAGTGCGCAAGACCCACCAAGCGATGGTACTTCAAGGGAACAAGACCCCACAAGTAGTGGTTCCCAAGTGCGCAAGCCTCACTATGCTAAGGACCACGTGTGCGTAAGACCCACAAGGCATGATACCTTAGTTGCGTAGATCAAGACAAGTGGTAGATGCGTAAATAAGGTTGACCGTGAAGAAAGGAAGAAGGGATGCTACAACTAACTTGTGGACACATGGTCTACACAAGCCAAGTATAAATAAGAATCCAAGTTGGAGAGTGAAAGCAAGCTTGAAGATGAATGAGTGGTAGTATTTTGATTTGGAAAGCTTCCAATTGTTGGGGTATCAATGGCTCGTTGATCCAGAAACACAACAGATGATGCACATAATGATACAATTTATCTGAGACAGATGCTCAAGAACATAACAACATTACAACAGATGATGTGCAGGATGATGTGTTTTATTTGAAATAGATGCGCAAGAACATAAGAGCAGCACAACAAATGATGTGCAGGATGATGTGGTTTATCTGATACAGATGCGCAAGAACAGAACTGCAGAATAATGGAGGATGTGCAGTATCCGTTGATTATGCAGATGCGCAGAACCATCACAATATGCTGAACAATGCACAGATTGTGGAAGTATATGAAGTATGAGAATCAGGTTGCAGTACTATTGCAACATGAAGTGTGTGATGAAATAATGATAAAGCACATAAGTTGCGAAGCACAATGTATATAGCAAGTGCGCTCAAGAAACATATTGTAGTAAATATGAAGAGTGCACATATCAATAGAAAGCAAGAAGAATCTTCTACAGTCATATCAGGGTGGCAGGACGAGGCAAGGAGCATGGAGTCGGTGCTTCCTCCAGGTTGTAGCCTGTAAATCCAGGGGGTCAGTGCCTCCTTCCAGTTGATGCTAGTAAATAAGAGAGTTGGTGCTTCCTTCAGGTTATAGCCTATAAATCAGGGGGTTGGATCCTCCTTCCAATCGGTGCTGGAGAATCTTGGAATTTGGTGCTTCCCAAGAATGTAATCTTTATAATATAAGAAAACATTATGTGGTTTTCTCCCATTTGGGTTTCCACGTCAAATCTTTGTGTTCTGTATTTTATGCATGTGTTGATGAATGACAATGTTTATGGTGAATGCATGATATAAATACAGTTTGAATTTGGTAAAAGTGAAAATTGTTCATAACTGCACATAATATTGATTCACCCCCCTCTCAATATTAATAAGATTTCCAACAATTGACTATCAGATCGGGTGTCTTTAGTAATAGTTTAACAACTGGAAGATAGATCCTTGCGCAAATATAGATATGCAGGAAAAAATATTCATAAGTAACGAAGAATACCTAAAGAACGTGGACTCAGAAGATGAAGGAATGGCTGAAGTAGATTTTAAAGGACAACTGATCAGTACCTTGGAAGAATAGAAGAAATCAAGAAAGAAGAACAAATATCTACATGAACTACTATTCAAATTAGAGGTGGATACAACAAGGTAGTTGAAACAGAGAGATGCAAAATGTGAGAAGCTAGAGGCTGAGGTCACTTCTCTAAAAGGAGAATTACAAAAGGTCAACATCCAGTTGGATTTTGGACAAAAATTCAGAATCAACACTAAAAATCTATCAGAACTAGATCATGAAGGTTCGAACTCAATCTGTGAAACAAAAGCAAGAAGTTTTGTTGATGTACTCAAGAGTTCTATTCCAAGGAAGAATTATAAGTTTGAAGAAAAGGACAAGGAGTCACTCCACAAGGAAACTGGAATTGCGCAATTTAGAAGAATTCCTCCAGCCAGGTATCAAATTTTATTTTTAGGAAACTGCTACTTTTGTAATAATTTTAGTCATAAGGCAATAAACTGTAAAGCACGTGCGAATGCAAATACTAGAAGAGATAACAATTGTGATTAGGCTAGTCCTAGACAAAACAACATCAGAAGAATAGTTGAAACCCCGAAAGAAAATTTCAATTCATTTATCCCCTTGAAATTAGATGGTGAATGTTATAAATGGCATAATCATGTTCACAATAGCTAGGACTGCAAAGACCAGTTGTCATCTGTGCAATTGGCCGAAACCAAGAACATTCCCACTAAAACAGATTCTGTAGAACTCCAGAACGACCAATTCCATCAAGAAGGATGCAACTTGGATCTACATGCACAAAAGAAAAACAGGAAATGGTACATTGATAGTGGTTGTTCTAAACACATGACAAGGGACAAAGACAGTTTCCTAAAATATAGGGAAGAAAAAGGAGGCAGTGCCTACTTTGGAGATAATGGCTCTTCCAAAATTCTAGGAGAATGATTAGTAAGCTCGAGAAATAGGAGAACCAAAGCAGAGAATGTCTTAATGGTTGAGATCATGAGGCACAATCTTCTCAGCGTAAGCCAAATGTGTGATCAAGGACATACTCTTACTTTTGATTCAGAAAAATGCAAAATAAGAAATAAGGATACATGAAGACTAGTTGCAATGACATCTAGAACTCTTGATAATGTATACATTTTGGATGAAGGAAAGGAAGAAAAGTGCTGCATGGGACAAATAGATGAAAGTTGGATCTGGAACAGAATATTGGGGCATATCAATTTCGATAATTTGGTTGGAATCAATAAGAAATAGGTTGTAAGAGATATTCCAAAAATCACGAAACCCTTGAATTATGTTTGCAAGCACTGCCTGCATGGAAAGAAAACAAGAGTAAACTTTAAGACAAAAGAATAATTTACAACAAAACCGTTGGAGCTAGTACACACTGATCTCTGTGGCCCAATGAGAACCAAAAGGTTGAATGGTGAGTCCCATTTTCTGCTCTTAATTGATGATTATACTAGAATGACATGGGTTTTCTTCCTTAAAGAGAAGTTAGAGACATTTGAATGCTTCAAGGTTTTTAAAGAAGTGGTTGAGAATGAAACTAAACTAAGGATTACGTGTTTGAGATCGGACAATGGAGGTGAATACACTTCAAATAAATTTGAATATTTCTGTAAAAAACATGGATTCAGAAGACACTTTTCAGCTGCCAGAATTCCGCAGCAAAATGAAGTAGCAGAAAGGAAGAACAAAATTGTGCAAGAAATGGCCAAAACAATGTTGAATGATTCAAAATTATCAGCTTTTTTTGGACTCATGTTATTCATACAACTATACACATTCTCAACATATGTCAGATACGAACAAATAGTAATATGACTCCTTATGAACTCTAGTAAGGTAGGCCAGCCACTGTCAAGCATTTTAGGGTGTTTGGAAGCAAGTGTTATATCAAAAGAAATGATGAAAATTTGGGAAAATTTTACTCTAGACCCGATGAAGGAATCTTTCTTAGATATGCCACCATAAGCAAAGCATATAAGTGCTACAATTTACGACTTAGGAAGATGGTGGAAAGTCCAAATTTAAAAGTAAATGAAGTGTTCACGCACAAAAGAATAGGGTATGATGATGATCAACCAGTATTTGAACAATTATCTAAGGACCTACCAGAAAATGAAGAAACGAGAGAATCACAGTACGTGATATATCAAGGTGAATCAAATGAAGGGAGATCGGATACAAAGGGCCCTTCCAGATATGTTCAAAAGAATCATTCTGAAGACTTGATTATCAAAGATAAGAATGCTGGTGTAGGAATCAGAAGGAGGTATTTAAAAAATATGACTGAAGAGGTTCATTTTTTCCTTGTTGTCCGAAATAGAACTAGATAGTTTTGAGGAACCTAGAACTGGTGAGCAATGGGTAAAATCTATGGAAGAAGAATTAAACTAGATTGGAAAGAACCAGACCTGGGAACTTGTGCCAAGACCCAAGAATAAAAAAGTTATTGGCACTAAATGGGTGTTCAGGAATAAACTTAATGAAGAAGCACAAGTAGTTAGAAATAAGGCAAGGTTGGTATGCAAGGGATATGCACAGATTGAAGGAATAGATTTTGAATAAACCTTCACCCATGTAGCCCGAATGGAAGCAATTAGGTTTCTCTTGGCCTATACTTGTTATGAAAACATCACAGTATATCAAATGGATGTAAAGTTGGCATTTTTAAATGGAGATCTAGAAGAAGAAGTGCACACAGAATATCCAGAAGGATTCTCTCTTTCAAATAATAGAGACTATGTTTTCAAATTGAAGAAAGCTCTATAAAGACTCAAACAAGCACCCAAAGCTTAGTATTCAATATTAGACAAATATATACAACAACATGGCTTCAAAATGGGTAGTGTAGACAATGACCTTTACATAAAAATTGAGCATGAAAATATGATTGTTGTTGAAGTATATGTAGATGATATCATTTTTGGAAGCAATGATGACATTTTGAGTCAACAATTTGCTAAGGATATGAAAAGGAGTTCGAAATGTATATGCTCGGAGAAATTTCTTTCTTTCTCAGACTTCAAATATCTCAAC
Organism: Larix kaempferi; assembly: GCA_027924585.1. Taxonomy (NCBI): domain Eukaryota; kingdom Viridiplantae; phylum Streptophyta; class Pinopsida; order Pinales; family Pinaceae; genus Larix; species Larix kaempferi. Next base: position 18,922,280 of record BSBM01001646.1, read on the forward strand.
TTGATAATAGTATCTTCATTTCTCAAACCAAATATGTGAAAGAAATGTTAAAAAAATCAATTTGGAGGATTGCAAACCGGTATGTACACCCATGGTCACTATTTGCAAATTAAGTAAAGAGAATGAAGCAAAGGAAGTAGATAAAAAAACTCTACAGATCAATGATTTGCAGCTTATTATATGTAACATCCTCAAGACTAGACATAATCCAAGTTGTAGGACCGGTTACAAGATTTCAAGCAACACCTAAGGAAACACATGTCCAAGCAGTAAAAAGGATCTTCATATATTTGAAAGTGACCTTAAACTTTGGCTTGTGGCATCCACGAAGTAATGATCTGAACTTAGTAGCATATAGTGACCCAGACTGAGAAGGTAGTGTTGATGACAGAAAAAGCACAAGCGGAGCTGCATTCTTCCTAGGGAATTGCCTGGTATCTTGGATTAGCAAAAAACAACCATCACTAGCATTGTTTATAGCAGAAGTTGAGTGTATCGCAGTAGCATCCTATTGTGCGCAAGTAACGTGGATGAAACTAACTCAAAAGGATGTCCAAGTGAAACTTGATTAGCCCATACCAATTTTATGTGACAACACAAGCGCAATTAACATTCCAAAAAATCCTATCATGCACTCCAAAACTAAATATATTCCTATAAAATATCATTTCGTGAGAGAACAGATCACTAAAAATATTGTTGGACTGGAATATGACAACACCAAAGAATAGATTGTAGATATATTTACAAAACCGCTCCCAAGAAACACGTTCGAGTATCTCAGACAGAAACTAGGTGTTGTTCCCAGTCCACAACATGATGAGAACCTTGAAAATAGGGCATAAAGGCAGAAGGAACAATGTATTGTGCACTGTAGAGGTGACAGTAAGATGAATAGAAGCACGAAGACAAAATATTAAATATGATAGGAACATAAGATCAAGTTAAAAATTGGAAACCATGTAGGGGGAACATATATTTAACTAAGACAAATACATAGACAGTGACAAATGTAAAGGTTGCAAGGTGACTGAGCTCTACGCACCAGAAACAACAAAAGGAAAGAGAATAAAGCACAAAGACAGGGGGAGTAATCGAAGCAAGCAACTCCATGAAGGCCAACACAAAACCAAAGTATAAGTGCAAAATATAATCTAAAATTGTGCATGCAAAGCACCTCTTTGCCATTGATGTCAAAGGGGGGGAAATACCATGAATCATGCATCAGTGACAATGAACAAATATCATGAAGCATGTATCAATGATAGAGAACTACACAGAAATGAAAAACAACAGAGAAGTACTGATCGAAGGTCGCGCAGAAGAACAAAGGGTAAAGGTTGGCAAGAACACATGGGGAGTACTGTGCTATAGAACAGATGTATTCAATATTAGGAGGAGCACAACTTCATAAAGTGTTGGCATCAATTCCAAAGGCGAAGATTGTTGAAATTTGGTTATCATTGATGTCAAAGAGGACTTAGTATCCATGTGCTAGTTTGAAGAAATACATAAAATCAAGTTTGAAGAAGTATACAGAATCCAATTTGAAGAAGTACGTAATATCTTGCTTGAAGTACATAAAATTATGTGTGCAAGACCCATCTAGTTGTGGTACTTCAAAGGTATTGCGAAAGAAGTGGTTGGACGAGTCTTGGAAGTGTGAAAGAGTCTCGAAGGAAAGAAGTGGTTGGACATGCATGCAAGTCTCGGACGTGTGCAAGACCCACCAAGAGGAATATGTATGCAAGTATCGGAAGTGCGCAAGACCCACCAAACAATGGTACTTCAAGGGCGCAAGGCCCCACAATTAGTAGTTCCCAAGTGCGCAATTCCGACTATGCTAAGGACCATGTGTGCGCACACAAGGCATGATTCCTTAGTTGCGCAGATCAAGACAAGTGGTAGATGCGTAAATAAGCTTGACCGTGAAGAAAGGAAGAAGGAATGCTATGACCAACTTGTGGAGACATGGTCTGCACAATCCGAGTATAAATAAGAAGCCAAGTTGGAGAGTGAAAGCAAGCTTGAAGATGAACTAGTGGTAGTATTTTAATTTGGAAAGCTTCGAATTCTTGGGGTATCAATGGCTCATTGATATAGAACATCATGATCTAGCAAGAGAGTCAAGTGCGCAAGAACCAAAGAGAAGCACAACAGATGATGTGCATAATGATACAATTTATCTGAGACAAATGCGCAAGAAAATAATAGTAGCACAACAAATGATGTGGTTTATCTGAAACAAATGCACAAGAACAAAAGAGTAGCACAGTAGATGATGCAAATGATGATGTGGTTTATCTGATATATATGCGCAAGAATAGAACTGCAGAACAATGGAGGATGCACAATATTAGTTGATTATGCATATGCGCGGAACCAAAACAATATGATGAACATCGCGCAGATTGTGGAAGTATATAAAGTATGAGAATCATGTTGTAGTACTGTTGTAGTGACGTGAAGTGTGTGATGAACTAATGATAAATCACAAAAGTTGTGAAGGAAAATGTATATAGCAGGTGCACTCAAGAAATGTATTGCAGTAAATTTGAAGAGTGCGCAGATCAGTAGAAAGCAAGAAGAATCTTCTACAGTCATATCAGGGTGGTGGGGCGAGGCAGGGAATAGGGAGTCAGTGCTTCCTTTAGGTTGTATCCTGTAAATATAGGGTGTCGGTGCCTCCTTCCAGTTGGTGCTGGTAAATCAGGGAGTTGGTGCTTCCTTCAGGTTGTAGCCTGTAAATCAGGGGGTTGGAGCATCCTTCCAGTCGGTGCTGGAGAATATTGGAAGTTGGTGCTTCCCATGAATGTAATATTTATTATATAAGAAAGCATTCCATGGTTTTCTCCCATTTGGGTTTCCACGTCAAATCTTTGTGTTCTGTGTTTTATGCATGTGTCAATGAATGACATTGTTTACGGTGAATGCATAATATAAATACAATTTGAATTTGGAAAAAGTGAAAATAGTTCATAACTGCGCATAACATTGATTCACCCCCCTCTCAGTATTAATAATATTTCCAACACACTCATCTTTCTCTCAATATTATTCTTTTGATGCTTTTACTAAGTTTTGTTAGTATTGTAAGAAACAATGACACGATAAGTCCATTTGTTTCCAATTAAAGAAGAAAGCTCTGATTGTACAATCTCCTGATCGAGAAGATGATGATGATTCCATTGAAGTCTTTGGTGAATACATGATCTATGAAGATTTAAAGGGACTAAATAAAGTCAACTTGATGCAGCACTCTACCCCCCCATTATCCCAAGATAGTCTATTTATCATGACGTATATTTGTCCTATGATTTATTCACTACTTGTATCTTTGACAATGGATCCCAAGAGAACTTGATAGCCAATGCTATTGTCAATAAGTTTTTCTAGTGGATATTCATCCTCATTGTTATGCACTTGGATGGAAGGATAACAGTCCATTTTATTGTATCATGCACACGTGCACTATCTAATTTGCATTTGCTCCTAAATTTATAGATTAAGTCACTTGTGATGTGATTATATGTATTTTTGTGGTCTATTGCTTAGTTGACCTTATCAATGTAATTGTAAGGCCCAATATGATGCATTCAAAAACACTTGTTGCATAAATACAATTCTCAATATCTTATACATATTACACTTGAACTACAACCTCAAGTTGATCCTACAATTAAGAAGCATTCTTTGAATGTTCTCAGACAACCTTATCCACAAAATCATTATGTTCCAGATGTATAGCCTCGGGTTCATTTAGCAGTTTCAGAGGACTTTTGTATACCTCCTCCTTCAACATTTTCTTTGTTCTCTCATCGACCTCAGTTTCCCCGAGACACACATCAAGACCACCTTCTACAAACTTCAAAATTTCTCACATGTGACAAATTTATCTATTTCCTTGGAAGTTAAAAATTGGTAGACTCTTTGGATCGGGTCACCAACTAGTTTGACGATGTTTATCACCTGGAGCTTTCCTTCAAAATGCTTTCAATCAATATCATATGAAGCGGTTGAGCATCCATGATTTCATCAACACGTATCATGATGTAGCTATTGTTCTAAAGTATCAATTTCCACTCATTGTAGATCAAGTTCCTTGGATTTCTCAACATAAGATGCATCAACATTTTTCTTCTCTCCTAAAAGCATTGGAGGCCAATGCTTCTATTGTTGAGATGAATGATAGAGATTAGTAGTGATTTATTTTAGCCTATGGTTTGTTTTCATTTGAGATATTAGTCTTATATTTTTACTTATGGTGACCATATTATTGCTATTATAGCTTTTGTTTTACATATCCTTTTAGGTTCCTATTCTCATGGAGAGTTGGGATTTTATCCCTATTTCTTAGTTCTATAATTAGATTTAGTTGCTAGTTTCTATGATCTAGTGAGTTATTCTCTTGATGTTTGTTGAGTTGGTTTTCTCCATGTAAGGCTATATAATCCCATGTTTGCTTAATAAAATGTAGCCAGAGATTTTATTTTTCACATCCTCAGTGTAGAATTCTACTCATAAGTAGTTTCAATCCATATCAGTTTTGATATTTTCCGACCAATGGTTTTTCAGCTCGTTGTAAACTAATTTTGGTTAAGGAATTAGGGTTGTAATCTAATTCGGGTTAATGGATTAGGGTTTTGGATACTATGATATTGTATTGTAAACAAAAAAGAAAATACAATGAGATAGAGAGTGGAGAAACTCTTAGGTAGGGTGATTTTCTTAGTTTTGGGTTTCTAGGGTAAATCTTTTTGTATTATGTGTGTGAGCCATTGGTATTTCTTGTGTTTTAGATTTTGTTTGATATTGATTTTTTTACACAAGTTTATCGAACTCTTCAAGTAGAGCACAAAATGATGATGATGTTGACATTTGGTGCAGCGATGTTGTTAACTCTATTCAAAAGAAGAAAAAATGGGAAACATAAAAGAAGAATGCAATATGATGTCTTCATTCTTAATAATCATAAACATATTGTTGATTTAGATGAAACTACTTTAAATCATAAAAAGATGAGATCTAATGTTGTTGATTTTGATGAAGAAACCATATTAGTTAGCTTTGAATATAATAGTAAAAATTCTAGAGATGGTAGGGAAATTATAATACTAAGTGATCTTGATGTTGTTATTAAAATAGTATAAAATGTCATTCAAAATTGGTTGTGGAGGAACAAATTGTATAACAATGGTTATACATTTCAATTAAATGTGAAGTAAATTTACAAACCCACAAAAGGCCACACAAAATTTAAAATTAGAACACACCACTTCCATATTCACAACTTGAAAACATTCAGTGAGGTACAATTCATATGAACATGTAGTTGATAGCTAGTTCTTGTTGATCCAAAGGACATTCCTAGTATTGATGCATTTGATCACTCACAATGTTTTGGGTATTGTTATCATGCGATTGGATAAAATCATTTTGCAAAGGCTCAGATAATCAATGCAAGAGTATACTAATAACCCTCTTTGAAGCAATCAAATGTGTCATTTATGTTGGTTTAATAGAAACATAATCAAAGTTATTAATGTAAGATCATGCCATATAGAGTGAATATAGGATATCCATGACAATCATTTAGAGATTAAGGTTTATCTATTATTAATTTAGGAATTGTAACATCCCTATTCACTAATAGATGTTATTAATTGATTTAATATAATAATTATTGTCATAATCATAACTCTATTTTGTTCATTCAACATATACAATTTCATCCTTGTCACCTTTTGAACTCTCTAAATCTTTGTTTCTAACACTTTGAACTATTTCAAGGGCCGCTGCAACTAAAGCTATAGTCAACCTCCATTACCCTTAATTGAGGATGAATTTGCACCTTTGTAAGAAAACTTTCCTAATCTCTTCCTTCTCTCATAGGAGTTTTTCCACCATTGCTATCCTATGTAGGCCGACTTATGTTTTCATGAGCTTTGTTTTTGGCCTATTACATCCACAACTAGTACAGTGATGATTCACTGTTGTGTGTTATTAATTGATTTAATCTAATTTATTAATGTTCTAAGCATAACACTATTTTGTCCATTCAACATATACAATTTTTTTGTAAAATAGTTTTTCAGTTCACTATAAAATTTCTTTATTTTCCTAGTATTACTCTCACACCATATCTTAATACCAAATACATTTGATATAATTTTTTTTATACAAAAAATGGTTATTTTATATTTATAAAAAAAAGGTATGGGTCGAACCAAATGACTTGAAGGTAGAAACTAGTTCTGTCATGATGAGCCCTGTAGTAGATATAGTTCTGAAATGTATATAAAGAAGAGTCTAAAATTTGAGACTAGCATGTTGAAATGTTCACTAATGATTTTCTTGCGAGGAGAAATGGGGAGAAAAAGCTTCCCCAATTTCCCCCTCGTCGGACTTCTTACTAGCTCCGTGGGACTCCAACACTGCCATCTGATTCTCAATGTCAAAAGTAACACTCTGATCATGGTATCTCGATTGTTGATTCCCTCCATCCAACGAGCATGGAGCGAAGTCAACCTTTGACTTCGCTCCATGCTCGTTGGATGGAGTGAATCAACAATCGAGATAAGCTCAGGCCTTTTCCAATTTCCCATATCATTATTTCCTCTAGCAATTGGAATATTTGGATTCTCATGAGGAACCACATTCCTTTTCTCACTTTTCTCTCTGCTTCCATGAAGATCTACCATGATATAATAATTGAAGCCAATAACAGTCAAAAGCTTCAGTCTAATTATTCCCCAATGCCCTTTAACCTTGTATATTGGGATAGTTCTGGTGTTACTCAAGTTCTCAAGGCTCATCTTGACCCTAACAATGTGTAAGTATTTAATAACAAGCGTCAATCTGTTCCAGGTGTGATGGTCATCGTGACTATGTAAATCCTTCCAAATTCAACAACTGACCTGATAAAAAGTCCAGGAGTTACCTAGAGGTAAGATAACATCAATGTATTCTAACAGATGCAACCAAAGATAAAATATAAAAACCAAAATCCTCCAACAAAGCACAATCTGATCTTCACTACTCCACCTGTGAATGAAGACAAGCATACTTTCGGGCTGTCAACCTATAACACTTATCCAATTTTCATGATACAACAATGACAAAAGTATATCAAACAAATACCAACAAGGGTTGATAATGTCACATTCACCACAATTCCTTTATCTAAGACTGAAATTGTTACTCACATAGAGGTTGAAATTATGTCTTTGCAAATCATTCCATAAGCAACAATTGCATCCTAAAGAATATAAAGCTTCTGAGATAATTTCTTCTAAAAAGTGCACCAAGAGAGAAGAGCTACCCCAAAAAAAATCTAATTGAGCTTCACAACACCATTGAATGAAAATAAGAATGTCAAGCTCAAGGTTGACACCCTGATGGTTTCCCTTGTCCCTTTGAAAACCTCCCTAGACTAACAAATCATCCCACATATAGTTACAACCAAGGTTATTAGAACAATAAGACGCCTCTAAAGCAGTGATTCGACCCAAGAAACTTAAATAGTTTTCACGATAAAATAAAAGTAGAAATATTTCAAACAAAGACCACCAAGGAATTTCAATGATAATACCCCATTCACCACATTCCTTTTTACTGAAATTGATACCACCTCTCTTACAATAAATGAAATTATATCTAACACTAGATATACTGTCGCTAATCATCTTTAATATCAGTATTATATCTTTCGTGTCGATTTTCTATATCATGATTATAAACATAGTAGTAAAATTTTTCATACTCGATACTTCTTAACTCCAAACAGTTCCTCAGTTCAGTGGTAGATATCTGTCGGCATAAGTTTTCACCGGCATGACAATGGACTCCTCTTAACTGAATTCTTACTCTTTTCAGAGTTCTCCCCTCATAGTAAGTATACAAGTAGTAGGAATTAGCATTCACTCTGGTCCTATCCAAATTAATACTCCTGTACACATAACCATAAATACATTTGATATAATTAATCAATTCTAATTTTGTAATTTAATTGGAAATAATCTAAAGAAAAGAAACAAATAATAGATTACCTAAAATAAACTATTTTAATTAGCAATCTAATCCAGTCCAATCCTTAGCAATTGACGAATCAAAGGTTACCCAAACTAAGATTAATCCTCCCAACCAACTAGTAGTTTATTCAACTGTCTAGTTCTATGAAAATTGTGAGTTTCTTTTCCCTTCATGCCCACAGCTCTAAAAACAACAACAGTATTAATCAAGCCCCAATTTTCGAAGAGAAAGGTTGCAAAATTTATTAATTCTCCTCTCAATATTTTCCCTTCTCCAATGATATTTCTCTCAAAGAATGAACCCTTAACCCATCTCCCAAAATCCCCTTTTATACAATTTTTCACCGCCTTCCTAACCCTTCTAAAAGGGCCCTAGCAAGGTCAAAATATAACTCACAAATTAATGCTTCATAATACACCCTTCTCTTTTGATATCAATGACATCAAGGTCACCTTAGTACCACAAATATATGACTATTAATTATCCCCTCCAACTTGTGGGTTAGTCTTATTAAAACATAAGATCATGCATAATCATTTATTTTTTTCAAGTAATTATCAAGTTATCAACTCATAAACAACATAAAAAAATTAATTTGTTTATCATGTACATGGCACCCATTGATTCATTTAAATATAACTTAAACTAGTATCCATGTACCCCAACCTTCCATTTAGATTTGCATGCTGAATTTGTTTTACACAACTATCATCATTAATAATATAAACAATAAACTTAAAACATAACTTTGTCATTAAGGTAGGACAACGAGATGATTTTTTATGGAAAGGAAATGACTTTAGGTGTGGTGTCTCATCTATTAAGGCTCTCATATGGAGAAGGTTGGAAGCCTTCAAATCAGAAGAAAGCTAGAAGCCTAAATGAACCAAATATTTATTGCTCACAACTCTTGGGTTTCTTTGACGGTACATGCCAAGGTACCCCAAGTATTTGTGGTGTTGGGGCTGTATTTTTTAAAAATAATGATCATTATTTCCTTTTAAAATATGGGGCAAGTTAGGGACAAACAACATAGTAGAATTCTATGCCTTGTGGATATTGATGAAAGTGGTTGTAAATAAAGGTATAAGTAGGTTACAGGTGCTAGAGGACCCAAATCTTTTGATGATTGGGAAAATTTTAAAAGTCAATTGACAAATTTGGCCCTAGATCCCATAATGCCAAAAACCTTGGAGGCAAAAATGCAATTTGAAGAAGTCTCCTTTGCACATATCTACGGGGAATTCAATTCCAAAACAAACAATCTTTCAAAAGAATCCCTTTTAATGCATGAAGGAACTCTAGACGAACAAGAATTTAGAGGAAAATTCATTTTTGATGATTCTTTTATGTCAATATTTTAATGGTCTTGAATTTTTGGTTAGTTTGCTTCTCATAACATTTTTATTTTGCGTTGTCTTTTAATGTTGGGCTAGAAACGATATAGTATACATAAATATTTGGATCTTTTGAGAGTTACAAGTCTATTGAAGGAAGACTACAATATGTCATAAAAGTTTAGGGTGAAGGCATTCATAAAGTATCTAAGAACTTAAAGGCATGATCATGTGTATTTTGACCTCAATCTCATAAATATCATATGCAAAGTTTTTTTTTCATGTAAAAAATATATGTAGGTTCATAAATCCACAAATATAGTTCCCTCAATTGAGATGAGTCCAACAAATAATAAGCAAATAAATATAAAAAAAAAAAACTTAATGTTGTTTCGTTGTCATGACAAAGTATGGGGCATGATAAGAAACATTAATGGGGACAAATAATATGTTGATGAAGATTTTTTGAAGCAATGTTGTATGGAAATCGGTATCTCAATTGATGAGGAAAGTATGAAACAAAAAACAAAACACAAAATAAGTGATGCATTAAACACCATGAAATTTTATTTTCAATTAAATTTAAATTGAATAAATATGGGATTTCATTTATGATATATTTAGCTTGTAGGAGAATATTGGTAAAATAAATCAATAGGGTGAAAGGTGTGAGAGCTTTGTAGTAAGCGATGGTAAAACCAGCCTTGAATTCAAGAATATTTCTAAAGACACAAGTATAACACCTTGGAGATCAATGCAAGGAGGAAAGGCTCCAGGTCGCCACATCCTCCGCTCCCTCTCCCCAAACTTCCTTCTACACATTGATCCCGCGCCCCTCCACATTATCTCCACGTATTGCAGTCCACACACGCCACCTCCCGCCTTCTCTCGGCTCCCTGTCCCTCACTCCCTACGCACTCCCTTATCGTCCTATTGCAGTCCACACACGCCACCTCCCGCCTTCTCTCGGCTCCCTGTCCCTCACTCCCTACGCACTCCCTTATCGTCGTGCCATCCCTCAGCTCCATTCTCCCTTGCTCCGCCTCACCCTTCCACTTCATCTTTGCCCTCGATCCAAAGCTCCACCTTGAAGCGTCCTCTTCCAGCCGCCACCTTCCATCCCTCTCCACGTCAAACCTACAATCAAAACAAAAAAAATACAATATAATAATATTATTATTATTATTTATTTTTTAGACTGTATAATTAGTAAATAATATATATATTAATAATATTATCCTTTAATAATTATTAATATAATATTATTCTTTTCCACTATTAAATTTTCATTAAGTTAATTATTACTAAACAATAATTAGCTTAAATATCAAGTGTCCTTCACCTCCAAGCCAAAATTGCACCCAATTACTCACCCCCACATACCAGGGCAAGAACCATGTCAGAAATGAATGATCGACTGGATAAATTAGAAAAAGACCAAATCCGAGATTTGAAAATCCTTGAAGGTATAAAATCCAGAATGGATAAACTTGAAACAAAAGAAGGAAAATAAGAGCTACCGTGAAGTGTGCAATATGAAGTTGCTGGATCAGTCTCATGGGAAACAAGGAAGGTACGAGATGAAATGAAAACATACTTCAATGAAGGGCTAGAAAAAATCATGCAGTACTTCAAGGATAGAGACGCTTCTAAAAATGTAGAGTCGTCAAAAGGAGACCACTCATGTCGTGATTCAACCGATACCAATAATCATCAATCAAATTCCCTCAAAGTGGAAATCCCCAAAGACCATAAAGATTACAATCATTTGGAATCATATTGGGATACAATGCAATCGATGGGGGGATACCCAATGAAACCCAATTTGGAGTTACCCAAGTTCGATGGAGAAACAAAACAGAGTGTGGCATGGGTTAACAAAGCGGAAGAATTTTTCTGCATTCACAAAATCTTATTAGATGATGAAAAAGTTAAATACGCATCCATGCAACTTGAAGGTCGGGAATAAAAATGGTACATGTGGTGGAAAAAAATGACAAATGTATGCGCCTACAGTTGGGACACATTCAAAAATGATTTTTTCAAAAGATTCGAAGATGTGACAGAGAAGGACTTTTTCGCCAAAATCGCTAGATTACAACAAAAAGGCGACGTGGAAGAATACACCTATGAATGGGAAGCATTAGAGACGCGAGTAGCAGAATTAACATATGGTCAACGACTCCAGACATATGTCTCCAGTATTAAACCATACATAAGAGAAGAGTTAGAATTACATAACGTATCCAACCTGGATAAGGCCAGGCGCAAGGCAACAATTATTGAGGAAAAGTTTAAAAAATCAAGACAAGGGAACCTTGACAAGGGATATTGGCGACAACAAGAAACACAATGTAGGCATTGCGAGGATATATGGTCACCCAATCATCAATGCAAATATCAGTAATATTCCTATGAAGTTGAAAAGGGTTCAAAAACATCAACCAGTCGATCTGACAGTGACCGAAAAAGAAGAAGATTACTTGTCGTCGATGCAGAGAAGATTGGATCCTAGGCCATACATGCAAAATCAACTACACAACACACTGCAAAATCATAAATGGGAAAGAAGTACAAATATCAAGAGAGGAAGATGCATTTGATTCAGATACAGACACAAGCTCATCCGAAGTATCAATTGCAACAATTACATGTATTCAACAAGCTTGTAAGGAAGAAGGGTTAGAGACACCTAAGACATATTACACCCAACCAAAGGAAACCCAATCACTCGCAAGAAAATATATCCCACCGTAGTTGAGAAGTTGTGACATCTTTAAAAATGAACTTCTATTCCGAGTAACAGAATCAAGGAATTCAGGGCCAAAGAGATTACAACATACTGGGAAAATTAAGAATAAGGACATCACAATTTTGGTCGATCTTGGAAGTACCCATAATTTGATTGATATCAACAAGGCAAGGGAACTTAATCTTTTTGTGTTCCATGCAAAAGGGCTTAAAGTCTCAACCATCGCTGATCAACATGTAGAAGAAGTGGGAAAATGTCAAAAGGTGTCGTTTCACATACAAAAATTACGCCTACAACTCAATTGTATTTCTTTACCACTCAAGGAAGTAGACATGGTATTAGGCGCTGGCTGGTTAGCATCGCGAGGGACTTACTCTACCAATCTGCAAAAACAGTACATGGGATTTAAATGGAATGGAAGTAAGTACCGATTGGATGGACCAAGAAGTTCGCCACCCAAGCGGAAAGAGGCGCAGCATAAGAAGGATGCGAGCCCTCATCAAGATAGAGAGATTAGTCCAGATCGCTTAAGCTCAAATCAAGCATCAACAAAAATCAAGAACAAAAGACGATACCAACAAATACAACTTTGAGGACAAAGATCCCTTTAAAGAGGGTGGCAATGTAACAAATATAAAATAATAAATATTACATACATATATTAATAATCAATTAATAATAATTACTATTATTGTATTGAGGACGTGACTCCTCCCCATAGGCGCCTAAGCTATATTTAAAGGCAAGCCTGCAATTGTAAAACATATCATCTTATATATCAATATATTCATATTTATTATTATCATGGAAGTCAGATTCGCTTCATTACCTTAACAACCCAGATTCGACTTGTTTCACCATGGCCTTATTATGATCCAAGAATGGGGGATCAATAAACTCATTGTCATAAGATATTTGGAAGTTTCCATAAAAAACATTTGGAGCTCTATCTATCCCTCCAACACCCAACTTTCCAGGGTAATCCAAAGAGCCCTTTTATTAGCAAGAGAATTTGGAGCATCTCATTTTATCAAATTCTAAGGCGAGAAAATGCTAAAGTCGATAGGCTCACCAACTAAGCTTCTCAATTATACATTGAGCAATTAGAAAAAAAATTATGGCAGGGGGGCATAACACTCAATCCCCTCTTGTAAGGTTTAATTATTAAGTGCCATACCATGGTAATCAACATGATTACATATCAAAGTCACATGCGGTGAAACTGAAGAAAAATCAGCCACACATTTGGCATAATGCACAAACAATCAACTCTGAGCAACCTCACCAAGTCCTATGTTTATCGATACACTCACTAATCCCCCTTGACATCTTATCAATGCTCCATGAATATCAATCCTAAATCATGCAGGAGATATGTAAACCACTAAATCACATAGGGGGTATGTCTCCTAGCCTTAATTGGGTGTATTTATCCTTGAAGGCTTCCTTCCCTCTCAACACATAAGTTCATAACAAGGGCAGACTGTTACACCTTTGTTCCAAGAAGTGGCATAACTCAAGGTGGACGTGAAACATAGGAATATGGAGCTCCACCACTCCAATAGGTGTGCCCTATGCAAAATATCAGACCTTTGGTTCATCACCAAGCATGGAGAATGACATCAGGAAGAGCTTCAAAACTACCATGGAATGTTGGTTCATAATGGTTGGGAAAGTGGAGAAAAGGTCCACAATAGCATTATGAGGAGGACAAGTGCTATTGGAATTTTTGGATTGAGGAGATTGAATCACAGCTAGATACCTTGAGGAACAAACAACAATGTAGTGATATTGAAACACACAATACCAACAACTTATTGGAAAACCTAGAGGAGAAAGACACATAAATTCTATAGTGAATGGAGTAGCTCAAACAAAGAAAAAATAAATCAAAGGAAATGGAAGCAAACTGAAGACCCAACCATCCAGGAAGCAACCAAATTTCAGTTAGAGGAAGCTTAGTTCTCAAATATAGGCGGGCCAACTTTGGTTTGATATGGAAGAGCTCCCTTCTAATATTTTCCTTCTATGTTATGTAAATTTATGTTATTACTAGGATCCTATGTTTGATATTACATCTGCCATTTTGATGTAATATATAATAAGAATAACCATGATCACTACATATGAGGTAATTATGAACACTTATATGTAATTTGGCAAGTAGAATCTACCTCCCATTTTTTATTACAATATTGAACGATACAATTGTAGTTCTTTTTTAACACAATTTACTCGATCTTGTTAAAAAAACAAGGAAACTCATTTTATCAATTCGAATTTGCATTGGTCAACCTTACAACTTTACATGCCATACCATATACTACAACACAATAAATGACCTTTTGCTGTGAATATTTAATTAATATTATTAACTATAAATTAATAGATTATTAGGTTACATAGTGAAGGGTTACGCCCTTTCACTTAGTAACCTAATAATCTATTAATTTATAATTAATAATATTAATTTATTAATTAAATATTCACAACACCTTTCAATTCTATATAAAGAACCCAATCTCTAGTATTATGTCCCCCTCGCAATTTCCCTACAAACACACAATAACACATAATTAAACTCTCACAACTACCACCATAGAAAATGTGACATCGAGATTTTAAAAATGACAAATATAATGATCAAACATAATCTTCCTATAGCCCCTACTATAACAAAATCGACACTACACTTACTCCAGCGTCAAAGCTCTATCCCACCCACATTTAAGTACTAAATTAATCCATGTGCATAAGTTACGTTCCTGAGCTAGCTAAAATTCAAACAACACACCACACCAAATTCACCAAAATTTCAGTAGTGCTTTGTTTCACTGGACAATGGTAAATCGTCCTCTGTTTTTCTCTCTTTGACAAACAAGTATCACCATAAAATTTTCATATCTTCTCACTAGAAACACATAATACATGAGAATTATGCATGGGAACCATCATTGATGTACGTTCATAATATACGAAAACCAAAACAACTTAAAAACTTATTGATCTCCAGACAAAATCGATCCCTTAGTAACTCCCAAGTCATCATTGTTTCTCTCACAATGATGATGAGTCTTTCACTATTAGAAATGATAAGGTTGGGTACAACTAGGTCCTTGCATAATGCTCCTCCACATCACTACAAAATCCTACTTTTTTTTAACCATGGGAACTTAGCAACCTCCCAAGAGTATATGCAACAACCTGCAAGCCACATATACCAATAACTTTAAGAGGTCATCGTGGGCCAAGACTTCACATCAAGGGGATGCCTACCCTTTCAACTTCGCTATGACATGTCAATATGTGCAACCCTACCCACCGCCGGAATTGAAACTGTGACCTCCCCAAAGATAACACACATTCTTAACCATTGGATCCACTCAAGTGCAAGTCACTACAAAATTATACTTATAACTATCAAATAACTTAGAATTATGTTCACTCTTGGCGTCCTACCTATTCCATTAAGTAAATAACAATTCCTATGACATACAACACACATCATTTTTCAAGTCAACAATTTTTTCTTTCAAATTATTAAATTGTTAACATTTTCACACAAAACCTTTTAACACCTTAAAGCATACCAAGTATAACCCTATGGTTTAATGATATCACTTATACCCTGACAAAACTTATAAAGGTGAAACTTTCTTTTACACTGACCACCACTAAACCTGTGATACATTGGTCACCCTACATGTTTGGCCTTTTTGAAATTCTTATAAAAATACAAGACGTAATCATAATATCATAAACTCAGTGCAAGCTCTTTTTATGTAAACCACCCAAGCAGTGACCTATATTTAAATTATGTTTCCACTCTCAAACTCTAGAACGATGATCTCATTTAATTTTCAAATATCTTTTAAAATATTTTTGTTGGTTTAAACCATTTTCAAAGCATTTAAATACTTTCTTTATTGTTTCAATGTCTACAATTATCCTTTACCCTTAGGTTGGGATGTTTTCTTATTTATTTTTTAAAGTAGTTTCTAAGTTTCAGTGTAGAGTTTCTTTACTTTCCTATTATTATTTTCACAAGATATCTTAATACCAAATACATTTGATATAATTAATTAATATTATTCTACTTTATTTTTTGTAATTTAATTAGAAATAATCTAAAGCAAAGCAAGAAATAATAGATTACATCATATGAATTATTTGAATTGAACTATTTAAATTAGCAATCTAGTTTAGTTTAATCTAGTCTAGTCCAATCCTTAGCAATTGATGAATCAAGGGTTACCCAAACTAAGATTAATCCTCCTAGCCAACTAATAGCTTATCTATTTGTCTAGTTCTAGGAAACCCATGGCTTTCCTAGCCCTCTGTGCCCACAACTCTAAGAACAACAAAAATAGTAGTAATCAAGCTCTAAGTTTCCAAGCTCAAGGTTCCAAAGTTTAGTAATCCTCCACTCAAGGTTTTCCCTTCTCCAATGATATCTATCTCCAAAGAACAAACCCCTAACCCATCTTCGAAAATCCTCTTTTATAAATTTTCACCACCTTCCTAGCCCTCTGAGAAGGGCCCTGGGAAGGTCAGAATATAACATAATATATTCATTTGCTTAACATTAATAATCTGTCAACCAACTTAGCAAGATAAATCATATTTAATCCAAATAAAATCTTGGTAATTTATAAATAGATCAAAATATAATAAAATATGAATTCACCTACCTAATATTAATAATGTGACGACCCACTCAACGAGATAAAATTATATCTAATCCAAATCAAATCTCAGTAAGTTACAAAACATTATCTTCTACGAAAACAAAGCTAAATTTCAAATGAAATCCAAAATCCCTCTTTTAATAATTAAATATAACTTAATTCTAAATTCAAGTAAAAAAATTCAATGAAGGTTAAAGCAAAATCATACAATTAACCTCGTATGACACCCCACATTCATCAACCATTAACATTGTTATTTTAATCACTAATATATAGAACGATACTAGTCTACACAAGCAAGGTATGTATGTGTATCTAACATATACATAGTTTGTGCGTGTACTACCGATAACCATCACCACCTCTATTGCATATTTCTTGTATGATCATAACCATGCATGCAATGCAATAATCAAGTAAACACAACATTAACCATCTTATTGACCAAGAAACAATAATCCAATTTCAATTAAACATCATACCAAGATTATATTGAATGTATTAAGTAAATGATTTAAACACAATAGAAACCAAGCATAGAACTAAGGTGACATATCTAATTCCCAAAGAACATCCATGTCTACTCTAAATCATCCTTCCTTCCCAACTACTTCCACCTTTCCACATTCCATCATTTCATATGTTGGAATATACTGGAGTGTCAAGCATATTGGTCTAACCCTAGATATAACCTATAAGCAAAAGTGTCCATTACATCGACCTAACTTACCCAACAAGCAACTAGTAGTCGTCATCTCACATCTTGGAGAGTGTGGCTTAATAATTCCCTCCCACAAATCTAGTTTTTCAAGGATATACAATAGGTAAAACCTCCAACCCTCCTAATGGAACTAGAGTGAACACCCTATAAATAATCATATTGTGTAACAACACATTGTGCGATTGTTGTTATTCTTAGAGTTACATCATCAAATTTTTGGTTTGGGTAACCATGTTTCTTGTAAAAACCTGTAGTGGCCCACATATCATTGCAATGCACCGAACCAACAATTAACTCATGGATTAATGCTTTATAGTATACCCTTCTCTTTTGATATCAATGACATCAAGGTCACTTTAGTACCACAAATATATGGCTATTAGTTATCCTGTCTAACTTGTGGGTTAGTCTTATAATTAAAACATAAGATTATGCATAATATTTTATTGTTTTCAAGTAATTACCAAGTTATCAACTCATAAACAACGTAAACAAATTTACCTATTTATCATGTACATGGCACCCATTTAATCATTTAAATATAACGTAAATGAGTATCCGTGTACCTCGATCTTCCATTTAGATTTGGATGCTGGAAGCAAATCACACAAATGTTATCACTAATAATATAAACAATAAACTGAGGCAGTAGGTGCAAGGGGGATCATTCTCGAACCCGACAAAAATATAGTTTTAACCTATGAATTGGTTCTCAGACGAGCAACACACATCCAAGCAAAGCAACATGATTTATACGTTGGAGTAGAATTTAGTGTCTCACTAGGAATTCAAAAGATCATAATGCTTGGGGACTCCATCATGGTGATCACTCAAACAAGGAAAAAATATGAATTAGACTCACAACAACGCATTCCTAAATCCAAGCTAATGCACATAAGGCGTGAGATTAACATACAAGGTGATACCTTGTAAAATAATGCTTCTAAGCTAAATCAAGGCACATTGATTCAAGGTGATGGCCAACCCACAATATGTTGGCTCCCATAAGTTGGCATACATGCATGAATTAGATCGAATTCTGCTAATCTGTTGTAAGAAGTCACATTTGATGGATTGTTTAAATGAGCTCGACCATTGTTTCAAATCCCAATGCACTCCCATGGGAAATCACATGAAGGCGAGCAGTAAGGATAACAAGGCGATGAGGTATTCATTCACTTCATTATGTTTGCGAAGGACTCAGACGAAGTGGAGGGTAGCACAGTAATGGTGATTGTATCCTGTGATAAAATTGCCATCCCCTTAGATATGGGGGAGAAGCTATCAGTGTTAACGGTGTGTGGGAGACTAAAAGATGTTTGATTTGTAATTGGAATCCAAATTAGGCAGGAAAACAGACAAGAAATAAGGCTTGTTTTGGGGAGATTGCGGTTAGTGGGACCTTGGTAGAGATTAGAAGTAGCACTTAGCATGAAGACTGAGTGGGAGACAAGGATTGCATATATCATAGCGAGCATAGGGGATGTGCAAGAAGATATCAGGGATATTAAGAAAAATATGTCTTGGATGAATTCTCAAATTACATAGAATTTGGATATTGTGAGGGAGCGCACTTCTCATACTTCATGTATGGATATCCATTTATGTGATTTTGAAGAACACCTTCGTGTCTATGGGCATCAAGTTGATACCATGATGGTCACTCTGAAATGACACAATGATATGATGATGGTACACCAATCAAGGGCTACCCAACAAATTGGAAGTCAAAGCAACAATGAATACATAGTTCTGCAGCCACCTCGCATCATAGTGGATGTCTCATTCTCCAACGGCTAAGCAGGAAATGAAGTTATTCCACAAGTTACCAGAAATGGGCGTATCCCTAGTTAAAATACTTTGCTATGTTATGTTTTTTTGTAAATATGCTTAGCCAGTATATTAAACTATATAGTTGCTTAGTAGATATAGACTCCTCTGTCAGGCACAATTTATTTAGTAGTTATAAATGAGCAATATAATGCTCCAGACAAACCTGTTATATCTTAGTTGAAATTTTGTAATTTACTCTATTGATTTTTGTCAGTTGTTTATAATATCAAAATATCCATTTTAGGTAAAAATATATATAAACAATAAACTTAAAACATAACTTGGGCATGAAGGTAGGTGTGACAAGATGATTTTTTATAGAAAGGGAGTGACTTCGGGTGTGGTGTCTCATTAGATAAGGCTCTCATATGGATAAGGTTTGAAGCCTTCGAAGCATAAGAAAGCTAAAAGCCTAAATGAACTAGATATTTATTGCTCAAAACCCTGGGGTTTATTTGACGATGCATGCTAAGGTACCCCAAATATGCATGGTGCAGGGGCTATACTTTTTTAAATAATGATCATTATTTCCATTTAAAATATGGGTAAGGTTAGGAACAAATAATAGAGTAGAATTATATGCCTTGTGGATATTGATGAAAATGGTTTTTAATAAAGGTGTAAGTGGGTTACAAGTACTACGGGACTCAAATATTTTGATGGATTGTGCAAATTGCAGAAGTAAACTGACAAATCTAGCCTTAGATCCCATAATGAAAAAAAAAATGGAGGCAAAAATGTAGTTTGAAGAAGTCTCGTTTACACATATCTATAGGGAATTTAATTTTAAAACAAACGATATTTTAAAATAATTCCTTTTAATGCATGAAGGAAATATGGATGAACAAGAATTTAGAGGAGATGTCTTTTTTTTATGAATATGTCGGGTCATTGTTTTAATGGTTTGGTTTTTTGGTTAGTCTGCTTCTCTGAACAATTTTTATTCTATATTATTTTTATTGTTGGGCTAGAAAGCCTATAGTATGTATAAGTCTTTATCTCTTTTGAAAGTTACAAGTCTACTGAAGGAAGACTATAATATGTCGTAGAAGTTTAGGGTGAAGACATTCATAATATATCTAAGAACCAAAAGGAATAATCATGTGTATTTTGATTTCAATTTTAGAAATATCAAATTATACAAAGTTTTTTTGTTGTAAAAAATATATGTAGTTCCATATATCCACAAATATAGTTCTCTCAATTTAACCGAGTCCAACAAATAATAAGCAAAAAAATACAAAATAAGTCAATGTTATTTAGCTTTCAAGTCAAAATATGGGGTGTTACAAGAAGCATGTAATGGGGAAAAATCATACGTTGATGGAGATGTTATATGGAAATTGACTTCCCAATTGATGAGGAAAGTGTGAAACAAGAAAAACACAAAAGAAATGGTGCACTCAACGCCATAAACTTTTATTTTCAATTAGAATTTAAGTTGGATAGGCATGGGATTTCATTTATGATGTCTTTAGGTTGTAGGAGAATATTGGTATAAGAAATCAAAAGGTCGAAAGGTGTGAGAGCTTTGTAGTAAGCAATGGTAAGACAAGTCGTGGACAAGTCTTGAATTCAAGAATATGCCTAAAGACACCACAAGCATAACACCTTGGAGATCAATGTAAGGAGTGAAGGATACCCATTATCATGTGTAAGGTCAGAATAAATATCATTAGAAGAAATGGCTAATAAGTTTGAGAAGTAAGTTTGTTGATTTATTTTCGATGGATGTTAAGTTTTAATATTTATCTTTTTATTTAACCTACTAAGTATCTTGTTGATATCATTATAACATTATTTATTTTGTTTTTCTACAACAAGAAGATTAAGTTGGGATCAAGCAAGAGCTTAGAATGCAGGCCACTATATACACACGCCCTTTAGAAAACTGTCACTAAAATTTAGTTAATAATAGGAAAAATGGTAATCTTGACACATAGTCTTGGAATCTACTCAAGTAGACCATCTCTTTTTTTTTGTAATATTTGAAAATTAAATTAAGCTAAAAAATATGTACAGAGCAAAGGAGATTTAGCAAGAATGTATCTTTAATATAGATGACATTGTTAGGACTATTCACCCTACTTAGAGAAATATTGCTAATGAAGTCCAGGAGTCTATGAAGTAACAATTGATGGAATTTTCCCAAAATGACCCCCATAGGCTGGGATTTATGATCCAAATTGCAAAAAAGAAGACTAACTAAACTGAAAACAAGCCCTATTTTCATACTTTCAAAAACACTAGTAAAACTAATCATCATAAGATATAATAACAGGATTAGAAACATGATGATTGGAACCTGGAGATTCTGCTTTGATATCCTGAGAGGTGACCTTCAAACCAGCTGGAGGGCAGCGCCGAAAAAAATATGTGAGGCCGAGGGATCAGCGGGAGGCACGCGACTAAAGGTTTTCCCTATCAATTCCCTTGCCAAAGCATTCAACTTGGCATTAACTCTTTCATCTGCGATGAGCTAGTTATGAGCCACACACTATAGACCCTCCTCCAGCCTGATCATCCTGGTGGCCAAAGAAACACCCTAGGGATCTTCCATGATATTTCCCTCCATATAGTCTTCCAATTCCAAGCTGAATAGGGCTTTCATGTTCCATAATAAGCCCAAGGTGCAAGTATATATGGTTTCACGGGATATGGTGGATCCTGTGTTCTCCACCATACTTCCCAAATCGTTAATCAACTAACCAGAGCTTGGCTTCTTCAGCTTGCTTCGCAGGTGATTTTCCATTGCAGACACCCGATCTTTGGTTCCCATAGCCACCCTTTGATCAAGATAACCCTGGGCATTCTACATTTCCTTGATATCCTGAGGTATGTGAGTCTGCTTGGGGCCAGCCACAATTTTCCTCTACATTACTTTAGTATGAACCATGGCGAATGGGGGGTTCAACGAATTCCACACCAAAAACCACTCACAACAAGAGATTAGATGAAATAACAGAATAGCTAGAGCACCACCACGCCTCGAAGTTTTAGCTCTGTAGTAGCTTCCAAAACTACCACCTCAATGACGCTTATACCGACGATTACCAAATAACAAATCCATCATGATTCACTCACCCACAAGGAAATGGCCCAAATGAAAGTAATGAACAACGAATACTCATACACAAAAGGATATAACTGTTCTTAGGAAAGATAGGAAAACTCTAGATTGTGCATACCAAAAGACAAAATTCATCATAGATATGAGAGGGATATGCAATTCTTGAGGAACCATGGAGAGGACACCTGCAAGCTTTCCAGGAGAGCCTCTTAATGATATGAACCGTTACACCAAAACCCTGAGGTGTTAGTGAAGGTCGCCCACTAGGATCTTAACATCCCACCACGCTTCGCAGTCTAGACTCTGGGCTAGATGTGCGCCCGTACGGTGGTGTCCCCTTTGAGTTGTACGAGCCCCGGACGAACACTGCAATGCCGACGTTTCCACCCGCTCTGTGACTTGAACCTGGGTGGAGGCTCTGATACCAAATGATACGAACCGTTACACCAAAACCCCAAGGTGTTAGTGAAGGCCATCCACTAGGATCTTAACAGAGCGCATGAATTCATCCTTAATCTATACTTATCCAAGCGTGAAAAGTAATACAATATGGAAAAGAGAAACAAGAAATACATTCACATAAGAGGAAGAAGATACAGACTATAAGATAAGCAACACATGAATCTCTATAAAAAAAACCAGCTGCAACACTGCGATTCTATTAAGGATTATGCCTCAAAACAGAGTTCGGCCTTCTCAGGTCTCAACCCTTTGACTTCCAACCCTTTGCTATCTCTTATTACATGGAAATATATAGGCCCTTAGGCTCGAATTATATAACAAAATGATGTTACGAATGTACTAACATCTATATGGCTCGACCCATCGCCTTCAAGGACTAACTGCAACAGAAATGGATGCTGGAAGACAGGCCTGACTGACCCTACATGTGTTATTGCACAATTGAGGGCTACAACAACCCCTGAGCAGCTGGAAATCCCTAAGTGGCCTCAAAATATATGAATATTACATATTTAACATGGTCTGAAATAGATAGGATGCAAAAATATCATGAATAGACCGCCACCTTATGCTTTAGCTATGACGTGGCCTTGCTGGTCGAAGAAATCCTCCACCTTCAAAGAATCGTCCACCTATTCTTTTTCTGTTGAAGGAGGAGGTGTCACTATCTCAGTGGGAATGATGTAGTCTTTGAGAATCTCCAAGTTTTGGTCGGTGTTCTGCTCAGCCTTCTTAGCCTCTCCCTTTTTCTTCCATCGGGCCTTCCTACACACTTGTCAAGCTTGCTGCTCCTCGGGCTCGATAGCGGTGCTCCCTTCTGAGTGATTGAATCTTACAGGGGATGAGGGAACGTGCTCCTCTTCCACATCGGACCATGCCTGCTTTGGTACAAATATCACTTTGGTTTCTTGATTTTCTCCCATGACTGAATCTTAACTGAAAATACCCAGGCCTTTGAGTCGCCACCTTTCGAACATGGATGCGCACAGTAAACACTGGAAGCCTGTTTATAGCAAAAATGGTAATCAAGGATAATCATTTGGCATGATTGCTGAACAGGAGTCTTTACATGCCCTAGGACAATGACCAGGATCCGGCGTGGCGTTAAGCGGATTTGACTAGACTTTCGCATTAAGTGGAAGACATATGATGGCTTGGGAAATTATTCGTCCGTAGTAGAGATGTTTTTAACCCCCCATTTCCACGATCGACTTAGCACCGTTGATCTCGACCTCTCTCATATCCAGACCGTTGAACGGCATGGCCCCTACCAGGTTCATGGATTTCAACCTCGTTAGTGTCCCGGGCATGTTTTATCCATGAACTGATTCTCCACCGTTGATCTTCACCCTCGCTGGATCTGCACCGTTTAATCCTGCGCCCTCTACCAAAACTTCGCGAATATGGAAATGTCGATTCCTCACGCTTGTCAAATATACGAAGTATGCTAGGGCCGTAGATTTGCATCGTCGACCGTTGATCGGGCTTCTAACATCGTCGCTGGCTAGTTACTCCTGCCTTCGCGTAATACAGGCTCAACACCTTTCGCGATGCGTGTCCCCAGCCATCGATCTGCTTCCCATAGATCATAGTCGCTCATTTGTGCTGCCATGTAACTGTAGGCGGATTTTGCAAATTTAACCCTCTTTTCCATGCTTAGACTTGGGCTTTGGTCCTTTCATCCTTTAAGCCATGAATACTAATCAAGCTACTTTACTTAGCATTCGTATAGGCCATTTGGCTCAAACCCTCGAGGCTTTCTCCATTCTCTTCAGGGATCTAACCCTCCACTTTATCTAGGACAAAACTGGTACTAACACAACCTATGCTATTTCACAATGCCCATGTATGTTATTAATACAAAATGATGTTTTTTTAATACATTCTCTTTGTGTAGTTGATATGATCTACTTCCCCCCACGGCGAGTGTTCCTTTGCACCTAGCCTGATACGTGTTAATGATTATACGAGCTATTTGGTTAAGTGTTAGGAACCCATGTCTTTACTTTATTAGTGTATTGTTGTTGGACGCATATGCTTTGTAAGTCGTCCCGTAGTATTTGTTGATCCATAGTTTGTGTTATTGTTGTTTGGCGCATATGCTTTGTAAGTCGCCCATAGTTTTGTTGATCCATAGTTTGTATTGGCCCATGGTTTTGACCCATAGTATTGGCGCCTAGACTTAGTATATAAGTGTGTGTTAAGGCCTATGAAGGCACCGTGAAGTTATTTGTATTGAGCTTGCTCAAAGGAGGTTGCCCCCTCGAAGTGGCCCGCGATCAATATAAAAGTGATTCTGAATTTTGTTATTTCTGTTGTACCGTGTATTCTCATTAATTATTGTTGCAGGTTCATCACATCTGGTATCAGAGCACTTTCTTGGGCTCGCTGGGTGAAATTTCTGCCAATTTTTTTTTCACATATGTTGCAGCTTCGGATCTGGGAATAATCCCTATCCACTTAACTGTGGGAATTACTTGGGAATAAGCCCTAAAAATCATTGTGAGGAGCACCACAGGAACCCCAAAGTAGCTAGCCCATTGAGAGGACCTGCCAGCGAAAAGGGAAATGACTCCTACCTGATTGACTAGTTCCCACCTGTGAGGTAAACCAAGAGTTGTCGTTTGTGGCAAAGCGGTTATCAATTTTACTTGAGCCGTGGAGTGAGGGGTACTACCCCAATACGCAAGCCGTCAGACAGCATTGGTGGCCGAGTGAAACCCCTAAACTATTAGGAAGCAGCACATACCTGGGGTCCATATCTATTTTCAGCTGAACTGTTGCCGATCACTTCTGCGCCGTTTCAGATCCATTCTGAAAGCCGTTCCAGATCCAATCGTTTCAGATCCATCCGTTTTCGATCCAGTCGGTGCCGCTTCAGATCCCTCTGCTTCCGATCCCTTCCGCGTCGTTGCAAATCCATTTCTGATAAAAATAATAAATAATAAATAATAAAAATTCTGTTTTTTGGCCATATCTCCCTTGTTTTCACTCCGTTTCCCTTGAAACTTCCCTGACACCCCAGTAATCCCATTCTGCATGTTTCATTCCTGAGGACCCTATCCCAAATTCCACTTCCCAAAGCCTGAAATCTCACATTTGTCTATTTTTATGGTTTGCCATAACTTTTTCGAATTTCACCCAATCGCCTTCAAATTTTACCACTGAGTTCCTTTCCTAATTCTGCTTCTTTGTCCCTCTTTGCCAAATTTTCTCATTCTTTCACTCCCTTTCTGAAATCCCCATTTTTTGCTTCCCTGTCAATCAGAAAGTGTCCAAAACCTACTCAAACCCCAATTACCCCTCCGAGTTTTTCCCAAATCCAAATTTTCTTTTACTAAAGCAGCTTTTGTTTTTGTTTTTCTATCCATTCCTGGAAAAAAAAACTCCTGGTTATGGTTGTCACCCGTGCAGGAGCAAAAACCATGGAGGAAGCACTTGTAGCCATCCAAACCAAACTCCAAGATCTGGATGAAAAATTTCTCAGCCTCCATCTTCAGCATTCAGCCATGAACAATAATCGACAGCAAGAATCTTCTGTAGCCAATGGGTTCTCTTCTTCCAGCAATTTCTGTGGTCCGAAGCTTGAATTTCCTCGCTTCAACGGTACTGATCCGACTGGATGGATCTATTGTGCAGATCAGTATTTCAGTCTACATAATACTTTTGATGTCCAAAAATTTCCACTTGCATCCTTTCATTTGGAACAGGAAGCCCTTCAATGGTACCGTTGGTACATCAAGGCTCATGATGAGCCAAAATGGACAGATTTTTGCCAACTCGTTTTGCAACGATTTGGTCCTAGTGCTTTTGATGACTTCATCGGAGTACTCACTAAACTTCGTCAAAGTGGCACTATGAGAGAGTATCAGACATAATTTGAGAAACTAGCCAATCACACAGAATGATTGTCTGATGAATTCTACAGGAGTTGTTTTATCAGTGGTCTTAAGGATGAATTCCGATCAGAGGTTAAAATGTTCTGTCCCAACACAATGATGGAAGTCCTAGGGTTGGCTAAATTGGAAGAAGACAAGCTTGCAGCCCAACAACGCTCCAAACCCTCTTTTGTTCCCTTCCAAAATATGGGTTCTCAACAACCTCCCATTCCGCCAGCTCCTTGACCAACTTCTATCAAGCATTTGTCTGAAACAAAGATGCAGGCACGCAGAGAAAAATGGCTATGTTATAATTGTGATGAGAAATTCACTTGGGGACATAAATGTGTTTAACAAAAGCTCTATCTCTTGGATATGGATTCTTCTCCTGCCTCTAAAATTGGTGAAGAAGCTCCAGATATAATGGATGATCAGGTTGACATTCAAGAGTTTCCTATTGACCCCCCATCTCAGGACGACCAACCAGAGATATCTCTCAATGCTTTATCCGGCGTCACCACCCCCCAAACAATGTGGGTCAAGGGTTACTTCAAGAAGCTTCCTCTTACAATACTCATTGATTCTGACAGCACACATAACTTCATTAACCCTCGGATCGCCAAACAAGCTGATTGTTTTATCCATCCTTGCTCCAACTTTGATGTCATGGTTTCCAATGGGGGCACCTTACCTTGCAAGGGAAAGTGTCACAATGTGCGAATCTCTCGGGAAGATTATAACCTGCGCTCTGACATGTTTTCCTTGTCTTTAGGCGGATGTGATGTGGTTTTGGGCGTTCAATGGTTACGCACACTTGGCCCCATCTTATGGGATTTTGCTAAAATTTGGATGCAGTTTCCGTCAATGGGACACAACACAGATTTACGGGCTTACAACCAGGGTCTCTCTGCATCATCAGTTCACATCGCTTGGAAAATATCCTTAAGAGGAATTCACATGGTGTCATCGCTCACCTCCATTCCATTCAGACGCACCCACCAATGGCCTCAACTACTTCCTTGGATAGATATGCGGGTGTCTTTGCTGCACCAGTGGGCTTGCCGCCTTCACAAGACCTTTCCGGTAAGCATTTAGCCACATCTACATCTCGGTAGGACATGATGGATATTTTGCATGCAATACAGAAGTGGCAGCCATCCCTATTGGGGAATTATTTCTGCATCAAGACTGATCTCCCGAGTTTGGAAAAATTCTTGGAACAACGGGTCTCCTCCCCAGCACGTCTCCTCCCCAGCACACCTGAAATGGGTTATCCAACTCATGGGTTATGACTATGCGATCACTTAACAGAAGGGTACAGACAATATGGTGGCAGATGTTCCTTCTCACACATTTGATGACCCAGTTTCTCTTACAGCTATTTCTCTACTTGTTCCAAATTGGTTGCAATCTGTTCAAAGGGGATATCTCTTCTATGAACTCCATGCTTCTTCATCGGCAGGGCACTTTGGGTTCCTCCAAACGTATGACCGGGAACAGTGTAACTTCTTTTGGCAGGGACTTAAAATGGCAATTCAATGGATGGTAGTTGTCTGTGATACTTTCCAGGTCAACAAGGGTGAAACGACACTCCTTTCAGGACTGCTCGAACCCTTTCCCATCCCTACACAGATTTGGACAACTATTTCTATGGCTTTCCTAGAAGCGCTCCAGTGGTACAGTACCACATATAAAAGGACACCATATGAAGCAGTCTCTGGACAGGAACCACTATTTCTTCTTCCATACACCTTCAGCAGCTCCCCAATTCAAGCAATTGACTCGATTCTTCGAAACCGTGATCAGATTCTTCTCATTCTACAGGACAATCTTCACATGGCAAGAATTCGACTGAAACAACAAGCCAATCAGCATCGTTCTGAGTGCACTTTTCACGTAGTTGATATGGTTCTTCGTCGGTTACATCCTTCCACGCAATCCTCCCTGAAACTCAAAAGGCATCAGTGGCCCGACATGCAACCCGAGGATGCTACAGGGGAACCACTCCTTCAGATTCTGCATCAATTTCCACATCTCAAGCTTTGAGGACGAAGCTTTTTCTAAAGGGGAGGGGATGTTAGGAACCCATGTCTTTACTTTATTAGTGTATTGTTGTTGGACGCATATGCTTTGTAAGTCGTCCCGTAGTATTTTTTGATCCATAGTTTGTGTTATTGTTGTTTGGCGCATATGCTTTGTAAGTCGCCCATAGTTTTGTGATCCATAGTTTGTATTGGCCCATGGTTTTGACCCATAGTATTGGCGCCTAGACTTAGTATATAAGTGTGTGTTGAGGCCTATGAAGGCACCATGAAGTTATTTGTATTGAGCTTGCTCGAAGGAGGTTGCCCCCTCGAAGTGGCCTGTGATCAATATAAAAGTGATTCTGAGTTTTGTTATTTCTGTTGTCCCGTGTATTCTCATTAATTATTGTTGCAGGTTCATCACACGCTCATGCTTTGTCTTTTTAATTCCAAGTGTTCACAAAACTTTTCCACTAAAGTTAGCATCGGATTCGTCTTTGTGAGATGCCCATGCTAATGGACTGTTCATTGCCTCTAGTCTTACCATCAGACAACATCCTTTGGCTTTTGCCCAATCCTTCCAAGGGGATGTGAAGAGATGGTTTAAGCACTTGCAGCCTGAATCCATTCATACATGGGAAGAGTTTTATAATGACTTTTTGGAGTTTTTGGGAAGGAGAAAGTCACTAGACCAAGTCCTTTCAGAGTTTTATTCCATGAAAAGACAAGAAGGTGAAACCATGCTAGTTTTAACAAGAGGTTTGCAAGATTTTATTATAACATGCCAAAGGAAATTCAACCTCTAGAAAATGTTGCTAAATTGTATTATGCATCTGCCCTCCCTCTTGAGTTGTCTTTTCTCCTTTTAGAGAGAAGGTCTCCCACCTTGCAGCATATGTTTATTGATTCATTGGAGGTCGAAGACAATCCCAGGATGTCTAGAAGAATCTCATAACAAGGCAGTAAAGGTGAAGTGGAAAGGAAATTAGAGCTCAAAGAAATATATGAACATGAAGAATTTGTTTTGCTTCCCCATCCTTTTCATGGTGAAAAGAAAGATGACCAGCCCAGTGATGCACATGAGGGAGGTGGCACAAATCTATTTTATATAGATTGCAGTCAGCATGTTAAAAATTCTGTTATGAAAGGTTTTAAAGGAGATTTCAGTCCCTCTATATATGATAGATACGAGAATGAATACTAGGATGAGGTACATAAACAACCAGTAGAAAATTTTGAAAATTATAGGGCAGATGGTGAAGAGAATCCGATTGAAATTTATGCTATAGGGTCTAAAAATAGTGTGGATAGTAAGTGGGCTGAAAATGACTATTTGCCTTTATGTTATCCTTCATTTAAATTGTTGAAGCAGGGGAATGAAATTCCTAACCAAAAGTAGAAAGTCGAAAGGATAGAAGGTGTCATTAACCTCTTAGAAGTGGATGGAAGGAATAAGCAAGCATACACTCAGTCCTGTTATCTAGAAAATCCAGTCATAGAGAGAAATTAGATGGTAGCCCTGGATTCCATCATTGCAAGCCATGGATATAGTAAGCCTAATGAGGGTTTCCAGCAAACTAGGGTTTTTCCCTTAGTAGAGGATGGAGTAGATGGTGGTAGCAATAAAAAATTTCTTGTTGTTTCTCATGAATTTAATGAAGACACTCAGCATGTTGGTCAGATGATGAGTAATCTGGAAAAGAACCAGGCCCAACAAATCTATCCTTTCTTCATGCCATTCGAGATCAAGGCCTTCACATCAAGAAGACTTATTGATCCATTTGAAAATTAGGATGGTATTTCTTTCAAAACACCAGAGAAAAATCAAGTTTTTAATCTAGGAATTTTGAACAGTATAGAAGGTGATATTATTAACAGCCCATGTATTAAAACAACCTCCCATGTTACAAAGCTATATTTATAGCAGAAAGGTATGTATGAATCTGATGGTTTTGGTCCTATTGGGTTGGATAAGGGATCAAGCGTGCATGATTTTCAAGCTCTACTTGAAACTTGTCTGGAACATTCAACTCCTATACCTAGTTTGAATGACAAAGGAGATGGGCATCCTAGTTTCAGTCCCTTTGAAGATAGGTCTGCCAGTCCACAAGGAAGACCACAACTTGATAAAGTGTCAAAAAAGTTACAGTTGGGGCAGCCTTGTCGTGCCCAATAAATGGCAGAGAAATTTGGAGGATGTCATGCTTTTTATGACCCAGTAGTTGATTATGCGGAGAAACTCTTCAGTTGGAATAATTGGTTTGGAATCTCTCAAGGAGATTACACCTATCATCATTGTTTCTTGTCATTATGTTCTTATTTTATGGTTTTAGTCAAGCATGATAAGAAAGTT
Source organism: Larix kaempferi (assembly GCA_027924585.1). Classification (NCBI taxonomy): domain Eukaryota; kingdom Viridiplantae; phylum Streptophyta; class Pinopsida; order Pinales; family Pinaceae; genus Larix; species Larix kaempferi. Next base: position 18,953,429 of record BSBM01001646.1, read on the forward strand.
TGCTTATGGGATCAGTTGCCGGATTGGTTACATTGGCACTTTTGTATCACCTGATATGGCAGCCATTCTATTAGCATAGGATAGGGTGGTCTGTGCATAAATAAGCTTGACATGACGAGCACCTTTTCAGTATTTTTCAGTTGCAATAGTATATTATAGTTTTCAGTTTGGTTTTTAGCATATACAATCCAGTTTCGTTTGTTTTCAAGCATTTCAGTTTTCAGTTTTGAATTTCGACCCAGGTTTGTGATGAGAGTAACCCAATGGATAAGGCACCGGTCTGCGGGGTTCTTTGCTACCTCACAGGGAGGATAGCATCCCCAATAGGAGCCATTTGTTAGTACCAGTTTTGTCCTAGATAAAGTGGAGGGTTAGATCCCTGAAGATAATGGAGAAAGCCTCGAGGGCTTGAGAAAAATGGCCTATAGGAATGATAAGTAAGGCAGCTTGATCAGTATTCATGGCTTAAAGGATGAAAGGACCGAAGCCCAAGTCTAAGCATGGCAAAGAGGGTTAAATTCGCAAAATCCGCCTACAGTTACGTGGTAGCACAAATGAGCGACTATGATCTATGGGAAAATATCGACGGCTGGGGATGCGCATCGCGAAAGGAGTTGAGGCTGTATTACGCAAAGGCAAGAGTAACTAGCCAGCGAACATGTTGGAAGCCCGATCAACGGTCGACGATGAAAATCTATGGCCCTGGCATACTTCAAATATTTGACAAGCGCAAGGAATCGGCATTTCCATATTCGCGAAGTTTTCATAGAGGGCATAGGATTAAACGGTGCAGATCCGGTGGGGGTGAAGATCAACGGTGGAGAATCAGTTCATGGATTAAACATGCCCGAGACACTGACGAGGTTGAAATCTGCGAACCTGGTAGGGGCCACGCCGTTCGACAGTCTGGATGTGAGAGAGGTCGAGATCAACGGTGCCCAAGCCATCATATGTCTTCCACTTAACGCGAAAGTCTAGTCAAATCCGCTTAACGCCATGCCAGATCCTAGTCATCGTCCTAAGGCGTGTAAAGAGTCATGTTGAGAAATCATGCCAAATGATTATCCTTGATTACCATTTTTTCTATAAACAGGATTCTAGTGTTTACTGTGCGCATCCATGTTCGAAAGGTGGCAACTCAAACGCCTGGGTATTTTCGGTTAAGATTCAATCATGGGAGAAAATCAAGAAACCAAAGTGATCTTTGTACCAGAGCAGGCATGGTCCGACGTGGAAGAGGAGCACATTCCCTCATCCCCTGTAATATTTGACCACTCAGAAGGGAGTACCGCTAGCGAGCCTGAGGAGTAGCAAGCTCGACCAGTGCGCGGGAAGGCCCGGCGGAAGAAGAAGGGAGAGGCCCAGAAGGCTGAGCAGAACACTCACCAGAACGTGGAGATTCTCAAAGACTACATCATTCCCACTGAGATAGTGACACCTCCTCCTTCAACAGAAAAAGAATACGTGGATGATTCTCTGAAGGTGGAGGATTTCTTCGACCAGCAAGGCCACGTCATAGCTAAAGCATAAGGTGGTTGTCTGTTCATGATATTTTTGCATCTTGTCTGTTTCAGACCATGTTAACTATGTAATATTGATATATTTTGAGGCCACTTAGGGCTGGCCAGTTGCTCAAGGGCTGTTATAGCCCTCAATCGTGCAATAACACATGTAGGGTCAGTCAGACCTATCTGCCAGCATCTATTTCTGTTGTAGCTAGTCCTTGAAGGCGATGGGCCGAGCCATATAGGTGTCAGTACATTCATAACTGCTTTCTATTAGATAATTCGATCCTAAGGGCCTATATATTTCCATGTAATAAGAGATAGAAAAGGGTTGGAAGTTAGAGAGTTGAGACCTGAGAAGGCCGAAATCTGTTTTGAGGCATAATCCTTAATAGAATCGCAGTGTTGCAGCCGGTTTTTTGACAGAGATTCATGTGTTGTTTATCTTACAGTCTGTATCTTCTTCCTCTTATGTGAATATATTTCTTGTTTCTCTTTTCCATATTGTATTCCTTTTCATGCTTGGATAAGTATAGATTATGGCAGAATTCATGCGCTCATGCTTTGTCTTTTTAATTCCAAGTGTTCACAAAACTTTTCCACTAAAGTTAGCATTGGATTCGTCTTTGTGAGATGCCCATGCTAATGGACTGTTCATTGCCTCTTCTCTTACCATCAGACAACAACCTTTGACTGTAAATGGATGGTTATCTTGCCCTTGTTCTGACATTCCATGCAACATCACTGTTATTTGACATATGTGTCATGTTTTAACTCCATTTCCCAGTGGTTTCTCTCGTGATTATCTTACCAAAACTCTAAAAACAAACTGTCCTACCAAAATCTGACCTCTGTGTATTTCTCATTGCTGAAATCTTTTGATTATTTTCAGTCTTCTACAAATTTAAGAGAGATCTCTCTCTGATTATATTGGGTCAGAAATACAATCTCAAGTGGTTTTGTGGTTACCCCGAAGTGTCCTTCTCCCACAACCTTGAGGGTCATTTTGGGTGCTAACAGTTTGGTTGGAAATGTTAGTCAATAATGACATGGATGATTTTTACAAGAGTTTCCTTATTTATTGTCTTGAGCTTAAAATCCAAATAAATTCTCCATGAGGTGACGATAAAACAGTTTTTCTTTGGTCACTTAGCCTAACTAAGACCCTTCCTGAAATAAAAACATGAATCATCTTAATAACGAAACTCATTTTAGGGGTGGAAGGAGTGGGTGTAACGTCCCCCTCACCAAATCTGGGCTCTCAAATTTCGCCCCAGATCCATAATACGAACTTTTCACAAACATAATGTGTGCAGAATGCAAATAAACATGCACAACAGAATTTAAAATCTATCCACACACATCTAACATGCAAATACAATCATAAACATTACAGGCATCAAATAAAACATTACAGATTCAAATACATGAGAATACTTATCTTTAAGAAATGCAAATCCAAGAAACTGGCTGTGTAAGAGCGCTTTTCCACCCAACCATAGGCACTCTGTCCAGCATATACTATTTCTGTTACTAAGAGGCCACCCCCAAGCTGGGTTATGAGGCCACCAGGGCGAAGGAAACACCTACATGCTTCTATCTCTTATCCCACAACCCATTTGCTCTCTGTTATTAGCCAAATGATCATACAGAGCTCTACATGGGTCTCACTTGTTGGTTGTGGAGCCAGATCTTCTAGTCTCATAGATGATATTGTATCAGCCGTGTTTGTACCCCAGTTCTATATGATATGTAGGTGGACTGTACACTCACCCCAACGGGGGGGTGTGGGGGGGCATCGCCCCCCCACGGGGTTTTCGCCAGTTGTTTTGCGGGCCCATGGTTTTGGGTATCCCGTGGTATTTTTCCCATTGTATTTCCCTTATAAAAGAAAGACATTGTAATACAGCTAGGGTTGTTGATGTATTAGGTTTTATGCATTGTAAAGATCTTTGAGATCAGGAGAGAGACTGTGAAACGGAGAAGAGGAAGTGCAGCGGTTGTGCTGCAGGGTGTATCCCTTCGACTTGCTAGACGGTAATAATAATAAGGACTGGCAAATTCAGTGTGGACGTAGCCCAAGTTGGGTGAACCACGATATATCTATGTCTCTCTTGTAATGTGTATGTGTGATTATATTTGCATTTCTGTTTATTGTTATTGCTCTGCGATCCTATTTTTCTAACATCACTCAGCCCTCACAGCCTTGGCTTCCACAATACCTGCCCCACACAACACCCTTCTAGCTCAGGCATCGCCTTCATCGATCCACAGTTCTCTTGGGCGATCCATCTTGCTGGGTGCTTCCAATGTGTGCATAGAATAAGTCCAACCTGGTATTGGCTTCTATAGAACCACCTGCAGCCTCAATCTATGGCTTCACAAGCACCTATGAGCAGCAGAATTCAAGGGTAAGGATTCCTAGCTTGCCCAACCTCTCTGCTCGCCTACAACCAACAAAACCCACTTCCTAATCTGCAACATGGTCTCCAAATTCGAATTTATGGGTTCAAAACAACATGGTAAGTTCATGGACAACAATGGAGATCTCTCCAACCTCCAAATCTGCATGTAAGAATGATACAAATTAGGGTTGACTCTAAGGGACATGGGAAAATGGTGAATAGACAACTGACATGAATTCTGGAAATAGGAGAAAGGACTCATGGCAGATGTAGATTGAATTCTGTCATGACAGAACTGTCACAAAAGTGCAGTCAGTCCCATGCTTCAATAACTACATGAGGTGACTTTTCCCACCAACCCCACACATGCATTAATGATTGGAAAATGGTCAAAAAGGAGATATTTGGATTATTCAAGGCACATGACAGAATTTAGGTGTGAGTTCTAAGGTTGACACTTGGCAGCAAGGATTTAGTTACCAATGGACCCCTTTTCCTCTTCCCCTTGGTGGAATCATAGCCCCTTTGGTGCTCTTTACACAACTAGTCTTGGACCATTTTATTATTTATGCACATAATATTTACATATATTATAAATCAGCATAAAGCCAACTAAACAGTCCAAATGAAATATAAATGTCATACATGACTAAACATTCACTAGTCGGGCCTTGGCCTTGAGCTCCGCACTAGGAATTCGCACTAGCATATTTACATCATTTACATAATTTGGATAAATACATTCCAAGTCAAAACTAGGGGTATTACAGTGGTTGGGTATATTATGATCCCAAAGGAAATCAAGAAATTGTGTATGCCTGGGGCATCAGGGTAGCCACAAATAATAAGGTAGAATGCCTCACGCTCTACCAAGGAATTTTTCTAAGTCAAGAATGAGGGATCAAGAAACTCATTGTCATAGGAGATTAAAAAATTATCATATAAAACATGTGGATCTCTATCTATCTCTCTGACACCCAACTATATAGGTTAATCCAAAGAGCCCTTTTATTAGCCAAATAATTTGCAGCATATCATTTTATCAAATTTTAAGGTGACAAATTGTTGAATCCAATAGGCTAGCCAACTGGTCTTCTCAATTAAACATTGAGCAATAAAAAAAATGGAAGGGGGTGGAGGCATAACACTCAACCCCCTCCTGTAGGGTTTAATTATCAAGCGTCATTACCATTGTAATCAACATGATTATCTATCGACATCACACACAAAGAAACTCAGGTGGAATCACCCACACATTTGGCACAATGCACAAATAATGGCAACTCAGAGGAACCTCATCAAGTCCTATGTTTATTGATATACTACAAGGAAAACACCTTCTAGCATATATTTTTCCGAATGTGTTCAATGTTACAAGATTTGGAAAAATTATCCAAAACCCTCCACTAAAACCTCCACATATGGTAAATGATGGTCTAGCAAAGGTTGTAGCGGAAATTTATTATAACTAAATAATTGTAGCAAATGTTTTTTTTCCAGTGTGATTACATAGGCCAAACACACTGGTGCATTCCTTAGCAATAAGTATCGAGACATCTTTATTAAATAGTTTACATCAATGCTTTCCATTTATATGACGAACCAAGACATACTATTTAAATGCGCCCCATCAATGCTTTACTATAAAGTACGCACCGATGCACCCATAATAAATAATAGCCTTGGTTCTTTGCAACTCAAAGAGCATCGATGCATTCAATTTAAATGTGATATATCGGTGTCTTCCATTGACATAATGAATCGGTGTGCTATTAATCTATTATCACACTATGACATATTATCATTTATATCAACCAAGAAGTACAGGGAAGTATTTGCGGTGCATGTTTACTTCATGAAGCATCGATGCAATTGTCAATATAATCACCGAGGTGTTTATTTCATACAAGAGCACTGGTTCGACTTATTGGTTTAAAAGAACCGAAGATCATTTTTTAGAAAAAAATCAATATCGTGAACAAATTATGCATGCCCTGCATCGTACATAGAGTTCAATCATATATATATATCATCATAAAATGAAATAATTTTTATAATAATATTGATATTTCAATTTTAATTATTGCAATTGAATATAATGATTGCATTAATGTCTTATATCATCGGATTACACATCTATTCATTGTAATTTTTAATCATCCATATATTTACTCAACAATGTGACATTTTACAACATTGAACACTGGAATATAATAAGAAACTCATTTTATTATATATGAATAAGAGACCCTTCGCTATACAAAATGTGACAACAAAAAGGTCCACAATAATCAAAATGTCAATATGCAATTGTTGCACTTATTGGTAACCAATTGGGACAATATGACCAATACATTAAACAAAATGTCTAATTTTCACAGACAATCATTTTAAAACGTACAACTTGCTTTAACATCCAATTATATATATTGATTTTCATTATTCACTTGAACTGTTGTCAATGCTCGAGCTACTTGCATGGCGCCTAATTTCTTCATTACTTGCAGACAAAATTTTACTTGGGTTATTTGGTTGAATGTTTTTTTGATTGACTCGATTTTGTTCATCCTCTTCATGCTTCATTTACAAACATAAAAATAATGTGTGATGAGTATATCTACTATTGGTGAGCTTAATGCAAAACAAATCATATACATGATTATGTAAATTTAAATGCATACCATAGCAAGAAGTGATTCATAAATGGTACACATTCTTTCAAAGTCATTCCTCATGTTGTTTCTTAATAACTCTTCTATTGGTTCCACTCCATGTTTACAACAAATTTTAAACACAGTGACAAATCATAGATTTAATCTAACTGTTTATTATTGTTCTATTAATTATAAAATGAGAGAAGTAAAACAACACAGCTACTTACAAATTGTACAATTAACACTTGATATTACAACATATACTCACAACCCATACTTAACCTAATGCCAATCAATTCTTCGGATGGCTCTTCTTTTTATTTTAGCACCTATTATAAGACATCCAAGGACAAGTGTAAAATAATTAAAATATAAAGATCGCAACAAATATGAACTTTTGAGTAAGGAAAACACAAGTGATCACAAACTATGCAATCAACCATTTTCTTCCTTGTCGTCATGTCTTTTGTATTTAATAGGTTCCAATTTGTTTTATTTTCCGCAACAAAAAAATTTGAAATTAATATCTTATGCAATTATTCAATTCTATGTACATAAAAGAAAACATCTGTGATTGCATGCATTTGATGCACGTTATTGTTGAGATGGCTCCTCCCATGATCCAATTATGATCATTTCCTTGACCATCTCCTTGTACACTTTTTTGGACATCCCTACTAGAATTTTTCACATATCACCTCGTTCATCCTTTGGGATTTTCAAAATCTTCCTAAAAATGAAAATCACAAAGTTTCGTAGGACAAACTTCCTCCTTCATTAAAGACTCCATGCATATTGTAAATGAGATGAAAGAGTTCAAAGTAGAGTAGGGTGATATTTTAGCTAGTTTTGATGTAGTGTCTCTTTTCACGAAAATACCTGTAGATGAAGCCCTTAGGTTAGGGTGGTTGAAGGAGCAACTAATGAAGAAATCACAAAATCGGTTGAGGTTTGCTTGAATACACATTCTTTAGTTTCAAAGGAATCTTATATGAACAAGTATAAGGAATCGCAATGGGCTCCCCCCTTTCCCCTGTAGTTGCTAATTTATACATGGAAGCCTTTGAAAATTATGTTATTTAATCTTTCCCTTTAAAACCTAGATGGTGGAAGAGATTTGTTGATGATACTAACACTAATTTTCCGCATGGAAGAGAGAGCTTAAATGAATTTCTAGGTAATCTAAATAGAAGATCATACCATATCAAATTCACCATGGAGGTTGAAAAGAATAAGCAGATACCATTCTTAGATGTCCTCATTACTAAGAAAAATGATGGATCCCTATACCATCAAGTTTATAGGAAGAAAACTCATACATACAAATACCTACACATGGACTCGAACCATTATGCTGCACAAAAAATGGGAGTATTAAACACTCTTGTAACTTGTTCCATAATAGTCTCGAATGAATACCACCTTGAACAAGAATTATATCACCTGACCAAATTCTTCAGAAGGAATGGTTATGAGGAGAAACAAATCATGTGTGTTACCCAAAGGGCTCGTAGAGGATACCAGAATCAAAGCAAAGGCACTAGTGGAACAAAGATTACCCTTCCATATATTAAAGGGACAACTGATGTGCTAGCCAAGATACTTAGGAAGAATGACATTAGGGTTAGTTTTTCTCCTCGAACCTCAGTTGGGAGAATGCTAGATTCCTCAAAGGATCTTGTGGAACCAATAAAACAAAAGGGTGTTTACTGTATTACCTACTCATGTGGGAAAGCCTACATTGGGGAGACATGACGTTCTATTCAGGTTATACTTAAGGAGCATTGTGCAGATATAATTCATGATCGTCACCAAAAATCATCATTGGTTGAACATGCCCACAACTCTCACCACCACATTTGCATTAAGGATGAAAAATTGATTGTGAGGGAAGAACATTATAAAAGAACAAATGTTAGGGAATCCATAGAGATAGAAAAGGTTCCATCAAACTTGAACAGAGATGATGGCCTAAGATTGGGTGAATGTTGGCACCCTATCATCCACCACCTCAAAAACAATAATGATAACCCACAAATAGAACAATAGACATAATCAACTTCAAGGACAAATGTCTCTTGCCTTTGGCATTAAACTATACCCCTCTTAGTGGATCCAAAATTTGGTAGGTGTACCCCATATTTTGACAGTCATTAATTAAAAACTCTAATGTGAATTAGCTTAGTATTTTAATTGCTTATTATATGTTTGACTAAGATAAATTGATTAATACTATTTTTATGTGGACATATGTACTCCTCTGAAGTGTGGATGGTAAATGGAATCTATTGTTTTAATTTATTAATGACAAGGAATATGTTATTTCATTTGAACATGCAAGATTGAATATGGAATATCAATAAGTGGAATGCTAATTAGTTTGGTTGCAGAAAGAACTTACATGATTCTATTTAAATGTTGTTTTATTGATATGGATTAACACTCGAAAGAGTTGGGTATGTATGTACATGAGTTTCATGTTAATGATGAACTATTCCACATATTGATTGGCTACGAGATAGTCAGATTCCTACAATGCCAAGGGGCACGAGATGTCTTGGACATCAAGAGGAATTGACCCTTCATTGTGAATTCCAATAATTTTATGACTTGTGGGTGAGTGTGAGTTTCGACAGGAATTGTGACTTGCCCAAAGTGGTTGTTCAATGATGGGACCCCTTAGAACAGTGATGGAACAATATGGTTGATGCAGGGTGTTGACCCTAGTACTATCATGGGGGTGGAGGCATTTCACACCGTTTATCCCCCGAAACCTGGAGTCGTGGGAGGGTTGTGTTGTGCACGCTCCCCTAGATGTGTGATGATGACTAGCGGATGCATGTTGGGGAAGCTTGGTCGATGTAGTCGATCGACACTTCCGCTTACGGGTTCTATATGTGGTTAGGTCATGTAGTCGATGCCACAGTATATTGCAACAGAGGACAGGATGGTGAGGTCAGGAGATGGAAGTAGTGGTGATTAGGGGGTTGGAGTACTGATGGGATCAATGATGGATTGGATGGTGTTATTGATTGTTATTAACCATCATGATTATATGCTCAATTCATCATTATATTTACCTAATTCTATTTTATTGATTTTGTATGACTTATTATGAATGATGAATGATGCATTGTTGAATTGTTCTTCTATACGTTGTTTGCAAGCATGTAATAATTATATATTAGGATCATTAAAAGTGATTATTAGTACCCATGCTTAAGACATGCATTGGCCATGCATACCCCAATTCGTGAGCACGCTATTATGATTGGTCAATTGATGAATAAATTAATGTGGTTATATTTGCTATTAGTAACTTGGTTGATGAATTGTTGAAAATATTATTGTGTGTTGAAAGTATGAGTTTGTTGACTTGTTTAATATGTTTTAGATTTATATAATTTGATTGGATTATTGAATGACACACATAACTATATTTTTATTGGACAATCTACTCGAGCGGACGCGAGCCAGATCTCCCTAGTTTAATGTGAATCTAGAACAAATAAGACAGAACATAGAACTTATTTACTAGATCTAGTTAGAGATCAAGTAATAGACGTCTTACCTTTAGATCGTAGATCTGCTTCTTGTTGTTGTTGCTCCAAATCCCGCGGTTGTCAGATCTGTAGCTTCAAGACCTGCCAAGACATACGGAAACAATACAAGCAGTAAAATATGTCTAAACAATAACTAATCTAAGTAAACGGTTAAGGAAGTAAACTACAAATAATATCAACACGATATCATTTGCATAAAGAGTTTATATTACTGTATTAAAAGAGGGAAAATACAAAATAGAGGTATGATCACAACCCAAGCCTTAATGCTACAATCCTCCTCCAACAAGCCAAGCCAATGCCTCCAAAGGAAGTATGAGTCTCCCAAACGATGAGTAGGGATCTCCTAAGCTAATTTCACCAGCATGTAAGTGCTATAGAATTCCTCCTTTTGGAATGGAGAGGGACCTTGTATTTATAGGACCAAGTGGATAGAGTAGGTTGAGGATCATGGGGAGAGGGATAAGGGATCCTCCCTTGAGGTTAGGGAACCGTAGAACAGCTCACCTAGGAGTTAGAGATAGAGATCCACCTCATCCAACTTCTACAACTCACTCGAAAGCTCCCTTTATCCCAATTAACCAACTCCGGCGCAAGTTGCATGAGGGAAACAAGCATCAGGGAAGGGAAACGTAGGTTGTACAAGGATATTCTGCGCCGTCGGCACAGGCTGGAAGAATACATTCTGTGCTGGACCTAGTTGGGTGCAACTTTCTCAAGGACATCATGTGCCAGCCCAAATAGAAATGTGGACAAAGGGCATCAACTTGCTCTAACATGAATTGCTTGATCATAGGGAACTTCAGGGAATGAGGCATTGAGTTAACATGGGACTCATGATGACGAGATTTAGGTGTAACAGAATGCCCCCCAAAGATGAAGCTAGAAAAACAAGACAGGTGAAGTGCTTTGAAAGATAAAAGGCAAGGACTTGCTGGCTGGATGATGTTGCTGCAGTACAACTGACTCTGAGATACCAGTATCACATGACTCACAACATGGTTGCCGACCAATACAATTCAAATCCATGGTAGTAAAGACCGACTGAACACAATCATGGCTACTAGACACAATCGTAGATCCATGATGAGATGATAACGCAGCCATGACCAATACAAAGTGGATTCGTGTAATATGACTCAAACAATCTCCATCGCAACCTGAGTAGAATATGACTTCCCCAGGGTCTTCAAGCTGAACCCGCAATGATATGAGAATATCCATGTGATTACAATGTTTTTGGAGTCGAAGATGGTAGAAACCACTTGATTATCGATCATTAATGTATACTGTTAAAAAGTGCAAGGGAAATCACCATTAATGTCGATGATCCCCAAGGTATCACAGTACATATCACCAAGCGTGAATAAATGAGTTGAAGTCGAACGCTCGATGAAATCTTTCAATCAAGATTCAATGATATAAACTCATGTTGAAAGCGAGGTAACCTGCCATTGAGGCATGCAGGCGTACTTGATTGGTTTCTAGATTCAATCCTCGGATGATGTGTTGAAGTCGACAAGGATGAATCTTTCGATTGAGGGCCATGATGAATCCCTCATTAGCGACACGAAACTTGACAACAGATGTTTGGAGCAGATCGGACAGTAGAGTAATTTGTAATACTAACTCAAGGTAGATCGACATGGTAGAAGGTGTACTGACTGCAGATAATGAGCAATGAACATCTCTTGAACATGGGCATGGCATGACTTGGCAGTATTGACATGACGAGAACTGTACTGACCCCTAATGCAACTGATAGTGGAATCATTCTCCGGATGACCCAAAGGAGTGACATGACTCATGAAATCAGTATAACTTGAAGACAAACGGATGACCCAAGTGTTGTATGAAAATGCAAATGAGTACAATGTTCAAGAGCAACGATGCAATTCCCATAAATAAAGTGTAACACAAAATCTTTCCTTTTTCCCCATCATGACTGATGAGTGCCTCATGTGTTTTTTAATGAGCTTGAGGAGGGTAACTAGATGCTCGGTAGCTCATCTCATAGATGAGTCCAATCCCAAACCTTTTACAAACCTAGGAGAGGAGGGGTTCGTCCTATGGCGGGCCCTTCAATGTCAGATTTTAACGAGTCCATAGAAGGTAAACTCAGCAATATTTCATGTTTAGAGAGTATGAAAAGAACTAAAGAAGACTCCAGAGGTCCTTTTTCATAAAGTTACCCTCTTCATCTGGAAAAGGTTAAAACAACGCGAAAGAGGACTCTTCCATTCATGATTTTCTGGAGTATTCATTTTTCGTAAGTAGTGTCCCCTGGTCCGAAAAAGGGGTAAACTATCACCAGGAAGACGATCATTCAAATAATTTTATAAGCGTGAACGCATGAAGTTCGCTTGGTGATCTTTTCGTATTTAGAGAGCCTGAAAAGAGCTTAAAGAAAAGACTTTGGGGGTTCCTTTTTCGTAGGAGTTTAACGAGCCCAAAAAAGTGATAAACTATAACTCGGTGACTTATTCTCATTGTTTTACAAGCAGGAGAAAGAACAAAGAGTTAGCTCGGTGTCATTAATAATTGAATTTAATGAGCGAAATAATGACAAAAAGACGCTCGATGAGTTGTTCATACTTGAGAGCACGCGTAAAAAAGACCACGACCGTGAAAAACAGGATCAAAACGGTACTTAACTTCACCTACAAGCTTCAAAACTAGGTCAAAAGTAATTAACCGGGTATAAATGAATCCAACTATAGCAAAATAACCCACATTGGAATAAATTAAAAAAGGAATATTCTCTTTTTCAATATAAATAGGGGTAAATAGTAAAAAGAATCACTATTTGTGTTTTACCAAGTTGGAGAGGTGAATAGTGCCATTTGGAGCCGTTCTTCTTTTGTTGATTCCGGGAGCTACGATCCATCATTTCAGGTGCTGTCAGCGACAGGTAACCCTAAACTTGTCTCTTTAACTTTCTAGCGGATTATAATTTGCTTTTTCTTGCATTTAGGTAGGTTTTGGGCATGTTGGGTTGGGGGATTTGCGCTCACGGGTCGGTACAGGTCGCCCTTTCGGTATCTGCACTGGCGGCGCACTGTCCAAATGGACATTCTGCGTCGGCGCAAACGACCAACTCAACCCCAAACCTAGCCAAATGGAAGCTTCTTTGATGGTTGGTCAAAGTTCTAATGGTGTTAAAATGACTTTCTTGACAGGTTTGGAGTGAGCACAATGGTTCTTCAGTGGCGAGAACGTGAGCATGAGCTCGATGACATACAAGTGGAAAATGATCCGCAATGTGTTGCAGCGGTGAGAAACTGTGGGCTACTCAAGTACTTTCGAGTGTCAGGGATGAGGTCCCAAGTATCACTGCTGACATACCTGGTCCAATGTTGGGATCCAATACATCAGCATTTCCAGATTGGTGAGCATACATTGACCATAGATGTCGAGGACATCTATTTTTTGACAGGGTTGTCCCGGCAAGGAAACCATGTGTCCTTGACTGGGTCACGAGGTGGTGACCGCTTAGTAGAGGACATGATCAATCAGTGGTGTACTCCATGTACGTCGATGACTTGTGGGAAGATTCCCATCAAGGATGTCAAGGACCGAGCCCTTCGGACGGTACTCTTTACTATTGTGCTGGTGGCTGGAAGACGATCCGCTCATCTTGCGAGCAAATCACAAATGATGTATGGCGAGGAGTGCATGAATCCTACCATGTTCAATTGGTGCGAGGGGATTCTCACCGGTCTCATAGATCAGTTGACCAAATGCCAGCGCGGGGTGATGAAGCAGTTTGTGTATGGTTCAGTGGTAGTGTCGTTTATGTTGGAGCGGGTGCCCCACTTGCGCCTGTAAGTAGACCTCGAGGATCGAGATGCACGCGACCCTCACATGACCAGGTGGGAAGAGGTGATGGCTCGCCATGGTGGTGGGGGTCCCATCATTAGTTTTGGTATAGGTTTCTTCACGTGGTTACAGGGACAGATCCTCATGGTGGAGGACTACCCATACCACAGTACAGCCTTCCGAGGAGACCCAGACTAGGTGCTTCCCGAGGGAGCGCAGTGGGATGATACTGGTAAGAACAACTGCTTTTGTTTTTCATTTTATGCATGTTATGATTTTTTTGGACTAGTGTTGATATCTTTTACATGTTTCTTGCAGACGTGGGTCCAGAGCAACCACTTGGATTTTCTCACCTTGTGCGGAGAGGAGTAGCACCGGAGGTGGGCCCCGCGGTCCGTGATGCTTTAGAGGAGCTGGAGGCGGTCGAGGATACCCTCCAAAGGATGAACTTGGACATACCAGAGCCGGGTGTCCATGACCTACCCCGTCGCTATAAAAAACTAACGGTTGGAGTATCCGTTCATTTCGGCACACTTCGTAGTCTGCTTCCATGCGCAGCAGCCTGGGGATTCGAGGCCTAGGGATGCGCGGCCTAGGGATTAGGCACATGTTTTACTTATGTATATATTGAAAGCTTATGAGATTCATATTTTGTAGAGATGACTCTTACTGAAAGCTAGCAGGCTTCAGACTTTTGTATTAGCAATATCATTTTTGTATCGATTTATATATATATATACAGACACTTCTGGCGGTTTTATACATCTTGTGTTCTATGGATGATTAATGAGATCTTGTTTACATGTTTGCTTATATAGTGGATGATTTACATGTTATGTTTTCTTTTATATTTATGAATATGTTATGTTTGTGCAATGTACCAATCTAGAATGATGTTGGCCATCGAGTCAACAACTGTATTCATGTCTCGTGGAATGTGCAGGTATTGAATAAATTTAAAAGACCTTTCCAGAAGATAGACTCGTCGAAAGAGACGGAGTAGAGTGGGGTTGCGGATAGCGTAGATCCGGTTAAGATGGGAAACCGCTAGTTGTGAATCCAAATAGATGACAACATGGTTCATACCCAAGGAAAGAGCATCGATTAGGGTTCCAATCACTGTCTGGTATTTTGCGGTGTTATTGGTTGCGTATCCTAGACAACTTCCTCCTGAGCTGATAAGATCGCCGATGAGAATAAAGTACCCAGGCTATCGAAGCAAGGTTGCGGGTATGTCAACTGGCGCTGTCCGTGAATCCATAGCAAGTTTCCATCTGCACAT
This sequence comes from Larix kaempferi, assembly GCA_027924585.1. Lineage (NCBI taxonomy): Eukaryota > Viridiplantae > Streptophyta > Pinopsida > Pinales > Pinaceae > Larix > Larix kaempferi. The sequence goes on from BSBM01001646.1 coordinate 18,968,657, forward strand.
GAAAATAGAACATGGTATAAGTAGCGAAACAAGATCTACACACTAAAACAAAGTGTCACACCACACAAAACACATGCCATGTACAACAATATATACAAGGTAGTTATGCATGAAAGACTTAGGAATAGTACCTCTTCAGGTAGAGCCCATTGTGGGGCTCACCCAAATATATCCCATCATAGTCATCTAGTTCGTAGGATCCATTCTCCAGAACACGTTTTACTACATACGATCCGTGCCACATGGACTCGAACTTACCTGCGCCCAACTTATCGTGCTTTTGGTCATATGTGAGGACCAAATCACCCTCGTTCAAGAAACAAGCTTTAACTGAACTATCATACTATGCTTTGATGCATTTCTTATTTGCCTTGTTGGCAAGAGCAGCATCGCGGCGGGTCTCATCAAGTTTCGCTAGGTAAAGGAAGCGTTCTTCCTCAGCAGTGGTGTTCTGAAGAAGTTCAACTGTGAGTTTGAGAGATGGAATCTCGCACTCTATAGGTAGGACTTCCTCCAATCCATAAACTAGTTGGAATGGTGTAAATCTGGTGGCAGTCTTGACGGAGGTTCGGTATGCCCATAGTGCGGAGAAGAGCTTGTTGTGCCAGTTAGACTTGTGCGTACCCACCATGCGTTGAATCATGGTTTTCAAGACCTTTTTAATGGCCTCTACTTGTCCATAGGACTGTGGGTAGTAAGGGGTTGAGTTCTCGTGATGAAAAACCAGTATGGTGCTCAATTCATCTACCATATGGTTCTGAAAGTGAGATCCACGGTCGGTAACTATGGCTTGTGGAACTCCGAACCGTGAAATAACATGATTAAACATGAAGAGTGCAGCGGTTTTTTCATCTTCGTTGTACGTAGGTATAGCCTCGGACCATTTAGTAAAATAATCCACGACTACTATGACGTAACCATGCCCCCCGGCCGAGGTAGGCTTACAGTACATGAAATCTATGCCCCATTTTGCAAAGGGGTCGACGACAATAACCGGGTGTAACGGGGATGGGTGGGAGAGCTTTTTCGTTTGAAAATGCTGGCATGGGGGAAATTTTTTAATGGCCTCAATGAAATCTTTAAATATGGATGGCCCATAATATCCCGCGCGTAGAATATTCTGGGCGGTATCCATCCCAGAGAGATGACCGCCACAAGCCCCAGAGTGACAGTCATTCAAGACGTGTTCAGCCTCCTCGTGTGTCAAACAACGTCAAAGAACAGAATCAACACCACAGCGATATAGGGTATTGTTAACGATCAAGTAATACTTGGTGTGGTGACGTATACGACGGCGATCATCACGAGACATTTGGGGGTTGAACCATTGGGTTTTAAGATATAAAGTAATATCTCCATACCACGGGTCGGACGTGCTGATGAGGAACAACGATTCGTCAGGAAGGATATCATTGGGATCAGATCCTAAATCAACACAGGGAAGATCACAGATGAGCTCAGAAAACACCAAAAACTTCTTAGACTTGGCCATCTCGAAGAGGAGATCAAATTCCTGAAGTATCACAATCCAGTGTGAATACTTTCCCCCGAGTACTTGACGTGTCAAAACTGTTGGGAATGTTATATCTCTTCACATGGTGGCTGCATGTACAACACGATCCCCTCCCCAGTAGTGATTCGCCTGCGTCAGGCGCGTCCGGAGGGGGGGGTAGCCCGACATGGCCCACCCCCTTCGTTTCGGACCGTTAGGTTCCGAAACGACACGGCGAGGGACGTTAGGCCCCCGGAGTCCGCGCGGAGCGCAAAATTTTTCGGGTTGTTTTTGCTTTTTCGTGATTTCGACCCATTGTACTCTATCTAATCCCGGTAAAAGGGATTAGGGTTGTAACCTAATTTCGGGTAAATGAATTAGGGTTTTAGATGCTGCGGAATACCATGTATTGTATTGTAAATGGTTGAATAAACATATAATGAAAAGGAGCAGTGCGGCTCTAAGTTTTGCTGGTTTTTTCCCGGTTAAGGGTTTCCAGGTGAAAATCTCTGTGTTATGTGTGTGCCATTGTGTATTTTCTGTGAATGCTTAAGAATCAATGTAAGTTTGTACTTCACTGTTAAGGTTTAAAACTTACATTTGGTATCAGAGCATTTTTGGGTTCAGAGGGACGCCTTTGTTTCCAAGGGTTTAGCTCGATCTTGGATTTGTGATCAACCTGGTTTCAATGGGAGCTTTGCAGCGGTGATTTATTTTTCTTTAAAGAATGGCGAGCAGTTCTAGATTCGAGATTGAGAAATTTAATGGCCAGAGCTTTGAGCTATGGAATCTCAAGATGGAAGATCTTCTGGTAGATAGAGAACAATGGATCGCAGTAGATCCAGGTACCATGCCCATTGGTGCGGTAAAAGAAGAATGGGATAAGCTGTAAAGAAAAGCAAGGAGCACCATTCGTCTTTGCCTCGCAGATTCGGTATTGGTGAACATATCTGGAGAAGATAGTGCAAAGAATCTATGGGATAAACTGGGAAATCTGTACCAGTCAAAGTTCCTGGTAAATAAGTTATTTCTACGAAAGAAATTGTACCTTCTGAGGATGACTGATGGAGACTCTGTGTCAGAGCATCTAAATGCCTTCAATACTCTGGTAAGTCAGTTGACATCTGTTGGTATTACGATTACTAATCATGAAAAATGTATTAGTCTGTTGTGCTCTTTGCCAGATTCATGGGATAATCTGGTTATAGCTATTGGGAGTAATGCAACCACGCTAAACTTCGACGATGTGGTTGCATCCCTGCTATCGGAGGAAATGAGGCGGAGATCCATGGATATTTCAACTAAGGATGCATTATTTGTAAGAGGTATCCCTGGAGACAGATCTAAAAATAAGTCTTCATGTGGTAGATCTAAATCTAGAGGGAGATCTAAATCTCCAGGACCTTCTGTAAGAAAATGCTAGAAGTGCGGTAAAATTGGGCATTACAAGAAGGATTGTAAATCCAAAAATACTGATAAAAGCAGAGGACCTAATGATGCTCCATCAGCGGATGGGAAAGAATCTACATAGGAAGGAGGAGATGTGTATCTGGCATCTTCAAGTACACATGCAGAGCATGATTCGTGGTTGATTGACTCAGGTGCGTCTTATCATATGACTCCTCATAGGGAGTGGTTTTCTGAATACGAAAAGTATGATGGAGGAGATGTATTTCTAAGAGACAACTTGGTGGCGAAAATCATAGGTCGAGGAAAGATCAAGCTACTGCTCAAAGATGGAAGGGTTAAAACTCTTCCCGGGGTTTTGCACATTCCAAAGCTGGCTAGAAACCTTATATCAATAAGTAAAATGGATGATGCAGGTGTGAAAACTTTATTTGAAAAGAACACATGCAAGATGGTTCAAGAATCACTGGTGTTGATGAGGGGAGTTCGGATTGGAACTCTATACAAGTTGTTGGGAAGCACCTTCAAAAATGGATGTAACAGTACTATTGTTCCTGAGGGTAAAAATGAAGGAGACAGAGTCCTTACTGTCTCTAGTGAGAAGACATCGCTATGGCATCGAAGGCTAGGACATATTGGAGAGAAGGGTCTTCGACTATTATAAGGTAAAAGTATGGCTGAAGGCATGTCTGATTTCACATTAGATTTTGATTTCTGTGAACATTGCTTATATGGTAAACAGAATCACGTAAGATTCTCATCTGGTGTTGTAAGAGCTAAAGGAATCTTAAAGTTAATACACAGTAAATCTGTAAATCTGTGTATTATGTTTCATTTATAGATGATTTCTCAAGGAAAACTTGGATCTATTTCCTGCGTAAGAAATCTGAGGTTTTTAAAAGATTCAAAGAATTTAAGGCTATTGTAGAGAATCAAACTGAAAAGAAAATAAAAGCACTCAGAACAGATAACGATGGAGAATTATGTGAAAGTGAATTTGAGGAGTTCTGTAAAATGTGTGGAATAGCAAGGCAAAAGACTACTCCATACACACCTCAACAGAATGGGGTTGCAGAAAGGATGAACAGGACATTGATGGAAAAAGCAAGGAGTATGCTCAGTGGTGCAGGGCTAACACAACAATTATGGGCAGAAGCTGTTGACACTGCGTGTTACTTAGTGAATAGGACACCCACATCAGCGTTGGTTGATAAGACACCTCATGAGGTTTGGACTGGTAAGAAACCCTCTCTCTCTCATCTCAGAGTGTTTGGGTGTGATGCTTTTGTACATGTTCCAAAGGAGGAAAGGAGCAAGTTGGATAATAAAGCGGAAAAATGTATTTTCATTAGTTATAAGGATGGAGTGAAAGGTTACAAGTTGTGGAACCCAGTAAAAAGGCAAACAGTTTACAGTCGAGATGTGATCTTCAGAGAAGTTGAAAACACTTCCAACATTGAGGATGTACCAAAGGAAAAGGATTCAGAGAAGCTACACTTTGATATCAAGGATGAAAGAGGTGATTCTTTTGAGAAACCAGATTCGTCTGATCAGATGAGGAGGCAGAATCGTCTAAATCAGATGAAGAGGTGGATCCACAGACTCCGGTATTGAGGAGATCTGACCGAGTAAGAAGGCAAGCTGAAAGGTACAGTCCCCCTGATTTTCATTCTAATTTTGTGTTATCTATTACTGATGATGATCCTAGAACTGCTAAAGAGGCAATGGATTCAGAAGATAGTAAACTATGGAAGAAGGCCATGATAGAAGAAATGGATGCCTTGGACAAAAATGAGGCATGGGATCTGGTTGAGTTGCCAGAAGGAAGAAATCCTGTTGGAAGCAAATGGGTATTCAAGAAGAAGTTAAATGCAGCAGGTAAAGTGGAGAAGTACAAGGCTCGACTAGTAGCGAAAGGTTATTCCCAAATTGAGGGCATCGATTTTGGTGAGATTTTTTCACCTGTTGCAAAATTGACTTCTATTAGATTTCTTCTATCTATTTCTATTGTGTTTGACCTTGAAGTAGAACAGATGGATGTAAAGACGGATTTCCTACATGGAAATCTTAATGAAGACATCTATATGAAGCAACCAAAATGGTTTGTGGTGAAAGGAAGAAAGGAGCTTGTCTGTAAGCTGAAAAAATCTCTCTATGGAATGAAACAATCTCCAAGAATGTGGTATCAAAAATTTGATACTTATATACTGGGACTTGGTTTCTCAAGAAGCAAAGATGATCACTGTGTTTATTTTAAGCTAACTGGTGATCATTTTATTTATGTAATATTGTATGTTGATGATATGTTGCTAATTGGAAACAACAAGGAAATCATCAAGGATGTCAAAAAACAGTTGTCATCTGAATTTGACATGAAAGATCTTGGTGCTGCAAATTTTATTTTGGGCATGGAAATAAAAAGAGATCGTGAAAACAGGAAACTCTGGTTAAATCAGAGGAAATATGTTGAAACGATATTGAAGAGATTTAATATGCAGGAAAGCAAACCAGTGAAGGTGCCCATTCCTGTAGGTGTAAGGTTATCTGCATAACAGTGTCCCACAACACAAGAAGAGGTAGAGGACATGTCTCATGTTCCCTATGCTAGTGCAGTTGGCAGTCTGATGTATGCCATGGTCTGTACTAGACCATATATAGCCCATGCAGTGGAGTTTTGAGTAGATACATGTCAAAACCAGGAAAGGAACATTGGACTGCAGTAAAGAGGGTCTTCAGGTATTTGCGTGGCACTACAGATTTTGCAATCTGCTACCAAGGAAGACTCGGTCTAAACAGAGAGATAGATATACAAGGATTTGCCGATGCTGACTGGACTGGAGATCTTGATCACAGAATATCTACAAGTGACTACGTTTTTAATCTATTTGGAGGAGCAATCAGTTGGATGAGTAGAAGACAAGCTGTAGTTGCACTCTCAACTACAGAAGCTGAATACATGGCAGCTACCCATGCAAGTAAGGAAGCTGTATGGTTACAAAGATTGTGTTCAGGTATTGGTTTTGTTCAGAATGCAGTAAAGATTGGCTGTGATAGCTCAAGTGCAATATTTCTGGCAAAGAACCCTGCTTATCACTCGAGGACAAAGCACATTGATGTGCAGTACCATTTCGTCAGAGACATGGTTGAACAAAACAAAGTGTTGCTGGAGAAGTTTGACACTTTGGTAAATGTTGCAGACTCTTTGACAAATTCTGTGAGTACTCAGAAGTTCTCTTGGTGTAAAGAGAACATGGGCATTGTTTCCCTGAATTGTTAAAGTCATAAATTTCTCCTGTATGTGAAGAGAACAACAAGTGGGGGAATGTTGGGAATGTTATATCTCTTCACATGGTGCCTGCGTGTACAACACGATCCCCTCCCCAGTAGTGATTCGCCTGCGTCGGGCACGTCCGGAGGGGGGGGTATCCCGACAGGGCCCACCCCCTTCATTTCGGACCGTTAGGCCCCTGGAGTCCGCGCGGAGCGCAAAATTTTTTGGGTTGTTTTTTCTTTTTCACGATTTCGACCCATTGTACTCTATCTAATCCCGGTAAAAGGGATTAGGGTTGTAACCTAATTTCGGGTAAACGAATTAGGGTTTTAGATACTGCGGAATACCATATATTGTATTGTAAATGGTTGAATAAACATATAATGAAAAGGAGCAATGCGGCTCTAAGTTTTGCTGGTTTTTTCCCGGTTAAGGGTTTCCAGGTGAAAATCTCTGTGTTATGTGTGTGCCATTGTGTATTTTCTGTTAATGCTTAAGAATCAATATAAGTTTGTACTTCACTGTTAAGGTTTAAAACTTACAAAAACATGGTACATGGGGTTCGAGTCGACGATAATGGTGGTGGTGCGGAGCAGTATGTAATGACAGAAAGTTTGGACGGCAATGACTGCCGCGAGAGAGAGTTTCTCGACATGGGAGTAACGCGTTTCGAAGTCGATAAGACCCTTACTGAGGTAATAAATCACATGTTCCTGGGCATTGTTGTCTTCCTGGACTAGGACCATGGCGATCGTCGTGGCAGAAGCAGCAAGATAAAGGATGTAATCCTTGTAGTAATTGGGCAGTTGGAGCACAGGGGCATGGGTAATGGCATGCTTCAGACTGTCAAAGGATTGTTGCACTTGATCATCCCAAATGAATGGGATGTGCTTCTTTAGTAATCTCATGTAGCCCTGTGTCTTCTAAGCGAAATTAAAGACAAAAAGTCATAGGTAAGTTGCCTTCCCTTGCAAACTTTGTAGTTTCATAATGTCAGTAGGAGGTGGGAGAGCGACAATGGCTTCCACCTTCAAGGGATCAATGTGGATCCCATCTTTCGAAACGATAAAACCTAGGAGGCGTCCAGACTTGACGTAGAAAATACACTTGTGAGGGTTCAAGAGGATGTTGTAATGCCTGCATCTGAGGAATACAGCCATCAGATGATCGATGTGGAACTCATGCTGCCACGAATGAGTAGGGAGATCGTCAAGATAGGGTTCCACAAATTCCTTCACATCATGAAAAGCGTACGACATGGCCCGCTGGAATGTGGCACCAACATTTTTGAGACCAAAAGGGAGCTTGCGATAAGCAAACATGCCCCAAGGGCAGATGAAATTTGTCTTACGTTGGTCGGTCGGGTTGATCTCAATCTGGTTGTAACAGGAAAAGCCATCCATGAATGAAAAGATGACACTTCCGGCATAGTTGTCTATGATATGATCGATAAAGGGAGTGGGGTAGTTGTCCTTAGGATAATCCTTGTTCAAATCCCGATAATCGACACAGACACGGATGGTGCCCTGCTTCTTATCCATAGGGATGACATTTGAGACCCATTCTGTTAATGGAATAGGGTAGATGAAACCATCCTTTAAGAGCTTTTCAATTTCTGCCTTAATTGCCGCAGTTTTTCGAGGGTGTACCAGTTGTAACTTTTAACGGACAAGTTTAGCATCGGGATAGGTTTTAATATCATGTGAAACGGTAGTAGGGTCTATCCCAAGCATTTCCTTGTAGGTCCAAGCAAACACGTCTCGCAATTGCTTGAATAAGGCCATAAAAGTAGTAATCTATTCAAGGGAACATTTCTGGACTAAACGAATATGTTCCACTACACCAGGGGTAACCGAGATGTCAATCGTAGTGGTTGGTTCAATGTTCACCAGGTTGCCCTCAGTAACCGTATGACATGTGAGTATCGGTGACTGGGGGCAAGGATAGACATATAGTGTGAAAATGGTGGCGGTGATTTTCTCCACAGAATCCAATGGGGGTAGGAAAGACGATCGGTGGTGGAGGTCTTCCCACGGAGGGTCATCCCCGCTCATAATATCCATAATGGACTCATCAGAATGAAAAGTCTGGAGCAGAGGATCTAGTAGGGATGATGTCTGCTGTAGAGAACAAGATGTAGAGGCCACAGCCAAGTGGTCCTCTGGTGCTGACTGGATAGCCTCATAAGTGATTTCGGCGGGTGAAAGAGGCATGTTGTCTCCAATCAAATGCGTGGTGGCTTCATCGGGTACGAGCCATTGATCGCTGGAGTTGGGAAAAGAGGATATCATGTTCACCATAGCAACATGGATAGGGGGATCCGGGGTTGGAAATACACCCATAAGAGATGAGTCTTTTATGAGGTTGACCCCCATGCTCTCATATGGTTGCAAAGACTGCCTAAGTAACGGGACGTTATCGTCAGGATGAGTAGCGATGTCCGGTGTAAAGAAATCCAGTTGGTCGACTGTGACAATTCGGCCTTGGTGGGGGAATTGCACAATGCGTAAGACGGATGACGTGACCGTAGTCATGGAATAAACCAATTACAACCAAGTAAAATATTATAATCCAGAGGGGTCGTGACTACTTCCACGTTAATGGTTGTTGTCTTACCCCCCAACTCTACTGCTAAGGCTTGTAACATCCCATGGGGTTGAAATCCACAACCGTCGAATGTTTTCAGGGTAGTGGGAGAATGATTCAACTTGGGATAACCAATGGCTCTCCAACACTATATCGACATGACCGAGGTAGTGGCACCTTCATCTAACACAGTACGATGGATTGTCTTTCTAGCAATCTTCGTGGAAACTTGAAATTCCAACTGGTGGGAAAGCCTCGGCTTAAAGTACTCGAGTCGGAACATGATTGTATTAGAGGAATCTGGATCAACCATGCCAATGGCAGTGAGAAGAGTCTTGCACTAGTTGGGACAGTTCTGCAAGACTTCTAGCGTTGACATGGCACAAGGAGCTTGCAGCAAGTCCTCTACAATGTTGTAGTTTTGAGTTGCCCGAGCATTAGGATTGAAAACTGCTTTTTGAATCGTGCTCTTAGGCGGATGCAACACTGACTCTAAGGAAGGCTTATCAATGGTGAGAGAAGCCGATGGCACGGTGATGTCAGGAATAGAAGCGGAAGATTTTTTAGTATTACTTCCTACGGGTTCCTTCGGGGGGACTGAGTCGTACAAACATGATCGTGTGTTCAGGTTAACCATCTCACTACGCATCATGAGAACATGCATGGTGGAGGATGTGTATCCGTGTGAAGGAGAAGGTTGAGCAATCATTTGTTGATTCTGAGTGGGGAAGGGATCGTTGAGAACTGTGGGAGTGGGGTTTCCCTTGAGAAATTTATGTACTTCGTCTCGATGGGGACATTCCTTTGAGAAATGGTCACCACCACACAGTAAACAAGGATACTTCACCTTCGTCTTATTTTTGGTGTTTTCAGGGGTGGTCTTGGGCTTCTGTTGGTTAGAAGATTTCTTAGGTTTACCTTTGTTTTTCTTCTTACCACCGGATTTCTGAGGCGAAGCTGATTGAACATAATTCACCTCTTCGGTGGAGGCAGGAGTGGGTGACTTGGTGGTGTTGTTTCCGTCCTGTGGTGGGGATGGGGAAGAACCCTGGGGGTTCGACGGTCCAACAGTTTGAGTAGAAGACTGGGAGTTAAGTGAACCAATGATGCCATCGGCCTGAGGTCCCTTAGGTGGTTTTGAAGGGTCATACATAGGGCGGGTTGTGTCAGGAACAATGTCATACAACGTGTCAGATTGAGCATAGACCAGATCTAAGTAATGGGCACGGGAAATAGCCTGTTCCTCGGTCACGGCCCCTCCCATGGCCACATCTTGAGCTACGACGGGTAAAAGAGACTTCGTAAACTAGTCAGCAAAGAGTTCGTATGGAATAGGAGCCTTAATAAGACGTCGTCTCCTCCGCCACTCATGGATATGATCAGAGATATGAGTTGCAGTGGTTTGACGGAGCGAAGTCAAAAGGTATGTACCAGTTTCGTAGCATATGGGTAACTGGAAATGAGTCAAGAAATACATAGCAAGAGAGAGAAAATCGGTAAAGGAGTGCGGTGGTAGTTCGAAATACCACTTGGCAGTTGGGCCAGTGAGGGTCCTTTGAAACAACCTTAAACGGATTGAGTCGTCCATCAAGGAATTGGATGAGCACCACAGATGGTAGTTCATCACATGGTTTTTCGGGTCCTCACCGGGTTTGCCATCAAATTTGGGAATATCATAGGGTAACTTAACTGGAATGGGTGGCCAATTATGACCGTGGAAGATGGGATCATTGATTAGACGGGACAAGTTGGGTAGGTCCAAAGTAGCAAAAAATGGCAGTTGTTGGTTCGGCTGCGGATACTGATAGTACTGATATGGCATATATGGACCAGTGGGACCTTGAATGGATTGATTATAAGGTGTCCTTATGGGAACTGGCCATAAGGGGGTGGTCCTACGGGATTGGGTGGTGGACCGTAGGTGGGTCCTCCACCATAAAAGGGTGGCCCACCGCCGGAAAGTGGGAGTCCTCCGCCACCGGAATATGGTGGACCTCCAGGTGGGGGTCCTTCGCCACCGCCGGAAGGTGGGGGTCCTCCACCTCCACCGCCTCTACCACCAGAAGAAGGTGGTCCACCACCTCCACCACCAGAATAGGGTGGGCCACCGCCTCCGGAATAAGGTGTGCCTCCTCCATAAGGTGGGGGTCTGCCACTACCAAAAGGAGGTGGGCCTCCGCCACCATCAGAATAAGGTGGGACACCACCGCCGGAATGAGGTGGGACTCCTCCATAAGGTGGGGGCCCACCACTACCAGAAGGTGGTGGTCCTCCTCCTCCGCCAGAATAAGGTGGCCCTCCACCGCCGGAATGGGGTGGGCTTACGCCTCCGCCAGAAGGTGGAGGTCCGACCCCTTCGGAAGGAGGTGATCCATATGGTGGGGGGGGGGGGGTGGGGCGTATGGGAAATTTGGTGGGGGTCCAATTGGTGCAACATTAAAATGTCCCCATGGAGTGTATGAGTTTCCGGGATAAGGTATCCCGTGGAGTACGTTTATGGGATTAAGTTGTCCTGACACAGGGTTAAGATAACCTGGATACGCTTGACTCCATGGTGGTTGAGCATGGTTGGACGGTCCCCTAGCATGAGGTAATCCCGTGGTGGCTCCCACGACAGGTAAAGAGATGCCAAGGGAATGACCAATTGGCAGTCCTCCACTCGAATTATGGCTAGAAAATGATGGTTTCCCCCCAATGACAACGTATTGACCACTAGTGGATGGTTGAATCATAATGGGTTGTTGACTACTTACAATTGGAGGAATACTACGCGTAATAAAACCATGAGGCAGAGAGAATAATCCCCACGAGTTTTGGGGTGGGGGAGGAGTGGGTAACGTTCCAGTAGTAGTATTAGTGATAGGGGTGTTGGATTGTTGTCCTTCAACTTTCTGAGTCATTCGAGGTGTGGATTTGGTCCCCTTACTGAGAGGTGTGCTCGCAGGGGATGAAGGTTGACCAGGTTCGTAAGTGGTCACGTTGTGGATGGGTGTCTCCGGTGAAGTAAGTGATAATGAACTTATGGGAGTGTATTGAAACATGGGTGTCTCCGGGATCTTTCTTCTCCATGATAGGCTCTGGAGACGAAGTTCGTTTCCGCGCTGGCATAGTTCATCCATGAGTTCATAGACTGGATTCATACGCTGGACATGGGAATCCCAGAGAGGGGAAGTGTCAGTGTTCGGATCGACATCCAAGTGGGCCCATTGTTCCCCAAGAGAGGTGACCCAAAAAGATGCAGATTGACCAAATGTTGCTGACACAGGGTCATCCTGTGATGTGTTTAACCACTCTATGGATCCAGGTTCACCCAGCATCACGCGGTCGAAGGATATGTCTTGTGAAGTGGAAGGTTCTGCCTCATCATCCCTTGACGGGTTAGAGGTGGGTGAATCAAGAGGAAACATGTTCGCTCCGGACTCCATAGTGGAGTTTTATACTTCAGGAAACACAACCGTAACTTGTGTGGCCATGCTTACCCTCGAAATGACCTCCTGATTAAGGGAGTATTCGGGTGGCAAGTTCAAAATTCTGCGGGACCTTCTCACAGGTTGTTCAGCCAGAATGAACGAACCATAATTTCTCCTACGGGTATACTAAAAAAAAGAAAAGCAGACCAGAAAAATCTACACAAACTAAGGCCGCAAGCAAACTTATGTGATAGGTGTGGATTCAAAAGTCTAGAACCTCATGGGATTTTCAAGGCTTTGCAACTCGCGATATACTCCAGGGTCCAATAGTTATACTCAGCCCAATTTTTCAGAGCACTAACCAAGGAGGATTAGGACCGTACCCCTGACCACATAACCCGACTACCTGATAGTACATGCGTAGTAGCTCCCCGAGTGTTGTTCTTGGTGTATTGCTCTGCTAAGGCGGCCAAATGGTTAGCTCAGTTGGTTTCAGGAATCCTAAGAGTGTCTGCCGATATACGCAAGGTACGTGGGAGCTCAAATACGTGTTGGTGTTGTCTAATGCACAACCGTACGACAAGAGCCTTCCTATATACTACCGAGTACGTGAAACACCTTTCGATATACCCTAAGGTACGTGAAAGAGCCTTCGATATACCGGTTGGTATGTGAAAGAGCTTTGATATACCGGTTCGTATGTGAAAGAGCTACAGTGGCCCTGGAATGCAATGCAGGAAAATAACGACAGCTGCCATGTTTCAAGACGTCGGAACACGTCTCTAACTTAACACACAAGTTACTAAAGATTTTAACTTAGTTCTACCGTTAATTTTATCTGGACAGTTAGGTGAATGCATGAGGTGAGTACATAAACGTAAACATAATTCAATCCCTAACTACATGAAAAATGCCTCTTTCTTTTGATGAAATCTATGTACGGGAAGGAGAAATCTTTTTCCAATGGTCTCACAAAACAGTAAATTGCAATAACTCTCAATCTACCAAAAATGATAATGAAAAGCACTCTTTTTGTTTTTCAAGCAAAACATGAAAATCAACAACACATCCAATCCAAATCAAAGCATTTCTTTTTGTCTTTTCAATTAGAATGAACTCAAATGATGAAAAGGGAGAATCTCTATCTAGAGCACACTAGCTTTTCAAGTTTCACAATGATAACCTAAAAGCATGAAAATAAAAAATGCAAATAACTTCTTCAAGTATGGAATCACTTTTGCAAAAAAGTGACTACACTTGGGTTTTTCAAGAAAATGAATGATTCATAATTTGAGAAAAAGACAAATGATTAACCCTTTTTCCAAACTTTCCAAAAGATCTATGATGAACTCCAATGCATGAACCAATTTTTACAACAATTCTCAAATGCACTTGAAAATGGTAAAAATGAAGCACTTTTAATTTTTTCAATGATATACCAAGACTAAACTTGATAACAACAATGCTTTTAAGTGTAAATGGCTGAAAAGAAAGACTACTTGCAGCACTCTAAACACACGGAAATTCTCAAAGAAATGACAAGCACTCCAATGACCTAAAAACACAAAAAATCACTCAAAAAGATCAAATGCAAGCCAACAAATGATAACCAAGCTCAACAAAGGTTTGGAAGCGGATCTAGCATGCTGGATAGATCCAATGAGGTGATCGGGGAGAACAAGATGGAGTATATAACCGCGGGGGATTGAAATTTCCCACCACTTCAATCAAACTCACTTGATCAAAAAGACCCAAAGACCAACACAAGCAAACCAAACAAAACACTGTTGAATAAACGAGTCTCTGCCTGGAAGATACAGTGCAGAGATGTCTGTAGATCAACCCAAAAAATCATAAGTTTGGAGTAAAAGACACAAGCATCAAGTTTGAAAACTCAGCGCAGGTTATGTTTGGGCACAGAGCACCCGGTGCAGGTTGCAAACAGAGGAAAAGCGTCGACGGCACAGAATGTCAAATCGGCAAAAGCGTCGATGGCGCAGTATGGCCAAAGGAAAAATGTGCTCCTGGGTGGACAGGCACCCTGGATGTACTTCCCAGGTGCGTCGGGTGAATAACTCAAAGAAAACAAGATAAAAACTCCAACCAATGATTAAATAAACAGACTGAGAATGGCTCAAAAGACCCAGAGAAAGTTAGCAAAATATCAGAAGAGGCAAAGTAATGGCTCATTAAAGAAATCAAGAATAACACACTCAAACTTGAAATCAAAACTAATGTAATTCCTCGGTATGATCGCCAGATTTATTATTGGACAATCTACTCGAGGGGATGCAAGTCAGATCTCCCTAGTTCAATGTGAATCTAGAACAAATAAGACAGAACATAGAACTGCTTTCCTAGATCTAGTTAGAGATCAAGTAATAGACGTCTTACCTTCATATTGTAGATCTTCTTCTTCTTCTTCTTGCTCCAAATCCCGCAGCCGTCAGATATGTAGTTGCAAGACCTTCCAAGACATACGGAAACAATACAAGCAGTAAAATATGTCTAAACAATAATTGATCTAAGTAAATGGTTAAGGAAGTAAACTACAAACAATATCAACACGATAGCATTTGCGGAAAGAGTTTATATTACTGTATTAAAAGAGGGAAAATACAAAATAGAGGTATGATCACAACCCAAGCCTTAACGCTACAATCCTCCTCCAACAAGCCAAGCCAATGCCTGCAAAGGAAGTATGAATATCCCAAAGGATGAGTAGGGATCTCCTAAGCTAATTCCACCAGCATGTAAGTGCTATAGACTTCCTCCTTTTGGAATGGAGAGGGGCCTTGTATTTATAGGACCAAGTGGATAGAGTAGGTTGAGGATCATGGGGAGAGGGCTAAGGGATCCTCCCTTGAGGTTAGGGAACCGTAGGACAACTCACCTAGGAGTTAGAGATAGGGATCCACCTCATCCAACTTCTAGAACTCGCTCAAAAGCTCCCTTTATCCCAATTAACCAACTCCGGTGCAATTTGCATGAGGGAAACAAGCGTCAGGGAAGGGAAACGCAGGTTGTACAAGGATATTCAGCGTCGTCGGCGCAGGCTGGCAGAATACATTCTGCGCTAGCCCTAGTTGGGCACTACTTGCTCAAGGACATCATGCGTCGGCCCAACTAGAAATGTGGACAAAGGGAATCAACTTGCTCTAACATGACTTGCTTGATCATAGGGAACTTCAGGGAATGAGGCATTGAGTTAACATTGGACTCATGATGACGAGATTTAGGTGTAACATATATACATATAATATAAAATATCTCATAGTATAATATAGTATATGAAAATATCTTATTTGACTTATGAATGAGAGGATAATATAAATAAATGGATAGATAGGATTTGCACAAATTTTTAGAAAAGAGTTGTCATAGTTGCATTTTAGATGGAAGCATGACAAGTGAGACTTTGCAACCATGTTTATTAATATTTTAATTATTTAAATCAAATTTCTAATTTTTGGAGAAAATGAATTTGTTGATTGTTGATTATTATTTATTGGAATTTATTGATGGATGAGGAAGATGATGAGGAGTTTTGACATAAATAGGAAACTTGAGAGTGGAAGGAGGGAGGTTCTTTTACTCTTGGAGGATATTTTGGGTGAGATTTTTTCTAGGAAGGGGAATTTGGATATTTTGGGGTATGAGAAGTTGGAAGAGTTGGAAGAGTTTGAGAACTCTTGGAAGATTTGATACATAGCTACTAGTGCATCATTGTTCTGTTCTATGGGGGTCTCAGGCATGGAGGGCCAGGATGCCATTTGGATGGGACCATTCGATGGATTCCTGGGGCTAGGGAGCCTGCTAGGCCCTAGTTGGCTGGGAGGTAAAATGGTGGTTCTGCTTTGGGCAATGAAGATGGAAGCAACTAGAGGAAAAGAGGGAATCTTGATCAGTTTGGACTCCGTCATCATTCTTATAATAAGGTATTTTTCTTGTGATTTAAATTGTTTATATGTTGTTGTAAACTTATTATATGTTGCTATGGTTACATGATGCTTATAGGTTGTTCAATCGTATAGTTAAGAAATCCACCATTTGAGATTGTATTAATATTTTTAATCATTTCTAGGATGAAAAGAAAATAGATGCTTTATTATATTAAAATTCTTAATGCCTTTAGAGCCATTACAATAGGATTTGGTTTTTAGACTTAACATAAGGTTAAGTTTTAATAAAATGGCTTTAGGTTAAATATTCTATTTAATTAACTATTATACTCTTTAGTTGTTTAGTTGTAGTTTTTTAATAAAAGTAAAAATAAAAAATGTTGATACCAATCCCTTTAGGGTTAGTAATCTAGAAGTAAGGCTTCTAGATAGTTAAGTATCATTCCTTACTAATTATTTGTTAGTGTTAGTTTTTTTAATATTAATTAAAATAAGAACTTTTTAAGTTTAGGGTTAGCCTCAAAATTCTATCCATCATTTGGTAAGTTAGTTTAATTAAAAATAAAGCTATTATTTTAGATTAATTATATTAATAATTTAATATTAATAATGTTTAGATTAATGTATGAATAGTTAGTCTAAGGCTAATTTTAATACTTTATACTAAATCATCTTGTTAGGACGAGTATTTAATAGTGTTTGGGTTAATATATTAATATTAGAATCGGGGTTAGCTCTAAATTAATTGTTATTTTAGTTTATTTTTAGGTTAGTATATTATGAAGGTTAGTATCCTTTTAATATTTACATTTTAGGGTTAGTAAAATATAACATTAATGGTTAGAGTATCAAAACCTAAATTTAAAACTTTTTAACTAATTCCTAGGATTGTTTTTTTCAATCGGCTTAATTCTAATTAGTTATTAGCTTGAGAATTCAATCTCTAGAATAGCTAACTTCCCTATTAATGGGTATTCTCTAACAACCTAGATCTTGGAATACTTTTCTCCTGAGGATGAGCCTTACTATGAGGCTTGAAATGTCGAGAATTCAATCCATCTAACGCATTCTTCCTCCTTATTGATACCACTGCATATAATCAAGAACAGCTTAGTATAAACCTTTTTTTCCAAAATATACGATAAATATTAGGAGGAAAGAATTATTAATGGATATTTTTTAACTATTAGGGGGGGATGAATAGTTGGACTTCTACTATGTAGAGTTATATGTGACCCACAATATATTATCAATTTTGGATATTCAGACAGTTTTGGCCACTCCAAAGTCTTTCCGGTTAATATATCCTATGGAACTCTCTCTCGAACCTTTGGCAAATTATTGAGATAGTGATTAGGTTCTCTTTTACAAACACATTTTTCTCACTCATTTACCCACTTGATATTTATATGGATTGATTAAAAATGCTTGATATTTTTTTTAATATTTCATTTTTCGGTGCGCATAAATTAGTAAAGTGCATTGGTGCGCTTTCATAAATAACGCACTGCCATATATTAATTAGAAAAATGTGCATGCAAACCTATGGTATTATATCGTAGTGTATTTTTTATTTAGCGGATGATTTTGTGTATCTTAATCTCAGGTACGCATTTGTTTTGGTGCACCAGTGCGCTTTATTGTTCCTAACACCGGTGTGAAAGGTTGAAACAAATGCACTGTATTCAGTTAAAAACACTTTGAATTTATATTGATGTTAAATTGATGCATACGTAAATTAAAATAGTCCACTGGATACATATGTTGTTTAAACTCACACCATATACGTAAAAAATAATTCAAATGTATTTTTAAAGTTAGATTGTTATATGCTTCACAAACTTTCTTTTAAGAGTGTAGACATATATTGATTGTTGATTTGTCTCAAATGCAAGTAAAAAAATTTATAATATCAAATGATGAATTCTTTAGATTCCAACTCATACCATATTGTTCAAAGTTCAAGTCATCCCTTGTCATTTGTAGCAAATTCAAGTTATAATTATGTTTTGATCTAATTGAATTTATGTTATTTATGCACATGCATGTGAATAATTATGCATTGGATTTTGTAGGATCTTGATTCAGGATCAAGTTCGAATGCACAAGATATTGCACCAGTTGGAAAAAGTCACAATCTCTTGTTAGGAACAAGATACAACAAGCAACTAGTAGAAAAATGGAAGACTATTTTACTCTGTTAATTGCAACATGCCATCTTCTAGCCACAATCGTGGGTTGATGATACTCCATCGTGAACTGGATCTCTTATATGTCTTAAATATACAACATCAGGAGACATTCTCCAAACCAATCTTGTGTAGCCAAGATTGATCCTCCCGTATAGAGGTTAGCACTTCCTTCCGTGTAAAGCTTATTCCTCTCATATAGAGGTAATTGATCAAAGTAATGATGTTGTAAAGTCTTGTTGGATAAGACTCCGGACTTGTGTGTCAAGTCATGATTATCATGTGAACCTTTCGTATAAAGGTATCCATGAGATGGACCTTCTGTATAAAGGTCATGCTTTACTTGTTAAAATAATTTAATGTTGTGTGATGTATTATTAACCATGATCACCAAATTGGTATTAAGTCTCCTTTAGAGATTGATCACCACTAAAGTGAATTACTTTAGCATATGGTCATTTGGTCTGGAATAATATAATATGATCACAACATCAAATAATTCTTCTTAGTATAATGTAATGTGATGGATAATTAAAGTTAGCACATATTGACCATGCAGTAAGAGATAAAGAAATGAAAGATAAAGCATAGAGATCAAGAGAATTCGAAATTGCTCATGCAAACACTTTAACTAATTAAAGAGAACTCGAATTGTTAAAGCTTCAGTTATAAAACTTCAGTTAAGTATTAATGCTTCAGTTAAAGCATCAGTTAAATATCTGCCTCAGTTAACTAAAGAACTCACAGTGGTCACTTCAAGTAAATCAATCAGCATGATTTCAGTTAACTAAGTGTTAAATAAAAAGGACTAGTTAACTAAAGTGTTTTCACTTTAGTTAAACTAAAGACGACACTTTAGTTTAATAGATTTAACTAAGTGGCAACAAAGAAGATCTAGTTAACTAAGTGTTATTGCATGACGACACTTATGTTAAACTAAAAGATGACACTTGAGTTGTGACACTTGCATGTTGACACTTAAGTTAGCCACCTAACTAAGTGGGAAAGCTTTCAGTTAAGAGCCGAGTTCATCCTAAGTGACAGCTCAGTGAGATAAATCACTGCATGAGAAGTGGGGTGCACCTCTGCATGCAAGATTAATACATCCAGTTTGAGGGCGAGCTCATCCTAAATTTAGAATTTAAAAATAGAAGAGAAGAATGTATAAATATGTTATACAGGATTGATGAATCTAATGTGAAGCGAATTCTCTTCTCCATTGAAGGAAAGGCCCTTCTCTTTGTGCAGGGTATTGTTCATGCTTGTTATTGTGGTGTTGGGCACACATCCGATTGATATCTCTTCCCTATTGCTTATTTATCTTCATCGAGAGTGTTTGGTGATCTCTTATCTTTCGAAAGCAATCTGCTATGTTGTAAAAGAAAGCATTCTCTGCTATCCATTATATTATACTGAGAAGAATTGTTAGGGTTTTTGTTTTCATAATTTTGAGGATTTTCTCCAGGGTATATCTTGTGTTATTGTTGTATGAATTTCATGAATTGAATTGTCTCATTGCTTCAAGTCTCTGCATATAAAAGAATTAAAGATCAAAGTTCAACCAAACTTAACAGTATGAAACCACAGTAGTATGTGGTTGTTCAAAATGTAAAGGGTTAATGAAGGATAACCCTTGGTGCACTGACCCATTATATTAATGATAGACTACCCAATGTTAATAGTCTAATACCTCCCACTATAGTAAAAAACCAATAGGTGATATACAAAAGACACATACGAACACTTCTATATGCTCCTTTTTTTAAAAGTTGGAAGCCAAAATAACTATGTTTCATCCTAAATTGACTAATTTATTTCCTTTTATTGAGTCAACCAAGAGTTCTAGAAATCCAAAGTATGATATCAATACCACTCAAAACATCTCTACTAGAAGATCCCAAAAAAAATACGAGCTAAGAGAAAAAATGTTCAAGTACACACCAAAGTCAGTTCAATTGTAGGAGGGTTGTGATAGCTTCTCTCTTCCTATCCTTTTGCAAATTAAATACCAAACCTCTTACAAGCGTGCTTTGTATAGCACTTGTTCATCTTCTCTGCCTGTGCTCGATGTTGGAAATGAATTCTCCTTTTGTTTTAATAATTATATGATTGACATGTCTAAAATAGATGATGTAAATTTTGGGTTGTTTATCCTTTCACATGTATTCAGTCCTCCCAAATAGTCAATAGCACCTATGTCATTTCATGGCCCTCTTTATTGTTGGTATGATTACTTGAATATTGTTAAATACAAACATAGCATTTCCATGTATAATATGTTAATCAATGATTATGCATCTTGAAACCATAACAGAAAGAATATGTTCTATGTCGATGGTTTTCCACGCACTCATGGACTAGGGTTCATAAATAATTGCAAGTGTTCATTATTTAGTGCAAATTGTTCATTCAAGGAACACTCCAATGACAAGGAGTTATTTATGAAAAGGAAATCTTCTAGATTTGTTGTTGTGCGTGCAATATGTAGTTTGTAAACTATTGACGAATTGTTGATAGATTATAACTTTTGTAGACCATCAACCGCTTGTCAAAGATGCCTTGAATTGCGACTATAACATTTAGCGTCCCCTTGGGGTGTAAGAAACTTCGATCATTGATTAATTGTACTTTTTATTTTCAATGGATTTAATGTAAACATATTTCTTAATTTGACATTTTGTTTTGTAAAGTGGTTGGTTGCACATGTACTATTAGAAAACAATTTAATGCTAATTCTAATAATTGTTTGGTATGATGTTTGAACAAACTAAATACATTGTGTTTACTAATATCATCAATGTATTATTCCATATTTTTTAAATCACAATTATGACAACGTGTGACCTATATACCATCATCCATTCCACCCCATTGCGATGTCAAATCGAGAGAAGGTTGCAAAATGAGCATAGCTTGGATAGGAAACATACCAAGCATGGTTGAATCAACCACCTATTCAATTCCTATTATGTCCTGAGTCACCAATTCAGAGTGTCTACAATAACACATATTCTTCACATGTTGGCAATGAAAGCAATGAAATAGAGGTTGGTATGGATGCTTTCTTATGGGATACAACTGTCGCATGGAAGGAATATTGCTAGGTGCATTCTAGTAAGATGAGCTACCAGATGATGCTGATATCATAGATTTCGTCTTCGAAATCTTGAAATGTGCATCCACCACCCATATTTTTTATCATGGCCGATCAAATTCTACCCAAATAGGGACAACAATGTTACTTTACAACTTGAAGGCAATGTATGGTATGTTATACTTGTGTTTCTCGGCACTTTTGAGATAACTAACCCTTAAGTCCGCTATATTTTCAAGATTCTTGTCACACAATCAACGTTGAAAATAGTTGATTTTAGGCATCTTCGATGGTAGAGTACATTTTTATTGCCCACTAACTGCAGGTTATTGAAAGATAAGGTACTTCCCAGTAATAATGTGTTACTCGAGAGTTGCGAAGAGGAAAAGAAAATGTTGAAACGGTTGGGTGTTGAGTACATATCATATCATGCATGTCTAAATAATTGTATTCTATATAGAGGTGAATATGAAACAAAAGAGACATGTCCATAATGTGGGCATTGTAGGTACACGAAACTAAAAAACAAGGGTAAATCACATGGTCCTCCTTATAAAATATTTAGGCATGTGCCTATAATCCCAGGGGTTCAAAGGATATTTCATTGCAAAGAATTAGTTGTGCTTTGCAAGGGTGGAATGCCTCACATAGAAGTGCACTAGGAGTTATGTGAATCCCAACAAATTCAATAGCCATGAAGCATATAGAGGATATATGGATAGATAAATTCAAGGATGAAATACAAAGCCTTCGATTGAGCACATCCATGGATGGAGTTAACATGCATTCCCTCCAAAACACCAACTTGTCCAATAGTAGCAATGAAAAAACAATATTCCCCCATGGTTGTCCATGAAGAATGAACATATTATGTTGGCTCTTATAGTCCCTAGTAGAAGGAAAGTGAAGAATATGAATGTATACTTACAACCATTGATCAATGAATTGAAGGAATTGAAGGAATTGAAGGAATTATAGGAATGGATATATGTATCAAGACCCATCCCAGTGGAGATGTCTTTTACATTGTATGGAATATGTGCATACACCACGCATGATTATCTTGGATTAGGATTTTTCTATGGTAAGCATGTTGTTTGATTTGTTTATATTTGTAACAATATTATTTGTCATAGTTAATTCAATGCAAATGTCTTCTTCAACACTAAAGTGCTATGTATACAATAACATCCCATGTCTTATAACAAGAGCATATCATGGATGTAAATGTTGCGGACCTTCTATAAAATCTAGGTGTTCCAAACACCTACAAATTCCGGTGTACGATTGCTTGAGGGTATTCCTCCAAGAAGACCACCCTTATAGAAGAATAACATTTGCTTTCAATGGTAAACTAGAGATAACCCGTAGACCTAAAATAATTACACCAAGTGATTGGCTTAAGGTAAATGAAAGAGTGAAGGAGAAGGTAATTGCAGAATTGTTTGATTCAAATGGGGAACCTATGTTCGATGATCCATAATTTTTTGACACTTATGTTGAGAAAATGCCCATTGGGATGAAAAAGGAAATATGTATTTTATGAGCTACCATATTGGGAGAATTTGAAGATTGCCCACTTCGTAGATACCATGCATATTTAAAATGTTTCATCTTCTTTATGGAAGCACGTATAAAAAAAAGAAGAACATTTGGTGTTAGGAGAGACCTTATTTATTCAAATACTAAGAAGAAGCATTGGCCAAAAAAAGAAAGAAGAGGAGAGGTTGGTCCCTCTTGATATTTTTAATAAACTGATGCCCCATGGATTTGAAGAAATATGATCTTTCTCTAGCGAAGGAAGTTATATCGAGTGTGGATTTGCCTTTTTATACGGCTCTACTCTACATCATTGCTTCATTGTAGAGGAACATTTGTCAAGGTTGAAATCACATGACCATTTGAACATTCTAAGGGTATGTACGTAGAAAGCATTTTTTTTTCCACTTCAGGTTAACATGAAATTAATTTTGTATGTGTTTATTTTGTAGTTTCAATATCCTTTACTCATGCGTGGGTGTGTGAACCATTACTTTCCCTAGGACCTATGACATGCCATATCTAAATAATATGCATTTGTGCGTTAAATCATATCAAAGGAGATTCATATGGATAACATTCCTTGGTGGTGTCAAGAGATAGTTGAGAGATTGTTTGTATGTTTGAGAAGGAACCGCCGATGGGTTTCATGGACTTGCAGGTTCATCTTCTAATACAGTTAGTTGATGAGGTTGAATTAGTTGGAGTGGTCTCATGTCATTGGATGTTCTTCTTAGAGTGTTACATGCAAAAATTGAAGGGGTTTGTTTGACAAAGGGAAAAACTCGAGGGGTCTATGGAGGAGAGGTACATAGTATATGAGTCGTTCTATTATGCCAATGAGTACATCAAGAAAATCAATGCCACACGTAGCATAGTGGTTTGGGATGACTAGTGGGATGAGGACAAAAGGGAAGCGGAGATACTCCAAATGAATGGAAAAAGGTGCATGATAAAGAGTAAGTCGCTTTTCTTTTGTCAAATTTATATAGAGTAATTGTTTACACTGAACTTGATAATATATATTTTATCTCATACTATTCATTTTGATTTCGTGGATACATCAGAAAATTTGGAAATTGATGACATCAATAAATTCATTCTTTACAATGTGGAGAAAACACAAACGTGGGTCGCATTGTATGAAGAAAAAAGAAGGAAATGGGATAGTGACAAGAAATCATTCATACGGTTGAATGAGAAAAGCATGCCTCATCCTAATCATTTAAAAGAAAATAAGTCAATGATCTTTCCCAACAGTTGGGTTTCTAACTAGATGAGAGAGAAATAAGGTGCATCCGGTCATTATCCGTGTGGTGAAGAGGATTCACTAAACATAGGGATTGGGTGTACCAACTCAGTAATAATCTCTTTATGTACATTTTTAACTTTACAAAGAACATTTGAATTATAACATATATATTTTTGTATTGATGCTTGGATTATTAGACATATGACACCATCATTTGTTCACATTTTTACAGGTGCATTTGTAACCATCTATGTGGGAATATGGGCATCATTTTTGCACTGAGGATGTTGATGATGGGCATGTCACACAAGACTGTGGAGTGGAAGTAGTGTTTTACCAATCTAGTCATGCTAGCCATCGTGATCAGAACATAATGGAGGGGAAGTTAGGTTACATCCAAAATATACAAGAGATCAATTAAGTGGAATTCTCATCTTTCCAATGTGTTATTTTTAGGTGCAAGTGGTGGGATACCTTCAACCGGAGCAATGTAAAGGAAGATCGTGATAGTGGGATAATATGTATCAATTCTAGAAGGATGTGTGGTGAAACTAAGGAGCCTTATGATTTCCAAAAACACTACAAGAAGATGTGTTTTTACTTGGATGTGTTGGATATGGATTGGTGGTTTGTACTAAGGCACCATCCTAGATCATAACATTTGTTTTAGAACAACAGTGTTATAATGCTACGCGAGGAAGATAATCGGGATGATGGCAACAGAGAGTGATATCATGTACATGTTTTATTTCAACATTTATATTGTGGATGTATTATTTTATTTGTGAATTATCTATAATTGGTAAATTATGTTTTTCATTCATTTTATGATGTTGGAAATGAAAAGTTATCAACATTTTTTTAACCATTTTGAAACATTTTATTGAAGTATGTGATATCAGTTTGGAAGCAATTGGTAAAATAGAGAGTGCTTCATCCACTCATGAATTTTAATGCCTTCATTCATGCACTAAGTTAGAGGTAGAAAGTATTCGACATTGATATCATAATGGTGCACACAAATGTAACACAAACAAATTTCTTAATTTTGCAAAACACAATTATGATAATCTATGTAGATGTCATAATTCATGCACCTAAAATAGTATATTATGTCGCATTGAAATGATAAGCACAAGGATTAAAGAGGTGGCTGCTATAAGATTTTGGAGCAAAATATCTAGAAACTAAAAACTAGTAATACAATTTGCAAGTTTAAACAAGTGAAAAAATCATGATATTCATCAATAATAAAGACATGCAAAAGCTATTTTAGAAACACATTATTCCATTAAATGTACAAAGAATGAATCAGTGATTATATAAATTCAATTTGAATCACTTAGGAAGGCAATTTGAATTGGTCTCTAGTGCATGAAAACTTAGTTGGGCTTAATTAGAGCGCAAATGCCGTTAGTTAGCCATGTGACCTCTTAGAGATGAGTTCACAACCTCATAACTGACCTAAGTGGATAAGTGGAGGCTTATACACCTAAAATCAAGGAACAGTTGCATGATCAACTCATGCATGTGAGGAATATGCTCAGAATAGTCAAGGGCACTACTAGCTCAAAATAACAAAGGGGGCACTTGTAGTCCTTTATTAGTGGAGTTAACTCCCTACAATCACTCCAAAACTCAAACATGCAGTATAGGACACTAAAATCAGGAAAAGAAACCCTAATTGAAGGAATGCACCCTCATATGTTGGAAATATAGCTGAGGATCACTTCCATAGTCCATAAATAACATATTACTCCCTTGAATATAGGGATGAAGCTCTCTAGTGGCTCAAATGGTGAAATTGAGTCAAATTTTGACCAATGTAATCATGAGACCAATATATCAGTCCCTAGGTGAGATATTGAGTCTATGGAGAGGGTAAATATGCTCTAACACCTCCCCCCCCATAAGCCTAACTTGGTGAAACTAATGCAAAACAAATTGGGTCCATGAAATTTTCAACCATGTTAGGTACCTAGGTACAAAATATTCTCTAACAAATGGGGAAAGAAGAAAAATATCATGGGAAACCCCCCCCCAATAAAGAAAAGAGAATGTTGAGTGAGAAGACTAAGTAGCCTGCTCCAAAGATGTCTTCAATCCCAAGAAATCTTGCAATTGTGTGAACTGCTTCTCGGTGAAGGACTTTGTGAATATGTCTGCAATCTACTCGGAGGAAGGAAAACATTGCAAATCAACGACCTGGTCATGAATCATCCCTCTGATATAGTGCATGTGGATCTTAATATGCTTGGTACTTTGTCAATGAATGTGCTCTCTTGAGATCTGAATGGTACTCTAGTTGTCACAAAATATGATGGTAGGCTTGTGAAACTGGAATGCAAACTCAGTGAGAATGTGTTGCAACCAAATGGTTTGAGTTGATGCATTCACTCGACATCTATACTCTACTTTTGTTGTTGATAAAGCAATGGATGCCTAATTTTTTCTTGACCAACAAATAATCCCTGAACCTAAACTGAAAACATACCTAGAGGCAGACTTGCGATCGGTGCCATCACCAACCCAATCAGAATTTGTGTATCCAACTAGATCTAGTGAACAACCTATTGCATAATGAATCCAAAAATCAAGAGTGCCCTTCACATAGTAGAGAATCCTCTTTGCAACTTTCGAATGCAACTCATGTGGCTCCTGCATGTATATGGAAACTACCCCAACGACAAATGAGATGTCCAGTCTACTATGAGTGATATAAAGGAGACTCCCAACCAACTATCAATATCGGGCACTGTCCACCAAAGGTGTAGTACTGTTATCTTCAAGCTTTACTCTTGAAAGGGTGATGGCGCTAATTTGCAATCGGCTATCTGAAATTTAATTAGAAGATCGTTTGTATACTTAGATTGTGCCAATGTGACTCCCAAATCAAATTGGGTGATTTGGAGTGCTATAAATAATTGTAATGGTCCTAAATCAGTCATGGAAACTATGTCACAAAGCAGATTCAAACCAAGCAATCGATGAAGAGGAACTTTCTATGATTAGTAGATCATCCACATGGAGTACAATCAACAAAATTGAGTCACCTTCTTGAAGCATGCAGACATTTGGATATGAAATACATTAAGAGAATCCTTGGGACAACAAAAAAGAATACATCTTTGCATACCAAGCTTGAGGTGCTTTCTTTAGGCCATACAAATATTTATGGAATTTGCAAACAAGTGATGTGTCTCTAATGTATCCCTTTGGTTGCTCCATGTAGATATCTTCCACAAGGTCCCCATGAAGGAATGCACTCTTCACATCCATATGATGAAGCTCCCACTATTGAGTACAACTCAAATTGAATCCATCTTGGCAAACGATGCAAAATGTCCATTGTAGTCAATACCATGCACCTATGGGAAACCTTTTGCCACTAGTCTTCCAAAAATAGTTGCTTGAGCAACTACCTATATCTTCCATGACATAATTGGTCGAGCAATTATCCTATCATCATTATATGAAATAAATTCAATATGTAGATCCTCTTTGCTATTGATAGTCATCTAAACCAATGTGTGATAACCTCCTAGTTATTGATATTGTCCTCAATCCTTGTGGGGTCAACAATCTAATTCTTATTTCATAAAACATGAGTACATATATTGTTATCAACTCCACTGGGATCATATACATTAAACATATACAGATTGGGAATTATATTTGGAATCCCCACATGGGATTACTTACATTAAACCATATACAAGAATCCAAGTATAACAATGCAACATTCACTACACGGACTTGCATACCTTATAACAGATAAAACAATTATGTATAAAACGATCTACATTTCATTAAATAACTTTATCATCATAAATAAATGGTGAAATTTGAAGTCTTTGACTATTAATGTATGCCATTTGTAAGCAATGCTAAACCATCATAGATCCATCTTAAACCCGTATCTATCAAGCACCGAGAGGGATCCAATTTCTTGAGGTGTATTTCTTTTTTTAAATTTAAACTCAAGAAATTTGATCTCTCTTGATTTATAGATCCGGGTTTAAGTTTTAAGTTTTTATTTTATAAACGAACATCTATTTTTTAATTACTTTTCATAATATTTTAGCCGACATGAATTTTTTTAATTAAAAATTACTTTTTACGTTAAATTATTTTTTACGTTTTATTAGATGTAACGCTACATGTAACAGTACATACACATTAGAACATCTCCCCCATACTGGGTTGTAGAGCACCTCGTTTCACTCGGTGCAATTAAGACGGTCATCCTCCTCGCATATCGCATAACCACAAGTCAAAGATAACTGTGTACCTATACAAGGCATGTCATCTAATACACATAAATAAGACTAGTCAACCCTAGTTAAGGGCAATGGACTCGATTTAATCAACAACAACAAGATCTAAGTCGAGATCACAAAAGGGATCATATGTGTGTGTGCGCGCATGCACGTGCAAGGGGATTAAACTTGACTAAGTCAATGTATGCAAAAAGAATTAAACTTGTCATAAATAATTATTGTGTATATAAAATGTAATATTTAATCTAACTATTTGTGTATGTGGGTGAGAGTGTGTGTCTGTGTTGATGCTCGGTAGATTATTGTACAGCATTGGCAAGGTACCAACAAGCCCTATTATTCCTTAAGTATTTGAGAGTGGGTTGAGCTACTTTATCACGTGTAAAAAGATGGGTTCTCATTTTAGCTACAAGGGTTATCTCGATTGGTATATGCTCTTACGCAAAATTTCATGGAGGTCTTCAAGCTCACCCATTAAGTCCCTTGAGGTTACCGATGAGTATTTTGACTAATGATTACTATTGTCCTTATCTAAAAAAACAAGCAAAATAGGAAAAAATCTGACAAGGTGCTAGCATCCTCACTTGAAATACTTAATATATGGGTTAGTGAGTGACTATTTTTTCTAGGGAAAAAAAAGCTAATAAATAAATAAAATGAAAATGGAAAATGCATATATGTGTAAGGAAACCCCACACCATAGACACAATTTATGATAATTTGTTAGCTAAATACATTATAATTAAAAAGAAAATCCATTCCCTAATAACTTTATCAATCACTAATAACCTTGCATTTTGTTAGCTAAATACATTATAATAAAAAAGAAAAACCATTCTCTAATAACCTTATCAATCACTAAAAACCTTGCATTCCCTCCTACTTTTGTAAACTTATGAGAAAAGCCATTGGAAAAACACTTTACTACTCCCCCACCCGCACACAAAGCAAATTGAGAAAACTTTAAATGATTATAGCAAGGAAAAGTTGCATTGCAGCATATCACTGCCATAAGGATAGCCAGGATCAACGGGGAAAAAGCCTCCGAGCGTCTGGGCTAGTATTGTAAAATCATTTGAGGAAAATAGCAAAAGTCTTGGTGTAGTAAACGAAAAGAAGTCGCAGATTATTCGAAAAGGTTCTGATAATCCATAGCACACAAGTTATTGGAGGACACATGCAAACATGGCAAGGTGCTAAACAATAAGCATTGGTGCATTGTTGAAAAATCCCCCACAACCATAGCACGATGACATCATAGGCACAGCAGGTCGGCCGCATGTGAATAAAATTGATCTAATTCATAATATTTTGCAATATTGTAGAGGTTTATTATCAATTAACAATTCTTAAGTAATGTAGCGAGGATTGGTATTACGATATTTGGAGACCAAAAGAGGCTTGGTATTACGATATTCTGTAAAGCGCATCTTCAAATACCAATTAAAAATGAGGATCTACAATTCAATGAGTTCATTATTGATTAGACATTCCCATGGCAGGGTTTTCAACGTGTCTTGGGTTTTGAGATTTATTTCAATGTGAAGATTGTGGTAATGGGTTTCTAGGGTCTTTAAGATTTGTTTCATCGTTGGTTTGTTGGTTGGGTTGGGTTTTGTTGTTTGCCCTTTTTCCTAGGATTTTTAGATCGAATTTAAAGTTTTGTATTTATAGGGTAGGGATTTTGACCATGAAATCTTTGAGTCTTTTTCTTATTGATTTTTTTTTTAATTTTTGTATTATCTAATATGCATCAAGACCAAATGTTGGGATTTTACTTGTATATAGTTTCCTTGAAATTTTTTTTTTAAAAAGCCTTTTTTGTGTTGGTATAATGCTTCATAAATAGTTACTGATTCTAGAACCTTTAAATTTTAAATTTATTAACTACGTGTTTTTTGTGTTAAGTCGATTTTATGTTTATTTTGTGGTGTCTCTAGATTAGGAAATTTTTATTAAACATTATTGAGAATGGTGTTTGATGCAGATGACCGAAAGTCCATTTTTTTCTTCCTAGTTTGAACTGCTATGAAACTTTGAGCTACAGGAAGTGCCTTTATTAAAATTGGTTATCAGGA
This sequence comes from Larix kaempferi, assembly GCA_027924585.1. Taxonomy (NCBI): domain Eukaryota; kingdom Viridiplantae; phylum Streptophyta; class Pinopsida; order Pinales; family Pinaceae; genus Larix; species Larix kaempferi. The sequence continues at coordinate 18,999,157 of BSBM01001646.1, forward strand.
AACATGATTTTTTATGTTTTTTTGTTGAGTAGCATCCTTGGAGAACTTTACTCTACTTGGGAGGAAGTTAATGAAAATTTTGATTCCATGGGGCTTCAAGAAAACCTTTTAAGAGGAATTTATGGATTGGTATGTGATGAGAAATTTCGATGCTATCTATATAGCTAGAAGGCTACATTTCTACATGTTTACTCAAATTTTAAAATCTGTCCATAAGATATAATCAATGCATATGTGTACAGTATATGGGTTTGGATTGTTATTTAACCTATACTAACCCTGAATGTAAAGGTTTAGAGAAGCCATCTGTTATCCAACAAAGAGGGATTGTTCCTTTCTGTCAAGGTCTTGATGTTATCCAGCAAGCACAATCAGGAACAGGAAAGACTACAACTTGTTGTTCAGGAATTCGACAGCAGTTGGACTACAACGTCCCTAAATGCAAGGCTCTAGTTTTTCCCCTAACACGAGAACTAGCCCAACAGATAGAGAAAGTTATGAGGGCACTTGGTGATTACCTACAAGTAAGAGTGCATGTGTTGGTGCGACAAGCATTCAAGAGGACCTCTATTTTCTCCAAGCTAGTGTTCGTGTTGTTATGGGGACACCAGGTAGGGTCTATGACATGCTGCGGCGGCATGCCTTGCATCCTAATTCAATAAAAATGTTTGTTCTTAATGAGGTGGATGAAATGTTATCACGTGGATTTAAGGATCATGTAATTTCTACATTCTAGCGATAATAATGAGTAATAATGATTTCTTTTTAAGGCATTTTTAATGCAAAATTGTCTTTATTTGTGCCCATTTTTTTATTTATTCTTACTAGATATATGATATCTTTCAATTGCTACCTACAAATATCCAAGTTGGTATTTTCTCTGCCACCATGCCTCCTGAAGCCTTGGAGATTACGAAAAAGTTCATGACTAATCCAATCAGGATTCTTGTGAAAAGAGATGACCTTACTTTGGAGGGTATCAAACAATTATATGCCAATGTAGAGCGAGAGGATTGGAAGCTTGATACACTGTGTGACCTTTATGAAACTTTGGCAATCACACAAAGTGTGATTTTCATCAAATACAAGGCAGAAACTATATTGGCTCAAATATCAAATGCAAGCTAGAGATCACACATTGTCTACAACCCTAGTGACATGGATCAGGACACAAGAGACATCATTATGAGGGAATTTAGGTCTGGATCTTCTCAAGTGTTGATCACCACTAACCTATTGGACCGAGGTATTGACATACAACAAGTGTCTCTTATTATCGACTATGATTTACCAACACATCTTGAAAACTAACTCCATTGTATTGGTAGGAGTGGACGATTTGATAGGAAGGGTGTGGCCATCAACTTTGTTACCAAGAATGATGAGAGAAAGCTACAGGACGTTCATAGATTTTATAATGTGGTAATTGAAAAATTGCCAAATAATGTTGTTGATTTAATTTAAAGAATTGCAGAAGCAACATATCGATATTATGCAATGTGCATTGAGTTGAGTTCGTTATATTTTGGCTTGAATACTCTTCCTACCTCTCGTTTCTATAAGTTGTTAGCAACTGTTTTGTGCGGGGGAGTATTATGTATTTCTTGGACCTCGATTGGTAGTATTGCTTTGTTGTAATCTTATATGAGAGGGATCCATTTAGAGCCTTTTGCTTTCCCTCTCATGGTTTTATAATTTTATTTATAATACAAGGTTGAGCGAGTGTAATGAGTATTTTGCACTCTCATGACTTTATGAACCATGGCTTTGAAGTTAGTCAAATCCGCATTCAGAAACGTTATATCCAGACCTGAGAGAAGGAAAAACCTAAAAGAAGGTTGTAGCAATAGAGTGAAGGTATTAGTTCACTCAAGAAAAATAAGAATACAAGTCAGTATAAAAACGAAGATTTATAACCTTCTAGATCTACATACGAAGGGACTTCTCGCTCACTCCGCACTTTAGATTTTGCAGATTACAGATTTCAGCCACTAACAGAATGGGTGTCATGCCTTGAACGAACGTTTGGAGGATCGTTAGAGAAAATTTGAGGTCTAGAATGGTCCTCCTAAGGAAAATAATAAAATAATAGTTAAAATAATAAAATAATATTTATGAATTTTGGAGGAAAAGAGAAAAAAACTACCTTTATTCTTCGTATTTTCAACATATATCTCTATCGTTTTACTCAAATTTCGAGCGGGTGCACTCGTTGGATGCAGAATTAAATTATGTATCCAACAAGTACCCACACTGCATACTTTTGAGGTACTGCACCCCACTAAAAACGAGAAATACATCAAAAAACGTGTTACTAAAAGTAGTTTTTTTAATGTCAAATATGCCATGTCAACCATTATGGTTGACTCTTTTCTTGAAATTCTATTGGTTCTTGAATTCAATGGCTCTTTTTCTTATGAGGTAGTTCATTTTCTTACGAGGTGGCTCGTATTCTTATAAAGCTCATTTTAGACCCCAAATTTGCTCTAATCGTTGTGTTCATGTTCCTCTCTGAATATACCAATGCTTCCATACTTGGCAGCTCTTAGAACCATGATACATTAGAGGGTCGTTCCCTATAATAATAATAATAATAAAAACAATTTTCCTGTGTCTGCCAAAAAAAGAAAAAAATCAAAGTAAAGTGATTAAGCATATCGAGGGATTGAGGTTTCTTCAATCCATATTATTCTATGCAATTGGAATTCAAATTTTTAAATTAATTACATAGCTTATCAGGGTGAGGGCAAGACACATGGGCCTCATGCAAGGCCCTAAAAACTTTTCTTGATCACCGCAAAGTATATGCTTGCGGTGACATGTTAAGGGGAGGGATGGTTTTCATTTTATTTGTATTCTCTCACGGCGACGGTGACATGTAGTAACGCCATGGAGCGTCGAGTCTTGCTCACCTTCCCATGGTTGATGGTACTCAATCAATCATGCTTGTTACCCACCGGCATCGGTGAGGCCCTGTCAATTTCATTAGCATGACATGTCAAAGCACTATACTTGTCGATGTTTTAATTGTCAGAGCACGGGATGTTGTTTTAATTGCCAAAGCACGGGGACGTACTAGATATAGGTGGTTGTTGTTCAAATTTTAGTTGTATAAAGTATTTTTATTTATTTTAAAATTTGATAATTGCGCCGAGAGGCGCTCTACAGCCCAGTATCAGGGAGATCTTGTAACATGTGTCCAGTGTTTGTTGAGTAACAAAATAATACAAAATAAAGAAAGAAAAAACAATACAAAGTAAAAAGTAATAAATATTATGTCGACCATAAACAAAAAAGAATAATACAAAGTAAAAAGTAAATATGAGACTTAAACTGGAGACTTTAGAGCTTAGGATTATGTGGTAAATATTATGTCGGCCATAAACAAAAAAGAATAATACAAAGTAAAAGGTAAATATGAGACTTAAACTAGAGACTTTACTTTTTACTTTTAATACAAAGTAAAAAGTAAATATGAGACTTTAGAGTGTTTGTCGAGTAACAAAATAATACAAAGTAAAAAGTAATAAATATTATGTCGACCATAAACGAAAAAGAATAATACAAAGTAAAAAGTAAATATGAGACTTAAACTGGAGACTTTAGAGCTTAGGATTAGGTATTGCACTCAATGAGCTATTCAAGGAGAGGTTTGCACCTCGGGGGATTTGATCCCTCTCGACATTTGATAAAGCCTAGGATTTGGATCTAAGCTGATTAAGACCACTTATGCAAGGAATTATGTCCCATTAGAATGATACTTGTACAATCATAAAATTAAATTATTGTATTTTAAAATTTATTAAAATTATTTTGATTTTTCATAATATTAAAATTAATAATAAAATTATACAAACTTTATAAAAAATTATGTTTTAAATACAAACTAATATAAATAAATAAAAAATTATTATTACAATGGAAAATATATCCCTACCTTAACAAGGATAATAAGAATCTTAATATAAAATAATGTTAATAAGAATCTTAATATGAAATAATGATGTATGATCTTCCTACAACATGCAAATATCAAAAAGTTGTAAGGCTCTTCTCGTGTAAGATAGTCGTATCTAATAAACTTGGAACTTGACACATTAAAAGAAATTATTTCAGGTTGTCAAATATAACGTTATTATGTCACAAAATTATAATGATTAAGCGAGTTTAACAACCACGTGGATTAATAGAGTATGACATAGCCATCTCACAAGGTGATATGTGAAATGAAGAAATAATGCCTAAGCCCAAGGTTAAGGATATCCCTTCCCAATGACAGAGGAAAGTGCGACCGTAATAGTTTTTCCATGTATAATTTTACAACCTTAAATATGTATATGTACATGTTTCTATGAGAACTTTTTATTCTGTATTGTGTATTATGTTTTGCTTCTTTTTATTTGTGAGTATTGGTAATTTAACTTGTAGACAATATATGTGTCCTAGCCATGCCATCACACAATCTGTGTAGAATTTAAAATTGTGGAAAATAAGGTTTATTATGTTATGTTTAGTGCAGTAATGTGTTTAGTGTGTAGAATTTAAAACTGTGGAAAATAAGGTTTATTATGCGTTGACTATGTCAATTAGTATTAGGGCAAGGTTGGTCAATTAGTATTAGGGCAAGGTTGGAGTTATGTGAGAGGAAGGTTCAAAGACATTGAAGGAGAGGTTATAAATGAAAAAGCTAGTAAGCTGATGAGAATAGGCAAAAGGTTGATGGTGAATAAAGAGATATAGAGATTAAGAATAAGATTAGAGGAGTTGGAGAGCACACAATGAGTTCAAAAAATAGATGGGCTAGAATCAAAAGAGGAAAGGCGGAGATGTTGTAGCGCAATTAATGGGATTTTTAACAAGCAAGGGAGTGAATGTAAAGGTTGTGTTATAATGGAAGCTTGAAAGCAAAGACATACTGCTATTTGGTGGAATTTTGTGCAATGAATAAAAATTCACAAGGGTAAATGGAAGAAACTAGTTGGAGCAAGATGTTCACAAAGCTCCAGGGTTGGCAGGTGCGGGTGGAGTCTATTTCGACTCAGAAGGAAACAAAATGAAAGAATACGCTTGAGGTATCGGAAGAAGGACCAACAATGATGCGGAGTGGCTAGCACTAATAAAAGGACTGGAGTTATCCAGGAGCGATGGTCTTGAAGAATTACTGGTGCTTGGGGACTCAATGTTAGTCATAAGAGAAGCAAGAAATTTGATCAAGAATCGAAAGAGTCCCGTTACGAAGATTCATCGTCTTTTCAAGTGTATAGTCATTGATTACAAAGTCATCAATTTCCTTCATCTATTGCGTTCCAACAATTCAATGGCAGATGGTATGGCAAATACTGGGGCTAGACTCAACTATGGAATAATCATCTACAATCATAATGTGCATGGGAAGTCTTGGGTTCCTTAGCCTCACCCTTCATGATGATCAGAATTCATTTGATTTCTAGCCATGGGATGGACCCATTCTCCTTGAATTGGCTTGGCCTCACGCCTTCAAATCTTTGCCATGTCCATTTGAAATATGTCGAAACCGACTTTGGAAACCTTAGGTTGATCTACGCCTCGAAATGGGAGACTCTCACACGTCGATATCACATGGCCAGCTTGCAGAGATTTAATGGCTGGGGAAATCAACAAGCAAATGGTATAAACGATGACAGTGGCCCTCCAAACCTCCAATTTGTATTCGTGTTCATTCTGAAGCTGAGAAGCAGCAACACGATGCACCAGTGAGATAGGATGAGTTCCCCTGTGATGGATCCCCCCTTGGATCAATGTTTGGGTTACAGGCATTCACATTCTGGGAAAGCCGAGAGTATGGAGTTTGCAGTCGGTCCTGTCCCAAGTGGCCAGGGGAATCTCGGCTTCGAGCACTTTATGAAGAAAGCTAGTGGCTGCTCCTGCCCCACACAGGAAGATAACAACTTGGAGGATCTTAAGAATTCCATGCGGGAAATGGAGTCTCAAATTCGCATGATTCGAGGAAAAAACTACAAACTCAAGAGAGTAATGACTCACATGTATTCCCTGGTGCAAGTGACTAACTCTGAGCTGAGAAATAGAACCACGAAAATTGACGAGAAGGTGGAAAGTTTAGTTGAGGTTAAGGAAAAAGGGTGCCCCTGTTCTACAATACTGGACGCCAAAATCACCTCTGTCCATTGCTGCGCCAAAATTGTTGAAGCTAAAATCGACAATATGAGCGTTGATATCAGAAAGCTCAGACAGGATTTGCTCAATGATGTTGAAGGTCCGACTAGTGGAAACGTTGGGATGCGGGCTTAAAGCGTTCTGGTTCAAATTTTGGGTAGTTTTAGATAGGACAGAACCATGCAATAGAAGCATTTTTGACTTGGCAGTTGCGACTGACTGAGTCTCATGAAGACTCCAGGTTCTTAGTTTTTCAAAAATCTATGTTGTAATGCTCCCAGTTAATAGGACAGTTTGATAGGAATTAATTCTCAGCAGTATAGGGTTTTTTATTGTAAGGTGCAGGCCTAAAAAAGATAAATTTGGAGTAATGGCTGCTCTTCTCCTTTTGGAACAGCTTCCTTTCAGAACTTTGTAACCTACGTTTTTCTCACTGTTATATATAAAAGCTTCATCCGTTTCTGTTTTTAAAAAAAGATGTTCACAAAGCTATCAAATGAACTTTTGCATGTAAACTACAAGAAAAGTTTATTCAAGCAATTGCAAAATATCAAACAAAAGAGACCAAAGTGTATAAGAGTGTATAGAAGAGTTTTAAAGTTTATGGTTTAAAGTTTGTTATTTGAGAAACAATTAGTTTGACTAAAATGCACATTGCTAAAGAGGCATATGAATTGGTGATAACGGTGCAATAAAAATCTATATGCAAGAATAACAAGAGAAACTTTGGTAGAAGAGGTAGTGACAATGGTAGATATTGTAACCCACTACACAGATATTGGAGTATAGACACCATGTGAGGTTAGATAAAATATATAAGAGAGCGATGCATTAGGAAGAGGTTGTGGAGGATTCACAGAACTAGGAAGAGGTTTGGCAGTTACATGCACAAGGTATATTGTTATACCTGTAGAGATAAAGGACATGAGGCATTTGAGTTTCCAAACAAAGGAGTCAAACACAAAAATGAATGACAAAAATGGAGTTCATAGAGAAACTGGGCTTAGCACCACAAAAATGCACACACCCATTAAGTTATTTTGGTTTCAACACAGACGCAAGTGACAATCACTAACAAGAGTGAGTTTTCATTTAATATTGATAAATATAAAGAAAAAATTGTGTAATATCATTCCTATGAATACTTGAAATTTGTTGTTGGGAATTGATAAAGATAGAAAAAAAATTGTGTAATGCCATTCCTAATGAATACTTGACATTTGTTGTTGGGAAGACTCTAGCAATAGTATAGAGGCACAATACATGATGTTATAGTATCGCCGAGGATGGGAAAAGATCTCAGTGGTTGTCAAGAAAGCACAAAAAGCATTGTCATTATTGTATGCAAAGCTTTTGTGTAATACAAGAAACACAAGTGTTATGCAATTGTACCAAGGAAGGTCACAAAGTGCATCAAGCATGCCAAATATAGCAAGTGCAATAAGGAAATACATATTACTACATAATGGAGGATGTTATTCGACAAGTACAAATGTACACAACTTGATTTACTAGATGGATTGTTGCCATAAAGAAAGATTGTTCATGAGATAGAATTGATTCTAGGCACAACATTATTGAATCAAGCAACATTCTAGGATGAATCTGAGCAAAAGCACGAAGCTAATTCAATATGGTGATGAGTTGTTGTCGAAGGGCTTGATTATGGAGATTAAGAACTCGTATGCAATACCAGTGTTGATAATGTCAAATAAATATGGAAAATGGATGATGTGTATAGTGTCCATAGCGTTGAACAATATTACATGCAATTATAGTTACAAGTTCCCTTGACTAAGGTTGAATAATCAATCAAAGGTGCAAGGTGCCTCAGAGGGATAGATTAAAAGAGTTGAAATCACTAAATTAGGTCAAAGAAAACCACCAATATAACACTTCATTCAAGACCAAACAGTGTGTACGAGTGATTGATTATGTCTTGGATGACAAGTGGCACACTACATTCTAGAGTCAAACACTATGCATAAGTGGTTACTTGTGCCTTTGAAAATGAGGGAAACACTATGGTCAAGATCAAACTCTATGTATTAGTGGTTGGTTATGCCTTTTTGGGTTCGTCAAGGCACTAGACACATTCATGACATTGATGGCAACGAGGTAGTGCCCATGCAACGATCAAGATTATAGTTATATATTTGGATGACACTTGTTAAAAGAACATAAGAAGATATGGTCAACAACATAAGAAGATATGGTCAACATTTAAGGTGTTCGAGGAGTTGAAAAAGAAACACGAGCACATCAACTTGAAGAAGTGTAATTTCTTGAAAGGGAAGTTGGTGTACCTTGGGTTTGCGATGTTCAATGATGCAATGTGCGTTGATCCAAAGAAAGTAAAAGCAATACTTATATGGCCCACGCCTCACAATGTTACTAAAGTAACAAGTTCCCTTGGAATAGCAATTTTTTTTAAGTTCATCACAAGGTTCAGCAAGATATGCACAGCAATGAAGGTTAAAGCAATATTGGAATAGCCCACACCTCACAATGTTCCCAACATGAGAAATTTTCTCAAGGTGGCAAATTTTTATAGAGTAAGCTAAACGTTCTATGATTTGGACTCACTTTCCAACGATTTTTCCAGTCAAAATCTGGCCGAAATTATTGAAATTGCATTTATTTGTTGTTGAAATTGAGTAATCAAGGTGAGCAGGGGTGATTGAGGATGCTGAATCTATTTCTACAATCAAAATTGCAATTTGAACAATGAAAATCTCGATTTCGGCAAAAAAAATCATTACCGGAGTCTAGCAAAAATAACTGGAAAAAAAAAAGAAGTTCAAATCGTAGAATGTTTAGCTTACTCCAACTTTTATACAAAGTTAATCATATGGTTCAATCAAATATGCACACCAATGATAAAATGTATGACGGAAACATGAATTCTGGTGGAATGCATAGGCACATAGAGAGCTTTGTGATATGATAAAGCAAAAGATCATGATAAAATGTACGAAGGAAACATGAATTCTGGTGGGGAATACATAGGCACATACAAAGCTTTGTGATATGATAAAGCAAAAGATTATGAATGCACTTTGGTTGGCACAATAAAGATTTTCAGGAGGATCGTGATGCAAACCTGGTGTATATCGGTGTCATGTTGAGTTGGAAAAAAAGGTTGAAAGCATTATTCAACAAGAAGTTGAACTTGCATGATTGCACTGAGTGAAACGAGGTGCTCTACAACCCAGTATGGGGGAGATGTTGTAACGTATATGTAGCGTTACATGTAGCGTTACATCTAATAAAACATAAAAAGTGATAATATGAGGGAGATGTTGTAATGTGTATGTAGAGTTACATCTAAAGTGATAGTAAAAAGTGATAATATGAGAGAGATCTTGTAACGTGTATGTAGCGTTACATCTAATAAAACATAAAAAGCATTGCATCTAATAGTAAAAAGTGATAATGTGATAAACTAATAATTAATATTTTGTCTGCCATTATAATAAAAGGACATGTATTTTCGATAATATAAATCTTTCATGTCGGTTCATAAAATAAAAAATTATGGAAAGTACTTAAAAAAAAATCCATGTTGATTCATAAAATAAAATATTATGAAAAGTAATTAAAAAATAAATGTTCTTTTATAAAATAAAAACTTAAAACTTAAACCCGGATCTATCAATCAAGAGAAATCAAATTTCTTGAGTTTAAATTTAAAAAAAGAAATACAACTCAAAAAATTGGATCCCTATCGAGGATTGATAGATACGGGTTTAAGATGGATCTATGCTGGTAGGTAAGCAAATGCTCTCTCCTAGAATGGTCTTCAGCCGGGTACTAGTTTCTGGCATATCCAAGAACAAAAGATGTGTCACTACTATTCATACACTCACACCTTTGCTCTAACCAGTCCTTTCATTTTTAGCTAAGAGATGTTTTGACTGTTAGACATTGGTAGTCTAACATTTCGCAAAATGTAATGGTTTACTTTTTACATGTTTATGTTGTTTACTTTTTACGTGTTTACTTTTTAGAGATGTTTTGACTCATTCTCCTAGACTTTCGAGAATGAGTGGTCTTTTTAAAGACCCTTTTGATTTGTTTGCAAACATTAGCAGCTAGCAGTAGTACTATATGGGAAGACCCTTTGAAGATCATGTCAGGGCCTATACCAAGTTCTATTGACTCAATGATTTTGGTGTCTTCATTAAAAGATCACTTTAGAGAGAATCTCGAAATGCAAAAGCATTTGCAAAATGTATCTTTCTATATGAATAAAAATTGCGGTGTTCCACAGGAACACATCCCATAGGGTCTGGAGCATGCCCCCTACGTTTCCCACACCCCAAGACAAGAATGCACCTAGTGTCCCCCTTTTTGCAAAACTCCACAAAACACATGGTGAAGCGTTTTGCAAAAAGGGAGATATTTGGGCACCCACTCCCAAAAAGCAAGATGCTTGTACGCCCCCTCCTGATTTTTGAATTTTTTTTATGGGAAATAGAATAAACTAAAAAGGGGGTGTCAAGGGCACGTCTAGTGCCCGACCTTACTCAACGGTCCCAGGGGTCCATGTGGAACTACTTAGTGCCTGGCCGAGGGGTTTGGAGTTAGGCGTAGTCTGTTGGTTGCCTACCGGGCTGGTCACACCCCAACAAGGCACTAAGCAGTGCCGCACGAACCCTTGGAACAACTAAGTAAGTTGGGCGCCAAGCGTGCCCGTGACAAGGGGCATCTAAGGCACCCCTTCTCGAAAAGCAGGATGCCTAAACACCCGCGTAATTTTTGAAATTTTTGTGGAAAATAGAAAAGATAATAATAATAAATAAATAAATAACTACTTGATATAATCTTTGAAAAAAATTTCTTGTACTTATTTCTGATTTGGTGTTTATGATTTCAAACTTTGGTATTTGTTGAGTTATCTGACATTAACTAGTAATATTAAATTCTTAAAGAGTGACATTATCATTATCTTTCATTTTCTATCATTTTATTTAAATTTTTAAGATTACCATTAATTGTTTCAACTTTCAAGATGTTTGAGAGTGGTTCCAACCTCATTAGACTTCGTATGCAAAAAATAGAATTTTAGATCCCATTCAAAATTCAATAGACTTAACAATATCAAGGATTTCAAAATTGCAAAGAATATACTTAACAATATGAAGGATTTCAAAATTACAATGTTTCCACTGGATTCTATCATGTACGAGGGCATGGGATTAGCATTTAATAAGCACATCAACCCCTCTATGTACCTTGATGGTGGTGGTGTTGATTATTGAACTCCTCTATCATGACCTTAATAAAAATGTACCATTTCACTCGAGCATAATCATTTATTAAGCATAGAAAGCTTTTTTAATTTTCTACCTTATTTTAAAACTTGGATTAGATGGTTTCATCAAAATTGTAGGGTGTTGACTAATGTCCTTGAAGGATCAACTTCAAGAGTCGAGGTAGAGGCAAGGCTTGAGCCTAGAGAAGGGGACCACATGGTGCTATTGATGAATAGGATCCCAATATGTGAAATTCAAAAACTAAAATATGATAATGATCGTGTTTACATTGCACAATGATGAATTTAGCATTTAGTATTTAAATGGACATGAGACCCCCTATGTTAGGGACCTCGACATCCCCCAATCCCCCATAAATTTTCCTAAAATTTGAGGGTGGTCTCCACACATCCCCCATGTGTGTTTCTTTGCCCCAACACTCCCACGTCCCGGAAACTTGGTGGAAAATAAAGAAAAGTATGAAATTTTCATGAAATTTTTTTAAAAGTTGAACAAGTCAACAGAAATATTCTACTAATGACCTTAAGTTTTATGTTTTGTGCAGCGGTTGAAGCGTTAGAGACATTATCTCTTGCCCAGGTTGTTGATTCGGTACATGGATCATCAACTGCTCAAGCTTATCACCAAGGCAAAGCAAAACCAAGTTATGTGAAATGGGTCAAGTCTCTTCATAATTACAGATTTTTGTTGAAACACAACTGTAGGGAGGAGAACAAGATCACAAAAGCGTTGAAAAAGAGAGCACTAATTTTGTAACTATAAAATTGACGCAATTGATTTCGGGCCGATTCAGCACTTCTATGGGTGCAACAAAATAGGAAGCACCTGTGTTTCTTACGATGATGAATGAAAAATTGATTTTGGGTATATTAAGTACTTCTATGGGTTCAACAAAAACTTTGGAAAAGTCACAAAGATGTATAGGACCCAAGTGATGCAGTACAGAAGTGCACACTTGGAATTTTCTCTAGGATGATATCTGTTTAAGTAAAAAACAATTATGTGTTCCAAAAAGTTCGATGTGAAAAAATTTGACAAGGGAGATGCACAACCGTAGATTAGATCACTTTGGACATGACAAAATGCAGAGTTCGTCGCAACGGAGATATTGCAGACAAGTATGAAGGAGGTCAGCACATTTATTGCACTTGATGATTGCAATAAGACTTGTAAGGACATATTGTGCACGGTTATTCTTTAAGGAGGTGGTGCGATCTCGTGGATTTATGTGTACAGATCATGCTGTGGTTTAATCTATTTGGGCAGAAATTTTTCAAATATTATTAATAGGATTCACATAAAATTTTACTATATTTGAGTAAATCCCAACTCCAGTACACATGAAATGTAGCATGACAAAGCAATTTCTTAGGGATAATGGGAATGAAAATACATGACTAAAATTCAAACATCATAAATCCAGGACCACAGTTAATGCCCAAGAAATCAATCACAGGATTCAATCTTCATGGAGCACTCAAACTTCAAATCAACAACATCATGCAATTTATTTTATCGCATCATGAAGAGCTCAGCCATGCTGCATCAAAGATGGATCGACCTGGAGATATCTTTGAGCATTTGAATATACAATTTATAGCTGATAGACACCTTTGGGTGCTTACCTTGAAATGTCCCCCCTTAATAACATCGAGCTACAGTAGCCTGTTTCCAATATCACTGAATGAACACTTCAAAATATTAAATTTACAAAGGTATCCCTAGAAGAAGCAAATCTAAAATCTACCTATGTAGATTGCCAATACCTGAAATCTTCTGACTTGTAGTTCAATATAGAGCACTCAAAATCTGGCTCCAAAAGAAGTTTTAGGCATAATGTGTTGACCTAAACCTACAAACAGATTGATGATTGCAAGATAATAGAAAAGTCCAATTTGAGCCTCTAAAGATAACAGTATACTCAGCTCCACTAAAAGCAAGATTGAAATTCAGTGTCCACGGCTCCAATAGCAGCTATCTTCTGATAGGGAATTTATCACTTGCTTTTAAGTAAAAGAAGCAGTGCAGCAAGCCATTTGTGCATTTAAATCCTTAATAAACCTTAGCTACGTAAGCACCCCGCTATGCATATAAAAGATAAGCATAGCTAGCAAGCCATTTGTGCATTTAAATCCTTAATAATCCTATGCATATATAATCAGAAGGAATATACAAACCTTCTGCACTAAAAGATGAGCTTCGTGTACAAACTGTGTTCACATTGTTGAGGGCAGCATCAACACAAAATCTTTGCTCAAATTTATGGTGAAATGCACCACAAGGATTTCCAGATGTAAATACGCCAGAACAGCCATCATCAAAAATGCATTGTAGCCATCACTTTGGGGAGAAAGTGCCATTTAGAAGTCTACACATATTAGCCTGGAACTGATGCAGTACTCACATGCCCATCACTACCATTCTGGGAGTTGAATCCACCTACTGGCATTGATCTTTGAGCAAAATCTATTAGAAGTTTCCTTTGGTTCTCATTTGTATGAGGAAGGCTACTCTTTAGAAGTTCCACCGGCATTTCCTTGCTCATAGCTAATGCTGCAGCTGAACTGATTGTAGCTGCACTTCCTGATGACAAGATTAGAGACTGCATGATACTATCATACTTATTAGTACAGTATGTTGTCAACAATTTGAAAAAGCAATTAAAAGACGCCTGCCAAATATTCCTCTTCTGCATGGTGTAAATAGCACGTGGATCTGTCAGGATATCTGTTGCTCTTTCCAGAACAGCTTTTAGAACCACCGAAGCCCCATCGCCAGTAGAACTTCCAAGAGGGCGGAGTGGTGGTTGCTCTGAAGAACAAACTACTGCTGTCAAACAAGCAATAAGGGCATCTAAATCCATGTTGAAAACACACATGGCCACAGTCTTAGCAAGTCCAACTGTAGCACTGGGATCTGGAGTTAAGCCACCAAACAAGAAACGCAGATGACGAAAAACTGCCATGGAGACAATCCGTGCAAGTTCACTTCCAGGAGTGAGAAGCTGAAGGTATTTTGATAAAAGCTTTCTACCTTTTGAAAGAGAAACCAGGCGTAGAAAGACAAGGTCATCCTTTGGAGCCAACCCAATAGAATGGGCACCCTCTGCTCCAAGAGGATCAACTAAGTGCAAAGAAGCTGCTAATCCTTCCAGCAACATCTGCCGCCTTCGTTTTAATTGGGCCCCACCATCTTGTAGTTGGGACACTTGCAAATACCGATCAATATCATCAACATCAAGAAGAAGGCACAACCCATCCTCAATAACAATTCTTGCAGCCAGCATTGGTTCCTGTTCAAGGGGTCTTTCTGTGGACTTGGGTTCATTTACATTATCACCCGTTGCATTTGGTGTTGAGGGAGTGTCCACTTCCAAAAGTGGACGAGGTCTGCGAATGGAAGAAAATGGCACTCTTCCCAGTGCATCTACCTGAAGATAAGCATGTGGTTCTGCTGTGGCTCTTGTTCGAGAAGGCAATTCACGTAGATTAATTGGTGCAAACTGACTTTTTCCTCGAGAACCAGTAGAATTCTTTGCTTGCGCAGCCTGATGATAATAATCATCTACATAGGGGTCACTGCTATGAGTTGCAGCAAGCTGCATGCGAACAATGCTCTCGATTTCATCTGCAGACATGTACTTTGATCGGAACTGTGGCCAGCCATTATTACTCCTACCTGACTGGCTATTTGTATCTGAATTCTGTTGGTTAGCACGCTGATTTTGCTTTCCACGTTGTTGAGGCTTACTACGTTGATCCCGAAAATCCCCACCCAAAAATGCCTCATTATATCTGTGCATGCCAGGTGGAGGAGGATGTGAATTGAATACTTGCTGTGTTGGCACAGGTGGAAAATGAGGAACACCACTCTGCATTGCCTGAAATCTTTGCTGCTGCAGCAATGCCTGTGCTTGTGTAGGCAACAAAGCATTGGGTTGGGGCATTTGCTGATGCATCATATTAGTTATAATCCCTGATGGCACTCCTGGTCGCATATTAGATTGATTCAGCCAGTGACCTTGCTGAGGCCGCGTACCCATTACATGACCTGGAGAGCTGTATTGAGGCACCCCTCCTCCATACTGGATCACAGATGGCAGAATTCCTGCAAAATGAGGCTGGGGTCCAGGAAAATGTGACATTTGAGGTGGCCCAGACAAAGCAACCTGTGATGCTTGACCAGGATAGGACCTGTGACGTGGTTGATTTTGTACAACTTGCGAGTGTGGTGGAGGATATGAACTGAATGATGACTGAGGAAATTTTGGATCACCTGACCACTGTTGTGGAGGGTATGATGAGTGCCTGTAAAGTGGTTTAGGGTCTGGTGCTCTCACCGGAGAAAGCTGCTCTTGCTGCCACAATTTTCTTCCTTCCTGCTCAATATCAGCATCTAGTATCTGCTGATCCAACCAATTGGAAACCTCTGCTTCTCGAAACCATTCAGGGGCTGACAAAAAATTGCAAAACAAAATTGAAAAGGACTTAGTCTTGGACACAAAAAAAAACTGTAAATATTAAATGTTTTTTGCAAAACAAGCAGAACAAGAAAGAACATCGTTTTGATGCCCTCGTAAATCAGAAGGAAAAAGAAACCTAACAGACTGCTCCTTGCATTAAACATAAAATCTAAATGTTGAGGTTATTCACGGAGAAAAAAATCACAATAAACACAGACCTTGGATATGTTGTCAGTAAATTGAGCTTTGGTAACCAAATACTCAGAGAAGAATCAAAATGGGATCTGATGTATACGTTCTCTGTGAAGTCTGTGTTTCTAGGGCTAGATAAAGGATAGTTTAGATCTTATGATCACAGTTGAGCTCAGATGGCTCTACAGCCTCAGGCTACTGACTGGTGAAAATTACATTACTCTTCGTTTAGAATGCATCCTAATCTTATGAACAGAAATCTAGCACCCCAGATCATGTGCAAGATTTTACAAACAGTAGACTAAATACACACATGATATATATTAGTCCCCATACAAACAATAGATTAAATCACTATAAATTATCAGTTCCCGTTGAGCAGATTTTGCAGCAAATAAAAGTAGTTGTGAAACTTGCCATTTTACACTTCTAGTTTTTATTCTCAGAACAGTTCTACTTGTGCCACAACATTTCAAGGAAGAGGACTACAACAAAAAGTCACAACTTGAGACTCGGTAGATACTTGGACAAAAATACAAAATGGAGAGTCAATTCCACAACTTAGCAAACACAAGAAACTAGATTTATCAACATTATAAAAACACAAGAACTAGACACGTGCCAATAAAGTGATAAATCTCTATATTCAAATCGAGAGAGGGGTAGGGTATGTACACCTCCATAGACTTTAGCAGTCAAATTGCTGGAGGGAGGAGGATCCCTTGTCCCACAAACAAGGGAGTCTCATACACCAGATTGGTGTCTGGCTAGGCTGTGACCTTACAAATATTTTTATTATTTTTATTGCAAATGTATGTAGAGAATATATCTATACAAAATGTGTCAAAGAAAGATAATAGAACCATAAGATCAAAGATATTCGCAGTACCAAGTCCTGAAAATGGTTCTAAGAATCAAAGTCTCATACAAGATGCCATATGCTGAGACGCTAAAAGATGTGTTCTATAATGGCAAAAAAGTGGATTGCAATGATGTGAGAAGCTTTCCAATGATTGTAAAACAGCCAATTATTACACCGATAGGTGTTTATATCTTAAAATTTGGGGTGGACTAGCACCTATGCTTTTCCTAGATTGCACAAGGATGAGACAAGTGTAGTGTCCCGATTGATTTTATGGCAGTCGTTCCAAACTCGAAATAAACAATTGTAAAATGAAAAAGAATATACAAAATAACTGGTAGTTGATGCATGGATAACTCTTAGCAGATGCATGGATAAGGGGCTTTGCAACCCGTTTAACTAGAAAAATGAGAGTGATAACATGTAGCGGAAGCATAGACAACAGGTGATTACTACTACGCATGGAGAACAAGTAAAAATCTATAACTTATTACTTATTTCTGGTGTGTCCTATCGGTGTTCACCAACCACAAGTTATGTGGCTGTGCTAGTTATACAAACCCAAAATATTTATATCTACTTAAGGTAGTAAATGCAAGCTAATTGTCGATGACAGTTGACTGTCCAAGATAAGACTGCCAAATCGAATATTTAATGTGAAGTTGATGCTCAAAGCCAACTGGGACTTCCATGTTGATGTCAGCAAAGGATCAAGGAAACCTGTTAGTGTCATGTGGTAACCGCCTGTCCACCTGAGAAGGGCAATCCCAAATCCACACAGTAATCAAAGAACAGGACAAAGTTTAATGTGAAGCTAATGCCCAAATCAATCGGGACTTCCATGTCAATGTCAGCCAAGGATGGAGGAAACCTGTTAGTGTCAGGTGGCCAATGTCTGTCAACCTGAGAAGGGCAATATCAATCCCAAACACACTAATCAAACAACAGGCCAAGGCAGTGATTCTAAGGCTAGCTGAAAAAATCACTAAAGTAAGGCCAAAGCACCTCAAATTTGAATCTACCTTTCCTGTGTAAAGGTGAGGGAATTGCCATCAAATTATTCTTTAAGACTGTAGCAGCTAAGCACGTAGCGATAAAATCTAAGTCTTTACAAACAGAAAATGATGAGCTACAAACAATACCAGCATCTCCCAAACCTTTGTGTAACACTACAATATGGTCTTCCAGGCTCCAGAGGACTCTCTCAAGAAAGACAACAGAGTCACACGAATATGCAAAGATGTCATCCCTGTGTTACTGGATCCACCACCCACTGGATAGGATCAATGGATCGAATCTGTATCCACCAGTACCTGCCCAGGTTCCATCACGTAAGCAGATCTCCTGGAGAAGGAAACGGATGTTGAGCCATTGAAATAACCCTTTGGAAAATGAAAGAGATCCTGAAACTTCCTGTAATTTATTGACCCACCGATCCCCAAAAAAATCAATTTTCTAATGGAAAAACTTCCAAAACCATTAACTTCTAATGGCTATAAAACACTAAACCCCATTCCTGGTCAAGTCCTGATTTATCCTGTGGTCAAGACCTGCTCTCAAGGTCTTATCTATCCTTATGTCAAGATCTGCTCTCGAGGTCTGGTCTATCAAGGTTCTCTCTCAAAGTCTGATCTATCATTGTGGTCAAAGACTGTCAATGTCTGATCTATCCTTGTGTACTCCGCTGTTGCTCACTTCACCCACACTGTTATTTAGTCCTGCTATAGCCTTAAGGAAAACCACTTTATTCACTGCTGATATGGACATGTGGATGTGTCTCACAAAAACACTATCATGGCCTGCTTCATGCTCATGCTGAAATGATCTTCAAAATTCTCAATAATCAATGAAGGTTACAACTTATCAAATTATCAGTTATGGACCCCAGGGCCCAGAGCAACTAGCCAAAACACTATATTCACGAAACCAGATTTTGAGAAATCATACAACAGAGTCAATAAGATCAAATCTTCTTCACTCATCCCACTTTAAACCTCAAGAAATAATAAGCTTAAAACAATACATTCAAAGTTAGCTCCAATCTCTAAAAAGACCATAGATTACCTTCTGGAAGGCTAACATATTGAGTTATGTGTGCACAGCGACACAAATTCAAAGCACACAACCAAGTTGCAAATGATTCAATCACGAGCTGAGAACAATGTTGAAAAGATCAACTTGATGAACAATTCAACAAGACCAGTGTAAGAATTGGACTTGGGCTGGGAATAAAACTTGATAGAAGAAATTGTTCAAAATGAGTGTTTTTTTTTACTTTCATGGCAAAACTAATTGATGCTAGAAAAAATTTCCACCCACTGCTGGTGAGTTTGACTCAACTGCATGGAGTCTGACTCAGGCACAAGTTGACTCAACTCAGCAACAGAGCAAAGCTGTTTTTGAGCCAAGAGTACCTGCGAGACTCTGTATTTTTTCTGCAATGGCTGAGAAGAAACAAAATGAAAAATCCAGTATAACCAAAAACAATAACTGCACAAATCATCAATCCCAAAAAGAAATTTGAAAATTCGTTGCACCATTAACACCAAACCTTTTGGCAACTGAACGTTGTGACTCCTAATTTTTCTCAGTGGTAAATTTTCTCATTAAAAACATTTTATAAAATATATCACACTGAGAAAACAGAAAAGAGATTACAATGCAGATACAAAATATATTATCTCAAATTTTCAACAGAAACAGCTCTCAAAATATGAACATTTCTAAAAGCTTCCTCAAAATTAAAATCTTCCACTTCAAAATCACAGCTCACTTCTCTTTTTGCATCTCATTTACATTATTGCTAGCTCGTTTCAAGCACAGGTACGGATTACACAGGATAGCAGACTTGGGAAACTATGCATAAAAAGAATTTGATGACTAAATTTTCACAACAATGTGTAGGGCAATTCCACATATAGAGACAGGAAAGATTTAACATGAAACGATGCATAAGACAGTTAGATGACTAACTTTTCACAACAATGTGTAGGGCAATTCAACATATAGATACAGGAAAGAATTAACATGAACACATTATACACATGAAATAAATAGATTAACAACTTCCAAGCTCTTTTCCTGAATGTTATTCATACTACAAATATTCCAAATGCTTGCATGATAAGGGTCATCTTATAAAACCTATCCGACACATCTTTTCTTGGAATCTTTCTCCAGTTTCAGGCATTGCTATGCCTCTGGAAGAATTCCAACCCACAGCCTGCAGCCTTAGAGTGAATTACCATATGTAACAGACACTAGCATGCAAAACCTACTGCTACAGAATAGTTCGGACTCCATCAATCTGCCATTGGCACCTAGCAATGACTGAATGAATGGGCTAGCATTGACAGTACAGCTACCCAATCAGACAAGCCAAAAACAATGAAACTCCGTACAGAAAAACAAAAAGGCCAGCTAAAAATACTTGACTGTTGCAATCTGTTACCAGCCAACATTTCCCATCCAGATGGATTCCAGCCAAAAGGATGTGTTTTTCTCATCTGCAATTATTTTATACTGTTGTATGGACCCTTGATTCGTTGGTTTCTTCTAGTTCCAAAAATTATGAATTGCATTTATTTTCTAGTTAAAACAAAACAGTGAAAATATACGCACATTCTCTAGCTGGAAATCCCAAGTCTCCAATACTTGCTGGAAGTCTGGTTTCTCCAGAGACCTTGTTCATCTGTACAATAAAAGCCACTTATCAGAACACATTTGAGAACTAATATATAGAGAGATGCTTGCAAATATAATTCACCTGTTTTATGGTATAACAGTGGTGTAACAATATAACCTTTCAACTCAAAACATTTCTCTTGAAGAATAGAAATTGTAAGTCAAAAAAGCAGAAGGGATATTGCAAGATAAACTAATTATGAAATAATTTACATTGTACAATTAGCTACTAAAGCTAAATGTTACTGAGATTCTTACGATCAAATTTCACAAGCATAAAAATTACAAATGAAAGTCGCTACAACGATGAATGATAGAGGTTCTGCATTTGTTTCTGAAAATTTGTAATCAAAATTGTTTTTATTCTCTCTAATTGTATGTGAAATAAAAACAACAAAAAAAACTCCAAAGATGGGTGAAAGGACCAATCCTAATGCAAACCATTAGGATTTTACAAGCAACATTGTGATCTGAAAAGCATCAAGGATTTTTTGCTCACTTAGGAATACTGAAAATAATAAATATGCACAGTTATGAAGTTTTAAGAAGCAAATTGCCAGTTCAACAACAGGGAAAATCAATAAAATTATGGGAAGAATCATACTAAGCATATGTGGGGTGATGCAATCAATATTTCCTATAATGTTTTTGTTCACGAGATCAGATATGACTTCTGAGTAAAATTGTAAATCCATAAAAAAAAGCAAGAGACATTGAAGCAAATGGGACAGTAAAAAACAGATTGCCAATTCACAGACACAAATGGGGTAGTATGCAGAAAGCAAAAATGAACTAAACCATGCAGAAACAAGTTCTAGGCTCCAGGACAGAGGCCACTCAAGGATAATATTTTTAGGGCATACTAGTTATCATCAGAGCTCACAGTTGCAACGAACTAATGATCTCAAAGAAAGATAAAAAAACATTACTGAAAAATAGTCACACCTTGCCAATCGACCTGCCCCCTCTGTACAAAATGACTTGCTCATCTAAAATGCTACCCATCTTTCTAATGTGTTAAGTTTGACATACAAGATAACAATAACTTCCTGAGACAACTAAATTAAAATATAAAGACTTTAAGTTGCCTAGAAGTCATCTATATCACTGGCTTCTACATATTTTTTGAAGCCCAACTTTTTCTGTGCTTAAATCTTACTAATAACAATTATGATCATATATTTCATCTGCCAAGATAAGATCGTGTATAGCATGCTGTGGCAATTTTTTCCATATTTGCACACCTCAAGAGATACTCTCCAATTTTATCAAAGTGAACCACTTCTCAAAAAAGCTTATGTAAATCATGGTCTAGTAATGCCCTATAAGCACAAACTGTCCTATGAGTTCCCGAAGTAATTTTAAAGGTTCTGCTTAACGTTTTGCACATGGAGAACATCAACTGGTCTGTCATAAGTAAAACTGGAAAAAGGCGATAGTCAGTCTGACATTGCCTGGACTGTAGAGTTTACTTAATGAAGTGTGCAGCACTAACAAGCAGCTGGCAGCTTAATCATAAATTTTAAAGAACTTGAAAACTGTTGTTACTGAGCTTATTAGGTATTAAGACAAAAAAGCAAATAGCTAGTGCAATTATTCAATCAATAGTTGGATTTTCTAAACAATGACTTGTCTCCTTTTCAGGGGGTTCATAGAAACACTAACCCTCATAAAAGAGCTGGATAGCTCTGACATATTATCAGCTTCAGATATAGCTGATGACTGTTCAACCTGCACAATTCACAATTGTCTTTCAATTCTTAGTGAATCATACAGAAGAAAATGAACATAAATCATGATAATTGTTTAAAACCTATTCAAATTTCAAAGCAATTCTTTCAAACTTCATCAATAGAATAAGTCAATAATGTAAGAAAACAGACAAAATAAAAAAGATCCGTCATCACATCCATACTCACACACAGTTTGCAATAAAAAAAAAGAGACCTACTTTCAGAACATCATATGGGATGGGGGGTTCAGGAATCACCTCATCCCTGTCACAAACGGAAGACAACCCATATTCATCATCGTCAAGTGTTCCCAGTTGTCCAGTATCATCTTCATCTTCTAAACCTCCAAGTTCAACCTCCTGAGTAACATCCTTTCCAAAAAATGCATATTGTGATGCATCAAACCGGTCAATAACTGTAACGGCATACAAAAGACAATTAGCTACAAGTAATAGTGCCAAAAATTACACCTCAAAATAAAGACCTCTTAAAAATCATTTAATTTCATTTCCTTGAAATCATTTTTCCATCTAGAAGTATCTTCCAATGCTAAAATCAATTTTCAGAGCGAGAGATGCTGCATACTGAATTTCCAAAGACCTTAGCAGATAGCAGTCTGGCTATGGAGAAACTTTTGTGATAATATAATAAGGAAATCCAAACTAGTAAATTACTCCCTTCCAATTTTCTTAAAAAAAAATCCCAGGACAAACCACATTCACCATTAAAATAATATCCCTTACTTACACTTTTTCCATCTAAGTGTATTGGGAGGCCCATTCTCACAAACCATTTCAATAGGTGAATTATTAATTCTCAAGTCTTAGTCCTTCGGTGTAACATCACGAAATTATTTTAGAAAACGGAAGTCAAAACTGTAAATCTATAGAAAATAGACTTCATGGTGATAATTCTCCATAGCAAAAAAATTATAATCAGCCCTATTAGACGTATAATAAACGTGCGATACCAAAAATTGGAAGACGGACACTCTTGACCACAACTTTTCCAGCACAGCCACTAAAATCTAAACTTCAACAAAATATTACTTCAGATAATCAAGGAAAAAAAAGCTACTCCACTAATATCTCAAATTAGGTAAAAAACCTGAGAAATCAACTCGAATCTCAAGGTCTCGAGGTCATCGAAAGCAAGTTTTTGACAATAAAAACAAAAAATATCGAATACTTACGGGCACGCTCTTCCGCTAAAGTCTTCTGATCCTTTGATTCCTCCGTCAGAACAGACAATTGAGTGCCTTCGGCGTCTTCAAAGTCACTCATCTTTATTTATTTCAGCTTAGAAAAGCACTGTATATCACCAGTATCTGCTACTAAACCTCGCTTAACCTATCCTTAAACATTTAAACCCTTACAATCCCGATCTAACAGCTTCTTACGAAATATCCCCTAAATAAATCTCAAAGTCGCAGATCCCGTCAGCTACAAAAATACTGAACAATTAAAGACTTGAAAACTGAACCGAACGCCTTGAACTTTTACAAGCAGCAAAATCTATCCTTCGGCAATACAATACAGGATTATACAACGACGAAAACACGTATGTATATACTCCCAAAGCAACGTAAAAGAGCTTTGGAGGAGCAGAGAACCTGCACACTACAGTAAAACGCAAAATCTTCCCAATCTTCAGTCACGCAGAGCTCTCGACCTCAATCCAACGACTGAATCTCCCTCCGATTTGAACCTCGGACCTACGGCTTCAAGCAGCCGAGGGGCAGAAATAAAGAAACAGCAAATCGCCCCCGGAATTCAACCTTAACGCCTACGGCTTCCAAGAATTATAGCAAAAGATGCCGAAACCTTAGCAAAAATAAAAATTATTACCAAACTTTTCTCAGATCGAACCCGAGACCTGGAGTTTCTAATAATATGCAAAACCCGGCCGTGGGACAAAGAATATAAACCTTATGCGGACTCCGAACCTTGGAACCCTCGAAATGGCTAGACGGCTCCAATAAATCTAAAGCCGAATTGTATTGCAATTGCAGCAAATCGTGGAACTTCCGAGCCGACTGGGGTTTTCTGGAATCCCTCCCCGCAGCATTAAAAGTATGACATTGAATTAAAATATGCTGGGCAACGAGGGTTTTCTTGACCCCTAAAAGCTAATGCACTGTGAAAATGAAACGAAAAGAAGGTGAAATTCAATGTCAAAGCAACCAAAATTCCATCCAATCGTGTCTAAAGATGAGAAACGATTAAAAGAGAGTTTCTTTTCTAATTTTTTGGGTGGGGTCAATGAGTTGGCCTTTGTGAAAAGGCACTTACTTTTCCTCTTTCTGCTTTTATCGAGCTTATGGTTTATGGGGCCATGGGACAGTGCAGCAAGTTTTATTATGCAAGTTATTCCCCATTGGAATGATAATTAAAAAAACCTAACAACAATGGGTGATTTGTGAAAGGATTTTGTTTAATTTTTAGGTTAAGTGTTTATATAGTTTTTTTTCATTAATAAGGTGTTACTTGTAACTAAAGTTTTAGATGTTTGAATTTGAGGTGTAAGTCTTTATGTTAGATGTGATAGTATCCATTTTTATTTGTTTTTGGTTTGTTGAGTTGGTTTATCATTATCCTTAAAGGCTTTTTTTATTAATTATTAAAGGGTTTGAGATCCATCCACTTTGTAGTTTTTTACTTTGGGTTAATTTTGAGTGGATTGTGTTGATGAAGTACATTTGATTTGCTTTGTGGTCACTTAACATCATAAGTTTTTACTAATAGGTAATTTCAATCTTCAGTGAATTGCATCGATGAGGAGTCTTTGATTCGCTTTGGGGTTATCCAATGTCCTAAGTTATTGCTAATGTGTAATTACACGGGTAGGTGTTTATTACACCGAAAGGTGTTTATATCTTAGAATTTGGGGTGGACTAACACCTATGCTTTTCCTAGATTACATGAGGATGAGACAAATGTACCGTCGAGATTGATTTTATGGCAGTCGTTCCAAGTTCTAAATAAACAATTACTAACAAAGCCACTTAACTTGTGGTCGGTGAACACCGATAGGCCACAAGTTAAGTGCCACAAATAACTAATAAGTTATATGTTACTTGTTCTCCATGCGTAGTTGTAATCACTCGTTGTTTATGCTTCAACTACATGTTATCACTTGTTTTTTTCTAGTTAAATGAGAGCACCTTATCCATGCATTAGCTAAGAGTTATCCATGCAATAGCTACCAATTATCCATGCATCAACTACCAGTTATTTTTTATATTCTTTTTTCTTTTATAATTGTTTATTTCAAATTTGGAATGATTGCCATGAAATCAATTTGGACATTACACTTGCCTCGTCCTCGTGCATTCTAGGAAAAGCATAGATGTTAGTCCACCCCAAATGCTAAGATATAAACATCTATCAGTGTAATAAAAGAAAAAATAATATAAAAAATAATTGGTAGTTGATGCATGGATAACTGGTAGTTGATGCATGCATAACTCTTAATCGATGCATGGATAAGGGGCTTCGTGACAGACAACTCATTTAACTAGAAGAAGGCGAGTGATAACGTGTAGCTGAGCAATAGACAACCAGTGATTACAACTAAGCATGGAGAACAAGTAACAGATAGCTTACTACTTATTTGTGGCACTTAACTTGTGGCCTATCAGTGTTCACCAACCACAAGTTAAGTGGTTATGCTGGTATCTTAGAATTTGGGGTGGACTAGCGCCTATGTTTTTCCTAGATTACACGAGGATGAGACAAGTGTATTGTCCAGATTGATTTTACGGCAGTCATTCCAAATTTGAAATAAACAATTCTAAAAAAAAGGAAGAATATTAAAAATAATTGGTAGTTATGCATGGATAACTAGTAGTTAATGCATGAATAACTCGTAGCTTATGCATGGATAACTGGTAGTTGATGCATAAATAACTTGTAGCTTATGCATAGATAACAGGTAGTTTATGCAACTACGCATAGAGAGCAAGTA
Source organism: Larix kaempferi (assembly GCA_027924585.1). Taxonomy (NCBI): domain Eukaryota; kingdom Viridiplantae; phylum Streptophyta; class Pinopsida; order Pinales; family Pinaceae; genus Larix; species Larix kaempferi. The sequence continues at coordinate 19,025,488 of BSBM01001646.1, forward strand.
AATTGTTTGTGGCACTTAACTTGTGACCTATCGATGTTCATTGGCCACGAGTTAAGTGGTTGTGCTAGTTTATGACAAACTTGGGGATGTAGACCAATACAAGTGGAGAGGTCAAACCTCCAAATTGGTAAAAAACAAGAAAAAACAAACAAACATTGCTTGCAAGCACTAGTCCAAAGCAACATATACGTTTCAATATACCATGATCCGTATGCCATCGAGGACATCCACAATGATAGTGTCATTCCTAAATTATAAAGGTTGATTGGTTGCAAGATAAATATTGTTTGCATGGCCTTCTCCTCTTCTCGTAAGTGTGTCATGTTTATTGTTAGGCTTATTCAATGTGTCTTGAAAGGCGTTCTGTGTGTTGTTTGGGTGCATGTGTGTGTCTTCAAAGGTCCCCTATATGTGATTGGGTGCATGTGTTTGTCTTGGAAGGTGCCATGTTATTGCTAGGTGTGTGTGTGTGTCTTGAAAGTTAGCATACATGTTGTTGGGTGTGTGTGTGTGTGTGTGTTGAAAGATGGTGTGTCTAGCTTTAGGGGTGTGAGTGTGGTTTGAAAAGGATCACATGTGTAATTAGGTGTGTGTGTGTGTGTGTGTTTCGAAAGATAGTGTGTCTAGCTTTAGGTGTTGGATTGTGGTTTGAAAAGGAGCATTTTTTTTGGTGTGTGTGTGTGTGTGTGTGTGTGGAAAGGAAACATCTTTGATGTCATGGGTATGTGTGTGTCTTAAAAGATGATCTATCTATCGTTGAGCGTGATTGTGGTTTGAAAAGGAGCATTTTTTTCGGTGTGTGTGTGTGTGTGTGTGGAAAGGAAACATCTTTGATGTCATGGGTATGTGTGTGTCTTAAAAGATGATCTATCTATCTATCGTGTCTTAAAGCATATTTTTTTGTTGAGGGTGTGTGTGGCTTAATGGGTAGTTTCTCTATTATTGGGTGCATATATGTGTCTTGAAAGGTGCCTCTTAGTTAAGGAGTATGTGTGTGTGTCCTTACTCTCTAAACACAAGTTTGAAAAGGTGTTGAAAAAGGTATAGATTTAGATGGTTGAACTACTTAACTCGTAATCTAAAAAACCAAGGGTTCTCATAAGAATAAATTAACATCATTCGTAGCCTCTATATCAGTGTTGGTAGCAAGTAGTAAGAAAATAAACTTCTTAATAGATTTGGAGATAAAAGATAAGCATCCATTAATTCATCTACACAATTGATATTTTCCTATTCAAATAGTATTCTTGTATTATCACACGTAAGAAATAAAACTTAGAAAAACCCATGAGTTGATACCTTGATTTACTCATTTGCAGGTGAGGTGAGGTTGTTGGTGATAAACATTTGAAATCAAAAGCAGACGAAGACAACCAATAAAACTTCCATCAATATGTGTTGCCTCGAACCATCCAACAAATTGGATGTTGAAGTAATGATCTAAAGTACGAGTATGAATGGTTTGAAAAAAAATTAGTATAAGGTGATTTCCATAACAAAATAAATCATAAATAGTACAATTTGGTGGCAACAACGAAAGCATTGAGTGGATACAACAATTTTTTATAATCAAGCACAGGTTAGTGGATATTGAACAGTCCCCTATTGCACCTACTTGGAGTAATGGGCGATGTGAAGATGATGTTGTTGCAAAGCATTTGGATAGGATCCTATCGGCTGATGATTTGCTTGGTTCGATGGAATCATGCAAGTCTTGGATTGAACCGGTCTCTATATCTGATCATTGCCTGATTGTACTGAGAGTGGATAAGGGTTGTTGCATTAATAGATTTCCTTTCAAATATTGCAGGGTCTAGTCAAAAGAATGGGATTTCATTAATCTTGTTATATCTCATATTTTTCAAACTATCCTCAAGGTACTTGCTTGGTGATGAATCGGTTGCCTAGTTTTCTCGAGTCACTTAAATATATTGTTATGCCTTGGCTAAAAAATAAGAAGATTTCTTAGTGACAATAGCTCCTTCGAATTGAAGCACAAATTAAAGATTTTTACACTTCGGTTGTGTCGGGCATCGTCTCAAGGTAGGATAGGTACTCTATTAAGCTTTTGGAAAAGGAAAAAGCCGATTTACTTCAGGCATAAGAGGAATTTTGGAGGCTTAAAAGCAGGGCCCTTTGGATTTCACAAGGGGATCAAGTTATGAAATTCTTCCATTCCTTTGCAAATCAACAGAGGAGGCACAATGTAATTTGGTCAGTTGTTGATCAATCGGGGGTTCAGTATACCTCGCAGCCTACTATTGAAGATGTTGCCTCGAGGTATTTTGCAAAATTGTTTAAAAATCCCTTGGTCAATAATCTTGCTGCTCGGGTCTCTATTCTTCAAGTTATGCCACGTATCTTCTCTGACAAGGAATCCGAATACAGTGGGAGATTAGTTACTCTTTTGGAGGTTGAGTGTATTTTGAAGTAGATGGCCAAGGATAAGAGTTCTGAACCAGACGGTTGGTCAGTGGAATTTTATTTGTAGTTCTTTTATCTATTTGGTCCTGAGCTGGTCCATCTGATTGAAGAAGCTCCCTGCTCTGGTTCGGTTTCGAGTAGGGTAAATGCTACTTTCCTAGCACTTATTCCTAAGACTTCAAACCCCCTTACCTTCCAGGATCATCACCCTATCTCTTTATACAATCTTTTATATAAGATCATATCTAAGGTTGTTGCTAATCGACTAAAGGGAGGATCATCTAGAGGCATTTCTAAAGAGCAATCTGGATTTCTTCACCACGGGCAGTTTTTTTATGCCATTGGGGCAGCCTAGGAGACTTTGCATTCAATGAAAGTCAATCACAACAAATATTTGGTTATGAAGTTAGATCTTGTAAAGGCGTACAACATGGTTGATCGGTCATTTTTACGTGTTCTCCTCATTAATGCATATATGAGTTATGAGGTCACTCAATGTTATGGGCTGCATATCGTCTGCAAATTTTGTTGTTTTGATCAATGTAAGTCCTACTAAAATTTTCAACTCCTCATGTGGCCTGAGATAGGGTTTCCCATTATCACCACTTTTATTTCTATTGGCCATAGAGGGTTTTAACAGGTTGTTTTGCAAGGCAAAAATGGAAGGTAAGATCTATGGTATTAAGGTTACCGCGTCGCAGCACATTACCCACCTCCTGTTTGTGGACGATGTCTTGTTGTTTAGCATTGGTAATTGCGTGAGAGGCAACACTTTAAAGACATTCTAGATAAATTTTGTCTTGCCTAGGGTATGGTGATAAGCCTTCCAAAATATGGCTTGTATTGGCATAACATGGATGTATCAGAACTGGCTTATATCAAATATTTCCTCCATTATGATCATTTGAAGCTTAATGCGGGTCGGAAGTATCTCTGATACTTTCTTAAACCAAATGGCTACCTATTAAATGATTGGTTGTGGCTTGTAAAGAAGGTAGAGAAGAGGATTAAGAACTGGTGAAACCGACGTTTGTCTCTGGGGGTGTATTACCCTTATTAACTCAGTCCTCAATGGCATTCCAGTCTTTTGGTTAACTCTGAAAAAGGTTCTGCATAAAATCTTGTACCTTCTTCGTTAGACTATCTTTGATTTTCTCTGGTCTGGATCTCAATCGAGGTCTAGTTTCATCTCATTGCTTGGAATTCTATTGCTATCCACAAAACCCTCAGGTGTTGAGGTATTAAAAACATTCAGTGGATCAGGAAAGCATTAACATTAAAAAGTTTGTGGCGTGGGATTATGGACTCGGGTCTGTGGGGTGAAATCATCAGGTGTAAGTATTTGAAACAACTCGTGATTACTGCTTGGTTAAGAAAGGGAAATAAGAAGTATACATGTGCATCAAACATTTGGAGTGGACTGACTGAGGCTTTCTCAGATTTAGATCACTAGTTGGCATGGAAAAATGGTGATGGATTTCAGGCTAGGGTCAGTGCCGACCCTTTCATCGGTGGTTCACAAAACTACTATCTTTCCCTGGATACAATCAATGCCATCCACTCCAAGGGAATTTATTTCCTTAACCATGCAAAGAAGTCAGATCCAGATTCTAGTGAGAACTATTGGCTCTTGGCTACGGATCTTAGTCTCGTTTCAACGATTGTTGCAGAATGGGATCAGTACGTGGCAACCTTGGGACATGCTAGCATTTCCTTGAAGAATTATGAGGACAAACTTTTATGGTCCTGGAACACTGCGACAGGAAAGGTAACTACAAAGCATGCAAATGCGTCAATTATTTATGCATGTATTGATTATCATCCTATTTGGTGGCATCATTGCTTATGGCACTGGAATGCCACCACTAAGATCCTTTATTTTACTTGGTTAGACATAAATAAGATTATGACGGGAGAAAATTATTACAAAAGAGGTGGCTCAGACCCAATTGTTTGCTCTTTATGCTTTCAGGAAGCAAAAATTGTTGACCATCTTTTGGTCACCAGTAAGGAAACACATGAATTATGGAAAGTTACTTCTCTCATATTCAATTCTTCGGCTGGTTGGGGTGTTGCTACATTGGAATGATGTTTATTCAATTGGTTCATGAAGGAGGCACATGTGTCGCCTTTCCCAATGTTCTTTATATGGGGCATTTGGTGGATTAGGAATCATATTTTATTCGAAAATGCCCATTTCCACTTTGGCACTATTGTTGGGCTCATCTTGAATTATTCTGCCTCGTATACTCAAGGAATACAACCATTGTTGAGATTGGATAGATTCCCATCTATTGTCATTGATCAGGCTCCCCTGGGTTTTTTTTATGGTGCCCCTCAGAGGGGGAAGTATGGAGTCGGAGCTTACCTTCGCTTAAATCTAGAAAATTATTGTATCCTCTGGTTTGGTTGTGGGCAGGGGACTAACACACATGAGGAGCTTCTTAGCCTGTGGGGGTTACTCTAGTTTGCAATGAATAGAGGAATTCACACTATTCAGATTTTAGGAGTCTCAGTGGTGGTGATTGACTAGATTAATGGCAAGAATCTTCTACAGGGCACAGACTTGGAGCAATGGAAAGCTAGAACTGTAGAACTTACGCACAAATTTACCTCAATCATTTTCAGGCATATTTTACGCACATATAATAAGCGGGTTGATCTTTTATCCAAGAAGGGCATTCAATTACAGGAAGGCATATTACACTTCAAGGAATTCTATACAAATATGTTGATTGGAGAAGGACAATTACATATTTACTAATGTGGGTTGCATCAATACTATATTTTATACTCTTTGTTTTGATAGGTTTCGGTTTGTAGAGGCATCATTGTCCTATTTTCTTTGGTTTTTTAATAGTCCTATGGACTTTTTGTACTATCGGTCGAATGCCATAAAAACAATCTCATTTACAAGTTGTAATGTCTTTAACTTGTTTTTATTGCGGATGTTAGTAGTTTGGAAAAATATTGAATGCAGTTTGGTAAAACACTATCCGAGGGATAAGTGAAATTTGTAGTTTCTTTGATTCACTCTATGAATAGCAAGAAACTTTTTTTTTGTTTGGTTGAAAAAAAAATACAAAAGCATTGAGTGAGGTGATTGTTGGATAAATTAATATATAATTTATGGTAAAGAACTTCGATGAATATGAGAGTACAATTATTTTGTGGGATTAAGTGAGTTCAAGAAATATCTAGATTTTTGGGTAGTTTACATGTTAAATGTACAACATCACGAGTCATTCTCCAAGCCAATCTTGTGCAACCATAATTGGGCCTCATGTGTTGAGGTAGGGAGTGTGAGTTGGAATCTGGAACTTGGAGTAGATTATTGAGTTGGACTCAAGAATGACTAAGCCTTCAGTTGTAAAAGGTTATTCCTCATGTGTTGAGGTGAATGCTTTGATGTATCAAAGTGATGATGTTGTAAAGTCTTGTTGGACAAGGCTCACGACTTGTGTGTCAAGTCAGATTCTCATGTGTACCTCTAGTTATAGTATGTACCCATGGGGTGGACCTCCAGTTATAGAGGTAGATGCTTTTCATGTTGAAGCATTAATGTTGTGTGATGTATTAGTAACCATGCTCACCGATTGTTGTTGAGTCTCCTTTAAAGAATGGCCACCTCTAAAGTGAATTACTTTAGCATATGATCATTTGGTCTGAGAGTAATATAATATGATCACGACATCTGACAAATTTTCTGAGTATAATCTGATATGATAGATAATTAAAGTTAACACATATTGACCATGCAGTAAAGATAAGAGATAAATATAAATGCATAGAGAAAAAGAGAATTCGAATTGCTCATGAGATGACTGAGTTAACTCGAATTGTTAAGCTTCAGTTAAAGCCACGATGTATGCCTTAGTTAATTAAAGAACTCACAGTGGTCATTACAAGTAAATCAATCAACATGATTTCATTCAAGAGAGTTAACTAAGTGATAACAAAGAAGATCTAGTTAACTAAGTGTTATTGCATGACGACACTTATGTTAAACTAAAAGACGACACTTATGTTAAACTAAAATATGACACTCGAGTTGTGACACTTGCATGATGAGACTTAAGTTAGCCACCTAACTAAGTGGGAAATATTTCATTCAAGGGGCGAGTTCATCCTAAGACTTAGTTCAGTGAGTTAATGCACCGAATGAGATGTGGGGCGCTCTTCTTCATGCAAGATTGATACATCCAAATGGAGGGCGAGTTCATCATGAAGTTAGAAGATAAAAATAGAAGTCGATGCATGTGAAGAATGTATAAATATGTTATACAAGATTGATGAATTCAGTGTGAAGTGAATTCTCTTCTCCTTTGAAGTCAAGGCGCTTCTCTCTGTGCATGATATTATTCTGAGTCTCTCTTCTTTATCTTTCTCTTGCTCTATAATTGCACCAGGGGTGCTTGATGTAAAAGATATTCTCTAATATCTATCATAATTATACTCTGAAGAATTGTTGGGGTTTTTCATCCTCATTGTTTTGATGGTTTTCCCCAGGGTACATCTTGTGTTGTCGTTGAATGTTTCATGTGATTGAATGGTTCATTGATTCAAGTATTTAGTATTTCTGCACTTAAAGTTTTAAATTTCAAAGCTCATCATATTTGCTCAAAAATTAACATGGTATCAGAGCTCAGGGCGTGAAGGAGCTAATATTTGTCAAGCAAACTTGAGCCTACATAGATCCCAAGGAGTTGAGCACAATACTTGAGATCCATGGCATTGATCTTTGTTCGATCGAGAGACTGTCTTGAGGGCACTTCAAATTTCAACACTTGGAAGGCGAGGGTGTTGAACATCTTGGAGGAACATGACTTGGATGACTACGTATCCACTATGGTGGAAGAGCCTACATCTAATGCAGGGCGCATCAACTTCAAGAAGAACCAAGTTAAATCCAAATAGATCATCTATGATTCGGTAAAGGACAATTTGATGTCTGTGATGACTCTGTTGAAGACCGCAAAGGAGTGTTTTGATACATTGACAAACCTATATGAGAAGAAGGCCCTAAGTTAATAAAGGGCATTGAAGAATAAGCTTCGAAACCTAAATATGGAGAAGGATGAGACAATGACCTCCTTCTCCACCAAGATCTCTCAGGTAAGAGATCAACTTGCTAGTATTGGAGTAGTGCTAGATGAAGATGATATTCTCCAAACCGCTATTAATGGTAGCCCATCCTCATGGGAGACATTATTGGATGTGGTAAATGGTCGAGAGGTACAACCTAACTTCGAAAGGTTGTGGCATGACTTCCTCTAAGAGGAGGGGCGAATCCAAAGCAAGTCAGTGTGCATCAAAGAAGAAAACATTGCCCTCGCGACAAGGATGAAGAAAAGCAAGAAGAACTTCTCTCAAAAGAAGTTTTCCCATTCGAAGAAGAAAGTATACAACAAGGACTTTGACAAGTCAAAGGTTAGATACTACAATTGTGACAAGAAGGGCCATTATGCAAAGGAGTGCAATGCAAAGAAAAAGGGAAAAGGAAGGTTTAATGCTTCTACCTCTATAGAAGATGAAACTACTCAGAAGAATGCACCCGAAGAAAAGGAGACAAGGAGGGAGTTTTACCTAGTCTCATCACTTTTCGGATCCGTCATCACAAGTGAGGACACATGGTTGGTTGACATTGGCGCATCCAAACATATGATTGGTTATAAGAGCGCCATCACCAATCTCAAGAAGAAAAAGTTTGCATGCAAGGTAGAGTTGGGAGACAACATAATCTATTTGATCCAAGGAGTTGGATCCACTTCCTTCGAGCTGAGTTCAGGAGATATGTTACATATGGAGGACATTCTGTATGTTCCAGGCTTGAAGAAGAACCTCCTATCAGTTTTAGTTCTTAAAGATAAGGGATTCTGAGTTATCTTCATGGATAATCAAGCACTATTATGGCCGAAGAACAAAGACTTGAAATATGCAACAATGATTGGAGTTAGAGAGGGAGGCCTCTACAAGGTATTCATGAAGTACATTCAAGCTATGGTTCACAACACTATCAGTCCATGCGAGCTATGGCATAGGAGGCTTGGTCACCTCCACTACAAAGTGCTACGAGGATTACAACAAATGATGAAAGGTACGCCGATATTTTATTTTGAGAATCATAGTGTATGCGGGGGTTTTGCACTTGGGAAGAATGTTAACAATAGTTTCTCTAACAGTACTACTAGATCTAAAGGGATTTTAGATTTAATACATTCTGGTGTATGTGGTCCCATGTCATCCCCTTCCCTGAGTGGCTATTTATATTATATATTGTTTATAGATGACTTCTCTAGAAAGTTATGGATTTATTTCCTAAAGGCTAAGAGCGAAACCTTTAGCAAGTTTTAGGAATTCAAAGCCCTAGTTGAGAATTAGATAAGAAAGCACATATGTGCTTTCAGATCTTATAATGGAGGTGAATTTGATTAACATGCGTTTAATGAGTTTTATAGTGATGCAAGAATTTGTAGACAATTAATTGTACCCTATAATCCTCAACAAAATGGGGTTGTCGAAAGGAAGAATAGAACCATATGTGAGGCTACAAAAGCCATGATGCATGATCAAGACATGTCTACCTCATTATAAGCATAGGCCACCAATACAACATTATATATACATAATAGAAGTCCTCATGCCATTCTGGATGAGAAGACACCTGAAGAAGTGTTCACTGGTGAAAAAACAGATATTTCACACCCGAGGATCTTTGGGAGTCTTGTATACATTCATGTGTTGAAAGGAAAGAGGACAAAGATGGAGGCATCATCAAAGAAGGGAACCTTTGTTGGTTATAGCGAATCATACAAAGCCTACAAAATATATGTGCTAGGCAAAAGACACATTGAGGTCAGTTGAGATGTGACCTTCCATGAAGAGGCATAATTCAAGAGATCGAAAGAGCTTCAACATGATATAGACATAGAGGAGCATGAGACTCTTATGATGGAGGGCCTAGATACTGATTCTCCCCATTCAGATGCTCGGAGGGAGAATCCAACATAGTTCTTAGATTCACTAGCTCCTAATGAATCAGTAGAATTGGTTGATGAACCTCCTACCAAGAGGAGGTCGACAAGGTGTCGCGATATACTACAAGATGCAGAGAGGCATGGAGCACCATTAGGATCTTCTAGAGAGAGAAAGCAACCTAACAGATATTTAGGGTATGTTGCACAGATAAGTCACATCAGTGATTCAGATCCTTCCACCTATGAAGAAGCTGCAAAGATGCAATAGTAGAGGAATACAAGTATATTATGAATAATGATGTTTGGGAAGTTTTTCCTAAACCTGAAGGGAAGTCCATAGTTACTTCCAGATGGCTTCACAAGATCAAGCATGTTGTTGATGGCAGTATTGAAAAGTATAAAGCCATATTTGTTTCCCGAGGTTTCTCTCAAAAAGAAGGCATAGACTACGATGAGACATTAGCTCCTGTAGCTAGGTACACCCCTATTCGAGCTGTGATCTCACTTGCATTTGTTCTAGGATGGAAGCTTCACCGGATGGATGTGAAGACATCCTTCCTCAATGGTGAGGTCGAGGAAGAGGTTTATATTCAGTAGCCTAAGGGGTTTGTGGTTCATGGGAAGGAGTCCCATGTGTGCAAATTGAAGAAAGCCTTGTATGGGATTAAGCAAGCTCCCAAAGGTTGGTATTCAAGAATTGACGGCTATCTTCAGAGATTGGGATTCTCTAAGAGTGAAGTTGATCCAAATTTGTACTTCAAAGTAGTGAAGAACCAAAGGTTGATATTGTTTCTATACGTTGATGATTTGTTCCTTACTAAAGAAGAACAATTGATTGCTTGGTGCAAGAGGGAGCTCACTTATTAGTTCGAGATGAAAGAATTAGATCATATGCACTACTTTCTTAGCCTTAAGATTTGGCAAAGAAAATATGAGATATTTCTTTCTCAAGGGAAGTACATTGTTGATATATTGTGCAGGTTTGGCATGATGGATTACAAATCCATGAGTACTCCGATGGTTTCCAATTTGAGGAAACTACATGAGTTAGATTCTGGATTGGATCCAGTGGACCACACTTTGTATAGACAGCTTATTGGTTCATTGTTGTACTTGATACACTCGAGACCAGATATATGTTATGCTGTGAGTATTCTGAGTCAGTTTATGTCTGATCCAAGACACAAACATTGGGTTATTGTGTTAGGAACCCGTGTCAACCCTTCTCTTTACTTTGTTAGTATATTGTTGTTGGATGCATATGCTTTGTAAGTCGTCCCGTAGTATTTGTTGATCCATAGTTTGTATTAGCCCATGGTATTGACTCACAGTATTGGACGCATATGCTTTGTAAGTCGTCTCGTAGTATTATATGTCCCATGGTATTGACCCATAGTATTGGGGATAGACTTAGTATATAAGTGTGTTGAGGCCAATGAAGGTACCATGAAGTTATTTGTATTAAGCTTGCTCAAAGGAGGTTGCCCCCTCGAAGTGGCCTGCGATCAATAAAAGCCATTCTGAGTTATGTTATTTCTGTTATCTCCTGTATTTTCATTAATTAATTGTTGCAGGTTCTTCACATCTGGTATCAGAGCACTTTCTTGGGCTCGTTGGGTGAAATTTCTGCCAATTTTTTTTTTCACATCTATTGCAGGTTCGGATCTGGGAATAACCCTATCCACTTAACTATGGGAAGTACTTGGGCATCAGACCTAAAACTCATTGTGAGGAGTACCACAGGAACTCCAAAGTAGCTGGCCCATTGAGAGGACCTGCCAGTGAAAAGGGCAACGACCACTACCTGATTGACTAGTTCCCACTTGTGAGGTAAACCAAGAGCTGTCGTTTGTGGCAAAGCAATTATCAGTTTTACCTGAGCCGTGGAGTGAGGGGTACTACCCCAATACGCAAGCCGTCAGATAACATTGGTGGCCAAATGAATCCCCTGAACCATTAGGAAGCCGAGCATACGGGGTCCATATCTGTTTTCAGCTGATAAATCACAGATTTCCTTTGTCCAGAACTGTTGCCGATCACTTCCGCACCGTTTTAGATCTATCTGTTGCCGATCCCTTCCGCCATATCTCCCTTGAAACTTCCCTGACACCCCTGCAATCCCATTCTGCATATTTCATTCTTGAGGACCATATCCCAAATTCCACTTCCCAAAGCCAGAAATCCCACATTTGTCTATTTTTTGGGTTTGCCATAATTTCTTCAATTTTCACCCACTCGCCTTCAAATTTTACCACAGTGTTCCTTTCCAATTTTTGTTTCTTTATCCCTCTCTGCCAAATTTTCTCATTCTTTCACCTCGCTTATGAAATCCCCATTTTTTGCTTCCATGTCCATCAAAAAGTGTCCAAAACCTAGTCAAACCCAAATTACCCATCCGAGTTTTTCCCAAATCCAAATTTTCCTTTACTGAAATAGTTTATGTTTTTGTTTTTCTACCCACTCAAAAAAAAAAACTCTTGGTTATGGTTGTCAACCGCACAGGAGCAAAAACCATGGAGGAAGCACTTGCAGCCATCCAAACCAAACTCCAGGATCTGGATGAAAAATTTCCCAGCCTCCATCTTCAGCATTCAACCATGAACAATAACCGACAGCTAGAATATTTTGCAGGCACTGGGTTCTCTTCTTCCAGCAATTTTCGTGGGTCGAAGCTTGATTTTCCTCACTTCAATGGTACCTATCCGACTGGATGGATATACCGGGTAGAACAATATTTCAGTTTGCATAATTCTTTTGATGTCTAGAAAGTTCCACTTACATCCTTTCATTTGGAATAGGAAGCCCTTCAATGGTATCGTTGGTACATCAAAGCTCATCACGAGCCAAACTGGATAGATTTTTGCCAACTCCTTCTGCAACGATTTGGTCCTAGTGCTTTTGATGACTTCATAGGAGCACTCACTAAACTTTTCCAAATTGGCACAGTGAGAGTATCAGACAGAATTTGAGAAACTGGCCAATCACACAGAAGGATTGTCTAATGAATTCTACAGGAGTTGTTTTATCAGTGGTCTCAAGGATGAAATCTGCTCAGATTTCAAAATGTTCTGTCCCAACACAATGATGGAAGTCCTAGGGTTGGCTAAGTTGGCAAGGGACAAGATCGCAGCCCAACAACGCTCCAAACCCACCTTTGTTCCCTTCAGAAATATGGGTTCCCAACGACCTCCCATCACGCCAGCTCCTCGACCAACTCCTGTCGAGCATTTGTCTGAACCAGAGATGCGGGCATGCTGAGAAAAAGGGCTTTGTTATAATTGTGATGATAAATTCACTCAGGGATATAGATGTGTTGAGAAAAAGCTCTATCTTTTGGATGTGTATTCTCCACCTACCTCTAAACTTGGTGAAGAAGCTCCAGATACAATAGCTGGTCAGGTCGACATTCAGCACCCGCCTGTTGACCCCCCCATCTCAGGACGACCCACCAGAGATATCTCTCCATGCTGTAACCGGCGTCACTGTTAGGATATTCCTATACTCCATCCTAGTCCCACCAGTATTTTGATCCTTTACATTTTCAGTCATGCATGCACTTTTAGGGTTTGCATGCATTCTAGGGTTTGCATGCATCCCAGTCATCAGTCCAGCACCTAGCCCTCTGTTAGCCAGCCCCCAGGAGCTTCTCACTATTCAGTTTTAGCCCTCCAGTTGCTTAATGCACCCTTCTTCCTTGATTTTAGGGAGCAACTTGCCCTTCTTCACCTACCAGTCCAGTTGTCACTCAGTTACACTCAGTTACACTTAGTTACACTCAGTTACACTCAGTTACAGTCAGTTACATTGAGTTACACTCAGTTACACCTACCAGAGTTAGTTTGACTGATGGTTGACAGTTACTTGAGCATTGATGACTCCACTGATGATGATGAAGACTTCCAGTTGCGCTCCGATGATCATGAGGACACCTAGTTGTGCTCCGATGACACTCCAGTGATCCTTTGATCACTCCATGAAAGCTAATTCGAATTGCCACCTTAGGCATTCAAATTCCTCATGCATTGTATTATTTATATGTCCATTTGTGATTAATAATCTAGTATGACCGAAGTATTATTGCTTCTATCTGAGTTCTACTGTACCATATTATTCTGTTGCTCATTATACTGCATGTATCACTCTTCTTCTATTTTCTTGCTTAATCATAATTATTCTCTTGTGAGATACATCATCTCTTAGATCTGCTGTGAGGATTTTCACAGTCACCACCCCACAAACAATGCGGGTCAGGGGTTACTTCAAGAAGCTCCCTCTTACCATACTTATTGATTCTGGTAGCACTCATAACTTCATTGACCCTCGGATTGCCAAACAGGCTGATTGTTTTGTCCATCCTTGCTCCAACTTTGAAGTCAAGGTTGCCAATGGGGGCACCTTACCTTGCAAAGGGAAGTGTCACAATGTGCGTATCTCTCTAGAATATTATAACCTGCGCTCTGACATGTTTGCCTTGTCTTTAGGCAGATGTGATGTGGTTTTGGGAATTCAATGGTTATGCACTCTTGGCCCCATTTTATGGGATTTTGCTGAACTTTGGATGCAGTTTTCAGTCAATGGGAAACAACACAAATTTACGGGCTTACAACCAGGGTCTCTTCGCATCATCAGTTCACATCGCCTGGAAAAGATCCTTAAAAAGAACTCACATGGTGTCATCGCTCAGCTCCATTCCATTCAGATGCACCCATCAACGATCTCTATTACTTCATTGGATAGATATGCAGGTGTCTTTGCTAAACCAATGGGATTGCTGCCTTCAAGAGACTTTTTCGGTCATAATTTAGTTGCTTCTACATCTCAGAAGGAATTGATGGCTATTTTTCATGCAGTCCAGAAGTGGAAGGCATCCCTGTTAGGGAATTATTTATGCATCAAGACTGATCTCCAAAGTTTGGAAGATTTCCTGGAACAACGGGTCTCCTCCCCAGCACACCTGAAATGGGTTATCCAACTCATGGGTTTTGCCTATGCGATCACTTACAAGAAGGGTAAGGACAATCTGGTGGCAGATGCTCCTTCTCGCAGACTTGATGACCCATTTTCTCTTACAGCTATTTCTTTGCTTCTTCCAAATTGGTTGCAATCTTATCAACATGGCTCTTCCTTCTATGAACTCCATGCTTCTCCATCGGCAGGGCAGTCTGGGTTGTTCAAAACGTATGACCGAGAACAATGTAACTTATTTTGGCAGGGACTAAAAATGACAATTCAACAGATGGTGGTTGAATGTGATACTTACTAGGTCACCAAGGGTGAAACGACACTCCTTTCGGGACTGCTCGAACCCTTGCTCATCCCTACACAGATTTGGACAGCTATTTCTATGGATTTCCTTGAAGCGCTCTGGTGGGACAATACCACATCTAAAATGACACCATATGAAGCAGTCTATGGACAGGCACTGCCAGTTATTCTTCCATACACCCTCAACAGTTTCTCAGTTCGGGCAATTGACTCGGTTCTTCGAAACCGTAATTAGATTCTTCTCATTCTGCAGGACAATCTTCACATGGCAAGAATTCAACTGAAACAACACGTCGATCAACACCGTTCTGAGGGTCATTTTCACACAGCTGATATGGTTCTTCTTCTTCTACAGCCTTCCAAGCAATCCTCCCTAAAACTCAAAAGGCATCAGCTTCTCTCTCACTCTATCATAAAGGCATTAATTCAGTGGCACGGAATGCAACCCGAGGATGCTACAGGGGAACCATTCCTTCAGATTCCACATCAATTTCCACATCTAAAGCTTTGAGGACAAAATTTTTTCTAAGGGAGAGGGGATGTTAGGAACTCGTGTCAACCCTTCTCTTTACTTTGTTAGTATATTGTTGTTGGACGCATATGCTTTGTAAGTCATCCCGTAGTATTTGTTGATCCATAGTTTGTATTAGCCCGTGGTATTGACCCATAGTATTGGACGCATATGCTTTGTAAGTCGTCCCGTAGTATTATATGTCCCATGGTATTGACCCATAATATTAGGCACAGAATTAGTATATAAGTGTGTGTTTATGCCAATGAAGGCACCGTGAAGTTATTTGTATTGAGCTTACTCAAAGGAGGTTGCCCCCTCGAAGTGGCCTGCGATCAATAAAAGCGATTTTGAGTTCTGTTATTTCTGCTATCTCGTGTATTTTCATTAATTAATTGTTGCAGGTTCTTCACATATTGCTAAGCATGTGCTTAGATACCTTCGAGGTATGTTTGCTTATGGAATCAGATATTGCCTCTAATGGAGGGGTGTTTTTACTTATTTATACTAACTCTAATTGAGGTGGTAGCATTGTGGACCAAAAGAGTACATCCGACATTGTTTTAGCTTGGCTTCTGTTATGATCTCTTGGTCCAGCAGGAAGTAGGGCTCCGTAGCCCAGAGTACTACAAAAGCAGAGTAAATTGCTGCCAGTACTGCCTGGCGAGAAGCAGTGTGTCTTAGGAAGCTACTTGTTGGGTTGTTCAATGAGAAGCTTGATTATACAGTCGTTCGATGTGACCATCAAAGCTACAACAAGCTTTCTAAAAACCCCGTGTTTCATGATAAGTCTATGCACATTGAAATGAAGTAACACTTCATCAGAGACATGGTCTAGAAAGGTACAATGAAAATTCAATACATTGCTACTGATGAGCAGATTGCAGATATGTTAGCAAAGCCTCTGTCACTGAAGAAGTTCAGGTACTTCCGAGACAAGCTTGGTATGGCAGAGAATTCCTCCCTCGCTAAGAGGGAATGTTAAATGTACATCATGAGTTATTCTCCAAGCCAATATTGTGCAGTCGGGATTGGGCCTCATGTGTTGAGGTAGGGATCCTGAGTTGGACTCAGGAACTTGGAGTAGATTCTTGAGTTGGACTCAAGAATGACTAAGCCTTTAGTTGTAAAAGGTTATTCCTCATGTGTGGACCTCTAGTTATAGTAGGTACCCATGGGGTGGACCTCCAGTTATAAAGGTAGATGCTTTGCATGTTGAAGCATTAATATTGTGTGATGTATTACTAACCATGGTCATCGATTGCTGTTAAGTCTCCTTTAGAGATTGCCACCTCTAGAGTGAATTACTTTAGCATATGATCATTTGGTCTGAGAGTAATATAATATGATCACAACATCTGAAAAATCTTTTGAGTATAATATGATATGATAGATAATTAAAGTTAACATCTATTGAACATGCAGTAAAGATAAGAGATACAGATAAATGAATAGAGAAAAAGAGAATTCGAATTGCTCATGAGATGACTAAGTGAACTCCAATTGTTAAGCTTCAGCTAAAGCCACAATGTATGCATCAATTAATTAAAGAACTCATAGTACTCACTACAAGTAAATAAATCAGCGTGATTTCAGTTAAAGAGAGTTAACTAAGTGATAACAAAGAAGATCTAGTTAACTAAGTGTTATTGCACGACGACACTTATGTTAAACTAAAAGACAACACTTATGTTAAACTAGAAGATGACACTTGAGTTGCAACACTTGCATGGTGACACTTAAGTTAGCCACCTAAGTAAGTGGGAAAGCTTTCAGAGAAGGGGTGAGTTCATCCTAAGACTCAATTCAATGAGTTAATGCACTGCATGAGAAGTGGGGTGCTCTTCTTCATGCAAGATTGATACATCCATATGGAGGGCGAGTGTTGGAGCCAAGGTCGTAGCTACGGTAAAGCTGCGAATTTTGGGAAACAAAAAGCACAAGTATGGAAGGAAAGTGCTAATTTTGGGACAAGCACTAAGTTTTGGGTAAGAAGGAGACGGTGCGCAGTACGGTGCCAGATAGACAAGCTCAACGAAGATCACGGACCGGAAATCGCGGAGCTCGCACGCACGACAGAAGAGAATGAAGGCTGAATAGAAAGCTCAGCTACCATAATAAATAAGGCGATGGAGTAGAGGGCTCAGCTACCCTCATTTAAAAGGCTACGTACAGAAGTTATGGTTGCTCGGATCAAGGAGGAGCAACGGACCAGAGCATTGAAGGCGAAGGACAAGCGCCCATACCCACAATCTGCGCCGAAAGTCAAGGAGCCTGCAGGAAGCGGCGACATGACTGCAAGCGGCGCCTACAGTACACCTAGCCATGTGTGTGGTTAGGGTTTTTGGGAATCACTGTTGGGAAAGGCCCACAGTTTTGTAAAGGTGCGACCGCCATGGCCACCTATATATATGAATAATTGTAATGGATAGATGTTAGTTAGAGTTAGAGAGCAAGAGTTAGATACTCTTGGGATAGCTAGATGTTTAGACTGTTAGATAGTCAGTCTCAAGGATAGATCATGTGTTGATTATCCTTTGTTAAGTGTTCTACCGAGTGTGTAGAACTAGAGTAGAATCGGATAGCCGAGGAGCTAATCCCTGAGTTGCCAGACAGTCTGTGTGACGTCTGCGCCTTTGTAATCTCTGTAGAGAAGAGACCAGATTGAGAGAAGGGCTCCCAGCTGTGTGCGTGGAGTTTCCTGTAAAGATCTAAGGCTGCAGTTGTGTGCGCAGCGTATTGTATAACTCTATGGTTTTCTGGTTAATATAACACTCCCGAGGACGTGGTTTTCCTCGAGGAGAGGAGCTTCACATATTTCCACTTGTTATAATGTTTGCGTGAGTGAGTAACTGTTTAAGTTCATTACATGTGTATGCAAAACTCTTGTATTATCTTTGTGACTGCTTGATTGAGTTTGGAAAGGTCCATTGATAACCATAAGTGTTAAGGACTGAAGAAGCGGTGGAGCGCTGTCGCTGCAGCGATCGAGGACTGCGATACTGCGCTAGTTGCGCAGGGCGAGGAAGTACTTAACGCTTCAACGCAAGGAATAGTGCCTTCTGCGCCAGAGAAGAAGGAATCCGCGCAGTTGCGCCGAGGGGCCTGCGGGAAAGTCGAACCGCCGATATCTGAGGAACCAGAAGAGGAAGGACAATCTCTGCGTCACCAAGGTTAAGGAAACCTGATTCCTTAGCCCCCCATAGCCACTTCGGGTGAGACCTCGAGCTGCTGCGCAGCTCGTTGCCGAGAGGGCCAGTGCGCCGAGGGGTTTGTTGCTGCGCTTCATTAAAACCCGGGTCTGCCCAAGAAAGCAGCCAACAGCGAGTTCATCATGAAGTTAGAAGATAAAAATAGAAGCCAATGCATGTGAAGAATGTATAAATATGTTATACAGGATTGATGAATTCAGTGTGAAGCGAATTCTCTTCTCCTTTGAAGGCAAGGTGCTTCTCTTTGTCTAGGATATTATTCTGAGTCTCTCTTCTTTATCTTTCTCTTGCTCTATAATTGCACAGAGGGTGCTTGATGTACTCAGTGACCCAAAACTATACATGACACGGTCCAAATGACCCAAAACTATACATGACGCGGTCCAAATGACCCAAAACTACATAAACTATTGTCGCCTTGCGCGCCACTTTCCTCCTTTCGTGGTACCTTTGGCCTTGTGCAGCGTCTGCGATGCTGACTCATCAAACTGCCTACCAACAGGCCCCCAACACAATCTTGTGGCTCACCCTCGAGCCACGTCAACTGGACATGGTGTACTCAGTGGTCTTCAACCTGAAGTCCTCGTACTACTGATTGACCTCCTGGACCTGCTCCTCCACTCCCACGACCACCGCCTGGCTCTCTGTCACATCCTGCGCGGATGGATGCTCAGTCATCTTCTCTGCAATGTGTCGTGACCCTCCTGCACAACCTGTAGTGCGGAACTTGCCTTGAGTAAAAACTGGCCTTCAATCTCTTGGAACTCCTCTAGCTGCGCTTCTTCTAACGCTCTTCAGCCTTTGCGATGCGTTGCTGCAATTCTTTCAGTTCTGCTGATTTGGTGACCTGAGCAACTAGTGGCAGTGTTCTCAGTGACAACTTCAATGTTGCCAGTTTCCCTTCTGCTTCTTGTCGCAGCTTGGTCAGCTGTTCTAACTGCTCATCCTGAACAATGCTGCCCCAAAATTGTGCAGTCTCGATAGTGATCTTTGTTGTTGCTTGTTCCAGTTCGCCCATTTGTGTTGCCAACTCCTTGAGGGCACATTTTCGTTCATCTACCCGCTCTTTGGGTGTGCCAGGGTTATTCAGAGCTGCTAACTCCGCATTGTCACGCTGTAATTGGGCGATGACAACCCCAAGTCGATGCGCTTGCTCGATCGGATCCAACTACGCGGTGGGCTCTGGTATGTGCTGACATGCTTCAGAGACTGCCGCAATCGCACTCTACTGTCCCAAATGGTGGCTTTATCCACTATTAGGCGATCCTGCTCTTTCTTCAATTCCTCTATCGCTCGAGCTTTCTCACCAATCATCTGCTCTAGCTTATCCTCCAACTCATCGATGACCTCCCGCGTCGCTATTGCCTTTCCTTTTAACTCTGCGACCTCTTGTTGGGCCACTGCCTCATTTTCCTGTGATCGCAGGAACTGACCGCTAATCTCTTGTATTCTGTCCGCCATTTCTCAGCTGGCAACCGCCTGCATAGTCGTCAACTCCTTTGTAGGCAACTCATTGATGTTAATGGTCAAATTTTCTAACTGCTGCAGCAAGGCCTGGAGAGCCTCATTGTTAGTCACAATCGCAGTCGGGGGAATATTCATGTTTCGAACCCATGGCTCAGTGCTGATTGCGCCAACTGCCCACCTAGTTGCTACCTCCGGTACTCGCTGCGAACCAATATCACATAAAGAATCAAGGTGAACGTTTACCTCTTTGAAACCTGCTTTCGCCTATGTCGTCATCGCTTGAGCTGCCACATTTGTCGCATTGGTGACAGCCAGTATAATTCTTCCCAACCGTGCTTCCGTCCCTAGAGAGGCCCCACTAATCATACCATGCTCATAATGCGCCTTCGTTCTGCCCTCCTCAAGCTCGCGGTCGATATCATCATCCATGGGTGTCTTCGTTGATTCCTGATCCGAGTCATGGCGACTCTGCTGGTCTTGCGCATATAGTGGATCATCTGGGCCCATCGCTGGTGGCCCCGCCTCAATCTCCGCTAGACTAACTGGTTCCCTCCATTCGACCGGCCAATCATTGACGATGCCATCCAGCTCCTCCTCAAACAATTTGTAGTGTGTCAGTAACCATTGCTTCGTAGGGTCATGCCATGCTTGCACATGAATAGCATGAGGCCGAATCGCAAACAGCGTAATTTGCTTGTATTTTGTCGTGACTTCTTCAGATAAGCAAGGCACCTTCGTCGCTGCTGCTTGTAGCATCTCCCAATAGAGCCAAAACTGCATTGCACATTCGTTAAGGTGCTCGGGTTCTTGCACCCACCACAGATTCTGATAGTGCACACCCTTATGGTCTTTCATGGCATCAACTTCCATGCCCTGGTAAGTTTCAGGCTCCTTCCAGGCGACAAGGATCAAAATCAAGAGCCAGAGCTGTATGTGAATGATCCCTTCCCATCTTAGACGACTATTGCGTCCTCCGCCAACTAGTTCAACAAAAACAGTGACCAGTTCATTTGTACACCTTCCGCGCACTGCTCTGCACATGCCATGACCCCCGAATTACACTGGTTGGGTCGATTCTTCCGGGCCACTTTGCAACACAGTATCTTTGCGCTGGTGAGGACCACCTTATCATTAATACTTCTAGTGCGGTATGCGCGACCGTCACGTTCCAAGCTATAACTTAGCACCAACTGTGCAACCCTCTTCTTATCATTCTCCTTCCCTCTGAAGTATTGCGAAGGGTCCACTCCATCCTTCGGCAACTCGGTGATCTCAGCAATCAAATCAACAGTGACTTGAATCGATTTGTCCAGCCACAATGTGCCACCATGGAAGCAGGCCAACAACTGCTTCACACAAGCATTAACCTCTGGCAAGCGCCCAAAGTGTGGCATGTTGATGAGTCCGAGCAATCCCGCTTGGTCCAACCCACGCGTCCAATCTTACGGAATCGATTTGCCGCCAAGTGGCGTCCCCGACACATAGGAATCGAAGGTAATCTCCTTGTATGCCACCATGTCGTGATCATCATATTTCATGCGCATCAACGTCGACACAATATCTACAGAGCACTCCATTCCTGCTGGCAGCGCTGGCATCCACACTGGGTACTTCTGATTTTTAGTGGACTTTCGGGGCGGTATACCAGGCCGATAGAGGGGAACATACCCATGGATATCCGCAGCAGATATCCCTGCCCAAGCAGCTGAATCTTCAACTCCACGGCTTGACTGTCCCACCTTGGCTTGGACCTCCTCCACAACAACTGTGGATGATCTTAGCTGCCTTTTGCTCTGCGGGGACTTGGACTGTTGGCCCCCCCTCCGCTTCTTGGGGATACCTGTGAATGTTGATCCACCTGCCATGTTGGCGACTTCTTCTTCAATGCTTACTAGCCTAGCTGGTGACTCTACACCTTTGGAAACTTCGACCACGGGTGTACTCGGCATGCCGCACCAGGGCCCCTCTTGGCTCAACAGTTCCTCACCCTCCGACACAACTTGCTGCCAACAAACACTCAACACCTAACTGAGCAACTCGATGCAACAATGTAACACTGAGCTATCCTTCATACTCTGCGCAATGGTTCCTTCCGACCAGAGCCAACCCCTTCTTATAGTGCTGAATTGTGTCCTTAATCATCATTACCAAATCAAACCATTCATCATGACCAAATCATGCCTTAATTACCCAAATATGTCGTCGATTCTGTCAATCCAATGACTGAATCCATCATTAATGCCGATCAGTTCATCACGCGCCGCTAATTAACTATCTTTAATTCCCTACATTTATTGTTGATTTGACCCGGTCGCAACCCTGCCATTATCGTGACCCAGCACCTAAACTGTGATACAAGTGCTCCAACTTGCTAATTTTGTTCCTATTGGTGCGCCATCCTGCCACATAGCATCCTGCACTTTTTTTTCCCGATGTGACTCAGGCATCGCGCTACACCAAGCCCGTCCTGTAGGGCTTCAACCTGCTACCATTTACCAACTTTGGGAGCATCGTGCCATCTAACTGCTGCAGCTGTACTGCGCCTCCTGAAGTGATGCTACTGATGCGATATGGACCAAGCCAATGCATCTGCAATTTCCTGGGATGCTTCATAAACTTGCTGTCATACAACAACACCAAGCCACCCTGCTGAAACTGTTTGTTCTTGATATGGCGATCATGCCAAGCCTTTTGCCGATCCTTCACCACGCTCTGGTGAAAACCTGCGATAAAGCGGTCTTCCTCAAGCTGTACTAGCTGCACCAGACGTTCTCCTAATGCTGCTTCATCATCCATGCCTGTCGTCGTCGCGATGCGCAGACTTGGAACAATGTACTCCATAGGCATAATCGCTTCTTGTCCATACACCAATTTGAAGGGTGTCTGTCCCGTCAACCTTTTACAAGTGGTGAGATATGCCCACAAAACTGCTGGAATATTCACATCCTAGTCATCGTGGTTCGCATTACAAACCTTTGTCAGCGCATTCTCCAATACCTTGTTGAAAGCTTCCACCGTCCCATTTGCCTATGGATGATATGGCGTACTCTTCTTATGCTGTATCTGAAGCTCTGCTATCAGTGCGCTGACTGTGCGATTAATGAAATGATTGCCTTGATCACTCATCAATACCTTCGGGCAGCCAAACCGAGTGACAATGTTGTCGAACAAGAAAAGCGCTGTTGTTGCAGTGGTGCAACCTCCGCCCATATTGTCAAATAATCTGTCACTGTGATTATGTATCTTGCACCAGTGCACTTCCCAGGTGGGTTGATAGGGCCCACGAAATCCACTACCCATTTATCAAATCGCTGTAGTGTCACTTGAGGTATTAGTGGCATCTCATCCCTCCTGTAGGGTTTCCCAACTCTTTGGTAGACATCACAGGTCCGCGCATAATATGTCGCATCATTGTGAAGAGTGGGCCACCAAAGCCCTACGCGAAGCACCTTCCCGGCAGTTGCACGACCTCCATAGTGCCCACCAGCCACTCCTGCATGTGCTTTCGACAAGATCTGCCCTTGCTCATGAGGCAAGACACAGCACCGCAAGATCTCGTCTGATCCCAGTTTGTACAACTGTCCTGCAATCAACTGGAAATCTGCAGCCTTGACCACCAGCTGCTTCTTCTGACTAGTGTTGAACCCCTCCGGTGCGGTTCCTGTCACTAGAAACTGAATGATTTCTTCATAGTAGTCATCAGCGACGTCAACCCTGAAGAGTTGCGCATCTGGAAACCCATCTTCAATGTTGGTTGGTTCCTCCCTAGTCTTA
The DNA here is from genome assembly GCA_027924585.1 of Larix kaempferi. NCBI lineage: Eukaryota > Viridiplantae > Streptophyta > Pinopsida > Pinales > Pinaceae > Larix > Larix kaempferi. Next base: position 19,049,118 of record BSBM01001646.1, read on the forward strand.
ATTCGCGACAGATGATATGGCCCTACGTTCAAGCGTCCTGGCTTCACAATCACCTCAAAATAAAACTCCTAAAAAAGAAGTAGCCAATGACATATCTTCCCCCCCAACATAGGCTTATTGACCAATTATTTCAATGCAGAATGGTTTGTGAACATCTTAAAGTGACCTCCCAATAAGTAGTGCCTAAACTTCTGCAGCGCATATACCATCACCAGACCTTCCCTCCCCGTAGTTGTATAGTTCCTCTCTACAGACGACAACTTTCGACTCGCAAAAGCAATTGGGTGATCCAGATCCCCTTCCCCTGGTTGCGCGAGTAATACTCTCGGCGCGATCGATGATGCATCTACATGGACATGGAATTCCTTGCTCCAGTTCGAAAATACCAGTATCGGTGCTGAAGCCATCTTAGCCTTCAGTGTCTCAAAATTGACTTGACATTCGGGGCTCCATTGAAATACCGCATCCCTCTTCAACAACTTCTCCATAGGGGCCGTGATCGTTGCATAACCCCAAATAAACTTGCGATAGTACCCAGTGTGTCCTAACATCGCTCTCAACTGCTTGACATTAGTCGGTGGTGTTAAGCTCAGAATGAGAGCAATCTTTGCTGGGTCGACCAACAATCCCTACTTGCAAACAATGTGACCCAACAATATCCCAAATGGTGCACAAAATATGCACTTCTTCAAGTTCAACGATATCTGATGCTGTCGACAACGCTCCAACATCAGTCGCTGATTTTCCAGATGATCGTTGATCAAGCCATAGATTGTCCAATCATCCATGTAAACTTGCAGAAACTTCTGAATAAAATCCCTGAAAGCAGCAACGACGACCCGAGAGAATATCGCAGGTGCATTCTTCAGCCCAAATGACATCACCGTGTACTGAAAACAACCCCATTCTGTCACAAATGTTGTCTTGTGGCGGTCTTCTTTCGCGATTCTGATCTGGTGATAGGCAGAGAACCCATCCATGAAAGAATACATCTCTTGGCCACCCACGCCCTCCAGCACCTCATCAGTGAATGGGGCCGGAAATGGATCATGCAGACATGCGTCATTCAGCTTCCGCAAGTCGACACAAATGCGCACTTCACCTGTCTTCTTGTCATGCACCACCATAAGACTAATCCAGTCTGATTCCTCAACTGGTTCAATAATGCTAGCATCCAGCATGCGATCAATTTCAACTTTGACCCGTTCCTTGTGTCGCGGATTCAACCGATATGGTCTCTGCCTTATTGGTTTTGCATCTGGTTTTAATGGGATCTTCATCTCCCCCAAGATTCCCTTCATCTCAGAAAACTTCGTAGGGAACAAGTCTTGGAATTCATGCAATAGGTCTGTGACCTTTGCCATCATCTCGTCATCCCAATAGGCCCCGACATTCGCAAACTTTGGGTTCTCCTCCGTCCCAATGTTGACTTTTTTGAGCTTCAGCGGCTGACTGATCCGATCTGTCGGTGCATTAGGAGCTACAACATCACGACTACCTTCTGATTCCGGAATATTGAAATTCCACGGGTAATCACCTTCTTCTGGCCCACCAGTGATATCATAACATTCCATCATCGATTACATCTTGCAGTGCGTATGTGGATCCGCATGATATGCCATTGGAACAACCTTTAGAACAACGTCGCGGATGAGCTGTAAAGCATTATGGACATCCAGGTTGGCATCCGCGAAGCTGAAGGTATGGGTAAAGCAAACTGTCAACTCTAACCAAGTAACAATCTCCCCTCGTAATTCAGCTGCGGCATACCATGATCGCGACATCTCGTCCAAAGTTTGGACAAAGGCATGGACCCACTCATCCCTTGGTCGTGATGCCCACAACGTATGACATTTTGTCAAATGACTACCAGGGTCATTCCGTCCATCGTATTTCCCTGTGTGGTAAACTTCGGTGTAGCCAAAGCGAACCATCATCAATCTCCAGCACTGGGACCACCCAGCAATCGACTTTTTATGGGTCACCCACCAATGTGCTGGAGCAGCCTTCAGCACTTCCTCCAATGCCAGCAATTACTGTGGTTTTGATACCTTTTCCTCGAACACCACGAAAAATTCAGACAATCCAGGCAGCCCTTCATATACTAGAAGTGCAACAGTTTCAGTCGCAACAGGGCATAATGACTGCGTGATCAACCCACACTTGCAGAGTGATACCTCATGCAAGCGATTATGGCAATTCTCTAAAGCGTCATCAGAGTCGAAAGATGTAGAGCTGGAGCCGTGCCACCCAAGCTCACCATCAACAGTCGAATGAATATAATCTTCTGAAATATTGTATGCATGGTCCCATCCGCTGGGAACTTCATCCTTTACCAGTTCAATATACCTGCGTCCTTCAGCCGGATCCAACGGAGCTATGACTCTGAGGTCGCATTTTTCAAAAGTCATCATCTGCTTCTTAAAGTTAATTACTGCGGCACTGTCATTATCCCATCCAATCCCCGACAACGTGGGATAGGAGATTCCCCCTTCAATAACTTCGATAACATCGAAGTCAGCATATGTCTTCATCCCCTCAATGTCCACAACAAGGCGTGGAACTCTCCCAATCGGTGTCACCTTGCCCTGATTAGCCAGTCAGAGTTGTATGGGAGACCAACTCAGTGTTGGGCTCCCCATTTTCTGCCAGGCCTGCTTGGTTCGGATGTTGACATCCCAGCCAAGATCTAGAATGACTGAATCGACCTCATAGTCCCCAATCTGAATGTTCATGCACATCTCCTTACCTGTCTTCCGCCTCTGTAAGGAGTTTACCGCAGACTCTCTCCGTCCCTTGGCTGGTCGATGCAACAACCCCTCAATCTCGGCAAGAGCATCAGGATCCCTTGCCAGTAATAAAAAAATTTCAAAAAAATTCTGTAAAGTACCAGATTGTCGCGATGGACCTGCCTCTGAAGTGGAATCGAAAACAGGGGGCATGTCACACATAATTTCCTTACCGTGATCTTTTTCCACCGCACGACGCGCTTGAAAGAATGCATCACGCTCGGCATCAATGTCAAATTGCACCTTCTTCTTCCCCGCTAACCGGATGAGTGGATGTGGACCATATTCTCCTGTCGTCGCACCTCCATGGGTGATAACTGCAACAACAACATCTTGTGTCCTCGGCTCCGCAGAAATTGTCGCGATAGTTGCACCCTGAGTCTGGTTTAGTGGTGGATTCCCAGGTTGGTTCATGGTCTGGTTGGCATTCTGATTTGGACGCTGGTTATGGTTCTGCGGCGGGTTTTGATTATGCACTGGTTGCTGCACTTGATTCTGGTTTTGCAACTACTGAACATTTCCCGCTTGCCATTGTGCAATCAATTGCGGACAGTTTTCAACAGTGTGATCAGTAACAAAATAGAATGTACACTGTGTCTGCAATTGTGGGCAATCTCTCTGGTAGTGTCCCAACACTCTGCAATTATAACACTGGACAGGTCCGCGACCTCCTCGTCCTCCTCCGCGACCAAAACCTCCACCGCATCCTCCCCGAAATCCTCCACGGAATCCCCCTTGCTACTGATACTGTGGTTGAGGAAACTGCTACTGCATGGGATTCGATTGTAGCTGCACACACTGCCCTCGCTGAACGTACTGTGGCTGTTGTGGAGCCATCTGCATCGGAGCATATCATGGCATAAAATGTTGTTGTGGTTGCGGTCGCGGTACAAACTGCACCTACGGTTGAGGTAGTGGTTGATCCACCTATGGCTGCAGTTGCGGTTGTTGTACAGCACGTTGGTAGTCCTTCACATAAAATGCATCGTACGTTCTCTCCTAAAGCAAGCCATATGCGCAGCAATCTTTATCTCCATGTCCCACAGATTTGCAGAATGTGCAATACAAATCCATTAGTTTTGTGACCATCTTCTGCATGTATTGACACTCCTCATGTCGGTGCCCATATACCCGACAGATGTGACACCACGGCATACCGCCGCCGCTCAATGGGTTTGGCACTCCCGATACCAGATAATTGCGGAAGTCTGGGCAATTATCCTTCGTATGCCCCTCTCCGCGACATCGCGTACACCACACCTCTTCATGATGTTCTTTACCCTTCTTAAGGTCTTGCAGCTATATTGTCGAGTTGGCCAGCTGTGTCTGAATCTGCGACATACAAGCTACGTTCTCACCAATCGGAGAAGCTTCTAATTGCATTGCAATTTCCAGGGCTTCACTTGGTGTTGTAATGTTCTATTCCATCAGTGGTAGTCGAATGTGAGGGAGCAATGCTGCGATAAACCATCAATGTTTTGAACCGCTGGTCAAAATCCCACAAAGTTTCATTGGGATACTGCTTAATCTCTTTTAGTTTTGTAATATACTGCGCTTCAGACTTGGGTTTTCTAAACTCTGCAATCAATCCTGCTCGAACTTCATCCAATGTCTTTTTCGGAGCGCCTACAGGAACTTGCATAAATTTCATGAACCAGTCTAATGCATGACCCCAAAGAATTGTCGCCAATTGTCCTTTCTTGGCATTATCATCAGTAATTTGCTTCACAGTCCATACTCCTTCACATAAGAACCAATATTGCTTGGGATTATCTGTTCCATTTATGTGGAACAATGGTAACTTTGCATCTTCGCCCTCCATCCTAGGCGTCCTTCCTACAGTCGCTGAGCTACTAGCAATCAAGTTCTGTTGACTTGATGAACACGGTGGTGTCAAAGTTGTATTTATTACTGGTTGAGAGATAATGAGTGGAGGTGTGGGTATGTTGCTGATGGGGGTTGTTCCTGCCTCTATCCTAAGCGTAGCCTGGTTGTCCTTGTCGGCACTGTGAGGTCGCTTCGTCCCGTGTGGTCTTCCTTCGCGGCTTTGCGTTTCGATCACAACAGGATCTTCTCCTGTCCTCTGCCTCTTTTCCTGTCGAAACCTTTCTCCTCCCCTTGTAAGACCACTCTCTTCCTCGAATTCCTTCATAGTCTTGTCATAACCTGCACCCATCTACCCCTTATCATTCCATGTACCGCCCCCCCTGTTGTCGTGGTATCCACAGCCTCCTCCCACCAGGGTTCTTACTGGTCTAGGTGCATCTTCAGTATGCCCTTTTCGCAAATGAGCATTTTAATGGACAACTGTAGCGACAACAGAAACCTACCTCTTGGTCCGTTAAAGAATTCCCTTTCTGCTTCACTATAAGACTTTATTGTATCAACCGCAAACTCAGTGATGTAACCTTCTAGTATACTGTCGACCCAAACCTCAACAACCCTCGATGCTTTGTTGTCAACTTCTTGCAGCTCCTGGATCAGTTCTGGAGTCCAGGCTATCGGCTCACCACCTTGGAAGTTCCTCTTTTGATAGGTCAATTTTGCTAACCATTCATACAGGATGATTGGGAACTCGCAGAAAAAATATTCATGTGGACCGTCGTGTATGTACTTCTCCAACCACCAATCTGTCGACAACCCAGGGTTCTGTTTTCTTTTTCAGTGAACTCTCACAACTTTAGGTCTAACCAATCTTGGATCTCCGGTCTCGTCGGATGCCACAACATATCCTCCTTTCACTTCGCGCTATGGTCCCGACAACGAAACCATTTGTTGACACAAACCCAATCGATAAGGGTTCCTCACCCTGTCGACACCCAAACCACGACGATCTCCCTGAGCACCGCCCCAGACAGGTTTTACCCTGTCCAGCAACACCTGCGGAGCAGATGAGGTCTCACCTGAGATGTTCAAGGGAGAGCTGACGGAACCATGTATCCACCGAATGAAGGAGGATGTTGTGCATTAACTTATTAACTTATTGCAACATTTATAAATAAATCTAAGCATTCAACTCAGGCATTAAGCATAATCGCAACATCATTCAACATATCTTATCATTGATAGAACCATAAATATGCAACAAATATAATAGTAAAGCATTAATCGCAGCAAGGAAACATCACATCATGCACAGATTCATATTGCATAATGCATTTACCACAGAGAAACAAAAAAGACACAAGGATTCTGCTCAAAAACTTCGTCACATCATATTCATCTCCGCAAAAACCCAGATACAACAAGATATTCAATCATCAACTCTCAGTCTTCAGCTATCTCAAGATGTCTCAACACTTACAAACCTGCATCTACTTATAGGCTTGCGCCTTTACATTTACGGTCCACTTAAGCAACCACCTAACTACTTCTTAACAAACTCTACAAAAATATGACCCAAAACCCACATAATATTGTCCAAATGACCCAAAATACCCATGACGTGGTCCAAATGACCCAAAACTATACATGACGTGATCCAAATGACCCAAAACTACATAAACTATTGTTGCCTTGTGCGCCACTTTCCTCCTTTCGCGGTACCTTTGGCCTTGCGCAGCGTCTGCGATGCTGACTCATCAAACCGCCTGCCAACACTCAACAACATGAGTTCATATCTCTCCCCATATAGAATGTTAGGTAAATCGATTTCATTATTTCATGAAAAAAATTATTAAATTATTTCACTAATGTAAGACATTGGAAAATAGGTAAAATTTTATGGTCAAATCCCCAACCAATGTGAAGTCAATGTGAAACTCGTTGTAATAGTACCTGGCCTTCGATAGTGACTAATAAGGGAACTTTGTATTCCATTCACTTACAAATATTTTTTTATGACATGTGTGCCCTTTGTTTAATTTGGGAGGCCTAGATTTGGGTTAGATTACTCAATCTCTTTCCAGAACATCGGGGCTACTAAAGTCATTGGTAATGTGTTGGGTGAGTTTAACGCTTTCACTCTAAAAATTGTCAACAAATGTTGAAAATACATGTGTGTGGATATGTCAAGTGGGTCTAGCCTAATTGTGAGGAAAATATCTATCCTTTCAACCTGATTTCAAATCGCACATTGTAACATGATGCTCTTCATAGTTGTTTACTGAATATCATGATCATCATGAGATTGTTGACAAAGCCTCAAGCTTATGCATAATTTGATTTTCCTTAGATACCATCCTCAAAATGAGGGGAAGTTCCCAACAAGTCCCCCCAAGATATATGTTTCAAGTAAAAAATACATGTGCATGGATATTTGTTTATGATAATTTAAGCATATGCACTCGTGATCAAATAATATTGGAGGGTGTAGATTGACACTAGACAAAATTTATTGACTTCAGAGGCAATGTCTTTCAGTGCAAACTCTATTTTTATCACGGACATGTTTACCTTTTTGGCCTATTTTCCAAACACCAAGTATTTGTAGACTCCCAAAAGGTAGAATTGATTTAGGGAGTCGTTCTAGGTCATCTCATAACTAATCTTGATGTTGATAGTTTTTTCGATCGTGAACTTTCGACTTATTTTTCAAGGCCTTCTCATGCATTTTCCGCAATTCTAACACTTTGAGAGGAGCTTCAATACTCAATTATAAATGATTTACTTGAGAAGATAAAGAAGACTAAAAACGTAGAAACAAGCAAAAGGTTATGGTCTTGGCAAGGCTCCTTTTTTTCAATAGCTCATTTCATCCAGCTCAACATGCACGATCATCGTCAACCTCGTGCTAGGGTTAGGTTTTTGCTTCTTAATGTTTTTGGAATTATTATAAAATGTACTTTTGACCTCTTGTTATAGGCTATTTGTGAACGAGCACAACATTCACATCTCTTCTTAAATATGGTTACCACCATTATAACCATTATGTGTACACCATTTTTCACCATTCTCTGAGTCATAGAATGTGGTTTTCACTATATCTTTGTGTTTCTTTTACGAGGTAATGGTGTATTACATTTCATTATCAATGTAATTAAAATTAGTTGTATCAAAGAAATATTCCTCATTCCTTTTTTGGTGCATCTTCCCCATGCAGATAGGGTACATGAAGTTGATCCTTGAGCTAACCGAGTTTAGTAAATATCTTCCTCATTGCCCTAATCAACCTCACATGGTAGATAAAAGAAATACAATGGAGTAGCATATCCTAACAAGATGTTGATCTAGGAAGCCCTCAAGTGATAGAGGGATGGGAGGATGAATCATTTGGCTATATCATTTGGTGGATCCCAATAGTGATGGAGGCATCATTGACAACCAAACATTTCAGAGGAATGGAACCCTTGAAGATATAAGTTAATTTTGATATCCCTCTACTCAAAGTTAAGATAAAAACATAATCTTTGTACAAAAGGTTAGTTTAGACAGAGGATTATTTTTCAATTCACAACTTTCCTGACATTGAGCAGATTACCTTCCCACTCGTAAAGTCCCTTCTTTGTGTTAAACATTATTAGAACATTCACTGCCCATAATTTATTGGAGATAAATATAAAAGAAATGGTATAGAACCCACATGGGGGGGGGGGGTGGGTTGTTAATGCAATCAAGGAGGAGTATTGCGCTATTGGAAATTGTAAAGACCAATATACAAGATGATCAATGAACTTGTGTCGAGGTAAGGACCAAACCATGTTGGTATGCACCAATGCCTTTCATACCGTGCATGCAAAATTGAGTATCAAAGACTCTAAGCAACACATGGTGAAGTGTTCACTTAAAATATTAAATCATATATTTGAACACGTCTCATTCGCTTTGAAAAACCCAACATCCTCCCACTTGGGATCTCTCTCTCTCTCTCTCCACACACATTAATTATTATTTTAATTTACTTTTGATTATTAATTAAAAATCTCTCTCTCTCTCTCTCTCTCTCTCTCTCCACATTAATTATTATTTTAATTTACTTTCTTTTGATTATTAATATCTCTCTCATTTTCACATTAATTATTCATAAAAAAATAACCTAGTCCTCCATTTTTATTAGTATCAAGTTTAGCATTTTCTTATGATTTATATCAATTTTGATCTATTCATTTTCATATTTTATATTTTAATTTGATTAATGACTAAATCTAACTTTATTCTCCATTTAACATTAATTGATTTTTTCCCAAGAAAAATAATATATTTTCTATTCAAGCATAACATAAAATACAATCTTTAGGTGCAGTAGCACAACAATTTGTAAAAGACTAAGAAATAAAAGATATTTTATAACCCATAGTTATTAGATTTATGAACCAAGACACCCCAAAAGTTGTTATAGCTTTCTAACTATCCATGTTGATCCCACTCAACTGAGAGCTCATAAGAGCTTGTGTAGGAAACTTTCTATATCTAAAGGAAATCAAAGAAGTTCAATCCTCCTACTAGAGACTCGTTGTCCTTCCTCAAATTCTTCAATCAACAAATGACCAGGTTTGAACAACAGTGCATCTTTGGAGAGAGTCAACAAAAGTATTGAATTCTTGAAAAACATGTAAATAGCTCACCCATATAAATAATCCACTAATTTCCTTCAAGTGAACAACCAATTGATGAAGTCTTATACTATGTACCTATATATTCCCATTCATTTGTATGTTCATTGTGGAATCACCAAAAACCTAAATTTGAGTAATTCCCTTCTCCATTGCGAATTTCAATCAGTAAAATAATCCATTGAACTTACCAAAGTTGTTTGTCCTTGACCCCAAAAATACTTTACATGTAAAATAGTGACCATCTAAGAAATAAAGAACGAAACCAAGACTACAACGATTCCCAAGCCCCTAGCAAGCCCCATTGAAGAAGCTCCATATAATCTCCTTGTTCACATTCACCTTGCCAATGGAGCGACGAATTTTAGTGACTGGGGACATTCTATAGTACCCTAGTAGAGCCAAAGCTTGTGTGGAAACCTTAATGGTAGGAGGTTGTTTCTCCTAAAATATATGAGCATTACAAGACAACTAGATCCCCTAATTGATCAAACAGGGGATCGAGCGTATGCCTTTAAGCCCCCTACAGGTGAAATAAGTACCGAAGCAGTCAACCAAACAACCCTTGTTCGACAATTCTTCACATTAATTACTATTTTAATTTATTATTATATTTTATTAATCATCAAAAGTGGACCTATTCTTCCATATTTTATTGATCTATCAATGTTTGTTTGTTAAAAAGTTTATATTTTCATTACGAAAGAGTAATTTTGAATTTGAACCTTATAAATTTTTTAAATAATGATTCTCTTTTTTCACTACTTTTCAAAGCTATTTTTTCCTTGATAATGGATGGAATGTAAACCTACATTCTCAAATACTATACTTAGTGTTTAATTGTTTCTTTAATTAAAACTTTTGTAAATAGATACGCAACATCAAAATTGACTTTGTAATAATTTATATTGGTATAGATGCTTTGGATTTAATAATGAAGTTTTGGGAATCTTTAATGTAGAGGAAGTATGACAAACTAAAGGTTTTTTTTTGCTAAAGCATTAATTTTATTTTCCAAGAAACTACCTCACGGAGAAACCCTCTTAGTACTTCCTCATAATCCATGGATGGCAAATTGAGTAAAGTGTCAGCCCTGATTATGAAGCCTAAGCCTGAGGGGATCAAGAGAGTCGAACTTGTGACATCCACAACTTTGGTGGGGGGGGATATTTCACATCTAGCTGAAGATCACTTGACTTAACCGTTCGGGCTAGCTAAATCATTAGATACAACATACGTAAGTGAATATATGGAATCCCCCACGGCGGGTGATCACATCATAGCCAAACAAGCCGCCATGATTGAACGAAGTGTGACCAGCTGGGCTCCCATGCAAGGGAACGCGTGGCACTCGAATCATGGCCATCATTAAAAATCGCCAGGAAACATCATCCAAGGGTCATCTAAGAGGTACAATCTCAAAGCTTGTGTAGGGCCTCAAGGACTATCCTCTGTCCTTTTAATCGTGCGAGCCTTCATGGCTACCCAAGCTAGCTCATGTAATGATAATGGAATGGTTAACGAAGATACGTGAAGGCCTCAGAGGCTATATCGCCGTTGCATGCTACATTTCAAAAAGGAAATATTGGGAAGGCTCTTTGTCCCCGAGGATGAGCGAACTGCTGGTATGCTTGTTATTTGGTTCAGCCTGCTGAAGAATGAAATCCTGCTTAGGTTTCTCCCCTTTGGGGTGAGAAGGATGGTTAGAACAAATACCATCAATCGGAGGACTACAAATGGCCCCAAGAGATCGATATTCCGTAAGCTCTCAGAGATCTGGGGAAAGTGCAAGGATTCTTCGAAAATGAACTCCAGCCTACGACTAGGGTGCAGGTGGAGCATCTGGTAATGCAGCTGTAGAGAAACAAAGGCCATCCAAATGTTGGTCAGCTGGTTCAAAATTTTGGTGGGTTGGCGGAGGACTTGGGATCCACTCGCACCTGGGAAACCCATCACACCAATACCCTAAGCACTTTTTGGACTTTTAAATCTCTCATGTGCATGGCTATGGATGACTGCATTCAGGGGCATTTCAACGATGGTTCAAGCGAGCCATTCCTGTCTGCTCGTGTTGTAGGGCTAGAAGATGGGCTTCATGCATTGGATCGAGATCATAAATTGGAGGCCTCACGCATCAATGAAAAATTGGAGGCCCTCTCCCATGATCTTACTGGGAAAACCTTCATTTGACCTCAACTTAGCAAGATAGTTGACACTCAGCTTGTGTTTCATCGAAATCCTGAAGACGTCTAGCAAGCGGAAAAATAGGAAACTTTTGTTGCTATTCCCTCTCATGTTTTGGTTTCTAATGATGATTAACTGATGTTTTAATTTAGAGAATTCCCAGGCTAAATGGTGTTGTTTAGGGAACATTGTTTTCTTAGTTTTTGAGGTTATAACCCCAACCTGTGGGGTATCAATATTCAAACTCTTTTGGATGAAAAAATTAAGTCATAGGTTGTTAGCTGGGGGGTTACTTTTGCAATTAGGCTAATAGCAACAATTTTGCTTAGTCGGGTCAGGTTAAGAACATCTTTGCAATATGGGGATGGCAGTGAATATGATCTGTAAATATTTTTGGTTTATGATTCAATATAATTTTCGAACTTTACAAAAAAAAGTGAATAGATGGAATTAACTATTGGTCGAAGAGAGCATCGCGTTTATGGATTTTGGGTTTATTCTATATTATGGGATTTTCATAAATCAATCATGTTTCTAGTATTTGGATTTCAGGAAGAGTTATGAATGATCTCGGTTACCATTTTAAAGATATAGTTAATGGACTTGTGTTTAAGAGTGTTTTAAGAAAGGTTGTCCATCATTTTAGAATTAGTTTATTGTATCTCAGAAGACCATGGCAATGCCTTTGCCAACATAAGTATGATGATGTTAGGATTTCCATCAAGGAAATTAAATGTAGCATATTTATCTCTAGAAAGGATAGATTTAGTGGGTTTAACAAACCTCAATATTTAAGAGTAAAATTGGTGTATTTCATGAGCGTCATGGCTAAGGAGGGAATGTATAACCAATGTATTATTAAAGAGGTGCCAAGTAATGACGGAATTGTCTTATCTAGTAACAAACTACCCTACCATGATTGAAATCCAACAACATAGTAAGTCAATTTTTTTTATCAATCCATAACTCTAATCCATTTTTCAAGGATCTAGGTTGAATGATTTGACTCTTGGAAGAATTGTTCCTTCATACACATAATTTAGATCATGATTAAACTTTAAGCATGTCTGAAATTTGTGTTGAACTCTTGTTGGATTTAAGTCACTAGGAGTATCTTTAGATTATTATTACACATAATTTGTATCATGTTGAAAATCAAAGCATTTCTAAATTTAAAAAAAAAAAAAAAAAAAACTTGTCAAACTTGTTATCGAAAAGAAAATATTTTTGCTACAAAATTATTTTACTCCACTTATTAAGACAATCAATTCTCTGGTAATAGATAGAATGTCCACTCAAAACATCGAGAACATTTGAAAACATCAATAGAATTTGCATCCAAAATATTCAATAATAATTAAAACTTGTGCCTTTTTTCTCCGTCATAAGGCTAAGGGAAAATCGCTCTCCAAGCAAGAAACTCTGAAACCTTGAGAAGCTTACGACCTAGTGATAGAGTCATTAAAGTGGCCATGGATTCGCCATATCCTCCAGTCTCGGACCCGAATATTCAACTAGATGAAGCATTTCGCCAACTGGAAGACTAGTAAAAAGCTATATCTTCTACGTAACCCTCTTCAACTTATTTTGTGAAGAGAAATATTGCTCCAGAAATCAAGATGTCTTGTGCTTCATCGAAAAAGAAAGCCATCAGACTATTTGAAATAGGATTGGTGGGGTTATTCACTAGGCTCTGGCCCTCCCCAAGGGCAATGGAGACATGAATAAATAAAAATTGGCAGCCTCTTCTGATAGGTAGGATGCAATGTCATTTCTATGGAATGGGATATTATGCATTCCTCTTTGAGTTTAAAGTGGATCATGATTTAATTTTTTGAAATGGACCATACTTCATGGGCCCTTCAGGTATGTACTTAAATATCTTGAACATGTCATTTGATCCTAAAAATAATATTCCTACTATTGTCCCGGTTTGGGTAAAATTACCACATCTTCCTTTGCATCGCTGGTCTAATGAAGTATTAGCAGCTATTGGAAACTCGTTAGGACGATATATTGACAAATATAAGCCTAAATCTCCCATGTTCTCTCGTGCTCAAATTTGTGTTGAGATGGATATGGATAAGGGACTCCCAGAGATCGCAAATCTCATCATGGATAGTTGGTCGCACAAGCAAAAAGTACATTACGATCAATTACCTTTTAAATGTAAGCAGTGTCACAAATATGGGCACTTTGCAAGAGATTGTTCAAAAAATGTAGTGAAGGAAAAAAAAGCAAGTAAAGGAATGGCAGAGGGTAACAAAAAAAGGAAAAACTCAGATTAAATATGTCGTTGCTAATCATCCGAAGGCCTCAAACTCCAATCAATTCCAACTTTTAGTTGATGCAGGATATCTTGAAGGTCAAGCAATAGAAGCAGTGAAGCAAGACCAATAAGATAGGCAATTTGATCCACAACCAATTATAGAAGAGATAGGGATGGAAGACTATATTTCCACCTTACCAAAGAAACCAATAATATAAATTAATTCGTAGTTGATCAGTGAGCCACTATAATATACAGATGTGGAAGTAGCACAACATTATCAGCAAATTCATGACGAATCCTCAGAGGAAATGGAAGAAGATAGATTGGTAAGTAAAAAAATAGGAAGAATATATCATAAGATTCTTTGAGAAGAGGAAGCAAATAGAGAAAAACATTTGGGTAAGCAGGATTCTCAACATCGAGTAAAAAAGGGAAAAAAGAGGAATCTGGAAGTAAAACTGGTTCACAATCAAAGAAATAATGAATATTGTCTCTTGGAACTGTAGAGGTTTGGGAGGAAAACAAAAAGTAGAGACAATGAGGCATATGATACATAAATAACTACCCTCCCTTATTTTACTCCGGGAGACAAAAATGGAAGCAATTCAAGTAATTCAAGTATTTCAAAATTTTGGGGAAAATGGTTCAGGAATTGCTAAGATCTCTCTAGCAGCCTCGGGAGGCATAGCTTTGTTTTGGTATATAAATAAATTTACTCTTAGACAACAAAAGAAGACATGCATTGGATCATGGCAGAACTTGAAGTCATTGGAAGTTAGGAAATTTTAAAAATTTGTAACGTTTATGGACCAGTGCATTATAACCTCAAGCACAGATTCTGGAAATCACTGATCACTCTTAGAGAAAGCCAATGTAGTATCATAGCTAGTGACTTCAATGTCACTATCTCACATAAAGAAAGAAGAGGAAAAACTCTAGTAAGAGATACTTTTGGTGAGAATCTTGAAGACATGATCAGACATTTCGATTTGGTTTATATAAATCCAAAGAGAGGCATCTTTACTTGGACTAATAGGAGAATAGGTCTTGGGCATATTGTTGCTTGTCTGGACATATTTCTTGTTAATAGTTCTCTTCTGTGATTAAGGTATCTGATGCAAGCCTAAATACTCCCAACTGCAACTTTCAATCATAGACCAATATGTTTGTCACTTGAGGAAATGGAAAATGAAGGTCATATACCCTTCTAATTCAATCCTTTGTGATTAAACCAAGAAGAAGCATATTAAATCATAGAAAGAAATTGGAATGTGTATGTGAAGGGTTCTCCATCTTATGTATGGGAATCAAAGCTCTGTGCAATAAACTCATAATTAAAGACTTGGGCAAAACTCTACTATAGATCTTATCTAAATTAATTGGAGAACGAAATGAAGGTAGTGAAATAAAACATAAATACACACAAAATATTTTGCAGAAAACACAGTAGTATAGTAAAACCCAAATTATATTAATGACTAGAATGGAAAAATATTGTAAGTTGCAAAGCAATACAAATTAGCTCTAGATGGTGGTATCTTATCTTTGAAAAGATATGTGTCGACTACGCTCATCCAAAAGACTGAGTTACAATGAGGCCATAAAAGAATTTTTAACATAAAGCATCAAAGATAAAAATGTAAACATCAGAAACCCTAACCTTGAGAGATGAAACACCAAAAGGTTTGTTGATACATCAACTTCCCGGGGGCACAACTCTTGCAGATGATCTTCGTTTGGGGTGCTCGATATACCACCATAAATTTCTATCCAAGAAGGACTCCATGTTATTAACCAAAATTATGCCTACAATGATTTTTGCGATGTTTTCGTGCCCAAAAAATGTCGTTTAGGGCCTTAAAATGGCCCCGGAATATCAAGACCTGAAAAACTGTATAAAAAACCGCCAAGATGGAAAATTATGTCTTCGAGCCAGTGGACTAGGTGGGTGGCCATCGATTTCCATATGGACCAGTCCTACCCCCTTATGAAGCAATGGTATCCATTGCCTCAAGATACCTCATCACATAGGGAAACTTCTGCTAAATTTGACTCCTGGTGAGCCACTTGCCTTGGTGAAGAAGTTGCCCTGCTTTGACGATTCAGTAGAGTTGAATGTTTTTTTGGCGGGTGCCCTTCATATATGTGTCCATGATCCAATCCGGTGTAGATTTCAAGGAAAAATGGATTGATTTCTATAGGGGCCAAATGATCAGCCACCTCTGAGGTGTCCAAGAGAGGTGGAAAATATGGTTGAAGTAATTCCACATTAAATACTGGGTGCAAGCCAAGGAAATGGGGAATATTGATTTCAAAAGCATTCTCACCCACATCCTTTGTGATGGTGTAAGTTCCATATCGGAGTGGCCTGAGATTTTTGTGGGGGCCCGCGAGGCGCTCCTTCAACAAATGCAGTCATACCTTATCCCCAACTTGAAACTTGTGTGGAACTCGATGTTGGTCATGGCATTGTTTGTGCTTGGTGTGGGATTTCTGCACAATATCATGAACTAGTTGTTGGATGTGCTGGATCTGTTTAACGAATTTGGTTGCTTTATCTATCTCGACCTGAGCATGGGAGGACTCATCCTATGTAGATGCAATGGGTATAGCTACATCAATAGGGGCCAATGGTTGGAACCCCAAGCACACCTAAAAGGGGTTGTGGCCAATAAATTTGTGGAGGGATCTGTTGTAACTATGTTGAACATATGGAATGCTCTCATCCCATGTGTGTGGATGTTTAGAGTTTTACATGTGCAGGATATGCACAATAATTGTGTTGACCACTTTTGTCTGCCCATCCGTTTGGGCGTGGAAGGCAGTTGATTTGGTTAGCTTGGTGTCCATTAGATACCATAAACAAGACCGGAAGGTGATGATGAACCAATTATCCCGATCTGAAACAATGGGCCATGGCAGCCTGAAATGAACCCAAACACACTCATAGAAGAGTTTGGTAGTGGCTTCGGCTGTGATACTTTTCTTACATGGTGCTAGAATGGCCATCTTAGAGAATCGATGGAGAACCATAAAACCACAGTTGTGACCATGCTTGGTGGAGGGAAAAATGGACATGTAATCCATTGAGACTGACTCCCAAGGCTTGTATTGGGTAGGTAGAGGAGTGTACAACCCTTGCTTATTAATGGCGGGTTTGGAAATGGCACAGGTAGTGAACGATTAGATATACCTATAGACATCCTGTCATAGTTTTGGCCAATATAAATACTTCTAAAGCACTGCTATTGTCTTCTCCACATTGAGTGTCTGGCCACTCAACTGAAGTGTGCCTCCCAAATTATATTTGCACGCTCACTTGATGAAACACAAAGATGGCCCAGATAACACAAAAGTGCATCATGGAGGTGAAATTCTAGAACTTGTTTACCTATTCCCAATGTCTGATATGTAGTAGCGAAGTCAAGGTCACTATTATATAATTGGGGCCACCCAGAGGTCTGGTGCCCACATGAGTTAAGGACCACGGTTAGTGCCACAATTGGGGGTCGGCTGAGGCAGTCTGCAACACGGTTCGTGATACCCTTCTTGTACTTAAGGTTCAAATGAAATATTTGCAAGTACGTGGAACACTTATGATGGTGGTCATTCTGTATCTTTCCCTGTGTTTGCATGAATTGGAGGAGCTTATGATCAGTGTTGATGATCGTTTCCTTTTTTAGAATGTAATGCTTCCATTATTAGCATCCATGCACAATGGAATACATCTCCTCATCATAGGTTGGATATCTGCGAACAATATAAGATAGTGTCTCACCATGATAGGCCACTGGATGTCCCTACTGAGTGACGACTGCACCGATACCATAGTCTAAGGCATCTGTCTCAATCTCGAATGGTTGTTGCAGGTCTGGCAGAGTGAGGACTAGCTCTGAGCAAAGGAAGTGTTTCAGATCCTTGAATTCTTTTTGTTGTGACCCTAACAAGGTGAACTTGGATTTAGCTCCACCCTTGGTCACTTGGCTTAAGTACCAAGCGATATGAGAGAACCCCAACACGAACCTATAGTAGAAGTTGGCAAGGCCCAAGAAGCTATGGAGCTCTGTTAGAGTCATTGGGGATGGCCAATCATGAATGACTTGGATATTGGTTGGGTCCACATGCACCCCATGTTCATCCATGACGTATCCCAAATACTGAATTCTCTGCATGCCAAATGAGCATTTCTCCAGGTTGGCGTATAGCATGTGTTGTCGTAGGGTACTTAAGACCTGCTGAATGTGTTGTAGATGTTCTTCCCAAGTTCTGTTGTAGCTGAGGATGTCATCCAGATATACGACCAGAAAGGAGTTTGTGAATGGCCGCAAGATTCCATCATCCTCATGAATGTCGATGGAGTGTTAGCCAAGCCAAAAGGCATGACCAACCATTCATAGAGGCGTTCACTTGAAAGTTGTATTCCCTACATCATTTTGTTCAATTGGAACATGGTGGTAGCCCAAATTCAGATCAATATTGCTAAAGAACTTGGCACCCTTAAGCTGATCAAGAAGATCATCAATACGAGGGATCAAGTATCCATTCTTGATAGTGCTTTTGTTCAGGGCTTTGTAATTGATACAGAGTCGCCATGTCCCATCCTTTTTTTGCACCAACACAATTGGACTCCCGCAAGGTGAGGAGCTTGGTCAAATATGTCCCTTTTGGATGAGCTTCTAAATTTTGCATTTTATTTCCTCAATATCTAGAAGAGAATGCTTGTATATTGGGCCATTGGGTAAAGGAGAACCCGGTATCAAGTCGATTGGATGTTTGACCTAGTAGTGCAGAGGCACTCCCATGGGAGAGTGAATATGTCTGTGTACCCTTCTACAATCTTATCAACCTGCTTTTGTTGTTTAGAGAAACCTTGTGTTGAGGATGTGGCGGTTGCAGTGACATTTCGTCCACCTTCTGACCGAACCATGAAGAGGACAAATTTCCCATTATGAAAGATGACCTTCCGACATTGCTTCGTGGAGATTAAGGAAACTAGAGTAGTCGGGACTACCTTGGGTATCTTGTCGCATTGGCCCTCCAAAGTAACAATGACACTACAGGGTCAAGACTTATAAAGAACATGGTGTTTCCACATACAGGGTTGTCCTAAAAGAACATCACAAACTTCTAGTGGGGAAACATCACAGAGTAACTCGTCTTTGAAGAGCTTGATGTCGTAGGATAAGGGACACCGTTGACTAACGCAGATGTCTCATCCCTGGCTTTGCCAATTGGTGGTGTATGGTTGGGGGTGTGGCATTGTCGACAACTTCAATATTTTGACGACCTCGACCAAGATGAGGTTCTTATGGATACTGTTGATGCTAGAAATGATGTGTTCCAGATCAAAATATAAGGCCTCACAGTTGGATAGACTATGAAGAATGGGAATGAACACCCTAAATTTATAGCCTTCAAAAAATATACTAATCTCCACCATCATGTAGATCTTAGGGGAGTGGTAATATGTATATCTTTTATATATATTTTATGTTTCAAAATACAAGGCTTGAATGTACAATTCACAAAGAAAAGAAATACATGTAAACTAAACAAGATTTGAAACCTATAATAAATATGAACAACTAATTAAATGCATATACAAACATAGTTTAGCAACCATGAAATACAATCATTCATAAAACCTAAAAGTATAAATAAACAACATTTGTTCAATTGTAAACAAGTCTGATATAAAATAAAGAAAAAGAAAATATGGCACCCAAGAGGTCTTTTTATTAATGACTATTTCAAAATTACACTCTGATAATTATCTGTAACTCTGGACCAAGATTTGTCCTTTCACAACTAATGAGTGTTTTCAAGACCGCTTAATCAATGTGCATTGATAAATACAACACAAAATATAGAACAATAAAGTTTCCCGACAAAATCAATCAATAATGACCAAAGTTGGAATAGTTCACTACAACCAAAGCTACCAATCAATGGCAAGTTACAAGAAAACCTTGTAAAATATCATCAGCAAATGGCAGGGAAGATACCTTTCACTGCACTTATCAATTCTAAATCACCAATTTACCACTTAGCAAATAGTCCCGCTTTCACAGAAATATCAAATGCTAAAGACGCGGTATAATCTTGAAAATGCAAAACTTATAAACTCAAAATCATGCTCTCAGCATACCATAGCATAGGGATGATTAGCCTCTTCTTTTCGATGGACCATCTCCTTATACCTTTCCCTCCAAGAAACAATTATGCAGTTGATTCTTTAAAAACTTTTAAAAATAATTCTTTAAAAATCATGAATGAGATAAGTGTAATGAGGATTCAATCTATAGTAACCATCAAAAGGAAGGAAAAACTAAGTTAGCTTTAGACTTTATATACTTAAAGAGTTCTAGCAACATTATGAATAGTCACTTGAAAGGGGGGGCCCACTATTTATCCAAAGTCACATATATGTAAACACCTTATACTCCTTGTGCCCCCCAAAACTTGTGTATAAATTAAAACATAACAAGTTTATATCACTATTTAATTCAACCATCACAAAAAATGCCACCTGTAGCATCACCATTTGATATATTTTTATATAAACCCGCTTTTAAATAAAATCCCTTTTAAAAGAGATTTCAGCCCTATGATAATCAAATCTTAACAAAACTGTGTTGCATGACCTGTTCAACAAAATTTCATGAGATCACTAAGTTTAATACATCAAAGTCACAATGATTATACCATCACAACTAAGACCTTTTCCCAAATAATTTAGATAGAAAACACCTGAATGGAAGACGAAACCCTGTAAAACATGAAGATGGCGCTGGAATTGCATTCACTTCTCCCCCTTCTGCATTAATTGGAACTTCATGTTCCTCTTCATTTGGTTGTTTTGGAGCAGGAATTGGAGGAAGAAGGGGGATATCATCAACTCCAAGTTCCAATTCTACAGGTTGTTCAATAGATTTTGGTGGATTTTCAAATGTATGGGGAGTTTTTTCCTGGTGACTAGAGGATGCCGAACTAGCAGCTGATGGTATGGGGTGATTAGATTCACGGTTCCCCCTTGCTGTTGTTTTAGCTCGTGGAGAAGGAGGAAGCACATCCCAACCGGAATTACAGACAGAGTAATGATTGGCCAATTCAGCAGAATTGGGAAGAGGTAAAGGAGCCTTGGATACATGTGGAGGGACTGAATGATGCGAAGGTGGAGCATGTTGAGTTCCAAGGTAAATATGGCCATTCCTTTCCAACTGAGTGAACTCATTGGAATTGGCTTCAAAATGTACTGAAAATCTTATTTTTCTATCTCCCCCATGCTGCCACAAATATTGCCCTATGCCGCCTCTTCCTCTTACAAACCTTCTAGAACCTCTGCTATGAAAAATCATGGCTGAAAACACATCAATAATGAGCAAGTATTTTATATACATAATTTTGAATGAACAAAACATTTATGTATAAAGTGACAATCAACCACTCAAGCCTCTTTAATACCTATCAATGCAATATTGATATCATTTCATGCAAGCAATGCTATAACATTTGCATAGGTAAGGTATCGATATAGGGTTGCAAATGAGGAGTTGGGAAAGGATATGATGGAAAAAACAATTCTCTGAGATGACAAATATAATGTTGTAGCTCAAAACCAAATCTTATTCTTCAATTATCATTGTCAAAGGAATGTAGCATGACAACTAATGTTTATTATCTGAAATCAATTGATGTCAAATTACAGCCAACGCCCACTGCGGATAAACAATTATATCTTAATTGTAACCATGAGATCCCATGGAATCGATTTGGTTAAATCCATAGAACTATCACTCAACATTCATGTTGCAAATTCCAGAATAGTTACTGAAAATGATAAATTCATTTATGGCTAGTCAAAATCGTGTTTGTTGTAACTTTATACCATGTACTATCCTTCATTCATCCCTGTCATAACAATCCAGCACGATATCCCTTGTTCAGTCTTCGAAATCAATTGATATCGAATTGCAACTATCGCTCATGAACAATTAGTTTAATCCTCAACCTTGAAATTCCATAAAGTCGATTAGATCTGACAACAGAGTTATCATTAAACGTTTTGGAATAATGACTAAAAAAACGATAATGCATTTGCTTAACAAGTCACACTCATATCCATGAAACCAAACTGTTTAATTCTCATCAAATTCTTCGCTTGGGGTTAATTTCAATGCATGGAGAATTACCAAATTTGAGCAGAGACAAAAGGGGAAAGTCTGTATGGTGGGTAAGATCATCCTTACAAAATCCACACTATACAAATCTTTTGAAAAGGAATCAGAGGAAATTGATATCAAATTGATTTAAACAGTTGGTAAAAAGCTTTGGATAAATGGGAAAGGTAATGAAATGGAATGAATATGATGAAAACTAACATGAGGATGACTTTCGAATTGTGCAAGAGTGAAATGGAGGTTGAACGTGTGAGGGATTAGGAAATATCTTTGATGGCGATAATAGCTTAATCCATATGACTGTGCTATGAACAGACTGAGCACTTGAACAATTTTTCAAAATATAAATTCTCTAATTCTTTTCCATCACTGACAGCTCAGCTTTTGGACTTGCCACGATTCAAACCCATAGTTTTGAAATTATTTCATAAAAAACCTTGCTTTTAACTAGGTTGACAGTGATCTTATGTCAACCACGATATTTATAAGTATTTGAAATTTAGGTTTTGAAGTTGGAATCATTCAAAGCTTGGCTGAGCGGAGGGTTTGTCAACATAAACCATGCATATCAAAGACTTAATAATGATAAATCCTGAGGTTATTTCGAATTAACATACATATGTCCTTATTAAAAACCCTATTACCAAACCAATATTAACTGTAGAATATCTCCTTCATCACATTTCGATTTTCCATTTAATGACTTATCAATCCACTACTTGCGATTATTAGAGAATGGAGGGTGGCGAGATTAAAGGATAGGGTTCAAATTTTAGGGTTTTATGATTCCATGGCATCTAGGGTAATAAGATAGAAGTCAAATATGACATGCCCGGACTAAACATGTGGCATGCCAATTGAAACAAGATATTTGGATTTAAACATGACAAGGATAAGAACATTAAAAAGGACACGCAAATCTAATCTAACAACACAAGCAGTCAATTTCTATCAAGATGCACAGTAGGTAAACCATGTGTCACTTTATATACCTGCCAAGGAGGAATTATTGTGTTTATTTACCAAGCTATCCAAAGGATGGTCCTCCAAACGCGTTGGTCTCTCTGCTTTTGCACAACTGTGAAGAAGAAAGATAACAAAAACTCTGTCGTGGTAAAAACAGGCACAATATGAAAGCCCATGATATCATTTTGGTAATTTAACTCGGTTCATATCATGGTACGAAGCATTGAATGCCATGAAAAACTGAACGAGATAATAGAAAGCTCAAAAATCGGGCTTGCAATTCTCACCATGAATCGCATTTACCATGTTTCAAATTAATCGTGGACATGCGAACATAATAAATGCACTGTTCACTCAACTTCAACATTGTATCTATTGTGATCATGGATGATAAATGCGTCGATTCTGGGAAAATGAGCTGGAAAGGAGTGTGTCACAAAATTCTTAGTCTAATATCCAACGCATCAAACGCATGAGCCAACGCATTAATCAATAGAATACATTTGGATCCAAAGGTGAAAAGTTTAATCAAACTATGCTACATAAAACATCTAGCGTGCAATAGTCCCAACATAATCACGTTATCAATCCTACCTAATGCAATGTTTGTCACCATGCTGTATAAAACTGAATATGCGCCTTTTCCATGATGATAATATCCCATCAAACATTTATTTTCACGATGCCAATAATCTCCTTATAAACATAACCCTTTTTTATTTGTAAACCATAATCAAACCAAAACTCTTTTTAAAGGTCCATTCATAAACAAAACCAAATGATACAATATGTTATCCATAAGAATAAAAGAAGTCAATGACTTGTCATGGGTATGAAACCATAGTTTTTTTTTCATTCAAAACATCATTCATTTGAACCTTGTCATACCATCATCTTTAGTAGGTCCCCCCTTTTGTGACCTGAATGGATTAGCTATAGGCCCTTTTTAAAAGAACAAATATGTAATAGATTCGGAGTTAAGGTCAAGTAACATTGTCCAAGGGATTCCATTAAACAAATAAAATATGTGAGTACTCGCAACATTTTGCGAGAATTAAAGGGTATGCAGAATGAAACATCAACAGATACCACCATCAACAATGAAATGTAGTGGATTCCCCTCATCCACGGTTGTGAATGGAAGAGGCGATCCCCTTCCTCTGGATCCTCTAACTCTTTTGGTTTCATATTTGCAGTTGCAATGGTGGCACTAGGTTCTACATCAATGATCTACTTTCCCCTTTCTTGCTCTGAATCAAATTTTGATCCAGAGTCTGGCTCTAGGCATTTCCTCTCAGCCAACGATGATTGTTTTGAGAGGCATTCATCAGTGTTGTGCCAAGGGATTTTGTGGAACTCACACCACTTACGGGTGTCCTTCTTCGATTTCTCGTTACCCTTATTTTCCTGTGGCTTGGGATGTTTGTCATGATTTTGGCCGTCCTTACTCTGTCCTTTGTTTTGTGAGTTAGGGATGCCTTTTCCAGGATTCTGCTGCTGTTGATTTGCAAACCAAAACTCTCGCTTATTCTTTTGATTAAACTTTTTCTCAATCTTGATAGTGTACCGATAAGAAGCACCCAGTGAGTGGATGTCCAAGAAATCCATCTCTTTTTGAATGTACCTATGCAGGCCACTACGTTACTTTAGGACCAAGTGTCATTCAAAGTAAGTATCTAATACCCATCTTTGAGGGAAAGGTATGGAATATATTGGTAAAATCTGACACTCTCTGGTCTCTCTCCTAGCGCAAAGTCGTCCACATGATGTACTGATCATCATAGTTTCCAATAGGGTAGAATTACTCCTTGACGTCATCTACAAAAGCCGCCCAAGTGGGTTATGTCTTGTATATTTCAGACTCATCTATTGCATATTTTTCATAGTAATTGTCCCACCAGTCTTTGATATGGGGGAGGGACTTAAAGAGTGCGAAGGTGATATTTTTTATGTCGGAAAAAATTTGAACATAGAAGTAACCCTCTAATAGATTTAACCATTTATCCAAAGCATATGCATCTATATGGCCTTCAAATAAGGGAATGTCAAAGTTAACTTGTACCTTGAAGGGAGTTGCACCTCTGGAACGGCTGCTCGTTGAAGGTGCATTCGCCACCATCGACATTTGTTGAAGGATCTAGGGGAATTATACATCATCTCATTCCTCTATTGCGCAAGGGCTTCCTCGAGCAACAACTTAATGGGATCTCCTACTCTGTAATCTCTCTTTTCTTTTGTTCCCATGTGAAGTTACTTGGGATGATCATAGTATTTTTCCCCCGGCTCAACTAGTTCGAGACCCAACTCTCTATATTCAGATCTCATCAGGGACATGCACTGAGAAACAACAAGAGCATACTGCTCTGATACCACTGATCTGAATTACTTGGAGAATGAAATGAAGGCGATGAAATAAAACAAAAATACACACAAATATTTTGTAGAAAACACAATAGTACAGTAAAACCTAAATTCTATTAATGATTGGAATGGAAAAACATTGTAAACTGCAAAGTAATACAAGCTACCTCTAGATGGTGGTAGCTTATCTCTGAAAAGAGATGGGTTGGTTATGCTCATCCGCAAGACTCAGTTACAATGAGGCTAGAAAGCCCTTTTTGACATAAAGCATCAATGAGAAAACTCTAAACATCAAAATCCCTAACCCTGGGAGATGAAAAACCAAAAGGTTTGTGGGTCCCAATGTGGTTAGTTGATACGTCAACTTCCCAAGGGTGAAACTCTTGCATACGATCTCCATTTTGGGCGCTCGATATACTGTCAGAAAGGTCTGGCCAAGAAGGACTCTGTGCTTTCAATCCATATTATGCCTTTGGCAATCAGTTGGGCGTTGTCGTGCCCAAAAAACGTTATTTAGGGCCTCAAAACGGCCCGGGAAGATCAGGTCTTGAAAAACTGTAAAAATAAGACAAGCTGGAAAACTATCTTGAGACAGTGAACTAGGTGGGTGGCCACCAATGTCCAACAAAAAATAATCTCTCTGCAAGAATAGATGTAAACATCATAAGTAACTCAAGATCATTTGTTTAAATCATTTGAGGACAAAATTGAATGAAGCATATAGACACGAAGAAGAGGTATGGCATTTGAAATCTCGTGCTCTTTGGTTGAAGGAGGGGGACATAAATACCTCATTTTTTCATAATCAAGCAAAAATCAGATTAAATAAAAATGTTATTCAAGATATCCAAATTAAAGATGGAGTTAGCTTTTCCAGCTGTACTTATATTTGACAGGAAGCATTTCGTCATTTTAAAAACTTGTACACAAAGCAGGGGGCAAAATGTTCAACATTAAAAGAAGAACTGCATGAAAATGTGTCGTCTTTGATTTTTGTAGCTGAGAATAACATGTTGAATAATTATATCAGTGAAGCAGAAGCACTAGCTACTGTAAGAGGGTTAAGTGCAAACAAGTCTCATGGTCCGAGTTTACTATAAATTTTTATAAAGCCTACTGGTCCATTATCAAAACAAATATTTGTAAAATGTTGAATTGGACTAAAGTAAGAGAGAAAATAGGTGGTGCCACAGATTCTTCATTTATGGCATTGATACCAAAAGAAGCTCCATCTACAACTCTTCCTAGATTTCGTCCTATAAGATGTTGGCTAAAATATTATCCAATCGTCTAAAAAATTTGATGCCTCATTTGATTTTAGAAGGACGGGATGGCTTTGTTGAAAAACATAATATAGTGGACAATATTGTCTCACTCCAAGAGGCAATTCACTCTAGTGTAGTTAGAAAACAATAGGTAATGGAAACCAAATTAAATATGGCAAATGCATTTGATAAATTTCGTCATAGATTCATTTTCAAAGTTATTGAAATATTTGGCTTCTCTCCCATATTCATTAAGTGGATAAAAGCTTGTATAAACCATCTGTGGATAGCCCCTTTCATAAATGGTAGACCTACATATTTTTTTCAGGCTCAAAGAGGGATTCAAAAGGGTTTCCCTCTTTCTTCGTTTCTCTATAATTTTATGGCAAAAAAATTGGGAAGAAATCTTATTAAGGAAAGGGATTAAGGAAATCTTTGTGGAATCCACACAACTAGGAGAGTCAAAGTTGTAAATAATGCACAATTTGCATATGACACAGTTCTTCTAGGTGGAGCATTAGTAATAAATGCGAGCATATTTAGGCTAATGTTAAATGACTTCTTACATGGTTCTAGAGGAGAGGTAAATAAGGGGAAAAGTAAAATATTTGGCTTGGATGTTTCATCTCAACTTATGGAAAGTATCTCCAGAGTGCTAGGATTTTTTGGTAATACCAATTAGATTACCTTCAAATATCTTGGAATCCCCATTGCTAAAAAGAGAACCAAAACTATTGACTCAGATATAATTCTAAAAAAAGAAGGACAAAATACGAAGTTGGGGTATGAGGTGGTCTAATCCAGCCGGAAAAGTTGTCTTAATAAGGTCAGTCTTTTCTTCACTAGCTCTTTTACAATGCTCATATTTACTTGCTCCAAAAGGTATTATGCAAAAGCTTGACAAATATATAAGGAACTTTCTTTGGCAAGGAGGAAAATTCAATAAGAAAAAATTCCACCAAGTAAAGTGGGACACGGTGAAAGCTCCAAAGGAGATGGAGGACTTGGTATACGAGATCCGACGTTGATGAATTTGGCTATGGGTGCCAAATTGATTTGGAACTTGGTAGCTGGAGAAAAAGCTTGGTGGAAAGATATATTCAGGAAAAAATACTTCTCTCAATCTAGATTAAGATGTGTGGATAATTTTATATGGGAACGAGATGGATCGAATTTTTGGAGGTTATGTAAGGTTTATGGTAGAATTATACAAGACGGTTTGTACTAGATACCGAGTAACGGGAAAAGGATAAACTTATGGAAGGATCGCATCTTAAGGGAAACTCCTTTAAATCAAAATGTTGACTTAATGACAATAAAGGATTGGTTACAGGAAAGAGGTGTTAGAACACTATATGAATTATCTGAATAGGATACGACAGGAAATTGGGTAAGCAGGAAAAATATGGACGTTCCATCTCCTTTGAAACTTTTATACGATGGCCTTCTTCAATTACTTCATGGAGCAGCTCCGATTTGTCTTGACATAAAAGATACTAGAGGCTGGGGCAAAAAAGGATTTTATTCAATGAAAGAAGGATATGAAAAATTATACCTGGAGTAGTCGCATCCTCCCTACTCAAGACTTTGGCTAAAATATTATCCAATCGTCTAAAAAATTTGATGCCTCATTTGATTTTAGAAGGACGGGATGGCTTTGTTGAAAAACATAATATAGTGGACAATATTGTCTCACTCCAAGAGGCAATTCACTCTAGTGTAGTTAGAAAACAATAGGTAATGGAAACCAAATTAAATATGGCAAATGCATTTGATAAATTTCGTCATAGATTCATTTTCAAAGTTATTGAAATATTTGGCTTCTCTCCCATATTCATTAAGTGGATAAAAGCTTGTATAAACCATCTGTGGATAGCCCCTTTCATAAATGGTAGACCTACATATTTTTTTCAAGCTCAAAGAGGGATTCAAAAGGGTTTCCCTCTTTCTTCGTTTCTCTATAATTTTATGGCAAAAAAATTGGGAAGAAATCTTATTAAGGAAAGGGATTAAGGAAATCTTTGTGGAATCCACACAACTAGGAGAGTCAAAGTTGTAAATAATGCACAATTTGCATATGACACAGTTCTTCTAGGTGGAGCATTGGTAATAAATGCGAGCATATTTAGGCTAATGTTAAATGACTTCTTACATGGTTCTAGAGGAGAGGTAAATAAGGGGAAAAGTAAAATATTTGGCTTGGATGTTTCATCTCAACTTATGGAAAGTATCTCCAGAGTGCTAGGATTTTTTGGTAATACCAATTAGACTACCTTCAAATATCCTGGAATCCCCATTGCTGAAAGGAGAACCAAAACTATTGACTCAGATATAATTCTAAAAAAAGAAGGACAAAATACGAAGTTGGGGTATGAGGTGGTCTAATCCAGTCGGAAAAGTTGTCTTAATAAGGTCAGTCTTTTCTTCACTAGCTCTTTTACAATGCTCATATTTACTTGCTCCAAAAGGTATTATGCAAAAGCTTGACAAATATATAAGGAACTTTCTTTGGCAAGGAGGAAAATTCAATAAGAAAAAATTCCACCAAGTAAAGTGGGACACAGTGAAAGCTCCAAAGGAGATGGAGGACTTGGTATACGAGATCCGACGTTGATGAATTTGGCTATGGGTGCCAAATTGATTTGGAACTTGGTAGCTGGAGAAAAAGCTTGGTGGAAAGATATATTCAGGAAAAAATACTTCTCTCAATCTAGATTAAGATGTGTGGATAATTTTATATGGGAACGAGATGGATCGAATTTTTGGAGGTTATGTAAGGTTTATGGTAGAATTATACAAGACGGTTTGTACTAGATACCGAGTAACGAGAAAAGGATAAACTTATGGAAGGATCGCATCTTAAGGGAAACTCCTTTAAATCAAAATGTTGACTTAATGACAATAAAGGATTGGTTACAGGAAAGAGGTGTTAGAACACTATATGACTTATCTGAATAGGATACGACAGGAAATTGGGTAAGCAGGAAAAATATGGACGTTCCATCTCCTTTGAAACTTTTATACGATTGCCTTCTTCAATTACTTCATGGAGCAGCTCCGGTTTGTCTTGACATAAAAGATACTAGAGGCTGGGGCAAAAAAGGATTTTATTCAATGAAAGAGGGATATGAAAAATTATACCTGGAGTAGTCGCATCCTCCCTACTCAAGACTTTGGACTAAAATATGACAGTAGGATGGATTACCAAAAGTAAATATTTTTTGTTGGGTTTTGGTGCAAGGGAAAATTCTCACATCTGAGAATATTAAAAAAAAGACATATTGAAGGTCCTTCAAGATGCATCTTATGTAAAGAATCAGTAGAGAGAATTCCACATCTTTTTTTTCATTGTAACGACACAAAGCAGGTCTCGATCAATATTGTGAAGGAATTAAACAAGAATATCGATTTGCAAGAAAATTGGAATGGGTAATTTCTTAATTGGAAAAAGGTATATTACCAGGGAATTTAAACGCGAAGCCTATCCTGACTCGAATATGGTCTTCTATCCAAAAAGACACCTTTTGGAAAGTTTGGGTGGCAAGAAATTATGGAATCTTTGATAATAATTTTGTCACCACAATAGATTCAGCTATTCCCGCTAAATCTCTCTTGAGTGAATCCATTCAAGTTCACATTAATAGAAATTATATTAATGAATTATGGACAGTGAAGAGGATATATATATATTGTGATAGACTTATTATCAAATATATATATATATATATATATATATATATATATATATATATATATATATATTTGATAATAGTCTATCACAATAGTAGATTCAACTATTCCCGCTAAATCTCTCTTGAATGAATCCATTCAAGTTCACATTAATAGAAATTATATATATATATATATATATGGGGGGTAAAGTCCAAAGGTCCGAAGTTTCAATGAAGCTGATTTTTGGGTGCTTTTAAGATTTTTCCTTCTTACTATCTTCCCACTCCCGGGTCCTGAGATGTCATCTTAGGCTTCGTTCCTCACTCATTACTACAACAATCCATGTAAGAATGGTCATTGTCAAAGTCGATTATGATAGCCCCTCTCCAGGAGACCCTATTTTTGTATATAATCATGAGATTAAGTGCAACATTAAGGACACGGGTGCAAACCAAAATGAAATGACCCCTCCCTCTCTCAATCCAATGTCGATCTTTGGGTCACATTCAACTCCCAAGCAAGACAATAATGGAACAGGTACGCCCAGGGCCAAAGTGAATTATGGTTAGAAAAGGAAAAAAGGAACTCTTGCGAAAAAGGAGTTTGCTTCGCTATCCGTGGGCAGAGAAATCAGGATTGAAGAAGTTATGGATTACCTTAATTACGCGTTGCTAGGCAGTTTATGTGGGAAAATGGTAGGGGAAGCAGCGCCAAAGAACTGGATGGAAGCAAACTGGAAACCAATTCTGGATCAGGTCCCCAATTCCACATATTGTTGAGAGGATGGATCTTGTTCAAGGTAAATTCAATGGAAGAAAGACATAAGCTGTTGGAGTGAAACTGGAAATGGGGGTCGTCTAGATGAATATTGAAAAGGTGGCAGGTCAAATTCGTTGCTGGGAGGGAACCACAAAACTTACAGCAAGTCTGGGTGATTCTCCCAAGAATTCCAATGGTGTTTTGGCAGAAATAAGTGTTGGAGGCAATCAGAGGCAAGCTTGAAAGGTTTGTGGCACTGGAAGATTATGGAAGTAGAAAGTTGACAGGTGTTGTGCTAAATTCCTAGTAGAATTGGATATCAAAGATGGTGTATATGAGGAGATAAAATTGGAAATGCATGGGAGTATATGGAGGCATATATTGGACTACTGGAAGATCCCATTCTGATGTTGTGGGTTCCGACAAGTGGGACACTTAATCAGGGATTGTCCATACCTTGCTTCTGGTTCCATAGAACACTCGAAAGTCTAGGCGAAGAAGAATGTATTGTTCACGTCGGATATGGGAGAAAATGATGATAGAAAGGAAAAATGTGGCAGAGTTATGCTCGAGGATAAGGATGTTGCAATAAAGGAGGTCAACGAAAAGGTGGATCCCATTCCTAATAAGACCGTTAATCCTTGTGCAAATTCCCTTTCATATTTTGTCGTTGCTACTGTAAATTCCTTTGGTAATTCGAAACCTCCATGATCCTCCCCTGATAAGGTTCCTCCCCTTGAAGAGAGGGACGCGGTTTCATCTAGTATTGAGAGTTTAGTTGAGAGGAACCAATGGGTAAGGACGTCCTCTCTTCTTCTTCCCTTAAATTGTCCTTTTTGGATAAGGAGTGTGAGGGTAGAGCTAATCTGGAGGGTTATATTGAGTTGGCGCTTTCCTTGAAGATAAAAGAGGATCCTCCCTCTTGGGTCAAGCACAAGATATATAAAACTAGTTCAAGGATGGAAATCAAAGGGTTGGAAGAGACAGCCTCAGTGGGAGGACTTATCCTGGACCCCCCTCCGAAGATCACATTGGGAGGAAAGTCTCAAATTTCGAAGGCTAAAAATCAAGCTGAGTTGGAAGTCAGATTTGGCAAACAGTAAATGATAAACAAGGCCCTTACAATAGGGAAATCCTATACAGGGTTCCCTGATGCTTTGTCTATCCTTCAACACGAGGGGGTTAGGGGGATTCTCCAAATTAAACGCTCTCAAAAGGATGATCAAGAATTTAAAACCTTCGTTAATCCTTTTATAGGAAACAACAGTAGAAGGGTTTAAAGCTCAGGAAACCATAGAGCCTTGGCTTAGAGACTAGTCTTTTGCACACATAAATTTAGTCGGGCACTCGGGAGGTCTTCAAACTGCTTGGAGTCTTATATTAAAGGAAGTTTCAGTAAACAAATATGAGACGGTGTTGAAAACAGTGTTGGAAGACAAGAGTTCAGGTGAATCTTTTTCAATTTACAATGTTTATAGACCATTCCAGAATCGATGTTTGTTCTGGGTTTCTTTCTTCGGGTTGTTGGAGTTGACTAATATGATTCTGGGTGGAGATATGAATTTCACCCTCTATGAGAGAGATATTTGGGGTTCTATAACAAGATCTGATGCGGTGTGCAATTTATTCATTTCCGCTTTTGAATCCAAAGGGTTGATCGATGTACAACCATTGAAGTTAGAGCCAACCTGGAGAAATAACAGAAGTGGAGAAAACGCAATTTCAAAACATCTAGACAAGTTCTTAGTATCTGATAACTTGTTAGCTGGTCCATTGATGGTTAAGTCTTAGATAGAGGTGTGTAGTTTGTCAGATCATCGTATGATCCTCTTGTCCATTGAAAAACAAGATCCTAATCCTACTCCTCCCTTTAAGTTTAATCCAGCATGGCTAAAGGAAGAGGGAAATTTGTAGAGGATTCTTGGATACCTCTGCAAAATGACTCCTAAGAGTCTTATATGAAACAATTTGTAGATAATATGATCAGAACAAATAAGGTCTCGAAGGTGTGGGAAAAAAGCTATAATTCAAGGCAACAAGAACAACTCAAAGAAGTGGAGGTCAAAATAACTGAATTTTATAGTCAAAACAGCTCTGTGGTGTTTTCTGAAGAAGATGTGAGGGATCTGAAAGCTTACGAATTAAATCGGGACGAATTATTGGCAAAAGAGGAACAATTATGGAGAGTTAAAAGCAAGGACATTTGGATCTCTTAAGGTGACAATAATACAAAATTCTTTCACAGGTTTGATTCTCACAAGAGAAATGTAAACAAAATTTCAAAGATTCGGGATGTCAATGGGAATTCAATCAACTCATTTTAGGATAAGGAAAATGCCGGAAAAGCTTATTTCTAGATGCTATTCAACGAGCTGAAAGGATGCCCAATTCAAGAAATAATACAGGTTCTTGGGATATTTCCAAAGTTGGTAATAGATGAAATGAATGAAGGACTAGCAGAAGAGGTTTCAGAATAAGAGCTGAACAAAGTAGTGCACTCCTTTCAAAAAGGCAAGAGCCCGGAACCTGATGGGTTTTTGATTGAATTTTTCCAGGGTTTGTTTGATCTACTTAAGGTTGATTTGCTGAAGGTTGTCTGAGAATCTCAAAGGTTTGGGAATGTTTTGGGAGCAATAAACTCTACCTCTTTGGATTTAATTCCCAAGAAGCAGAAACCATCAATGTTTAAGGACTTCAGACCAATCTCATGTTGCAACGTTGTTTACAAAATAATCTCCAAAACAATAACCCATAGATTAAATCCGATTTTAAGTAAGATAGTAACAGAGGAGCAATTCAGGTTTCTGTTCAACTGTGAGCTTAATGACGCGGTTTATTTGGCACAGGAGGCCATTCATAGTATCAACAAGAACAAATTCAAAGCCATTGCCTTCAAATTAGACTTCTCTAAAACCTACGATAGGGTAAGTTGGACCTTTCTTCGTTTCCTACTCTTACATGTGGGATTTACATTGTATAGTGTAAATTGGATCATGGGGTGTATCCAATCGGTATCCTTTGCAGTCCTTATCAACGACTATCATTCTTCTTTCTTTAGGCCAACTAGAGGACTAAGACAAGGTTGTCCACTATCACCCTTTCTGTTTCTTTTGGTGGTTGATGCTCTAAGCAAACTAGTTCATCTGGAAAATCTATCTGGGTCCTTCAAAGGAGTAAAGGTCTCAGAGACAGAAGTACTCTCACATATCATGCTCGTGGAAGATGTACTAATGATGGGTGAAGGATCTATAGAGATTATTCAAGCAATTTCTCACATCCTCCAAATATATAAGAAGGCAACATGTATGTATATAAATGTGGAAAAATATAACCTTGCAGGGAACTTATTGCCGGAGGAAGAGTAGACCAGAATAAAAGAAGAGGTCTCTTTTCCCTCAACGCCTCTAACTAAAGGATTCAAATATCTTGGTTTTTATTTGAAACCCAACTCTTACTCCTTCAAGGATTGGATGTGGTTGTAGAAAAAAGTGGAAGCCTGAATTTCATGCTGGACCAATAGGTTCTTGTCTAAAGGTGGTAGATTGGTGCTTCTCAAGGAGGTGCTCCAAAGTATTCCAGTTTATTGGGCCTCCATTGCTTATATTCATAAAGAGATTCTAACAAAGATACAAAAGAATTTCTTCTCTTTCTTATGGACTGCGAGCAAACAAGTTGAAGGCATCCCACTGGTTAAGTGGACAACAATGGACAATTTAAAAGAGTTAGGTGGATGGGGCTTAAAAAAATGGTTTTGTTTTTCCAATCGCTATCTCCTAAGTCTTTGTGGAGGTTGGTACAGAACACTAATTCATTATGGGGGAAAGTGATGATTTATAACTACTGCATGAATTCTTCTATCATTGAATGTATAAGATGGCCATATAAGACTCACAAAAGTGGATCGATAGGATGGAAGGCCTTTGTGAAATCTTTCCCTCTGATTGGAGAATGGTTGGATTGAAAAATTGGTGATGGAAAAAGTATCCAGATAGGTGAAGACCCATGGGTCGGAGCAGGGAATGATTACAAACTATAGGGGAGCACAATTGCTCTTCTTAAAACCCATCATATAATGAAGTTATATAATGCAAAAGAACAGTCCTTTCAGGAAGGGGGAAAAACGGAATGGGAATATTCTTTATTGTTGAGGTTAGAAGGCAATGCAGCCATAGAATGGACGGGATTTGTAAACAAGCTAGAATCTTGTTTTATCCATTTAGAAGAGGGCGAGACAGATAATCTTGTCTAGTCTAAGAACAACACATCAAGGGATTTCAGTACTAAACTTGGATATGAGTCTCGAGCTATATAATCCTTCAATGGTAACAATGAGTGGTGGTGGCTCGTGGTTTGGAAGGTTCCAGTGCCTTCAAAATCCAAAATCACCATATGGCTAGCTTTAAGTAACAAACTGCTTACTTGGGACAATTTCTTGAAACGTGGATGGCATGGTCCAAGTTGGTGTGTTATGTGTCATTTGAATGAGGAATATTTCTCTCATTTATTTGTTTTTTGTTCATATGCAATTTCTGTAAGGAACGATGCGGCAAAAGAGATGAATGCCTCGACAATACAGATTGGAACCTCACTAGATCAGAGTTGTTTCTTGTGGTGGAAAAATCCAACGGTACGCTATCATGATGCTTTCCCTTCTTCTTTCATCTACAAGCTTTGGTGGGCACGTAATACAACGATTTTTCAAAATCATTTGATCCCGGTGGAAATGACAATGGCTCTCATTGTGTAGTTGTTACACCAAAATCTCGTCATCATGAGTCATGTGTCATCTGTATGCCCTGATCCCTCAAGTCCCTGAGCTAAAAACATTGAAAGAGAAGTTGTTGTCTTTCCCTTTTACCTTTTGCTGTCACTCTGACGCACCCTGTTGTCTATCAAGGTGTGTCAGGTTCAAGGTGACATGCTCTGCAACTTAGCAGAGTGTGTCAGTGACGTAGTGTGCTCTTGTACAAGGTGTATTGATCACTCTCCGTCGCATGTTGCCCTTATGCAAGGTGCATCGCAATTGGTTAAAATGGAAAAAGAGAAGCTTCGAGCGACTTCTCAAAGCTTGGATGGTGTGGAGACTTATCCCTACTTACCTGGAAAGGTGGAATTCGATCCCCTTGTCTAGTGAGATGATCCCTTAATCCTCTCTCCTAAATCCTCAACCTCTCTTATCACTCTATCTCTATATAGATGAACCCCCTCTCCATTGTAAAGGGAGGAAGGATAGAGTACTTTTATGCTGGTGGAATTTCTCTAGGTGATCCTCCTCATCCATTAGGAGGCTAAGCATTTGATATTGGAGGCGAGGATTGTTGGAAGGAGGTTATAATGTCAAAGCATCGGTCCTGACATCTCTTCCTTTGTACTTCTTACTATTACATTTAATACAAGTTATTTCCATAAAATTTATTGTGTTAATTATGTTTAGGATTTTCTTCTTTGATGGTTAATCTAGATCAATTCACATCCATGTGCTTTTATCACTTGTTTGTTTCCACATGTCTTGTCTGGTTTTGCAGCTAAAGATCTGAAGATCGAGACTTGGAGCTTGGAGCAACAAGGAGAGAGCAACTGCACATTTGAGGTAAGCCTTTTCTTTCATATGTTTTGTATTTCAATTGATCTAGGAAAGATATTTGTGTTATGTACTCATTTCTTCTAGATCTGAACCATTCAGACTAGGGAGATCTATTTGAGTCCGAGATCTATTTGAGTCCGCTCATACAGATTGTTCGTAAACAAATTTGGAGACCATATTGGGGATAATAGTCCATGTTTTCTATTTCATTACATTTTGGTTTCTTTGATTTCTTTCCAATTAGCCTCTAGCCTCAAAGTTGCTTTTTCTTTTTGGATCTGACCATCAGAGAGTCTCTGGGCTATCCAGACTCTGTTTGGGATATTTATTAGGCCTTCTACCTTTTTATTCTTAGAGAATTTTTATTTTTTGTTTCTTAGACCCCGCCCGATGCACCTGGGCCATTCATCACCCACGTCACTGTAATTATGTCGCACTTAGCCTGTTTGCAGACTGCGTCGTTGACGCTCTCTATCAGTTTACAGCCTGCATCGCTGACATGGTTACCCAATGTGCAGAGCGCGTCGTTGGGTCTCCCAACGCTCTGGTGCACCCTTGCAGGGTGCGTCACCCTTCATTACTTTGCACTCAGTGTTAAAAATCCTCAAAGTTGGTTTTTGGTTTAGTTTTTGAGTTCTGTGTGTTTTTCATTGACTACTACAGAACCTCCTAGACACAGCATACTTCATCATTGGCTTATTTTTTAAGTTTGAGTATTGATTTGAGTCCTAGCTAGTCAAGTGGATGTATCCCTCGCTGTGGGAAATTTCAATCCCCCATGAGCACACTCAGTATTGTGACTCCTCATTAGGCCATCTGATCTATTCAATTTGACTTCTAAGCCCTCTGATATTTGATTGTTGTCATTTTGCTCAATTTTGTGTGTTTTTGAGATTTTGGGTGATTATTTTTCTTTGAGAGTTTCCAATCAATCAAGTTTTGCGGTAGGATATTCTCTGATTTTTTGGATATAGGTTTGGAAAGTGGTATAATTCTCAGATCTATTGAGTACATTTGATTAGAGAATCATACTTGTTCATTATCTTCATTTCAAGCTTGTTTCTTGGAAATGTTGTAGAGAACTTTCATGCTTTGGAACAAGTATTAAAAAGATCTTTGAAAAGTTTGGAAGATTATTATTGATTTGCATTTTCTTGGTTGTGAAAAAATTATTCATCATTTCCTTGAAAATTCTAAGTACATTTGAACTTTTGCAAAGCATTCCAAAAATAGTGAAAATTATCGCATTTTTATTTTCTTCCCTCTTTTTGATCATTATTTTGAAAAATAGGAGTTATTGCATTCAAAAGGAAAATCTTCTTTTCATTTTTTCGTAGATTCGCTTAACTTGAAAAGAGAAAAAGAAAAAACATTTGGATTTGGTGTATTATTCATTTTGTTGGATTAGTGAAAGCGTGCTTTTAATTCTTTTGGTTGATTTTGAAAGAATAGAGGTACTTGTTTGTTTCATTATCGAAAACATAAAATATTTCTCCTTACCTTAGCTATTTTTCATCCAAAAAAAAAAAAGATTTGCATTTGCATGTAGTTAAGATTTGCATCTTTTTAAATTCTTGTCTACACCTCATGCATTCACTTAACCGTCAAGATAAAATTCAATGGTAACATTAGGTTAAAACTGTATAGAAACTTGTGTGTTAAGTTAGAGACGTGTTCCAACGTATTTAAGCATGGAAACTGTCGTTATTTTCTTGCACTACATCCCGATGGCTTGTAGTTCTTCCACGTACCAATTGGTATATCGAACGGCCTTTCACGTACCCTCGGGTATATAGAAAGGTACTTCACGTACTCGATAATACATCGGAAGGTTCCTGTCGTGCGGTTGTGCATTAGACAACACCACTACGGATTTGAGCTCCCACGTACCTTGTGTATATCGGGAGACTCTACTAGGATTCCTGTAACCATTCGAGTTAACCTATTGGCCATCTTGGCAATGAAATGCATCGAGAACAACACTCGGGGAGCTACTATGCATGTGCTATCAGGTAGTCAGGTTATACGGTCAGGGATACGGTCCTAATCCTCCCTGGTTAGTGCTCTGAAATATTGGGCCAAGTATAACTGTTGGACCTTGTGGTATATCGCGAGTTGCGACGCCTTGATAATCCCATGAGGTTCCATACCATTGAATCCACACCTAACACATAAGTTTTCTTGCGGATTTAGCTTGTGTATATTTTGGATTGTATTTTTTCTTTTTGTACATAAAACCCTTAGGTGAAATTTTGGTTCAGTCATTCTAGCTGATCAACCTTTAAGAAGATCCCGCATGACTTTAAACTTCCCACCTGAATACCCCCTTGATCAGGAGGAGACCTCGGGAGAAACTATGGATCAACCTACCACATCTGTCACATGAATAATATACTTCTACCATGGAGTCAGGAATGAACTATTCAACTTCCGCAAATCCACCTATCAGTGATCCTACGGGTCTGCTGATCGTGGAACAACCTGCTTCACACGAGCCATCTTTTCATCATTCGATGGAAGGACATCCTGGAGCCACAGACTGGATTTTCAGTCGACCCCAGGACGACTTGGTATTAACAACTTTTGGTCTAACTACACCGTTTTGGGACACTTCTTTAGGGCATCATGTTTCCGATTTTGAGTCACTTTCGATGGTGGAAACTCCATTTCATTGGCTTCCTCCATGGATTCCCAATGATGTCTTTCTCGCACCCGTTTATGAGACTATTGATCGTCTACGAACATTCGGTAATGAAATTAGACGACAGATTTTCCCACCTAGGCCTAATCTAGAAGTGTCAGCTATTGAACAACATTCCCCTATCCATTCTTTATCTTTGTCTTCACTAGGAACATCTACACCTACCTTGACCAGTTATGAACCAGGTCAACCATCGTTCCCGATGAGTACACCTCAGAGTCAGGAAACCAGTTCAACACCTCATTTGACCCCAACCACTGGAGGGAAACCTTCATCCACTATTAACTATGTTACTGGAACATTACCTCCACCTCCCCCACCTCAAAATTCGAGGGGAGGTTATAATTTGCCTGTTAGTCTACAGTCGAGTGGAGGTCATCCCTTAGTCAGTAGTCAACAATTAGTTATGGGTCAACCTACGATTAGTGGTCAACATTAGGTTACTAGGCACACTCCAGTAAGTGGACAATTTTCAACAGGGGGGAAACCCCTATATAGTGGACCTAATCTAACTGGGGGACATCACCTAGTTAGTGGACATAACGTGAATGGAGGACATACTTCACATTTGAAATATAGTATGGTTGGAAGTTCTCTCCCAACCATGGGGAAACCTACGTGGACACATCACATGGGGGGGGAATCTATTTGGACTCAACCGCCATGGGGGAATATCTATCTAGGCCATCATAATACTATTATAGGACAAAACTACCCAGGAAACCTCTTTCCTAGATTACCCTATCCTGGAAACACGAACACCCCATGGGGGCTACATAATGTTCCACCGCCTTGACCTCCAGCCGGTGGACCACCCCCACTGCCTCCACCAACTGTCCTACCACCTCCCCCACCATCCGGTCCACCAACACCACCACCAACTTATTCTGAAGGAGGAGGACCCCCACATTCTAGCAGAGGCCCACCTTATTCTGGAGGAGGAGGACCCCAACATTATGGCAGAGGACCACCTTATTCTAGACGAGGAGGACCCCCACCTTTCTGAGTAGGACCACCCTATTCTGGAGGAGGAGGACCCCCACCTTCTTGCAGAGGACCACCTTATTTTGGAGGAGGGGGAACCCCGCCTTCTGGAGGAGGACCACCTTATTCTGGAGGAGTAGGACCTACTTTAGGTCCACCTCCCAACCTAGGAGTCCCACCACCTCCATGGTCCTACTGGTACATTGATGCCTTATCAGTATTACCAGTATCCACAACCGAACCAACAATTACCATTTCTGGCTACACTTGATCTGCTAGATCTGTCACGTTTGACTAATGATCCCATTCATCACGGCATAAATTGGCCTATGATTCCTGTGAAGTTACCATCAGATATTCCGAAGTTTGACGGTAAACCCGATGAGGACCCTAAGAACCACAGTATGACTTATCATTTGTGGTGTTCGTCTAATTCCTTAATGGATGATTCCATCTGTTTGAGGTTATTTCAAAGAACCCTCACTGGCACTGTCGCAAAGTGGTACATTGAGTTGCCACCACATTCCTTTCTTGATTTTCGATCTCTGGCTATGTCATTTTTGACTCACTTTCAGCTACCAATCCGCTACGAAACCGACACAGATATTTTGGCATCTCTCCGTCAAACTATTGCCACTCACATTTCTGATCATATTCATGAGTGTAGGAGGCGACGATGTCTTATCAAAGCTCCCATTCCGAACCAACTCCTTGCAGATTGGTTCACGAAGTCACTACTTCCTATCATAGCTAAAGACGCAGCTATGGGTGGGGTCGTTACGGAGGAACAAGTTATATCTCGTGCTCAGTATTTAGACCTTGTCTATGCCCAATCTGGCACCTTATATGATATCATTCCTGATTCCCCCCACCCTACATATGATCCAACAAAACCACCCACGGGACCTCATTATGATGGCATCATTGGTTTCGTTCATACCCAGCCTGCTACACAATCCCGTGGATCACAAAGCCATCATAGCTTGACCCCACCAGCAACACAGGCTGGACATCACACCAAACCATCACCCAACCCTGCTTCCACTGAGGAAG
Source organism: Larix kaempferi (assembly GCA_027924585.1). Lineage (NCBI taxonomy): Eukaryota > Viridiplantae > Streptophyta > Pinopsida > Pinales > Pinaceae > Larix > Larix kaempferi. The sequence goes on from BSBM01001646.1 coordinate 19,090,379, forward strand.
TGAATTCAGTTCAATATGCTTCACCTCAAAAATCCAGTGGTAAAAAGAAGAACAAAGGTAAATCTAAAAAGTCTTCTAACCAACAGGATCCCAGACAAAATCCTAAAGACAATAAAAAAGTAGGAAGGTAAAATATCCTTGTTTACTGTGCGGTGATGGTCACTTCACTAAAGAATGCCCACATCGAGAGGAAGTGCAAAATTTACTTAAAGGGAACCCCACACCTGCAGTTTTAACTGATGCCTTCTCCACACAACAACAACAAATGATTGCACAACAACAAACTCCTTCTCAAGGAGAACTTTCCACCACCGCTCAGGTTCTCATGATGCGGAGCGAAACAGTCAACTTAAATACTTGATCACGATCATATGACTCTCCTTCTACAAAGGAATCTACTGGAGGTAATCCTGAAAAATCCCCCGCGTCTACATCTAGCATTCCTTCACCTCAATGTCCTCTCATCATAGAGAAACCTTTACCGGATTCAGTATTGCGTCCACCCAAGAGCACGATTCGAAAATCCATTTTCAATCCCAATGCTTGCGATGCTCAAAACTATAATATAGTAGAGGATTTAGCGCAAGCTCCTTGTGTTATGTCGACCGAAGTCTTACAAAACTGTCCCATTCAGCGTAAGACCCTGTTATTCGTGATTGGAGTTGTAGATCCAGATTCCTCCAACACCATCATGTTCAAGCTAGAGTATTTCAGGCCGAGGTTTTCCCACCAACTTGCGTTTCAAATCGTTACTAACATTTATGGGAAAAGCATCCATCGTACTGTCTTAGACGAAGGATCCTCTACCTCGATTATGTTGTTATCTTGTTGTCGAGCCACTGGCTCTCTCAAGTTGAACCGTTCCCCCACCACATTCAAATCCTTTGATAGACGTTGCTTTCAACCTCACGGGTTGTTACAATCTTTGACCGTTGAGTTGGGTGGTAAGAGCATTTCCATTAACGTGGAAGTCGTTGCTACCCCGTTGGATTACAACCTATTACTTGGTCTAAACTGGTTCTATGCCATGATCTCGGTTGCATCATCTGTCTTCCGCATTGTGCAATATCCGCACCAAGGGAAGATTGTCACTATTGACCAGTTAGACTTTTGTACACCTGACACCACTACTCATCCCGCGGACAATATCCCTCTTTTAGGACACTGTACGCAGATATATGAGAGTGTGGGGTTAGGACTCCTTAAATATTCATCCCTCATGGGAGTATTTCCAACACCATATCCCCCTACCCATGTTGCCACAGTGAACATGATTTTGTACTCCCATTACTCAACGGACCAATGGATTGTGCCTGATCCAGATCATTTGGATTCAATTGGAGATATGATGCCTCTTAGCCCCGCGGAAGCTACTTACGAGGCCATCCAATCAATCCCTGATTTACCAAATGTCCACTCTGCCATTACAAAGGACCTCATCCCTACCTGATCCCCTACTCCAGACTTTTCATTCTGACAAGTCAATCATGGAGATTATGAGCGTGGATGAACCCCCATGGGAAGACCTTCACCATAGATAGTCTTTCCTTCCACCACTAGATTCACTAGAGAATGCCATTAAAACAAGTGTTTCACCAAATATATTTCCTTACCCTCAATGTCCTATCATGACAATTGATGCAGTAACAAAAGGAAACCTGGATAACATCACGCCTACCTTTTCGAACAACATCTCGGTAAAACCTGGAGTCGTGGAACAAATTCACCTAGGCCAAAATTGTTCTCCAGAAGAAGTCACTACTTTCACGACCTTGTTTAAACAATTTTGCGACATCTTTGCATGGACCTACGAGGAAATGCTCGGGATTGATCATGCTTACGTTATGCACGAGATTGAAACATATCTCGACGCAAAACCTGTCCGGCAAAAACTTCGCCCTGTGAACCCTAGGAAAACTGTAGCTATTAAGGCAGAGATAGAAAATCTATTGAAGACTGGGTTCATTTATCCTGTTCCTTTAACAAATTGGGTCTCTAATGTCGTCCTCGTTACTAAAAAACATGGCACCATTAGGGTTTGTGTCAATTACAGGGATTTGAATAAGGCTTGTCCCAAGGAAAATTACCCTACCCCATTCATTGACCAAATCATCGACAATTGTGCCGGAAGCGTCATCTTCTCATTCATGGATGGCTTTTCCGGCTATAATCAGATAGAGATCCATCCCGCCGATCAGCATAAGACAACTTTTATTTTCCCATGGGGTACGTTCGCATATCGCAAACTCGCTTTTGGCCTTAAAAATGTTGGTGCTACATTCCAGCGGGCTGTGTCGTACACTTTCCACGACGTGAAGGATTTTGTGGAACCTTACTTAGACGATCTCCCTGCTCATTCGAATCGTCGAGACTTCCACATCGATCATCTGATGGTTGTATTCCTCAGGTGTCGATGGTACAATATCCGTTTAAATCCTCATAAGTGCATATTTTGTGTAGAGTTCGTACGCCTTTTTGGCTTCATCATTTCAAAGGATGGGATCCGCATCGATCCCCTCAAGGTGGAATCCATTGTTGCTCTACCATCGCCCACGGATATTCCAACGGATATTCCATAACTTCAAAGTTTGCAGGGGAAGTCAAACTACCTGAGGCGTTTCGTGTGTAATTTCGTAGAAAAGACATAGGGATACATGCAGTTGCTCAAGAAGAACTTCCCATTCAGTTGGGATGATTATGCTCAACAATCCTTTGACAACCTAAAACATGCTCTCACTCATGCACATGTGTTACAACCACCAAGTTAGACCAAGGATTATATCCTTTATCTTGTTGCTTCCACTTCCACTATTGCTATGGTTTTTGTTAAGGAAGATAGTTACTCCTAGGAGCATGTTATATACTACCTTAGTAAGGGTCTCATTGACTCTGAAACCCGGTATTCGCATGTCGAGAAGCTAGGTCTTGCAGCAGTCATTGTTGTCCAGAAATTCCGTCATTACATCATCCTCCGCACTACCACCATCATCGCCGAGTCTAACCCCATGTACCATGTTCTTACACGCCAAGTACTAGGCGGAAAATATTCGCGCTGGATTATGATTCTTCACGAATTCGACCTCCAGTTTGAGAAGGCCAAATCAAAGAAGTCTTTGGTTTTTGCAGAACTTATCTGTGATATTCCCCATACTGATCAGGAAAATGAGCCCATGGACTCTCTCCCCGATGAGTCCTTATTTCTTATCATTACTTCTGACCCGTAGTATGGAGACATCACATTGTATCTCCAGACCCAATTCTTCGGTCCTCAACTATCTCGTGATGAACGTTGTCGTGTACGTCACCACACAAAGTATTACCTCATCATTGGTGACACATTGTATCATCGTGGTTTCGATTCTATCCTTCGACGCTGCTTAACTCATGAGGAGGCCGAGCATGTACATAATTATTGTCGCTCAGGGGCATGTGGCGGCCATCTTTCTAGGATGGATACAACCCAGAAAATACTACGCACTGGATACTATTGGCCTTCCATATTTAATGATTGTATTGAAGCAGTCAAGAAGTGTCCTCCTTGCCGGCTTTTTCATTATAAAAAGCGCTCACATCCCGCCCCATTACATCTAGTTATTGCCATCGGTCCCTTTTCCAAATGGGGCATCGAATTCATGTACTGTAAGCCTACCTCGGTCGGGGGGCATGGTTATGTTATTGTCGCAGTAGACTACTTCACCAAGTGGGCCGAGGCTATGCCTACATACAAAGAAGACGATGAAACTATCACACTCTTTATGTTCAACCATATCATTGCTCGATTCGGAGTCCCTCACGCCATCGTCACTGACCATGGATCACATTTCCAAAACAAGATGGTGGAAGAACTAAGCGTCAGGCTGAGTTTTCGACGTGAGAGCTCAACTCCTTGCTACCCTCAGTCAAATGGACAAGTAGAGGCCATTAACAAGGTCTTGAAAACCATGATTCAGTGTATGGTAGAGACACACAAGTCCAACTGACGTACCATGCTTTTTTTAGCCCTATGGGCGTATAGGAATTCCGTCAAAACTACCACTGGTTTCACACACTTTCAATTGGTCTACGGAATAGAGGAAGTACTACCTATAGAGTGCGAGATTCTGTCATTGAAACTCGCTGTTGAATTCTTACCAAACACCGCTGTCAAGGAAGAACGATTTCTATACTTGGAAAAACTCGATGAAACCTGCCGCAATGCAACTCTGGCTAACAAAGCTCATAAGAAATGCATCAAGGCCCAGTATGACAAGTCAGTGAAACCTCGTATCTTCAATGAGGGATATTTGGTCCTCACTTATGAACAAAAACATGATAAGTTGGGGGCAGGTAAACTTGAGTCCATGTGGCACGGTCCATATGTGGTTAAACGTGTGTTGGAAAAATGAGCATATGAACTTGAGGATTACGACGGGATATCTTTTGGGGAGCCTCCCAATGGGCTCTACCTAAACTAGTACTATGCCTAAATCATTTACGTATTAGTACTTTGCATATATTGTACATTACGTGTGTTTTGCTTTGTGTGACACTTTATTTTTAGTGTGTTAGGATCTTATCATTCTGCTTATACCATGTTCTGCCCGGATGTGCAGATGGAATTGTGTTTTAGATTCGTAGACGACGCTAACTGGCACACCCGTAACCTCGCTTCGGCAACTTGGGTACTATATTCCCCTACCGATGAACTGATTAGTTTAGGAGGAACTTACTTATGGTTTGAACGACTGTAATTGGATTATTGAACAACGCTTGTTCCTTGGATGTGGACCATCTTGTTATCTACCTTGATTCGCAACTAGTGGTCTCCCATCTCAACCGAATTTAAGCTATCTGCGACCCCACATTACTCTGTATATTTCGATGAGTACGTCTCTTGGAGAGGTCCTTTGAGTCAATTCAATACCTACATGTTCCGAGAGACATGAACACTGTTGTTGATTCCCTAGCTAATTTTATATTAGATTGGTACATTGCACATTCATAAGAATTTTCATCAAAGATGTATAAAATGACACATCATGTAAACTTCTCACAGCCTGTAAGCTAAACATCCATAATATCCTCAATCATTATAGAACACATAATGTATAAAAACCGAAAAATTGTGTTATATATATATATATCATCATGTACAAAAATGTGGTACCGATACAAAATCTGAAGCACATAAGCTTTCAGTAGGTCCTAGCTACAAAAATATGAACCCTACGGATTTCAGTACACATATCACATAATGAGCTATCCCCATGGATGCTCGTGATAACAGATAATGGCCCTAGATACTCGACGGAGCAGTGGACCAAAGCGTGCCGTGACTCTAGTTGTATGGAGTTGGTAGCGATGAGGTAGGTCATCTATAGATACGTCGGGTATGTCCAATGTCAATCTCTGGAGGTTCTCCTCCAACTCGCTCAACTCCTCTGCTGCATCCTGATGAGTAGTTGCTATATCTTGTACCGCTCCTCTTCTCTCGATCGAAGAAGCACCTATCGAGCGAGACAGACCAACATCTACATCAAACAAGTGTGAACCATCAGTACTATCCAAAAAAAATTTAAAAATTATAAAATGAAAAAACGCAACAAGAGTTTCGTTCTTACCTAGGTCTCCCCATTGCTCACCCTTAGGAAGAGCCAAGTCTGGGTCTCCCCTGAAATCTGTACCCGCATACACATAATCCGCAACCATGACAAGCTGCCCACGTAACCATCTAAAGAAGGTGGGATCAAAACTAATAATGGGACCCCGCCTCCATGGCGAGCCATGACCTCGGACCACCTAACCATATGAGGATCTCGCGGATCGAGATCACCTAGCTCTACTTGTGTCCTCAACAATGGGACTCGTTCCAGGAAGAACGAGACCAAGATGGATCCATATTCGAATGATCTCAGCTCAGCCCTGTGGCATTTGGTGAGTTGTTCCCTAACATTGGTGAGGAGTCCCTCACAGTAGTTGAAGACGGTAGGTTGCATACACTCGATGGAATAAAGCATATGGGCCTTGGTGGCCTAATGAGTAGCCCTGTTGCCCGCCACCCTCTCTATGGTGAAGAGCACAATATGCAGGGGTCGATCTCGGACGTTCTTGATGGGAATTTTCCCAACAAGCATCTACGTCTTTGGTGTGCAAAACTGACCCACCAAGCTCTCTGTAGATTGGTCACTACCCCACGGACCGGATAGTGAAATTGGGGCTCCCCGCCTGGACAACCCTGTTAGAAAATAGACATCCTCCACATCCAAATTAAGAATGTGGGCACTAACATGGAAGTGTTGCTGATCCAGATCCCATGATCCGATTAGATAAACCAGTAACTATACTTGGGCCCTCATTTCCTGTACGTGAAAGAATTTCAACAAGCCACATCTTTGCAATGCGTTCATTGAATTTGGATCATTCGCCGCTTGGGCATTTTCCATTTAATTCTCTCATTCCTTCCATTGGACAATGGTGCAAGCCAAAGACCTGCATAACATCAATTAGATGCATATTAGAACCTTTCTAGAGCATTGGGTTGGGCTTCTTTGGCCATATTTTTTTTTCTATGTGGATCTATACCGAAGCACCCTGCCTTTGTGGACAGTGCGTCAGCGACACACTTTATCCATGTGAGAAGTGCGTCAGAGAGCCCTTGGCGTACTTCCCGCAAGGGGAAAGCACGTCGCCCATGGCGCGCGCAATCCCCTCCTTAACAAGCCAAAAAACCTAAAAATTAACCATAAAACATAAAATTAATCCACTAGAAAGGTAGATAGCAAGGTTAAGGCCTACCTGTCACTAACGTGGCGAGAAACAACCAACCGTAGCTTTCGAAATCGACGTTTGAAAATCAGATCCAAAGTGGTGTTTTTCCTATTCCAACTTGGTAAAAAAAACAATTGGTAACTATTTCTTACTATTTGACTTTTATATAAAAGAAAATGGAATATTCCCTTTTTAATATTTCTTTTATGGGTCTTTTTTGCTATAGTTTGTAATCTTTTACGTCTAAACACCTTATGGTCTATTCTACTGAGTTTTTGGAGTTCACAGATGAAGTAAAGCGGTGTTCTGACTTTATTGGCAACCATCGTTAACGTTTCATACCTTTCATCTAGTGTGAATAAGTCGGCAAGCGTTTGTATGCTATCATACCGCTCGTTAAAATCAAATATTAATGGCATCGAACTTACTTTTGTCATTTCTCGTGCTCGTAAAACTATGAGAATAAGTCACCAAGTTATATTTTATCACTTTTTTCGGGCTCGTAAAACTCCCACGAAAAATGAACCCCTCAGAGTTCCTCTTTAAGCTCTTTTCAAACTCCGTAAATATGAAAAGATCGCCAAGCGAACTTGATTCTTTCAAGCTTGTAAAAGTATTTGAAAGGTCGTCTTTCTGGTGATAATTTACCCCTTTTTTAGACCAGGAGGAGTATTTACAAAAAAGGAGCACTCCGGTTAATCAAGGCTAGAAGAGTTCTCTCTCAAGTTGTTTTATCCTTTTTCGGACGAGGAGACTAACTTTTACGGAAAAAAAAACCATTTGGAGTCTTCTTTAGTTCTTTTCAGACTCTCTAAACATGAAATGACGACGAGTTTTCCTTGTTTGGACTCATTAAAATCTGACGTTGAAGGGCCCGTTTTGGGACGAACCCCTCCTATATCAGGTTCGTAAAACATATGAGATCGGACTCGTCCAAAGGATGAGCTATACCGAGCATCTGTTACCCTTGTCAAGCTTGTTAAAAAACAAAAGAGGTACTCATCGATCATGATGGGGATAAGGAAAGAGTTTGTGTTTCATTGTAATTATGGCAGTACTTAGTCACTCTTGAACATGACACTCGTTTGCATATGCATTCAAACACTTGGATAATCTACTTGCCTTCCAGTCCTACCAATTCCACGAGTATTTTCACTCCTTTGAGTCCTTCAAATAATGATTCCATCATCAATTGAATTAAGGGTCGGTGTCATTCTCATCATGTCAATGCTGCCAATTCATGCCATTCCCACGTTTAAGAGAGGTATGTTCATCGAGTCAATCTCTGCGGTCCTTCTACCTTCTACCATGTCGGTCATTCCTGAGTCAGTCTCAAGTGTCACTCTACAGTCTTATCTACTCCAAAACATTTCTGATCGTGTTTCGTGTCGATGATGGGGGGAAACATCATGGCCCTCCTTCGATTAGTTTATCCTTTTCGACTTCAACACATCATCCGAGGATTAAACCTAGAAACTATTTAAGTACCTTGGACCTGCATGCCTCAATGGCAGGTTACCTCGCTTTCAAAAGTAAGTTCACATCATTGATTTCTGATTGAAATATTCCACTGAGTGTTCAACCTCAGATCATTGATTCACATTCAGTGGTATGTACTTCGATACCTTGGGGATCATTGACATCAATGGTGATTTCCCTCGCACTTGTTAACGGTGTACATTAATGACTGGTAATCAAGTGGTTTCTACCATGTTCGACTTCAAGACATTGTAATCAATTGGTTAGATTCGTATCATTGCGGGTTCAGCTTGAAGACCCTAGGTTAAGTCATAAATCTCACCTAGGTTGAGATGGAGATTTTTTTAGTCATATTACATGGATCCACTTTTGTATTGGTCGTGGCTGTGTTATCATCTCATCATGGATCTATAATTGTGTCTAGTAGCCATGATTGTGTTCAGTTGGTCTTTACTACCATGGATCTGTAATGTATTGGTCGGCAGCCATGTTATGATTCAGTTTGAGACATGTATCTCATAGTTTATTGTACTGTAGAAGATCTTTATTCGTCACTCTAACCGACAATCCTTACTTCGATTTTTTCCCTATTTACAAACCATTTCACATACATTATTTTTCTAGCTTCATGCTTTGGGGGGCATTCTGTTACACCAAAATCTCGTCATCATGAATCATGTGTCATCTGTATGCCCTGATCCCTAAATTCCTTGAGCTAAAAACATTGAAAGAGAAGTTGTTGTCTTTCCCTTTTACCTTTTGTTGTCACTCTTACGCGCCCTACTGTCCAGAAGGGTGCTACAGGTTCAAGGTGACACGCTTTTCAACTTAGTAGAGTGTGTCGGTGACACAGTGTGTTCTTGTACAAGGTGTGTTGATCACTATCTGGCGCAGGTTTCCCTTTTTCAAGGTGTGTCGCAATTGGTAAAAATTGAAAAAGAGAATCTTCGAGCGACTTCTCAAAGCTTGGATGGCATCGAGACTTATCCCTACTTACCTGGAAAGGTGGTATTCGATCCCCTTTTCTAGTGGGATGATCCCTTAAGCCTCTCCCCTAAATCCTCAACCTCTCTTATCCCTTTAGATCTATATATATGAACCCCCTCTCCATTGTAAAGGGAGGAAGGATATAGTACTTTTATGCTGGTGGAATTTCTCTAGATGATCCTCTTCATCCATTAGGAGGCTAAGCATTTGATCTTGGAGGCTAGGATTGTTGGAAGGAGGTTATGACGTCAAAGCATCGGTCATGACATCTCTCCCTTTGTACTTCTTACTATTACATTTAATACAAGTTCTTTCCATAAAATTTATTGTGTTAATTATGTTTAGGATTTTCTTCTTTGACTGTTAATCTAGATCAATTCACATCCATGTGCTTTTATCACTTGCTTGTTTCCACATGTATTGTCTGGTTTTGTAGCTAAAGATCTGAAGATCGAGACTTGGAGCTTAGAGCAACAAGGAGAGAGGAACTGCACATTCGAGGTAAGCCATCTCTTTCATATGTTTTGCAGCTAAAGATCTGAAGATCGGGACTTGGAGCTTAGATCAGCAAGGAGAGAGGAACTGCACATTTGAGGTAAGCCATCTCTTTCTTATGTTTTTCATTTGAATTGATCTAGGAAAGATATTTGTGTTATGTACTCATTTGTTCTAGATCTGAACCATTAAGACTAGGGAGATCTATTTGAGTCCTCTCATACAGATTGTCCGTAAACAACACTGGATGATAGAAGACAAAGTTGAAGTTAAACCAAGGAAGCAATGTACATTGGTACCTCCAACCATTGACAGAACGATACCGTGGGCCTTCTTCAACGGTGCATGTTAAAACAGCCACTGTTGACAGGGGTTCACTTCACACTGTCGTCAACAAATGGTTCCGTTGCTGGGACCTTGCAAAGGAAAATAAGAGGATATGCTGTGGCACCTGACGAAACGAAAGATTCAAGAGTGGTTTGACAAGAAGACAGAGGAGTTCAAAGAAGGAGAGAAGCAAAACCCTAGACAGATGGTAAGCAATTGGTTGCAGAAATACATTTATTCAGATACCACGAAATATTTTTCTGCGAATTCCCAATACTGCTGCACGAGTGTCTAGCGTAGCTAACATTCTAGAAGCACCATTTCGAAAAGACTGAGCCTGAACATTGGACACCAGAACTGATTCGATAGCTGAAACGCGTTGACAACACAGTATTAAGGGATGTCGATTTCTGGGTAGATAGTATCCTAGAGGGATATATCACTGAGTTCGCAGTAGACACGATCAAATCATACAGTGATGCGGAAATAAATTTCTTAAGGGGACCAAGGGGAAGGTTCTTGTTGTTGCTAAAATTGTGGATTAAGATGCTTGTCTGCGAAAAGGGCATATTGAGGATGACTTTCGACAAGTAGACAGATCAACGTGCGGAGGTTGTGGGTATCGCGTGAATGCGAACCCGATAGAAAGATGTGGGGTAGATGGACATGAGTGATGACGAGTTTCTAGGGGAAGATGACGAAGAGTGTGGTACCTTGAGGAGTGGGGTGATATTCCAGTGCTCTGAGAAGAAGAGGAGGACTGAGAGAGAGTCTTCTGAGAGGATTGGAACAGAAGACTGCGAAACAGGACCACAAGGGAGAAAGCGACCCTATTGTGACGAAGACGGTGACCAGGCTACCATAGAAGCAGAAGAGGGACGGATCATAAGTTACAACATACCTGCAACCCCGCGCACTACCCATAATTTTACTAGAAGAAACACAAGCTATTCGCAAAGTTGCCCTACATGCAGCGGTAAAAGTAGTGCATCAGTAAACAATAACAGTAGGAACATTAGAATGGAAGACGACACAAAAATGCCCACTTTCCAAGGGAACAGGACTGAGGATCCCAAGCAATTTTGGTTTCTGTGTGTAGCAGTCTGGACTGTGAAGCAGGTCCAAGATGAAGATATAAAAAAGGGACAGCTAGCGACGACCCTTAGGGGTCGTGCGCTAGATTGGTTTATGAAGTTTACAAGGGTTCTTGTGGGAACACTAGCCAAGTTGTTGGCACGGATCAAAGCAGGAATGATCGATGAATTTAGGAAGCCAACGTCGGAATCGCAGTATGTGACAGATCTCAAAGAAATCAAGCAATACCCAAATGAGTCGGTGTCAGAATTTGATCAGCGGTAAAAAACGTTGATAGCGAAGGTAAGTTTTGGGATAAATGATATGCAACACAAGGAGTGGTTCATTGCAAGATTGGTACCATACATCCGGGAACTACTAATGCAACAGAAGGTTGAGACCCAAGTGGAGGCATTGGAGATTGCGATGAAGCTGGAGGTTTCACCAATCGGCGAAACAGGGTTGGGTATGGATCAAATACAAGCGCAGTTGGAAAACTTAACGATCCAACTGCAATACATGAAGAAAGGGAAAGAGGCCCGCGAAGATGTCTGGTGTACCAGGTTTAGGACAAAGGGACACCACAAGGATCAGTGCCCAGATTTCTGAGAATATTTGCAATCCGGTGCACCAAATCCCCTCAGTCAGGTAGGGTTTCCTTGGTGTCGTATCATCCAAACGAGAGGCCATAAACCCGAAGAGTGTATCTGCAGAAAATAGTGTCAAAACCAGAGAACTTGTATTGCAAGTTCTGTAAATCGGTTGGCCACATTGAAAACAATTGCAGAGCTTATGGCCTACTCCAGGAGAGGACTGCGGCTGCATAATTCATGGCAGGAGAAGAACAGGCACTGGGTCAGCAACAAAAATAGTATAATCAACCGCCAGCCCAGTATAACCACCAATTGCAGCAGTCTGATCAAGGGAAGTGTGGGAAAACACAGTATGGTCAACCACAGTATCCGACATCGTAGTACCCACCATATGGGCCATCGCAACAGCCACAATATGGGAAACCGCAGTACCCACCATATGGCCCACCGCATGGAGGTGCTAGAGGAGGATTTTGTGGAGGTCAAGGTGCTAGCACAGGACGAGGGGGAGCTACTGGACGAGGATGAGGACTGATTATATGCTACAATTGTGGGAAATAGGGGCACTATCAGAGGGATTTCCCGAATCCAGCACCACAGTGCACCTATTGCAACGCTGTGGATCATGGCGTTGAAGACTATCTGCAGCTCATCGCAAAATGGAAAACCAAGAATCTGCCACCACCTCCACAGAAACATAATCAAAATCCACCACCGGCTGTATAGATGATATCAACGGAGGCTCGAAGACACCATGCGACTCTTGGTGTAGTGACACGAGGAGGAGCAGTGACAGGAGCCGACGGGCCACAAGCTACCGTCCGACCAACAACACGGAAACATGTCACCTTTTATGCGGAGGTCGAAAGGAATATCTTCTTGGAAGCGTAGGAGGCGATGAGACAGAGGAGGCAATTACCTCTTCAGGAAGAAACTATCTACGATATGCCACCGACGTTCGACGTGACGAAGTCACGGGGCAAGGCTAACACCTTAAAATCCTTCTTGAATAGTTGCCTGGAGTTGGCAAAGGATCAGGATGCACTGGAAGAGATATACAATCTGTTGAATCGACGAGAGGGTGCACGCTAGGAACAAAGAGTTAATCACATACACAAGAGGAAGACGGGACGAGAGATGCGAATGTCAACACAAATTGGAGCATTTGATGTCGACTCAATTATCTTGGACCTGGGGTTGGATGTCAACATTCTGACCAAGAAGACATGGGAGACAATGGGGAAACCGCAGTTAGCCTGGTCACCAGTACAATTGCGATTAGCAAATCAGATTAAGGTTACTCCACCTAGTCGGGTGTACCAACTTCCCGTTGAGATTGAGGGCCTCAAGACTTATGCAAATTTTGATGTAATTGAAATTGTGGACAGTACCAGTCCCTACCCAGCACTGCTAAGGATCGATTAGGCAATTGATAATCTAGCTGTCATCAACTTCAAGAAATGGACTATGTCATTTGAGAATCGCGAGATGAGGTGTCGTTGCACCTCTGGATCCTGCGGAAGGGCAGCGATATGTTGAACTGGCGAGAGATGAATTTACAGAGGGATGGGATAGTGTATACAATATATTTGAGGATTACATTAATCCCACTGCAAAGGGAGAATTGGGATGGTGCAGTGTCAGTTCGGTGTCATCGAATAAGGATGAGGCACTTGAGAATTGGTAGAACCGGATGCATGAAGTGTCATTTAGAAGGTGTGCTTGGATTACACAGTCACTACGATGGGTAGCCATAGAGGAGTTCACGCTACCAACATATGAGTGTTTGCCCAATTTGAGCACCTTTGTCGCTGAATTCGAGGAAAAGGTAGCGAAACCGCAACGTCTATTAGCCTTGGAGGAAGCCTTGAAGGCTACTCCTGCGCACTGGTGGGTGGTGCACAAGTCTAATATCACAAATTGGCCACTATGTCGCCACCTAATGACGGTTAGGTTCAGTGATGCGGAAGGATATAGCGGAAGGAAGTTTGATGGTAGAAGCGACCCACATGCACATTTGCTTGAGTGCGAAAGCAAATGAGGATTACAAGCAAAAGAGGAATGGGTCCATGCATTCATTCACACATTGGATGAAGTACCGCAGAGTTGGTATGTCGCAGCAGAAGTGCGACGCGGAATGACTTCTTGGGAGCAGCTAACAGTTGGCTTCAGCCAAACGTTTTGTTTCTCAGATGAGAACCCCTTCATCCATAGTGCGCTACAAGTGATCCGCGAGAAGATATTTGAAGTAGTACTGAAAGAGAAACCATTAGAACTTCGGTGGACTGCGACACCATAAATGATGATGGAGTGTTATAACATCATTGGCGAGCCGGATGATGAGGATGATCCGAGGGCTACGCATGTACCAGAATCGGAAGGAATTCACAGTGTCAAGGCAACAGAAATACCTTTCGACAAATTCCAGCAACCCTTGAAGATCAAGAAAGTAAACATTGGGTCGGAGGAGAATCCGAAGTTTGCAAGCATTGGGGATTATTGGGACAACTCAACTATCGCGAAGATGATTGATCTGTTGCATGAGTTTCAGGATCTATTCCATACAAAACTCTCAGAGATGAAAGGAATTTTCGGGGACATAGGAGAAATGAAGATCCCCCTGAAACCTGATGCGAAGCTAGTCAAGCAGCGGCCATACCGGTTGAATCCAAGGCACAAGGAGAGAGCACAGGCTGATATTTTGAGAACGTCGGATGTAGGAAGTATAGAACCAATAATGGATGAGTTTGAGAATTACATGACACCAAACCAGTGCAGTCGGAAGGGATCAGCGACAACTATAAGAAGTGCGAACATAAGAGCATACTGCAACACCATGCCGCTAATAAAATAACATGAAGGTTCAAACAAAAAAGGGGGGACATCAAGCCGCAGTACGCTTCACGAGGCGGAAGCTGCCACGATGCGGCAAAGTCCAATCTGGTAATAAATGAGCAATTACACCACAACAACTGGCGTCAGAAACAAAAGAAAATGGCACAATTAATGCCCAATGCATGCCATGGATTCAGGAAATCAGTGTTGGATTTGGAAATTATTGTCCAAGATCAAACCGATGAAGCAGGGAGGGTAGCCTGACACTTTGGGCATTCAACAAGAGCTTGCAGAGAAGTGCATGGCAGTATACATTTCCAGCACAAGCACCAACCTGATCGAACCCATGCCCATTACGAAGGAACAACTAGAAGTCATGTCTAGTATACCACTCAAAAAGAAGAGGGGTGCCAATCGGCCACCAGACATTGACCGTGCGCCGAAGAAAGGAACCCAAGCCTCATCACGGTTCGCCGAGGAAGACGCAGGTACTTCAGGCCCTGAAGTCCTGCAACTAGGGCATCATGGCCCAAGGGTTTTAGAGTATGTTCCGCCACACCGGAGAGAGGCACCAAAGATACGGATAAACAAGAACGAAAGGTACACTATTGTGATATCGTCGACAGCGCAGGGAGTTCCTGCGGTCGGGGACATTGTGCCCAATCTGCAGAAGTTAACGTATACTGACCATGAACTTGCGATTTTCCCAGAAAGCACGGAAGGTTATGTTGAAATTCCCCACGAAGGAGGCCCAACCACAAAGGAAACCGCAAGATGGGTGGAGGGATTGGAGCAGTCGGGGCTGTTAGGCCTCACCTAGATGTCGCACTTCGGGCGGTTAGCGTAGGCCAATGCATGCGTCAAGCAATTGGTGGCGTGTTTTCATGGAGGGTGCCTATGGATGCACGAGCGCATTTGTGTCACCATTGAATTGATCGCAAGAATCACTCGGCTGCCTAAAGACGAGGCCGACCCATCCCAATTTTTCCAGGGGAAGGATAACGACAAGAAGTTTGCAGAAAACTTGCAGATGAAGTACAGTGTGGACAAGAATTCCAGAGGGTACCTAATCCACACAATCAAGAAGCAGGCCATCAGGGTTGCAACAAAGATACTCGTGGTTAAAGTAGTGTGAAAGAACAGACCCAGGGAATGTAACTCGGGCATTCTTGCCACCACGGAGCTCTATGCCAAAGGAGAGCGGCTGCATTGGTCCAAATTCCTGCTGCTAGAACTGATCGAAGATGCACATGATGCACAAGAGTACAAGAAGGCATTTACATACTCATGGCTCATAATTCTAGTCGCATTAGCAGGTTGGAGGGAAACTGAGGACTATTAGGGTATGGACAGAGTAGAAGCCCGGGTACGCGAAGGAGCGTGGTACTAGAACTTATGGGCAACAGATGATAAAGAGTGACACGCAGATAATGTTCTGCAGTTTTACGTGTTGTTGGAAAGGATGCGGATAGATGCGCAGATGATACCATGGATAAAAGAGCAAGCCGCGACAAAGTACCGAACGATTGCATAGATATCGATCAAACCCCAGACAATTTTCCTTCAGGCCTGAGCACACCCGACAAAGCAGTGGCTACCGATGCAGTACAAGCCCACCGAGGAGGAACTGGACGCCATCATCGGCAAATGGCCAAAATAATGGAAGGTTCCATCTGATGAGAAGGACATAGAGAATGGGTAAGAAACAGTTCGACCGAACTCGTCCAAGGCATACAAAGTTTCATCCAGTCGAAAGCAAGGCTCGGGACAAGATAACCCTGTGAAAGATCAGTCGGAGGAATCCATCCATGATGGAGCCTCAATAGAAAAATCCCTGACCGATTAAGAGCTGGAGGCGCAACATGACGAGCTGAGGACAAAGAAAAGGATGGACCGTGCTGGCAGAAGCACATGGGAAGGGCTCACTGCGCAGCAGGTCAATAGACTTCTGGCGAGCATTACAAAAGTGGTGGAAAATAGCCACGACCAGGTTACACAATATTCAGTCGAACAGTTCCAACAGATAGGCGAGCTACTAACCACACTAGCGAACACAATAATTAATACAAGTGTACTGCATGGAGATATTGGGCAAAGTTTGTCGACGCCGAGAGTTGAGGTAGAATTCGACACCCAACTACGGATAGTCCAAATAGAATCCCATGCCATGAAAACAGGTGACAAGGCCTTGGAATTCGAGGTACGGAAATCCGACCAGGTTATGGTAAATTTCAATTTACTCCCCATGTTAACATTACATAGAATCCAAGCCGCAGCAAGTGCAAAGATCCGCGACCACGAGGCTGCGAGATGCACAACAAGATGGTTGGATAAAAGAAGCAACTGCACACCAGAGAGATGGAGGCACAATGTTTCCAAGACGAGCAAGCTGCAGAACTGGCCGAGAAAGAAAAATCAATAGAGGAACGGTCCAAATTAGAACTGAGCACTTGCAAAGGCACGCAAAACAACAACGCTAGATCCGGAGGTAGACCCAGAAGTGCAAGCTGTTATATTAGGGGTGTCTCTCACTGAGCTAAGGAAGGAAAATGAAGAGCTCCAGGCTAGAGTGATACCCAACACACCGCCGGAACAGATTCAGAGTCGACAGACGGTGATTGAGGAAGTAGTCACAGAGATCCAGGAGATGGAACAGGCAGCACAGACAGTCGCAGAAGGCATCATAGAGTTTTGGGGCAGTGTAGTCAAGGATGACCAGCTGACTGCGCTGAAGGGACAACTCAGCGAAGCAGAAGCACAATTATAGTCCTTTAAGGGATCGATCAAAGCGATGCACCCCCAATGGTACGAATGACAAAGGCAGCAGAGCTGAAAAGCATACAGCAGCGTGTAACAAAGGCCCACAAACGACAGCAGTGAAGGGCCACACATTTGGACGAGCTCCAAATGAAAGCTGAAGTTCTCATAGAACGGGTAGTAGAGGTAATGAAATAGGTTAAGGAGAAACTAGAGGAAGCGCGACAGAAAGGTTGCGAACACACAACAAAGTAGTAGGTGGGAGAATGTGCACAACTTAGAGCATCAGTGAAGGAAGTGGTCAACCAGATCAAAACTGAATATGATGACTTCAAACAACAGGTGAACGCACCACTGGTGTCCAGCTGAGGTGGCTCAAGGGCGAGCCACAAGTTTGTGTTGGGGGCCTTTTGGCACGGGATGCAGGAAGTGCGAAATCCGACAGCTGCGAAAGGGATAATCCGCGGAAGAAAGGGTCATTCGCAGAGAATGCGGAAGCGTGGAAGTAGTTAGTTTGTTAGTTAAGGGTCATGTGGACCATTTTGTAACCACTTAGTTTTGTATAAATAGGAGTATAATTGTAATCCTAAGGGCATCCAGATGCGGTAATGAATAGAGCAATAGACCTGGGTTTTGATCCAGTTAGTGATCTGTTTTGTATTCGCGACATGATGTATTGGTTGTTTCTATGAAGGTCATTCCGCAGGTTTAAATGAATGCATGAAGATGTTCGATTATGGTTCTATCTTTGTCTTTGTTTCTGTTAGATGATGAATGTGAATGCTTAATGATCTATGGGTTTAGTAATTGTTGTTCATGCTAATGAGTAGTTAATATCATGTTGATGCGAATGTCTATTAATTATGAATATGCAAATGATGAACTGCTAGCATAGTGCGAAAGATATAATCTCTGGTTTCTGCGGATGCAATGTATGTTTGATGCATGTCCTCAACCCCACTGCGGAAACTTGGTTCCTACAGCCCCCTTGTGCATTTTGGGTAAGACTTCACTCGCTCTGCGAGTGTTGTTGGAAAGGGTAAAACCTTTCTAGGCCGGTGCGTAAGGGAGTTCGGTTGATGGTTTGTTGACGACAGTGC
Organism: Larix kaempferi; assembly: GCA_027924585.1. Taxonomy (NCBI): domain Eukaryota; kingdom Viridiplantae; phylum Streptophyta; class Pinopsida; order Pinales; family Pinaceae; genus Larix; species Larix kaempferi. Next base: position 19,108,773 of record BSBM01001646.1, read on the forward strand.
GAAGTGAACCCCTGTCGACAGTCGTTGTGTCAACGGTGCAAGCCAAGGAGAACCTCCCTTGGGCGGATTTGGGGGTGTTTTATATATTACAGAAAATCACAAGTTAAAGATGAGATACGCCCCAGGACACTGTTCTAATAGCAAGGCTAAACTTGCAGCGCTCCACTCAGTCCTGAAGGTGGCGATTTCCAGAAACATCTCATGTCTCCATCTTTACAGTGACTAAAAATGGTCATAGATTGGGCCAATAACAAAATACAAATAAAAGCTCCCCATCTCCAACATCTTTTAAATACAATTCAAAGGAAAATGGAATCCTTCTCTGTCATATCCTTTGCTCATGTGTACAGAGAACTGAATAATGAACCAAACCAGTTATAAAAAATTGCTTTGATGTTGGAGCCCAGAAAAACAGAGATTGAAGAACAAAGAGAAGGAAGCAACACTTAAATTTTAAGAAAGCTTGAAGCAAATCTAAATTTAATGAAGGAACGATCATATAGGAAGGTGATAAGGGAGAATTTTTCCTTTGTTGTAAAAAGGAAGAAAGGGATAAGAGATGAATGTAAAGAATATGTTTTGTAATAAAAAAAGTATTTACATGATGTATAGTTGTTAAGCTTATGTTGTAAGCCCTTCTTGGACTGTTCATGTTCATTCTTTCAGAATGAAAGATTTTTTTCCATTGGAATGTGTATATATATATGTGTGTGTGTGTGTGTGTGTGTGTAAGCAGAGCGCCATGCTTTATTCTTGGGCTTGAAACAATCTTATGCACTAGGCATTCGATCACTAGTGATGATAGGATATTCTCTTCTTATTATCTCTTATACTAGGCATAATTAAGAAATAGTGGAACAAATTTCCAGAATACTTCACAAACGAATTATTGGTCTTCTCCCTAAATTTTTGTCTACATAGTTCTACCATGTTCAAAGATAACATAATTCTAAAGAAGCAGATAGACTAGCAAATGAAGCTTTGCACCTACCTTTGGGGTGGGGGGTGTTATAAAAAATGGGTGTCAACTACAATCTTGTTGGCTCCCGTAATGTTTGATATGCAAACTTTAGTATTAAGATTCATGTCGTATCAATAATTTATTTATCAAATTCGATGGTAGATAGGTGTAATTCACTTGGTACTTAATCCATCCATGTGAAGGATTAGAGGCGTATTGGTAAATGAAGCTTCTCAAGCTATCTTGAATCTCACATCTGGGATTAATGCAGGGCCATTCAAAGGTACATTCCACCAGGTTGTATTCCTGAGGTTAAAGAAAATCCTTTGTCATCATCTTCAATTCATAATTAGTATCGGAGGGAGTTGATTTGGAATGATCAGGGATTCTAGAATGGTGGTTTTTATCTCCACAGGTTTTGTTGCCTCCTCATATGCACTCAGAGAGTGGTTGCTAATTTTATACATTGTTTGGCATCTTCCCTTTCACTTGTTTGGAGAGTTTGGGATTTAGGGACGATTTATGGCGCATTCATTTTGGTCTATGCCTCTGGTGATTGGTATTTATGTGTGGAAATTTATGAGACTATAGTGGAAAGTGTTGGGCAGGACGTAGAGTAGGTATATGCCTTCGGAGATTGGTATTCTTGTGTGGATAACGTCCTGTACATAAATTGTGTTGGTCGGGCCACATGAGTTTTAAGGATGATTTGTGTTTTTGGTGAACTTAACTCTGTAGCAGTTGTGGAAAAACATATTGAATAAATATTTGTGAGAATTGGGGTTTTCCAAACTAATATTCAAGATATCCGCCAACAAATGAGGTGGATGAAGTCTCAAATGGAATGTTTGATAACAACAATTCACCATATTACAGATCATGTGCGTATATTGGATAATCCCGTGGATGAAGTAGAACAAGATTCTCATAAGCTTAATGCCAATTTGTCTTCTTTCGACACACACTTAGAAGAATTTGAAGGAATAATTCATGCTTGTGATGCTCAAATTAAAGAAATTTCTTCAAATTTGGCTAAACATGAAGATTTAATAGCTGGAAAGAATTCCAGAATGGAGGACAATTCAGAGAGTGCAAAACACACTAGACAGTTAGTTCGTCAACCCTCCCATGTTGATATCTCAAGATCAAGCGAGCTGGATGAAGATGTCAATATTTCTAGTGCAAATGAAGAAACAAAAGATCAGTTAATGAAAACTGGAAATAGTGCAACATAATTTCTAGTTTGCATGCTTCATTTTTGTCAAAACTTACTAGGACAGTTTATCAAAATATATAGCAATATAGTTATACTTAGTCATTTTGAAATAGTCTTAAGACTTTGGATGGTTGTATATATGGTATTAACAACAATGTTGGAAACTCTGTAAGACATGTTTTGAACTACGACATTGTACATTTTGAATATGAGTTTCTCTTCTTTAGTTCTTTTTACGCGCGAGACTGCTCTGGTGTGCACCGCTACAGACCTTGCTTTCGCCGCCATGGCCCCAGGAGGGGGCCCCGAGGCCCCCCCTCCTCCACCTCCAGAGATTACGGCCTTCGGGAAGCTGGTTGCATCCAGCTACAAACGCCCCACGTCTGAATCTCATCAGAAATTCGTTAAGAAGTTGGATAGTATACCTGCGGTTGCCCTTCCATAGGAATCCTCTCGGTCTACGTTGAATTTAGTCGAAAGGGGGCTCATTGGGAAGTTCACAGGCCTATGGCCCTCCCCCAAATTCGTGGAAGCGTGGGTGCAGAGGAACTGGCGTCCTCTAGTCACTGAAGGCATCGTAAGTCATCTTGTTGGTAAGGGATTCTTTGTTTTGGTCTTTGATAATGTAGAAGATCGAAACCTTATTTTAAGGAATGGACCGTATTTTATGGGTCCTAAGGGATTGTACTTAAATAAATGGACACCATATTTTGATCCGACACAAGATGTGTCGTCGGCAGTTCCAGTATGGGTGTGCCTCGCTCACTTACCTTTGCATTGCTGGAATCCGAAGTCACTTGAATCCATCGGCAACACCCTTGGAAAATATATCGACCGAGCAGAGAGAAAGGATCAGTATTCCTATGCAAGAATATGTGTTGAGGTAGACCTGCAAGTAGGGATACCGGAAGCCATAAAACTAACGGTCATAGACCGGTCTCACATCCAAGAATTGGACTATGAACAACTTCATTTTAAATACACACATTGCCATGGCTACGTACATTTTGTGTGGCATTACAAAAAGAAGGCTAAGGAATATGTAAAGAAACCGAAAGGAGAACAATGGACTTAGGTTCAGAAAGAAGCCCCGATAAAATAAAATAGCAGAACCAAAGGAAAAGGGGCGCCAATGGGGACTAGAGCTCCCACAACAGGGCAGTTTCAAGGGGAAGGGATTTCATCCCCTTCAATAGCGGAAGCTTCTAAAAACCCATTTGAACTTCTTAGCACATCTTCAAAAACTCTAGAACCAACAATCGAGGAGACCAAGCAGCAGAACCTTCCTCCTACAATGGAGAAAGAAAACGCAGAGGCATCCCAACACGGTTCTCCTTTAGGAACCTCCTCCTCCCCTTCCTATGCTTAAATGACAAGAAAGAAGCCACCGAAAACCTCTGGTTCCTTGGAGGATGAGACTTTTGATAGGCCCACGAAAAGAGCAGGGAGGAAATCACAGAAGGAAGCTAGAGAAGAAGAAGCGGAGAGGCAAAAAATGCAAGGAGGCCAATCCACTATTGAAATTTCCATTGGGAGAAATACCAAAAATAGGCCTCCCAAGGGAGGTTCTACCCATTCCATTCCCAGTAAATAATGTGCTTAGTCTCTTGGAATTGCAGAGGCTTGGGAATCCATTGAAATCCAAAGCAGTCAAAGACCTATTGAAAATTGAATCTCCCGAGATCCTCATGCTTCAAGAGAATAAAATTGAAGGAGACACCCTTCTTGAAATCAACAAATTGAAATGGAAGAAAAATGCAGGGAAGGCCATTAGTGCAAGGGGCTCCTCAGGCGGTCTTGCAACTCTGTGGTCGGAGGACAAGTTTCATTTAGAAAGCTCCTTTGAGACTCGACATTGGATTTTCACTGAGCTTCAGCACTCTTCAAGCAAGCTTACCTTCTCACTCTTCAATATTTATGTTCTTGTCCTCTTCTCTGAGAAGAAAGATTGCTAGCAATCCCTATCAGATTTTTTAGAAATTTACTCCCCTACGAACATCATTTTAGTTAGAGATCTTAACATAGTTCTTTATCTGAAAGAAAAGAGAGGTGGCAACAGTGGCAGGGGCCAAATGCTTCCCTTTGTGGAGGAGCTAGTTCAACAATGTGACCTCCTTGAATTCAAACCTTTGAAAGGACTTTACACATGGACAAACAATAGAGTTGGGGCTGATCAAATTTCAGCACGCCTGGATAGGTTCCTTGTCCAGAGCTCATTCTTGCTAGAAAAGAAGCTAATCTCCTCCAAAATACTCCCAAAGCTGACCTCTGATCATAAGCCCATTCGCTTACTTTTGGAAGAGGAAGAAAACTTGGGCCCAATACCATTCCGCTACAGCCCAGTTTGGACAGAAAAAGATGGGTTCATGGAAATTGTGCAAACGACCTAGTCCACTCCAGTCACAGGGTCACCTAGTTTCGTGTGGGAGAAGAAACTCAAGACAACGAAGCTCGCTCTGAAAGATTGGATTAAAAAGCTCAATAATTCCCCCTCTAGTCATAGAAGAGAGACTATTCAGCTGTTAGCAGATTTGCAAATGGAAATGGAGAGCAAAGATATCACCACTTTAGAAATAGAAAAGGAACAAGTTGCTCAAATCAAATCTTGTCGCTCCTTATGCCAAGAAGAAGAGTACTAGAGGCTTAAGTCTCGAAGCTTGTGACCAAAACACCTCATTCTTCCATCGAAAATACAGAGCACGCCTTTCTTGAAACCATATCACAAGAAATTGCCTCTCCAGATGGGATGGCATGCAAAGGTTTTGATCAGCTCAAAGTGGCAGCTGGAAATCATTTTCAGAATCTTTACAAAGAAGATAGTGATGGCTATGAGGAGGTCACCTCGAACTTCCTCTCACACATCCCTTCTCTTGTAACCAGGGAAAACAACTCAACCCTCATGAAGCCATTTTCAGAAGAAGAAATCTGCAATGTTATTTGGTCCATGGAGCCCGACAAAGCTCCAGGGCTAGACGGTTTTTCAATCCATTTTTATAGAACATGCTGGGAAATAATCAACACTGATTTGCTGAGAGTTATTAAAGCTTTCCATCAAAAAGCTAAAGTGGGAGGTAGTACTAACTCCACTTTCTTAGCATTAATACCCAAAGAAGTGAACTCGGGTTCCTTCGACAGATTTAGGCCTATTTCTCTGTGCAATGCTTCGTACAAAATTATTGCCAAGATAATGGAAAACATAATTAAGCCGCTGCTAGGGAAACTCATTTCTCCCTTACAAAGTGGATTTGTCAAAGGGAGACATATCCTGGATAATGTTATACAGGTGGAAGAAGCCATGCATTCTAGTCATCAACGAAAGGAGCAAGGGATGCTCATAAAGCTTGACATGGAAAATGATTTCGATAGGGTAAAACTCTCATTCCTTTATAGAGTCCTTCTTTCCTTTGGTTTCAGTCCTGATTTTTTTCAATTTGATTAAAGCTTGTACTAAAAATCCTTGGATAGATCCACTAGTAAATGGAAGACCAACTAATTATTTTCAAGCCACGAGGGGAATAAGGCAAGGCTTCCCTCTTTCCCCCTTCTTGTACATCCTGATGGCAGATTCATTAAGTATAAAGCTAACTGCAGAAAAGAAAGTAGGGACAACCCCGGGTATTAGGTTGATGAAGGGCCTCGATCCAATCAATCATGCCTTATTTGCTGATGACTCTCTTCTGTTGGGCGGAGTCTCCATAAAGATTGCAAAGGTCTTCAATGAAATCCTACAAATTTTCTGCAATATCTCTGGAGCCCTCGTCAATAAAAGGAAAAGCGCATTGTATGGGTGGAACGTAGACCAACAAACTATTCAAAGAATAGCCCATTTATTGGGATTCTCGGGCTATGCTTATTGGGAAAAGGGAAAAAATCAATTACCTCGGGTTACCTTTAACCCTGGGATGTAACAAGTCCTTGTTGTGGAATGAAGTATAAAGCAAAATCAAGTAAAAAAATGCAGCTTGGGGAGGTCAGTGGCTCACTAATGCTGGGAAACTCATTCTTATAAAATCATTGCTCTCTTCCTTACCAATATACCAAACATCCTTCCTTCTGGCACCAAAGACAATCACGGAACAAGTTTAAACAATGATTCGAGATTTTCTATGGTGTGGAGGAAAAGTCAATCAAAATAAATTTCACTTAGTAAATTGGGACACTGTCAAACGCCCAATTTCTGAAGGAGGTTTACAGGTCAGAGATCCTGGTCTTTCCAACATTGCTTTGGGTGGAAAAATTCTATGGAAACTATATACAAATAACAAACATCATGTAAGTCAAATCTTAAGGGAAAAGTACCTCAAAGGGGCTCCTTTGAGAAACCTCTAGTCAGAAAACACCCCAAAAAGATCGATGATTTGGAATCTCTGTCGCCGTGGATTAGATTTCTTCCAAAAACAACTGTATCGCATCCCTGGAAATGGGAACAACACTCTGTTGTGGCATGACAACATCATGTGTCATTCACCTCTCATCAATTCTAAGGAAATAAAAGACGTCTGTGTATGGCTTATACAATAAGAAATTGACGAACTAGCATACATCTTTGCTTGGGACGCTACAGGGAATTGGCAGTCTTGGGCCTTCCCTAGAACTCCAGAGCACCTGCAATTTCAATAGAATCTTCTCACAGTAGCGCTAACGACTTCAACACCTGTTCATCTACAAGCAACGAACAAATGGGGTTGGGGAAAATCGAGGATTTATACCACGACACAGGGCTTCTCTTCCCTTCAAGCTCATCAAGCGTCGATCCATCCAACATCATTTTGGAAGCAGGTCTGGGACCCTCTCGGTCTACCCAAAGTAAAAATTTTCTTATGGGTTTTAATGCATAAGAAAGTCTTGACAAGAGAAAATTTGTTAAAAAAAGGCATTATCGAACCACATAGATGCGCACTATGTAGTAATGCTCTCGGAACAATGGAACATCTGTTTGTGGATTGTTCATTCGCCCAGGAAGTATGGGAGCTCCTCCTTCACAACCTCAATGTTACAGCTCCAACTCATATTACAGTGGTAGCATTATTCTCCTCCTAGAAGGCGCGATATCCTCTTGCGTTCTCAAGCAATTCAATATGGAATCACATTTGGCAGGCCATACCCAAATACGTTTGTTGGAAAATATGGCTGGACAGAAACGACCAGATCTTCAATAGCTCTCTGCGCTCCCCTTCGATGGTGGTTGTCAAAGCCAAAGCTCTCCTCCTTGAAACAGTGGCCCAACAATCCTTCAAGAATGAAAAATCTCTTCTTCCTAAAGAAAAGAAATGGATGGGAACCTATATATTTAGGGAGAGGAAAAAAAAACAGTGTTCGCCCCTTCAACACTCCAGGATGGCGATTACGAGACCCGGATGCAATTTTGCAAGCTTGGTGGAGGAAGCAGGGAAAAGCATTGACATTTTTTTACGAAGACTCCAAAGGAAACCTAGGGATTGTCGGAGCAGGCGAAGTGATATACTCCCCATATGGTTCTAGAAAAGATAGCTTCAGTTGGGGACTAGGACAGAGAACTAACAATCGAGCTGAAATTCTTGAGCTGCTAAAAGCCTGTCAAATAGCACGTGAAAATGGCAATAGAGAAATACAAGTTTTCGGAGATTTTGAAATTCTGATAAATATTTTAAATACAGAGGATCATTTCAGCAATCCAACACTCAGCAAGACTTTGCAAAGGCTGCGGTACATGTTGCAAGACTTCTCCTCCTCCCACTTTTTCCACATCCTATGCGGATCGAACAAGGAAGCATACTCCAAAGCAAACATGGGATGTCTTCTGCCTCAAGGAGCATTCAACAAAAATGATGAAGCACCTTCATGGATCCCTATACCCTGAACTCCAACTTTGTAAGGAAGGGAAAAACTGTAATTTGGATAAGTTGGCTTTTGAATCCTTGTAATGATGGTTGATTTGGCTTCGACCCAACCAGTTTCTAAATAAATAAAAGAACCGTTTTAGTTATAAAAAAAAAATGAGTTTCTCAACTATTTATAATACAAATTAATTGTTTCAGTAAAAAAATAAAAAAAATAAAAATTGTGCGTGAGCAAAGGGAATTTTTTTACATCTTCATAATTTTTAAAAAAAATCCAACAACGGTAGCAATGGAATATTGTACTCGTTTTTGTATCCTCTTAAGATGTATCAATGTTTTTTTGGTCGCTATATAAATGTTGAAAGGTATTCATGCATAAACCTCCATAGTAATAAAGATGTTGTTGTGATTCCATATACAAAATGTATTGTCTTCTCAATAAAGGGAGGATGACACAGATATGAACATTCTAGCCCATGAGAAGCACGAGACACCACTCTAATGGCCGCCATGATGGCAATATATGAATTAAAATACAAACACAGGTGGGAGCCAAATGTTTTCCCATGGTCTCAAATCCACGCCAAATGCCATAATGCCCATTTGTCAGATCTTAACAACACACTTTTAAGACACCTCAGGTTGACAACACAACATAGGATCCACATAGTATGCTTACATGTACGTTTATGGGTTATGGACGGTGGAGAATGAACCCTCGTAGAAAGAAGATAAGAAACTTATATAGCACAAATAAGAGGAAGAGTAATGAAAAAAACATAATATTGATATTTCTAGAGCTCAACGATGGCTATGGGATGGGATTTTGTAGCCCAACAACAACATGTATTGGCAGGCCTGGGATATGCATTTTCTTCAATGTGAGGCATCCCAACCATTCACGAGTTTCATTCCTTGGTAGGTGTGAAAGGTTTCACATGGTTGTTTACTCCTTATCATGCTCATTTCATAAAATAATTACCCACTAATTTTTTTGTCTAGCAAAAGAAATATATAGGAAAAACTTGTCATAATATGAAAGGTACAAAATAAGTGTACAAACTCAAGTTGGTTTCCTCACATCATTATTATAAATCAATAAATAAATAAAACTCAACAAATTTTGCAATTTTTATATATTTCAGCTTGATAGAATTGATTATATTTTTATAAAAAAATTAACACATCAAATTTTGCAATTATTATATATCTCAGCGCAATAGAATTAATTATCTTTTGATAAAAAAAATATTGAGCTGAAATATATATAATAATAATAATTGTCATAAGTTATTGAGGAAAATGAAAGGGAATTACTTTATGTAGGAAACAAATTTGCCATAAAAACAAGTTCTGCATGGCAGCGGATACCTGCCGAGGTTGGTAGGTTGAATTGTAGTTGTTTGTTGGATAATATGTAGTTGTTTGTTGGAGAATAGGTTGAATTGTAGTTGTTTGTTGGAAAATATGTAGTTAACAAGGGATTTCTTCTCACCCGCAAGCTCTTCTATCTATAAAGCCCCAACTCCCATTCATTCTTCCAGCTCTAGATAAAGCCAGCATCCAAGCTCCCAATCCCGCACCCTGGCACCCCAGCTAAAAAGACGAGCAGCAGCCCAATGAACCTCAAATCGAATCCATCCCACCATAAGAAGTAAACACAGTGAAAATGCATTGTTAATAAATAAAATGAGCGGCACGAGGTATCAAACTTTGACCACACCGACCAACACGACTGAGGTGCATGAGTATTGACAAACATTAGAAAGATATAAAAGAAATTTCCTGGGAAAGACACGTGCATAGCGTAGCAAGCAAAAAGGTAAATACCTTATTTTCCTGCCTCCTTGGGTTATCAGACACCTTATTTTCATGAACCCTCTGGTTATTAGACTCTAAGCTGCGTTTCCAGCACAACTTTTCATACGTTAGGATTTCTTTTGGCAATTTTTGAAGTTCAAGGCTAAGTTCTTTTTTATTTTGCTATTTTTCTATGTTTTTAGTTTTTAAAGTAAAAAGCATTGCAACCAAAAAATCTTGTGAGACTACTTACCTTGGTACAATGATCAATACTGGCATAGCTGCCATTATTTTTTTTATGAATTGAAATATAAAAATGCAGAATGCAGGATGAAAAATGGTAATGTACCTCTGGTTCATGCACATTTCATCCATCCTGCAGTGAAAACAAGAGACAACTATATGCTTTTTTTATAGGAGCACATATTGATGCTTGGCTTCTATGCAGATTCTGGGATGCATTACAACCAATACAAATGGCTTGAGGTAGGGACTTGATTTATCATGTTTTGTCAAATTTTTATACTTATGAATTGATTGCAAACTACATAAGCATCAACTGCAAAAAGCTTCCCGCATCCTTTTGGTAGCTTTGAAAGAGTCACATACATATTTTGATTGTAATAGCATTATACAAGACCATAGATGGCTAGTTCTATTACTCTCCAAGACATTGATGTAGCAATAGTTGCAATCATATCCTAGAAACCTTCATTGGAAACATTATCATTCTATCAACTTCGAGATTCAGATACATCGTGCTTTAGAGATACCGAATAATCTTTGAACATCAACATTCCATAGTTTCGACAGAATGATGATTCATTTTTTACGCTTCTTCAAGCTCTAAATGAGAACGAAACATTGCAACTCTTGGATTTCAACAGAGTAAGATGGAACATTCATGAAGTCAAAGAGCTATGTAATTTTGTGAACATAAATTCATCATTGAAAAGACTTTATTTTCAGGAAAGTTATCTCACCTCTGATGGGGTTAAAATGTTGGCTAATATGTTGAAGAAAAACAATGTTGTTAAAGAGATGAATTTCTCCAAGTCTGCTCTCGGACCAACAGGGGCATTGGCCATTTCTTTGGCTTTGAGAATCAATGAGTGCTTTGAGGAGTTGCGGATTTGGGAAGACTCAATTGGGTTCAAAGGGGCAGAAGAATTGGCTAAGATGATTGAAGTAAATTCAAGTCTTAAGTGTCTGATAGTATTAGATATGGAGTCCAAGGCTATGGCAATGAAGATCTATAAATTATTAATCATAATGTTCATATGGAAAAGTCCATATTAATTTCGCTATCCATATTCATGCTAGCCATATTTTATGTAATCATAATCCACCATCTCAATTGTCAATATTTAAGTATTTTGTAAAGCAAGCTTTGCACATGGTGAACTTGTTGTATAGGGAGTTGTTCGACTTCACTGCAATAAAATTTTCCCATATAACCTGCTGTGATATACATTGTTATGTAAAAGCATGCATTTTCAAACTGTTGCAAATACAATTCACTTTACAAATTTTGTTCATGTCCTTAAACTGTGAAGAACGTATCAATAAAAACCCATGGACTATCAACCTTATAAGGTTTATCTAGGCAGCCAACATAATGCGAGATGCGCAGCGGTAAGGTACAAAGTATAAGTAAACCAGGTTCCTCTGTCAGAATGTTGTAGCGGAAAAAACGAGTTGCTTGTAAGATGCAACCTCAAAATGCCATTGCCATTACTGTTTTTCTAAAGCTATCAGTGGCACTACTTTAAATAGATTACGAATTTATAACCTTGCATGTTTGAGCTCAGAAAAACTAAAAGGATCAATAGAAATTTCGAAACTACCTTTTATTGTTCAGATTGAATTGAATTGAGATTGAGGTTGTCCTTCCATTTCTGCAACAGAATGCTAGCCTTTGCAATAAAATCTGGAATATCTTTCTGAGCAACGAAATAAACGTGGTACGAAGCTTACTAGTCCTGTTTTATTATATATTCCCACCCAACCTGGTTGGTACGGCTCTTGCTCTAATAGCTGGTGGCTTAATGGGGTGACCAGATTCAAAATATCCTGCCATTCACTATTTGCAAAAGAATCAAACCTAAAGAGACCATACGTTTCTATGTGAACTTGCCCATTCACTATTTGCAAAATAATGGCCCATCATATCGACGTAACGAACTTGAACTATTCGTTTTCCTACAACACATGTCTGCATGAATACAGGTGGTGGTGGTGGTGGTGTTGTCAACAGGGGCAACCTCAATTCAATGCAAAGCAGTCAGGCGGTGGAGGAGGGCACAAGGAGGTCACTTAGTGCATTAAACACCTTTTCTAACTCCAAGAGTAGTTGTCAAGTAATTTGAGAGTTTAAAGATCCTTAAATAAAATATTAATGTTTATGTTTATATATTGTATATGTTTGATGTAAAAGCTCATGTCATATTTGATGTAAATTTGTATTGTAACTACAAAAACATATATATGTGGGCCTAGTCTATTAGATGAAAAAAACTTTCGGCCAGATAACTTTCATTTTTGTTAGTATTGTTGCTTTTATTTACAACAAGCATATAAGATTACTGGCCCGGTGCCTTAAATTTAGATCAATATTAGTTCTTATTGAATTTATATCTTTGCCAATAACATAAACTGCATATATAAACATAAACAAGAATTAAATCCAAGGAGATAAAAGACAACCTGTGTGGACTCATCAGCGAGTTCGTCGATATCTAGTTTGAACGGAGTCATGCCTTTCAGTAGAAATGAACCTTTAGATGTTTTTAGAAAATAAATGCTTATAAAGTGCATTACCCAGTAACCCCAATGATGTTAGTAAATTCCCTGATAAAAAGCTTATATAAATAAGCCACAACAGAGAAAATGGGCATCACATCCAATGGCTAAATATAAAAGTATTATAAGAATGATAATGCATAAAACCATTTGTAGAACAACCTTGTGCGGGATAAACCTAGATATGTTAAATTTGATTTGGATATTAAGAGAAACTAGTGACAATAAGTGAGGAACCACTTAAGGGCAATGTTGTTGTTAAGAATAGTTGTCATCGAATGAAGCAACTTTGCACAAGAAGCTAAGACTCCTTGTCACATGCATGTCTTGCAGTTTGCCTTTGTTATCACCTCAGCATTGCATCTAATGTAATGAACTACACTGTTGTTGTTCACAACACATCTACCCCGCGGGCCCAAATCGTCAAGGTCGCCCTAGCAAAGTTGCTTCTCCTGATTTCCCTAGGGAAACGTGACCTCGAACAAGTGTCGTTAGTCACCATATAATGCATATAGACCGAGATAAATGGCATTTTTGTTTGCGTGTATTGTGAACAATTGTCAATAGAATGTTAATGGTGAAACAACCTGTGTTTTCATTATCTCAAGAGGATGATCAGATCCATTGGTTCTATATCATCAACTCATTCAAGATTGTTTTGTTTCTTTGTGAAATGGTTGCAATGATCATGATGCTAACATTGTACTGAGATATCTCAAAATACAACGAATTAGAAACAGACGACGAATCTCAGGAGGAAATGGGTTGGAAGTTAGTTCATGGAGATATCTTCTGGGCTCCAACAAATGCAAGCTTACTCTGTGTTTTTGTGGGAGTTGGACTACATTTTTTTGCCATCCTTGGCTTCCTTTCTCCCTCGAATCGTGGAGGTTTGATGACAGCTGTGTTGTTTTGCTTTTGAGAATATCTATAGAGAATTTAACTCTAAGGCAGATAAATTATCTAAGCAGGCTCTTGATGGTATTGAAGGCCACTTAGTGTGGGAAGTATGGTGGAATTCTAGCCGGCAAGATGAGGGGGTCTGCTCCTTTTTTTTATTAAGTTTTTTCATTTTCTGATGTTTTTTATTAGACTGATTTCTGAAGCTTCTTGTAGTTTTCTTTTGGAAATCTCTGTTCGCCTTGGTCGAGGTGTTGAGGTTGTGTTTTTTGAATTCTGTTTAAGACTAAGTGTGTAGTGATCACTGACTTCTGATTTTTGGTGAAAGCCCCAGAACTCTTTGTTTACTATTTGATTCCCAATGAATAACAATAGTATGTTTTTTTTGGCTGAAAAAAAATGGGTGTTTATGGGTTTGTTTGTTGACTATGCCTCATCACATCTATATAAGAACATTAAAGAGCATGCTCAAGACAACATTCTTGCTTCAAGCCATTTATTTTTGCTTTCTTTTAATTAGTGCACTGATATGGGGTGAGAAATCATCTGGTACAGTTCCTTTTGGGACTACATGCCAAGCTCCCTTTCGTCTTTGAAATTAAATTCATATTTGACTAATATACTATTTGAGAAGGCTAACAGTTTTCGTTTCATCGAAATTGTTAAGTGAAAAGAAAGGAAGTCTGAACTATCATTCGAAGTGAACCAAGCGAGACCATTGCAATATTGTTTTCAAAGGGCTAGCAAGTGTCCACAGCCTGGTTGTCAACTTGCAAGCAGCCTCTGTGCACTTGGCGCTTGCAGCAGAAATTTTTAAGGTTAATCCCAATTTCTCGCATTCGTCTTCTTGTTGCCCTTATTATTTTTAATCCCATGGCACAACATAGCGATAGATCCCATAGATTTATAATTTGGGTAGCTTTTGAAATTTGAAGAAATGTATAGATTTGTTAGGATTGTTATATATTTTAGATTTAAATTGGTCAAAATTTGAAGAAATGTACAGATTTGTTAGGATTGTTATATATTTTAGATTTAAATTGCAAGACTAGCCAAGACATAAGATCTCTTAGATGACTCCTGAAAGAAACTAAAATATTGTCATAATTTGTTTTCTATCATTCAAAACTATACTTTCTCTCATTCAGGTAGTGGAATTACAAGTGATCATGAACTTTCAAGGGTGCAAGAAGGCAGTGAGAAAAGCTCTTTTCACACTTCATGGTACCAAAGGAAAAAATATTCTTTGCATGTACATATTGTTTTGTCCTTGATATTGGGTATTGATTTATTTGAGTATTTCATTTTCAGGAGTGGAGAAAGCCTCTGTGGACATAAACCAGCAAAGGTGACAGTACAAGTAGGTGTAGCTCCTGAAAAAGTGCTCAAAAGAGTGAAGAAAGCAAGAAATAATTTTGATTTCTTTTTATTACCCAAAATCTTATGCATCTACTCTTATGTAAATAGTTGTTGTGCTAAGGCATCTAAACTTCTGTCAAATTCTATTTTTGTTTAAATTATAACTAATACTTATACAAAGTAGTTGTTGTCTCTACTCTTGATGGTCTAGCATAGCCCAGAGCACTTGGTTGATCTGGAATCTTCTTATGAATTTCTAAGCACTCTAGCCATTTTTTAAATGCAATATTTCAGGGCTTATTTACCTAGAAAACTGAGCACTCTAACCATTTTTTAAATGCAATATTTCAGGGCTTATTTACCTAGAAAACTGAGGCGACGGCTGGAGGTGGATCAAACTCATTGCAGGAACTATTTCAATCCTCGGATCCTCAGAGCTACTTAAAAGAAAATGGCATATTTCAGTACAGTTGCATTGCAGTGCTATTCTTGGCAGAACTCGCTACAACGGCCACCGGCTATTACCAGATCGTTGATTCGCTATCTGTAGGTCAAATTGCTAATGATTGCATGCAGTTTGCGATTTGAATAATGGCACCAGATCTGACACTAAGGGATAGTAGAGAGCGGAATATTTTTACGAGCTCGAGATTGAATGTTGATACCAGATCTCTACCTCACTTTACTCTAACACCATAGATATGATAGATGGAATTGCTTTTTACTGATCGCTTTGATATTGATCTCTCCTTTGATCCAGATTGCAATCTCTTCTGGTAGGAACGATGGGGAACTTATTTCCCTCTATCATCACACGGCACCTTTGCACTCCTCTCCCTTATGGTCGAGCCCTCCTTCCGTCGGACGTTAATTTCCCATATTTATAGGTCTGGTAGGTCTTGTCCTTCATAGGTATAAGGGTTTCACTTGGAGTCTCTGCTCATGCAAATTGTTCCTATTTGGTTATGTAGGAACTGAGGTTGTTCCTGTTTGGTTATGTAGGAACTGCGGCGGTATAAGAATTTTTGAGACTGTGTGTAGGAATTGAGGCGGTGTGGAAATGTTTGTAGGGCGGTGTAAACAGTGCACATTAATTCATTGTAACAACTGGCCCTTTAATTTTAATGTTCATTCAATGCTTGGTGTGGGAACCAAGCATTGCGCCGGCAACCGGGTAAGACCCAGAAGTGGTACATGTCTGCATGAATACAGGTGGCGGTGCTACTGTCAACCAGGGGCAACCTTAATTCAATGCATTAAACACTTTTTTTAATTCCAAGATTTACGCCGTCGCTTGGGAAATAACACTTTCATCTTATTAACCAATCAAGTCACATTTAAATGATATTTAATATTTCATAAAAATAATTGTACAAGGTAAAACTATGGAAAATTGTAATAGATTTTTGGTCAAAGCACAAACTAATAGTGAGTTGACCAAATATCGATTACAATATATACACTGCCTCCCGGGCAGGTATAATAAGGGAAATGATGCAAATAAAGCTTTGTAACATAAATACAAAGTGTGTTGTAAAGATCATTCAAAAAGTCAAGAAGGGGCCCTTTGTCCATGTGTACCGAAGGGCCAAGAAAATAAACCAAATACTTTTCCAAGAGCCTACGAGATAAAAATAGGAAAATATTTGTTTATGTTTCAATCACCTTACATGGAATTGAACTTATCCCGATGTGGTCTTGGCTCATCCTAGTCATGGACGGGCATTTGAAAGAGGTAGATGGGGCAATAATTGTGCATCTATAGCCATGAAAGAATATAGTAAAGGTGGTAGATGTACTAATTTGGCATTCATTATCATAATTAAGATGATTCATTGCTCTTCCTATTCCACCTCTAAACGCTACCCACAACAACAACACTTTGTTTTTCAAATTGACTCTTAATATACAACTTTATTTTTGTTGCAATGTTGTCAATTAATTTTTGAAGTCGAATCTCAATGTATGGCCTAGTTAATTGACCAATATATATACAATCTCATTAAGGACATTGTACATTATTTGGGTACAAGCCAACACCAAACATTTACGAATTTAGCACATCCAGTCAAGTGCAGTGACATTCTACCTCTTTTTTTTCCATATCATAGTGTAACCGGCGCTCAATAGAAGACGAGAGCGCCGAATAGGACGGGGTCTCGGGGTCGATCCTGGGTGGGGACGGCCACAGCCAACCGCCCCAGACAACCAGACATAACGGCGGCCCCTAGCGACATTCTACCTCGTAAGGCTATGATGAAGGAAAGGTCATCACCATACGGGAAGCACAAACCCATTAAGTACATCAATGCCAACGTACTAGATCTTTAGTTAGATTGCATGTTTTAATTGAGCTTTTTATAATTTGGTTGGTTACTGGGTTTAAATTTTACAACATAATCTGGTGTCAAATTAATGGGGATGGTTGGAAGGACCTTCACTAGTAGAGGTCATCAATGGTGGGAACGATGCTATCATGTATGTTACCTTAGTGTTATGTTGTTGAGATTTGTTACTAAGATTTTCAAAATGAGCTATAGCTGGAAGTGCTTCCTTCATGCTCATTTTGAATGGTGTCTTATGTGTTTGTAAGTTAAATTCCAATTAATTAAAATGATATAATCCAAGATTAAATCAAAATGTGCCCATGGGAACAAAATGTGGCAAATGCTGTAATGTCCCTTATTAGGAATTTTATTAAAATTGCAATTTTCCACTTTTTTTTCCCTAGTTCGACCTTTGACTAGTTTTGATCTCTAGGTCACAAATTTGCCCCAAATGATCCCAAATCTTCTGAGAAAGTATATGAATGACATTAGAACATAAATATGTGTTTCAGGGATTCCTTTGGACCTTTAAAATACTTTTGAAAATCCTCTTTCAATTCTAATCAATGTAGGTAACTTTACTAGTGATTTTCCTTTGACTAATATTGGTCTCTAGGTCTCAAATTGACTCCAAATGCCTTCAAATCTTCAAGGAACGTGTATGAATGATATTAGAGCTTGAATATGATGTTTATGGATGAAATATGTCCACCAAAAGACCTCTGCAAACTCTCTTAAGATTCTGGACCAATTATGCAATTTTACTAGTAATTTGGGGTTCAAATCCCCCTGGGGTAAGTACTGAAAATGGCTTCCCAAATGCCTCCAAACCCACTCAAATTTATGAACAGACGTATGTAATGTGTTAAGTATTTTATTAAAGTCTCATATGCACCATTAATGGATTATTACAACTGTTCTCACCCTCTCCCATTCAACTGCAAAAATCCCCAATTCGACCCTTGGGGGAATTGCACTATTTCACCTCCCAATACAACTAAACTGAGTAAAAATGCTTCAAATGCTCAAGTACAGTACATGAAACTTTTAGAAGACATCCATGGAATTATATTGATCACAAATATATCAGAGAATCATCCATTCATTCGAAATCATCATCAATACATTGGCTCACAACAAGGTAGTGGGGAAATGGCATTGTTCTTCCATTAAAAATGAGATTTATACATTTCTACTTGGAATTTAGACCTGAAACTTTTTGGAGATGAAGAACATAGTATTTAATTCATATTAAAAAAGAAATGGGGCATTAAAAGCTTCCCCAAAGAGTACAATAGCTCACCAAAAATGCCCTCCCTCAAGGATCAAGAATATGCCATCAAAAATGGAAATGGTTGAAGGAGTGAGCTGCAATAGAAGAAACCATGAGCTGCCCTGTAGCTTACACCTGCAAATAAAGAATCCATTAAAGCTCCAAATGAAAGTTCTGAATGGCCTTTCCAATTACCAACTTGGATGGGAATCTTTCACCCTCGAAATTGGCTAAGGCAAGAAATTAGTCATCCACTAGCTCTCCCTCTTCACAAATGCAATTGCAAATTCTACAAATGATCAAAATCTATTCTCATACTTCATTTCTACATTTTATAACCAACATTATCCTTCTAAGGGTCGAAATCCTCTCAATAGATTCAATAGAATTCCATTTAGGTAATATTCCACATTGGCCACTTGTCTCCTAGTTCCAACCTTCCATCTTCTCCCAAATTCGATTTTGAGTCTCTTTGGCTTCTCCAACTCCCAAATTCGCCTTCCTTGAGTCTATTTTTGGGGATGACATGTCATAGTGGTCAGATGTCAGAGGTTAGGTCTGCAATTTGTCATAGTTTTCATAGATGCTCCATCATTGGTGTCATAGGGGCTAGGGAATCTAGCCCAAGTGTCCACAAACTTCCACTTTGAATCTTTATCTTCCATGGAGGTTACCAATCCTTCCCAATTCGACCTAAGATGATCAATGACATGTGCTATTGTTAAATTTTCTGAATTTACTTCAATCTGATCTAGGATCTTAACTGAGAGAACAACATGTACAGCATATCTACAGCATATCAATCATGGAGACAATAATGCAAGCACGCAAGAGACACAAAGATTTACTTGGGGAAAACCATAAAGGTGAAAAACCCCAATAACTTCCTCAGAGATAGATAGAGCAATGATACAACCAACCATAAGAGATAGACACAACCTAGCAGCAGATCCTCCTCCTCCATAAGTGCGCCACTCCTCCTTGAGTGCATGTGTGAGAAGTGAGTGAGTAAATAGAGTGCCTCCCACACTCTATTTATACTTGACTTGACTTGCCTTTTTACCTAACTCATGTAGGCTCGAACTTAACCACATAACATAATGCTGACTGGGCCGACCCGCAATAGGGTGGTCTAATAACCCTTTGACCCACATGGCCGACCCCCAATAGGGTGGTCTAATAACCCTTTGACCCACATGACTTATACAGGGCCGACCCCAAACAAGGTGGTCTAATAACCCATCAAGTATAAGTTACGACACTTACAATATAAATAACGACACTTCCTTATAGAGGAATAATACCATCTCTATAGGAATACAATATACATATATGTGAAATACATTCCGAAGTTACATATACATCAACACTCCCTCTTAACTAGGAAGGTATTTCTCAGCACAGTTCTTCTAGCACAAGTCATCTTCTCTGGATCATCGTCACTGGATAATCGTCATCGAGTCATCATCATCGTCACTGCTGCTGCTATCTCAATCAATCTCTGAATCTACTCGTCATAGGAAGTTCTACAAAGCCAGTCCTTTTTCATACTAGATGTAGGCCCACCACCTGCAGGTCTTCGTCATCACTGGCCATACTGTGGAATCCTCAGGACATATTACGTGCGTCACAAAACCTGGCTGCAGCATCCCAGGCTATTACGAGCACACAACTCTACCTGTAGGATCTCCCAGGAGCACATTACATGTGACCCATCACAAAACCTGGCTAAAGCATCCTAGGCTGTTACGAGCACGCGGATCTACCTGTCGGATCTCCCAGGAGCACATTACATGTGATCTCACCACAAAACCTGGCTGAAGCATCCCAGGCTGTTTCGAGCACACAGCTCTACCTATCGGATCTCCCAGGAGCACATTACATGTGGTCCACCACAAAACCTGGCTGAAGCATCTGAGGCCTTTTTCATCCTGTCCAGATCTCCCAGGAGAAAATTACATGTGGTCATGGCAAAACCTGGCTGAAGCATCTGAGGCCTTTTTCATCCTGTCCAGATCTCCCAGGAGCAAATTACATGCCATAGGACAAAACCTCGCAAGAGCATCTGCCAGATATCCCAGGGCACCGAATTACATGCCATAGGAAAAACCTTGAAAGACTATCTGCAGATCTCCCAGGGCACAAATTACATGTCCTCCCAAGCAAAACCTCGCAAGAGCATTTGCTAGATGTCCCAGGGCACCGAATTACATGCCATAGGCAAAGCCTCGAAAGACCATCTGCAAATCTCCCAGGGCACAAATTACATGCTTACCTGCACAACCTGATCCACGGCCACAAAGTATCATCTGATACTCATCATCATCACTGCAACATCCTGCTGCATGTCATCTGGAGAAGCTTGTCATCCACGATCATCCTGATCATACAATGCATCCATCTAATGCACACATCGATACATGATCCACACAAAGTATCCATCAATCATACATGATCTACCTGATCATACAAAGATACATGATCCACAAAATGTACCCATCAACATACATGATCTACCTGATCATACAAGGATACATGATCCACACAATGTACCCATCAACATACATGATCTACCTAATCATACAAAGATACATGATCCACATAATGTATCCATCAGCATCCATGATCTACCTGATCATACAAAGATACATGATCCACACAATGTATCCATCAGCATCCAACATGATGCGTTCGTACAAAATACATACACATGATCCAACCGATCATATCCAGCATCCAACATGATGCATACATACATATAAATGATCCAACTGATCATATCCAGCATCCAACATGATGCATACATACATACATATAATGATCCAACTGATCATATCCAACATCCAACATGATGCATACATACATACATATAATGATCCAACTGATCATATCTAAGCAGAAACCAGAGCATCATCCTGATGCTCATCATCCAGCGCTTACATCCACAGCCATGTGAAGGATCCCCCTTCCAACATGCTTGGAATGGCTTTAGCAAATGTGTCCATCACTTCTTCCTCGAAGTATCCTCGATCTGAAGCACGCCAAGCCTCTCTCTGAAGTACTCAAACTTCACCCTGTCTAGTGGCTTCGTCAGCACATCTGCAATCTGCTCATCTGTCGCAACATACAGGAGCTTCACAGCTCCTCTCTGCACCATATCCCTGATATAGTGATATTTGATCTCTATGTGTTTTGACTTGTCATGAAACACTGGGTTCTCGGACAGCTTCACACAACTCTGGTTATCACAGAAGATACCAGAAGCATCCAACGGGAGATAAAATAACTCAGACAGTAGCTTCCGCAGCCATACTGCCTCACAACTAGTTGAACATGCTGCAACATACTCAGCCTCAGCTGTACTTAGTGCTACGCAGGACTGCTTCCTGCTAAACCAAGAGATCGCACCTGATCTCATACTGAAGCAACACCCAGATGTGCTCTTCCTATCTGCAGCACTGCCAACCCAATCTAAATCAACATAACCCTACAAGTTAAACTTTTGATTCGCTTCATACTTGAGCCCATAATCCACTGTACCCTTCAGGTACCTCAGAACATGCTTTACATCAACCAGGTGAACACTCCTCGGATCCATCAGGAACTGGCTCAATGTGTTCATAGCAAAGCAAATGTCTGGTCTCGTGTTCGTCAGGTACATCAAGGACCCAATCATCTGACGATACATAGAGACATCAACCAACTCAGATGAAGCATCACATAGAAGCTTCAGATTCGATTCCATAGGTGTGGCCATGGCCTTGCAATCCATCATCCCGAACCTCTTCAGGATCTCTACTGCATACTTCCCTTGTCCAAGGAAGATTCCTCCTGCACTCTGCCACACCTCCATGCCAAAAACAAATAGTGCATCATCCCTAAGTTATTCATCTCGAACTCGGTAGTAAGCTTCCGCTGCATGTCGGCAATCAATCTATCTCCACCATACCAAGTTCTGCACATATATGATTTCCTATCATGTGTCTCAAAACCAAGTGGCTGCTCCACATACACTTCTTCTTCAACTACACCATTCAAGGAAGCTGTCTTGAATCCATCTGGTGTATCTTCTATTTCATCACTTTTATATTTCTCTATGCTGCCATCTGCAACATGCTTGATCTGACAGTTCCATTTGGAAGTCACAACAGACTTCCCTTTAGCTCTTGGGACCGCATCAAAAACATCGTTCTTCATGATCGACGGATCATGGCATTCTTCCCGTATTTTGGGAACTTCAATATCTTCAATAGATAATTTTGTTGCTGAACAAATGTTGTAGTTCTTCTTTTGTAGGTGATGGCATACGATCTTTCCTACACAACAAGTTAAATTGCATGATTAGAAAACATCTCAAATTCTTACACATAAATAAATATGTCATACAGTCATGCAATTATCTTAGCCAATGCTTCAATACAACATTTATCCATATTCCGTAACTTTCTAGATGCCTTCCAATCTCTACCGGAACATTGTTCAGAGTGTGCACAACTCCCAACATGTCAGCAAAGAGGTTTCATTCTAGATAAGTAGCAATGGAATGTTGTACAGTGCCATAGGCCACTTACCCATGTATATTAGTAGTATATTGTTCATCAATGCAACTATTCTAATATGCCCAATACATATCCTAAGTCTAGGAACATGAGCATATGCATCATTTGAACAATTTTATTTAAACAGACAAATATGCAAGAAATTAAAATACTTATCTTTGTTTGTTCGTTGGGTGGACTCCCTTTGATTCTTTGCTTCCTTACAGGAGCTGCTGGAGTCCTAATCTGAAGTAGCTTCTTCTATACCTTTCTGTTGTGGAAAGATGGTCAACTCCCTCTGAATATCGGCATCCTTGCAGAAACTACTGAAGTGTGTTCCTTTGCTTTCTTGCAGGAACAACTGGAGTGTGCTCCCTCTTGATCTTTGCTTCCTGGATTACTTGTTCTTGAACTCATATTAGTATCATGATTGAGTTATCCTTGTGATCTCATATAAAATCATACATTCATTAGTATACTATTAAAACACAATAATCTCAAGCATGTATAGTCATGATCATTTCAAACAGAAATAATAAGCATTAGCATTCAAGGTTTATGTAGGATTCTTATGGTTAGTCAAATCATAAGAAACATAACATGTCTAAACCTATAATTACTCAAACCTATGACTCTTCAGGTTAGTTGAATCATCAATCAAGATAAGAGATATAATATCCATAAAACCTATGATTATTCAAACCTATACCTTCATGATTCTTCTGGTTAGTCATATCATCAATTATGGTAAGAAATATAATATGCATACAGCCATGACTTATTCAAACCTACGACTTCATGAATAATCATTATCAAACAACACAACAATATAAGATCCTAACACAAGGTAGGATTCTATCTTGATATAGGAAAAACATACCTGGATTAGCATGCTAGCTATTTATGTCTAACATACTCACATGATTTCTTCTTGTTCTTCTTCAATGACTTGTGCTAGTAACCTGTATATCTCATAGGTTAACTATTACAAAACCAAGTTATACATACCTCGTAAATGGATCTTCTATGAGATCCATGACAATGGATGAATCTTTGTCCTCATGTTATCATGATCATATGTTCTTGGACCAGAACATGATTTGTCTTTCTTGGTGTACCTTTCATGTTAATAGACAACATAAAACTCATACAACACCATAATGCATTAGTACAATCATAAGTGTCAACACCCTAACCAATGAATATCTTCTATCATGCATTCATAATTTTGTTAAGGTGATACGACAAATCTAAAAACAAAATTGTGCTTAACCGTAATAACATGAAGACAAACATACCATAAACTTAATCATGAACAAATATCAAAACATACCTCGATGAGTCATACCTGTCGAGATCGCTTGTAATCTTCTTATGTAAGGCCTTAGCCTCATCTCCCTCTGAAGCAGGAACTTCTTCACTCATGCAGATGATCAATCCATCTTCTTCTAGGATTAACCCAATCCACTTGATTTGCAAGACTTGGACCTGGAGCTGGATATGGGTTTGTCAGAGAAACCTCAAAAATTCAAACTTTGAATTTCAAACTTCCGAAAGGATAGAAATATGCGCCTTGATGAGCTGATCAAGCTAGTATATTTAGAATTTGAAAACTGCAAAGTTTCACTCCTCAATTTTGCCTTTGAAACTTCCAGATTCACTGGACGTGACCCTGAACTGGGGTTTGATGAATCCCACTCTTCTGCCCAATAAAAAAGTTTGATCCAAATCTCTAAGCTTCTATTTTTCTGAGGAGCTTCCAGCCGTGGTCACAGATTTCAAAAATTCTCATTTTTACAGAAGCCCTAATTTTCCACTTTCCTGATCAAAGTCCCGAACTAGGGTCTGATCAAGCCCGGCCTTCTGCCCAACCAAAAATTATGATTTTAGTCTCTAAATTTTTATTTTGATGAGTAGCATCCAGGCGTGGTCTCCGATTACAAAAATTCCAACTTTTTCCGAAGCCCTAAATTCTGGAAGCCATGAATGAAGGTATTCAAAAATAATTCTGTTTTGACAGAAATATGTACCTAATTGTTTCTGGTGTAACTCCGAACTTTTTGATCCACAGGGTCTGAAAAAGTTTCTTGAGATATCCTGACCTGTTATCTTTCCATCCTGACAGGTCTGACCTCAATTGGATTCTCTAAGAGAGAGTTTTGCCAAATGTCGCAACGTGACCTGTTTTGGGATAATACAGGAGAGCGAACTTGTACGATGTGCCACGTGTCACTGTTTCAACTTCGGCCTCTGAAACCCTTTCCTAAGATAGCTCGGCCTATTATCTTTCCATCTTGACAGGTATGACATTAATTGGATTCTCTGAGAGAGAGTTATGCCAAGTGTCGCAACGTGACCTGTTTATGGGATAATACAAGAGAGCGAACTTGTACGGCGTGCCACGTGTCACTGGTTCACCTTCGGCCTCTGCAAAATTTTTCTGAGATAGTACAGTATGTGTACTACCTGTCACATTTTACGAAATTTCATTTGGAGCTTCCTAGCCCAAGTTATGACCTTTTTCCCAAGGTCACCTGATGTTGACTCAGATCTGGAATAGGCAGAAACCCTATATTGCACAGATCATAACTCACAAAGTACAACGAATTAGAGGTTGTCCTTTGGACACAAGGTACCTGGAGATTTAATCTTCGTCCTGTAACAATTTTAGATTCGAAAGCTTTGCCAAAACGGATTTATAGCGAAAGTGCTACGATGACTGGTTTTTGCTATATCAAGCCCTAGCATCGTAAGTGCAACAAGTGTCATACATGCCATATCATGCCTTCTTTCAGGCTAGCTCTGATACCATGTTAAATTTTCTGAATTTACTTCAATCTGATCTAGGATCTTAACTGAGAGAACAACATGTACAGCATATCTACAGCATATCAATCATGGAGACAATAATGCAAGCACACAAGAGACACAAAGATTTACTTGGGAAAAACCATAAAGGTGAAAAACCCCAATAACTTCCTCAGAGATAGATAGAGCAATGATACAACCAACCATAAGAGATAGACACAACCTAGCAGCAGATCCTCCTCCTCCATAAGTGCGCCACTCCTCCTTGAGTGCATGTGTGAGAAGTGAGTGAGTAAATAGAGTGCCTCCCACACTCTATTTATACTTGACTTGACTTGCCTTTTTACCTAACTCATGTAGGCTCGAACTTAACCACATAACATAATGCTGACTGGGCCGACCCCCAATAGGGTGGTCTAATAACCCTTTGACCCACATGGCCGACCCCCAATAGGGTGGTCTAATAACCCTTTGACCCACATGACTTATACAGGGCCGACCCCAAACAAGGTGGTCTAATAACCCATCAAGTATAAGTTACGACACTTACAATATAAATAACGACACTTCCTTATAGAGGAATAATACCATCTCTATAGGAATACAATATACATATATGTGAAATACATTCCGAAGTTACATATACATCAACAGTTATGACTTAACAACTCACCCAAGAGTGTTCACATTCCCATTAATTCGAATTTGCAAAAGAGAGATACCATGTATTATGAAAAATCAAGCTAGTGTGGGTCCCACACCTTCCATATGTCTCCAAAACCATTTGTCACCTAGGATTTCTCTTGAATTTCTTTATTCACTTTATTTATTAAATACTTGAACCCTTCTAATGTCTAATCATCATTTATTATCCCCCTTATTCCAAATTCCAAAGCTTCCACCCCAAACCTAGGAAACTAGTAATTTTCCTCCTTGGCAATTATTTGACCCTTAACATCAATTTTACAAACTCTAATGAATATGGCTAATGTGATTAGGCCATTGTGACCCAATTCCAAATTTGGGACATGACAAATCCTCCCTTCCCAATATTGCTTGTCCTCAAGCAATTTCAAACATGGGTGTTGAAGAACCTGCTTTCTGTATAATTATTTGAAGTTGCCATTGAATTGCCAAACCTTGAGTCTTTGAGTTTCCATGAATATTTTAGAGAGGAACCACCATGCTTTCTACTGCACTAATCTGATTAAAATCACTTTATTAAGTGGGGAATCCATCTCCCATACTGCTTGCTTCCCCCAAAAAAATGAAACCAATGAGACAAAAATTATTCCAGGGTCCCATTGCTTGTATTGCACCCCAACAATTAAGAGTGCTCTCCAACCTACACCATTAGATAAGAGGATTCCTGGATCCCATTTTCTTGTATGCATTCTTCCAAACATCATGAGTACCAAATATATATCATCAAAGTACATAACAACATAATGAAAATGTACATCAAGGATATGCTTCATCAAAGAGTCATGAAACTGCTTATACCTCCAAGCAAGTAGACCACCATTTTCCAAGTGCATACAAGCTTCAAGTGACCAATCAAATCTACTCCAATGACATAGATGAGGATCCCATGTCCTATAATGTTGCTCCAAAAGGATGTGATATGCATCAAAATATTCAGCCATGTATTTTTTCATCCAAGAGGTGAATGAAGAATCTCCACTAAAATCTAAACCAAATAATGAGCAGAAAAAACAAGGAGACTTCAAATGACTCAAAGAAGTCTCACCCATACATCCATGAATGTGAGAATCATAAAAATATAACAAAGTATGTGGATGCCAACAAAAATGTTCTCCAATCATAAATTTATTCTCCCAAGTGTTGGATGAAGTTCCTCCAACATCAAATGAATAAAATGTTGAGCAAGAAAAACCATGAGTCTTCACTCAAATGCATATCATAGATGCATCCATGTAGATTTGCATCATCATAAAGTGACAAATAATGTTGCTGCAAATGTGAATAAGAATGTGATCCAACCATGTCATCATAAAAGGTAAATCTAGGAGTTCCATACTCCTCATGTGGCACCATCAAAAAGAACCCTTTCACCCATACTTCATTGAGACTAATACTGCAAAACATGGAATTGTAGGATGTAGGAGAATGAACTAACTCACCCAAATGATCAAAAAGTGCAGAAGTTTCATCATGGGAAGGATCCATGTGGGTAGTATCATGCAGCTCCTTCAAAAGTGGGAAACCTTTGTCATAGATTGGTTCCCATGTAGAGGAATCGTGCTCTTCTTTAAAAATTGCATAAGCTTCATCAAGAGACAATTCAAGTTCCTCTTCCACCACATCAAGTGTTTGGATCTCTTCAAGTTCATCTTCAAACACATTAAGCACATTCAAATTCCCACATTTCTCATGATCCACCATGTCATGAGAATCCTCCAAACAATCTATCATTTGACAATCTGAAACATAGGAGGAAAAACAAGTATCTTGCAACTTTTCAAGAAGTTGCTCATTTTGAATTGTGAGCTTATGAACATCCTCATTATTCTTCAAGTATGCATCATGTAACAATTCATTAAGCTCAAACAAATGGTTTCTATCAAAAAGCAAAGACATGAAATTACCTTTGATGTGGCACATTGCTATTTGAATCTTCTCCATGTCTTCAAGGAAGGATGTTTCCTCCAATGAAGTAGCTCTCCAACAAGAATTTGACACCAATGTTTGAGTGTCATGGAGAATGCTGAGGGACTCTTGGATCTTATTTTCATTCATCTTTAAGGACCCTTCAAGAAAATGAGGCTCTTGCAAATGAACCTCCTCATCTTCTTCAATTTTGCTTGGACCAACTTCATGAAGCTCAAGTGGTGATGGGGAAGTTGATCTTGGTTCTTCTTCAACTGCTACAAGGTCTTCATTATCATGCTTAATGAAACTTGTACTTGTAGAAACACTTTCAAAAGTGATCTCTATGTCACCAACATAGAGGTGTGAGCACCCATCAGTAGGTACTCCTTCATAGTTTAAGCATCCATCAGTAGATGCTCTTTGGTTCATGTCTAAGCTAGAAGGTGTCTCGAAATGATCTTCCATATTTTCAATAGAATCTTCTTCATGCTCTTGTGATGTCTCTTCCTTTTACTCCTTAAAGCAAGCTGATGCATTTTGCCCCTTGTTTTCCTTAGGATCAATATATTTGGAATCTCTTCTTGAATAAATCTCAAAAGCTCTCCTCAAGGAGGACATCATTTCATGCACACATATATGATACTCACTCCAAGGGTTTTTACAAGAAAGGCATAAACCTTTCTTCACTAACTCCACATCTTCATTTTTGGGCCTATTTTCAAAAACATGTTCAACATAGTACTCAAAAGACATGGCATTTTGTGTATTTTTGCTAAAAGCAAGATATTCTTGATATTTTTTATATTGTTGGGGCAAGGTTTTATATTTTGCTCTCCATGTTTGGAACTCACTCATAGAATTATCCTTGGTTGGTGTGACACATTCATATTCATCAGATTTAAAGTCATAAGAATAATCTTAATTTCTCTTGAAATTGTAAGAAGTGTTGCATGATGGCACCTCTTCCTCATACCATTCACATTCTGCTTCATATTGCTCATAAGCATCTGCATATTCCTCATAGGATTCATCATAATAGTAAGACATGGCTGCCAATTATTCTTGAATTTATGTACCTAATACACAGGTGCAAGGACCATGCTCTGATACCACTGTAATGTCCCTTATTAGGAATTTTATTAAAATTGCAATTTCCACTTTTTTTTCCCTAG
Source organism: Larix kaempferi (assembly GCA_027924585.1). Taxonomy (NCBI): domain Eukaryota; kingdom Viridiplantae; phylum Streptophyta; class Pinopsida; order Pinales; family Pinaceae; genus Larix; species Larix kaempferi. The sequence continues at coordinate 19,138,361 of BSBM01001646.1, forward strand.
TTCGACCTTTGACTAGTTTTGATCTCTAGGTCCCAAATTTGCCCCAAATGATCCCAAATATTCTGAGAAGGTATATGAATGAAATTAGAACATAAATATGTGTTTAAGGGATGCCTTTGGACCTTTAAAATACTTCTGCAAATCCTCTTTCAATTCTGATCAATGTAGGTAACTTTACTAGTGATTTTCCTTTGACTAGAATTGGTCTCTAGGTCTCAAATTGACTCCAAATGCCTTCAAATCTTCAAGGAAGGTGTATGAATGATATTAGAACTTGAAATGATGTTTATGGATAACATATGTCCACCAAAAGACCTTTGAAAACTCTCTTAAGATTCTGGACCAATTATTCAATTTTTCTAGTATTTTGGGGTTCAAATCCCCCTAGGGTAAGTACTGAAAATGGCTTCCCAAATGCCTCCAAACCCACTCAAATTTATGAACAGAGGTATGTAATGTGTTAAGTATTTTATTAAAGTCTCATATGCACCATTAATGGATTATTACAACTTTTCTCACCCTCTCCCATTCAACTGCAAAAATCCCCAATTCGACCCTTGGGGGAATGGCACTATTTCACCTCCCAATACAACTAAACTGAGTAAAAATGCTTCAAATGCTCAAGTACAGTACATGAAACTTTTAGAATACATCCATGGCATTATATTGATCACAAATATATCAGAGAATCATCCATTCATTCGAAATCATCATCAATACATTGGCTCACAACAAGGTAGTGGGGAAATGGCATTGTTCTTCCATTAAAAATGAGATTTATACATTTCTACTTGGAATTTAGACCTGAAAATTTTTGGAGATGAAGAACAGATTATTTAATTCATATTACAAAAGAAATGGGGCATTAAAAGCTTCCCCAAAGAGTACAATAGCTCACCAAAAATGCCCTCTCTCAAGGATCAAGAATATGCCATCAAAACTGGAAATGGTTGAAGGAGTGAGCTGCAATAGAAGAAACCATGAGCTGCCCTGTAGCTTACACCTGCAAATAAAGACTCCATTAAAGCTCCAAATGAAAGGTCTGAATGGCTTTTCCAATTACCAACTTGGATGGGAATCTTTCACCCTCGAAATTGGCTAAGGCAAGAAACTAGTCATCCACTAGCTCTCCCTCTTCACAAATGCAATTGCAATTTCTACAAATGATCAAAAGCTATTCTCATACTTCATTTCTACATTTTATAACCAACATTAGCCTTCTAAGGGTCGAAATCCTCTCAATAGATTCAATAGATTTCCATTTAGGTAATATTCCACATTGGCCACTTGTCTCCTAGTTCCAACCTTCCATCTTCTCCCAAGTTCAATTTTGCGTCTCTTTGGCTTCTCCAACTCCCAAATTCGCCTTCCTTGAGCCTATTTTTGGGGCTGACATGTCATAATGGTCAGATGTCAGAGGTCAGGTTTGCAATTTGTCATAGTTGTCATAGATGCTCCATCATTGGTGTCATAGGGGCTAGGGAATCTAACCCAAGTGTCCACAAACTTCCACTTTGACTCTTTATCTTCCATGGAGGTTACCAATCCTTCCCAATTCGACCTAATATGATCAATGACATGTGTTATGACTTACCAACTCACCCAAGAGTGTTCACATTCCCATTAATTCGAATTTGCAAAAGAGAGATACCATGTATTATGAAAAATCAAGCTAGTGTGGGTCCCACACCCTCCATATGTCTCCAAAACCATTTGTCACCTAGGATTTCTCTTGAATTTCTTTATTCACTCTATTTATTAAATACTTGAACCCTTCTAATGTCTAAACATCATTTATTATCCCCCTTATTCCAAATCCCAAAGCTTCCACCCCAAACCTAGGAAACTAGTAATTTTTCTCCTTGGCAATTATTTGACCCTTAACATCAATTTTACAAACTCTAATGAATATGGCTAATGTGATTAGGCCATTGTGACCCAATTCCAAATTTGGGACATGACAAATGCAGAGTGCAAACCTGCATTCTCAACAAATTTCCCTTGTGACCAACAACAACAATGTTCTCATTAATTCAAAGTCCACCAACTAGTAGATATAATGGAAAATAAGTCTCAATTTGAACGCTTGTAAATAGATAATTGTATCTTAAATAGTATTAGGTTTCTTCTTCTTATCTATAGTCGTGTCACCATTACCTATAACACTCTAGCACTCTGTATTTGATGGTCCATATTCCTTATGTCATGAATGCCAACAACAATGGGTGTGTTTTTCCATTGAGTTCACATATAGATCCCTTATAGAAGCCCACCTCCTCACTCTAGCTTTGTAGCAATATCAACCATTAGTTAATTTTAGCAACATGTGGCAATGGACCAATTGAAAACATGTTCTTTCTTTCAATGATGTAGATCAATTTTCATTAGTTTTGACATAATCCTAAATGCATTTATGTAGTATTTGCTTACAAATTTTTTGGTTTGGTATGCCATCTTTCAAGCACTCAACAAAACCTTGTCATTAGCATCCCTTTTAGCTTCCATTTATTTTTTTTGTGTTTTTTTGGTATTTTTTATAAAAAGTCAGTGTTATTTCATGGGAGGGTGTTGAATTTGGTGTTATTCCCTGCATCGAATTTATAACCAGGTTTAGCATCATATTTAGAGCCAGATTTAGAGCTAGATTTAGCACCAGGTTTAGCTTAGCACTATATTTAGTGCTTAGAGATTTAGAGCTAGATTTAGAGCCAGGTTTCTTGAGTGACTAAATAAAAAGCAAGGGAAACTTTTCAAAAATAAAGCTATGTAATATCAAAGAGTAAAATAAGCTAATTGCTCAACCCTCATAAGTTGGAGGGAGTTTCAATTATTTTAATTAAAATCCCTAATTTTCCTTCATAAAAGCCCCTCGAAACCTACTCTTTCATTCTTTTCTCATTTCCTCTCTTTCTCACTTCTCTTCTCCGCCCTTCTCCTTTCTCCCTTAAGGTTTCCCCTCTTAGGATTTCATCCTCATGGAGGATAGGGTTTTGGTTTCATGGAGGAATCTCCATGAGGAAGATAATGGATTCTCCTTCCCTTTTCCTCCTTCCTTTGACCTCTTTTACTTTTCTTTCGTTTGTTGATTTACTCATTTTTATTATTGTTTTCTTGTTGTAGATTTAGGGTTTCATGTATGGACGAGAAGGATTTATCAAAGAACCTCCATAATGAAGGTAATACATTCCCCCTTCCCTTCTCCTCCATTCTATTTAACTTTTATTTTAATTTATTTATTTTCTAATGTTTTAATTATTATTTTGTTGTTGTGGGTTTAGGGTTTCATGCATGGAGGATAGGGTTTCATGGTGGAACCTCCATAAGGAAGGTAATGGCTTCTCCCTTCCCTTATCATTTTTCCTTCCTCTTTTGCTTTATTGATTTTCTAATGCTTGTTGTTGTTTTGTTGTTGCATGTTTATTGGAGAAAAAAAGAAAAAATTGACATTTTGGTGGTTTCGTTTAATGCAAAGATCTAGTTCATAGGAATGGCTTAAGGAATACCCTTGCATTAATGTCACGTCCCCTCCCGTGGGCCCAATTCTAGGAAGGGAACATGATACCAAATTCTGGGGCTTTTACATAAACTCATCCCATTCATTAGATTCACAGCAATAAAACAAATGTGTGCAGATGCAAATCAAGCAAACATGCATAGCGGAAATAAACCTCATCCATACACATTTGTATGCATTCAGCATATCAAAAATAGTCATTAATTTAAAACATTGCAAAGGAAAAACACATAGATAGAAAAACACTTATCTTTATTGTGAAATGGTCCCAAGCAACAAGCTATATTGCTGCAACGTTCCACCCAACCATAGGTCTCTGCCCAGCCTGTATTATTTCAGCACTCAGAAACCACCCCCGAGCTGGGCATGATTTCTACAAGGAAAAGGGGGGCACTCAAGCTCATACACAGCCAAATACTCATTGCATCTAAGCCAAGCGAGTCCACAGCTGGGTTTATCAGGCTAAATCTGAACCCTCTTCATTTCTGGATGCTTACACTTAAGCTCAAGCCAAAGCAATGGATACCTATAACCCATACCCCAACACACACTACTTACACACAACGAAAATCCATCATTGGGCATGGATACACATTTTAACAATGGGATTTACAACAAGATGGCCATGGTTTTCCCCCAAATCGTGGGCACACCAAAAAGAACCGTGGAAAGGGAAATTCGACCACAGGGAACAAAACCGATTTCTCCCACAGGTTATGAGCATTCCAATGGCCAAAACGGCCTTAATGAAACCCCAAATCGATTTGTTCTCTTCCCCACTGTTAACCAAAATAAAAAAGCCCTTCCCAGCTAGAAAAATGAAGGAAAACACAGAAAAACCATGGAGGAAAATGCCCAGGAAGCTCCAAACTCGTGAGAGAGCAAATATGATGGGTGAAGAATGGCTCGGGGAGCAATTTCGTGGCTCTTTTCTTGCCAAGGAAGCCAAACACGATTTTCCATGCAGGGTGGCTTGCCCATACTCGAATTTGGACAACCATACCTCCCATTCCCCTAGGCATTAACTACCTCAACCAATTCTTGGGAGAAATGAATGATTGGGTACAAAATTCAACATGGGTAGTTGAGGGTTTTATGGGTTATTTCATTGACACTTGGCTTGAATTGATTGGCTCCAAGGGTTTGAATATTTCCCTCCCAATTCCTTGTAAAATCATGCCCCCATCTCTTGTTGCATTGCATAGCTAGTTGTGGGTATTTTATTAAAATGCATATTTACATGATATTTGAAATTTCAATGTGCCTGGCTAACACATAAACCATATGCATCACTAAATCGATGGCGGAGCCTTGGCCTTGAGCTCCTCACCACGATTTTATAACAATATTACATCATTTTCATTTTAATGCAATGGGGTCAAAATTAGGGTATTACAATTAATGTAAGGAGATCCATGTTCAAATCTTGACACCCATCTAGTTCTTATTACTTTTTCGTTTGTATTCACTTATTTGCATGCATAGGTTAGGTTAATTTCAATTGAGGTCTGCATTTTTAAAGGTATATTTATGTGGGAATGTAGCTTTAGTGTTGTTCTTTCCTTTTAGCAAGTGATCTAGGTTCAAATCCCAGCATTCCCTTAACATTTTCAATTTTTATTTTCCTTTTTTACCATTTTCCATTTCAGTTTTCGTAAGTTCTAATTTGCACTAGGTTAGTTTAGTTTCAATTCAGATTAACACTTTTAATCGTATTTTTTGTGGGTATGTAGCTCCAGTAGACATCTTGCCTATTTGCAAGTGATATGGGTTCAAAACCCAACACTTCCTTACCATTTTTTATTTTTATTTTTATAGTTTTTACCATTTTTCATTATATTTCCGTAAATTTAATTTACAGGTAGTCAGTGCTAAATCACGCGCTAAACCTAGTGCTAAATCTGGCGCTAAACCTAGCACTAATTTAGGTGCTTTAAAAAATGCAATTTCGCATTAGTTTTAGCACCTTCAACTCAATTGGAAAACACGACTACATTAAAAAGGGACACTAAGTTATGTGTTAATTGTTTGTTTTGTTGTAGCGAAATCGCCATGTAAAGTTAAAGGAAAATACTTTGCATCCTAAGTTAGAAGAACACATTCTCATTTTTTCTTTATCTTTTAGGCCCTTATTCTTTTTTTCCAAGTATGATATATGTTAGATGTGTATGTGTCCTCACTATATTATTGATTCATATGCCACCATAATCATTTGCCTCTCCTCGGACATAAAACCCCAAAATTTTATTTTTCTTCTTGTTCTAAAGTTTATGTATTATTATCAATAACTCATTTCATATCCCACCACACTTACATATTCCCTATATACTTACAATATGTTTTAGTCAACTACTTTCATTCTCTTCTTGTATTTGTGTCATTCCTTTGCACTATCTAGGGCAATGACTAGTTACATGCCTTTGATAGAAACACATTTTCTATGAGAAAGTGATTTTCATCTTCAACCCTCTTAGTATCACAAAGATGACGAATTCTTTCATCCCATGATGTTTTATAAATTGTCTAGTACCATATTTCCCTATGGAGTTCAAGAGAGTTTGTTCATATTTTAGCAATGTTGATTTTCTTCTTTATGCTAATGAAGACATAGATATACTTTTGGTATTCTAGATTGGGGTTGATCACCTCCATATAATATCTTAATTTTCTCTTATTCACTATTTCATCGCACCACAACTTCTCCTTAAATTTAGATGTAATATTACTTTTTATATTATCATTATTATGCAAAGTGGTCTCTTCCTCGATTCCCCATTGATTTAGCCAGGCATGGCATATTTATGCCAACCTCACTTAAGTCACAAGTTATTTTGAATAGAGTATGAAGAAATATTATAAAGCCTCTTGTCTCCCATGTTGTTTACCTTATTCTTGTACTTTAAGTACTTAGTTATAACCATGCTCTCAACGGGTCAGAGACTTGCTTCTATGAGGAAAATATGATATGGTGTATTTCCTTTAATTTTGATATTGTATGTTATAAAACACTTTTGGATTTGCTCTATCCTTCTCCACAATTATCTATAGATGTTGCAACCCCACACATCCATATAAGATACTAGGAGTGATGAGAGTCTCATAAAGGAGTAAAGGAGTTTCGTCTTATCCCAAAGACAAAGGTTTGTTGATTTACAATTGTTTTCAAGTCCATAATGAGATTTACACCCTCAATTAGTCATTTTCTCAATTCTACAATTCCAATAAATCTTGTGATGAAGATCGATTCTGAGATATTTGTATGAAGTCACTTCCTCCAAGGTGTTGTTGTCATACATGAAGTTAAACATAAGTAATATTTTGGGATTTGATTATCATAACCTTTGTTTTGTCAGTGTTAACAATCATACATGTACTAGAGAAAAAATCCTTGAGAACTTTTAGTCATTTGTCGAGATCACCAGGACTCCTCACCATAAGAAAAATAACATTAGCGTAAAGAAGAAGGATCATGGCTATACCATCCAAAGTCATGTCGTCATCACTACATCCTCCAAATGACCCTCCGACTTGTCAATGTATATACCAAAAAGAGTAGGAGATAGAGAACAACCTTGCTTGATTTTTCATCTTCAAAAAATGCATTATGTATATACATAATACACACACATGTTCCACACATACATATATGCACATTATACCGAGGTTTTAAATACTAGGGAGGAGTAACATAAGCCAAACTCAATCATGTTTATTGAAATATCACTATAAAGCTTATTTAATGATCACAAAGGATACGTATTACATGCATCCATGTTTCACTCGAACCTATAACCACCCTAAAGATTTAGGTTATTATATTCTTTTAATTTCCAAGTTTTCATTTTTTATTTCCAAGGTTTCACATAACTTCTTTTTTGCATGAAGGATCTTCCTTGGAGATAGATTTGCGTCTTCTACATAGATTTTGTGACTAAAGTTTTAAGCATGTTCGACCAATGTTGATTTTTGGCTTTGATTATACGTGATGTCCACACACTGTCCTTTGAACTTTTTTTTCCAAGGGGAAAAAATTTATATTTGATATATCTAGTAAGAAATTGAAGTATACATTGACTAAGCCTCTAGTATTTCATTGTTCAACACCTAAACAACCACTATCCTAAAAAAAATATACTAATTATAGTCTTCCAAAATCAGACGTGGATCATTCATATAAGTTGTCAAGCAAACTAGATATAGACATATTATAGCCTTCCAATGCTTGCAGATGAAACAAAAAAAATCAAGATCATAGAGACCAAACAAAAACTGCCACCAAACTCATAACCACCTACCCTCATAGGACTAAAACCAAGTTTTCAATCGAGAGGTCAAACCCATGAATTCTTGTGACAACAAATAACCTTTCTGCAATGAGAGAGTATCTTTTGAAAGGGTGTCAATTTTTGTGTTGAAGTCCTTGTAGATGTGAGAAAAAGATATGTAATCAAAATGAGGCTTTACCTCCGTAGTTCTTTGAATAATATGCCCCGGGGGTAGATTAGAAATATTCCATTTATCATTTTCCCAATCAATAAGTAGCTTGGAGTCTCCCAATAGTTGAAGCTTCCCAATCCCTTTGTCTACAATTTTTTTAAGAAGTAGCCACATGGCAAGAAGTTCAACTCTGTTGTTTGTTCCATGACTTGGACCATATTTTAAAGAAATAAAATGCATGGGATAAATGTGAAGAATAATCCCAACCCCACATTTACTTGGGGTTCCTTGACAGACACCATCAAAGAACCGCCAAGCAAAAGAAGTATCTAACACAAGATGCATTAAATATGTGGGCAATTTTTAAGGAGGGGTCATCTAGCCTTCTCTATAAGACAAACTAATAAAATATGCCACTTGTGAAATATTTAAAGGAATATCTTGGAACATCTTGTTTATAAACAATGAGATGCTTCATAGAACAAATAAGGGAAGAGTTATGTGGTCTAAAATAACCTTAGTAGAAATCCAAGAATGAAAAGAGTCCAACAAAGTTCCTTGGTTCCAATCAATTGAATAATTAACTAGTAATAAAACCTCCCTCCAGATGGACCGAGAGAAATATCAATTTACAAAGAGGTGATCCACTAATTAACAACCCTGCCCACACAGGACACGTCTATTGGGACCATTCCAACTCCTTTTATGAGCATTACCCAAGCAGAGACTTTATTTGAAAGGGCTAACCACGAGAAAAGCCTAGTTTTTAAAGGGATTTCTAGATTCCATATAGGGCACACCACCAATCATTACAATTTATTAGGTATGCCTCAAGTAGGCTCTCCACTAGAGCCCCACATCCCAACTTACTGGTAAGCATGTAGTAAGGGTCCCTTGGGATTTTTTTCTTGACCATCTCAGTTCATCCTCTTGGTCCTAAAGAATAATTACACTATGCTTATTGAGAGATTAGAGGGAACATTCTCCTGCAATGCCTCCAAGTAGATTCAAATCTTCAGTTGAGACCCGATCTTGGAACCAACCACTAGGCCTCTTATGATTAGAAGCATCAACAAACTTGTACAAATTATTGGAGTGAAGGTTCTCAAATAAGCAAGGAGATAATCTAAAAGGGCTATAGAAACATTCAAAAGGTCCTCATCTAACTTAACTCTATCGCCTATTTCAACTAGCCAAGCTATCTAGGAGCCAATAATAGTGGGCCCTTTTAAGAGTCCTTTCCATACATTTGAGAAACCCTTGAAGTATTTTAGATCTATTCGTATCCAATCTTCAATGATCCTACCTTCCAAGTACTTCTCCTTTGTCACAATTATCCATAGGTTATCAATGAATAAAAGCCTCCAAAGAATTTTTGCAACAAAGGCTTAACTAACTAGATAAATGTTTCTCCAGCCCCAACCCCTTGTATATTTTGTCCTTGCAAGCTTATTTTACCAAAGGAATGCCTTCCTTTTCCATATTTCAATCCTAGAGAAAGCTAAAGCACTTTTTCCTTATCTTGTCCAAAATTCTTTTAGGAACATGTGCAGTTGAAAACCAATAGTGTTAGGGTCCTACCCTAACCCCCAAAATAGTTAGGTTGTTATGCATTCCAAGTACTATATTAATTAAAGCTAATAAAGTAGATATAGTGTGAAAGCAATATTTGTAAAAATAATTACTAAAAGGTGCAACCTATTATGAAGTCTATAGCGTGAAAGTAATATTTACAAGAAGACTTGCTAGAAGGTTCCACTTACTAGCAAGCTCCTTCACTCTGGGGCTTACTAGAAGGTTCTGCCTACTAGAAAGTTCCTTCACTATAAACTACCTATTATGAAGTCTATAGCGTGAAAGTAATATTTACAAGAAGACTTGCTAGAAGGTTCCACTTACTAGCAAGCTCCTTCACTCTGGGGCTTACTAGAAGGTTCTGCCTACTAGAAAGTTCCTTCACTATAAACTACATATAGATAGAAGCAATGAAACAAGATGTATTTTGAAGTATTTTATATTTGGATCTTGAATTCATTTGGAGGTTGCCCACTTGAACATGCAAGAGAACATTGCTTTCATCAATAAAGATATTGATATTGTGATATTTTGTTATCTACAATTGTCTATCATTGTGGTAATTCTATCTTTTCATACTGAAATATTGCTTTATTTTATTATTTATGCTATGTATTTCCAATTTTTCTAACAAGGTACATAACATCTGGTATCAGAGAACTTTGTTGCGCTAAAAATTTTAGAATATTTTTTCTTAGTCTAGAGACGTGTTTAGACATCTATAAATAACATAGTGATTTGTCGTTCGGTGGGTAAACATGGTGTTTGGGAAGCATACATGTAGGGAATACAATTCGTACTTAGTCACATTTGTTGGACATTGTTGTATCCTATGTTGGTACCCCTTCGAGTAGTATCTCATCAGACAACATCTATATATGAATTTCCACTTCCACATACCCTTGGGTATATCGAAAGTACCCTAGGAAACCTAAAACAAAATTTAGATAATTTGATCAACCATATTGTTGCTATAGTGGCATTGGGCACATCACTTGGGAATGACTAAGGGCACGATTAAGCCTCCTTACTTAGTGCCCTAATAGATTAGGTGGAGTACTAATGTTGGACCCTGCAAGTATGTTATAGAGTTACATTTCCTAACATGCCCTTACCGTTAGGACCCTAGAATCCCCAAAAAAATGCAGAGAGAGAAGGGGGGGGGGGATTTTGGGTTCTATATACATCCATATTTCACCACAATCCTTGCAATGTGTTGATCACCTTGGTACCACTATTTCATACCCATTTTTTGAACACATTTCCTCCGATGGATAACACTTGACGAGGTGAGCTCTCCCAAAAAGTTTCCCACATGGAAACAATATATGATGAGTTGTAAGACAAGTTAAACCACAACCACTCCTCTTCTCAACAAAATCTTGATGACATTCGTGGCAAGCTTACCAAATTGAAGTCACTTTCTGAGCAGCTAACACAGTTAATGAAACCCTTTCCTTCATAATCTTTAGGATACCAGAGACAGAACAACCTCCCCAAAAGGAAGGAATTAATTCATCCAATCCCCATGGGCCCCACTAATATCCACTTATTCATGATCTGATGACTCGCATGTGGCATAAACTTCCTAAAGTTGATCTCACCGAATTCGATGCATCAAACCCCACGGGATGGGTCACTCAGATGGAACATTACTTTTCTTTGCATGGCACCATGGATGATATGATGAAACTTAGAGTGGGTGTCTTATATTTAGATCATGAAAAATGGTAATGGTTGCAATGGCACAATAAATTATACAAGGGTTATATTGCTTCGACATAATTTGTGTGTGATCTCTATTAATGTTTTGAAACAAACACTCATTATTTGGGGCAACTGACCAAGTTCAAACAATCTAACACAATCAAATATTTCATTTCATCTTTTGAGCAGCTAGCCATCCACACCGAAGGCATGTCCAATGCTTTTTACAAGGAACGTTTCATCGATGGTTTGAAAGAAGAGATCCATGCTCGGGTCTTAATGGCTCGTCCTACTATTTGGTGAGTTACCACTCAAATAGCTAGAGAATCCCAAAAGGTGATGAACACTCAAATAAAAACGCCCCATTAATTCCCCGACCCCATCCACCTACATTCCCTTTCACTAATTATTCCTTATCCTCTCCACCTCTAAAGATCCAAAAGTTAACCCGATCTTAAATGGAAGAGCACCAACGCAAAGTTCTTTACTACAAGTGTGATGAGAAATATTACCATGGACATAAATGTAAGGATAAAAAACTCTCTGAGGACATTTCTGATGAGGAAATTAACACTAGAACCCATGAAGTCCCTCATACACTTGTGGAATACATTCCCCAACCTGATATACTGGAGGAGGAACCCCAAATCTCTTTGCATGCCTTGAATGGTCTTCCTGCCCCCTAAACCCTCAAAATTAATTGGCTACACCAAACATCGCACGGTTTTCGTCTTATTTGACAGTGGTAGCATGCATAAATTTATTCATTGTCAGGTCACCCAAAAGACATTGTTATATCCATGTTGTGAACAACTTCCAAATCATGATCACAAATAGAGCTATGAAATGTCGGGGTCATTGCAAAAATGTGCAGCTTCAAATGGGTGATTATTCCCTCACAACCTGCATGTTTGCTATGGTTATGAACATTAAGACCTATCACCATAATTTGTGTATCTTGTACATTAGTTACAACAAGCAGAGCATAACTACACTCTCAAAATAATTTGAATGGGATCTCCATAGATTATCAGTTTAGACCGTATGGAAAAACTTCTTAAAAATGGCCATTTGGGAACTATGGCACAATTCCATGCCATTCAAGTTTTTGAGACCCCTTCTCAACCTGTTCCCGATGACGTGCAATTAGTATTATACAAGCACCAATCCATCTTTAACACTCCCAAAGCACTACCGCCTTCCCATGGTGAGCATGATCATTCCATTCCACTCATGCATGGTATCCTCCCACCCAATGTACACATGTACCGCCATCCATTTTCCCAAAAAATGAAACTAAGAAGATCATTCATGAACTAATAGTTGTTGGTGTCATCCACCCGAGCACCAATCCCTATTCTTCCCCAATTTCTATGGTCCTCAAGAAAGATGGAACTTGGTGCATGTGTCCTGACTTTTGTGCTTTGAACAACTTGATAATTGAGGATAAGTTTCCCATTCCTAGCATTTATGACCTTCTAGATGAGATCAAGGGTGATCACTTCTTCACCAAACTTGATCTCTGCTCAAGCTATCATCAAATTTGCATGAAGGGGGCAGATATTCCCAAAACCATTTTTCACACCCGCGAAGGCCACTGCAAGTTCTTGGTGATGCCCTTTGGCCTTTACAATGCACCCTCCACCTTTCAAAGTATCATGAATACAATATTTAAACCCTTTTTGCATAAATTTGTTCTCGACATTTTTATGACATCTTGATTTATAACAAAACTTGGCTAGGCCATCTAGCCAACGTGGATCAGGTCCTACAACTCCAATATCATCAACTCTTTCTTAAAAGGTCCAAATGTGCCTTTGGTGTCTTTGAAGTGGAATATTTGGGCCATATTACCACTTAGTTGGGTGTGTGTGTGAATCCAAAGAAAATTACAACAATAAAGGATTGGCCTTGCCCTAAAATTATTAAAAGCCTCATAAGTTTTTTGGGAGTGATGGGATATTGCAAAAAGCTCAGTCAAAATTATGGTAAGATTGCAACCCCACTCACACCTTTGTTAAAAAAATGCTTTCAATGGAATGATGTGATAAAAAAGGATTTATGAGACTTAAAAGGAGGCTATGTATACCACTATGGTACTCACTTTACCTCAATACACTGAAATATTTGTCCTCGAATGCGATGCCTTAGGTAAAGGCCTCAAAGTAGTCCTCCTCCAAGAAGGCATATCATTGGCTTTTACTAGCAAACGACTATGTGAGTGACACTTGGTAAAACCAACTTATGAAAAAGAGATGATGGCCATATTGTTGTTGTGGACATCTAGAGTCCATACCTACCTAGGAAACATTTCTAGATTAAAATTGATTATTGTGTCAACAAAATGTTGGGATATGACTATGAGATAATTTACTGGAAGGGAAAGGATAATGTGGTAACAAATTCTCTCTCTCAACACCTTGAAGAAGAAGGTTCCCTCTTTTCCATCTCCTTCATCATTGAAGACTAGTCAAATGTCATTAGTAATAAATGGTTGACAGATCATAAGCTTGCAACCATGATCGAACAACTTTGATAGGAATATCATGCATATCTAGGCTACACTTTGCATAATGATGATATTCATTATAAAGGACATCTATATTTGCACAAAAAAACATCATTGAAATCACAGGTGTTATCTAAGCTCCTGTAACGCCCCGTTTTGACATTACTACCTGAACTACTATTACATCTTGTATTTGCTTGATTGTGAGACTTCGTCGATTTGACCACACTGTGGACGTATGGTTCTATTATTTTGCTAAGATATATATGTGTGTGTGTGTGTGTGTGTGTGATGTTAGTGTTATGGTATATAGTCATGTTTGGATGTGTGTATCATGTGTTAGTTATGTCTCAGATATGCTAGTTAATAAATGATGGGTACGTGGATATCGTTACAGTTATATGTTGAATAAATGAATGTTATGCCAGGTGCATGGCGAATAAATGAATTTATTGTTGTTATGTTATGATGAAATGTATGTGTACATGTTGAGGATTTATGCACGATATTCTAGATTGTATGTCAGAGACTAACTTACAGGTTAAAAGGCTAAGTAATAGCTGGATCCTACGAGGTGGGAGAGCCTCGAGGACATGGACTCCGAAAGATAAATGGTATGCGAGTGATGTATTATTTACTTAGGCATGATTATTATGATGTATATTATGATGTGTGGGTTGGGTAGGGTTTCAAGAAACTCAACCACCCATATTGGCTATGCGATAACAAACTTAGTACAAGTGCAACGCAGTTATTATGTCGGGTAGACATAGTCCCTTGTTCCATTAGGGGGGTGGAAGCTTTACCCACCATTTATCCCTGAAACCCAGAGTCATGGGGGGGTTGTGCTACGGCGCGATCCCCAAGGTGTGTGTGATGATGACTGGTGGTTTCCTGCTGGGGAATCTTGGTCGATGTAGTCGACACTTCCGCTTACGGGTTCTAGCTAGAGCCGGTCATGACTTGACACTTCAGGGTAGTCCAGCAGAGGAAATGATAGGATGCAGAAGTTAGTTGTGATATAGGTAGATAGGTGTAGCTTGAAGTCAGGATGGAAACAATATCTAACTGTGTGTGGGAAAAACCCTTGATTGATTATGTGTCGTAACTAAGTAATGTATGAATTGTCGTAACTTAATAAGATGCAGTTAGGTAAAAGACTGTACCTTGCAAACTATGTTAAACTTGTGTTAGTGAAAAATAAATTTCATGATTATGATTGATGTATGTGATTTAGTATTGTTAGTGTACTTACGCAAGGTATGTAAGTAGTAGCTATGCTTACATAACTCGCCTACATATTTATAAATTGCGTGAAATATTGTTGAATAATAATGTTAATTATTGTCGAATAATAATTCATTATTGTTGATTAATAAACAAGCTAAGGTTAACCTAGGTAGTAACTAATGCAATTTATTAGTAATGCTTGATTGATTGTTATTAAATTTATTTAGTCAAGACTAAGGGTTAAAAATGTTAAATGCAATTATCATGCCAATTAGGTTAATATTAAATTGATCGGTCAATAATAATTATGTGTTAATAATTTTAATTGATGATAATAAAACTATCATTATCGTTAGCAATGGTTGTTAATTAGTTTAATTATAAACTAGGGTGTAATTAATATGGAACTAGGTGAAGGAGTTGATTAAGTCTTAGTTAATAATAATTAATTAATATAAATGTATATTCATAATGATGTGAGTTATATTGATAGGATTACTATTGATAATTGATAAATTAAATTAGTTTGAATTTATAATTAAAAGGGTAATTAACATATTAGAAGTGTGTTAACCATTAGTTAAAAGACTAGGTTGTTATTAATTAATCAATGACAATTAGTATTAATTCATTAACTGATAGATCATTATCAATTAAATGATTATTACGAATAGTTGGATGTTGAACAAAATAAATAATGATATATTATTATAATGATTAATTAATAGAAACTGTTGTAAAACATGAGGGTGATAATTACATAAATTAAATTGTAATTATGTCAACTTGAAAAGACAATGGCGGTGGAACCGCATTAATAAATTTAGTTAACTTTTACATATGGTATTAGCATCAAGAATTAAAAAAAAAAGATAATATTTATAATTCATTGGTGAATTAATTAATTAACTAATTAATGTATTGATAAGTATTAATGAATGTGGTCATGTCTCGAGGAAGGAAAAAAACGAGGACTGGCATATTAGTTGGAATTTAATGGGGAGGATAAGGGTAGCAATGAGGAGCATAGAGTCAACATGAAGAGGGGGTTAAGTGCAAGGATGGATTTGAAGGAAGGGACCTTTCTTTTGGGATTTTTATTATTCGTAGGATGGATTTGAAGGAAGGGACCTTTCTTTTGGGATTTTTATTATTCTTAGGAGAACTTAGAAAATTGCAGAGCAGAAGATAAGGGGTTTGGTTGGAGAAATTTCATAAGGGAGAAACTGTGGTTGGCTTGTACTCAGTTTGGGCTCGGGGGTCCAAAGGGGTACCTTAGCTGGGTGGTCGGCGAGACCTCGCCAGTTGGCAGGGTGGCATACTTGTCTGGTCAGTTGAGTTTCAAGGGTTTGGGAAGGCTTTTGGTTGTAGGGCTACAACAGGGCAAATACAAGGGGGCAACAACAAAAAGGGGATCTACTAGTTATTAAGAGGTATTTCTCCTAAAGGTATACTAATCCATTCCTAACCCTGTTAGTTTTACTATTTCTAGTTATTTGAAAATGGAAGTTTTGTAAATTAGTACGTATGTATATATGTTGTTGAACCTGCAAACTGCAAATTAGAAAATGTTAAATAGTAAAACAACACATTATTATAGAGTAAAATAGCACACTTATTTACCAACATGTAAATGTTATTTTTACAGGTTTTTTTTAGACACTAAGCAAAACTAGAAACAAAAACATGAATTCGACACAACCAGAAGTGAAAACATTGACAAAGTATGCAAACAGTAAAAGAATAGATTTTATTTAATTATAAACATGAAAAACTAGCGCTGAAACCCTACACATGGTATCAGAGCCATGGTTCCAAATCTGGAACCAGAGGGCTCACTATAGCTTAACAAAACATTAGTGAAAAAGAAATTTACACTATGGAAATCTAATTGCTAATTAGCACGGAATTGCGAGAATATGCGAAAATATTAACCAAAAGAATTGTTAGGTCCGAAATATCAAAATAAGTGCTGAGTAACTTCTTGCTAGAAGCTTTGGACCATTTTTTTTTTACACACCTGCAAAAGACAAAGACGAGACAATGATGTTAATGTAATAATTATTCTACGAAATAGAAACAAAGTAAGGTTAAGAGAAAAGTATATATAGATACATATATATAATAAAAGTTTTTTTTTGGTTTTGCTTATTTAAAAACAAAAAACAATGGTGAAGAAAAATATATTTATATATAAATTAAATTTGACCTAAAACAAAAAAATATTATATAAGAACGACGCTATATATATATAAATTATGTATATATATAAAAACATATATATATATAAATGTAAAAAACAAATATTTATTATTAATTTAAAACAATTTTTTTTATATATAAAAAAAGGGGGAGTCATGGATGGCCATGGCTCACCGCAGCTGTGTTGCGGCCGTGGGAGGCCCGGGTAAGGCCGGCCAGTAGCCTGAGCTGCGGCAATGGCGGCTCAACCAGCACAAGCTGCGGCCGTGAGCACGCAGCCCGGTCGATGAGTGCAGAGAAAGGCAGGAGGGGGCGCCCATCTAGGCAGCCGCCTCTCCAAGGCCCTGTGTAAAAAAAAAAAAATTGCAAAAACAAAAAAAAATCGTAAACACACAATTCCTAATTGTTCAAACCAGACTGTAACTATTCAAGTATTATACAATATTATAAATACTTAGCACATGAGCACTCCGTACCTCTATTTGTAATGGCTTGGATTCGACAACTCCAGTAACTTGAAGGATGTTCCGAGAGAATCTATAACAACCAGTTAAAACAAATAAAATATGGTGATCAACGCAAAATTTTTACAAAAAAAAACAAGGTCTGCTTAAATTTTGTTGTTGATTTATGTATGTTTAAATGCATATTTTCTGCGAGTACTAAAGCTCGTTGGTGAGCAAGGCCCAAATTATAGACCTTTGGGAATGGTTAGCAAAGCACCTCCATGTTTGCGTTAAAACTCCCTCACCATTATAACTTGAGTACACTGCACAGGAACGAGGCACCGTCTGTGAATGAGAGGAGGCTGCAGGCGCGGTTTTGTGAAGGGAGGAAAGGACTGCGCAGGAGGGAATCCACAGCCTACGTGGAGGAGAGCCCGCAGGCCTGTGCAAAAATAAAGGATGGAGCCCGTTAAGCCGTGGCTGTTCCATCCTGAGTAAAGAATGAAACAAAAAAATGGTGTGAAGAGAAAAAAAAAAGATGAACAAAAGGAGGGAGGTTTACCCCCTTGTTCTTTTAAGCGGTGGCTGCCAAGAAGAGGCCAAGCGCATTAGGAGGTTCTAGAGCTCACAAGAACGAGACACACACCTCCCATGCAATGTTGGTTACAAACCCTCCCCGGATGAGGACGCGTGACATTCAGCTAAATTCGACCAAGAGGATGTTAGGGTTAGGGTTAGGGTTATTGTTTTTATTTATTTATTTTAATCTACTTAAGTTATTTAAAATTCTTTTATATTATTATTTATTGTTTGAAATTATTTCATTTATTTTAAATGTATAATGTTTATACATGGAGAGACGTTGATCTGGGTTGGAAGGTGCAGGTGGAGTTCTCTACAACTCTGACGGAATCAAGAAGGTAGATTATGCATGGGGTTTAGGTAGAAGCACTAACAACAATGTTGAATGGCTAGCCCTCACCAAAGGTCTTGAACTCGCTAGGAATGACCACTTGGCGATTTTAGACGCTTAGGTTCGTTTGCTGAGAAACGAAAACTTAGAGACCAAAAGGTTTCTGCAGCACCACTATGCTCCAGATCAGTGAGCTCGTTGGGAGATGGGTGAAAGCTTCAGAAAATTGGGAGAAAAGGTTGACAGTCTGGCTGTAGACCTGGACAATGGCTATCCCTGCAATCTAGATGAACAAATTAGGTCCATTCGTGGCATCGCTAAGAGTATCGAGGGCAAGATCGACAATATGTGCCTAGAGATCATGGAGTTGAGGCAGGAGATTCTGAATTTCGGTGGCAAAGGCGAAGGCAAGGTAATAGAGCATTGAAGTTTGAAGGTTGACCTGGGTTCTAGTTTGGCCTCTTCGTTTTTTGATCATACTGTATCTTCTCTAGGTCATAGGTCATAGGAAGCATTATGTAATATTTTAAGTCTTTCTGCCCCTCTGCCAATTTCTCCGTTTTCTAGTAGTCATTTTCAAACAATATATGTAATCTTCAAGGATGGCACTTATGCATCCTGCTTGGGTCTATGTTCGCAGTTTTTGCTATGTTGGTAAAAGGTGATGGTAAAATCTTGGTAGCTTCAGTTTTGAAAGATGACCTGATCTTACACTGTATTTCTCTGCTTCGGCTTTTTTAATATATAAAAAATCTTATCCGTTTATGTAAAAAAAAATGTTTATACATGGAGAGTATATATATGATAATAAATAATAATAGAGTTAAAAAAAAAATAAGAAAAATAATAATAATAATAATAATATATATTTATATTTATACTACATAATTAAGAATATCGATTAATTAACCTTAAGTATATATACTATAATTATTCTTAAAGCTTAATATAAGATTGAAATGTCATTTTGGGATTAATATAAAAAAAAATGCTAATTAGTTTATCTTAGTTTAGCACTAATTAGTTTTTTAAAAAAAGAAAAAAATGCTAAATTAACACTAATTAATTTATCTCTTCTTGAAAATACTCCTTGCCGAAACTTCGATGTATAGTCGAAGGGGCAAAACGAACACAAAATCTCGAAAACGAGACACCACAGAGACCAGCATGACGAGTTGATCACTAGGACCCTCATTATACTCCATGATAGATATGTTAAATAAACATGACCCTAGACTTAAAACTTAGGCTATGCTATTATTTAATTACTAAATTATTAATTATTAATGATATTAGTATAAGGGTATTAATGCACATTAATACTTAAGGTTTATTTTAGTATTAAAATGCTAGTATAATGTTAATGGAGTTCGGGTTAAGGTAAATCAAGGCGGAAATTCATTAATAAATAGTTATTAATGAGAAACGAGGTAATGAAATTTAATTAATTGATCATTAACTTGTTCACGTAAGAAAATTTAAATTAAACTACAGGTTAGGGTGAGTGTGTGACTAATGGATCAATGTACAAGTTGTAGGGTTAAGTCACAACTTAAATTCGTACATGGAGTACCAAGTTGGAGGCGACCCAAGGTAGACTAAAGATTAGGCCAGGGAAACAAGATAAAATGTTTCACGTCGGGGATCATGTCGAGAGTGGCCCTAGTAGTGGGTGCAATTGTCGATGACTGCCGGAGGCAGTAGGGCGATGCGACGCCACACGCAAATAAGACATCGAGTCTTATACCCGCGGCTCACAACAATGATGCCCGCTAGGAAAAGTAGTAGAGACCACGTACCCTCACTCGGTCATTCATTCGCCTTAGTATCAAGTAAAACCCGTTTATAGGTGAAGAAAGAAATAAACTTTCACACTCTAGTACGTCTGATTATGAGTTTAATAGTAACCTAGTCCTTATGTCGTTGTATTCTAATTGTCGTATTATGCCATGTTATAGGGATAAACATGGTGAGGACTCGAGCAGGTCGGGGGCGAGGTCAGGCGATGACATTACCTGAGTCGAATGTACCCGCGCCATTGCCAAATACCATCCTTATATTGCGCTCGTTGGAGGCAGTAAACGAAACACTTTGGGAACTACAAAGAGGAAGTGTTACCTCAGAGGTAGAAGTGGAGGCCCCTCCACTAAGGGAAGAAATTCCCGAAGTAGCAGTGAACACGGTACCGAGACCTCCGCGTTAGGATATCACAAGGGAGCTTCAGAAGATAAGGATTCCAGAGTTTTTCAGGGGGTCGAGTAGGGATACGAGCTTAATCTTGGTTGGAAGAGATGACCATGTGCTTAACCTTATAGGAGTACACTTCCGCGTCCAACTCCAATATCGCCATATTTCAACTAACTGGGGGATGCTTTGAATTGGTGGGAAACCAAGAAATGCAATTGCACCTTACATCAGACATGGTCCCATGGGAACTATTTGTGGAAAAGTTCAAAGGGAAGTACTTACCTGCATCCTACCAAGAGGAACAAGCAGGGGCTCTTCATGCCTTGGTACAAAGGCATCTATTCGTGGAGGAGTATGAAGAAAGGTTGATGGAATTAGTCAAGTATGTTCCTTACTTGGACAACGACGAACGCCAGGTTTAGTGCTTTGTGTATGGGCTCAATACCAAGATCAGGGCCCAAGTACGCATGTGGAAACCAACTTCAGTTGCCAAAGCAGTAGATTGCGCTCGTTACATAGAGGAGATGCTAGGTGCAAATCCCATCAGGTCATTCAACTCTCAACAATCAGGGTTTGTAGGGAAGGCCCCTCGAAGCTACCCTCGGGGAGGGTATGCGAGACCACCTCCCTATAGAAACAGGAGCACACCAAGAGTTGCGGCAGTAGACATATCAGTGGAAACTAGGGCGGTGCCCCAGTCAGCCACAGGAAATCACCGGGGTGTGAGGAATTTTAGAGGGTCAGTCGGCAGGGGAAGGGGTCCTAGGGGGAGGAACCCCTATTAGAGGTCTGAACAGGTTATCTCGCCCACTCCATTACAAGTTGCTTGTTGGGGGTGTGGAGGTCCACATTACCAGCGTGACTATCCCGAATTTCGATCCGATACAGTGCATCGAGAAGTGATCGAGAAGGAAAGGCTCCAATGGGGAGTGGGGGTAGTAAGCATCAGATCTCGGCAGCAGTAAACAACCATCAGGAAAAACACCAATCCACTTTGGTGGAAGCATCAGGAACGGTCAATAATGTTAAACTTAGAATATTGTTTGATCATGGTGCTATAGATAGTTTTATTTCTCCATATGCATTAGACAAATGTGGGTTGGCAGCCTACGAGCATGACGATTTCAACTTAGTCGAAATGGATTCATGGGTAAAGCAAGCGGTAGGACCTAGTGTCAACAAGTGCGTAGTGGATCTCGGGGTGTGTATTACACAATTCAAGGTGTACGTCACTACCCTCGAACTTATGATCTCATCATATGTATGAACTGGCTTGAGGAACATCGAGCTTTCTTGGACTGTTATGGAAATAAAGTTCTTTCAATTGATGACAAAGGAGAGGCCATCGAGATCCAAGGTGTCAAAAGAAAGGTGTCCCTACATTTCATATCCACGATGAATGTAAAGCGATGTATACGACAGGGATTCCAGTTGTACATTGTTGAAGCGGTAAACAATGAGAAGGGACCCTCCTTTGATGAGTACCCAGTGTTAGTCGAATTCAGTGACGTATTTCTGAAGGAGTTGCCTGGATTACCTCCTAAGAGGGAACTTGATTTTACCATTGAAGTAAAACCCAGTTTAGAGCCAACATCAAAGACACCATACAAGATGACGGCCCCATAACTTTGTGAGTTACAAATGTAGTTGAAGGAACTGCTAGACCTAGGGTTCATCAGACCAAGCATTTCACCATGGGGTGCACCAATGATTTTTGTGAATAAGAAGGATGGTTCCTTGTGTCTTTGCATAGATTGCCAAGATTTGAACAAAGCCACAGTGAAGAATAGATACTCGATACCTTGAATTGATGACCTCTTTGATCAAATGAAAGGGGCGTTAGTCCTCTTAAAGATCGACTTGCGATCAGGTTACCACCAACTATGAATTATGGACGATGACATACCTAAGACTGCTTTTTGAACAAGGTTCGGGCACTATGATTTTGTAGTGGTACCCTTTGCCTTGACCAATGCCCTAGTTGTATTCATGAGCCTCATGAATATCGTGTTTCGAAAGTACTTAGATCGGTTTGTGCAAATCTTCTTGGATGACTTCCTTAGCTACTCCAAGAATGAAAGGGAACACGAGGAACACTTGCGAATAGTGTTGTCATGCTTAAGAGAACACAAGTTGTACGATAAGTTGTCCAAATGCTCGTTTTATCAGAAGGAGATCCATTATCTAGGGCATTTAATTTTCGGTGAAGGCCATAATGGATTGGCCTGTGCCAAGGAATGCGCATGAAGTGAGAAGCTTCATGGGGTTAGCCAGGTATTATAGAAGGTTTGTCGAGGGTTTCTCAAAAATCGCAAAACCCATAACTACCCTACAGCATAAAGGCATTAGGTGTGAATGGACGAATGAATTCGATGTTGCATTCACCGAGTTGAAAAGACTATTGACGAGTGCACCGATTCTATGAGTGTCAGATATGGAGAAAGAATTCACAGTTTGCACAGATGCCTCAAGGCAAGGTTTAGGTGCAGTGTTGATGCAGGAAGGTGGGGTAATAGCTTATGCATCGAGAAAGTTAAAAACACACGAAGAGAATTACCCTACCCATGACCTAGAGTTGGTTGCGGTGATGTTAGTTTTGAAGCTTTGGAGACATTACCTTATTGGATGAAGCTTTAAGCTCAAGTCTGATCACCAAAGATTAAGGTATATCTTCACTCAGAGAGACCTAAATGCTAGAAAAAGAAGATGGAGTGAATTCATGAGCGAGTATGACTTTGGGATTTCATACATCAAAGGGAAGGAGAATGTGGTAGTCGATGCCTTAAGCAGAAAACCAAGACTTTTCTCTCTCATACCTTTGAGGGAAAGAGTTTTAGGACATCTAATTGGGGATAGTTGGTACCTAAAGGTCACGTCAGCACTCCAGAGTGGGAAACTGGTGGGACCTAAGTTTGACGACTATGAGTTGGAAGCCGATGGTTTCTTACGGTATCAAGGGAGGATGTATATTCCCGAGGAGGGAGATATTAGAGATACTATCCTTAAGGAAGCCCACAAAGCAGTGTATTGTGCACACCTGGGTGTAAAGAAGATGTACGCAGAAATGAAGCAACTCTTCTTTTGGGCAGGGATGACAAACGACGTGGTCAAATTCGTCGCTAGGTGCCTTGAGTGTCAGCAAGTAAAAGCTGATCATCACCACCCGATAGGACTATTACAGCCACATGACATTCCTATGTCGAAGTGGGAGGTTATCTCCATGGACTTCATGGTGGGATTGCCTCTTACCTCTCATAGGCATGACGCCATTATGGTCATCGTTGACAAACTGATCAAAATTGCTCACTTCATTCCAGTTAAGGAGACCTATGATGTCACGGATGTGACTCGTGTGTTCATAAATGAAGTAGTGCGTCTCCATGGATTTCCTAGGAAGATTATCTCGGACATAGATTCCAGGTTTACGTCCAGTTTTTGGACAAGCTTACGATCGGCATTAGGTACTCAGCTGAACCTAAGCACCGCATACCACCCAGAGATAGATGGACAAATAGAAAGAGTGAATCAGGTGATGGAGGACATGCTTAGGATGTATGTCATGGACCAGAAGACTCATTGGGAGAAGCACTTACCTTTGGTAGAGTTTTCTTACAACAACAGTTACCATAGCTCAATTGGGATGCCTCCATATGAAGCATTATATGGCAGGCCATGCAGAACACCATTGAGTTGGGAAAGGTTAGAGGATCGAGTAATTATAGGACCTCAGTTGATTCAGGAGATGGAAGAACATGTAATTCATATTAGACAGCGGTTAAACAAAGCTCAGGATAGACATAAGAGCTATGCCGATGCGCATAGTGTTGAACGAAGCTATAAGGTTGGGGATGCAGTGTTCGTCCACATCAGGCCTAGTAAAAGTACCATCCGGTTTGGGAAATGGACAAAGTTGTCGCCACGATTCATAGGACCCTTTGAAAATTTAGAGAAGGTTGGACCTGTCGCGTATCGTCTTGCGTTGCCACCCCATTTGCACAAAACTCATAATGTTTTTTATGTATTTGTTTTACGACATTATGTAGCTGATGAGTGTCATAAAATAAATTGGAAGGAACTGCAGGTTTCGGATGAGGGGGCCATCAGGGTCGAACCGTTACATATATTGGACCGCAGAGTTAGACAGCTCAGGCACCATTTGGTGGACCAGTTTAAGGTCCAGTGGGACCGGTACAGCCCAGGTTCTGCTACCTGAGAGGACACAGAGACTATGCATTATGATTATCCCACATCATTTTGACCATAACTTCGGGACGAAGTTTCCTTAAGGGTGGGTGTATGTAACGTCCCGTTTTGACATTACTACCTGAACTACTATTATATGTTGTATTTGCTTGATTGTGAGACTTCGTCGGTTTGACGACACTGTGGACGTATGGTTCTATTATTTTGCTGAGATATATATATGTGTGTGTGATGTTAGTGTTATGATATATAGTCATCTTTGGATGTATGTATCATGTGTTAGTTATGTCTCAGATATGCTAGTTAATAAATTATGGGTACATGGATACCGTTATAGTTATATGTTGAATAAATGAATGTTATGCCAGGTGCATGGCGAATAAATGAATTTATTGTTGTTATGTTATGATGAAATGTATGTGTACATGTTGAGGATTTATGCACTATATTCTAGACTGTATGTCCGAGACTAACTTACAAGTTAAAAGGCTAAATAATAGCTGGATTCTACGAGGTGGGAGAGCCTCGGGGACATGGACTCCGAAAGATAAATGGTATGCGAGTGATGCATTATTTACTTACGCATGATTATTATAATGTATATTATGATGTGTGGGTGGGGTATGGTTTCAAGAAACTCAACCGCCCAGATTGGTTATACGATGACAAATTGAGTACAAGTGCAACGCAGTTATTATGTCAGGTAGACATAGTCCCTTGTTCCATTAGGGGGTTTGAGGCTTTACCCACTGTTTATCCCCGAAACCTAGAGTCATGGGAGGGTTGTGCTATGGCCGGCTCCCCAAGGTGTGTGGTGATGACTGTAGGTTGCCTGTTGGGGAAGCTTGGTCAATGTAGTCGACACTTCCGCTTACGGGTTCTAGCTGGAGCCGATCATGGCTTGACACTTCAGGGTAGTCTAGCAGAGGAAAGGATAGGATGTGGAAGTTAGTTGTGATTTAGGTAGATAGGTGTAGCTTGAAGTCATGATGGAAACAAGATCTAACTGTGTGTGTGGGAAAACCCCTTGATTGATTATGTGTCATAACTCAGTAATGTATGAATTGTCGTAACTTAATAAGATGGAGTTAGGTAAAAGACTGTACCTTGAAAACTATGTTAAACATGTGTTAGTGAAAAATAAATTTCATGATTATGATTGATGTATGTGATTTAGTATTGTTAGTGTACTTACGCAGGGTATGTAAGCAGTAGTTATGCTTACATAACTCGCCTACATATTTTTAAATTGCGTGAAATATTGTTGAATAATAACTCCTGCCATACCGAAGTTCATCAAAAAGCTTGACCTAATTCCTGAAATCGATCTGCCATGCGAAATCCCCATCAAGGTCGCTCTGGCACTATCTGAAAGGGGACTGGTTGGCCAGTTCATGGGGCTTTGGCCCTCAACCAAAACCACAGACGACTGGATCCAACGAAACTGGAGGCCCCAGCTCAAGAATAGTGTAACATGCTACTCCGTAGGGCGAGGCTTCTTCATATTTGAGTTTATATCCAAAGAAGACCGAGATCTGATCTTCAGAAGTGGTCCTTATTTCATGGGACCTCAAGGCCTGTATCTCAACAGATGGACTCCCGATTTCAATGCAGAAGTAGACGTGCCAAAGGAAGTTCCAGTATGGGTAAGGCTCCCCAATCTCCCTGTCCACTGCTGGAACACTCCAACCCTGGAAAAAATTGGAAACGCTCTAGGAAAATACATTGACAAAGCAGATAACAAGGGACAATACTCATGTGCCCGAATATGTGTCGAGGTTGATCTTGAAGCAGGCCTTCCTGAAGCTGTTAAACTCAAAGTTGGAGAATGGCTATACTATCAAAAGCTTGACTACGAACAGCTGCCATTCAAATGCCGCCACTGTCATGAACATGGGCACTTTCAAAGAAACTGCCCAAAAATCCAGAGCTCGGAAGAAGGAGAAGGATGGCAAAAAGTCAAGAAAGGAAAGACTAACACCAAGAATCCGGAAAAAAGGATCACAATAGGCATGCAAACCAAACCTCCAAATGCAAATAAGCCGTCCCAGGAAGCCTCAAAAGAAGACCCAATAGTGATTCCAAACCCTAAAGAGCATCAGGACCCCAATCCAAATGGGACGAATCAAGCAAGTGATGAACCCCAATCGTCCAAGCAGCCCAACAGAAAAAAGATTGGAGGCCAGAACGCTGATCAGCTGGAGACTGGGGAAATAACCCAACCTTTGGAAGCGGCTGACATCCCATGCTCCCCCAAAGAAGTAATGAAAGACCAACAACTACTAGATTCAGATCCAGGTGAAGAAACGGATGAAGACGCCTCCTCAAGTGGTATGCACTCTCTTCCTATCAAAACTCCAAGAGGGAGGAAATCCAAAAAGAAACAAAGAGAAGAAGCAACCTATCTTGAAGTCCTCGAAGGCTCTCAAAAAACTCTAAAAGGGATCATGAACACTCGATCTAAAAAAGGTACAACTCAGGCCTCTAAAGAGGCCAACCCCTTCTCCCATAATCTTTAATGAAATACATTTCCTGGAATTGCAGAGGTCTAGGCTCCACCCTTAAGGAAGATGCAATGAAAGATCTAATCCGAATTCATAAACCAGATATTCTGCTAGTCCAGGAAACTAAAATGGAGGAGCCTGCTATCCTCCAAATCGAGAAAAAATTCTGGAAAAAAGGTACTGGTATTGGCAACAACTCCAGAGGCGCCTCCGGAGGAATAGCCACTTTCTGGGACCCCTCCCTGTACAACATTGAAGCTGAAGAACGAACAGTGCATTGGGTTTTCACCAAACTCAACCACAAGCAGTCTGGGCGAAAAGTAAGCCTCTTCAATCTCTATGTTCCTGTTTTGCATGCGGAAAAAAAAGAGTGCTGGAACTCTCTCAAATCCTTTCTTCAGCTGCAGAATAGAGAAAATATTATTGTAGCTGGAGACCTGAATATTACTCTGGCAGCTAATGAAAAGAAAGGAGGCAATCCAGTCAAAGATCCTTCAAGGGAATGGGTTGAATACATCACTTCTGGATGGGATCTGACTGACATCAAGCCTGTCAAAGGTAAGTTTACTTGGACAAACAAAAGAATTGGTCCTGGCCATGTTGCAGCCAGGCTAGATCACTTCCTTGTCCACTCCTCCTTCCTCGATCATGGCCTGTTAGCCTCCTCAAAAATCCTCCCTCATTGCACTTCTGACCATAAGCCTATCCTTCTTGAGCTGGCCCTTGACCAAAAACTCGGGCCAATCCCTTTCCAGTTCAGGCCTCTTTGGATCCACCATGATGATTTCCTGCAGACTGTATCTGACTCCTGGAATATCCACCTTTCTGGCTCTCCCTCCTTCATTTGGGAATCCAAACTAAAAAGACTCAAACTCGCTCTCAAAGCCTGGGCCAAAGGCATCCCCTCTCCGATATCTAAAAGAGAACTCGCCCAAGCTGAACTGGAACTACATCAAACCATCGTGGACTCCTCTCCTGCGACTGATCAGCTCCTCTTTAAGGAAGAGATCCTGCAAAAAAACTTCTTCTCCGCTTGCAGAATAGAAGAAGAGTACCACCGTCAAAAATCACGCAATCTCTGGTTATTGAGTGGAGACAAAAATACAAAATTCTTTCATAAGCAAGCAGAGGCACGTAAGAACTACAAAGCGGTGTTGGAAATACAGTTTGAAGGAGAACTGATCCATGAAGTTGAAGCCATAAAGAAAGCAGCTGTGGAAACGTTCTCTGATCTATTCACCGCCCCCAAGGAGGACCCAATTAACATCTCCTCCCATCCCTTTGATCTCATCCCTCAGCTCATCAATTTGGAGGATAATAATTTTCTTACTGCGCCTATCACCATGGACGAGGTTAAAAAAGCTCTCTCTATTATGAAACCAGATAGCGCTCCGGGCCCGGATGGCTTCACAACTAGATTCTTCACCTGCTGCTGGACAATAATAAAGTATGACCTCCTAAAAATGATTCGGTACTCACAGAAAACCAGCAAATTGGGAGGCAGCACCAACTCTTCATTCCTTGCCCTGATTCCAAAAGAAAAAGGAGCCACTACCTTCAATCGGTTCAGGCCCATCTCGCTATGCAATACTGGCTACAAGCTCATAACTAAGATCATTGCCTCCAGACTGAAAAAAATTCTCCCTCGGATCATCCCAGAAAATCAAGGAGGATTCATCAAAGGCAGGAAAATCCTCGACAACATCATTCTTGTCCAAGAAGCAATCCACTCCAGCTTCCACCGCAAGGAAAAAGGTATGGTCATCAAACTCGACTTAGCCAATGCCTTTGATCGTGTTAGACATGAGTTCTTGTTTGCAGTAATGGCAAAATTCGGCTTCTCCCTCGACTTTATAAGTTGGGTCAAAGGATGTGTAGGTGACCCTTGGATAGCCCCTCTTGTAAACGAAAGGCCCACTCCTTCTTCAAAGCCTCTAGAGGATTAAGGCAGGGCTGCCCGCTATCTCCTCTTCTCTATGCCATTCAGGCTTCTATGCTCAGCTTTCAACTTAACCTCAGTCAGGAAATACACATGCTTCCAGGTCTCAAAATTGTTAACAATGTTCGGGACATTAATCATGCCCAGTTCGTTGATGATACTCTACTGTTAGGAGGAGCCTCTGTCCACTCTGCTGAACAATTCAAAAAAGAGTTGGAGTTATACAAAAAGATCTCCGGAAGCAAAATAAACCTCCAAAAAAGCCGAATCTTTAGTTGGAATTGCACTGCTAGGGATCTAAGGAACATCACCAGAGCGTTGGGGATGGAAGGAACAAGAGACTGGAACAACTTCACCTACCTGGGCATACCAATCTGTAAAAACAAAATCAATTTAGCAGATTGGGAACCTATCGTTGAAAAGCTCAAAAGGAAAATCCAAAGTTGGGGGGCCAGCTGGCTCAATCTCGCAGGCAAAACTATTCTCATAAAATCTGTTCTCAATAGCATTCCTATTTACCAGTCCTCTATCTTACTTGCTCCAAGCTCAATAATTAATAAGATTGAAGGGCTGCTCAGAAAATTCATATGGGAAGGAGGCAAAGGGAATGAAAGGAAAATCCATTTGGTTAGCTGGAATAAGATCAAAAAACCCCGTGAGGAAGGGGGTCTCCATGTGAGAGGCTTGCCTATCCAAAACCTTGCTTTGGGAGCCAAGCTGCTTTGGCAGTTGATCTCAAGGAATAATAGCTGGAGCAAAGAAGCACTCCGCAAAAAATACTTCCCTGGACCTAGGAAAAGGTGTTTGGACTTGCAGCCCCCTCCAAGGAAGGGGTCCCCTATCTACAAGTTATGCATTAAAGCGTTGATCCCGTTCAAAAACAATCTCTACTGGATCCCTGGAAATGGGAAGTCAATCAACGGTTGGGAAGACTCCATTCTAGGGGACTCCCCTATCGGTTCAAACATGAATCTCAGCAACATCCAAAGATGGCTTCTGGACAAGGGTGCCACCACGCTTTGGGATCTTTTTGCCTGGGAAGGAGATTACTGGACAGGTTGGGATTTAGGCCTCCTCCCTCCCGATCTGAACTCTGAAGCGGAAACCTTGATTGCCCTCCTCCAAGGCAAATCCCCCCTCAAAAAAGACTCCAGAGATAGAAGAGGATGGGGGACTTCTGGAATTTACACAACTTCTGAAGGATACAAGGATATTCAAGCCATCCCGTACGCTGCTCCCAACCCTGCTATATGGAAGTTTATTTGGACCAAACCTTTCATCCCAAAAATTGATATCTTCTGCTGGTCCTTAGCCCACAAAAGCATACTCACTGGAGATAACCTAAAGAAAAGAGGCATGGAAGGTCCCTCCCGATGCCCTCTCTGTAAATTCCATGAAGAAACTGTATATCACATCATGCTAGACTGTCCTTTCGCCAAAGCAATTTGGCTCCAAGCTATGAACCTCAACCACGCAATTATCCTGCCCAATTCTGTTCATGATCTCTTCTCTTCTTGGATGTCCCTGTCTCCATTCAAGCTGACCAAAAAGGCTCTTCTCCAATCTGCCTGGGCATGGCTCCCAAAAGCCATTTGCTGGAAGCTTTGGCTCGAGAGAAACAACAGAATTTTTAGGAATCACGACTCTACTCCCCTGAAAATCGCAGTGTAGGCTAGAGCCTCTCTAGGGGAAGTTCTGGAAAGTAACCATTCCCTAAAAAACTCTGCCCAGCTTCTGCTAGATGAGCTAAGTTGGATAAACTCGCTATCTCCCAATCTCCAATCCCGTGCCACTAACCTCATCTCTCATACAGAGCAGTGGGAAATAAGACTTGACGAAGCTGACTTCAGGAGCTGGAAACACGCATTGAATGAACATTGCCTCTTCTTCGACGGGGCCTCGAAGGGAAATCCAAGCTTAGCAGGTGCCGGAGGTGTAATCAGCTTAGCTAATGGGAACACGCTCAGCAATTATGCCTGGGGGCTTGGCATCGATTCTAATAATGCTGCTGAATTTTGTGGTTTATGGCAAGGTTTAAAAATTGCAAGAGCTAAAGGAATAAGCAAAATTTTAGTCTTTGGGGACTCCAGGCTTCTTATCAAAGCCCTCATAACCAAGAAAATCCCCTCGAATATAAAACTCCGCCATATCTTTCAAAAAATCCTTCATCTGATCAAATACTTCCAAAACATCAGATTTTTCCATGTGCTTCGTGTGCTGAATATGCAAGCTGATAAAGAAGCCAACAAAGGAGCTGCGCTGGACCAAAGCATCTTATGTATTGATGATTTTTATCAAAGATGTGACATTCCATAGCTGTTGGGGATACTGGATCGTCCTACAACATCCTCATTGGACCTGTTTAACCCATGTTTTTTCCCACCTCAAGTATGACAGAGATTCCCTGCAAACTTGCAGTCCGTTAGCCATCCTTTGGGAGGCTCCCTGCAAGTTAAATCTGATGTTGCTCCTCCTTCATGATCGCAAATCCTTCCTCAGTTGCTCTGCGACTACTATTCCGGGAAAGTTCAAGCTCTTCAAGCCTCGCGCTGCCTCCTCCTCCCTGTTCCAAGGGCCTACCCTTCTCCATATGGCGTCTGAAGGCTCCTCAAGCTCCGAAGTGTCTGCTGAAGAAAGAATCGGTTCGCTTGAAGCCGCAATGGGTCGACTTAGAGGCAAGATGGATGACCAAGATAAGAAGCTTGAAGCGGTCTCCAACGCCGGCGAACAATCATGGGATCTACTGAACAAAGAGCTGAGGCAACTTCGCGCTGATCTCACAGGAAAAATGAAGGATTTCAAAGAGGAAACGCGCACTGGATTCAAGGACACGGCCAACACTCATGGCGATTTTGGAAATAGAATCACGGCCCTGGAAGCTGAAGTTGCAAAGATGAAAGCCAAACTGGGAATATGATCCAGCGTTACTGTAGTTGCCAAGATGAAAGCCACAGCACTATCTAAATAATTGTCTCAGGCCGGTGGAAAGCTGTGATCCCCTGCCTCATTTTGCCGTTCTCCCAATGCTTCTTTGTAACTGTGTTATCTCTGTATCTAGCTTTCGGTAGCTGCATACCGGCATTAATATAATCTACCTCTATGCTTCTGTAAAAAAAAATAATGTTAATTATTGTCGAATAATAATTAATTATTCTTGATTAATAAATGAGCTAAGGTTAACCTAGGTAGTAACTAATGCAATTTATTACTAATGCTTGATTGATTGTTATTAAATTTATTTAGTCAAGACCAAGGGTTAAAAATGTTAAATGCAATTATCATGCCAATTAGGTTAATATTAAATTGATCGGTGAATAATAATTATGTGTTAATAATGTTAATTGATGATAATAAAACTATCATTGTCGTTAGCAATGGTTGTTAATTAGTTTAATTATAAACTAGGGTGTAATTAATATGGAACTAGGTGAATGAGTTGATTAAGTCTTAGTTAATATTAATTAATTAATATAAATGTCCATTCATAATGATGTCAGTTATATTGATAGGATTATTATTGATAATTGATCAATTAAATTAGTTTGAATTTATAATTAAAAGGGTAATTAGCATATTAGAAGTGTGTTAATCATTAGTTAAAAGACTAGGTTGTTATTAACTAATCAGTGACAATTAGTATTAATTAATTAAGTGATAGATCATATCAATTAAATGATTATTACGAGTAGTTGGATGTTGAACAAAAGAAATAATGATATATTATTATAATGATTAATTAATAGAAACTGTTGTAAAACATGAGGGTGATACTTACATAAATTAAATTGTAATTATGTCAACTTTAAAAGACAATGGCAGTGGAACCGCATTAATAAATTTAGTTGAATTTTACATATGGTATTAAATTCAAGAATTAAAAAAAAAAAAGATAATATTTATAATTCATTGGTAAATTAATTAATTAATTAATTAATGTATTGATAAGTATTAATGAATGTGGTCATGTCTCGAGGAAGGAAAGAAACGAGGACTGACATATTAGTTGGAATTTAATGGGGAGGATAAGGGTAGTAATGAGGAGAATATAGTCGGCAGGAAGAGGGGGTTAAGTGCAAGGATGGATTTGAAGGAAGGGACCTTTCTTTTGGGATTTTTATTATTCGTAGGAGAACTTAAGAAAATTGCAGGGCAAAAGAGAAGGGTTTTGGTTGGAGAAATTTCAGAAGGGAGAAACTGTGGTTGGCTTGTACTCGGTTTGGGATCGGGGTTCCAAAGTGGTACCTTTGGAGCTGGGTGGTCGGCGAGACCTCGCTAGTTGGCAGGGTGGCAGACTTGTCTAGTCGGTTGAGTTTCAAGGGTTTGGGAAGGATTTTGGTTGCAAGGCTACAACACGGAAAATACAAGGGGTCAGCAACAAAAAGGGGATCTACTAGTTATTAAGAGGTATTTCTCCTAAAGGTATACTAATCCATTTCTAGCCCTATTAGTTTTACTATTTCTAGTTATTTGAAAATGGAAGTTTTGTAAATCAGTCCGTATGTATATATGTTGTTGAACCTGCAAACTGCAAATTAGAAAATGTTAGAAATAGTAAAACAACACATTATTACAGAGTAAAATAGCACACTTATTTACCAACATGTAAATGTTATTTTTACAGTTTTTTTTTTTTACACACTAAGCAAAACTAGAAACAAAAACATGAATTCGACACAACCAGAAGTGAAAACATTGACAAAGTATGCAAACAATAAAAGAATAGATTGTGTTTAATTATAAACAGGAAAAACTAGGGTTGGAACCCTGTAGCTCCATTCATCCCCCACAACCAGTCATTTAGGATTTCACAAAACATATGAAAGGATCGAACAATCAATTTTCCTTGAAATCATGAAGAAGGAAATCCCCACATTTATGGATAAATGTGATGCTTTCCAAATACATAAAGGGGGGCTATGGAACCTCTAGTTGAACTTCAACCACTTCCAATTTCAACTGTAGTATGGACTAACATTTCTATGAATTTCATTGTGAAGTTACCAAAATCTGGCAATAAGTTTGTAATCATGGTTGTTGTTGATCACCTTTTGAAATATGTTCATTTGTTTGTCCATTGCAACACCATTTCAAGGCCTTTATGGTAGCTTAGGTCACCATGGACAATATCTTCAAGCTCCATGGTACACCGCATACTATGGTCACGGATCGTGACCCCATCTTCACTATAAATTTATGCAGAAATTGTTTAGACTCCGAGGAACTCAACTAAATCTCAACACTATGTATCACCCTCAAACGGATGGTCAAACTAAATCTATCAATAAGTGTTTGGAAGCATGTTTGCGTTGATTTACTTCAGAGCAACAATCGCAATGGGATTAGTGGTTACCTCTAGCAGAATGGTGATATAATACAACTTATCATACTACCACTCAAATGACTCCCTTTGAAGGTGTCTATGGACAATAGCATCCTTTGATTTAGGAGGTTGACAAAACACTCACATATCAGGCCAATATTCTCTACACTCTTGAGGATAATCTAGTAATGGCTCATAATAAGATGAAGCAACAGGTTAATCAACATCGTTCTAAACAACATTTTGTAGATGGGGAGCATGTATTTCTTCACCTACAACCCTCTAAGCAGACCTCTCTTAAGGTCAACTGCCACTAGACCCTCTAAGAAAACCTATTTCAAGCTTGCCCCCAAGTTTTATGTACCCTATAATATCCTCAAATGTTGGGGCCCCATAGCTTACAATCTGGAGTTACCTAGCCACTCCAAGATTCATCCCATCTTTCATGTCTCCTAGTTGAAGAAAGTGGTTGGCCATCACTATCGTATTCAAAATAGACTCCTAGAAATGGATGAAGAAGGTTCCATTTGGTTATAGCACAAGGCCATCCTTGACAAAAGGGAATGTTGTTTCCACCATCGCACCATCCAAGAGGTCTTGATCTAGTGGAAAGATACCCATCCCAAGGATGCTAAATGGGAACCAACATAAATATTTCAATAATTTCCACATCTCCAGCTGTCACATACCCAAACTCTAGACATTTTATGTTATGTAGAAAACATTATGTTTTATTTTTATTGTAAAGTTTTATGATTATTGACCAAGTGGGGTCAAGGATGGTTGTAATTAATTACTTTGAATATTTTATTATAAATAAATAAAAGTGGAGAGAAACATCAAAAGGAGACTATTGAATGAGTGTTCACTGACCCACTAGGAGGAATGGACTGTGGTGGAGAGCAAACTGACACTTGGCATCATCCTCAACTCACTTCTAACTGTTGCAGGGGGAAACTTCCCTACTTTTATGGTCATGTTCCCTAAGAAAGTGGAATTGAGCAGGTGGCTCATTTACTGAAATAAACTGACCAAAAGACCTAGGCATGCTACTTATCTACCCATCGAATTCAGCAGGGGCTGTTCATTCTTACCTTGTGATATTTTCTGAGCACAAGAGATTCGATGAGGGGAAGGTTAGAAGTGATTGAGTGAACTAAGGCTGCATTCTGAACTAGTGCAGCCACATTTGCTGAGTTCAATATTGCTAAAATAAGAAAGTACTACTGTTGAGTTGCAAAGGAATTTATTCCAATATTCCACACAGCATCTTCGTCCTGGTGGTTCAGTGAATAGGCTCAGGGGTCCTAAGGCAAGTAACTTGGCTGTCTTCAGGAGTAGGTTGGGTGGAACGGGCTCCTTTGGCTGTTTGTTTCTTCTTCTACAGCTACTAGGTTCAAATTGTGTTATCTTATTTAATTATGTCAAGGTAGTAAAATAAATTTAAATGTTTCATGTTATCAGTTTTCCAATTAAATTTTAGATATTTTGTATTGTTAATGAATATTCTTACTTCTGTAATTTATAACTGTTAGGATAAAATGCATTCTTGATAATGTAGCTAAATGATAGAATGATTGAATAATAATGCTTCCTTGTTTTTTTCCACACACTGGTTACAGTGTCGTACTCTAGTATAGGGAAGGGTATTTAGAATAGATCAGAATGATGTTATAATGTGAATAGACTTGATGACATACATTCCAAAATAAATCTACATTATTTCAGTACTGTAATATTGTCTAATTTCAATACATCTTCGAATTTAAATAGGAAATACAAATATTTCATTGTTTATGCTTAACAATAAAATCCTAGCATTTTATTTATAACAGCATATTATTCTAAGTATTTCCTTTCAAACTATAGCAGATCCAGTCTTTCGAACCAAATAATTTATATAGAGATTCTTTTAAATTATCAACTCACAATATAAACATTAACAAATTACTCGCATCAATTTGTACAATACAAAGATCATGTCAAGGTTAAACAACTACTATATAGAAACGTATCTTCATCGAAATTCTTGGTGCAAGTATCTTATAACAAAATGAAGTTAATACTATAACATAGAAATAGAAATTCCTATTCATAAACTGTATTATACACTTCCAACATTAATATATTCTATCACTGTAAGTTTCATTTCGAACTTAAATATATTTACAGGATAAATAGTATTTATTAAATCTATGTGATTTCCCAGGGTTCAAACCCTGAGCGTAGGCCTCTCTTAACCTTTCAAGTATTTTTAATCCATATGTATACAAAAACAAAGGAGTGTAACATGACCAAGGTTCGAAACCCTTAACAAGACTTTTAAAAACATAGTAAAGTTTCTTGCAGTAGGGTTTACAACCCAGCCGTTATGGCTTTGTTTGTAAAACAAAACTTAAACCTTATAACATTTCAAAATACAGTGACGGGCTCTTCCCTAAACATGTATATTAACCAACAGACTTTTAAGTGTCGAAATATGACTCTACGACTGCCAACATTCTATTCTTGCAAAACCATATCCATGCTCATGCTTTTCAAATTAAAATAATACGAGTTATGGTCGAGGGTTCAATCCTCCCTACTTTGCATAATAAACCAGAATCGGTTTTCAAAACCATTCTTCAAGATTTATCAACAAAACAACGATTTCATTGTCGATTAAGTACTAATGGACAGTAGACTAAACACATCATTTTCGAAACAGTCCTTTTATTTTCAAAACTCAAAAACAAACCTCATACAGTAGTAAAAAGAAATCGTTGAGAATCCAACGAGAGCTTTACAAGCTCGAGAGAAAAACTCTCCCAGTCCTAACACTGCCTTTCAGCATGTACATTCTACAAAATGCCTTACAGCTTAAAGATGGTCTTTACAACCGATTGTAAAACCAAGTCTGTACACCCTTGGGATGTCTCTGAGGCTTACCAGAGCCCAACCAAAAGCTTTCATCCCATTACAGCCAACTTCAACCATTGACGAGAAAAGCCACCTTCCCATAACACAACACGACTAGTATATTCAAGTATTAAAACCAGAAGGGACATTGTTAAAAACAACCATTGAATTTTAGAAAAGAAACTGACACCTCAACTACAAATAACTAGAACACGGTGGAGTATCCCGGATTTATCAACGAATACAGTATGTGTATGAAGCTTCCACAACAACTCCAAGAAGAGCCAAAACCCAGTTAGTTTGCAAAATGCCGAAGCACACTTGAACCTTCAAACTCCACCAACGCCTACAGTATAGAAGAAGGACTCACCATCGAACCCCAAGAGAGATTTGAGACCTGTACACATCATGAACTATCGTGATAACATTGTACAGTAAGGTCAAGGTATCGAAACCCTGGAAGGCACTTTCAAACAAAGTTAGAAACCCTGAAGGGTAGGGAGCCTGTCGTCCTCACCCTCACATTTCGCAAAATGAACAAAGTGTCGAGTAGGTTGGCATACCAATGCCAGGGTTAGGGTTTAACTCAAAACCCGAGATTGACCCTGAGATCCACGGTGCAGATCTAATCACCGAGGTAAGTCTTTTCACTATCATAAAACTCATTTAATAGCATTTACAGTTACAACCTTCAACACACAGTATTCTGCCAACACGAAGATCCACCTAGGATTTTATCATAACAACCCTTGCACAGCTCGACGAGTTATTACATTGCACAATAAGGTTTGTCACCTTGTTCGAAGTTCCATCCACGTGAATATTCCCACAAGAGTTGCCAACAAGCAATCCACCATATTGCATTTATTAAACTATAAATACTTAGTACTGGTTCAAAGTGTATGCCAACGCATTTTTTTTCACCATCATACTATTACCATGGTTAAACATTTATATAATCGTGCATATAGTTATGCATATAGTTCCAAACATATAGTTTATGCCTATAAGATATCGTGCAATAAGTCTATGCATTTAGAACGTGCATTTGAAGCATAGTCGTAACATATAGTTTTGTAAATCTATATTATATCCATAGTGCATAACATAAATACTATGCATATAACCTATATAATGGAAAAATAGTGCAATGTATTCTCTATACTTTTTGGATAGAGAAGCATGGAATGTAACACAATACAATTTTCCGTGGTATTGAAATAAATAGTATGTATTATTTATACATGAATCTTCTCCATAGTAAATGGCTAGAGTAGGTTACCCATTGTTTATTATAACAATTAAAACTATGAAACCTTTAGGATTACGAAATACATGAAGGT
The DNA here is from genome assembly GCA_027924585.1 of Larix kaempferi. NCBI lineage: Eukaryota > Viridiplantae > Streptophyta > Pinopsida > Pinales > Pinaceae > Larix > Larix kaempferi. Next base: position 19,177,288 of record BSBM01001646.1, read on the forward strand.
AATCAGATAATTACATCAAATACCTGAAGTTGAATTGTAGGGCAAATAAATTTTCTACACATTCATAAATAACTTTAAAGGCCATTATGGTACTACAAGTTAACTTGAATTACATCAGTATACTTCGTTTTGAAATTCTCTGTCTTGCCTGTTCTCTGCAAATAGAATTCATGAGTGTTAGCTAGCAATAGCTAAGTAAGCCTCGGGGCATACACAAGGACCCCTTCAGTACAGTAAGGCGGTCAATTAGTCTCTAGAAGCAAAATGTATAACATAGAATGAAAGTGACGATATGCATGCTAACAATAAAAGTACATAATGCAAGCATTATTCAACATCCTGACGTTGGTTTGATGATAATTGACTTTACGACTTTATAAGACACTATTTAAGTTAACAGCTGTTAAGACATTTGTTGCGATTCATAAGTAATTTTAACTCTTATTCAATAATGACAAATGTTAGGAGTTGTTATCGTTAAGTACTTTGTTTAGTGTTTAGTTGTGTTTAGGTTAACACTTTCCGCATAGCAAACATAAGCAATTATTGCTACTTGAAAATTTTAAATTTTAGTGATTTTTGGGGGATGTTACACCAGCCTTGAGGACAATATTGTTTTTTTAAGGGATAGGGTAGGTTAGGGTCCTACCCTAACCCCCTCAATAGATAGGTTGTTATGTATTAAGGCCATCTATATTAAATAAGGACAGTGAAGTAGATATAGTGTGTAAGCAATATTGATAAAAGACTTACTAGAAGCTTCCACCTATTCGAAACTCTTATAGTGTGGAAGCAGCATTTGTAAGAATACTTACTAGAAGGTTCCACCTACTAGAATTTTCCTTCATGGAGAAGGATTACTAAAAGGTTTTATATACTATAAACTATATATAGGAGCAGAAGGAATGAAACAAGATGTCTTGTGATGTAATTTTTAATTGGATCTTAGCTTCATTTGGAAGTTGTCCCCTCTAAGAGGCAAGTGAAGCACTGCTTTCATCACTAAAGATATTGTTATTGTGATATTTTTTTAATCTGCAATTTTCTATTGGTTTGGTAATTCTATCTTTTCATATTGAAATCTTGCTTTATTTTGTTATTTATGCTCCGAATTTCCAATTATTACTTGAAGGTACATAACAAATAGACCCATCTTTTCAAGAATTTTTTAACCAAAACAAGCTTTCCACCTCTTGAGAGCCATCTATTATACCAACAATAAACTTTGGCTTCTATCTTCAAATACAACGACAATTGGTCCACATCTCTATAGTCATTTGGGTTTAATTGAAAGGATAAGTATTTGAACCCAAGATCGAGAGGACCTAACGATGTAGGCATGATTTGAGTGAGTTGTCTTTCCAAATCAACTTTGATCTTAGTAAATAGCGTGCATGATTTTCTATAATTGACTTCCATTCTCGTGGTTCCAAAAAAAGAATTTAGGCTTGATTTAAATTGGGATATATCTCTCAAGGAGCCTCGAGCTAAAAAACAAACATCATCAACAAAGAGTGAATGGCAGGTGATCCAATAACCTTTAACCCTTTGATTACCCCTACCTTCTTGGTCTCTAAAATCAACTTGTTTAGTCCTTTTTCCATCAGTTAAAATAAGAAGAAGGACAAAGAGAAACCTTGTCTAATATCCCTAGAGGAGTTAAAGAAACCAAAATGGGAGGCATTGACAATAATCACAAAAGAGGTTTAGGAGACACACCCTGGGACCTAATTGATAATTTGAATATTCATCCCCATTTGAAGGAGCACCAATATGAGATAGAGCCAATTGACCCTGTAAAATGTATAATCTTCATGATAGTTGTCTAATATTCATGATAGTTATAGGCAATTTTTCCACCTTGATGGAATGTACCCACAACATCATGCATTTATCTATAAAACAAAATCCTAAATTGCTCATGTGAAATAAAACTAGAGAGCATTCCCTTCAATTTGGAAGCTATGACTTTTGTAATAATTTTGCAAATACAAAACAAATCACACAAGAGGAAATGGGCCTATAGTCTTCAAATGAGAGGGAATCATTCTTCTTTTGGATAATGGCAATAGAGGTGGAATTAAAGGCACCGAACACTTTGCCCCAATGCCTGGACTTTTTTACATTACTCAGTAGGTCCTCCTCTAGAAGGTCCAAAAACACTAGATAAAAATCCATTGTCCAACCATCTAGTTTGGGGCTTCTTGCATTTTTGAAAGAATGAAGGACTTACTTCAATTATCCCCTTGCCACTTCAACAACCGGGGAATCATCCATTTCTTGGTCGAAACATATGGAAAAGATTATAATTACCTTCATAATGGCTTCAATGTTGTTAGTAGCAGGATCTTTGAGAAGGGAATGGAAGTGCTCCATATTTTCCTTAGTTGTATCCTCAAAGGAGTTAACCCTTGAGTTGTCTACCAACTCCACCTCACAAATCGTGTTCATGTTTCTTCTAAAACCAACATAATTATGAAAGAACTTGGTGTTGTTATCTCCCACGACCCCACTTTTCAATCTCCTCTTGATTTCCTCTCCATCTATGAAAACGTTTTTTACTTCCAACTGCCTCATGGAATTTAACTCCTTGTTTGAAAAGATACTAGATGAGAATTTAGCTCCTCATTTGAAAAGATACTATGGGAGTTAGAGTTAAATAGGCAGGCTATTTCACTTACAACTTTTGACAACTCCTTCAAAGCTTCTTCATTTTTCTTTTTTGTCCACTAAAAAATGAGTCTCTTGCGAGTTTGAGATTGGATGCAAACTAAAACATTGCAGATTCACCAGAGCTAGCATCAAAGGGCTTCCAATTGGTACTTGTAGTTTGGGAGATGAAGGGATTTTCTCCAAGCCAAGTAAAGGGAGCAAGAGGCTTATGTCTGCTTCTTCTAACTGAAAATGAATAAGGAGATGATCTAAGGATCCTCTAGACATTACGCACGACTTATATTGACCAACCTTAGCCAAAGCTTTCCTAGCAACGATGAATCCGTCAAACCTCTTAAAAATTCCTCTCTTCCTTTCCTAAAATTTATTAAAGTGGGAACAATCTTCAATGGCTCCACACCCACTAGATTAAGCTCCTCAAAATGCTTAATAAAGTAATATGCTAAGGGGTCAACCCTAGCACTTTCTCCCCAAACCTCCATAGAACTTGGCGTTAGGTTTAAATCCCCTCCCACAATGAAGTTGTTTTATAACAAAAGATTATGGTTTGAGAGCATATCCCAATAAGATTCTTTTGTCCTTGTAAGGACTATATATGTTTACAAATTTTAAAAATTGTTCGAGAGCCTTGGTTGCTTTCTAAGATAATACATGTATAAATAACCCAACTAAACATGACATTAATATTAGGATTCCACCCTATCATGAGATCCCCTAATTGACATTCTAAATCAATAAAGCAAAAAATGCATTTTTTTAAGAAGGAAGATAGAGCATCCAAGGCCTGGCACCTAAACATATAGTTTCTTGGAACATAATGATATTTAGCTTGTAAACTAAGCAAATTCTTGAGTGTTAGTAATTTAAAGGTACCCCCAATCCCTCTCACGTTTTGAGATAGAATAATAATCTATGAACATTGTTGTGGGGGGTTCCTGCTCTAGGTGTCTCATTTATGGTTTTCTACTCGCCCTTAAGAATTTCCTCCCATACCTTTGATTGAGCTAATGCAATATTAGATGTTCTTATGACAAAGTTAGGTTTAGGAAGGATGGTAGTTAAACCTCCCTCCACTTCTTCTTTCTCCTCCATATTAAAGTTCTTATAGGAATGAAGTTGATAATTTGAACGTATAGGAGGCTGGGAAATCAAAACTTCTTATTTATTCTCATAAGGGTTTGTAGATCTGTTACTAGATTCCATTATCGCCTCTTCCGAGTAGGAAAGGCTTCGAAGATAAGGATGGATCTACCAGGAGTTTGGATAGGATCACACAAATAAGGAGAGAAGATGGAGAGTTTGAAGGATATGAACCCAAAACTAAACCATCTTTTGTAGTAGTAAAAGGAGGAGGAGGAGGAGGGGGGGAAGGAGAATGTATTGGTATACCTTTCTATGGTGACAGTGAAATCGGATTTGTGAGAGCAGCTTCATCCAAAAAACCATCACATTGAGCAAAACACTATGATTTTACGTCCATTGAAGCAAGCAAAGATGATATAACCTTCAAGCCTTATGCCTTTGAAACTTATGGATTTGATGCCAGTTCATTTGCCACCCTCTATGGGATCTACCACTATTTATTTCTACGAATCCAAGACTTAAGAGGTGGAGGGCATCCTACAATCACACCAAAGGTTCCCTTTCCCATGATAGGCAGTGCACCTGAAGGACATTCACTAATCATCAATCCTAAGTGAGAAGGAGTGAGGACCCTATCAAGTGTCTATTTTGGCCAAGAGTCCTCTTCACAAGTCCATATCTACCATAACTCTGACCATCCTTTTGTTGGCGCAGAGCCAAGGGACTCCATCGAAATCCATAAACCTCCCTAATTGATTTGCAATACCCTCAAGGGCTTGTTCACACTGTAATTCCAAGGGAAAGGTTGGAAACAATACCCACATGTGCTCGATGACCATTGGCTTACGACTTGGATCAAAACCTATGTGCCAAAACATACAAAACAAACTAGAGGGACCCCAAAGCCATTGTTTTGACAGAACCAAACCAACATCCTTTTTCGCATCTAAGTTTGAATTAGAGGCAACCTCGAACTAACATATGAAACAAGGGAGAATAGACAAATAATGGCTTCTAATTGGACTCAAGCCACAACTGCAAGAAGGCACCAAAAATTGATTTATCCATAAATCTCCCTATCATGGGTAGTTTTGACAAAGATTCCACCTTCTCCAAACCAATGCCGCTGCCTAACACCATTTTCAAATGTTTAGGTAGCTTAGTGAATAGATTTAGTTTTGGGATGGATTTTTCTAGAGTTAGAACTAACCAAATCACCAACTATGAATTACCCACACAAGGGGAGTGCTTTGGATACCAAGATCCTATCATGAGTAACTCCTCATGTGAATATACTACTTCTACTGAGGCGAGGGATACAAAATGTGGCTTTGAATGCACATGCCCAGGAGTCAGATGGCCACGTGCCATTCTATGAGTTGTAGAATCGACCACTTGCAGAAAATCGCCATTTGGATGGGGATTGTTTAGGTTTTCCAAGTGGAATCCTTATGTGACATTGAAGGATTGCGCATTGTGCAAAACCTCGATCAATTCCTCTCATGTACGAAAAATAGTTTGTAGGATAGCCTCGTCCTCCTTGCCATAGTCAACCAAGTCCAAATCTTGATCTAAGATGCTCCAAGGGCTAGGCATATGGGAACATGCCTCAAAACCTTAAGCAAGAGAGTGGAACCCTATGGAAACTCTATACTCCAATGTCAACATTGATACAATAATGAGGTGTCAATGTTCTTTGAGCCTTATTTTCATAGACCTAGTAGTTTCTTTAATGTAGATCTTACCAGACAAGCACGACATTTCATATACTCCTTTTTACATCTTTAAAGAAATTAAGCTTTTATCGAGTTTGGTTATATCCTTTTTATGATATTCAACGAGAACATACACTTTTTATGTTGCTCCTTTTCAATGATTTTGCAACCTTATTAATCACCCCTTTGATATATGACAACATTATTTTTATTCCATTGTCTTTTAAAGTCCCCTCTTGGTTGTTAGTCACCACTTTGATGTATGACAACATTATTTTTGATCCATTGTTTTTTATTGCCCCCTCTTGGTTTTATGACATCTTTATTAAATTGCCTTGTACCATATCCATTCCCTTTTAAACTTTTAGCGAGTGTTTCAACTCTTACTCTATATACTCTTCATAAGACATCGTAATAGCTGTCATCACCAAAGTTTGTATGTCTAGTGAGAATTTTAAGCTTATCCATTAAATGCTTCACCAAAAGAGATGTTGAGAATCCAATCATGTTTACAATTAATCTTAAAGAAATGTCACATTCGTGGAATTTGGACACTCCATATACTCACATCATGTTGTACAATGAATGGCAATGAAATGTCATACATGTGGATTTTGCACGTCCCATATATTCTCATCATGTTGTAAGTTCTCTTTAATATTTATAAAAGTAAAAAAATAAGAGAACAAATTCATCCAAAAGATTATTATAAAAAGATTTTAAAATAGATAATATTTTAATTTTAGATTAGTATTTAAATATTATTTTCAGAACATTCTAAACAGATTTACAAGTTTTACATATAATTTTGTATTTATATATATTAACATAAAGTTATCTATCAATTAAGAGGAATCAAACTTTTTGAAGTATACATTTTTTATCATTTAATCTCATGTTATGTATTTATTCCCTCATATATATATACATGTCTCAAGAAAATTGATACCTCTAAGTGTTTGATATATTTAGGTTTAAGATGGATTTATAATGATTTTATTTTTTTATTAGCTTTAATGTACATTTTAAAATTTAGTTGACATGTATTGTCAAATAGTTCGATGGGATAGTGCGAGTGGTTGGGTGTTATGAAATGCAAGTAGGAGGTCACGAACTCAAGCCCATGGGCTTACTATCTATGTAATTGTTGAGGGTCTCACTCGATGTCCCTATCAGTTGATGTTGCCAAAATTGCAATCAACTGATTTCCTCGGGTACCATTCTTGAAATGAGGGTTACCCATGATTCATTTCATAAAAAATAATCCTCGAGAGCTAGCTAAAGCGGTCATGAGTCAGATGTGAGATCTCTCCCCCAAATTTTTTTTTTAACTGAAATGGTTAAATTATATTGAAAAAAGAAAGAGTGAAAATGTTCGAGTCATGGCTGAGCCAAAACTGACTGAATACATTGTTTGAAAGTACTGAAAGAGTTTTGGTCTAAAATTTGGATGCTTCTCTAGTTAATAATCTTGTCTGAAGTTTCTTTCATCTGATTATGATCATGAATTCGACTATACAATTTCATTGCAGCGATCTTCATTTCTGAAGCATGAAAATTGTTGGTCTTCTTGTTCTGTCCATGAAAATTAAAAAATGCTTTTGCTTCCGAAATGAGTTATGCTTTGCGTATGAATATGGTTTGCAATCATCCAATAAGAGATTTTTTTGTCCAATGGAGGTGATTATGGTGCTGAAATCAGAGCTAAGTGTATGCTAATGTATTCACATATATGCTTAGGGATGTGAATAACTCGGTCTGGCTTGATGCGATTCTTAATTTGTTTGCCATTTATTGTTGAATCGTGTCATTCTAAATGCCAAAAATTGATTGTGCCTGTGGATTGTGATATGAATTCAGGGGATGTTGTGATAATTCAATTCCCCGTTTGAAAATTCAATATTTCCAGAAGTAAGGCTGGTTGCTGCTTTCGCTTCCACATTTGCTTCATCGTTCAACCTTCTCACGATGTGATAAGCTTTGAATTGCTTAAAGGAGTTTGTTATTTGCTGAATCCGTTGTATTATCCTTTCGATTGCTAAATTGTTGTAGTTTGTGGGTGAGTTGAAGGCCTTAATGGTGACAAGAGAGTCTCCAAATACCTGTAGTTTTTCTATGTTTTTATTTTTAGCGTTCTGGTAGCCTTTTAGAAGGGCTGGTGCGTCAGCTAAATTGTTTGAACTTATTCCCAATCCCCATCTGCATTTGATTCTCAGTGTTCCTCCGCCGAAAAGTAAGACTCCTCCTGCTCCTACTGGACCTGGATTATTTTTGGACGCGCCATCGAAGTGCAAGCTGTCCATTGGATGATTGTTTCTCCAGGCTTGGAAGTCGATGTTGGAGAGTCTGATTTGCCAGGGTGGAAGCTTCCAACGTTTTTGATCTATTCCTTTAGGAATTGAGAGAACAATGTCGATCCACTTTGATTCAGTATCAGTTATATTTGTATTTGTTCTAAATATGGAATGGTTTAAACATTCATATAACAGACCTTTTGCTTGCCCAACGACTTGTATAGGAGTGGGACAGATATCTTGAAAGATTGCTTTGTTTCTAGCAATCCAAATTTTCCAGCATGTGAATTTTGGAATGGCAGTCCAAATTTGATGCCATAATTTCTTTTTTGAAAGAGGGGAGTGATATGTAGATTTCTAATCTTTCAAAAGGTGTGTAATGGTGCCGAATACTGGCATTGCAATGTCTAGATCATGGAGCATATAATTCCAAACTTCTTTTGAGAATGTGCAGTTCATAAATAAGTGGTCAAGAGATTCAATTTTTTTATGACAAAGTGTGCACCAATGAGGCCCGGCGAAGCCTCTTTTGATCAAGTTGTCTCCAGTGAGCACCTTTCTGTGGGCTAGAGTCCACATGAAGAAGTTTACTTTTGGGAGTCCAAATGAATCCTAGACCATGTCCCAAGTGCTTTTTTCTGGAGATTAAGTTGTTTTGGAGAGCTTTGAAGCCTATAGCCGTGATATACTTTCCATTTGGGCCCTAACCGCGTTTATCTTTATTCTGAAGGTGGGTGGGAGCGCATCCTGTCAAGATTTCAAAAAGAAGAGTTCTGGATGGTTCTAGGTTGGCAGGGATAGGGAGAATTTTCCAACTATGCCAATTGCCGGAGGATTTCCAAGTACTGAGATCACTCAATGTTCTAATTCCCTGTTGGGCGAGCCAGTGACTGATGTCGTCAAGATCTTGATTTTTCTAGAGCTGATCGTGTCCCATAATTTTATCTGAAAAAATGTTTATATCCTTCCCATTTCCGGGGACCTAATAAAGATATTGAGAAAAGAAATCCCAAGCGGATTTGCATAGGGACCAAGTTGAGGTGCCCTTGGAATTCGACTTGCTGTCAAGACATCTGAGGTTCGTGCCTGTTAAATATTTCGTCTTTAATAGTTGGTTGATCCTATGATGTTTGTTGTGCAGAATATGGCATAGTATTTTGCCTCCCAATGTTAGATTTGCCTGAAGGGGATCTCGAATCTAAATCCCACCTGAATGTTTTGGTTGTTTGGTGGTGTTCCAATTGACTAAATGAATTTTGTGCTCATTATTTTCCCCTCCCATCCAAAGGAACTCTCTCAAAAGTTTACTTATATGCTTTGCCACTGCTTTGGGCGCAAGCAAGATAGAAGATTGATATATAGGAAGTGTTGTGAGTACTGATTTTAAAAGGATCAATTTTCCTGCTTTGTTGAGTGATTGTCCTCCCCATCTCCTTATTTTGGATTTGATTTTGTGAATTATATCATCCCAATTCTTTGACTTTGAGTGTCCTTGAGTTATCGGGAGGCCCAAATAATTAAATTTGTCCCAATGTTGATGGACTTTAATTCCAAGGATTTGAGCAATATTGGTTACTGTTGTTTTATTTAAATTCCACCCATAAGCATCGCTTTTGTGCAAGTTGATCTTGCCACCCGAGGCTTTGCAGTAGCTGGCCATGTTTTTCTTGAAGTTTCGAGCAATTATGGAGGAACCACCTCCCAACAAGAGGGAGTCGTCAGCAAAAAGGGTGTGGTTTAGGGCCATGGAGTTGGAAGCTAAATTGAGGCCAGGTAGGAGTCCAATTCTGAGGTCGGAGTTTAGTTTTCGACTAAGGGAGTCAACCAAGATGATGCAAAGGAAGGAGGGCGAGGGCATCCTTGTCGGATTCCGCGAGATGCTTGGAAGAAGTTGGTAGGGCGACCATTTACTAAGGGTGCAATCCAGGGGCATTTTATGCAAGCTGAAATCCAATTTAAGGAGTCATGGAAGCCAAAAAATTTCATAATTTTAAGAAGGAAGGAGTGCTTAACGCGATCGAATGCGTTGGCCATATCGAGTTTGATCAACATGCCTTTTTCCTTACGAAGTTTGCTGGAGTGGATGGCCTCTTGTACTAGAATAATGTTGTCGAGAATTTGTCTTCCTTGGAGGAAGCCTCCTTGATTGTCAGAGATAATTTTGGCAAGAAGAGGCTTCATCCTATTTTCCAGCATCTTGGATATAATCTTGTAAGAAGAATTGCATAACGCAATTGGTCGGAATCTGTCAAAAGTGCTTGGATTGGTCTCTTTCGGTATGAGGGCGAGAAAGGTGGAATTAGTGCATCCACCGATTTTGGCTTTTGAATGAAAGTCGCTGACCATTCTCATATAGTCTTTTCTGATGTAGTGCCAGCACGCTTTATAGAAGTGAATAGAATAGTCGTCGGGCCCTGGAGCTTTGTCGGGGTCGAAAGATCGAATAGCGTTGATGAATTCCTTCTCTGTAAATGGCTTGAGTAGGTTGGAATTGTCTTCGTTTGTGAGAATCTTTGGTATGTGATCGAGGAGATGTTGTTTTGCTTCATCTTCATCATCGTTTTCTTCCTTAAAGAGATTCGAAAAGTGGTTGTATGCATCATTTTGATATCTCCGTAGCCTTTGACCATCAATCCGTTATTAGTTTTGATCTCTAAGATACGGTTGATGGATTGTCTTGCTTTGGTCTGCTTATGAAAGTAAGCCGTGTTTCTATCGCCTGCTTTGAGCCAGGTACTGCGGGATTTTAATCTCCAGAATTCTTCTTCTCTTTCGAAGGCTTCATACATTATAGCTTGGTGAATAACTTTTTCCTGTAGCATGTTTTTGTCAACTGGATTTTCTTCCATTGCATTTTGAATTGTTTCTAAATCATTGATGACCTTCTTTCTGGAGCTTGGGGATGGGCAATTGGTTTTGGCCCATTTTTTTAACTCTTTTTTGTTGATGATGAGCTTCTGCTCCCATACGTATCTTGGGGAACCGATTATGGGGGTCTTCAAAATGTTGTTTAGAATGTCCCAGAAGCTGTTGTGTTTGAGCCATGAGGACTGCATTTGAAGGGGATTGGTCAAAATCTTCGTCTTCTTGAATTTGGAGAAGGATCGATTTGTTGTCCGAGGCTAAATTAGCCATAATTTTTGAGATAACAGTCTGTCTATCAGTCAATATGATGCTTTGAACGAGAAATTTGTCAAGCCAGGCCATGATATTGTCTTTATCAATCCGCTTGTTGGACCAAGTGAATTTTCCATTCTTGGGTATGATATCGAGAAGGTCCCATTTTTGAATGAGAGTTTCTATTTGAGATCTCAATGCGTCTTTTCCGATTAGGCCTCCCTTTTTTCGGCGTTGGAGAGAGTTGTGTTCATATCGCCAGCTAATATGAGATTTTGAGGGGCATAAGCGTCTAGAAAATATTCTAAAAGCTGCCAATAGTCTTTTTTTTTTCGAGTATAGGTTGGGGACATACAAATTAATGAGAGCAATTTGAGTATTGATTTGGATGTGAATGAGATCTGTGTAGATCCAGTGTTGGGTGGCGAAGGAGTTGCATAACTGGAAGTTGTCAGAGGACCAGAGGGTTGCAAGGCCACTGGAGGCCCCTCTAGTGCTGAAAGCCATACCTGCGTTCTTTTTCCACTTATCTTTTCCAATGGTCAAGGTGGCATGTTTGTTGAGCTTGGTCTCTTGGAGCATAAGGATGTCTGGCATATCTATTTTTTGGAGATCTTTGACAACATCTATTTTGTTGGGATTGCCCAACCCTCTGCAATTCCAAGAGACCAACTCATTATTTGTTGTTGTGGGTAGAGGAGGGGCCTCCCCCTCCTAGATATCCCATTTTTTTCCCTGCTAGTCTGGCTCTGGTGTTCTTGCTGAATGCCGTATCTATTGTTGCTTGAGATCCTTGGGTTTTCTCACGTTCAGCTTCTTCCTCCCTTAGATCTTTGCTTGTTTTTCGCCCTAATTTTTTGGATGATCTATCTATCAAATCCTCCGGAGAGACAGGAGAAGCCACTAGTTTGGTTTTGGTAATTTATGCATAAGAGGGGGAAGGCATACCTTAGTTCGAGATTGGCCTTTTGGGGCTTGTGGTGCTTTGAGGCAGGATTTCTTCCAGATCTTCATGGATTTGAGGGGTTTCCTGGGGGTCATGTTGCTCCGATATTTCTCCTTCTTTTGGAACTTCAGTGATATCTTGATTTTTTGTGGTTTCTAGAGCCTTGAATCTGTTCTCATTGTTGGTGGCCGCCAGTTTTTGGTGCTGGTAGTCTGCTTTTCTTGGATTTTTCCCTTTTGGTAAGGCTTTTGGCCCCAATATGGACATTGAGCTTTTTTGAATGGCCGTCCATTGATCTTTTTTTCCCCCTGCTTCTGGATCTGCAGGCTTCTTTTTGCATGATCGAGCAAAATGCCTGTATTCGTGACAATACCTGCATTTGAAAGGAATTTGTTCGTAATCTAGTTCCTAGATGTGGGACCAATCTACTACTGTAAGTTTTATAGCTTCTGGGAGTCCACGTTCCAGATCTACTTCATCGCAGATTCTAGCACATGAGTATTGATCTTTTAGATCTGCTTTGTCGATGTACTTCCCAAGGGAGTTTCCGATAGCTTCTAATGATTCCGGATTCCAACAATGAAGGGGAAGGTGCAGTAGTCTCACCCATACTGGAACCACTGTCACATACCCCAATTTTGCAAAAATAATGTAATTATTTTATTAATATTCCTGAGACATTATGTTAAATTTAATGCTAGGAAGGAATTGATGACTCAGCAGAGTCACCAGAAATGGAATGTAAATTCTGAATATTTTATTATTACTAAATAAATTATGGAGACAACAGCATGGGAGAGCTGTTAAAAGAGGTTACTGGTCTAACTGGTGGATGGAACTAGGTGGAAAGACAAAAGACAAGTGGCAGCATCCTCAAACACTTCCTAAGTTGCAGGTGGCAACTTCCCTATATTTTGGGGTCATGATTCCCCAAGAAAGTGGAATCTGAGCAGGTGGCTCATTAATGACAGTTAACCCAACTAAGACCTAGGCAATCTTTTAAATAGTACTCAATGAACTGAGCTGGGAGTTGAGGGAAAGTTCTGGAGGGAGAATACATTCAGGTGAATGCTATTCAGGAGTCCCATTGAGGAAGTGGGAAAAACAGTAAGGAAGTGTTTTGAGTCAGGAAGTTGCAGTAACTTGGTTCCAGTGTAGCTGTTTTGGCTGAGGGAATTGTTGGCTGTACCTAGTTCCAGCCAGTTAGACCAGAGCAAGCTCGGGGGTCCTGAGAAGTGCTGTCTGGGCACTCTTCAGGAATTGGTAGGGAGGAACAGCCTCCCACTGCTGTTATTGTCTACCATTGATACAGGTTCTGCCACTTTATCCTGATGTTTATTGAATAAATTTTAAACGTAGAATGAGACTATCTCATATGTGTATGAATAGGATTTATTTCAGTAAAGTCAGCATTTCTGTATTGTTATTAGACAGAATTTGCAGAACTAAAATGTCTTAGAAATTTCCTATTTATCACTATAGATCGAGTTATTGTTTTATACATAAAATGTTTCGTTACCATTAAAGTAATAGATTGTTATGGTGATTTTACATTGGTTTATTTTCAATAGTTGAATAGATAAATATAGATTATTTATACAATAAATATTCCTGTAAATACACTTGTAAAAAAAAAAATAATAATAGGAACAGAATCATAGACAACTCAATAATCACAGTGAATCTTTTTCATAGATAGTTTAACAGGTATAAACCCTAGCTGAACAAGCATACCGGTCTGTATCTGTCTCATGATTTAGTTAAATTTATAAACAAAGATTGTGGCGAAAGATGTTTATTTCAAAACCTATCTCTATCGTTATTACAACCAAGAAATTAACAGCAGAGTTTTGACAGAGTTACTAATCATAGGGCAAAAGGAATTTCAAGACAAACATAAGGACTAGCTTGAAGCCGAGTCTTTACAAGTTAGAAATTTTAGTTTCTTTTGTCAAAACCTTTCCATAGTGTCAAGTATAGTTTTCTGCTCATTATCGAGCTCATTCCTCATGTAATGCACAGCATCGTTAGGGTTCTATATTAACAATAGTTTAAACATCACTCACAGATTTAACATTTGAATTCAGCCATTGTTGGCATTTCAAAATCAAACCCTATTTCAGCTATTATCAATGAGATATTTACTACAGTATGTAAAACATTAAAAATTTTACATCAATTCGTTCCCAGCTACAAAGGAGATCAACAGAACTTAAACACTGTTCATACGTTTTTTTTTAATATATATATATCTTTCAAACCAGGGAGAAAAACCCCATCTCGACAGAGTCATTTTAACAACAAACATTCACCTCGTTACCATTTAAATACTTAAGAACAAAAAACGCTAAGAAGTAATAATACGTATTCACTCACGGCCGTGTCATTTCTTTCACCAAATCAAGAATTACAACCATGTAGCCATATTCTTTTTACAACTCACAGTATCGACAGGGTAATGTTCTTATCGTCATAACAAATTGAAAATTTACAATTACATTGTAGTCACACCAGTTCACATATACAGGAGGTAATCTTTATAATATATTATGTCAATCAAAAATCTGGGTGGACTCCCTTTCTATTTCAACATAGGAAACAGTATATTTAAGAGCCTATTTCTTTAGAACCCGAGTAACCACTCGAAACGAGTGGTGGAATTTCGGTATTAAACTTAAAACAGTGACTGTATTCACACCTACAGGACAGGCTCACGGCCTATTACCCTTGAGGGTTTTCACATTTAAACTTCATTAACAAACCCTAATCATCAACCGCGAGCTTGATAGCTTACAAACAACTGAAGTAGTATCACTCTAGTTACTACGCAGGGTTTAACCCCTTGACAATACATTTAAAGATACAGTAAATTTTAAAACAGGCCGTTGTAAATCTTGGTGTCATTACCAGACCGAAAACCAAACCCTACAGTGCAAACAATCCACAAGGAGGACTTGCCATGGTAGAACCAGGCTTACCCGGTTACGCAATCAACAGCCGAAGTCTGAGCCATCTCCATTATGAAGGGAGTCCGAGCCGAGCCTGCAACAAAACAAAAACAGTATTCATAACCATATTCATATATACAAAATGACGAGTCTTAAAACAACTAATGCGTACAGAAAGACAAGGGTAAACCTATAAGCTTACCCGAGGATAATTGCAGGTATGTTTAGTAGGTTGGCTATCGTGAACCCCTCTCACTCCACCAAACGATTAAGAACTGAGTAAAAACGCAGGGCCACCCGTGACAAAAGAATCCACTGTTAACAAAACACAAACCCCAGATGTTGGACTAGCTACCGTTACTTCAATAACGAGAACAAAAGACTCTCAGACGAGGCTATGATTAAAATGAAGACTGAGGTAGCCTGCAAGTCGTAGCACCCTGTAAAATAGCAACCAGACCTGTAACTGAGCCCAAGGGAAAAACCCTAAACACAAAAACTACCCATAGTCGACCACAGTTACTGATCAAAACTCACAACGAAACCATAAGCAAAGGAATGGTAAAAGCCTAAGAATTGTAACAACAACAACGCCATCTTAGCTTAGATATGGCGGGGTTGCAGAGAAAAACCCGAGCCCGAAGGCGAAGGAATGAGGAGGTAGGGTTAGGACCAGAGTCTTATATCATCCAGTACTTGGTCCTCGCTGAGCCACGTAGTAGTTTAATATTTCAAAGCTGTGGGTCGAAGCTATATAGTCCCTTCCAATTATTGTTAATTGATTTAAAATCATAGCAATGCTACCCAATCGTAATGATAAGCCATAGTTATAAAACATGTCAACATTTCCATGATAACATATGCTTCGAATTGACTTGGAACACCATAAAGATTGAACCTACAAACAAGGGAATGGGTGATAATAATTTAATAATCGACGATCTCAATGATATTTTTATCATTGTTGAAAAACAAACACTCATAATATGTATAATTAAAACATTATGATAAGATCCTCATAATGAATAATTCAAATGATAAAACAGGAGTAAGGGAATTACTTGCATGTAATTATTAAAAGTTTGACTTGGCATAGTTCCTAAGTCATCCGTTAAATAAGCAATACCGTAGATAATAGCTTGAGTCTCTATTAATCTTTGTAGAATGAACCTTGACTCATTAATTCATGCAACATAGGCGTTGATCGAAACCGAGACTTTATTATCCTAGACATAGAAGGAGTGCATAACTATACAATGAATATTGTGAGTAGGTAAGTGACGTAAGTTGGAAATAGCATAAAACCGTGTTCCAATAACTACGTCTTAAGCCTAATCCCTTAAGCGACAAGTGTACAATCAAAACCTATGAACCTACAAACTATCAAGATGAAGATAAGCGGTGTAACTTGCAAATTTTATCATATCATTGTCACTAAATTATTTGAAGACTGTGATTATCTTAGAGTGCAGATAATAAGCTAACTATACATTACAAATTTCTAGATAAGTACACAGAAATGACAGATAAGCAAAAGGTGTTGATTTCCCGTATCGTTCCGTGACATTACATAATGATAGATGAAAAATATTATTACGACACATTAATAAATATCAAAGAGCAGTACTCCATGGTGGAATTTGAAACAATCTGATAAAGAATAAAATCTATCATATGCTCATGCAATTTGGTCAATTCTCTAACAGTAAGAATGTATGAATATTATAGGAATGAAACTTCTACCTTTTACACTTGACCACCTGTCTCGCATGATTAAACTTGTACTGGACATTTTGGTACAATTAAATAAACTTTAATGCTTTAAAACAAATAATTGCAACGATCATATTCTACCTGTATACCTGTAGAAAAGGACGGATTATGCATTAGCTCGAAAGCTAAGTAAGCCAGTCAGCTATGGCAATTTTCACCCCTTGAGGATTAGAGCACAGAAGACAATCTTTAACTGCAATTAAAGACTCGCATTAAAATATAAGTACAATAACGGATCAATTAGACAAAATTATGATTTCTTAAATAAAACAAACAGATCAAGGAAGGCAATTAATAACATTTATTGCTATCTTAAAAATTTTAAAATTTTTGTAAATTTTGGGTTTTGACAACCACGGAGGAATATCTTGGGATGGGTTGAAATTTGGGTTACATTTATTCATGTAGAGGCCTTGGGGTCCCATGAAGTATGGCCCATTCCTGAAGATTAGTTCACGGTCCTATTTGCTTTCGAAGACGAATGCAAAAAATCCCTTTCCAAGGAAGTAAGATTTTACGTCATATGAGGTCAAAGGTTTCCAATTTTTTTGAACCCATGCCTCTATAGTTTTCGGAGATGGCCACAATCCAGTGAATTGGCCGATCAATCCTCTTTCTGACAGGTTGAGTATTGTTTTGCATGGTTGCTCTACAGGCAAGGCGACTTTGGGATCTTGAAGATCTTCTTCACAAACTTCTGTTGGGCAGTGGAGAGGGGTTTTTTCCCTTGGGTAGGGACGAGTTTTAGAAAGTATGAAAGTTCATAAGGAGGGGGAGGGTCGAGATCATATCCCGGATCCATAGAAGCAAGGGGAGCCGAGCCCCCAAATGCAGGTAAGCCAAGCTATGCGCCGAGGGGTCGAATCTGCGTTGGGCTTCTGTCCCTTCTCCAAGTGCGATCAGCGAGTCGAGATGCAAAGTTTGAATGCAATCAACGAGAATCGAGTTGCAGAGCATTCGAGGCATAACAATATCCCATCTAGCATGACTTTTACACATGTCTCCCCCAAAGTTGGGGAGGCCATAGGTTTGACTTTCTTGATCCCCTCGGGGTCAGGCTATGTAATCAAGGGCGACCATTTACTTATTTACCATCCATGAATCATGGGGAAGTACTCGAAGGGTTTTCCATGAGGTTGTTCCTTGGAATGAATAATGGGGAAGCACTTGAAGGGTTTTTTGTGAAGTTCCTTGGAAAATCCATGAATCATGGGAAAGTACTTGAAGGGTTTTCCATGACTTTGTTCCTTGGAAAAATCCATGAATCACGGGGAAGTACTTGAAGGGTTTTCCATGAGGTTGTTCCTTGGAAAATCTATGAATCAGGGGAAGTACTTAAAGGGTTTCCCACGAGGTTGTTCATTGGAAAATCCATGAATCATGGGGAAGTACTTGAATGATTTTCCGCTAGATTGTTCTTTAGAAAAATTAACTTGATTTATTTATTTATTATCATTATTGCATATATTAAATTACGTGAGAACATCTCTCCATACTAGATTATAGAGCACCTCATTAATCTCAATACAATAAATTATTAACCAAATTTTAAATTTAATATTCAACAAACTATTAATATTACTTTTATATATAAAATTGTCATAATCAAAATATTTAATTTTGTTCCTTTTTATCACCGAATATAATTATCATTATCCAAACAAAGTACTATATCATTAAGGATTTATTATGGTCCCACGTTTAATAAATTTAAAGGAAGTGTTCTTCCTACGTCTAAAATGTAGTAACATGTTAACTAATATTGATGTGGATGGCCGTGAACACCATGATTAATCACCATTGAACAAACTTAGGGAAGAAGACAATTCACCAAATGTAAAAATGAAAACAAATTATCGATAATTTTAATAATTAATATGTCATCATAACTATGAAATCGAAAATGATTGAGATGATTTTTATTTATTTTAAAATAATTAATAAAAGTATTAATATATATAAAGTTATCGTTGAACTTTTAGTTGAAATTAAATTAAAACTGTCAACTAAAAATTAGTTTGCCTTTGTTTTTATTTATTTGTTTTTACATTACTTTAAAATAAATTAAGACTATCAAATATATTTGTTTTTGTTTTTATTTATTTGTTTAAAACATTATGTATATAACAAAATTATTTTTAAAAATTTAATTTAAATAATTATTAGAAATATATTTAAAATTTTATTTTTGTTTGTATTGTTTTTAATTTGATTGGATTTTTGGGTGTCTCTTCCAAACTAGTTCACTTATAAATTTTGATTTTATTAATTTAAAATATAAAATCTTTATTAGTTTGAAAATCAAAATCTTCATTATAAATTTTTTTCTATAATTTTTATTTTATTTATTTATAATAAACATAATTATATATAACAAAAACGTTCACAATCATAATAATACCTTTACTATAAGGAATATCTTCACAATTTGCTTGAGGACATTTACATCTCAAATAGTACAATATGAGTATAGAATAGTAATTAAAAAAAACATATATGAATATCCAAAACAAATCTTTAGCATCTTCTTAGATGATCCATTCACCACTAACAAGTAATACCCCGTTTTCTCAATAGACCATCCTCAACTGGCTATCCACACACTTTCAGGTGATAACATACCAACACATTTACAGGGATATGAATACTCTAGCTACCAATCTCTCTAAACATGGTCAACTCATGAATGAAGGTACATTTGTTATTTGGGAAACATATAAAGACACAATCAAATAACTTGACCCAGGCCCTTCACTGTTCTAGGATGCCTCCCATGCCTTCATGGGAGCCTATATGAATTTTATGTGCTCTCATTATATGCTATGTACATGTGCCCCTACTACTTTTTGGAAGCATTATGTACAATGTGACAGTTTATAGCAAACTATAAGATTCATCCACAAAAGATATGTAATCTCTTTTAGACAATATACCATATGAGATACAAAACTGAATAAATGCAAGGCTTTAAGCCAATGAACAATATGGTTTTGATTTTAATATAATCAAACTGTGATATTTTTTTCGGGGAAAAAAAAGACCATCCTCAACCAATTTAAGTTATGTGGAAATGTGATGAAATGAAATAACATTAAAATTGGTCATAATGCCTCAAATCTCATTCAACATAAGTCGAGAAAAAAATTCGTTATCTCATATTCCTTTGTCAAACCACTTAATTACCAATAATAAAAGGTCACTACATATTTGAAATTTTGATACACCTTGCTCTGCTCTTAAAATGAAAGCTTATTTCAACACTTTGTCAACCACTTAATCAACAATAAAAGTCACTACATATTTGAAATTTTGATACACCTTGCTCTACTCTTAAAATGAAAGCCCACTTCAACACCATTAATTCTTTATCGCTTTGACCTAAATCAACTTTAAACTTTTAGAAATGTGAATCCCTCAACTTTACACTAACTAATTGGCAATAGGGTGCACTATTTTTTTTAATCATGAGAACTTAACAACCTCCCAAGGGTATATCCAACATCTTGCAAGCAAGATATACCAATAACTTGTGACTCAGCAGGGGCTTAGATGTCCCAAAGCCGCACCGGGGTAAGCCTCTATCTCAGAGGTCACTTACCCTCCGAACCTTGTCACAACGGGTCAATGAGCAACCCTTTTGACCTCCACAGGATAACACATTTTCTTAACTATTAGGCCCACTCAAGTGCTCTGTAGGGTGCACTGTTAAGGCAATCCTTGTGATAACGTGGTTCAAGCGTCGAATAGCTCGTATACCCATGTAAACGTAATTTGGTTACACTTAAAGATATACTGGTAACAGACGAGAATTGACCCTGTATCACACAAGTACGAACACCACCCCCAAATTCTCCAAATACAAAAAAAATACATTAACACACACAAATATATATATATATATAATATAATAATAATAATTAATTTAAAAATCAAAATGTTCTATCACCATTAAAAATATATATATATTTTTAATTCTTATGTTGATTATTTCCACATACAACCGTGTATGTTGAACCATTCTCTAAATTTTATTCTATGATAACATTTTATAAATTTATTTCACATATTTTAAGTTGAAATCAGAGTATTCCATCAACATTTTAGTTTGTTGAGGTCTAAAACAAACATAGCACTTCCCAAAATAAAAAATAAATTTCTGTACTCTCCTTTGTCTTAAAGGGAGGAATCAATAATCTATGGTTAATAAGAATATGCTTTGACCTCTTCATTCCTAAGGTCCACATCATATTCCAAGAGTGTTCGTAACGTCCATACTTCAACGTCCGTCAATAGACAGAGTAACCTCCCGTCAGTTCCCAGAAAATAAAATCCTTGTCAGTAGATGGCAGGTCGCGTGGGAAGTCAGATCACGCGGAAACAGACTATTACGGGGTCCAATCAGAAAAGTTAGGCCCTTGGACATCGGTCATATGGTGACGACCCCTGAAAACAAGGCTCTTCGTAAAATTGTATTCCAAAATGCAATTATTCCATTTGTTTTAATAACTGTATATTTAAAAAAAAATATTATTATACAAATTTCTTATTGGAAATTAAAGGAGATTTTGTAATTGTAAAAATAATTTCAAATTATCTATTGGATCAAATAATTTATTAAGAATAGTGAATATAATTTAATGGGTAGTTTTTTAAATTTATTAAGTATTATTAATTTTTAATTAAGTTATAAATTTTTATTGTTAAATTTGTAATTTTAAATGTATAAATAAAGTTAATATTTTTTATTAATGAATTGCTTAATTTTTATTAAGATCAATTTTGGTTTATTAGATATTAAAAAAAAAAGTAATAAATTATTTTATTTACTTTAAAATTGTATTCCATGTTCAAAAAACTTGGATTCCTAACTTATCTTAGTTTTGATAGGTCAGAAGGTTTTTGTATAGTAACAAAGATTCTGTAATGTGATCCTAATTTACTATAGTTTTGATAGGTTAGAAAGTTGGGAAGATGACAAAGTTATCCTAATTTACCATAGTTTTGATAGGTTAGAAAGTTAGGAAGATGACAAAGTTATGAATTGTCCAATAGTGTGTTTCACTGTGTAGCGCATAAAAGTTTGTTTTTATTTTGACTGTATTAATTTCCTTCTATTGTTTTTTCTCATACTTATAGGGAAAACAATACTCTTGCAGATCTACTTTCCAAAAAAGTCCTTGAGCTAAAGGATGTATTATTTATTTTGAGAAATTTGTCCACAACAGACTTGTGGACCAATGACACTTTAGGGCTTCGTGTTTCACTATGTAGCTCATAAGAGTTTGTTTTTATGTCAACTATATTAATTTCCTTCTATTGTTTTTTCTCATACTTATAGGGAAAACAATACTCTTGCAGATCTACTTTCCAAAAAAGTCCTTGAGCTAAAAAATGTATTATTTATTTTGAGAAATTCGTCCACAATAGACTTGTGGACCAATGACACTTTAGGGCTTCGTGTTTCATTATGTAGCTCATAAGAGTTTGTTTTTATGTCGACTATATTAATTTCCTTTTATTGTTTTTTCTCATACTTATAGGGAAAACAATACTCTTGCAAACCTACTTTCCAAAAAAGTCCTTGGAGCTAAAGGATGTATTATTTATTTTGAGAAATTTGTCCACAACAGGCTTGTGGACCAATGACACTTTAGGGCTTCTTAGCAGTGCTTTTCTTCGACTTTTTAGCAGCTAGTGGCAGGTATATTTGGTTGGTATAGGGAGCCTTTTTTATTACATGGATGTATAACTCTGTTTCTTTTCAGTTTGGGTTTGTCATAGCTGGTCACTATTTGGTTGATTTTGGAAAACAATTGGGGCAACCTTTTGGATTACATGGATGCATAACTATGTTTCTTTTCAGTTTGGGTTTGAATAGCCGGTCACTATTTGGTTGATTTTGGAAAACAACAGGGCTATTTATGTTGTTGGGGAGTGTACATTCCTCCTATTTATGTTGTTGGAGAGTGTACATTCCTCCTATTCAGTTTGATGTTTTATCAGTCTTTTGCCGATTGTGTTTGGCTCCATCTTGAACTTCTATCATGTGCATTGATGAACAATCTTCTATGACTTATTGTAAAAATAACTTTGATTCCACTGAATAGCAAGTTATTGGCTTTTTTCTTCTTAAAAAAAGAAGAAGATATTTTTGATCTTCTAGATTAGGGTTAACGACCTCCTTATAATATCTTAGTTTTCTTTTAACTTAGATGTAATAATATTTTTAATATTATTGATATTTTGCAAAGTGACATTTTCATCAAATCTTTGATTTCACCAGGCCCGACTTTATGCCAACCCCGCTTTAGGTAGGTGGTTTTAACTGGACTTTAAAGAAATTTTTAGGAAGCCTCTTGTCTCCGATGTTAGTTATTTTGTATTTATATCACTTACCATCATAACCATATTCTCAATAAGAAAAAAAAACCATTTAAATTATATAATTTTACCTAATATTTATAATTCCAACAAATTTTTAAACTTTTAATCCATTTTTAAATTAAAAAAATTAAACTAAAAAATATTCAAATTATAACATATTAAAATTACATTACATTATATTATATATATATTTTTAACAGTTACGAAGCAAATTCAATATATATATATATATATATATATATATTTTTAATAGTTATGAAGCAAATTCAAGATGCACAAATATAGATCTATGAAACCATAACATTGTATTTGAGAACCACAAAACCAAAAGCCGATGCTTTTGAGGGCATTTTAGGTGCAGCAACAGGCCAACCTCCCGTGTGATCGATGTGGGTCACCGGCATATGCCTCAAATCCTTTGATCCCCACCATAAAACCATTCGGGCATTCGCGAAATTGCATCGTCAGTCCCCGGATTTAGCCTTAAATCCTCAACAATACCATTAATTCCACAAGGTGTTCGCCAAAAACATCGTCTGACGCCGGATTTAGCCCTTAATTCCTTTAATCCCGCCATAAAATCCGATTGGAACCCCAAATCCTACAAGAATAAGAGCCAAAAAGCCCAAGTTGGCCATTGCCAAAGTGCCTCCAATATCTCATCCCAGACAGGCATTTGTGGAGAGGCACCAGGCAAATCAAATTCACTGCAACCCAATTCATCTCCATCGCATAGACATTGAAACAATCTGAGTGCCTCACAATGTCATTTGAGGAAGAAGAAGCCTTCGAACACACCCTTCTTGTAGTGAGAGAGGTTTCTGTCTACAAGATCCCACCAAGGAGCACCAGTGGTAGCTACAAGTGCGGGGAATGGCTGCAATCCGATAAGATTTGGACAGGGAGGCTCAGAGTTGTGTCCTGCAAGGAAAGGTGTGAGATTAGACTCGAGGACTCAAACACAGGGGAGCTCTTTGCTGCCTGCTATGTCTATCCGGGCCACAGAGAGAGCTCTGTTGAGACTGTTGCTGATTCCTCCCGCTACTTTGTATTAAAGATTGAAGATGGCAGGGGCAAACATGCCTTCATTGGCCTCGGATTTACCGAGAGGAACGAGGCCTTCGACTTCAATGTTGCTCTATCCGATCACGAGAAGTATATCAGGAGGGAGCAAGAGAAGGAGAAGGGCGAAGAAAACGAGGATGGGAAAATTGAAATTCATCCCGCTGTTAATCAGAGGTTAAAGGTATGATAACGAGGCACTGCAGCATTCTGTGCTTTCATGCCACTCACTTTTGTTATTGTAAAATGCTTCCAATAGAATAAAGAAAAAAAACATGTGATAGGCCTCTTACTGTTGTTTATTTTATCTTTTTTTTTCTTGCCTTTAGCTTCTGATTTATCACCCAATGCCTTGATGGCCCTCATAGATTATGCTTGCTGAGATGGCCATTAATTTTATGTTTTGGGTTTGTTAAAAGATATACACTGATCTGAAAAAATTCACAGCTTTGAGAGAGCAGCTACGATTTATCGAATGATATATCTTGATCTTGAACAATTAGCGGCTTTCTGATAACAGATCAACAAACTGGCTTCTGATTCATGACTGGCAGTGAAAATGAATTAGTGGCCAGCGTATTTTGTTTTGAGCTGGCTATAAATTTTATGTTTTGGAATTATCAAAGGATATTTGTTGATCTCAATTGAGTCATGGAATTGGGAGGACATACCATCGAATTAGATCTCTGATCCATGGTTCGGATCTCGAAACAGTGGAAAGCTTCAGGTGCCGGATACAAAACATACATTTCTGTTTCCCTTTAAAATGTAAATGAGACCTATTTTCGCTGGCGTTGTCACGATTGTTTATAGATCAGGTTTGTCCATAACAACTTATCTGATACGTAGATCTATCAGTGATCCTTCATTTCCATTCCATGCAATTTTGCTGACTTTTTTCTGTCTGAAAACGAGATACAAGTGATAAAATTACAATTTTTATACACAGTACCTGAAAAACTGACCATGTCAAAACAACCAAAGAAAACCAAGAGAATACCTGCTATTTGGGAAAAACTTCTACAAGGCAATTTACCAGCTGAACCTCAAAGCCAATAGAATCCGTTTATCTTATTTAATTAACAGATTGCCTAGGCCTCTGTATATATAATGATGTAAAATGCATTTGTACTCATCTTGGATGGCATCTGGCATCCACTGCCTTCTTTTAACAAATATTCTCATGATTAAAATATCTGGGAACTTTTGTTCATCTCTACCCATTCCCCACACATTCACTAGGTTGATCCCTCTCTAGAAATTCTCACAGTAGCTAGAAAGGTTGTAGGATGTCTGTGATATAGTTTCCATCTTGGATGATGATGTAGCATTCCTTTTGTTCTTTGGAAATGTGCTAGAGAAAGTCTATTGAGTGTGATAGATTTTGAGATGGTTCTCCTCAAAATGCTGTATGGGTTGATTTGATGCATAATTGCTTGAAACATGGGAATGTTCTGAGATTACTATCACTGAAGATTTTCAAAGCATAGCTGGGGTCAAGTTTCTCAGACCAATGCCAGTCCTATTATGCAATTTCCCAACAGTCAAAACTTGGAAATTTTCTAAAGCTTGTGCAATTGTAATGAAACCCTACCTTG
Organism: Larix kaempferi; assembly: GCA_027924585.1. Taxonomy (NCBI): domain Eukaryota; kingdom Viridiplantae; phylum Streptophyta; class Pinopsida; order Pinales; family Pinaceae; genus Larix; species Larix kaempferi. The sequence continues at coordinate 19,202,881 of BSBM01001646.1, forward strand.
ATTGCTGCATATGCTTTGGATGTTTACTAGAAGTTTTAGTTCCCAGAAATTGAGAAATCCATGGATAGACATTGAGGAGTTCTGCCAAACGCTTTTTTATTCATGAAGTAGCTTATGTGGGGAGATAGGGATTTGACTGGTGAGAGTTGCACCATTTTTCGACGCATTATACAATGTATATGTTCTATATTCGTATTGTTGCATCTCATTAACAAGTAGCTTAAAAGGAAAAGAGACACAAGTGGTCTTTGAACAAGTCAACCAGCAAAGACTGAAAATTTTCCATCTATAATTGTTTGTTCTATCACATACCTTCATGGACCAAATGAACACTTTTTATGTCAAAGTACATATGCAAAATCCCTACCCTAGATGTTTTTTTGCATGGTTTTGCTCTCTATTGTAAAAAGACAATGTTTTAGTCTCAACATCGAGGTGCCAATAGTAAATATGCATTGAGTTAGAAAATTCACTCTTGAAACTAATTGAAATGATTATGTCTTTAAACTAAAACACTCAAGAAGCCAGAAAATGAGGTGCTTGAATGAGCTTCTCAGATCTAGGTCTAAAGAAAATGCTCCAAATTTTTCAAACCCAGAAAGGGAGAGTCAACTCAGCAACCTGATAAAGCCTAAAAGTAGTGTTCCAAATTAAAAAAACACATTAGATATTCAGTTTCCATCAAATATCCATCATTTAGACACCAAATTAGTTTGAGACAAAGTCCAATAAAATTAATTGTACAATCTACATGTCATCAACAGTGAAAATAAACAAAAACATTGAAATTTAAATAGATTATAGTAGAAAGGCTCCAGATTTTACTAATTCCATTATAAAACAATTGTTTTTATCCACGCTCTAGAGTCTAGAATATGGGGGTGATGCTAGATGGTTTACTGCAAATATTACATTGAACCTTATCTCACCAAGGTCATTCTATAAGGACCAACAAAAATCCATTTTAATTTTTCTTTCTTTCTATGGGCTTTATGGGAAAAATTGGTTTATTATTGGTTTTCCTTGGGTTTTCTTTGATGTTGAATGGGTTACCTAATGTGTTCTCTGTTGCAAATAGATGCTCCCTCTCAAACTCAAACTCTGAATTTGCAAGCCTTAGATGTCCTAACGATTTCTCTCTCTCCAGATGAGTTAAAATGGACAAAATACAATTGATTATTGATGAAAAGGGCCCTCTTTGAAAATCTCTCTTACTCTGCAAAACAACAAAGAAATCTTTCACATGCAATCTAAGAAAGGTATATTTCTGCCTTTATAACATCACGATGGAACAGTCCCTCGCCCTACGATCTCAACAAGTCTACACACAATTGCCAAACACAAACTATTAATATGAGAAGTAAGTTTTGTTAGGAACTTTGTTCAAGATTCCTATGAAGATCAAAATGATCGAGTAGTAACAAGAACTTGTAGGTTTAGATGTTGATAAGCATTGGTACCAACATTAAATATAATAATGTGAGTTCCTTCAAGAACACTTCATATTGGCATGATTGTTGAAAATTATGGTGGTGCCCTATAACAATGGGACATCAAAATTTGAACTTAGGAAACCTTCTGGGCATTCCAAGGATGGTACCCAGGGTAAACCCTAGATTCTTCAAGGCACAAGGCTAGGTCAAGAACTCATGAATAGATCAAATGTAGCTCATCAACAATAGGTTCACTAAGAGAAAACATTTCATGTCAAAGTGGGATTTGAACTCGGGTGGGGAGGGTAACCACTTCCTCACAACCACTTGAGCTACACCCAATTGACAAGGTATATAAACTTTAAGCTTAATTTATAATTAAGAAGTACATAATAAAATTGTAAAAATCTTGAGAAATCTTCCTAAGACAAAGGTTGGCCTGATTTTTCGATCATGACAACTTTGCTAATCAACCCCCCTTTTGGGAGTGCATAAACCACTTCTTTGAGGAATTGAACCTTGGTGGGGGCATGGTGAGGGCTATAACACTACCTCGCTTTCACCCACCTAGTTGTCCTCGTGACTACATAAGCGAAGTGTTATTGATGACATCATGACATTAGAAAATATAAGCCCCAAGGGTTAGCTCAATCGGTTGGACAACATGCAAAAGGCATGTTGCTAATGGGGAGGTCACAAGTTTCAATCTGGTCAAGCCCCTTGGGGTTACTAACAACTCTTGTAGTTGGTGGTTGACACCATCCTCCATCTGAATGTTTTGGGGAAGAGGGGAATCTTGCTAAGTTTTCCTTTGAAAAAAACATAAGAAAATATAGATCGCATAATTGACTTATAAAAGCTAATGTTTTAACCATCCATGGGTGAAATAGGAAACACTGTGTTTTCTTTAAAACCTAAATGATAGTTTTAGGCATTTTAGTAGTAAAAATATTTGTGATGTTAATACAAAAAACAAATAAAATAGCAGTAAATTACTTAAAATTATACGATCCATTTTTTGAAGGCAAAAATTTTCTTTTGCAATATTTTATTCACTTTCTTCAAGTTAAACAAATCTTGTTATCTTATTTGAGTTGGAGAGTTTCAGCTTAGTGTTAATGCCAACCATGTATATGTATGGTCGTGAGGAAATAGGAATGTCGTTAACAACCCTCCGAGGAGAGGATCCCATGTTTTCAAAGACATGCACGAATAAACTAGAAAGCAATAAAGATCAAATGATCTCATAGACGATGATGGGTGGGTCAGGTATATATTTAATTCAAGAACTACTCATAAAAATGTTTTATGACATTGTGATTTCGATTTGTTTTGTCTTTAGTATTCCATACATTCACTCCCGAGTTGCAGAATGTTGATTTTTGGGTTAGGTTAGGGTTTGAGGTAGAAACTTAAAAGTCTTTATACTTTAATGCAAAAATAAGTTTAACAAACTAATACTGGAAGCATAATAGTACAGCTGTAACAAGGCAAGATAAATTAAAACATAATTTTCATCTCTTTCAACTTTAACACTCCCAATGAGTTCCCTGTGTTAAAGTTGAGACATACAGTAACAATAACATGTAAAGAACAACAACTAATTAAACAGGGTTATAGCAGCAGTAATATATCTAATTCAAAATCAAAAGAACAAGTCTAACAACTTACTTGATGAGATAGGACTTTCCTTTGTACTTAAAAAACTAACTTTCAGAATAGACTGTGCCTCTCAGAGGCAAGTCAATCAATAGGAACAATTTGACCCTTACTTGAGGGTTAGTACATACCTGAGAGAGAGAGATGGAAGAGGCTGTAGGATAACCAGGATAGTCAAACAGAGAAGGACACAAGGGCAGCCTCAAACACAGTCCAAAGTGGAAGCCCTCAAACAAAGCCAAGGTGGTCACTTACAATCAAATCACAGTAGCATATCAGACTTCAATTCTGATCTAAACAAGTTTCAACAGGCAGAGACTTCCATTGGTGACCATAAGGCAGCCCTAAGCAAGTAGGTCTGACCCAAACAAGCTTTAACACAATAAATCGGACCCCAGACAAGTAGATCTGGGCAATAACATAGTAGATCAGTCCTAGGCAAGTAGATCTGACCACAACACAGTAGTTCTGACCACAACACAGTAGATCTGACCACAAGCAAATCTCAGCACAGTAGATGTGACCCCAAATTAGATGACAACAGGGAGTGGCCTTCTCAAAAGATATCAGTCAGCTAACAAATAGTCCACAGGGGTTGCGGCCTCCTCACATGACAACAATTTGCCCATAATACAGTCCACAGGGGTTGCGGCCTCCTCAAAAGACATCAGACTGATCACAAAAATAGATCACAGGGGTTGCGGCCTCCACAAATGGTCCTCACACAGACCACGGCCTAGTCAAACAAATCCCCAACAGGATGCGGCCTACCCAAAAACATCCACAGGGCATCAAAAGTTAAAACAAACACTAGGGTAGCGGCCCTATAAAAATCAGTCCACAAAGAGCCACAAATCAGTCCACACAGGCAGGAATAACACTTAGGGCAACAAAACACTTCCACAAAGACCACGGACAACAGATCAGTCCATAAAAGGGGCAACAGTTTAGTTCTCAAGGCAATGACCTCCACAAATGAGGTAGCAACACCATTCTTCAAGCTTGGAAGACACAGTGACAGCCTCAAGCATCAGAACCAGACCTTGGTATTCACAATAATGAGGCAACGAAACCCTAGTAGCAGTAAACAACCTTGATGTCACCCTAGAACAGTCCCAAACAAATAAGATCTGAGAGGTATGATGAAGATGATCTCAAATGAAGAAAATAAACTTGAATTTATAGTTTCTTGGTGGCCTCTAGAAGTGTCACTCTTATAATTCTTTATTGAGTTAGGGTTTCCAACAAATAGGATAGGACACTATACATTAATAAGGGTCACCACTTATAAATTATAAAATAAAGTTAAGACATCATAACAAGGGTTTTAGGTACCACATTAAAAGGAGGGCACTAGCACAAGGACCAACAAGTGGTCACACCAACACAAACCATAAATCAAGGAATGCTATTGTTATCACTCAAAGTGTAGCTACCACCAAAGGTATCCTATTCGAGATGGTAGAGGTAGGGTAGCTAACCAAGTGACACAACAAGGGCCTCGTCCACTACTGTAAAGGGGTAGTTGTCACACCCTATGTCACATGGTTTGGGTTCGGCGACCTTGAAATTCGGTTCGAATTCAAATTTTTTTATGAGGTTCGACATCAGGTTCGTCTATATAAATTTTTCAAAATATAAATATATATAAACTGTAAAATAAATAATAACATAATATATTAAAAATCAACATAAATAAACAAATATGAGTAAAAACCATGATATATAATCATATTAATTACTAATATCAAGGTTTATGAAAACTAAACATAAACCAATGGCATTATTAAATTAAAAATAATCCCCAATTAACTTGCCCTATATCTAAAATACTCGTGATAAAAAGATCCAAGTAATAAACCCTCTCATCAACCAATGATACCTAGTTCATGGAGATCCAGAGCATCGGCGATTTAAGACTCATGGCGACTCGGTAACAGAGTTCACGGGCCGTGGCTATTTGAAGGCTGATAGCAGGCAGTCATGGGCGAGTAAGATTGACGGCAGGGTGAGTACATTGATAGCAAGGTGGACTCGACGACGGGTAGCGGCGTGGTTTGCAGCGGTAAAGCTGGCGACGGGCAGTCGCGGGGTTCAAGACTGATGGTAGGGTTTGCGGCGGTGAGGTTGGCGACGAGAAGCAACACGGTTCGCACCAGTATGACTCACGACGATCACCAGATGAGTTCGAAGTTGAACTAGCCCACGAATTCCAACGAACTCCAATTTTTTTTGAAGGTTCACTGAATTTCGAACCTCATGGTTAAAATCTGACAAACCCTGTGACATAGGTCACATTGGACGAGCTCTTGTCGCTTTAGATCAATTCGTAGAATGACCAAGGGGGAGACCCTACTAGCCTATGAGGGCTAGCGAACCTACTCAAAGTGCTTTAAGGGATAGACGATGGATACAGGAGACAAGCAATGAGTAAATGGATCTAGAACTAGAAAGATAAATGTGGTAGGTGAGGTTAAGGTCAAGTTGGAGAAGCTTAAGGCAAGTAGAAATCGTCCAACTTGAAATGAAATATACCACAATGAGTTTTGGAAAGTAGATCTAGATAGATCTAGTTCATAGGAGGAATACCCAAATTGGATTTGCCTAGGGTTTATGCAAATGAGACCAAAGTGGACCCGAAATAGTAGATCCGGGTGTTTAAATACTAGATCTAGGTACTTGAAGAATATATTTGTGAATTTTGGATGGGTTCAAGCATACCCAACTAATAGATATGAAGAATTGACCAAAAACCCAAGGAGGCGTCCCACCTAGAGATGACTAGTGCTATATCCGGGGGTAAATGGAGTCGGTTTGATTTGAAACTTTAGATCTAGTGTTTTTATATTTATTCTTAAGCGGGTTTTGATGGCCGTACTCAAATAAGTACCCGATCTATCAGATCTAGAAAACAAGGGTTTGGAACTTTGAAAGAAGAGGGTTTTGTAGTGACAATTGGATTAAGCCCAGAAAAATAAAACACAATGCAAACGTACCTGGAAATACTTGCTACTAGCCTTGTATGGTGACGATCTTCCCTTTCCGATCAATTACAAGCTTTTTCCATGCCTTGCCAAGTGAAATCGCTATGCCCTCCAAGAGACCAAGTCGCCCTCCTCCTGTAAAAGAGATCTACAAATGAGAATCGATTTGCAGGAAGAAAGATGATAATCAATGAAGAAAGACTCAACAAGCATCAAGATGATCAAAAGATACAATAAAGACACTCCTGAACCAATAACGACTTGAGGAAGAGATATGGAGCTCAATCACAATAGCTCCCCCATCAAATCGCTATCTCCATCAATGGTATGGCCCCCTGCAAAAATGGTTTAGCAAAGCATAGATTTGCAAGAATTCTAGAAAGAAAAAGACTTTACAATCTCCACACAACACATTCGACAAAGCTTCCAAGAGTTTTTGCAAAAATATTTTATTATCCAAGAGCTCAAGAGCCAAAAGTCCCTTTACAAATGAGAGAGCATCTCAATATATAGATTTCTCTAATACAAAATACCTAGATCCAATAATATCAATGGCTAGGATCATAAGATACAATCACTCTAATCAATGGCTAAGATTAGTCGGATACATATCACATGGATCAACTCAAAAATAGAGGGGGTGCACTCACTAAAACGCCCAAGGGGGACGCACCACATGACAAATGACTAAGACACATGAAACAAGCACATGGTGGGGCTAGGAGGTGTATCATATCCCTCACTAGCATGACCCCATGGCACAATAACAAATAATATGTCAAGATAACATCATAATGTGACCAAATGACCAAATTGTGGCCCCTCAATAACACCATAAAAGCGCCCAAAATGATAAATGCTAGGACGTGTGGACCCCACTAATGTCGGAACAAGTGCTGGAAGGTGTGAAAATCATCATCAAGATATCCTGGACCAATCTCATGCCAATTCCTTGCCCCACTAAGCCAAATCGATTTCCTCAATAAGCCATTCTACTGTCGGAAAACCACCTCTAAAGATACAAAAATGCTTGTAGCTCACTGCCAAGTGTCCCAGACACAAATCTGACTGCACCAAAATGTCTGGGGATGGGGTAATATGGTAATAACGATTGGCTGGACCCCCATCTCCCTTTGTAGTGCCCTAGGAGAACATGCATGCTCAATAAAAGTGTTGGACAAGCCATTTCTACATGGCAAATTGGAGAAAAGTTGTAATATGACCATATCATCATCTGTAAATGCCCGGAATTGATAATTGAGTGCACCAATGAGCTTAGAATGCTCAAATCCACTAGGAATGAGTACTCAAACACCATGTGACCTTCAAAAGATACCTCTGTAAGCCCATCCATGCTCAGAATAATAAAAATAATGGTCCATAAATAATAGTAATCATAAAAATCCATCAAACCATCATTTGAAAAGGCTGTCTGAAGCATGGAACCATCTAATGGACACATATGAGCCATGAATAAACCATCTCGATCACTGTCTGCCCAAACTCATGCTGGACCCTGCGGTTGACTTGGTCAAACTAGGTTGACTAGGTCAAGAATGACCAAAATAATGATCCAGATCATAAATAACTGCTGCTGCAAGTACAAAAGGTCATGATATGCTCCTTTAATTATATCAGTAGCTAGACTAAAGCATAGAATGATGTTTAACTGGCGTAAGCATGTAAATAATATAAATAAGATAAGTCTAGATCAAAGTAACTAGCTACTATAAGCATGAATCTCAAGTGTATACTCGTTTACAGACTTGAACAATTTGCTAACCATGGGTGAGGGTGGAAAAACAAAGGCTAGGCTAGGGGAAGGACTCAACAACCTCAACACTGCAATCTCTCGGATGAAGGAACCAGGGAGACCACCTACACATATACTGGATAGAAAATAACATGAGGATTGGTGGTGTCTCACAAATGGGTAGAGTGATGAGAATGCTTCCAATAGACTCTAGAGAAGCAACCTTTTAGCAATTTATTTATTTGTCAGCTTTTACATTTAAGATTTAACATTTATTTCACTTTATAGATTTTCACTAGCCAGCCTCCAAGAGCAGGTGCCCTGAATAGCCTGACGGGCCTCAGATAATGACTCGGTATGACCTCCATTGCCCGCCATTGTCCATAGGTGCGATGGAGTGACCACCCTATTGCCCTGTAGGGGCAAACGACCTTACATCATACAAAGGATGAGTGTGCGTCCCTTGGCCACTGACTAGCTAATATAGATATGCATGGTAGTGTTTAGCAACATTGTCTTTGTTGACTAAGCATCCTTTAGATATAACATTTAAGATACGATGCTCTAGTGTTTAGCAACATTGTTTGTAGGAATACTTGGTTTTGAGGACTAGAGGAGAACATTTACTGTGACAAAAATCACACTCCAAAGTCGAGACACAAAGCAAACTGGGAATCTATCCAACATAGAGGTCTAGGTGGGGGAAATCCTCGAGATCACCAGCTAAGGTGTAAGTCGGGATAAAACCAAAACTGGAAGATAATAGATGGACGGAGAAATGACTGATGATGCCATGGATAGCAAAGGCCCTAAAATAAGGGAATGAACAAGTCAGTACTTCACAGAGTAAGGGTATGACCAATGAGTATACACAAGAACCTCCTACCAATAGTAACCAACCACTTCTATTCTAAACAACAAGTAAGCATCAAATAAGATAGAGCCAGTAACCATCATAATATACCTAGTCATAAACTACCCAGATAAGAGGAAGAGCACATCAACAACCCATATGTACCAAAATATACCTACTGGATCATATACTTGAGTCCCTGATTGGAACTGCCTAAAACACACTGAAGCACTGCAACTGAATATAATATGGGCTCTGAAAATCAACCTGCTCTGACTGATGGTAGAATGGCTATCTTAGTCACCTGCTCTGAATGATGGTAGAATGGCTATCTCAGTCACCGACCTGGGGTCATGGGGCTCAGTCCTGGCATGAAACTGTAAATGTGCAAACTTTGGATCCACTGAATGTATACGAGTGATCTTCATAATGCTACTCATCATCAACTGATCTCATCACAATGTGCAAAAAGACTATATTGGAAACTGATCTGCAATCATGGTAGCCTGGCTACTATGGATGTGACAACAGGTATATGACCCTTCTAACCATAGGACCAAAGGTGTAACAACAAGGTGGGTAAACAACCCTTTTACCCATAAGACCAAAAACAATAAAGTGGTAAGAGTCAAGACAACTCAAGGTGGGTAGAAAACCCTTCTAACCATAAGACAAGCTGGTAAACCTTCTAACCACAAGACCTAGAACAATAAGGGTGGAAGACGAAGGGTATACAAATAAGGTGGGGTTACAACCCATTCATCTCTCTCTCAAATGTACAAGTGTTCCATACACTAACTGAAAGTTCATCATCATTTTATAAGGAAGGTCCACACTAGATGATGTGATCCTGTGGTCCTCTTGACTGCTCCTGAGGTCAAATGCTAGTGACTCCATCAAGGGGTGGCCAGTCCCTTGAGAAGACAACCTAGCTCAACCATCTCGAAGACCCAGGAGAGGAGAGCATCGCACATCATCATCTTGGTTAACTTACCAAGATCATCCATTCATAAAGAATGGCTCTCAGCCCAAGGCTGAGCTTCAGTCCCATACTGAATCATGTTGATCAATCCCCTGGTCCTCAACCAGGTTCTCCATTCTCCCGGAGAATGGTCCTTAGCCCTAGGTTGAGCTTTCGGTCCCAGACTGAATGTTGATCAACCTCTTGCAGGACCTGCTTGGTCCTTGACCAAGAATTTTCCTGGTCCTAGACTAGGATGTCTCTGTCTCATCCTGCAGGATCTGCTTGGTCCTCGTGACCAAGAAATTGTCTGGTCGTAGACCAGAATACCCTAAAGACAGATAGGGGCCCTAGCCACATGCTAGGGACTGCCATGGCATCAACCTGCTTGGTCCCAAACCAAGAACCCCAGGAGACTGTTGGGGGCCCTAGGGTACCTTCTAGGGACTTACTTTGCCTAGTTAACTGACCAGGAACCCTAGTTAATTGACTAGGGTGCCATCCTCCTTGAGAATGGGTCTCATAGCTGCATTAACTTTAACAATGCCTCAAGTGCATCCTTGCATCTCCTTCTCCTTTTCCCTAGAAATTTCAGTTTTGATGGTGATGATCATGAATGCATGGAAGCTCCCGGTGAAGGAAACGTGCAAGAAAAAGTCCCCAAGTTCCCGATTTAGAGGGTAAAGGTTCCCAGTAAGTTCCCAACCATCCGGAACGGTTCCCACGGGGATTTGGAAAGTTCCCTACGAGTTCCCAAGTTCCCTAGAATGTTGGAACTTCGAGAACAAGTTTCCTAAAAGTTCGGAGTGGTTCCCATGCTACATAGCATAAATATGTGTAATTTGTTTTGTGTTTGTTTATGGACACATTTGAGTTAAGGTACGTTAGCTCTTTCATAGTGTAACAATGGTTCTATTCCCAATCTCTCTAACTTTACAAAACAAAAGACTATTTCTTTAACTACTTGTAGATCATCTCTTTAGATTGCATAAGAAATTGATTAGATTGCAATGAGCATTGACAAGAAGAAGAGGAAAACTACAGATATTGACTACCATATGTAGTTCACCTTCACTAACTTCACTTCTCATTATGCCATTCCATTTCCACCTCCACCTTCACCTACAACCATGGATTTTTTTATAGAAATGTGTCCTCAGGAGAAGGTAATGTTCATGATTTTCATGATGAAGTTGTTTGTTTGTTGATAACATTAGAGAGCTTCATACTGTGATTTTCTAATCGATTTAGGATGCCCAAAAGACAATTAAAAATGGCAAGAAATTGACAAAGTTAATTGCCACCTTGTGTGGCCTTGCTTCATTATGGTTTCAAAAAATTAGTGTAGCTCACACATTTGATATGCCTTGTTGCTTCTTGATTTCAAAGATGAAAATAGAGGTCTTGACACATAGGTGTCAACATTTGTGAACGAAGGTAAGTTCAAATGTGACTGAGTGAGGCTATTCTACAATTGATCAATAGGTGAGAGGTCCAATTGACAAATTGTAATATATGATTCCTAAAAACAAGAAGGTGGATCGTTCACTTTTGATTTGCATCAACAACTTTTTTGGAGTGTTAACGTATGAACCTTATAACCTATAAAGGTGTCTCCCACATTGCCCTTAATATGTATAACGAGATTGATTGAATATATAAGGACACAATAGATTGCACAATGATCATATAGCTGCAAATGAAATACATATAGGACAATCTTCATAAAGTCTTAAAATATGTACCTAGAGATTCACTGTTCTTGATTTAAAGCCAACCATTAGTAGAATGAATGTCCATTGGATAGGCTTATGGCTTGAAGGAGATGAAAATAGTCGTTCAACTTATAAATGACAAAAGAATAATGAAACTTCATGTTTTGATACTACTTGGAATCCCTATTTGAGTGGTTCAAAAAATTTGAGGAATGGTAGGAAACCATGAAGAAAATTGAGAAACTAATCTTTGGCTTGCAAACTACAAGCCTCTTGTTCAATGCTTCAAACCTGGGATATTTGGACACTTATGAGTTAGTGCCATTCTTAAGCTCTAGGAGTCACTATCTATGAAATATGTGGCCCTTGAGATAATTTGATATGGAATTTACAATTATCCTTGCTAAGTCTAAATAAATCAATATTGTTCAAGTTGTACTAGAGCCAATCAAGAATGTTCAAATTAATACATGGCCACATCTAGAAGGTTTGAATAACATGCTCCAAAAAAACAAAAATGATAGTGTGCTTCTTGAATGCACTGTAGTAAACTATGGACATTAATTCCCTAGCAAAAGAAATTGGGTCCCAACAACTCATAGAACAAATTTGCGATTGCCAATCATCCTTAAACCAACATTAATCGTCAAAAGTCTCATAGAATGAGAAGCAAATTATAGAGTTTGAGGTTTTGCAAGATTTGTTTCACAATTTCCACTACCTTGGCCTCAAAGAAGGCGCCATTGAAGCTAGTTGTGATATTGCATATTTTATAATAGAAATTGTGAATTAGTGCTTAAGGAGAAATTGAGTCAAGTTCTAAAAGGTAAATTTTTCAAACAATAGAGGTAAAGGACTTTGAGGGTAAAGTGGGGTCAACTTCAATTGCAAAAGGTGACACTGTGATAAGGGAAGCACACCACCTTGACAAATATCATCACCTCGTCATTGCAAGAAGTCAACTACAAAAAAAGGTTCTCCACAAAAATCAAAATTGAAAAAATAAATATAACCCCATTCCCGCTTTAGACACTTCAAGGTCCAATATGCTTTTGAAGATGAGCAAGGAGGAAAGTAGGAGGTTTATTATTTGTTCTTGTTGGAAAGAAATTCCTTTTGACATCCACAAGAGGAGAATAAGGTAAAGAAACTTAGTGCATCACGAAGCGAAGGTAGGAATGGAGATCAAAGTAGTAGCACAACTATATTTGGAGACTCCATCAAGTTCAAGTCCAAGGAAAATTAGTATTTGAGACACTACCTCTTACAAAAGCTATGAAGTAGATGCCCAATGATAATGTTTCCTTGTGAAAGGTGATTCGTACTTGTGTCATGCTATAAGAAGTTAATTACCTAGAGGTGTAAGAAAAGCAATGTTGTGTGGGAACTTGTCCCCTCCCTTGAGGGATACATTCCTTAAATTCCCATGTCCTTGGGCTCTTTGAGATTGTAAGGGGAAGTCACCATTGAGAAGGGGATGCCCCTAAGGACTTGGGGGACTTGCCTCATGCACCCTAGACTTTTCCCACCAAAAATAGGGAGGTGTGGGAGGCATCCCTTGATGGTTTTGGGAATGCTTGGACACCCCTTATCCAAATAAGAGCTCAAGTGACACTGTATCTCGAAGAAAAATATTCACTCACTAGTTCGAAATTTAGACCATGACAAAAAATTGGGGATACCTTGTACCTCTTCTTGAACTCGTCCCCAAAACAAAGTGCAACATTGAAGATAAAATAATCAAGATGATTTGGAGTAATACTTGTTTGAGATATTGAGCTAAAGACCTCCATAACCATCAGCAACAATATATTTAAATATCAATGTCCACTAGTGCCAAATTCGGTTGATGGGATTATAAACACAAAAATAGAAAATAAAATGAGCATTTGGAGTGCCAAAGCATTTTGAAACAATAGGGTAAAAGAAAATGAGAACAACAAATTAAGAGTGGTGAAGAAACCTTAAGAAGATTTGGGAAAAGCAATAGGAGGAGAAGAAAAAAGGTTATAAAATGATAAGACCAAGTGCTAAGATGTCACAAGTACAAGATGAATGATAATCAAAGAGAATCCCTAAGCCAAGAATGTTGTCATCTTGTTGCTAGAACCACATAGAGGTTGAAATTATGAGGTAACAACTTTGCAACTAATTATATAATAAAACCTATCACTAAGAGTAGCTTGTTGTAAGTGGAGCATCTCATGAGGGAACAATGTTAGACATATTTGGTATTCATGCTATACAAAACTCCTTAAGTATTTTGAGTCTTTAGACATAAAAATCACAATTGACTTGGATCTCATAATAGATAGGGCATCTCAAAATGAAATGCACCTTCCACTTAGGTCCTTGTAGTGACAATTTGTAGATTTAATTCATCGTTTAGAAGATGATGGCCCATCTCCATGTGTACTCGGAACCATGAAGCTAGCATAGAGGGACCCTCAAGTTGCAAAGTCATTGTAATTTGATTTAATTAGGCATAGTGGTGAGACCATCCTTAATCCTTGTAAGAATGATAGTAATGATGAAGCTTTGGAGTTGGGGTCCCTTTTGATCTTGTTAAGATGGCTCTCAAGTAGGCTTTATAGATCTTTGTTTTAATGCCCATGTCAATATCTTTGTTTATGAGGAAAGGAGAATTAATGGAGAAGTCTAAAAGAGAGGGAGCTTTTCCATATCCAAACTATTTTAACCACTTGGCTAGCATGCTACATAAATGATTGAAGAGTTAGGGATGGATATCCAGAACGAGTCGAGTGGAAGTCAACCATGTTTGGAATCCTATGTAACATGGTCACAACATGGAAAATCATTGAAGTGAGAAGGGGGCAAGCATCGAAATTAGCTAATATGAGAGTGCAAAACCATTTCCTTGGCATGCATTTGTTTTGAGAGCATTGTAATAAGAACCCTTACTATATGGTTCTAACCTTGACCATAAAGAACATAATGTACCAAAGTGTGGGAGGGGTATATCTATGGAAGCTATGGTGGATTTTGAGAAGCAAATAAATATCATTTCGACAACCTTCTAGCATGGTTTGGACCACTAGCCCTATCTTCAAAAACTATTTGGTTGCATATGGTTGACTAGGTAATCATGGCTTTGAACGACAAGATGGCAAACATTTGCCTTTCTTGTGACCCTTTATGGCAAGAGCTGAATTCCATGTGTTCAACATAAACAATCACAATGAACCATATCCCTATACATTCCTATTGGGTAGATCTTGGGTCTTGCCTATACACGACTCCATCAACCTACATAAGTTTAGGATGGCATTCAGTTAAGATAGAAAACATCACCATTAGTTTGACATAAAAGGCACACAGATCTAAGAGGTTGAAACATAACCAAGAAACAATGAAGACGATATAGAGAAATCACAGATGCACAAATTGTGTTGGAGGAATTGACTCAGAGGTTGATTCTATTACACAACTAAATGAATGGAAAAATGAGTGTTGCCGCCTAATCTGCACTTGGGAAATGTGAGAAAAATATTAACTCACTTGGTGCAGCCTTGGGGCAGGCTTCGAGTTGGGTGCACAGTCACCGCAACACCCGACTCCTCTGTTTAGGCCAACTCCTAAACAAAGCCAAAGGGGGGGTGGTCCCTATAAGGATTAATTTAAAATAACTAGGAGTTAATATAACAAGTGAAATGATATAAACATGAATGTGTACTTGGAAAGCAGATCTTATCTAGCAGATAATATAATTGTCTACATTATCAACAAGGTATAAGTCTAAGAGATTGATTAAAAATGAAATCTACTAGGCATAAAAATATGGATAGAAAGAGGACTAATGCCTTCAAGTAGAAACATATAATCATCCTAGATTCTACTTGGAGTGCGGATTTGTAAAGCAATAGATGATATATCGATTTTTGCTTTGAATTATTCTTTGAACTGACTGAAAAGTAAATGTGATTTACTTACTAAGCCTTGATGGCAAGGTTCATTTACCAATTCAATCAAATGTGATTTAATTACTACAAATTGATGTTAGTACCTAGATCTAGATTGTAGTCGGTAGAAATACAATATTTCCCTAGATCTAGATTGGTAAAAACAACTAATCTATGAAAGCAAATGAAACTAGCAATATAGTCTAAGAAGTAAAGAAGTGAATCTAGGAATTGAAACTACTAGGCAAAGGGATGCTCTTGCTCGGTGGGGGCAAGTCTGAGAATTGTCAATGCCCGGGGTAAGCCAGGGTTTGGATACACTCAGAAGATCATGGGTCCTAAGATACGCCTCAGTCGGAGTGAGGGTGTAGTGCTTAGTCCCACCGTTGAGTTTAGATTAAAATGTAGAGTTTTATCTTATTATTGGGTTTATGAGTAAAAAACCCCTACACTATGTGAGTTAGCGTCCATATGAATTGATGGACAAAATAAAGTAAATCTAATCTAAGTTAGTGTCTATATAAGTTGATGGACAAAAGAAATCAATTCTAAACTAATTGCACAGTAAATGCAAAAAGGGAAACAACTAGCCTAAGTACATGAATTTGACACGGGGGTAGGGGGGATGCAAGAGATGGTGGTTTATGCCATTGATCCTTGGCACTTACAATAATCCCAAAGGACTGTTAATCACACTTATTGATCCTTTATAATATAGGAATCAGTTAAGTTTACAACTGGACCCAACAAGGTCAAATTGGCGAAGGAACAGGTTGTCGGTTTGATTGCAACTCTTTTAGAAAAGGGGCTACTTCTTAGAGGATGCCCAAAACCTGCAAATAAAGTGCTTGGACAGCAGCCAAAAACTCACTTAGAGGCAATTGTAGATTTGTAGATTTGAAAATATTTGATTTGAAAATAAAGTGCTTCTAACACATGCAATTGTAGATTTGAAAATATTTGACTTCAAAACTTCTAAATCTAATATTTGCATGCAAGTAACCAAGTTGAAAATTTTGATTGTAGAAAAGGAGGGTTGTGATAAGAGAATGGAACCTATTTCCGGTTGGACAATTGAGTTGTAAAAGAATTGCAAAAAGGGACTAGTCCACGTGAAGCCAACAAGCCGAGGCAATTGTGCTAGGCTAACCACAATCATCTTGATGGATGAGGACCTGCAAGTTAGTTTAAACAACAAAATGGGAGATTGGATCACCCTTCATACGTCTTTCTGTGCAACCTACAAGAGAGGGTTAAATAAAGTACAGATGCACGTGAAATAATGCTTAAATTGAACTACTTTCTAGCAGACTACCATAAGATATAAATAATAAGCTACTTAATCAGATCTTATCCTATTGGGTAGTAATACCCTTTCAAAGGCCTATGAAGGAAGACTAAATTTGCAAGCTATTTAAAATAATACGATTTACGTCATGTAATTAGAACAAGACAATAGCATCCACACATTAGCATGCAACTCTTCCTTTGACCTTCAAAGTCTTCACTTTATTCAATTCCTATCTTAATAGAGTACAATACACTTGAGCATAAGCTTCAACTAACAACCAACAAAGAAAAGAGAGGGGAGAGCTTGCTTAAATAGCAAAATAGGAAGAGGGGGGCGAATTTCATGAAGTGGAGTTAACTAGAGTGTAATTTGGCATCTCATGGAGTTAACGGGAGTGTAATTTGGCACCTCATGAAGTTAACTAGAGCTTAGGGGCTCGTCATGAGCCACTTAGGAGACAAGGAGGGGACAAATGTGGATTGATTGAGACCAAATCCAATCAGAATGACACCTCACTCAAGTAGGGCGAAATTGGGAATATTCCCTTTTACCTACCTCCTTAAATCACTCAAATTTGTCTAGAACATGCAAAAATCATGGGATTTTGCCCCCAAGGGGTGTGCTAGGCTAAATGAGGGTGTCTAGAGGGGTGTATGATGTATAATAAGATGTTTAATACCCCATTTAATCATAAAACCTCATATTATTAATTTTTTACCCCTAAAGGACAAATACTAACAAAAGAAATACAAAATCATGGTGACAGACTTATTAATGCATGACAAAAGACCAAGGACTAAGACACCAGCTTATGGCAAATGCAGTAAGGGTGCTCATGGCTTTGGAGGCATGATTGAGTGAAAAAAATTTGACAATATAGATCACCAGTATCTATATTTATCTCAGTAAAAAAACACTCCAGAGCACCTTTTTCTATAACTGTCATAGTTGGGCTAGTTCTTTTACACATATAATATAGATGCCATGTCATTTTACAATTATCATCTTTTGACCATGAGCAAAAGAGATACAGGCAACCAAGAAGCGGCAGAAGAAGAAGAGAGTAATGCTTGGCAGTGCCAGTCATCTGGTGATCATCCGCATCTTCAGTCTTAGTGAACATCCTAGTGCAGACTGGGTGGTAACAACGAGTTCTATGAACTCCATGGAAAAATTTGCTTCAAATCAACTTTGCCTTGATTCCGACCTTAATTGCTTTAAGAAAGGTAATGATATGATAATAAAAAACAGGGAGTTTGAAAGTTGGTTAATGAGATTTTAGATGAGGACTATTGTTTAGATTGGCGTTCCATCTCTCAGCAATGAAAGCTATACACAGTTCTTAGATTATTTTTTGAGCATTGAGCACTCTTGGACTTTAATTGAAGCTACATTCCATTGCACATTTCAATTGAAAGGTGTTTGTTATAGTGGTTGTTTCTTTATTTTTTTTTTGAAGCAATCATATCAAATGTTCAATGATAGAGCAATTCAATTCAAGGGGTATCTGATACACATCTAGTTAACACTCATCATACATCTATCAATGCTTGGGAACTTTAAATGCTTATTGTTCGACTTAGGCGAATTGGAGTAGATCATCATTACTTGTTATCTTATTTAGGGGCCATCTAATATTGACATTATTATAATGGACCTTCTGTAATACACTTACATGTCAAAAAAAGATTTAACACCGTTTGAATTTTGAAAGCCTTATATTTTATTCACTTCATATTGACATAAGTCCACTTTAATGCCAAGTGTTTGCCAAAATTGTTTGAGGGATCTTTGTGACTTAAGTGTTTGGTGATCACAATAATTATGTTCCCCCAAAAACATCCATAGATCCCCTTTCCTTAACTTCAAACAATGATGTATAATTGGGAAATAATTTTATCACAATCTTTCTCTTCTTGCCCTTCTTTGGAATTAATAAAATAGAATCATGCTCATAGTACTTGATTAATTTAATATTGGGGTTTTCATTGGAGCATGTATACATGAAGGGGATTGTAGAACCCTCTCCAATTGAATCCTCTGTACTACTTTGTTTCTATTAGCTTCATGCTTGTCTCTATGTCTTGGTTCTGTGTCACCTTGAGTTTCTGCATCTTGTTCATGATTTTTCACCTCAAATATCCTTCTTCTCTTCTCCTTTACCAGCCTTATTCTTAATTCTTGTTGCGTTTGTATTGTTGCCCATTTTGTCTTCTGATTCATATTCAGTCTTTTTGTCATCAATCATATATAAATATTTGTTCTTTTTCTTGTCTACTTCACAATTTGCTTGTGTTCAATATGGAGTTTCCCGTATATAGCTTAGTATGAAATATTTGTCACTATAACTTTGTCCAACATAATGCCTTTATCCCACTCCTCAAGAGAATGACGTCTTGTTCTATGGTCATTTGCCATGAACTCTTTGGAAGTAGACTCCATTTGTTGCTTCCATTCAATACATTATGTTTTTGTTTGTTTGTTTCAACTTCAGAAAGTTTATAGATAATTTGTGATTTCCTACTAGAGCATGTCACTGCTATGGCATGAGTATATGCATTTTTACACCATTATTTAGGCCATTGCCTCAAAAACTATGACGTTTGGGTGATCCATCTCAAAGTTGCTATGATAACATGATATATTACTTGAACACTTTCTCCATCTATTTTTCATTGGGATTCATGACATGTCAATCTTGCAGATAATCTTCATCATGCAGGTCTTGTTGAATGTCTTCTTTCATGTCATACTATATGTCATCATGCATATCATTTTGCATGTCATCTAGCAAA
Organism: Larix kaempferi; assembly: GCA_027924585.1. Classification (NCBI taxonomy): domain Eukaryota; kingdom Viridiplantae; phylum Streptophyta; class Pinopsida; order Pinales; family Pinaceae; genus Larix; species Larix kaempferi. Next base: position 19,222,245 of record BSBM01001646.1, read on the forward strand.
TCATTGTTCATTTTGTCTTGCCTAATATGCTTGTCACACATGGCATCACCCCATCTCATGATGTCATTATTGCACATGACATGGTGATATTTCATGACATATGGCAAAGGTAGGACATCCTTATTGGGCATGATATCCTCTTTAAGCATGATGTCTTCTTCATGCAAGATGCCCTCTATATACATGACATCCTCTTTGTTTATTATGTCTATATTTGATCATACACATGCATTGGATTGCACTTATTTCTTTTGTCAAAGAAAACCTTGTAGGATCTCTCCGACTTCCCTGGAATATCTAGATGGAGGTCGGCTCAACCATTAGTCACAATGGTGGCTGGTAACCATGAGGGTCTCAATCGGATTTGAATATGTGACTTAAGGCCTCCCTGTTGACAACATGCCTTGCGAGGATGGTTTCACTAATTGAGCTAACCCTTGGGACTCTTGGATTGCACATTGCACTATTTATTATGTCATACCCATTGATAAGGGCATCCTTTACCACCTGGCCATTCTTCGTACTTGCGATGTCTTAATGAGGTAAGCTATCCTCTGTTTAAGTTGTCTTCCACATTTATTTACCATAATTATGCAATATTTCCTCATTTAATAGGCCATTCTTCATATTGATGATGGCCTCTTGTATGATTCATTTCCCTTAATTGCCAAGACATTCACATCAATGAGGCCATCATTGATTCATTATGACCAGGTTGCCAACAATGATCAAGCTATCCGCTTTCTCTAGGACATTTTGATGAACAAGTCTATATGCTTTCATCAAGTCATATTATATTTTTATGACACCACAATTGATATACTTTTCTACCTACATGATATTATCACTCATCACCTCTTGTACTTATATGAGATCATCATTCACCACCTCTTTACTTTCTTAACATTATGACATCACAATACCATTAATCACCATGTTGTTTGGTACAAACAAATCATCCGTCATTGGCATGATATTTTCCCTCGACATGCCATTCACACTTGACTAGTTGTCCAGTGGGCATAATGTCCCTTCATCACTTTCATTTTGTTGTTTCATGTTCCTGAAAATCCCCTTCATTGGGGCAAGCTATCCTTGTTCTACTTGTTCACTAAAGGTCTTCATCATTGTTTTCATTGTAGTCATTACTTGTAATGTTTTATTGATCACCTTCAACATTGTCTGCAATCATGTCTTCATCATTTGGCACTTGAAAGCATGTCAGTGTAAACTTTTCACAGGCTTCTTCCATTTGCCAGTGTAGATCATTGGCCCAATTTACTTAATTTTCAAGACACACTTGAACTATTAGTACCCCATCCACTAATTTAGGATGTTATTTAAAATCCTTTACCTGGATTTTTTTTGCCTTGTCTAGAGATTCAATACTCATACTTGATGAAACAACTTCTTTACTGCCTGTTTGGTCACCTTCAACATTGTCTTCAATCATGTCTTCATCATCTGGCACTTGAAAGCATGCCAATGTAAACTTTTCACAGGCTCCTTCCATTTGCAAATGTAGATCATTGGCGCAATTTACTTAATTTCAAGACACACTTGAAGTATTAGTACCCCATCCACTAATTTAGGATGTTATTTAAAATCCTTTGACTATAATCTGTTTTCCTTGTCTAGAGATTCAATACTCATACTTGATGAAATGACTTCTTTGCTACCTTGTTTGTTTCCTTGCACCAAATAATAATAATTATCCATCCTGTCTTATGGTCTGTGTGTCTTTTCGCTGGTCACAAATAACTTGAACTCCTCAACCACAGTTGTATAATAGAGTTGAATAGTTTGGAGCCTTTGGGGTTGTAGGGAATACAATGAAATCAACAAACAATCTCTATCTTGTTATATATATTATGAACTTCATGACATTAATGTTCCTTTAGGTTCCACATTGCTTTGATTTTCCATCCTTAACTTGGGGGCGAAGTGTAGGTCCACCCATTCTTTTACCATTATTTTTCTTTAGGAGTTCAATCCCTCATCTCACTGCACCATGTGAGGTATGTTGAATGTATGTTATCAATGTCCCAATCTTAATTGGGGTTTCCAAATGGAAAACTTGATGAGTGAATCCATTCAACATTTTCTTGTTTGATTTGTTTCATTCTTTTGTACCATCAACTTTTCCACCTCTTGCTATATCTTGATGTTTGGTCTTGGTGACTATAGAGTCCCTTTCCTCCTTTAATTCCTAAATCACCTCCTAAGCTTCCTCATCTCGAGCCTTTTATGTCACAAGGTTTGGCTATTGTGCTTTCTTTTCTTGTGACCTTTTTTGCATTGTGCATATGCTAGTTCCTACAAAATTTACTTGCTTGTGATTTGAACAATTGTCTTAGTTGTGATCACAAGGTTTGTGCCACTAAAACACTAATTTCTTCTTTGGTTCAGTTTTCTTGCAGTCTTTGTGGTAATGTGCAAACCATACACATTGAAAACATTACATTGGTGGTCTTTCTTTGGCATCCGTTCTCACTAATTCTTGAATAGGATGGTGCCCTCCTTTATTGTTGTTTGATTCACTATTATTGTTATTATCGTTTCTCTTACTCTTATTTTCCTCTTCAACAAATATGATTGTTCTTATCTTTTGTATTAGGAGTATTATATATACATACATAATTGTCATGGTCATTTGGTTGCATATATGACAAATGTTTGTTTGGGCTTTCAGATTCTAGATGTCCATCTTGTTTACAATTTGTGCACTAGATTCCTTTTCATTCTTGTCTCTTCCTTGTCATCATTTCCCTCATCAATATGGCAACATCTTCTCACAATACTTCAATTAGAGAGGGTTTTCCACCACTCTTGTTGATGACCTCTTGTAATCTTAGGATTCTATGTTAATGCTTGATTTAATGCCTTTTCATATGACGTTAGGGGAGCCACCTCCGTTTATAGTTTGTATTCAGGTAACAATCCCTCTATCAACCATCTTTTCAATAACTCATTTCTTACTTTTGTGTCCATTTTCTTCATAAGAACTTTCGATTTAAGTTTCAATATACATACACCCTATTTCCTCTTGCTTTGAGTTGTATATTTTGTATAAAACTTTACTGTCATCTCGTAGCAACTTGAAGCAATACAACATGAAGCAATACAAGATGCAAAGAAGTGTGGTGCTCCAGATGGGATACACAGAGAAAGCAAGAGACCCAGACCATACACTAGCTATGTGGCCCTACTATGCGACATCTTTGATAAAGAGCCTTCCAACTATGAGGAAGCATCAGAAAAGAAGGAATGGAAGGATTCCATGATCGAGGAGTATCAATCGATTATGAAGAATGATGTCTGGAAGATAGTTCCAAGACCAGTAGGGAAGTCTGTTGTGACTTCGAAATGGATCTACAAGATCAAGCATGCTGCAGATGGTAGCATTGAAAAACACAAGGCAAGATTTGTGGCACGTGGCTTCTCCCAGAAAGGAGGCATAGACTACGAGGAGACATTTGCACCTGTATCAAGATACACTTCCATCAGATCTATACTTGCCTTAGCCGTAATAATGAAATGGAAGGTACACCAGATGGACGTCTAGACAAAATTCTTGAATGGTGTAGTTGAAGAGGAAGTGTATCTGGAGCAACCACTGGGAATCAAGACACATGACAGACAGACTCATGTGTGCAAGCTAAAGAAAGCCTTGTATGGTTTGAAGCAGGCACCCAAGACATGGTACAACAGGATGGACAACTTTTTAATGAGCTTAGGCTTTACCAAGAGTAAAGCAGATTCCAACCTTTATTTCAAGGTTGAGGGCAGAAGACCAGTGATACTACTACTATATGTAGATGACCTGTTTGTAACAGGGGAGGATGAGCTCATTGCAGATACAAAGAGAAGGCTTGCCGTAGTGTTCAAGATGAAGGACCTGGGAATGATGCACTACTTCTTAGGTATGGAGGTGTGGCAGAGTGCAGTTGGGATTTTCCTTGGTCAAGGGAAGTATGCAGTGGAGATTTTGAAGAGGTTCAGAATGATGGACTGCAAGGTGATGGCCACACCAATGGCATCGAACTTGAAGCTTCTATGTGATGCTTCATCAGAGATAGTTGATGCCATGATGTACAGGCAGATGATTGGTTCGTTAATGTACTTAACGAACACGAGACCAAACATATGTTTTCCTGTGAACACCCTGAGCCAGTTCCTGACAGATCCGAGGCATGTTCACCTGACAGCTGCAAAACATATATTGAGGTACCTGAAGGGTACAATTGAGTATGGGCTCAGATATGAGACGAATCAGAAGATTAACCTGCATGGTTATGTTGATTTGGATTGGGTAGGCAGTGCCACAGATAGGAGGAGCACTTGGGGATGCTGCTTGAGTTTGGGATTCAATATGATCTCTTGGTTTAGCAGGAAGCAATCATGTGTGGCATTGAGTACAGCCGAAGTAGAGTATGTTGCAGCTTGTTTGGCTAGTTGTGAGGCAGTATGGATTCAGAAGCTACTGTTAGATTTATTTGATCTTGAGTTAGAGGTGACTTGTATTTTTTGTGACAACCAGAGTTGTGTGAAGTTTTCCGAGAACCCGGTGATCCATGACAAGTCGAAGCATATTGAGATCAAGCACCACTATATTCAAGATATGGTGCAGAGAGGAGCAGTGGAGCTCCAGTATGTGGTGACATACGAGCAGACAACAGATGTGTTGACCAAGCCGTTAGCAAGAGTGAAGTTCGAGTACTTCAGAGAGAAGCTTGGTGTTATCCATATCAAAGTTCCTCGAAAGAGGGATTGATGTGACTGGAAGACGCAGGTGGTCCGCAATGATGTAATGCATCTGGGATGCTCTTGGGCTGTATCCACATGTTTGAAGACGCAGGTTGACCGAAAGAGTCGTAATACATCTGGGCTGTATCCACAGGGTGGAAGACGCAGATGTTCATGGGCTGTATCCACTGGGTGGAAGACGCAGGTTGTCTATTAGACATGATATATACACCTTGGTTGCTCTCTGCATGGGATGATGAGATGATCCGGATACGATGAGATGATAGTAGGAGACGCAGGTGATTGCTGTGGCAATGTAATGTGTGGTCCTGGGATGTACCTACTTGATGGCTTGCTCGTAGAGATGATGAAGACCTAAATGAGAGCTAGGCCTACATTTAGCATGAAAAAGGGCTGGCTCTATAGAACTTCTCATGACAGATAGATTCAAGAGATATCACTAGTCAATGATCAATGAGATTAAGATTGCTGCAGCAGCGATGATGATGATCCAACGATGATGACGTTGTCTAGAGTTTGTGTCCAGCTGTGATGATGACTGTGTCGAGAAAATACCTTCCTAGTTAAGAGGGAGTGTTGTTGTAAATGTAACTTTGGAAGATATTCTTTTGTATATTATTATTGTACTTTTATTGTACCTCCGTTGAAGATGTTTTTCCTCTGTTCGGGGATGTCATTATTATATTTGGTCATGTAAGAATATTGAGGTAAAACCTCCATTGTAAGTCGGGGCAATAGTTCCCCAAAGGTCAAATGTAAAATGTATTTCTTGAGTCTCCCTAGGACAGGTCGGCCAAGTCAGTTAGGCAAGTCGTCCCCATTGAGGAATTAGGTCACTCACACATAAAGTATAAATAGAGAAGCTCACTCTCTCATTTGGATATCACACTCACTCAAGCAAGTTCGCACCAAGTGAGAGAGAAGACAAGTTCGTTGGAGGAGAAAGAGAGAAGCTGCAAAAGACATCTTATATTTGGGTTGTCTATCTTGCTTGATATTGTACTAGTGACGAATCTATTTCTTAGGAAGTTGCGGGGTTTTCTCCTTTATGGTTTCCTCGAGGAAATTTCTTGTGTCTTTTGTGTTTTGTTGTGCTTATCTATCGTTCAGTTTAAAGATCTAACTAAATTGAATTAAAGTGCAAACTCTAACACTTTCTCCAGAATGGAAGCCATTTGTGAAAGGAATATGTGGTCGTGGTCAGTTACGCAGTTTTGGTCAGAATGTATCCAAGAAGAAACAAGAGAGCTTGCCTCTACCTCAAAGGAAAAGGAAGAAGATCTAGTTCTTGCAGCCATAATTGGGAAGAAGAAGAAAGGAAAGTGGAACAAGGGAAAGAAAGGCATCAAGTCAGTTCAAAATCCAAAGATCAAGAAGGGTAAATCCAACCTCAAGTGTTTTAATTGTGGCAAGCTAGGTCACTTTGCTTCAAAATGTTGGAAGAAAAGAAAATTCAAGTAGCATGCCTTTACCGCTGATGTTGGTATGCCTTTATCGTTGATGTTGATAAAGAGACTTCACCAAAGAAGTCAAGGAATGCAGAAGATGATGACCGTTGAAAAGAGTACTTCCTCTAGTACACTATATGAGTGCACCAATGATTGCAGTATCAAGATGATGTGATTGTCATTGGTGATTGTTTGCAAGGAGGCAAAGATCAAGAGGGAGCCCACAAAACAATCAAAGATAAGTACTTGTATTGTCATTTGAGTTATTCTTTAAATCCTTGAATGATTAGGATAATGTTCACAACAGTTATATGTGTAGACATGTGATGCAATTTTCTTTTATGCATGACTGAGATCGGCGAGCAATAGGCTCATGTAGTACATATATATGTTGGGTAAATAGCCTATAGTGTTGCACATCAATCCATGAGCCCTTGTTGGAACTAGTCTAGGATGAAACCTCGTTGCTGACATACTCGGGCAGTGCATGCTCTTACTAGTATGTTATGGTGGAGATGGAAGGCATCCAGATAGTCACCACGTGTGTTTGGGATATGGATGGATGTTGTGTTGAAGCCTAAGTTGTACGAAACGGGGAAACGGGAACGAGTTTCCGAAACGGTGACGTGTTGGAAACGTGACCCCCCAAAATTTAGGAAACGGGGAAACGCGATATATATATATATATATATATAGGACATTTACAAAATTGAATGTGAAATCTAAAATGATTTACAGATTAAATCCAAGATTCCAATTTCCAACACAATTAGAAATCATAGTGACATAGTCATAGTCATACAACGATACATGTAACATCACATCACATTTTAATAGTAATATCCAAAAATAACACATACTAACCATAGATGATTCCATAATGCAAGTGGAAATAACCAAAAACAACCTTGATAAATGAGGCTAATACATATATATCCAAAATCAGGCCATATATGAGGCCAATGTTATTTTTATAAGGCTTGGACGGACACTAGAAGCTTCCGGAATTTTCCTAAACCCCTAGTTGGATATTAAAAACTTCATTAAAATTTTTAAAAATTAACCTTGACCGAGCGTTGACGGGCTAACTTGGACGGAAACGTGCTAAAATGGTGAAAATTGATTTGGAAACAGGTTTCCTTTTTTTGGAAACGGGTTTCCTTTTTTTGAAACAGGTTTCCTTTTTTGGAAACGCGTTTCCTTCGTGTTCCGTACGCGTTTCCTCGTTTCCGTACGGAGACAGATAGGGGACGTGGGGGGGGGGCACGTTTCCTGCAACTTAGGTTGAAGCATTGGCTAAGATGCTTACATAACTGTGTGAACTATTGCATTGAAATGTCAATATGATTTGATTGAATTTCATGATTATGCAATGTTGGTAACTAATTCGGTGAAGTTGACTTGTAGGAAAGATCATGTGCGATGACCTACAAGAGACTTGTTCCAAAGAACAAGTGAGAGCTGTTCAGCAAGAGGATAAGTGATGGATATGAAGATCATGTTGAAACTTAGTATTTGAGGAACAGGATGCTTAGGTTCAACAAGAAACTGTCTTCTGTGGCTCTCGGTACAGCAGAGGCATAGTACATTGCAGCTAGTGTAGCTAGAAGGGTGCAGTGAAGCTCTAGTATATCTCCACAGATGAGTAGATTGTAGATATCCTTGCCAAGCCTTTGTCCAAAGTGAAGTTTGCATACTTCTGTGAAGGGCTTGGGGTGGTGGAGATTCCCTTCCCCAGAAAGGTCGATTGATGACCAGTATAGCTGTTGATGAGGCACAAGCTGAGACTTTTGCCTAAGTCCTTTGTGGAGTGTGTCCTTGTGTGGGATGGTTCCTGTGTGGAGAGGACTTCTTTGTGGAGTGGATCCCTGTGTGGGATGTTCTCCAGTGGGGAGTGTGCTCTTGTGTGGAGCTTGGGTCCAAAGGGGTGGACTAGTTGAAGTTATCACTGCCTTCGAGTTGTAATGATTGGTAAATTGGAAGAAGAGTCTTCCTAGGGATTATAGCCTCCCTTCGATAAAGTGCTTGGAAGAAGTGTCTTCTTGGGGAATATAGCCTCCCTTCGATTTGAGATCGATAAAGTGCTTGGAAGAAGTGTCTTCCTAGGGAGTATAGCCTCCCTTCAATAAAGTGCTTGGAAGAAGTGTCTTCTTAAGGAGTGCAGCCTCCTTTCGGTTTTAGACTGATAAAGCATGAGGATGTGTTCCTCTGTGGTCTAGGATGACCAGGTTGATCAGATGGGTCAGATATCATCTGTGGAAAGATGATGTGGAACAGTTGTTTTAGTTAGAAGGACTTGAACAGAAGAGACCTTTCTTATGATGATGAGATGTACGGGACAAGCTGTGATGATTAGATGATATCCAGATGTGTTCCAGCATGATGATGCCTCCCTAATTGAGAGGGAGTGGTGATGTTTTCATGAGTGATCTATTCTTTATAGAGTGTCATGACTTGTCTATGCTATAAGGATATTTTATCTCCTTGTATTAGACAAAGCCTAGTCTAATGTTGAAGTTGATAATTGGCTCTAGAAGTGTTCGAGACTTCGTAGAGTAAGGTCAAATCAACATTAGAGCTCTTGGGTAAGAATGTGACCGCATGTGATGAGACATCAACAATGAGAACTTTTGGATGATGAAGAAATATCCAAAGAAGTCAAGACTCAAGGCAATCCATTGAAGAAGTTCTAAAGAACATTGAAGAAGAACCTCTAGAAGACAAACAGTGTTGAAGATCGTGCAAGAAGAATACATTCCTCGCTACGAGAGAGTGTTGATGTTTATGTAGCCCCGGAATATATTCTTAAGAAGTCCTAGATAAAGTGGAAGAAATGAAAAGCACAATTACCCCAATAAAATGGGTAAAATAACCCTAGAAGATAAAAAGACAAGTTGGCTTGAAAGATAAAATAAAAGATAAATACATAAATAAATAAAATTCAAGTCGACCTAATTGAGGAAACTTCTAGTGAAAAGAAGAATATAAATAAACGCTTTCACACTTCATTATTACAACAACAAGTTCTTCTCTCTCTCTCATGTGGTGTGCACTTCTCTAGGAAGACAAGTGAAGAAGGCAAGAAGCATAATTTTGGGGTTATCTTATTATCTTATCCCTCTCTCGGTGTTCTTGTGGAAGAAGAGCACATTGTTGTGCTAAGGCTTAATCTTCATGATTGGTATTGTCCTTGACCTTTGAGATAGGCTTGTAAATGCAATTGCACAATGATATCGGTCGATATTGTTCAAATCCATTAGGGAGGTCACACTTTGGAATGTTGGCAGTAAAGGTGGTGTTAAAGGGAGGATGAATTTTACCTGAGTGCTTGGATTCAACTACTATAAGGTCCTTTTCCAAAATTTCCCAGAAATTAAGATAAAACCGTAGTTTTAAAAATCGGTGAAATCGGAATCTGAATCGGCCGATTCATCGATTTGCTCCTTGACCGGTTCAATTCGGTTGAAAAATCGGTTCGGGGACCGGTTCGGTACCGAACCGGTCCGGTCCACCGATTTGCGACATAAATCGGCCGTTTTTTTTGGGTGAGCCCATGGGCCATTAATTTATTTTTAAGTTTTTAACCTATACAACCCTCCCGAGCCCCCAACCCAACCCCATTTGCTTGCTTTGTGTTGTGATAAGAGCTGTCGGAGGCGGAGACTGGAGTGGAGTGGAGTCTCGGACTGGAGTGGAGAACCGTGGGAGTGGAGCTACAGGATGTGAGTCGTGGCTGTGTGCCACTGTGTGGATTCGGGGAGAGTGTTGAGTGGAGAGTGGGACTGTGTGTCACTGTGGGGACTTGGGGAGGCTTTGAGTCGTGACTGTGTGCCACTGTGGGGACGGGGAGAGTGCTGACTCGCTGAGTGTGGAGTGCTGTAGGCTATGTGCACTGTGCACTGTGGGGAGAGTGCTGAGGCTGTGTGGGGAGTGGGACTCGGGAATGCTGTGTGCACTGTGGAGTGTGGAGTGTGTGCAAATTAAATATTGTTTTTCTTAAAAAAATAAAATATTGTTTCTCTTAAAAAAATTAAATATTTTATGTATTTTTGAGCAAATCGATTCATTAAATTCAAATCGACCGATTTATGACTGATTCATTACTGATTCCGATTCCGAGTTGACCCTCGACTGATTTCGAGTCCGATTTCAATTTTTCAAACATTGGATAAAACTCAACAGTCCACCCATCTTGTCCAGGTGATTTCCCTTGCTAAAAAGAGAGGAGAGCCTTTTGTACTTAATCCTCTGAGATAGCATGGAGGAGATCCTGTGTTTGATCCTCTGATATCCATTTAGGGAAGAAAGAGAAAAAGGCTAGGATGTCCGTGATATTCTCTTTGGGTCTTTGAGAATAAAGCTTTGTGATGTTGGATGGTAGCAGAAGAAGTAGATGAGAAATCCTTGTACTCCATTCCATTATTGTCTTGAATTTTGAACATTGCAAATAGTATTAATGGATTTCCTCCCCAAAACCTATCGATGAAAAAATGTTGTGTTGTTATCCCCTTCAGAGAGCCATAGGACTCTACTCTTCATCTTCCATTTGGCTTTCTTCCATGCTTGTAATCTAGCTTTTTCCTTCTCCAAAATGTCAATTTTAGTCAGGGTTTTAGAACTAATCTAAGGTGATTCAAAAGAGTCCATGTGAACCGAGAGTTTTTGTTCGATAACATTGAGATCCTTCTCATCATTTCCAAAAGTCTTCTTGGCCCAAGACTTGGTTAAACCTTTTATAGTGATTGGGTTCTGTTGCATAGCTATCATGGCATCTTTATTGTTAGAGGAACTTAGTGGAACCCAATGCTCTTTGACCAAAGCTTGTAAATCATTGTATAATAACCAGTGTATGTTGAACTTGAATGGCGCAAAAAGCTTGTAAGTTTGTACGAAGAACTCAAGAATGATAGGAAAATGATTTGAGAAAGTTGCTTAGAGAGTAGATGTCTTATAAGAATTTAGGGAGAGGAGTAGCGTCTCCTTGATCAGGAAGCAATCAAGCCTCTTAGAGATGTGACTAAGAGGAGCTCTCTTATTTGACCAAGTGGGGCCAAGGTCCAAGGGTTTGATGTTGATGAGAAGAGTTTGATCTATGAAGTGGATAAAATATTCAACAATAGGGTTCTTGTGAGGTGAGGAGACCCACTAGTCACTCAAATGGATGGTAAATTTTAGGTCCCCACCCAATATAAGGTGTGGAAGACTATGAATAGCCGAGGAGTTTAGATCATCCTAGAAAGCTTTCTGTTCATGTGATGGGATGTAAATGTTAAGAAGATTGACAGTAACACTAAGGGAGTGAGAGAAGCAGGATGCAAGGATGCAATGAGGAGAACTTACATTTGATTGGAGCCGAATTTTGGAGCACCACCCCAAAACTATCCCACCTAAGTTTCCTTTGTTAGAATATTGAGAATATGATAAAGTCATACAACTATACAAAACATGCATAGTATGACCTGATCTAGCCTTCTATCATATTATAAGCAACAAACAACATGAACATGAATAAAAATGAAGATAAGAGAATAGACAAGAGAACACCAGATATATGTGGCAAAACCCCAAATGGGGAAACATCCATGGGAGGGTTGAAATCTTCTTAATCATCAATAATCTTCAATCTTACAATAGATCTCCCACACATGAGCATCACATCCCACTCCATAATCACATTACATGACACATCCTTGTGTTCATATGTGAATTCTTGAATTCTTGATAAATTTACAATGACTCCTCACCTCATTATATACCAAGAGGTAATAGAGGAATTACATCCCAAAACACATGTGGGATAAATGTAATTTCACCTCTTTATATAATAAAAGGTAATAAGAGTAAATTATTACATAATATGTGTGATAACTCTTTTACATAAGATTGGACATTATTACCTTCCAAATATATTTAGTCATCATTACATATTCCAACACTCCCCCTTAATGATGATTATGACATAGAATACAAAAAAATGGAAGATGGCATTACATATCATCCCCCTTGATGACAATTTCCAGAATGTCCATAAGCTGCAAATAAAAACACACTTAGCCTCATGGAGTAGATGAAGATAACAACCGCTTCTCACTGAACCATGAAATTGCACTTGAAGCAAGTTGTATGATGAATTCTACCACAACAGTGTATGACCAATACAACAGAACACGTGACAACAAGCTCCAACTGCAAAATGCCTAGATCTAAAGAGAAGCCTTAGCAACTACTAGATCCAACAACGAAATGCCTACAACATGTGGTCAAGAGATCCGACAACAAATTGCCTAGATCCAAAGGAGGAGCCACAGTGGCTACTAGATCCAACTGCAAAATGCCTAGAACACCACAACAATCATCACAACTGGAAATCAACTAATAGTTGAAAGATGCAATAAAAAATTGCAATAGACCTTGTCACGACTACAAGATCCTAATGGTCTACCATTGAATATGATATCGTGCAGATAATCATCATGATGTTAACGGTAGAAGATGGTGTTTCATTACATTATATCTGGAATATAGTGATTGAGATTACATTACATTCCCCTTGAAGGACAACTTCAAACATCCAAGATAAAGAAGCAAAATAGGATCACACTTTGCTGCCAAGGATAAGTTGATCAACGAGGAACAGTGCTGAATGAACATAGAAAATCAAAGCATATGCTTAAGATAGGAAGGGATGCCAGAGCAAAGTTGCCCCATAACTCTTCACAAATACACGGGAAGTGAAGTACACAGAGAGCTAATCTACACAAAGAACTTCCAAGAGTAAAGCATAAACATGATCAACCCAAGACATAATATATGAAATGATAATATGAGGTTGCTCAAGGCCATATAAATATCGAGTAAAAGTTGATCGAAATAAACATGACATGATATATAAAGATAGATCAAAATGTTTAACTTGATCAACATATAGCAAATTATGATCAAATCATGATATCACCTATAAAAATATGAAATGACTAGTCATTAAGCATCTTGTTAGATTAGTGAGCATTAGATGGTTTATTTCTGTTATCATGAGAAAGCCGGAGATGCATGCTCCCGAAATGTCAAAAAAGCATCTACCACACAAGTAGGTTAGTGACAAATTAATAGGAACAAGCTTCAACAACATGATAAAAGAAGCTACACCCTAATGCGAAATGAACAAGAAGCTAATGACCAAAAGCATATACAAGATGTCCAAATTAGTTAACTAAACACTAAAAAAATTGGATTTAAAAAAATGAAGATCTAAATATGCAAGAACATGATGAGCAAGATATGATACTATGTGATAAGCATCATCATTATTAGAAGAGTGAGACCATGTTTGAATATTGAGCAAAAAAAATGATCAAACAAAACAATGAATTCACTTATAAAAATAAAAATATAGTCATCAAGCAACTAAGTCCTAAGCATAGATTCATTTATTGATGTCATCATTATCGTACAAGAGATCCATGCCCTTGAAAATGTTAAAACATCTTTCACACAAGAAGGTTAGAGACAAGTAAAACAGGAACAAGACAACCTTTGTAAACATGATGAATAAGAACAAAAACTCTAATGCAAAGAGATCAAGAAGTTCATGACAAGAATTTCAAGATAAGAGATGAATAAAAACTGAACTTTCTCACCAAAACTGAAGCCCAACAGCTGCTAGAAGACGGATCTGTAACTCTGCAGCAAAAAACCAAGTGTAAAAAAAAGAAAAAATTTAAAATGACCATAAGTCGGTCAATATTTCCCGGAATTTTTATTATAACGTGTTTTCTCAACTGGAGAAGTCGTTCCCAACTGTGCAGACAAAATAGAAATTTGGGCACTGAATCAAAATACATTTGCTCCGCAGTCCGTGCAGCCTGTCACCAAAAAAACTGGAAAATAGTTGATTTTAAAATAGCAATATCTCCACCATCCAAAAGAGACGATTTCTTTTTGAAATTGAGTATTTTTGCGAGAGGAACTCCGATCTGCAATTTGTTTCTTCAAAATATGCACATAAAGTGTTAAAAAACGATCTCAAAGTCGTCGCTCAATTTTACCTTAAACACTTCTCCATAAGGGTTAGGGTTTGATAGAAAAAATTCAAATGTGTAGTATAAAGCCCATATTTGAAAAACTACCACTTGGGTATTGTAGATCGGATCCCAAAACTACAAAATATGGAGTGCTCAAGTGAAATCATGAGAAAATGTTGCTTAAAAAATAAAATCTAAGAGTTTTACTGAAGAAAGTAGAATGTAGCAACCTACTCTAATACCATGTTAGAATATTGTGAATATGATAAAGTCATACAACAATTCAAAACATGCATAGCATGAGCTGATCTAGCCTTCTATCATATTATAAGCAACAAATAACATGAACATGAATAAAAATGGAGATAAGAGAATAGATAAGAGAACACCAGATATACGTGGTAAACGCCCAAATGGGGAAACAACCAGGCAGGGTTTTGGCCATTGGATTTCAGATCAAGAGTCATCAGAAAAAATCTAAAGGCATTGCACAATATTATTTGTAGAATTTTGATCTTCAAGGATGGTCAGAAAAGAATCCTGAACAAAACGCTTATTAACCAGCGAGTAGGATAAACGTTTACTAAAAGGCCCCGCTTTTCTGGTGAATATTTGTTAAAAACTGGTGAAAATTGTTACCGCAAATTGCTATTTCAGCAATTTTGAAATTTCAGCAATTGTAATTGCCTGTCTAAGGCTAAATGCCTAATTTTAAAACTAACCAGATCGCTGAAATTGCGATTTGAACACTCCAAATTGCGATTTCAACAATAATTTCTCTGCCGGATTCCGGTGGGTTGGGGGCGTTTTGGTTAGCGCTTATACTGCGCCATTAACCAGTTGCTTCATTCTTGGTTCTTCATGTTCTGGGAGGGGAATGTCTTTAATTAGTCTTTGGTTATGAATGAGATAACCCAAGGCTTCAACAACCATGACATATATGGTGGGGAGCTCTTATAAGTATCACTATCACTTGCTAGTTAACAAGCAAGTGATAGTGATACTTAAAATTTCTAAATGATACAAACACAATTAATCAATCACCATTATTATTATCATATTTCACATTGAATTGATGATACATGCACATCAAAATATTAAATATATAACTTATGGAAAAATGAAATACATTGATTCAAATTCTAAATAGTACTAAATAAATACTAAATAGCATATACCAAGTCAGAAATAGTAAATTAAAACGACTAAAAAATAGTAAAGAGTGATGAGTCGAAGACTTAAGTTAAAACTGAAAATTAACATTGGACAATGAAAACTAAAAATAACTAAAAGAAATCGACATCAAGGAGTCAATGCCATTGATTGGTCCTCTACATTCATCTGTTATATGAAGGTGTCAAGACCATCAATGAGAGTGTCACTATCTGAGTCAGAGTCACTCTCATGAATAACCAAAGGCAATTTGCAACTCACTCTCATCTCAAAGTCAAATGCTAAATTACTTGTATATGTCAATTAAGAGAGATGTATAGGTAAAGGCGAATTAAGTTTAGTAGTTGACCAGGAATTTTGTTTTTCTTAAACCTTTTTTTAATGTTTTTTAAAGTTTTATTCTTTTTGGGAAAAATATCAGGGAGGGAAGCGCAAAAGCCCCCCTTCTTGTGAAATACGTCCCGCAAATCAATGAAACATTTCGAAGTGCATTTCATGGAGTTTAAAAAAAAGGGGGGGTGATGGCTCGGAATCGCAAAAGCAATTCATTGTTAAGGAGTTCTGAAATCATACTTAAATTATCAATCCGGGTGGGTAATGCTTCAAAGGTGCAGTACACTATGTATGCAAACTACACGAGTCTAATCTATCAATGAGGTTGCAGCTAAAACGAATAACCAACTGTGAGCAGATCACCCAGACTTTGTTCCATTCATTCCAAGTTATTGGCTTTGGGTCCTCACTTATTCTAACATTTTGCTAGAGGTCAGGTGGAGTCATACCAATCCTAGAAGATTGCAAAACGAGGGAGAATCATCCAAGAAATAAGAAATCACTATATACTACCTGTATATCAGATTGTGGCATTGACTACAACAATAACATGATGCCCATAAGGAATGTAAGATATAAACTCTAAGTGCTGGCTATTATAAACTAAAGGAATGAAGCAACAGAAATATATATTCAGGAAAATGATTAAAGTAAATAAATCTGCTGATAAAATAGTTTACTAAAAGAAAACAATGGTCAGAGAAGCGAGTAGATCATGAAAACAAAAGCAAAACAACATAGCAAGGTTCTGGTCTCTCCCCTTGAGTGGGCCCTACCCAAGGGAGTTCAGAACCTTGAGGGAAAAGTTGTTACAGCTGAACTACAGTATTATTTATTCAAATATGCGGGAATTTACATTACCTATAGTTGCCACAGCTCCTTGATCTAAAAACTCAGAAATTAATCACTACAGGAAGATATAAAATTGAAATGAGAAATCAGGAAGAAGATTTCTCTTCCTCTTTCCTATCTAAATACTCAGTTTTCTTCTAGATGTGCCGCAACTGACCCAATCAATCAGAACCCTGATTGATTTTGTTTTATTTTGTTTTGTGTGTGGTGGAGGGGGGGTTGTCTACCCTTTTCCCCTTACCCAGACGCAACTCAGCATTGGGGTCCTTTTATTTCTCTTGCTGTAAGCTCTAATTCGCATTTCAAACAGATTTGGGGAAGATTGGGTTCTTTCAGAGAGAATGCTGGTCCCCCGTACTGTGGTAGCTTGTTCAATCTCTTCCATTAATGCTGTAGACAGGATCCCCCAAATTCTGTTCCTTGGTTCCTTTGATCCGAGTGCTTGAGTTCTAAGGGAAACCTGCTGGGTCAAATCTCTCTGGGTTCATTGTTCAAGCCTTTGATGAAAGCTGCAATAAACTTTTCCTCATTGCCAACAAAATCATTAATACATGAAAGAAAATTCAAACCACATGTTATTCACCCAAAAACACTTTAGACACCAAGCATTATTCATATTCTTATGAAAATAAGCCAAATTCATTCGTTCATTAGACATGTTAGCAATCATTTAATTGGCCATTGGAATTAGAAAAGCTCAAAAGGTCTTAAGTTAAAAGACGATGATTAGATGGTAACTGGATTACAATCTAGGGGTCCATTATGAGGTGTGGTGAAACGTTTCACCAGGCGCCCTCCAGTCTTCTGATTTGTTGGTCATATTACAGTTTTCCATTTTAGTTTCACATGCTATGGGGGCAAACTTTAACATGCTCATATTTTCTGAAATAATTTTGAATAGATTCTGTATAAGTTTGTGGTTCTGTTCTAGAAAGGTATCCTCGTATCAAATATTTTAAATGTTTCTTCTTGACCAGTTTTTAAGATTTATATATCTGATAAAACCCTAAAAGTTGTACATTTGTTCCCAGAAAAATGATTGTGGGAGATTAAAAATACCTGACTTTTGTGAATAAATTAGGGCAGGTCAGTTCTTGTCCAATTGCAGTCGAATTTTTGTTTGGACTTTTGTCTGCTAGAATTATGCAGCTTGCCGTTCTCACCAAAATAACTTTTTCCCTAGATATATTCTGCATTCTTTTCTTTGTCTTAGAAATTTGGTACAGTTTGTCATAACATCGAGCTTCTGTACTTTCATTCTCCTTTTCACAGACAGATTTGTGTATGGGTATGCAAGTTGGCTCTATTTCAAACTGTATGCTAGTTGGAATATATGTTCCTGTCACAGGAATGGCAGCTTATGGTAGACTACTCTGTCTAGGATTGCATGAATCTTCTATGCAGCTGAGCTAGGGCACACGTATCTTGCTTTTGTTCTGCATTTCTTCTTCTGTTGTATTCTCTTCTTATACATTCTTGTCTATGGCAGCATGTCGGGTAGATATCTATTGGTGGGAAAAGTCGGGCTCTTATTATTGTAGAATTTATGACTTAACTTGATTATCAGTTATTCTTATTAAATCAACTGCAGAAACGAACTTGAACTGCTATTTAATAAACTGATCATAGTGCAGCGGAATAGAAAATAACACAGCCACACATTAAGACAAGTTTTTATACCCTGGAAACCCCACTACCTCTGGGGAAAATCAGCAAAGCTTGTGTTCTTGCCTCTTGACCACCTTGCTGTCTCTCTCTCTATCTCAGATGAGACTAACTCATGGTACTACACAATGACAAAGACCTCTTACTTTATAGGCCAAATTACATCCAAATACCATTGTCAAATACCATGGGACACAGAAAACCATGGGCAGACTCAAACTTAGTCAAATCACTTTAACACTTTGTCGAGAGAATACAACATGGACACTTCACACATTGCTAGACACCCCCAATGTGGAAGTAACTGCCTGAGCTACACAAACTCTAACAATTATATGTACTTTATCTTCTTCGTTGTTTGATTTCTGATGATTTCTAGTAGTATTAGGTATGTTAGCTCTGGTATGCATTGGTATCTTAACTGGTCTGTTTGAGTCAGTTAGATCGACTGCTGGATGTAGTTTTTTTGTTCTTGTTTCTTCTTTGCTAAGGTCAAAGTTGAATGTTGTCCGACTGAGTCAAATGTTGTCAAGGTATTAGAGCTTCAACAAGGCTCTAATACATGCTTCAAGTTGCCAAATGAATACCCTCTTTCCTCTGCTGGTCTGTTGGGGTGAGACATAAATTACTCCATTAAACTTATCTGAGTAGCAATCACAGGTTTCTTTGCGTGGCATATGGCTTCTTTGCTATTCTGCGTGGACTTGCCAAGATCAAACACTACTTTTGTGCCTTTTTATTATGCTTGATTTCTAACTTTCAAAGATGCATGAACTTGAAGGAAACTGGACTCCAGAATTTTCCGCTTTGATACCATGTTGGACTTCTGACAATAGACACGAGAATGAAAGATGAGAAGAATTATTTTATTATTTAGGAAGTCATCTTATACAATGAGGGAGATCCCTTTATATGTTTATTCATGAGGTGGTTTATAATACCTACCCACGGGCCACACCTAACTATTCTTAATTAATGACACTATTTTCCTTGGAAAAAAGTCGTAACTTCTTATTCATAAAACGAATAGAGGTTATGTTCTGTAGATGCTACAAGAGCATTCATAAAAAGCCGAAAAGTAGAACTTCCCTACAACTTTGTAAGTAATCATAATAAGAGGTGTGCAAGACTCTACCTGCTTAAGATACTAAACAAGAGAACTGAAGAAAATGTGATGAGGACTAATGAGGAAAATAATCCTTGGTCCTAAGTGGAAATCATTTACAACTATCACCCTTAAAGGGGAAATCTCAGTATTCATATCTTTTTCTCTGTATTCTGAGGGAAGAGTTGATTCCTCAATCTGTGCTTCTGGACCAGCCTTGTTATCCTTATATGAAACTATGGTTTGTTGAGTTTCTGCATTTTGATCATCATAATCATCCAAGAAGAATTGCTTACATGATTGCCAGCATTTTGGTTTTGGTTTGTGTCATCTTTTCTTGTTTGGTTGAGCTCGCGCTCTAGGACAAGAATTCTGAAGATGTTCTATTTGTTGGTAGATCCAACACCAAAAAGTTGTATTCTCATAATCCCAAACCTGAGTCCATCTAAGTTTTTCCCTTTGAAGTATCATCTTGTCTAGAAGACCTTGCATGATGCTGATCTCAACACATATTCAAGCATATGTGAAAAAACCCAAATCAATCTGCTCAAGATCTGCTTTTAATTCGTTGCCCATGGTATTCATGATATCTTCAAGGTGTGCTAAATGCCAAAAATGTATTGACAAATTTGGGAGGCAAAGCCAAACTGCTATTTTGGTGATGGACATAGTGGTAAGGTTGAAGTGTGGGAACCATGGATAGCGAAAAGATCTACTCTTCCCCGGAACCAAGGACCCTCAAAAGTTTTTTGACAATCACCCATATTTGAAAATTGAATAAGAAAGAAACTTTTGAAACGTAGATATACCTCACAGTGCTTTGCCTGGTTCAAATAGATCCATTGGTATAATTTTGGTGTAGGAGGCCAGAAACCATTGAATCTGCAAATCACTACATGCAATTCATAGAATGAGAATAGGTTGATAACCTCCTGCTCCGAGACCTTGGCCTTCCTTAGTATTTCTCAACGATATATGTACTAGGTGGAGGGTTCAGAGTAGTTGAAGTGGAGGGTTTATTTCTGACCCCATCCTTGAAAGAAAATGCTTAGAGGATGAAGGTGCACCTTTTCCCACCACTGCTTTGTGCAAGCGCAAAACCAAAGTGAGAGCTATGTTTTTGCATATGTTGTAGTCGGATAACATATAATGGTCATCAGGTTGTTTTCCTGCAAACAGAAGTCGTTGTTGGTCCACAAGGATCCCCTTCATGAGCTCCAGTTTTTGCTTTATATCTACCAGAAAATCATTGCAGTTCACCCAAAAGATTAAGGTTTTCCCTATGAAAGACTTGACCATAATTTGAAAGCTTGATTTGATATCATATCCCTGTTGAAATTAAGGTCACCTCGACAGTTCCATTGGTAGCAAACCTTTTTGTCAAACACTTTTCATTCAGGCATTTCGTCAAACACTTGGTGTGCATCCACATGTTCAAAGGAAAGCTTTTGCTTGTGGCCATTTAGCTCAAACAGTCCTAATTGAAACGTGTTATCAGTGAATCTACCTACGAGTATGTCTAGGAACATTACTTTCCCATATCTCAAAGAACACATCAGAGCCATTAGGGTTTTGGGCTTTGTGCATCATATCAATCCTTGAAGAACAGTTTGGGTTTCACAACTTATAATAGAAACAATGACACAGAGCTCCTTTCATGTGAGCCATGCCGATACATTTCCAATGTTTTTTGTGTCTGTCATTTCCTTTCATAGCGTGTCGCTGAGTGGTCTCAAACCCCCAACAACCTAGGTGCCTTTGTTTGTGCTACCTTGAATCTCCAACACTCAATGAAATTATGAATATTGCCACTTAAAGGCTTTCTGCCATTGGGCAAAGGGTGTGCTAAAGAGTGAGTGATCAGTAAACACCCCAATCTCTATGGTGTTTTTGGCCTTCATTAGTTTCAGTAGATGGCCCAGAAATTGACCTTCATCCAGGGGAACGACCATAAAATTCTAGGGAAGTTTGGCAGTCACTTCCCAAAGTTCCTTTTATGGCTTTGTCTCATGAGCAAATATGCTCATTTCCAATGTATATGGATAGAGGGCATTGCTCTACAACAAGTTTTGTGGCTTTTGCACGGCCCCTTAATTAATGACACTTAGGATTCATAACTCTTTATTAAAGTCACTTTATTGTGACTTCATTACTTTAAACTATAGTATTGGAGTGTTATTACTCCAACTATTGGCATTTGAAGACTTCACTATACTAGAAGATCCCCCTAGATGGTCTCTTAGGGATGTCCTTGAGAAAATGGGGATATTCATGGGACACTTCCTTCAGCAGTAAGGATGTGTCCTTAATGCACATATTTCATATTTGTGTGTTTGTGTTAAAGAAGATGCCAATATGGGGATGCATCAACATCCCTCGATTGTCTCAAGGACACAAGGGTGGCCCTTGAAAATCCTCAAGATTGTCCTTGAGAAAATGTGAATTTGCCTCCCCCCTCCCTTGGGAATGTGAAAGTGCAAGGGATGTGTCCCCAGTGTTGGGGAGTCATCCCTTTTGCAACATAGAGTGCATCAGATGTCTTTTGGATGGAACAACGATCATAATTGAAGGATATTGCAGCCATAACGAAGACAAGGAGATGACCACACTAAAAAGGTAACATTTTCAAGAGACACAAATAGATCTTAAGATATTATGCTCATGATGTATGCTATACTCTTTTTTGCCATAAAATGATACATAAAAAGTGCAACATCATAAGTTTTAGTTTTGGTGTAGAATTAGTGATCATGATCTGATACTGATTTGTCTCCATATTAATGTAAATTGCAGAAAGAATATGACTGGCACTGTACGAGTATCAACATGTTCAACCTTACAAGTGCCTTGCTTATAAAATTTGTATAGAGTGTTTGATTGGCAATCTAGGAGTATTGGCTTGTTGAGCTGTATGATGACATGCATACAAAATTTGTTTAAGGAATATGATTGGCACCATACAAGAATGGGTTTGTTGAGCCATACTAGTACTAAACCTATTTTTGCTTTATTCATTACAAAAATTTGAGTGTGATGGATATGTCAAGTTGGTGGAGCCAATGATAAGTGATCCAGGAGAGTGTGTTCTGGCTGTAACAAGAATGACTGAATGTCAAGTTGCATTAACCATATGTGTTTTGGCTACATGTTTTTGTTGGGTATGCTTCATCCATTCACTCGAGGTTATGAGTATCATTAAAGCATGACCAATTTCCCCTGGAGTATGGGTATTTTGCATTGCATGCGAACCATCTGTCTTCTGTATATATACACGTATATGAAGTTGTGATTGCAGGGTGATGGCTGGACTGATCTGTAACATATTATAAGATAAATTAATTCAGCGAGATGTTATCCAACATTTGAAGCTGTTTCTCCCTTTGTTTCTCTATTTAACATGCAGACAAACTGTTGATAGTAATTCATTCTTACTACAGCTATGCTAGGGCATGACATAAGTGCCTGAGAGTATTTTCTGTAGCAAGAAATCAATCTTGAAATATTGTCAGCAATACATCTATCCTAATTGTTTTTCCCAATGTCTCAAAAGCTGGGATGCCATTGAAGTCAAATCTCTTTCCAATAGAAAAGCACCTTGGCCATTATGTCCAATACCAAACATGCACATAGGGAAATGGCAGTAGCAATGGATGGAAATCATTGGAGTACTTGATGAGATCTCATCCCCTGGAATTATACTGCATCATCTTCAGTATTTTGCTGGTTTTTTTCTTGTAATGCCTACTACTAAGTTTCATGTGAAAATCCCACAAGTTTGTAATCAGACCGACCAAAAAATATAGAATAATATCCTTGATCGGAGCAAGTCTGAGTGAACCCTTTTCAGGATTCAATAAGCCGTATCAACTAATTACCTGGAAAACTTCACTCTGAAAAATAATGTGTCTTGTTAAAACCTTAGGAAGCATAATTGGACTGTCATGACCTTTTGAGTGGTTGTGTTTCTTGGTGGATCAAGAGGAGAGTTTGTAAATTTATGGAAGTTATTGTTTACTGGCACCTTGGCATGCACACAGTATTAAGTTGTAACTGGATTTGAACTAGAAGATGAGAACTTTATATGATGATTACATGTCATTCTCGTATATTGTTGTTGAATAGCTCAAGACTTCGATTCCAGGGAGGTTTTGACTATCATGGCTTTTTCCATCATTAGGCGCAAGAAGTTGAATTGAAATAGGACATGGCTGCTACCCTGACTTGTGAATTCTGGTTTCCATCTGTACCATGAATGCCTTAGGTCGTCTTTTGAGGATTAATTTCTCCATTTAATCCTTGCATCCTTGACTCTTTGGATGTAAAAAATTTGCACCATTGTGTCCCATTTAGAGAGTGATTTTGATAATGAGCTGCAATGGACATTCTGTGGTAGAGATAGAATTGTTTTGGTCCTTCTATTTGTTTGCTCAGTTGGCTAGTTGGCAATTTGACTGTTGGAATCTGTGTTTTCTGCCTCTGCTGGACATTTATTTTTTCTTATTATTTATTCATGTATTATGCCTTTTCACTCTCATTTTTTGAGGATTTGTGAGAGGAGTGGACTACAAGTGACTTAACCATCGGAAAGGGAAACATTATTGCTTCGTTGAATTGATATATGCATTCTCCAGTCACTTCTAAACCTGCACATTTAGATTGGGTTCTACTTTTTACAAAACATTTGAATTGATATATGTTTTAACTGTGAGTAAGTTTTTTTTTCAATCTTTAGTTTTTTTTTCAATCTTTCACAACTTCATAGTGAATTTAACTATTTTCATTATAGAATAGGATCAGTTTCTACGGTTAGCCTCTATTGCACATGCACACTTGTCATTTCCTCTCAAGGAATCAAATTTCTTGGATAATCCTACAAAGGATTGATCTGGAAATTTAAATGGAAAATCGGAAACTGGCATTATTTGGAAATAGCTAACATAAGTTGCTCTGAGACATGTTGGGCTTTGCAAAGGAAAAGAAGCAAGTGTTAAACATACTCTGTGTTCTGTTATTTGTTTACTTATTTTGTAGACTTTTTGAATCTTGATACATTTTGGCATTTTGCTGTAGTCTATATCAATTACAACATAGAAGAAAATCTAAGCATATTCATCCTTGCCTGCAACATGAAAAAAGTAAGACTAGTCTAGATACTACTGTGCACTGACGCTTCATTGAATTTATAATCTACGTTTTTTTCTTTAGTATTTACATGAACCATCAATGCATGTACTGGTGTTAATTAATCTAATAAGATCCTGTTTTGCTTCTGTCCCCAGCATGCCTTATTAAGAGTTATCTTTGATAGCTGAACAGTTTCATTTTTGTCATGGTGTTCAAAGTGCCTTTTTCATGATTGAAGGATGGATATTTGATGATCATTGCAGGAAGGCGAGACTATCCGTATAAATGTCAAGAATAAAGCATCTGCAGGTACAGGCATGCTTTCAGCTGCAGGCTTAGCAGGGAGTGTCTCAAGCACGGGCAGACAAAAAGCATCTCTTGCCCCTCCTCCGGGAAGTGTTAAAATCAGGTCCCCTCTTCCTCCTCCACCGAATGATACAGGAACAATCAAAATTGGCTCTGCTTTGAGTTCCAGTCCAATTCAAAACACTGGATCAAAGTTTTCAAGGGACACTATGAGGCATAATGCTGATCCCTTATCTGATCTTTCCCAGCTTGAGGTAAGTTTTGCTGTTATCCCTTGTAATTACTTGTTGACTTCTGTTATTTACCATTTTGCTTCCTTCTGAGAGGCAAATTCAGATTGAAGATATCCGGAATCAATTGAATTTTCCCTTTCTTTTGTGGGTTTGAAGATGAGCCTGCCGTCAAGCACTTCATCTGGCTCAGCAAAGACTACTTCTGCTTCTGGATGGGCAGCATTCTGATGAAGCCCATGCGACCGCTTCCAGCATCCAGTGAACAAAGCATGATGTCAGTTCAGCTTCTTCAGTCGTATTGGAAGAAACACCTAGAAATGAAAGGAAAGTGAATTCACATTTGCTGCCTCAATCATAGGTGCATTCCGAAAGAGATTTATGCAATTAAGTGTGAGTACGAAACATGATGGTTAAAGCATCTTGTGAAGATGTTTGTCTATCTTCTACCTTGATTTAAACCATGAGTGTTTGAGAGACTATTCTAGAATATCTGTAAACATGTTTGCAGATTGAAGTATGGTGTTCTGTAAGACTAGCTTAAGCAGCATGTGAATTTAGTGTCTGTGTTTGCCAAATATCACAGTTGATGTAAACCTTTGGAAGGATGAATTTTTGCAAGTAAATCAAAATTGAAATTTGCCCTTAACGTATTTTTATGTTGCCTTTGTCCAACATAAAGGCACGTTTTTAAGCATGTATGTCTTAACACTGAATTCACAAGAGGGTTTATTATTGGTGTTATGGGTGCTACTGTGATGACTATGATCTTTGTGGAATCATTATAGAAGTGGTAGGCAGGCATGCTTCACTTTGCTATACCTAATGTGTATTGCCTGGAATAGTACCATTGCCTCTCTAGTTCAAAGTCTTTCAAGAAGTATTCCAAATCTAACTATATAATTCTGTTCTACTTTTCTTAAATTCAAGAGAAAATAGGAATGGTAATTTGTGTCAACGACACTAGCGATGCTTTTTGTTTGTCTTAAACAACACCAGATAAATGAATGAAGAAGCACACAAATAAACTGCAAGAAAACAAATGTTTGGAAATATGTTTTCATTATATTTTTACAGGTCTTTTACTCTTTTGAAGAACTCGGATTTCAAATTTGGAAAATATGTTTATACAAGTTTCCTATTTGGTGATGCATTCAGAGCACAATTGGATTTGGGGAAATGAACATTGGATAATGACCTGACACTGTTTTTCAACTGAAGTGCATGCTACTCTGCTTGCTGAACTGATCGACATTGTCAGTTGATCTTCTTCTGTATTTCAATTTTCATTTAGTACACTTCTCTAAAACCAATCCTTTGTACATAATAGTCAGGTACATCATGAACGCTGATACAGAGTAATTTGTGATGCATCTTTTATCATCCTCAGTTCCAAATTAATTACAATCAAATAATTCTTCTCATTAGGTTTCGCAATACTAAGGTATTACATTTAGATATGTTCCATTTAAACATTGTTTGTACTCAAAGTCTACTTTTTCTTGGCATTGTGGTAGAAAGGAGTAAAACATGCTCCTCCATGAATCATATGCATTGTGCAAGGATTCATGTATTTTGACATTTTTTGTTCTTAGAGATCTAATTTAATTCTCTTTCTGAAACTATGCTACATGTTATAAATATATTAAGCTATTATGAGAGTAATGTTAAAGAGCATTTGGGTGATAACATCTTAAGACTAGTGAAACAAGAGTTCAAGTGCAAAGGCTCCATTATGTGAAGGATGCACCTATCCTGTACTTGCATCTAATGGTGCTTGGACTTGCATCTTGCTTTATTTTATTATTAATTTTATTGACGATTACTTTCTCATATCCCAGTGCAGCAAGCGCGCACCTTCCCTATATGAGAACATATTCAATGAAACATAACCTGCATACAACATTCAATTACTCAAGCTCTGCTAAGAAGCCATGAGTGGGGGGTATCTATTCCACCAACTTCACCCAGGACTTGCACTTGGATCCAACTGTGTTTGCGAGCACAAGCACGAACACGAACATAGAACATGTTCCTGGAGAGACTTGAACCCTAGTGGGGGCAATAACAATGGCTTGCTTTCACTGACCAGAAGCCACTGTTGATGGTGCTGATCCAGAACCCTAGTCATAGTGAGAGTAGCTGATTATGTGGTCTAGACTGCCACCGGACTTCCACACGGGGACGTGATATGACAAATGGAATTATAATTCTCTTTGCTTGATTAGCAAGAAAAGTCGACAAAGTAGCTTGCTTTTATATATTGGCCACCTTGAAATGCTAAGGTGTTCCATGACCCGAACTATTTCCCCTAGCCTAGACTACCTTTTAGCTTTTACCGTTTTCTTCTTCAATTTTTTGGTTTGTTGTTTTGTTTGCATCTATGGAGAGTCTGTGGTGGATTAAAAAGTACACGAGGGACCTTGGGACTTTGCTGTTGAAGCATTTTGAGAGCACATTAGTTGCCTTGTTTGGTTGTTTAACTCTCACTCTGTTTGCTTAGTGGTATCAAAATAAAGTTTAAAGATTGTTGCTATATAGATCTGTTTTCTTCTATAATTCTTGAACTAGCTGTTAGAGTGGTAGCATTCACTAAAATTGTTGTTAGGAGTCCTACTATAGAGGGTCACAATAAATGTTAATGATCCAACATAAAACATAGGTTAGTTTAGGAGGTGGTTAAATGAGTTCTCTAACTATTAGACATTTTGGACCCATATACGACCATAATCTATCAAATCATGATCAAACAAGACCAATATACTACCAAAAAGTGTAATAGTTAGACATTTTTTTTTCAATGAAATGCACGTAACGAGAAATCCTCTGGGCACTTCCTGTCATTTTGAGGATGGTACTTGGGGTAAACCAATTAGTTGTAGTTTTGGCAACCTAACCCGGTGGGGACATTGAGTGAAACAACAATATTCACATAGGTAGCTAGTTGAGGGACTTGACCTCGTGACCTCCTACTTGCAATGCACAACAGTCAATCACTCGAGTTAACCCACTGAGCTAATAGTTAGACAACTCCTTTAAGTAGACAATTTATGTGTAGTCTACAAACCATAATGCATGTAGACATCAAACTGGGTTTTTAGGGCACACAATCGACATTCGAGGTTTTTTTTTCAAGCTCTAAGATATTAGTAGACAACTACGAGGTTTTTTTTTGAAATGGAAGCCTCTTTTGAAAAATTAATTGTCATAATTCCCACACTTGGAATGTCCAAACTCAATTGCATTGTCAGTGGGAGCTTGGTTGGTTGGTAAAGCCGTAGTAGTGATGCTCCCCCCCCCCCCCCACCACCAAGTTTCAAATGCCACTAGCGGGCATGTTCCCCCTTTGTGGGCCAGCGTAAAATCAACATTCAAAGAATTTTTTGAAGTCAGATTTAACATACAACGAGGTAATCTTTCAAAATGGAAGCCCCTCCTAAAAAAAGTTAATTGTTTGAATTCCCACACATGGAATGTCCAGAATTAAGTGCATTGTCAATGGGGGATTGGTTTGTTTGTAAGGCCACAATGGTGATATTCACTCCACAAACGTTCAAACCGTGCCAGTGACATGTTCACTCTTTTTGGATCAGCATGACTATGCAAATGGGGCCATTTATTATTGTTGGGCCTAGGTGCAAGTCCTAGGAAAATTTGGTGGTATAGATGCCCCCCACTTCAGTATTTTAATGTTGTAGGTTGGCTTCATTTCGTAAATATATACCCGGATTGGGAAGGTGTATGCTTGTCACATTGAGATACGATAAGCCTCTGTGAAACAAAACTCAATTTCATAGAATGTTTGGGGAAGAGTAAGGTGGATTTAGCCAAAATCTAAGCAAGGCAAAATTGTAGAATGGCATAGCAAGGATGACAAAGGAAAATCCATCATTGGGCTTGGTATCATTGACCATGAGTTACATCATCTTGATTTATCAAAACCATCAAAAGAAATTTGGGACAAATTGAATGTACTAATTGGGTCAAAAGCGTTGAATGTTAAATTCTCTCTAAAATCATGGCTTTTTAGGTTCAAAATGACTAGTTGCATTTAAAGAAACAAGGTGCAATCAACAACCTCATACGGATGAGATGTGTAACATTACATAATGCTAGTAAACTAAAAAGAAAAATAATTGAGGTCCATCACGTATAAAGAAAAAAATGGACTCTAATAATTAAAAAACAATATAATAAATAAATATACCAATGTAGAAATATCTTAACCCTTGATCTTAGCAATCTACAACCTCATACGGATGAGATGTGTAACATTACATAATGCTAGTAAACTAAAAAGAAAAATAATTGAGGTCCATCACGTATAAAGAAAAAAATGGACTATAATAATTAAAAAACAATATAATAAATAAATATACCAACGTAGAAATATCTTAACCCTGGTTCTTAGAAGGATCGAGATTTTTACACTTTTGTTTCCTTTTGATCCCTCTTCATTCTTAATAGATCTAGGGTTAAGATGGATCTATGTTGGTGTAGCTATGCCAAGTCACATAAATGAGTTAAGGTGCCTAATGAAACATCTAGCACATGTAGCTGTAAAAGTCAGTCAAGAATATATTAAAGAGGTATTAGTAAGTACTTTATTGCATCGAGAGTAGAGAGGTGCTCTACAAGTATGGGGGAGATGTTGTAACGAGTAACGTTGTGTAACGTTATGTAACATGTCGTTTCTATAGTAAAAGAAATAAAAATGCAAAAGATGTCGGCTTAAACAACAAAAAAAAATATAATAATTTCCTCTTAAACCTAGATATATCAAGCATCTCAAATATCTTGATGTGTAATTTTTTTATTAATATGTAAAAGAATTAAGATTAAAAAAAATTACACCTCAAGGAATGGGATCCCTCATATCTTGATGTGTAAATTTTTTTTGATGTGTAAAAGAATTAATATAAAAAAAAATTACACCTCAAGAAATGAGATCCCTCTCGGTGCTTAATAGGTATGCGTGTAAGATCTATGTTGGTCCCTAGATTATAGCAATGTGTTGTCACACTTGATTAATTGCCTTTATCCTTGGAGACCATAACATCAATGCTTATTGTAGAAGAAAAACAATTGAGTGAAGAGGAGAATACTCAAGAAGATGCTCTTCTTGTTGAAAGCAAATCAAACAAGAAAACAAGTAAAGGCAAAGTCAACAACAAAGAGATAGCACTACAATGTTGTTATTGTGGAAGACTAGGCCACATAGCCTAGATTTGCAAACTTGTGGCCATTGATCTTCTCAAAGGAAAGGTTAAAGAAAATGAGAGGGAAATAGTCATTGGCAATACTATTGAGGAGGATGTGGATGACACCAATGGTGACAATTAATAGTGATTTCCTATTTTGAATGGTTGTCTTCTTAGGTGGGTCTTTATACATAGCATTGGAGGGATTGATAAACATGTATAGTTGTTTAGGGGAATTTAATGCCATTGGCATAATTCTACCTTTATGAGTGTTACTGTCATGGCCAAAGTTTTAGCGCACTCGGTTGGTTGGAAAACTTGGCCAAGTCATGGTTCAAGTGCCCACATGGGCTAAACGATTCGGCGGCAACAAGAAATGGACCCACGAAGCAAGCGCCCACACTCACCACCGGAACGACACCTGGGAGTGTGGTGCACTTGAAGAAACGGGCCTTGGGGGTTGGCACACCCCTTGGCAAGATTTACACCAAGGCATACTTGGGCAAACACCCACAAGCCAAGTGGGGTGCATAGGCAAGGCAATGGATGCAAGAACATGCAAAGCACGGGTGCTTGACCCACTTGGAACATGGGCAAGCGACCCACGGTGTAAACCAAGCGAGCATTGGTAGTAGCTCGTTTTGGAAGCAAATGCAACCAGCTCGGGATGGGAGACAATCCAGCTCGTGATGGGAGACAATCCAGCTCGGGATGGGAGAAAATCCAGCTCGTGATGGGAGAAAATCCAGCTCGGGATGGGAGACAATCCAGCTCATGATGGGAGCAAGCCGACTAGCTCGTGATGGGAGCACGCCGGAGAACTCGGGATGGAAGACTATAAAAGGTGAAAGCGTTTTCACTTCAAAGAGAGATTCGGGAGGGCAAGAGAGAACAAGTGAAGCGAAGAGTCTGATTTGGGTTTCATCAGGAAGGCTGGGCGTCTAAGGCAGCGAGTCTTTTACATGTTGTAACTCTTTGTAATTCGTTGGTGTAGCAACCTGTTGGGTGTGCACTAGGAGCTCTGCCAGATGGGAAACTCCACTCTGATGTAATCTCTTCCATCTTTATATAAAGCTTAAGGGCTCTGCCAGTTGGGAAACCCACCCACTTATCTCTTGTGTACCTTTACTTTGTTCATTGCTGTGTATGTTAAACTTGTTAAAACGTTTAAGTGTGCCGGCAAGGCGTAACGATTAAGTAGAAGTGTAACAGAGTTAAGTGTATAACGTTCCGCAGAGAAGTGTTGAAACATTAGGTATTCTGCAGGTAATTGGAGGCGTAGTCTGTAGGTGCGAAGGTTGAGTTGGCCAAGCCCTCAACCGACGTCCTAGCAGTGCCGCACGTCACCCTTGGGTTCATTAAGTTTGCTGCCCAAGCGTGGCCGTGACAGGTGGTATCAGAGCTAGAAAACGAGTCAAGGTTGGAAGCTCATCGCTACGACTTGCGAAACAGGTGGAAAACAAGAGCCCAGGTGCAAGGGTTCAGCAGGGCAGCAAATCGTGCAAGGGTTTGGGCTCTTTCAAAGGTTAGTCGAGCCAAGGGTTAGCTTTTGAAAAACAAGGGTTTTGACAGAAATTGAGCTCGTTTCGGAAGACTGGCAGACCAGCTCGTGTTGGGAGCAACTCCAGCTCGCATTGGGAGCAAAGCTAGCTCGTGTTGGGAGCAAAGCTAGCTCGTGTTGGGAGCAAAGCTAGCTTGTGTTGGGAGCAACTCTAGCTCACGTTGGGAGCAAAGCTAGCTCGTGTTGGGAGCCAAACCGATAGCTCGCATTCAGAGCAGTGCGTCCTAGCTCGGGTTGGGAGCTGGGCAGGCAGCTCGTCTTGGAAGTGCGTTTTAGCTCATGTTGGAAGCTAGAAACGCCCAGAAAGGCTTTCCAAGGTGCGTTTGGCAGAAAACGAGCGATAGTGCAAAGGTTGGACTTTGTGCGAAGGTTGGAGTTGAGTCGAGCAAGGACTTAACGCCACATCCAAATGGAACCAAGTGGTTTCAAAAACGTTGGTCAGATGGGAGAGTTCGGGAAGCAAGAAACACTCGTTCAAAAGTTGTTGCAAGTGTTGGCACCATTTGTAAACAACCAAGAAGGTGGTTCAAGCAAGGAACAGACCCAAGACTCAGCAGAAGGGACATTCGAAACAGTAGGTGCGTGCTGTGAACGATTGTCTGATGCGTTGGAAGAAACAGCAAAATGTATGCGAGAAATGGGACAAGTTCTTGGAAGAACGACCCGAAGGCATGCTGAGCAAGAACGGTTGCTAGAACTTGCTAGATAGGCAGCTAAAGAAAAGGCTAGGACTGAAGCAAGGGAAAAGGTTCAAGGCAAGACGAACCGCAAGCAGCCGGATCAACCAAAAGTAAAGAAGGTTGACTGCTATATCTGTGGAAGGGACCACTATGCGAGAGATTGTCCAAGTAGGCAATTTCTAGATGCACAGAAGGGTCCAACCGCACATTTTGCAGTGTTGAGGGTGTTTGAGGCACCTCAGCAAGTAGACGAAGTTGTGGAAGCTATGGAGGCAGTAGAAGCTGTTCTTAGCAAAACAACGAGGGGTCGCAGAAAAGAACAAGGCGAAGTGCAACAAGGTCTAGACTTTGTTGAAACAACAGTTAGTGGGCTGAAAGTTTCTGCATTGATAGACACGGGAGCTTCGCACAGTTTGATAAGCAGCAGGACTGCGTTATCATTGCACAGTGGGATGGAATTCAGTCATGCGAAATTCAAAGCAGCGAATTTTGGGATCCGAGATGTGACAGGGAAGATAACAACAGCCCCAATTCGAGTAGGAAGATGGCACGACAGGATGGACTTGAAAGTTGTTCCGTTGGACGATCATTCGATGATCTTAGGACAAGACTTTCTATGGATAGCCAAGGCAACGCCAATTCCTCATGCAGGTTGTTTGGTGTTTATGGAAGAGTCTGGAACATGGAGTTTACCAAAAGAGCAAGTTAGGACGTAGGGCACGAGTGTCTTCGGTACAGATTTTCAAAGACCCTAGCATGTGCAAGGACTTGCCTAAGCATTGCAGCGGTAAAAAGACAGTTTCAGTAGCCAAAACAAACACAACAGCCAAGGATGTTAGCCAAGTCAAGTTGGACAGGTTAGCAGCATTAGAGAAACGCTTGGGTTCGGTCCAGGAGAAGATCGAAGCCTTAAGCAATTCAGCAGTGTCTTCGAGACAGCGTGATGGCAAGCAAGTGGTTGCGATGCCAACACCAATGAAGCATAGCAAAGGTAGCACGTCAGGGGTGTCGCACAGTGAGGACACTTCAGTCAAACCAGAACAACACAAGGAAGTGTTGGGTGAGACAACAAAACAGATTTTGGAGCAAGTTGCGGATGGAGCAGAAACCAAGGAAGATGTGCCCTTGCGCGATGCGGAGGACATTGTGGCATTTTGCGTTCATGCCATAGGAATTCCAGAATCCAAGTTAACAGAAGAAAGGTTGCACCAAGTTGGGTGTAGTCCAAAGGAAGCTGAGGTGGTACTTGCTCACTTGGAGAGTAAGCAGCTGTCTGAACCAGGGAAAGAAGAAGTGGCTAGAGAAGCTTTGGCTAAGGAAGTCACGGCAGAACTGAGCACTCTTCAAGAACAGAAAACAATGGCATGCTTGGAGGAGTCAAGGCACATTGAAACGTGCGATGACAAGGCAGGCGAGCTGTTCAAAGGGTTAAGTAAAGGAGCAAAGAAACGGGCCAAGTTACAGTCGCAGCAAGTGAAGGCAGAGGAGTTGTCTTCTGTTGACTCTGATGACAGCCCAGAAGTAGCGGATGATACTTGGATGGTGCGAGTTTTGAAGAGTATTGGGCTCAATTCAAGGAGCTCAGTGCTAAAAACAAGGCAGCCAGGGATACGTTCAAGCAGTTTAGTGAAGAAGATAGTTGCGGCGGTGATCTATGGCACCGCCCATGTCTCCTCACATGATCAACAATTCCTGGGCTCACCATCTTTGGCGACAGTGGTGAGGCCCTAGGCACCTTTGGAAAGGTGGCCTAAAGACAAATTGCGTTTGCCAAATTAAAGTACAGGAAGCTTGAGGACACTGAAACGATGATGGAAAGGTGATTGCGGAATGGATGAAGTTTGTCTCAGGAAGGGCAGAACGATTGGACTAGCTACCCAATCAAGTCTTTCATGAGAAGCGCAACGAATGGAAACATGACGGAAGCCACGTATCCTAGATTCAGATTAAGTAGTCAAGAAGCATGCCTGTGGTAAAGTCAGACGTTATAACTACAGCAGGTGGTACAAACGGATGGCGTTGCCGGGACGGCAATAAGTTTAGTGGGGGAGGTTGTCATGGCCAAAGTTTTAGCGCACTCGGTTGGTTGGTAAACTTGGCCAAGTCATGGTTCAAGTGCCCACATGGGATAAACGATTCGGCGGCAACAAGAAACGGACCCACGAAGCAAGCGCCCACACTCACCACCGGAACGACACCCGGGAGTGTGGTGCACTTGAAGAAACGGGCCTTGGGGGTTGGCACACCCCTCGGCAAGATTTGCACCAAGGCATACTTGGGCAAACACCCACAAGCCAAGTGGGGTGCATAGGAAAGGCAATGGATGCAAGAACATGCAAAGCACGGGTGCTTGACCCACTTGGAACATGGGCAAGTGACCCACGGTGTAAACCAAACGAGCATTGGCAGTAGCTCGTTTTGGAAGCAAACGCAACCAGCTCGGGATGGGAGACAATCCAGCTCGTGATGGGAGACAATCTAGCTCGGGATGGGAGAAAATCCAGCTCGTGATGGGAGACAATCCAGCTCGGGATGGGAGACAATCCAGCTCGTGATGGGAGCAAGCCGACTAGCTCATGATGGGAGCACGCCGGAGAACTCGGGATGGAAGACTTTAAAAGGTGAAAGCGTTTTCACTTCAAAGAGAGATTCGGGAGGGCAAGAGAGAACAAGTGAAGCGAAGAGTCTGATTTGAGTTTCATCAGGAAGGCTGGGCGTCTAAGGCAGAGACAGTCTTTTACATGTTGTAACTCTTTGTAATTCGTTGGTGTAGCAACCTATTGGGTGTGCACCAGGAGCTCTGCCAGATGGGAAACTCCACTCTGATGTAATCTCTTCCATCTTTATATAAAGCTTAAGGGCTCTGCCAGTTGGGCAACCCACCCACTTATCTCTTGTGTACCTTTACTTTGTTCATTGCTGTGTATGTTAAACTTGTTAAAATGTTTAAGTGTGCCGGTAAGGCGTAACGATTAAGTAGAAGTGTAACAGAGTTAAGTGTATAACGTTCCGCAGAGAAGTGTTGAAACGTTAGGTATTCCGCAGGTAATTGGAGGTGTAGTCTGTAGGTGCGAAGGTTGAGTTGGCCAAGCCCTCAACCGACGTCCTAGCAGTGCCGCACGTCACCCTTGGGTTCATTAAGTCTGCTGCCCAAGCGTGGCCGTGACAGTTACCCCTTCG
The DNA here is from genome assembly GCA_027924585.1 of Larix kaempferi. Classification (NCBI taxonomy): domain Eukaryota; kingdom Viridiplantae; phylum Streptophyta; class Pinopsida; order Pinales; family Pinaceae; genus Larix; species Larix kaempferi. The sequence continues at coordinate 19,257,891 of BSBM01001646.1, forward strand.
ATTGCATCATGATAATCCAATTACGCAATTGTTCCACCATCAAAATTGATCTAGTTGCTTATCCTTTTGAGCAGAGGTCCGGGCTTGGTGATCCATGACCTGTTGTGCTTTCATGATTTTAGAGGGATGTCTGGTAGCATGATGAGCCAATTGTGATAATGATGTATTGATTGCATCTTTTACTAGACCATGCTTATTGAACTATGTAAAGTGTTTTATTATTATTATACTTAGGTGGTTCTCTAGACCCTGGTGGTTTGCATGGTAGGTCCTTGTAGGTTCTGTTGCAAGGCTAGGCTTTCCCTTATGGATCATTTTAACCATTTTATGGAGATTATTTATGGTCGAGGTGGGAATGCAAGGGTATTGGGATAGGTCTATTGGGACACATGGCTTAGAGTCCCCCTAGGTTTTGTAAAAGTTGTGTTATATTATTGTAAAGGTTATGTTCATAGGTCACACTTCCCCTTTAGTAATAAGCATGTATCTATGTATTTGCATCACATTTTGGCCTAGGTGGTGAATTTACTAGCACTTTGGGTGTTATTTGGCATGTTATTGACATATAAAATCATAAGACACACCCTCATGTGGAGCGTCATTCATTTTCTACTTATTTTTATGCATTTGGATGGTTGAGGGGGTCCACCTAGGGGTGCCTAGTCTTTTATATGCATTTTCTTCTTGCATTATGGTTTATGGAGGATGAAACATCATCCTAACTAGAGCACTCCCTCTTTGAGCACACACGATGAGGCACATATGGACATGTGTCTAGTGCTAATGGGGCCAACTCCTCTCTTCATGAGTTCGTTTTCTTCCTTGCACGTGGATCTATGAGTTGGTCGAGGTCTTGACTCCTCCCTCTGTGGGATATTACTATTGGCACATTCTTTGAAAAGTGGTTACACATTGGAGACCACATTTGCATTACTTCATAGCTATCTTTAATGGGGCATTTCACCCTTGAACCACAAGTGCCACACATGAAGGAGCTTGTTGGGATAATTTTTCTATGTTGAGGAGTTGTCCATCTTAGAGGAGATACGTAACACTTTTTTCTATGCTTGGGAGCTTGACGTTGGAGCTTGGACATGGTCTTCCCTCCTTTTTATGGATACATCCCACCTTCATGAAGCCTTATCTCTTGAGATTTGCATAGGTGGCATAACCAACATCTATTTTATGTATTGTTTATCTCATCTACCTTAGTTAGTGGATAACCTTTGTTTATGTTTTAAGTTAGATCTAGAGTTTTAGTCAAGGATATTATTATTTTATTGAAGGGTTGTTGAACCTAGATCTCTATATAAAAGGCTCCTCCCCTGGTTATTTTTGTTGTTGTTTGGATATTTGAGAGAGTTATTGTTGAATATTGAGCACAAATTCTTTTTGGAGATTTCTTGGAAATTTTCTTGTGCATGTGTGGTGTATGATTTTGCGGCTTCAAGCTTGGATATGGTGTAGATCTATTTGCATGCAAAGGCTAGTTGCCTGATCCACTGGAATAACACATCTACTACATTGGAGGAACTTGGTGTGGTATTACCCTCTACTTTCCTTATTTATTTTGGTATTGGTATAATTATTTGCATTTTATATTTTAGGAATAATATCACAGATAAAGTTCGAGTAACTAGTTGAAAATGCATCCTTAGGGAGTCTTTTCTTGTGAAATTTATGCATTTATTTCCCATAATTATTAAGGTGGTTATAGTATGTTTTATGCATCTTTTCCAACTCCAATTACTTGAGAAAATAGTCTTAGAATTTTTTCATGACTCCTAGCATTGATCTCTCCCTTCAACCCCCCCAAAAAATCATATACTTTCCTATCATATGAAATCTGGAATAAATTTCTGAATATCATAAATCAGACTTCATTTTAAGCCTAACTAATTTTCATAATTTTCATAGATCTTAATATTTCTTAACACTTTATTTTATTTAACCCTAATTATGGAATCTGTTTAAAACTTATTCTTAATCATAATTGTGATTAAACAGAAGTAGAACTTCATTTCAGATCATTTACTTGGGTTGTTTGGTTACCTAAAATTTTCCTTCCTTCTTATTTTATCTACTTGGGTTATCTTTTCATTAAGCAAATTTAGAAAATTAATTTCTGCAATTTAAACCAGATTTGCAATTTACCTATTTGTTTTCTCATCTCTCATCTTTATATATGTTCAAGAGATGGTTTTCACCACTTGTTCAAATCTGGAAATTACTTTAGAGTTTATCTAAAACAAGATTTAAGTTATTGGATTCAATGTGTAAAAATTTGACTATTTCCCAACCCGGTTTTCAAGTTTTCACTGAACATACATGTTTAATGCGCAACCCATTCATGTCATGACTGCTGCAAGTGAGTTTTCTCATAAACAATTTCAGACTGAAAACACTTAGGAAACTTTTACAATTTAATGAGCAACAATAAAACTCAACCACACATAAAAATAATTCAGACTCGGAATTTTGGGCCAATGCCCCGGGAAAAAACCCCTAAGGGGAAAACCTGTGAGAGAGTTTCTTTTATTCTCTTATTAAATGGGAATGTATAGTAGTATTACACAATGTGTACAACTTATCTCAACCAATAGAAGATCAACTTCAATGCCTCAAAATCTGTGTTGTAGAAGCCTCGAAATTTGTGCATTGCATTTCTAGAAATTTGTGCCCTTTTTAGGCCTACTCGAATTGTTTCTTAGCTCCTTGAATTTCGTGCTAGACAATGTCTTCAACCTCAGTTTGTGTGCCCATTGGTATAGTAGCAAAGTACATCGAATTTCGTTCCTTCTCTGCCTCGAAATTCATGCCCAGTCAACTCAAAAAAATGATGTATGGATTCTTGTACGGACAACAATAAATTTGCAATCAACCTTCTAAAAAATCGTGCCAAAGTTCCTCCTCAAAGTCCTTGATGTTTCTCGATTTCCATGTTGTTTATGCCTCGATTTCTGTTTCAGAATCTCTATAGAAAATCGTGCTAATGACTGTTGCTAGTACATCCTTGGAATTCATGTCAGTTTCAGCTACTCTCTCTCTCTCCACAACTTGAATTCTTCTCCTCAAGAACTCGACTTCACCTCCAAAACTCATGGAATGGGGATGAATGTCTTTCCCTTGCCCTTTTTTTTCTCATGAAGGATAGTTGAAAGGTCACTAAATCAAGGGCCCAAATTGATTACAGTGATCTAAGATCAATGGATGAGATAAATTCATTTTATTGGATGAGATAAATTCATTTTATCTCCTTAAATTATTAATTTCTTTCAACTTCCACTTAAATTTATCAAAAATTCACTTTATGACTATAAAGTGAATTTATTACACTTCTCATGTAATTAATGCAAGGGTCATGTCACTTTTCTTCTTTTAGTGACTTAGGCACAAAGTCACTAGGGGAACACTTTCCTAGGTACAAAATCAACACTCCCTTTTACCGAGGAAGGTGTTCTGTGCCACTCCCAAATTATCGTTGAAGAAGACAAACTTGCACTTCCCCAAAGATTTCGTCAGAAGATCTGTAACCTACTCGTCAGTGGAAATGTACTGCAACTCTACAGCTCCTATTTGGACATAGTCTTGGATGAAGTAGTACATGATCTCAATGTGCTTTGACCTATCATGGAATATTGGATTCTCAAGGAGTTGGATGCAACTCTGATTGTCACAATAGATAAACGTAGGCCTAAGCTCCTAACCAAATAAACCCACCAACAACTTGTGAATCCATAAGGCCTCACAAATAGCTTGACTGGCTGCCATGTACTCTGCCTCAGCAGTACTCAATGAAACTGAATTTTGCTTCCAACTGAACCACGCCACTATTGCCAAGCCCAAACTGAAACAACACTCGAAAGTGCTCTTCCGGTCCGTCACACATCTTGCCCAATTTGAGTCTGTGTAGGCAATCAACCTGACACCAACCGTCCTCCTATAATCCAGATTATAATTCATTGTACCTGTAAGATACCTGAGCACGTGTTTTGCAACTACCTAGTGCACTCTCCTCGGCTCAACCATTTATTGCCTGAGAGTGTTCGCTGCAAAACACAGATCTAGCCTGGTGTTGACCATATACATCAACGAGCCAATGAGATGACAATATAAAGTCGGATCCACCAACTCTCCCTCAGAAGCATGAAGCTTCTTCCAGTTGGTGATCATCAGTGTGGCCATCGGCCTGCAATCCTCCATCCTAAATCTCCGTAAGATGTCCACTGCATACTTTCGTTGCCCTAGGAAAATATGTCCAGGCTCCTGCCAAACCTTCAATCCTAGAAAATAGTGCATCAACCCAATGTCCTTCATCTCATACTCTGAAGCATGATCTCGCTTGCATGCTGCAATGAGTTTCTCTGAACCTGTAATGAACAAGTCATCCACATAGAGAAGAAGAATGAGTAGATCATCACCAACCACAATGTAGTAAAGGTTTAGATCTGCCTCACTCTTTTGAAATCCCATCGACAACAAGTAAGAATCTATCCTGGAGTACCAAGCTCTAGGATCTTGCTTCATTCCATATAAGGCTCTCTTCAGCTTGCAAACATGAGACTCTCTCCCATGAATCTCAAATCCCTACAACTGCTCAACATACACCTCCTCCTGTATAAGCCCATTGAGAAATGTTGTCTTCACATCCATCTGGTGAATATTCCAACCCATCTCGGCTTTAATGGAGATCACTGCTCTGATTGAAGAGAAACGAGAAACCCCCTCTAATCACAATCTACTCCCTCTACCCGTGAGAACCCCCGTTGCACAAACCGAGCTTTGTACTTCTCCACACTGCCATCCACGACATGCTTGATCTTGTAAAGTTTCCGAGAAGTCACAACTGACTTCCACTCTGGTCTTGGTACAATCTCCCAAACATCATTATGTTGTTGTTGTAGCTACGTGAGGTATCCTCACTAGCTAAAGCTGACCTACAAAATAAATAAATAATTTTCTTTTCTTATATTTACAAAAGAGACAAATCGGCCCCATAGAAAGCAGTGGGTAAAACATCCCCAAACAATGGGCAACACTGCTTGGTAAAATAACAAGACGTCCTAGTTGAAAAATCACTCAAAAGTGTTGTATAAATAGAGGAGTCGCCCTCCTCATTTGTCACTTACCTCAAGCAAGGAAGTTTGACTTTTTGCACTACAGAAGACATTTGTGAAGCTGTTTCTTTGGGATCTATTCTTCTTATGATTTTTTATCTTTATTGTACTGAATCTCTGAGTAAGAAAGGCTTGCTGGGTTTTTCCTGAGTTTCGGTTTTCCCAGGATAAAACTCTTGTGTCTCTATTGTTTATGTGCATAGTTATTCTTTCAATGATCCTATATTGTTTATAAGTTGAAAGAGATGAAAATTATACTGCTATAATTAAAATCTAACATGGTTTCAGAGTAGTATTGAAGGACACTATTGTCGGAACTAGGGTTTGTTGTTTCTTCATTTTCAACCACTAATTTGGTTCGCTCTAGCATCATTGAGCTCTCCCTAGGAAGGCGAATTTTCCCGTGGAAGCAGATTTTCATTTTGAAAATTTTCAATTTTGACCTAATTACTATAGGAGGTCAAGAATTAGGATTTGATGTTTCTCATTGTTCTGACCACAGATCAGGAAGAAAATAAGGTTAATTCAACTTACCTTGGGAGGGCGAATTCATCCGTGGAAGTAGTTTTCCAAGAATCCAAAGTTAATTTTTGACCTAGCTTCTGCTAGGGTTTCTAAACCAGGCTACGGTTCTGCTTCTCAATCAAAATGTCAAGCATAAAGGTTGAAGATAGGCTTGATGAAGCTTCAAATTTACATTCATGGAAGTCTAGAGTGCTCATTTCTCTAGAAGAAAATGATCTACTACATTTTTTTATGAAAGGAGAACCAAAACCTGAAGAAGAAGAAAAAAAGACTCGGTGGAAGAAGAATGATGCCAAGACAAGAAGGATCATAATAGATTCAGTCAAGGATCATTTGAAACCTCAAATTTCTCAGAAGAAGACAACTAAGACAATGCTTTACACCTTGAAGAAATTGTTTGAGAACAGAAATGTCAATAGGGCCCTTGCCCTGAGACAACAACTCTCAAATGTCAAGATGTCCAGATCTGATTCTATTGCATCATATTTAATGAATATCACAGAGATCAAGGATCATTTGGGCACTATTGGTGAAATTATTGCAGATAGAGAATTAGTCATGTCGGCTCTAAATGGCCTCCCTCAATCTTGGGAACCATTCATTCAAAGTGTTATTGGAAGATCTAATCTACCAAATTTTGAAATATTGTGGGCAGACTGTACACAAGAAGAGACCAGACTTATGGCTAGAGGGAATGATCATGCCTCTCATGAAGGAAATCAAGCTCTTGCTACACACACCAAGAAAAGAGGAAAGAAGATCTTTGGTAGAAAAGAAAAAGGTGGAAGATCAAGTCCATCCCAAGAACAAAGGAAGAAGAAAGACCCTTCACAAATCCAATGCTTCAATTGCAGAAAGTTCGGTCACTACAAGAATCAATGAAAATCAAAGAAGAGAAAGGAACGTGCTTCTACAGTTGATGTTGATGAAGAGACTCCACCAAAGAAGTCAAGGAATGCAGAAAATGATGACCGTCGAAAGGAGTTTTTCTTCTAGTACACCAATGATTGAATTATTTATAGATGAGGGGATTGTCATTAGTAATGTATATCCAGTTTGCAGTTTCTTCAATGGGCCTCCGACAAGAAAGAAGATAAATATCTAAGGAATCCTATGATCCCTGCAAGGAGGTAGAGATCAAGAGGGAGCCCACACAAAATAATAAAAGATAAGTATTTATATTTGGATTATCATTTGTCATTATTGCTCTTGTAAATCATATATGAATGTTCATAATAGTTGTATGCAGATTTGTATTCTTAGAATCAGGAAGTGTGTTATGCATGTTATGATATAACATATTTATATATGGTTGATATTGACAAGCAGTAGGATCTTGTAGTACATGTTATGTATATGTTGAGTAAGCTCCTGTGGTGCTGCACAACATTCCATGAACCCTCGATGGAACTTGTCTAGGATGAAATCTCTTTGCTAACATATTGGATCATTGCATGCTCTTGACAATATGTTCTAGTGGAGATGGAAAGCATCCAGATAGTCACCAAGTATGTTTGGGATATGGATGGATGTTGTGCTGGAGCACTGGATAAGATGCTTACATGACTGTGTGAACTATTTTCATAAGATTTAATTTTAATGATTATGCAATGTTGTTGACTATTTGAAGAAATTTGAATTGTAGGGAAAGACCATATGCTATGATTGACAAGAGAAGTATGATGGGACTTGTTCTGAAGAGAAAGTGATGGATTTGTAGTCATCTAGATTAAGATCTCGTTGATATTCAATATTTGAGAGGGAGCAGGATGCTCAGAAATGACTCTCAAGATCAGATAACAAGACGACTTATGTGATAGAGGGAGCAACTACAGTGGATGTGATGACTATTCAACAATAATAGCAAACATATATGGATCTAGTATATCCATTCATATAGATCTCACAGGAAGACTAATGATTGGTATCTCTCTACTACAAAAGTTCATCCTCTTGATGAGCATAAGGAGTTGTAACTAGTAGTAGCAGCAAATTTATTCAAATTTCATCAGTTACTTCAGTATGCTACTTGAAATGTGGGGACTACATAAATAGGAGGTTGCTTCCAGTTGGACATTGCTTGTGCCTAAGTGGAGAATCAGCATGCTATAGGAAAACAACCACTCAGTTGAACTCAGAGGCGGTGCAGTATACATCCAATTAGAGCAGTGGATCAGAATTCAACATGTGCAGATGTCACAAGTCGTTGATGATGATTCCTTGATCATAATGTTGTATACTAGTGATCAATTCCTCACCAAGACAAAGAGATCTATTAACAGGTATATAGGGAGTTGTCCTCTAAGTTAAAGATGAAGGGCCTTAGCCTGATGCATTACTTCTTGAGATAGAAGTATGGAAGAGACCATATGAGATATCCCTCATTCAGAGGGAGTACACATTTGAGAGATTCGAGATGATGGGTCATAAGTTCATGGCTACACAAATTTGAAGAAGTTGAGTATGCTTCTGATTCAGATTTGGTATACTTATACTCTCATGATGAGTTGTGCTTATTTTCTCTATGAGAGATGATGTTTAGGATGCAGTTGGCATCAGGGATGAAACCCCATACTTACTGATGTACTACCCACTGAGCATCTATAGAGGGAGAGTATGATCTAGAGTTGCAGAGGGAATCTGTAGCAGAGATCCAGAGGGAGTCTAGATTTCCATCCAGTATTTTTGAGAACATGAAGTTCATATCTATAGACTCACTTGATGAGACATGACATTAATGGATGAGAAATAGTTTCCAGTAGTACATCTTGCAGTGGTATGCTCTAGTGCATAGAGAGTGGAAGATTCCAACACAGAGGGAGCAGTTGCAGAGACATGATACAAAGAGGAGCAATTCAACTCCTGTATATTTCAAATGATGATCAGATTGTCGACATTCTCACCAAGCTTCTTTCCAGAGTGAAGTTTGTATACTTCCATGAAATACTTGGAGTATTGGAGAATGATTCCCTTAGTGAGAGGGGGTGCTCTTAGTACAATTAGGACAGGCGGTCCTGTGTAGACCGAGAAGAGCTCAGTCCAGTGAGGACATGCGGTCCTGTGTAGACTGAGAAGAGCTTAGTTCAGTTAGGACATGCGGTCCTGTGTAGACCGAGAATAGCTCAGTCCAGTTAGGATAGGCGGTCCTATGTAGACCAAGAAGATCTCAGTCCAGTTAGGACATGCGGTCCTATGCAGACCAAGAAGAGATCATTCCAATTAGGACAGGTGGTCTCGTGTAGACCGAAGAGAGCTTAATCCAGTTAGGACATGCGGTCCTGTCTAGACCGAGATGAGCTCAGTCTAGTGAGGACAGGAGGTCCTGTGTAGACTGATATGATATTAGTCCAGTGAGGACAGGCGGTCCTGTGTAGACCGAGATGATCTTAGTTTAGTGAGGACAGGTGGTACTGTGTAGAACAAAATGAGCTTAGTCCAGTGAGGACATGAGGTCATGTGTAGATCGAGATGAGTTCTGTATGAACTATTGTTACTGTGAGGAACATTATCCTATGTGGAGAGGACTCTTGTGTAGAGTATACTTGGATCCCTGTGTGGGATGTTGTCCTGTATGGATTATGTTGACCTTTCTTATGATGACGAGATGTACGGGTCCAGTCGTGATGATCAGATGATGCCCAGATGTACGAGTCCAACCGTGACAATCAGATGATGCTCATATGTGTTCCAGCATGATGATACCTCTTTAGCTAAGAGGGAGTGTTGTTGTCATAGCTACGTGAGGTATCCTCGCTAGCTATAGCCGACCTACAAAATAAAAAAATAAAATTTATTTTTATATTTACAAAAGAGACAAGTTGGCCCCACAGAAAGAAGTGGGTAAAACTGCCCCCAAAAATGGGAAACACTTCCCAGTAAAATAGGAAGTCGTCCCAATAAAAGAGTCAAGTCGTCCCAGTTGAAAAATCACTCAAAAGTGTTGTATAAATAACGGAGTCACCTCCTCATTTGTCACTCAACTCAAGCAAGTTCGCTCAAGCAAGGAAGTTTTCCTTTTTGGGCTATAGAAGACATTTGTGAAGTTGTTTCTTTGGCATCTATTCTTCTTATGATTTTTTATCTTTATTGTACTAAATCTCTGAGTAAGAAAGGGTTGCTGGGTTTTTCCCGAGTTTGGGTTTTCCCAGGATAAAAATCTTGTGTCTCTATTGTTTATGTGCGTAGTTATTCTTTCAATGATCCTATATTGTTTATAAGTTGAAAGAGATGAAAATTATACTACTATAATTAAAATCTAACACATCCATTCCATCATGGAATCTCTCCACACCTTATGCTGGGATGCCTCCTCAAAAGTGGAAGGCTCTAAATCACAAAGACTAGTCACCAGGGCCATGCCATATCTGTTTGGCATCCTAATATCTCGTATAGGTCTCTTGGGATATTCAAATGCATTAACTTCTATCAAGGTTCCCTTAATCCATATGGGCTTCCTCCTCCCTGAAGACTCCTCCCATACTAGTGTATCATCCTCTGAGGACTAGGATTCAATAGTAGTACTGCATGTGGTTAGTGACCCAGAAACCTGTGAACTAGTAGTTGGAGAACTAGTAACTGGTGAACCATGTGAATTAGAAACTGGAACTGGTGAACCTGTAACCTGAGAACCTGAATATGTACTAGGTGAACCTATAAACTGTGTCCCTGAACCTGAACCACCTGTAACATGTGGACCAGTCACCCCTATTACTAGTGAACCTACACTCTGTGAAGCTGGAATCTATGTATTCACCTGAGGTGTGGAAGCCTGCTACTCCCCCTGCTCTTACTCCAGAGAATTATGAAGGCCCACTCCTCCTCAAATATCACCTCCATCCTCACAACAATTTTCCTCTGTAAAGGAAGATATATGCGGAAGGCCTTCGAAACATCATCATACCCCACAAAAATATCGTTTTCCTATCGTGGGATCCAATTTTGTCCTCTTCTCAAAAGGGACATGAGAGTAAGTCAGACAACCAAATATACGAAAAATGGCCAACCTCGGGCTTCTTTTCTAAAAAATCCTCCTCGTGATTCATGCATCCCAAGGCTCTATGGGGACTCCTTTTCTAAATGTATACAATTGTACTGTAAGCCTCATCCCAAAGAAATAAAGGCAAACTCTGATCATGAAGCATCACTCTCACTGCTCCCACAATGGCCCTATTCTTTTTCTCCGCAACCCCATTCTGCTCTGGGTTGTATGGTATTGTCAATTGTCTCCTAATGCCCTCTTGTGCATAAAACTCATTGAAATCAGTGGAGGTATACTCACCCCCATTATCTGATCTCATCACTTGAATCCTCCTCCCTGTCTGGATCTCCATAAGAGCTTTGAACTCTTGGAACCTCTGCAAGACCTCACCTGACTTCTTTCTCTTTAGAAAATAAATCCAAGTCTTCTTGGAGAAATCATCAATGAATGTAACATAGTACTCAAAACCATTCAACGAAACAGAAGACACAGGACCACATAAATCGGAGTGAATCAAATCAAGTACCCCTACTAATCTACCGTTATTGCTTGGAAAAGTAGTCTTGGTGTACTTTCCCAAAGAACACCCCTTTCATACCTCATTGTGCTCGGTGCCGAACTTAGGAAAACAAATCACCATATCTCTCAACATCCTCAAAGTTAGATGATGCAAGTGATACATCCTCCTATGATATAGCTCACATAGATGACTGCTGTTCTGCTCCATGGACTCCCTCTAAAAGGTGACAGCCCCCTTCCCAACTACCTTGGAAATTGTGTCATATCCCAACACCACCTCCAGATCCAAACATGTCTGAGTGAACTCTCAAAACATATCCCACACACTTTTCATATGGCTAGAAGCTCCACTATCAATGTACTAGGTACATGTGGTGGTGGATGCACTCAAAGAATGGCCAACCAATAGTGAGTACTCTCTCTCGTCCTCTACATCAGTGCTGGTAATGGATGCTCTCTCAGAATGACCAGAACAAAGAGAAAACTCTCTGTCCAATCCAGTTGCATACTCATCTGTCTTCATTGAAGTTGTTGTATGTTGCTTCTTCTTCTTCTTCTTGTTCGGGCACTGTCCAACATAGTGCCCAAACCCCTTAACAAAAAAGCATTTGACTTTGATCATGTATTTCTTTTGTTCACCACCTCGCTGCTTATCCCCACCCTTGGGACCCTTCTTGGACTTCTTCTTCTTCCCCTTAGATGTCAACGCGACATTCTCCTTATCATCCTTACGATAAACTGCCCTGCACATATCCTCTCCGGGCCTCCTCCTGAACAAAGTCATCCCAAAGACAATCCCAAGAAGGCATGTTCTCCCTAGCCACAATGGCCTCCACAAACACATCCCATGGCTTGGTCATGCCATTCAGGACCGTTTGCACTAGCTCATGACCAGGTACCACCTCCCCAAATACTCTAAGCTCATCTCTCACATGTGTGATCCTAGTAAGGTAGGAAGTAACATTTTTAGATTTATCCATCCTGATGCTTTTCAACTTCTCTCTCAGTAACATATTCTAGTTTTCATTGGAACTCTGGTACAATTTGGTTAAGGTGTCCCACATTTGATAAGCATAGTACTTACCAGTCACGTGTGGGATCACATGGTCTTTAACTGCATCAAGGATAATTCTCTTAGTCTTGACGTCCTTCTTTTCGAAGGCTACCTTAGATTTTGCATCTGCAGCTGCGGGTACCACGACGGGTTTAGCTTGAGTGCTATCCACTATGTTCCACAACTCGTTCTCCTGGAAAATCAACACAATCCTTGCTTTCCAATTACTGAAATTGGCTTCCCTATCCAACCTATCCTCCAACCTCAAACCAGTAGCCATCTCACTAAAAATGAAAGTCCAAAAACATTCCTTGTGAACAAAATTGTCTATCTCAGTAAGTTTGAAAACTCAGTTGGTGTATTCTTCCCTTCTCTTTAACTCATCTCTGATACCATGTAAAAATTTGAATGTTTCCCAACCTGGTTTTCAATTTTTCACTGAACACACACGTTTAATGCCCAACCCATTCATGCCTTGACTACTGCAAGTGAGTTTTCTCATAAACAAATTCAAATTGAAAACACTTAGGAAACTTTTACAATTTAATGAGCAGCAATAAAACTCAACCGCACATAAAAATAATTTAGACTCATAATTTTGGGAAAATGCCCCGGGAAGAACACCCCTAAGGGGAAAACCTGTGAGAGAGAGTTTATTTTATTTTCTTCTTAAAAGGAAATGTACAACAGTATTACACAATGAATACAACTTATCTCAACCAACAGAAGACCAACTTCAATGCCTCAAAATATGTGTTTTAGAAGCCTCAAAATCTGTGCATTAAATTTTTGAAAATTCGTGCCCTTCTCAGGATTGCTCGAATTGTTTCTCAGCTCCTCGAATTCCATGCTAAACAATTTCTTCAACCTCGATTTGTGTGCCCACTGGTACAACAAAGTAACTTGAATTTCGTGCCTTCTCTGCTTTGAAATTTATGCCCAGTCAACTCAGAAAAACACTATCCAGATGTCTGTACAGATTGCAATAAATTTGCACTCAAACTCCTCGAAAATCGTGCCAAAGTTCCTCCTCAAACTTCATCTTGTTTCTCGATTTTAATGTTGTTGTTTATGCCTCGAATTTTTTTCCATAATCTCTCTAGAATATCGTGCCAATGACTGTTGCTAGTACGGCCTTGGAATTCGTTCCAGTTTTAGCTTGTGCTGGGATCTTGGCCTCGTAGACAAACAAAATTCTCACGCACCCTCGCGCACTGCTTGCTAAGTCATGAACAACCTCACACACAGGTTTTTGTGTAAGGCCATTGATGCTTCACACACATGTTCCACGCATAGATTTCACAAACATGTTTTTTGTGGATGGTCATTAATGCTTCACGCATGTAGGCTTCACACAAAGTTTTAAAAATCTGATCTGGACCACATCAATCGTCATTTTGGTTGTATTTTAGGGTGTCTCCTCCTAACTAGTTCACTCGAATCACCTTGTTGATGAGACCCACACCTTAACCAAATGAGCTAGTAAGAATTGACAAGAAGCATTCCTAAATCACTATAATTTTACTGAGTTAAACTAGAAGAGATATATTAGACTCAAAGTCTAAAGATATAATTAAATATGGAAGTTGGCCTCACACAACATTACTATGATTCCTTTGTCCGGGTGAAATTGGCAACAAGAACGGGAAGCACGCTGTGGGCGACAATGGGGGTCTGGTCAATCTGGAATCTCCTCGCGGATAGGGAAATCCTTCCCCTGAACTCCACATGCAAATTTTGGACCTAGAAGCCCAAGTCCGTTGGCTCAGGGGAGACCTCTTAGATATGAAGAAAGAAAATTCGCATCTTGCTACCTTCGTGCAAATCTCCAATTTTGAAGTCTAGACTAGCAATGGTAAGATGAAGGATTACTTTGATAAGTTGATTGGCAAGTTTGATACTCTCTACAGTTGTCTCAGAATAGTAGAAGCCAAAGTTAATTGCGTTAGGACCAATAGTGGAAGCAACCCCTCCATCATACTGAATATCAACAACGAAAATGAAGGTGTAGCATCAGGAAGCAAGGACAAAAATGCTCAAACTCATCATGTCAACTGAATCTCTCTCTGTCTCTTCTTCACTGTGCCTGGGCAACTCTTTTTTGGTCTGGTTATTGCACTACTTGTTATATGTATTATTTATGTTGTCTTCTATTAGGGCAGTTCGTCAATATTTTCAGTTGTAATAGGCATAAGTCCATTTTTGAATATCAGAGGCTGGTATGTGAAGAGCCTGTCTCGACAACTCTGGTTTTCTGGGATCAGCCTCCCCTACTCTTTGTACTTTGTTCTATCTTTTTAATATAAAGCTTGTTAACCGTTTGTGTGTAAAAAAAAAGACAGGGTCAATATTTTAAATGGAATTATAGAACAAGGCCATAACAAGAAATTATATTAGTCATAAAAGACCTTTTTATTGATATTTTTTTAGATTTGGTATTTTTAATATTAAATTCTTTAGCCATCAAGAGGTTAAAATATGAGTTTTAGTCATTCACCTGTTAGTGCTAAATTTCTAACTTTGAATCGTAAAACAAAAAACAAATGAAATAAGGAATCATATGCCAATTTCTCTATGTAATGTAGAGTCAAATTGTGTCTATGGTCTTTCGAAATGGTTAAGCTTAAGTGGAAGTTAGTATTGGAACCCAAAAAACATTTCTTTCATGGTCATTAATCATCGAAGGTTTGTCCATAGATAGGAAACTCACTCACCTAGGTGTTCAAAATCCTCACTATCATATATGCCAATATGTTGAAACACTTGAATACATTTTCTAGTTTTGTCCCCTTTCCAAGTCTACTTGGAGGTGAATGATTCATCATGTGGTCAAGTTCTCCTTGCTACCATTTACTGAGGCACTGCTTTCCAACTCCCTTAGACTATACAATTTTAGGTTGTTGGCACCTTGTTAATGTGGAAATCATTTTTTTCCTTATGAAAGAGAAGGAGTGATGCTTTATTTTATAAGGATCCTTCAAGATATTTCTCCTGGTTTCTGAACTCTCTAGTACATGTGAGATTGTCTTTGAAAGTCAATGTGCATGGACAAAAATACCAGGTGGAAGTGGATGACTTGCAGTAATAACTTAACTTTTAAGGAGGTGTTGATTGTAACATGAGAAGGAAGCCACTTGGCATGTAAATACTAGTAGTCCACATGTTCTAGGTAGTCTCAAAGAGTGGAGGGTAGGCCATACACAAGGTTATCCATACAACTAGAAAGAGGCACAAGTAGATGAAGAACTTACTTCCCCTGGTGAACATAGCAATAAATTATCAACTCTGGATCTTTCTATCTCAAAGACTATTAAGCCACATGAACCCAACAATGATGATTGGGAGCTAATTGTTATGGAGTTTGAACCTATCCACATTGGTTGGTGGCTAGCTCTAAATGATTGTGACAAGATGCTCCTCAATATCGAGTTCCTACCTACTATGATGTAATGCTACTTTGTTTTTATTTGGGCCCAGGGCATTATTTTTATGTTTCATGGACTTGCGTTTTTTTCTATAAAACTTTGTATAATGACATTTAAGACTTGCGGGAATTTTGGTAATTGGCTAGCTTGATTTTAAACATTACTAGTGTTTATGGTCTTGGTGTTTACAACCCACCTTTTTTTAATAAAATACCAACTATATAAATATTGCTTTATTAATATTCAATCAAACTTTTGTTTAAATAAATAAATTGAGTTTATTTATCGATGACTTCATTTCAAGTTACTAAACTAATTTTGTTCCAAAAAAGAAGATTCTTATAATATTATTGTTGTAGGGAAGTCATTCCATATTGTGCAAAATGCAAGTCCAACAATGTTTTTGAAATTGACACGAAGAAGGATCAATATAATAGGCTTAGAATGAGACTCTTATGAATATCCTTGAAGGAAATTGATGGTATAATATATTATTTATAGACATTGTTCTTCAATCTACCAATGTAGTGGTATCAATTAATGGAACACACGATATATTATTTGCATCCATATCAGGAAGAATAAGCAAGATGCTTGCTTTATCTTTTCTTTATATTCTAGTGGTTGAGGTTCAATATTGTATATTTTTCTAGTTTAAGGAATGACTTCTAGGGGGTGGAAATAACCCTATGTTTGATGATCATTATTTGCTAACAACATTATTCTCATGGGAGAAACAAATATCTAAGAGGTAAAGCAATGTGGCACAAATCTAAAAAATATTTTGTGAAGCATTTAAGGCAAGAGTCAATTAAGAAAATTGTAAATTACTAGTTGCATATTTATGATCGATTTGAGGTCAACAACTAATATAAGTTTTAAGTTTAAGTTTAGCATGTTATATATGCAAGTAACATTTATATTAGTATAGTTGCTTTGTATATAAATCATGATATGTGTAATATTGAGTATTATAATTTTAAATACACTTATAGAGGATCAATGAAAATGGAGAAACTTGGAGAAATTGACTTCCAGCTTATGAATTTCATATCATATATGAGAAGGGGAAAGAGAATGTGGTCGATGATGCTCTGTCTCATTAAAATGAACCACGACCATCAATGCCATGTTAATTAATTAGCTTCCTTGGGTACAAATCTTAATTTTTTGTGAAGCATCCCAAGCAAGAGTCAATCAAGAAAAGTGTAAAGTATTAGTTGCATATATTTTTATAGAGTTTAGAATAATAACTAATACACATTTTAAGTTTAGATTTATGCATGTTGTGAACTTAAACACAATATATTTATCATAAAATTAAGTATATGAGTTGCTTTATATACAAGTTCATGACTTTTGTAATATTGAGTATTATAATTTTTAAGGCCAATTATATGCCACTAAAGCCTAAATGATCATAGGGTATCCATACACCAAGGAAACATTGACCATACATGCAGAGGCCAAGTGTTTCCAACTCATCCAATTATTTATTATTATTATCAAAATTAACCACCTTAACTTGAAATATTCATGGACTCAAGATACACTTATAAAGAATCAATGAAAATGGAGGAAACATTTATTTGCACGACTAAGTGTTGCCACTTCATCCAAATTTTATTTTTATTATCAAATTTGACTAGCTTAACTTGAAATACTTATTGACTCAAGATACATACATTAAGAGAATCAATGAAATGGATAGACTAACTTCAAGCTTATGACTTCCATATCATATATGAGAAGGGAAAAGAGAACGTGGTTACATATTTTCCATCTCATTAAATTAAAATGTATCACTACCATCAATGCCATGTTAATTAGTTAACCTCCCTAAATACAAGACCTCAAATATTACATAAATGATCTTTGCCATAAAGTCAACTTCAACATAACATTTTAATTGGCAAAGAAAGGGTATGATTATCCTATAACAAATGGCATCCCACACCACATTAACATGGAGTACCATATTATCTCATCCTAATTTCCCATTTATGTCATCGAGGAGATTTGAATAACATTTTAATTGGCAAAGAAAGGGTATCATTGTTCTATAAAAATGGCATCCCACACCACATTAACATGGAGTACAATATTATCTCATCCTAATTTCCCTCGATGAGATTAAAATGTATTCTCATCCTAATTTCCCATTTATGTCCTCGATTAGATTTGAATGTAATCTCATATGAAAACCAAAATCCTTACCATTATTTTTAAATTAAGTTGACAATATTAAACAATAAAATATGATAGAGTACATACATACACAAGATATTGTTTTAAGCTACAAGCAGTAGCATATGAATACACAAATATAGTGTAAAATCATAACTTAATAAAATAAATATTGTTTAATAATTATATTTTTAGATAATAACGATGTTCATGAGGTACATACTAATTCACCTCTCATTGATATGCTTCATTGTAAAAGGATTGAGAATTGGATCTTTCATGAGGAATAATATAGATAAATACTAGAAGGTTGAGAGTAGAACTGGGAAGATGATAATGCTAGTTATTTGAATGAAATCGATTGAGTTATATCATAAATTCATGAAAAATGTGTATAAGGTATCTAACCACTTAGACATAGGAATAATATTGATAAATACCGTTTGGAGAGACACTAGAAGGTTGAGAGTAGATTCAGGAAGATGATAATGCTAGCTATTTGAATGAAATTGATTAAGTTATATCATAAATTCGTGAAAAACGTGTATAAGGTATCTAACCACTCCTGTCTTATTACAATGTCAGCACTTTTAGAGGAATCATTACATGGATGGAATTAGTTTGAAATATTTATTTTGTGACATTTTCTAAAACACAAGATATAAGAATCATTATTGACTTCAATGTTCAATGTTCAAATGAAAATATTTTGTCATTTTTCCAAAGAAATAGCAATGAAGTTGCTTTCCTAACTTATGAGTATTGATCCTCAAGTGACTTTGATGTTATTTGAAATATTCAAACTAAAACTAAAACTGACAAGATGTAATTGAAAAAAATTAAAAATTAAAATTAAATTAATAAGATAAAATTGAAAAAAAAATTATAATGAAGAAATTTTATTTTATAGTTGGTTAAACATTAAATTTTGTAGAACTATTATGCAAGTGATTTCATTTGTATTAAATATTTTCCCAAACATAATTCAAAGATACAAATACAATTATTATAATTATGTATTTTCTTCATTTTTTTCATTAATGTTTGAGAAAGTTAATGTACTTTAAAGAAATTGTTGACTACGCTAAAACATCAAAATTATATTTCTTTTATAACTAGTTTAACGAAGAAAAATGTTCTTGTTAAATAAGAACAAATTGTGATGAGTTTTATACAGAAATTGGGAGTTCAACAAAACCTAAAATTCCGTAGGAAGAAATAATTTGTAATATCAGGATGAAAAACACTCTATTAATATTCTCTTCCTATGTAGGGGCAGCAGGTGCGGGTGGGGTTCTTTTTTACCCTGGAGGAAGCATCATGGAAGAATTCACATGGAGCATAGGTGTGGGAACAAATAATCGGGCATAAATATTAGCCTTATGGATGGGCACCAAAGTGCTACTCGAAAGAAGAATTTCAGAATTTATTATTTCGGGAGACTCTCGAACTGCAATCCAGGCTAGCAGAATCGGGACTCTGCTCAATAATAATGTTTTAGCTCAAATTCAAACAAGAATATGGTCAAATCTGGTATCTCTAAGCTCGATAGATTGCTTTCATATACTTCGAAGGCAGAACTCTATTGCAGACTCTTTGGCTAAAGATGCTACCTCTCGAAATGAAAGAGAATTCCATTCTAAAGGTGGAGAAGTTCATTATGAGGAAATTCCCTAGGGATCAAACCTTAACTCTTGGTTGGAGAAGTATTATCCTGTATATCCTTCCACTTTGTTTGATTAAGGACAAGATATAAATCGATCCTCGTGCTAACACCAGGGAGAGTGATTTTGGGCGCGTGGTGAACATGCTCATGAGTAGCGATGGGATAGGGGTCAACCATGTATTAAAGTATTCTCCTCTTTGCTTCATCATTTGTATATGGATATCAAGTGAGTGTTGGTACGAGTTCATGGATTTGGATCTCAGGAATGTTGATGGACGCTGAAGCATTCATTTCCTCAGCAACTCCCATGAGTGCTCTGGACTTGGATTGCGTCACCTCCCTTGGAAGTTGGTTTGCAGATCATAGTATTTGTATGCAATGGTATCGTGGGAAATTATGGCCATAAATGGAAATAATGTGGTTGGAAGACGAAGGATTTAGATCTATAAATCTATCCCTGACGATTCCTCCGCTGCATTCTTTGGTTTTCCTCTACGCTGGCTTTGGGTCACTCCTAGACAAAGACACAGCTGTCGCAGGGCTGAAGGTGAGGTTGGGAGCATGAGTCGAGACAAGGAAGAAAGGCAGGCGTTCTGTTGTGTGGAATGCAGAGTTATGAAGTTGCAGTGTGGGTTACATAGGCTTAGTCGGAGAGTGGACTGGGTTGAATGTGATGGAAACAGTCGAGACCGTCGCAGGGATGAATGGAAAGAGGAAGATGACCGTCTGAGACTGGAGGAGCGCAGACAATTCCATCTTCAATTGAACCTAATGGTAGACAAGTTGGAACATCAAAAAGACAAGATGGAAGACCTGTAAGATAAAGTGGAGTCCGAGCAGAAATAAATTGCTAACCTTCATCATAAGCAAAAGGAAAAGGAGGCTAAAGCTTCATCAACTGATCCCCCCCTCTCAAGCAGGAATCTCAGGTTCCATGGGTTCTTTATTAGGCAAGAAACATGTAGTGTTTTTTTGTAATTTTTCTAGGCCAGTATGTAAGACAATTGTAAGGATTCATCCTTACACAATTATCATAATTGATAATATATATATTTTTATAATTGAATTGATGATTATTACATTGAATTTGTTCGGCTTTATACATATGAAGAGACACCATTAAACCATGTGTCCTTCCAATGCCTAAATTTACATATATTAATAATAACTAAACTAATAGATAATAAATTAGTAGTTGTAGTATACTTTTGGTGTATTACAATTCATCCTATTCAGAAAAGATTCGTCCATGAATCTTCTTATGAGTGTGCTGCAACTGGAATTCTTGCCACGAATAACGGTGCCACGGTTTAGAAATTCTTGAAATATTTGCTTGCATTTCCATTCAAATATTTTCATGATTATTTACTTGGCCTTCAATTTATATTATTGTTCTTAAATAAATGGTTTTAGCATCAAACTTGTAACTTTAGCCTTGAATACTTCTATGCTTTCTTATAAATAGGTTATTTCATCCCTACACCCTTGTTACATGCCTGGAATTAGCATTAAATCCATTTTGAATGACTAAATGGATTTTGACTGTTATGTTCAGAATTTTAACAAAACTATGTGGTTGTCCTCCTAAATGTGTCCTTAAACCCATAATGCAAGCCTAGTCGCCCTAGATTCCTAATATTGAAATTATTTTAACGCCTTAATATATATTTTTAGCCAAATATATGTGGGGTTTGCTAAAACTTGAGTCCCAATGTAAGCTTATTGCTCCCAGATGGATGACCCACATGTTAAGGACCTAATTGCATGTTTATGGTCCTAGGATTGTGAACTGTGGCCTTGAAGTCCCATGTTTACCTAGAATTAATGATTTTTTAAAAATATAATGTATCCTTACTACTATGTGAAAAGTGTGGCCTTTTCCAATATAATAGTATTGCAATGATGTGTAGTTGGCTTACAACATTCAATGAAGAATCCTCAACTAATAAGTCACAAGTGGGGGGTATATATTTCAACAATTACACATGGACCCAACTGCATGTAATGGCATGCATGCACAATGAAGACATTCTTTGAGGGGTGAAATATGTATTTGGAAAATTTGAATCTTGGTGGGGGGATATCAACACCCTTGCTTAACCACCAAACTAATACCTTGTTAACTAATAAGTTATTTTAGATCTAATCCCCTATTGAAAGCTAATATTTATCTCTAAGAACATTATAATTGACTAAATGGATGGAAATTTGGACTCAAACATAGGGTTGAATCCATGGTGTGATTTGTTCCCTTGAATTCATGATTTTAGCTTGAAGTATGTGCATTTACCCACATAAGTCCATTGTATGCTTAGAAAAAATGTTTTGCCATTAAATCCATGATTTAGGTCCATGTAAGTGCATATTTATGGTCATAGGCTTTCATATTTGGCCTGGAGACATCTAAGTTTACCTAAAATTAGTTGTTTTATCCCTAGGTCCCTACTACTAACCTATGTTTTTTCTAAAGACTATCCACATGACCTAATGGATGTATTTCCCACAGACCCACAAAAAATGATGACACCACATGAATTTGATCCCTTAAATTCATGATTTAACCCTTTACTTCATGCTATCCATTAAGTACACGTGGTTTCCTTATAACTTAATCCAAAGTCAATGATTACAACCCTTAAATGGAGTATACTTTACAATCTTTTTTCAATGGATGTGTCTTATGAAATCCATCATAATTTGCCTTGTGATCCTACGATCACAACAAAACATTCAACAGATGTCACAACACAATCAACAATGTAAATAAAGGATCTACGACAAAATTTGCATCACTCCTATGACTAACAAGTGTCACTTTATCACTTCCTAAATCAATGTTATTGCATTTGTGGATTACATAGTCACAACATATTTAGTGGGTAATATATTTATAATATAGTCATATATGTGTACAAATATCATTTTTATATGATAAAGACCCACACATGAGACTTAAGCTTGTGTTGAGTTTTTTATCTTCTTGTAAAAAATAATGGTTTCCCCACCATCTTATGTATCTCATTGTCTTTTATCAACAAAACAATTAGCGTAAAGTTGCTATTTATTCCTCCATTATTTTGTTTTAACAAGGGCCCTTACTATCACTATCTATGCTTTCTTATTTCCATTTGTTTGTAAGTGTAGTTCAATTTGATATTTAGGAATGCATCACAACACATATTTGGGCATATACATGATGCTTCAAAGTAGATTCACCAAACATGTACCCACATCCCATGTTAAATTCTATTGTATTTGGATGTGACATCTAGGGTGCATAAGCCTAGGACTTGTTTCCATATGCATAGAGGTTCTTGCACGGAGATTAGATTTCATTCTTGAATTCATAAAGTTGGTCATTTTTATACCTTTAAAATAATTAGCCATTTATGATTGAGTATTGTTTAGCTCGATCCTTTACAAAATAGACCTCCCCATTTGGGAGGTTTTTGGTCCCACTAAAGCTTGCTTAGTTTTGAAGAATATAAGGGTATTTCTCTCCATTTTCTCCAATGAGTAACATTTGGATTTTCTTGGAACCCCTATCATCACAATGTGCAAGTACTCTTTCAGTCCCCCATTACAAGCTAATGTTTATCTCTAAAAACATTATCTTTCTTGTAAGGATCGTACCCACGAGTTTCAAACCGGTGATCTTATGCAAGGAGTGCCTTAATAGTACACCCATTCACCGTCTATTCTACGCCTTGTGGGCTATCTCTAAGAACTTTCTAATTGACTAAATGGATGGAAAATTGGCCTCAAACATAGGGCTGAGGTCATTGTAGCATGAGTTTTCCCCCTTGAATGTATGATTTTAGCCTTTAAACACTTGGGTTTACCCCATAAATATATCCATAAATCCATCATATACTGACAAAATTGGTTTTGGTATTAAACACATGATTTAGGTCCATGAATGTATATGCTTAAGGTCCTACACTTGTATCGTTGGCCTAGAGACATCCAAGATTGCCTAAAATCTTGAATTTAAGGGATCAAATTCATGTGTTGTTGTCATTCATTGTCGGTTTGTGGGAAACCCAAATAATTTGACCCATTAAATTCAATATTTAAGTAATTTAGTACACGGGGTTTCCCTATAATTTATCCCTAAATCCATGATTACAACCCTTAAAGGGATGCAGACTTTGCCTTCCTTTTTCAATGGATATGTATTATGGAATCCATCATAATCTACCTTGTAATCCTACTATGACAATAGAATAATTGATAGGCATGCCAACACAGTCAACCATGTCAATAAAAGGATCTATGAAAAAATTTATAAGCTCCTATTACTGACAAGTGGCACCTTGTAATTGGATGGATCAAACTACTCAAGTAAGTGAACATGATCTTGATAAAATTCTTATGTTGAATATGATCTTCCTCGATAAATTTTATTGCAATTGTGTATTAATATTAGATTATTCTAAACAACATTCAATATGTTGTACAACTCAACATATTTAGTAGGTAATATCTTTGCAATAAGTTCATATATGTGTACAAAGTCCACTTTTATATAATAAATCCTTCACACGACTTAAGCTTGGGGTCAAGGTTTTTGTATCTTGTCATAAATAGTAGTTTCCCCATTTTCTTATGTAGTCTAATTGTCTTTTATCACTATAACAATTAAAGTGAAGTTTCCATTCCATGGAGATGTATTCCTCCATTATCCAGGGCCCCCCATTATTACTATTTATACTTTGATATTTCCATTTGTTTGTAAGTGCAGTTCTATGTGATACTTGGGAACATAGCATAACACCTATTAGCTAAAACATCCAAAGGATTCGCCATGGAGTGAGCAGATATGACTCTACAAAATAGAATAACCCAATTGTACCCACATCCCATGTGCAATTCAATTGTATTTGGATATAACATCTAGGGTGCATAAGGTAGGACTTGTTTCCATGTGCCCAAATTAGATTTCATCCTTTAATTCAAAAGGTTGGTCAATTTTCTACCTTCATTATATGTAACCATTTATGATAAAGTATTCTTTAGCTTCATCCTTTAAAAAATAGTCCTCCCCATTTGGGATGTTTTGGTCCCACAAAAACTTGTTTAGTTTTAAAGAAGATGAGATTATTTTTCCCCACTTCCTTTGAGTATCATTTGGATTTGCTTGGAACTTCTCCTTTCATCCCAATGTACAAGTGCACTTCAATCCCTTCCTATAAATGTGAAACATTTTATGGATTAGTTCGACTTGAGTATCAAGTACCAAGAATTCTATTGTTGGAATGACTAATACCAAGTTTTCTACATCATTATGCATTGATGGCTCAAACAACTTCAAATTTTCAATATCCACTATGGCATAGATGTTCATATACGTTGGCAGGCCAACTTGAAAGCATTGCTTCCAATATGTTGCAAAATATTAAGAGGATCATATTGATATGGTTTATCTTAATTTCCTATCATTGTTGATGCAGGAGCATCGATGCTAAGCCAGCAATGCGATTGCGTGTTCACATGTTGTGGCTAGCGGGACAAGCTGCCCTGAAGTGGGAAGAAGATTCGTTTGTTAAGTAGTTTAAATAAGTGCAAATATGTAACCAACTAGTATGTTGTCAGTTTTTTGAGAAAATAGGATGTAGTGGCAATTTGATACTCCCTGCGTGGCGATCAACCCAGATAGCCAGTCTGTTGTCAAATGATAGTGACTCCTTCAGTGATGGGGAGAGTCTGTTAGTGAGTTTGTTGTTACAGTTCAACCATTCGGTTTTGGGGATTTATCTAATGGGTGAAATAGGAAGAGATTAATTTGTGAAGTAGTTTAAATAAGTGCAAATATGTATCGACTAGTATGTTGTCAGTTTTTTGAGAAAATAGGACGTAGTGGCAATTTGATACTCCCTGCGCGGCGATCAACCCAGATAGCCAGTCTGTTGTCGAATGATAGTGACTCCTTCAGTGATGGGGAGAGTCTATTAGTGAGTTTGTTGTTACAGTTCAGCCATTCGGTTTTGGGGATTTCTCGAATGGGTGAAATAGGAAGAGATTGGGACTCAGTAGGGGGTCGATCAACGCAAGAGAGAGCTATGCGTGAGGAAGAGTTGGTGGGACATTTTCCTGAAAACCAGAGGAAAGTACGACTGTATAGATTTTTTTTCTATCACTTAATGAAAGGAGCAAGTTCAGTGTGTTAATGGTGTTACTGTGCATTTGAACAAGAGTTGAGCTTAGGTTCTATCAGGTGGAGTAACGTGAATCGTTAACCTGATATCTGTGTGAATGAATCTTTGTCTTCATACTTGTATGAATAGTTAAGAACACCCAAATCCTTCGTAAACCGGCCATTAATACGTAGTAGAGATAATTTCTTGTCACCTTTAGTTTCTCATCGGATCTGGACGAAGCTCGATCCGGATTGATCGATTCCCTGATCAATCAACGAAGAAAGTCGTAGAGTTGCAGCCGATTCAATTAACAGAGGTTGGACGGCTTAGATCAGAGCCAAAAGGAAAATCGACGGTCAACAAAGAATCCATCAAGTGAACGTGTGTCGGAGTTAGTGTCTCCGCGAGCCAATGTGAAGTATTCCGCATTGAAGCGTAGATCAATGGACTAGATCACATCTGCAAGAGATCGACGGTTGCTACAGCATTCTGCATAAGGAAAGAACTCATGAGTTAACGGCAAGAGTTGTGGAAACCGTATTGCGAAAGAGTCTTTGCGGAATCCCTTTCAAGAAATCACGAAAGGCGCACCCGCAATATGCAATCCGCAATTTGTAGGAAGAAGTGTTGCAGAAGGATCGTTGTGGGAAGGCGACTGGGGAAGGATCATTGCGGAAGAACATTGCAATTGCAGAAGGAAGGTGTTTCCGCAAGACTGTTGCGGAAAGTCAATTCTGACTGTCAGAACGTTGCAGAAATCCTAGTTTGAAGGTAAGGGCCGTAATTGAGAAGAACTTGGTTGGTTTTAGCCAAGTCTAGTGGTTCAATTTCATAGAATCACGGTATTTTTGGGAAGTGGGTTGGATTGGATTTTGGTCATTCCCACCTGCATCATTTTTGGTATCAGAGAAGGCTTTGCTCAGTGCAGCAGAAGAAAGACATGGCTATATGTGTAGGCAAAGAAAGGGGTCGTGATAGAGGAATACCAGCAACGAATGCAGAGGTCGTGGAGGAAAGGAGAGAACTACAGGAACGTATTGAAGCTATGGAGATGGGTAGACCGAGAGACCCAGAAGCAGTAGATGTGAGTGAACCTGAAGAAGAGGAACAAGGAGAAGAAGAACACCCATGCAAGAGACACCTGAGTTAAGATACTTTCGATCAATTCTTGGAGCAACTTCGAGGCCAAAACCTGAGTTGCCTACCTATGCGGGAAGTCTCACTGATGAACACCTCATTGATTGGATCAACAAGTTAGACAAGTACTTTGATTATGATGAAGTTGAAGAGAACAAGAAGGTCAGGTTGGCAGTGACTAGATTGAAAGGACATGCATCCCTATGGTGGGACAGTGTACAAGTCGAGTGAAGAAGGAAGAACAAACCGTTGATAAAGAGATGGGATAGGATGGTGGCTAAGATGAGAGCCAAATTCTTTCCAACTGACTTTGTATAGACAAATGCAGAAACTTAGGAAAATATTATTGACTGTAAGAGAGTACAATGAAGAGTTCTACAAGGTGAACCTAAGGGCAGGTTATGTAGAAGAATCAACAGAGAAGGCTTCTAGTTATGTAAATGGTCTAAGGATGGATATTCAGGATGAGATCAGCATGATATCACCAAGAACCATGGAAGAGGCATACCAATGCGCCTTGAGAGTAGAAGAAAAATTAGTGAGAAAGCAGAACTTCAATAGGGGAAGAGGTTCAGCTAGAGGAAGGGGGAAAACAGCTGGAAGAGGAAGGTTTGCATCCCAAAAAGGAGAACCCAACAACTCAAACCAATAGGAGCAGCAAGGTACAGGAGGTGACCCAAGACGGAGGAGACCTTACCCCAAGGAGGTAGAGGTATAGGAAGAGGCAGAGAAACTGTCTACAAATGTTACAAATGTAACAAATTGGGACACAGATCCTTTGAATGTCCTGAGAAGAAAGACATAGGACAGAGAGGAGCCTATGTAGTTCAGAATGAGCAACAACAAGAGCAGATGACAATCACTGAGAATCTTCCAGAGATGGGGGATGCTTTGATGATGAACAAATTCTTATTGAAGCATGAGAAGGAGAAGGTGGAACCCACTCAAAGGAAGGATTTATTCAGAACCATGTGTAAAGTCAAGGGGAAGTGTTGCAAGATGGTGATTGACAGTGGGAGCACTGACAATCTTGTTTCCATAGAGATGGTGGAGAAGCTGAGTTTGAAGAAGACCAAACACCCTGTTCCATACAAGGTATCCTGGCTACATAAAGGACATCAAATCCTGGTAAGTGAAAAATTTGAAGTTGATTTGCAAATAGGCACATATAAAGATAAGATCATATGTGACATTATGCCTATGGATGTTTGCCATATTCTTCTAGGGAGACAATGGAAATTTGACAAAAGAGTAATACATGATGGTAGGATAAATTGTCATAGTTTTGAGAAAGATGGGATAAGACATGTTCTTCTTCCTTTGCAAGGAGGAAGCACAACATAGAAACAAGCATCTAAGGTTCTAATGTTGACAGGGGAAGAGTATTTACAGCAAATTGATGAGAAAGAATTGAACTATGTCATAGTATGTAAACCTAGAGTGGTAACAATGAAGACCAATATTACAGACCTACCTGAGGAGATTCAGGAGATGCTAGGGGAGTTTAGTGACATTGTGGTAGATGATTTTCCCAATGAGTTACCACCGAAGAAGGATATAAGTCACCATATTGATTTTATTCCTGGAGAAAGCTTACCAAACAAGGAAACATACAGGTTGACACCTTAAGAGAATGAAGAAGTTAGAAGGGAAGTACAGGGATTGTTAGACAAGGGGTTGATTCAGAAAAGTCTGAGTCCATGTGTCATACCAGCATTTCTCACCCCAAAGGATGGTGAATGGAGGATGTGCACTGACTCCAGGGCCATCAACAAGATTACCATCAGATACAGGTTTCCATTACCTAGGATGGATGACATGATGGATTGCCTGAGTGGGGCAACATGTTTTTCAAAATTAGATCTGAAGAGTGGATACCATCAGATCAGAATTCAAGAAGGAGATGAGTGGATGACAACCTTTAAGACCAATTATAGGTTGTATGAGTGGCTAGTTATGCCATTCGGACTATCCAATGCACCAAGCACTTTCATGAGATTAATGAATGAAGTCTTGAGAGATTTCACAGGTAAATTTGTAATAGTCTACCATGATGATATTCTGATTTTCAGTAAAACATAAAAATAACACTTAGAGCACCTAAGATGTGTCTTGGAGAAATTACAAAAGGAAAATTTGTTGGTGAATGTGAAGAAGTGTACATTTCTGAAATCAAAACTAGTATATTTGGGTTTTGTTATCTCAAAAGATGGATTGAAGATGGATCCAGAAAAAGTGCAAGCAATCATTGATTGGCTTTCACCTCGGAGCATTTTTGAGGTAAGAAGTTTCTGTGGATTGGCAAGTTTTTATAGGAAGTTTATAAAGAATTTCAGTGGTATTTTTTCATCTATCATTGAAACAATTAGGAAGGAAAAACAACCATTTAAATGGACAACAGAGGCTGAAAGTAACTTTCAGCTCTTGAAGAAGAAGATTACTGAGCAACCAGTATTTAAGTTACCATATTTCAAACACCCTTTCCAAGTGAAATATGATTCCAGTGGAGTAGCAATTGGAGTTGTGCTCAGTCAAGAACATAGACCTATAGCATATTTCAGCAAGAATTTTAATGATTCAAAACGGAAATACTCATCTTATGACAAGGAATTATATGCTATTGTCCAAGCACTAAAGCATTGGAGACATTATCTGATGCTTAGAGAGTTTGTTTTGTTTTCTGATAATCATGCATTGCAGTACATCATGCAACAACCTAAATTGAATCAGAAGCATGTCAAATGGGTTTAGTTCTTACAAAGCTTTACCTTTGTGTTGAAGCACATCAGTGGGAAATCAAATCGAGTAGCTGATGCCTTAAGTAGGAGACAATTGGTTGTGCAAGAAAATCAGATCCAAGTCTTGGGATTTGAGCCCTTAAGAGGTTTGTATGAGACTGACATTGATTTACAGGATGCATACAGAGTTTGCAAAGAGTACTAGAAAGAGAGACTACTTGGAGGACTTGATCAAATGGAAGGGACATCTTGTAGAAGATTCTACATGGATGAATGGAAAATAATTGGAGACAAAGGGTTTCTCAATAGCTGATTTACTGAACAGGGGTTCAGAAATTATAACCTTGGGAGTCTGATGTAGGAGAATCGATGCTAAGCCAACAATGTGATTTCGTGTTCACATGTTGTGGCTAGCAGGACAAGTTGCCCTGAAGTGGGAAGGAGATTCGTTTGTTAAGTAGTCTAAATAAGTGCAAATATGTAACCGACTAGTATGTTGTCAGTTTTTTATGAAAATAGGACGTAGTGGCAACTTGATATTCCCTGCGTGGAGATCAAGCCAAACAACCAGTTTGTTGTCGAATGATAGTGACTCCTTCAGTGATGGGGAGAGTCTGTTAGTGAGTTTGTTGTTACAGTTTATCCATTCGGTTTTGGGGATTTCTCGAATGGGTGAAATAGGAAGATATTGGGACTCAGTAGGGGGTCGGGCGGCGCAAGAGAGAGCTCTGCGTGAGGAAGAGTCGGTGGGATATCTTCTTGAACACCAGAGGAAAGTACGACTGTATAGATGTTTTTTGCTATCACTTAATGAAAGGAGCAAGTTCTGTGTGTTAATGATGTTACTGTGCATTTGAACAAGAGTTGAGCTTAGGTTGTGTCAGGTGGAGTAACGTGAATCGTTAACCTGATATCTGTGTGAATGAATCTTTGTGTTCGTACTTGTATGAACAGTTAAGAACGCCCAAATCCTTCGTAAACTGACCATTAATACGTAGCAGAGATAATTTCTTGTCACCTTTAGTTTCTCATTGGATCTGGATGAAGGTCGAGCAAGATCGATCAATTCCTTGATCAATCAACGAAGAAATTCATAGAGTTGCAGTCATCGATTAAATTAACAGAGGTTGGATGGATCAGATTAGCTCCAAAAGGAAAATCGACGGTTGAGAAAGAATCCATCAAGTGAATGTGTGTGGATTTAGTGTCTCTGCAAGCCAATGCGAAGTATTTCACGTTGAAGCGTAGATCAACGGACGAGATCACATCCGCAAGAGATCAACGGTTTCTACGGCGTTCCAAAGAAGGAAAGAGATCGGGAGTTAATGACGAGAGTTGCGGAAACCGTATTGCGGAAGAGTCTTTGCGGAATCCCTTTCAAGAAAACACGAAAGGCGCACCCGCAATCTGCAATCCGCAAGTTGTGGGAATAATTGTTGTGGAAGGACTGTTACGGGAAGGTGATTGCGGAAGGATCATTGTGGAAGAACACTGCAATTGCGGAAGGAAGGTGTTTCCACAAGACTGTTACAGAAATCCCAGTTTGAAGGTAAGGGCCGCAATTGAGAAGAACTTGACTGGTTCTTATCCAAGTCTAGTGGTTCGATTTCAAATAATCACAGTATTTCCTGGGAAGCGAGTTGGATTGGCTTTTGGTCATTCCAGCCTGCATCAAATCTAATCACTTCTTGCTCATATGTAGCCAAGCATGATATCCAATCTAGAAGTTACGAATAGCTCCATGTTGATTGTGCCTAGTTTTATAATTCATCTAAGACATTTAAAGTTGTCCCTACACTTTCTTGTGAATTTGGTATACTCTCTCAATGATTTTGAGTGTTTTCCTTGGATCATTTGTGGACTTGCTTCATCAGATTTGTCAAAAGGAGTTTCTGCTAAAAACCCCAAGCATGCCTCAAATGGAAACTAATTCACTAAGTCACGCACTACTCTATTATAACAAGGTTGAATATAGGGCAAGTACTCATCCCATATCCAATGCCCAATCACAAGTCCTTGTGCAATTTTTCATTGACCTCTTTTGTGGCTAAAGTCTTGACAAGGGCCTCCATAGGTCTATCAACATTTTTTAACCAAAGTAGATAGGTTCCCTTGGACCTACAATTCTTTCCCACTTCTAGATGACTTAGCTTGGCTACATAACCTTGCTTCTCTTCATCATGATGATTAATTTGGAGAAATTGAGAGACATATTTGAATTCCTCTTTGATTTATTTATTATGTCTCCTTCTAGCATAGGCTATATGTCAATCAAACCTTGAAGGAACTCCATAACATGAGAAACTATGTCTTCCCACTAGACAATACATTTGTCATTCCTCATAGCTATCACCAAAAGGTTCCAAACTCTTTTGATATAAGCAATACCATTGGGGTTTTGATACATTCATAATAAATTGTCTTATGCATCCTCGTATTCCCCTTGCCCCACAAAATTGAAAATAGGTCGATTGATGGTCGACTAAAGTAACCTCTTAGTACTTGTATATGGATATCACCATTGCAATCAAATAGTTTTGCTTGTTTAGAGAGCATTTCCATGTCAATACTTTTCAATATTCTCTCAAGGTTGTTTCTAAGATTGTTCTAAGTAAACCATAGTTCGACCAAGTCACTGTGTTGAAGCATGTTGGTGTCACACAAGCCTAGCCTATCTTTAAGTGCGAACTAAGCATCTTCCCCTTAAGAATTCATACAAGTAACACATCCTCTTTATCTTTCAAAGTTTCTATTAAATTGAAATTATCACAAACCAACTACGGAGTTTCTGGTATTTCATCAATAAGTGTTCAACAAAACAAGGTATTTCCACACGAGTTGAACTCCTTAAGCAACCGCTTACATAAACAAATCAAATATCAACACACCAATGCTTTAGCTTGTTAAAACCCTCAAAAAGGGAAACATTGCGGCCACTTGAGACAATGTTTTACTTCAAAAGGAAAATAATTTTACATACAAGTTTCTCACAATGAATCATCGACAAATGATTGTCCAAGGTCTTTATATAGAGATCATAGACCAATCGAGACCATTCAAGTGCTAAGCCACAAATCAATATAGCTAATAGTATCGAGGAGAAGATGAACCAACATATCACTTTATGTCTTAAATATATCGTCAACGTAGGATTACTTAAGTACAAATGCATACTAAAGAAACACACTTACATAGACACATTAGACCAAGTTGATCTTAACTATAAGTGTCTAATATCCTAACAAATGAACCATCTCCAAAAAGATATTTCATCCACTAAATCATTAGATGCATAAATATTGGCCATAACAAGAATATCATGGGGACCATGCTCTTCATCCTCTCCCTTTCAAATAGGATGCCAACGAAAAGAAAATTACAGCATTAAGATTGGAAAGGCCAAAGGATGATTATCACTAGAACCATTAGTCACGACAATTTTGGCAAAAATAGCCCTTATGAAAGCTATAGTTTTAGTACTCTAAGCATTATTGCTAACAACTTGAATCCAACCACCATCATTGTTATTGTTCACCATGGGTGAAGTCTATTATGGTATATGATTTTCTCCCATAAGTAAACAAATTTATCCAATGTATGTGTGATGACCCCATAATTTAGCTTTTTTATTCTTCAATTTATATCATTGTTCTTAAATAAATGGTTTTAGCATCAAACGTGTAACTTTAGCCTTGAATACTTTTATGTTTCCTTATAAATAGGTTATTTTATCCCTACACCCTTGTTACATGCCTAGAATTAGCACTAAATTCATTTTGAATGACTAAATGGATTTTGACTTTTATGTTCACAATTTTACCAAAACTATATGGTTGTCCTCCTAAATTTGTCCTTAAACCCATGATGGAAGCCTAGTCGCCCTAGATTCCTAATATTGAAATTATTTTAACGCCTTAATATATATTTTTAGCCAAATATATGTGGGGTTTGCTAAAACTTGAGTCCCAATGTAAGCTTATTGCTCCCAGATGGATGACCCACATGTTAAGGCCCTAATTGTAGGTATATGGTCCTAGGATTGTGAACTTTGGCCTTGAAGGCCCATGTTTACCTAGAATTAATGAATTTTTAAAAATATAATGTATTCTTACTACTATGTGAAAAGTGTGGCCTTTCCCAATATAATAGTATTGCAATGATGTGTAGTTGGCTTACAAATTTCAATGAAGAATCCTCAACTAATAAGTCACAAGTGGGGGGTATATATTTCAACAATTACACATGGCCCCAACTGCATGTAATGGCATGCATGCACAATGAAGACATTCTTTGAGGGGTGAAACATGTCTTTGGAAAATTTAAACCTTGGTGGGGGGATATCAACACCCTTGCTTAACCACCAAACCAATACCTTATTAACTAATAAGTTATTTTAGATCCAATCCCCTATTGAAAGCTAATATTTATCTCTAAGAACATTATAATTGACTAAATGGATGGAAATTTGGACTCAAACATAGGGTTGAAGCCATGGCATGATTCGTTCTCTTGAATTCATGATTTCAGCTTGAAGTATGTGCATTTACCCACATAAGTCCATTATATGCTTAGAAAAAATGTTTTGGCATTAAATCCATGATTTAGGTCCATGTAAGTGCATGTTTATGGTCATAGGCTTTCATATTTGGCATGGAGACATCTAAGTTTACTTAAAATTAGTTGTTTTATCCCTAGGTCCCTACTACTAACCTATGTTTTTTCTAAAGACTATCCACATGACCAAATGGATGGATTTCCCACAAACCCACGAAAAATGATGACACCACATGAATTTGATCCCTTAAATTCATTATTTAATCCATTAAGTACATGTGGTTTCCTTATAACTTAATCCTAAGTCAATGACTACAACCCTTAAATGGAGTAGACTTTACAATCTTTTTTCAACGGATGTGTCTTATGAAATCCATCATAATTAATATTTTTTCAGTGGATGTGTCTTATGAAATCCATCATAATTTGCCTTGTGATCCTACGATCACAACAAAACATTCAAAAGATGTCAAAACATAATCAACAATATCAATAAAAGGATCTATGACAAAATCTGCATCACTCCTATGACTAACAAGTGTCACTTTATCACTTCCTAAATAAATGTTATTGCATTTGTGGAAGTATAGGACTTCTAAAAAGCATTCAATATGTTGTGTACATAATCACAACGTATTTAGTGGGTAATATATTTGTAATATAGTCATATGTGTACAAATATCATTTTTATATAATAAAGTCCTACACATGTGACTTGAGCTTGTGTTCGGGGTTTTTGTATCTTCTTGTTATAAATAGTGGTTTCCCCACCATCTTATATATCTCCGTATTTTATCAATAAAACAATCAGAATGAAGTTGCTATCTATTCCTCCGTTACTTTGTTTTAACAAGGGCCCCTAATATTACTATGTATGCTCTCTTATTTCCATTTGTTTGTAAGTGTAGTTCAGTTTGATATTTAGGTATGCATCACAACACATATTTGGGCATATAGATGAGGCTACAAAATAGATTCACCAAACATGTACCCACATCCCATGTTCAATTCTATTGTATTTGGATGTGACATCTAGGGTGCATAAGGTAGGACTTGTTTCCACATGCATAGAGGTTCTTGTGCAGAGATTAGATTTCATTCTCGAATTCCTAAAGTGACATTTTTCTTCCTTTGCAACACTTATCCATTTATGATTGAGTATTGTTTAGCTCGATCCTTTACAATATAGACCTCCCTATTTGGGAGGATTTTTGTCCCACTAAAGCTTGCTAAGTTTTGAAGAATATAAGGGTATTTCTCCCCACTTTCTCCAATGAATAACATTTGGATTTGCTTGGAACCCCTCTCATCACAATGTGCAAGTACTCTTTCTATCCCAAATTACAAGCTAATATTTATCTCTAAAAACATTCTTTTTCTTTGTAAGGCTCGTACCCACAATTTTTGAACCGATGACCTTACACAAGGAGTGCCTTAATAATACACCCATTCACCATCTATTCTACGCATCATGGGCTATCTCTAAGAACATTCTAATTGATTAAATGGATGACAAATTGGCCTCAAACATAGGGTTGAGGTCATTGTAGCATGAATTTTCCCCATTCAATGTATGATTTTAGCCTTGAAATACTTGGGTTTACCCCATAAATATAGCCATAAATCCATTGTATACTTACAAAATTGGTTTTGGCATTAAACACGTGATTAGATCCATGTATGTATATGCTTATGGTCCCACACTTATATCTTTGGCCTATAGACATCCAAGTTTGCCTAAAATCGTGAATCTAAAGGATCACATTCATGTGGTGTTGTCATTCATTGTGGGTTTGTGGGAAACCCCATTAATTTGATCCCTTAAATTAAATATTTAAGTCATTTAGTACATGGGTTTTCCCTATAATTTATCCCTAAATCCATGATTACAACCCTTAAAGGGATGTATCCTTCCTTTTTCAATGGATATGTATTATGGAATCCATCATAATCTACCTTGTGATCCTACTATGACAATAGAATAATTGACAGGCATGCCAACACAGTCAACCATGTCAATAAAAGTATCTATGACAAAATTTGTAGAGCTCCTATTACTAACAAGTGGCACCTTGTAATTGGAGGGATCAAATTACTCAAGTAATTGAACATGATCTTGATCAAATTCTTATGTTGTACAACTCATAAATTCTTATGTTGAATATGATCTTCCTGGATAAATTTTATTGCAATTGTGTATTAGTATTAGATAATTCTAAAAAGCATTCAATATATTGTACAACTCAACATATATAGTAGGTAATAGCTTTGCAATAAGGTCGTATATGTGTACAAAGTCCACTTTTATATAATAAATCCTATACACGACTTAAGCTTGGGGTCAAGGTCATAAATAGTAGTTTCCCCATTTTCTTATGTACCCTAATTGTCTTTTATCAATATAACAATTAATGTGAAGTTTCCATTCCATGGAGATGTATTCCTCCATTATCCAAGGCCCCCCACTATTACTATTTATGCTTTGGTATTTCCATTTGTTTGTAAGTGTGGTTCTATGTGATACTTGGGAACACAACATAACACCTATTAGCTACAACATCCAAAGGTTCGTCATGGAGTGAGCAGATATGACTCTACAAAATAGAATAACCCAATTGTACCCACATCCCATGTGCAATCCAATTGTGTTTGGATGTGACATCTAGGGTGCATAAGGTAGGACTTTTTTCCATGTGCCCAAATTACATTTCATCCTTGAATTCAAAAGGTTGTTCAATTTTCTACCTTCACTATATGTAACTATTTATGACTAAGTATTATTTAGCTTGATCCTTTAAAAAATAGTCCTCCCCATTTGGGATGTTTTGGTCCCACAAAAACTTGTTTAGTTTTGAAGATGAGATTATTTCTCCCCACTTCCTTTCAGTATCATTTGGATTTACTTGGAACTTCTCCTTTCATCCCAATGTACAAGTACACTTCAATCCCTTCCTATAAATGTGAACCTTTCATGGATTAGTTCGAATTGAGTATCAAGTACAAGAATTCTATTGTTGGAAGGACTAATCCCAAGTTTTCTCCAGCATTAAGCAGTGATGGCTCAAACAACTTCAAATTTTCAACATCCAATATGGCATAGATGTTCATATACGTTGGCAGGCCAACTTGAAAGCATTGCTTCCAATGTGTTGCAAAATATTGAGAGGATCATATTGATATGGTTTAACTTAATTTCCTATCATTAGAATCACTTCTTGCCCATATGTAGCCATGCGTGATCTCCAATTTAGAAGCTACAAATAGCTCTATGTTGATCATGCCTAGTTTTATACTTCATCTAAGACATCTGGAAAGTTGTTCCTACACTTTCTTGTGAATTTGGTATACTCTCTCAATGATTTTGAGTGTTTTCATCAGATTTGTCAAAAGGAGTTTGTGCTAAAAACTTACCCCAAGCATGCCTCAAAAGGAAACTAATTCACTAAGTCACGCACTCCTCTATTATAACAAGGTTGAATACAGGGAAAGTTCTAATCCCATATTCAATGCCCAATCACAAGTCCTTGTACGTTTTTTCTCAAAGACAACACAATACAACATTCCATAATGCTTACTTGTCCACCTTGCAATCCTTGGTATATTATTGAACTTGAAACATCATCTTGTAGTCATTTACAAATTCATTTTCAATCTCTTCCTAGCCAGTGAAACAACCAATTTTTTTTTGTTTGTTGCAATTTTTCCTTGACCTCTTTTATGGCTAAAGCCTTGACAAAGGCCTCCATAGGTCTATCACCAATTTTTAACCAAAGTAGCTAGGTTCCCTTGGACCTACAATTATTTACCACTTTTAGATGACTTAGCTTTGCTACACAACCTTGCTTCTCCTCATCATGATTATTGATTTGGAGAAATTGAGAGACATATTTGAATTCCTCTTTGATTTATTTATTATGTTTCCTTCTATCATAGGCTATATGTCAATCGCAACCTTGAAGGAACTCCACAATTTAGGAAACGATGTCTTCCCACTAGACAATACATTTTTCATTCCTTGTAGCTATCGCCAAAAGGTTCCAAACTCTTTTGATATAAGCAATACCGTTGGGGTTTTGATACATCCATAATAAATGATCATATGCATCCTCGTATTCACCTTGCCCCCACAAAATTGAAAACAGATCGATTGATGGTCCACTAAAGTGGCCTCTTAGTACTTGTATATGGATATCACTATTGCAATCAAAGAGGCTTACTTGTTTAGAGAGCATTTCCTTGTGAAGCCTTTTCACTTTTCTCTCAAGGTTGTTTCTGATATTGTTCCAAGTAGTAAACCATAGTTTGACCAAGTCACAGTATTGAACCTTGTTGGTGTCACACAGCCGTAGTCTACCTTTGGGTGTGATATAAGCATATTCCCCTTCAAGAATTCATACATGTAACGAACCCTCTATATCTTTCAAAGTTTCTATTAAATTTAAATTATCACAAACCAACTAGGGAGTTTATAGTAGTTCATCAATAAATGTTCGACAAAACAAGGTATTTCCACACGAGTTGAACACCTTAAGCAACCACTTACAGAAACAAATCAAAGTTCAACACACCAATACATTAGCTTGTTAATAATCCTCAAATAGGGAAACAATGCATGACCCCAACCAATGCAGCCACTTAAGGCAATGTTTTACTTCAAAAGGAAAATACTTTTACATACGAGTTTCTCACAATCAATCATCAACAAATGATTGTCCAATCTCTTTAAATAGATATCATGGACTAATAGAGACCAATCAAGTGCTAAGCCACAAATCAATATAGCTAATAGTATCGAGGAGAGGATGAACCATCAGATCACTTTATGTCTTAAATATATCATGAACATAGGATTACATAAGTACAAATACATACTAAAT
The DNA here is from genome assembly GCA_027924585.1 of Larix kaempferi. Classification (NCBI taxonomy): domain Eukaryota; kingdom Viridiplantae; phylum Streptophyta; class Pinopsida; order Pinales; family Pinaceae; genus Larix; species Larix kaempferi. The sequence goes on from BSBM01001646.1 coordinate 19,296,808, forward strand.
AAACACACTTACATAGACACATTAGACCTAGTTCATCTTAACGGTAAGTGTCTAAATATCCTAACAAATGAACCATCTCCAAAAAGATATGTGATTCACTAAGTCATTAGATGCATAAACATTGGCCATAACAAGAATATCATAGGGAGCATGCTCTTCATCCTTGACAGGTAATAACTCTCGGATATCTTTTTCATTCAGCAAATATGTCAATATATACAAGATTTCTGACCTTTGGTTTTCGTATTACACAGGTTCGTTGGAGTCTTCACAACTCTTTGTCTTCTACAGTTACAAACTACCCTAGGATTCGAACATCCCCCCCTTAATCCGAAGGGGTGTTTGTAAGTCCGAGCATGGTTCTAAATATTTCAAACTTTTCTCTTCCAAGTGATTTGGTGAAGATATTTGCAGTTTGATCATTAGTGGAACAATGACGTAAATGAACTGTCTTGGCCTCTACATGATGTCGAATAAGATGATACTTTGTGTTGATATGTCTAGTTCGATCATGGAATCTAGGATTCTTGGCCAACTGTTGGCAAGCGGTTAGATGGGTCATCATCGCAGCACGACGACTGTTGTGATACCACTAAAGGCGAAAAGTTGAGTGCAGATGATGATATTTTATGTAATTTTTGGTCAGTTGTATCGCAGTATGCGGGTTTTTTGGGTCATTTGGACCACAATAGATAGATTTTGGGTCATTTGCTCGAAGTGTCGGTTAGGAAGTAGTTAGAAAGTGGACAAGCAATGTAAAGGCGGGAGCCTATAAATAGACATAGATTTGTAAGTGTTGAATCAATTTTGGATCATATGTCTTAGATCTGGAGATATTTGTTGGATCTGTCTTTTGCAGAGTATGAGCTGAAGACTGAATATTTTGTATCTGGGTTTTTGCGGAATTAATATGATGTGCTAGAGTTATTGAGTAGAATCCTTTTGTTTTCATGTTTATCTATGGTAATGCATTTCTCAATATGAATATATGAATGATGCGATGTTTCCTTGCTGCGGTTAATGCTTTACTATTATATCTGTCACAATTATGACTTGTTGTGTTGAATGTTGCCATGAATATGAATAATGCTTGAGTTAAATGCTTAGATCTATTTCAGAAATGTTGCAATAAGTTGAGTAACGGAGCCGCATCATCCTCCTTCATTCGACGGAAACATGGTTTCGTTGACTCTCCCTTAAACATCTCAGGTGAGACCTCATCTTCTCTGCAGGTGTTACTGGGCGGGGTAAAACCTGTTTGGGCCGGTGCTCAAGGAGATCGCGGTGAGTTGGTGTCGACAGTGTTGGGAACCCCTGTCGACTAGGTTGTGTCAACACCAACTTGATTGCAGGAGTGTTGTCAATCAAAAGTGGAGTGGAGTATTCTTGTTTCTCCTGCAAATCTTCAAGTATCTTCCTGAGCCACACAATCTCTTTGGTTGCTTCTGCTGCTGCTACATATTCTGCCTCTGTTGTCGAATCTGTTGGAACTGATTGTTTGTGTGATCTCCAGGAGATAGTTGTTGATCCAAGACTCATTGTGTATCCAGAAGTGGACACTCCTTTTTCTTTGTCACCATTAAAGTCTGAATCAGAGTACCCAATAAGTCTGAAGTCATCCACCTTAGAATACTTGAGTCCAAAGTCTTGAGTCCCTTTCAAGTATCTTAGAACTCTCTTTGTTGCATACCAATGTCCTTCACAAGGTTTGTGCATAAACCGTGAAAGAATGCTAACAACATAAGAAATATTTGGCCTTTTGGTAGTAAGGTAGATAAGGCTTCCTACAAGTTGTTGGTGCTTGGTTGCATCGTCGAATTCTTTTCCTTCACTTGATGCGAGATTTAGCTTTTGTTCCATTGGAGTTGAGAGCGGATTGTAATCTGTCATCCCAAATTTGTTCAACAGTTCTTCAATATACTTTTTCTGAGAAATGAAAATGTACTTAGGATGTTGAGTCACTTCAATTCCTAAGTAATAGTGAAGATATCCTAGATCAGTCATTTCAAAGCCTTTCCTTAAGTCTTTCTTTATGGATGCTATATAACGTTCATTATTCCTTGTCATCAAAAGATCATCCACATATACTACAAGAAACACAACAGATCTTCCAACTTTCTTTACAAATAGCGTTGCGTCGTCAAGATTGTAATGTTTGAAATTCATCTTTAGAAGATGCTCAATTAGCTTTTCATACCATGCTCGAGGTGCTTGTTTCAGGACATACAAGGACTTGACAAGTTTGCATACCTTGTGATCTTGTCCCTTCACACCAAAACCTTCGGGTTGAGACATGAAGACATTTTCTTTCAAGTCTCCATTCAAGAATGTAGTCTTTACATCCATCTGATGAACTTTCCAACCATTTTGTGCAACTAAGGAAAGTATAGTGCAGATGGTGCCCCATTTTGTTGTGGGAGAGAACGTTTCTTCATAGTCAGTTCCTTCTTTATGTGCATAGACTTTTTCCACGAGCCTTGCTTTATGTTTGTCAAGTGAGCCATCTTATTTGTATTTTTTCTTGTACACCCACTTGTTTCCAATTGGTTTGGTTCTGACTGGAGGATCGACCAGCTTCTAAGTTACATTCTTTATGAGTGCATCATACTAATTCTGCATGGATTCTTTCCACTCATCATGAGTAGTAGCCTCTTCAAAGGAAGTTGGTTCAATGTTAGAAGAAAAATTCAATTCACAATCAAATGATACATCCATGTCATCATGTAATGTCCCTTTTTAGAAATTTATTAAAATGGTGAAAATTTTCAATTTTTCCACTAGTTCGACCCTTAACTAGTATTGCTTTCTTGGTCTCCAAATGGCTCCAAATGCTCCCAAATTGTCACGAAAGGTGTATGGATGGTATTAGAAAATTTTTATGAGGTTCATGGATTCTTTAGATTCTTCAAAAGGATTCTGCAACTCTTCTTTGAATTCTGGCCAAGGTAGGGGATTTGACTAGCAATTTGGGGTCCAATTCCCTCCTGGGTAGGTGTTGGAGATGGCTCTCCAAATGCTATTGGACCCTCTCAAATTTTAGAATAGAATCAGGGGATATATAGGGGAAATTAACATGGTCTCATATGAAACACCATTCAATTTATTAAGTCTGCTACAACCCTCTCAAATCAGATACAAAAAGACTAGTTTCGACCTTAGGGGAAATGATAGGCAATCTTCTCCAAATGCTATGAAATTGAACAATATGACTGCAAAAGCTTATGCACTAAACATGAAAATTGTATAACACGTTATTAAAAGTCCATACATCATTAATTCATCAGTGTTTCACTTGTCCATTCGAATATATCAACATATTATTGGCATACATCAACATAGTGGGGGAAATGGCACCATTTGCTCATTAATGATCAGATTTACATAGTTCCACTTGGAATATCGACTTGAAGCTATTCTGAATATGAAGAACATATCATTTACATCATATGATAAAATAATGGGGCATTATAATCTCCCCCAAAGAGAACAATAGCTCACCAAGTGCGCCCCACCTCAAGGATCATGAATGTGTTGAGAAAACTGGAAATGGTTGGAGAAACAAGCTGAACTAGAAGTGACCACGAGCTGCCCTATAGATTTCATATGCAACATAAGACTCCATTGAAGCTCCAAATGAAAGGTCTGAATGGAATTTCCAATTACCAACTAGGATGGGAATCTTTCACCCTCGAAATTGGTGCTAAGGCAAGTAGAGTAGCACTCCACTGGCTCTCCTCTCAAATGCAAATTATGAAAATGATCAAAATACCTTATCTTACTTGATCTCTGTATTTTATAAACATCCTTAGCCTTCTAAGGTTCTAATTCCATCCATTAACTCCAAGCCAATTCGAATTAGGGAGGGATTAAAGATTTGCCACTTGTCTTCCACTTCCTAGCCTTCCACCTTCCACCAATTCAAGTAGGAATCTCTTGGGATTCTCTAACTCCCATGAGCGTTCACTTGGAGGCTATTTTTAGGCCTTACATGTCATATTGGTCAGATGTCAGCAATCAGGTCTGAAATTTGTCATAGGTGTCATAGCATCTTCATCATTGTTGTCATAGAGGTTAGGGATTCTAGCCCAAGTGTCCAAGAACCTCTCATTTGACTCTTCCTCTTCCATGGGAGTTACACTTCCATCCCAATTTGACCTATGATCCATATTGCCAAGTGTATGAGCCTTCCAACTCATCCCAAGAACGTTGGAATTCTTATGGATTGGAATTGACAAGAGGAGAATGCCATGTGGCATAGAAAATCTAGCTTGTGTGGGTCCCGCATCCTCCGTGTGTCTTCATGATCAATTGCCACTATGATTTTCCCTTGTATTTATTTATTTAGATATTTTATTAAATATTTATGAAATTCTAATGTCCAAACATCATTTATTAGCCCCCTTATTTCAAATCCCAATGTTTCCATCCAACCTAGGGAACTAGTAGGATTGGTGGAACTTTCCTGTTATGAATTTATTTGGATGGGGACATTACACATCACCTGAGTTCTCTGCATTTCCTCCATCTTCTTGTCTAGTTGAGCTTCTTGTTCCCATCTTTCCTACTTCATCTGCACGGACACTTTCAAGTGTCTTTGTGGCCCATTTCAGAATCTTTCTTGATGGTCCAGGTTGATAAGCTAGTGGTGCATTATCCTCTTCTAAGTTCAATCTTTCAATCCTCTTTGAAGTGGCATGAACTTCTTCTTCATCATTCTCTTCATGAGGGGTTGTTGGTGCTGCTTCAAATGGAAATTCCATGGATTGATCCAAGATAGGGATCCCCCCTTCAATATGTGGAATTTCATTATCACATTCATAATATGTCTTTAGATGAGCAAGCCTCTCCAGACGATCAAGTTGTCTTTCAATATACTTGCCATTTTTATTAGTTTCAAGAAAAATGACATCTCTGGAAATAACAAACTTTTTGTTTACCTCATCATAAAGATGATATGCCTTGGATGTTTCTGAGTACCCCATGAAAATACATCTTCTGCTTCTAGCACCAAGCTTGTTTCTTTGCTCCTTTGGTATTAAGGCATAGCAGACGGAACCAAAAATTCTGAAATGCCTAACCGAAGGAAGGTGGCCAAACCACATTTCATGTGGAGTCTTATCTTCTAGAACATGAGAAGGACTTCTATTTCTCAAATATGTTGCGCATAGGACTGCATCACCCCAAAACATTAGCCTCACATTCTTGAAAAACATCATTGATCGTGTTGTATTCATTAAGGTTCTATTCATCCTTTATGCTACACCGTTTTGTTGGGTATTGTAGGGAACTATAGTTTGATGTGTAATTCCATGTTTGCAAAGATAGTCTTCAAATGGCTTAGATGTATATTCTTTACCATTATCAAATCTGAATGTACCAATACGTACTTGTGCTTGATTTTCTATCAATGCATGAAACTTCTTGAAATTTTAAAATGCTTCAGATTTTTTCTTCAACAAATACACCCAACACATTCTACTATAATCATCAACAAATGTCATAATGTACCTATTACCATTTGCAAAAGGAATAGGCATGGTTGCTTACTATGTTTGCCTAGTATGCATGCATCACACTTATTCCTTTGCTTCAGAATAGTGGGAAAACCAAATACACCATTCTTTCTTAACAATCTAAGACTGTTGTAATTAAGATGACCAAATCTAGCATGCCATAATAAATTGGATGACATATTACCTTCTTCATGCTGAGAGATATAGGCAAAGTTATGAATTCTTGCAGAAGAGCCTCTCAACTTTAGTAGTTGTCCATCTTCATAACCAATCATGACGACCTTGTTGTCAGAGGTTTTTCTTATCTCCACAATCCCATCAAACATGTGGATGGAGTGGCATTGCTATCGATTCTGCACCAAGGACAACAAGCTTCTCTGCAACTAAGGAAGATAGAGAACATTCTTTAATATGAAATCAGGGAATCCAGGCAACTTTAGCCTGATTGAACCAATTCCTTGTGGTTTGAGGCTAGATTTATCTGCAAAATATACTATGTGATTCGCAATGTCATTCAATTCTACAAAGCAATCTTTTCTAAAAGTCATATGAGATGTTGCACCAGTATCAAGCAACCAACCATCTTTGTAAGGTGAAAGAGAAGTCATTTCATTAATTGCACCGAGAGGCGCTCTACAGCCCAGTATGAGGGAGATCTTGTAACGTTTGTCCATGTTTGTCCTTATTGTTGGCCATAAACAAAAAAGAATAATACAAAGTAAAAAGTAAATACGAGGGAGATCTTGTAACATTTGTCCATGTTTGTCCTTATTATCGGCCATACCATGTTTGTCCATATTGTCGGCCATAACATAATAATAATAAATAATTAATAATATGTTGGCCATTAATAAAATGATGTGATCCTTCGTTTGAATGAAATCCAAGGCTATATAATACAAGGAAGAAAAGAGAAGGAAACAACAAATCTCGAGTAATTTCTACGAACAGGTAATTTTCGGTTTATGTTGGCTGCTTTACTGGGCAGACCCGGGTTTTAATGAAGCGCAGCAACAAAACCCCTTGGCGCACTGGCCCTCTCGGCAACAAGCTGGGCGGCAGCTCGAGGTCTCACCCGAAGTGGCTATGGGGGGGTTAAGGAATCAGTTTTCCTTAACCGTGGTGACGCTGAGATTGTTCTGTATATCTTCTTCTTCCCCTTATATCGGCGGTCGGACTTTCCCGCAGGCCTCGCGACACCACTGCACGGATGCCTTCCTTCCTGCAGACCCACTGCTCAGTCACTTCCTCCGGGCGCGGAAGGCGCCTATTCCTTGCGTTGATGCGCTAAAATACCCTCTCGCCCTGCGCACTCATCGCAGTCACGCGAAACTCGGTCGCTGCAGCGACAGCGTTCCACCACTCCTTCTATACTCGGCTATTATAACAATAAAGGACCTTCCTACACTCACTTAAACAGTCGCAAAGATGATGCAAAAGATGTACACACAGGTAATGATCTTAAACAGTTATTATTCACGCAAACATTATAACAAGAAGATATATGTGAAGCTCATCTCCTCGAGGAAAACCACGTCCACGGGAGTGTTATATTAACCAGAAAATGGTAGAGTATACAATATGCTGCGCACACAGCTGCAGCCTTAGATCTTTCCAGGAAACTCCACGCACACAGCTGGGAGCCCTTCTCTCAATCAAGTCTCCTCTCTATGGAGATTACAAAGGCACAGACGTCGACTCAGACTGTCTGGCAACTCAGGGATTAGCTCCTCGGCTATCCGGTTTCCTCTCTAGTTCTACACACTGGGTAGAAAATACAGTGAAGGATAATCAACACATGATCTATCCTTTAGACTGGCTATCTAACAGTCTATCTAGCTCTCTCTAACTCTCCAAAAAAACCCTTCTACCCATTACAATTATTCATATATATAGGTGGCCATGACGGTCACACCTTTACAAAACTGTGGGCCTTTCCCAACAGTGATTCCCAAAAACCCTAACCACGCACATGGCTAGGTGTACTGTAGGCGCCGCTTGCAGTCACGTCGCCGCTTCCTGCAGGCTCCATGAATTCCGGCGCAGATTGTGGGTATGGGCGATCGTCCTTCGCCTTCAATGCTCTGGTCCGTTGCTCCTCCTTGATCCGAGCAACCATAACTTCTGTACTGAGCCTTTAAATGAGGGTAGCTGAGCCCTCTACTCCATCGCCTTATTTATTATGGTAGCTGAGCCACCTTCATTCTTCGATGACGTGCGCGCGAGCTCCGCAATTTCCGGTCCGTGATCTGCGCTGAGATCATCCATCTGGCACCGTACTGCGCACCGTCTCCTTCTTACCCAAAACTTAGTGCTTGTCCCAAAATTAGCACTTTCCTTCCATACTCGTACTTTTTCCCAAAATTCGCAGCTTTTACTATAGCTGCGACCTTGGCCCCAACAGGCCCCCAACACTCACTTGTGGCTCGCCCTCGAGCCACTCGCACTAGCGCGTGGTCGTTTGATTTGCGCATCTGCGTTTGCTTGAATCTCCGCGAATGTTTTCTGCCACTTCGCAATAGCGGAGTCCAATTCCTCAATACACTCATCAGCTGTTTGCACTGTTTCTGCGGTCGCTTCGTCTTTAGTGAGTGTATCAATGATCTCCTGAGACTCGGCAATCTCTTTGATTTTTGTCTCAATCTGGCCAACGATTTCAGCATACTCATCCATGAATGGCTGAATGCTGTTGGTGAGCTTCTCATCTTCAGTTCTGAGCTTGTGCAGTTGCTGCTGCATTTTGCGCACTTCGCCCATTTTCTTCATTTTTGGTAGGCCTGTTAGGGCCTTAGCTTCTTCATTGAGAACAGTGAGAGACTGTTCTGCAGCTTGCACTTGTTCTGACAGTCCCACTTTAAAAGGGAGGTTCACAAGCTCTGACCAAGCTTCCATAGCCTGGTCCATCAGGTTCTTGGCTTCCTGTACTCGATCTTTCATCCGTGTGGAAGCTCTGCTCAGTGCTTCAAATTGTATCTGCGCATCATCCATAAGATGTGCAGCAACGCGAGCTTCTAGCTCAGCAATCTGGGTTCTATGGCCTTCTGCCATAGCAACTATTTCTTGCTCCAGGGTTTTCGCCCTTTCGCCAATAATTTGAACTTTTGCAACCAGAGGGAGGTCTGGTTGAATCTCGCAAGCCGGCAGTTCCTGGGCAATCTCTTCTATTGCGTTTCTGATGCCGGTGTCTTGCGCCTCATAGAGTGCAAGCTTCGCAGAGATATTCTTATTACTTTCTCTCAGCTCTATCTCCTGCGATTGCAGTCATTGGTTTGCCTGGAAAGTAGAGAGCTCTCTAGCTCTCAACTCAAGAGAAACTTTCTCCTGTACAAGCTGTAGAGTCTCTATAGGAATTATAGACAAATTAATTTCTACAGGTCCAACTGTGCTTACCTGTAGTTCAGCTAGAGGATCTGGAAGTGTCATGCTGGTAGGCGGAATATGCACGACAGTGTGCCTTTCTGTGAGTTCTTCAACTCGCACATCACTTGGAATTTCTTGTGGCGCCTGCGAAGTAGATGCTGGCGCATGGGTCTGCGCAATCCTTCCTTCGAGACCTTTCAATTCTACAAACTGTAAGTCTAGAGCACTTCGGATGTGAGCATGCGTGTTCCTCATCTCACGAAATTGCTCTTTCAAGTATTTGTCGATCTCCGAGGGAATGGCCTCAGTGGGATGCGACACTTTCTGCTTCTTGGTGGCTGGTTCTGTTGAGGCTTCATCGCTTCTTTGCTCATGGGATTCCTTGCCCTTATTCTTCTCTTTCGCAGCGGCGGGTGGCATCGCAGGTGCGATGTCGGCTGCTGCTCTCCATTCGTCCGACCACGACTTAATGGTTTCTTCGACATCTTCTGTGGTCATCCTGTAAAGACCTAGCGCCCAGTCACCTGGAATGTCGCAAGGCCGAAGGTATAGTTGATGGATGTCGACAGTAAAAGCCAACTTCCCTTCATACAATGTGGCTGTCTCCTCGCTCAGCCTTGGCATATCTTGTATGGTATCTCGGAGGAGATAGTAGTACTCACAAAAGACAGCGCGATTCATCTTGCGCTTCGCGGGATTAGGGGAATCCCAGAGGTTGATGTAGCGCATGCCGGCAACCTCTCCTGCGCGGCGCGGAAGGAACTGAGTATTCGGGGGCTCCTTCCACCCGACGAGAGCGCATAAAATTAGAAGCCACGAAAAATGGAATGATTGGGCTGCATTGTCCTGCACATTCAGGCAATCAGCCAAAAAAGAATTCAGCAGGAAGAGAGACCAGTTGTACTGTTCTCCCTCCGCAGCTGCGATAGCGAGCTCCACAACAGCTCCAGTAACTTCTTTTGGTCGGCACTTTGTGAGAAGTCTGCCTGCAAGCAGACTTCCTGTGAAGCGAAGTGCCTCATCTTCTACTGTCGTGAGGTCATAAGCCCGACCTCCTCTTGTCAAGTTATATTTCTGGACCAGCTTTGCAGCCAATTTTCGGTCCTTTTCCTTTCCCACAAAATGGATATTGGGATCCTTACCAACCTTAGATAGACCTGTGATACGGTGTATCAAATCAACATTTAGATCAATTGGCCTCCCGAGCCAAAGGTAACCTCCATGAACGCAGGATAGCAGTGTTTTAACGACTGCGTTCACTTCATTGCTACGCCCAAAGTGCGGTAGCTTCAGCAAATTCAAGAGTCCAGGGCGCTCAAGATTTGCTGCAAATCCCTTCGGGATAAACTCGTCAACTTTTCTGGTGGGATTATGGACGATATCCAGATATCGGTCCAACTGGAACTGAGGATATGTCTTATAGTCTCCAAGGTTAAAATCAGAGAATTTAACCAATGGAATGTTTCCCAATAGTTGGCCTTCTACCCGCACACTAGCCGGTAGTGGCGGTAGCGGAATTGGATATTTTGCATTCTTCGGAATCTGTACATCCGGCGCATCATCTGGACGCGGCGGAATATAGTTCACCATAGACGCGAGCGGCTCTGGAACAGGTTCCTCCGGCTGCTGCTGAGATGCTCTTGTGCCTGGAGATGTTCTGGGATCAGTAGCACCAGGGTGTACGTAGGTCGAAGGCGTCACCGGAGTGGCCATGCCGAAATCTAAGCCTCGGCGTAGAAATTGACGAACAACTTCTTCAGTCGATAAATTCTCCGTCGTGAACCAATGAAAATAACAAAACTCTGGATAGCAAATGGTGGACCTGCGTAGGGTATGGATGCTGAAAACAAGGGAAAATACTCTGCACACTCGGCTCTGAAAACAATAATTTAGATCTTCAAACACAACTATGCAACCCGAGACAGTAACCCGAAAATGATACAAGTGTGAGGTATTTATAGCCAGCGGGGATAGTAAATGCGACCAAGTGGGGTTACGTAGCTGTAGGCAACTATACGTAAGTTGACAACACGCTATCCTCCTTGCCGTAGCGGTGCATTTATTGTGATTGACGGGTTCTGACAGCCTTCCGGGAGAAGCTAATGCTTTCGGTGCCTGAATTAAATGCAAATCTTTCGGAGATTAAGCCGAATCCATCAAAACGGCTAGACTTAAATAGCGGCCTTATCCTTCATTTATTCAAACGCGGCTACATAACTGCTGTAATTCAAAATTTCCGGCGGGTCATTTCAACTTAGGAAACTGTGCCTCTATGGGTCCACAACAAAACTTTTTTCAAGCGGTAATTTATCAAAGGGAACTCCGCAAGAGCGATAGTTCGACGGTCCAAAAGCAAAACTTCGCCAGAGCGCACCGATAAGCTCTCCTCAAGCAATTTTTATTCAGGATGCGCAGATATTTCAAGGAACTGCGCAGGAAGCTGGAAACTGAGGGTGTGTCGCAGCTTCCGTGTAGACTGAATGCGATGTCTCTTTCAACTACACCGGACATCTGCACTTCTGAGCAATATATTATGTCAACAGGGCGGAGTGGCCGTCGCAATAAAGCTTAAGCCGACTCCCGTTTATCATTGTAGGTAGGAATTCTCCATTCAGCTTCGCAAGCTGAACTGCGCCTCCGTCTGTTATTTTTATTACCTGAAAAGGGCCTAACCAATGCACACGAAACTTGCCTGGAAACTTGATGAATTTACTATCATAAAGGAGTACCAAGTTTCCTTCTTCAAAGTGCTTATGCTTAATGTGCCTGTCGTGCCAAGATTTCTGTCTTGCCTTCTGTACCTGTTGATGAAATCCGGCCAAAAGTCTGTCTTCTTCTAAGGAAAGCAGTTGTGAAAGTCTTTCATTCATAGTATCAGGATCTGCCATTTCTGTAATTTGCGCAATTCGGAGACTGGGAACAATGTATTCCATGGGCATAACTGCTTCTTGTCCATACACCAAGCTGAAAGGTGTGTGAGCTGTTAGTTTCTTGCAAGTGGTTCTGTAAGCCCATAATACAGCTGTGACTCTAAGGTCCCAATCATCTCTTTGTTGATTACAGATCTTCGTCAGGGAATTCTCAAGGATCTTATTGAATGCTTCCACCGTACCATTAGCTTGAGGATGGTAGGGTGTACTCTTATGGTGATTAATTTGAAATTCTTCAGTAAGGGCCTCTATAGTCTTATTGAGGAAATGTGTACCTTGATCACTCATGAGGATCACTGGGCATCCAAACCTAGTGATAATGTTCTCGAAAATGAACTACGCGGCAGTAGCAGCGTCGCAGTTCTTAACTGGCTTCGCCTCAGCCCATCTGGTGAGGTATTCAGTAGCTGTAATGATATATCTTGCGCCAGTTCTTTTTCCTGGTGGGTTAATAGGTCCTACAAAGTCAATGGCCCATTTATCAAAAGCACGCAGTGTGATCTGGGTCTTAGCGGCATTTCATCTCTCCTTGAGGGTTTTCCTGTGCGCTGGCACACATCGCAACATTTACAGAATTCCTTAGTGTCCTTGTGCAATGTCGGCCACCAAAGACCTGCGGCTAATATCTTTTGCGCAGTCGGATTTCCTGCGAAATGGCCTCCTGCAGTACCTGAATGCGCTTCTGCGATGATAGAGCTCTTTTCATGTGGTAAGATACATCTGCGCAAAATTTCGTCAGGGCCCAACTTATAAAGCTAGCCTGCTATCAAAGTGAAGTCTGCGGCTCTAACAACAAGTTGCTTTTTCTGCTGGATTGTCAGCTCAGCCGGCGCTTGTCCGGTAGTGAGAAACTCAAGAATATCAGAATAATATTCGTCTGCTGCTTGGATAGAAAACAACTGTGCGTCAGGCAGATTGTCCTCCAGACTCGTAGGTTCCTCTCCTGACTCTATTCTGGATAGATGGTCAGGCCCTGCATTCAATCTGCCTGGCTTTACGATAACCTCAAAATCATACTCTTGAAAGAGCAGTAGCCATCTGCAAATTCTTCCTCCTAAAACTGGTTTATTGACCAAATATTTCAAAGCAGAATGGTCAGTATACATTTTAAAGTGAGCTCCTAACAGGTAGTGTCTGAATTTCTGTAGGGCATATACCATAGCTAGTCCTTCCCTTTCTGTAGTGGTGTAATTCTTCTCAGCTGTAGATAACTTTCTGCTGGAGTAAGCAATTGGGTGGTCAATACTTCCTTCTCCAGACTGTGTAAGCACGATTCCTAGTGCTATGGAAGAAGCATCAACATGAACATGAAAAGGTTTTCTCCAGTCCGGGAAAACTAGAATAGGCGCTGTGATCATCTTTTCTTTAAGTGTGTCCAAGCTCTGTTGGCATTCTTCTGTCCAGTGGAACTTCGAATCCTTCTTCAGCAATCTTTCCATAGGTGCTGTGATCCTTGCATATCCTTTGATGAATTTTCTGTAGTATCCTGTATGTCCCAATGTAGTGCGCAATTGCTTAACTGAGTTGGGCGCCGGTAAATTAGCAATGATGGCAACCTTCGCAGGATCCATCAGAAGTCCTTGTCTGCATACAATATGTCCCAACAGAATACCAAAGGGCGCACAAAATATACATTTTTTCAAGTTAAGGGAAATCTGATGCTGTCTACATTTTTCTAGCATCATGCGCAGATTCGCAATATGGTTCTTTAGTAAACCAAATACAGTCCAGTCATCAAAATAGACTTCTAAAAACTTGTGGATAAATTCTTTAAAAACAGCAACAACAACTCTAGAGAAGATAGCAGGTGCGTTTTTAAGACCAAAGGGCATTACCGTATACTGGAATGAGCCCCATTCAGTTGCAAAAGTAGTCTTGTGGCGGTCGTCCGGATGGATTCTGATCTGATGATATCCCGAGAAACCATCAGTGAAAGAGTAAGCCTCTTGTCCTCCAACATTATCAAGTACTTCATCTGTGAAAGGAGTGGGAAATGGATCGTGCGCTGATGCATCATTGAGTTTGCGCAAGTCGACACAAATTCTTATTTCACCTTTCGTTTTCTTTTCTTGGACCACCATAGGACTAATCCAATCGCTTTCCTCTACTGGCTCAATAATACCTGCTGCAAGCATCTTATCAATTTCTTCTTTGACTTTTTCTTTGTAGCGCGGGTTCAACCTGTATGGGCGCTGCTTTACTGGCTTGGCATCTGGTTTCAGAGGTATGCGCATCACTCCTAAGTCTCCTAGGATGCCTTTCATTTCTGTGAACTTGGTAGGAAAGATATCCTGGTAGTCACGCAATAAATCTGAAACGTGCGCAACAGTTTCATCATCCCAATAATCTCCTATAGAAGCAAACTTTGGGTCAGCTTCTGTGCCAATGTTAACTTTCTTGAGCTTGACGTGTTCTGTGATGGCAGGAATATCAAGCTTAGGACCTTCAATATTGCGCGTCCCTTCTGATTCTGGGATATTGATGTTGCGAGGATCGTCCTCCTCATCTTCAGCGGTGAAGTTATAACATTCCAGGGCATGTTCTATCTGGACAGCCCAATCTGGTTGGGAATACTCTGTTACTGGATAGTGTTCAAATACCTTCTTTCTAATACACTTCAAAGCCTGATCGATGCTTGGATGTTCTGACTCAAAGCTGAAGGTAAGTTGAAAGCTTTCTATCATAAGAGCCCAAGTAAGAGTGCCTCTGCGCAATTCTGTTTCAGTATACCAATTCCTTGGAATTGTATCCAATGTGTGGATGAATTGGTGAACCCATTCATCTTCCGGAATATCTGACCATTGCTGAGTACATGCTTCAATGTGTGACCTGGGGTCACTCTGTCCTTCATATTTGCGTAGCGCTTCGGCTGTGGTGTCCTGAAATCTGCGCAGTATCAATCTGCGACAGTCTTTCCATGTATGAATATTCTCCTTGTGCGCAATCCACCATCTTGCGGGTGTAGCGCGCAATGCTACATCCAGTGCCTGTATGCGCTGCGGTTCTGGAAGCTTTTGTTCATATTCCTGTATGAATTTAGTTGCTTCGGTTAGACCATCAAAAGTTGGAGTGTCAGTTAATTCTGTGCCAATCCATCGAATGGATTTAGTTATCATGGCGCAACGTCTTGCAGAAACCTCATGTAGACGATTCTGCCAGTTTTCCAATCCTGCATCTGAATCTGATGTGCACGAGCTATCACATCGCCAGCTGATATGGCCGTCTGCCGTGGGGTTGACATAGTCACTGTGGTTAGTGGTCATCTGATACAAGCTTTCCATGTGGCGCGCTTCCTCTTCTGCGCGAATGGGTTCTATATATCTTGGTCCTTGAATAGGATCAAGAGGTGCGATGACCCTGATCTGGTCATCCTCAAAGGTCATCTGTCTTTTCTTCAGGTTAATGACAGCCAAATTATCACATGCCCAGTCTATTCCTAACAGCGCTGGGTATGGTCTACTATCATCCATAATTTTGATTACTTCAAAATCTGCAGAGCTTCTTACTCCTTCAATATCAATAGGTACATTGGGTAATCTGCCCAATGGAGAGACTCGTTGCTGATTTGCGAGTCTTAGCTGGATAGGGGATCTTGTAAGCTGAGGGCTTCCCATCTGTTCCCATGTCTGCATAGTGAGAACATTGGCTTCGGAGCCCAAATCTAACATGACTTCATCCATTTCAAATGCTCCAATCTGCGCTGTGAGCCTCATCTCTTTTCCAGTTCTAATGTGACTCCTGATCTGGTGAACAGCACACTGCGGTGTGTTCGTCGAAGCAGAGTGTTGGCACTGATCCAACAGGTGTTGGAGTTCTAGAGTTGCTTTTTTATTGCGCAACAGTTCTAAACATTGTCGCAGGAATGCTTGAACACTGCCTCGTGGATGCTCATCATCATCATCAGGTCTTCCAGCTGTAGTGGCCTGTTCTTGTACCAGGTTGTCTTGTCTTAGCACTTGCGATCTACTAATGTTCTGCGGAATTGCTGCAGAACTTGAAGCTCTCGGATCTGAGAAATACTCTTGAGATTGCTTAAATGCTTCTTTTTGCTTCTGTAGGTTAAGTGGGGCTGGTTTAATGTTAGCGCGGCGCACCCATTGCGTCGCTTGCTTTCCCGTTCCCATCTCTTGCGCACCAGTGGTTGCTCCACTGCGTGTCACTATATTAACTGTAGGGTCTGGTTCTCTTTTTTCTGCTCCAATCAACTGGATATTCTGATTGACCTGTGGTGTCTTTGCTTGCATCTTAGCCTGTAACTGAGGGCATTCTTCAATGATATGGTCAGAAGATTTACAATACCTGCAGAGGGTTGTAGGATTTTGGCAATCCCTAGCAAAATGACCTTGTGTTCCGCAATTATAACAAGTGATGTGTCCTCTTCCGCGACCAAAATTTGTTGTGCGTCCGCGTCCTCTGTAATTTGCTGCTCGGGCGTCCCGAGTTTGGTCATAAGGTGGACCTGCTGTGGGTCCTTGTGTCTCTGCTTGTACCCTATAAACATCATGCTTTCTTTCTATCATAAGATCATATGCTCTACAATTGTTCTCATCATGACCTACTGATTTACAGAAATTACAATAGAGATTCTTTGGGGTTTGCACATATTTCTGGAGTAAGTGACATTCTTGTGGTCTATGACCTCTAGTTCTACAGATTTCGCACCAAGGCCCTTGTGCCTGTGGTAAAGGATTAGGTGCTCCAGTTGCAATATAGTCTATGAAAACAGGACAATGGTCCTTTGAATGACCTTGGGCTTTACATTTTGTACACCAAATTTCTTCCTTAATCTCCTTGCCTTTCTTAATATCATGCACTTGCAAGGTTAAGTTTGCTAATTGGTTCTGTAAATGCGCAACATCATTGCTTGTTCCTGCAATTGGCGAAGCTTCTAGTTTCATAGCCATCTCTAGAGCTTGTTTCTGAGTATTGAGATTCTGTTGCATAAGAGGAAGTCTAATGTGTGGGAGCAGTGCAGCAATGAACCATTCTTTATGTTGCTGTGGTGCAAACTCGAAGCTTACTTGATCTATCAAGGCTTTGAACTTCTGGTCAAAGTCCCATACTGATTCTGTAGGTAACTGTTTGATGTCTTTGAGCTCTGTTATACACTGTGATTCTGATTTAGGTTTCTTAAATTCCCGAATCATAGCATTTCTTACCTCAGCAAGCGTCCTATTCTGTGCTGCTGAGTATTTCATGAACCAAGTCAAGGCTCTTTCTCTTAGTGTGGTTGCTAACTGAACCAGTTTAACAGCATCGTCATTAATTTGCTTAATTGTCCAAATGGCTTCACATAAGAACCAGTGCTGCTCAGGGTCTTCTATCCCTGTTCCTCTAAAAGTTGGTAGCTTCATGTCATCACCCATCCTTCTTGCGCGGGTTTGAAGTGGAGGTACTGTGGCTGTGCCTCCGGGATGGTTAAACAAAGGTGGTACAGAGGTACTAGAAGTACCGTGTGGGCTACTAGAACGTGTTACTGTAGGATTATACTGAGCTCTGTCTGGTTTTTGCGGTGTAAAGGGGAAATAAGGGATATGAGCACTCCCTTGTCGTTCTATATGGCTTGTTCTAGGGACTTGGCTATCGTCTGGGCTAGACTCAAAAGAATATTGGTCAAGGCCTACTTTATATCGTTTTCCACTACGAGTGCAACCAATAACTTCAGGATCACTATCAGAATCTACGGACATTACTTGTCTATGCTATTCATCAGAAGCAATACATAGCTTTCCTTTTTCATACAGAAGCATTTTAATCCATAAGTTCAGAGAATTTAAGAACTTACCTCTGTGTACTTGGAAGAAACTCCTCTCAGCTTCACTGAAACTCTTTCTTGTATCAACTGCAAATTCGGTAATGAAACCTTCCAGTAGACTATTCAACCAAAAGTCTACTGCGCGGGAAACAGAATTGTCGATCCGCTTCACAATACTGACTAGCTCAGGCGTCCACGTGACGGGTCGATCAACATGCAGCGTAGGTGTAGAATCTGCTAACTTGGCTATCCAAGCGTGTAACTCCAATGCAAACGTAACAAAGAAAATTTCGTAAAGGTCAGCATAAATATACTTCTGTAACCAGTCTTCTGTTTGAAATGTAAGGCTTCTATTTTCTTGTTCAGCGAACTCTTTAGCCTTTAAATCAAACCAATCTCCAATTTCTTTAGCTGTAGGATTCCAGTAACACATTTGTTAACTGAGCAAGTCTCAGTGTAACAGAACCTTATGTTTTCTTCAGCAACAATCTCAGATGTCGCGTAACTAGTAAGTCTTACAGGAACAAGTCGCAAGGCAACGGAACCATTTGTTGGCTCAATCAACAGGGTTCAAAGCCATGGAAGTAATGTAATCAAAAAGTCATAAGGCAACGGAACCATTTTTTGGCTCCTCAATCTCGCGCGTCACTGGAATAAGAAGTCTCGCTCACGCGGCAACAGAACCATTTGTTGGCTCCTCAATCTCGCGCGTCACTGGAATAAGAAGTCTCGCTCACGCGGCAACGGAACCATTTGTTGGCTCCTCAATCTCGCGCGTCACTGGAATAAGAAGTCTCGCTCACGCGGCAACGGAACCATTTGTTGGCTGCTTTACTGGGCAGACCCGGGTTTTAATGAAGCGCAGCAACAAAACCCCTTGGCGCACTGGCCCTCTCGGCAACGAGCTGGGCGGCAGCTCGAGGTCTCACCCGAAGTGGCTATGGGGGGGTTAAGGAATCCGTTTTCCTTAACCGTGGTGACGCTGAGATTGTTCTGTATATCTTCTTCTTCCCCTTATATCGGCGGTCGGACTTTCCCGCAGGCCTCGCGACACCACTGCACGGATGCCTTCCTTCCTGCAGACCCACTGCTCAGTCACGTCCTCCGGGCGCGGAAGGCGCCTATTCCTTGCGTTGATGCGCTAAAATACCCTCTCGCCCTGCGCACTCATCGCAGTCACACGAAACTCGGTCGCTGCAGTGACAGCGTTCCACCACTCCTTCTATACTCGGCTATTATAACAATAAAGGACCTTCCTACACTCACTTAAACAGTCGCAAAGATGATGCAAAAGATGTACACACAGGTAATGATCTTAAACAGTTATTATTCACGCAAACATTATAACAAGAAGATATATGTGAAGCTCATCTCCTCGAGGAAAACCACGTCCACGGGAGTGTTATATTAACCAGAAAATGGTAGAGTATACAATATGCTGCGCACACAGCTGCAGCCTTAGATCTTTCCAGGAAACTCCACGCACACAGCTGGGAGCCCTTCTCTCAATCAAGTCTCCTCTCTATGGAGATTACAAAGGCACAGACGTCGACTCAGACTGTCTGGCAACTCAGGGATTAGCTCCTCGGCTATCCGGTTTCCTCTCTAGTTCTACACACTGGGTAGAAAATACAGTGAAGGATAATCAACACATGATCTATCCTTTAGACTGGCTATCTAACAGTCTATCTAGCTCTCTCTAACTCTCCAAAAAAACCCTTCTACCCATTACAATTATTCATATATATAGGTGGCCATGACGGTCACACCTTTACAAAACTGTGGGCCTTTCCCAACAGTGATTCCCAAAAACCCTAACCACGCACATGGCTAGGTGTACTGTAGGCGCCGCTTGCAGTCACGTCGCCGCTTCCTGCAGGCTCCATGAATTTCGGCGCAGATTGTGGGTATGGGCGATCGTCCTTCGCCTTCAATGCTCTGGTCCGTTGCTCCTCCTTGATCCGAGCAACCATAACTTCTGTACTGAGCCTTTAAATGAGGGTAGCTGAGCCCTCTACTCCATCGCCTTATTTATTATGGTAGCTGAGCCACCTTCATTCTTCGATGACGTGCGCGCGAGCTCCGCAATTTCCGGTCCGTGATCTGCGCTGAGATCATCCATCTGGCACCGTACTGCGCACCGTCTCCTTCTTACCCAAAACTTAGTGCTTGTCCCAAAATTAGCACTTTCCTTCCATACTCGTACTTTTTCCCAAAATTCGCAGCTTTTACTATAGCTGCGACCTTGGCCCCAACAGTTTAATAATTTTTGTTTTAATTAATAGCATGTTGGGGTTGTTTTTGCCAACAATTTTGGGTATCTCGTGGTATTTTTCCATTGTATGTCCTTTATAAAAGAAAGACATTGTCAAACGGATAGGGTTGATGTATTAGGTATTATGCATTGTAAAGATCTCTGAGATCGGAAGAGAGACTGCGAGACAGTGAAGAGGAAGTGCAGCGGTTGTGCTGCAGGTTGTATCCCTTCACTTTGTTGGACGGTATAATAATAAGGACTAGCAATTTCAGTGTGGGTGTAGCCCATCTTGGGTGAACCACGATATATTGGTGTCTCTATTGTAATGTGTGTGTGCGATTATATTTGCATTTCTGTTTATTGTTATTACTCTGCGATCCTGTTTTGCTAACAATTGGTATCATAGCCAAAGGTCTATTTGGCAGATAAACCCGCAGGAAGCTAGGGTTTCTGGTTTGAGTGGGAGCAATGGCGGAAGAAGGAAAGTTTAAGGTCGAGAAGTTTAATGGACAAAACTTCCAATTATGGAATATGCAAATGGAGGACTATCTGTGCTAGAAGGATCTATTCCTACCGTTGGGAGGAAGAGCAAAGCAGCCAGCGGCTATGAAGGACGAAGAATGGGAGGTTCTTGACAGAAAGGCTCTGGGAACAATATGGTTGTCCCTGGCTTCATCGGTGGCTTTCAATATCTCAAAAGAAACGACAACAGAGGGTTTGATGAGCGCACTGGGTAAGCTGTATGAAAAACCCTCAGCCTCCAACAAGGTATTTCTAATGAAGCGTTTATTTAATATGAAGATGTCTGAAGATGGATCTATTACTGATCATTTAAATGAATTTAATACGGTTACAAATCAACTAAATTATGTAAGTGTGAACTTCGATGATGAGGTTAGGGCTCTTCTAATCTTGTATTCATTGCCATAAAGTTGGAATAGCTTGGTCATGGCTATAAGTAACTCTGTCTCTGGTTCAAACACCTTGAAATTTGATGATGTTATTGGTGTTATTCTTAGCGAGAAAATGCGAAGAAAAAGCACAGGTGAGACATCCGAGGTAATGCGTTGACCATGGAGAGCAGGGGAAGACAAAAGGAGAGAGGAAAGAGACAAGGTAATCATGGCAAGTCTAAAACGGGTAGATCCAAGTCCAGACTGGGAAAAATAGAGTGTTGGAACTGTGGAAAGAAAGGACATATGAAGAAAGACTGCAAATCTCCAAAGAAGAAAGGAGATGGACAGCAGGAAACTACCCAGAAAGAAAATGTAGCACGTGATGTGTTACAAGATGCTTTGATTTTTGCATTAGATAATACAAGTGATTATTGGGTAGTAGATTTAGGGGCTTCATGTCATGCTACACCCCATAGGAAATATTTTCATGATTATGTTCCAGACGATTTTGGACATGTTTTAGTGGGTGATGATGAGCCATGTAAAATTGTTGGAATGGGTAAGGTATGGATAAAATTTAAGAATGGAAGTGATTGGCTACTAAAAGATGTTAGTTATATTCCTGCTATTAAAAGAAATCTAATCTCAACAGGGCAGTAGGGAGATGGCGGCTGTCTATCTACGTTTGGAGAAACGTGGTGGAAGATCACTAAAGGATCAATGGTGATAGTAAAAGGAGATAGGATAGGTATGTTGTATTTATGTCCCCATAATACTGACCATTCTATCTCTTTAGCTTCCATAGGAACAGATACAACATTGTGGCATCATAGGCTTGACCACATGAGTGAGAAGGGGATGCAGATTCTCCACTCAAGGAAGTTGCTGCCAGATTTGAAGCAGGTAAGTTTGGAATTATGTGAGAACTGTGTTTATGGAAAACAGAAGAGAGTCAGATTTCTCAAGGTTGAGAAACAAAAGAAGAATGAAAAGTTAGAGCTTGTGCATACAGATGTATGGGGACTGGCTCAAGTACAATCTTTTGGTGGCTCTCATTATTATGTTACATTTATTGATGATGCAACTAGAAAAACTTGGGTTTATTTCAATAGACATAAATCTGATGCGTTTGCTACTTTTAAGAAGTGGAAAGCTTTGGTTGAGAATGAGACAGGAAAAAGGTTGAAGTGTCTCAGATCTTATAATGGAGGTGAGTACTGCAGCAAGGAGTTTGATAGTTATTGTTCATACCATGGGATTCGTAGAGAGAAGACAGTCCGAGGAACACCACAAGAAAATGGTGTGTCCAATAGGATGAATAGAACGATCATGGAGCGTGCAAGGTGTATGAGACTGCATGTAGGGTTTCCCTTACAGTTTTGGGCGGATGTTGTAAATACTGTTGTTTATTTAATAAACAGAGGACCTTCAAGTGATTTGGATGGTGGTATTCTAGATGAGGCATGGACAGGTAAAAAAGCAAACTACTCATTTCTAAGAACGTTTGGTTGTGAAGCATTTGTCCATATTGATAAAGATAATAGAACAAAGCTTGAAGCTAAATCCAAGAAATGTACCTTTATTGGATATGGGGTTGATGATTTTGGTTATCGCTTATGGGATTATGAAAATAACAAAATCATTAGGAGTAGATATGTGATATTCAATGAAAAGGTCATGTATAAAGATCGGTTGCAGGGAAAGAAATAGGAAACGGAAAACACAGAGTACACAGTACTTAATGAAATTCCAAAGGTGCCAGAAAATCAAGAACAACAAGTACCTGAAACTCCTGCAACTGCAAGAAGATCTACCAGGTTAAGTAGACTCCCTAAATGATACTCTCCTTCAATGTATTATTTATTGATGACTGATGTTGGTGAACCAGAATGTTATGAAGAAGCAATGCAGGTGGAAACTAGAAAGAAGTGGGAGCAAGGCATGAATGAGGAGATTGACTCATTTGTAGGAAACCAAACTTGGGATTTGATTCAGTTGCTTGCTGGTAAAATAGCGTTGCAGAACAAATGGATTTATAGGTTGAAGGAAGAAGAAGGAGATAAGAAGCGGTACAAGGCCAGACTTGTTGTAAAGGAGTTTACATAGAATAAAGGTATATATTTTGATGAAATATTCTCTCCTGTTGTTAAGATGACTTCAATTAGGACTATCTTAAGTCTAGTGGTGGTAGAAGATTTGCATCTTGAACAGTTAGATGTAAAAACAGTCTTTCTCCATGGGGATTTGGAGGAAAAGATATATATGCAGCAGCCATAAAGGTATGAGGTCAAAGGGAAGGAGGATTTGGTATGCAGGTTGAAGAAGAGCTTGTATGGTTTGAAGCAAGCTCTAAAGCAGTGGTATTTAAAATTTGAGAGGTTTATGACAGAACAAGGTTATAGTAGATGTCATTCTGACCACTGTGTTTATTTCAAGAAGCTAGACAATTAAAGATATATTATCTTGTTATTGTATGTTGATGACATGCTTGTTGTAGGGTCTAACATGCAGGATATAAATGTACTCAAAAGGAAGCTAACTAATTCATTTGTGATGAAGGATTTGGGTGCTGCAAAGCAAATCCTTGGTATGAGAATAACGAGAGACAGGAAAAATCGCAAATTAACATTGTCTCAGAGTGAGTACATACAAAAGGCGTTGGAGAGGTTCAGAATGCAGAATGCAAAACCAGTTAGTACACATTTGGCCAGTCATTTCAGTCGAAGTAAGGAAATGTGTCCCAAGACACAGGAAGAGACAGATTACATGTCCAAGATTCCCTATCAATTAGTAGTTGGCAACTTGATGTATGCCATGGTGTGCACAAGACCAGATATTGCACAAGCAGTGGGAGTTGTGAGCAGATATATGAACAATCCAGGTAAAGAACATTGGAAGGCAGTATAGTGGATTCTCCGGTATTTGAGAGGTACTACCACTCAGGCATTATGTTTTGGAGGTTCAGACACTGTTCTACAGGGATATGTTGATACAGATATGGCAGGTGATAAGGAGAGCAGGAGGAGCACCACAAGGTATGTGTTTATTGTAGGTGGAACAACAGTAAGTTGGATTTCGAAACTGCAGAAGGTTGTTGCACTTTCAACAACGGAAGCAGAGTATGTTGTTGTTACAGAGGCTAGTAAAGAGATGATTTGGTTGCAAAGGTTTATGGAGGAATTGGGTAAGAAGCAGAAGGATAGCAATTTTTTTAGTGACAGCCAGAGTGCCATTCATCTTGCAAAGAACTCAGCATTCCATTCCAGGACTAAACATATACAACTCAAGTACCATTTCATATGCTCTGTTCTGGAAGATGAACTGTTGAAGCTGGAAAAGATACATACTAGCCAGAATCCTGCAGACATGTTCACGAAGGTAGTGACCAGAGAGAAACTGAGTTCTTGCTCAGTTTCAGTTGGCCTTCTAGCATGAAGGTGAAGATGATAAATTTTCCAAGTCCAAGGTCCAGCAAGTACAGCAGAGGTAGAGTTGTTGTGATCAGTCTCCAAGTGGGAGATTGTTGGTTGTGGAGCCGGATCTTCCAGTCTCATAGATGATGATTCAGCCGTGTTTGAACCCCAGGTTTGGTTATGATCCCGGCACGATCCCTAGGGGGTCCGAAATTTTTTTGGGTTGTTTCGCCAACAATTTTCGAGCCCATGGTTTTGGGTATCCCGTGGTATTTTCCCATTGTATTTCCCTTATAAAAGAAATACATTGTAATATGGCTAGGGTTGAGGTATTAGGTAATATGCATTGTAAAGATCTCTGAGATCGGAAGAGAGACAATGAGACAGTGAAGAGGAAGTGTAGCTGTTGTGCTGGAGGTTGTGTCCCTTCACTTTGTTGGATGGTATAATAATAAGGACTGACAATTTCAGTGTGAACGTAGCCCATCTTGGGTGAACCACGATATATTGGTGTCTCTCTTGTAATGTGTATGTGTGATTATATTTGCATTTCTGTTTATTATTATTGCTCTGCGATCCTGTTTTGCTAACACCTCCTGCTCCTTCTCCCCTCCACGTTGCCTCCCTCTCATCCTCCCCTCACTCCGCATACCTGCACAATGTTTAAAATTTAAAAAAAAATAAAAACAATGTTTAAATTTTTTTTAACATAGTAAAATTAAATTCTATTTTGAAATATTAACAAATTAATTTATAATATATTTTAAATCATATTTTAATTTTAATATGTTAAAATTAAACTAATTTTAACATATTAAAATTAAAAGATAATTTAAATTTTTAAATTTTAACTTATTAAATTAAAAATATAATTAAATTTTTTTAATTTTCACATATTTAAATTAAAAAATAATTTAATATAAGTATGGGGATTATAGTTAAATATTATTATTATAAGTATATAAATAAGAACTACCTGTGGTATAGTGGTAAGGGTATTGTGATAATGGCTGTGAGGTTTAAGGTTTGATCCTTGTAGATCACCTAAATTTTTTGAAATTAAAAAAATTGTTTTAAAAAATTATGGGGATTATAGTTAAATATTATTATTATAAGTATATAAATAAGAATTACATATGGTATAGTGGTAAGGATGTTGGGATAATGGGTGTGAGGTCCAAGGTTCAATCCTCTTAGATCACTTAATTTTTGGGAAAATATATTGATTTTTTTTTAAATATATTGAATTTTGAAAATATTGAATTGGTGTTTTATCCTTGAATTTTGAAATGTATGGTTATGTCCAACTACTAAATCATATTATAATATTGCATAACTAAAAATACATAATCTCCATGTAAATATATTGAATTTCATTATCATGTAAAGTGAGGTTTATACTTGCATAGATTTCAGTGTATGGGGTCTTTTTATTGCATTTTTTTTTCAGTGTAGATGTTATTATGTTGACGCATTGATTTCAGTGTATGGACGCATAGATTTCAGTGTATGGGGTTTTTTATTGCATAATTTTCAATGTAGCTGTTATACCATGGACGCATTGATTTCAGTGTAGATTATCTGGATGCATAAATTTTAGTGTGGATTTCATCGATGCATGAAATTCAGTGTATATGTTCATGTTTGACATTTTTTATATAGAGTTTAAACTAGAAATGGAAGATCTGCATGCAGAAGATGCTATGAGACAAACTGGTGAAGAACCAAAAATACAGAACACTGAACGTCATAAAACATATCAAGGAAGAAAATCTTACGATATGACAACAAAAGAACGAGAAGAAGACTTGAAACGAAAAGCAGAAGAACAAAAAGAATTTCGAAAAAGGAATTTGGACGAAATAACAGCAGAAGAACGAGAAGAACGAAGAAAACGAAACACAGATCGACAAAAATAATATTGAAAAAGAAAGTTAGACGAATTGACAACAGAAGAACGAGAGGAACAAAGAAAACGAAACATTGATCGACAAAGAGTGTATCAAGAGAGAAAGTTGAAGCAGTTGGAAGAACAAAGAAATCAAGTTGCAGAACAACAAATAAATCAAAATGTGCAAAATGACGGCAAAAGAAGGAGAAGAACGAACAAAACAAAACGCAGATCAATTAAAAGAAAATCGAAAAAAAAAATTAGGCGAATTGACAGCAGAAGAACGAGAAGAACAAAGAAAACGGGACAATTGCCACCTGTCATGGATAAGCATGTATATGCATCAGAAGGTATTGCAAAAGAATTGTGGAACACATTCACAACAGTTGTGACCCTCGATACGGTGTTTCGGAAAAATGGACAAAGCAATGAACAAATATATTTTCGCAATGTGTTAATGAATATTAGAGATGCAATTCCAAAAATAGAGGATTGGAAATTACTGATGACACGTACAGATACTTCCTTACATGCTTCAATGAAAGAGTCCTTCGATAAGGCGATGCATTTATTTGCGACAAATGAAGATATAAACTGTCATAACAAGTGTTTAATAAGAAGCCTAAATTGTCCCATTGTGACCAATATTGCTACATCTGTAAAAAGCAACTATTCTATGGAAGGAGATGAAGAAGGGTTGGAAGTTTAATTACTTATAACCATATGAGCAAGGGTAATGCTCACATCAAACCTCTGGACTCATGCAGGACTCGTCAATGGTGCTCTTGCAGTTATACAACAAATTGTATATAACCCTGGAAGTTCGCCTCCAGAACCATCCACGTATGTTTTAATAAAATTTGATAATTATGTGGGGGGACCATGGGATGAATCGTTTCCTCAAGTTGTTCCTATTACATCTATCGAAAGAAGTAATAAACAAACTCCCATTGAAACTCGCTTGGGGTTTAACAATCCAAAGTCACAAGGATTGACATTGGAGAAAGCTACTATTAGTATTGGAAAGCAAGAGAGGCAGGGTATGACATATACAGCAATATCTCGAGTTAAATATTTGGCAGGTCTACGATTTCAACCTCCATTCTCATATGATCGATATGAGAAGATGTCAAAACTACCAGGTGTGAAGATAAGAAGGGATGAAGAAGATAGATTGAGAATGATCACGATGTGAACCATATTTTCATTTATTTAATACTTACAAAATTATTGTCTCTATTTTCCAGTTTAACAATTTACTCAATCATTAATACTTATTACTTACATTATGATAATCCTCGTAAATGTATCTGTGTTTTCAACTTAACCTATTCCTTACAATGCTGATCAAACTCCAGTTTTGTGTCACCACCCGCGACTGAAACCAACCTAGATCCAAATCCTAGGCTCTATCAAGTGCTGAGAGGAATCAAATCTCCCGAGGTGCAAACCTCTTCTCAGGTATTGCACTCAAGGAGATTTTCAAGGAGAGGTTTGAACCTCGGGAGATTTGATCCCTCTCGACGCTTGATAGAACCAAGGATTTGGATCTAGGTTGGTTCCAAGATTACAATGTGCAACAATACAATGAGTAGAATCAAGGATTTTACCACCCTCTTGATTTTTATTCTTATCTTCTTTATTATGTCTACGTTTGAGGGAGTTCCAAGATGGACAACATCGATCTGCTTCATGTCCATTCTTTCCACAATGTGTACACTTCACATATGATCTTTTGCTTGTGTTGTTTCCTCCTCCTCTTCCTCTGAAATGTCTACTTCCTCTGCCTCTTTTGATGCTATCTCCCCTGAAAAAGTCTTTAGGCTTGTTCTTTTCTTTCTGAGCAAAGCAAAGAGAGTCTGTAGTACTTTCACTTGTCTTCTACCCAAAAGCTCTCTATGTTTGCAATCTTTTCTACCAGAACTTCAAAGGTGAGGTCTTTGAACTTGTCACTTGCTTGCAAGGATTCAAGATAGTTTAAGTGAGTGGGGTAAAGGGATTTTACAAATGCTGCAAGTGGAAGGTCTGGTTTCATACCAGAAGCTTGAATCTTATGCATGATGACTTTTATTTCAGATGCGACCAGCATGGGGTCATTATTTTTTACTTCAAGACTGAATAACTTTAACATTAATTGAATGATTTCCATTTCAGAGTGCGAATCATACAGATCTTTTAGAGTTTTTAAGGCATCATAACATGTCTTCGTAAGAAGAATATGTTGGCTCACCTCTTCACTAACAATGGCAGAAATCATAGCCAATGCTTTCTTGTCTCTGGACTACCAAATAGCAAGCTCTTTCTCTGATGTTGGAGGCTTTGGAGCCGAAGAGATGACAGTGTCTTCGTCGGTGAGAGTGGTCTTTCCTTCGCAGATGTCATCCCACAAGTCATTATAGACATACACAGCTTTGATCGTTCTCCACCATTTTGGAAATGTATCTTTGTCGGTGAATGTAGCACCAACAACTGATGCTATGAAATGCATCTTGAACCTGCAACTTATACAACTCTTAAAAAATATAGGATGCAGGCTTAAAAACCTGCTCCTGGCTTACAAATTACAATCTACAATTCTACAGCTACTTTCTATTCAATGTTGGTAGCACTATACAAACTTTCTCCCAATCATTTATAAATGAAGATTACAATGGTTTCAGAATAGTGCTCACTCTCACTCAATAACTTTTGCAAATAACTTTTACAATGACACAGTATGATTACAATGGAAAATCTTTGGCTCACAATACAAAAGTATGATTCCAACAATCTTCAAAAGTATTAACTACTATTCATGGTCTCGACCCGTCAAAGATGCAAGAAAATGTCTTCCACAAAGATTGCAAAAATTATATTACCACTTTTACCTTCACACAACAAATTAGGGTTTGTAGCTTCAAGATAGAGTTCGCAGCTGGTAGCTCGAGGTTGAATAACTTGCAGCCACAATAACTTGAGGCAGCACGATCTTTCACGTAGAGGTGAAAGATAGGTCTCACGCTCACGCAAAGATGAAGGATGAAGCTCACACTCATGCAGAGATGAAGGAACTATAGAAAGCTCACTCAGAAAGTTTGAAATACACTCACGATTAGCATGATTAGGGTTACGAATAAACGTTAGTCTGCAGGTTAACGGATAGTAGGATTCCAGGACTGAAGAAATGCAGAGGGCAGGTCTACAGACCTGGGGAGGGACGCAGTGCCAAATATGGGCAAACTGACAATCACAACAATGGCAAGAGCGCGGGAGTTATCGCAGAGCTCTAATACCAGTGACAGGTAATAACTCTTAGATATCTTTTTCATTCACCATGTCAATATATACAAGATTTGTGACCTTTGGTTTTCATATTACACAGGTCTGTTGGAGTCTTCAAGACTCTTTGTCTTCTACGGTTACAAACTACCCTAGGATTCTAACAATCATCTCCCTTGCAAATAGGATGCCAACGAAAAGAAAGTTACAACATTAAGATTGGCAGGGCCAAACAATGATTATCACTAGAACCATTAGTCTTGACAATTTTGGCAAAAAGAACCCATATGGAAGCTATAGTTTTAGTACTCTAAGCATTATTAATAATGACTTGAATCCAACCACCATTATTGTTATTGTTCACCGTGGGGCACATCAAATTCTCCCGAGCAAGAGTTCCCCAAGGATTGCATTTGATCATTAGCGGGGACTGGTGGATTTTATGCATTGGACTTTGATAATAAAAGTAGGGTTTGGCAGGTTTATATACCTAAATGGTTGTTTCATCATCTTGGCCATGTTCGTAATAAGGACAAATTCCTCGAGGTCCTTTGCAAAGTTGACATAAAGGAAAACCTTTTTATAAAGTTTGGATTAAAAATATGTGCAGTTTAAGGAAGAGACAACCATGGGGCACATAGATGCAATCCAAGAATGCCCCAAATTGCATTGGAAGGCTAGAGAATTCAACCCAAACTCAATTTGATAGTTTGGCAACATATTTGCGAAGAAGCCCTCTTCCCTTTGAGAAAGAGATACCAAGGTAATCTATTAGAACCATGGGGCAAAGAAGAGAATATCATGACATGAGCTTTCTCAACCAACTCAATAGGAAAAGCCTTTGGTTAGAGCTTTGGTATGCAGGCATTGTCATCCGAGTGGCTCACAAAACTCTTTCACATTAGTCCTAATGAGTGTCCCATCATACTCGAACAAAAATATCATACCAAGAGGAAAAGAGTGGTTGGAAGAGGGTAGAAGTAGTTTGTGTAAAACAATGGGAGAAAAGAACCAATTTTCTTGTGAGGTTCATGAGTTCATTGTGGTGAGGATTCAAAGTAGCTTAGTGAGAAGGATTAGGATGGGTAAAACATAAATAGTTTGACATTGTTAACTTGTGATGCTTAGATCCATTTTGGTGTTTAAAAATCTTTGAGTTAGGCTGGATATATGTGATTTTATTTTATCCACTTCTTTAATTTGTATTGATTTTTTTCTCTAGTGAATTGATGCAACAACAAAAATTCAATTTTATTAGCATTACCCACATACATAACCACATACTTAGTGATCTCTCCCACCCCATGTTACAAGAACATAAGAGCAATGACGCAATCACTCGTAAATAAAAGAGGGAGTGCAGGAGGGACGATCCAAATCTTGATAACCCATTATATGGTGATTAGGCATTATGACATTAATGATTTTGTTTTATGGATAATTAAATATATGTATTCTGAATTGTGAGCATTAAACATGCAATTCAAATTTTAAATCGATTATAATGGAAAAGTTTTCTGCCACTACAATGAGATTCGAAGTCATGAATTGCTTTCTATTGATCAAATATTTTATGTTTGAATGTAGTTTTGAATTTGACAGATATATAATAGATTTTACTTCAAAGTTTATCATCGTATTTTCATATATGTGTTTCTCCCACCACTACAATGAGTTTCAAAGTCATGAAAATATTTTATGTTTGAATGCAGTTTTGAATTTGATAGATATATAATAGATTTTACTTCAAAGTTTATCATCGTATTTTCATATATATGTTTCTCCCATTTCTTGCCATTTCTTAGAACTTCTCTCTAACGTTTTTGGTCATTCTTAGACCTTTGTCTTATTCCTATTTCCAAAAATACATTCTTGTCATTTTTAATTTTCCATTTGCGATACTTGAGGATACATATTATAATCTCAAAGCCCGAGGATTAGTTCAATCAGTTGAGCCTCTCACAATTGCCAGCAGGCTCTTACCGCTCGCAGTTGACTCCCTTCTTCACTCCTAAATTTGAGCGAAAAAGGAGATCCCGCGAATTTCTTAAAAAAAAACATACTACTCTTAAACATGAGAGCCGCGCATCTACAAGGAATGCAAATCAAGAATGTTCAATAGATCACCTCTCGTCCATTTGATCGGGCTTTGCCATCCTCAACTAGGCTCTTACATGACTTTAAATATTTAAATAGAAATAATGAAACTAATGTGATAAATAAAACAGAAAGTATTATTCTACATCAATGAAGTTGGAAAACAAATACCCAATTATGATTTTTTGCAGAAGTAAAAATGCGTTGTTCTTAAATGAAAACTGAAGGAAAGGCTATTATAATTCATTCGCTGATAATAAACAACAGGTGCTATATGTGCTCTATTTTTTTGGCAAAAAGAAATACTGATCGCTATTGATAAAATGAAAATAAGATTTCAATGATGCATATCGAACTGTTTTTTGATATGCATGGGGGGATTTTTTTCCTAAAAATATAACCAGGAATGTTATAAACGTTTGGTAAGTATTAGCGACATAGCTTTCCACCATCCTACGTTTACAAAAGACACAATTTGTGGGTTACATAAGAGATGCATCCCCTGCCTATTGCCGGAATGTAAGACAGGAAAAATTGATGTTGATCAAAATCGATGGTGACATTAGCCCTGCCAAACACTTTCTGTACATTCACTAACAATTTCTGCACCCTAATTGTATGTAGGTCTTCCATATTTTTTAAATTCTTGATTTCTATCATTTTACTCCTCTCATAGTTCATCATTAGGTTCCTCGTTGGCATCTTGTTCACCATTTGATCCCTGTGAGTGTCCTTCAGGTCCACTTGGATCATGTATCTTTTCATCGGCAGTCTCGTTATCTGTGCTGTTGCTTGAAGTGGATGTGACCTCATCTTCGTTGTCAGCCTTGACAGAGTCATTTTTTGGAGGTATTTCAACCTTTGGCTTTGGCTTAGGTATTTTGCTGATCTTGAGCACCTATGCCACAAGGATTAAAGTTAATAGATTTAACAATTATATTGGTGAATGCTGCTGTACCAACACAGTTGAGAAATTAATTGCACAGCATTTACCTTGTCTTGAAGCTTTTCAACCTTTCCATATACTTCATCAGATGTGAAGATGGGAACCATGTATCCTGGAGTTCTGCAACAGAGACCATATTTTAGACTAGAGAGTATCACATTATTCATATGTACAGTTTACCTAGGATTGAAGGAAATAGATTGCATTAAACATCCACACTGGACCAAAACAGACACCATGACTGTCAGTGTTCTCTGTTTTGGTCCAGTGTCAATAGAATAACTAAGCATATCAGGCTTCAATATCAAAATCCAAAAGACGCTAAAAAGGAAATGTATGGCAAAGAAGCAAAATTAAGTTCGTCTAAAGGCTGTACAAAATAGAATGCAGAGTAGAGATGATGGCGTGAATGATGATACAAAGTATGTAAACAAGTTGCAATCAGAAGAGCTAAAGGGATAGCATCCAGTATATTTCCGGCCTTGATCTTATATGAGAACAGTAAATTCTCTTTTCTATCTTCAAGGCGGAAAGTCCCCTCATTCACTATCACCAATGTAACGCAATTGATGACCTAACAGATTAAGAATGTTACATTATATTTGAATGGTGTCTTAAGAATGTTACATTATATTTGAATGGTGTCCTAGGAGCATCTACTGGCCTTGCAAACAATTCAAGCTTTGCTCAAACAATGATTTTTTATTACTTCGTAGAAATTATTTCCTCCAAATGCAACTGCAACTATATAAATACCCAAAAACTGAAGCCCTTTGGCCAACTGGTTGGAGAAAAAGAACAGTCAAAACTAAATAGGAAAAAAATACCACTGATAACAAGTAAAAAATTATAATTTTCCCTTATATGACAGTTAGGGACCTTACTTGGCCTGTCTAGCTTCATTCTCATCAAGCCATTTCTTTATTTTGTCCGCTTCATTCAAAATCTGAAACAAATTCCCAATTTTATGTCAATGTTATATAATCATGTCAGGACTCACAGACGTACATCTTGAAAAACATTTCTAGTCCATCTTGAGAAACATTTTTTAAGGAAAAATAAAATAAATATATCAACATATATCTTATACACGGTTAATAAGCAGACCTCATCTTTAAATGATTGGGCGATCCAAGGTTTGTTTTTCTCCCATGAGTCCAATGTCTGCAAAAATTATAAAATAATCAAATATTAAATATGTCTGCATATTATACATGACATGAATAGATTCAGTGTATGTGCATTTACTTTACGGTCTATAATAATAGCAGCTCTAAGGAACACATGGATGTTTTATTAGAGACAAATGGGAGTTGATATTTAAACACCCAGCTGAGAGTTTTGATATCTAAGCATCCTAAAAAATACTAATTAAAATGGTTAAGAGTGTGAGTTGATATTTAAACACCCAGCTGAGGGTTTTGATATGTAAGCATCCCAAAAGATACTAAGTATGGTTCAAAGCAAAGTTACAAATATCGTGTCGGCGAATATATCGCCGAGGGTCCAAAAAGAAATTATCGGATTTATCCGCGAAAGTGTCGGCAAACATCGGCAATATATCGGCAGACTTAAAAAAATACAAAAATATTCATTTTTTTTCAATTTTCTAAACATCTAAAGCAACAAGAACATCAAGTAAACACATTACCACATGAATATGGAAAGAAAACTGATATATAAGATGTATAAGACATCTAGTGATAGTTAACACAAAAAATGAATCGTGTCTTGGATCCCGAGTCCCCGACTATTGAATCACCAAAAAAATACAATCAATGTATCTTATATACAATGAAATCAAGTAAATAAACAATTGATTCCCTCTACCCCTTTTACAAGCAAAGGTAATTGCTTTAGTAATGGCTTTGCCTCTAGAGCTAGAAGGCCCTAGCGGTCATCGGGGTTGTAGTGGACTCTGTATATTTTAAATCGCTATGTATGTATATGCATATTTTTTATTAATAAATGAGCAAGGACATTTAAAAAAATGAATGTGAAACATAAACCATAAATAATACATGTTGGCGAATCATTGCCTATATTGGGATCCTATTCATCAATAACACTCTATGCGTCCCTCCTCTAGGCTCTAGTCCTTGCCTCTACCTTAAATCTCAAAGTTGATCCTCCAAGGACATTAGTCAACAACTCAAACCTTACAATTTTGATGAAACTTCATAATCCAATCGTTAAAATAAGGTAGAAAAACTTCCCATGCTTAATAAGTGATTTTGATTGAGTGAAGAGTAAATTTTTATTAAGGTCGTGACAAAGGAGTTCAACAATCAACACGACCAACATCAAGGTACATTGAGGGGTTGATGTGCTTGATTAAATGCCAATCCCATACCCTCATACATGATAAAATCCAGTGGAAACTTTGTAATCCTAAACTCCTGAAAAACTATTAAGTCTGTTGAATTCTGAATGGGATCTAAAACTCTACTTTTTGCATATGAAGTCCAATGAGGTTGGAACCACTCTCAAACATCCTGAAACAATTAATGGTAATGTTAAAAATTTAAGTAAAAGTGACATTCTCCTTATCTTTCATTTTCTATCCTTAGAAAATGAAAGATAAGGAGAATGTCACTTTTACTTTAAGAATTTAATATTACCATTTAATATGACCAATTACTAATGAAGAAGGCAACATTTTTTATGGGCACGACAATTTTTGTTTACAAAACACGGCAAATGAGCAAAAAAAAGGCCAAAAATCGCGATATATTAAAAAAAATCGCCAAAAAATCACGATAAAATCGGGAAAAAATCAGCAAAAAATCGGGGAAAATATCGGCCGATATATTCCCGATATATCGCTGGAGGGTTGGCATCGCGATATATCGGCGATGTTTGTAACTTTGGTTCAAAGTGTACATTTTTTCTTTTGAATATTTTAGAAATAGATGCTAAAGGAACCAGGTGTATCTTTCAATAAATAGAGACAAGAATTCTGCTATTAACATACCTCGAGACATTTTAGAAGGAAAGAGAGATCTACATTAAAATCTACATAAATATAGAAAATGTTGTGTAACAGCCAATCATATTATCTAGAACCTTAATAAGGATATGAAAAATGAGCAATGCTAGGGTTTGTGCTGCAACCCAGCTTCACTGCTGAGAAGCCATGGCTTTTAAGTTTCCATTGTTATCTTCCCTCGCTGTGAAAATCTGCAGTGCCAATGCAAGTGTGCAGGTTTTTCAGACTTTCATTTGAAAATATGGCTCGGAAGAAGGCCATTAATATCATCCCCCTAGAAGAAGCTCTCCTATGAGCCCTCTGACATCTGGCTACATGTGCCACTGGGCCTGAACAAGGTCTTCTATTAATTTAAATATACTGCTATAATTGTATGAAAATGTAACACAATGCTGGAAAAATACCCAGAAAGAGAAGAAATCAGCAAGCTTTCCAGCAAAATGTATGGATAGGTCCCCTTTTACTGACTTGAATATCTTCTCAGGAATCTTTTTGGTAATCAAAGATATAATCTATGCTGGATGCAATGAACAAAAGTTCATTAACTGAATGTCCAACATAAGGACAATGAGTTGAAATCCGTACAAGACAAGTAATAATTTATAATTGAATAAATAAGATAGCGATAGATATAGATAAATATAATAATAAACAATTAATAAAGATAAATAAATGCATAATAATAAATAAGTAAAAAGATGCAACCTTTCATTGAAAGGCACAAAGGCACCTCCTATATATATATATATCAAATCCCACTAGAATGGTAGTTTCGATGGGCCTTGTTTTGCATGGCGACCCGAGTTCAAACCCCATAAGGTAGTCGGGAGGAGACACTTAAAAATACAGCCATGTTAAGGGTTGGTGTGGCCCAGGCCAAGTGCAATACCTAGGTGATTTTGATGGCTTAAATACCCCTAGGCCGTGGTTTCTTAGACCACTGACTAGTCCCACAAGTCACAAACAAACTAGCAAACAAAAAAAATATACATATATATTTTCTAGGTAATATATCCCAGGAAAACCTCCTGGGCACTTCCACTCATTTTGAGGATGGTACCTATTATCACACCATAGTAGCAGGGCTACTATTCTTGCTTAGCAGATATCTACACACTCCAGAGCTTCCATTATTCAGAGCTTGGCTATGATGATTGTATATTTTGAGATCACTCATGATCACAGCAGTGTATTATTCAGACTTATGTTAGACCTTGTGTCAAGGCTGAGCCTTGAGAGTTCAGATCTAATGACCGATGTGACCCTTTATCCCATGCAGTTTCAGTTCAGTGCTTAAAGATGTATTGCAGCAGTGTTTCAGATGATATATGATGATTATTATTGTGATGATGTTATATGACCTATGGATATTTTATCATTGACTGTGGATTATTATCTTGTTAATTTAGTCATGATCACAGCATCTGCTTGGTATATTATTCCTGATGTGGCAAACTGTTTAAAATGAATTGTAAATTATAAAATGGACATTTACTTGCACATTTAGGTTGTTTGATAAAATCCACTGGTTTACCGCCTTACATAGATATGGTCTTTCCTGACACCAGTTGTCTGCTAGTTTAGGCTCCATATTCACTTGACTCCATCCATACATGACTTTCCTTATTTGACTTTAAACCTTGACCTGTCTTATTTGACTTTCTGATACTGAGGACTTCCCCATTTTCTACCTCTGTGTTTGGACCGCATCCCTGTATGTTCAGTGTCTCGGCTCTAAGTTGGTGACAAAACTTACCTTTGGTGAGTTGGATTGTAGGCCTAAATCATTCTGGTCGGTTGTCCCGATGTTTGGCATTGGCTCGAACTCCCCCTAGTCACTTGAGATGTTGTTGGCTAAAACTGAAAGCTCATGTACTACTTATGGAAACTTATAAATTCGCCCATGGAAACTAAAAAGGGCAAGAGCGATGAATCGCTAAAAATACTCCTCGAAGAGTATGAGAAAGGTCCAAAAAAGCAATGGTTCTTAAAAGCTATATCTAAACAATTGCTGACCTTATATGTATATGAAAACATGCCCTGGATGCAAGCTGCAACTCGTTGTGCTTATCAGCACACCTGAGATCCGAAGGGTTATGTAGGCCAAAAAGGCCATGAAATGAAATTGAACGATCCTAATGAACCTGGATCAACTTGATGTAGACATGATGCCTAAGTTGAATAAGCACTCTCTAAACAACTTATCCATTTGTGAGGCACAGCCATCCCCCGTGTTATTTTGTCCAGCATAGAGTTTGTAGTTTTCCCCTTCTCCCAGTCCAAAGTATTTTTGAGTTGAGTAAGACAAGTCTACCCCTTGGCCCAACCTTGTTCCTAGCCTTCATCCTTCACTAGCAGTTTGACCATATCCAATGGGTGAGTTTGTCATTTGAACTATTGTGCAAGTAATTTCATATAACAAAGAAAATATGCTAACTTAATCAATGCCACTAAATGGATGTTATAATTTGAGCTTGGCTATGAGAATGATTAGAGAAACATGTCTTAGTCTACTGATGTGATTTATCCTTGGTTGTATATTATTGGGATCCGTGATGATGTGGACCATATATATACCTATAGATGATGATGGATGGTCCCACATACTCTTGATGGTGATGCCATATGATGGACATATGGTTCACATGATGATTGATGCAGTTCAGCAGGTTTTATTATTACTTCAGATCATCAGATTATGCACTATCCATATATGGTGGACCCTACAGCTGGCCCATTAGGGCAACCCATGGTGTATGGGTACACATTCCTAGTGGATTTGGGTCTTCTGGATCCAATGAGACACTTATCTTTCAGTTATGGGCACTTCTGATAGTGATTGATGCAGTTTTACACTTGTTGACCAGATTTGGGGCTGATTTCCCAGCCTGAGCAGCAGGGGCCATGAGAGGCCAGTTCACCTAGGGCGTTGTATGAGGAGGGGGTGGTCCAGCCACTTGTTTTTACCATTTACCCCCCTTTCTGGAGAGCCTGGTGGGCTCAGTTGGATAGCGCAGATGCCCTGGGAGGCAGTTTTGGCACTTTCACAGTTACCGAGGCAGTTAAAAAATGGGATAAAGTGGTCACTGAGGAATTCGATTTGGGCAATTGAGGCAAGGTTTTGGCACTTGGTTTTCACAGAGGTCTTCCAGGGTGATCCCACTATCTTCCAGCCAATTTTCACCATGTGGGTAGGCCCACAGTGATCACAGGAGGTCTTTCACTGCTTGTCTGTCACAGATTTTGAGGACAGATTTGATCATTTATATTATCTTGGACATATTTTATTATTTTATTGTGCCTTGGGGATGAGCTAGT
Organism: Larix kaempferi; assembly: GCA_027924585.1. NCBI lineage: Eukaryota > Viridiplantae > Streptophyta > Pinopsida > Pinales > Pinaceae > Larix > Larix kaempferi. Next base: position 19,335,431 of record BSBM01001646.1, read on the forward strand.
AAGGATTGATGCCTCCTAGCCCCACCATGTGCTTCTTATGTTATGTCCTAGTCATTATGAGGTGGATTTTGTACTTTTACCCCTCTAGTGGATGATGTCATCCTCACTTTGTACCATTTAGTTAGGGTGTCATCATTATATTGGGTGATCCATGTGATATATTGTTATGATTCATTATTAGCCATTGATCATGTGATGAGATCTTTTAATCTCAACCACTCATTTGATGTAGTATTGTAAAGTGGTATAGGGTTTTGGTCTTTTTATCATATATAAGGAGGAGACCCCCTATTGTATAGCTCACCTTTGGAGCGCTGGAATATTGGAATAGAACACTTCTTTGTGGAGCATATCTTTCTTGTCTTGTGGATTCTCTTGCATCTTGAGTATACAGTATCTCTTCTATGTATCATTGTGGGTTTTGGTTCTACAACTATTTGTCTTGCAGGGAAGTCGAATTGGTGGAGAGGAGGGCGATTTCTTGAGGGTTATTGTTGGAGGGATCCACATATTCTCTCTTGGGTTGATCTTGTGACAGGGAATATCATTATTGTATCTTCGTGACATAGTTGATGCTTTCTATTACATCTTTCTATCATTTTCATAATCATCTTACTTGACTTGTTTCTTTGATCTTGTCTTGTAGGAGGAGGACGATTTGGCTTGGAGAACCAAAATTGCACTCTTGAATATACACATAGGAGAATGTTATCAATTTGCAAGGTGGCCATAAGCAATTGAGGTAAGATCTACAAGGTATGTGCCTCTTCCATCCATTCTCTCTTCATTGGTCACAAACCCTAATTAATTGAAACCCTCATTTTGGTTTTTCTTAGATCTACTTAGATCCAGCCGTGCTTTTGAAAAGATCTTAAGAACCCACCTCTATAGCATCCACCCCTAATTGGATCTATAGTTTGGTGGTGATTGGGTTAAAATTGAGACACTTTTCAAGGCAATTTAGCCCTCTTGAACCAAATCGCACTTCCTTGGAGAGGCTTGTTGGGTTAGATCTAGCATGTGGGTAGGTGAGATCCCACTTGATTTGCAATCGACACACTTGATAACCTACCCCTAGACTTTTACTTGGGTGATTTCTACCTTGTGGGCATCATTCCACATTTTAAGGGATTAAAACCCCCTTTTGAACTACTTGGCACCTTAAAACTCAGATCTAGTAAGATCTAACCCTTGGATTGACTTGATTTTCTAGACCCACATAGATCATTGCCTAAGCTACTTGGATCTACAATTTGGTGGCCATTGGACTTGATTTGACACACCTTATCCACCTTTTAGCCCTCCTTGAGCAAGGTCGCACTTCCTTGGGTGACTGAGTTTGCCCACTTCTAGGACCTGGGTAGTTGAGATTTCAGTGGATTTGGAACGGGCATACCTTGAAACCTATATCTAGAGTATCATTTTGTGACGATCTGCCTTGGGGGTAACATTCCTTGTTTTAAGGGATTGTGGTCCACTTGGGTCATTTCATGAAATCCTAGATCTAGCAAGATCCAACCACTCTATCACAATTAGCCCACTTGTCTTGGCCTCTAGGTGTCCCGATCTACACTTCGACATATCTTTTGACTCCATTAACCCATCCAACAAGGCACTAGTCCTCCTTAGGCAAGTCGCACTCCTTGGGAATTGTGTCAAACCTTAGATCCAGTAAGTGGGTACTCCTAATTTCAACTTAGATCCATAGATCTACTCATCACATATCCTCTAGTGCTAATTGCATCCCTTAATTTCACCTTGTGGGTCCACTTTAAGCCATTTCACATATCCCAAGAAAGTAGGACCCACTTGTGTAACACATGGTACTATACCTTGTCATTATAACTAATCATGTGGCCTAAATCATACATTGGTTGAAACACTAATCATTTCTCAAACCACCTCCAACCATACTTTAATTTCTAGGTCCATTTTACCTTGCATTGGTTTCCGTAACTTACCATTTACTCATCCCTAGGAACCTTTGTTTGGGTCCAATCATCTTTGATTGGTTATAGGGTCTCCCCCTAGGTCTTGTTTTATCTAGATCTAAAGTGAAGAGTGCCTCAGTTGACGTGACTCCCGCCTTGCATTGGGAACCGTGGCATCTCTTGGGTCACCTCTTTAGTTGTCTATCTCCTCTATCGTCCCGGATGGGATACCACTAGGGACAACTACAAGTTGTGTGATAACATTTTTGGCACCGTTGCCGAGGAAGGTAGAGGCCTACCCTGGTTCGACATATATTTTCAAGCCCTACTCCCGTTCTCTTTGCCAACATTTTTGGCGCCGTTGCCGGGGAAGGTAGAGGCCTACCTTGGTTCAACATACATTTTTTGTCTCACTCTCTTCCTGCACTTTAAACGACATACATCTTGGTAAAAAAGTTTTAAAATCTACTTGGCGACTCCACATAAGCAACTCCACTGGTGATCAATCCTATTATTATCTAGAGCCCATGGGGTGCATCTTTTTGTATATAGGTTCTTGATTTTTTTATTTTTTTTAAATTTGCCATCCATGGCTGCTTCTGAGCGGCCTAGGACTTTTGGTCGTTTGAAAGTTTTTGACTTCTCAAAAATTGTTGGGTATCCTCATCAAATCCCTCATCAAGCCCGTGAAAGGTGGTCTAAATTTGATGGAAGTCATGAAATATCTGCTAAAAGACACCTTGAACTTTTTAGGGAAATTATTAATGAGTTATCCGTAACCCATGAGGATGTGTGTATGAAACTATTAGCTTCATCTTTCAAAGAAAGAGTTGAGCTCTAGTTCTTGAATTTGAAGCCCAATAGCATTTCCGGGTATGACATGTTTGAGCAAAAATTCTTAGAAGAATGGGGAAGTGAATCCGATGATATATATTCTTCAAATCAAATCCAAGATCAAAACTTTCCCCTTTCCGATCCTATCGTTGAATCAATCAATAACCAAATATCGAATGAATTGTCAACATCCGGAGATGACCCCTCCTGCACAATTTCTTTTGAGGATGAGTCTTCCACTTCTGAGTCAATCAAAAGTCAAATCCATAATCATTGTATAAATCATAAGTTTTCAAATTTCTTTTTAGGTAGCTTTAGTCCTGATTCTGAGGAAATGTCCGAGGGTGAGCCTTTAGTCAGTCAATCTACTGAAGTTCCTCCCTCGGAGAAACTCATTAGTCATTTTGTCTTTAGTGATCATTCAATTCCTTATCACCTTATGGAAGAAGAAGAAAGTAGGGACATAGATCAAGATCCTTTAGTAGTGATTTCATGTGATCATTGTGCAAATAATCAAGACAAAGAAGAGTTAATAAATCACACTAGGTGTTCTAGTCTTTGTTCCACTTCTTATAATGACTCTTTCAATTTTCCTTTTTTCATCTTTAATCAAGATAACCTAGAGTTAGATAGTTATTGTCAATCTTGTCCTCAGATTGTAAATATTAAACTTGATCAAAAGTTTGAAATCATTCCTAGAATAAATCATGTTTTCTTTTGTCAAAATCCAAGGTCAAACTTGTTTATCCATTTCGGAGAATTTTCATGTCTGCAATCCACCCTCCCTTCCCAACTCTTTCAATCATCTTTGGGTTGGTGCTCTAGTCAATTTTTTGCTTTGGATTTTTTCAATAGGAAGTATATGCATGATTGGAGAAAAAGCACTTCATTTCCCTTTTCAATCACCTTGGAACAATGTTGTTTGTTGTCAAATTATCAATCATTCTTGGTGGCTAGAAAAGATGTTTAAAGATCAATTTCATATTTTCTCCATTTTTGAGCATCAAGTGGGTCTAGTTTTGATTTTTCGTCTTTCAAGCCTTGATTTGTCCCCACTTGGTTTTTATTTGATCATCACTCCCAAGGAGAACCGTATTGAATATGCAAGTAAAGTGAATGAGGAAAGTAGTTCACTAAATCAAATGCCATATGTTTTCCCTCCATCAAATTTAAACAATCATTTGCATAAATTTTATGATCCTATCAGTTCTTTGATGGAGGATGTCTGCCTCAGTCAATATTCTCCTTGGCATGATTTCATTTTGCTCCATTCAAATCCTTCTTCAATTTCTGAACAAGTCGGGAAGATTGTGCTCTCAAATTCAGTAATCTTTAATCCAATCTTGACTTGCTTTATCAACAAAAATCAAAGAAAAATCATTAACTTATTTGATGAATGGTTGCACTGGATTTATGATTTTACCTAACATTTGTGCTGAATGGTTAGAGTAGGGTAGGTAGGACCAAATAAGTTCACTTGAGTAGTAGGATTTGTGTGCTTTTTCTTTTTGCTGTGTGCTGAGCGTTGCCCCTTTTTCTTTGATTGTCTGCTTGTTTTTGTGACTGATTGAGTTGAGCCTTGCTCCTTCCTAAGCTTGTCTCTTCTCCTACATGCATTAAAAAAATTTAATTTCCTTTTATATTTTTGGCTGCCTGTGCAAGTTGAGATTGCCTGCTTGAAAAATTTCTCTTTTCCTCCTGCACAGTAATAAAAAAAATAATGAATGATGAATAAATGATATATGCCATGTTTAGCTTAAATTTTTCTTTTATGCATTTCAGATTATGCCTTAGAGTAGATTTCAATTTCAGTTTTATTTTATATTTTTCCCATACATGCTCCATGAGGTATTCTAGTGTTTGTGAGCATAGGTACAGGTGCAAAATAAAAGCTGAAAGCAAGGATGGTGCAGTGCTGGATTGAAGATTGATGCAGAGCAGATCGAGACCAAAGATTCTGAGGTTCTCAAGCACTCTCTCCCTTAGAGCACTTGTCCCAGCTGGAGCCAGATGTTATCATACCATAGTAGCCGGGCTACTATTCTTGCTTAGCAGATATCTGCACACTCCAGAGCTTCCATTATTCAGAGCTTGGCTATGATGATTGTATATTTTGAGATCACTCATGATCAGAGCAGTGTATTATTCAGACTTATGTTAGACCTTGTGTGACCCTTTATGTCTCTGATGACCGATGTGACCCTTTATCCCATGCAGTTTCAGTTCAGTGCTTAGAGATGTATTGCAACAGTGTTTCAGATGATATATGATGATTATTATTGTGATGATGTTATATGACCTATGGATATTTTATCATTGACTGTGGATTATTATCTTGTTAATTTAGTCATGATCACAGCATCTGCTTGGTATATTATTCCTGATGTGGCAAACTATTTAAAATGAACTGTAAATTATAAAATGTACATTTACTTGCACATTTAGGTTGTTTGACAAAACCCACTGGTTTACCGCCTTACATAGATATGGTCTTTCCTGACACCAGTTGTCTGCTAGTTTAGGCTCCATATTCACTTGACTCCATCCATACATGACTTTCCTTATTTGACTTTAAACCTTGACCTGTCTTATTTGACTTTCTGATACTGAGGACTTCCCCATTTTCTACCTCTGTGTTTGGACCGCATCCCTGTATGTTCAGTGTCTCGGCTCTACGTTGGTGACAAAACTTACCTTTGGTGAGTTGGATTGTAGGCCTAAATCATTCTCGTCGGTTGTCCCGATGTTTGGCATTGGCTCGAACTCCCCCTAGTCACCTAAGATGTTGTTGGCTAAAACTGAAAGCTCATGTACTACTTATGGAAACTTATAAATTCGCCCATGGAAACTAAAAAGGGCAAGAGCGATGAACCGCTAAAAATACTCCTCGAAGAGTATGCGAAAGGTCCAAAAAGGAAATGGTTCTTAAAAGCTATATCTAAACAATTGTTGACCTTATACGTATATGAAAACATGCCCTGGATGCAAGCTGCAACTCGTTGTGCTTATCAGCACACCTGAGATCCGAAGGGTTATGTAGGCCAAAAAGGCCATGAAATGAAATTGAATGATCCTAATGAACCTGGATCAACTTGATGTAGACATGATGCCTAAGTTGAATAAGCACTCTCTAAACAACTTATCCATTTGTGAGGCACAGCCATCCCCCGTGTTATTTTATCCAGCATAGAGTTTGTAGTTTTTCCCTTCTCCCAGTCCAAAGTATTTTTGAGTTGAGTAAGACAAGTCTACCCCTTGGCCCAACCTTGTTCCTAGCCTTCATCCTTCACTAGCAGTTTGACCATATCCAATGGGTGAGTTTGTCATTTGAACTATTGTGCAAGTAATTTCATATAACAAAGGAAATATGCTAACTTAATCAGTGCCACTAAATGGATGTTATACTTTGAGCTTGGTTGTGAGAATGATTAGAGAAACATGTCTTAGTCTACTGATGTGATTTATCCTTGGTTGTATATTATTGGGATCCGTGATGATGTGGGCCATATATATACCTATAGATGATGATGGATGGTCCCACATACTCTTGATGGTGATGCCATATGATGGACATATGGTTCACATGATGATTGATGCAGTTCAGCAGATTTTATTATTACTTCAGATCATCAGATTATGCACTATCCATATATGGTGGACCCTACAGCTGGCCCATTAGGGCAACCCATGGTGTATGGGTACACATTCCTAGTGGATTTGGGTCTTCTGGATCCAATGAGACACTTATCTTTCAGTTATGGGCACTTCTGACAGTGATTGATGCAGTTTTACACTTGTTGACCAGATTTGGGGCTGATTTCCCAACCTGAGCAGCAGGGGCCATGAGAGGCCAGTTCACCTAGGGCGTTGTATGAGGAGGGGGTGGTCCAGCCACTTGTTTTTACCATTTAACCCCCTTTCTGGAGAGCCTAGTGGGCTCAGTTGGACAGCGCAAATGCCCTGGGAGGTAGTTTTGGCACTTTCACAGTTACCGAGGCAGTTAAAAAATGGGATAAAGTGGTCACTGAGGAATTCGATTTGGGCAATTGAGGCAAGGTTTTGGCACTTGGTTTTCACAGAGGTCTTCCAGGGTGATCCCACTATCTTCCAGCCAGTTTTCACCATGTGGGTAGGCCCACAGCGATCACAGGAGGTCTTTTACTGCTTGTCTGTCACAGATTTTGAGGACAGATTTGATCATTTATATTATCTTGGACATATTTTATTATTTTATTGTGCCTTGGGGATGAGCTAGTAAGGATTGATGCCTCCTAGCCCCACTATGTGCTTCTTATGTTATGTCCTAGTCATTATGAGGTGGATTTTGTACTTTTACCCCTCTAGTGGATGACATCATCCTCACTTTGTACCATTTAGTTAGGGCGTCATCATTATATTGGGTGATCCATGTGATATATTGTTATGATTCATTATTAGCCATTGATCATGTGATGAGATCTTTTAATCTCAACCACTCATTTGATGTAGTATTGTAAAGTGGTATAGGGTTTTGGTCTTTATTATCCTATATAAGGAGGAGACCCCCTATTGTATAGCTCACCTTTGGAGCTCTGGAATATTGGAATAGAACACTTCTTTGTGGAGCATATCTTTCTTGTCTTGTGGATTCTCTTGCATCTTGAGTATACAGTATCTCTTCTATGTATCATTGTGGGTTTTGGTTCTACAACTATTTGTCTTGCAGGGAAGTCGAATTGGTGGAGAGGAGGGCGATTCTTGAGGGTTATTGTTGGAGGGATCCACATATTCTCTCTTGGGTTGATCTTGTGACAGGGAGTATCATTATTGTATCTTCGTGACATAGTTGATGCTTTCTATTACATCTTTCTATCATTTTCATAATCATCTTACTTGACTTGTTTCTTTGATCTTGTCTTGTAGGAGGAGGACGGTTTGGCTTCTTGAGGAGGATGTTGTGAATATTTAATTAATATTATTAGTTATATATTAAATAGATTATTAGGTTAATAAGTGAAAGGGTGTAACCCTTCGCTATTCTTGCTCAAGCCCTATAAAGGTGAGCTTATTGTAACTTTATCATCATCTATCAATATATTATTATCTTTTTATCTCAAATATGGAAGGCGGATTCGCTTCTTAACTTAGTGAACGGATACGTTCACTGCATTTGGTATTAGAGCTCGGTTTCGGCTCTCCCTTCAAATCCAACCGGATACGATTGCGGCAGTCTCGCTCCTCTGAGCTCGGTTTCGGCTCACCTCCAACTCAGAGCGGATTCACTCCTTCGGCCTGAGCTCGGATTCGGCTCTTCTTCCACCACCCTTCTCTGCTTACACATCAGCTTCCCATATTCCATTCTCACACGCATATCCCTGCTCACACGTCTCTCTCCTTTCGCTGCACTCTACTCTCCCACATCTCACCTCCCATTTCCTACCTCTCCATCACGTGCCTCCACTTCAACTGCCTCCTGTCTTCCGCCCTCCATCTGTGCTCTCCCAATCCCACAGCCCTCCACGTCCTCCACTGCCACTACTACGCCGCCACTGTCCTCATTCCCTTATTCCTCCTCCACACCTGCACCGCTTCCTCCTTTCCTCCCCCATCTCCTTGTGCCTCGTCCTCCCATCTCTTCCTCCCTTCCTCCCCCATCTCCTTGTGCCTCGTCCTCCCATCTTCTTCCTCGTCCCGTGTTCCTCCCTCATGCAACCCTAATTCTCTCACTCCATATCTGCGTCCACTCCTTTCGTTTCCCTCCACCCACATCTTCCACAGGGTCGCAGCTTGCCCTACCCCACACCACATCCTTCCCTCGACTCCCACACCGCTGCCACCGTCACCATCCACATTGCAACCTCCCTCATCGTCCCGCCGCTTCCCCCGCTGCTTCATCATCCGCCTCCTCCCCATTGGCTACTCCACACCCACACCAACCCACGCCACTACTTCTGCCATCCTCCACCGCGCCCAGCAACCTCCGCCTCCATTACTTGCCACCTCCACTGCCTGCTTCTCCTGCCCTCCTCGTTGCATCTCCCCCGCACTCCGCTGCACCAGCACCTCCGCCGCTGCTCTGCCCACACTTCACGCCCTTGCTATTAACCTTAACTTTTAATAAAAATTAATATTATTTAATTAATATTTATTTTTGTTAAAACAAATCTTAATTCAAATTATAATAAAAGTATTTGAATATAATATCTATTATATTTATTATTTTTATTTAATTTCAATCAATAATTATAGTAATAATTATTATTATTATAATGATTATTAATTAAATCTCCCTAAGACATTAATTATCTTTTCCCTTACTCCAAGATTGATTCCAAATATTCACCTCTCCACACCAGGTCAAGAACCATGGCCGAGTTACAAGACTGACTAGAAAAATTAGAAAAAAAACAAATTAGAGATTTAAAAATCGTCAAAGGTCTAAACTCCAGAATGGACGAACTTGAGAAAGTGTTTCAAGAAGATTTAAAGGAAGAGATGAAAAATAACAATGCCGTGCTTAAAAAAGAAATCAAAGATGAAGTTGTTCTGGTACTAGAAAGAAGGTTGAGTGAAAAATTTGACACTCTGAACGAAAAACAAAAAGACTTGGATGACAAAATGAGTGCTATGACTCAAAACATAAACACCATAACCCAGAACTTGAGCACCATGACGCAGAACCATAATATATTAATGGAGGTGTTACAAAGACTAACACCCAAGACAAACCAAGTCAGCAGTCCAGACATGCTAGATGCCTCATTTCATATTTTCACACAGGAAGCACTTGCCAAGAATCAAGAAGAATTGCAAAAAGAAATAAAGATTAACAATGCGACGCTTAAGCAAGAGATAGAAACAAAAGTACTGCCAGATATGGAGGCATGATTAAACAGCCAAATAGAAGCTATCAGTAAGATAGTAGAGAATAAAAAAGATAAAAATCACCGCCAACAACGAAGCAGTTCAAATATGTCACTTACATCGTCCAGTAGTTTCGATCCACCATCAAACCATAAAGCAAAAGGGAATCAATATCACCCCTTACATAGTGTACCCACCTAAGGCAAAAATAGAGTTGTCGAAATACAATGGAAGTGAAGACCAATGCGTTGCTTGGCTAAACAAAGCAGAAGAATACTTCGACATTTACAATATTCATCTGACGAGGAGAAGGTGAAATATGCGTCAATGCATATGGAAGGGTACGCCTATAATTGGTACTTATGGTGGAAGAGAGACAATTTTGCCTACACCTGGAACTTGTTCAAAAATGATTTTTTTAATAGGTTTCAAGGAATTAAAGAAGATGAATTTTTCAGTAAACTTACCAGATTACAACAGGTTGGAAACGTGGAGGAATTCACACATCAGTGGGAATCCTTATCGACACGAGTATTTGGGTTGTCAGACAAACAAAGACTCGAAACCTATTTAGGAGGTCTTAAACCGTACCTCCAAAAAGAGTTAAAGTTACATGACATACCTAACGTAGAGGTAGCAAGACATAAAGCAAAAGCCGTAGAACGCAAACTGGAAGGAATAAAAACAAGAGGTGATAACCATTATCGACAAGAAAAAGAGACACAATGTAGGTACTATGCAGATACTTGGTCACCCGGCCATCAATGCCACAAACCTCAATCATATGCCTATGAAATGGAAAATAGATCAAAGTCATCTAACAGTTACTCTGATAATAGAAAAAAGAAGAAAAATATATGTCATCGATGCGGTCATAATTGGATCCCAGGCCATAAATGTAGGAACAATCAGACAATACAGTGCAAAATCATCAATGGAAAGGAAGTGCAAGTCTCTACACAAGAAATCACGTCTGATTCTAATACCGACACTGAATCTACTTGCAGCTCTTCATCAGGACAAAAGAAGCCCTTGTCTTGGTTAAGCGATGTAGGTAGATGGCTCGAAACATTGACAATAATGACAACACAAATTGCAAAAACTCCAACAATCCCTTCAAATTCTAACTGTGAATGGTGCTGAGAATAGTTAGGTAGGATGGATACCCCTTTGGATTGGATTCCTCCAACCTAGACTCATATTTGACTTGGACTCAATTTGAGGTATCTAGGTATCCCTTTTGAAGTGGCATTGTCTCCTATAGCCATGTGGGATTGGTGTCTTCAGAGACTTCAGACCAAGCTGCATGTATGGCATCATAAAGACCTTCCCCTTGCTAGGGTGATTGTTGTTGGATGCATTCTTCGGGCTTCTCAAGTTTACTATGCTTCGTTGAGGTTCTTGAACAGGACTCGGATTCAACGGTTAGAGCAGATTTTGCGAACCTACATGTGATCTAAGTATGGTGGTCAAAGAGGTCTTTTGTCGTTACCTTGCGATGTTTGGACAAGGGGGGTCTTGGTCTAATAGATGTTGAGGTGGTGAGGTGTTTTTAGGAGGGCCTTTGGATTATGTGATATTATCCCTTCCTCACACTTGTTTCAAGCCCTCGTCTCTCTTATTTACTGTATAATTTGGTTTGCAAGAAGGGTTGTCTCAGGTTTGGTTCATTAACATTAGGAAGGTAGTAGAGAAGGGTGGGATTTAGCCAGTTGACCCATTTGGCATTGGCATATCCAGGGGCCCTATGTTGCGAGATGCCTCGTTTTTAGGCTTGTAGGTTGAGTAAGAAAGGAATTTTCTTTTCGTGAGATTTGTGGGACTCTTCTTCTTGTAGCTGTAAGGATTGGCATTCTCTTGCTCAATAGTTTGGGTTGCTTGCCCCAAATCATCTCTCTATTATGGAGTTGAGGAGTCTTATTTCAGAGGCAAAGCTTTTTAAGATAAATATTGGGATGCCTTGCCCTTTTTGGAGAGAATAGGGTTGGAGTTTTAGTTGCCCATTTTTATAGTATGACCCTTGGCATTTGTATTCAGTTCTTCATCAAAGATACCTACTACCTTTGGCTTTCAATGCGAGATGGGCTTCCACTGATTGAGAGAAGAGATGGGTGCGTTGGTTACACAATATCTAGTTTGTTCGGATCTATTATAACTACGTATTTATGATTGGCTAAGAGTGGGCTCTCAGATGGGTTATATTTAGTTTGTAATTGTTTGGAGACAATGAAGTATACCTTTTGGAAGTGTTTGTTTTCTAAGTGTTGTTGGAGTTATGTGGTGTATTAGTATTTAGTTCTTCTTTAGGACAGTTTGCATTGGCGAGCTGTGGTTTTTGGAGATGACCATTCTCTTGTTTGTACTGCTTTCTTTGGACTTTGGCATTGCATTCAGATTTCAACATTATTTGTCCTTTGGAGTCAGGTGTAAGTTTGTTGTTGAGAATGAGCATAACTCAGTCTCTACTTGCTCTTCTTTATGGCATGATGGGAATTGCCACCAGCTTCAGGCTAAGGGCGCTTTGTTTTGTCAAAGATGCTCAATCTCTTGATCAGCCAACTTATTTTGTTTTTCTTCTTTAGTCATGCTTTGGAAGAAGTTATGAGGTCCATTGTACATACCCTTCCACTTTATGCTTTTGTTTACAAATATTTTTTCTGTAAATATAAGACATTCCAAGCTTCATAGAGGACTGCTAAAATATTCCGTTACAATCCTCAACATTTTCATAGGATCAATTCCATCTTTATTTCCTTTAAAAATATGTATTGCCATTGGGGTTTTGATTGAGCAATCAAGGTTTTAGTCAAAACCCTCAATTTCCAACTCCCAAAACCTCCAATATTTGTCCCAAATTGTTGAATATATTTTTACCAATATATTCTCTTATATTTCCTCTTTACAATGGCTTTGTAATCACCTCAATCAGACTTTTCAATCAAATTTTGTACCAACTTTAAGTTAACATACTTTTTAAAGACTCTTTTCAAGGACTGCTGCATAGGTCGACCCTATACCTGATGTAATTCAAAATTTGCTGCACCACTGAATCTAAAATTTTGCCTTCCAACAACCTGATGTCTTTTGCATGTTGCCCCACAGGTCTCACTAAATTCTGACGTGGCAAAAAAGTTTGGTCGCTTTCCCAAAATTTGCCGATTTTGGGGCCTTCCAAATGACTGAACTTTTACAATTTGCCACTCTGTCATTTTCTGGATCTACTTCTGCAAATTGGACTTGAAACACCTGGTCGACCTTCTTTCTAATGCCACAGGTGGCACTAAATTGAACCTCGCAATCTTTAGATATGGCTATTTTATTGAAACCCCTTGTTTAATCCTAGTTTCAGGACTAGACAAAAGCTTTAACTTGTATGGCCTGTAAATCCAAAATTATAGCAAACCAGATACTGAAATTTTGACCAGATATACTTCATTGTCTCTTTATGCCAACCAAGTATGAGAATCGAGCACAACTCCCAAAGTACTAATAGAGGTGAGTTACTCAATAACTGCTTCTAGATTGAGAGAACCTCGTCCAAATAAACCAAGTACATCCATATATCCAATTCATATGTTCAAATTCAAAAGTGACTATATTGACTTCTATATATACATATTGTCACTCATTGGATATGTGGGCCCCCTTATTAGATATACATTTAACCCTATATATACCCCCATTAGTCTCATAATAGACACCAATGCCATAGTAGGAGCAGTTTGCAACCTCCAAGTTGAAGATCAGATCAATATTGAATTAACCATTAGCTTTGAAAGTTGGGAGCAGGACTTCAACTTTAATTTCTACCTGACGAAAGTATTGCAAGAACCAAGAAACAAAAATCCTCGCCAATGGTATCTCACATGGCCTTGTAGAACTCACAAGGAATGTCATCCATACCTAGTGGCTTGCCATTCTACATGGAAGTCAAAACAACATATAACTCCTCCCACAAAAAGTCTGTGTCCAGTCTTTCATGATCACCATTAGGGACATTACAAGGAATAACCTTATAACAAGCATCACTAGTAGCCCCCACCTCATCTATGAGAGAATGTGAAGAAAAAATACTCTAAAATTGGGAATTGAACTTACCTTTGGTCTCTACAAGATAGGCATCTCCCTGACAAAGACCAAGCACCATGTTAGCAACCACCTTCCGTTTGAGGAAATCAAAGTAGAGTTTGGACCCTTCATCCCCCTCCCATATCTAGTGAAGCAAAGAATGAACCATAGCACCCCTAATAATATAGTCCTCACCTCTACACATAACCATCTCCAACCGCACAACCTCCTCTTGATAAGGAACATTAAGAAAGCCATCCTCCAAAAAGATGTGGGCCTCCTCAAGCCTATTACAAGTTGCCCACAATTCTTTTCACCACATGCAAGCCATCAATCATACCCAACCATGCATAAACTTCATTATGTGACAAACTGCAACCTCCCAACAAAGAATCCATCCCTAATCTCCCACTAGCCTAGGGGAGAGGGTCCAAATTCTATGCACTAGGGCATGGAAATCTACCAACTCCACATGAGAAACGTTCAACTTGAACAACATAGAAGGAGGCGAATCAAAATCCTACCCCAATGAGATCATTGTATGAATCAAAAGGTGATCTGAGCCACTGACATCCATCAAGACATCCATGGGGCGAAGTTTCCCTGAAATGACATATCCTTGTGGGGTCCATAAAAGCAATCCAAAAGAAACTAAACCATGTCACAACCTTGTCAATAATTGGTCCATGTATACCAATTAACATAGTCAAGCACCTTTTTCTTCCAATTGGGGTCAAAGATATCTAGTGAATCCTTGCATCAACATCAAGCCTATTTTTTTGACTTACTAATACTGAACCTAAGCCACCACAACGATCTCACTCCCACTCTAACATGTTAAAATCACCACCAACAAAGCCTTTCGTTCTTGCGTTTTGACTAGATGATTCATATTATAGTTCAACATCAAGACATTCATTAAGAATGGTGGGATTGTACTCGCATCTTGGGGCCCATAAGCATCAATGATGGGCTACCTCGTGTATAGAAAGGATTGATGTTAATGATCCTTGACTAGATGGTCACAGCCAAAGCTGGACAATCTATAAGATACAATACCCAACACTGGTTTTTACAGATGCGTCACTGAGGACTTTGTCCAAAAAATACAAAAACAAGGAATTTCATGGCTCTATTAGCCTCTTAATCAAAACCTCCTTAATATCCTCCATTCATCTACTACTTAAAACAGTGTCATGAAGCTAAAGAGAATTATACTAACTAGATGATGATTCGGAAATCAAGTTGCTTCCTCTTGATCGAAACCTGTGCGGATGGACCTTGGTCTTTTGCTAACAGTGATGAATCTACTTGGACATTACCCAGTTGGAGCCACCCTAATCTAGTGCTCCAATTTTTGCTTGCTCTTCCTTTACTTGTAGGACCAATTGATTCTCCCGACTTCCACGCTCTCGGACTTCTAGAAGTAGCTTATGTTCTTCAACTGATTTCCACTCATCCCAATTCTATATTGCATCCCGAAGCTCTTGCCTTACATACCTCTCCTTGCATTTAATCCTTCTGGTCTTCCTATTAATTGCCCAAATTTCTCGATGGTGTGACAACGAAATTCCTTTGAGAGAGGCCTACTCTTTTGCGCCAGCTTTGGAGTGCAAGGAGAATAGCTAGGGGATGTGGAGAGCCTCGTATGACAGCTCATACAAACTTATAACTCCTTCTGGAAGAGCAACAATTTTATTTGCTTGGGTGTCTGCTTCGTAGTTTAAGTCCCTTCGCATGTATTTGAACGATATTTTGTTTAAGCGTTTGCAGGAGAGCCTTGCTCTTATGAGACAATGATTAAGGGCGGTATTTTTAGAGAGGTTGCCATTGTTCACTAAACCTATGAGAATTTTCGAGTCCCCAATTATCAGTGCTTTATTGGACGTCAATTCTGAAAGGAGCTTTAGACCTATGAATAGAGAGATGACTTTTGATTCATTGTTAGATTTCGAACCTAGACCAAGACCATAACAAGTTTTGATATTTCCTCCAAGGTCCTAAATGAACCCTCTACAGCTACCGCCCCAGTGAAGTAATTTCATTTTTAGCAACTGCTATTTTTAGTAATTTTTTGAGGCTAGTCCAATTGACTATCCAATTTCATATTTGAGGACCCGATTTGAAGATATGCTTATGTTTTGAATTTCATCAATTTCTAACAATCTATTTTTAGCAAGTGGCTAGATATGTGGGGACCCAGTATAGTGAAAAACATCAGTGTTTGATTTTAAGCCATTCTAAGCACTTTGAATATTCAAGGACCAATTATGTTTTAGCATGGTCTTTTTTTAGACCAATGGGGCCCACACGAAGATATTGGTTATTATTAGACAATGTTGAGACCTTGGAGGCTTGCATATAACCCTAATTAGTGCAACCTCCTTGATGATCCCTCATTTGACCTTGAATTAACCTTTGACTTTGCTATTGAATAACCTAGAAGCCACATGCCTTGCTATTTCTGCCTTATCCACTTTTCTATTTTTATATACCTTATCCTTTCCTAAAAATATCCGCATTCACTTTTCTATCTTCATGTCTTATCCACTTATAAAAATAAGCTAACCTAATTTGCTATTTTAAAAGCCTAAAATCATGGTTCTAAGTTAATCCTCCCCTACTTTTAAGGCTTATTTCTAGAGAATTATTTCCTTAGAAAATTCGTAGGGTTTATTTTAGGCATGCAAAAAGTGCATTAAAATTAGTAATTAGCCATATGCAAGTGTAATTTCTCTTATGGATGGTTATTATTGAGAGGGGGTATCTTGAGAATCTTCTTCATGCATAAATTAGTTTCACTCAAAAAGGAGTGCTATACTTGGACAAGTTATTTTCATCTTTTCCATTTTTTCTACTTCTCTCATTCTCTTCCTATATATTTTATGAAGCATTAGGAAGAAGAGATCTTTCTTTGATTCAATTTGTATTGCTAAGCTAGCGAGCTAGTGTTTTCCTCCCTCTTTTCTTCCTTCTTCCTAGAGGGATTGATATTGGCTACTAGTGTGGAGTACAGGTGGTGGAAAGTTGGCTTCGCTGGGTCGTGACTAGTACTGTCCCATCCAACAAAGTGCTTGTACCTTGGTTTATTGTTGTCTGGACCTATAAGGACTCTGTTTTTCCTACAGCTAGTGATCATAAAGGCATAATTCTCTTTGGCAACTACTACAAGTTTTCATGTATTGAAACTTCTACTGTCTTAGGCTTTCATAAGTTACTAATATTGATCTTCACAAAACTTGACTAGTACTGTCCCATCCAACAAAGTGCTTGTACCTTGGTTTATTGTTGTCTGGACCTATAAGGACTTTGTTTTTCCTACAGCTAGTGATCATAAAGGCATAATTCTCTTTGGCAACTACTACAAGTTTTCATGTATTGAAACTTCTACTGTCTTAGGCTTTCATAAGTTACTAATATTGATCTTCACAAAACTTGACTTAATAGGCCTCAAAGCTTCGTCCACTCGATTCATTTTTGTCTTCTTTCTTTTTCCTTCTCTTTGACTCCATAAAGACATTGGTTCACTAAGTCTTCATTACTATTTCACACTAAGGAATGAACTTTCACCTACAAATATTCAATCTTGCATCTTGGGCATTTTTAAACTTCTTTAATTCTGTTTTAGGGACATTACAGCAAGATTAGCTTGCAGAATCAATCTCCGTGCACAAAAACCATAAAAAAGTCGTTGAAAAAAACAAAAAAACAGCATTAAAAACACAAAAAATAGTCATAATTTGCTGCTGTAATATCTGTTTTTACATCTCATTAGTATACTTAATTCATCCAAGTTGCATTGGGTTGCATGCCCAAACTCATAGTAAATTCTTTACATTGATTTCTGTGCATTTTTCAGTCCTCAAATCGTATATTAGCTCACTGTTTTTTTATTCTCGTACATGATTTTTTTAGGATAGCAAGCTTTTATTTCAGTTTAACTGTTACTGATCGTCTGTTTGATTTTTAGTTTCCCTTTTAAGTCACTAGGGATTCCCTCCCCCCCACACCCCTCCCCTGGTTACCAAGCACTAACCAGAAGTGCAAGGAGACAGTGTGGTGGCAGTGCATGTTTCCAAATGCCTTGGAACCAGACAGTTTCAAGCGTTAACAATCTCCATAAAGAAATGCTTTCACCAAGAAATAATACAGAAAATTGCCCACATTAAAAAACACATTCAAAAATAAAATGATCTCCATCAAGAAATGCCTTCAAGAAGTTAACAACAGAAAACTGCTATGAAGTTCCATAAAATGAGATTCAACGTGGCTATCATAGATGTTCAAGGCAGGAAAACAGTACATATAGACAGTACAGATACTAATTTTTCAGCTAATTCAGATCTGTGTATACACATCGCATCACAGAAATAAAAGCAGAAAAAGTATTTATGGTCCAACCTTATGCAATCCGTCAAGATATTCCCGAACATAAATACTTGCTACAGGTCGAGCACTCAGTTCCTTCAATCTGTGGAAAGCTGCCTTGTCAGCTATATTTTTTATTCAAATTAATATCAGTGCAATTTAACTAGGACATCCATTATGAACTTGAATGCTAATGAGCTTAGGAACTGACCTGAAAAATATTTCATCTCCAATTGTTTTAAGTGAATCAAGGTGTTCTTGGAATTCAGCTGCAGAAGCATCTTCTCCATCCATGTACAACCAATCTTGAGCCTACAAAATGGAATAGGTATGTAAATCTGCTATATCCTTAAACCCCAACAAATAAGGCATAAACTTGTTCTATTCAAAGTGCAGTTGTAGACCAAGAACTTCATACAACAGAACTTACCTCATCAAGTTTGCCTTTGAAGGAGTCGCGTTGTTCTTGAGTTGAGACTTTCTCAATGTCCTCAGATGAGTCCAACTGTGACAAGAAAATAATATATAATATCAAAATTAAAAGCTCAAGACACCTGTCTGGTTTAAAGAAAATATGTTTAAAGTTCAAGGAACCCTGATGAAGATTCATACTAGACGACCACAAAATAATGCAATCCTAGAAAGAGTTCGTGCAAGAAGAAAATTTGCAAAATTCTATCTCTCTCTCTATCTATCTAAATCAATGTTAACAGACTCAGCTTGGGGAAAATTTCAGCAAGGCATAAGAGTTGAGAGTTTGACTCAGCTCAGGAAAACTCGGCAACTACAAAAATTTAAAACACAGCATTTTCTGATCATTTGTAGGCAGGTTGGCGAGTCATTCTTGGGTTGAGTCAAACTCGGTCAATGTGAGTATGACTTGCCCCCGAGTCATTTTGAGTCTTTTGGTTTGCTAGTAGAGTCCAACTCAGATACTCACAAGTCTGGTAACACATAAACACAGACACACACAAACACACACAAGGTTTCCTTGTACATGCCTCTGTAATGTCAGTTGTAAATGCTTATACATGATATATAGAAAAAATATTTTAAATGTATATATAAACCAACAATTGAGGGAAAGAATGAAGAACTGGGGGGTTGACAGCCTTCACAGGGGTTACTGTTCCCAAACTACAATGGGGTTTGAAAAGAACCTGAGCTGGACATCGTGAGAGTTTGTTCACAACAATTGTGAGTACTATTTTGCTTTACTTATAATTGGAAAAACAAATAACCTAAGGAACGGTTGGAGCATCATCCATAGTAATCACAATAAGAATAACTAATAAGCACTCAGAAAACTTGTAAAACTGGGAATAAATGAATCTCATAGAACGGATCCATCAGAATTGAACTATAAAGATGATAGCACACTTGAATTCAAAACTTGAATGTGAGCATCCATGAGGAGGTAAAGATACATGGCATAAAGCTCTCAAGAGCAAGAAAAGCCCAAACGTAGCATTTTAAAAGATTGAGGTTGAGATCTATTGATAAGATTAGAGCTATTAATCATCACAGCACCCTCTTACATCTAATCAGACAACAGGGCATGGAATTCTCATCAACAAGAAATTTCTACCAGAACTCATAGTCACCCAAATGTATTATCTTATAATGCGATATTTGAAAACTGGTAAAGAACATATATAAAAAAAGAAAATTCAGAGATAATCGTTCCCCACCAAATCTCACATCCCCTGATAAATACCTTCTCTTTAGTAGAATAGATGTATTCCTCAAGGCTATTTTTAAGTTCAGCTGTCCTTTTCCTCTCCGCATCTTTCCGGTTCAGTTCAAGAAGCCTAACTCCAGCTTCTGCAATTGACTCTTTAGAGAGGGATCTTCCAGGACCATCAGTAACATCCGTTACCTACATTCAGAAACTCAAACTAATCAATAGCCATTAAATGTTCAATACATATATTTAAAACAGCGATCACAGCCAATACCTGAGCTTGGATAAATTATGTCAGAACAGCTTGCTAAGTTACATTCAAAGATGAGAACCTAATATAAAAACTGGATTTCCCAATCACCAACCTTAAGAGGAACTCTAAAAGTTCTTTTTCTCAACTTCTTTTCAGTTATGGGCTTTGAATCTTGAGTTTCTTTTTCAGGAGTTGTAGTGTTATTCTCAAGTCCCTCACCACTTATGTTGCGTTCTTCCTTTTCACTAGAGCTGGTTGGACTTGTACTTGATTCGGATGATGCATTTGACAGAATTAAGGTTGAATTTTCAGCTGTTAAATTTTTCACTGGAACATCAACCCATTCTGAAACTTCAATTACAGTCTCAGCACGATCAAATGACACCAGACCACTTCTGCTCAGGGAAAAGTGTAAGTTTGTCTTTATTGGTGCAGAGAGGTTTCGTGTTGAATACCTGAGAAGATCTTACAAAGTGTTAGTAAAACATAATCTTGATTTGTGCCAGACCCTATCTTGATTTATCACATTTATACAGCAATAAGACAGATTAATGTGGTATCTATGAAAGATAATGTAAGTTTTTGAGTAGAGAAACAGGAATAAAATTTATGCAGAAACTCTACTATACAAAGCATCATATCAAGGACATTTATCTTACTTCGTGTAGGTGTCAGTTAAACCTGAAACGTGGTAAGTTGCAATCTTGCCAGAGGAAACCCCTGGTGGTAATATGTCAGAAGGATCATATAGAAGTGAAACTTCAAAGTCCTTGCTATATTTTACAGACTTGAATGCCTGGCATGATGAATTTTGTCAGCATATCCATGTTAGCACTGAATCAATAAAAGGAATATCCAGCACTGATGCTAAACTTGAACTGGATACTATACAATATAATTTTCCATAAAACCACGGCTAAAACAAATAGCATGCTTACCTTGCTTGGAAGCTTCTTCATGCGTGGGATAAGTACTTGTTGATTACTCTCATCATCAAGATCAGGACTATTTAATTCCAGTATGATACCATATGTTGCACCATCAATCATTCCTAGCTTGCGGGTTAGTTTGATCCCATCACTCAAATTTGCAGCATGAAGTGCTGATCCAAGTACTACAGCTTCATCAGCATCAAGATGCTTATCTAAATCTTTTCTGCCAAGAAATTCTTGTAGCATAGCCTGGAAGAGAATTGATATTATTATCAGTGCTTTTGAATGTTAAGGGCACTGCTATAGCAAAATGCACTTCCAAACTTGTTCAAGAACACGTCATTTCTATAAAGTGCCAATCAAGTACTTTTAGTTATTTAATTTTCTATTGCTAAAGATTTATTTCTTTTCTCAACATTAGCTTTTAAAAAATATGGCATTTAACCAGCACCTTCGGCATGACAAACAGAAAAGAAATTGTCAAAAGTTACAAAATTACTTTATCTGTATTCACAAGTCACCAATGGCAATTTCAAGCACCACTTCATTTGCTCACAAATAAATGCAATTTCTTATAAATTGTCTTCAAATGGCATGCACAAAGTGAAAGAAATTCTCAAAAACTTAATATAAATACTGTAAATACCGATGGCTATAGCACCTAACCTGCAATTTTGGCATGCGGGTCGCTCCACCTATCAACTCTACAGCATAAAGGTCTTCTACCTTCAAGCCAGAATGTTTCAGAATTTCCTTTACAGGCAAAAGTGCCTCCTCAAAAAGATCCCCACAAAGCTCTTCAAATTTCTGCCGAGTTATGGTACTCCTAAAACATATGGTTGCAAGGAACGTCACAATATGCATAAAAAGTTCATCAAAAAACAAAGACATTTCAAAATAGAAATGTAAAATTGCAGGTATTTCTGTTATTATCTACAACTGACCTTCTCAAATTGTTAAACTAAATCACCAAGTCTTCATGGCATTACCGATACCGGCATTAAATAATCAAAGTAAACATAAATAAAATGAGTAGCCATAAAGTAGACAATCTCACCTATGCAAAACTAATTGGACAGTTAAATAATGTACTCAATAATACAATTTACAATCATAGATCCATCTTAACCCTGGATCTATCAAGCATCAAGAGGGATAAAAAACCGGAGCAAAACTCTCGCCACTTAAAAAATCCAGGGTTAAGACAGATATACGCTAGCTTTTATTTAACTATTTATGTATTTAATAAGAGGGCGGCTCTTTCCTCTTCTTTTTTTTGGCACTAGACATCACAGTTTAAAAAAAAATCGATTTTATTTTATTAGTGTTGCAACAAACTTCTCTTGGTACAATTATATTCTTAGATTGAAGAGGAATCACAACCTTAAAGGCTTAACCACATATTTAAGATTAACTAAGGCACAGGGCTGATGACAGCTGTGAAGGTCTCCATGTAACCTTAGAGACGAGATTGATCGAAGAGATATAGCTGCAAATACACAAATCGCGTTGCCATAAGCAACCGATCATACATTAACTTCCATAGATTTAATTGCGCCAAATGTGAGTTGTTAGCCAGTCATACTCTATATCTGTTTGAGTCCAAGGTTTTCCTGGTCATGGTAATGTGATAAGGAAGTTAATGTATGATTACATAATTATTTGAATAAATAGACATTAATGGGATAAGGAGATTACCAGAAATCATTAAATACTGCAATAGAAATGTCTGTATACCACTCCACTTCCACTGGCATGCGGTGGCATTTACTTTTCAGAAAATAGTATGGGCTGTGTTATCCATGGGATATATAATGATCCTACATGGGGAAGCAGTGGCTACAAGCCTATGGGTATGGAAAGTAAAAAATAAAATAAAAAAGTATCTAATCATCAATATGTTAGACCAGAGGAGTTGAAACAACATGCTAACTTCATTAAGCGTTCAGACGCAATTGCAACATGGATATTGGAATGCAATCTTGCAAAATTTGCACTAGTTGTTGAATAGATACCTCACAAAAAACACAACAATTTGGCATTAGTTAATCTAAAACCTAGTTGTTGCTTCAACCAATCACAATTTTGTATAAATGCATAAACATGCAAAAATAGGAATGCTAGATTTCTGATCACCACTACTGGGGAAATATTTTTAACGAATAATGAATATGATAGACAATCATACCAAGAATCCCTTACTTGGACCTCCTACAATTGAAAATTTTCCAGATATTTAACTTTTTTAAGATGATACATTTTGCACTTGAACATTGACATACCCTACACAAACAACATACTAAAGTTCCCCCCAAAGCCTCCAGTCTAAGAAAATATTGACAACGTTGCAAATATTGTTTCGGGGAAATATCACTAAGGGTTTGGAAAGAAACTTATGAGAAATATTGGGGAAAATATCAGAAAATATCAGCAAGCATAAACTTGGACCTGAAAAACTCTGGAAGACTCAAATCAAGATACAATCTGCATGTTGCAAGTTGCCCAATAAGCAGCAAGATTTCTACTGTAAACAGTAAATCTCCAACCCCTTCAAGCCCTATAGATATCTAGTTGAAGGCCTAAAGGGTTAACATGCTTGCTACATCACTGCTATCTAGGGTTTGTTTCAGAGAATCACAATGGATCTAACTATATGCCCATCCCAAGCTATTTTATTAAACCTAAGGATTTGGCAAGTCACAAAAGATGCAGAACTGCAGAAGATTAATAATTACAAACAATGGATTGTAAGGAGACCCAAAAGGTTGCAAAAGACAAACGATCCAAGAAGCAAAATGTCACAAGCGGTGAACTTTAAGGAAAAGAAGACTATGACTCGTATGCTCTCCCTCTCTCTCTATTTTTATAAGATATCAAACGTATGTACTATGGATAGTGTATCATCAATGGGTTTCTATAATAAGAAATTAGTTTCATAGTGAAAGAGAATTCCAATCCCCTATATAAGATAAGATAAGATAAGGTAATTTTATTAATGTCCAACAAATGACCACAAAGGTAGGTCAATGGAACTAAAAGATACATCCATGATTTCCGAGGAAAAAAAAAGATACGCCATGATAGGAGGCAAAGATCAACAACCTTATATCTACTGATGTGCATGAATGTGCCATTTTCAGTCTATTAAGTTTTTCAGATGTTTTTTCTAATTTCAGCAGTTCAATTCTAATACAAATTTTGCCTTAGTTAGTCTCGCATGCACAAGTAGAGGGCACAACTCCCTAATATCATAGGGGTGCTCGTGGGATGCTCATGCACGAGAACTCCTAGCATAATGCTATGCACAGATCTCTAGGACAGCACACTTCTCATTTTGGCTCAGTTATCCATGCAGCCAGGCACACTAGGATTTCTTAATACCAATCTAAGCATTGTTGTGCATGCATCCAGATTGCAGGGTGAACCATTTTATGGTTCAAGATTTTGAGTTTGAAGCTGTAGTTTTGCTTTCTGTTTTTCAGATTTAATAAAAATTACATATGTTATTTTGAGTTGTCAAATTGAAGTGTTTGCTATTTTATTTATCAACAGTGTGTGTTTGCAGGTTAAAGTACTCCTAGCATAACTTATGATTGGTCTTTTCAACCTTAACGATCTATAGTTTTAAGTTAATTTTTAGAGCACAAAATCTAGTCATCATGGTATGATTTTTTATAACTGAAAAATATTAGAAGGAAATGCTTTGAGTCCGATGGATGATCTGAAATGGATTCTCATCAAAATTTAATTTGGCAAAATTAATTTCAGCATTGAGCTGGAAGACGAAGGGCCAAAAGGCCTCAAGAAGGTGAAACGAATCACCTTGATGGTCGGCATTTCAGGCAGCTCTATTAAAGAGTGTTGGCTTGATGAAGAAGAGGAAGCCAACTAGAGGGAGAATTAAAGCTTCAGAAGAAGAAGGGCATTGGCAGAGAAGAGGGCTCGAAGAGGCAGCCTGCTCTAAGATCAATGCAAATGGACGAGGAGATATTGTGCCTATCCACGCATGAGAAGGATGTCTGAGCCATGGCATCTGCAATCTTGCTAGTGAGTAACAATGCATTAAAATCTCATCCGAGAGTGCATAGCTCACCCTTGTAATAAATTCCCAAGCAATTATAAATCCCCATGAATGCAAGTTTTCCATATTGGGTTTCGAAGGTATAAAATCTATGTGTTAATGTGTTGAAAATGGTTGTTGATAGATGTGAGACAACTGTGTAATCTCTGTTTTTATGCAATAATGGTGTTTAATCTCTACTATTAAATCATGGTGACAACTAAATGCACCACTCGGCGCTGGTAAGCACTACCCCATCCATAACCAAGGTGATGAGGTGAATCATTGGTGGCGTCTATTACAACCAGCTAATTGTTAGTTTTTGTTGCTCAGATAGGTACTTTTGCATAAGCCAAGTGTCGAGCATGCAGGAGTCATCCAGAAGACCTCTGTAGGAGCTTGCTTGAGAGGGCAAGTGACTTTTATGTTATAATGGCTAAAAGGTAACTTAAGTTGTGTTAACAAAAGATTAAGTCATAGCCGTGGATCTCAAGTGATCTAAAATTACTTAGGAGATCTGGAGGGCCCATGGTATTTGGTAGCCCATGGTAATTTAGTCATTGTAATGATATAAAAGGAAGCCTAAGGAGAGGAGGTGACACACAACAGTCACACAAAGTGAGTGAGAACTCATTGATTGGTTGAAGATGGACTTTCAGCCAAGTGTGCAGGTGCAAGGGTAAGGTCAGAGGAAAGGAGAGCAAGGTGCAACTGAGGGTTAGCAACCAGCAAGATCAAAGGACTGATCTTGAGGTGTGAAGACTAGCATTCTGTCATTGTAATTCCTCAGTGGGACATTTTCCCAGGAAGGGAGCCCAAGATTTTTATCTTAATAAAAATCACTATTTTGTTGGTTTTTTCCTAGTTAGGGGTTTTCAAGGGTTAATCTAAGTGTCAAATGCATGTGATTTCCTATTTATTTTCCGTTGTGTAAATTGTTATAATTTGATGTATTTTCAATTAAGAATTGCAAGTAAATTATTCAGGATTGTAAATTGGATCGAGGTTCAGAAAATTGACCTGGTATCAGAGTGAAACGTGCATTCAACGAATGGAAAAGGAGC
The DNA here is from genome assembly GCA_027924585.1 of Larix kaempferi. Lineage (NCBI taxonomy): Eukaryota > Viridiplantae > Streptophyta > Pinopsida > Pinales > Pinaceae > Larix > Larix kaempferi. The sequence goes on from BSBM01001646.1 coordinate 19,361,468, forward strand.
GACCTACAGAGCAGTAACTACCAAGTGATGGCAAGCAATCGCCAAGGACCAGCACACCCACCAAGTCAGGCAAGCCGCCAGAGCCGCAAGCCAAAGGACAGCAAGCTACAGGCAGGTAGGAGACCATCGGGCGGGCCAAGCCCAAGGCAGTCGTCAGACAACCATATAGGCCCTATGCAGGGGCAAGAAAATCCGGCAAACCTAGAAAGCAGTCAAGCAGACTACAAAAAATTTTGGGCACCCAAAAAACTACAGAAAAGACCTCAAGCAACACCCAGGAAGGCTCGGGCAGCCCTGGGCAGCGAGCAAAAAAGGACTGAGCATCCCATAAAAGAGCTTGGGTAGCCCAGAAAGGAATCTGGGCAACATAAAAGGATCCGAGCAGCAAGGAGCGGGTCCAGGCAGCAAGAACAGCAAGAAGCTATAGGAAGCCTTGGGCAACAATAGGCTACAAATCCGAGCAGCAAAAAATAGATGTGTTGGGTAGCTTGCTGAGCCATGGCAGAAGAACAGGCAACCATCAAGATGATCTCGGGCGGGTGGAGAAGGACTTTCACTTAGAGACTTGAGCCACAAGAAAGCACGTAGGAGCAAATAAGAACTTTTGCTCATGTGTCGATGTCATCCACTTTGGAGAAAAGACGGTCTTTTGCTCAAGTGCTAGAGCCACGAAGGACTGTGACTCAAAGATCTTGGATGGGTCGAGAAGGACTTTCATCCAGAGATCAGGGGATGACAGGAAGACTCTTTACATAAAGAGATCAATCCAAAGGAGAAGAGAAGCCAACAAGGCAACAACAAACAGATCTGGTAACAAGGACAGATCTAGGCAAATTTGAGGAGCGGATTTGAGCCACGGGAGTTGGCAATATTTCTTTTCTCAATGGATAGAGAACATGACGAGGACACATGAGTTGTTCATCAGTTGATTAAAGATAGACTTAGATCTACATGCGGAGCTTGGCATTGATGCCAAGTGTGATGTAGAAGGAGTTGGGACAGTGAGGTTCCAGCTAGAGTTAGGAGGTTTTCTGGAGGTGGAAGATGTGTTGTATGTCCCGGAGCTGAGGACAAATGTTCTCTCATTCTCAGCTCAAAAGGACAAGGGGTATGGGGTTATGTTCCAGGATGAACAGGTGCTCATACGTTCAAAGAGAGCTACCCAGGATGCAGTAGTGATGCTTGGTGTCAGCAAGGGTAAGTGATACAGGTTGTTGGGTCAACCTATATGTGGGTCCCAGGGGATCTTGGGATCAAGGATTGATGTCAATGACAAAGATTGAGAAGGAGGCTCCGAAGATTGAGTTGATACAAAGGGCTCAGTATTCTAATTCGGAAGACGAGTGTGAGGCATCTTCCAGTAATATCAGGACCAATTGGTATGAGCTGACATTGGTGGAAGCTTAGGAGCAAGTGGAGATTGCTAGGAGCACAATTAGGAGGAACAGATTTTTAAAGCATTTTCCAAAGCAAGTGGAAGGGAAGTCTTCCAGTTCAAAGGGAGCAACTACAAAAGCGGATGATGTGTTGGGATTGGAGATAGATTCAAGTAGACGTTCTTCTAGAAGAACCTTCCTTGCTAAGGTGTGTTAGTTTATTAGCTCGAACGGGTACTTCTGCATAGGCCAAGTGTCAAGCATGCAAGAGTCATCCAGAAGACCTCTCTAGGAGCTTGCTTGAGAGGGTAAATGACTTTTATATTATAATGGCTAAAAGGTGACTTAAGTTGTGTCAACAAAAGATTAAGTCGTAGTCGTAGATCTCAAGTGATCTAAAATCAATTGGGAGATCTAGAGGGCCATTGGTATTTGGTAGCCCATGGTATTTTAGTCATTGTAATGATATAAAAGGAAGCCCAAGGAGAGGAGGCAACACACAATAGTCATGCAGAGTGAGTGAGATCTCATTGATTGGTTAGAGATAGACTTTCAGCCAAGTGTGCAGGTACAGGGGCAAGGTCAAAGGAAAGGAGAGCAGGGGGGAGCCGAGGGTTAGCAACCAATAAGATCGAAGGACTAATCTTGAGGTGTGAAGGCTAGCAATCTGTTGTTGTAATTCCTCAGTGGGCCATTTTCCTAGGACGGGAGCCCAGGATTTTTATCTTAATAAATCATTGTTTGTTGGTTTTTCCAAAGTTTGGGGTTTCCATGGTAAATCTAAGTGTCAAATGCATGTGATTTCCTGTTTATTTTCGGCTGCATAAATTGTTAGAACTCGGCGTATTGTCAGTTAATAATTGCAAGTAAATTATTCGGGACTGTAAATCGGATCTGGGTTTTGAAAATTAGCACTAATCTCTACCAAAACACGTGATTCCAACTGGGGACACCATTAAAACCTTGGTTCGATTGCTGGGGCATTTTGTACCACATCTGGGCAAAATGTAAGTGTGCTTGGGGCATTTTCTATCACTATTGGGCGAATTTAACTGTGTCTGGGGCGTTTTTTATCACAATTGGGCAAATTTAATTGTGTCTGGGGCATTTTTTATCACTGTTAGGCAAATTTATGTGTCTAGGGCATTTTTTATCACAGTTGGGCAAATTTAGAAGTGCCCGAGCCATTTTTATCACTGTTGGGCATGAACTTGATTTAAACAGATGTCTTTTGATTCATGGGTGATATGTCTAAATGGAGTCAGGCATTTGAATAATAACCATAGTGTTGAGTAGGCACATCTCTAGAGCATAATTTCCTTTCAATTGGCAAGAGTTCTTTTTATTTCTAACTCTTGCTTTAGATGTGTTAGAAAATAGAGGATCCATCCATGCACAGAGGTTTAATCTTAGCAATGAAAAATGATTGTTGAGGACAGAGAACAAAACTTATTTTCCGCAGAGATCCGTGTTAGTAAGACTGTCATGCTATGAGCCTACAGTTTACGAATCATATTGTATCAGACCTGGTTGAATCTGGGACCTGTAGCACATTAAGGAAGAATCAGAGATGGAACAGCAATGACATCAGAGGACTGTCCAAAGATTGAAGAGGTGAAGAGCTGGACATTCTTCACCCATGGTCCCGAAGACAGTTTCAAATGTGTTGCAAACTATCCAAAGAACTGCAATATGTGAGTGAAGACACTTCGGAAGAAGTGTAGCCCATGCATGTCAATTCCTCTTGGATTGAAGTGCCAAGAAGCCATTTTAGAGTGTGTTGGAAACGAATACAGCATGCTCCATTCCAAAGACTGAAGATTGCTCAGACCTGAGAGCCAGTGAGCAGATTTCTGCATTACTGGAACATGTGAGCCAGAACCAGAGCCAGTACTCAAAGCGACAAGCCAGAGCCAGAGTCAAAGCTATAGCCAAGAGTTAGAGTCAACACCACTTTCCATAGAAGCAAACATAAAATATATTGATCCAGACTAGTCTCCTTGAGTTTTGGGGGACCAAAAGCTTGTGAAAGGGGGGTGTGATCCGAAACGAATCCTCATTAAAATTTAATTGTGGCCAAAATAATTTCGGCCTTGAGTTGGAAGATGAAGGGCCAAAAGGCCTCAAGAAGGTGAAACGAATCACCTTGATTGTTGGCAATCCAGGCAGCCCTATTAAAGAGTGATGGCTTGATGAAGAAGAGGAAGCCAACTAGAGGGAGAATTGAAGCTTCGGAAGAAGAAGGGCATTGGCAGAGAAGAGGGCTTGAAGAGGCAGCTTACTCAAAGATCGATGGACGAAGGAGATATTGTGCCTATCCACGCATGAGAAGGATGTCTGAGCCATGGCATCTGCAATCTTGCTAGTGAGTAACAATGCATTAAAATCTCATCCGAGAGTGCATAGCTCACCCTTGTAATAAATTCCCAAGCAATTATAAATCCCCATGAATGCAAGTTTTCCATATTGGGTTTCGAAGGTATAAAATCTATGTGTTAATGTGTTGAAAATGGTTGTTGATAGTTGTGAGACAACTGTGTAATCTATGTTTTTATGCAATAATGGTGTTTGATTTCTACTATTAAATCATGATGACAACTAAATGCACCATTAGGCGTTGGTAAGCACTACCCCATCCATAACCAAGGTGATGAGGTGAATCGATGGTGGGGTTTGTTACAGCCAGTTGATCTCTACCACAACACGTGATTCCACTTGGGGACGCCATTAAAACCTTGGTTCGATTGTTGGGGCATTTTGTACCACAGCTAGGCGAATTTAAATGTGCCTAGGGCATTTTTTATCACTGTTGGGCAAATTTGATTTTGCTTGGGGAGTTTTTTAGTATTGTTGGGCATATTTAAATGTGTCTGGGGCGTTTTTTATCACTGTTGAGCAAATTTAGAAGTGCCAGGGGCATTTTATCATTGTTTGGCATGAACTTGATTTGAAACAGAAGTCCTTTGATTCATGCGTAATATGTCTAGTCATAGGCATTTGAATAATAACCAAAGTGTTGAGTAGGCACATGAACATCTCTAGAGCAAAATTTCCTTTCAATTAGCAATAGTTCTTTCTATTTCTAACTCTTGCTTTAGATGTGTTAGAAAACAAAGGATTCCATTCATGCACAGAGGTTTAATCTTAGCAATGAAAAATGATTGTTGAGGGCAGAGAACAAAACTTATTTTCCGTAGAGATCCATGTTGATAAGACTGTCAGGCTATGAGCCTACAGTTTACGAATAAATGGAAAGGTAACAAGGAAAAGGTATCCCATTAATAAAGTGGCAAAGAATTGCAAAGCCAAAGGCTTTGGGTGGTTGGGTCCTTCAAAATATTTATCATTTTGACAAAGTATTGGCAGCAAAAAGTTTGTGGAGATTGATCAGTTCAAAGGGTCTAGGTAACAAGGAAAAGGTATCCCATTAGTGAAATGGCAAAGAATTGCAAAGCCAAAGGCTTTGGGTGGTTGGGTCCTTCAAAATATTTATCATTTTGACAAAGTATTGGCAGCAAAAAGTTTGTGGAGATTGATCAGTTCAAAGGGTCTATGGTAGCAAGTGATCCAAAGATTCCAAACCAAGTATATAAGTCCCTTGTCCAATCTAGATTGAATATGCCAAAGGAATAAATCAACTACCAACATTTGCATTTTTTTTCTAAGGAAAAAGCCTCACAGGGATGCTTCCCCACAATCATGGATAGCATTCCTAATAAACCCACCACCATAGATTGGTGCACCTAACCCAAGAGGATTCAAACCAAGCATATGTTGGTACAAAACTAGCCAAATGCACAGTAACCTTGGCAACAACCATTTGAAGTAACCCCTTGGGATTCTGTCGACGCTTCCATTATTTGGAGGGCCCTAATATTAGCTTTCCCCCTTTTGGGAAACCCACTGGCATGGAAAGTGGGCAATGGCAGAAGTGTAGAGATTGGGGACCTTGGGTAGGAAATGATGGTGCCCATATGCTACTGAAGGTGGTGATAGTTACTCTAAGACATCAAGATATGTTTACCCTTGCACATGTTGTTGACTTAGGCAAGGGTAGTCTTTGGCATAAAGGATGGAATAGTGCTGGAGATTTAGGGTTGGTTGGTGAGTCTGCAAAACAGTTGTCACAAGGTCAAGGTTTACAAGTAGTTAGATACAAATGAGTTTCATTTGCTTGAGGGATGATGATGACTCTTTAGTCTAGGAGATGACAATAAAGCACTTACCTGGGAGGTATTTCAGAAGGAAGCATGCAAGGTCCTAGCATGTGCATTTAGTGTAGAAATCATTGTGAATCCATAAAGTGCATTCTAATGGAATGTCCCTTTGTAAAAGAAGTTTGGAAAGAAGCCATGAGTTTGGCAAGGGGTGGAGGAAGTTGGGATGGGGACACCTTGGTTAATGTCTTCAAAATATGGGTGGAGAATCCAACTGTGGGATTCCATAAAACATTGCTGTCCATAGTCTCTTAGGCCTTGTGGATCACAAGGAATGGAAACTTGTTCCAAGATATGTCCTTATCACATGAGGTTTCCACAATTTAAAAATACATATATAATGATATCAAGCATACATCATTACATTTGTTTCAACTTGCTATGGAAAGGAGCAATGTCAACGATTCAACGTTGGTTATTGAGTGAGTTTATGGTTCATTCAAGTTACAAAACATCCCCCTTAGACCTCAACTAGAGCAATTTAACATTGTTAGATCCTTCACTGAAATTTCTTTCAAGCATGTAAAAAGGTCTTTCAATACCAAGGCGGATGCACTCTCAAAAGTGGCACTAGCAAGTTAAATTGGATCTAAAGTAGTGGAGAAGCACAAAGGAAGGGGTCACACCCCTAAGGATCTTTGATTCTTCATTGTTTATGTGTTGATCTTGTTTAACTAGAGGGATCCTGAACCCCAATTTTATTTGATGATGATGCTCCTTGTAGCTCTTTATTTTCTGGACTATTATTATTCATATGTGTTTTAATTACTATTGCTTTTACAGGTTAAATTGTTTTTGGGCTTCCAGCCTTGCTGTAAAGGGCACAGTCCAAATTTTGAAAATGTAAAGGCAACTATACGTTAGTATAGAGTCTACACAGCTAGTTTCCTTCAAGGGGATGATATAAGTTAGCCATTTTAGGACTATCTATATAATCACCAAAGTACTTCAATTTTTGGCTAAATGATATGCATCGAATGTAACTCTTTTCTTCTTGAAGTACAAGTTACGATTTTTTTCTTGGATATAAACAACCAAGATAAGATAAGATAAATATATTAATGTCCAAGAAATGACCAAAATAGGTCAATGGGATTGAAACAAAAATATATTCAACAAAATGCACCAACAAGAGTGCCCAAGGCTACTTCAAAAGCATAAAGTAAACTAACAAACTAGCTATCCAAAAAGGTTACACAAAAAAACTAGAGGAAAAGGACTAATGAAGAAAATGAGAGCACGGCATAGATATAACAACAACTCTCTCACCCAACATCTGTAGCATAAATGGATATACAAATAAGCATTGAGGCATAGGCCCCTATCCCCCACCCCCATCCCTAGTTTTCTTCCTACACAAAGTCATCAAAGGCTTTCCAAACGAGGGCAAATTTTCACAAACACAAATATCACGGACAAAGGGTTTCCAAGATGGAGAAATCCCATTCAAATCAATAGGCACCAATTCCTCATCTTCAACCTTCACCCCTATGAGTGCTAACTGATCTCGAGATCTTCATCAAGTAACTAGCCGTGGAATCTACGTCTCTCATGTGGATGGCAAAGAGCTTATTTGTCAAATGCATTTGGCAAGAAATACTCACACTCTTGTACAACTCTATCAAAGAATAATACATCTCCTTAGTCATCTTCTTTTCTACAACGAGAGAGATCAAATAATCCTTCATCAAATCAAGAATGGTTCGCTTTGCCTTGGCCTCTTTCTTCTTGTAATTAACCAACTAAGTGGGATCGGTTGGAATAGTAACCTTGTTCTCGACAAACATTAAAAGTTCAACCTCCTCCAACAACGTCTACACTCTATAATTCCAAGGTGTAAAGTGGAAGCACCTTCAAAACTATGACACTCTCTAAGATTGAATGTAGTCATCCCTACAAATCCTGAATCACAACTCAAATAACAAATCAAGTAGATTGATCACCTATCCCAAGTGAAATCACAAATCCAATCCTTGGAGCAACTAGGGCATCAACCCAACAACCCTTCTAGGGTACAAGTTTCATGCCCGCTAAAATATCCAACTGTATCTTTCACAAAAAAGCAATTTCAACATAACAAGCTCTAAAACCATGTAGAAATTTCAAAAGCCTGCCTGATTAGAATTTTCCACCTCACAACACTGAGGCCACAGATTTCTAATTTCAAGAATTCCTAGCATTTCTAATATCTCTAGAACTTGGAGCAATTGTCATAAGGATGACCTAAGTTCAAATCCTAGCATGCTCACTCCCCACGACATGGTGGATAGTTACGTGTGGCCTTCAATGCAGCCTAGTCATCAATGTGGCTCTGACCTGCTTGTAGGTGATGCTTAGCCTTTGTGCTACTAATGTAATTGCAGCCAATGTTGTCATTATGAGCCTTCAGGTTGACCAAACGTGACACTATTTCAATATGTGTGTGTGTTATTTGACAAAAAAGGAAATGATAAGAAAAGAAACAGAAAAGAAAAAAATTAAAATGAGACATAGATAGTTTGTAACTAGTCTTTGATGATGTAGAAACATTAAGTTTTGCAACCAGAAAACTTTTTATCCCTCTCGATCTATGTTGCACGAAACATACCCCTTGCATTTCTGGGTTAAATATGTGCAGATATGCGGAAACATTCCAAGGGCATTTTGATATTTGGAAACACAGTCCCAAATTTCCAACGTGTTTCAACCCAAAGAGGGTGTGTTTTGAGAACACAAAAGCTACTGATAGGTGCATGGAACCGGCACAACAAGCATAGATATGCTTAATGACCAAAATCAACAAAGGAGAAGGAATTGAAGGGGAGAACAGAGCTTAAAAGAACGAATGATAATATTAAATTCATAAAGTTCGGCTTTTCCTTTATCTTCCCTTTTCTACCACTTTTAATTTAAAAAATAGCATTAACATTGATAGCTTTAAGATGTTTGAGAGTGGTTCCAACCTCATCGAACTCCATACAAATAGAGTGGAATTTCATACCCATTCATAATTCAATAGACTTAACAATTCTCAGGATTTCAGCATTCAAGACTAGATTCTAGAATGACCTATTCTTCGTGGCCTTAGCTCAGAAAGTGGTGTGCCAAGAATTGAAATTAACGAATTCCTTGGTAATGAGACACCAAAACACACTAAATCACTGGACCATTTTATCAAATTTGTATGATAATGTGCTATTTTCTAAAAGAAATATTCTTTGAAACATTTATATTTTTGGATTTTTAAATACCATGTTTCCAAATTTTGGGGGGTCACATTTCCATAGTATACCCATTTCAAAGGCTCGTACCTCTTTTCAGATTTCATGCAACTTAGCTCTAAATGCTTAATAGACGAAGGTTAAAATCAATCTATGCTAGTCTTAAGATATTTTAGGATGTGCTAGAAAATGTTGACCTACATTCTATAGATATGATGTTGAGCCCCTACCACATTAAGGCCTCCACTAACCAGGTGTGAAGGTTGGATTGCTAAGTTGAATTTCACTCAAATAATGGTCGAGAGCAGTAATTGAATGAGTTATTGTCAACAAAGACATGAGTGTCTATATGGATAACAAAAGGGTTATACAATATACAATGAAGAATTATTCCAAATGGTGAAGGGAAACTCCTCTTGAAAGTTATGATAGATTATTACAAGAATGGTCGTGTGTCTAATGGTCGAGGGCAATAATTGAATGAATTATTGTCCACAAAGACATAAGTGTCTATATGGAAAACAAAAAGGTTATACAATATACAATGAAGAATTATTCCAAATGGTGAAGGGCAACTCCTCTTGAAAGTTATGATAGATTATTAGGAAAATGCACATGTACTGAAAATTTATGTCAGAATCTCAGATTGTGGAATGTCACACCTCTACAGATTTATGAGAGGATTGAAAAATATAAAAAAGTTAAGCAATGGGAGGTTCATATTAAATAATAATGCTCCTTTTAACCATTTTATCCAGAAGCTGGGCATATAACTGAGACAGAACAAACACACAAGAATATGACAAGAACCAACCTGAAATCACGATCCTCATAAACTGATTCCACTGATAGAGGAGCTTCGGTATTGGCACTGAGAATTTCCTTGGTGCGTTTAATTTGCTTCTTCAACTTCGCCATCGCCTTAGGAGATTTTCGCACATCTATCCCATTCCCAACTTGCCTATTAAATTCATCTGCAAAATGCTCAACAAGACGCATTTCCATAGTTTGCCCGCCAAGATTTGCCTTCCATCTTACATCTTTGACCTACAACAGGTCAAAAAATAATGAGCCATTGATATCTAAAACAGACATGAAATGAAAACAGAGGCAACTAGTAAACAAATAATATAAATGTGGAAGCATTACATAAAAACATGTGTTTCATGAGCAGCTTCAAAGTGAAAATGAGGGGACCCTAAAACTAAATTCAGTTGTGACTACAACTGACATGTCTAATAGATAATATTAATTATTAATACCATAACCTACTTACTCACTACCATCTTGAAATCATATAGCTAAACAACTCCTTGGAGCCTTTTGCCATGTTATAGTATCTTGAAATCATACCATCTTGAAATTGTAGTATCTAAATTATTAATACCATAACCTACTTACTCACTACCATCTTGAAATCATATAGCTAAACAACTCCTTGGAGCCTTTTACCATGCTATAGTATCTTGAAAAACAAATTTTGAAATATTTCCACAACATCAAAATTTATAGTCAATCTGGCAGAACCAGACAATCCAAAGAACTAGCTACAAGCAACTCAAAATGAAGAGCATCCCTAATATTCATAAATCTTTAACTGGTGTGGATTTGTCTGTATTACTAATAAAACATCTGTGTTCAAAATTGCAGTGTACCTGGAATTGGTTAACCGAAACACTCTTCCCGTACTCCTTGGTCGTATATGCAGAGAAATAAACGAGAGCAGCATAAGCACTGTTAGAACCCATGTCATAAAACACAACATGCCGCGATGCATTCGAGAAATCCTTATCAATCCCATACTGAATAGCTGCACCAGAATGCTCGTTGATCAAAGATAATACATTGATGCCAGCAAGCTGAGCTGCTTGAATGATACCATTCCTCTCAGCTTGGCCGAAGAAAGGTGGCACACTAATCACAGCATCCTTAATAGGGACTTTGGTATGGTATTCCGCCAAATGCCTACCATAACTCAAAATCATAGAAACCAACTCCTCTACTGAATAAACTGTACGGCCATCATCATCTACCCTAATGCCAGCGGCGCCTCTAGAATCTTCAACTATGTCATACGGAAGATAAAATGAATCTGCAAGAACTTTAACCTGGTCGTAAGATTTGCCAACCATGTCCCGAGCTTGCACAATGACCTTATCAGGGTACCGGGCAGAGATCCCGGCGGCTTCTTCGGCGACCAGGCGGTCTCCTCCATTGAATGCCACCAGGGCAGGACTTTTCCGCTTCGACATTTCATTTATTGCAATGGAAATTGGGCTCTGACCGGGTTTCAGGTGCACCACTGCAACTTTCAACCAATCAGACCCCAGATCTATGCTGCATACTGAACACAATGCAGGGCATATGGCGAGAAATAATGTAAATATTACCAAAAGAATTCTCGTGCCAGACCCCATCTTCAGAGATGTGAAAGAACCAGGGTTTTAAGGGTTTAAATGTCAGAATCAAAGTAGCTTTAAAAATTAGGACATGAATCTTGTTCTGCAAACCCCAGTTTTGGACCAATCCGGTACTGTTTCAAACCACTAATGCAGAGCAAAATATTAACGACGCCATAAATAACAACAAAAAGGCTCTAGAACACAAAGAGAGGTTATCAGAGCTTGATACGAAAACCTAATTCACCAATTCTGGATCGATCCGGAACCGTTTTAAACCATCTCTTCGGGAAAATACAAGCCAAAGGAAGTGAAGGACTTGACAAAAAAAAAGCTTACGCCTTCAAAGCCTGATCCGTAAACTCTAAACCCAATTTCATGAATTTAAGATCGATTCGAAACCGTTTGGATCCAGCTCTTTTTAGTACAAGAGGACGGATCTTGCTGAATCACAAATGACCGATCTGCGTATCGTCGAACGGGCGAGAGAAAACTACGAAGACTAGGATTTACCGGTCGACGGAGACCTGGACTGCTGGCAGAAAAGAGCGCGCGGGATTCTGGATTCGTCATGAGAAGCAAGAAACCAATGAAGACATGACACGTCATAGAAAATTACACGTGTCAAATGTTGATATGTTAATAGCGCTGGAAACCTATGGTTCGTTGACGCAAGTGAAATGGACGAATGAAATTTTACGTTTACGCCTACGTGTCGCACTTTTTTTCGGGTTGAAAGGGTCCTCGTCGTTATATTTTAAGGAACTGGATGGTTGATTAATGCGTGGAATAATGTTTTTCGTAGGTATACAAAATTACCCTCGAAAATCCTCAAGTAAATGATTAAGTGGTGAGTGGGTCAAAATGTTAAGGCAAGCCGTGATAAAGGAAATAGGTTCATTATGTTTTTCTGTATTCATCCTCGATTAAATAAGGAAACCAAATTGCTAGGAATCTGTGAGGAAATGGGGAGCATACTTGTGTAAAATGCTCCTTGTAGAATCTTGAAGTTTTTAAGGTTTAGCAGAAGGCACATAAGGAGGAGAGGGTCTATAAGTTGTCACAATCTTCTAATTGCCCTGCACACACACCAAAACAACAAACCAATATTCCACTTTCATAAGTTAATTTGCAAAAATCCCACTTTCATAAGTTAATTTGCAAAAATCAACATATTTCTTCATAAACCATGGACAAGTGAAGCATATTTGGAGGGAGAAGACAATGATATATATATATGGGGAATTAGTAACTGATCGACGTTGTTGGTAAAGAGAAATAACATATGGACAAGTAAGCATATCACCTTGAGTGTGTTAAAGATGGCTTCAAATCTTCTCTCCCCATAAATCTTTCCTCGCTTTGGGTTCCCTTCAAGCCCACCACATTTACGAAACCTATTATTCAATCCTTGTTCCAATAATATGATCACATTGTGATAGCAAAATGGGCATAGAACTTCTGCATCGTAACAATATGGCAATGAAGAAGTGGAAGAAGTGGAATTGGTGTAAGTGTGTAACTTAATTAGATTAAAGTACTAGAAAAATAACTCTATCGGTGTGGATGCTTCTAAAATTGAAGGGTCTATTTATATATAAATTTGGAGCTCGGATGGAAAACGTCTTCTCATGAAGTGAGATAACTTGAGGGATGTTAAGGTCTCCAAAATGCAACTAATAATTACAGGTACCAAGGACATTGTACGGCAGGATAGACGGAGCAGGCAATGTGATAGCACCTTGGGGGCCATCTCCACACCATATGACCTAGGAGAAGCACTGCCCCTTCTTGGGCCATTCACCTCTAGCCATGTGACTCAAGATCCTAGGGTGAATGTATCAATCTTCTTTGGTCAAATCAGCACGACCAATCTGGAAGAATGTCTACCTGATGCTACAACCTGGAGAAACATCCACAATTTATCCCATAAATTGATTACTCATATCAAACATAAAGAAAACATGTAGTACATTACATTAACTGGGTCGGCTTAGTCATAAGGATTTGGCAAAGGATACAAATTTGAATAGAATAGGTAAACTAAGAGAGGAAAGATATACTAAGCAATAGGAGATATAAATGGCATGTTTCTCGTAGAGGCTCCATTTTAAAATCAATATATCTGTCGTAATAGAATACAACAATTCACTATTCTTTTACCAAGGATATGTCATATTCAAAAGGTCCATTTCAACGATAGTTACTAACAAATCATTCCGTTGGAGTTAGAATTGGTATGCTTAGTTTTCATTGAGTCATTTGTAATAAACTCGTAATAACAAATAATATGAGCAAGCTGTAATATAGATAAAACTAGGACAATATATTTCACTATCATAACTAGATTGGTAGATGGAATTAAACTCAACAAAAGGAATATAATAATACAAAGATGGAAAAAGGTAGGGGAGTGCTTGTAGAGGTAATATGATAGAATAAAGGTGCATAAATTTCGACAATGATGGCTTGAATGCATCGTAAGAGGGATAATAAGAACAATATAGCCTTGCATAAAAGAGGGGCTCAATTTGTGTTTTAGTGGGGTTTTGGGTCTGTATTTTTTAGGGTTTGAGGACCTTTGTGGGGTCTTTGACTATGGTAAGGTCTGCAAGTGAAAGTATATTTTTCATGAATACACAGCTTTCAAAGAACATAACTGATAATGACCTAGTTTTAGAGGATCCACTCTTGTGTGGGGGCTCTTTTGAGGGGGTGGATATGGGAGATGAGGTTAGCTCTGACAGGGACTCATATCATCCTTGTACACTCTTGAGGCGGGGTGGTGATGCCTCTCGCAGTGGTGGCAAAAAGGCTCGGCTAAATCGCTCCTTGAAGGCCATTAAGTGCAGGGGCGAGGGTGTGGAGATGGTTTTAGGTAAAGATGTTCAGGTTGGGCGGGTATTGAGTGTTATTGCTCGTGCACTGGTTGGGAAGCTCTGTTTTACCACTATTAGTCACTCTGTTTTGGTCTCTTGGGTAAACAACAACTGGAAGTCCCTGACAAACTATGTGTCGCACGTCCATATGCTTGTAAACAATTGGGTGGTCTTTCATTTCTTGGATGACGCTCATATTGAGTTGATTTTGGCTCATCTTTGGGTCATTGATAGGGGCTCGCCATGGCCAAAATGGTGGCATATCAATTTTGGCCCAACGTAAGAGACTTTACTAGTAAATCATTACTTGGTCTTATTGAAGGGCTTTCCTCTGGCGCTCTAGTCTAGCGATGTCTTTGTGGAATTGGCAAACAAGATTGGAAAGTTTATTTTCTTCGACAATAAATCCCTTTATCACGTTGATAAGCGTTGTGGTTGGGTCCTGGTTGAGATGGATGTTTCTTTGGGTTTACTTGAAGACATATCGATTCGGTGGGGGGAAAAGACTTTCCGACAGGATCTTGACTATTAGCATACACCTTTTAGGTGTTTTTCGTGTGGAAAACCTGGACATCTCCGGAAGGAATGTGGGTCTTCTGTGAGGCTTGCAGCTACTGATACCGGGGCTACTATCTGTTAAGATTTAATATGCTAAGACAGAAAATAGCAGCATTACATTCCATTTCACAATAAAAGCATATACAGGATCACTGAAGAAACAACAAGCACAGCATAAACACAAGAGACACAGATTTATCCTGGGAAACCCTCATGGGGTAGAAAACCCAACAAAGCTTCCTCAATATAGATGACCAGCAATATACAAAGATGTAACCCTGAGACATGATCTCCTCCTCCACCATAGCATACCTCTCCTCCACAAGTGCGCTATTCTCAAGTGAGTGAGTGTGTGTTAAATGAGGAATACACCTCCTCTATTTATACACTACTCCGACTTGTCTTTTACACAAATCATGTAGGCTCGTATTTATCCATTGGGTTAAATACCCCATTACAACTGACTGGGCCGACCCCACTAGGGTGGTCTAACAACCCTTTGACCCACATAACACATACAGGGCTGACCCCCACTAAGGAAGTCTAATAACCCAAGTTACCACATTCCGACGGAGGAATAAACATCTCCGGATATACAATAAGATCTTCACGAAGGAATGAAACATCTCTGGAATAATAAAGTACAAATTTAATATTCTTTGAAGTTACAATATCTCAACACTATCATAGAGGCAGGTCTGGCTAATGCGCCCAACCCTCCGGGGGTGAACAGAACCATAGCTACGGACCAGGCTGAGGAGCATCGACTGTCTCGAGATCATCCAGTGGTTGAAAACTAGCATTCTTTCACAAGTAAGTTTAAATCTATCTGTCCTGCTTGTTTTAAGTCTTTATCATAGGCGGATAACTCTGTGTTGGATGGGTGGGGGGATGAGAACTTGGGAAACAACACTCCTGTGTTTTCTGGTACATGCCTTGGGCCGATATGTGATCCTCCTTCGGTGAGTGAAAAACTGGAGGTTCTGGATACTGGTCATTTTTTTTATTTGGAAAACCTCTCTCTAGTGACGGATTCACAGATGGTTCGGGATGAGCTTGTTACTCTACAACATGCGGACCCTGAAAGTGACCCGGGGGCTTTTGAGGGGATTGTCCACTGTCTGGAGGAGGGCTTATTTACAAACCCTATTCCTGTTTTTTGTGAGGGAACTATTTTAACTGACACCTAGTTCCCTACTCTCCCAAATGTGACTATCAAAAAAAAGAGGGGGTAGACACAAAAAGGTTTTGGCTCAGGCTTCCATGGGTGGTTCTACCGAGGTTCTTTTTCCTACGGAAGGCACCTCTACACAGTCGTCTTCATGTGGGGAAAATCAGTCATTGATCTCCTCGGTGTTTTGACCCCTTAGAGCAGAGAGGGTCCCCCTGGAGGTTACTCCATGATTATAATGACCCTAAATATCCGTGGGGTAGGGGGCGCTCCAACACGTTATGCCTTCCAGAGGCTGATGAATATTATTCGCCCGAATTTGGTTTTGCTTCAGGAGACCCTAGTCAATGAGTCGAAGGCCAGGTCTTTCTTTTTCTCTTTCTGTCTGTCGTGGGAAGTATGTTCTATTGGGGCTACAGGGCACTCGGGTGGGTTACTGACGGCTTGGGTTCCACTTCTTTTTAAGTTTAAGCCCGTTGTTGTGGGGGGGGTATACTATTATCTGGCTTTTGTAGGGAGACTTCTGCACCGTTTCATGTTTTCAATTGCTATGGGCCCCAGTTAGAGAAGCAGCTTTATTGGAGTGGTATCGAAGCCAGCGGTTTGCTGGACATTAATTCCCTTGTTATAGGGGGTGACTTGAATTTTTCTGTGGGTGTGAGGGACTCTTGGGGTGTACATGCCCTTCCATAGTCAAATTATACTTGGTTCTCTAATATTTTTTTCTAATCATTGTCTTACAGATATTGTGCCCAAGCCTTTATTTCCAACTTGGTCTAATGGGAGAAAGGGTGATGCTGCGGTGGCAAAGCGATTGGATCGCTTTTATATTCATGAGGATTTACATGGAACCCTCTCACAGTGTTCCTCATGGGTAGATGCTACAAAGCTTTCAAATCATCTTCCTTTTGTATTGTGGATTGGTAAAGGGGACTTCCCTACAAAATATCCCTTCAAATATTGTAACCTGTGATCTTTGGAGGATTCTTTTCTCATCTTGGTTCGTCGGCTTTGGACATCGCTCGAGCAAGATCCTTGTCCTTTGGCTATACAGAGACTTGCGTCTTTTTTAAAATTGCTAAAGCTTAAGGTTTCCCCTTGGATCAGGGGAAAAAAACTTATGTTACAGGAGGAGTTACTTGATACTGAGTTCAATATTTATGCCCTCAACTCTCGGCCTTTTGTGGAGACTATGACTTAACCGGTGAGGACACGGCTATGTGTTCTAGAGGATTTTTTTTTTTCCTTCTACGCATTGAGGAAGACTTGTGGAGAATTAAAAGCCGTGATTTATGGCTATCTAGTGGGGACAAAAATACCGAGTTCTTCCATGCATATGCTGATAACAGAAGGAAGAAAAAAGCTATCTGGGATATTTGCAATGAGGAGGGGACCTTGATTACTAAACAATCATGGAGTGCGGTGGAAACTGTAAAGTACTTTTCGGGTATTTTTAAGAGTCCAATTGCTACAATTTGGAAACTCACTTATGGGTCATATAGGTGATGCCTAGTATATTCTCGGAATCGGATTGTCTCTCTATTTTTGCACCTGTCACTATTGCAGAGATTGAAGTTATTTTAAAAAGTATGGACAAAGAAAAGAGTCTGGGGCCGGACGGATGGTTTGTTGAGTTCTTTGATATCATGGGCCCGGAACTAGTTCGGCTTGTTGAAGAGGCTCAGGTGACGGGCAGGATTCCTGGAGGGGTAAATGCCACCTTTATTGCCTTGATTCTGAAAATTTCAAATCCATTGACTTTTCAGGATTTCCACCCTATATCATTATGCAACCTAATCTATAAAGTAATATCTAAAACTATTGCACAAATAATAAAGGCAGGATTATCAAGGGGTATTTCAGCTGAACAGTTTGGCTTCCTAGACCATCGTCTGATTTTCAATGCGATTGGCACAGCCCAGGAGGTGTTACATTTTGCAAAACTGAAGAAGATTGGCACCATGGTCTTAAAACTTGATCTGATAAAGGCATATGATCTGGTAGATTGGACTTATCTTAGGTTATTACTATTGAATGCGGGTCTCGATTTCCAAATTACTCAGTGGATTATGTGCTGCTTGAAGACTACCAACTTTGCAATGCTCATAAATGGTTGTCCTACCTCCTTCTTCAAGGCGACAAGAGGACTTAGACAGGGTTGTCCTTTATCACCCTTGCTCTTCATTCTTGTCATTGATGGGTTGAGTCCTCTTATTTTACAGGCCATGACTGATGGACTGATTAGTGGTATTAAGGTTACTCATAAATATCATATTACTCACATGTTATTTGTTGACAATGTCCTCATTTTTGGCATGGGGAGTGAGCAGGAATGGCTTCATTATAAGTATATTTTGGATACTTTTTGTTTTGCAGCAGGGATGTAGATCAACTTACATAAGTCTTGTTTCTATACAATAAACTTAAGGGCGGAACAGTTGTTACCTTTACGCAAGATCCTTCCCCTGGATTTTTTGGACTTGAATAAAGGCTTGACCTATTTAGGTTATTTTCTTAAGCCAAATGCCTATTTGGTTGCTGACTAGATTTGGCTGGTAAAAAAGGTTGAAAAAAGGATGTTGTGCTGGATACATCGGAAGCTTTCACTGGGTGGACGGTTAGTACTACTAAACTCGGTTTTGGTTGGTCTTCCTATCTATTGGTTTTGCATATCTCATGTTCCGGTGTCCATTATTCACATGATTAAGAAATTATTCTTTAATTTTCTGTGGAAGGGAACACATCTCTACCAGGGTTGTCATTTGGTCTCCTGGGAACACATCTCTTCGCCGAAGTCTTCCAGGAGATGGGGTGTTCGGAATTTGTTTTGGGTTAATAAGGCTCTACATACAAAGAGCCTCTGGAGGATCCTTATGGATGACGGCCTTTGGGGGAAGTTAATCCGCGCCAAATATATCTACCCGAAATCGGTGATTGGTTGGATTCGGGCTGGTGCAAAGAAGCAGGGTAAGTGGTCAGTTGTTTGGACAAGTTTATTGGCTACTTCTCCGATTATCATCAACCGATTAGCCTGGTTAGTTGGTAATGGATATCAGGTCCGTGTGGGATTGGATCAGCTTCTTGGATCTCCCTCTGCTGGTGTTCTTTCTGTGGGGACCATTCAACATTTAAATGCCATGGGGCTTGTTTTCTTAAATCAGTTAAAAAAAGTTCATGGTGATTTCCGGTTAGAGGAAGTCTGGTTGTCGGCTCGGGATCTTCACCTTACTGGTTTGGCGGTTGCTGAATGGGATTGTTATATTACTGGATTGACACATGCTGGCATTTATTTGACGGATGAACTGGATACCCTTAGTTGGGAGTATGGTGGCGGTGATGGCACGATTACTACAACAGTGGTTTATAAGGCTATTTCTGAGGAATCTAGCCTCCACTTATCCGAATGGTGGCACTATCCCCTGTGGCAGTGGGAAATACCTGTGAAAATTAAACACTTCCTTTGGTTGGCAAACTATGATAAGCTTATGACTGGTGATCGATTTCATACTCATGGTGGTATTGGGCCGTCTTTTTGTTATCTTTGCTTCAACGCGGGTGAATCTTGTACACACTTGTTCACTAAATGCTCTATAACTATGCAACTTTGGATGAAATTGCTATTTTTTTTCAGTTTATCTAGTAGCTGGATGGGGGAATCCCTGGCATAGTGTGTAAAACATTGGCATTATAGACACCGGTGGCAGATTGCTTTCCCATTGCGTTTTTTATGGGGTGTCTGGCGCTTGAGGAATTCGATCCCTTTTTAGGATAAGACATACACCTTAAACAGTTTTGTTCACTTTGTAATGTCTTTTATGATGGATGCACAGAATGCCACTCCTCACGTTATTAGATGCGCATTGGATCCTCATGTTATAAGCTATGACGATCCAGTGGGTATGTTTGATGGTGCGGCGCAACTGGATGTATGTGGTGTTGGATGCTTCATAATACTGGACCAGGAGCATTTTGTGGAACTGTTCTTCAGGTGTGGTGCTGGCAATAATTCAAGATCCAAGTTAATGGCGCTGTGGGGACTTTTAACCTTGGCCAGCTCCTACGGGATTCAAACAATGGATACATTCGGGGACTCCATTGCTATTATAAATTGGGCTATAGGTCTACATAAACTTCATGTTCCAGCTCTTTCACATTGGAAAAAAAGATTTTGATTCTTCAAGGCACCTTTACTTCTTTGAACTTTAGTCAGGTTGGCTGGATCTACAACAAAAAGGCAGATTCTTTATCAAAAAAGGGTCTTCTTTTGAGCGAAGGGAAGGCTGTGATCAATCTCTTCCAGGGGAATCAGCTGGTGGAGGAAAAGGAAACAGTCTTATGCTGATTCCTCAGCCCGACTTTTTTGGTTTATCTTTTTGTGTTGTTTCGGCTATTTAGAATAGTACTTAGGTTTTTGTTGTAAACATTGTTGGTCTGCTACAGACAATATATGGGACATGATATTAAGTTTTGCTTTTTGATAAGAATCAAAGGACTATGGTTTTTTCTATGGCAAATGACCAGTACTCTGTCCCTTGGAAGCTCAAGGTAGTTTTTATGTATTTGATACATCTGTGTCAGTGAAGGTTGAAATGTAATTCAGTTGAAGAGATATTGTCTGTTAACAATCAAATTGACACCCTTAACTAAGTGAAGGAGCAACATATGTTTACCATGCACCCGCGACAGGAAATTCATGACACAAGGTCAATCAAAGACGAATCCTCTATGAGAAATGCATTAATTGTGTTTAAAACATCCTAAGTGGAGCAAAAAGCCTAAAAACTATTCAAAAGTGGGTTTTCACTTGAAAATAATCAAAATGAGGAAAGTGACTAATCCCACATTTAGAAGAAAAGCCTAAGGCCCATTTCCCAGTGCTATATAAGAAAGGCATGGGAGGCATGGTAAGGAGAGAAAAAAAAGAGCAAAGGCATGCTGAGGAGATTTTGAAGGAAAGAGAAGAGCTCCAATTCTTCAAGAGCAAAGATGAAGGAAGGAGAACTTATGGCAAGGGAGGAGGCACTCACATCAGGATTCCTGGTAATCATGTACTTTCTCCATTGTTTTAGCATGAATTGATTCCAGTTTCTGCCATTATAATGTTTAGATGTTGCTTGTATTGTGTGATTTAAACTTTTAAATGGTTGTAGATTTTAAATTTGCTTGTCTTAATTGATGAATGAATCTAGATTTTAAAGAAACTTGTGATAATATGTTCATCTCTGACGTAGAGACTCACCATCTCTTAGCAAAATAGTTTAATATGTGTATACACGTCCCTGCACTAAACACTATTATCATTGTCATATGGACAAGCTCCCCAGTGTAGTTTCTTTGATTCACATATGAATAGCAAGAGACTCTTTTTTCTTCTAGGAAAAAAAAAGCCTTGCATAAAAGGACTAGTTCCTAGTAGGACAAAAACCCTAGTATTTCCTTTAAATAATTGTAATAATCAAGAATGGTGCTTCATTGTGAAGACATAATTTCCTGGTAGACACATTGAGAGGGTTTCTGAGTAAACTCGACAATAGAAATATTTCTTAATAGAGTTTAAAATTCTAGGATAATACTTTACAGAATCCTAAAAAAAAGAAAAATTCAGAATTAAGACATCATGTATTGTTTGATTTATGTATATTCTTTTAACAATTACTAAAATTCTTGAAAAATTATTGTTGAATAATGTAACTTCGGAAGATATTCTTATTTGTATTATTTGTATTATTTGTATCACTTGTATTATACACCCTACGGGGATTATTATTGATGTAATTGATTATGTAAAAGTCATTCAAAGAGTTAATGTAAACATTAATTGTTAGGTCGACTTGGAAAGATCTAGAAAATAATATTTTATTGTAAATAATACAAGTCGACCCAGTTAAGTGAGTCAAGCCGACCTTGTTAGTAAAAAGGCCAAGTCTTTTGATTAGTATAAATGAGGAGTTCGACCTCCTCATTTGGTCACCTCACTCACACATTGAGTTTGCATCACTAGGAGAGATAGAGTCAAGTGAATAGTTGCTTTTGGAGTCTTCTTGTTTTTGGGTCTTTGCACGAGAGATACTATTGTACATTCTGACGAATCTATATAGAAGAAGTTTGATAGGTTTTTCTACCTCGAGAGGGTTTTCCAATGATAAATTTTTTGTGTGTTATTGTCTATGATGTGTTTGTTTGTATTTTAGTGATCCATATTGTTATTGCACTTAAAAATCTAACATGGTATCAGAGCGGGCCTGAAAGAAAACATTGTGCAGCTGCTGCAACTGTAGAAACTAGGGTTTCTTATTCACGGAAGAAGTCTCCACAAATCAGCTGAAAAAGAGGGTACATTCAACTCGCCTCACTAGGGCACATCTTTCTGTCGAAACATAATTCAATTCCGATATTTTTCGTTTTTGGGTCCACCACTACAGCTCGGAGAACTAGGGAATCGAGTTTTGGGAGGATCTGTCCATAGAATTAGGAAAAGGAGTATATTGCTCAACTGCCCTTGGGGAGGCACATATTTTCCTCCAATCAGTTTTGCAAGATCCCAAAGTTGAGAAATTAGGGTTTCTCTGACAAACCCTAGGCCAAATCTCATAAGTCAACCTTTAGTTGAAGGTTCTCATTTATCAAGTTTATCAAGATGACAAATCATACCAAGCTTGAGGATAAGCTTGAAGGGGCCGAGAACTTTTGATCATGGAAGTATAGGGTGATTCTCATCCTAGAAGAACATGAATTGGACAAGTATTTTATAGAGGTAGTTGCGGAGCCAGAGGGAGATGAGGAGAAAGCAAACATAAGAACCTTATCAAGGTTAAGAGGATCATAGCTGACTCCATTAAGGATAATTTGATCTCACACATATCTACTCTGAAAACTCCAAAAGAGATGTTTGATGTATTAAAAGGACTATTTGAAGGGACCAACATCAATAGGAAGATGACTTTGAGAACTCAACTCAAGGATGTGAAGATGCAAAGCAATGAAAGTATACAATCTTACTTCACAAGGGTCTCCAACATCAGAGATCAATTAAGTGCCATTGGAGACGAGGTTGAAAATGTAGAATTAGTAATGACTACCCTGAATGGTCTTCCAAGATCATGTGAGTCATATATTCAAGGGACATGTTCCAGAAAGAAGCTCATCTTGTTCAGTGCACTCTTGGAATCATGCACCCAAGAAGAACCAAGGATTGCTACCAGAGAAGAAAAGTTAGGAGACGAAGATAATCAAGCTTTGGCAACTTATGCCAAGAGAGGCAAGAAAGTAGATCATCATTACAAGAGATCCTACAAGGGTAGAAGGCCTAATAAAGACTACTCAAGTTTCAGATGCTTCCATTGTGATGAGATGGGATACATTGCTAAGAATTGTCCCAAGAAGAAAGGATTCAAGAATAAGAGCAAGAAAATACATCGTGCTCATGCCGTGGAGGATGATGAACCCGCTAGAAAGAAAGCTAAAAAAGATTCCTCCAATGATGAGGAATATGTACTTTAAACCAAACCAAGAAGATGGAAGAACATCTTATCCATTTCAGCATTGGATAAGAAGGGATGTACTTGTGATTGGTGATGAAGAAGGAAAACATAGATTCATCATCAATACATAGTTCCATGTGATCTATCGATCATAAGCAAGAGAGACACGGGTCCTCAGAATCAAATGATGGATTAAAGCACACTAGCAAAGACTCCAGTGATTCCCATAAGGGGACAACGATTAAGAGAGATCCTACCGAACAAACAAAGATAAGCATTTGAATTGTCATTTTCTAACTACTTAAATGATATTGTTCAATTGTGTACATATCTATATTCCTAGATTTAGGAAGAGTGTTATGCATGTTAGAATGTTTGCATTGATGAACAATATACTACTAATATGCATGTGATGGGTAAGTGGCCTATGGTGTTGTACAACATTCCAATGCTACTTATCTAGAATGAAACCTCTTTGCTGACATGTTGGGAGTAATGCACACTCTTAATAATGTTCTAGTAGAGATGGAAGGCATCTAGAAAGTTACCGTATGAATGCGGGATATGGATGAAAGTTGTGTTAAAGCATTGGCTAAGATAGTTGCATGACTGTGTGACCTATGTCTTTATGCATAAGAATTTGTTCTGAAAATTATGAAATGTTTCTAATCATGCAACTAAATTTGACTTGCAGGGAAGATCGTGTATCGTCACCTACAAGAGAATAATGATGAGACTTGTTCCATAAAACATGTGACGACGGTTTAGGAATAACATCCAAGAAGATTTATGAAATCAAGCATACTACAGATGCACAAAGCAAGGGTTCTCTCAGAAAGAGGGAGTTGACTATGATGAGACATTGCTCTAGTGGCTAGACACACCTCCTCAGTGGTGGATATTACACTAGATAGATGGTGTAATAAAAGTAGAAGTGTATATCGAGCAACTACCACGATTCAGGACTCTCTATAAAGAACCACATGTGCACAGATTGAAGAAGGCTTTGTACGGGCTCAGTAGGCACCCATGGGATTGCATGATGAGCTTGAGGATCACCTAGAGTGATGAGATATCAACCTTTGCTACAAGGTTGAATATAAGGATCTCATAGATGGGTGCAAGGGATAACTTACAACAGAGTTTGAGATCTTGGTATCCAATGAACTAGAAAGATGACATAGATGGATACACAGAAGATCATCATAAGAGAAGGTTAACAGTCACTCCAGTGCAGAATGTCCCGAATCAGAGAGTATAAGATGCAAAGGGAGGATAGTGCTCAGTTATAGAGGGAGTAGGGAAGCTCCGCTCCAGAGGGAGTGACTACAGTACAAATGGAAAGGAATTATCACTTAGTCTCTATCCATGGAAAAGGTTGTTTGCCCCAGTATCTCATGGATATGCTCAGAGTGATAGCGGATGTCTCCCCTCACGAAGTATATGTGGTACAGTTTGAGACGGGTACCGAGGACATTGTACGACAGGATAGACGGTTTCTGACAAGCTTGGGCTTTACCAAGAGTAAAGCAGACTCCAACCTTTACTACAAGGTTGAGGAAGGGAAAACTGTGATTCTACTATTGTATGTAGATCACTTGTTTTTGACAAGTGAAGAGAATCTCATAGCAGAAACAAAGAAGAAGCTTGTCGCTGAGTTTGAAATGAAAGACTTGGGTATGATGCATTACTTCTTAGGTCTTGAGGTGTGGCAGAATCCAGAGGAACTTTTCTAGGTCAAGAAAAGTATGCAATAGAGATCCTGAAGAGATTCGGGATGATGGATTGTAAGGCCATGGCCACACCTATGGCATCAAATTTGAAGTTGTTGAGTGATACTTCTTCAAAATTGGTGGATGCCACGATGTATCGACAGATGATTGGTTCGCTAATGTACTTGATGAACACAAGTCCAAGCTTATGCTTTGCATTGAACACTCTGAATCGGTATATGGTAGAGACGAGACATGCTCACCTGGTTGCGGCAACGCATGTGCTAAGGTACTTGAAGGGCACGATTGATTATGGCCTCAGGTATGCATCATATCAGAAGATTAACCTACAATGTTATGTGAATGCGAGGCCGAGAGTGCCACAGATAGACATAACACATCATGGTGCTGCTTCAGTTTGGGATCGGGTATGATCTCATGGTTAAGTAGGAAGCAGACGAGTGTGGCACTCACTATAGCCGAGGCCGAGCATATGGAAGCTTATTCGGCAAGCTGCGAGGCAGTATGGATTTGAAAGTTGCTATCAAGATTGTTTGATCTTGAGTTCGAGGTGACTTGTGTCTTCTATGACAACCAAAGTTGTGTGAAGTGGTTGAAGAACCCTGTGTTCCATGGTAAGTCAAAGCACATCGAGATCGGGTAGCACTATATCCGAGATATGGTGCAGAAGGGAGCAGTGAGACTCTAGTATATAGCAACAGAGGAGTTGATAGCCGATGAGTTGACCAAGCCTCTGGCAAGGGTGAAGTTCGAGTACTCCAGGGACAAGCTTGGAGTGGTATAGATCAAGAGGGAGTGGTGAGCTACGAAAGGATCTGGACGAGCGGTGAGGTAACGCAGGTGGTTGCGGTGTGCAACATATTGTGCGCTCCTGGGACAGACCCACTGAATGGCTTGCTCGATTCATGGATGAGGACAGTTGTATCTGGTATGAAAGAGGACCAACTCTGCGGAAAATCCTAGATTTGGTCTAGGTCACATCCAGTATGAAATAGGACTGGCACTGTGGTGGAAAACCCTAGACTTGATCTAGGTCACATCCATAATGAAATAGGACTTGCACTGTGGTGGAAAACCCTAGACTTGATCAAGGTCACATCCAGTATGAAATAGGACTGACACTGTGGTGGAAGACCCTAGACTTGATCTAGGTCACATCCAATATGCAACATGACTGGCTCTGTGGTAAGAAAGTCCTAGGTTGGTTCTATGCTGCATCCAGTATGAAACAAGACTGGCTCTGTGGTGAGAAAGTCCTAGATTGGTTGTAGGCCACATCCAGTATGAAACAGGACTGGCTCTGTGGTGAGAAAGTATTAGATTGGTTCTAGGCCGCATCCAGTATGAAACACGACTGGCTCTGTGGTGAGAAAGCCCTAGATTGTATCTAGGTTACATCTAGTATGAAAAAGGACGGGCTATGTAGTGGTTATTGGTCATATCTCCAGGGGTGGTATCACCAGGGGAGATCCCAGTGTAGGCCCTCCGACGGATTGTATTGAGCGAGTGCATGTTGACTATTGCACTCTAGTGTGGTTAGTTGTATCTCTAGGGTTTGGATCCCATTATTACTGGTTGATCACTGAGGGGGAGATCCCAACGTGAAAGTCCTAGATTGTATCTAGGCCGCATCCAACGTGAAAAAGGGTTGGCTTTGTGGAGAGCTACATCCAACATGAAAAAGGGCCGGCTCTGTGGAGAGTGTTGTAAGTTATGAATAATTCAATATTTTATCCTAATTAATTACATAAATATAATAAAAATTCCTGTGGGATAAAATTTATTATATTTAGTATAATTAATTACAATTAATGTTTAAATATTCTTTACGTGATCTTAATGAAACATAATATATAATATTATTTAATTAGAGATGCTGTGGCTATTCTCTAATCAATTAAAATTATATAGATCACTAAACATTATTACTTTTATGCATAAAATTAACTTGATACTAATCATGCAAATGAGATATCAATATATAAAACTTATATATATATGTATAAAACATCATCGTTATGATATAAAAGCTTAGGCATCTATCCATTATCTCACATAAAAGTCTGCCACTCTCTTTATGCATTTATATATCTATTCATATAACCCAACATATTTAACCATGTATAAATATAAATAAAGTTACCATGGTCTAATATATATATATATATATTAACCATCAAAATATACACATATATATTTTTACTATTTGTACAACTATATCCAGGGACATCTCATATCAATATCTTTCCACAATATATAGATATGCATTGACAAATAAAAAACTTTAAGGTTTCTCATCCTTCAAAAGTAAATATACACCAAGTGAGATGCCTTCACAGTTGGCACTAAATTTCTGGCTATCATACGAGTCTGAGGGTCCATCCATGCATTAAAAGCCGAAAGTGGTAGAGCATACAAGCTTCTAGCCAACAATGAAATAACACACAGAAAAAGTAAGAGATACGATCGCCCCAGGCCGAAGAAATGCAAAATAAATTTGTGAATGGGGAGTTTTATAAGTTCTGGACTCGCTGGACGAGGCTTACACTATTTTCTGGATTCTATATGTGAAAGGAGAAGCAATGCCAGGCTTTGGCCACATCAGCTTTCCCACATGATACAAACATGCAGCACTTCGCAAAACTGGAAATCTGAGTTCAATTAATAAAAAAGAAAACACAGTCGATTTCCAATACACAAGCCAATTAAATCAGTGCCAAATGCACAGTCTGATCAAAATCGGATGATAACTCTCCTCGAGAATGACTCACTGTATAATAAAATATATTTATGGTGCAGAGATTAAAAAACTAAATCTTGAAAAGGAACAGTTTCAGTTCAAAAGAGAAACTCGGAAACAAATGAACCTGGACGTAAAAAGGACTAAGGTTACCACAAATATAAGAACCAGGTTGGAACTGGTAGTGGACGGGTTATGAACTCGTGGCTTTAGGAATCCTCCAGATTCACACCGCTACTCATTACTCAAGCAAATCCACAAAAGAAACGCACACACAAATCCAGTCTAATAAAATCAATAAATTAAGAGTTTGTGTCTTGTCTTTTAGAGATTTGGTGATAGAAAAAAAAAATTCTGGGTGCATTCAGTCAAATAGGAAATATACAGCCACTCCGGGTTTAAACAATATAACGCATGAGCAAACTAAACATCAAGGCAGAGATAAAATTTTGCTCTGATACCAACTGTAAGCAAAAATTTCTGATTCTGAAAATGCGGAATAAAACTTTGATACAGAATCGAAATATGAATACCAAATAGATCATACCTCCAGCCATTGATGCTACTTGAGTTGCTGTAAAAGATTTCCTTGTTCCACAACGTTTAGCTTCTTGTACGGTACTTCCAAGCTCTGCTTACTCTTTCTTGATGGTGTAAAACTGAAGGGGATTGAATTAGCGAGCTTGGGGACCAAACAAGGGTTTTAATAGCCAAGCTTCCATCAAGCTTATGATGGCTATGTGTCAATTGGTCCATAGATCAAGATAGAGAACCGTTGAGGGAGTTATGGACCATTCCCGAAGCTCTCAACGAGAAATCAGTTATTTAGTTAAAGAGTTTTTAATATTAACTTAAGAGAGCTTACAGGATATCCTTAATGGCTTAACATTTGTCCCTGAAGCTGGACCGACTCTTCATATTGAACTCATAAGAGTAAATTCTTGAATTAAGCTCGAAGTCATTGTTCCCTTCCATGGCAATGGGGCAGAAAATCCCATTTCATAATCTAAAGTTCTATCTCGAGAGCTAAAGACTGAACTCTAAAATGAAAAGATTGTTTCATTTCCAAATAGCAGCAGTTGAATTCTGGAAGAACACTTCAGGATGACGATCGATGGTCAATAATGGAACAATCCATATTCAAGGACACATGTGGCAAAATACAAAGAAGCAAATCCAGCATGAGACTTTGAAGAAGCATGCCAATCTGAAACTTAAACACTGAGGTAAGTGCCTCTGTTGTTTCACCATATTAGACATGAACAGTTAATTGATTAAGATTTGACTGGCTGCAGGTTCTATCCATGCTCACCACACTTGTTTTTTTGTTTCGTTTATGCTTTCCAAATTCTGCAGTTATTTTAGTGTTTAGAAGATTCGTCTTGAAGTGCATCAAATATGCCATTTTATTTATTTATTTGGGGATCCTAATTAACTTATAGGATTTTGGTTTCTTTCTTTTATTGATCTACATTTTTTTTTGAAGCACAATGATGACCTAACCATTGCCCATCCACCTCAGTGTTTTTTCTTTATCGCCATTGAGAATACATAGAGCTTCAAGCGATGATAAAAATTATAAAAACAATTCTGATATTATATTAAATGCCAGTTGTCCTTGATATTATATGCCAATTGTCCTTGATATTATAGGATCAAAATATTTCCAAATATATTTTTTTCCAGCCGCTTAGCACCTAGCTCGATAATCCTCATCGTTGCCAAGTGCTGGAAACTTAACCCACCTACACTGCCACTTAGCCCTTGCTGCCACTTAGCGCTTCATGCATGGTGCTACCACCCATGCTGCCACTTTGCTTCATGCCTGACAAGAACGGTGCTACCACCCATTATTTCTAAGACACTGCGCCGCTACATGCTTTTGTTCATTGGGACGAATTGATTGTGATGTGTTTTTCTATTTGTCTCTGTCTCTGTCTCTGTCCATGTTTCCTTCCGTTCCTGTCCATGTCTCTTTCCGTTCCTATGAAATGAAATGTTGAGGAGGGAGGAGTATGCATTTTACTCTTCTTCTTCTACACTCACACACAGACGGACAGACTGAGTAGAGTGGGCAATTGGTTCTCCAGATTGAGTACAGAATTGTGTGGGTCATTTCACTTTATGAACACCCTCTAGCTTTTGTAGTATTCTTTCTTTCAGCAGCTCAACTTGCTCACCCATGGCCAAAGATGAGGTTCTAAAGGCACAGGTACTGTTGGGACTTTTGCACTTTCAATTTGCTGTTAGAAACAGCATGAGTAGACTCGAATTTTCATAACCCAGGCATGCATATATAATAGGTTTGCTGGTGTTGCAGACATGGGTTTTGAAAGTTCATATACATTGCGAGGAATGCAAGAAGAAAGTCAAAAAGGTTTTGCAGGGCATTGAAGGTATGTGATTCAATGACTGAGGAATCGTTTGTTGTTTAATATATGAGGGATATATATATTTATTTATATGTATATTTATATGTAGTGCAGGTGTTTATACGACTACTGTGGACTCGACGCAGCAAAAGGTTACAGTCACGGGAAATGTGGATTCTGAGACTCTCATCAAGAAACTACTAAAAAATGGGAAGCACGCAAAGATCTGGTCGCCTGAAGGGAGCCATGGCCATCATACGCCCAGCAATCAGCCCCTGTCGCAAGAGCCTAAGGAAAAGAATAAAGCGAAAAAAAGTGTCAAGTTTGAGGATGATGCCGACAAGGGCAGCGAAAGCGGAGGAAGTAAGGCCAGCCGCGAGGAGACTCAACCTGTAAAAGAAGACAAGGGGAAGGGTAAAGAAGCAGAAGTGGATCCAGGCAACAAGGGTGAAATAGGCGGCGGCGGCGGCAGAGCTGGGGAAGCGTTGAGTAAGAGCAGTGGAACCGAGGAGAAAAGTGCCGATGGGGACAAGAAAGCGGGCGGAGGAGAAGAGAAGCATAAAGCAGGTAGCGATGGTGGTGGAGGAGAGAAGAAAGGTAGCGTGGCGGCGGAGGAGGAGAGAAAGAAGTGGGGAAGGGGCCGGAAGTCGAATCCACGTGGCAGGATTCCATTCGCTCTATGAGCAAGGAATCTAGCCAACGTGGAGCTTATGCTTCTCCATGGTGAAACGCCTACGGCGTAAATATATCATAAATTTGCAAATTATAACCTCTTCTTCAAAAAGTTTGCGCCACTGAATATAACTTTAAATAGTATGCTTGCCTCAATTTTATATCCACACCATATGTGAAAATCTAAAACAAAATAAGTCCATCCATTTAATGCGGCTTTCCCTTGTATCTCCCTATTTCTTCGACGAGAAGGTTCCCTTTAACTAATAGTTCTTTTTGCAAGTTTTAAATGTTCAAGAGAGTTAAGCAAGGTTTTGAATTGAGGAGGTGAAACAGACCCAACAAGTTAAGACATAGGAAAAAATTAAACACTTTTTAATTTAAAGGTTATTGATCATTTTAGTGGTCAACAGGCCTCTAGTAGCATCTATGTTTTAGTATTGCCTAACTTGCACAAGATTGTACCACCCAATTATGACATTGGCACTTGATGGGAGGATTTTTTTTTTGTTACTTTAACATTAGATATTCTCCTACTATTCGTGTCTATGATCTATCTTTGACATGGATCCATCATGTATGTTTTTCATGGCCATGATCTTGCATTTTGCATGGATCTGCAATGTACTTGATTTGGAGGCTATGCTTTGTCACTCCTGAGCATGGGTATGCCCATCTCATGAAGAGAGTTATCTGGTATTCTTGTCCTTGCTTACTAGTACATTTCGAGTTCAAAGTTCACTGGATTCCACCTAGTTCCCGTGTACATTATGAACGAGGTGGGTAGGTATGTGAGTTATTATTTGAGTTACAAGAAGATAGTGGCTTGATGTCTTGTGTAAGCCTTGGAAAATGGAATTGAAACGAAGAATATAAGCAGGTTTTATCACATATTACTGATCTTATAAATGAGGAGAACTTAATGAAACAGTTAAACAAGCTTTCACAAGATGGGATCCTAATGGTAGATGGAAGGGTAGTGAAAGTGAATTTGTTTGAGTGTCATGATCTATTGGCCATATGCAATGATATTGTTTCTTCAATGGGAAATTAGTTTTGTCCTTGGTGATTATGAAATATAAAGGCTATACACATGGTTATAGAGGAAATCAAAATCCAAGATGGGGATACTATTGGTAGTATTTCCAAGTTCTATGCAATGTCACCAATCTTGCTCCTAGTAAGCTATACAAATTTACTAGAAGTTTACATTTATGTTGAAATCTTGCCATTACTTTCTTAATCTTACTTTGTTTTAAGACATTAGGATTTGAATCATGCTTTAGAACAAAGCAAAGGATGTGAAGAAAAGTTGGATGAACATATTACAGACATGCAACCAGCCTTATCTAGTAGAAAAATCAATAATATTAAGAAGTATCCCATGAATAAAACAAATGATGAAAATGTACATGCTTTCATAATTAATTATTAATTATAAATAAAAATTCTTATTATTTAACTAATTCTTTCATACTGTGAAACATGTGTTGCAAATTACAACTGACTCCTCGCTCAATGTCCAATATTGCATATTGTGCTCGCCATGCTGGAATTATAACTGTTTTGAAGATGTTTCATGAAATTCAAAGAATTGCACAAGATTATGACAAGGTTCATCCAACTAGAGGGATTGAGAAGACAACATTTGTTCAAATTTGGGAGGAGATGGGGAAAATTGGGGTTGCATGTAACCCCGGGGAATCATGCCATCATAAGAGCTAAGAGTACAATGATCTCAACGATGGGAAATTAGATGGATCAACATCAGACAAGATCCTCATTCGGAATGAGGGAATTTTTAAGGTGTAATAATTATGTTAGCATATCCAATATTTTTAATGCATGTTTTGACTAATAATCATAATTGATTATTTTATGATTGCATAAGAGTGAAATTGGCTCTCCGTTTTATGCAAATTTAATAGAAGATTAAGTAACTAATCATGTCCAGTGAAATGTTGTTCTTATAGGTTATTGAAGGCGTACTAGATGAAGAAAAGTATAAAAAGTTAGTGAGGATATGGAAGTGTTATAAAGAATTCCGCATGTTGCAATTGCGAGGGCGTAGAGGGGATGATAATTATGCATACAAGAAAATGTACACCAATTTCTATTAAGTTCAATGTATTATGTATTTAAGCATGATGGTATTATTTTATTCACGATAAAAATTCTGATCCACTATCATTGCAGGATTGACTTCCTTGCTAGTGAGTGGATTTGGTTGTGTTCTTGTTGTTTAGGAGATGAAAAGGTACACCAATTTCTATTAAGTTCATTGTATTATGTATTTAAGCATGGTGGTATTATTTTATTCACGATAAAAATTTCGATCCACTATCATTGCAAGATTGACCTCCTTGCTAATGAGTGGCTTTGGTT
The DNA here is from genome assembly GCA_027924585.1 of Larix kaempferi. Classification (NCBI taxonomy): domain Eukaryota; kingdom Viridiplantae; phylum Streptophyta; class Pinopsida; order Pinales; family Pinaceae; genus Larix; species Larix kaempferi. The sequence goes on from BSBM01001646.1 coordinate 19,394,651, forward strand.
ATGTTCGTGTTCTTTAGGAGATGAGATGGTTCCTTATATGCATGTCCAAGGGGCCCAGGTTCTTCAGATGACTAGGGTTGTTCATCCTTATACTTTAAGACGGTTAAGGAATGAGGTAATCGAGGATATGCATAGGGAAATGGAAATTTTGAATAGTAAATAGGATGAGGAAGAGGAGTTACTAAGGAGTATAGAAACACATTTGTACATGACAGAATGTGTCTTGTAAATTAAATGCAAGCACAATTTGTCAAGCTTGTTATGAGGTCAGATGACACTTTCCAAAAATTTAAAGAAAGAAGATTTATGTCTTCGAATATTAGAAGTCAACTTCGTGTTGAATATGAAAATTCAAGAAGTCCATTGAATGAGGAAACTGCAACACAGTTGGTATCTTGCTTCCCTGATGTCACTTCTCAGCAAGTAAAACAACTTTTTGTATCATGGGTAAAATAATCTAAGAAATCATTGCTTGCACCACCAACAGTAAGTATGTCATAATTTTAAATGGTATGTAAATTTGATTTCATTTTCTAGTGTAAATGCTTATAATGTGTGTGTTTAATTATGGTTAATATGTCCTTATAGTTCAATAATCATCTTATAAGGTTAAGGCCAATAAGCAAATATGGTGAAGAGGCCTATCGTGAGTCACGTCACTTTGGAAAGCGCAAGGAAAAAATTAATGTTCAAACAAAAAATAAACAATGTGGCTTTCCCTCCACTAATGAGTGTTATGTTCATTTAATTTATCCCTATTAAAACATAAAAAAGCCACAATATTATATTGTCGCTAATAAATTTTGATGTTAGTATAATGAATGGATGAGATGTTATGCAATTATGACTTTGTCCATCTAGCTTATTTGTGTAAAGTATATCTTTTACTTGCACTTTGACATTGTCAATCTTGTTGATTTGATGAAATGGGATAGGTTAGACTGATCAGACACAACAAATGCAAGGGGCGACTGTTGTGGATACGCCAATGCTATTTGATGATAATAACAATAAAACACTAGTTATTTCATCAAAGAGAAAAAATGAATCTCATACTGATGAAATACAAGAAATGAATGGGGCTGTTGTTGTTGACATAACTACGATGGCAACTAAAAATCACAATAAAACTGATGTTTCATCCTAAAAAATTGAGGCAGGGAAAATGATTGAAACACATGAATTATATGAAGCAACTACTGTTGATATGCTAATGATGGAGGCCATGACTCACAATGAAGTGGATGTTCCATCATCGATAAATGTTGTGAGGTAGAGTGATGAAACACAAGAAATTCAAGGGGCAGTAGTTGATTTCAAAAATATGGAAGTTGAGAATCCTATAAAAACTGGTGTCGTTATAAGAAGTATGAGACAATAAAAAAAAGGTTCTAATGATTGAAATGCAACATTATACGCAAAATTATGAAAGAATCTCATGATGCAATAAGCATTTCTAAGAATCTCGCCATGTAATGAAAAACTATTTTATTATGGTATCATTTATGTTACAATTTTTTGTTTCAGAGAAAAAATAATTTATTAATCACATTAATTGCATAAAAAAATATACATTGTTGATCTCTCTCTCTCTCTCTCTCTCTCTCTATATATATATATATATATATATACTTTGATTGTATTTACATCCTATACCATATATACACAATACTATTCTAGAACTCTAGGCTGCTTAAGAGGTTTCCGCAAGCACTCCTCTTGAGAAGAAGAAATTTGGGTACATTCTCTATTGCCTTTTGTAGAAGCCTCTATTTGTTCAGAAGCTACAATAGGCCCTTGTTGTAGTTTTTTTTCCAGGTGTGTCATTTTCTCTACATAAATTTTGCAAACTGGTTTGCAATTTACTTTTATCATCTGCATACTTTTTCAACAAATCCACAGTATTATTATACTTATCCAAGTGTTCATTTCCCTTTTGTTGAAGAACATTCTTTGTAGATCCTAGCTGAGATTGAACTTCATCCAATCTTCTCTTGAGATTCTGTACCTCCTCCTTAAATTGTTGTGCCCTCAAATCTTTTTCATCTGGAGTATACAAAAGTGATACTGGCTAAAGAATGGATTTCTGCTGCAAAGAGACAATTTGAGATTTCAGTTTTTCAATTTCACTATCACATCTCAAATGTTGTGCTTTTCTATTATCCAATAGATTCTCTCTGAGCTCTGTAATAATGCTTTCTTTGTCAGCTAGTTTCTTCTTCAATGGTTCATGTATTGAAGATGTGAAAAAAAGATCACCTCTAGCATTCATTGCTGCAAGCGCTTCCTGCAAGTTCTTATCCGTATTTGCAAGGACCCTCATACTCAATAAAGGACTTCTAGTGTTCAATATTTTTGTAATGCTTAGTTATAAGCATATCTTTACTCTCACATTTACTAACTACAATGTTCCTTTTTTTCCTCCCCATTTACCTTACCCTTATCGTGTTTTTTATTGTCATATTATTTTCCTTTTATAAGTCCTCTAGCATTGACCATTGCAGCAATTTTGTCAGAGTATATATCTCACTATAACATTTTGGCTCAAAATTCGGTGAAAAATTCCGACAGAGTGGAAAGACCATCGAAAATTCTTGTGAAAAATCTATTTTTTTTTTTTTTTTTAAAATTTTATCTCGCATTCATCGGTGTATAGGCATACATTGCTTAACCGCCGGTCGTCCCACCAATTTACGTCGTTGTACCGACATTTGTTCATGAACTGCCGCACCTACGACGTTTCATCAGTCATTGTTGGTAGTCTGACCGAACTCCATCGAAACACCGGCGGTAAATGGATAACCGTTTAAGTTTTGCAATGGTCTGTCACGAACCCAAAATTTCGTAAAAATTTAAAACTTTTCTAAGTGCCTAAAATACCACTAAAATATATGCGGAAATATAAAGTGTGGGTTTGCTTTCTTAAATTATTGCTTACCAAAAACCTTGCAATGTTTATTACTGTTTATGAATGTCATTATAATAATCAAAGAAAAGATCCCTCAATGAAATTCATGTATATTAAGGACTACCTCCCGTCATTTTTGCAGGAATAGATAGATGTTTTACTTTTAACTAAATCAATGTTTAACTTAAGATGTCAATCATTTCTTAAATCTTGCGGGATACACCAACTTCATTATGTCTTACTATACATCCTTTAAGAAACATATACTTCTTTGAATAAAAACAATCTGAATGGTAACAACACAATCATAATCATAATCATAATCATAAGAGAAGCATTATATCAACAACCAACCTTCTATATGAAGCGTATACATCAAGGTAATCATAAACATTTTTAAGGACAGAAACAAGTACTCATACACAAGACACTTTGAGAAACACCATAGGAAACATAGGAGACAAAATATAACGTGGTTCACCCGTACACGGGCTAGTCCACAAAAGTGTGTGCATTCTTTATTATTTAGGCAAAAAGTGATAGTATTACAAAGAGCAACTTAGTTGCTGCAACAAAACTCCGTCTCTTTCCAGCAAGCCTCTACTACGTAGGGCTTTTCATGATTCAACCATATATATATAATACCCTAAAATTGAATCCTAATTAACTTCAAGGCAACAAATAGCCGTAACAAAAAGGATAGAAGGAAACCTTAATTTTACAATAAAGAATGTCTACAATAATATGCACGAACCATCATAATGATAAACATCCTTTTAGCATATTGTAAGGACAACTATGTTTGTATCCCTAAATGATTTCTCTTAACGTTTTCAAATAGTATCTACAACTATTTTTACTGAGACATAAGTAATAAAAAAATCTTCATATCTCTATTTTAATATGACAATATCTTCAACCTATTGATATATGCTTTATTTATATCACAATATATATTTGAAATAGGTTAATATCTTTTAACATATATATATATATGAAATAAAACAGGATCTATCGTTTTGGATGTAACACATAATTCTTATAATTTCTGGTCATAGTAATGAACTAAGCTATACGTGGTAATACTATGATCCAAAGCAGTATAAGAGTTACAGATTCAACAGATTTGGACTCTACAACGCGTAGTGCATTAGGCTATGTTGATAGCATTTAACTAAACAGAGACATAATCCTCGACGGCGACATCTACCAAAACCGAAAATTTATATATGAAGGACAACAACTAAGCTTAGGGCTCTTGCGATTCACTTCAGTGTTTTGCATTCAACAAAGAATGACCCCTCTGTATTAAAACAACCGGACAGAACTCCATTCAGGTTTTTTTTTCTTTTTTTTTTCTTTTATATATATTAGTCATATTAGACGGAAATGAGTACTATGACATCTAAATACTCTTAGGGTAGAAATACATATCATAATGGATGTGTAAAAAGAAAAGGAAGAAAATAATAAAACCATAGTTTTCATTCTTTGTCAGTGGAAACTTGGTGAATATCATTAAGCTGGGTTCAACGTAAAAGTTTCTGAATTTAAATGGATAAAATATTAGTAGCGATAAAATAAAAGACCATAGAATTCATGTTGCACTAATCCTGGCAAGGGAAAAGGAATTATGAAGATGTCACGATGGGCAGTGGATTAAACTTACAAAGATCACCCTGAAATCAAATGCAAGTATTTCCATCGGTTGAAAAATGCAGAGGTTAAATCGATTATAGTGATACTCCCTTACTGCGATGGTTGTCAACCGACTTTCAACAGAACATAAGCCCAGTAATTAACGCAGAGGAAGAAGAGATAATGCGTTAAATCAAAAAAAAAAAAAAAATTAAGATGAAAGGAAAACGAACAAGCAGTACTCAAAATATGGCGGATCGATCCAGGATGTAAGCAGAGATAATTTCGACTCTGGAAAGAAAGGATACATAATGAAGAGAGAAACTGATTTCTGACAGCATCTTTATGAAAACCTAAATCTATTACCTCAACCGATGTGGATATGAGCTTCTGAGTTTTCAATCCAGAACTATATATAAATGGCAAAAGACCGTGCAAGGAAAAGAATATACAAAATCTGTCCAACCCAAAATTAATCGTAGGGACAACTCTGTCAAACTACAGAAGGCTTTTATAACTTTAGCGTCGGGTATCAAGTTTAGCAGGGTCAAATTACGTTAGACGAGTTGCAAATTAATTCAAAAATCTGCTGATAAACAATTGCAGTAGCTTACCTCTCTTCAACATCGAGATCGTATTACCATTCGTTCTCTTGGAACCCAATCTTTTCTGATGGCGACCGACTCCCTACGCCGAGTTATGCTTACCTCCATACGAAAATCGTTGCAGAGGGTAAGAATCATAGCTAGGAAAAATCCGCTTGTTCCTTTGCCCTCCCCAATAGGCCGATCACTAAGCGCATTTAACAAAAACATTGAAGACAGAGCCACCGCTACTATAATAAAACCATACACAAAGAACCGAGGTATTCATACAGGACAGAATTAATATAATCAACACGACCTCTACATAATTAGCATACAAAACCAATAGGTCCATTATCTTCATATCGGACAGAATGATAGCGTTCCACGTGACCTCTACATACTCAGCATATAAATTCAAAAGGACTATTATGCAAAAATAGAAATGACAACATTCAACACGACCTCTATAAAGAGATTCTACGATTTCCTAATGAGGCAGGGTACACATCCAGCAACTGTAATTTTCACTTATTCACCAACAAGCAAAAACTGGGACTACGATGTCATAGGGAACTCGAATCCGGTGCTGAGATCAACAATCATAGACGTATAACTCTGAAATAAAGATCTATATTAAATACAGCATTCAAACTGATCTACGGCTTCATGCATCATACAGGGAAGAAACTCTTACCGTTAACCATGAATTGGCAAACGGAGATATATCATCGCCCTTCAACGTGCATCCATCGTTACGAGTCCCCTAATTTCTACTGTGATAAAATATATCAATGAAGTCGTTAATATCCAGCAGCGAATCGATCCCCTGCCCCCCTGGTCGTGTATCGAAAAGAAAATATATATCCCCCTTCCTGCAAATTGCAATCCCTACATCTACCGAGAATACTGTACTGAATTCGATCATGGAGCAGACTCCCACTTACGCCAAAACACAAATATATCTCTTCCCCCCCCCCCAAACCGTTAGGCAGGTGGTATTTTTATGAGCTCATCACTGTATGCGTGGAGGAGACAACACTCCTTAAATCTCTCAAACAGTATCAACACGTTTCCCACTCCCTCATGTTAATTGGAAATCTTTAAATTAGAAACCACGCCAAGTGGTAAGCTCATCTTAATTAATCTGCTCGTCTTCCGCAAAGAAAAGTGGCCGACAACAAATCCCGCCATTTGGAAGTTTATTCTTGAGACCATGCCAAATGGTGAAAAAGCTTTAATTATGCGATGCCAACCCCAAACAAGAATACTATGTTCCATAAAGCTGGCGTTCCACTCGTGTTGAAGAGGTTCAATAGATTCTCCATAATAATGGGAAGGTGTTAAATCCCAAGATATAAATAAATATATATATATGTTTCAACCAACATATACTTAAATTATATAAAGCTTTGAGAGTTCCAAGTGTAGAGCTATTTTGTTTTTCATATAATTATACTACAGTTTGAATACATGTATATATATAACTATATAACTATATAACTATATATATATAGCTTCATAGACCTTGATAAGTATACTCGAATGGATCATATATATATATAACATACATCTAGTTGTTTATTTATGTTTGTCTTTACTTAGGTAGGTTCTTTAAGCATTTTAAGGAAACATCACTAGTTTTTTCACCCATAAATATAGACATCTCACGACTTCTTCCTTGAGAGGATGTAGTTACTTTTTGTTTACTCGCAATGCCACTCTAACTCCCCTAAAGTTTAGATTAGCGCTGACTTTCAATCACACTAACTCGAGTTCCAATGGTGGGGCCTTGGCCTTGAGCTCCTCACCATGGCCATTTACAAAATGCATAATTACAATAATAATAATAATAGGTCAATTTTGGAGGGATGTTACATGGTCACTTTTGACTATTGGATGTTGAAAAAGTCAACGTTGACTAGGATTAACATGCGTTGGAATATCGACGGTTTTGATATTTATAAATGTAAAAAATTTAATAGGTTGTGGGCGGATTTTAGGGAAAAGGGTGATGACAAATGTTGTTGCCCTTGTACTGAATGCGGGGGCTTCAATCTCATAAGAATTTCGATAAATAGAACTAAAATACATTGTTGCAAAAATGGACACATCGAAGGGGGGAATGATTACCATGCCTTGGTAAGTTTTATTTATTGGTTATATGTCTTTATATTGATCATATTTGATAGTCTATTTTTTCTTAATTGTTTTGAATTATAAAGACAATGCCCCCTAGGTGTCCGATGTTGGAAAATGCGCCAAGTACTAGTAGATATAATGTTGCACAAGCTGAAAAATATGGAGTGAACACTGAAGATCATGAAGTTAATGATCCTATGGAAGAAGATGATAATAATAACATAGTTGAAGATGATGGGACAAATAGATTGATCCAAGACACGTTTTCTCAAATGGGTGACGACAACTTTAATGATATTCATGATATACCTCTACTTGACAAGTCAAAACAACCACTTTATGAAGGCTCAAGAGCAAATCTTCTCTTTGCTACATTATTATTGATGAACTTAAAGGTTTTAAATGATTTGTCAAACAATCGTATGACACATATCCTAAGGTATGTTTCATCACATTGTGATAAGTTTATACTTTTTTTTCTTTCTATTTTGCAATATTTAGTACAATTAATGTTCTTTACATTAATAATTATTATTTTTTATGTTGTGGATTGTTAGGTGAATTTTTGTTACTAGAGTCAAATATATTACCTATCACATACAAATATTTATATGTCGTTATGAAAGATATTGGAATGGAGTATCAAGCTATTCATGCATGTCCTAATGATCATATTATATATTATGGACAATATGCTTCGGAAACAGAATGCCCTCGATGTCATATTAGTAGGTATCGAACCGATCAACTAACAAAAAAGGTGCCTCGCAAGGTTCTTCATCACATTCCCATAATACCATGTTTGAAGCGATTGTTCAGATGCGAAAGCATAGCATAGTTTATGGATTACCATGCACGGAACATAAGCAGAGATGGTGTTCTTCGAATGCTTGCAGATGGTTCTGCATTTAGGAACATCGAGGAAAAATGGCCAGTTTTCAAAGAAGAACCTCGTAATGTTAGGCTTTCATTGGCAACTGACGGTGTCAATCCATTTGGCAAGGTCTACTCTATTTACTCAGTGTGTCCAATTTTTGTTATAAAAAATAACATTCCTCCTTAGATGTCAATAAAGAGGGACCACATAATGTTGGCAATGATTGTTCCAGGAATTTGTTTACAATTTTTTTTTGAACCTAACATTTAATTTCTCTTATTTGTTGCATAATTTCTTATTCTTATTTATTTGATATTATGTACAAATGGTAGTAATTACGTGTATTTTGTAAAAATTAGGTAAGTACCAAGTTAAAGATATGGATGTATATATTGAGCCTCTTATTGACGAGCTGCTTCAGGTATGGGATGGGATCACTATGTATGATGTGTCTAGGCCAATAGGGAAAAAGGAATATCAATTCCATGGAATACTTTTATGGACAATTCATGATGCCTCGGAGCTAACACATTTTTGTGGTATGTGATGTTCCACTGGACTTTAATGGTATATAATTTTATCAAGATATCGTGCATGTTTTAATTTAAATGCTCCCTTGATATATATATATATATATATATATATATATATATATATATATATATATATATATATATATATATATATATAATTGACAGTAATCTATCTCTTGCATTGGGGCGACATATATAATTGACAATAATCTATCTCTTGCATTGCGGCGACAGGTGCGGGAGGGGTGCTTTTTGACCTGGAGGGAGCATTGTCGAAACATTCTCTTAGAGTCTTGTAGTAGAGTCAAATAATTGGGAAGAGATGTTATCACTATGGATGGGGACAAAGGTGACATTGAAGAAGAGGATCTCTAAAGTCGTAATCCTTGGTGATTCCCGTACTGTTATACGAGCTGCTAAATATCACTCTCCTTTCCATAACACAGCTTTGGAAAGAATTCAACTGAGAATTTGGGGGAATTTGGAGGCAATCCGTTTAGTGGAACTCTTTCATCTACTCTGCAGCCAAAATAATCATGTCAACTCCTTGGCCAATCAAGCAACAACCAGAAATGAAGGAAGTTATCATTCTGAAAATGGTGAGTTACAATATGTGGAAATACCATAAGTATTTCTATCTATGGGATTGTCAGGGAGCTAAAACCCCTCCCAAATTCTCCAAGACATGGGATGAATGTTAGAATTGCCCCATCCCACCTGTCGTCATCATGAATCTTTGGGTGGGACACGTGGGAACCATGTTAAGGTTGGCGGCATCCTACTCCTTTATAACATCCTCATCATGCTTCATTAACTACAACTGGATTATGATTTTGCTTTGGTATAGGACAATGATTCTAGTTATTGGGAAAGACAACTCGCAATCCTTTAATAAATTGTCCATTTGCTCCCACATGCAATCTGTTCATGGCCTGTGTCATTGCTCCTAGGGAATTGTTTCCTGGTACATGGTCTTGTTTGCAAGAACAATTATGGAAAGGACAACCATAAATGGAAATTATGGCACAGGGAAGGCGTTAGAAGAATATATTACTTCGAGGAAACTTGGAAATATTTCATTCCATGCCACTTGCATTCAATCTGTGCTCTGGTTTATGCTCCACAAGGAAAAAATCAGAGGGTGCGTTTGCTGCTGGGAGGAGACTATGGCCAGAGAGGAGGGTGTGTGGGAGATCTTTTGTTGTGTGGAGTGTGGTGTTCTAAATCTTAGCCAAAGTGTGCGAAGACTAAGCCGGCGGGTCAGATGGGTGGAGCATGACGGGAGCAACAGGGAAAGATGTTGGGAGGAGTGGCAAGAGGAGGACGAACAATAGATAATGGAGGAGAAAAGGAGCTTCCAATTGCAATTGGACCTGTTAGCAGACATAATGGATCAAAATCATGACAAAATTGAGGAATTGAAGGCCAAAGTGGAATCTCTTGAAGAAGAAGTTGATGTGCTCAAGAAGAAGTTAAAGGAGAAGGAGGAGGTTGAAACATCATTAGCTGCACCTCCACAGATTGAGTTGGAGGACCAGGTTCCATGGTTTCACTTTTAGTATGGCATAATGCAATGATATTATGTAATTTTGTTCGGACAGTTTGTAAGGCAATATAAGCCTAGGATTATAAAGTAGAGTCTATATTTCAGATCGGGAAGCTTGAATCTTTTCAAAGCTACTTCAGATTCTTTTTGGACTTTCAGGAAAGATGCCTTGGTTTGATGCTATGTATCTCTGTATGCTGAGGAATTTTCCTCCTTTTTATTAATATAAATATATATATATATTTTTAGTCAAAATAATAATAATCTATCTCTTGCAGGTCTTCAAACAAAGGGTAATGTCTAGTTTGTGGTCCTAATATGAAATCTTGTCATTCAAGAAGTTTAGGAAAGGAGGTGTTTGGTGAGTATAGACACTTCCTCTCTAAGAACCATAGGTATCGAACCACTAAAAACATTTTTTCAATGGGAAAGAAGAGACCGGATTAAAACCACGAAGAATGACTCCCCACCTATGGAAGGTGGAATATAATAGAAATCGTTGAGGTACGCAAATTGTCTATGTATCATATATGTTTTATTATTTGTAATATTTATTTTTATTGTATTCTGTTTATTGTAATTGACAATTATTGTTGTAATTTATTTTATCTTCCATGGAGGTCGCGGGCAAGGCATTAATGGGCTTCCACGAGGAATGAAAAGTTATCCCATACAATTTAGTAGGTTTCCCTACTATAAGGACCTACAAATAGTTCATTTGTTTGATACAATGCATATCGAGAAGAATGTAATAGAAACATTATGGTGAATCTTAGATGGTAGGCGTGACAAAGAAAATATTGCCAACATTTGTAGTGACATTCAGGAAGCCAATCACGCATTGCAAAGTGTGATTCATTCAAACAACAATGGAGTCGATCGAAATAGCCTTCCCTAGTTACTGACAGAGAAACAAAGCAATGATGTTAAAGAGGTTATTCGGAAAATTAAGTTTCCCACAGGATTTTCTTCAAATATAAATAACATCTTAACAAAGAAACGCCAATATTGTAGGGTAAAAACTCATGATTGGCATACCTTCATTGAGGTAATTATTTGGGTATATTATATATTTATATATTGCTATACTTTCCTTTTGTACTTTTTATAGTCTACTTTTGAAACAAGTAATGATTCATTTTTATGGTTACAGTATGTCCTACCTCTATCTTTCCCAGACAACTTTGACATCAACGTCAAACAAGTTATATATGATCTTGGCAAATATATGAGGTAAGTAGCGATTTATATTCAAAATATGTATTCAATTTGTTGTTGAACTTAATGACATGTGTTTTGCTTTTAGTAATGTATATAACGTTTTCGTTGAAACATGTTATTTCCTTACATCATTTGTAGATGGTTATCGTCAAAAGAAATTCATAAAGAAGATATAAAGTATTGGAGGAGAAGAATGCCTAAGCTAATGCGTGAAATGCAAAGGTATCTACCTCCAAAATTATTCAATGCATAAGAACACTACCTCATACACTAAGTCAAGGAGATTGAAATGTGCAGACCTGTACACGCAAGGTCAATGTGGATGGTGGAGAGGCACTTGAAATCATTGAAGGCTTTGGTTAGACAAAGAGCACATCCTGAGGGTTCTATGGTATATCAATCCATGGTGTATATTACTCAATATCTTCCATTATTAGCATCAAATATTCAAGTGGAGCGCATTTGGGATGTGAACTTCATCAACAAATTCCAAGGGGAGCACCTGTTGGGAAAGGTAGATTGCATAAAGTGAAAGGTAATTAGATGGTGGATATTTATAATACATTTGTTTTTGTATATTGTAATTATTATTGGTATATTGTACTTTTTGTCTATATAGTATTTTTTAGCATGATATGTAATTATTGGAGAATTATTAATTTTTCATACATATTAGAGAGTGGGATGCTCTACATTTACAGATCACAAACAATCTCGATTAGATGAATGTATTGATTGAAAGATGTAAACAAGTACATAATTGAAGGTTATCATGGTGGAAGGGGTGTCTACATTGGTTAAGAGAGCTTATCTTGATCAAGATACTAATCTTATGTAGAGGGAAATTGATTTAGTATATGGTTTGAAAGATAAACATGTAAGATCATTAACTTTTGTTTTATCATATTAATGTGTTAGATGTGTTTCTTTTCTGCACGATATACTTTCCAAGTTATATTAATATGCTTATTAATTGACAATGCATTTTTTACTTGTTTGGCATATTGCAGTTGAAATACCACAAGGCTATGTGGTACAATGGTCGTAAATTTCGCATTAAAGAGTTGGATGAAAAGAGGAAAATGTCTGATTGTGGGATAACTGCAATGTTCCAGGTCATTAATGTTTGCTCTAGGAGTGACAGACTTCCAGAGGAATCTAAAAATAGATACTATGGGTATTTGGATGATATATTGAGTGTGACTTTCGATCCTTCAAATTAATTTTGTTTGATGTTAAATGGCACAGATTACGAATGGATGAACATGATCTTGGGAGAACTGTTATTGAACTGTTAGAGAACTGTTACTCATAGGTTCCAGGTAAAGCAGGTTGGTCATTTGTTGTTAGATACAATCCAAGAGGAAGGCCTGTAAAGTATCATGTAGAGGAAGAAGTACTTGATAATGAAGAACATCAAGATGATGTAGATCAGGTTAATGAGCAGGATGTACCAAATGTCATGTCTGACGAAGAACCTGAAGAAGTTGAACCAAATGTGTCGACAAAAGAAGAACCTGAAGAAATTGAACCAAATGATACATTCAAAAGTGATTTTGATGATGATATTGACACGATACTTAATCATTTGATATTTATTTGGATGGAGAAGGCGATTAAGAATATCAAAATGGTCAAATATACAAGTTATGTAGTAATTAATATATTTTTTCTTCCTTTTATTATCTTCAAACAATTTATTAATTATATGGATTAATTATGTGTTGTACTTCAAGTATGCAATTTTCTATATTGTATGTTAAATGTTGTTTATTATGTCAAATTAGGTTAAGGGGAATTGAGAGAGATGTGAGGGGGGGGGCATATGAGCTTCCACCTTCACGTGGTTGGCCCCGTTCAATAGAGAATAAATTATTCTCAAAACAAAGAGAAGACCATCTTCATCATCATCATCATCATCATCTTCATGGTCATCTTCAAGACTCAAGGATGGCTCATGTCCTCGCATAATCCTCATCACATCATAACTCTCGTCTCGCTCCAATGCAAACCATTTATTCCACTTTTTTTCGATTAGACAATCTTTTTATTTTACATTATGGCATGGTTATCAACTTAGGGAAATAAAAAAATTCATCATACTCACTAGTGGTGCATCAACCTTGTAATCTTCATCATCTTCGTCATCAACATCATCTTCATCGACCCTGGATAGTGAGTAGTGAATGGGGCCAACATTGAAATTTCTTCAAATTGTGCTTGTATGCGTTGTAATTTGACATGGTTAGACTAGGCGCGTGCCTCGGCGGTATGGAATGGTTTCAAGAATCAAGGATGCCTCATGTCCTCGCATAATCATCATTTCTATCAATGTTCATCATGCGCGTCTCATTGTCGTCATCATCGCCATCATCATTGTTGTAATCATCCTCCTCATCCTCATCATCAACATCATCGTAAGTAGTGTCTTCATCATCGTAATTGTCATCATCGTTGTGTTCATTGTCATCATCATCATCATTATCATCATTGTCGTCATCATCATCATCATCATCATTGTTGCTGTAATCATCCTCATCATCATTGTTGCTGTAATCATCCTCATCACCAGCATAATCATAAGTAGTGTCTTCATCATCGTTGTGTTCACCATGCGCGTCTCGTCGTCGTCATCATCACCATTATTGTCATTGTCGTCATCATCGCCATCATCATTGTTATAATCATCCTCATCATCAACATCATCGTAAGTAGTGTCTTCATCATCATCATTGTGTTCATTGTCATCATCGTCATCGTCATCGCCATCGACATCATCATCGTCATCGTCATCGTCATCGTCATCGTCATCGTCATCATCATCGTCATCGTCATCATCATCATCATCGTCAGCGTCGTCATCACCATCATAACCACACCATCATCACCATCATCACCACCATCATCACCACCATCATCATCACCATCATCATCATCACCATCACCATCATCATCACTTCGTTTGAAACCTATTCTATCTAGGTATGTTTCCAACGAACAATTTGGTTTTCTCAAAGGAAGATCAATTTATGAAGCTGTGGGTTCAACCCAGGAGGGATTACATACCATTAAATTGAAACATTTGAAGATTGATGCTCTTAAACTAGATCTATCTAAGGAATATGACAAAACCTCCTGGCTCTTCTTAAGCCTTGTTTCACTGCATATTAGTTTTAGCTTTGAATTACCAATTGGATTATGTGTTGTGTTACCTCTCCTATTTTTGTTGTTCTCATCAATCATTTTGGTTCTAGGTTCTTTAAATCGTCTAGGGGACATCATCATCACCATCACCATCACCATCACCATCACCATCACCATCACCATCATCATCACTTTGTTTGAAACCTATTCTATCCAGGTATGTTTCCAACGAACAATTTGGTTTTCTCAAAGGAAGATCAATTTATGAAGCTGTGGGTTCATCCCAGGAGGGATTACATACCATTAAATTGAAACATTTGAAGATTGATGCTCTTAAACTAGATCTATCTAAGGAATATGACAAAACCTCGTGGCTCTTCTTAAGCCTTGTTTTATTGCATATTGGTTTTAGCTTTGAATTACCAATTGGATTATGTGTTGTGTTACCTCTCCTATTTTTGTTGTTCTCATCAATGGTTCTGGTTCTAGGTTCTTTAAATCGTCCAGGGGACTGAGACAGGGATGTCCTCTATCACCCTATCTTTTTCTTCTGATCATGGAAGGACTAAGCTAGATTATGAATGGGGATAAGGCTTTGGGAAACATCAAAGGGGTTTCTTTTAATGATAGCGTTAATCTTACACATTTAATGTTTGTGGATGACATTTTTTTGTTATGCCTATACTCTGCTTTTGAATGCCAAAAGGTTAAAGATAATCTGGGTCTGTTCTGTAAGGCAACTGGTATGAAAATTGGTGTCGAGAAATCTGCTATCTATCTATTAGAATATCAGCAGGGGGATTCTTATTTTTGGAAGTCTTATTTTCCTTTTGATTGAAAAAGTATGGATGATGGGATCCGGTACTTAGGTTTTATTTTAAAACCTAGCAACTATGGTAGAAGGGACTAGAGTTGGTTAGTGGCAAGGATTGAGAACAAAATCAATTTTTGGTGCAATCGGTGGCTTTCCAGGGGTGGGAGACTTGTGCTTGTTAAAAGTGTCCTGGAAGCGATTCCGATATACTAGCAGATGTTGGCTTCTATTCCGGTATCCATTTTGAACAATATTAGGAAGCTGTGTTACAACTTTCTTTGGAGACAGAGTTCAGATTATCGGGGTTTTCATCTTATTCAATGGAAGGATTTAGCAATCCCTAAGGATGTGAGTGGTTGGGATCTGAAGAATATCCTTTTATTTAACAAAGCTTTGGCTTCTAAGACACTTTGGTTATTTCTGACTAAAGATAGTCTTTGGAAACATATATTGATGGCTTTAAATACATTTATCCTTTGGCTCTGATCGACTGGATTAGAAGTAGTAACAAGAAATACAGGATTGCCTTTAACCATTGGAGAGCTTTATTAAGGGCCTTTCATGTCTTAGAGCGCTTTTTGGCCTGGAAGGTTGGAAATGGAAGATTGGTTCACATTGGCAGGCATGCTCGGGGTTTCTTCACTTTGGATCAGGTTGGCGGGGACATGACTTCTATTTGGATTCAATGTTGGATTTTAGGGGAGGCACTTGGTCTAGACGATAATGGGATTGAGGAATGGAATGATTTTAGAGAAACTCTTTTGAGAGCCCACCTTCACCTGCAAAATGAAGATGACACTCTGAGCTAGTCTTTCAACCCATCTGGGAGTACTTGCATTGTCAAACTTAGGTATATATCTCTATTGAATGAACAATAGTCCCCTGTGTGTTGGGGGTCAAACAAGATATGGAAGATTAAAGCTCCACCTAGGGCAGTTTTACATTTCTGGTTGGCTTTGAAGAATATAATACTTACTTGGGACAAAATATTACATTTTGGTTTCCAGGGGCCGAGTCTCTACTCTCTTTGTAGAAATTCAGAGGAAACATGTTCTCATCTTCTGGTGGATTGTAAATACTCCATGGAAGTCTGGAAGGAAATGGTGACACTTGTTAATTTTCCCTCTTTATGGCAGGAAAATTCTTTGGGTGCATGATTCAAGAGGTTCTTCACTTCCTTGGAAATGCTTAAACTGAGGCCTCTCCCTATCATTATAGCTTGGGGGATTTGGCTAGTGAGGAACTATGTTATCTTTAACGATAAGATCAGACCCGTGTTTCAGACTGTCTCTTAGTCTTTCACCCTCTTTCAATTTTATTCTCAGTGCCAGTCTTCCAAATCTGTGAAAATTAAAAAAAAAACTTGGATTGGTTCAAGGGCTTGGGGGTTTTTTGACGCAGCATGTCAACGTGACAAGAGTGATTTTGGTTTCATCCTTCATGTGCACAATTCACATTATTTCTTAGTCAAAGGATGTCTTGGAAATGGGACAAATAACTCAAAAGAATTTAATGCTCTTTACTTTCTGCTCAAGTTGGATTCGGTTCATCAGGTAATGAATCTGCAAGGTTTTGGAGATTCTCTCCTGGTCATTCAATCTATGAATAGGTCGCTGTCTATTGAAACAAATGATCTATTGTCCCTGGTTCAACGTCTTATTCATATTAAAGATTCCTTCAACAACATTTGTTTTTGTCACGTTTATTGTGAGTTCAATTTGCAGGTTGATGAACTGTCAAAACAGGGCCTCGCACTTAATGATGGTGCACTGAGACTGGAGGAATTTCAAGGTGGCACCCATGTGCACTCTTGCACTTACTCGCTAGTTGAATTTTGTCTTCTCTTGTTTTTAACTAGTTAAAGATGTTCCTGGCATTTTATATGCACTATTTTGGAGATACTATGATAAACTTTGCAGATCTTCTCTGACTGTTTCATGCAATCACACTTTTTGCTATCAGCACTGAGGATTGTATTTTTTGACAACGATGAATAAAAATACGTTTTTTTTTCTTGGAAAAAAAATGCACATGATCCTAACCATGTGATTGATTGGGATGTGATTCAGGTGGAACCCGAGGGAGAGTTCCAAACTGAGCCACTATGCATACTAGACAGGAAGGTAACGTTGCTCCGGAATCGAGCCATTGAACAGGTAAAGGTGCAATGGAAGCACTTTAATCCCGATGAGGCTACGTGGGAGCTAGAAGATGCCAAGAAAGAGGCATACCCATTTTTGTTCTGATTTTGAGCAAACACCGAGGACAGTGTTATTCCAAGGGGGAGGGGATTGTAATACCCCCAATTTTGACTTGGAATGTATTTAATCAATTATGTAAATGATGTAAATATGATAATATGGATTCCTAATGTGGAGCTCAAGGCCAAGGCCCAACTAGTGAACGGCTAGGCATATATATATATATTTGGACCATATGATTGGCTTATCATGCCAATTCGAAATGTATGTAAATATTATGTTGAAAATTAATAAAATGGTCCAAGATGGTTGTGTAAAGAGCACTAGAGGGGCTATGATTCCACCAGAGGGGAAGAGGAAGGGGGTCTATGGGGAAACCAAATCCTATGTTTCCAAGTGTCAATCTTAGAACTCATCCAAAATCTGCCATGTGTCTTAAATGAGCCAATTATCTTCTCTTGACCATTAAACCCAATCATTGAATGCATGTGTGAGGTTGGTGGGGAAAGTCACTTCATATAGTTATTGAACCATGGAGGTTGTGATAGTTATGTCAGCTATCAACAATCCTATTTCTTCTATGGTCAGAAGCTATGTCAGTTGTCTTTTCACCCTTACCTCATATCCTTGGATTCAACACTCTTTGGATTCATTCTCTCATGCATGTTCCTACACTACGTAGAATTTTCCATTACTGCTAATGACCATTACAAAATTGTGTTTAACCCATAAATTCGATTGTGGAGACAAAGCTACATTTTTGGAAGGGAAAATAGAGGGCTGTAGGTGAGCGTGGAAGTTGGACAAGCTAGGAACCTCTACCCATTGATTTCTGCTACTTTTGGATGCTTGAGAATCCATGGATTAATATTGTGGGGGATTCTCCAATAACTTATAGCAGGTTGGAATCTTACTACACACACTGGTAAGCACTGTAAGGGTTGGATTTCCTAAGGAAACTGTGGATCAGTGAAGGGAAATGCCTTCCTTGTGTTGTGTGGGGCAGTTGGAAGGAGTGCCATGGTTGTGAAGGCTTAGTAAGACCCCTGTAGATCTTTGTTGGAGCTTTTGGCTGAGCATAGGGAGCATAGTGGGTTGCGGGCTGATAGAGAGAAGCCTGTAGGTGTTTCCTTCGACCCGGTGGCCTCATAGCTCAGCTTGGGGGTGGCCTCTCAACAGAAAGAGTATATGTTGGACAGAGCACCTATGGCTGGGTGGAAAATTGCTCTTACATAGCCAATTGCTTATATCTTCTTTGTTCAAACATAAGTATTCTTATGTATTTGATGTGCAATGATTTTTCATTTATATGTCTGTGATATTTATGCTTGGAATTGCATGTTATGTGTGTGTGTGGATCAATTTTACTTCCGCTGTGTGTTTTTATTTCCATGTCTGCACATGCATTTTAGCTGTATAAATTCATAAATTGTGGTTATGGGGAAAAATATTGAGGCCTGGATTTAGTTAATGTCTCCTCTGTTGGCCGGATTGGGTGAAGGGGATGTTACAGTCACATAGGTCATCCTTTCAAAATGGAAGCTCCAAGTTTGACTAGATTCCTGGTGCTCATATCCAAATGAGAATAAAATAACTAAAGGGCCTCCAAAGTCTAATGAGAAGGACAATAATGTAGTTTATTATGGGCCAATTTTCCATATGATTAGAAAGGTAACATTGTTATCACTCTCCACCTATTGCTTGTCTATTTCACTAGGTTCGGTGATTACTTTTATTCCATCCCTTAAGATGAATGTAATTGTAAAGTGGGTTGCTGGAGAAACTCTTTTTTTTATGTGTGCATCCCAATCCAGTTCTTTGATATTAAATTCTCGGTTACAAATAGGCCAAGAGTGTTGATCATTGCATTGCTCTGTCAAACTCTATGAGGAAATCACTTGAGGAGATTACTGCCTCAACTTTTTCAAAGTGTTTTCTTCAATTTTGGGCACGTTGTGTTGATACCAAGTCGTTGATCAATAGCATTTACAATTGCACTTATCATATAGGTTTGGTTTTCATTGCCAAGGTTGATCATATAGCGTCTGTTCACATGTGTTTTTGGTATTGCTCGATGCTCAGCATCTAGCAGCACCAAAAACACTTTTTTTTTTTAATATTTTTAATTTTTATAACTTGTTTTTTTAAGTTTAAAATTTGTTTTTTTTTTTAATTTTTAATTTAAAAAAAAATCAATTTTTTTATTAAAAAGTCAATTTATTTTTCAACATATTAAAAAATTTGATTTTTTATTTAAAAAAATAATATTTTTTTTAATGTTTTTAGATTTATTGTTTTTGCGTTTTTGTTTTTATTTTTATTTTATTTTTTAAAATTTTAAAGTTTTTTTTCAAAAAAATTATATTATTTTAATAAAAATTAGGACTTTTCGTTTTGAAATTGATTTAAAAAAAAAAAAATTGTTAGGACATGCATGTTTTGAAATGCCTTCAACTTTAACTCGGTGAAAGAAAGGGGTGCCACCAGAGACACCTATTTTCGTTTCAGGGGTTGATTTTGGCATTTTTGTCACCGATTGTGAAGGCCACGATATGCAATTTTAGTCGTGAAAAAAAAGGGTGCTAGTGGTAGCACCACTTTTCGATTGGTGGGTTGATTCGGGGTTTTGATCGCACCGACCGAGGTTTCCAAAAAACTGTAATTTTAGCTCCGAAAAAAAAAGGAGTGCTACAGGAAGCCCCACTTTTCGATTCAGGTTTTTTCTTTATGTTTTTGACGCAAAAATATGGTAGAGTTCTCATCAAGTTGTATAGTGTGTTCATTCCGCCAGGGAAATTCATGGTTATCAGTGTAGGCTATGGAAAATATACGCTCATAAATATTCTTCTTTATAAATTCTCTCTGAAGGCTAAATATACAATTTTCCTTTGAACTAAAGGTTCTCAGTGATAGAACCCAGAATGCAATGCCTAAATATAAAACTACTTAAAGCAAGCTGCAAATAACAAATTCATCACTAATATCGTTGCTAGATTCCACAATACAACACAAAACACATATGTTTACAGACAACTTAAATTACTGAAAGTATCTTAAATAGAAGAAAGTCAAGGAAACATACATGGAAATGAAGTAGTAAAAACAAAGACTTATAGGAGTGTACATCAGGCCCATACCAGTCGTAGTAGTGACAATGATGGGAAAGAAAGTGTGGGGGGAAACTCTCCACCCAACTTACCCCTCAGTCAAAGATTGCGATCCCCCGAGCCCTCAATCAATAAAGCTATGCTAGACAAAATCTTCTTTCCTCCCTTAGAATTAGCTAGATCTGAACTCTACTTCTCCACAACTCCTCCTCACCACCAAGAATTAATCCTCACCATTGTTGAAAACATCAGCAACAGCAAAAAATTGGCATGGGGTCAGAATACAATTGCTCAAATGCATCAAGAAAAAAATCGACAAAAATAGGCAAACCACAACAAGCATTAAAAAATACAAAATAAATTCAATTTTTGCATATTTTTAAACATATAAAGCAACAACAACATCAAATAAGCACATTGACACATAAATATAGGAAAACACCAATATATATATATATATATATATATAGAGAGAGAGAGAGAGAGAGCCCAATGGGTTATCTCAAGTGGTGGAGAGCTGGGAGTTGTAAGTAGAAGGTCTTAGAGTCAAATCCCCAGGTGGCTATGCATTGATAAATAAGGGCCTCACTTGATGTCCCCACCGAGTTAGGCCTCGTAATCAGGGCCGGTGGTTTACCTTGGGTACCATCCTCGAAATGAGGGGAAGTACCTGAGGGTTCCCCCATGACTTCTTACAAGGAATATATATATATATATATATATATATATATATATGATGTAGTATATGCCAAATCAAAATGATACATTGAATCAATACTAAATTCTGAAACCTGATAGTTGTCCAATAAAGGACTCAAAAGTGGATAATCAATACAAAATGACATCAAATATATAAATGTATCTCATTATCATGAATTATTTACAATGAGAAATCTAGTAGCTAGCTATCAGTCTATCTTGGAGAATAAATGACCTCTCCCCCTTTTACGGGAAAAGGTCATGGTTCGTTTGCCACTAGAAGGCCCTACATCATCTATTTGACACCAAGTAGAGGGTGTAGATGTATTAGCCTGTGTAGAAGTTGGTATTGGTTCTAATGTTGCCACATCATCCTCGATGATGTCAAGGTCCTCATCGCCCAACTCTACTTGCTCCTCCCCTTCCTCCTCTTCCCGTCGCTACTCCTCCAACCATGCAGGTGCCTCTTCTATAATAGGGGCCTCAGACTCCACCCTCCACTCAAACAATATGTTAATATTATCCAAGGAAATGGCTTCCACATTAGGTACCTTCTCCAACTTCCTCATCCACAATCGAATATTGTAGTGGACATACACCAAATCATTGAGACATGGGAACTCCAACTTGTAAGAGGGCCATAAATAAATTTAATGAGTCTTGACTCTTGATGGTCATAAACTTTGTTAAAGGGCAATAGGTTATAATAATTGTAATCGGTTAGTTGAAGTTCTAACATGTTGTGTTTTTTTGAGTATATTTTTTCAAACACACTCCAATTGCGCTCACAACTTGAAGCACTGCATGTTTGTTAAGGACACGAATGACAAAATTCTGTAAATTTGGTGCTCTTGTACCATAATTTCGCCACCAAACATCTATAACAATTACAAATAAGAAAAAAAAAGACTTAAATTACATTTCATCAAAACATAATCCAACTTTCAAATAAAACACATAATTAAAATTTTAATTTTAAATTTTAGTGGCTTTCATGTAATTAGAATACTCCTATCGACAATAACATCATCAAATCCAAATAGTATGCTAGCCTCTTGATACATCTCCATCTCACGAATAATTGTTCTGTGAGTATCGACATCAAGTACCATCCTCTAGAGACATGTCAAGAGCCCTTCCATCAAAATCAAAACTACACGAGTGAGCATAGGCAAGGTTGAGGAAAAGAATTGTTGCGTGAATGGGTCGATGGAGCATCTCGGTCCATTGACTATCAATCAAATCCCAAACCATCATGTACCTATTATGTCTAGGGATGCCCTTTCCCACATAATAAGATCGAATAATCCCTTTGGACCTATCTATGGCCTCATACAAGTATCCCATTGCAGGCTTCTCTCCATCAACCAAGCGAAGAACCTTTACTTAAGGTTCGCTAATTGTGCATACTTCTACCATTCGCTAATTGTGCACACTTCTACCATTCTTTCCCAAAAGGAATTGATGTACACTAGTTTAGGAATGGTTGCCCCATCCTGTCCTCTGTTGAATGTGCAGTCACGCCAATCATCACAAACAAACATATGCTTCAACTCAAACTTACATTGGAGCATAGACTGAAGAAAGACGAAGTTGTTGGCAAAATGTGTGATTGTAGGACGTAACAACTCCCTGTTTTTTCTGAATCTCCTCACGAGGCTAAGAACAAATGCATGGTTATATATGAGGCAATGGGTATCACATGGAGTCCAAAACAATGTGGGATGCCTCTCCATTAGCATTCTGTCGGTAACCACATTATCTGTTATGATTTGGACAACATGTTCCAAACCAATATCTTTGATGAATGCATCCAACAATTCACACAATAATAATGCATCTTTAACATGAGTTGATGCATCAATGGATTTAATAAACATGGTACCCCTAGGGGAATGTACCAAGAAGTTTAGAAGGGTCCTACCCTTCCCATCTATCCAACCATTCGACATCACTATGCATCCACTAGACTCCCATGACTTCTTTAGCTTTTAACCACTTATACTATAAAACGAGAACTTTATACTATGAATGAGAACTCTAGACATAAAAACGATGATTTTTGCAAAAAAAACACCAAAAACACCACCCAAATAGAAAAGTGTTGATACCAGTATACACGAATTTTTTTTTTGTTGTAAAAAATAGAACCATGGCCTAAACATCCCATACTCTTGTTTACAAAACCTTTAAAATCAACCCCTAAATTGGAATTTTTTTTTTTTTTTCAAGAGAGATAAATTACAACTTTTTTGAAACTTGCATATTAAACAAAAAAACAAAAAATTCAATAATTTTACCACTCTAACCATAAAAAACAAAGAAATTATGATGCGATTCATAATGAAATAATATATTAGACCATACAAGAACAAATAATTCATATAAATAGTCAAAAACTTATTTAGAGTTTAAAATTTATTTAGAGGTTAAAACTCATTTTATATTTTATAAATTTTAAATATAAGATTTGAAATGACAAAAAAATTATCAATTAAAAAAATTTAAAATACTAAATTTTATAGTTAATCAAAATTATTGTTTCCGACATTACAAGTTTAAAAATTAAACATATATTAATTCCAACATTTTTTTTGTGCCCAACTTATGTTTTACATATTATATATGTATGTAAATATAAAGTTAGGATTTTTTTTTTTACATAAATAGACTTTTTCTTTAAAAAAAAATTTATATATTTTTTGTAAATAATATATATATTAATGTAATTATATTGTGTGTTATCTCTTAGGATTATGGATAGGGTCATTAAAATTAGAATGTGTAGATAAAAGAAAATTTTCCATTGTCCACTGAAAGGAAACTTTAAGGATTATCATATAAATATATTATCTAAGAAAGCAAAACATTGGTCTCTTTATAATTTATAAAAGGTTATGATAAAGTTTTGTTTTAGGAATTTTGAAAAGGAGATAAAGAAGATGGGTGCATTTTTCAAGATAACTTAATGAATGTTTTATGAATGTTTTAGCAATTAAAAGTCATGGGAGAACCTCAACTTAATGGGGTGGCTTGGCCTCAGTATGTGTATCCTTTGTCGATGTAATCTGGAATCTGCTAAGCATCTATTTATGGAGTGCTCCTTTACTTTGGCACTATGGGAGGAAATATATCAGATCCTTGAAATTAAAGCTAGATGGGGTGGAGATTTTATAGCTAATTCTCTGAATCGTTGGCATTCAGAATGCAAGGAACATCAGACTCTTCCCATCTATATTTGTTGGGTGATATGGGGGATAAGAAACAAGGCCTTATTTGAAGACATCAGACCCCGGCTGCAGCACTTGTCGAAGACTGTTAGCAGCTACTACTTGAATTTCCAGGTGGTGGAAAAGTCTAGGGGTCACAGGAATATTGGGCAGTTTAATTTGGAATTTACTCGTCCCACTTTGTTCTTTGATGGTGCTGCTGTATTGGGGGAATGTGGTGCCGGGGGAATCATTTATCTCAATAGTGAACATTATTTTGCATTGAAGATGAAATGTGGAAGAGGCTCTAACATGAAAGCAGAACTTATGGCTTTATGGTGTGTCGCTATGGTGGCAAATTGTTTTGGGTTGTCGAATGTGATGATATTCGGTGACTCACGGGTGACTATAAAGTGGGCTTTGGGAGAATGTGAACTGAATGTATTACATTTGACTTATTGGTGTGAAAGGGCAAAGATGGAGTTACATAAGCTGGGCCAGGTAACTTTGGAGCATATTTATAGGGAGCATAATGTACAGGCGGACCTTCTTTCTAAATAGGCTCTGGATGGTGCTGAGGACTTCATAGTGTGGGAGGAATTCTTAGAGAATCAATGTGTGGATTCTGGCAGCTTTTACTATTTGGAATGAACCTGTGTTTTTTGATAAAAGTTTTTTGTTTATATGCTATTGTAAATCTGTTAAAAGCTTTATGCTTTGCCAAGGACCATTGGTCTGTTTTTGGCTATGGTTGTTTAATTTAGTTTCTGAAATGTACTCTCATGAGGGAGGCTGAATCCTAGATATTGAAAAACTGATCATCATGTACTATTTGATTCAAGGTTGAATATCAATAGTATGCTTTTTTTCACGGAAAAAAAATTAAAACAATAACAATCATTTAAACTTTATTTTATTTTCTTTCAAGAATGAAATTAAGTTTGGTCTTAAGGTTTTAACTGCTCCTTTGTAGATGTTGAAGCCTGTGTCGCGTGGAAAGAAGATGTTGAATGAAGCTTATACTATACATTACAGATTGGCCAATCTATGGGCATGGCCTTTATGTGAATATTGAACGTGATCGCCATCGAATTTGCCACGTGAAGGAGACTCCGAAGATTATCAATATAAAAGTTCACATAATTTTGAGGAAGATAGTTCGAAACCGTAACATATGTTGATGTGTCCATCAGCTTTGCATTTTGTTTTCGAAGACATGGCAACCACACCAACATATCAGCCCATCGGTGTAACACCGTCATAGATTTTATATTATTCATGGTTGCACAAAATCTTATTCCCAATGGAAAACAACACTGTCTGTAATTGTGTTAAAACGTAGCCGTTCATTCCCTACTAGAGGCTAATCCTGCTGCTAGTTTTCGAAAGCTGTATATCTCGGTACCGTAAAGGATAGACAATATTTTCTTATGGGATTCTAATGGAACTGTTAAATGTGGATCTTGTTACTACCGAACGACAAAACAAGGTTCTATAACTTTGCATAATGGTACTGCCAAAACTAGATCCTGCTACCACCAACCCTGGAAAACGTCACTGGAAAACAACCCTAATAAGATGCTAATCATGCTTCTATTGTTACCTTAAAATCTGGATCGTGCTACTACCAAAGGACAGACAATTTTCCCATATGGGATTTTAATGGTACTGTTAAATGTGGGTCCTGTTACTACCAAACGACAGGACAAGTTTCTATAACTTTGTATAATGGTACTGAGATCCTATTACAAACAAACGACACCATTTTTTTATTGTTATTAATATCAAAGAAGTTTTTGTTGAAGATTTTGAGAGGAAGTTGTATTATTAGTTAATTTGTGGCCGTACTCACGGTACATTAATAAGTTCCATCTCGACGAAACATCATAACTGGGTACTAATTATATATCCAACAATATTGATTAACACAATTAGGATTAGAGTGCTTAAAACCACTAAGTTGCTTAAATTGCTTCCTCACTAAACTTGTTGGATAGATTGCTTTATTTGCCAGCACGCTCCTTCCTGTTGCGACAAGGTAGTTGATCACCTTCACTAGATTGATTAAGTTGCACTATAAATAAGAAGCGGGCTTTGCCCCTGTCTATTATGCTGTTTCTCAATATGGAAGGGATACTTGCTCAAGGTAAACGGGATCACGAGAAGTTCTATTTGCGGTATTAAAATGCATTTAGATCATTACAATAATAAAATGCTGGAATTAATATATGTTTTCATTTCTAAGAAGTTTGACGCAATTACAAATTTCATCAAAAAAATGCATGTGGCCTTGTGTGCCACCTATTTGTCATCGAAAGGGAACCTGCACGCTGATAGGAAGACAGGAGCGCACGTCTCTCTCTCTATTGCTAAACCTTCGGCATACAACAACACCTTCCTATAAAAAACCTCTGGTCATAGATACTGGTAAGCAACATCATAATGTTTATTTCACTCTATTGTTCGTTCCACCTCACAGCCTTCCCTGTCAAACCAAAGCCATTAAACACAATTGCAATTGTTCTAGCTTTTTGTTTTCCGTTAGAGAGTCAACCAAAGCCATTAAACACAATTGCAATTGTTCTAGCTTTTTGTTTTCCGTTAGAGAGTCAACCCAACTCTGCGTTTCTATTTCAGACTTTCATGCACACCTATTTTGGTCATGACGGTTCAGAATTCCTCTGTGCTCCTCTGCCCACACTCATTCATTCGCTCACCTGGGTGTGCCCAAGTGAGCGGCTCGGCTCACTTGGGTGCCCAAGGGCCGCCGCGATGCATCGCGCTGGCCGTGAAGGCAGCCCTTGGGCACCCAGATGGGCGAATGAGTGTGGCCAGAGGAGCACGGAGGAGGGAGGTGCAGCCGGAGGAGGGGTCATTTTCATTATCGACGCAGCCACCGCGATGCATCGCGCTGGCCGTGAAGGCAGCCCTTGGGCACCCAGATGGGCGAATGAGTGTGGCCAGAGGAGCACGGAGGAGGGAGGTGCAGCCGGAGGAGGGGTCATTTTCATTATCGACACAGCCATGGCTGGCTCTGTTCTGTCGTGATAGGTTGGGCACAGCAAAATGCTGAAATTAATATATGTTTCATTTCTAAGAAGTTTGACGTGATTACAAATTTAAAAAGTATTTTAATACTGTAATGATCTAAATGCATTTTAATACCGCAAATAGAACTTGAAAGAAATAATCTTTTGAAATTTATACCAATTTGTAGGTTGATTCTCTTCAATTCTGATTGCAAGTGTCATGCAGGGGATACCCAAGACATGTATATGAGTATCGTGTAAAAGTCCCTTTAGACAAGAATCTGTCCAGTAAATTCGTGCTTGAGAAGAGTGTTTCCCATTGAAGCTGATACGAGGCTATGTACTATGCCACAACAGAAGTTATGAATTAATTATTGGAACATCCACGGACTTTTTCAAAATTCCAATTCAATTTAAATCTTGACAAACTGTTTTTACGCTCTCTTGCTTTAAATTTCGTCAAAACATCTCTCATATTGGATGGAAGACTGTTCTAACTTGGTGATAGCCATTTGAAGGGTGGATCTTATTGTATCTTTTGCTCTTTGGATTTAGCTATAAAATGAGAGTATAACACTTTTGGCAATATTGTAAAATGATATACCTTTGATTCAATATAAATATCAAATTATAGTTTTTTTTTTCAAAAATTTATTCAATTTTATACCTATTCAATATATTCATATAAGTTAATAGACAAAGATGAAAGATATAAACCGGAGGGACTAATAAGCATGTAATATATATAATATGGCTAAGTGA
This sequence comes from Larix kaempferi, assembly GCA_027924585.1. Taxonomy (NCBI): domain Eukaryota; kingdom Viridiplantae; phylum Streptophyta; class Pinopsida; order Pinales; family Pinaceae; genus Larix; species Larix kaempferi. The sequence continues at coordinate 19,423,065 of BSBM01001646.1, forward strand.
TGGATGATGATACATATTATAATAAGATCATGTAGTAGATATATGGCAAAGCACTGGACGATGACACATAAATGTATGGCAAAGTAATGGAGGATGATACATAAATGATTAGGTCAACTACATTGAAATTTTAAAATACTCTAAATTCCTCTAATGGTTACTTGAAATTTGTACACACCACTAAAGCACAATGACAATTTATTTCTACTTTTTTTTTTCTTTTTAAAAGAAATAATGTGTAAATACATTTAAAAAAATATATCGAATATATGTATATATTGACAACTATCCTCATTTTAAAGATTTAGATTATTGCCATCATTCCAAAAATAGAAAGATTTAGGTTATTAATGTTTAATAATGATTTTGATTGTTTATAAAAAGTGTAAAAAGTTTTAATGTAGATATAAATCTTAGTAAAAATAATATTTATTGTACATATGTATCTCTTTAGCTCAATGTTATGATATTTTCACAAACATATATACCTCATTTCCACAATCTTGTACATAGGTTTTCAATAGTTTAAGAATTTTGTAATCAATAAAATCATATTCGAACAAACAATTGATAAGAGTAGTGGACATGCATATAGTAGCAATTAAGATAACCCTCCTTGTGAAGTTTGAAGTGTTCTATCTTTGTAGATATCTTTTTAGGAATGGTGCAAAGACATATTTTATTGCCAATTAAGATAACCCTCCTTGTGAAGTTTGTGGTGTTCAACCTTTCTACATGGATATATAGATATATTCCATGTCTAAATTTTTAAGCCATGAACTAGGGTTTGTGTCTTTCTACCAATTATTTGTTTTCTCTAATGTGATTGTGATTATAGTCACTTGCTATAATTGTATAGTTTTCTTTTTAATATTGATAAAATGCAAATATTTGGCCTCCTATGGAGTCTTAATATCTTTTCCCTGTTTATAATGTATGATGTTCATAAAAATCAATGGTACAGGGAAGAGATGTTTGATCTAGTATTTTCATAGAATGAAGGAAGAAATATAAAATGGAAATATACAAACAAAGATATTGCAAAGAACATAGTAATATAAAAAAACCCAAATTCTATTAATGGATGAAATAGAAAAACACTGTAAACCACAAAGTAATACAAAAATCTCTAAAGATAGATGTATGTGTCAGCTATGCTCATTCTAATAAATATTACAAGAAACTAAAAGTGCCTAATAACTTAAAGTGTTGATTAGTTTCATGTCTCGAAGAAAATGTTAAATTTGACAATTTTTTGTTAAGATATATTAGTAATGTTTTGACTTTCAGACTTTATTTTAGAAATAAAATTTCTATATAGAATATTTTTAATATGTTTTTTACAAATATATGGTATAGTTTTTCTTGAATTTATGTGAATTGTCACTTTTTGGAAAATAATATGAAATAGTATCGTTTTTATACAAAAAATCTCTAAAAATTCATTGAAAATGGTTTTAAATGTCTTTATTTTCTGATTTTTTTACAATTTTGTCAATAAAAATGTCTTATTTTGTTCATAAAAATGTCTTATTTTATAGAAAAAAAAATTGCAAAATGTATATGTTTTTTATTATAAATTGCTTATAAATGTATGTTATTTTGTTAAATTTCTAAAAACACACTTGAAAATATAAATTAAATATATTTTACGACAAAGATAATTCAAAGGCCCAAAAAGATGCGTCAAAATGAAAATGTGTGATACTGGTATCAATCCTTTTTGAAACAGAGGTGAAAATAGCTACTAAAATTAGGAGAGAGAAAAACAAGAACTGTGTTGAGTTCTCGTTTCATAGTAGAGGTGGTTTCTTCCAATCTAATGTTGATGTCACTCTTTTATGCTTGCAAATTGCCTCCCGCAACTCCTCATAGGTAGGAACCTTGTAACCTGGACCAACACCAACACTAGCATCACACATTGGCTGGAAAAATGGAAAGGTCGTTGTGATGCTCAAAGGTAAATCACTCCAAAAAATCATCCTCCCCATAAGCAAGTTTGCTTCTTGCTTCTCCTTTTTTTAAACGATTGACCATATGGAAGGTTGAGCCCCATCTCCAGTTCTTGGAATAAAAAAAGGTGAGGCCCTTGTGGAAGGTGAATATGTACTTGTGGACTCCCTCTCTTTGCCATGTGTCCCAGTCCCATATGTGTTTGTGGTTCTTGAGGATCTAGCCACTCCACCAAAAACAACTTCAACTTTGTTAGCAGCTAGTACCTTCTTCTTTTTGTTCTCATAAATAGCATCATGGGCCATTCGCATAATTTTCGGGGTTTATTCGGTGCAAATTAGAACATCTTGCTTTGGAATTTTAGCAAAGTGGTATTTCAACCAGCTAATCCCTCATGTCATAGGTTGGCCATATAGTTTACAAGACAACCTTTGACGGTTTGTCCTATCCTTGGGCTCACCATACTACCACATTGGATCCAAAACCTTTCGCATTTTGGCAATGCAATATCAAACCTTCAACTTGAAACCTAGGGCCAAAATATGGAAGAAAACTAACATTAAAGATTACTTAAAAAAAATAGCTTGTTCTTAAAGGAAAAACAATCATCTAAATTGTTTTTTAGCCATGAAAAATGATGATAAGGGGCAAGAAAACAATGATTTTGAAAACCTTAAGAAAATCTAACCAAAAATCAAGGTAAGAGGGCTATTAAAGGAAAAACAACACCTTAAATTGTTTTTTTAGCCATAGAAAATGATTATAAAAGATAATAAAATATGGGATTTGAAAACCCTAAAACAATCTATGAAAAAACAATGTAAGAGAGTGGAATTTGACTACATACCTGGGATTTGAGATGACCAACATCGTAGACAGCGTGCAATTGATTTGTGCTCCAATTAAAAACATCTTGATGGTAATGAAAGCAAGGATTTGGTCCTCTAAACTTGTTGGTTGATGGTTGCAAGCACTCTCCTTTTCATTCCCCAATGGTTGTCAAGTAAAATGACTTGAGAAAACCCAAAAAAGTCACTTAAATGAGTCAATCCCACGGCCTAGGCAATTTTTGAGGTCGTAGCACGATTTTTTGAGCAAACTGTGCAATTTTTCGTACATCGTGCAATGTTTGAGGTTTAGGAAAAAATCGTGGTTTTTGGCAATGTGCCCAAATTTTTGGTAATATCTTCAACAATGGTTTTTACTATCACTCTTGTATATAATACTTTGGTATACAGATGTCAAATGTATCCATCTATGAAAGTTTTGTAAGAGATACTCTCAATATTGTCTTTTTGTAAATAGACGATATTAAAAAGTAGATCTAGTAATGCAAAAGCTCTTTCGAGCCCAGTAATGTTTGTTCAAATGAACTATAAATGCAAGTAACATAAAAAAAATTATCTATCTATCTATATATATATATAATATATATAAGCTTACTATATAATATTGCATTGCATTATTATGTAGTTTCCAAGAAAACATAAATTGATTAACCACTTTTTGCTCACCTTTTGAAGAGGATGAATAAAATATTAATAGTTTCAATCCCACTTGTTAATAGATAAAAATGGGTTTTAATGCGGGGCGATAGGTGCAGGAGGAATTCCATTTGATCCTAGAGGAAACATTGTTTTAACATGTAAATGGGGCTTGGAAAGAGCCACTAATAACCTAGCGGAAATATATGTTCTGTTTATGGGCATAGATTTTATTGCCTCCTTAGGTATTCAGAACATCCTAGTCGTTGGGGATTATCTTCTTATAATCTCGCAAGCCAGAAAAAAGAACTCCATTGGATGATCTGATCGTCTAGAGGCCTCAATTCAGTATTGTTGATCTTCTGCGGAGAATAAAAGAAGTAAAATTGGTGCATGTTTGAAGATTCAACAACTCAGTGGTTGATTGGCTTGCCAATCAAACTAACAACTTAAACTTGGTGCATGTTTGAAGACTCAACAACTCAGTAGTTGATTGGCTTGCCAATCAAACTAACAACTTAGGCAAAGGCGCTTTTGTTCAAAATGGGGGCCAATTTCTCAATTGATGGCTCCCCTAAGATTTTATTTATGATTATGAATCTCTGGTTTAATTGCTCCTTATGAATCTTTGGTTTAATTGCTCCCCTCCTTGCATGGATGCCACCCACTGGCGTTCCAAACTGCAAAACTCAATCATTAAGGCTTCATTAACCTCGCACATGGGAGAAGTCTAGTGAGGCCTTATTCGAGTGTTGTTTGCTCTCTGCTATTGTTTTATGTTGGTTTAGAACTTTCACTCTGATGCATTTGGGATCTCGCTGGATCTCTTACCTTGACCTGAAGGACGTAGGGGTTTCCTTTCGTGGTTTGGTGATTTGACGTTGGTTTCTCTGGTGGATTTCAGTTGGTGGTCAATTCTGGGCAGGCGGTGTTTGCTTTGGTTGGTTTTGGGCCCCTCCCTGTTGACCTCTTGCAAGGGTGGGGCTGTGATTTAGAGTGGTTTGGGTTCTGGTGGTCCGCGTCTATATTCAAGATGAAGGCGGAGGATGTGGTTGTGACCGAACTGACGGAACTGGTAGAGGTTCTGCGGGATGTGAAGGCGGATATACGGGACCTACAATCCACCCTGCACAAGACAAATTCTCAAATGGAAGGTGTCTTGTCTATTATCTGCGAGGTAACTATTATCACACAACTTGTAGTTGTCTCTAAAGGTATCCTATCCAGGACGGTAGAGGTGTAGACAACTAAAGAGGTGACCCAAGAGATGCCATGGTTCCCATTGCAAGATGGGTGTCACGTTAACCGAGGCACTCTTCACTTTAGATCAAGCCTAAGCAAGACCAAGGGGGAGACCCTAGCTTAGCCAATGAAGGCTAGCGAACTCAATCTAGACCTCCTAGGGAAATGTGATGATGAAAAAGGTAGAAGATCAAGATGAGGTTAGATCTAGATCTAGAATGGATAAGTGGGACCAATGAGTTAAGGCTTGGTTGAAGAGGCTTAAGGCAAGATAAATATTCAACCAAGGAGAGATGAAGGTCACTTATGGGGTTAAAGTGATAGATCTAGATAGATCTAGTGCCAAAATAATAGATCCAAGTGGGGTCCACCCTTAGAATACGGAAATTGGTCCAAATGGGGACCACAAGGTGAAAATCAAAGAAGAAAGGCACTAGGGGGTTTGCAAATGAGTGGATCTAATGGATCAATGGAGAATTGGCAATACCGATGTGTGGGATCTAACAAAAGGCCACTTACCCAAGGAGTGCGACTTACCTCAAGAGAGGACTAGTGCCTTAGTGGGACTAGTGACTTACCAAATTATAGATCGGGATTGTTAAGATTATTATTAAGGTGGGTTTTAATTATTAATCCCAAGTGATTGCTAGATCTCCATAGATTTGAAAAATAAAAATACTAGGGTTTTGATTTTAAGGGTTTTATGACCAATAGGATAGAAGACAAGTGAAATAGATACGTACCTTGTAGATCTTACCTCAAAAGCTTGCAGCTACCTTGCATTTAGTTACAATTCCAAGCTAGATCCAAGTGATTCCAAGCAAAAACGTCCAAGCCCTAGGAGCAAAAACGGTCCCATTCAACCTGTAAAACAAACTACAATAAGTTAGATTTGATCCACAGATGAATGAGATCTAAGCATGCCATATCAAAAGAAGCAAATCAATGGAAAAAACACAATTGAAAAACTCCCTTCAAGATGAAAACGTCATGCCCAAGGGAGATGTGAGAAGCCCACAATCTTCCCTTCAAGCAATTCGCCCTCCTTGCTCTAGTCAATTCAGCCTCCCTCTGTAGCTGTCAAAATCACCTGTTACAAGCAAAGATGTCTAAAGAAAAAGATGTATAATCATGTACAAGAGCATCCCAATCAAAGCCAAGAAGTAGATCTGCAAAATAGTATTTTATTCCAAGTTTTCTAGAGCCCAAAAGGTTCCTTTACAATAGGGGTCTCTTCCTTAAATAAGATGAGGGAGACCAAAACCCTAAACCACTTTTGAAATGAGTGGTTGAGATCAAAAGATACAACAATATAATCAATGGCTGAGATGAGCCGATACAATATCACATGGATCAACTAACTAGAAAGGAGGGCGCACATGACTAGGACGCCCTAGGGGGGATGGCGCACAACATAAGGATGACTAAAACACATGTGTGCCACATAAGATGACTAGGACAAGTGACTAGGAGCACATGGTGGGGCTAGGAGGTATTATTCCCTTTCACTAGCATCACCCCACGGCACAATAATATAACATGAGACTCAATGACATGTCCAAGTACACAAATGATCAAATCTTGGCCCCCTCAACTGAGAGAAGAATACATCAAATCACATCCTGATGATTGTGTGGACCCCACTGACTGCTGCAAACTGATCTGGAAGGAGTGGGATACACCATAAATGACCTTAGAGCAGACCTCATGTCAAAACCTTGCCTCAATTGCCCAAATTGAATTCCTTTATGACATTTTATTCCATTTTTAATCCTCCTGAAAAACCATCAAATTGCCCATAGCTCACTATCTGATGCCTGCGCTGAGAAACTGACCGTGCCATCATGTCCGGAAGGGGGGTAATATGGTAAAAACAAGTGGCTGGACCACCCCCTCCCTCTGTAGCGCCCTAGGCAACGACTAGCCTCTAATGCTCTAGCTGGACATGCCACATCAGCATGGCCAAACTGGTCAACAGGTGGAAGACTGCTCAAATCATGCCCGGGAGTGCCTGAAATTGAAAGATAAGTGTCTCAATGGATCCAGAAGACCCAAATCCACTAGAGATGAGTATTCATACACCTCATGGTAACCTGTAGGATCATCTGTAGGGTCCACCATACCCGGACAAGTGAAAATATGATGATCTAGAAATGATAATAGTCATGAAAAACTGCATCAATCACCATCTGAAGTCTGTGCCCGTCATATGGAATCATCAAGAGGTATACAAAGGACCATAGATCAACATCACATAATAAAATTGGTCCATCTCATCACGGATCCCAAGGTTGACCTTGGTCAAACTGATCAAAATATGACCCTGGCCAAAGAAGCCAAGTTGTTGCAAGTGCAAATGGTTAAGACATGCTCTCTAAATCATTTTCATAGCAAGACTCTAAAGTATTAAGCATCATTTCACTGGCAGTTAATAAATAATAATAGGTTAGTTAAATAATTTACTTTCAAGAAGAATCTCAAGAATATACTTGTTTGTAAACATGATCAAATTGCTAGCAAAGGGTGAAGGCTAAGGATACAAGGCTAGGATGAATGGGGATGACTTGATTGACTTGACACTGTGATACTTTGGATGAGGGACATGATGTTACACACTTAGGCATGTGCTGGACAAAGAATACACAAGAAATGGCGATGTCTCACAAATGGGTAAGTTGTTCAGAGAAGTGTTTATTCAACCTTGGCAAAATGTCTACTACTAGAACCGCCATGAACTAGGTGTCAGGCTAACCGTAACTTGAGGTTCTAGGGGACACTTAGAATTAGCTATCCCTTGCTCCATCTCATATCATAACTCGCAGGCTCAATGAGAAAAATTTCACATAAGGTCAGCAGTCTTTAAATTTGGCATACATTTAACCACTGCTTTTTAGGACCTTTCATTTCATTGAATTTCATGGCCAGCATTCATTAGATTTAGCATACATTTATCCATTGCTTTTTAGGCCTAATATGACCCCTCTGGGATTTTGCATGTGCTTATAAGCACAACTAATCGCAGCTTTCATCCGGGGTGCATTTACATTTCACAGCATTGAATTTCATTTCAATTTCAAATCCATTTTCATTGGACTGTACAAGATATAGCAATAATTTCCAAATGTAGTACAATTTTGCTTTAGGTTTTAGCCAACACAACTCAAGCAACTTGGGGGACTTCTGCAATCAAAACCACACATCGGGGCAACCGACTAGAGTGATAAAGGCATAGAATCTGACTTACCAAAGGCAAGTTTTGTCGCCAACTCAGAGCCGAGACACAAAATAAACATGGATGCATGTCCAACACGGAGGCAGAAGCGGGGAGGTCCTCCATATCACAAGTCAAGGTGTAAGTCAGGGTGAAGATCAATAAATGGGGAAGGACAAATGGATGGATGGAGACAAGTGAAAATGGTGCCTAAGCTAGCAGGTCAAAAAGACACTAGATGATCATGTTCACATTCATATGAAGGTAAAGACCAACAAGTATAAAACAAGAGTTTCCAAATGTCAGTAATACAATCAATACATATAATCCATAACAACCAATTTCATTTTAACATCAATATACTGCCAGATCATAATTGCCATATACCAAATCAGTGCTATCAAAATGACCTAAACAGCAAGGTAATAACAGCAATGCACATCATATATATACTGGGTCATATATCAACATCTGTAATCTGAACCAACTATAACCACTGAGAACACTGTATCTGAAATACTGAAAACTGCACTACATCTGTATGGAACAAAAGGTCATATCGGTCATCAAATCTGAGGTCTCAAGGTTCAGCGTTGGCATAAGGTCTATTAAATGTCTAATACAAAGATGCTCTGATGTGTGAATGATCATAAATAATGCTGCTCATCATAGCTGATTTCACTGAATAAGTGTAAAGGCAAAGCTCAGAAAAGTGCAGATATCTGCTCTGCCGGCATGGTAGCCCAGCTACTATGTATGTGATAACAGTAACCACTCATGTTTCTTTGTTAGATCACCGGTTTGATGATTTGGAGGATTGAGCTCGTGTTCAAGGTGCTTAGATAAAAAAAATTGATTATCACAGTCAATTTACACCATGAAATGCTGGCTGGCAGTCAATCTAGGCATACCCAGAATGTAGGCTCCAGGCTTGTGGATGAGGAATATGTTCATCAGCCCGCCATCGCTGTAGTCTAAATTTCAAGCTCCCCTGGACAAACCGAGGATAATAGAGATGCCTAGGGCATTCTGAGTGGCTTCAGCAATTCAGTTTTTGGCTATTAATGACTTGTTTTTGTGTTTTTTTGCTTGGTCAATTTGTCGAAGTTTATAGTAGTATAGCAGTATTTGTAATCGCTGTAGCAGTCTCAAGGCTGCAAGTTGATGATAGGTTGCAGGGTAAGGCTTTGTTGGACAGCGAGCTGGTTTGTTTTTTGAAATCTCTGTAACCATTTTGGCTGTTTTCATCAGCTTTTTAATATAAAAATTACCCGCTTTTGTTAAAAAAAGGAGGGGGGGGTTTAATAATCCTCATGTTTATTTGGACAAATGAGTGTGTTTTCTTCGTTGGTTGAGCAATGAGTTGCCACATCACCGTAACTTTAATTGAGGCCCTCCATGTAAAGCACAAATCCTTTCTCCTAGCAACATCCTACTGCAAGACTTGGTTGGTATTTCCCTTATTATTTGGTATAGATGATCAAATTTGTGGAAGAGAAGCTGCTCACTCAAATAGATTCTATGGCGTTTTAAGTATTTGTTATTAAGGTGCTTTCCAATAAGTATTACCTTTGTTGCAGGACACTGAAAGATACAGGTACACTGAAATCATCACTGGAGACCATCCCTATGCAGCATCAAGACTTTCTAAAGAAGCTTGTCTGTTATAAATAGGAAGCAAAGGCTGTCCTGGTTGAGGCAGTTCTAACTTCTGGTAGCGTCAAAAGATCAATGGGGGTTGCCCAGGAATAATAAGTGACGCTTAAGACCAGGACTGTGAAGAAGGAGGTGGAGCATGCCAAATTGGAGGACGTTTTAGAACAGATGCTGGAGAATACCTGCACCAAACAAAAATAAAATAATCTTTTAATATATATTGGATACTATGAGACAATCGTGTTCACACATAATTTGAGTTATGAAGAACTCACAAGTTCACAACAACATTTCCATATGTAAAGCTCCTTGAAAACCTAAACCAAAATGTTAATGGAAAATTATATTCTATTTGAAACATACATCAACACAGTTGCATCTTACATTTAATTAGAGAACTATGAATCGGTTCACACTTGTAAAAAATCCTTGCAACCTTGTAAGAGAATGTTTGATGACAAATCAAGCTTATGACACAGCCAAGAAGAGATGTCCAGAATTATCTCTTCGCCATACAGAATTAATAGCTAGCAAGTCTAATGTTGACATCTCACAAGCTCACCGATGGACAGAATAACAGCTAGCAAGCCTAATGTTGGTGTCTCACAAGCCTCCTGATTGACAGAATTAACAGTGAATAAGCCTAACATTGGCAACTCACAAACTGCTACTTTAAGGAAACCCTCTACAACTGATCAGATGCTACTCTGCTTAAATTTACCTTAAAATAGCAGACTTTTTGGGGGGAAGAGGACGGCCCTAGGTATATATCCACAAATCTAACACTCTAATGACTTGTCTTTTCTGTGGATGATATGATAATCTCTAGAAGTTATTCAAAAATCAATGAGAATAGAATTTTGCAGCAAAGTCAGTGAACAAACCAAATCAAAAGTACCATTTGAACTGAGAATGGAGGTTAAAAAAAATAGGATGGGTTATTCTGGTGATGAGCTGTCCACTCAAATAAATTCCAGGTCATTGACAACTAAGGCAGCAGCAAAACCACCCAGATAAGCATTCAATTCCATGATGTTGTGGTATCTTCCTTGATTAAGTGCACCTAGCATACTTCTATAGTATGACACACTGGCATTTCAAAGTTGAATATCGTGATTAAAAGTTTCAGCTGTAATCCCCTGGGATACTTCCACTGCTTATTCTGGGAGGAACAGATGTTAGCCTTTGTGGCCACTTTTCCACAGCCTCTCCTAAAATATCTTGAATATCATTGACCTGTGGAAGAGGAATTATGCCAGTCTCCGAATTCTTGTACCTTATATAAGCCAGTCCGAGACAATGAATAATCAATCTTACTGTTATGTTTCTGACCCAATATAATTATTGGAATTATGAAGTAGGTCAGCCTAAAAGGGGCTAGGAACACTGGACTTTGCAAAATTGAGTATAAGAAACAGATTGTCAAATGGAATTTTATGTTTCAACAGTCCATTAAAGAAAAAGCTTAATATCTGTTAGTAAAATTGTTTTTTCTTACGTAGAATATAAATTGAAAAAGTGAGCCCATGGGGGTATGGCAATTGGTAATGTGTAAATGAGATGAGAAGTTGTAAATGGAAGGTCACAAGTTCAAATCCCCGTGGGTATTAGCCTACAAAAAAAAATTGAAAAAAGTACACACATTGGAGGAACCTTGGACTCTGCATATTTTAATGCAATTAATATGGTTCCTGGGCTTTTGCTATATTGCAAGGCTATCCCTTTCAACAATTTTTTTCCAACACAAACGCTCGGAAATATCCTCAATTTCATCTTCTTGCTTCAAGTCCTCAATTGTTAGCTGCCAGCTCTTGAAATGTCTTTTCCAATTTATAGGAGGTCCAAATAAAATCCAGTAACCACCAGGCCTCAAGATCTGGTCAACTTCCATCAAGAACATGCCATCTGATGATTAAAAAAGATGACAGAACAGACACATAATTAAGATTTGCATGCACTTTAACTAAAACTAAAATAGGACTATACATCAAAAGTAAAAGAGACCTCCCAATTTCTCACTAACAATAGCTTCCAAACAGACTTCAGGGCTCTGATCAAGTTTAAGATTTATATCATACCATACTTATTCCATTGAATCAGACACCTTGAACAATCAGCCATATCAAAAGCTCTTGCTGGATATAGAAACATGCAAGATGCCATGATCCCAATCATAGCTGGGACAATGAGCTCTAAAAGAAACTGCACCTGTGCCTCATGTGAATCCCGTGGCTCAGAGGATATGGATAAAATACTCCCAAGTCCTATTCAAGAAGTAAGCACCCTAGCTGGCAACCTGAAAACATTGCATTACAGAAAACTCAACATACTGTTTCCCAGCTTGTTATTCTATGTTTTTAGCTGGAAAACCGAATGCATTACAGAGACCTTACTGTGCTTCCACTCATTTTACTATGTGTTCTCATTGCCAGCAAGTATATCCTATAAATGCTTTAAACTTACACAATTACATCTGAATAAAAAAGAACACCACTGAACTATGCAGCCAAAGACAAGAAGCTATCCAGTGTAAACTAATATTTACATAGTAACTATGAAATTAGATGAAACAGGTTGATCTAGTGTTTTATAGGCGGCAATTAGAAATCAAGTTTGGCAGACGGGATATTTCTTCAGTTAGATGGACTCTTTACAGTGAGGACCTGAATGAAGTCTTTGCAGATTAAGATAAAAAATTCCCTTCAAAACTCTACTAGTACCAAACCTCTGTACCTTTGAGGTTGTCTGCAAGGGCAAGCAGATAATTGTGGAGATTGCAAATGATGGTTTCTCTGTCAAATTACAGGGAGACAATGTCTGTCAACTACAGTTTCTGCAACATGAGAACCCTGAGATTCTCCAGCAAGCTGAGGTCAAAGAGAAATGAAGAAGATTCTGCTAGGGCTAAGAATTTTGGTCCCCATATTTTTTCCATGAAGTTTACCGGGTAATAGAAAGGTATGTGCCTTAGGTCTCCATGTACTAGAAAGAGGCACAACGACGAGAGAGGGGGATGATTCCACTGTCAGATTTTAGTTTGATTGAATGGCTGACAATATCTATACTATTGTCTGCTCAATCTTTCCCATAACAAAAATGCTAATAGGCATAAATATAGGCAAATGAGTCCATATATAAGTTTTGATTATGGGATGTCAACCAGTGCTCTGGTTTGTTTTTTTTCTCACCTAGCTTTTCTTCTAAAAATGATTACATTTCTAAAGCAACAATGGTGTTCTCGGTACTAGTAAGAATGACCAACAGGGAACTTACAGGCTTTGCAAACTGGTGTTCTAAGAATGCATATAATGTGACTTCAAAGGCACCCAAAACACTCTTAAGCAACTTTTGTCAATGGTTCAAGCAGAGTAACTCACAATCTCCATGTCATTCCACACCATGTTCCTTTTCAAATGCAGTCTCAACTTTTTATCAAGTGTGTATTGTATGTATGGTCAAATTGTGCTTCCCCCTTATGAAATAGTTATTGAAAGCAAGTGGCAGAGGCACCAGAAACAAGATGTCAGACAGTCCAGCCAGGAAAAGACCGAGGAAATAATCAGCATGGCACAATGATTATATGATGCATGCTATGCATGTAGGCCTCCAAAGGCATCTAATGGGCTCTATAATCAAGGGAAGGTCCTGCAGGTAAGGTCGTATTTATGTCAAACCCATCTATGAATATATATTCCATTCCTTACAGCTATAAATCCCATACAAATTTTCTTCTGCTACAATTTATTGAAGCTTTACAACACTACTTCCACTGGCGTTTTAATAAATAATACATCTCCAAACATAGTAATATACTTAGAGACTAATAATGGCTATCCCCTGACTACCAACAGAAGGAAATAAGCATGAGTGTCTTGCTAAGCAAAACACTGTGTATGTTATTCGGTTAAATTAGAATCACCAATAATCCCCACAAGAACACAATCCATCCTTGAAGTGATGGAAACGGTTCAAATCTCTCATAATAATTTCCCGACCAACAGCCTTGGAAATGAACTTTGTGGCACTGTGGCAATCACCACAAATGCGGAGATTCTTGGTTATCCGTATAGGCATCCCAGAATGTGTATTTATAAGCCCAAATGCTAAGGCCAACTTTTCACTATGACTCCAGAGAATGTGTTCCTTCTCCTCCTCCTCTACATCATGCAACACAAAGTTTGTATCTGGCAAGTAACCCATTTTCTTGATCTGCATAGCCAAGCTCTCTAGCATTGCATAAATTTGTTCTGATTCTGGGTGTGATCTGTCTCCTACAAGGAAAAACTGAACCCTGCTGTTGACCTCAATCCAGCTGTATCCTGGCATCTTTTTCACTCCCCTTTCTTTCATTGCTGTTCTCATCTTTGCTGCATCGACCCACCTGCCAGCTGCAGAATATATGTTTGACAGCAGTATATAGTATCCTGAATTTTTAGGATCCAACTCGATCAATTTTTCTGCTACATATTCTCCAACCTCTATGTTACAATGAATTCTGCAGGCAGCAAGCAAAGATCCCCAAACATGAGCATCAGGTTCTACTGGCATCTTTCTAATAAGTTCCTGTGCTTTATCCAAATGTCCCACTCGTCCAAGAAGGTCAACCATGCATGTATAGTGCTCCACTGTAGGAGCTAACTGATATTCTTGACTCATGCTATCAAAGTATTGCCAACCTTCATCTACCAGCCCTGAATGGCTGCATGCAGATAGAACAGCGACAAATGTAATATGATCCGGCTTTATGCATGCTGATTGCATTTGATTGAAAAGCATTAAAGCTTCCTTGCCAAGTCCATGCATCCCATGTCCAGCTATGATTGAATTCCACGAAACGACATCTTTTTCAGATATTTTGCCAAATACTTGCCATCCATCATCTATACTCCCACACCTGGCATACATAGCTACAAGGGCATTTCCAACAAGTACATTCAACTCAAAACCATTTCTAACTGCATAGTTATGGGTTTCCTTGCCATGCTGCAAAGCTGCTAATTGTGAACAAACAGAGAGAACACTTGCAATGGTGACTGTGCTAGGTTTCACACTTTCTTGTTGCATTTGGTGAAAGAGTTTCAGTGCATCATTCGCATGTCCGTTCTGTCCATAGCCAGCAAGCATCACATTCCAGGAAACCAGGTCTTTTACAGACATGCTGTCAAACACCTGGTGTGCAGCCTCTATACTTCTGCACCTCACATACATGTCCATAAGGGTATTCCGGACAAAAATATTAGAATCGAGTCCATTTTTTATTATATACACATGGATTTCTTTGCCCTTTTGTAGAGCTTCTAATTGTACACACATTTGGAGAACACTTACAATTGTGAATGAGTCTGGTCTCATGCCTGACAATTGCATTTGATAGACAAGTCTGAATACCTCAGTAACATCACCATCTTGGGTAAATCCTGCAATCATGGCATTCCATGAGACCAAATTTCTCTGAGACATTTTATTGAACACACGGTATGCAATATCTACATTCCCACATTTGCCATACATGTCTATAAGGGCACTCCCTACTTTGACGTTTGATTCAAACCCATATCTTATTGCATAATTGTGGAGTTCCATGCCTTTTAGCAAACCTGACAATTGGGCACAGGCATGGAGAACACTCAGGATGGTGGTTGAAGTAGGTTTTATACCTGCTACTTGCATTTCACAAAAGAGTTTTAAAGCCTCCTCACTGCATTCATTATTGGTATAACCCGCAATCATTACATTCCAGGAGACAACATTTCTAAGAAGCATGTTGTCAAACACCCGACGTGCAAACACTGCATAGCCACATTTGGCATACATATCTATAAGGGAATTTGACACGAAAACGTCTGAGTCAAATCTATTTCTGATTACAAATCCATGAATCTCTGTTCCCTGTTGCAAACCTTCCAACTGGGCACAGAGCATAAGAATACTCACAATAGTGATTGGATCCGGCTTTACTCCTGCAACCTGCATTTGGCAAAAAAGTTCCAAGGCCTCATCAGCATGCCCTGACTGGACACACCCAGCAATTACCGAATTCCACGAGACGCCATCCCTTGCAGACATTTTATCAAACACCTCACAAGCATCTTCAATCATCCCACACTTTGAGTACATGTCTACAAGTGCATTCCCCACATAAACATCGGACTCAAATCCCATCTTGACGATATGGGCATGGATCTCTCTGCCCTGTCGCAATCCCGATAGGGTAGCACATGCCTTGAGTGCTAAGGGGAAGGTGAATTTGTCCGGCGGTACACAGTTCCTTGCCATGAGATAAAAGAGTTCAAGGGATTCGTTCGAGAACCCATCCTTGGCATACCCTCTAATCATGGCATTCCATAGAGCCACGTTTGGTTGAAGAGATTTGTCAAACACTTTCCGTGCATCCTCCAAATTGGAGCACATGGCATACAGGCTAATAAGTTCACTCTCTATAAAATCTTTCTGCTCACTGTCATTTTTGAGCATGTGGGCATGAACCTGCTTGCCTTCTATGACTGCGCCAATATTGGCACAGGCCTGAAAGAGAGAAGCATATGCATAGGAGCTGACTGGAATACCCTGCTGGTTCATCAGATGCAAGAATCCCAATGCTTCCCTCAATCTGCCCTCCCTACATAGTGTTTTGACATCTTCATCGAGTTTCAGTGACATAAAAACCCCCACAGAATTTTTCACATTTGTTTTGCCTGTGATATTGAATGTGGTAAAATTCACTGACTGGTTATTAGATTTGCATACGGTGCGGATACTACTGTGAGTTTTCTGTTGTTGGGTTTCGTAAATTATAGGCAGTGGCAATGCCACAAATGCTGTTGTTGCCATTTAAGCCATAAAATAACGAGATTCCATGCGCTGATACTGGTTTTTTATGGCTCAAGGCATAAATTGTGATCCAGTTAAAATATGCAAAACGGGTGTATTGCTGGTTTTGGTGTGTGCAACGAAATGGTATGATATGGTCCACCGAATAGGCTCAAATAGCTTACATGCGACCGCTGGCAGAGGCTCAAACGGGGTGCATGTGATTGCTGCCATGATTTCAGCAAGCCTCGCTCTATTGCATTGCGTCGCTAGATTTCCTCGGCATTCCCGCATGGTTCTGGTCATTCCTTAAGCATATGTTGAAAATTGAAACCATTAGGTAGCTCCGTTTGTTTAACACAGCAACAAGCGGAGCTCAAAACAGGATATACCTCGAAGGTCGTTTTTTAACCCTTACCTCAAAAGAGGGCCCATCTCGAAGGTTACAGGTCAAAGATACGCTAAGTGCTAATGTTGTTTTGGACAATATGGTCTTCATAGATACTCTAACATAGTTTTGGACAATATGGTCCTCATAGATACTCTAACATAACATAATGAAGATAACATCATGGAATATTATGAAACTTGGTTTACTTCATCCAAGTTTTGCTAAAGAAATGAAAGACTTATTAGAAAAGCGTGATGGAGCCAAGTTATCTGAACAAAATAATTTCTTTTCCATCAAACTTAGCATGTCCAAGTTATAAGAGAAGTCACACTATCTAACTATCAACTTAGCCAAGGTTATAAGAGAAGTGAGACTCTCTAACCATCAACTTATCTATTTTTCCATTTCTTGGGGTATGATTAACAAGTGTACGATTAAAGCTTGTTGAGTCATAACTCTCTCAAATTTGAAGAATTGGAGTTACTAAATGGGAGCATTGTTAGGTTACATAGTGGGATGATGTTATTGCTTGAGGCACTTCTTTTTAGGGGGCAATGGGCAACAAAGTACCTAATTTCTATGTAAATGACATAAAGAAGTAAAGGAGGAACTAAAATAGATTAGTCGATGGTTCTTGTTCAACCCTTTCAATGATGGTTTCATGGTAGGGCTATCAAACTCTAACATCATTTTAAATTCGATGAAATTTGATACTTAAGCCCTTGCACTTTTAAGCCCAAGACAACCAAAAGGCTTGATTGAACAAGCTAGTGATTTCCATTACATTAGCTCCCAACAAGCCCGTAATCTTTATCACTATGAAGGAAATGTTGTTGTCATCCTGGAACATCTCACCCTTAGAGTTGGTAATAGGAAGTTGCACTCCCTACCCCCTCTATAAAATTAAGGAGTCCTTCAAACTTGAAGATTCATAGAGAAAACATAAAATTTGCATCATACATTACTATCTTGTAAATGTTATCAAAGCCCTGTCAAGCTTTAGCTCTTTTCATGTTCTAGCTAGCTAAGTGATCATGTTGTTTTGGGCAATATGGATTCCATTGCTACTCTTACACAGTGAAAGCAGCATCATGGAATGTTAGGGAACTCAGAAACTGAGTTATGATCTATAACATTATAAATTTGTTTCATAATCTTGAAATTTTTGTTTGCAATAAGTGAAAATTGATGGGTTTCTTTTAAAGAATGCTTTGAATTGTGTTTAGTCAAATGTGGTCATCTTTAGATTTGCTCTTGAAGATGATATGGGAGTTGTTGTGACCCATGTATTGCCTTGGGCTTGTTGTGCACTAGGGAATTGATACCACCCATATGTTAGTATGTTTTATGTTGAATTTGGATTTGGGGTTAGATATTATATATGTGGCTAACAATGGTGAAGAGATAAATTATTTATAAAGATGGATGACATATAACCTATTGGCTTGTTTGTGTATATTTCAACACGTTGGATGTCAAGATAGGTAAAGAAGCCATGCTTTAGAAATAAGACTTCCTCGCTGTAATAAAATAGTTCAGGATGCCCATAAAGCTCGATTACAGTTATATGACCCCATCAAATTCAAAAGAAAGGAGTCATCTAAGTTGTGGTTTACTTGGCCCCACTTTCTTAAGGGAAATGAAGGAGTCCTTGGAAGGCTTGATAGAGCCAATTATCTAAGTTGAATACATTCCCATTCCTTTTTTATTATTGAGGAACCTTGCCTCTCTTATTTTTGAGAGAAGTTACACCCTCTAACCATCAACCTATCTATTTTTTTTAATTTCTTGATATGTGACTAAAATGTGTATGCGTGGAGCTTTTTGGATCATGAATGTCTCAAATTTGATGTATTGGAGTTCTTTTTTGTTATTATTTTTGTATCTAGTGGAATTGGCAATTGGGGTAGTGCTCATATTTGTGTGACATGGGATCGATTCCCATCTGCTACCACTATAACCTCAAAGTGCACCCTGACGACCCGTAGGCATGGAGCATGAGCAAGTTGGGGTTTGAACCTATGACGTCGCAAGGAGTGCCTTAACAGTACACTCTATTTCCAGTTGGTCTACACCCTGCAAGTTAAATTTGAAGTATTGGAGTTACCTAAATTGTATCAAGAGAGCTTGGAACCTAATTATAAGATCTAGATGGGAGGATGATTGTATTACATGGTGGGAAGATGCCATTGCTTGAAGCACTTATTTTTAAGGAGTTATGGGAAAAATACTGCCTCAGTCCTATGTAAATGCCATAAAGAAGTAAAGGACAACATAAATAGGTTACCCAATGTCTCTAGTTCAACCCTTTCAATTCTAGAAAATTCATGACATGGTTGTTAGGGTTACCTTTACCCTTCTTTTGTTGTGGTTGATTCCCAAGCCCAAACTCTTTCTTATCCTTATAATGAAACTTTATTCAATCTTGATGACATAATAATATGTTGCTCCCAGCAAAGAGATGTCCAAAATGCATTTATGTTTGGATGTATCTATGTAAGTCATCGTGATATTTTAGAACTTAGTACCACTTAGAGTACCCGGCACCTAGTTTTGTATGCAAGGTATGAAAGGTGTCGGTGCAGTCTTGAACAATTTGGTCTTTACCACAGTGCAACCTTGTCCATATCATAGTATTAGTCTTCATAGTTTCCAATAGGTAAACACTCCTCCTTCAAAGAATCAACAAAATCACCCCTAGTGGGTTATGTCACATACTTTTTAGAATCATCTTCAACATGTTGCACATAGTAAGTTTCCCATGAGTGTTTGATATGGGAAAGGGACTTCGATAGTAATCTAGAATGTGTTGAATATGAATTGAAAGATAGCAATAACAACGATGATAAATAAATAGATATAATGAAAACCAATTTCTATTAATGAAACAAAAGCAATTGGTTATTGTGTAAGTATAATGGCTAGTATAGTGGTAGTTATCTCTAAGAAGGGATGTGTTTTCTACGTTCATTCAAAAAAATCCTCCAACAAGAGGATGAAACTAAATTTAATAATAGTGGCAAAAGGAAAAATTTGTAAGACACTACAACCATAACCTTAACATGAATTTAGAGTTGAGTGCACTTGTTGAGATAAACAAATCTAAGTCGCGTGGAAGAAAGGGTAGCCTAGGTAAGAGTCCCATACAATTTCACACATTTATATGTTTTAGGTCTTCTTTACCTCTGTTGGAAATAGAATTTGTACACTAAGTTGGATGCTCAACTGTTGGGCATCAAAACCTTGAAAAACACATAGGAAGGCATAAAAAAAATATATAAAAAGTTGATGACCCATTAAACAACCAATATCATGAACATTTTTTAGATGGCCCTATATATGCACCTAGATCAAGGAGCATAAAGGTAATCTTCTCAATCTTGGAAAACTTGTGAACAAAGAACCCTCTAGCAAGTTTAACCATCTCTCCAAAGCTTTTGTGTTTATATTCCCTTCAAATAGTCAAAATTAACTTGTAGCTTGGGGGGTGTTGTTCTTATAAAAAAAAAAATTGTTAAAGTTGCTCCGATCACTATTTGGAGATATTGATGGATCTAGGTGAAATGATCCATCATATTGTTCCTTTGTCGCTCAAGGGATTCCTTGAGCCACAAAATTATAGAATATCCCACTCTAACATCTTTATTTGCATCTACCATGGGAGGCTAATTGGGCCAACAATGAAGATCATCAAGACTACGCTCAATTAGTTTGAGGCCCAATTCCTTCTACCCTAACCATGTGGGGTCATGCTTAGAAAAAAACTAAAGAGCAAATTTCCCCAATACCACAAATCCAAATTATGTTGGGAAGGCACTGAAATATAATATTAACATGAAAAGTAACACAAAGATATAGTGAATACCAAACTTTATTATTGAAAGAACGGTGAAAAACATTGAACAACTATGTTCATTCACAAAAAGCACAAAACAAAAGGTTGAAACTACATTTTATATTAATGCCAAAAGACTTAAAAGACTTAACTTGTGACATGAAATTAACATTGAGTGTGCACTTTGAGATGGAAGACATTGAGCCATATAGAAAAAAAGGGGAGCCTTGTTGGGACCATAAATTTTTGCTTGTTGTTTTATCTTAGGTATTCTTTAGTTCTTTGGAATGATAATTTGTAGACTAAGTTGGATTCTTGGAAATTGGGCATCAAAACCTTCAAATATGTATGAGAAGGCCTTGAAAAATGCACTAGAAGTTCATAACCTGGAAACCGTGATTATCGTGACCATTTATGAGATGGCTCTAGACAATCACCTAGATAAGCTTGGCCCTAACTATTATTGTGTGTGTTGGTGTACCCATGAGTACGAGTACAAACACAAGTTTATCACTAAAGAGCCTTGAACTTTGGTGGGAGAAAGATTAGTTCTCCACTTTCACTAATTCAACAAGCTGCCATTGACAGTTAGAGAAATTTATAGAAAAGATGTTTACCCTAATTGATGTTCCTAAGAACCACAAGGAACTAGGTTGTCTAGGATGAGGTGCATTAGTGCATGTTGATGTGGGAAAAGGTCTTGAGTCAACTTCATAGGTTCACCTAGGGAAAGGACCCAGTCAGACCTTCCTCCATTGAAATGGTGAACCCTATGTTGCATTGTGGCCTGTTGTAATGGTTCTTATTCTTTACTTTTATGAAATACAACTAATCATGCAAATGGAAGTTGTAACTAATATAACTTGTCTAACTCTACCTATATTTCCTAGCTATGAGTGCTTTCAAGAACCAATTTGACATGAAACAAAGGGAAAAGTACAAAGAATAGGACACCAATTATCATTAGCATTGAACCCAATGCAAACTCTAAGGACCGAGGATAACCTAAAAAACATTGAGGGCATACTAACTTCATGTTAAAATTGATGTAAAACAAAGGGAAAAGTAAAAATAGCAGGGAGAATAGTCCACAGAATACCGTTTGTACATAACCCAAGGCAAAATTTAGGGACCAAGAATAGCCTACAAATAACTGAGAGCCTATTTGCTTCACATCAAGTTGTTAGAATGCATGAGGTAAGTAAGATGGATATTGTAAGTATGAGAATAGTCTGGAGATCACAACATCCATCCCTACAAGCTTCAAGAGAGACTATGAATGGAGAGAATAGTCTTCAACTATCCACAACTTGTAAGAGTACAAGAACACAAGCTAACAATGCCTCTATTCAATATATGAAGATAGCTTTTGGTGCCAAAGAGAGACCTTTTGCAAGAGTGCAAAGGTCTCATTAATATAAAGGTACAACTCTTGGCCTTCTACCCTCTTGACTTTTGGCCTCCCTGCATGGTTTTTGGCCTTTCTATTTTACAAACTTTTGTCCTTATACCAAATAGGATGATGATGATATATTTACAAAAATATTTAAAATTATAATTTTCTCCATACATTGCACTTTCTTCCAAAATATGTCTTCTAGTGCTTACAAACCTAACAATGGATTTGAGCACTAGTTTGTCTCATACAATAAAAGCGACTTGCACACCGTAGGCCTCCTCTCATCCTTGCCTTGGAACTTATACATTATTGGAGAGCATCCACTTTGTTAGTTTTCTTGAATGGAGGTAGCTTGGCATTTATCCCCTCCTTTGATTGTCTAACTTCACTTTTGATGTATATATTGTCACTTGTATATGGGTGTAGGCCTTGCCTTGCTTCAAATCTACACTTTTAGCCTTTTCCATTGATGCCCTCGTGGAAGTGGTAAAAAAGTGTGAGAAAAAAACCATGAGGAATGAATTTGGAGGTTTGACATCTTATGGCATCTTCGATCTAGCATGCTTTATCTTTCCTCTTGTTAAAAATATGCATCATGACATAATAAACCCTCATTAAACATTCATGGATGATTATTTTCTTTATACCATGAACAACATGAATTTTCATTGTCAATTGGGTGTAGCTCAAGTGGTTGTGAGGAAAAGTTGTTACCCTCCCTGTCCAAGTTCAAATCTCACTTTGTGCCATGTTTGCTCTTAGTAAGCCAATTGTTGATGAATTATATATAATATATTTATGAATTGTTGACCTAGCATTGCACCCTAAAGAATTTAGGGTTTGCCTTGAGTATCATCCCGAGATTAAGGGGAAGTACCCAAGAGATTTCACTTGAGATATATTACCTAAAGTGGTTAACGCTATGAGAAACATGAATTTTCACCAAATGTACACAATAATGAGTGATGGAACATGTTTTGGCTTTGGGTGGTTAAGAATATGAGAAATGGGAGGGATTTAAGATATGTAAGTGTGTGGGAGCAAGTAAAAGTTAATGAGCTTTGTGAATCCAACAAATGTTTTTCACATCCAAGAATTTCCTTGTGCTCTCCATTAAAACTTATCTCAAATTTGCACATGAATGGAAGTTATACCATCATTAATTCAGTCAACACAGAAAGAAAACTCATAACATTCTGCATTAAGAAAAGCCTTCTTCAAGGCAATGTAATCAAGCATTCAAATGAGAATCTCTTGACGGTGTTGTTATAATGTACACAGATTTCAAAGAAGTTTATTGAGATGACTCTAGATTTCCACTAAGTCAATTGTGTATTTCACTGTTGCAATTTTTATGGAAGTAAGTAAAAGCAAGAATACTTCAACACTGAGACATGGAGGGATTGCTCCATTAAACCAATCCATCAATGAAATTCAAGCAAAATCTTGACCTTCTTCCTTCGACAATGTCACCAAATGACAAGAGAAATGCTGCCGAATTAGTTATGAGAAAAATCTTGATCATCTTCCTTCGACAATGTCACCAAGCTTTAATTGCAACTTGAATTTTTTGAAGATTGACATTTGTACAGAAATCATAGCAATGGCAAATTGATTTTCACAAGCAATGGATGGCTCCGGACACAAATACGCTCAAAGCCTTCAATTCGGGGCTGAAAACACACGGTTAGATGGTTTCTGCATCTTCTTTTCGCACTACGAGCTGGAGGCTACCATTAAAACTAGAAACACAACTCTCGCAACCGTACAACTCTGCAAATTGCTTTCCAACAAGGGAACGCAACTCTCATGGCCTCTAGGAACTGCAAAGCATTTAAAAGATAGGTTAAAAGATTGTTTATTTGCTGCAATGGCTGTAACTGAGCTCGGGCCCGCAAAATACGATGAAAGACCATCAGATGAAGAAGTGGAACAATGCAACAAGAGAATTAGAAACTGAAGAAGAAAATACAATGTTCGGCCTTCAAAAGGCCCAACGCTTCATCTTCCAGCCAAGAACGAGCTTTATACCAAGTAGGGAAGTCAATCATCAATGCAAAAAGTTGGGTTTGAGTATCAATGGCTCGATCAAAAGGCCCAACGCTTCATCTTCCAGCCAAGAACGACCTTTATAGTCAGTAGGGAACTCAATCATCAATGCAAAAGGTTGGGTTTGAGAGTCACTCGCTCAATCATTGAGTTCTAAAGGTTCAAGCACTTCTAGGTCAGTGATCTTCCTAAGGCAGACAAATCACAGATTTTGAGGGTCAAGATGGTCATTTGTTGGTTGTGGGAAGCAAGTTGTTGTATGAGGTGAATGCTTTTTCTTTTGGGGAAAATCATTGACCTTAAGCATTGATATGACTCATTCATTGTTGTTGAAGCCCTGCTGGCTTCTAAGCCAACGATTTGCCTTTTCTTAGGCAAAACATTTAATCAAGTTTTTGACCTCTTTCTTTGTTCTAGAAAGGTAAATTCTAGGTACCTCCAGCATCAAATCCAATTCACACACCTTGGAGGGTTACTAGCCTTTGTACTCAATGATTTTCCCTCACGAGGCAAATCATTGGCATGGGAAGTCAACAAGCTTCCAAAGTGAGCGATTTAGCTCTCTACTTTATGAAATGCACTTCAGAGTCAAGGAAAACTTCATAGTTGATCTCCAAATTGGTATTTTCACTCATCATTAACAAACTCATTTCCTATCATAGACATCATTGCATTTCTATGGTTGTTCAATGATTCCATGGTCTTTTTCAATTTGTTGATGGTTTGGGAGGGTTATCAAATTTTCATTAACTTCACAGTTTCCTTACTTTGAAGCAAGGTCTAAAACTTAATTGACAATACCTTACACCCATCTCAAAGCTTCTTGTGTACGCTTGGGATTAAAAGCAACCTTGAAGGATGCCAAGTGGTGAAAAATCAATTAAAATGAGTGTCAATGAAGTCCCTTGATTTTTCACCTTAATTAAGTCATGAAATCTTTGTTCAACCTCAAATTATCGAATTGCTTGTTGCTGAGTGTAGAGAACACCAAAACCTTTCCAAGAGCGGTTGGAAACCCTATTCCATATTCATGTCGACAACCTTCATAAACTAGGAAGCCTAAGCCACCTTGCTTATTGGAAATTTTTTAATTTAATTTTTCATAGCAACATGCCTCAAAATCAAATTTTGTTAATTATGTTGTTTGTATGCCCAAAAACATTAAAGTATCTACTTTTTTGGTATTTAAAAACTTGACTTGATGGATCACCAAAAATGTGCACAAAGTGCCTCAAGGGCTAATGTACATACCTCATTGGACTCAAAGTTTCTTTGTGTATCTTTCATCCTTGTCATATTGAACTTGATCTAGGTCATTGTTGCCATATTTGCTTGCTTAGGGCTAGTTGAAGCCTCAACAAATGACAACAAATTGGGTGAAGATGTGAATCTCTTTATGAAACCATCAAGTTACTAATCCAAAAGTAAGAAGACTTTATTTGCCTCCCATAGAAATTCAAGTTTTTATGAAGTGGGCCCTTGTAAAACCATCCCTTATGAGGGAATCAATGATTACTCCAATCAACACGTTTGATCAACTCATCAACTATATCGAAAGAACAATAATGAGGTTCATTTTATTTAGAACATGGATCCATGATCTCAGTTCAAGTCGATATCACAAGCCTTATTTGTATTTGGGGTGCAATATTTTCCTTAGGTGTGAATTTAGTATCCTTAGTTGTTGCTCCACTACCCACGAGTTTCAATAGCCTCGATGGAGTCACCTTGATGTGATAGACCTTGATCCACTACCACTGAGTGTTCATAGTCGTGACAATGATATTTGGATGTCCCGTCTATTGGTTGTACTTCCTTTCTCAATCTTTACCTTTAATATGTTGATTTAATGATTGATGACAAGGGAAGCAATGGCCCTTTACAAGCCCAATGGGGCTGATTTCTTTCTATTGGGATTTATTTATGATTTTATGCACTTTGATATTAAGAATACCCCCTTGTGATTTCCAACCCTAAACTTTTGACTTTTCATCATTCACATGATTAGCTAACTAAAATGTGTGTAGATTGATTCTTCTAGTTTGCTGGTTCATTAACCAAAATCAACGTTGAAATCAATGGAGGCTTAGTCATTCAAAATGTTCCATGTCCAATCACTATTTGAAGTGTTCTCACAATCTTAATCATTCACTTTTAAGCCTTCCTTCAAGGTCACAACCCAAAAGTTGTACATGGTGGCGTCTCCAAAGAAATTTATACCTACTAGATAATCATGCAAGTCAACCAAGAATTTCTTAGCACGATTCTTCTCAAGAAACCTCAATAACATGTCGTGATAGTTCTTTTGTAAGAAAGAATTCCGCTCACAAGCTGGTAAAGGCCACTTTGAGTCTTAACGCTCTTCTTCTCTTTGCATCCACATAATTGTGATTGGATCCATGTTGTAAATAGTATTGCAAATCACGTTACCATGAATCTCCGTTTGCATCTATAAAAAACTTAAACTGCATTCATAATGATGCTTTGTTCACCCAACTTGCATCGTCAACATCCACTTAATCTTGTGCTTCAACTCCCAGTTTCCATAACCCATTGTCCACAAACTATGGTGTATCCTTGATGTCAAAATTGTTGTTGTTGGTAGCAATCATTTGATTTCCATGCCTTTAACCAAGTTCCTTATGAATAAATAGAGATCTAATAGCTACATGCAGAACAATGACCTTCATGCAGCTTTTCAAAATGTAAGGCTTGAACTGTTTTTCCACTTTGGCCATGGCATATGCTCGTTTCTCAACTTCCAAATAATTTGGTTTATAACCTTGTAGCCCCATGCTCATAAATGATATTGGAAACTTAGTTCCATCTTCATCCTTCTACGTGAGCATGATGGCGAGGGAATGATTAGATGCAAATGTATAAGGGTAGAAATATTTACCAAAGCTTGGTCTACTAATGGCTAGAGTGACAATAATGGGCAACTTGATTTTCTGAAACGCTCATATCTCAACCTTACTGTATTGAAACGCTCATCCTTGATTTTCTGAAACGCTCATCCTTCTACACACAATAATGGGCAACTTGATTTTATGAAACGCTCATCCTTCTTGATCATCCTTTGTCAAGGTTTGACTATTTTAGTGAAGTCAGAAATGAACCACTCAATGAAATTAATCTTCCAAAGAATCATTGCAATGACTTCTTGTTGTGTGGTGGTGGAATTTGAAATATGTCTTTTGTTCTTTCTATATTCACTAATATACCGTCTTTCAAGATAATGTGCCTAAGTGACTTTGTTTTGGTTGGTAACAGTGAAAATGCTCTTCTTGAGATACAACGAGATCCCGTTTTTTATGCAACCATAAGATTCGCTTCCAATATTGCATATGATTAGAGTGCCTCTTTGAGTAAATCATGATATCGACCATGTTGACAATACTCTTTGATAAATAAGGCCCCTAAATGCAATGTATACACTCTTTGATAAATAAGGCCCCTAAATGCAATGTATACACTCTTTGATAAATAAGGCCCCTAAATGCAATATACATTACATGTTGGAAAGTAGCACCAACACATTCACCAATCTAAATGGATTTCTTTAAAGCAAAAGTAACCCATTTGGTTCTATAAGTGATTTTGCATCAATCTTCATATGAAATAAGAACCTGAAAATCCAAGGAGTAATAGCATTTCAAAACCTATTGCGAGCTACAAAATATGTTCAATAGGTGGATCATGATAGTTGTTTTTAATTTGAAGATGGATTCAGGTTCTTGAAATCCACACTAATTTTATCTTGCCACTCTTCTTCCAAACAGGAACAAGTTTTGCAATCCATAGCAAGTGGCACAGTCAAAAGTTTATATTTGAATCAAGATTATATATTTTTTTCGTCAATCGATCAGAACAATCTTCGTGAAAACTGATCAGGCGTTCTCGGAATCAAGAAAAACCCATGGACAAAAAGAAGAGACATACGGTGGACGATCCAGAAGCAAGACTTCGAGAATTGTTAAAGCAGGAGTCAAACTCTAGATGTGCGGATTGTGGAGCTGCAAAGCCCAGATACGCCTCTATTACCCTGGGGATTTTCATCTGCAATCGCTGCTATGGAATCCACCGTTCCATTGGTACCCATATAACTCGTACTAAGTGTGTGGGCTTGGATAACTGGAGCATCCATGACGTCCAACGGATGCAATCCATTGGAAACGCTGTAGCTGCTGCTTCTTGGCAAAGTAAGCATCATATACACAATTCTTGTTATTGAATACTTTTTTATCTTGTATCTCCAAACTCTATTCTGTTCCCTGCACCGAAATTACAGCGAAAATTTTGCTCATTTGAGATTTGGTTGGAAGCTTGACAGAGAACTTGCCAAATGGGTATAGCATACCCACTGCAGAGACTTCGGATTCCGTGGTAGAAAAGTGGATCAGAGACAAATATGAAAGAAAGCTCTTTTGTCCTCTGGATTCAATCACAAATCAACAACAATATTTAGGGTATTTGGGTGTTGGCCATTCTTCCAAGGAAAAAAATCCTCAAATTGATGACTGGAGTCCATTTATCAGTGCTAATTCAGCAGGGGATTGCCCTGCCTCTAATCCTTCTAGCAGTATAGGTGTTTGGGATCCTTTTGACAGCGATACAACTAATCAAATAAGTAAGTAGCCAAGCGTATTTGTAACACGTAATTTTTAATTTAGTCTTTAAGAAAGTGTGTTTTCTGGATTTATCATCTCTAATATGTAATATATACTAGTTAGATCAATAAGTTTCTAAAGAAATAAAAGAATTGGATGTATGAATTTTTGGTATTCTTCATGGCACAAGTGCGATACAACAATTTATTCATTAGGAACTTAATATTTCACTTGCAGGAATCGGTATTCTTCTCTCAACTACCTAAGTTAAACTCAATTGACAAGTTAAGATTGATTAATATATCATCACTCAAATTTTTGATCTTTTTCTTCTAATCTTAATGTAAGTAGGGGCATTACATCAACTGCTCCCTCAACTTGGCTGCAATGCAAAGCACCTTGCTTCTCTTGGTGCAATAGAGCATGGTAACCATAATTCAACAAATCAAAAGAATATGTAAATGTTTGAGAATTGAATTGATCACTGTATGAGAATTAAAAATGATGTTGCTTGATTAAGTCAGTGGTATTGTTTATGTTATATAATTGAGAATGCGTGGTGCACCATTAAATTTGACAGAAATAACAAGCAGAGATTCCACATTTGGGCCATGCCCAAAAAAAGGAAAAAGGTGCCATTTTTTCTTTCAATAATACTTTGCTACAAGAGTCATCACAGCATTCTGTGGCTTTATATAGATGCTCAATTTCTTGAACTGGGGCCTGCAAAGAGAAGAAATATTCTACAATTTATATTTGTTCATATGGTGGCCAATGAATTGACAACATCAAAAAAGGGAAATGCAAAAGGGTTGGAAGGGAGGAAAAACCGAAAAAACACCATTTATGAAAACTTCTACAATTTTTTTTTTCTCTGTTATGCTCTGAAGCAACAAGATAGTCCACTTTGTGAGGATGATATAAATGATGATCTTCAGACAATATTGTAAGTA
Organism: Larix kaempferi; assembly: GCA_027924585.1. Classification (NCBI taxonomy): domain Eukaryota; kingdom Viridiplantae; phylum Streptophyta; class Pinopsida; order Pinales; family Pinaceae; genus Larix; species Larix kaempferi. Next base: position 19,452,658 of record BSBM01001646.1, read on the forward strand.
ACCAAATTATGGCCCAGTCAATGTTTTAGCAGATGAATTGCTTTGAGTCACACTGGAAACCGCAATAGGAAAACTGGTGAGCGATTGCTCAATGGGTTGATGATGTCAGCTTGCTCTGAGATCATAACTTCGACACATATTGTTTGGAAGTCATTCTAATTATCTGGATGCTATCAAATGAAGCAAAGTGAGGGGTAGTTTTTCACATGCCACTAGCCCTTGTGCATAAAAAATCACAATCAATTTCAACAGCGATGATGGTTAGTGGGAAAGTCCATAGCTTCTTGTAGTGTTCTTAAAGTTTAAACAGATATAGCTACCTGGAACTAGTCACCTGTTCCATCTCATATACAATAAAAAATAAAAACCCTTGAGGGAAAAGTTTGTGTATTAAGAACCACCAAAGTAGATAGTTTACTCCAAATGTTCCAGCAAACCACCAGTGTTGTTAATCCTGAACAACACTGTTGCTAGATTGATCAAATGGTTAGATGCCATCTCTTCCATGTGATCTTAAGCAAACGCTATATTATTTAGGTTGGGAATCTGACAGCAACGAGCGTCTCTTTTGAAGTGTTGAAGTGTTAGATGATATTGAGTAGCAAAGCGTCATCAGATTTGTCGTTGCTTGTTTCCATGCTTGATTATCCATTCATTCATATTTAACTCTTATTGATGTTGGTTTCTGATAGTTTGATGTAGTATAGTTTTTTTTTATTCTATGCATAGCTGTGGGTATTTAATAATATCATTTTGTGTAATTGTTCCTCTACTTTTGATTCTATGAATGTCATTGGTTCCACCATTTGCTTTCCCGGAAGTGAGGATGTTGATGTATACTTTCATGTCTTTCTTGTAGAGTTTTTTGGTAATAAGGATGTTGATATTGTTTCACTTTTGATAGTTTTCCGTTGTGTCCACACCTTATCATCGATCTTCCTTTTCGGTACAATAACACATTTTAGCCTATCTGCTTGATCATTGATTGCAATTGATTTAGGGAGAATATTGTGAAGTATTTTCTTCCAATTTGCAAATTTGGCATTTACCTCCTCACATTGGAACTTCAATTCTTCAATTAGTTTTCGATGCCCGGTGTTTATCTTCTCTTCTTTCTCACTTTGATGCTGAAGTGGGATACTATCCATTAATTTTTTTCATCCTTCGTCAATTCTTATTTGCATTTCTGATTTGACTACATCCCTAGTTTATGCTTTTTTTTAACTCGGAATGCAATTCCCGAGGAAATGCATCAGGCACTTCTCCTCATTTTGAGGATGGTACCCGGGGTAAATAGGATTATGTGGAAGCTCAAAGCTTTGTCAATAATTGGTTCAGCAACTATTAGCTCATGAAGTGTCCAACATTTAGTTCAGACATGTCTCATTAGGAACTTGAACCTGGGTGGGGAGTATAACACTCCTTTTCACAACCACTTGGGCTAGACCCAATTAATATCCCTATTTAATACTTATGAAGTCCCAATCCAAGATAAATATGCAATAAATCTTATGACAATTGCTCAAATATTTTAAAACTTAGGGTTTTTTCAAAATCTTATTTTAAATTAAATTTCTTTACAACAATTAGTCAATTTGGTCCCAAATTTCATATAAATATTTTACTCTATTTCCTCTTCCAACCTTTGAATCACATGATTTGAGCGTACCAATCAAAAGCTGTTGGAAGGGCTAGTCGATCAGTCAACTAGGCCTGCCAGTCGACCGACAGTCACCTAGTCAACTGGTCCAGCAGGTCAATCGACATAATTAACAGTTATGTATAACCATATGTCGGTTCATGTGTATAAAAGATAACAGTCTATATTTGTAATATGTCGTTCTATTGATAATATAATAGTTTATATGGATTATGTTTACTTATGAATGTATGCTCTCTTGATGTATATCAATGGTAACTAATGATTATAATCCCCTAGATTGCAACATTGGTTTCATTGTTGGGACTTGAACTTGTGGCAGGAACCACATTTGGAGGCATACACAGATAAATGTTGACACTAGAAGAAGTGCGTATGGTAGTGAATGGGGCTTCAAAGCCCCGGGGTGCATTTGTGCAAGCTATAGTGGGCAGAGAGAACCTACCTTCTTGGGAGAGACTGTGGGATGACTTTGTGCAGGAGCAGACCAGGAGAGGTCTTGTACAGGGCAGTTCATCATAGGGTGGGGTAGATGAGGAGAACGTGGCTTTGACAGCAAAGGGGAAGAAGAAGAAGGGTGGGGCCAAGCAGCAGCAGCAGAGTGGGTAGAAGAAAGGACTTGAGTAAAATCAAGTGTTATGGTTGTCAGATGTTTGGGCATTATGCTTCATAGTGTCCAAACAAGAAGAAGAAGAAGGGACAGCAGACTGCAGCTTCAGCAGAGGTTGATGACTTTGGAGACAGGTTTCAGAGGGAGTTTTCCTTATGTGCTAGACAGATTGAGAGAGAGAGAGCCTCTTTAGCCACCAGCATAGATGTGGATATGGAGATGGAGCATTCATTGTTGGCAGGCCATCAGACGAGTCCATCCACCATTGGTAATTGGTACATTGACAGCGGAGCTTCGAGCCACATGATAGGAGCTCGAGAGATGTTCTCCGAGCTATCACAGACAGGTACAGATGTGGAGGTTGTACTAGGTGATGGCACCATTGTTAGAGCAGTTGGTCGGGGGACTATTACATTTTAGAGGGAGTCTATGAGTCCCATGACTTTGAGGGATGTGTTATATGTCCCTGCTCTGAAGAAGAACCTTGTATCAGTTTCCACCATTGAGGACAGGGGTCTTGGGGTGTGTTTCTCAGATGGGAGAGTACAGGTATTCCCCAGGACAACAGGAGTATCTACCTCCCTGGACATTGGGGTTAGATGTGGAAAGTTGTACAAGCTCTTGTTTCAGCCGCAACACGCTCTAGCACATAACAACATTAGTGAGCTATGTGAGCTATGGCATTGGAGGATGGCCCACTTACATCACCCAGCTCTGAGGTTGTTGAGGAGCATGGTTACAGGTCTACCCGAGTTCAGCACTGAGCAAAGTGATGTGTGCAGGGGGTGTGCTTTGGGAAAGTACACCAAGACTGCTTTTCCAAGTAGTGACACCAGAGCAGCAGGAGTGCTTGACTTGATCCATTCTGATATTTGCAGTCCTATGTCATCAGTCTCATTGACTGGTTTCGAGTACTATATCATATTCATTGATGACTACTCCAGGAAGACCTAGATCTACTTCTTGAGGAGCAAGAAGTCACCCTTAGTTTTGAGTGTCTTCCAAGGGTTCAAAGCCCTTGTGGAGAAGCAGGCAGGGAGGAAGATTCGGATGTTGAGATCGGACAATGGGGGTGAGTATACCTCCAAGGAGTTCGATGCTTTTTGCAGACAGGAGGGTATATAGAGACAACTGACAGTTCCCTACACTCCTGAGCAGAATGGAGTAGCAGAGAAGAAGAACAAGTCGATTGTGGGAGTAGCGAGAGTGATGCTCCATGATCAGGGGTTACCGTTCTTTCTATGGGCAGAGGCATGCAGCACTGCAGTATATCTGTAGAACAGGAGTCCTCACCGAGCTTTGGGGAGGAAGACTCCTGAGGAGATGTACACAGGCAAGAAGCCTGAGGTGAGCCACTTCCGCATATTTGGTTCTTTGACTGACTCTCACGTCCCTTCTGAGAAGAGGACGAAGTTTGAGCCCACTGCAGAGAGAGGCATATTTGTGGGATATGATGAGACTTCGAAGGCTTATTGGCTTTACATTCCTGGCCAGAAGAGAGTTGTAGTGAGGCGTGAAGTGAAGTTTGATGAGGAGAGAGCCTTCAGGAAGTCAAGAGAGTTAGAGTAGAGGGAGCCACCAGCTCCCACACCTCAGTTGACACAGGCTTCTTCGATACAGGTTTCAGGTCCACAAGTTTTCGGAGTGACTGGATCATAGAGTACAGGCATAGCTCCTACAGGTTCAGTGGTTCAGGTGACAGGTACTTCAGGGACAGGTTTAGGTCCTGGTTCACAGGTTACAGGTTCTTCAGGGACTAGTTCATTAGTCACTGGTCCTCGGGGTGTTGGACCTTCCGCTTCTGGGAGTTCCTCAGATGAGGATAGACCTGTATGGGAGGAGCCTTCAAGGAAGAGGAAGCCTAAGTGGCTTCAAGACACCTTGAAGGAAGCGGAGGCATTTGGTAGACCCCAGGAGGAGATCAGGACAGTAGTGATGCCAGACAGATTGGGGATGGCTCTTGTTGCGAGTCTTCGTGACTCTGAGCCTTCCACATTTGAGGAAGCTTCTCAGCATCAGGTATGGAGCGATGCCATGATGGAAGAGTACCATTCCATCCTGAAAAATGATGCTTGGGAGATAGTGCCGAGACTTGAGGGGAAGTCAGTTGTGACTTCCAAGTGACTTTACAAGATAAAGCATGCTGCAGATGGCAGTGTGGAGAAGTACAAGGTTCGGTTTGTGGCTCGAGGGTTTTCACAGGTTGAGGGAGTTGACTATGATGAGACTTTTGCACCAGTTGCCCGGTATTCTTCCATCAGAGCAGTGATTTCTATAGCGGCAGAGATGGGTTGGAAGATCCAACAGATGGATGTGAAGACCGCATTTCTCAATGGTCTTCTGTAGGAGGAGGTGTACTTAGAGTAGCCACAGGGATTCGAGATTCATGGGAGAGATTCTCATGCGTGCAGGCTGAGGAAAGCCTTGTATGGACTGAAGCAAGCTCCTAGAGCTTGGTACTCCAGGATCGATACATACTTGACATTGATGGGTTTTCAGAAGAGTGAGGCTGATCCCAACCTATACTACATTGTGGTTGGTGGAGATCCTCTCATTCTTTTGTTATATGTTGATGACTTCAACTTGTAAAAGGATAGCATATCACCAAGAAAATCAGAGTCATGCAATTGTAAGAAGGATAAACGCAAAAACATAAAATTTTCTAGGGAAAAGTTTTAGATGGAAAAGAGACCACCCGATGGTATTACAATAGGTTAAAGTAGCCTTCCTAGTAACAACAACTACAACCAACTTAAAGGATGATAACAATAAAAAATTCCCACAAGCATTCACCGAATTCAAAGGAGAAGAGAGAAATATAAATGAGTCGAAAGCAATGTTGCACGACTCGGACTCGGCAAAGACTCGACTGGCATATGACTCGTAGAAGGATAAACGCAGAAACATAAAAATTTCTAGGGAAAAGTTTTAGATGGAAAAGAGACCACACGATGGTATTACAATAGGTTGAAGTAGCCTACCTAGTAACAACTACAACCAACTTAAAGGATGATAACAATAAAAAATTCCCACAGGCATTCACCGAATTCAAAAGAGAAGAGGGAAATATAGATGAGTCAAAAGCAATGTTGCACGAATCAGACTCGACAAAGACTCAGTTGGCATATGACTCATAGAATCAGCTGGCATATGACCCGTAGACTCGGGAAAAACTTGGGAAAGACTCGAGACAGACTCGCGGAGACTCGCGAGTACAAACATTTATTTAATTTCTACATTTTAAAAAGATTCACACAAAAAATTGATTTGATATATATATATATATATCCTCAACAATTTTTCTTTAATATTATTTCCACCCCTTTATACAATACTCTAAACACATTTGTCCGGTATAATGCAGTGGAGATGACCCTCGTCTATTTAAAAAAAACAGCTTCAAATTATAAATGGTAATTTGAGAATCTTCCTATTAGAAAATTTAAAATGGATGCAATATAATTTTGGTGATTTCCCCATCTCATACTTAAACGATCAGGATATTTCGACTTATTGACTGTAACTAAGTCCCATATGATTTTATTTATCCTTCGTAGTTAAATATGTGGATACATTACTACAAAACGGAAGACAACAAGAACGAAATCATCACAAGAATGGCGATGTCACTAGTTTATTAATCCGCCGACATAGTCTAAGCTGGTGGACTGCAGCCATGAATCGCCTTGTATGAATTCTCCTACAGTAAATTTGCATGCCTCTCGAGAACTTTTGATTACTCAATACCGGGGCCATTTCACGCGCTTTCTAGTATTGGAGCTTGGCCTTGAATTCATATATTCTCCATAATACAAAGTTTTCAATGCAAAATCTCCATCCCATTCTAGCCAGCTTGCAGGGTGAATACTGTTGTCTAGATAGGACTGCATGAAAACCGTTCGGGAATATTCCTTCCACGGCCTCCCTAGCTAAGTTGGGAATGAGCTTTTCACCAGAACAAGGTCCGCATCGGGAATGATCTTGCAGTTGTGAATGGAGGTTCCTTTGTTCTGGTTCGGATCAGTTCTGCCTTGTGCGGTGATTGCATTTTTTTGATTTGCACCAGGTTTCCTTGGAACAAGTGTGCAGCTTTGTAACACTATTGTGACATTCCCAAATATAAAATCTACAGTGCCGAAAATCTTACACTCCCTATAGAATTGACGAAGAGAATGCGCGTACAATGTTTCTTGGTATGCTGTAATCTTGCAACGATATAAATTTTGGCGTCCAGTTTATTTCCCTCGGAAGAGTCCGATGCCGAGTTATCCGAGTCGATGCCGGTTCTGCCGAGTTCCATGAGTACGACGAGTCGACGAGTTTTAGGGTCGAGTTCAAGGCGATTACCTATTGCGGGAGTCCACTTAGGGAGACTCGCGAGTACCCACAAGTCCCTACCGAGTCATGCTTCACTGGTCGAAAGCACTAAAATGGATGGACGAAAAACATAAAAATACGGGAAGTCGACATATTAGTCAACGGTCGACCAAAAATGGCCAAAACAGGAGACAACTGGTCGAATCAACAGACAACCGAAATAACGAGTCTACTTAAAGAATACCAGGATGTATTTGCAAGAGATTATAAAGATTTAAAAGGTCTAGTAGAAGGAATGGGAGAAATGAAAATTGACCTTATATCAAACGCAAAGCCAGTAAAGAAAAGACCATACAAACTAACCCACAAGTACAAAGAAATCGTAAAGAAAGAGGTTGACAACATGCCAGCAGCAGGTATCATCTATCCAGTTGATCAATCGAAATGGGCTAGCCCTGTTAGAGATAGTGGTATCTCGGGATGTCCTCCATGATCAGATGCCTAGCATGGAGGTACATTTTCAGTGTAGGCATTTGGACGGGGTAGAGGGTGAGATGCACTCTACCAGATGGCATGAATCCAACGGTGTATGCATGCGGACCTTTTAGGGTGATTTGCCTCATGCATGCAACTTTTTGCATGCACAACTTTTAATTAAAAAGCATGCAAAAGCGAGATTTTTGCATGCACTCATATTAGGGTTTTGGAAACCCTAATTGTTCTGTGAGTTATTATAAGGAGGCAGGAGGTCACCGACAAAGGTTACTCAACAGTTTCTTCAGAGAGGGAGGATATTGAGGGCGAGGGCGATTTGTGCTTGCAGAGTGGGCGACTTCTAGAGAGAGGGGGGCGCATCTGCAAAGAGGGATAGTGAGGGGATCTAAGTTGGATCAGTTCTTACTTGATCGAAGGCACATATCTGTCATTACTGAGTGCTGTGAGCGCATTTGACTGGAGATAGCTCAGAGCATTGAGCTAGGGCAACTTTCCAGTGCAGCAGGGGCACACTTCCTGAGGAGAGGAGGACGTGGTTGACTGGTGGGCAGTTCTGCTTGAGGCTAGGTGAGCCGAGACTTACAAGATTGATCTTCTTCAGTGTTTGAAGAAGATCTGAGATGATCTCATCAGTGATTGAGTAAGATCAGAGGAGGGGCGACTTTACAGCTGCAGAGTGAGGGCGCACTTCCCATGCAGAGGGGGCACATTCTTCAGAGTGGAGTTGCAGACTTTCTTCCTTTACAGAGTAGATCAGGGCTGTGGATTGAGAGAGGTGGTACTACATCCTGAGACAGGCAGAGACATACCTTCAGAGAGATCCAGATCTGAACAGACAGAAGGGGCGCATTTCCCAAGATCTAGGGTATAAAACCCTAGATTTGCAGTTGAACCTGATAGGTTTTATACAGATAGAAGGGGATGCAAATCTAGGGTTTTATACCCGTCAGGTTCGACTGTATTTTCTGAGTTTCCATATGTAACTATTCTCTCTTATTTTGCTTTGGGATCGAGAAAGAAGAAAGCCCCCATCGGAGCTGGTTTTCCCCATTGGGGTTTCCAGGGTAATATTATGAGTCAAATTTGTGTGATTGCTTATTATTGGTCAAAGTTGTTAGGAGATCTGTTAGTGCTTTAAGTTATAAGTTTGTTTTACATATGATCTTCTTTGGCATAGAGAAGCATGGTTTGTTTGGCTTATAGAGACTCAAGGCCATTGAGATCTCAGGGTTCCCAAATCAAGTAGTGACATCTGGGATAGAAATTAACATGGTATCAGAGCCTTGGTAAGGGTCAGAGGGGGCATTCACACTAAGATCTGCGAGCGGTATACCAGATCTATGTAGAGACTTAGTTGGGATTTCAGATTTGTAAGATAGACATCGGATCTACCAGATCTGAAGAGCGGAGCTCAGATTTGTGGTTGTAGAGGTCAGATCTATCAGATCTATGAGTTTGGAGGTGAGATCTGCGATACATCTCTCAGATCTGGGCGAGCAAGTGCCAGATCGGTGGAGTCATATCAGATCTATTGGATCTGTGAGGAGGGAGGATAGATCTGAGATAAATCTATCAAATCTGTGAGCGCAGAGTCCAGATTGGTGGCAGATATACCAGATCTGAAGAGTAGTGTTCGGATCTGTGAGAGCAGAGTCCAGATCTGAAGAGCAGAGTTCAGATCTGTGAGTGCAGATATCGAATTTGTGAGTGCAAACATCGGATCTATGAGGATAGTTACCAGATCTATCAGATTTGTGAGTGCAGACATCAGATCTGTGAGGATAGATACCAAATTTGTGAGGGCAGAGACCAGATCTGTGAGAACAGAGATCAGATCTGGAAGAGAAAACCCTAGATTTGAGAAAGAGAGGGTTAGCTTCCTCACCATGGCACAGATCTACAGGTTGGTTATGATTCAGAGAGTTTGAATCAACAGTGTTATCATATTTACAGAGTCATGGCTTTAGGACTTTGTACAGTTGTGCATCTAGTCATATGATGGGAGTATGAGAAGTGTTCCTTAGTGCTTCAGAGACAAACTTAGACTACAATGAGAGGTTAGCAGTGAGGAAAGTTGGTTCGCTGATGTTCTAGCTGGAGTCAAAAGGTCTACTGAGGATGGCAGGAGGGATGCATGTACCAGAGCAGACAGATTTACGCTCAATATCGTCTTTGGATGATGTGGGATATAGTATTGTATTCCGGGATGGATAGAGGCTTCTATATTCAGAGGGAGTGACCTTGGATGTGGCCGTGCGGCATGGCATCAGAAAAGGCATGTTGTATAAGTTGTTGGGCAAGCCTGTATGTGGGTCTAGGGAGATCTTGGATGCAATTTCATTATCAGAGACATAGGGAGAGCATGAAGCTTCTCTCAAGGTAACACTGATAGAGGAGGAGCGTAGATCTTCATACCAGAGTGCAGCTGGTGTAGCCGGGAAGTTTTCCAGTTCAGTGGAAGCAGCTGTAGCAGCAAATAATGTGTTTGATCTTTGTGGATGCTTCTTCAGAAGTACCTTCCTCGCTAAGAGGGAGTATATGGTCAGAGGAGTAGGATGGGTTCGGTTTCTCCTAGACTTTGGAGAATTCCTGGAGGTGTTATGAGTCCTAGTCATTCCAGGACTGAGAGGGAGTATACTCTCAGTAGTAGCACTGGATGCTGTCGGTTACTCTGTTGTATTCCAGAGGGATCTCATATTCACATATCCAGAGGAGTTGATCCAGTGTTGATGGGTCACAGGATTGATGGTGAGTATATGGTTCTGGGTCATCCTACGATAGGTACATCTGGTTGGTTGACTGCATCTTCATTAGAGTCAGAGGCCGACAAGGAGCGAGATGCTCACGGTAGTGATGATGCACGGAGGAGTGAGTCCTCACATCAAATGGGTGAGCGAGATGCTCACAGTGGTGATGAGGCGCGGAGGAGTGATTCTTTTTATCCGATGGATGATCGAGATGCTCATGGTGTTGATGAGCGACAGAGGAGTGAGTCTTTGGACTCATATCAGATGGATGAGTGAGATGCTCATTCAGGTACCAGTCGGAGACTGAGTTGGCATGAGATGACAGAGTTAGACTTAGCTCAGGAGAGAGCTGAGTCAATTCAGAGAGAGAGGGATATTACTTACAGGTCAGTGGATTCGCTTGATTGCAGTCTCAGATTGGCTACAACAGAGATTCAGAGGGAGTCTGGATCAAGCATCAGTGATAGAGTTAGTCAGGGAGCGAGAGGGTTCTCCCAGGGCTATATTGATGGAGGTGGATCAGGTTACTTCAGATTAGAGTGAAACCGTGACAGGCAGGACCGATAGGTCAGTTATAGTAGCAGAGGATTTCTTGGATCCAGGCATCAGTGGTCGGACTTCCCTCAATAAGAGGGAGTGTTAGAGATAGTGGTATCTTGAGATGTCCTCCATGATCAAATGCCTAGCATGGAGGTACATTTTTAGTATAGGCATTAGGACGGGGTAGAGGGTGAGATGCACTCTACCAGATGGCATGAATCCAATGGTGGATGCATGCGGACCTTTCAAGGTGATTCGCCTCATGCATGCAACTTTTTGCATGCACAACTTTTAATTAAAAAGCATGCAAAAGCGGGATTTTTGCATGCACTCATATTAGGGTTTCAGAAACCCTAATTGTTCTGTGAGTTATTATAAGGAGGCAGGAGGTCATCGGTAGAGGTTACTCAACAATTTCTTCAGAGAGAGAGGAGATTGAGGGTGAGGGCGATTTGTGCATGCAGAGTGGGCAACTTCCAGAGAGAGGGGGGCGCATCTGCAAAGAGGGATAGTGAGGGGATCTGAGTTGGATCAGTCCTCACTTGATCAGAGGCACAAATCTCTCATTACTGAGTGTTGTGAGAGGATTTGAGTGGAGACAGCTCAGAGCATTGAGCGAGGGCGATTTTCTAGAGCAGCAAGGGCGCACTTCCTGAGGAGAGGAGGACGTGGCTGACTAGTGGGTAGTTCTGCTTGAGGTTAGGTGAGCCGAGACTTACAAGATTGATCTTCTTCAGTGTTTGAAGAAGATCTGATATGATCTCATCAGTGATTGAGTGAGATTAGAGGAGGGGCGACTTTACAGCTGCAGAGTGAGGGCACACTTCCCATACAGAGGGGGCACATTCTTCACAATGGAGTTGTAGTCTTTCTTCCTTGACAAAGCAGATCAGGGCTATGGATTGAGAGAGGTGGTACTACATCCTGAGACAGGCGGAGACAAACCTTCAGAGAGATCCAGATTTGAACAGACTGCAGGGGCGCATTTCCCAAGAGTAATAGTAGCTATTGCTGTAGATCTAGGGTTTTATACCCGCCAGGTTCGACTGTATTTTCTAAGTTTCTGTATGTAACTATTCTCTCTTATTTTGCTCTGGGCTCGAGAAAGAAGAAAGCTCCCATCGGAGCTGGTTTTTCCCGTTGGGTTTTCCAGGGTAATATTGTGAGTCAAATTTGTGTGATTGCTTATTATTGGTCAAAGTTGTTAAGAGATCTGTTAGTGCATTAAGTTATACGTTTGTTTTACATATTATCTTCTCTAGCATAGAGAAGCAGGGTTTGTTTGGCTTATAGAGACTCAAGGCCATTGAGATCTCAGGGTTCCCAGATCAAGTAGTGACATTTGGGACATAAATTAACAAGCCCTATGGTTTTCCAACCTAAGAAGCATGATCCGTAAAGACTATGAATTTGTGTCAATTTTAGAGGATTAAACAAACTCACCATTACAAACCTGTTTCCCACTCCATTTTTTGATGAAATCATAATGAGGTAGTAGGCCATGAATGCTATTCTTTTACATATGGCTTTTTAGGTTATAATCAAGTTGCCATTGCCAAGAAAGATCAGCCGAAGACAACCTTCATTACAGAATTTGGAGCATTCGCTTATAGAGTTATGCCCTTTGTATTGAAAAATGCGTCTGCTTTGTTCTCCAGAATCGTAGTCAAAGCCTTCCAAGAATATATGTACAAAACTATGGTATTTTAGTTTGGTGAGTGGATAATTTATAGTCTCTTGGAGGATCACGTCCAGTGTCTCTAACTAATGCTTGAATGCTGTCGACAAATTCAATTGCCCCTGAATACAAAGAAATGCATATTCGCAACACCCATAGGGATACTTCTAGGGCATGTCATATGCAGGGACGACATAAAAGTCGATGCAACAAAAATAAAAGTAATACTTGATTTGAAAGCCTCTTGTTAATTAGAAGCAGATACAAGTATTTTTGGGCCACATAGGGTACTATAGAAAATTCATAAGACATTATTCGATATAACTTACCCATTGGAAGAAATTTTAAAGATAGACATAGAATTCAAATGGCCAAAAGATTGTGACAAGTCGTTTGAACTATTAAAAAGAAAGTTAGTTAAAGCATCAATTTTAAGATTCCTTGACTAGACAAAAAATTCCATGTTCACATTGACACGTCAGGTGTAGCAGTCAGGGCATTCTTAGCATAGCCAGGGGAAGAAAACTTTGATCATCCAATCGCTTATGCTAATAAAAAATTGAATAAGGCCGAAAGAAATTATTCCACACTAGAAAGAGAAGCATTAGGAATGATCTTTTCCCTCCAGAAATATCGACATTACCTCTTAGCAAACCCATTTATATTTATATTGACCATCAAGCACTCAGGTACTTAGTCAGCAAACTAGTACATCAAGGGAAAATTTGTCGATGGTTGCTACTATTACAAGAATTTGAATTTGAAGTCATCGTCCGTCCAGGGAAAAAGAACGTAGGACCAGATCACCTATTGAGACTGGATATAGGAGAAGACTCGATGGGAATCGAAGACGACCTTCCTGATGCAATTTTTTTTAGGATAGAAGCAGGTGCTCTAGCAGAACTAGCTGACATAGTAGGATTCCTTGAAGAAGGATCGACACCAATCGATATGCCAAAAAGAAAAGAAAAATGCTAGCAATGAATGCTGCCCCTTTCTCAATAATCAATGGAAATCTGTATAAATGAGGGCTTGATGATATCCTCAGAAGATGCATACTTGAACATGAAAGACAAGACATTATCAACGAAGCACATGCAAGACCTGCTGGAGGCCACTTTCATGCACACACTACAACAAAGAAGATTTTATAGGTTGGTCTTTGGTGGCCTGCCCTTTGCAAAGATTGTAGAATGATAGTGAGTCGATGTGACAAATGTCAACGACCTGGTCGACCACTTAAAAGAGATGAGATGGCATTAGTATCAATTAATCCCAATTTTACTTTTGAGGTATGGGCAATCCACTTCACATGACCATTTCCTAAACAAGGGAAAAGGACAGGGGCAAGATATATTATAACAGGAGTAGAGTACTTAACGAAATGGGTTGAAGCTGAGCCAATCGAATCATGTACGAAAGAAGTCTCTACAAAATTTTTCTATGAGAATATAATCACGAGGTTTGGTTGTCCCCTAGTCTCGATTAACAGTAGAGGAATTTCATAAATAAAACCATTGAAGTCCTACTAAAGAAGTTGATGATTAATCACCATAAGAGCAGTGCGTATCACCCTCAGTCTAATGGAGCAATTTAATCTTTTAACAAAACATTAACAAAGGGATTGACAAAAAATTGTGACAACAATTTAGACGACTGGGACGACAAGATCCTTGCAGTATTATGGGCGTATCGAACAACATACAAGAGGTTGATGGGTCAAACTCTGTTCAAGCTAGTATATGGTCAAGAATCAATCATTCCTTTACAATTTTGACAGCACACCGACCACGTTGTCAAAGTACGTCGACTTGGCACAACAACAACAGACGATTGAATATTGCAGTTACATAAACTAGAAGAGGATCAATAGATTTCCCTGGACCATAAGGAAATACAAAAACAACACCAAAAAGCATGGCATGACAGGAACCTAAGAAAGAAGGATATCTCCATAGGAGATTTGGTATTACTATATGATAGCAAAATAAAAGATAAACCAAGGAAGTTAGAAACAACATGGCTGGGACCTTATGTGGTCGAAGACATACGACCAACCAGGGTAGTACAATTAAGAACATTACAAGGTCGACTGCTTGCTAAAGTGATAAATGGTGCTCAACTAAGTCACCTGACACGAGGACACTGGCCACGGGAATACGAGTATCTGACACGGACACAGCGACCTTTGGAATTAGGACATGGAGGACACGTTTTATATATATATATATATATGTATGTATGTAAAAAATATAGACATCTAGATCCTAATTTTTGTAAAAACTAGAACATTTATAAATATTCAATAGAAATTACAATCAATACACATTACACATTCACAAATCACAATGCATATGTCTCACTCCACTATTGAAACAAGGGAAAAAGGCTAGTGATTGGCTTCCCCTTCCCCCACTATTGGATTCCTACGAGAGCATTAAGAAAGCCAACCAAAATAGGACTATTTCTATTTGATTGGATTACATGAATGGGGGCCACACTCTATTATTATCTTTTCCCGTTACTAAACACCTTTTATATTTTAGATTATGCCACTTGCAATGATGATGCCACTTAGATTGAATGTCATGGGTAGGAATAGATATAAGGGGTAACCTCCCCTATGTGAAATGAATCCCCTAGTGATGTTGTTTGTGGAATATGCCCCCACATAATACTTATTGGTGTGCTCCCTGATTTGATTTGAGAGGCTAAGAGCCAAACAATGTAATATGTAAATGTACATGGAAGAATAATAAAAATACATCACAGCTAAGAGCCAAACAATGTAATATGTAGATGTATATGGAAGAATAATAAAAATACATCACAAACTACAGACAGAGAAGGATGACAAACATGGGGGGGCTATAATTCCATCGGTGTAGTGGTTCTCACACACTCATAAAATTTCTCATTAAGTCATCAAAATGAAAATGTTCTATTACATAGATGTTGGAATCATATTTCTCATCAAGTCCATCAAAATCAAAATGTATTACATAGATGTCAGAATGCCACTGGAACATACAAAAAGGAGTAGATCAAGATGGAAAACCTTCTAATGCTCTTCACCTGCAAAAAAAAACCTCTTAGAGCTCAAGCCTCATTGAAAAATGTGAATGAATGAGGGTAAAATTGTTTTTTTATAGTTTTTTTGGGTTAGAAGTGTCCTGTTTTGGAGACATGGTGTCCTGTTTTTGGGACACAGTGTCCAGTTTTTAGGACACGGTGTCTTGTTTTTGGGACACGTCCTGACACGATGTCCTGTTTTTGGGACACGTCCTGACACGGTGTCAAACACTTTTTTTGGACGTGCCCTAAAATAGGACACGTCCAAAACACGTGTCCGACACTGTGTTAGGACGTGTGCGTGTCCGACATGATGAAACGGGACACGATGGCCCATATGGATGTGTCCGACACTGTGTTAGGACGTGTCCGTGTCCGACATGATGAAACGGGACACGATGGCCCATATGGACGTGTCCGGTATCATAGGTGCTCAACTAAAGCAGTACCATCCATAAAAAAAGAAAGTTGATAGTGGACATAGTGCACGATTAAGCCCACGGGGCATAGAATAGATGGTGAATGGGAGTATTGTTAAGACATTCCTTGCGTAAGGTCACCGGTTCGAAATTTCGTGGGTACGAGCCTTACAAAAAAAAAAAAATAGTGCGCCATTAAAAGAATTGTATATATTGTAAATTGTCAAAAGAAATAAAATTTCGAAAACATCAAACAGATCAATCGACAAAAGGAACGAACGATCGAAGCGACATCTATCAACGATAACGCGATGGAAGACTAATTGAAAACTAAGAAAAGTCTGTGAACTATTTGTTCGAAAATAACGAAGGAGTCGGTAAAAAGCGAGGAGCATGCATAATGACAGCTCATTATTACTATTCATATTGGCAATTAAAATTGAACCATGATCAAATCCATGTCAATTTGATGTCAAAACTGGCACAAACAGAATAATTATGAATCTAGCCACCTGTAAAAGCGAATTATGACCAACTTTTTATGTCGCATGAACCAAATCATCTCGTATTTCAAGACCATCATTCCATAATCAATATAACAGACCAACTTGCAGCGAAATGCAACTCAAATTGTATAAGTGTGGAGGAAGCCAAGCGTTAAGAACAGTTTAGAGGAGGAATTCATACAGATAGAAGCAAGCATAGAGAAAACAATGCCGCCAAAGTCGAAGGGTCTAGTAGATATATCAAAGCAGAAGATAGGGGAAAGGTGGAATCAATGGTGCTAGTTTAGTTTGTGTAGGAAGGTGTTTGTGGTTCCGTTGATTATTGATCTCTCAACGCCTTAGGGATTGAGACAAAAATCATATCCCCTTGCTTGTCATTTAATTACCTTTTTTATCAATTTACTTGTACTTTATTTTGCTGTAATTTTATGCATAAAAACCATAAAAACCTGAAAAATTCCCCAAAATACAAAAATACTTGGAAGTTGGAAATTTTGGTCCACCCTACAAATTCGCCCTAGTGGATTTATCCATAGATCTCTGAGGGCATCCTCTTTTACCTTGGTAAAAAAGCCCTCAAAATCATATACTGTGAAAAAAGCCCTAAAAATTCAAATAAATTCAAGATCCTAAAAATATTTGCAACTTGGAAATTCTGGTTCACCCATCAATGTCGCCCTAGTAGATTTATCCACAGATATTGAAGGGTGTCCCATTTTGCCCTAGTGCATTGGGAAGTGTGAATTTGTTGAATTAGGGTTTCTGCTGGGTATTTTACAGCTCTGATTGAGCCAAAAAGTGCGCCCTAGGCCATTTGGCCCTCTCCCCTTCAGAGCATACCTTTTGAGGTATTGCCTTGGGAGGTGTGAAGCCCTTGCATGGGGATTCGTGAAGTATATTAAAAGTTGTGATATTGATTGATAAACTGAATTAACTCCTTTATTCTGATTTATGTGTCTATATTATTGATTGTTTACTCAATGTAAGGCACTGATCTGGTTACAAGGTTGTAGAAAGGTATTTGCATGTATCTTGTTGTTTGTAGGTATCTTTAAGGGCTCTCCTCTGGGTTTAGGAGTTACCCAAAGAAGTTGGTAGGCTAGGATGTGGTGATATTTGGGCCTAGATTTCTCCCATATGCTTACCTATCGCTAGCATCAAGGTTACATTGCATTGCTTATTCAAGACTGCTAGTTTGAAGGGTAACAAGCTGCATCAGATGCACAACTACAACAACATACATAATCAGTAATGAAAGAGAAAGATAGACAATGGAAAGACCTTGCTAGGCATAGAGCACACAAACGCCAAAAAGCGACCAAACCCTGAGAAGAATGCAAAGTGAAGGAAAGAGATGCCATGGCATCGAGTTGCAAAAGCAACTAAAAGACCCTATTGACTATATGAAGCGACTAATAACATAAGTGATAGAGCAACATTAGTCGAGCACACGCCGCCATAAGACAATCGGCGAGCAAACAAAAGCACTAGTGGCACAAGAATTTATTAAAGCATGTCAATTGAGAGAGAAGTTGGTCGACATAGAAGCACAAGCGACAACGACCAGCGCAGTGTTTAATAGTTGGCCCTCGCACTTTGCACATGTTTCTAACAAATTGAGGACCAAGCAAATATTAGTCGCAGAGTTGACTAATAAGCACCTGAAGACGAAGGAAACTGCTGAGAGGCAGACCATTGAGCGGATTTTGCAGACAAAAGGGCAAGAGCTAGTAGAACTTCAGCAGGAGGAGGCATAATGGCTTCAGGAAGGAAAAACAATACATAATGAAGTTACTAGAATGCTTCATCATATGCACTTCCTGGATGAAAGGATGCAACAACTGACAGTTGATATACAAGCACAGGCTCCACTGTCAGAAACAATCAGTATATCGACAAATCTCAAGACTACAAATTTGGCTATGGAAGAAGTAATTCAGGAGTGGGAAATGCTGCAAAACAAACTTTAGATTTCTGTGCCACATATTCACAAGACAATTGTCGACTCACAAGATGTTCAACCAGATCTACCATTGCAACCAACACCTTTGAGACCTGTTGAGCAATTCTTTCAGCCGAGTGCATTTGCTGATCCAAAACCAGAACCAGAGCTGACCGAGAGCATAGAGATAGAAAAACCTTGATGGCATTGTACATACAATTTTTGTAAAAATATATTGTTCTTTTTTCTCAGAAATTGTGGGTTCTAACATCTTCCTTCTTCGGGAAGAAGAAGAGTTTGAGAGTGGGGGAGATGTTGGAAGGGCCTAGTTGATCAGTCGACTAGACTCACCAGTTAACCGACAGTCACCTAGTCAATTGGCCCAGTAGGTCAACTGACATAATGAACAATTATGTATAATTATATGTTGGTTCATATGTATAAAAGATAACAGTCTATATCTGTAATATGTCCTATTGATAATATAACAATTTATATGGATTATGTCTACTTTTGTCTACTTATGAATGTATGCTCTCTTGATGTATGTCAATGGTAACTAATGACTGTAATCCCCTAGATTGCGACAAAATCTATGCCCAATTTAAGATGACTTATCGCTTTTGAATTCTATGTAAGGATTCGTACTTATGCTTGCTTTGTACTAGCAATATCTCCATTTTTTTTTCCTCCGAAAAAATTCATAATTTTACTAATATATAACAAAATTATAGTTAGTAGATGCTTGATAAGCATTCCCATAATCTTTTTCAGAGGGTATGATACACCTCTCTCGCAAATTATTACAAAAACTTCTCAATATGAAACACTTTGTTTCAAGCATAAAAACCTCTCCTAAAATTCACTATATAAGGCTTTATTAGGACGTTCTTTTCCTTTTCTAGAGATCTTTGCAAACTTTCCTACTTTAATAGACCTGTGAGATATATCCTGTTACAAAAATATTTGTATATAATAACTGGAGAGTACAACAACTTCTCATAAATATATCATGAAAAATTATAAATAAAAAGAAATAGCAGAGCCCTATTAATAAACTGAAGGATGGGTAAAATCAGATATCTGACCATCATGATCCTCCCATATTTGCCAATGACCTTGTGTCATCTCTAAACCTTCTTTAGTTGGTGTGCCAGCTTGTAAGTTCCTTTCTCTATAAATATGTTGGAAAGAGATGTGATGAAAAATATCTTTTAGTGCCATAACTTCATCAAAGGTAGGTTTGAAGATGAAAGTTTTTACATGAATACTTTCCTAGCATCCACTTGATAACTACTGGAGAGTCATCGAAATTCCGAATATGGAACCTTTTGAACATCACGATCATAGGCAAGCTTGAGAGCGCTTCAAAGCCATCAACTCAATGAAGTTGTTGGATCCTTTGCCTATAGCTGCTTTAGATTTTAACCAGTGTACTGTTCCTTGAGCTTCACATATTAGTGGGATCCCTTGAGAAGCTCCATCAAAATATAGCCAAGCCCCAGACTTGTCAACTACCTCTTCAATAAGTTGGCTAGGAATCTTTACAGGATTACATTGAACAAAGCTATTGAATATGTTCATTAACTGTAAAGCACATTATAAGGGAGGAATATGTCGATCCTTAAACAAACTCAAATTCTTGGGTAACCATAATCCCCAAGCTACCATGAGTGGGAGTGCATGATAACACTTCACAATAGAATTGGCATCCCAATCTTTTAGACATTCTTCTAAGGAGCCACCATTCCAAAATTTACTTGAACATGTTACAACATCTAATTCCTTCCAAACCTGTTTTGTATAAGGAAAAAAATGAGCAGGTGGTTGATATTTTTATCATTGGATTTGCATAGTATACACCATCCAAGACCACTTTTGTTTATTTTTTGTAAGTTATCTTAGGCAAGTACCTTGTTATTGAGAGAACCACATAAAAATCTTGGATTTTAATGGGCATTTGAACTTGCATATCTTCCTCCACCACCAAATAGGTTCATCCCTTGGACCTTCTTCAAATAAAACCTTATATCCCAATTTAGGGAAATATATGCCTTTGTTTGGGTTCTTTGACCAGATTAGTTCATCCTCAGCCTTTGTAATCGTGACACGACTAAACTTCAGTTTTGCTATGTATTCGTCCCATTTAATGCTTCATCTTTTAACAATCCAATACTCTCAACATTCTTCCATTCCTGTCTCTAGAGAGTGGTTAAGTCAGCATCTGCTACCTGAGACGAAAAAAGGAGTCACCACAACTAACCCAAGGGTCTTCACCTAGCTTGACTTGATGACCAACTCCTACCTTCTAGACAAGCCACCTACTTGAGGGGAAAGGATTTTGCAATGGTCTTCCAACTGATTGACTTATTATGAAAAGATTTTGAAGGAGATTTGATCCACTCTTCCACTGTATCTGGAATAATGTACTTTTGGATTATCGCCTGATACCAGATCCCTTTCCCCAATATATGTTAAAATTAGGGCTTTTTAACAAGAATAAAAAAAATTTGTACTTTAATGCAAATTTAAATTACAAAAAAAATAAAATAGTACTGAAATAAAATCACAATTTACAGGACAGCAGTAGTAAAAAATCTAATTAATAAAAAATCAAATTCAGATCTGATAACTTACTTGAGTGTGAGAACCTTCGTTATACTCAGAGTTAACTTTCAATTCAGATCTTGCCATTCAGAGGCAAGTCAATAGATGGAACAAAAACTGGCCCTTACCTGAGGGCATAAACATACCTGAGAGAGAGAGACAAAGTGCTGAAGAATAGGATCAGACAGTTACAGCAGAGGGTACAGCAACCTTAATGAAGGTACGGCTAAGTCAAAAACAGTCCCAAAACATCAACCGAGGCAGCCAATAAATGCTACAAGCCCAAGCAACCTTTTTCCAGTCAACGCTAGACAAGGAGACACAGCGCTGCCTCAAAACAGACCTCAACCAGCAAATGGCAGCCTTCAACAGCAGACGGCAGCCCTAGATCAGACCTCAACAGTGGGCGGCAGACTCAGCAAGTCAACACAGCCCCAAATCAGACTATAAACACCAAATGGCAGCCACAGGACAGATCTAAACAGCAGACGGCAGCCACAGGACAGATCTAAACAGCAGACGGCAGCCACAAACAGACCACAGTTCACACGTGTGGAAGGATGGGGAAGAGATCAGCCCTAAAAATGACAGTGCTGAGAAAGAGAGCCCAATACAAGTGAACATCCAAGCAAAAGGAGGCGGCCTGCTGTAATAACCCCCAGAAAGGGCAGCGTTGTGCAAGGAGAGCCCAAGACAAGTGAACTCCCAAGCAATAGAAGCCTTGAAACCCTGGACGTCACCCAAGCAAGAGTGCTGGAAACCCTGGACGTCACCCAAGCAAGAGTGCTGGAAACCCTGGATCAGTCATGTAAAAAATCAGAACTTGAGTTACCTCTTCAAGATACATTTACAATGGAGGAAAGGCTTATATTTATAGCCTCTCAACGAACCCTAGAAGGTTCCACCTTCTATTTGGTAATTGACATTAGGATTACTCCAATAAGGTCAAGACGTCATACCTTTTAGAAGGTTCCACGTATAAAAATATAATTTAATGTTAAGACGTCTTAGGAGAGGGTATTAAGGACATGACAAAGGGTTAAGTTACCACACTCAAAGGGGGGTGCTTTCACATAACCAAAGAGGGATCAACACAAGACTAAGCCAACACAAGACTAACCATAAGTCAACAAGAGGGCTAACTACAAGGTGGGGAAAACAACCCTTCTAAACACAAGTCAACAAAAGGGCTAACCACAAGGAGGGGAAAACAACCCTTCTAACTCTCTCTCTCAATGTGTGTGGTCCACATGTGTCCTATGCAATAATTGGAAGTTTATCATCACCATATAAGGAAGGTTCAAACTGGATGATGTGATCCTCTAATCCTCCTGACTGCTCCTAAGGTCAAATGCTAGTGACTCCATCAAGGGGTGGCCAGTCCCTTGAGGAAACAACCTAGCTCAACCATATCGAAGACCTAGGAGAGAAGGACATCACACATCATCATCTTGGTTAACTGACCAAGATCCACCTGGTTAACTGACCAGGTACCCTAGGGATCAGCTAGGGTCCCTAGATAACTTCTAGGGGCTTATCTGACTTGGCCCTAAACCAAGTACCCTAGATATCTACTAGGGTTATGCACTGCTTGGTCCTAGACGAAGAATCTCTTTGGTGTAATTGACCAGGAGGCCCAGTGATTAGCTAGGGGATTTTGCCATGGCTCTGTACTTCCTGGTAATTGCTAGGGGCCCTAGATACCTGCTAGGGACTTAAACTGCTTGGTTAACTGACCAGGAACCCTAATTAACTGGCTAGGGTGCCATCCTCCTAGAGAATGGCTCTCGCAGTTGCATTATCTTTAACAATATAAGCCTCCTTACACTTTTAACAAATAGAGCAGTTGTAAAATGAAAGATATTTTTCAGCCCCTAGTGCCCAAACTCCTTTGGGAGCTAATCTTTGCCATTTGACAAGTGGAATGCCCTTTTTATCCATACTACCAGACCATAAAAAGCTATAGCATAATCTTCTCAGTTTATCTAGTTCTCCTTTCGAAATAAAAGCTAAAGTCATCCAATACATAGGAATGTCTTCAAGCACCAATTTAACCAATATCAATTGACCTCCTTGTGACAACCGACAATCACACTATATCAAGTCTCTTCTCAACTTTTGAAATAAGTCGTTCCTAGTCTTTTTTTCCGTAGTCATTAGGGTTTATGATGAAACCTAAATATTTTAAACCATTATGCAAATTTGATTGTTGAAATATGGATAATTCTATAATGTTTCTGTAATTCTCGTCCTCCATCTTAACAAAGGATATGGTTGCTTTTCTAATATTCACCAATATCTCAATAGCAACATAATAGAGGCCAAGCACTTCTTTGAGCTTAATAGCATCATGTCTTGAGCCATCACATGACAATAGAATAGTGTCTACAAAAGAAAGTGTGTTAGATTGACCAATCCAATTCTGATACACTTTAAAGTTCCATCCTTTTTTGCATTCATTAGAGCCCCACTAAGACCTTCTGCCACAATAAGAAATAGTATAGGTGGTAATGGACAGTCCGTTAGAGTCCTTTGTTTGGCTTGAAAAATATTGTAGCAGAACCATTAATCAAGATAGAAAATGAAGCTTTGGAAACACAAGTCATTACCCAATTGACAATCTGTACATAGAACTCCAGGTGGATCAACATAAGCCTCAAATAGTTGAAGTTAATCCTATCATATGATTTTGTAAGGTCTATTTTAAGCACCATAGATGACATCTTAGTTTTAATTGAATGAAAACCCTCCTGGGTGACACCAATTGCCTCATGAATTTGCTTGCTTGTGAGAAAACCAAATTGCTCATCTGATATAGCTGAGAGAATTCTCTTGAACCTTAAAGTGATTACCTTGGCAATTATTTTGTAGATACAATTGTAGAAGGAGATAAGCCTGTATTCTTCAAAGGACAAAGGTTTATCATACTTTGGTATTATGGCAATAAAGGTTGAGTTGAATGCTGCCAACATTCTCCCATTAGCCCTTGATTCTTCAACAACCTTCAATAAGTCTTCCCCATTGATCTCATATAACTCGAGAAAAAATTCAACCGACCAACCATTAACACTAGGTCTTTTATCCCTTTTGAAACTATGTAAACTTCCTCCAACACATCCTTTGATACCTTATCCAACAATCTTCCCTTATTTTCATCAGAAGCAAAGCTTGGGAAATAGGAAGCCATTTGAACTATTTCTGCTATGTTCACCCAATTGCCATCTTTATAAACCCCTTCAAAATAATCCATCCCTAGTCTATCTAAGTCTTCAAAACTAATTGCATCTTCACTGTTACGCCTCAGAGTGCTTGAAGCATTCCTTCCAGATATACCAGAGTGAGGGGTTTCTTTTTCTTTTGTAAAGGCCAAGTTTTTGGGGCTATATTATGTAGAGTGTTGATTTCGGGGCTAAATACCCCTGATCAGGTCATGGAAGGTCCTCTTGGTTTTCATTCCAGGAAGTGTTGGCTTAGTGCCATTGCCCACTGCTTCTTGGTGGGTAGAAGTCCCCCATCTTGTTGGGCCATTTGGGCCCTGGGTTGGCGTCTGGTGCTTCTTGGATTGGGTCCATTAGGACACATGACCACACTCATATTTTGCTTTGTAGAGGTGATTGCGTGTGTAAGGGCTATCATACCTAGTTTAGCACACCTCAATTTGCCTACTTGGACCTATTGTTTTGAGAGAAAATCTCTCCTCCTGGTCTCTAGACCCATGATGTTATTCCTTAAAAAAGAAGCCCACATTGTTCATAAAGGAAGGCGTTGAAGGACAAGCATCTGTTGGGGATAGTTGGGGCATGACGTCCTCCTTTTGGCTCAGTTTGCACTTGGTGCAGCCTTATTGCACATTTTTATTGTTATTTTATGTCATTGTATGGTTTAGTCCCCAAGTTTGTGGGTGCACTAACCTAACATTTTATATTTTGTCATTAACTTGTAGGCTCAAATTTGTAAAAGGTTAAGGGTTGTCTCATAAAAATAAGATATCCTCACCTCATTTGTAAATCATGGACAAGGGTTCAAATAATGTAGTCTTTTCTCTTCCTACTGGTTTATTGGAGCATTTGAAGCTAGGCGCACTTCTCTCTGGATGTCTTTTTCTCT
Organism: Larix kaempferi; assembly: GCA_027924585.1. Classification (NCBI taxonomy): domain Eukaryota; kingdom Viridiplantae; phylum Streptophyta; class Pinopsida; order Pinales; family Pinaceae; genus Larix; species Larix kaempferi. The sequence goes on from BSBM01001646.1 coordinate 19,477,358, forward strand.
TGCATGAAGGATGAATGGAAGGATTTCTAGGGTTTGATAGTCACATGCTAAGTGGATGCTGAGAATAGTTGTAATAACTCGTGCTCAAGTGTGACCTAGGTGCTTCTCCTTGCTCATTCTTTATTAATGTTGGTAAGTTTATCTCCTAACCCTAGTTTAATATCATTCGTGAAGTGCTTTGGACTGAGGTAGGGTTTGTTTGCTTGTCTACTTGCTTGAGGAGACCTTCCTACCAAGGAGCTCTCCATTGTTCTATTGGGCCTTGGAATTCTCTTTTTTCCCTAATTAGGGTTTTACTACCTAACCCTAGAGGTTGATAGCTTTGCCCTAGTTGCAAGTATTGGAAACCATCTTAAGAGGAGGGACTTTATCCTCGATCTCTCATAGCTGTAGGATTTGTGACAAGAATCTAATACCTTATCCTTCAACTCTCTTCTTTTTCATCAAATTTTAGATGTTTTATTTTATTTTATGCATAGAAATATTTTTACACTGGAAAAAACCTTAAAAATCTAAATAAATTTAAAAATCCAAAAATAGCTGTGATTTAGTATTTCTGGTCCACCATAAAATTCCCCCCTAGGGTTTTAGCCACAAACCCTAGAGGGAATCCTCCTTTGAGGAAGTGCATTGGGATACATGAAACCCTCGTAATTAGAGAATTGGAGGGTGTTTGGTATTTCTGGCTTATCATCTAGCTTTGCCCTAGTCCAATTGTGTTCTTTCCCTTGAGGGCACACTTTTTGGAGTGGTTGCCTTGGGAAGTGTGACATTGCCTTAGGAGATGTGAAATTGTCTCGAAAGGCATGATATTATCTGGAATTTGTGATAAAATGAATAACTCCATTTATATATGATTCTTGTGTCTTGATTTGATATTGTTCGACTCCGATAAGACATTGATCATAACTATTAAGGTTTTGTGGAAGGTATTTATGGCTTGTTGGTGGTTGCAAGTATCTTTCAGTGATTAGTGTCTCCCCTTGGGTTTGGAGTTACCCGAAGTGTTGAGAGGTTAGGTTGTGATGACATTGGGTTTAACTCTCTCCCGAGCTTACCGTCACTAGCAATAGGTATAGTATATATAGCCTTGATTTTCAAAGGGGTGCTAGTTTGAGTAGTAACATTTTTAGCGCCATTGTCGAGGACCTCAAAGAACAATGACGACGTTCCATTAAAGAGGGATTCCCGAGTTGAATCCATTTATCTTTTAGAAACATCCAACATCTTTCGTGTGACTCAGGTACGTTCTGGTTTAATACTTTGGTGAGATTTATTTTTATCTAACTTGACAGTACTCACCTGGCGACGCCATTGAAGAAAAATAAAGAGGTACTCTACAAGAACGGGTCCAAGAGGTAAGTTTTGCTTTGTACTTTGATAGGATTATTGTTGAGGGCTAACCTTGCAGGTCCTATTTGGCGACTCGAACCTTACCAGTCCTATTTGGCGACTCCAACCTTGCCAGTCCTATTTGGCGACTCCATTGAAGAAAACAAATAAAAGAAGTGCAATTCAAAACAACAAGCCTCAGCTATTAATAAGAGGATATGGCGTCCTTTGATGAAACACATGCGCACAATCATTATGCTCCATTGGATTTCTTGAATGTTCCAGGATATCCAAATTGGCCAAATGAACCTGGGTGGATCAAGTCCATCCCAATATTTCATGAACATGAAGATACAGTTGCAGAGCATATTATGAAGTTCAGAAAATTTCTTGTGGTATGGAATGTTATGGATGAGGATCTCAGAGTGAAGAGGTTCGTAAACTCTCTTGATTTGCAGAATAACAAGGGTGTGGGAGATTGGTATGATGAGCTTCCTCCTCAGGGGATACCTTCACTCTTGCAATTGGTTAAGGCATTTGGGAAAGAGTGAGATCCTAATCTTGACAAAGAAACTATTGAGGCCATGATTTCTCTTCTCCAAAAGGTGCATGTTGAAGAAAGCCTTGAATCCCTTTTTGCTCCTCTTGATTTGCTGAGCACTTCAGATGAGTTACCAGAGACCTTTATGTTTGGATTCTATGATCATGATGATGATCCCTTAGACCATGTCAAAGAGTTTATGAAAATGCCCCAGATTTTGATATTAAGAAAGATGAAGACACCTACATGAAGTCATTTGTGCTGCATTTGCAAGAAGAGGCCCTTGATTGGTTTAAAGGCCTGGGCAATGGTATAATATCCTCTCTTGCGAAATCAATAGAGGTATTTTGTAGCTATTGGTGCCCCCAAAAATGCAAGAGATGGATTCCCTACATTAAAGAGGTGAAGGACTTGTTCAAGAAAGAAAGCCAGGTAGAAGACCAAGCCCTTGAGGAAAATATTGAAGAAAAACATAGCGATGATGATCAGATCATCTGGATCCTTAAAGGACATGAAGCAGACCTTATCGAAGAAATCCATGATGAAGATTGAGCCTCAAAAAGCTTGCTTGAAGAAACCATTTATCAGGATCTTGTTGATAACATTCTAGGCCTTATGTTTGAAGAAGAAGATACTCTTGAAGATGAAGATGATGAGGCTCAGAAAAATGAAGACGAGGAAGGCTCGAGTGAAGAAATTGAAGACCACAAGAAAATAACGAGTTCTCCTTACTTTCATTTCGAAATTCTTATGATATCTTGGGCCTCTTGAAAGAAAATGGTAAGATTCTAGAAGATGATGATAATTGAAAGTTCAGTGCTCCTTCGATCTATATGACTCTTCGAGACCTAGCAATGTTATATCAAAAAATTTAGAAGAAATCTGCAAGCCTTGCTTTCCATTCAGAAGAGAAGGAGTCAGTCTAGATTAGGCCGAGCTGGATTTTCATACAGGTTTTAAGCAATGTGAAGAGGTCTTTGTCGAAGAGTCACTTTCAGCTAAGAAAGATAATAAAGATATGGTTGATGAATGTGCAGTGGATGCTTCTCTTGGTCCTTTTGATCGTGACGGTTTGGTCAACCTCCCTTTCTCTTTCGTCCATATAGACAGATCTTTTGAAGATGAGAAGTTTGAGGATATTTCAGTTAAAGAAGATGGTTTCCATAGATATAATGATGCACATTTCTCTTATGACAATGATGATGTGGGTATGGGTTGTTGGAAATTGGTTGAAGAACCCATACATGATTCCACTAGTAAGGGAAATTAAAATTTCAAAGACCTCGGGAAATATACCATTGAGATCCCTCATGATCCGGTTCAACCATGCTCATTCACCATTGAAGATGATAGAAGGTTGCATATGGAGACTTCTATTACAAATCTTGATTAGCCAGGTTTACCCTCTCCTAGGGTATATCTCAACCAACACTCTTAGCTATGCTTCTCAGAAATTGATGTGAGTTTTGGACAGCCCGAAGATCTAGGGAATGAAATTGTTTGCTCTTGATGTGATATCGGATCATATACAACCTTCACCACCAATGTCGATCATTTTTCGAGAATGAACTTAGATGGTGCCAAGTCTCGATCAGGTATGGGTGCAGGTACTGTATTAACTTCTCCTTGTGATGATAATCATTGTTTTTCTTTCTGCCTAGAATTTGAAGGTACTAACAATGTGGCTAAATATAAATCTCTCTTGCTTATCCTTGAGTTAGCTAAAGATTATGGGATTGAATTTTTAGATATTGTTGGCAACTCTAACCCAATTGTGATGTGAGTCAAAGGAAAGTTTGCATGTGGAAATTAAAGGTTAAAAAGATATAGGGATGCAATGTGATTGGCCATAAAGAATTTTAATGCCTTATCTTTACAAGTGATTCCCAGAGCTCATAATCAACGGACAAATTCCCTAGCAGCATCTACTTCCTTCTTCACCATTGCAAGGCCATTCTAGAATTAGGAATAGTGGAAGTAGTTTTCATACCTTCTGTTCCTAGTAACCTTAAGGATCGACAGATTTTCAATGACGACAAGCAGATGCCCAGGTTTATGAACAACATGGAAAAATTGTTTCAAGCTCATCATGCATGGTTCCTTAATAGTTTTGAAGGTCGTTTGGGGAAAACAAGTATATAATGGCGTCAGTTCTACTTTAGCCCGGTTTAGGCATGGATATAAAAAGCTTGTGAAGTTGATCCTTCGCCATGGCCAAAGCTTGGAGGCTTGTAGGTTCCTGGTATTGTCCATCTTTCCAACCCTCTTCCAACGGAGGTAGTACCATCTATTCAACTCGTCATTGATATGGTTTTGTCTTGGATTGTTTCCAAAGACAAACGAAGTAACCTTGGCATGAATAACATGCTCAGGTGGCTGCACTAGTGGTATCATTTCACTTAACCTATATTTTTCACCATGCTTAGAGTAAGTAGATTTAGTTTCATTTGAGTTCAACATTTACTGTTACCTATGCATTGCACTTGTTGTTATTTCATTTTGATTTATATTGCATTTCATTTTGAACAAGGCAAGACAAGAGTGCCTGCCTCTGATGCATTGAATGTCTTTGTTGTTAGATGTGTGTGTAGGTCTACAGGTACCCAAGAGATTCTAGGGGGTTATCATACACTCTTGAGAAGAGCGCATGTCCCACAGTTGGAGCCAACTATTACCCCTTAGAGTGCCTGAAGCGTTCCTTCCAAATATACCAGAGTCAGGGGTTTCTTTTTCTTTTGTAAAGGCCAAGTTTTTGGGGCTATATTATGTAGAGTGTTGATTTTGGGGCTAAATACCCCTAATCAAGTCATGGCAGGTCCTTTTGGTTTTCATTCCAGGAAAGTGTTGGCTTAGTGGCATTGCTAACTACCTCTTGATGGGCAGAAGCCTCCTCCCATCTTGTTGGGCTCTAGGTTGGTGTCCGATGCTTCATGGGATGGGTCCATTAGGACACATGACCACACTCACTTGGACCTATTGTTCTAATAAAAAGCCCCTCCTCCTGGTCTCCAGACCTATGTCGTCATTATTTAATGAAGAGGTCTACATTGTTAAAAAAGGAGGGCATTGAGGGACACACATTTGTTGGGGTTAGTTGGGGCATGTCGTCCTCCTTTTGGCTCACTTTGCACTTGGTGGAGCCTAATTGCACATTTTTATTGTTATTTTATGTCATTGTATAGTTTAGTCCCCAAGTTTGTGGGTGCACTAACCTAAATTTTATATTTTGTCATTAACTTGTAGGCTCAAATTTGTAAAAGGTTGAGGGTTGTCTCATATAAATAAGACATCCTCACCTCATTTGTAAATCATGGACAAGGGTTCAAATTATTAATTCTTTTATTTTCCTACTGGTTTATTGGAGCATTTGAAGCTAGGCGCACTTCTCTTTGGGTGTCTTTTTCTCTTGCATGAAGGATGAATGGAAGGATTTCTAGGGTTTGACAGTAACATGTTAAGTGGATGCTAAGAGTAGTTGTAATAACTCGTGCTTGAGGGTGACCTAAGGTGCTTCTCCTTGCTCATTCTTGATTAATGTTGGTAAGTTTATCTCCTAACCCTGGTTTAATGTCCTTCTTGAAGTGCTTTGGACTGAGGTAGGGTTTGTTTGCTAGCATTTTGTCTACTTGCTTGAGGAGACCTTCCTACCAAGGAGCTCTCCATTGTTCTATTGGGCCTTGGAATTCTCTATTTGCCCTAATTAGGGTTTCGCTACTTATCCCTAAAGGATGCTAGCTTTGCCCTAGTTGCAAGTATTGGAAACCATCTTAAGAGGAGGGACGTTACCCTGGATCTCTCCTAGCCTTAGGGTTTGAGACAAGAATCGAATACCTATCCTTCAACTCTCTTCTTTTTTATCAAATTTTACATGTTTTAAATTATTTTATGCATAGAAATATTTTTACACTTGAAAATCCCTAAAAATCTAAATAAATTCAAAAATCCAAAAATAATCATGATTTAGTAATTCTGGTCCACCTTAACATTTCGCCCTAGGGTTTTATCCACAAACCCTAGAGGGCATCTTGATTTGAGGAAGTGCATTGGGATACGTGAAACCCTCGTAATTGGAGAATTGGAGGGTGTTTAGTATTTCTGGCTCATCATCCAGCTTCGCCCTAGTCCAATTGTGCTCTTTCCCTTGAGGGCACACTTTTTGGAGTGGCTTCCTTGGGAAGTGTGACATTTCCTTGGGAGACGTGAAATTGCCTCGAAAGGCGTGATATTATCTAGAATTTGTGATAAAGCGAATAACTCCATTTTTATACGATTCTTGTGTCTTGATTTAATGTTGTTCGACTCCGACAAGGCACTAATCAAAGCTATTAAGGTTTAGTGGAATGTATTTGTGGCTTGTTGGTGGTTGTAGGTATCTTTCATTGATTAGGGTCTCCCCCTGGGTTTGGAGTTACCCAAAGTGTTGAGGGGTTCGATTGTGGTGACATTGGGTTTAACTCTCTCCCGAGCTTACCGTTACTAGCTCTAGCTCTACATAGCCTTGATTTACAAAGGGGTGCTAGTTTGAGTGGTAACACTCACCATTTCTATTCTTAACCTTCCAAATAGTATTGACATTTTTTTGGTTGTTAGCAAATTGGTAGAAGAAATTTGTGTTTTCGTTCCCCTTTTGCAACCAGATGGCTTTACTTTTTAAACAATTTTCTCTTTCTTTCCTCCATAGTATCAATCTTTTTTTTAACATCTACAAAAGTAAAGCCAGCCAAATCTTTGTGAGTACATTAGCTCTAACTGAGCCTCCACCTCCTCCTTTAACTCCTTATTGTCCTTCAATTTTTTTTCATGTGCCCAACAGACTATTGCTTGCTTTGCCTTTTTAATATTTTCTACAAATTGTAATGATGTCAATTCTCTTCTAGCCTCACCAAAGGGAGACTAGTTCTCCTTTATTAAGGCTACAAAGTCTTCTTCTTCAAGTGAAAAAGGGTTATATTTGAAGGGAATAGGAGGCTTGTTACCTATTTTTTCCATTTCCAAAAAAATTGGAAAATGATATGAGCCTCCACTTGTACCAACCAATGTTATCGGAATCGGACCGGTCATCGAACCGGTGAAGCCCAAAATGTGAATTGGACCGAAACCGAAAAAAAACCGGGTAAAAAACCGTTTGACTAAAAAATACATAAAATATTCATATTTTGTAAAAAAACATATATATTCATGTGCATACATATGAATCCAAACCATTAATACACAAATATGCAAAGTTTCTCATATATATAGCAAGCATGGGTGCAAATAACCAAAATAACACCTAGTGCAAATGCAACACATCTTAGAGGTTAGAAGCATCAATGATAAATACATTTTCTCCAATACAAAGGATGGCCATTTCTTAATGAGGATACAATTATAAATGCACTGCAATATAATGAACTGATAGAACTATTTTTGTTCACATATAATCTGGAGAGTTAGCATTCCCACTGATAGGAACAAATAAATAGGTACCAAATAGCTTCATATGTTTTGCCCCTTCACATTATATATTAAACTGTGTCAGAAATAGTAGAACAAGCAAATTTAAGCCCACAATTAGGTTAGATTAGGTTAGGTATTGACCGGTTAGGTTAGGTTAGAAGGATAGGATAGTTTTTTTTTTGTGGTTTTAAAAAAAAAAATTGAGTTCAGTGGGCACAGTACGGACCGGCCGGTTCCATGCCCGGTTTGGAAAAAAATCCGGCCTAGCCAGTTTTATGCTCTGACCGGACCGGACCGGCCACCGCTATAAACCGGTCGGACCGACCGGTTTTGCCGGTTCCGGTCCGGTTCCGATAACATTGGTACCAACCCATTACCTAATCTTTAATTTATCATTAAGAAGTCCTTTGGAAATTAGAAACACGTCGAGTCTCCTAGCAATCCTATCAACACCCACTCTCGTTTCTCGAGGTAGTCCAGAGTTTGATAGGCTCAACATCAAGTAGCCCGATATCCTCAATTTTTTGGATAAAAAAATATGTCAAGGGATCAAGTTGAGTAGATTGACCCCAAATTTTTTCTCTCCCCAAAGAGAAATTTAAATCACCTCCTAAAATAAGATTATTTTGTTTTAGAAGGTCCATCTTGAACAACTTTTGCTATCGAATCATCCTCACAACATATGGTCCATATATATTCAACATTGTAATCTCCTTGCCCAACTCTCGTGAATAAAGTACAATAGCTAGACCTGAATCAACAGACAAAGTATTAGTGTTGTAGAAAGAACTTGTGTGCCACCTTGTAATTAACCCTCTCAAACGACCATGTACATCCATGAAGGGGAAATCCCACCCCAAGAGTAATTTTCTCAATTAGAAAATCAATTTCCCACCATCCCCAGAGTTTCTTGGAAAATAATAATACTGGGATTATGAACTTCAACTAATCTCTTTAGGGCAAGATTTTTAGAGGAGCTTCCCAAACCTCGTTAGTTTAGGCCCTAGGGATAAGCATATCATGGACAATCATCGAGGGGGCCATTTGCTCTAAGTACCCCTAGTAAAGTAGTTTGTTTATCTGATTGAACTTCTGATTCTGCCTTTTCTTATGCCAGAAATATAAAGGATCTCCTTCCCCAACCTAACCCTTTTACCTCTCTCCTCGGGTTCATAGCAAGACCTCCATTAACCCCTTTCATTAGATAAAGAAGAATTTTTTCGGGTCTCTAGCTGTATCTCTCACCACTAGTTAGGCTTTCACTATGCTTAGTAGCTTTATCATCACAAAGGATTGCAGCAGGAACACCCTTCACCCTTGGTTTCTCTAATTGTTCTACTCCATCAACCATGTCGCGCTAGAAACAAATAGACCTAAGAGAGAAGTCCCTTCCTATTTGATTCTTCAAGCAAGGAGCTTCATCTCCATTTAATCCTGAGGGTCCTTTTGTTGGGACGAAGATTCCATGACCTCTCCCCTAAATCCATGAAGAGACATATTCAAGGGAGCTAGATAAAAAATAAATATACCTTTCTCCAACAGAGACTCCAAATACTGCACAACATCCTTGGGGCTTGTACCTAGTTCTGGAACTGTATCAACATTGAGAGCTAATCCTTCAGCACATATCTTGCTCTCACTCTTCTCTGTATCTAGCCTAACCACTAAACTCTCAACATTCACTTTTCCAGGAATCAACATATCAAGCTTCTCTTCCCCAACCTCAAGTGGCTTAGCTAAGTCCTCCTGAAACTGCCCTTTTTGCAGGCTCATAGTATTAGGTTTTCTAACCCATCTTTTCTTATTGAAGGGTAACAAACAGTCCACTGTTAAGTGACCAGTCTTCTGACATCTAAAGTACCTGAATGGCACTCTATAGTAGTCTAGATCTTGTTAAAAGGAAGAGGAGCCCTTTTGTATATTGGTTTCTGATGCCAAACCATCTCTTAGATCAATTCCAACTGGAATCCTAGCTAGTGACATATTATTTATGTTTCGAAAGCTCATGTCCACCTCCAAGTATTGTCCTGAGGAATTACTAATTTCCTTGAACACTTCCATAGACCAGTATTTGATGGGGAGACTCGGTAGTTTCTCCCATATCGGGACTATGTCCAATCTTTCTGAATGAGCATCAAGGAGGGCGACCACCTTTTGAGTATGATCCCACTGCCATAGAGTTGACAAAACTTTTTCTACCTCCGATGTCGATCTAAAGGTGAAAGCCAATCAACGTCTTGCAAGAAAAAACACACTCGGGGAATATCCAAATAAGAGCAACCACATCTTTCCTATACAGGCATGAATGTTTGATTCACAAAACTGTCTACTAAATAATCTCCCCGCCGAAGTTTGAGAAAACCTTACTGACAACCTCATCCAATTTAATGTCATCTCCTAGTACCAATCTTACAAGATTATTCTTTCGCTTGACAGATTTCCTTCCCTTTTTCTTTTTGACGTGAGTACCATTCAAATCTCCAGCACATGGCTTGACCACAGAAGTGGACTTTCCATTTCTCTATTCCCTACACGCCTGGAATTTCAAATTTACTCTGCCTGTCAAACTGAAATTTGATGACGGTTTTGTATTTTTTTATGCCGGTCATTTTAAGTTTTATATAAATTCACCATTGTCAAATCCATGAATGTGAAATTCTTGAGATATCAGCTCAATAATTTTTAATATTTTGTAATTTTTTATCATATACTTTTCAATTTTCTGCTAGTAAAATTAATGAGCTCATAAAAGTTGCAGTAGTCATCGACACTGAGCTTTGCCGGAAAGCAGAGCTCAAAAAGGTTGTAGTAGTCATGGACTTTGACCTTTTCTGGGAAGCTGGATGGTTTTGGTGGTATTGGTTTACCCTTTGTTATCTCTAGTAAATCTAAATTTATTCTGTTTAAAGAAAAATCACTATATATATCTTCACATATTTTGATATAACACCTAAGTTAGAGTTCACCAATTTTATCAATGCCCTTAATTGTTTAAAGACATAATTAATAAAGGCACATTACCCTACTTACCCTGCTTGTTATTACTGGTATATAAAATATTATGACAGTTAAATATACATTACCTTGCTTGTTACTACTTCTATATAAAATATTATGATGGTTTACCTGAACCATTGAATGTCAATTAAACGGTTTAATAGTTTTTATGCCTGTCACATGTGACGTTTCAAATTTATAAGCAAGTGTCAAATACGTTTTTAAAGGGGAAAAACGTTCTGTAGAACGTCAATTACCAGGCCTGATTCCCTATCCTTTACTCTGGCCTTCTTCTCAAGTTTTGCAGCCCTAGGGGATGACAAGATTACCTCCACAGCATCAACAATTTTCGCCCACTAACCTGTAATTCAATGCCCTTATCCATGTCTTCCCCATGATCCCTCACCCTTTTCTCTGAGGAGCCCCAGAAATAAAACGCAACACGGTCTTTACCAATGGATCAACCTGTAAAGTAATGCCATCCTTTCCAGAGTCACAACCTCCACCTTCTAGACTAACATACCCCCTCTCCATAGCCTTCCCTTTCACCAACGCCTTTGAAAATGCAGCACAACCATCAAGTTCTCCAATATCAGATCCATACTCCAGATGGCTTGAAAGAGGAATAGAAGACAGTGTACCTGACTGTGACTTTGAATAGTAGTTAAGTCATCATACCTACCATAATAAGAACCAATACTCGGGTTCTGACGAAAGAGCTCCTTGAGCGAGGCATCCATATCCTCTGATATCTTCTTTTGTTTTCGATCCAATGAGAGAGCCTGCAGACCACCTGAGACTTGACATTCCCAAATGTGGGTACGGTCATGTCCTGACTAGCAATAATTGTCAACCCCTGGATCTGCTTTCCCATTGTTATCAGAAACTTGAGCGAGAGCTCAACAAACCCCATGTGCATGCCAAGTTCATCACCTAGGGCATGAGTAGGAGCATGGGCCTTCGCCGAATAATTACTACAGACCTCAACAACTCAAGAATTAACAAAAATATCAGATTCCTCTAGCCCATCACCCAAATCTACAACTTCATCGTATCAATTTAGCACCTCATATCTCTTGGCTTATCAATTGCTTTATAGCTTGGTTTTACATCTTGCCCTTCAATTTTTATTTCTGATAAGAAAGAATGATGTACCCCCGTGTAAATGTATAGCATTGACACTACTGTTCAAACACTTGGAAGATTCAAGCTAATCGGTCCTTGGACACATCCATCTACCAAGAGTTGCACTGCAGGGCACCAAAAAGTTGCTCAACAGAAGGCGATTCGGAGTATGAATCTGACAGTGTATGCTACGTGCTAGTTGTGGGGAGTGTTATTGACCATTGAAGGTGAAGCAACGTCCAAGAGTTGATCCTAAAGCTATGGTCAGTTCAATACTCGAAACGGTTGGAGCTTTGGAGATAAATGTCAGTGCATTCTCGGGAAGAGTGATTTGTGTGCATCCAAGAGTATCCATGGTTCCATTTGAATGGAGTGTTTAAATTGGAGATCCATCACCATCAACCATAGTAGCATAATTCAAGTACGAATACGGATACTAATACGATTCGATATGGAAAAAATACGTAATGAAAAAATTTAGTACGAATAAAATACTGAAGTATGCTCTTTATATATAATATTTTTAATCAAATAATCACAAATATACCATAAATGTACATAGACATTTATATAATAAAATCAAACATATATTTAAAAAACAAAACTATAAAATCTCAACAACCTGTGATATGGCCATTGTGAGAGAGGGAACTAATTATTAATAAAAATAATTATTTTAATAAGAAAGTAATAAATTGAATGGTATTTCTGTTTTTATACTCTTTAACTAAATAAAGTTTTTTGTTTTAAAATTGGTTTTCATAATTTAATTGTCCCGGAGTAATAATCCGTATTCATATTAGATCTACATTGAATATTCGACGAATTCGAATTTGGTCTGAATTTCCGTACAAAAAATACCAATACGGCCGAATTATGCTACTATGCCACCAAATTAAGATAGAAAAGAAAGAAAACTGTCTTGACATAACAATAAAATCACATGTGCTTGCAATGTGCTCTCTAAATCATATCTCTCGAAGTACCACTGTGGCTGTTGAAACCGTAGATATTGTGCCCAAGGGAGATGGATGGTTGTTCTTTACTCAAGAAGTGCTCAAAATACTAGAATCGATCCTCAAGAACGATTGCAAGATTGAAGATTGATCTCCAGGAAGAGCACGGATGTACATATTGTACATGCTCGAGCCATTCATAGCAAAAACAATTTTGATCATTCTCTTAGTCTTATCCACATCTCTTGCCATATTCACATCTCCATGATTTCTATGCTAATTACTATGAATTTCATTTTATATAATAGAATGAAATATATTCTCTCTAATAAATCCAGACTAAATCTATTTGAATCATCCAAAGAGGAGTTATGAACATTTTACCGAAGAGGAGTTATTTTTATTTTTAGTCATTCCTTGGAGAATAAATTTGTACAAATTGTTACTCCTTGATTTATGTTACAACTAAGGTGAAATTTTAATCTGTAGCGTCTTCTGTCTTCTTTCAGATGAACTAGATTGCATTGAATTCGGTTTCGTTGATAAGAGACATTCGCAATCTATTGCTATGGACCTTTTGGTAGTTCTTTACGATTGGATTTGATATCTAAATTGTACGGACTATATCTCTTAGGTTTTCATGTCAAATGATGTAGGGAATTTTGATGTGTTTCCATATATAATAACACAATATATGGATGATGAAGTGTGCATGTGGGAAGAGAAGCAACTTTGGAGGTTCAAACAAAGTGATGGTGCACATAAGAAACAAAAGGGACAAAACAACGTGTGCACATGAGAAAAGGAAGAGCGCATGGAGTGGAGTGATGAGTTAGGTGCATGAAACCGAAGGGTTGTGGTGGCAAGCTATGTTACCAGAAACGAGAACAGTACGAGAAACGGAGTTTATAGGTTTCGCATACAAGAAACGAGGAAAGAGAAAAACAGAAAAACGACAAAAATTTGAATTATTCATTCATCTAAGTGTTACAAGAAATGCAATGCCTTAAATGTGAACTAGCCTTTCCCTTTTGGTCATGATTTTCCCATCACCCCATTTATACCGATGAATGAAAAAAATGTAGCCTTTACATGTGGATTTCACTACAGATGAAGGTTGAAATACAATAAAATTACAGTGGTATGGGCTGCAGAGCAATTTGCATCATGTAAGTAAATACAATTCCGTCTTGATTAGAAGTACAGTGCATTTCTTGTCCATCCACTCTTAAAAGCACATTAGTGATTTAGGGAATTCAACACGCAAGCAAGGTATTAGAAGAGTAATTGTAAACTTTATCATAAAAATAAGTCAATAAAACTGCCTTGTCCTATATGTGTATGTTTGTATCATCCTAAAAGAATTTGAATGTCTTTTCTCGACCATGTTTGTGTTGGATATTCTTAAACTTTTTAACATTTAGCCCTTTTCCTTTGACAACTGTAAACATTGGTTGGACTCTTGAGATTTTCTATGCATTGGCCTGTCTGCATAATTGACCGATGTAGCTGTCAGTGTCTTGGTCGAGAGGTGAACTACTGAAAATTTTACAACCGAAAAATATAATTTATGTTGTATACATAACATTTTCCTGCGACTTAACAAAAATAAGCAACCCTACACTTGTACATTCACTAGGTTTTTGACATCCACACTGATTATAAATGTTTTTCAAATAATTATTTCATCAATTAGTTACAATCGTTGCCCGTGCAATTAGAATATATGGCCCCAATCAAGTGTTTTGCCTAGACTCTATAAAAATAACACAGAAAACTGGTGATTTCAATTAAATAGTCCACCGTTTAATGTTCAGTTTTAGAATCCAATCCAACCAGATACAGATGGTGTTTGCAGTCTAACAGGATATACTTTTTACTTGGCATTTACACACCTCGTGCCACATAAATTTCAACACCCGCAATTGTTAGAGTGTCAATCTATTGCTTAAACCTTTCACTATGTGTCTATTTGTCTTCACAATGCTTCCACTTCTTTCCGGTATAGATGAATCGTTCCTATATTCCTACCCTTCAATTTTATATACAATATTCTTACTGTCATATCCTGATTTTGACCCCATTGAATTAAAATGTAAATGATGTAATATTGTTATAAAATCATGGTGAGGAGCTCAAGGCCAAGGCCCCGCCATCAATTTAGTGATGCATATGGTTTATGTGCTAGCCAGACACAATGGAATTTCAAATATCATGTAAATAGACATTTTAATAAAATACCCACAACTAGCTATGCAATGCAACAAGAGACGGGGGCATGATTTTACAAGGAATTGGGAGGGAAACAATCAAACCCTTGAGCCAATCAAGTCAAGCCAAGTGTCAATGGGAGAACCCATAAAACCCTCAACTACCCATGTTGACTTTTGTACCCAATCATTCATTTCTCTCAAGAGTTGGGTGAAGTAGTTAATACCTTGGGGAATGGAGAGGTATGGCTGTCCAAATTCGGGTATGGGCAAGCCACCCTTCATGGAAAATCATGTTTGGCTTCTTGGGAAAGAAAAGAGCCATGAATTGCTCCCCAAGCCATTACCCATCAACGAGTTTGGCTCTCTCACGAGTTGGGAGCTTCCTGGGCGTTTTCCTCCATGGTTTTTCTGTGTTTTCCTTCATTCTCAGCTGGGAGAAGGGCGTTTTTGTGTTATATACCAGTGGGGAAGAAGGGGAATCGAATTGGGGTTCTGTAGAGACCGTTTGGGCCGCTGAATGCTTAGATAGTTGGGGGAGAAATCGTTTTCCTCCCTGTGAATGTTTTTCCCCATCCCACAATCTATTTTTGGCTGGAAACGATTTGGGGAAAACACATGGACATCTTGTTTGTACATGCTAGCCACATGGAGGAGGCTGCTTGCTTGGAAAATTCCCTATGTTGGAGTGTCTGGCACTCAGGAGGAGGGCATTAACTTCTAGATAGCATGGGGTAGCTTGGATGCTTTCATGGAGGCTTGGAGTTGACTCAGGGATGTTTGGTTTGTAACAATGTTCACGTAAGGAGAGTGCACCCAGTGCATGGTTTAGGGGGATCGTTGAAGTCTTTGGAGGCTTGTAGGAGTGTTGGACACATCTCATGGAGTGCCCTTTCATTTGGAGCCTTCTTTTTGGATGACATCACCTTGGATCTTCGCATGTATACCCTTGGAGTGTAGTGCTCCACATGTGTGAGCCTACATGTGGCTTTGTAGATTGCTTACAGGGGCTAAGGCCCACATATATATTGTTGGCCTCAGTTACCTCTCATATATATAAAGGAAGGAGAGAGTCCTTTCAATCATAAGCTTTGCACTCTTTTCTTTGCACTTGTCTTGATGGAGGAAGCCTCAAGGGTTCATGATGAAACCCTAGGAGAAGATATGAAAGGGAAAGAGGATGTATTTGTTGGAAGCTTTCTCTTGTGAGATATTAGGGTTTACACTTGTGAATAAGACATTGGAGATGATCATTCATTCATTCTCGTTCATCTTGTGTTAGAGATGTGATCAAGAGTAGTGAACTAGTCTTCCTTTTTCTTATGCATCTTCATTTGTACTTTATTTATCTTGTCTTGGAGTCACTAGGGTTTCTTGGAGCTTGTTGGAGCATCTTGAATACTAGAGTTAGGGTTTAATCCCTTGGAGACATGGAGATTAGGGTTTTGAGATGAAACCCTAGGTTGTACTTGTTGAAGTGAAGAAGACGAGGAGATGTATTGCCTTGGAGGACTTGCTTATGTGATTCCAGTGGCTGGAGCTCCTTGGTGTGAGCAAGGGTTTTCATTGTTTTCCCTAGATAAGGTTTTGAAGAGCTAGATGATTGTACTAGGCTTGGGATAAGGCTATGGTATGTTCATCTTTATGCATATTAATGCAGTTTCCAACTGTACAATACTTGTGTAATTGCAGATTTGATTTCAGCCATCTATTTTTTCATGGTTTTATAATTTCCAACACTTATATGTCTTGTGGATTTAACATAACTTAAAGCTGCAATTGTTAAGTGATTTAACATCTATATTGAATAAGATTTGTTGTTGTATTTACAACCCTCATAAGTTATTTTTAGATATGCTATAAGCATGATAAGATTGCTCTAGAGGGATGAAACTTGTTGGCACATTGGTATATTTGATCTTGAATTGCCTAATGGATTGGGGTTAAGAAGTGAAATATTGCCTGCTGGTACTGTTGTTTTATTTATATTTTATAACAGACCTAAAGCTGAAAATAAACAAGGTGAAGATCTAGGAAACCTCTAGGAAATAAGTGAAATTTCTATTTTGCATTAAAATTCAAGAATGTAGAAAATTTCACAATGATGATAAAAATAATCAAAGATTCTCAAGGTATGTGAATGGATTGAAGTTTGCAGTGAAGAATGATATGATCTTGCATAAGAGAAACACAATTGAGGAATCCTATTGGTGGACATTGAGAGTACAAGAGAAGTCAGTGCACAAAGACAATAGGAGAAATGTTGGAAAGGATGAGGTGGTCGAGTGATCTTAAGTGACCATCCAAGGCTATCTTAAAATGGTTTCAATACTGGCAGTTTTTGGATCATAGATTTTCATTTGGCACTTTATTTGGGTCTTCTTTAGATGGTTGGAAAGAACATTAACAATTTGAGTCGAGTCCCCAATCTTTGGGCATAATTGCCTCCAGAAACACAAGAAAACCTCTAAAAATGCATCGGGAAGGGAGGGGCAAGTCCAAATTTCCCCAGCATCTGGGTTTGTTCATTGCATATTGGATTCTAAAAACTCTTCAAAGTGCTCCCTACAAGCATCCCTTCAAAAGTGCTCTAAGAGTTATGATCCTTTTCAACCTTTGAAAAATCACAAAATAGACCTTGTTTATGGATTTGAGAGGCATGGATTTGAATCTTTCCTCCCACCTTCCTCATGGCTACATGGGTATGAGATTTATGTTTATGATAAGTATCTCATTGGAATCCCAAACTTACATGTGTATCTTAACATTCATATCACCATTCCATTACATTCATCCATTACATAATGTTCACCATATTCATTTACTTTCAAATATGTCAAAACCTATCATAACTCTGTTGTCAAATTGGCATTGAGGGCAATCATCACTGGCCGCTATCCACAAATGTGAGTTGACTCATCATCATTATTCAAAGAAAACCACGCCACCTGAAATAACATACTAGTGGTTCATAAGGGGGCAAACTTCTACTCCTACCAAATTCCTCTGGGTCTTGGGTTGTTAACTTGTTTCCTTATGTTTGAGGAAGAAGACGAGCTCTTAACCAATCAAAAACAATTTTAGGTCTTACTCCAAAACCAACACAATACTCATTTATATATATATATATATATCGAATAACATTAAAACTCTTATTCAAAATTTTGAAGATACATAAATTTTGTTTTAGGAATTAAGAAAAAGGAGTAAAAAATAGCATTGAAAATAAGCAACATAGCCTTTAAACCTCAAAAAATTCCTTTTTGGATTTTGGATTTGATTTGTGAATTAGTTCAATGCTGGATAATAGTTTTATACACTAAAAGTATTGAAATATAATAACCTAAGGAAAGAGAGTTGGAACCAACCTTGGTAAGTCCCTTAAGATAACGTATGCAAACCTTTGCATGGTGTAGAAGGCCTTTAAGCACATAAACTAGTCTCCTTATAAGTTTCCTTGGAATATCTCAAGTCTTTCACAAGCACTCTTGGTAGGGTTTGAAGCTGTCACCATAAGCTCTTCTTTAGTGGATTCATGCCTTTTTCTTCCATAAGCTCCAAGCCCTACGTAAGTTGCTGCAACTTATGTTTCAACAACCTCCTTCTCATATCTCTCTATATACAAAAGCCAATGAAGCACCTTCTGCCTCAACCAACTCAATTAGAGGTCCCTCCAAATCCCTTGTTTGCTTGGCCACCAAGCTAACTTAGAGTCCATCCTCCATATACTTATCTATTATATATTATTCCAAATATTATTGAAAATATATATTTGAAATATTTAAAACTAGACAAAGTATGCAGGATGGGCTCTAAGTTAGCTTGGTGGGAAAGTAGATAGGGATTTGGCAAGTTTAAAGTTATATATATATATATATATTTACTCCAATAATATTTGAACTATTTTAAATTAGACAAAGTATGCAGGATGGGCTCTAAGAGTGCTTGGTGGTCAATTACATAGGGGACTTGGCAAGTTTGGAGGGACCTTTGATTGAGTTGGTTGAGGTGGAAAGGTGCTTCATTGGCTTTCATTGGGATGTATTAGCCATGTAAGCATGTAAGATGAGACACGGTGAATTGGACTTATGGGTGACAAGGGAATAATTTGCCCTCCACATCATGAAATGAATAATATGTCAATGACCAAAGTAAATGGATGCATGTAATCAGGTGGCATGTGAGGGACTCAAGGCATTCTCTTGGGAATTTCGTGGTGGGTGAGGGAGTTAACACAGTTACTTTGTTGTGCACACCACCATTAACATGATGCCATATGGGAGATTGGGAGGGAGGTTCTTACCTAGTTCCCTTGGTTACTTAGCTTAAGATAGGGAATATATTACACTCAAAAGTCAAGTTTAGGAGGAGGAAGGTTCTTACCTAGTTCCCTTGGTCACTTAGCTTAAGACTTGGAGTATATTACACTCAAAAGTCAAAACACACATTTGATGCTAGGTGAAGGAATGAAACTCCAATAAAATCAAACCAACTTGACATTAAAAGCTAAAATCAATGTAGATGTGATACTTGAACTTACAAAAGCTACATCTTAATCACGAAGAGTTAGAACCCAACATACTATATACTATTGAAATGTACTTGAAGAGAACGAATTTATGGAAGCATCGTGCCTATAATTTGGATGGCATAAACAATGGTTTTTAATGCTCAAACATAAGTTTAGAGGCGATTTGGCCAGCGAGATAGAAAAATGCAGAAGTTGCAATTTTTGGAGGTTAGAATAGGTCATTTGATATAATGTTGTGAAGTTCATGTGATATAATGTTGTGAAGTTCATGGCCCATTGTATTTCACACAACTTTTAGATTGCCATTTTGGTGGCAATGGATTGTACTTTGTAATGCACGAAGCTCTGTTATTAGAATGCAACCCTGTAACACACACAACTTGGATAGGTTGAAACTTGGCCATATGAAGTTGAAATCACACAAAGTTGGGTTCATTGAAATTTTGTGAGGAGATTCACATGATTCAATAACTAAAATATTGACTTAGAGTCATTCACGCCTATTTTTTAATGTGTTAAATTATAGTGCGAGAATCCATAAAAAAGAGCTTAAAATGGGACAATTTGTCTATTGACGAAGCACTGCACAAGGGGATGGCTATCATGATTGTTGAAAACATCTAGGTAGGTTTGATCCATGCCTAGCAATGCTGAAAATATGAAAAAAATTGAACTCAACACAACCCTTGTTGGAGCAATGCAACCTGACCTTTCAAGGTTGGAATGGACCCAAATTAAAGTATGTACATGATGGATGCATGCTAAGGCATAAGAGGTCACCAAGATGAGTCAACTCACTCATGGAGGTTGGGAAATTGAAACCAGTACATAATGGTAAGGTGCTTGAGATATATATAAAAAGGCAATCCATATGCATACGTGACATCACTAGTGGATAAGAACCTTGTACTCAATTGCCAATTTTCAAAGATTGTGCAAAATATGATGTTGCACCAAACGCACAATTTTGGGTCAACATTGTGCATGCCAGTGGACACATGAAGGTGCCAAGTGAAAACCATTACATGTAGTCCTCCATTAACCATTAAGATTTAGCAATAAAATCACATAAAACACAAGAGAGCAGATCCTCATCCATTTAACCATAGTGTAGAAAACGCTAGTGGAATTATTGGTGTAATTTGTACATGTGGCCACAACCCATTCATATGTATCATGAGTGCACTTGTAATCATGGCTAAGGCTATACTATATTCTTTTATTGTATTACTAGGTGTGGATAAACTCGACCTAGTCAACTTTGATATGTTGGCTCAATAACCCTCTTTAGAGTGTGCCCCTACTTATGTGCACCCATAATCCTCTTGGGAGGATGTCCTACCTACTTGAGTGGTATATATACCACTCAAGCTTCATTTGTAAATAATCTTTTGACCATTGAGTTAAGACTTTCACATGCATTACATCTTTGGCATTCTCTTTTGGTTGGCATATTGACGTTATGGAATAAAAATAAGCACTTTCTATCACTATAAGGATAGATTTAAAAATGGTGAGTTGAAGGTAGTGAATGGTAATAGTGCATTACAAAAATCCAAATCTAATATTATTGCAAAAAAGGCTATTGTTAGTAAGATTATGGACCAAAATTCAGATAAGGATACACATGTAATGCACCCAATATGTCAAGACGGAACAAGGACACCTCTTAGATTATTGCCTTCAAATGTGAACTAGACTTCACTTTGCAAAAAAGATAATCAAGACATGCAATCAATGGGTCTTTCTTAGTGTCCCAATCCAATTTCAACACAAGAATGATAAATAAATTTCTAGATGTTGCAACCACAAAGAATAACTTCTTTGGAAGGTGTAATGATTGTCTCTTTTTCCAAAAAACTTAAGGACACCACTATTCCAATTGAAGTAGAATAGTTTTGGGCAGTTCAAACAGTCCATAATAACTATATTACGAGTTATCACAATGTGTACTATGTCCACATATTGAATTTAGAGAAGCATCCAAGGCAATGAATTCTATACCAAGGTTGCGTAAGGAGGAAAACACTATTAGTAGTGTCGTGAATCTCTCAATTTCTTTGACTAGCATGCTTACACATTGACAAAAGACTAGATGCTTCGACCACTTTGACCTTTCTCTTTCAGAGATGGGTTCAAACTTCACTATGAATTTATTAGCTAAAGTCTTCATGGATCTCAAAGAACCAATGGTGGATCAATATGGGGATTTGTTGTTCAATAGGGGAATATCAAACCACCCATTGTATGAAGCACTAATACAAATTCAATCTTATGAAAAATAGTTGTTTTTTTTTAGCGAAAAAAATCACCTTCCTGCTATTCCGAAGGAATCAAGGAAAGCTTGAAATACAATCAAATAAGCTTGAAATCCATATTTTTGAAATCAAAATTATTTAAAATTCACACTTTCAAAAACCAATTTTCATGCTTTCAAAATCCAATTTTGTACATTAGAAACACTAATATACACACTTCTGAAATTGAAATTCACAATTATATAGTCTAGATTCTTACTTATTAGTCCAAATTTAATCTAATTATTATTATTTCTGTGTAATTACTATCTTTACAAGATTTAAATAATAATAAGAATGATGATTACTATGCATTTATTTTAGAACACAATAATCAAGAAATATGTATATATAAACACTATTACTGTGCTAATAGTCATTCAATTTCATAGCATGAGAAAAAACCATGCATATATAAACTCAATGATGAAATTTTAAATTCAATATTAAAATAACTTTGTAATTTTTATTTTCTTGTAAACAAGTGGTATGCTTCCACTCCATGGAATTGTCAATTTTGTATACAACTATGATGAAAAGGAAGATTCACATAGAAGAAAATGAAATGAATTTGACATTAGAAGTCGATTGAATTGTTGTCATTCTCTCATATTTTGAACCCTCCTCTTCTTCACTATATTAAAACATAGTAAATAAAATGCGTTCAATTAAATAAAAATCATAACATTCAAAGATGTAATAAAAACCATATAGGTTAAAAAGTTGTCAATAATATATGATTCATCTCATTCACTCTTGTCATCATTAATCTATAAGAATATAATATATTCCATTTAGTGAATAAAATATTAAAGGAAAAAGACTAGAAACATGAGTGACTAAAAAGAAGACTAATTTGAACATATTTCACTTGATATCATGTATGTATTATTTATTCTTTTGACCATACCCTCATGATAGTGCTAAAAATTCCACTCATGGAAGTGGAAAATTTTCCACTTCCAAATTTTAGAACCTCTCATTTTCTTTCAACTTGTACATCGTCATACTCAAAAGGTTCTTCTTTATCTTCTCTCGAGACAAATCTTCATCTTTGTTCAACATCATATATGCGTCCCTATGCCTAAACATTAATATGCATAACATGAAACAAATAAGTTCCATGGAATATACTGTTAAATTTAGGGTTAGGTGAGACCTTCCTTAAACTCAGACATTTAATTTTCAGAACAGACTGTTCCTCTAAGAGGCAAGTCAATCAATTGGAACAATCCGACCCTCACCTAAGGGTTAATACAAACTTGAGAGAGAGAGATGAAAGATCCTGTAGGATAAAGGACACAAGGGCAACCCACAAGCACAATCTAAAGTGGCATCCCTTAAACAAGGGAATGGAGGTCACTTACAGTCAAATCACAATAGCAGCCCAGGAAGTCACCCAACAAAACATATAAGACTTCAAATCTGACCTAAACAAGTTTCCAACAGGAAGATACTTCCACAGGTGACCAAAAGGAAACCCTAATCAAGTAGATCTGACCCAAGCAAGCTTTAACACAATAGATCTAACCCCAAACAATAGATCTAATCTAAAACAGTAGATCTGACCTCAAACAAACTTAACAATGTAGATTTGATCCAAAAACAGACTTAACACAGTAGATCTGACCCCCTAACAGGGTAGTGACCTTCACATGCCACCCACAATCAGTCCATAGGGGTTGCACCCTCCACAAACATCAACAAGCTGCCCTAAATCATGCTGAAACAAGTCGCAACCTCATCTCAGGCAGTGGCAACCCATGACAAGTCACGATCTCCTCCAAGACGGTCCACGTTAGGGTAATGGGAATCCCAAGGGATGCGACCTCTCAAAATTCCACAACAGGGGTAGCGATCTCCACAAAAGGGCTAGCAGGAATTCCTAAAACTCTTCACAAGTGGTAGCAGCCAACTCTAATAGTCCATGCAGGTTAGCAGGAATCCCTAAAACTCTTCACAAGTGGTAGCAACCAACTCTAACAGTCCATGCGGGTTAGCTTAGCAACCCTAAAATTGCGACCTCCTCAAACAATAACCATAGAGTAGCAAACAGTCTGCTAGGGCAGCAGGGGTAGAAAATTAGCCCACAAAGACCACGATTCAGAACTCAAAGGCATGCAACCTATTAAAAACAACTAGATCATATCACATAGATCACAGAACAGTCCTTAAGATGGGAAGTTACCTTCAGCAAGAGAATGGTGCAGACAAATAAGCCCTAGTAGCATCAAAGAAGTCTTGATGTCACCCTAGAACAATCCCAAACTAATCAGATCTGAGATGTATGATTATGATGATCTCAAGTGACGAAATAGACTTGATTTTATAGTCTCTTAGAGGATTCTAGAAAGGGTCTCCCTTATAATTCTTTATTGAGTTAGGGTTTCCTACAAATATGTTAAGACACCATACATTACTAAGGGTCACCACTTATAAAATATAAAATAAAGTTAAGGTGTCTTTAAGTAGTGGGTACTAGGGTCAAGACATCATAGCAAAGGGGTTTAGGAACCATATTCAAATGGGGGCGTTAGCACAAGGACCAACAAGTGGTCAACACAAGATCACACCAACACAAGTCAAACCATAAATCAAGGAATGGTACATGACCCTTCTAACCATAGGACCAAAGGTGTAACAACAAGGTGGGTAAACAACCCTTTTACCCATAACAACAAAGTGGTAAGAGTCAAGAGAACTCAAGGTGGGTAGACAACCCTTCTAACCACAAGACAAGGTGGTAAACCTTCTAACCACAAGACCAAGAACAATAAGGTGGGAAGATCAAGGGTATGCAAACAAGGTGGGGATACAACCCATCCATCTCTCTCTCAAATGTACAAGTGTTGCATACACTAACTGAAAGTTCATCATCACTATATAAGGAAGGTCTACACTGGATGATGTGATCTCGTGGTCCTCCTAATGTTCCTAAGGTCAAGTGCTAGTGACTCCATCAAGGGGTGGACAGTCCCTTGAGAAGACAACCTAGCTCAACCATCTCGAATACCTAGGAGAGGAGGGCATCACACATCATCATCTTGGTTAACTGACCAAGATCCACTTAGTTAGCTGACTAGGTATGTATATGTAGGAATTGCTTGGTCGTAGACCAAGAATCTTCCTGGTCCCAGACCAGGATGTCTCTGTCTCAACCTGCAGGATCTGCTTGGTCCTCATGACCAAGAAACGGTCTGGTCCAAGACCAGAATACCATAGAGACAGATAGGGGCCCTATCCACATGCTAGGTACTTTTCCATGGCATCGACCTGCTTGGTCCTAGACCAAGAACCCCAGGAGACTGCTAGGGGCCCTAGGGTACCTTCTAGGGACTTACTCTGCTTGGTTAACTGACTAGGAACCCTAGTTAACTGACTAGGGTACCATCCTCCCTGAGAATGGATCTCGCACCTACATTAACTTTAACATATATAGCATATTGGATCTAATTACAATCTAAATCTCATTGAAAAATGTAGGATAAATCGTACTATGGCTAACATGCTCAGAGTAACTACATTTCATACTCGACTTGTAACTCGATCTAATACTCTTATTTTTGTTACTCTTTAGAAATGCTCTATTTTTTTTTTTATATTATCAAAGCTTTATTATGACATAAAACATAATATCGTAAGTAATGATTAGAATTATAAATGCAACTCTCCATAAAATAAATACATATTTTTCAATATTATATATTATAATGTATGTAATTAAATCTCACTTGAGCCTTTTGTTGCTACCATCATCGATTATTGTATCTTTATTTTTTCTTCTATGACCTTCCTTTATAATGATACACTACTTAGGTAAGTACATAAAATCCATGGAATAAAATATATATATATAATTTGACACGACTATTGAAAATACACATGCATAAGATCGAGATATTTATGGATGTTTTATTCATTTAAAGATAATAAAAATCACCAACTCAACCAAACTCAACCAAACTCAACTAGACTTTGATGTAAAGATTTGAGTTGATGTGATTGCATCCTTCTTCAATCAGATAGAGTTGATGTGATTGCATCCTTCTTCAATCAGATAGTAACATTGTTTATGGTTTTGGTACAATGTCTTGGCTACCCAGTCCTACCTATGGCTTTTATCCATATGAGTTATCACACTATATTATAATGGCATATCACTATATGTGGGAATTTGTTCCATATTCATAAAGATTGCATGAAAAATAATAAACCAAGTTAGGTACTATTGGTTTGGTTCATTGCTTTCATTTATCGAAGTTGACTACCATTAGATTATTATGCCAATAATGAAACTCATTAAGATGCCTATAATAGATTCATATTTAAGCACTAATCTATGTTATATTTTTTAATCCATTAATAGGTTCTTATGCCACCAATGATGGAAAATAATGTAATAGAAAAAGATTCAAATGTAACATCAAAAGAAATAGATATAATATTATAATATTTTGTGGTATGTCTAATGGAAATACCAAACTTTAAGAATAATATAGTCACCTCAAAATGTTGGTAGAGAGAGGTTAGTAGGGTTGAAAAAACATGTTGCATCGAGTCTCCTTAGAAACATTTTCACATTCCGCTATTAGAAATCTCATTGCATTCATTTTTTTTTTTGTAATTGTTGCAAATTCTATTAAGCTGAAAGAAGTAAAGATACAGAGGAAATTACATACTGAGGTGGTCTCATCAAATGCCAACCTTGAAAAACAACAATGCCAAGGCCATACAGACCTAAAAAGATAAGAAAAACCCTGAGACCAAGGTGCGAATTCAAAGCCATGAAAGCTGTGGATAAGCTAACAGTTTGATACTTAACAAAAAACAGGAAATGAAGATTGAACCACAAAAAAACCTTGTTAACCAGCTGTAGAGGGAGCTTCAACATCAGAAGGGATTTCTTCAAGGATGGGGAAACTGTAGCAGGTGTCGTCCTCCTCAATCCGTGCAGGTGGTAGGGTGCTTTTCACAGGTGGCAGGGAGTTCTTCACTGAAGTCCGAGTGTCACGCACAGGGAGCTTGATGGGAAGAGGAGACGTCTTCCTCATCGTAGAGATGCCACTGTTAGGTTCATTGCGTGTGCGCTTTGCCAAAATCGACCCCAGAGTGGAGGGGATGGGAAAGGATACGCGAGCAGGTTCCTTTCCTTTCTGCGAGCTTCCTCTCGAGGCTGGACCAAATTAAAACCAGCTGTTGTGTTCCAAGCGCTGCTAGGAGAAGAAGCCAGAATGCCAGGTGGAGTGGCCATTCTAGGAGAGGTGGCCAGATTGCCAAGTGTAACGGCCCTGGATCTCAGAGTGGTGGCCAAAGTGCCCAAGCCAAGAGAGGTGGCCAAATTACCAAAGCCTTGAGTAGTGCCCAGATTGGTGGCTTGGGTGCCAAGGCCATGCGACATAGCCAAATTACATTCATTTATGGCCACAGAGGGCATGGCCGAAAAACCAGGTACGCTGCTACTAGGTCGGAGGTCACAGCGAAGGTGTCGAGCGGGAGCGTAGGAGTCCTAGCCGAATGTGCTCTCCAAGTTGCTCATAATAGCTGCCACATTGGGCAGGGAGGCACTCAAAGACTAAGTGGCATGCCAGGAAGAGGCCCAATTTGACAACATATCCTCCATTAAATCTCCTAACATGTTTTTTGCAAGTCAATAGGGGTCCCAAGGCTGCTCCTGGTCCCTGTTAGAGAGAGTATCAATGATGAGGCGAGCTTCCCAATTGTCTATTAGAAGATAGACATGGATGGAGATTTCAGGTTTATAACCTTTCCTGCTCTGGTCGGTTTCAGGAGTGTCCTTTGACTTTTCTCTCTTGGAGCCTTTCGGCCTACCCATGGTGAGGGAGTCACAAAACATTTCGAACTAGAGCTTGGGGGATGCTAGCACAGGAAGAAGAGAAGCCATGAGCAGAGTGATGGAAGCAAGAATGAGCAGGGCAAGGAGCCGAGGCGAGAGTTTGAAGGATGGTCGTTGAAGCCAGGTAGCTGGTTGGTAGGGATTCACACGCTTGAGCGCCATGGGGATGTGCAGGACAGGCAGAGTGAGGCGACGTCAAAGGTTGAGAAGTTTAATGCTCCCAGCGACTTGACGTCGCTTCGAAGTCATGCCGACCCCCTTGTCTGGATTCGACGCCTCCATTTGGGTGAGGCTTACTTCTTACCTCAGCATTGCCACTTGGGATGGGTGTCGTGATCTGATCAGTCCTGGTGATGTGTCCACCAGTGTCACTCACACCCGTTGGAGCCCTCTTGTGTTCACTTGTGTCACTCGCATCCGGGGAATCTCATTGCATTCATTATTTACAAGGTGAAAATTGAATTCACGACACCAAGCTCTCATTTTTTGTCTTTTTGTCCCATATTTCCATGGTGGGATTTCAACCTACTATGCAAGGCTACAGCAAATGGTCACTTATTAGCCTTAATTTAAGTAAAGTTTTGATCAGGTGTTCAATCCCTACTCTAGTAGGGATAATACATAGTCTAAATAGAGTGACTTTGTCGATATTAGTTGGTATGCATAAGAACCATTTATAACTAGCCTAGATAATTGATTTAAAATAAACAAAGATGGACTTTGTCAGGGCTAATACATAGTCTAAATAGAGTGACTTTGTCCATATTAGTTGGTATGCATAAGAATCCCATTTATAACTAACCTAGATAATTGATTTAAAATAAACAAAGAAGCACAAGATTCTGAATGGCAGATAGCGTAGATTAGAGAGTGCTAATGATAACCAAGCTAACTAGTCATTGTATTAATGATATGATTATTCAAACTAGCAATTATTGGATTATTGTGTGTATTAGTTGGTAGGCACATTAATTTTGCATGAGACCTTTGTCCCTTAGTTTATCAAATTCCTCCTTAGTTATCATAGGATTTTATGAAAGTGGTGTAAAATAAATCAAGGTGACTAATGCTATGGTGAAGTAAGAAATTTAGGTCACCATCCTCGCAAAGCACTACTCCTTAAATGGTCATAAATGCACAACAAATGAAATTCTATATCAAAGTAGGGTTGGATATTTACTAATGTGACAAAAAAATCCACCATAAATGTGGAGTTATGGTCCAAAATCTATTCATAGATGTAACATTGTATTATTGCTTTCATTCACTTTCACAATGCCCAAAATCTCATGTAGTGCATAACAATTTCCCTTGCATGAGTGAGAATGAAAATCAATGATGAAGTAAGTATCTCGAGGCATATATGTATAGTATTGTTTTTCCATTAGACATCTTTGATAGTGTAGTTATATTGACATTTGGCATAGGGGCTTGTTGAGGTGGAGTCATAACACCAACCATTGTTAACTACATTAGACTAACATGGAATTCAATGACCATGTGTGAGGTTCCTTTTAACATAAATATGTTTCCTTTTTCCATTATTAAAACCTTCATTAATTAGTTTAAACCCTTTGAGTGATGGGCCCTTAGTATTTATGATTCCTTATCCCTACTCTTTTATTGACTTTACCTTTGAATCTCAACCTCAAGTCAATGCCTTATCCATTGGGTTATGGAATTGTAACAAAAACAAAATGAATGTCTACAAAGAAGACTGAGGGGAATGCAATACTTCTAAAATAAAACCTTAATTTACTATATACAACATCACTCCTTAGACATAATTTTAGGAGTGAAATAGTAGTGGAGAAAGAGAAAAGGAAGAGGGGGAGGAGGGAGAGGGAGAAGAACTAGAGGAAAAGGGAGAAGGGGGATGAGGGATAAGATACCGAGGAAAAGGAAGAGGGGGGGGGAGAGTGAGGGAGAAGAAGGCAAGCGAGGAAGAAAAAGAGTGTAATGTCCCCATTTTGACCCTTAGGATATTTTGGGCTATAATGTAAATATTGTATGCATATTATGTATGATTCCTAGCGTGGAGCTCAAGGCCAAGGCCCCGCTAGTGAATGCTCGATCTTGAAGAGGCAAGTATTTGATATTATGCTACCCATGTGTTAGTGAGCCATGGAAATTGTAAATATGCATTTTAATATAAATGCCCACAACTAGCTATGCAATGCAACAAGAGATGGGGGCATGATATTTACAAGGAATTATGAGGGAAATATTCAAACCCTTGAGCCAATCAAGTCAAGCCAAGTGTCAATGAGAGAACCCATCAACCCTCAACTACCCATGTTGACTTTTGTACCCAATCATTCATTTCTCCCAAGAGTTGGTTGAAATAGTTAATGCCTTGGGGAATGGGAGGTATGGATGTCCAAATTCGGGTATGGGCAAGCCACCCTGCATGGAAAATCGTTTTGACTCCTTGGGCAAGAAAAGAGCCACGAAATTGCTCCCCAAGCCATTCTTCACCCATCAGTTTTGCTCTCTCACGAGTTGGGAGTCACCTGAGTATTTTCCCTCGTTTTTTTGTGTTTTCCTTCATTCTCAGCTAGGAGAAGGGCGTTTTTATGTTGTATAACAGTGGGGAAGAAGGGGAATCAATTGGGGGTTTGATAGAGGCTGTTTTGGGCCACTGAATGATCATACATCTGTGGGAGAAATCGGTTTTCTTCCCTGGGGTTGATTCCCTCTTCCCACAATCCGTTTTGGGTGTGCAACGATTTGGGGAAAACCCATAGACCCTAATTTGTAATCCATTGTTGAAAATGTGTATCCATGCCCAGTTTTTTGAGTTTGTTGTGTGTAAGAGAATGTTGGGGCTGAGATGGGTATTCATTACTTTGGCTGTGCTGAGCTTGAGAGTCCCCTTTTCCTTGTAGATATCATGCCCAGCTCGGGGGTGGTCTCTGAGTGCTGAAAGAATATAGGCTAGGCAGAGACCTATGGTTGGGTGGAACGTTGCAGCGACATAGCTAGTTGCTTGGGACATCATTACAGTGAAATAAGTATACTCTTATGTGTATTTACTTCTGCAATGATTAATATGACGATTATTTTGATATGCTGGATGAGCATGAAATGTGTGTGGATGATGTTTATTCCTCTGTGCATATTTGCTTGATTTGCATCTGCACACGTGCATTTTATTTGTAATTCAATTGTTTATATTTCTATGGATCATGAATGTTGAAATGGGCTAAGTTTTATAAAAGCCCAATTTTTCGTATCATGTTCCCTTCCTTGAATTGGGTCCATGGGAAGGGATGTTACAAAGAGGGAAATGAAGGGGGAAGAGTAAGAGAGAGAGAAAGAGGGAGTAGAAGGAGAGGAAGAGAGGAAGAGGAAGCAAACGAGGGAGAGGAAAAGACAAAGAGGAAGGAAGGGCCTAAGACTACTTTGTTTTATTTTTCTAATTCCCATCTCCAAAACCTAAATCCCACCTCCAAAATCTAAATATCATATCCCATTTCTCAGAACAAAATCCCATTTTGTTTTAAATTCATAAATTAAAAAAATAGAGGGAAAATGATAAAAAATGTACTCTTGATCCATGATTACCCATAACTCTCTCCTTCTCTCCTTCTTGCTCCATTTGAGTGCCTCCAAAAATCCCTTTCAACTCCAAGAGGCTCTTCCCCACATGTTCATATGAAAATGAAAGGAAGGGAGACCTTTTTTTTTTCACTTTATTGCATCGAGTGAAACGAGGTGAAACGAGGTGCTCTACAACCCAGTATGGGGGAGATGTTGTAATGTGTATGTAGCGTTACATCTAATAAAACTTAAAAAGTAATTTTTTTAATTAAAAAAATTCATGTCGGCTCATAAAATAAAAAATTATGGAAAGTATTTAAAAAAATCCATGTTGGTTCATAAAATAAAATATTATGAAAAGTAATTAAAAAATAGATGCTCGTTTATAAAATAAAAACTTAAAACTTAACCCGGATCTATAAATCAAGAGAGAACAAATTTCTTGAGTTTAAATTTAAAAAAGAAATACACCTCAAGAAATTGGATCCCTCTCGGTGCTTCATAGATATGGGTTTAAGATGGATTTATGCTGGTATTATAAATGCACAAATAGGGTGACACAACATTTTAGTTTACATCATTTTCCTTTTGACTTTTTTGAACTCAGTGTTTAACTTGCATTGACTAATTTGATGCCAATATAGAGCAAACATTGTATACGAGTTATGTAGTCCCCCTCTCCACACTATGTTAACTAAGTACAACATCATTTCTTAATAGAGATAATATTTTGTTATTTTTATATATTCGAAAACAAATATATTGGCAACATCATTAAATAATTATACATTCTCTTGGTCATACTATCATTACATTTCAAGATGAAATGTGCTATTCACTAAAACAATACATGCATAATATAATTC
Organism: Larix kaempferi; assembly: GCA_027924585.1. Classification (NCBI taxonomy): domain Eukaryota; kingdom Viridiplantae; phylum Streptophyta; class Pinopsida; order Pinales; family Pinaceae; genus Larix; species Larix kaempferi. The sequence continues at coordinate 19,509,049 of BSBM01001646.1, forward strand.
CGCTTAATATTTATTCATAGGCAAGCATGATAGGATATACAATCTCATCAAGTACTGTTCTAAAAATCTATCGCATAATATCCAAGCATGATTAGTGTTCACGATAATATCTTTGTTCTAAAAATCTACGCATAATATCCAAGCATGATTAGTGTTCACGATAATATCTTTGTATGATCTATTGGATGGTTCACATCTCTCATAAAATATGTATATATTTAAATGATATTAAAATATGTACAAAATTGAATGAAATAAGTGGTATAATAGTATGTCATACAAATGGCATTGATACCATTATCCATCTATCACTTCCTAGATTTAAAATAGAATTACAAGAGATTCAAAATAGAATTACAAGATGTTTTTATTATTAGATTTTTAATAATATTGCAATATAATTTTTATCTGTTTTGACTTTAACTATATATAAGGATCACTGAAAGAATAACCATGCATAGAAACACAAGAGACACAATAGTTTACCCTAGGGAAACCCAAACTCGGGAAAAACCTAGCTAACCTTTCTGATTTAGAGAATCAGTACAAAGTACAAGTAAATTAGATACAAGAAATAAGAGATATCTCAAACCCAGAGATATTAGTCTTCTACCAGCTGCTTCTTCTCTCTCTTGGGCATCTTCCTAGCTGACTTGAGCAAACTTGCTTGAGTGGTGCAAATGAGGAGGATGTCACCCTTATACTAGTTTTCTGGTTGACTTTTTCACTGGGCCGACTTGTTTGTTTTATCTGGGCCAACTTGTCATCTTCAATAATAAATTACAATTTATTTAATGTTTCTTGTTGGGCCGACTTGTCTTTATGCAATTATTTATTTTCTTTTTCTGGGCCGACTTAGCTAGTGAGGATACCTCACGTAGCTACAAACATCAACACTCCCTCTTAGCTAGGGAGGTATCATCATGCTGGAACACATCTGGATACCATCTTATCGTCACGGCTTGTCTTGTACATCTCATCATCATAATAAAGGTCTCTTTAGATGAAGTCCTTTCAACCAGAACAACTATTTCTATTGGAACCTTATTCCCCACTGGAACCACATCATCTTTCCAAAGATAATATTTGATCTTCCTGATAAGCTTGGTCATCTTAGACCAAATATGGTTAATTCCTCATGCAATTTATCAGTCTAAAACTGAAGGGAGGCCACACTCCCCAGGAAGACACTTCTTCCAAGCACTTTATCGATCTAAAATCAAAGGGAGGCTATACTCCCCAGGAAGACACTTCTTCCAATTTACCAGTCATTACAACTGGAAGGCGATGATGACTACAACTAATCCACCCTTTTGGGCCCATACTCCACACAGGAGCACTCTCCACATAGGAGAACATCCCACACAGGGATCATCCCACACAGGGATCATCCCACACAAGGATCCACTCCACAAAAGAGTACTCTCCACACAGGAGAATGTTCAACACAAGAAACATCCCACACATGGATACACTCCACAAAGGAGTCCTCTCCACACAAGAACCATCCCACACATAGATACACTCCACAAAGGAGTCCTCTCCACATATGAACCATCCCACACAGGGATACACTCCACAAAGGAGTCCTCTCCACATAGGAACCATCCCACATAGGAACCATCCCACATAGGGATACACTCCACAAACGAGTCCTCTCCACACAAGAGAATGTTCCACACAGGAACCATCCCACACATGGATACACTCCACAAAGGAGTCAGGCACAAGTCTCGGGTTGTGCCTCATCAACAACCATACTGGCCATCAATCTTCCTTCCCGAGGAAGGGAGTCTCTACCACCCCAAGCCTTTCCCAGAAGTATGCAAACTTCGCTTTGGACAAAGGATTGGTAAGGATATCTGCAATCTGCTCAACTATGGAGATGTACTGGAGCTTCACTGCTCCCTTCTGAAATATGTCTCTGATGTAGTGATATCTTATCTCAATTTGGAACTGTCCTGGAACATAGGGTTCTCTGAGAGCTTTACACAACTCTAGTTATCACAGAATATCACTTTCACATCAAGCTCATGACCATACAAATTTGCAAGCAGCTTCTGAAGCCATACTTCTTCCTTACTAGCTGCACAAGCTGCGATGTACCCTACCTTTGCTGTACTAGGTGCCACAAAAGACTGTTTCTTACTGAACCAAGAAACTATAGATGATCCTAAGCTAAAACAACACCCAGAGGTGCTCTTTCTACACTCCCAACCCAATCTGAATCGGTGAAGCCTACTAGCTCCACTCTATCACTTGAGGTATATCTCAATCCATTACCAACTGTACCACGAAGATATCTCAACACATGCTTAGTTGTTGTCCAATGTACTTGTCTCGACTCGAACATGTACTAAATCAATGCATTCATTGCATAACAAATATCTAGCCTGATATTAACTAGGTACAACAAGGAACCAATCAATTGTGGTACATGGTCGGATCCACTTAGAACCACAGTCCAGACAAGACAAGGAGTCCACACAAAACTCAGGAGTCCACACATAACTCATATCGGTCCACATAGAACCACAGTCCACACTGGACAAGGAGTCCACACAGAACTCAGGAGTCCACATATAACTCATATTGGTCCACACAGAACATAGGATTCCACACAAAACTCATATTGGCCCACACAGAACCACATTCCACATAGGACAATGAGTCCACACAGAACTCAGGAGTTCACAAAGAAGTCGGGAGTCCACATAGAACTCATATTGGTCTACACATAACCACAGTCCACACAGAACTTAGGAGTCCATACAGAACCATAGTCCATAGAGGACAAGGAGTCCCACATAGAACTCATATTGGTCCACACAGAACAAGGAGTTAACACAAAACTCAGGAGAATCAGCTCCAAATCCACATAACCATAGTCCACAAAGGACAAGAATTCCACACATAACTCATATTGGTCCACATAGAACAACAGTCAACACAGGACAAGGAGTTCACATCGAACACAGGAAAAGCAATTCCATATCCTTCTCAAATACTGAGTATCAATGAGATGTTCACATCCATCACTTGTCCTCTTTTTGAACGACTATCACTTGTTCTTCAGAACAAGTTTCTTGTAGGTCATAGCACATGATATTTCCTACAAGTCAAGTTTAGTCAATTAGTTACCAACATTGCATAATCATGAAATTCAATCAAATCATATTGACATTTCAATGCAATAGGTCACACAGTTATGTAAGTATCTTAGCCAATGCTTCAACACAACATCCATCCATATCCCAAACACACGTGGTGACTATTTGGATGCCTTCCATCTCCATCAGAACATACTAGCAAGATCGTACACTACTCCAAGTATGTCAGCAAAGAGGTTTCATCCTAGACTAGTTCCAACAAGGACTCATGGGTTGTTGTGCAACACTATAGGATACTTACCCAACATATATATGCACTACATGAGATTATTGCTCATCGATATTAGTTATATATAAATGCATAAAAGAAAATTGTATCACATATCTACATATGACTATTGTGAACATTATCCTTTAAACCAAACATTCAAAGATTTAAAAAATAACTCAAATGACAGTACAAATACTTATCTTTTATTGTTTTGTTGGCTCCCTCTTGATCTCTTCCTCCTTGCAGAAGTCACGATAATCCTTAGATATTAATCTTCTTTTTGCAGCCTGGATCTTCGTACATCACCAATGACAATCACATCATCTTGATACTGCAATCATTTGTGCACTCATAGAGTGTACTAGAGGAAGTACTCCTTTCGACGATCTTCTACACATTCCTCAAGATCATCTTCTGCATTCCTTGACCTCTTTTGTGGAGAATCTTCATCAACATCAGCAGTTGAGGTATGGTGCTTTCTCTTCTTTGAGGTACATTATTTTGCATAGTAACCATACTTTCTGCAATTGAAACATTCAATGTGTGAAAGATCCTTCTTCTTCTTTTGCTTTGGAACTAGTCTTGATCTTTCACCTTTGTCTTTTCTACCAAAGCTCTTGTTTCATTTCTTAGCATGAGCTGTAAGAATCGGTTCTTCTTCCTTTTCCTTTGAGGTAGAGGCAAGCTCCTTCGTTTCCTCTTGGATACATTATGACCAAAACTGATCAAAATTGGGTAACCAAAACTGGGTAATTGACCACGAACACATGTCCCTTTCACAAATGGATTCTATTATGGAGGAAGTACACCAATAGATGTCAACACAAGATCTTTGTCAAGGACACTTTCATCAACAACTTCCAACTGATCTCTGATCTAGGCAATATTCAAGAAATAAGAAGAAACTGAATTATCATCTGTGAACTTCACTTGACGAAGTTGGTCTTTTAGGGGCAAGATTCTACTACGATTCTCATTCTCATATAGTTTCTTCAAGGGATCATACATCTTCTTAGCACTGGCTTGCAATAAGAGGTACAAGATGATCTTTCACTAATTCCAACAAAATTCTCATGGCTATGGCTCCATTATTCTTATGTCTTACTTTCTCTTGGGATCCCTCTGGCTTTGGAATATCTTTCAGTATATGATCCTTGAGGTCATGTTCATTTAGGAGCATGAGCATCCTAATCTTCCAAGATCAGAAGTTTGAAACTCCCTCCAATCTGTCTTCTGCTTTGAGTCCAACAACCATCTTGACCCTGGTTCAGAAATAGGTCAAAAAACTAAAATCTCCTGCAGAAACCCTAGTAGGAGCTAGGTAAAAATGAAATTTGGAATTTGAAAAATCTGATTCCACATGTGGATGCGTTCCCCTCCTAGGGCGAGTTGAGTAGCCCTCTTTTTTTTGGGTATCTATGGACAAAACAACTCTCAAACTGAAACCCCAATTTCTACAGTTTCTACAAAATTTAGGTCAAAATTGAAACTTCAGATCTGCAATTTCTCGGGCCTAAATTTTTGGACCCTGAATTTTCGGCTCCTGATTTCTCGAGCCTAATTTTCCGGTAATGGCATCTTTCAACAATGCTTTGATACCATGTTAGATTTTAATGAGCCATCCGCAGTTGCGTAGCAAAAGCGTGGTGGGACCATAACCCATTAGATTTTTAATAATATTGTAGTATAATTTTCATCTCTTTCGACTTTAACTACACATAAGGATCACTGAAAGAATAACCATGCACAGAAACACAAGAGACACAATATTTTACCCTAGGAAAACCCAAAATCGAGAAAAAACCAACTAACCTTTCTTATTTAGAGATTCGATACAAAGTACAAGTAAATTAGATACAAGAAATAAGATATATCTCAAACCCAAAGATATCAGTCTTCTACCAGTTGCTTCTTTTCTCTCCCGCGCATCTACTGAGATGACTTGAGCGAACTTGCTTGAGTGGTGCAAATGAGGAGGACATTACCCTTATTATACTGGTTTTCTGGTTTACTTTTTCACTGGGGCTGACTTGTCTGTTTTATCCGGGCCGACTTGTCATCTTCAATAATAAATTACAATTTATTTAATGTTTCTTGTTGGGTCGACTTGTCTTTATGCAATTATTTATTTTCTTTCTTTCTGGGCTGACTTAGCCAGTGAGGATACCTCACGTTGCTACAAACATCAACACTTATGATTAGTTTCACTTCATTAAACTAACTCACAATCCAAATTAATTTCAATCAATCCACTGGATTGATATTACAATTTATGCATATTGCCCAAGTACACCTCCTAACTTATTGGTACCTTCTACAAGAGAAAACTCATGCAAAACAATAATTCAACAATGATGCTTTTATTGTTGGAATAATCATACAATTAAAAAGAAAAAGTTTTCATCAAAATTTGAATGCAAGGTCACATTACTAAGATGGTATCCTTAAATATTCTCATATCAACAGTCTACCAACTATGGGGTTATTTTAGAATGGTCTCACAATTACTGTACTTTTGAATTATTTTTACCTTCACTATTTTGGAATGTAAATCACATAAATTGAGTAGAGGTAATATTTTCCTTGATTGATTTAATTATTAATATGCACACATAAATACAATCCTATCACCGATATATCCAAATATTTTTATCATGATGAGAATGTAAAGGTAAAATAGTTAATAAACTTCCTAAGTTATAAACTAGGACAAGTGTTGAGTCAAATTATTTCCATGCAACTCTAGAACAAATATAGCTAAGGGATTATTTTTATTCATTTTGACCTAGGATACATGCATTATGAGCACAATATTAGCACTAAATAAAATTCAAGTATCTCATCATATTTGAAGGTATATAGGTAGAAAAATCAGTCCTCTTCCTAGGTTATGGATTGGATTGGAAAAAATTTCCTTCAAATCACAAGCATAAGGGCATAGTTTTAATGCAACCATGTATTAAGAGATACAAAATATATTTTTACATGTTCAGGAAGGTTTAAATACACTTACATCACTATATTTAAAAGGGGAATCATATAATTAAAACCCCTCTCCCCAAAACTCATAATTTGTTTTACAAAATTTCACCAAAATGAATATTTTCTGTTGAATTTTCATGCTATAAAAGATAATTTTAGGAGACAGTAACAATCCCTGACAAATTTATTTAAGGGGACCTTCAAGTGCGAACACCCTTGTTTACATGATTTTTTGCATGGAAAACATTACATGCATTTCTACATGCACCATTAAGACTTGGGCGATCTACAAGGGATTCGTGTAACTCTAACAAGTCTAATCAAGACCACTAATACTAAATCCTAACTCTACATGTATAAAAATAAATCTTACATTCTTGAATTGAAGGCCATTATAATTTTTTTTGAATAAATTGAAAACCAAGGAGGGGAGATTTCTAAGTTTTTTTGAAAGTGATTACCTCTTGATTGCAAGTTGTAAAAGCTTCCTTGCTCTAAGTCTGCTCCAATAATTTTCTCAAAGATTCTCCCATGCCAATGAATTTGAACTTATCATTTGACCTTCCTACCATATCCATAAGATACTCTTCTTCCCTTGAATCCCCCATGCCGCAATGGTTATATGAGGAGTGTACAAAATAACAATAGTGAAAGGGCTCTACCATCATCACCAATAGATTGTGCATCTATTAAGTGAGCTATGAAGTTCCCACTCCCAAACATAACTTGATTAATAATTTGGTACAATCAACATCAAACTCTCAACCCTTTCAATATTAAAAGTTTTAACATTAGAACAACCATCCAACATAAGGGAGCATAAGGTGCCTCCTATGGCCACCCTCCCTTTATTCTTCTATTAATTGTGAAAAAACCACATGCTTTCTCATGAGGAATTATTAATTATTAATTCACAAATATTACTATTATACATGCAACCACATGCTTCTTCCATGCATGATTCTAATTTCTAATCAACTTAAATGCATATTATTCACCCAACTTCCGACTACCTTTCCTATTTTTTCTCATTTATGTTCCGTCTTGCTTTTCCAACTCTTTTGATGTAAGCATGTGATAATTTACTATTAAATAAATAAAACCTCTAAAATAGGAAATGAATGATTTCTATTAATGCATGTATGTAATACCTAATTTCCATTTCAAATTACAAAATGAAATCAAATCTAATTTACCCATGGATGCCCAATACAATTAAATGAGTGAAACTATTTCTAATGAATAATACTTCTGTGAGTACACTTTTATTATTTAAAATATCTCTCTAACTGCCATTCATATAAATGATACTTTCTAAAAATAGTGAATCCCAATAAACAACAGTATAAAAAATGAGGCCATGATCACTATGTTAAAGTTACAACATCATGAGTCATTCTCCAGTCAATTTTGTGTGTCAAAATTGAGCCTCGTGTGTCGAGGTAGTGCCTTTTAGGAGCCTGAGTTGGACTCAGGAAACTTGGAGAAGAATCTTGAGTTGGACTCAAGGATGGATAAGCTTCATGTGTTGAGGCAAGTGCTTGGTATGTCAAAGTGATGATGTTGTACAATCTTGCTAGTCAAGGATAAGGTCTTGTGTGTCAAGACAGATCCTCATGTGTTGAGGTGGTGCCTCATGTGTTGAGGTGATGATTTTCATGTCAAATCATGTATGGTGTGTGATGTACTACTAACCATGGTTGAGCTATTAAGTCTCCTCTAGAGACTGGCCAGCTCTAGAGTGAATTACTTTAGCATATAACCACTTGGAACGATAGTAGAACAATATGATCACATCATTGGGAAAATATCCTTTGTATATTTGATATGATAATTAATATGGCACATATGGACCATGTAGATAAGACAAGAGATAAATATAAGCTGTGATAAGATATGAGAGAATTGGAATTGCACATAAAGAATTAATTAATAGAGAATTCTAATTGTTAAACTTCAGTAAATCAAAGGAGAACTAGAATTGATCACTACAATGATGTTAACAAGAAAGAATAAGTTAAGAGATTTAACTAAGTGATAACAAAGAAGATATAGTTAACTAAGTGTTATTGCATGACGACACTTATGTTAAACTAAAAGATGACACTTGAGTTGCGACACTTGCATGATGACACTTAGGTTAGCCACCTAACTAAGTGGGAAAGCTTTTAGTTAAGGTGTGAGTTCATCCTAAGAGACAATTCAGTGAGCTCATGCAATGCATGAGAAGTGGGGCACACTTCTTCATGCAAGATTGATACATCCAGATGGAGGGTGGGTTCACCCTAAAGTCATAAGATAAAAATAGAAGCCGATGCATGAGAAGAATATATAAATTATTATGTTATACAAAATTGATGTATTCAATGTGAAGTGAATTCTCTCCTCTATTTGTAATGTACCAATCATATTTGATTGTACACTAACTGACTCTCCTACAAGACTTAAGGCAAAACAATGAACACTAGTGACTTGACTGGCTGTAGGAAGGCAATTTCAAACAACACTGGAAGGAATTAGGATCATGCTAGATGATAGATCCTTTTCACAATGTATTGGGACCATTAATGTTTCAAACATCATCTATACTGAAGTCTACTCCAACCCTCCTGGGAACCCCAACATATGCAAACTAGAACTTCAACTTGGAATTACTTGAGAACTAGTGGTGAAGGATTTCGAGTCAGGAAGTATTAAAAGCATAAATAGATTGTAAAATATTAGTTGGGGTTCACTCCAGAAAGTCTGAGGAATTTTTGGTGAGGTTTACAAAGAAAACCAGCAAAATTGTCTCCCGGGACTGCACAACTAGTTCAAATTCAGGAATTTCCAAACAGTAGGAGAAGGTAACGAATTATTGGTTTCAGACTTGGGATGAGTATATTGGAATTTTAATTAACAACATCAACTAAAATAATTCAATTTGGAGTTATATATATTCATCTATCAATCACACACTGAAAACTAGCTCTTTTTCATAGCAATCTAGACTAGGTGCAAGAGATGGACATGAAAGGTATACTTTTCTTTATTCATAATGTAAAATAGACTTCAGAGGTTAATTATTACATCAGTAACAGACATCAGTATCTGAAATACTTCTCACAGAACTCTAAGGAAATAAATACACAAGAAATAATAATCTCCATCAAAGAAAGACTAGAAATCATCATAATTCTGGATGGGAGGCTCTCTAATCTCTGCAACAAGATTGAATTCGAATGGATCAGACTTCAAGAACTGAAATAAAATCCATTATGAAGACTGGATGTCATCATCCTCTCACAAAAATCAAGGGCACATATCCCAAGTTGGACTAAGGGCACATCTCCCAAGTCAAAGAGGCACAATTGCACTCAACTCAAACACCAAAATGTCAAAATATGGTCTAGTGGTGTGCAATCCTTTTATATATTTAGGGTGACTTGTGGAGCAAGTAATATATACTAATGCACCCTCATGAAGTGGATAAGGTTGGCTTGATTTTTGCTTTAGCTTTTTCCTTTGTGTTCTGCCTTATCCCGCTTTTCTGCTTTGTCATGCTTTTTCCTACTTTTCTGCCTTATCCCGCTTTTATGCTTTGTCATGATTTTCCTGCTTTATCCTCCTTTCTGCTTTTATCTTCCTTCTTCTTTATTATGCTTTTCTTGAGCTTTGTTGCTTGTCTGCCTTGTGCTATCTTTTCTTTCTTTTTCTTGATTTTCCTAGCTTTGGTTGCTTTCATTTTTTTTCTCTTGCAAGTTATCTCTTGGTCAAACTTATCCTCTAATGCGCCCTTGTGGAGAATTCTCCACTTATTTTATTGAAATAAAATATCTATTAATGAAAACTAATTCTCATCAAGTGCATTTCAAACTTAGGAAAATAATAAAATTAAAACCTCATAACTAATTAATGCCTTAGCTTAACCCCTCATTAATTAATTAATTCTAATATGTCACTAGGATCTATGGGGTTTGATCTACTTCATGGTGCTGACAAAATGGGAACATGAAAATCCTCCCCTCCCAATTTTGCTTTTCCTCAAGTAAGAAACCAACTCCAACTATCTATGAATCCAACCAGTGACTTCACTCCTCAAAATATGCTGTTGGCTGTCTAGAATTGGAATCCTCAATTCCAAGCAAAATACCAAAGGTCCACCATGTTTCTGCTGCACCACTTTGATCATAACTGGATCTTCAAAATTGATCCCAAGGCCCCACTTCTTATGTTGTATTCCTCCAAACATCAATGCAAACTGAAATGATCCATCAACTCCTGGATCCCACTTCCACTACTGCATGTCTCCCAATAACACTGTTTCTTGTGGAAAACTATCATCCTAAAGAATTCTAGGGTCCCATTGTCTTAACTGCATCCTCCAAAACATCAGTATAAAAAAAAAGAATATATCATCATGGAGGATGTCTAGATCACTCCACCATACTGGAATTTCATCACTTCCAATGCAAAACCGAACCTCTATGAGTCTCTCCACCCAAATATGAAACTTCTTATGTGCCATGGGAAAAATAGCACTGCAAATTCCATCCATAATACATAGATGACAGTTCCATGTCCATCCAGATAAAATGAAAACATCACATAGCAACCCTAAATTCCTATACAACTTCTCACAAAATATGGATGTTGTGTCCATAAAATTTCCTCTAATGCAATTAAAAAAATTACCCCTTGGGGTAGTCAACTCCTTCATGTAACTATCCTCCCAATCAGTGGATGGATGAATACTCCAACTTGCTGATCTGGATGGAAAGCTTTTAGCTTCCCCATGTACCATCTTCACTCTGGTGTAACAACTCTTTTCTCTGCTACTTCTTCCACTTAACTGGCTCAAGTGGAACTCCCCTACACTACTATGCATGATGGATACATCAGATAGATTCCTTTGTTTCTGCCCATCAAACTGGTAAGGTACATGTGCGCTTATCAAGCTCCAAGGTATAACCATCAAACCATTGGTAAAGTGTGTGGGAGTCTCCTTCTCCTCATGTGGCACCAAAAGAAAAAATCCATTTATCCAATCTTCATCCCTATGTGTCCTGGATGCCATATGTGTGTGGGATGGAGAATGGTGAACCAACTCTCTATAATAGACATCCATCATGGTTGGCTCAACCGAAGTGAGTTCATGTGCCTCCTCCAAAAATGTGCAACTACCACCTAGGGGCAACTCATAATCTCTTTGGAAATGAACTGGTGCTTGGTATTCATTCTTCTTGACCTCAAACTCCCCAAGCACATGCAAATCATATTGTACTTCATATGCCCAATGCACACAAGTACCAAAAATAAAAAAAACTGTAGTTCCAATGACAAGGGTGAAAGTCCCATGTCCCATCACAAAGAAAGTAGGCATAAAAAAAATTCCATGGATGCCCATGCTGCTCACAAGAAGTGTAAAATGTATCCAAGAAGTCTCCATATATGCAAGCAGGAATATCACTCATGTGTCTTTTCTCCAAAATAAGTAAAGAAGAGGCACTCCAATCCAATGATCCAATTGGAAATCAGTGCTTCCCTATGTGAGTACTCCCAATGGCTCAACTCTCTGCCACTGGTCCAAGGATGAACCAACTCTTTGCAACAAGTATCCACCAAAGATGTGGATGCATCAAATCCATCAAAGGATGGTCCATCAAACAATAGCTCTTCTGAATCCTCAATGGAGGAATGACTCACTGTAGGAAGAGGCTTAGTTTCGCTCTGGAAGGTAGTATGTGCTTGGAACTCATCATCTGCATCTCTAAATTCTTCAAGCACATGCATGTAATCATGCATCTCATGAACCACCATATCATGAGGTTCTTCCATAGAAATATGAATGTCATCAACCCAAAGAGAATGGCTGATTTGAATGTATGAGGGAGTATGTGATCTCCACAATTCTTGGTGAAATTGTTCTATCTCCATCTTGGATTCCAAGAGGGAACTTTGAGTGCTTCTGAAAGAATCTTGGGTGGCCATCAACTCATAATTGAACTTGTAAATCTCTTCATCATCCTTCAAGGATGCTCCATGCAACATATGAACAAGATCATACAAATAACCTCTGTCAGAAAGCATATGTGAAAAATTACCTTGGATTGAAGTCATTGCTTTCTGGATCTTCTCCATGGCTTCAAGGAAAGATGGATCTTCCAATGAAGCATATCTTCAACACGACTGTGACACTAAAACATGTGTCATGGAGAATTTTTAAGGCCTCCTTGATCTCCCTGTTAAGGACTTTGTTCCTTATGCACATGTACTCTTCTATGATCTTCATCTTCACTAGGCCCATAAGAAATGCAAGAGGACTTGGTTTGATGCGTATCCAGTCATTGGAACTCTTGATGTCCCTTTAATTTCCTTCCTTGAACCTTTTCAAATGCTTGTAATGAAAGATATTGATGGATTTCACATCCATAATCAATTCATCCTTATGCTTCTTCACCTTATCAGGTGGCTATCAGGTGGGAGACCTTCCAATCCCTTCTCATGCATTTGTAGAAAAATTTCAATGTCTCCAAAATGATAAGACATGCTCATGTATGTGCCTTGAATAATCATGAGGCACTTTTCAGCCCTCTCAATGTACTCATACCTCATAAAATATTTCAAGTTAGAAACTTGGTAGTGCAAAATAAGATCCCCAATGGATAACATCCATTGAAATCCAAACTTTCTACATGATTCACCCACCAAAATGGTGAATGGAAATACTTCATTATTGGATGATCCAATAATCATGCATGCATCTACCCTCTTCATTTGTATATCTGAATGCTCCTCATGCATATTCCATGCATGTGTATTTTCTTGTTCACTAGGTAGCTCTTTGAGAGTCATGCCAATTTTCCTTCTTCCAAAGTATGCAAGTCTCGTGCACCATTGGATATCCATCTCCTCTATGTACTTATATATCCAATCGTTTTACAAACAAGTGCCTTTTATTGTAGATCTGAATGGTATGTCCTCCTTTGACATCAATACAAGCGCTTGGTCCACATCCTCCATATCATCTCTCTCCTCATACACAAGCAACTCTGAATCTCCCTCATGGACATTTAAATCTTCATGCTCCATCAACTCAAGAAGCTCCTTCTTCTCCTCAGGAATGCATTCAGCCATGTATTCATGCTCATGCTCCATGCAAGATGGAAAATGTGACATGCTCAACTCCTCATGAATTTGTCCTTCCTCCTCCAAATCTAATTATACGATGAATTGATTAGAAGAACAACAATGCTCTTCTTCTTTTGAGTCCACAAGAACAACAATGCTCTTCTTCTTTTGAGTCCACCCTAATATTCAAAGTAGTTTCATAAAGTTCTGCCTCCTCTGGTTGGCCATCAAATAGGAGCGAATCTAGTGGTATGGATTCTTCTTGGGAACAAGGTGACTGATTAGAACCTTCTTCATGCTCAAGTGAATCTGCTTCCTCTCTATCCTCCATCATGCAGCTTGAAACCTCTCCATCTTGTGTAGTATAAGGATTTGCATTATGAGTGGAATGATTTGAAGGTTGTTCTGTGATTGTAGTTGTCCTCTTCCTTGAAACATCTTCTTCACAAGAGTTTTTTGTACCCTTGGTTGCAAAATTGTTTCATGAAATTTCCATAGATAGATGGTTTGTTCTTCTTGAGAGAATTTGAATTTTGAGTAGACCTTTTTGATTCAATCTTGTCTTGCAAAACACAGTACTCTATGAAGGACAATTACTTTCTGCAATCAAAACTCAAATTCATGTAGTAATTAAAACTTTTCATATATTTGATCATCTCATCTCTATTCCTCCCATCAGAAAACCCAAGAAAGGACATGATGGTGATATCTTCAATAAATCAAAGAAGCTTGGCCTTGCTACAAAGATTAACCCAAGCAAGTGTGAGTATCATGGCTGCAAATTATTCAAATTGAGAGATTAATTTCCATAGGAGTAGAGGAAAGTGCTATGATACCACTGTAATGACCAATCAGATTTGATTGTACACTAATTGACTCTCCTACAAGACTTAAGGCAAAATAATGAACACTAGTGACTTGACTGGCTGTAGGAAGGCAATTTCAAACAACACTCGAAGAAATTAGGATCATGCTAGCTAATATATCCTTTTCACAATGTAATGGTATCATTAATGTTTCAAACATCATCTAGGCTGAAGTCTATTGCAAGGCTCCTGGGCACCCCAACATATGCAAACTAGAACTTCAACTTGGCACTACCTGAGAACTAGTGGTGAAGGATTTCAACTCAGGAAGGATTAAAAAAATCAATAGACTATCAAATATCATTTGGGGTTCACTCTATAAAGTTTGAGGAATTTTTGGTTAGGTTTACAAAGCAAACAAGCAAAATTGTCTCCTGAGATTGCACAACTAGTTCAAATTCAGGAATTTCTGAACAATAGGAGAAAGTCACAAATTCTTGGTTTCAGAATTGGGATGAGTATATTCACATTTTAATTAAGAAAAAAAACTTAAATAATTCAATTTGGAGTTATAGATATTCATCTATCAATCATACACTAAAAACTAGCTCTTTTTCATAGCAATCTAGACTAGGTGCAAGATATGGACACAAAATTAATACTTTTTTTTATTCATACTGTAAAATAGAATTCAAAGGTTCATTATTGCATCAGTAAAAACCATTAGTAGCCTAAATACTTCTCACAAAACTCTCAGGAAATAAATACAAAAGAAATAAGAATCTCCATCAAAGAAATACTAGAGATCATCATAATTCTGGATGGGAGGCTCTCTAATATCTACAACAAGCTTGAATTAGACTGGATCAGACTTCAGGACCTGCAATAAAATCCATTATGAAGACTGGATGTCATCATCCTCTCACAAAAATCAGGGGCACATTTGTGAAGAACCTGCAATAATTAATGAATGAAAACACACAAAATAGCAGAAATAATAGAACTCATAATCACTTTTATATTGATCGTAGGCCACTTCGAGGGGGCAACCTCCTTTAAGCAAGCTCAATACGAATAACTTCATGGTACCTTCATTGGTCTCAAAACAAACTTATATACTAAGTCTATGCGCTAATATCATGGGTCAATACCATGTGTCAACACAAACCATGGGCCACTACAAAATATGGATTAACAATTACTACGGGACGACATACAAAGCATATGCATCCAACAACAATAATACAAACTATGGATCAACAAATACTACGAGACGACTTACAAAGCATATGCGTCCAACAATAATATACTAACAAAGTAAATATAAGGGTTGACATGGGTTCCTAACATCCCCTCTCCCTTAGAAAAAGGTTTGTCCTCAAAGCTTTAGATGTGGAAAATGATGCATAATTTGAAGGAGTGGTTCCCCTGTAGCATCCTCGGGTTGCATTCCAGCCCATTGATGCCTTTTGAGTTTCAGGGAGGATTGCTTGGAAGGCTGTAGAAGAAGAAGTACCATATCAGCTGCGTGAAAAGTGCGCTCAGAACGGTGCTGATTGGCTTGTTGTTTCAGTCGAATTCTTTCCATGTGAATATTGTCCCGCAGAATGAGAAGAATCTGAGCGTGGTTTCGAAGAATCGAGTCAATTTCCTGAACTGGGGAGCTGCAGAGGGTGTATGGAAGAAGAAATGGCGGTTGCTGTCCATAGACTGCTTCATATGGTGTCCTTTGAGATGTGGTATTGTACCACTGGAGCGCTTCTAGAAAATCCATAGAAATAGTTGTCCAAATCTGTGTAGGGATGGGCAAGGGTTCAAGCAGGCCCGAAAGGAGTGTCGTTTCACCCTTGTTGACCTGGAAAGTATCACAGTCAACCACCATCTGTTGAATTTTCATTTTCAGTCCTGCCAAAAGAAGTTACATTGTTCTCGATCATACATTTTGAGGAGCCCAGAGTGCCCCGCTGATGAAGAAGCATGAAGTTCATAGAAGAGATATCCCTATTGAACAGATTGCAACCAATTTGGAACAAGCAGAGAAATAGCTTTAAGAGAAACTGGGTCATCAAATGTGTGAGAAGGAGCATCTGCAACCATATTGTCCTTACCCTTATTGTAAGTGATCGCATAGGCATAACCCATGAGTTGGATAACCCATTTTAGGTGTGTTGGGGAGGAGACCCATTGTTCCAGGGAATTTTCCAGACTCTGAAGATTAGTCTTGATGCCGAAATAATTCCTGAATAGGTATGTCGGCCACTTCTGTACTGCATGCAAAATAGTCATCATTTCCTACTGAGATGTAGATGCGGCTAAATTCTTACTAGAAAGGTCTCTTGAAGGCGACAAGCCCATTGGTTCAACAAAGACACCTGCATATCTATCCAAGGAAGTAGGGGAGACCGTTGATGGGTGCATCTGAATGGAATGGAGGTGAGCGATGACACTATGTGAATTCTTCTTAAGGATCTTTTCCAGGCGATGTGAACTGATGATGCAGAGAGACCCTTGTTGTAAGCCCTTAAATTTGTGTTGTTTCCCATTGACTGAAAACTGCATCCAAAGTTCAGCAAAATCCCATAAGATGGGGCCAAGTGTGCGTAACCATTGAACGCCCAAAACCACATCACATCCTCCTAGGGACAAGGAAAACATGTCAGAGCGCAGGTTATAATCTTCCAGAGAGATACACACATTGTGACACTTCCCCTTGCAAGGTAAGGTGCCCCCATTGGCAACCATGAATTCAAAGTTGGAGCAAGGATAAACAAAACAATCAGCTTGTTTGGCGATCCGAGGGTCAATGAAGTTATGAGTGCTACCAGAATCAATGAGTATTGTAAGAGGAAGCTTATTGAAGTAAAACCTGACCTGCATTGTTTGGGGGGTGGTGACGCTACATAAAGCATGGAGATGTATATCTGGTTGTTCATCCTAAGATGGGGGGTCAATAGGCGGCTCCTGCATGTCGACTTGATCATCCATTGTATCTGGAGCTTCTTCACCAATTTTAGAGGCAGGCAGAGAATCCATATCCAAGAGATAGAGCTTTTGTTGAACACATCGATGTCCCCGAGTGAATTTCTCATCACAATTATAACAAAGCCCTTTTTCTCTGCGTTCCTGCATCTCTGTTTCAGACAAATGCTTGATAGGAGTTGGTCGAGGAGCTGGCGGGATGGGAGGTCGTTGAGAACTCATATTTTGGAAGGAAACAAAAGGGGGTTTGGACTGTTGTTGGGCTGCAATCTTGTCTTCTGCCAACTTAGCCAACCCTAGGACTTCCATCATTGTGTTGGGATAGAAAATTTTAACCTCTGATCGGATTTCATCCTTAAGACCATTGATGAAACAACTCCTGTAGAATTCATCAGACAATCATTCTGTGTGATTGGTTAGTTTCTCAAATTCTGTCTGATACTCTCTCACAGTGCCAATTTGACGAAGTTTAGTGAGTGCTCCGGTGAAGTCATCAAAAGCACTAGGACCAAATCGTTGCAAAAAGAGTTGACAAAAATATGTCCATTTTGGCTCGTCATGAGCCTTGATGTACCAATGGTACCATTGAAGGGCTTCCTGTTCCAAATGAAAGGATGCCAGTGGATGTAATGTACCTGCCTGGGGACCCAATTCGAGGAGGGGAATATTCTACCAAGCTATGGGATTTTCATAAAACTCAGCCCATTCATTAGATTCATACATATAAATTCAAGAGTGTGCAGATGTAAATTAATCAAATATGCACAACGGAATTAAAACTCATCCACACACATATCATATGCATACATCATATCAAACAATCATCAATTTAAACATTCCAGAAGTAAATACATAGACAGAAAAACACTTATCTTCATTGTGCAATTGTCCCAGACAACTAGCTATGTCGCTGCAACGTTCCACCCAACCATAGGCCAGTTGTGTTCATCAATCTCTCAACAAAACTGCCACCCCTGAGTTGGGCATGATTCTTACAAGGAAAAAGGGACATTCAAGCTCATTCATAGCCAATTCATCAATTCAACTGAGCCAAGCCAGTCCATAGCTGGGTTTATCAGGCTACACTTGAACCCTGGATGCTTGCACTCAAGCTCAAGCCAAAGCAATGGATTTACCAACAGGATGGCCATGGGTTTGGGTTTTCCCCAAATCGTTTCCAACCAAAAACAAATTACGGGATGGGGAAAAACATTTATAGGGAGGAAAAAAGATTTCTCCCCAACCATCTCAGCATTTAATAGCCAGAACGGTCTCTATGGAACCCCGATTCGATTTTCCATCTTCCCCACTGGTATACAACACAAAAACGCCCTTCTCCCAGCTGAGGATCAAGGAGAACACCCAAAAACATGGCTGGAAAAAGCCCAGGTAGCTCCAAGCTCGTGAGGGAGAGAAATTTGGTTCATGGATAATGGCTCGGGGAGCAATTCATGGCTCTCTTCTTGCCCAAGAAGCAAAACGCGATTTCCCATGTAGGGTGGCTTTCCCATACCCGAATTTGGACAGCCATACCTCTCATTCCCCAACGCATTAACTACCTCAACCAACTCTTGGGAGAATGAATGATTGGGTACAAAAGTCAATATGAGTAGTTGAGGGTTGATGGGTTCTCTCATTGACACTTGGCTTGACTTGGTTGGCTCAAGGGTTTGAATGTTTTCCCTCCCAATTCCTTGTAAAATCATGCCCCCATCTCTTGTTTGATTGCATAGCTAGTTGTGGGTATTTTATTTAAAATGCATATTTACATAATATTCACAATTCCATTGCGCGTGGCTAGCACGTGAACCATATGCATTGATAAATCGATGGTGGGGCCTTGGCCTTGAGCTCCTTACCATGATTTTATAACAATATTACATCATTTACAATTTTAATGCCATGGGGTCAAACTGGGGATATTACAGTGGAACTTTTTGAACATCAAAAGTATTATGCATACTGAAATACTGTTCTGCACGATAGATCCATCTAGTCGGATCAGTACCATTGAAGCGAGGAAATTCAAGCTTCGGACCACAGAAATTGCTGGAAGAAGAAGAGAACCCATTGGCTGCAGAAGATTCTTGCTATCGGTTATTGTTCATGGCTGAATGCTAAAGATGGAGGTTGATAAATTTTTCATCCAGATCTTGGAGTTTGGTTTGGATGGCTGTAAGTGCTTCCTCCATGGTTTTTGCTCCTGCACGGGTGACAACCATAACCAGGAGTTTTTTTTTTTTTGGAATGGATAGAAAAACACAAACATAAGCTTTTTTAGTAAAGGGAAATTTGGATTTGGGAAAAACTTGGATCGGTAATTGGGGTTTGACTAGGTTTTGGACACTTTCTGATGAATAGGGAAGCAAAAAATGGGGATTTCAGAAGCGGGGTGAAAGAATGAGAAAATTTGTCAAAGAGGGACAAAGAAGCAGAAATAGGGAATGGACACGGTGGCAAAATTTGGAGGCGAGTGGGTGAAAATTGAAGAAGTTATGGGAGACCCTAAAAATAGACAAATGTGAGATTTCTGGCTTTAGGAAGTAGAATTTGGGATAGGGTCCTCATGAATGAAATATGCAGAATGGGATTGCAGGGGTGTCCGAGATTTTTTTTTTTTTTTAGGACTAGATCTACAACAACACGTAAGGGATCGAAAACAGATAGATCTGAAATGACGCCGAATGGATGAAAAACCACTGGATCTGAAACGACTTTTAGAATAGATCTGAAATGGCTGGATCTAGAACGATTGTCAGAATGGATCTGAAACGGCTGGATCTGAAACAGTACAGAAGTGATTGGAAACAGTTCAGCTGAAAATATATATGGACCCCAGGTATGTGCGGCTTCCTAT
Source organism: Larix kaempferi (assembly GCA_027924585.1). Taxonomy (NCBI): domain Eukaryota; kingdom Viridiplantae; phylum Streptophyta; class Pinopsida; order Pinales; family Pinaceae; genus Larix; species Larix kaempferi. The sequence continues at coordinate 19,529,164 of BSBM01001646.1, forward strand.
CGGTTCAGGGGATTCACTCGGCCACCAATGCTGTCTGACGGCTTGCGTATTGGGGCAGTACCCCTCACTCCACGGCTCAGGTAAAACTGATAACCGCTTTGCCACAAACGACAGCTCTTGGTTTACCTCACGGGTGGGAACTAGTCAATCAGGTAGGGGTCGTTGCCCTTTTCGCTGGCAGGTCCTCTCAATGGGCCAGCTACTTCGGGGTTCCTGTGGTACTCCTCACAATGAGTTTTAGGGCTTATGCCCAAGTACTTCCCACAGTTAAGCGGATAGGGATTATTCTCAGATCTGAAGCTGCGACAGATGCAAAAAATTTTTTTTGGCAGAAATTTCACCCAGCGAGCCCAAGAAAGTGCTCTGATACCAGATGTGAAGAACCTACAATAATTAATTAATGAAAACACATGAAATAACAGAAATAATAGAACTTAGAATCACTTTTATATTGATCGCAGGCCACTTCGAGGGGGCAACCTCCTTTGAGCAAGCTCAATACAAATAACTTCACGGTACCTTCATTGGTCTCAACACAAACTTATATACTAAGTCTAGGCACCAATACCATGGGTCAATACCATGTGTCAATACAAACCATGGGCCAATACAAAATATGGATCAACAATTACTACGGGACGACTTACAAAGCATATGCGTCCAACAACAATAATACAAACTATGGATCAACAAATACTACAGGACGACTTACAAAGCATATGCGTCCAACAACAATATACTAACAAAGTAAATAGAAGGGTTGACATGGGTTCCTAACAACATCTCCCAGCTTGGACTAGGGGCACATCTCCCAAGTCAAAGAGGCACAATTGCACTCAAATCAAACATCAAAATGTCAAAAGATAGGTTAGTTGTGCACACTCCTTCTCATTGAGTGGATAAGCTTGGCTTGCTTTTTGCTTTGGCTTTTGCCTTTGCTTCCTGGTTTGCTTTGCTTTCTGCTTCCGCCTTTGCTTTCTGCTTTTGCTTTATCCTGCTTTTACTTTTCTATCCTGCTTTTTCCTATTTTTATGCCTTATCCTGCTTTTTTGCGTTGTCCTGCCTTTTTCCTGCTTTTCTTCCTTATCCTTCTTTTCTGCTTTGTCCTGCTTTTCTGCCTTATCATGATTTTCTTCTTTGTCCTGCTTTATCCTCCTTTGTGCTTTTATTTGCTTTCTGCTTTATTCTGCTTTTCCCGAGCTTTGATGGTTTTATGCCTTGTGTTATCTTTTCTTTCTTTTTCCTGATTTTACTAGCTTTGACTGCTTTCATCTTTTCTTCTCTTACAAGTTATCTCTTGGTCAAACTTATCCTCTAATGCGCCCTTGTGGAGCATTATCCACTTATTTTATTGAAATATCTATTAATGAAAACTAATTCTCATCAAGTGCATTTCAAACTTAAGAAAATAATAAAATTAAAACCTCCTAACTAATTAATGCCTTAACTTAACCCCTCATTAATTAATTGATTCTAATCTATCACTAAGATCATGTGGTTTGATCTACTTCATGGTGCTGACAAAATGAGAACATGATAGTCTTGAAGGCAATGCACTTTTTTTGTGCAGGATATTATTTTGAGTCTCTCTTCTTTATCTTTCTCTTACTTTGTAATTGCACTGGGGGTGCTTGATGTACAAGACATTCTATTCTATCTATCAATATACGAAGGAAGGTTTTGCTGGGGTTTTCTCCCTCAAATCATAGAGGATTTCCCTAGGGTAAATTCATGTGTTGAATGTGATTTCTTATGTGTATGATTGTTATTTGATTTCAAGTATTATTGCAACTCCGAATTAAAGATAGAAATTTAACACACTCCAACCCTTCTCACCATGCCAATACCAATGCATCAGTACTAACTATGAGGTCGTGATTAATCCAACCCTTCAAGTACACAAATTTTTATGATTGGGGAATTGAGGTAACATGGATGAGAGCTATGTTAGTCCATCCCATTTAATTTTGTGGAGAGACTAATGGTCACCGAGGAAAAAATATTCTATTTTTGTATTATGAACCCATTAGCTATACCTTGTGAGCAATTGAGTCCACAACCTATCTCATAACATGTAACTTCTTGGGTGAAAACATATATTCTCTGTCCCATTACATGGATGGAGTTTGTAGTAAGCAGGAACATGGACACTACACCTTATCTCCCAATAGTACACATGTTACACCTCCTTCATACAACCTTTACTCATGCATAATCTTATTTGGAAGTATTCATCCATGTCTCTGCACACATTTATAGACACATCGAATAACATTGTACAAAACAAATATAAATCATAATCACATATTTTCAACATAATATTGAAATTGAGATCTTAGTCTCTTGCTCCCCACAAAGGTCCATTTAACATGGCTCACTTTAGAACAAAGCATCCATAAGTATTACCTATAACACTTGATAGATCGTTAGTAGTTTTGAGAAAATATATCAATCCAATAATACAAAGCATATATATCCACCATTAGATCAAATGATAAGTCCATGCAGCCAATCATAGTATCCAATAGCATCAAGTGAGTCTCAATATGTTCATGATTCATACATAATCACCACATCAAACATTGATAAAATATCATGTCAACCAAAAGAGTTCTAAACATGAATGTAGTCAAAGTACATCAATCAACAAGATTGGGTATTCACAAATTTAGAATGCATCAAATATTAATATTAATATTAATATCAAGTACTAATAAGTCTAGTGAAAAGAGGGACATTACAAGTCGACACTAACTCATACTAACATCATCTTTTATGACATGATGCCAATCAAAGATTTATGTTAGTGTCATATGTTGTGATGTTAATCTAAATTACATGTCATCATTGCATCAGTTTCACATTGTGGAGTGTCATTTTGTTGTCATTTAATGTCGTGATAGCATCAAATTTGCCACTAATAACTCTACTAAAAAAAATCAGTATTATTATAGTTATAATAATTATAATAATAATTATTAATTATTGTTATATTTATTATAAAAATTGGAAACATTTATTACCCATACCTTGTAAATACGCTATTTCAAATGAAGACACTTTATTTTTTGTGGTATTATCATTTCCCAAATGACCAATTGAAACTATTAACTTGACATTGGGGAAACCCATGTTTGCATCATCCCTCTGGGAAACCCATGCTTGCATCATCCCATTGGGAAACCTATACTTGGATCATCCCTCTTGACTCAATACGTACTTGACAAATTGATCAGGCAAAATGGTGTCTATAATTGATCCTGAATTATTTTTCTTGGTTATGAGCTTGCATGATAGAAATTGATATAGGGGGATCTCTCAAGTCATTGACATCATTATCCCTATTATTAGATAGCCTCATAGAAATTGATAGTTATTACTGTCATTTTTTTGGTTATAAGAAAGTCTCATATAAATTGATGGGGGTGGGGATGGGGGAGGACTTCAAGTTATTGTCATAATTCTCTTGATTATGAGAAAGATAGGGGAGAATCTCACATCATAACTACAACGTCCCGTAGTCGTGTTAGTATTACATATGTCAACGTGAACACATTGAGCATTGTTTCTACATCATGAAACATTGTTTTTACATTATGGGAGCCTTGCAATAATGCCCACTTTACCACTAAAAATAATTTATTATAATGAACAAATAATTAGTATTATTATAATTAAATTATTATTAAAATTAAAAAATATAATTTTAATAATTGTAATTGTTATTAAAAATGTTTAATTATGACTATAATTATTATAATTGTTATAAAAAAATTATAATTATTATTAAAAAATTATAAATTTTGAAATAACAATAACTATTATTAATATTATTATCATTATGATTAACAATTAATTACAATTATTACAATTCTAAATGTTAAGTTTATTATTATTTTTATGTTAGTTCATTATCACTTGTTTTGAACATTGGGCCAATTTTGTTTATTATATTGGATAAATTCTCTGTAAAAATCCTCTTCTGATTCTACTTCGAGCAAAAATTCTCCTCCAATGGTTTGGCACCACATTTTATTCTACTCTCAAAATAGAATTTCTAAGTGAGAGAAGGCATGAGCCATTTGTAGATAATAAGTTGTTGCATGTGGCATGGGAATGAACACGATTGGGATTTTAGACATGCCAACTATCTGAGTTTCATTTTTGTGTAGAAATGAGGTCATTTTTTGTAGGCATCAACAACAAGGTTCAACCTAGAGGATGGTTGAAAGTGGGATTATGCTATTTTTGTGCATTGGAATGTTCACATTTTATTTATTGATGTTTTCATTGTCTTGCAATTCTTTGGCATTTTCTATGGAAAATCATTGAAAATAACCTTTCATCACTTTATCTCTAAATACATCCCTTACCTACTAATCAATATTTTGAAAATGTTTGAAAATTTCTTCTAGTTGTTGAAGAGTCAGAGTTACTAGCTTAGAGCAATTGAGCATGTCAATTTCATTATTCTTTGCATGGATTCTCATGTTTTTTAAGATTGATTTATTGAGTTCAATCCACGTCATTTTTATGCCCATCTTGTAATCAATAATCAATCATGGTATCATAACCTCTACTTTTCGATGGTTAAACCTTCCAACTTATTATTCACATAGCGTTTTTTCACAATATAAAATATCTGATACTCTACCACCTTTTCTTAACCCTTGCATCACTTCTTTGTTAACACATGGGCATCCTTGCCCATATATATGATATACCTAGGTTCATATTTTTGTTTTTTTGAATTTAAAGGAATCAAAGTTGCTAATTCATATGATATATTCTAATAATAGAAATCAACCAAGGTTTGACTCAACCAATTAATGAGCATTCAAATATATAAACACCAAACATAAACAGGGTTTAAATGTTTTGATTACATAAATATATAAATATAGTCAACAAACTTAGTTGACTATGATATTCCAACGAACACATTCGACTATGATTATGATTTGTAAGTTATTACAATTTATAATATTGTTGGTCAACTATTACTATTATTAATTATCACATTGATTATAAAATATGTAAAATTAATTATAAAAATTAGTATTATTGATTGAATAATCCTTAATAATATTAAATTATTATTAACTGAACATAATATATATTTTTAAATTTAAAAATAATATTGGTTATTAAGAAACTATTTAAAAACTCATATAATTAATGTTATTCAATTACTCAATATTTTAAATTATTAATTAATTTTTGTAATTTTTATTAATTGAACAAGAGTGCAGTCTACAAAACTTGATGTGAAGAATCATAAGATAACTTCTAAGGGAAAGTTGATGCAACCCAGTAAGTTGGTGAAATATCTCCATTGAAAAAAGATTAGGAATTGTATAGAGATCTTCCCATAGAAGAAGGATGGAGACAATTGGAAATATTTAAGATTATATTGCATAATATTTGTAGTGAACTACCCAAATAAAATTGAAGTTTCAAAACTTGATTTAATACAAACTATGGAAATCAAACCAAAATTATAGATATAAAAGAAGGTTCCTAGATATTACTGAATTATAGGTACCTTCTTCTCTTCAAGTAATTGAATTGTTGTTGAGAATGAGATTGTCATGTCTGATGAAGAATTGAATAGGTGCATAGGGGTTATTACTCCCAAGATTACTTGAATTGTTGTTGAGAATGAGATTGTCATGTCTGATGAAGAATTGAATAGGTGCATAGGGGCTATTACTCCCAAGATTTACCATGAAATATGCCTTGATAGGAAAAAAAACCCCACAGAGGATGTGTTGAACCAGTAAGTAAATTCTTCGTGAATGGATGAAGTTCATGTCATATGAATATATTGGTTATATGGGTGCCCTTGAAAATATTGGAGACAATCTTTTTGATTAAACACGATTTTAAATGTAGAGATTTGTATATTTGGCACCAAGGAATTATAGTGATTTTTTTCCCATGTGATTATTGAATCCTTTTATTCTAGTTTCTATGTAAGGGCTGGGTCTTACTATACATATTATTATACACATGTGTTAATAGACGAGTGGTGAGTTATTCTCTGCCATAGACTTTTAATGGTGGATATCTCTAGTTTACAAGCACCTTTACTGCATATTTTTCTCCACCCATATTTATAGGTGTTTATTTCAAGCTTTTAATATATTCATGGGATCATATGCTGGATTTTTGGGCCTTTAGTTTTATTTATTTCATATTTATTTAAGTCGTGGGGGTTTTTATGGGTTTAATGAAGTTTAACTTGTTTTGGGGATTTTATCAGAGCACGCTAGCTTATTGCATTGAAATATATTGTTAGCCAACAATCCAAATATGTCCGTGAAGTTTCACTTATTCTTGGAATATATGCTCTAAAAAAATTGTTGCAGTGTATTAACTTGAACTTTGAGGAGAACATATGGGTTTCAAGAAGGACAGAGAAAATTAAGAAGGGGATGAAAATGATGAGGGCAATAAAGAATTGGGGAAAGAAGGATAGTGGTGGTGGTGGGGGAAAGAAGGATGGTGGAGAAAACAAAAAGGGAGGAGATGATGATAAGAAGGGCGGTGATGAATCCAAAGGTGATGGTGATGGAAAGAAGGGGGAAGGAAAGAAAAATGAAGTCCCTCTCCCTAGACATGTCATTGAGAATGTCTTATCAAGGTTTTATCAAACACAATGAAATCAAATGTATTGAAAAGGAATAATTAATTAGCATGAATATAGGCTAGTTGGTAGATCACAACACTAGGTACTTAGTAACAACTTGAATGGTAGCTATTTTTAATATTAGGTGTAGTGTGTTAGTGTTAAATTTGAAGAGAGACGGGGTTCAAAGAGGATGTGTGCTTGCATAATTTCTGTGCTGCAATTTTTGTTTCATAGAGTTGTAGCATAGTGTGTTTTCATAGAAATGCACGTATTGTCCCATGATGTAGTATATTATACATTCCATTCAAATGGTATGGATAATCAAAACTATTCTATAAGTAAATAAATATATGTTTGCAACTTTTTTTTTTACCATTCCCTTCACAACTACTTTATGATTCTTCACATAAGTTTATATCCTTTACTTCATAGTTACCTTGTGTTTCCTAAAATTATGTTATGTAGAACACATTCTTGTTAACGATTAGTTGGAATCATCTAGAAGAATAACAATGGAGTTGTGTGCAAATATAACAACAATTTCATAAAAAATAATTATTTTTGAATATAACATCACAATGCTAACATGATGCTACATATCTATGAATAATATGTTATGTCGACACTACAAGATACACGAATGATGTAAGGGATGACAATTCAAGCGATGCTTGAATGGCACCCTAATGAAAACATAACTATGCAATGTGATGCAAACACAATGAAAGAATAACAAAATTTTAAAAAGTTTAAAGTGTTGTAGATATGACACTAATACAACACAACTTTGACACTAAAGCCTAAGGTGTGCTTACAAAAAAAACCCTAGGGGTTTGAAGGCTATAGTTATGCAAATTAGTGATGCAACAACCCTGTATCATAGTAGTGACAATTGTTTTCATTTTGTTGAAAGTGAAGATGAAGGTTGCCATTAGGATTCTTGTTTTATGTGCCATTGATTTGTTAACTTGCCTTATGAATGGGAAGTTGTTTATAGGATGTGGTAATGGTTGGAGTAGTTGACGACTACTCACAACATTGTTTGAGTGGGTAGGAGTAGGATGGGTATGTACTTAGCTTGATGGGGATTACTAAAGCCTATTGTTTGAGCCTGACATGTTTTGGAAGAATAACCTCTCTATTGGAGGTACTATGGTATTAGGAGCAAAAGTAGGTAGAGTTTTTGCATACTGGAACCTAAGATGAAAGGTGGTGTTGTACCTAGAGGTCTCTCCAACACAAAATTACCATGTAATAGTTTAGTATTGTGGATAGTTGTTGCCATTGTCTAACCTATAGATAGATTCTTACTAAGTAGACCATCAGGGATTGGAACTCTCATGTTCTCACTAAGGTGAAGCTCTTCTAGGAAGGGCATCACCTATTATAGGTATTTTGTTGGTTGCAAGTAAGATTGACCTTGATGTGTGATTTCCCGCATAGTTGTTGCTAGAGTTGGAGGCTGGTTTGCACTAGTTTTTTTGGTATTTATCAAAGCTTATATTTTTAGATAAGTAAAGAGGACCTAAATGATTCTATTTCCATATCATATGTTTTTACATTGAAAATTTTATGGTTAGTGATAATATTCTTTATGTACTATTATTTTTGAGTTTAAGAGAAATATTTTCACCATGTAACAACCCACTCAGTTGGATCATGTTGGATTGGGATGTTACACTTCTACTATATAAGTAAATGTTAATGCTCCTCATAAGACCACATGTATATTTTTTTGAAATTTTGACATCTACGAAAAATGAAATGCTTCACCTTTTATGCTAGTTTGATGATCTGTGCAAAATCCCTTGAAAAACTAAATGTTGCACAAATCCTAGAACATAAATCTTTATAGTCCTTAGTCTATTGATGAGCCTCTTCATGAAAATACCGGGTCTTTGAAAATAATCCCATTGTCTACAAAAAACTATGAACCCATTGCTTGAGTAATCTACCAGCCCCCATCCAAATTAGTTGATAAGTATCCACATGATGCACTTGATGGTCTCTCCGATGAATAAGGGTATCCTCTTCGCAATGTGTTTCTATGTAATTCCTTTTCGACTAGTAAATGATTCTTACAACTCGTTATCTTCTAGTGGTATTAAATATGTTTGTAAAGATAACACAACCTCTCCCCAAGTGTCAAAGGAACATTTTTAGGTTCCCACCTTCTCAGTATATTTTAGGGTCACATCCAATGGTTCTTTGCATTTATTGCATTCTCTTGGTCAATAATGACCTCAAAAAACTTGGTGGCATCTCCTTTTCCATAAAAATCCTGTAGGTCCTTTCTATTGGTTCCCATACATCTTATTGATCTTATCATTATGTATCTATGACAGTCTTGTTTGCAATCTTTGCACTACTATTAATTCATTGTTTTTTCAAGATTGTGTCAAAAGAGTAGAAACTACACTAACACAACTCTCCATCTACCATGGTGATGGAACCAAAGTCTATGTAGGTTCATCACACCTCTAGATATTCCAGATACAATCAGCCTAAAGACATCAGTCAACTAACATAGCAGTTGACTGGAGAATCGACTGATCGATTGACTGAATGGTCAACGAGGTCGTGGTTAGCTCAACTAGAGCAGACGACTAGTCTATGGGACATTGTGTATTTTGTGGAAACGGTTGGAACCAATGACCGTTATTTGTTGACCAGATCATCCTCAATTCAAGTGAGTTTGTTAGATATCGGAATATTTTACTCAGTCTTCTATTCTTTCTTCTCTATTATATTGTTCAATTGGAAGAGGTTCCCCAACATGGTACTTGAACTATTGGTTTTGACCTAGCTTGTTGTATGCAAATCATGCTAAGTTGGATCTAGGGTGATTGACTATGGGATGAATATATTTCGATTGATAACTATTCTTTGAATTTGGATCAGATCTATTTTGATATCAGAAGGATGGCTTCCAAGATAGAACCTATTATTCTAAATGGGAATAATTATGCAATATGGGCACTAGATATGGAAACTTTGTTGAAGAGTAAGTAACTATGGTGTTATACTAAGGTCACTATTCCAGATCCGACTGATTACCATCATAGAATTTTCATCGATGGAGAGAATGATGAGGACGTTGGGGTCATTACAACCTACATTTCAAGGGAGATTCACTTTCATATAAGTGGGATCGAGTGCCCTCATGCCATTTGGAGTAAGTTGAAGTCACTGTTTGACAAGGTTAATGAAAGTCAAGTGATGCAGATAGAGAAAGACTTGATCCCTCTGGAACCCCATTCCTTTGAAAATATTGATGACTATTTGGCTCACATCAAGGAGCTACAATTGAAATTGGGTGAATGTGGTCAGAGTTTTTTGAAGAATGATGGACAACTCATTGAATTGGTCTTGATGAATCTGAGGACACCTTATGATGTATTCTACTCTTTATTTTGTGCCAATTGGATATCACACAAAAAAGATGGTAAGGATTTCACCTTTGATATATTTTGTGATTTATTGATCAACAAAAATTACTTGATGAAGGGAGTTTTGGTAATAAACACTAGGCTCACTTGCTCAAAGGCAAGGTCAAGTAGAATTATAAAGAACATGGCCAACTGGATCATCGAACAAAATATGTCAACCAACCTAATAAATAAAATACCAATGAGTTTGACATCGACCTAGAAGAATAAAAGAAATAAAACCTCTCACTACTGTGGAAAAGTGGGGACATGTAGAGAAAAATTGCTAGAAGAAGACAAAGGATTGGAAGAAAAGGTGAAGCGTATTGAATAAGGATCTTCAACTAGTCATTCAATCAACTGACTTGAAGAAAACTTCACTTTTTCTGTTAACACTTCCTAGGCATTACATGACTGTACCACTTAGACATAATGGCTAGTTGATTCTAGTTGCACTCATAACATGGCTAAGGATGCTTCTCTTTCTATTCCTTAAGTGGAGCTACATAACATAAGATTTATGTAGCTAACTATTATGCTCTCATGGTATATGGAAGTGGAAATGTTGAATGCTAGAATGGTCAAATATCTAATGTCTATCGTGTACCTAGCTTGAGCGCAAATTTGTTGTCGGTTGCACAACTTACACAGACAGAGAAGATTGTTGAGTTCTAGTCAAAACAGTTTTATTGTAAATATTTGAGGCTTGGGGGGGGTGACTGTTGCTTTAGGATATTTAGATCCCAAAGGTGTACTTTATAAGTTCTGTGACTCCCCCAAGAATGATTTCCGACCGATTGGACTGGATGCACTCATTGCTCAGACCGACAACATAAGTCAAATTTGGCATGAATGACTTGGAGATCTGAACTTTCAAAATTTGAAGATGGTGGTAACAAATAATATGGTTACTAGTCTCCCAAAGACTATTTACCTGATGGATATTGTAGAGGATATGTGCTTGGAAACCACCATAAGACACCCTTTGATTCTAGGAAATCTTAACGAGTTAGGATTGTTGGAACTTGTTCACAATGATCTCTGTTGCATGAACAAACCCTCATTAATAGCTGCTGCATGGGCTTCATTGAGGATTTATATAGATTTGATTGATTATATTTATTGAAGGAATAAGATTCATGTCTTTGAAAGATTCAAGGAATTTAGGGCATTGGATGAGAATCAATGCAACCAACTCATCAAATGGTGGAGAATGCGGTTGAGGTTAGACAATGGTGGATAATATGTGAGCTGACAGTTTGAGGAATATCTCTTGCAAAATGGAATTTCATATCATAGATTTGTCCTGCACCCCTCAACAGAATGGATTCGTAGAGAGGAATAATTAGACTTTGGTAGAATGGCTTGGTGCCTACTGCAAGACCAAAGACTTCCTAACTAAATTTTGGGCAGAAGATGTTTATTGTTCAAGCTATCTTTTGAACTTTGTTTCGACTAGAGATATCAATGAAATGACTCTAACTGAGAATTGGAAAGGAAGAAAAACCTCCCTTGGACACCTCAAAACATTTGGGTGTGTTGCTTGGACCCATTAGAGTCATGCTTGAATCATGATGGGTTATTCTGATGATCAAAATCCTATCGACTGTTTGACCCAATCAAGCAACAGATCATTTTGAGAAAAAATGTGATATTTGATGAGTATATTTTATGTAATACATTATTGAATTCCTCTTTTGGTCCTTTGCACAATGATATTTTTGATATTACTGAAGAATTTGGATTGATCGTACTCTTCTTTGAAGTTTCAACCAGATAGTCGAATTCTACTCCTGATTCGACTAGTAGTTACTATGCATTGACTGATAATGTTGACACACCTACTCATTTGAATAACCATGACTGGCCTAAATCACCACTAAATTTACTACTTCGTTGGGCTACTAAAAAAAATTGAAGCAACTAGACCTGATGCTAGAGATGCTACTATTGGTTGACAAAATCATAGTCAGAAACAACATGGGCAGTGTTTCACTGATGGAACATGTTCTTGAAACCTGTGATCCTGGAACTTATGTTGATGCTCAAGGAGTGCTTGAATGGGGAAATTCTATGGTTTCTAAACTTGTTTCTTTGCAGAAGAATCATACTTGGAATTGGTTTCCTGACCACAAGGAAATAATGTTGTGAAGTGTCAATGTGTCTACAAGACCAAGTTTACTTTCGACGGTTTTGTTGAAAATCAAAAGGCTTGACTGGTATCCAAGGGATTCTCTCAGCAAGAAGGAATCGACTACACTTGAACCTTTTCTCCTATTTCAAATATGAACTCTATTCGACTAATTCTTTCCCTTTCTGCTAATTTTGGATGGGAATTTCATTGAATGGATGTTAAAAGTTCCTTTCATCATGGAGACTTGTCTAAATAATTTTATATGGAATAACCTCCTGGTTTTGTGATAGATTCTGGTCTAGTTTGTCGACTCAAGAAGTTGTTTTATTGTTTGAAACAAGCACCCCATACCCCATGCTTGGTATGAGAATATTGATTGTTTCTTTATCAACACTGGCTTCAAACGTTGTGAATCTGATCACAATATTTATGTATTACATGTTCATGGTGATACTTTGATTATGGCATTATATGTTGATGATTTAGTCATAACAGGAAATAATGTCAATCTGATTTTGGGTTTGAAGAAAAAACTTGCAAATACCTTTGAAATGAATGATCTTGTTCTACTGCATTTTGTTTTGGGCATTCAAATTTTGCAAATGGACGATGGATTAAAAATGGACTACTGTAAGTCTTGTGCTACACCTTATTAGTTAGTCATTAAATTATCTAAGGACCGTGAATCTCCTTGAGTCGACACCACTCTTTATCACCATTTGGTCGGAAAATTGATTTATTTAACTCACAGTCGACTTGATCTCTCCTTTGTTGTTAGTGTGGATTCTCAGTTCATGCAAGATGCTTGAGAAAGCCACTGGAAAGTTGCAAAGAGAATTATTCACTATATTAAAGGAAATTTAGTATGGTATTAAATATTTTCGTGGTATAGATCCACTGGATGGGTTTATTGATACTGACTGGGCACGTGACATTGATGACCGAAAGTCCACTTCTGGCTATGTGTTTCGACTTAGCTCTGGACCCTGGTCTGGTCATGTAAGAAACAAAAGGTAGTCTTTCTTTCGACTACATAAGCATAATATCATGGAGATTTCAATGCAGGTAACAAAGCTTGCTTTTCCTATTCATGCATCAATTTTTATCCATTGTGACAATCAAAGTACAATACAGGTTGCTGATAATCTTGTTTCTCACAACAAAATGAACCATGTTGAACTTCATGTTCACTATTTGGGACAGTTGGTATAGGAAAATATTGTATCTCTTGTTTATTGTAGGATACATGATCAGATTGTTGATATATTTACGAACCCTCTAGCATAAGATAAATTTGTGAAACTTCGAGCTATGCTTGGGTTTTAGGAAACTGCAATTATGGAGGGGTGTTTAGAGAACATAATTCCACCTCTTGAATCTCCAGAGTGTTGTGCTAATGGGGGGTTGTTGGAACCAAAGGCTATGTAGGTTCATCACTCCTTTGGATCATCTAGAGATAGTCATTTGAAAGAAATCAATTGACTTTTAGATCAATCTAACGAAGGATTGACTGAGTGGTCGACTGAATGGTCGAAGACGATGTGGTCGGATCAACTAGAGAAACTGACTAATCTATGGGACATTTTGGATTTTGTGGAAATAGTCAGAACCAATGACCCTTATTTGTGGACCAAATCATCCTCATTTTAAGGGACTTTGTTAGATATGGATACTATAAAAGAACGACCCTATGGGTTGTTTTGATAATTGAATTATGATGGTGATCTCTTATAAGATAATGCATTGTGATGTTATGATCACAATGCACTGCGCTTAAGCGCTGTAAACGATGTCTTTAGACACCACCCATCTTCTTGGAATATTTTAATCCTTTTGTTATTCTTTCTTTTTATGTTCTATTGTTCAATTGGAAGAGGTTCCCCAACACATGGGCTTGATGTAGTCCTCTTGTTATCTCGATGTTAGAATATACAATTGATCAACATCATTGATGGCTAATCTTCCTCTTAGTTGAATTCAAAACCCTTTTTTCTTTGTAGGGTACAAGGATAGAGGAAACATCTTCCCTCAACTTCAAAAGGAACTTAGTGTTGCTTCAAATTGAGATGTCATGCCCATACAAAAATCCCATTCTATTCCCCAACAACACTCAGTAGGGATCCTTATCATCCACTATCTCAATGACTTGAAAACTTGCAAAAGTATTTATGTGATACAAAATGATTCCTCTCCAATTGATAAATATGATAAACCCTTGACTAGTTCATAAGGCATCACTAAATAGGTGAATATGTTAAAGTTACAACATCATGAGTCATTCTCCAAGTCAATCTTGTGTTCCAATATTGAGCCTCGTGTGTCGAGATAGTGCCTTATAGGATCCTGAGTTGGACTCAGGAAACTTGGAGTAGAGTCTTGAGTTGGAATCAAGAATGAATAAGCCTTATGTGTAAAGGTCAAGCCTCATATGTTGATGTAAGTGCTTTGTATATCGAAGTGATGACGTTGTACAATCTTGCTTTCCAAAGCTAAGGTCTTGTGTTTCAAGACAGATCCTCATGTGTTGAGGTAATGATTTGCATGTCGAAGCATGAATGGTGTGTGATGTACTACTAACCATGGTTGATCTATTAAGTCTCCTCTAGAGACTGGCCACCTCTAGAATGAATTCATTTAGCATATGACCACTTGGAACGATAGTAGAACAAGATGATCACATCATTGGAAAAATATCCTTAGTATATTTGATAATGATAAATAAAGTAAAGATGGCACAATTGGATCATGCAGATAGGACAAGAGATAAAGATAAGATATGTTAAGATAAGAGAGAACTCAAATTGTTCACTTCAATGATCAAGAATGACTTCAGTTAATTAAGAGAGAACTCAAATTGTTTACTTCAGTGATGTTAACAAGAAAGACTTCAGTTACAAGAGTTAACTAAGTGATAACAAAGAATATCTAGTTAACTAAGTGTTTGCATGACACCACTTGAGTAAAATTAGTATTTGCATGACGACACTTGAGTTAAACTAAAAGAAAACACTTGAGTGGTCTAACATCTAGTTGAAGGGCGATTTCATCTTGACGTAGAAGATATAATTAACTAAGTGCTTGCATGATGACACTCGAGTTAAACTAAATGACGACACTTAAGTTACGAAACTTGAGTTAGTAACCTAACTAAGTGACCTAGCATGCAGTTGGAAGGTGACTTCATCTTGAATTCATAAGACTATAAATTAAGCCAAGAATGAGATGTATGATACACTTGTAATGCATACTTTGATGATATCAAGGTGAAGAGCGAATATCTCCTGAAGGAAGTGTGCACGTGACCAAAACTGCGAATTGGCCTTAGTGCAGAATTATTTGCTTGGTTCTTCTATTATTCTCTCTTCTCTCTTGCTCTGTGATTGCACCAGGGGTGCTTGGTATTTCTCTCTGATAATGCACAAGGGGTGCTTGATGTAATCTTTTCATTGTAAATAAATTCTCTATTATCTATCAATATTCTAAGGAATATTTTTTCTGGGGTTTTCTCCCTCAAGTACTAGAGGGTTTCCCCAGGGTAAATATTGTGTCTCATGTGAATGCTTATGTTTTTATTATTCATTGATTTCAAGTTCTACTATAATTCCGCATTAAGATAAAAACATTTAACAAAATAAACCAACTTTAGTTGTCCCATTAACTCCTAATATTTTTGAGTAAATATATTAACATAAAATCCCAAGTCTAGCATTACATTCCTTAATTTATATTTGGCAATTATTGCATTCAACATGAAATCCTTTCTAGACCTTTTCTTTTCCTGACCTTGTACAAAGCATATTCTTACACATTTGTCGAGGTACCCACAACCTATGATAATAGAGTACACAATCCCCAACTGACCTCTCATGATCCACAATTCTAAGGAAAATTCACATCCAAACATGAAATTCATCATCTATGGTATGTGGAGTCTAAAACATTTATTCATTCTAAGACATGCTTATTTGGCTCTACCAACCACATGAAAATAGTAATAGTAGGAGAAAATAAACTATAGCAAAATAGGCTCTCCTCAATAATTCAAGAAAGGTGAACTTATTTGATATAGTTTCAAGCCCAACATTGCTCTCCTAATGAGAGAGTCCAAGGTAGTTAATCACCCATCCATTTATCTATATAGATGTACTTGGGATAGGACCCTTCATTGAATTGATTCCCACCCTTTAAACAATCAAAGGAGTAGAATATCAGGCTAAACATGACATATATATAGAGGGCTTAATCTTGTCTATCTCTTTTGGTTATTAGTGAAGTTGATGAATCCCATCTTTGTCACGTGCTTGTTGTCACCAAATGAAAGAATGAGTACCTAATGTAATGTATGTAGGCCTAAGATGATGTTGTGAGTGGTCACAACCCTATGTTCTCATGACTTTCCATATCACCTTAATAACATACTTCTAGTGTTCCTTCTTCCCACCTACATCAAACTTTGGGGCACTAGGAGAAACTTTGTTTATCATTCATGTTATTGCCACATACATATTTGTACTAGTCTTAGGTCTCCCTTGAGTGCTAATGTTCACTCCAATATTTGTGCTTTCTATGCTAGAGATCCCTAGGGATGATCGCTTAAAATTTACCAAGTTAGTTCTTGGATGCCTTCTATCTTGATCTTCCCACTTCTTTGATCGATGTCGAGCAATCTTGAGTGTTATTCCATACATTTTAGCAATTCCTAGACCTTACTAATTTCGTAGATGTAAACAATTCCACACTATGTGGTGAACTTGATTATAGTTAAAACACCATAGCAGTTTTATTCCTTTCAAGACTACCATGCTTTATTTCCTCCCATGGAGGAGTCTATTGTGAAGACAAATTTCTCAAACCTCGATGCCTTCTTGGTTTCCTATTCTCATGGCTATTAAGATATTGTCTCTACTATATGTATTATTGCAATTTGTTACTAGTTTTTAGGTGCTTGTTGAGTTTTCCTCTCTATTATTGTTGATGTAGCTCTCTTGATGTAAAGATATATAAGCCTATGTTTTATAAATCATATTCAATTATAATTTTTTATTTCACACCTCGTGTGTAGAAATTTTCTCATAAGTGGGAATAATTCCATATCATTAGTATTAGACAGTTCCAATCTAGCCTTGGGTTTTCTTTTTGTTCTTGCCTTCTGATTTAGAATAGGTTTGGACGGTTGGATTCCTTTGCTTGTAGGTGGAGGTGATTAATTGTGGAAATAATGCTCTAGAGAGACTTAAAGAAACACAATTGGTTGGAGTTCCAAATAATTTAAAGACCACTTCTCCTTTGATCTCAACTTGACAAACAACAATATTACTCCACACAATAATGGAATGACCAATAACTAACTTTTCCAATTCAAGGAAACAAACATTGACATTGTAGCAGTCAGCATACATGAGGACATTAATAATAAATATTAATCCGAGAGCATAAATTATATCATTGTTTGTCACCAACATAATGACACAATGATCATCAACCTCACTATCGGATTGCTACTTAAATCTATTAAAAATAGAACTTATGACATCTAGAAGAGGCTCTCAAGTATATCTAGAAGTTGGGGGATATACTTCCCATTCACTCAATAATCACTATAAGGAAAACATCTTGTAATAGAGGTTTTTGCAGAGGTTTTTAGTGTTACAAAATTGGGAAAATTATTAAAAAAATCTCCATTACAACCTCTGCAATTGGTAACAGATGATTTGGTAGAGGTTTTAGCAGAAATTTATTATAACTAAGAAAATATTGATGGCTGAAGGCTATAATCAATGTTTTTTTATTGATACGCTTGTATCTACAAAAAACATTGGTGCTTCTTTAATTACACAGCACCAGTGCATATCGTATTTGTAATAGCACCGATGCTCTATAACTTAACTAGCACCAATGCATATTATATTTGTAATAGAACTGGTGCTCTATAACTTAACCAAGATCAGTGCGGACATGTCACAAATACACACTGATGGATAGCTTTCCATGGGTATCAAAGTTCTTTGTAAATTTGACGGTAATGGTCGTTCTTAGTCTCTTAACATTTTGGTGTGATTACAATTTAGAGTGGCACTGATGCAAATTATTTATAATAGCATCGGTGTGTACAATTAATAAAAAGCACTGGTGTGTACAATTAATAAAAAGCAATGGTGTAGAAAACAATGTGAGCACCGTGAATTTAGTGCATCTGTAACCATTATGAGCATCGATGATGTTTAAACATTAAAAAGCACCGATGAACATTTTATCACCACATATAAAACACAATGGACAAATTACGTATGCGTCACACCATTTAGAGAGTTCAAAAAAATATAGCGCATTAATACATTTATATTTTTTAATTCCATTATTCATTAGAAAATCAAATAATTTTTATAAAAATATTCATATTTTAATTTTAATTATTGCATTTGGATATGATGATTGTATTAATTTGTTATACCATTATATTACACATATGTTCATTGTAATATTTAATCATCCCTATATTTAATCAACGATGTAACATTTCGCAACAATGGACAATGCAATAAAATAACATGAAACTAAGTTTTATTATATTTGAGTAAGAGGATTTTTGTCATACAAAATGGGACAACATAAAGGTCCATAATAATCAAAATGTCAATATGTAATTGTTACACTTATTGGTAACTTGTGGTCTTCCAATTTGAACAATATGTCCAATGCATTATACAAAATGTCTAATTTTCATAGAGAATTTTTTCAAAACATATAACATGCATTAACATCCAATTATATTGATCATCATTCTTCACTCGAACTGTTGTCAGTGCTTGAGCTACTTGCAATACTTGGGTTATCTGGCCGATTTTTTTGTTGATTGGCTTGATTTTGTTCATGATCATTTTCATGTCCCATCTACAAACATAGAAATAAAGTGTAATGAGGGTATCTACATTGGTGGGAATAATGCAAAAATAGATAATATACATTATTATGTAAATAAAAATGCACACCATAGCAAGAAGTGATTCATAAACAATACACATTCTTCAAATTCATTCTTCATGTTGTCTCTCAACAACTCTTCCATTCGATCCAATCCATGAAAAATCATGGATTTAATGTTTCCTACAAGTTTTATACGCCATGAAAAATCATGGATTCAATATAAAGGTTTTTTGTTGTTTAATTAATTATAGAATGAGAGAATTAAACAACATGGCTACATACAAATTGCACTAAAAACTTTTGATACGCCAACATATACTCACAACCCATACTTAATCCAATGTCAATCAATTCTTCAGGTGTCTCTTCTTTGTACGTTAACACCTACTTGAAGACATCCAAGGACGAGTGTAAAATAATTAAACTATAAATATCAAAACCAATATGAAATATTAAGTTATAAGGAAAACACAATTACTCGCAAACTTTGCTATCGACCCTTTTCTTCCTTGTCATCCTATCTTATGTGATGAATGTGTTCCATTTTATTTTATTTTATTTTCTACAACAAAACAATTGAACGTTAATATTTAATGCAATAATTAATTAATTATGTGTACATAAAAAAAATCAATGATAACATATGTTTGAAGATTGGCACCTCATCAACCTCAACCATCTCTTCATCATGTTAGGGAGACTCCTCCCCAACATAAGTGCCAATATCTATAAAATAGAACACAACAATAATTAGACAATTTAAAGGAAATGTTAGAATACATTACATATGCATTAAATAAGATAATAAAACACAACTAGATTAATCAAAACGTAGTTCTAATATTACCCTAGAATCTAGTGGCTCATCCTGGGTAAATAGGATGTTTGGACATCCTCACCAATCTATCCATATGTATAGGTATGCCACAATATCCATGGTCATCACTGGGAAGAAAATCTAGTGTTTATGGAGTGATCCTATAGGGAAAATTCCACCAACCTACTAGTTTCCTAGGTTGGGGTGGAGACATTAAAATTGGAATAAGGAGACAGATAAACCCAAATGGACTTTGGTTTGGGAATAAATATATTAAGAGGGGAAAAATAAATATTTATGGTGAGAAACTAAGATGGCACTTGGTCACGGAGACACATTGGTGGTGTGGAACCCCCCAAAATTTAGATTCCCCATGCCACATGGCATTCCACTCTCACCCATTCGAATCCAAGGTGGATTCCACTATTCTTGGGGTAGTTGGAAGGGCATATTACTTGGCATGAATCAATGAGGTCGAAATGTAGAGGAAGAGTAACTCCCATGGGAGAGGAATAGGCATTTTGGAGCTAGTGGGACACTTGGGCTAGATTCCCTAACTTCTATGACACCAACGATGAAGATGCCTATGACATTTCTGAAAAATCAGACCTAATGGATGACATTTGACATACATGAAATTTTAGGGCTAAAAATATACTCCAAGAAGGCTCCCAAGTGAGTTAGGGCAGCCAAAGAGACACCAATTCGAATTTAGTGAAGGAGGAGGCTAGAATTGGAAGGACAAGTGGCATACTCGGGAATCTCTGCCCAAATTGAGTTGGCATGAAGCTCATGGATGGAATTCGAATTGGGGAAGCCTTATGAAGTTTATAAAAGTCAGGAATAAAGAAGAAGACCATCTTTTGATCATTTTACATTTTGCATTTTGCATTTGGAGAGAAGAGCTAGTAGAGAGCTAGTCTACTTGCCTTAGAACCAATTTCGAGGGTGAAAGATTCCCATACTAATTGGAAATTGGAGAGGCCATTCATATATTTAATTTGGAGATACAATGGAGTCTTTAGTTATAGGTTGAATATAAAGGGAATCTCGTGGTTCATTCATCTACAAATTGTTCTTACATCTCTTTCACATTTTCTTGCATATTTGGGACCCTGGAGGAATTGCACCCTTGGTGAGATGATGATATCTTTGTGAGAGTCCACAAATCTTCATTTATTTGTATTCTGATCTATATAATCTGTATTTATTGCTCAGAATACTGTTAGGTTGAAATACCAAGTGAAACTATGTAAAAATATCAAACAATGCATAAATGATGCCATTTTCTCTATGTCTTGTTGTTGGAGCTCTAAGAGCCATTATTTCGAGTTGTATCAGTAATTCTCTGTGATTTTGTTGATATATGGAGTTTCATTAGTTTTATGAAGAATTTTCATTAGCATTGTACAAGTCCTTGGCACCTAAATTTCGAATTTCATAACATATGGTGAAAATTACTAGCTTCCCCCCCTATGTGAAGACTTGCATATAAACATCTGATTTAAGGGAGTTGAAGAAGGTCATAAGAACTAATTGATGATACATTGGGGAGATAATTAAAACAATTTATCAGTACCATACCTCTGTTCTGAAATTTGGAAATTTTTAACATCATTTGGAGAGCCATCTTTGACCACTACCCCTGGGTGATTGAAGCTCGATTTGACTAGTACATTCCCTACTTTGTCTAGATTGTAAATGAATGTTGCAGAAGTGTTTTAAGGGTTTTTAATAATCTATAATCATCAGTTATATGTATGAATACCTTCCAAACTCATTCAGACCCCATTTGGAAGCATTTTGAGCCATTCGGAAGCAGTTGGGTTAATACTAGTCTAAGGGAATTGGTTAAAAATTGTAATTTTTCCTAGTTTGTGCAAATTCTTAAAAAGGGACACTACAAGTGGTATCAGATCATGGTCCTTGCACCTTATGTGTATGACCATTAATGAGGACAAGAAGTCAGGGAACACCCTTAGGAAGTGAAACTAAAAGCACTTTTGTTGAAGAGGAAGAAGTAGGAGAAGAAGAGTATTTTGTTGAAACTATGGCTAGGGATGAGAAGGAAACCTTAGAGGACAGGGAATAACTTACTAAACTCATGAAACCATTATTTTAAGACATGAAAAAACAGATCATGAAAGGGTTTGAATTTTTGTCTAGTCAACTTGGGAGCAAAGGAGTAATAAGAGGCAGCAGTAGTTCTCATTCTGAGGAAAAGAAGGCAATGGGTGAGCATATATTCTCAAGCACAGGACCCCATAATAGAACTAATGAATTTCAGAGCACACCAAGGCATACTACACCTAAATTTATTTAGGTCAAAGAATATCCTAACACCCAATTTGATAAGTAGGAAGTGGTGACAAAATGGAAAAAGTTGAGTGGATATTGTAGAAGAACTCTACCATTTGACCAATTCTTTAATGTATCAAGTAAACTCAAAATGAGGGATGGTAATAAGACTCCATTTCAGAATAAAGAATTGAAATGTGCCATTGGTAAAATGCCCCTTCCCACTTTTTATGGCTCACCCCAAAGTTCTGCAAATACTTGGGTACAAAAAATAGATGTTTATTTTCAGCTGAATCCAATGGTGGAAAATGATGCTTTAAAAATGGGTATTTTGCATCTAGAAGGAGATGCCAATGATTGGTGGTTCCATGGTATGAAAAATTTGGGACATGATCAGGTTACAACCTATGGATAATTTGTTGACAGGGTATTAGAAATATTTGAGCAAAAAGACCCAGAATTTCCTTTCAAAGAACTAGCCCAATTGAAACAAGTTGGAACCCTTGTTGAATATATGATGGAATTCCATAAATTATCAGTTAAGTTGGCTGATATATCTATGGTAAGATTAGTATTTCTATTTATTGAAGGTTTGGATGAACCCTTAAAAGGTTTAGTTAAGGCCCACAAACCCAATTCATTGAAGGATTCTATGAGCTTGACAAAAGATCTACAAAATGTGCTACCTAGGACAAGGTTTCCTCCCAAGCCCAACTTCCCTTCCCAATTCAAATCTAAAAAGAAGCCATGGAAAGAAGATGAATGTGGAAAGGATAAGAAAGAGGAACTAAGCAGGGAAGAAATCAGAATGAAGAAACTATGTTACTCATTCTTCCAACCATGGGTAGCGGGCCATAAATGTGCTAAGGGAAAGGCCCAATTCATTGAAGTATTTTGTGATGATGAGTATGAAGGGGGCATGGAGGAAGGAGAACACATCTCAGGCTAAGAAGAGGGATATGACATAGCAGAAGAAGAAGAGAAAAAAGAAGAATATCATCCATTACCTAACAAAGGGAGACTAGCAGTGCTTCCAGGAGTGCCTCATTTCCACACTATTCGATGCTAAGGAGCTGTACAAGGACAAAGGGTTTTGATATTGGTGGAGGGAGGAGACACACATAACTTCATTGATGTGTAATATCCCGATTTTTGACCCCATTGCATTAAAATGTAAATGATGTAATATTGTTGTAAAATCATGGTGAGGAGCTCAAGGCCAAGGCCCCGCCATCGATTTATTGATGCATATGGTTCGCGTGCTAGCCAGGCACGGTGGAATTGTGAATATCATGTAAATATGCATTTTAATAAAATACCCACAACTAGCTATGCAATGCAACAAGAGACGGGGGCATGATTTTACAAGGAATTGGGAGGGAAAACATTCAAACCCTTGGTGCCAATCAATTCAAGCCAAGTGTCAATGAGAGAACCCATCAAACCCTCAACTACCCATGTTGACTTTTGTACCCAGTCATTGATTTCTCCTAAGAGTTGGTTGAGGTAGTTAATGCCTTGGGGAATGAGAGGTATGGCTGTCCAAATTCGAGTATGGGCAAGCCACGCTGCATGGGAAATCACATTTTGCTTCTTGGGCAAGAAAAGGGCCATGAATTGCTCCCCAAGGCATCATCCATCAACCAGCCTTCCTCTCTCACGAGTTGGGAGCTACCTGGGCGTTTTCCAGCCACGTTTTTCTGTGTTTTCCTTCATTCTCAGCTGGGAGAAGGGCTTTTTTGTGTTGTATACCGGTGAGGAAGAAGGGGAATCGAATTGGGGTTCCATAGAGACCCTTTTGGCTGTTGAATTCCTATTTAGTTGGGGAAGAAATCATTTTCCTCCCTATGATGGTTTTTCCCCATCCCATAATTTGGTTTTGGCTGGAAATGATTGGGAAAACCCATGGCCATCTGTTTGTAAATCCTGTTGTGAAACATGTGTATCCTTGCCCAATGATTGTGCTTACTATGTGACCAAAGAGTATGTTGGGGCATGGGTTATGGGTCTCCATTGCTTTGGCTTGAGCTTGAGTGCAAGCATCCAGGGTTCAGATTTAGCCTGAGAAACCCAGCCGTGGACTGGCTTGGCTTAGATGAAATGTTTATTTGGCTGTGCATGAGCTTGAATGTCCCCTTTCATTGTAAGAATCATTCCCAGCTT
This sequence comes from Larix kaempferi, assembly GCA_027924585.1. Taxonomy (NCBI): domain Eukaryota; kingdom Viridiplantae; phylum Streptophyta; class Pinopsida; order Pinales; family Pinaceae; genus Larix; species Larix kaempferi. The sequence continues at coordinate 19,553,562 of BSBM01001646.1, forward strand.
GGGGGTGGCAGTTGTATTGAGAGAATTGATGAACACAACTAGCATATGGTTGGGTGGAATGTTGCAGCGACATAACTAGTTGTTTGGGACAATTGCACAATGAAGATAAGTGTTTTTCTGCCTATGTATTAACTCCTGTGATGTTTAATTTGATGACTGTTGATATGCTGTATGCATATAAAAGATGTGTGTTTGGATGATGTTCTTATTCCGTTGTTCATGTTTAATTGATTTGCATCTACACACATTTAATTTATGGCTGTGAATCTAACGAATTTGGCCGAGTTTCATGAAAAGCCCCATAGATGGTTAGCATGTTCCCTTCCTCGAATTGGGTCCGTGAGAGGGTATGTTACATGATGCAGCCATGGTGGAGAGGAGAAAGCTAACTGCTAAACCATTCGAGGGATTCATAGTCATCATTCCAGGTCACCATACTATGGAGTGCAAAACATGGATTCCAAAGCTACAACTTACCATAGGTAATTACACATTTTTTGATAGATTTTATGTGGTTGATGTTTCTGATACTAATGTGGTCTTGGGAGTGCAATGGATGTACTCTATAGGGGAAAATACAATGAATTATCAAATCCATGAAATGAGATTCAAATATTCGGAGGGAAAACAAAGGGTATTGAGAGGAATGCACACCTATCCGAATAAGGTAGTGTCCTCCCACAGTATGAAACACAAGAATGAAAATTTTTTGGGAGACATTCCTCATGGAAGGCCACCTGATAGAGGATGAACAATTTTGTAGCATACTAAATTGAGATTTCTTGAGGGAAAGCAATCTTGGGTGGGGAGCACTGTAATGTTCCTATTCAAATAAATATCAAGTAGGGAAAATTCCACCAACCTACTAGTTTCCTAGGTTGGGGTGGAGACATTAAAATTGGAATAAGGAGACAAATAAACCCAAATGGAATTTAGTTTGGGCATAGATATATTAAGAGGGGAAAAATAAATATTTATGGGGAGAAAATAAGATGGCACTTGGTCATGGAGACACATTGGTGGTGTGGGACCCCCCAAAAGCTAGATTCCCCATGCCACATGGCATTCCACTCTCACCCATTCGAATCCAAGGTGGAGTCCACTATTATTGGGTTAGTTTGAAGGGAATATTACTTGGCATGACTCAATGAGTTCGAAATGTAGAGGAAGAGTAACTCCCTTGGGAGAGGAAGAGACATTTTGGAGCTACTGGGACACTTGGGCTAGATTCCCTAGCTTCTATGACACCAATGATGAAGATGCCTATGGAATTTCTGAAAAATGAGACCTGATGGATGACATATGACATACATGACATGTCAAGGATAAAAATAGCCTCCAAGAAGGCGCCCAAGTGAGTTAGGGCAGCCAAAGAGACACCAATTCAAATTTGGTGAAGGAGGAGGCTAGAATTGGAAGGACAAGTGGCATACTTGGGAATCTCTTCCAAAATTGAGTTGGAATGAAGCTCATGGATGGAATTCGAATTGGGGAAGCCTTAGGAAGTTTATAAAAGTCAGGAACAAAAAACAATACGATCTTTTGATCATTTAACATTTTGCATTTTGCATTTGGAGAGAAGAGCTTGTAGAGAGCTAGTCTACTTGCCTTAGCACCAATTTCGGGGGTGAAAGATTCCCATCCTAATTGGAAATTGGAGAGGCCATTCAGAAATTTCATTTGGATATAAAATGGAGTCTTTAGTTATATTTTGAAGCTACAGGGAAGCTCGTGGTTCATTCATCTACAACTTGTTCTTGCATCTCTTTCACATTTTCTTGCATATTTGGGCCCCTGGAGGAATTGCACCCTTGGTGAGATGATGATCTATTTGTGAGAGTTACTGAATATTAATTTATTTGTACTATGATATATATAATCTTCATTTACTTTTCAAAAGACTCTCAGGTCGAAATACCAAGTGAAACTATGTAAAAATATCAAACAATGCATAAATGATGCCATTTTCTCTATGTCTTGTTGTTGGAGCTTGAATAGCCATTATTTTGAGTTGTATAAGTCATTATCTGTGGTTTTGTTGATTTATGGAGTTTAATTAATGTTCCAAATAATTTTCAATAGCATTGCACAAGTCCTTGGCACCTAAATTTTGAATTTCATAACATATGGTGAAAATTACTAGCTTCCCCCCCTATGTGAAGACTTGCATATAAACATCTGATTTAAGGGAGTTGTAGAAGGTCATAAGAACTAATTGATGATACATTGGGGATATAATTAAAGTAATTTATCATTACCATACCTCTTTTCTGAAATTTGGAAAGGTTTAACATCATTTGGAGAGCCATCTTTGACCACTACCCCTGGGAGATTGAAGCTCGATTTGACTAGTACATTCCCTACTTTGTCCAGATTGTAAATGAATGTTGTAGAAGTGTTTTAAGGGTTTTTAAGCATCCATCATCCTCAATTATATGTCTTAATACCTTCCAAACTCATTCAGACCCCATTTGGAAGCATTTGGATCCATTCAGAAGCAGTTGGGTTAATACTAGTCAAAGGGTTGAATTGGTCAAAAATTGCTATTTTTCCTAGTTTGTGCAAATTATTAAAAATGGACACTACAATATTCCCCCACGTGCGTATGCACCTTGGTCATTTTCCTAGGAGGGTGTCGGTCGAAATATGACTAAGTGATCGTAAACCTCTCAAAAAAAAGTAAAACAACTCTAAAGAAAATGGGAAGCCTATCCCCCCATCAAACATAGACAACAATGATCCAGAGCAAACCAAAACTATCACAAAAAAAATGGTAAACCACCTAATGCATCTAGGACTCTACACTAAATAATATACATAATATAATATGGGGTAACTAATGCACTTCACATTAGATCTATAGTGTGCCAGTGTCATGACCAAAAGCGAGAGGCACCTAACCTCCTCTACACCAAATGAAAATATATGCAACTGGACACTAGCTACCTGTAAGTTAGCATGGGTAGTGGAATCCTCACTAACATATCTTTGAACATATGTGAGATGAATGTCTACTACAATGCTAGGAGGGAAATTAGGGAAATGGGGAAAATCCTCCCCTCCTATATAGGCTAGTAACAAAATAGATGTCCTCCTATGTGGGATAGAACCACATATCAGAACTGACCCTAAATTCCTATTTATGTTGATCCCAACGACGAATGAATATCCCGAGTAATAATGAGTTCCCACTTAGGGATGTATACTCCTCATAAAAATTGAGGAGTCCAATACTTCGCAAGAAGGCTCGAGTCTTTGCTCTAATAGGGTGAGGGAAAAAATCCTTGTCCCTCTCACGTGCCTCCCACTCTCATAAAACATTGTACAGGTAAGCCATTGGTGCTACTCATGCTGCCATTCTCATCGCTCCTATCCTTGATTCACATAACTTTCATTTGAAACACACACACATATAAAACATATTTTTTTATTATTAAAGTACAATTTTTTTTATTCGAATCAATTTTTTTTCCCATATCAAATTACAAACATAACTAGTGCGTCGTAAAAACAGTAATGCACCATATGTGGTGCTTTTGAAACATAATCACACCAAAATTGGTTCTTTAGAATAAATAAAACACACCATAGTTAGTGTGGGTCTATCTAAAATATTAGTATGCATTTAATTCACAAAACCAAGTGCACTGTAAACGATGTATGTAAATAACTATAATGCACTAGACATGCAAAACATTTCTTTGATATAATTTTTTTAAACATATAGGTCGATCGTGGTAAATAAAAAAATCGACATTAATATTGACATATCCAATATCCTTAATATATATTAACACACCGATAGCGATGTGTAATTATATATAGAGAGAATCACCATCTTTGAAAAAAAAAACTACTTTCGATAGTATTTACATATTTGGTGCACTTTATATTTCAATGCACCAACCATAGTGCACCATTATATATGGAGAGCACCTATATATTTGAAAAATAATAATTTGTGATTCGCTGGATTTGTATATACATAGTGCCATTTATGTATATTTACGCACTAGTAGTGGCGCGTCCTTATATATAAAGAGGACCTATATCTTTGAAAAAATTAAAACCTATTTTTTGGATTTATATATTTTCGATGTGCTGCATATATTTATTTGCATTGGGTGTAGTGGACCATTATATCTGGAGCACTGATGTATTTGAAAAAATAAATCTGGTGTTTTTCTCTTTATACTGTGTGTTTTATATATATTGATGCATTGCTAGCAACGTGTTTGTATATATAGAGGGTCCCGATATGTTTGAAAAATATATATCTAGTTTTTTGGCTTTAATCGGTGGTGCATTTTGTTTATGTAAATGCATTGTCTATGATGCATTTAATCGGAAACCACATCCATAGTGCACTCTATTTTTACATAGAGAGCATTGAAATTATTGGTGCAAGACGAATAGTTTTAACATGCCGCGGGGATTTTTGAATTTTTTTCTTTAAAAAATGGGCAAATTCAAGCAAAATTTTGATTTTTAATTTGCTAAAAATGTAAACAAGAAGTTAATAAAGACATTACCTATCTTGTGCATCGGGGAGGCATGATTTCCATGTACACAATAAATGTTGTTTTTCAATTATTTTGAAAATTTTGAACTTCACTGACGAAGCAAAGGATGAGAGAAATCCGACAATTGACGAGCACCGATGGCGGGGTGCGTTAAGCAATAATGTTTAGCACTAGTTCTTAGGTGGTCTATAGCATTGACAATTGGGTAAAAATGATTTTCCTGTGTGGTAATTTTGTTTTATTTTTATTATTTATTTTACCCTATGCCGGTTTGCCTGATTTAGTGGCGCACTGGTGCACTTACCTTTATAGAGATCATCGTTAAGGTTTTTCTATTTAAAAAAACCATATGTTCTATGTATTGTAAGGAAATATTTAGTTGTGCATTAGTGTGTCAATGTATTTATAACACATCGTTATGCTCAATGGGAAAAATAAAAAATAGCTTTTTCCTAGTCGAGGGTGAGATATTTTGACATGAAGCATTGTGTTGGATTATGAAACACATTGTTGCATCCATGTCCTTTCCACACACCGAAAATTTTTGTCGAGTAAAAAAAACATATTTTTTTTCCAATTGTATCAAACTATTTTGACTTTGGTGCTTTGCATAATTAGGCCCACCGATGCATTGATTTTGTTGCCACACCTGGGTGCTTTGGTAGATAGGGAGCACTGTTCATTTTTTTTAAAATAAAAATATTTGTTTTTTGTCTTTTGATTGGTGCATTGTACTTCATCACGCCCTAGTGCATTTGTATTTAGTAGATGTTGTAACATTTAAAAACCCACTTCATACTTAGGATATAATTTATTAATCATTTTGATTAATTTCCTAGGTGTTGACTAGGTAGTTGGATATATTTTTGTCTTTTAGTGGACCACATGCCATCGTGAGTCACTAGGGATAATTTGGGTAGATTCTGGATAATTCCTGATTCTGTCTGATTTTATTCTATTCCTGGATTAGAAAGGAGCCTTCCTGCTTTAGATAGCTTTATCCTGCTTTTTCTACTTTCTAGTGGATAAGGTAAAGCTAGTTTGACTTGGAAAATGTCTCTACTTGGACAATTCGACCTTCACCTCTTTATTCTCTCCAAAAGTCATCATCACTTTCCTTTTTCTTCCCTGATGATCTTCTAACACTGCTTTTTCCAATTCGTGAGCCTTTAGACTGATTTGGAAAGTGTTTTTTCCACCTAGGTTTTTTTTTAGCTTTTAGTAAGCCTTCCTTTTTTGTGCTTTACAACTTGCCTTCAAGGCATTCTATTTTCTCTCCTGAGATGTATTATATTTTGTATTCATATTTATGAATAATATAGAGATGATATTTACATCAATTGAGTGCTCTCTCTTATGTTTTTGCTTCAATATTTCTTCTTATTATTACATATCTTTGAATAAATTCTTGTGAGGCCTTCTTTGCTTCAAGATCATTGGTTATTAGAATTCTTTCATGGTATTGAACCTATTTATAATTCTCACATGGTATCATAGCTTGGGAGCTCTTGATTAAATTATTCTTCCAGTATAAGATTTCAAAGAGTTTGTTTTTCAGGTATTGAAGATCAAATGGCAAAAGTTTCTTCAATACATACAGTTGTTGAAGATGAAGACTTCCATCTCTCTTTCTCTTGTTCTCCCATAAGTCTTCTATTCTAAATTATGAGAAAGATAATCCAGTTTATGCTCTAGAATTTGAAGAGGTTTTTGAATCCTCTCTTTCACATGAGTTTTCCGGTGTGCAGAATGATGATCTTCTGAATGTTTTGGAGGTTAGAGAAGAGTTTTGAGGTGATGCATTCAGCCTCCTTGATCACATACTTATTATGTAATTCTATATGATCATTGGCACACGTTATCAAGGTTTCACTGAAGATGGAAGACATTACCATTCTCTTGGGTTCAAGTCTCACGTATATTTTGGTAATTTTGGTTCTAATCTCACCCCTGTTGGTTCAAAGGTGATCTCAAGGAACCATCTATCAATTCTTGGAGCTGACTTAACTTCCAATGATCAGAAGTTCAAGTTTAAAGAGAAATTAGATCTGATTGGAGCTGATCCTACCTAAGTTAGTTCGAAATTGAAGTTCCATAATGGTCTGCATATTCATGGATTTTTTCTGATCAAGAGAAAGTTCAGAAAGCCTCCAGTTTTGCTTGCATCCACTAATGGAGAATTAAATCACATGTTTTTGGAGCATGATCCACTTCTTCCCAAGAAGAAGATTCCTACATACATCTGATCAAGTTCACACCTACTTGAGTTTGGAGAAGCAACAATTTTTGGTGTGCCACATGTCCATTTTTGAGGGGGGGGTTTCTTCCCAAGTGGTTTTCCGTATTTCCTGACCTACATAGACTAATAATTTTTTGTATTAGGGTGACCATAAGCCTTGTTGCTTGGGCCCTATATTTCAGATATTTTAATCACATATAGTCAGGATTAGGGGGGGTGTTGGAACATTTAAAAACCCACTTCATACTTAGGATATAATTTATTAATCATGTTGATTAATTTCCTAGGTGTTGAACTAGGTAGTTGGCCATATTTTTGTCTTTTAGTGGACCACATGCCACCTTGAGTCACTAGGGAGAATTTGGGTAGATTCTGGATAAGATTCTGCCTGATTTTGGCTAATTTGATTCTATTCCTGGATTAGAAAGGATCCTTTTTGCTTTAGACATCTTTATCCCACTTTTTCTGCTTTCTAGTGGATAGGGTAAAGCTAGTTTGACTTGGAAACTGTCTCTACTTGGCCAATTCAAAATCCACCTCTTTCTTCTCTCCAAAAGTCATCATCACTTTCTTTTTTCTTCACTCATGAGATGCCAACACTTCCTTTTTCAATTTGTGAGCCTTTAGACTGTTTTGGAAAGTGTTTTTTCCACCTAGGTTTTTTTTAAGCTTTTAGTAAGCTTGCCTTTGTTGTGCTTTACAACTTGTCTTCAAGGAATTATTTTTTCTCTCTTGAGATGTTATATATTGTATTCATATTGATGAATAATATAGAAATGATATTTTGTTAGGAACCCATGTCTTTACTTTGTTAGAATATTGTTGTTGGACGCATATGCTTTGTAAGTCGTCTTGTAGTATTTGTTGATCCATAGTTTGTGTTATTGTTGTTGGCGCATATGCTTTGTAAGTCGCCTGTAGTATTGTTGATCCATAGTTTGTAGTGGCCCATGGTTTTGAACCATAGTACTGGCGCCTAGACTTAGTATATAAGTGTGTGTTGAGGCCTATGAAGGCACCGTGAAGTTATTTTGTATTGAGCTTGCTCAAAGGAGGTTGCCCCCTTGAAGTGGCCTGCGATAAATAAAAGTATTTTGTGATATGATATATTGTGTATTTTCGTCAATTAATTATTGCAGGTTCTTCACATCTAGTATCATAGCACTTTCTTAGGCTTGCTGGGTGAAATTTCTGCCAATTTTTTTTTTTGCATTTGTTGCATGTTCGGATTTGGGAATAATCCATATCCGCTTAACTGTGGGAAGTACTTGGGAATAAGCCCTAAAACTCATTGTGAGGACTACCACATGAACCCCAAAGTAGCTGGCCCATTGAGAGGACCTGCCAGCGAAAAGGGTAACGAACCCTACCTGATTGACTAGTTCCCACCCGTGAGTTAAACCAAGAGCTGTCGTTTGTGGCAAAGTGGTTATCAATTTTACCCGAGCCGTGGAGTGAGGGGTACTGCCCCAATATGCAAGCCGTCAGAAAGCATTGGTGGCCGAGTGAAACCCTTGAACTCTTAGGAAGCCGCACATACCTGGGGTCCATATCTATTTTCAGCTGATCTGTTGCCGATCATTGCTGCGCCGTTTCAGATCCATTTTGAAAGCCATTCCAGATCCAGCCATTTCAGATCTATTTCAGATCTAGCTGTTCAGATCAATTCTGGAAGCCGTTCCAGATCCAACCATTTTCGATCCATTCAACGCCATTTTAGATCCCTCTGTTTTCGCTCACTTCCGGGCCGTTGCAGATCTATCTATTTCAGATCCCTTCCGAGTCGTAGCCACTCCATTCTGGTAAAAAAAAAGAGGTATAAAATTCAGTTTTTTCTCCATATCTCCCTTGTTTTCACTCCGTTTCCCTTGAAAAATCTCGGGAACCCTTGTACTCCCATTCTGCATATTTCATTCCTGACGACCCTATCCCCAATTCCACTTCCCAAAGCCTGAAATCCCACATTTGCCTATTTTTAGGGTTTGCCATAACTTCCTTGGATTTCACCCAATCACCTTCAAATTTTACCACAGAGTTCCTTTCCTAATTCTGCTTCTTTGTCTCTCTCTGCCAAATTTTCCCATTCTTTCACCCCACTTTTGAAATCCTCCTTTTCAGCTTCCTTGTCCATTCGACAGTGTCCAAAACCTAGTTAAACCCCAATTACCCTTCAGATTTTTTCCCAATTCCAGATTTTCCTTTACTGAAACAATTTCTGTTTTTGTTTTTCTACCCAGTCAACCAAAAAATAAAAATAAAAAATCCTGGTTATTGTTGTCACCCGTGCAGGAGCAAAAACCATGGAAGACGCACTTGCAGCCATCCAAGCCAAACTCCAGGATCCGGATGAAAAATTTCTTGGCCTCCATCTTGAACATTAAGCCATGAACAACAAACGATAGTCTGAGTCTTCATCAGACAATGGGTTCTCTTCTTCCAACAATTTTCGAGGTCCGAAGTTTTATTTTCCTCACTTTAATGGTACTGATCCAACTGGATGGATCTATCATGCACAACAGTATTTCAGTCCGCATAATACTTTTGATGTCAACAAAGTTTCGCTTGCATCCTTTCATTTGGAACAGGAAGCTCTTCAATGGTACCGTTGGTACATCAAGGTTCATGAAGAGCCAAAATGGCCAGAATTTTGCGAGCTCCTTTTGCAACGATTTGGTCCTAGTGCTTTTGATGACTTCACAGGAGCCCTCACTAAACTTCGCCAAATTGGAACTGTGAGAGAGTATCAAACCGAATTTGAGAAACTAGCCAACCACACTGAAGGATTGTCTGATGACTTTTACCGGAGTTGTTTTATCAGTGGTCTAAAGGATGCCATCCAATCTGAGGTCAAAATGTTCTATCCCAACACAATGATGGAAGCCCTGGGGTTGGCTAACTTGGAATAAGACAAGATTGCAGCCCAACAGTGCTCCAATCCCACTTTTGTTCCCTTCTGAAATATGGGTTCTCAATGACCATCCATACTGCAGGCTCCTCGACCAACTCCTATCAAGCATTTGTCTGAAACAGAGATGCAAGCACGTAGAGAAAAGGGGCTTTGCTATAATTGTGATGAGAAATTCACTCGGGGACATAGATGTGTTCAACAAAATCTCTATTTCTTGGATGTGGATTCTCTGCCTGCCTCTGAAATTGGTGACGAAGATCTAGATACAATGGATGCTCAAGTTGACATTTAGGAACCGCCTATTGACCCTCTGTCTCAAGATGACCAGCTAGAGATATCTCTCCATGCTTAAGCTGGAATCACCACCCCCCAAACAATGCGGGTCAGGGGTTACTTCAAGAAGCTTCCTCTTACAATACTCACTGATTCTGGTAGCACTCATAATTTCATTGACCCTCGGATCGCCAAACAAGCTGATTGTTTTATCCATCCTTGCTCCAAATTTGAAGTCATGGTTGCCAATGGGGGCACCTTACGTTGCAAAGGGAAGTGTCGAAATGTGCGTATCTCTATGGGAGATTATACCTTGCACTCTAACATGTTTGCCTTGACCTTAGGTGGATGTGATGTGGTTTTGGGCACTCAATGGCTACACACACTTGGCCCTATCTTATGGGATTTTGCTGAACTTTGGATGCAGTTTTCCCTCAATGGAAAAAAACACACATTGACAGGATTACAACCAGGGTCTCTCAGCATCATTAGTTCACATCGCATGGAAAAACTACTCAAGAAGAATTCACATGGTGTCATCGCTCAGATCCATTCCATTCAGATGCAACCATCAGCGGTCTCCACTACTCCTTTGGATCTACAACAAATTCTGGATCGATATACAGGTGTCTTTGCTGAACCAGTGGGATTGCCACCTTCAAGGCTAGAAGACCATCGTATTCAGCTCCTTCCTGGAAGCGTTCCTCCCAACATTAGGCCCTATCGCTACCCATTTCACCAAAAAACAGAGATTGAAATGCTCGTTCAGGACTTATTGAAGCAAGGTATTATTCGCCCAAGCACTAGTTCCGTTTCTTCTCTAGTTCTTCTTGTCCGCAAAAACGATGGGTCATGGCGCCTCTGCATTGAATTACGAGAACTTAATCACCTCACCATCAAGGATAAGTTTCCAATTCCTGTTGTTGATGAGCTTCTTGATGAGCTCCATGGGGCTCAATTTTTCTCCAAGTTGGATCTTCGTTCTGGGTATCATCAAATTCGGGTTCATGAGGATGATATCCCTAAAACAACTTTCCACGCACATGATGGCCACTATGAGTTTTTGGTCATGCCCTTTGGAATCACTAATGCTCCTTCCACATTCTAGGCCTTAATGAATAAAATATTTTGGCCCTACTTGCGGAAATTCATTCTGGTATTCTTTGATGATATCCTCATCTACAGTAAAACATGGGATGAACATCTCCAACATTTGGATCTTGTCATGCAACTTTTCTCTGACCATCATCTCCATGCAAAACAGTCTAAATGTGTTTTTGGACAGAAGGAAGTTGAGTATCTCGGGCACGTTATCTCAGCACAAGGGGTTCGCGTGGATCCTGCCAAAATCAATGCCATGAACAATTAGCTGCATCCTTAGACACTCAAGAGCCTTCGTGGTTTTTTGGGGTTGACTGGATACTACCGCAAGTTTGTCAAGAATTATGGGAAGATTGCAGCTCCATTAATTGATCTATTGAAAAAGGATGCTTTTACATGGACACATGCTACTCAGTGTGCATTCGAGCAACTGAAACAAGCTATGTGTACTACACCTATTCTAGCTATGCCCGATTTTTCCAAGCCCTTCACGATTGAGAGTGATGCTTGCGGCAATGTACTTGGTGCTGTTCTCCTTCAAGATGAACACCCCATTGCGTTCACCAGCAAATCCCTTTTAGGTAAGAATTTAGCTGCCTCTACATATGAGAAGGAAATGATGGCTATTTTGCATGCAGTACAGAAGTGGCGACCATACCTATTAGGGAATCATTTCTGCATCAAGACTAATCACCAGAGTCTGAAATATTTCTTGGAACAGTGTGTCTCCTCCCCAGCACAACAGAAATGAGTTAGCAAACTCATGGGTTATGACTATGAGATCACTTACAAGAAGGGTAAGGACAATATTGTGGCAGATGCTCTTTCTCGCACATTTGATGCCCAAGGTTCTCTTTCAACTATTTCTATGCCTGTTCCAAATTGGTTGCAATCTGTTCAACAGGGTTATGTCAATGACTCTTCCTTATCTCAAATCATCCAACGTTTGACCAACAACCCTTCTGCTGTACCACATTACTCTTGGGATGGTGCTTCCCTGAGATATAAGGGTCATCTGGTGCTTCCCCAGAGCACATATCTTCAACATGCTGTCTTCTATGAACTCCATGCTTCTCCATCGGCAGGGCACTCTGGGTTCCTCAAAACGTATGAATGGGAACGACGTAACTTCTTTTGGCAGGCATGAAAAGGACAATTCAACAGATGGTGGCTGAATGTGATACCTGCTAGTGCAATAAGGGTGAAACGACACTCCTTCCAGGATTGCTCGAACCCTTGCCCATACCTACACGGATTTGGATAGATATTTCTATGGATTTCATTGAAGGGATCCCTAAATCTGGTGGGAAGACAGTGATTCTCGTTGTGTTTGATCACCTCTCCAAATATAGTCATTTTTGTGCTCTCAACCATCCCTATACAGTCTCCTCAGTCGCTCAAATTTTCCTGGACTAGATCTTTCATCTTCATGGCATCCCTTCTTCCATTGTCTCGGATCGTGATGCGACTTTCACCAGTCATTTTTGGACAGAACTATTTCGCTACACTGGCACCAAATTGATGATGAGTTCAGGGTGTCACCCATAAACAGATGGTCAGACTGAAATTATCAATAAATGCTTGGAAACTTATCTTTGTTGCTTCACCTCTGAACAACAACATCAGTGGGCAAAGTGGCTCCCTCTCGCTGAATGGTGGTACAATACCTCTTACCACACTGCCTCTAAAATGACCCCATATGAAGCAGTCTATGGTCAGGCACCTCCAGTTCTTCTTCCATACACCCCCAGCAGTTCACCAGTTCAGGAAGTTGACACGGTCTTTCGAAACCACGATCAGATTCTTTGCATTTTGCGGGACAATCTTCAAATGGAAAGAAATCGCATGAAGCAACAAGCTGATCAACACCGTTCTGAGCACACTTTTCAAGCAGGAGATATGGTTTTTCTTCGTTTCCATCCATACAAGCAATCCTCCCTAAAACTCAAAGGGCGTCATAAGTTCGCTCCAAATTTTTATGGGCCATATCGGATTCTTCAGAATATTGGGTCCGTTGCTTATAAATTGGAACTTCCTCCTTCTTCCCGCATTCATCCAGTATTTCATGTCTCTTGTCTGAAGAAAGTTCTTGGCACCAACATCAATAGACAAACTATTTTACCCGAACTGGATAATGAAGGATCCATCCTTTTGGAGCCGGAGGCCGTCCTCAATTGGCGCACTCAACAGCTTCACTCTCGCTCTATCACAGAGGTCTTAATTCAGTGGCACGACATGCAACCATAGGATGCTACATGGGAACCACTCCTTCAGATTCAAAAACAATTTCCACATCTAAAGCTTTGAGGACAACGATTTTTTTAAGAGGGAGGTGATGTTAGGAACCCATGTCTTTACTTTGTTAATATATTTTTGTTGGACGCATATGCTTTGTAAGTCATCCCGTAGTATTTGTTGATCCATAGTTTGTGTTATTGTTGTTGGCGCATATGCTTTGTAAGTCGCCCGTAGTATTGTTGATCCATAGTTTGTAGTGGCCCATGGTTTTGACCCATAGTATTGGTACCTAGACTTAGTATATAAGTGTGCGTTGAAGCCTATGAAGACACCGTGAAGTTATTTTGTATTGAGCTTGCTCAAAGGAGGTTTCCCCCTTGAAGTGGCCTGCGATAAATAAAAGTATTATGTGATCTGATATATTGTATATTTTCGTCAATTAATTATTGCAGGTTTTTCACATATTTACATCATTTGAGTCCTCTCTCTTCTGTTTTTGCTTCAATATTTCTTCTTATTGTTACATATCTTTGAATAAATTATTGTGAGGACTTAGTTGCCACAAGATCCTTGGCTATTAGAATTCTTTCATGGTATTAAACCTATTTAGAATTCTCATAGTATATGCATCACCATATTTCCCAAAATAATAAAAATGCATATTTTTCTAGACAATGGCAAGCTATTTTGACAAGACTCAGTGCATTATATTGTCATATGCACCAGTGCATTTCTAGAAATCCATTCCATGCACCTAAGAGTTTTGTAGTGAATTTAAAAAATATCTATATAGTTTTTTCAAACTACAACGAGCTATTTTGACTTCAGTGCTCTTACTATTTTGGTGAACGAGTGCATCATTTTATGTAGCACATCGGTGCATGTTGTATGTGTATACACATTGATTAAAAATGTCTTCCCTCCTGCCTCCACTAGCAGGCTACACTATACACGAATAAATGAGATCTATTTTGTGTCGGGTCCGCAAAAAGATCCACTAGAAGGTGTTTTCCTTGTTGTGAATGTGGCCTCTTTATATTCACCAACATATTTAGAGGTGATCTATTCTTGTTTTCGTTCAACATTTTGAATGTTATGCCCATTGCTTCTACTCATGCCTTCATTGATATTTCAGGCTATCCTATTGGAGTCTTCTAGGGATCTAATGTACTAGCAATCCATTTGGATCCTTTCATGCACAACAATGTTAATCACAACACTAGTAATGTGTCAAGGACATGGCACAATCCAGAATCTTTTCAATTTTTCTTCTCAATTGCCTTTCTTCCCTATGAGAAATGTGTTTAGCCTATGCCCTCTATGTTGGATGCACGCGAAGCAACATGCAACTCTTTTCTTGTACTTCTCTAATATACACAGGAACTATTGATCAATGCTGAAGTTATCCTTTATTGTTCCAAGCCTTGTGTGGTTGTACAATTGATGTGGAAGTTTACACATTTTCATCCATTATAGCTATCTCTTCATGTTACTTATGTTCTTATAGTTCAATCATTTTGTAGGTCATAAAAAAACAATATTGCATTCATGTGCATCCAAGTATTTATGTGATGTTGGGTAATCTTTAAATTTACTTTTAATAATACCAAATAAAACATTAAAATATATTCACAGATCTCATTGTTTTGTGGGGTCATATGCTTATGAAAAGTAATTATATAAATAAATCAATAAAGGGCATTGCATGTTTGGTTAATTTTGCATGAAGCGAGAGCTATTCATAAGATAGTTTTTCTTGTTATTATTATTTTTTAGAACTTCTTTATTCATCATTTTAAAATACATTATTTTAAAGAGATTTAAATCAATTGTTGGGAGGTTTATTTCCTTTTTAATTGCAAGCTCCCTTTGCATCCAAGATGATGATCACTGGAGCCATGGAAACAATTACGCTTGCCGAAAGAGTATTGGTGGAACTTTTCGATGATCTCATTCATCGATAAGATTAACAATATTTCGGTTAGCAAGCCATATCCTTGACATGTAAAATGCAAGATGCCCATTTAGAATGGATCCCACAATCAATAAGTGCTCAACAATTGGTTAATTAACATGTATACTTAGTTTGGTTATAATTTGATCCTTGAGGATTAGAAGTTTCCCTTGACTAAGTTGAAGCTTATAGGGCTTGGCAAGCTTTTGGTTGTAGAATGCGTCGAAAATCAAAACCCAATCACCACTTGGATTGATCTTTTGGAAGCCCTTAGTATTTCTTTCTATATTTCTACCTACAAACATGATATAACTTCAAGTGATTACTCCTATGTTAAGGATTCAACTTGCATGTGCGAGAGTACATCCACTAGTTCAATTAGTTACAAAATAATCTTGTCCTCAAGTTTAGGACCAGATTGCAAGAACATTTGTATCAAGAATTAAAATACATGGTTCACGACCCTTTATGTTGCGTATGAATCAATCATCATTGGAAAAAGATAATTTTTTAGATCAAAACAAAATTCAATAACATTCATCCTCCAAATTTTTTAATCTGTACCTTCAAAACTTGTTCCTTTTGCCACTACAAGGTCATCTTCTTCTAATTTTTGTTAGTATTGTAAGAAATAAAGACATCAGAAGTCCAAATGTTTCAAATTGAAAAAAAACTTTGATTGTATAGTATCCCAATGTGAAAGATGATGATGCTCCCATTGAGTTCTCTGGTTAAGACATGGCTTGTGAATATTTAAGGGGACTCAATAAAGTCACCTTATTGTAGCATTCCACTTCTTCGAAATATGAAAATAGCCTGAGTCATCACACATGCACATTTATCCCACGATTTCTTCACTACTTGTATCCTCAATGTTGATGTATTTGTACTTCGGAAGATATTCTTCTATGTATTACACTTGTACTTTATTATATTCATGATGGAGATGTATTATTCCTCCAATCAGAAGTGTCGTCATTTGTATTTGTAAGTGTCGCAAGTATTATTGTAAGTATCGCAAGTGTCGCAAGTATTATTTGATGGGTTATTAGACCACCTTGGTGGGGTCGACCCTGCATGTGTCATGTGGATGGGTTATTAGGATTCCTTAGGAAGTCAACCCAGCTAGAATTAAAGGCAGGTTAAGTTGTGTATAAATAGAGAGTGAGTGTCTCTCATTCTAATCATTCACTCACTCATCCAACTCAGATAGTTGAGAGAGAGGAGTGCGCACAAGTGAAGGAGGAGTAGTTGCTGAAATCATCTATCTTTTGGTGATTGATCTTTGTATTGGGGCTTATTCTATCTCTGAGGAAGTTGCGGGGTTTTTCACCTTCTTGGTTTTCCCCGGTGAAATGCTTTATGTCCATTATCTCTTGTGATTGTTATGCTTTGCTTGTTATTATCTTAGTGATCCTAGATAATATTGAATGAAATTATTGAAAAATTAACACTCAATAATGGCTTACAAGAGAATTTGATTGCCGAATCTATTGTTGACAAACTACATTTTTGAATGGACCCTCATCCTCATCCTTATACACTTGGATGGAAGGATGTTGGTTCTTTTTCCTATATCACACACACATGCATTGTCTCATTTTATTTCGGTATTAAATGTGTGTATAGATTCACTTGTGATGTGACTAAGATTGATTGTTGTGGTTTGTTTCTTGGCTAACCTTATTGTAATATCCCTCATTCTGACCATGGGCTATTTTGGTTGTCATGTAAATAATGTATAAATGCAATGTGAGTGTTTTCCCTAGTGTGGAGCTCAAGGCCAAGGCCCCACTAGTGGATGATTAGGTTTAATTACAAATGAAATTATTTGGAAGTTTGATAATCCATGTGTTGTTAAGCCATGAGATAAATTGTAAATGATACTATGTAATAAAATACTAAGGACTAAATATGGCTGCAACAAAATGAGGGGGAACTATGAATCCACTAGGGTGGTGAGGGGGTGTGGGATGGAAACCTAGGCTTCCATTTGTCACCCTAAGAGCCCTTAAACTGTCCTAACTACCATTAATTGCTGCTGCAAGGTAAGTAATGCAGGAAGACTGTGCATGAGATTGATGGAGTATGGGAAGCTTGCATTTTGAGATGGTAGGGTATGGGCGCTAGTTGGTTTCCCCATAAGCCACTTCACTTCATGGGGAAACGTGTTCCTCCATCATGAGGCCATTATGGATCACATGCGCATGGAGTGGGAAGGAGGGGGGGCACAAACGAGGAAGTAGAACCCTTACACATCATAGAGAACGAAGCTGTGAGGAAAGGGGAAGAGAAAATCGCGGTTATGTGTAAGCCGATTTATAGATCCAAATACGCTTAGGAAACCCTGCGTAGGAAGTAGAACGATGGGGTTACCCTTGGATCTGATTCCGTGGATGAATTACAGAGCCTAGCCGTGGAGAAAAGGGGAAATCTCAACCTGTGTGTGCGAATGGGCATAGACGAGAACGATTAAGAAAATCCTGTGTATGAGTTGAATCGGTTGGGATAGCCATAGATCAGACCGTGGAGAATAAAACCTAAGTGGGAAGGGACCTAGAGGTTTAAGACTTCTTGCTAAGGCCTGAGAGGGATTATTCACTTTGATTCAACAGTCCAGACCAGCCACACTGACCTAGATCAGTGCTAGAGGAAGGGATACCATAGGGGCTGTGCAACAGCGAATGGAACCCTACCTAGGCGGAGAGTGGGGTGATGGGGATGCATAAACCTATTGGAAGTCATTGGGATATACCCATAGCCCTATAGATGATCTCATTGAGCTAGAAACCCTTACCTACCTTCCCATTTGATTGAAAAGCTAACTGTTGGTTGGATTCCCTAATGGATTGTGAACTAAAGCTATGAGTGAGCATGAGTGATACTCCTTAGTGGATACATAGCCCCAGCTCGGAGGTGATCTCTAATTGTTGAAATAATAGAAGTTGGGAAGAGATCTATGGTTGGGTTGGAAAGTTGCAGTCCATAGCCAATTGCTTGTAGATTTAATGAAGACAATAAGTGTTCATGATGCCTTGAATTATGCCTATCCTACATCTTTGCATATGTGTTTATTTATGTCAGAATGCATGATTTTATCCAAAGAGTGATAGGGCTGATTGCCCAAGTAACACGTTTCATTCTGTGGTGTATGCCATTGATTGATGAATGCTTGACACATTATGTGTTGATGATGATGTTTTCAGCTAGGGGACTTAAGTACATGCATGCACCTATTTACTTATGTGAATGGTCCAATGATGAATAGGATTGTATGCTTATGCATTCTATTTCATTCCGTAGTGCATGGCATTGCCTAATCTCTGCACCTTTGCATCTTTATATGATTATATAACTCATATGAATTTAGGCTTAAGGAATAGGGTTGAGTCCCAGCATGTTGCATCATCAATCTTCCTAGAATAAATGGACTGATGTCATGACATTTTATGTGTGTGTATAATGTTTCATTCCTCTGTATTACTGGAAGTACGAATCTTCTTATGTGAATGACCTATTATAGTGCTGCACATTTGTATTTTCATTGGTGGATGTCCTTAGACTGTTCATTAATGAATTAGGGTTAAGTTTGGTAAATGTGCAGGAATACTCCATCCTGGACTTGGGAAGAGAGCATGCACCCCTGTGGATTAGATGAAGGAGGTAAGACTTGGTAGAAGTGGAGTAGATCCCCTTGCAGAAGTTTAATAGTGCATTGAGGGACTTATATACTAGATTTCAATTGGAAACATGAAAATTTTAGAGGACTCAGATTGGGTAGGGAAGCATACCATTGGATAGATATCTCCAAGAGCTTTCCAATGGTACCAACCTTGTCCAATTTAGACCAAGTATGAGGGAGTTATGACCCTTGGAAGTTTTCCTTTGAAGCTTGCAGGAGCAAGGGTCTTGGGTCCTGACCCTTCCGCATCCACAAGGACCGTTCTGCATTCGCAATGTGGATTGTGGATTGCGAAGGTTGAGGAACAACCATGGGTGGTGTATGGAATTCCACATTTCCGCATCCGCAATGCAGAATGCGGGATGCGGATTGTGGGAAGTAATTTTCCCCCGAATTGAAATTTTGGTTTTCCGTATTTCCACATCCGCACTGCAGAATGTGGATTGCGGATTGTGGGGGGTGATTTTTCCTGGAATGGAGATTTGGGATTTTCGCATTTTCGCAGCCGCAATGCGGAATGCAGATTGTGGATTGTGGAGGATGTTTTTTCCCGTATTGGTGAGATTGGTGTTCCGATTTTTGAGTCTCGCAAGGAGGAACTGTGGATTGAAGAAATCAGAGAGGGGATTCGTCGCAGCTGCGTAATTGTGCTTCTGCATTTCTGAATCCCGCATGCAGATTGTAGATTGCGGGATGGCAGAAGGGAAATTATTTGGGGAGGCAATTTTACTTCCAACTTATGACTTCCGCATTGCAGATTGCAGAAGTCAGGAAGGCGATTTCTGCGGAAGGATTGTTTTGGAAATTCAACTTCTGATTTCTGATTGCGGGTTGCAGATCATAGGTCATTGCGGAATTGTGGATTGAGGATCACTGATAATTTTAGGTTCAGATTTGTGGAGCTTTTGAATTGATTGCTAAGTGTTGGCTGCTTTTTGGATAGACCCGGGTTTTAATGAAGCGCAGCAACAAAACCCCTTGGCGCACTGGCCCTCTCGGCAACGAGTTGCGCGGTAGCTCGAGGTCTCACCCGAAGTGGCTATGGGGGGCTAAGGAATCAGGTTTCCTTAACCTAGGCGACGCGGAGATTGATCTTTCCTCCTTGACGATTCCTCTAAGGCGACGGTCTGACCTCTCTTCAGACTTAGGAGCGCAACAGCTCTCAAGCTCCTGCTCAGCAGCCTAGCTGCGCGGTACTTTCCCTCCTGCGCTAGGGCCAATTACCCTCTGTGCGGATATTCTATGTGTCGTCTCGCTAGCGCGTCCGTCACAGCAACAAGTTCTCCTATCGCTGCGGCGTCGTTATCTACCGAGTCCTTCGACCCTTAACGATTATAGTCCTCAAGGAAGCTTCAATAATTTACCCAATACACTCCTAAAGATAATGCAATATTTCTGTATTTACCGTTAGTAAGCTAAAACAGGTAATCATCTCTATCACAACATCACAATAGCGAGAAATATAAAGTCCACCTCCACGGGGAAAACCACGTCCACGGGAGTATCTTATATTAACCAGAAAAATGATAGATTTATACAATATGCTGCGCACATAGCTGCAGCCTTAGATCTTTCCAGGAAACTCCACGCACACAGCTGGGAGCCCTTCTCTCGATCTATTCTCTTCCTCTCCAAAGATTACAATAGTTCAGACGTCGCCTCGGACTGTCTGCAACTCAAGGATTAGCTTCACTGCTAACCCGCTTACTGACTAGTTAGCTATCTGTCTAACCAACTGACTCTCTCTCTCTCTCTCTCTCTCTCTCTCTCTCTCTCTAACATCTACCCATTACAATTATTCATATATATAGGTGGCCATGGTGGTCGCACCTTTACAAAACTGTGGGCCTTTCCCAGCAGTAATCCCCAAAAACCCTAACCACGCACATGGCTAGGTGTACTGTAGGCGCCGCTTGCAGTCATGTCGCCGCTTCCTGCAGGCTCCATGAATTCCGGTGCAACTTACGGGTATGGATGCCTCATCCTTCGCCTTCAATGCTTTGGTCCGTTTCTCTTCCTTGATCCGAGCAACCATAACTTCTGTACTTAGCTTTAAATGAGGGTAGCTGAGCCCTCTACTCCATTGCTTCATTGATTATGGTAGCTGAGCTTTCCACTCTGCTACCTTCATTCCCTTCTGACGTGCGCGCGAGCTCCGCGATTTCCGGTCCGTGATCCGCGCTGAGCTCCTCCATCTGGCACCGTACTGTGCACCGTCTTCTTCTGTCCCCAAAATTGGCGCTTATTCAAAACTTAGCATTCTTCCATACTTGTGCTTTTTCCTCAAAATTCACAGCTTTTACCATAGCTGCGGCCTTGGCTCCAATAGGCCCCTAACACTTACTTGTGGCTCGCCCTCGAGCCACTCGCACTAGCGTGTGGTCGCTTTACTTGCGCATCTGCTTTTGCTTGGGTCTGCTCGAATGTTTTCTTCCATTGCGCAATAGCGTGGTCCAATTCATCGACACATTCCACAGCAGTCTGCACTGTTTCTGCAGTGGCTTCTTCTTTAGTGATGGCATCAATCACCTCTTGAGATTCAGCAATCTCTTTGATTTTTTCCTCGACTTGACCAACGATATCAGCATACTCATCCATAAATGGCTGAATGCTGTTGGTGAGCTTCTCATCTTCAGTTCTGAGCTTGTGCAGTTGTTGTTGCATTCTGTGCACTTCACTCATTTTCTTCATTTTTGGTAAGCCTGTTAAGGCCTTAGCTTCTTCAGTCAGAACAGTTAGGGACTGTTCTGCGGCTTGCACCTGTTCCAAAAGACCAACTTTAAAAGGGAGCTTCTCAAGCTCCGTCCAAGCTTCCATAGCTTGGCTCATCAGGTTCTCAGCTTCCTGTATTCTGTCTTTCATCTGTGTGGAAGCTCTGCTCAGCGCTTCAAATTGTTCCTGCGCATCATCTGTAGACTGCGCGGCAACACGAGCTTCTAGCTCCGCGATTTGGGTTCTATGGCCCTCAGCCATAGCAACTATTTCATGCTCCAGGGTTTTCACCCTTCCTCCAATAATTTGAACTTTCTCAACCAGAGGGAGGTCTGGTTGAATCTCGCAAGCGAGCAACTCCTGGGCAATCTCATCCACTGCGTTTCTGATGCTGATGTCTTGCGCCTCATAAAGTGCGAGTTTCTCGGAGATATTCCTATGGCTTGCCTTCAGCTCTATCTCCTGCGATTGTAGTCGTTGATTTTCCTGGAATGTAGAGAGATCTCTAGCTCTAACCTCAAGAGAAAATTTCTCGTGCACTAGCTGTAGAGTCTCTATAGGAATTAGAGACAAATTTATTTCAACGGGCCCAACGGCGCTCACCTGTAGTGCAGCTAGAGGATCCGGAAGTGTCATGCTTGTAGGCGGAATGTGCACGACAGTATGCCTTTCTATGAGTTCTTCAACTCGCTCAGTACTTGCGGTTACTTTCGGCGCCTGCGAAGTAGATGCTGGCGCATGGGTCTGCGCAATCCTTCCTGCGAGACCTTTTATTTCCACAAACTGGAGGTCTAGAGCACTTCTGATGTGAGCGTGCGTGTTCCGCAGCTCGCGAAATTGCTCTTTCAGATACTGGTCGATCCCCGAGGGAATGGCCTCAGAGGGATGCGACACCTTTTGTTTCTTGGTCGCCGGCTCTGTCGAGCCTTCATCACTTCTTTGCTCAGGGGCTTCCTTTCCCTTATCTTTCTCGTGCGCAGCGGCGGGTGGCATCGTGGATGCGATGTCGACAGCTTCTCTCCATTCGTCTGACCAAGACTTGATAGTTTCTTCGACATCTTCGGTGGTCATCCTGTAAAGGCCTACGGCCCATTTCTCTTGAATGCCGTAGGGACGGAGGTAAAGTTGATGTAAGTCGGCAGTAAAGGCCAACTTTCCTTCATATAGCGTCGCTGTCTCCTCACTCAGCCTTGGAATTTCCTGAATGGTATCTCTGAGGAGATAGTAGTATTCACAAAATACAGCGCGGTTCATCTTGCGCTTCACGGGATTAGGAGATTCCCAAAGGTTTACATAGCGAATTCCGGCAGGTTCTCCTGCGCGACGCGAAAGGAACTGAGTGTTCGGGGGCTCCTTCCACCCGACGAGAGCACATAAAATTAAAAGCTAAGAAAAATGGAACGACTGACCGGGGTTATCTTGGACGTTCCGACAGTCTTCCAAAAAAGAATTGAGGAGGAAGAGGCACCAGTTGTACTGCTCTCCCTCCGCAGCTGCGATGGCAAGTTCCACGACAGCTCCAGTAACTTCCTTCGGTCTGCACTTCGTGAGAAGTCTGCCTGCGAGCAGACTTCCTGTAAATCTGAGTGCTTCGTCTTCTACTATTGTGAGGTCATAAGCCCGACCTCCTCTTGTAAGGTTGTATTTCTGGACCAGCTTTGCAGCCAGTTTTCTATCCTTCTCCTTTCCCATAAAATGGATATTGGGATCCTTACCAACCTTAGACAGGCCAGTAATGCGATGAATCAAATCGACATTTAAATCGATTGGCCTCCCGAGCCAAAGGTAACCTCCATGAGCGCAGGATAGCAGTGTTTTAACAACTGCGTTCACTTCATTGCTACGCCCAAAATGCGGTAGCTTTAACAGGTTCAGGAGTCCAGGGCGCTCCAGATTTGCTGCAAATCCCTTCGGGATGAATTCGTCAACCTTTCTGGTGGGATTATGCACTACCGTCAGATATCGGTCTAGCTGGAACTGAGGATATGTTTTATAGTCTCCCAGGTTGAAATCAGAGAACTTGACCAGTGGAAGGTGTCCGAGCAAGGACCCTTCTATTCGCACGCCAACCGGTAGTGGAGGTAACGGAAGCGGATACTTTGCATTCTTCGGAATATGCACCTCTGGTGCATCGTCTGGACGCGGCGGAATATAATTCACCATAGTGGCCAGCGGCTCTGGAACGGGCTCTTCTGGCTGTGGCTGAGATGCTCGTGTGGCTGGAGATTGTCTGGGATCCTGATAACCAGGGTGTACATAAGTCGAAGCAGTCACAGGAGTAGTCATGCCGAAATCTAGGCCTCGGCGCAGGAATTGACGAACGACTTCTTCAGTCGACAGGTTCTCTGTCGTGAACGGGTATAGGTAACAAGAACTTGGACAGAAACCGCGGAACAACGTGGGATATGAACACTGACAACAAAGGAAGCACTCTGCACGACTCGGCTCTGAAAACAATGGCTTAGATTCACACAAGACTATGCAGCTCGAGAAAAGTAACCCGAAATTATACAAGTGTTGGGTATTTATAGCTAAGGTGAGATTAAATACAGGTAAGTGGGGCTACTAGCTGTAGGCGGCTATGCATGAGTTGACAACCCTTCTATTCCCTTCGCCTATGTGGTGCATTTACTGTGATGGACGGGCTCTGACAGGCTTCCGGGAGAAGCTAAAACTTTCCGTCACATGGTTTAAATGCAAATCTTACGGAGATCAAGCCGAATCTGTCAGAGCGGCTACACTTAAATGGCGGGTTTATCCTTCATTTATTCAGATGCGGCTACATAACTGCTGTAATTCAAATTTTTCCGGCGGGTCACTTCAACTTAGGAAACTATGCCTATTGGGGTCCACAACAAGAATTCTTCAAGCGGCAAATTGACACCGGGAACTTCGCAAGAGCGACAGTTCAATGATTCGGGAAAAACCTCGCAAGAGCGCAAATATGAGCTCGCTCAATCCCAAATTGTTACTCGGTATGTGCGGATGTTTCATGGAACTGCGTGGGAAGCTAGAGACTGAGGGTCTCGTGACTTCCGTGTAGACTGATAATGCGATGCCTCTTTCAACTACACTGGACATCTGCATTTCTTTGAGCAGCTATTTAAGTCGACAGGGCGGAGTGGCCATCGCGGTAAAGCTTAAGCCGACTCCCGTTGATCATGGTAGGTAGCAATTCTCCATTCAGCTTCGCAAGCTGAACTGCTCCTCCTTCAGTTATCTTCATCACCTGAAAAGGGCCTAACCAGTGTACACGAAACTTGCCTGGAAACTTGATGAATTTACTATCATAAAGGAGTACCAAGTCTCGTTCCTGAAAGACTTTATTCTTAATATGCCTGTCATGCCAAGATTTCTGTCTTGCCTTCTGTACCTGTTGATGGAATCCGGATAAGAGTCTGTCTTCTTCTAAGGCAAGCAGTTGTGAGAGTCTTGCGCTCATAGTATCAGGATCTGTCATTTCTGTAATTTGCGCAATTCTGAGACTGGGAATAATGTATTCCATAGGCATAACTGCTTCTTGTCCATACACCAAACTGAAAGGTGTGTGGCCTGTTAGTTTCTTGCAGGTGGTTCTGTAAGCCCATAATACAGCTGTGACTCTAAGGTCCCAATCATCTCTTTGTTGGTTACAGATCTTCGTCAGGGCATTCTCAAGAATTTTATTGAATGCCTCCACTGTACCATTAGCTTGAGGATGGTAGGGTGTACTCTTATGGTGACTAATTTGGAATTCTTCAGTAAGGGCTTCTATAGTCTCATTGAGGAAATGTGTACCCTGATCACTCATTAGAATCAGTGGACATCCGAATCTAGTGATAATATTCTCAAAAATGAACTGCACGGCCGTAGCAGCGTCGCAGTTCTTTACTGGCTTAGCCTCAGCCCATCTGGTGAGGTATTCAGTAGCTGTGATGATGTATCTTGTGCCGGTTCTCTTTCCTGGTGGGTTGATAGGACCTACAAAATCAATGGCCCATTTATCAAAAGCGCGCAGTGTTATCTGAGGTCTTAGCGGCATTTCATCTCTTCTTGAAGGTTTTCCTGTTCGCTGGCACACATCGCAACATTTGCAGAATTCCTTAGTATCCTTATGCAATGTCGGCCACCAAAGACCTGCAGCTAAGATCTTCTGAGCAGTCGGCTTTCCTGCGAAATGGCCTCCTGCGGTGCCTGAGTGCGCTTCTGCGATGATAGAGTTCTTTTCATGCGATAGGATACATCTGCGCAAGACTTCATCGGGGCCCAACTTATAAAGCTAGCCTGCTATCAAAGTGAAGTCTGCGGCTTTGACGACAAGTTGTTTCTTCTGCTGGACTGTAAACTCAACTGGCGCTTGTCCGGTGGTAAGAAACTCAAGGATATCAGAATAATATTCATCCGCTGCTTGAATAGAGAACAACTGCGTGTCAGGAAGATTGTCCTCTAGATTTGTAGGTTCTTCTCCTGACTCTAGCCTAGATAAGTGGTCAGGTCCTGCATTCAATCTACCTGGCTTTACAATAACCTGAAAATCATATTCTTGAAAGAGCAGTAGCCATCTGCAAATTCTTCCCCCTAACACTGGCTTATTGACCAAGTATTTCAAAGCAGAATGGTTAGTATACATTTTAAAATGTGCGCCCAGTAAGTAGTGTCTGAACTTCTTGAGGGCGTACACCATAGCTAGTCCTTCTCTCTCTGTAGTAGTGTAGTTTTTCTCGGCTGTGGACAACTTTCGGCTAGAGTAAGCAATGGGGTGATCGATACCTCCTTTTCCTGGTTGTGTAAGTACGATCCCCAATGCTATGGAAGAAGCATCGACATGAACATGAAAGGATTTATTCCAGTCTGGGAAAACTAGAATTGGCGCAGTGATCATCTTGTCTTTAAGTGTGTCCAAGCTCTGTTGGCATTCTTCTGTCCATTGGAATTTCGAATCCTTTTTCAGCAGTCTTTCCATAGGTGCTGTGATCTTTGCATACCCTTTGATAAATTTTCTGTAGTATCCAGTATGTCCCAATGTAGTGCGCAATTGCTTGACTGAGTTGGGTGCCGGTAAATTAGCAATGATGGCAACCTTCGCAGGATCCATCAGGAGTCCTTGTCTGCATACAATATGACCCAACAAAATACCAAAAGGAGCACAGAAGATACATTTTTTCAATTTAAGGGAAATCTGGTGCTGTCTACATTTTTCTAACATCATTCGCAGGTTCGCTATATGGTTCTTTAATAAGCCAAATACAGTCCAGTCATCAAAATAGACTTCTAAGAACTTATGGATAAATTCTTTAAAAACAGCAACAACGACTCTAGAGAAGATAGCAGGAGCGTTTTTAAGACCAAAGGGCATTACCGTGTACTGGAATGAGCCCCATTCAGTCGCAAAAGTAGTCTTATGGCGGTCGTCTGGATGAATTCTGATCTGATGGTATCCCGAAAATCCATCAGTGAAGGAGTAAGCCTCTTGTCCTCCAACATTATCAAGCACTTCATCTGTAAAGGGCGTAGGAAATGGATCATGCGCTGATGCGTCATTGAGTTTGCGCAGGTCCACGCAAATTCTTATTTCACCTTTTGTCTTCTTCTCTTGCACAACCATAGGACTAATCCAATCGCTTTCTTCTACTGGCTCAATAATACCTGCTGCGAGCATCTTGTCAATTTCTTCTTTGACTTTTTCTTTATAGCGCGGGTTCAACCTGTATGGGCGCTGCTTTACTGGCTTGGCATCTGGTTTCAGAGGTATGCGCATCACTCCTAAGTCTCCTAGGATGCCTTTCATTTCTGTGAATTTGGTAGGAAAGATATCCTGGTAGTCACGTAATAAATCTGAAATATGCCCAACAGTTTCATCATCCCAATAGTCTCCTATAGAAGCAAACTTGGGTTCGGCTTCTGTACCAATGTTAACCTTTTTAAGCTTGATGTGTTCTGTAATGGCAGGGATATCAAGCTGAGGACCTTCAACATTGCGCGTCCCTTCTGATTCTGGAATATTGATGTTGCGAGGATCATCCTCCTCTTCTCTAGTGGTGAAATTATAGCATTCGAGGGCATGTTCTATCTGAACAGCCCAATCTGGCTGGGAATATTCTGGTAATAGACATGGTTCAAATACCTTCTTTTTAATACACTTCAGAGCTTGATCAATACTCGGATGCTCTGACTCAAAACTGAAGGTAAGTTGAAAACTTTCTATCATTAGAGGCCAAGTAAGAGTGCCTCTGCGCAATTCTGTTTCAGTGTACCAGATCCTTGGAACTGTGTCCAATGTGTGGATGAATAGGTGAACCCACTCATCGTCTGGAATATCTGACCATTGCTGAATGCATGCTTCGATGTGTGACCTGGGGTCACTCTGTCCCTCGTATTTGCGCGACACTTCTGCTGTAGTGTCCTGGAATCTGCGCAGTATCAATCTGCGACAGTCTTGCCATGTGTGAATATTCGCTTTATGCGCACCCCACCATCTTGCTGGTGTAGCGCGCAGTGATACATCTAATGCCTGTATGCGCTGCTGTTCTGGAAGCTGTTGTTCATATGCCTGTATGAATTCACTTACGTTAGTTAGACCATCAAAAATTGGAGTGTCATTCAATTCTGTGCCAATCCATCGAATGGATTTAGTCATCATGGCGCAACGTCTTGTAGAAACCTCATGTAAGCGATTCTGCCAGTTTTCCAATCCTGCATCTGAGTCTGATGTGCACGAACTATCGCATCGCCAGCTGATATGGCCATCTGCTGTGGGATTGACATAGTCACTCTGACTAGCAGTCATCTGATACAAACTTTCCATGTGGCGCGCTTCTTCTTCTGCCCGAATGGGTTCTATATACCTTGGTCCTTGAATAGGATCAAGCGGTGCAATGACCCTAGTCTGGTCGTCCTCGAAGGTCATCTGTCTTTTCTTCAAGTTAATGACAGCTAAATTATCAAATGCCCAGTCTATACCTAAAAGTGCTGGGTAAGGTCTACTATCATCCAGGATTTTGATTACTTCAAAGTCTGCAGAACTTCTTACTCCCTCGATATCAATAGGTACATTGGGTAATCTGCCCAATGGATAGACTCGTTGCTGATTCGCGAGTCTTAGCTGGATGGGAGATCTTGTAAGTTGAGGACTTCCCATCTGTTCCCATGTCTGCATGGTGAGAACATTAACTTCTGAGCCCAAATCTAAAATGACTTCATCCATCTCAAATGCTCCAATCTGCGCTGTGAGCCTCATCTCTTTTCCAGTTCTAATGTGACTCCCAATCTGGTGAACAGCACGCTGCGGCGTGTTCGTCGAAGCAGATTGTTGACATTTATCCAATAGGTGTTGAAGTTCCATAGTTGCTTTTTCATTGCGCAACAACTTTAAGCAGTTCCTTAGAAAATTATGGACAGTACCTAGTGCATCTTCTTCATCGGGCCTTCCGGATGTAGTGGCCTGTTCTTGTACCAGGTTGTCTTGTCTTAGCACTTGCGATCTAATATCATTATGCGGATTTGTGACAGAACTTGAAGCTCTGGGATCTGAGAAATACTCTTGGGCTTGCTTGAATGCTTCTTTTTGCTTCTGCAGATTAATTGGGGCTGGTTTAATATTAGCGAGGTGCACCCATTGCGTCGCTTGCTTTCCAGTTCCCGAATCTGGCGCACCAGTGGTTGTTCCATTGCGCGTCACAATATTAACTGTACGGTCTGGTTCCATTTTTTCTGCTCCAATCAATTGAATATTCTGGTTGACCTGTGGCGTCTTTGCTTGCATTTTTGTCATCAATTGGGGGCATTCTTCAATGATATGATCATAAGATTTACAATATCTGCAAAGGGTTGTAGGGTTTTGGCAATCTCTTGCAAAATGACCTTGCGCTCCACAATTATAACAAGTGATCTGGCCTCTTCCGCGGCCAAAGTTTGTTGTGCGTCCACGGCCTCTGTAATTTCCTGTTCGGCCGTCGCGAGTTTGGTCATACTGTGGACCTGCTACGGGTCCTTGTGCTTCTGACTGTACTCTATAAACATCATGTTTCCTTTCCATCATAAGGTAATATGCTCTGCAATTGTTTTCATCGTGGCCTACTGATTTACAGAAATTACAATATAGATTCTTTGGAGTTTGTACATATTTCTGAAGTAAGTGACATTCTTGAGGTCTATGACCTCTAGTTCTACAGATTTCACACCAAGACCCTTGTGGCTGTGGTAAAGGATTAGGTGCTCCAGTTGCAATATACTCTATGAAAACAGGGCAATGGTCCTTTGAATGACCTTGTGATTTACATTTTGTACACCATATTTCTTCCTTAACATCCTTGCCTTTCTTAATATCATGCACTTGCAGGATTAAGTTTGCTAGCTGGTTCTGCAACTGCGCAACATCGTTGCTTGTTCCAGCAATTGGTGAAGCTTCTAGTTTCATAGTCATCTCTAGAGCTTGTTCCTGAGTAGTGAGATTCTGTTGCATAAGGAGAAGTCTAATGTGTGGAAGCAGCGCAGCAATGAACCATTCCTTATGCTGTTGTGGTGCAAACTCAAAGCTTACTTGATCTATCAAGGCTTTGAACTTTTGGTCAAAGTCCCATACTGACTCTGTGGGTAACTGCTTGATGTCTTTGAGCTCTGTTATACACTGTGATTCTGATTTAGGTTTCTTGAATTCTCTAATCATTGCATTTCTTACCTCAGCAAGCGTTCTATTCTGTGCTGCTGAGTATTTCATGAACCAAGTTAAGGCTCTGTCTCTTAGTGTGGTTGCTAACTGAACCAGTTTAACAGCATCATCATTAATTTGCTTAATTGTCCAAATGGCTTCACATAGGAACCAGTGTTGCTCAGGGTCTTCTATCCCTGTTCCTCTAAAAGTTGGTAGTTTCATGTCATCACCCATCTTTCTTGTGCTAGGTTGAGGTGTAGGTGCTGTAGCAGTTCTTCTGGACTGGTCGAACAAAGGTGGTACATAGGTACTAGAAGTACCGTGTGGGCTACTAGAAGGTGTTACTGCGGGATTATACTGAGCTTTGTCTGGATTTTGCGGTGTAAAAGGGTCGTAAGGGATATGAGCAATCCCTTGTCTTTCTATGTGGCTTGCTCTAGGATCTTGACTGTCTTCTGGGATTGACTCAAAAGAATGTTGGTCAAGGCCTACTTTATACCATTTTCCACTACGAGTGCAACCAATAACTTCAGGGTCACTATCAGAGTCTACGGACATTACTTGTCTATGCTATTCATCTGAAGCTATACATAGTTTTGCTTTTTCATACAGAAGCATTTTAATCGATAAGTTCAAAGAATTCAGGAACTTACCTCTATGTGCTTGAAAGAAACTCCTCTCAGCTTCACTGAAACTCTTTCTTGTATCCACTGCAAACTCAGTGATGAAACCTTCCAGCAGACTATTCAACCAAAAGTCTACTGCGTGGGACACAGAATTATCTACCCGCTTCAGAATACTGACTAGCTCAGGCGTCCAAGCAACTGGTCGATCAATATACATAGTGGGTCTAGTATCTGCTAACTTGGCTATCCAAGCATGTAACTCAAGTGCAAATGTGACAAAGAAAATTTCATGAAGGTCAGTATAGATATACTTCTGCAACCATTCTTCTAGCTGGAGTCTAGAGCTTTTATTTTCTTGTTTAGTGAACTCTTTAGCCTTTAAATCGAACCACTCCTGAATTTCTGTAGTTGTAGGATTCCAGTAACACATTTGTTAGCTGAGCAAGTCTCAAGGCAACAGAACCATTTGTTGGCTCCAGCAACAGTCTTCTTCGTCGCAAAAATAACAAGTCTCACAGTAACAAGTCACAAGACAACGGAACCATTTGTTGGCTCCCTTCTTTCTCTGGATTTCGCCTCAATCTCGTGTGTCGCTGAAATAACAAGTCTCATTCACGCGGCAACAGAACCATTTGTTGGCTCCCTTCTTTCTCTGGATTTCGCCTCAATCTCGTGTGTCGCTGAAATAACAAGTCTCATTCACGCGGCAACGAAACCATTTGTTGGCTGCTTTTTGGACAGACCCGGGTTTTAATGAAGCGCAGCAACAAAACCCCTTGGCGCACTGGCCCTCTCGGCAACGAGCTGCGCGGCAGCTCGAGGTCTCACCCGAAGTGGCTATGGGGGGCTAAGGAATCAGGTTTCCTTAACCTAGGTGACGCGGAGATTGCTCTTTCCTCCTTGACGATTCCTCTAAGGCGACGGTCTGACCTCTCTTCAGACTTAGGAGCGCAACAGCTCTCAAGCTCCTGCTCAGCAGCCTAGCTGCGCGGTACTTTCCCTCCTGCGCTAGGGCCAATTACCCTCTGCACGGATATTCTATGCGTCGTCTCGCTAGCGCGTCCGTCACAGCAACAAGTTCTCCTATCGCTGCGGCGTCATTATCTACCGAGTCCTTCGACCCTTAACGATTATAGTCCTCAAGGAAGCTTCAAGAATTTACTCAATACACTCCTAAAGATAATGCAATATTTCTGTATTTACCGTTAGTAAGCTAAAACAGGTAATCATCTCTATCACAACATCACAATAGCGAGAAATATAAAGTCCACCTCCACGGGGAAAACCACGTCCATGGGAGTATCTTATATTAACCAGAAAAATGATAGATTTATACAATATGCTGCGCACACAGCTGCAGCCTTAGATCTTTCCAGGAAACTCCACGCACACAGCTGGGAGCCCTTCTCTCGATCTATTCTCTTCGTCTTCAGAGATTACAATAGTTCAGACGTCGCCTCGGACTGTCTGCAACTCAAGGATTAGCTTCACTGCTAACCCGCTTACTGACTAGTTAGCTATCTGTCTAACCAACTGACTCTCTCTCTCTCTCTCTCTCTCTCTCTCTCTCTCTCTCTCTCTCTCTCTCTAACATCTACCCATTACAATTATTCATATATATAGGTGGCCATGGCGGTCGCACCTTTACAAAACTGTGGGCCTTTCCCAGCAGTAATCCCCAAAAACCCTAACCACGCACATGGCTAGGTGTAATGTAGGCGCCGCTTGCAGTCATGTCGCCGCTTCCTGCAGGCTCCATGAATTCCGGCGCAGCTTACGGGTATGGATGCCTCGTCCTTCGCCTTCAATGCTTTGGTCCGTTGCTCTTCCTTGATCCGAGCAACCATAACTTATGTACTTAGCTTTAAATGAGGGTAGCTGAGCCCTCTACTCCATTGCTTCATTGATTATGGTAGCTGAGCTTTCCACTCTGCTACCTTCATTCCCTTCTGACGTGCGCGCGAGCTCCGCGATCCGCGCTGAGCTCCTCCATCTGGCACCGTACTACGCACCGTCTTCTTATGTCCCCAAAATTGGCGCTTATTCAAAACTTAGCATTCTTCCATACTTGTGCTTTTTCCTCAAAATTCGCAGCTTTTACCATAGCTGCGGCCTTGGCTCCAACACTAAGAAGAAGGAAAAAAATAGCAGGTGAATCAAGGGAGCTCTCCCATCACCTCTAAAGGGAACTGATGTGAGTAGGGACATTACAAAGTGGTATCAAAGCTTTAGTTACAAAATTGGGGCTTCTATGGGGCCAAATCATGAGTTACAGGCATAGAGATGCCATGAATTGGACCATGCTATGAGGAATAATTGGAAAGGGAGAATTCCTTAACCCTTGTCTTACTCTTGTGTTTATATTTATGAACTTGTATACATAAACTCATGGCATAGGAATGTTGAGAGTGCAATATAGTAGATAGATGAAATGATCATGCATAGTAAGCATAGTAAGAGATAAGGCATAGTGCATTTAAAATTGCTTGTGCTTGCATTTGATATTGCATATTGGAAAATGTTATTAATGAAGCATATTGCATTACAATTCGAATGCACACCTAATAAAGATATGTAGGAAATATTTTTGAGATGCCTTGCTTACACTTGCTTGGGAGATGATGAAAGTGCAGTTTTTGGTGGTGTTAGTTTTTCATCATTTAATTCAATATGATCTAGGATATTAATTAAGAGAACAACATGTACAACATATCAAACACAAGAGACAAGAGACATAAAGCATTTCACAGGGAAAAACCAAGAGGGTGAAAAACCCCGCAACTTCCTCAGAGATAGAATGAGCACCAATACAAAGATCACAAAGATCAAACCCCAGAAGATAGAGATAGCCTCTTAGTAGCTTCTCCTCCTCCACTTATGCGCACTCCTCCTCTCTCTCACTAATGCGAAGTGAGTGAGTGAATGAATGAATAAATAGAGAGGTGCTCCTCTCTATTTATACTTTATCTTTACTTGCCTTTTACTCTAATTGGGCCGACCTACCTTAGGAGAGTCTAATAACCCATTAAAACTTGTCACTGGGCTGACCCCACTAGGGTGGTCTAATAACCCTTTAAATCATACAGGGCCGACCCCACCAAGGTGGTCTAATAACCCATAAAGTATAAGTTACAACACTTACAATATGACTTGCAACACTTGTAAATACAAATGATGACACTTCCAACTTGAGGAATAATACATCTCTGTTGGGGATACAATAAAGTACAAATGTAATACATACAATATACAAGTGAATATCTTCTGAAGTTACAAATATATCAACACTCCCTCTTAACTAGGAAGGTATTCTCACGACACAGGCATCAATACATATATGGACAAGTCTTCAATTCTGGAGTTGGATCATTGTCACTGGATCACGGAACATCATCGTCACTGCTGCTGTACTCGTCATCTCGATCACTGGTGCTATCTCTCAATTCTTCTCATCATAGGAATTTCTACAGAGCCAACCCTTTGTCATGTTGGATGTAGGCCTAGCCTCATGTAGGTCTTCATCATCTCTGCAAATGGGCCATCCTTTGGAATTCTCAGGGTTGATTACGTGCGTAAAAAAAACCTCGAAAGATCATCCAAGGACCGATTACAAGATTACTAATCAACCTATCAGATCTCCTAGGACTTTTACATGTGACCTTCACAAAACCTTAAAAGAGTGTCTTGCGACCTACAATATCTCTAAAGAGCATCCGAGGACTTTTACGTTCCTAGCACAACCTATCTGGATCTGCAGGACTGATTACATGTGGTCTAGCAAAACCTTAAAAGAGTGTCTTTCCACCTACAAGATCTCTAAAGAGCATTTGAGGACTTTTACGTGCCTAGCACAACCTATCCGGATCTCCAGGACTGATTACATGCTACCCTCACACAACTTGTCCACGACCACTGAGTATCATCCTGATACTCATGATCAACCTGATCATCCTTGCACAGAGCATCATCTTGATGCTTATGATCATACTGATCATCATCATACAGTACATCGTCTAGATGCATATCATCATCACATGATCATACTAATCATCATCATAGCATTTTCTTGATGCATATCATCATCACATGATCATCATCATAGCATCATCCTGATGCATATCATATGGAGCATCGTCTTGATGCTCATCACACATGATCATCCTGATCATCATCATACATAGCATCATCCAGAGCATCGTCCTGACGCTTATCACAAAACACTTACATCCACATCCATGGGAAGGATCCTCCTACCACCATGCTTGGAGTGGCTCCTGCAAATGTGTCCCATCACATCCTCCTCGAAGCATCTTCTATCTGAAGAACACCAAGCCTCTCTATGAAGTACTCGAACTTCACTTTGGCTAGTGGTTTGGTCAACACATCTTCAATCTACTCATCTGTCACAACATACAGGAGCTTCACTGCTCCTCTCTGCACCATATCCATGATATAGTGATATTTGATATCGATATGCTTCGACTTGTCATGGAACACTGGGTTCTCTAACAACTTCACACAACTTTGGTTGTCACAATAGATACAAGTAGCATATAACTAGAGATCAAATAAATCAGACAGTAGCTTCCTTAGCCATACTACCTCACAACTAGCCGAACAAGCTGCGACATACTCTGCTTTGGTTGTACTCAGTGCTACGGAGGATTGCTTCCTGCTAAACCAAGAGATTACACCTGATCCCATACTAAAGCAGCACCCCGAAGTGCTCTTCCTATCTGCAGCACTGCTTGCCCAATCTGAATCAACATAACCCTCTAGATTAAACTTTTGATTCGCATCACACTTGAGCCCATTATCAATCGTACCCTTCAGATACCTCAGAATATGCTTTTCAACAATCAGGTGAACATGTGTAGGATCCGTCAGGAACTGGCTCAAGGTGTTCACCGCAAAGCAAATATTCGGTCTCATGTTCGTCAGGTACATCAAGGACCCAATCATATGACGATACATCGTGGCATGAACCGAATCTGATGAAGCAGTTTCGATGCCATAGGTGTGGCCATGGCCTTGCAGTCCATCATCTTGAAACGCTTCAGGATCTCCACTGCATACTTCCCTTGTCCAAGGAAGATTCCATTTTCACTTTGCCACACCTCCATACCTAGAAAGTAATGCATCATACCCAAGTCCTTCATCTCGAACTCGGCAGCAAGCTTCCTATTCGTGTCAGCAATCAACCTATCCTCACCTATCACAAACAGGTCATCCACATACAGTAAGAGTATCACTGGATTGCCTTCCTCAACCTTGTAGTAAAGGTTGGAATCCGCTTTAATCTTGGTAAATCCCAAACTAGTTAGGAAGCTGTCTATCCTGCCGTAC
This sequence comes from Larix kaempferi, assembly GCA_027924585.1. NCBI lineage: Eukaryota > Viridiplantae > Streptophyta > Pinopsida > Pinales > Pinaceae > Larix > Larix kaempferi. The sequence continues at coordinate 19,589,793 of BSBM01001646.1, forward strand.
CATGTCCTGGGTGCTTGCTTCAAGCCATATAAGACTTTCTTTAACTTGCACACATATGACTCCCTATCATGTGTCTCAAAACTGAGTGGCTACTCCACATACACTTCCTCTTCGACTACACCATTCAAGAAAGTTGTCTTGTCATCCATCTAGTGTATCTTCCACTTCATCACTGCATCCAGAGCAAGTACTGTTCTGATGGAAGTGTATCTGGCTATAAGTGCAAAAGTTTCTTCATAGTCTATCCCTTCTTTCTGGGAGAATCCACGAGCCACAAACCTTGCCTTGTATTTCTCTATACTTCCATCTACAGCATGCTTGATCTTATAGATCCACTTGGAAGTCACAACAGACTTCCCTTCTGGTCTTGGGACCACATCCCAAACATCATTTTTCAATATCTACTGGTACTCCTCGATCATGGAATTCTTCTATTACTACATCCCAGATCCTGGGAACTTTAGATTCTTCAATATCTTCAATGGGTAGTTTTCTGGATTTGTTGAGTCTTCATCGCTTGTTCTTCGAAACAAGTCTCTCTTGTAGGTAATGGTACACGGTCTTTCCTACAAGACAAGTTCAATTGCATGATTAGAAATATCTCATATATTTTAGAACAAATTCTTACATATAAAGACATATGTGATACAGTCATGCAATTATCTTAGCCAATGCTTCAATACAACATTTATCCATATCCCGTAAATTTCTAGATGCCTTCCATCTCTACCAGAACATTGTTAAGAGTGTGCACAACTCCCAACATGTCAGCAAAGAGGTTTCATTCTAGATAAGTAGCAATGAAATGTTGTACAGTACCATAGGCCACTTACCCATTACTTGTATATTAGTAGTATCTTGTTCATTAATGCAACTTATCTAATATGCATAATATAAATCCTAAATCTAGGAACATAAGCATGTACATGACTGAACAACATCATTTAAGTAATCATATATACAAGAAATAATAATTCAAATACTTATCTTTGTTTAGTTGTTGGGTGGACTCCCTCTCAATCTTTGCTTCCTTGCAGGAACTATTGGAGTGTGCTCCCTTTTAATCTTTTCTTCCTTGCAAGAACTACTGGAGTGTGCTCCCTCTTGATCTTTGCTTCCTTGTAGGAACTACTAGAGTGTGCTCCCTCTTGATCTTTGCTTCCTGGATTATTTGTCTTTGAACTTATATCCATCCTGGACTAATATGCATGCTTAAGTGTGCACTAGTGTCATCATTGTGTCATCCTCAAGATCTCATACATAATCATAGATGCATTAGTATAATCTCAATACTATCAAAACATTATGATTCTAAATAATCTTAAACATGTATGGTTATGGTCACAGGTAATTGATCACAAGTGTTAGTATTCAAGGTTTCAGGGAGGACTTCCTTTACTCATGCATATTCTTATTTTACCATAGGACTCTTCTAGTTTGTCTATATCATTAATCAAACTAAAAAGCATAATATGCATAAACCCATTATTACTCAAACTTATAACTTCATGAATAATCATTATCAATCATATGAAAAATATACTTATATAAAATCCTAACACAAGGTAGGATTCTAACTTGATACAGGAAAATAACATATCTGGATTATCATGTTTGCTAGTTATGTATAACATACCCAAACAATGTTTTCTTTGTTCTCTTCAATGATTTAGAAACCTTGTGCTAGTAACCTGCATATCTCATAAGTTAAGCATTGTAGAACCAAATTATACATACCTCGTAAGTAGAGCTTTTATGTGATCAATGGCTATGGATGAGTCTTTGTCTTCATGTCACCATGATCATATGTTCTTGATATAGAACTTGATTGGTCTTTCTTGATGTACCTTTCATGTTAGTGGACAACATCATCCTCATACAACACCACAGTGCATTAGTACAATCATAAGTGTCATAACCCTAATCAATGAATGTCTTCTATCATTCACATGCATTCATACTTTTACTAAGGTGATAAGACAAGTCTAAAATTAATCAATATTGTACTAACCTCAATAATATGAAGACAAACTTAATCATGAACATATTTCAAAATATACCTATATCTCCTCAAGTCAAACCTGTCGGGATTGCTTGTAGTCTTCTTTTGTAAGGCCTTAGCCTCATCTCCCTCTGGAATTGGAACTTCTTCAATTATGTAGGTGTCCAAATCATTCTCTTATAGGATTAACCCAATGTTATACTTCCATGCTTGGAAGTTATGAGCCCCACTTGATTTGCTGAATCTGGATCTGGAGCTAGCTAGCGTTTGACAGAGAAACCCTAAAAATACAAACTTGGAATTTCAAAATTTTGTCTGGACAAGGAGATGCATTTGACTGAGGTGAGAAAACTAGTGTGATCATATTTTGGAAACTTCAAAAATTGACCCTCCAAAATTGACCTGCGAATTTCGGATCTGCAACTTCTGTCAAAATCTGGTTTTCTGGTCCAAAACCCGAACTAGGGTTTGATAGATCCCGGGGTTCTACCCAACCAAAAAATTTGATCTTGGTCTCTAAATTTCGATTTTTCCAAGGAGAGTGATCCTATGATGAGAGAAATCCAAAATTCCACTTCTGTCAAAATCCCTAATTTCCCGCAGTAGTGACGAGCCAAAAATGAAAGTGCTCAGAATCGAATTCTGTTTGGACAGAAATATATGCCATATTGTTTCTGATGTATCTCTGAAATTTCAGATCCTCAGGGTCTAAAACCTTTTCCTGTGGTAGAATGACCTATCATCTTTCCAACCCCACAGATATGAGATTCAATGGATTCTCCATGAGAGAGATATGCCAAGTGTCGCAACATGACCTGTTTATGGGATGAATCAACATAGCGAACTTGTATGGAGTTCTACGTGTCACTGTTTCAACTTCGGCCTCTGAAACTCGAACTTGTGAAACTAAAGTCCGTTCCCTAACTGTCAATTTTTACAGAATTCCATTTGGAGCTTCCTATCCCGATATATGACCTTTATTCCTAGGTCACCTATTTAGGGATGCATTCTGGAAGAGGCAGAAACCCTAACTTGTACGTATCATATCTCACAAAGTACAATGAATCCGAGGATGATCTTCGGACACAAGGTACATTGACATTTCATATTAGGCCTGTAAAAGTTTCAGATCTAGAAACTTCTCCAAAACTGATTTATAGCGAAAGTTCCATGATGACTGGTTTTTACTATACCAAGTCCTAGATTCCAATTTGTTGCAAGTGAAACAAGTGTCATAAATGCCATACAATGCCTTCCTTTAGGCTAGCTCTGATACCATGTTATTTTTTCATCATTTAATTCAATATGATCTAGGATCTTAACTGAGAGAACAACATGTACAACATATCAAATACAAGAGACAAGAGACACAAAGCATTTCACCGGGGAAAACTGGGCCAACCTCCCTTAGGAGAGTCTAATAACCCATTACCACTTGTCACTGAGCCGACCCCACTAGGGTGGTCTAATAACCCTTTAAATCATACTGGGCTGACCCCACGAAGGTGGTCTAATAACCCATCAAGTATAAGTTACAACACTTACAATATGACTTGCGACACTTGCAAATACAAATGACGACACTTCCAACCGGAGGAATAATACATCTCCATTGGGGATACAATAAAGTACAAATGTAATACATACAATATACAAGTGAATATCTTCCGAATTTACAAATACATCAACAGGTGGTCCTTCATTTCACCAAGATAACAAAAGCAGGGCTAAAAACGATGATGATACTATTGCATGTGACCAAAATCCCTATGATAAGGATGGGTGCAACAAGTCTATGACCATGAAGGTTGGTGGAAGGACTGTGTAGTCCTTGGTAAGAGGCCCGCTGAACAGGTAACATCCAATAAGTTAATAAGAATATTGCAGGTAAATTTCACTCATGATAATTGTACAAGTGTTGAAAGGGGATTAGGTAAGAATCCTTTGAACCATATTTTGTAATCATAGAAGTGTATGCATGTATGCTTGAACACATCTTATGTGAATGCCATACCACCATGGAATGGTGAGGTATGGGGTAGTAAGGACAAGGAACCTTCTACCATGTAACTACTTAGAATGCAATCATATGAAATAAATCATGTCATTGGTGTATGTTAGTTATGAGTTCAATAACCCAGGGCTGGCAGGTGCGGGTGGAGTTATCTATGACTCCAAGGGGAACAAGAAAAAAGAATACACCTAGGGCATTGGGAGAAAAATGAATAATGGCATGGAATGGATCGCTTTACTTAAGGGGTTTGAGCTGGCTAGGGACATGGGAATTGAGGAAATTACTGCCACAGGAGACTCCCTAATTGTCACAAGGGAAGCAAGAAATATTTCTAGAAACCGAAAGAGTCCCTCCACAAAGATGCACCATCTTCTAAACTTTCTATCCAAGGAATTTAAATCAATTAACTTCCTTCATGTTCTAAGAGATCATAATAGTTAGGCAGATAGCATGGCTAATAAAGGTGTTGGTTTTAGATGTGGCGTCCTAGAGAGGGATAATGTTACTCTTGAAAAAATTTGGATACCGTAACTCTATTGTCCCTCCTACTAGAATTGATGACCAAATCTTGGTCTTGATCCCCCCTTGGATCGTGCTTAATGGAATCAATTTTGTTTTATTGTGTCTCTCCTTATTTTACATCCTCATGGACCACTCATCATCCTACCTTTCCCTCCAAGTTGCTCCCCCGGATCTACCTTTGATTTCCACATGCTTCACTCTTAAATGCCAAAGGACTATCCCACGCCTTAACCACATGGCTTGCATGTGCAAGACAGAGGAAATTTGTCGGTTTCAAGGAATGTTTTTAATAACCAGAGGGTTTTCTTCTATCCTCCTTCGAGCCTCTTCCCTGTGTCCACCTTTTTTTCAGAGAACTCTATTTTAATTTTCAATTTTGCTCATTTTGCTTGGTATTGGAGGTATTGCATGGACATGGAGCTTTTTCATTCTGGCCCTCCATCCATGAGTGACCTTGAGGTTTTGACGAACTGTCTTCACTGCAAAAAACCATTCAGAAGTGTTCTTGGTTCTCATAGTTGGAGAATCCCGATCTCTCCAGTTCATGGTCATTCTGAACTGAAAGGGAAGGAGGAGAATTTGGGTAACACCCTGGAAAAGAATACTCATGTCAACTCTGGCGGTGGACAAGGAATTGAAAGAAACTATGCCCTCGGGGAAGTCATGAGCCATATAAATGACTTGAAAAATCAAATCAAGCTGGTGAGAAATGAGAATCTTGAATGAAATGGGACCTAACCTGTCTGTATTCCCTTTCCCAAGCAACTCATTCTAAGGTCAAGCATCACAACAGTAAGATCATGAGTCGAGTTTTCAATTTGGAAGAAGTCATGGGAGTAATTCATCCCCATGCGGGCACAAAGGAAGAGAAGATGAATGCTACGGGCTTGAAGGAGGTAGTTCAAATGGAAGTTGCAGGCATAAAGGACATTAAGCTGGTGGCTGCGGGCACAAAAAAAGTCCAGTTGGAGGCTGCGGGCATAAAAGATGAGGTTCAAATGGAGGCCGTAGGCATAAAGGAAGCCCTGATGGAGGCTGTAGGAATAAAGGAAGTAGCCTAGTTGAAGGCTGCGGGCATAAAGGTTGTTAAGTTGGAGGCTGCGGGCATGAAAGAAGCTGTTTAGATGGAGGTTGCGGGCATAAAGGAAGCCTAGATGGTGGCTGCGGGCACAAAGGAAACAACCCAGATGAATGCTGTGGGCATATAGGTCGTTCATTTGGAGGCTACAGACATAAAAGAAGTCCAAATGGAGGATGCAGGCATAAAGGAAGATGCTCACATGGAGGAAACGAGCATAAAGGAAACCCAGATGGAGGCTGTAGGAATAAAGGAAGCAACCCAGATGAAGGATGCAGGCATAAAGGTCTTTCAGTTGGAGGCCCCGGGCATAAAAGATGTTCAGATGGAGGATGCAGGCATCAAGGAAGATGCTTAGATGGAGGCTGCAGGCATGAAGAAAGAAGTTCAGATGGAGGTTGCGGGGATAATGGTTTCATGTTACACTTTGTTTTCTGCATAAATTATGAATTCTGTTTTTTGGTCCTTACTTATATGTATTATCTGGATATTTCCCCCTGCTTTGTTTTGTTTATGCAATGTTTTGCTTCTGTTTATTTTTGCTTGGTCAGTATGTAAGAAGATATAGCTTCCAAATAATAGGAAATTTCCATGATAGCTACTGTTACCGGACAATCCACTCGACCGGAGGCGAGCCGAATATCCCTAGCTCAATACGAGTCTAGAACAAATAGAACAGACTACAAACACGTTTCCTAGATCTACTTAAGGATCAAGTGCTAGATGTCTTACCTCTTTGATTCGCTATCCTTTCTCCTGAATGTTGCTCCATGTCCCACGACCGTCAGATCCAAGCAGCAAGACCTGTCAAGACATAGAAAAGAGAAACGAGTAAAGAGCATTTATACAATAAGAGATCTATGTAAACAATTAAGCAGGTAAACAACACAATATCATTGCATACACGAAACAATATTGGTGGAAAGCATTTGTATTACTGCAAATAGAGGAGTACATAATAGAGATATAGGAATACAACTAGAGACTTAACGTAGCAGCCCTTCTCCGACCAAGCCAGTTGCCATGTTCTTCTGAAGAAGTATGAGTTCTCCAAGAGGTGAATGAAGGTGTCTTAAGAGAGATTTCCCCAGCATGTAAGTACTATAGGATTCCTCCTAAGATAGATTTCACCAGCATGTAGATACCATAGCCTTCCTCCCAAGATATATTTCACCAGCATGTAGATACCATAGCCTTCCTCCCTTTGGTATGGGAGTGATCCTCGCTTATATAGGACTAAATGGATAGGGTGTGGATAGGATAGGTTGAGGAAGGGTAGGAGAGAGATAGGGGATCTTCCCAAAGAGTTAGGGGTCGAGTACCAGCTCTCCTAGAGGTCAGGGATAAGCCCCCAAATGAGCAAGTTTCGAGAAGGATCTCGAATAATCTATTTTTTCCCATTAACATACCTCGTCGCACCCTATAGTGGAGCAAACTGCGACGTCGCATGTTGCTAGTGTGCAACCTGCGACGACCCTTCAGAACCTAGCACAAATGAGTAAAAACCCTCCCAGGATGATTATTACTCCAAGTATCTTCAGGGATGTATACACTGAATCTGATGATGAGTAGATTTTGGGTGTAATAGAATGCCCCCCAAAGCATGAAGCTGTTAAGGATGTACAGGTGAAATGCTTTGATAGAAATAATGGCAAAAGACTTGTCGGATGAAGGATGCTGCTGCAATACAACTGACTCTGAACTGACAATCTCATATGAAGTACAACATGGCTGTCGACCAATACATTGTAGATCCATGGTAGTAATGACCGACTGAACACAATCATGGCTACTAGAAACAAGCATAGATCCATGATGAGATGATAACACAGCCATGACCAATACAAAAGTGCATCCGTGTAATATGACTCAATACAAACTCCATCGCAACCTAGGTAAAAATGACTCCCCAGGGTCTTCAAGCTGAACCCGCAATGATACGAATCTAGCCATGTGATTACAAATGTCTTGACATCGAACATGGTAGAAACCACTTGATTATCGGTCATTGATGTAAACCGTTAACAAGTGCGAGGGAGATCACCATTAATGTTAATGATTCCCAAGGTATCATAGTACATATCATCGAGCGTGAATAAATGGGTTGAAGTCGAATGCAAGATGAAATCTTTCAATCAAGAGTCGATGATGTAAACTCATGATGAAATCAAGGTAACCTGCCATTGAGGCATGCATGGCCAAGGTACTTGGTTGGTTTCTAGACTCAATCCTTGGATGATGAGTTGAAGTTGACAAGGATGAACCCGTCAAAGGAGGGCCATGATGAATCCCCCATCAATCGACATGAAACATGACAAAAGATGTGTAGAGTGGATCTGATGGTACAGTAACATGTGAGACTGACTCAAAGTAACAACGGCATGACGACGTGTGTACTAACTACAACTGTTAGATGGTGAATGTGTTCTTGAACATGGGCATGGCATGACTTGGCAGTATTGACATAATGAGAATGATGCAAACTTATAATGCAACTGATGATGGAAGCTTTCTACGAATGACTCAGAGGAGTAACTGGACTCAGAAAGTAAGAGGGGACTCATAGACAAACAGAAGACCCAAGTACTGTATGCAAATGCAGATGAGTGCCATGTTCAAGAACAACTATATACTGCCACTAAGGTATGTAACACAAACACTTTCCTTTTTCCCCATCATGAATGATGAGTGCCTCATGTGTTTTTTACGAGCTTGATGAGGGTAACCAGATGCTCGGTATAGCTCATCTCATAGATGAGTCCAATCCCAAATATTTTCCGAACATAGGATAGGAGGGGTTCGTCCCATGATGGGCCTTTCAATGTGAAAATTTAACGAGTCCATAGAAGGTAAACTTGGTTGTCATTTCATATTTAGAGAGTCTGAAAAGAACTAAAGAAGACTCCAATGGTCCTTTTTCGTAAAGTTAGCCTCATCGCCCGAAAAAGGGTAAAACAACGCGGGAGAGGACTCTTCCAGTCATGGTTGGTTGGAGTATTCCTTTTTCGTAATTAGTTTCCCCTGGTCCGAAAAAGGGGTAAACTATCACAAGGAAGACGACCATTCAAATACTTTAACAAGTGTGAATGCGACAAGTTCACTTGGCTATCTTTTCAATTTTAGGGAGTTTGAAAAGAGCTTAACTATGGACTCCAGGGGGTGTCCTTTTTCGTGGAAGTTTAACGAGCCCAAAAAAGTGATAAACCATAACTCGGTACTTGTTCTCATGGTTGGGTGAGTACGAGAACAAACGAAGAGTAAACTCATCCCCATGCAATAATTACGACTTAACCAAAAATAATAATGACAAAACATTGAAAGGGGTGTTCATACCTGTAGTTACTGTTGGTAATGCGAGAAATAGCATAAAAGACCATTTTAGGACTCCTGTACACTAGAGAAAGTGTCAAATAGTCCCAAATATAATGACAAATGGTCGAAACTATAGTAAATGGCCCAAAAGCATCAAAATATTTGAAAAGGAATATTCCATTCTATTTATAAATAGAAATATGGGCCAAAAATAGAAACATTGTTCAAATTTCCAATTTGGGTGGAGAAGTACCAATTTGGAGCCAAAACTTCCTATGCCGATTCTGGGAGCTACGATCCGCCATTTCACCAGCTGTTCGAACTAGGTAGGCCTAAATCTCAGCCAACAACTTTGTAGTGGTTTACTTTTTGCATTTTTGTCCATTTTTTGAGTTTTTGGGTGGTTGTTGGATGGGCCATTGCGCCTTCGACTCGTTGCAAGTGGCCCTTTCGAGACTTGCGACGATTCCGGGTCGTCGCAAGCCTCGAAGACAAGACTTGCGACGATGTCGCACTGTACCTAAAGGTACGGTGCGACGGCAGAAACCCAAAACCCAAACACAAAAAATAATCCAAAAAATGAGTTTGTGAATGCTGAGGAAGGTCCTAACAGGGTTTAATTGTCCCTTTTGGCAGGTTACTAACAAGCAAAAATGGTATTGGAGTGGCGAGAGAGAGAACATGAAGTGGAAGATGAGCAAGCTGCAAATGATCCACAATGTGTGGAAGCTTTGAGAAATTGTGGGTTGCTCAAATTCTTCGAGATACAGGGGATGAGAGCCCAGATCCCGTTCCTGACACAATGCTCCAGAGTTGGGATGCGTCCCAACAATACTTTGTGATAGGTGAGCATATCCTCACGATTGACATTGAGGATATCTAATTTTTGACTAGTTTGTCCCGAATAGGGGACACTGTACAACTCACTGGGACATGGGCCAGTGACCGTACAGTTGAGGACATGGTGTCGCAGCACTGCATAGCTACTTCTCGTCCTTCTAGCGGGAAGATACTCATCAGAGATGTGGTGAGTCGTCCACTGTGGACCATACTGATCACTATTACTTGGGTGGTGGGTAGCCAAGCTCCACATACGGCTACTCGGACTTAGATGTTGTACGCGGAAGACTGTATGTCTCCCATGGTTTTCAACTGGTGCAAGGGTCTCCTCGCCAACATCCGAGATCAGCTGACCAAGTGTCGGCACGGGGAGCTCAAGCAGTTTAGGTATGGATCGATCATAGTATTGTTCCTCTTGGAGCGGGTTCCTCTCTTGCACCCGCAGGTTGTATTGGATGACAGGGATCTGAGAGATCCTCACATGCTCGGGTGGGAAGAGGTGATGACCCGCCATGGTGGGGGTCCCATCATCAGTTTTGGTCCCAAGTTCTTTAGCTGGCTAGAAGGCCAGTTACTTATGGTCGAGGAATTTCCATATGGTGGCATGGACTTTCGAGAGGATCCTGACTTGGCGCTGCCAGAGGGTGCAACATGGGGTGACATCGGTAAGAACAAAACCCTTGTATTTTTAGTTTTGTATATTATATCATTTTTTTGATGTAGTGCTGAAAAGTATGTAATATGTGTGTGCAGATGTGGGCCTCATGCGACCAGTAGGTCTCTCCCTTCTGGCGAGGAGAGACAGAGGTGGGGAGGAAGTGGTTCCTGCAGGTGCTCATGCTGCCATCGAGGAGATGGAAGAGGTGTACCGGAACCTGTCCCAGCTGACCGTGGAGGTACCTGAGCCAGCTATTGATGACCTACCAAGGCCCATTGTGGGGTTCACCCAAAGAGATTCCATTATAATCTTCCAGCTCGTAAGCACCTTTTTCCAACACACGTTTTATAACGTAGGGTCCATGCCACATGGACTTGAACTTCCCTCCTCCTATCTTATTGTGCTTCTGGTTGTAAGTGAGGACTAGGTCACCCTCGTTGAAGATACGAGGTTCGACTGACTTATCGTATTGGGATTTGATGCGTTTCTTGTGAGCTTCATTAGCAAGTGCGGCATCTCGGTGAGACTTGTCAAGTTTTGCTAAGTGCAAGAGACGTTCTTCCTCAGCAGTAGTGTTAGGAAGAAGTTCGACATCGAGTTGTAGAGACGGAATTTCGCACTCTATCGGAAGGACAACCTCCAATCCATATACCAATTGGAAGGGAGTGAATCCTGTGGTGGTTTTGACGGTATTTCGGTAGGCCCATAATGTTGAAAAGAGCATATTATGCTAGTTGGACTTTTGTGTCCCTACCATCCTCTGGATCATAGTTTTCAAGACCTTGTTAATTACCTCGACCTGTCCATTGGATTGTGGGTAGTAGGGTGTTGAATTTTCAAGGCAAAAACCCAACCTGTTGCTCAATTCATCAACCATATGGTTCTGAAAGTGAGAACCATGATCGGTGACTATGTCCTGCGGAACTCCAAACCGTGCTATCACATGATTAAACATGAAGAGTGCAGTGGTTTTGCCATTTTTTTGGTATGTAGGCATAGCCTCGGCCCACTTTGTGAAGTAATCCATAGCTACGATGATGTAACTATTCCCCCCGGCTGAGGTAGGCTTACAGTGCATAAAATCGATGCTCGATTTTGCAAATGGGCCAACGGAAATAACCAGATGTAGTGGGGCGGGATGAGTGCGCTTCTTCGTGTGGAAGTGTTGGCAAGGAGGACATTTTTTGATGGCCTCAATACAATCTTTGAAGATAGTAGGCCAGTAATATCCTGCGCGCAAAATCTTCTGGGCTGTAGCCATCCCAGAAAGATGACCACCACATGCCCCAGCATGACAGTCATTCAGAATGCGTTCAGCCTCATCATGAGTGAGACAACGTCGAATAATTAAATCGATGCCACGACGATACAAAGTATCATTAATGATTAAATAGTACTTTTCATGGTGACAAATCTTATGATGGTCGTTGTAAGAAAGTTGAGGATCGAACCGTTGGGTTTGAAGATATAACAGGATATCTCCATACCAGGGGTCAGTCGTACTGATGAGAAACAATGATTCATCTGGAAAGGAGTCATTGTGCTCAACTTCTACATCAGAAAGGGGAAGGTCACAAATGAGCTCGGCAAACACCAAATACTTCTTAGACTTAGCTTTCTCGAAAAGAAGATCAAATTCTTGTAGTATCACAATCCAACGTGAATAATTGCCCCCAAGCACTTGACGTGTCAGTACGTGGTACATGGGGTTCGAGTTGGCGATGATGGTGGTGGTGCGGAGCAAGATGTAATGACGGAACTTTTGGACGGAAATGACTGCCGCGAAAGCAATTTTTTCGACATGTGAATATCTAGTTTCAGCGTCAGCTAGACCCTTACTTGCATAGTATATCACATGTTCCTGGGCGTTTTGATCCTCCTGTACCAAAACCATGGAGATAGTGGTAGTAGAAGCGGCGAGATATAAGATGTAATCTCGATAATAATTAGGCAGTTGGAGCACAGGGGCATGCGTGATGGCATGTTTGATACTGTTGAAGGATTTTTGAGCTTGGTCATCCCAAATGAAGGGGAAGTCCTTCTTGAGCAGTCTCATATAGCCCTGAGTCTTCTCCGCGAAATTACAAACAAAACGTCTTAAATAAGTCGCCTTACCTTGGAGACTTTGAAGTTCTGTAACATCAGTCGGGGGTGGTAGGTTGATGATGGCCTCTACCTTTGAGGGATCAATGCAGATCCCATCCTTCGAAACGATAAATCCTAAGAGGCGTCTGGACTCAATGCAAAAGATACACTTATGAGGATTCAAACGGATATTGTACCCTCTGCATCTGAGGAAAATGGCCGTCATATGATCAATGTGGAACTCACGCTGCTTTGAATGAGCAGGGAGATCGTCCAAGTAGGGTTCCACAAAGTCCTTAATATGGTGGAAGGCGTACGACATAGCCCGCTGAAATGTGGTGCCAGCATTTTTAAGGCCAAATGGGAGCTTGTAATAAGCGAATGTACCCCATGGGAAGATGAAAGCCGTCTTATGTTGGTCAGCTAGGTTGATCTCAATTTGGTTGTAACCAAAAAAGGCATCCATGAATGAGAAGATGACACTTCCGGCACAGTTGTTGATGATCTGGTCGATGAAGGGGGTCGGGTAGTTGTCTTTTGGACAAGCCCAATTAAGGTCCCGATAATCAACACAGACATGAATGGTGCCCTGCTTTTTGTTCACAGGAACGACGTTTGAGACCCAATCCGTCAATGGGACAAGATAAATAAAACCAACCTTTAAGAGTTCTTCAATTTTTGCCTTTATTGCCGCAGTCTTCTGGGGGCGTACCGGTCGCAACTTTTGACGTATAGGTTTGATGTCGGGATAGGTTTTTATTTCGTGAGAAACAATTGTGGGGTCTATCCCAGGCATCTCCTCATAGGACCAAGCAAATACGTCTCGAAATTGCTTGAACAAGGTCGTGCTAACATCGATTTCTTCAGGGGAACACTTCTGGCCCATGCGAATGTGTTCCACTATACCAGGTTTCACCGAGATGTCTACGGGGATGGTTTGCTCAATTTTGGCCAAGTTGCCCTCCGTGTCCGTGAGACATGTAAGAATGGGGGAATGAGGGGATGGGTAGATATCTAGTGAAAAGAGGGTATGGATTTTGTTCTCTATGTATTCCAAAGGAGGAAGAAAAGATGACCTATGATGGAGATCATCCCACGAACTATCATCAACATTCATTACTTCCATGATGGACTTGTCTGAATGAAAAGTCCAAAGTAAGAGATCAGGTAGAGAGGACGTCCGTCGTAGAGAACAAGATGGGGAGGCCATGGTTAAATGGTCCTCCGATGCTAATTGGATAGCCTCGTAAATGCGTTCAGCGGGTGAAAGACGCATCATATCTCCAAACATGTGTGTCTGTTAACACCCAAAAAGTGCTCACTAGCTCATTTCCTTATTCACATGACCCATTTGTCCACCTTCCCACCATTTGAGCCTCTAAAGGCATCAAAAGGTCACCAAAAGACCATAATACACCCTTTTTCCCCTCAAAAGATATATTTTTCCTCAAAAAACATAAAAAACCCTAAAAAAGGGTCAAGAATTCCCAAAAATATTAGAAGGGAATAAAAATATTCAAAATATTCAAAAAAGGAAAAAAGAGGGAAAAAGGTACCTAAACCATGTTGGTCAATACCATTGGTTTCCTCAAAACCATAATGGTATTCCCCACCACCAAAAACTATAAAAGGGTGGTAGGGGCTCCTCACTTTCCATCCATCCATCATCCTATCCTCACGTTGTCAAAATCTCTCATGAGACTTTTGGCCATTTTCAGCATCTTGGAGAAGAGACCTTTGGAGCTTGGAGCTACTCACCTTTGGAGTTGCTCAACACAAATCCTCACCATTTGAGGTAAATAAAAAACATCTATTCTTTTATTTCTTGTTCTTGAATCGTTTTTAAATTTATTTGTTATATGCACATGTTAGTTTAGATTTAGATTTAATTCATAATCGTTTTTGCTTTCAATATTGAAATTGCTATCACATTGTTGATAGGTGCCCATTGCACAAAGCTTGGTTGCAAAACCAATACAACAAAAGAGGCATCGTATCTCCAAACATGTGTGTTTTGGCTTCATCCGATACAAGCCAAGCATCGTTTGAGTGAGATAAAATCTCAGTGGAGATCGTGTTCACCGTAGCAACATGATTAGGGGGGTCTGCGGCTGGAAAAAACGCCCATGAGAGATGAATCTTTCAAAAGGCCAACCCCTACACTCTCATACTGTTTTGACATTTGTCCAATAGAAGGAACATGGTCACCAGGATGAGTAGTGGCGTTTGGTGTACAAAAATCTAACTGGTCGATAGTAACAATTCATCCTTGGTGGGGGAATTGTACTATGCGGAAGACTGAAGAGGCTACCGCCTGCATGGTATAAAACCAATTGCGATCAAGCAAGAGATTATAATCTAACGGGGCCGAGACCACTTCCACGTTAATGGTTACGGTCTTTCTGCCCAACTCAACTGCAAGAGCTTGTAAGATCCCATGAGGTTGAAAGCCACGCCCGTCGAATGCTTTCAACGTGGTAGGAGACTGATTCAATTCAGGGGAGCCAATGGCTCTCCAACAAGCGATGGACATGACGAAAGTGGAGGATCCTTCGTCCAAAAGGGTACGATGGATAATCTTCCCAACAACGTTTGCAGAAACTTGGAATGCGAGCTGGTGTGAGAGCCTCGACTTAAGGTTGTCAAGTCGGAACATGATGGTGTTCGAGGAATCCGGGTCAACTGCACCAATAGCTGCAAGGAGAGTTTTGCGTTGATTGGGACAATTCTACAAAACTTCTAGGGTAGACATGGCGCAAGGAGCTTGTGCCAAGTCCTCTACAATATTGTAATTTTGTGCCATGCGAGCATTAGGATTGAAAATAGATTTTCGAATCGTACTCTTGGGCGGATGCAATATCGAATCTAAAGAGGGTCACTCTATGGTGAGAGAGGTTGATGGTACAGTGACATCAGTTAAAGAGTCAAAAAAATTTTCAGTATTACTTCTGGCGGGTTCCTTCGAAGGGACCGATTCGTAAGATCATGAGCGAGTCGTCAAATTGATCGCCTCATTATGCAACATGAGAACATGCGCGGTATTGGATGGTTCCCCCTGGGATGGGGGGGTTTGAGAAATCATCTGTTGGTTTTGAGCAGGAAACAGATCGTTGAGGACTGCAGGAGTCGGTTTACCCCTAAGAAACTTTTGCACTTCGTCTCTATGGGGACACTCTTTGGAGAAATGGTCTTCTCCACACAGTAGACAAGGATACTTCAGTTTCCTTTTCTGCTTAGTATCGTCAGGAGTGCTCTTTGGTTCCTGTTGGGCATAATATTTTTTGGGTTTCCCCTTGTTCTTCTTTTTTCCGTTAAAATTCTGAGATGAAGTTGATTGAACATAATTCACCTCTTCAGTTACAGCAGGAGGGGTTGACGTGGTGGTGCTGTCCATCTTGAGCCGGGTTGGATGATCCAATAGTGCTAACAGTAGGCTGGGTGTTAAGGGAACCAATGATTCCATCAGCTTGGGGTCCCTTATGTGGTTTCATGGGATCGTTAACATCCTAGGGTGCGTCAGGCAAAATATTGAACAAAGTGCCAGACTGAGTGTAGACCAGGTCTAATAGATGAGCACTCGTGATGGCTTGTTCTTTGGTGACAGCACCTCGCATGGCAACATCTTTTTCTATGGTGGGAATGAGCGATTTAGTAAACCAGTCTGCTAGGAGCTGATATGGAATTGGAGCTTTAATGAGACATTGTCTCCTTCGCCATTCATGGATATGATCCAAAATGTGAGTGGCGGTATTCTGATGGAGTGAGGTTAAAAGATCAGTACCAGTCTCATACCGTATAGGCAGCTGGAAGTGCGTAAAAAAGTTCATAGCAAGAGAGCCAAAGTCAGGAAAAGAGTGTGGTGGCAACTCGATGTACCACTTGGTAGCCAAACCGGTGAGAGTCCTTTGAAACAATCTAAGACGAATTGAATCGTCCATTAAGGAATTAGATGAACACCATAAGTGGTATGTCATCACGTGGTTCTTGGGGTCTTCACCCGGCTTGTCGTCAAACTTGGGGATATCAGATGGAAGTTTCACCGGAATCGGTGGCCAGTTAGATCCGTGGTAAATGGGATCATTGGTTAAACGGGAGAGGTCAAGTAGGTCCAAAGTAGCCAGAAATGGTAGCTGTGGATTAGGTTGCATGTATTGATAATACGGATATGGCGTGTAAGGACTAAACTGACCGTAAGGTGTACTAGGATAAAACTAACCGTAGGGGGGTGTGGCGCCCAGACCATAAGGAGGTCCACCACCATAAGGTGGTCCATTCCAATAAGGCGGGGGTCTGCCTCCACCACCAGGAGGGGACAGAGGTCCGCCGCCACCACTGGGAGGAGGTGGGGGTCTATAACCGTAATAAGGCGACCCACCACCGCCTTCGCCTGGAGGAGGTGGGGGTCCATAACCGTAATAAGGCGACCCACCACCGCCTCTGCCTGGAGGAGGTGGTGGACCACTTCCACCGCCAGAAGGATGGGGGCCCCCACCACCTCCGTTGCCGGAAGGATGAGAGGGTCTCCACCACCACCGCCACCACCATAGTGATTAGGCCCTCCACCGCCTCCACTTGGAGGGGGTGGTGGACCACCTTTGCCACCCGAAGGGAAATGTCCTCCTCCACTATGATAGGGTGGTCCCCTGCCGCCTCCGCCTGGAGGGGGTGGTGGACCATTCCTGCCACCCGCCGAAAGGGTGGGGGAAGTTGTCAGTAAAATGAGGTGGGCCTCCACCAATGTTAGGTGGGGGCCCGCCACCTCCAGCAAGAGGTGGGGGAGGACCAATCGGGGGTGGTGGTACTTGAGGGATAGTCAGTTGGGGTCTGTGTTGCAACATAGGTTGTTGCCCCCATAGAGTGTATGGGTTCTCGGGATAAGGTATCCCGTATGACGCGTTTTAGGGATTAGTTTGGCCCGGTATAGGGTTAATGGAACCTGGATACACTTGAATCCATGAAGGTTGGGTTACATTTGATGGCCCTCCAACATGAGATAATCCCGTGGTGGACATCTAGCGGGTTGGGACGGTCCAACGGAAGGCCCGTTGGGGTTTCCACCGCCTGCATTCTGGTTAGGCAACGGGGGTTGCCCCCCAGCCACAACAGGTTGACCATTATTCAAAGGTTGAACCAACGTAGGTTGTTGACTAGCTACCATGGTAATAACATTACCAATAAGATAATCCGTGGGAATGGAATACCCTCCGCTCGAATTTTGAGGTGGGGGAGGAACCGGTAAAGTAACTGCGGTAGTGACAGCTGTGTTGGACTGTTGTCCTTCCACTGGTTGGTTCACTTGAGGTGCAGGACTGGACTCCTGTGAGGGTTAACCAATCTCATTAGTGGTCACGTGGTGGGATGCTTCAGGTGATCCAAAAGATATCGAATGAAGTGGGATGGGTTGGTAAGGAGGTAAAGATGGGTCTTGAATCCTCCTTTGGAGACTTGACTGCCGAAATTCTTCAGCCATGGAACGAAAGTGAGCCAATTGGCCATGAAAGTAAGCTAAAGTGTCTTCTGGGGTAGTCTCACTGGATGAGGATGAGATGGAAAAATAAGTCACTAGGTGGTCTATAGAAGATGTCCAATAAGCTGCTGAAGGACCAACAGCTGTTGTAGGGTCTCCCTGGGGTCGTTTTATCCATTCCAATGATCTAGGTTCTCCCGGGATGACGGGAGAAGGGTTTCGTGAAGTGGGGGTTTGTGCTTCTTCATCTTGCGGGGGATGAGAGGCAGGTGAATATGGTGGAAACAAAAGTCCACCAACATTCAAAGTGGGATTCCCTACTTCAGTAACTACGACCGCGTCACGCTGATCCATTCTTACCCTCGAAATAACCTCCGGATTAAGGGGATATTCGGCTAGCAAGTTCAAGATCCTACGGGACCTTCTCTAGGGAAAATCCGCCAGAGTATCAGGAAAATCAACCAAAAAAGGACGAAACAACATTTCTCCTAAAGGTATTCTAAAAGAAAAGCAGTCCAGAAAAACCTACTCAAACTAAGGCAACAAGCAAACTTATGTGACAGAGTGGATTCAAAAGTCTGGAACCTCACGGGATTATCAAGGTATTGCAAACCGCGATATATTGCAGGGTCCAACAATATGACGCGACAAGAAGGATTGGGACCATACCCTTTCCTACATACCTGATTACCTGGATAGTATGTGCGTGCTAATCTCCCCGACTACTGTTCTCGGTGTATTGCTTTTCCAAGACGGCCAAATGGTTAACTCAGTTGGTTTCAGGAATCCTAATGGTGTCTCCCGATATACGCAAGGTACGTGGGAGCTCAAATCCGTAGTGGTGCTGTCTAATGCACAGCCGTTGGCACGAGACCTTCCAATATACATGTCAAGTATGTGATACACCCTTTGATATACTCCAAGTACGGATTATGGTACTTGGTGGGTACGTGAAGGAGCTCGATATACCAATGTACGTGGAAGACTACAATACCCTCGGACTACAGTGCTGGCAAGTAACGACAGCTGCCACGCTTAACGACGCCGGAACACGTCTCTAAGTTACACACAAGTTGCTAAAATTTTTACCTAGTTCTACCGTTAATTTTATCTTGGACGGTTAGGTGAATGCATGAGGTGAGTACATAATCGGAAGCATAATGCAAGCCCTAGCTACATGCACGAAATATTCTTTTCTTTAGATGAATTCTACCTATGGGAAGGAGAAAGCTTTTTCTTTCCAATGGTATTGCCAAACAAACTCAATGCAACACAATCTCAATTCAAACAAATCTGACAATGAAAGTACTCTTTTCTTTTTCAACGAAACACAAAAGTACACAACACTACTAAACCAAATCAAAGCAACTTTTTTCTTTTCTTTCTTCTTTTCAAAGTAAAATGACCCTAAAAGATGAAAAGAGAGGATTCCAAAATGAAGTATGCAAGCTTTTCAATTTTGATTTCAATGATCTAAAGGCAACAAGAATTAAAAATGCATCTAGCTTTCCTCAGCATGGAATTAATTTTGCAAAAATCGAAGTGTACTTTAAGTCTTTCAAGAAAATGAGCAATTCATAATTTGAGAAAAACACAAGAGATTATACATTCATTCAACTTTTCCAAAATATAAATAAGAATTTTCCAATGCACAACAATCTTTCTTCAATAATTTTTTGAGAAACAATGGGAAAGAAGCATTTTTAATCTTTCAATGGATGCATCAAAGAATAAACTCGATAACAACTTTTGCTTTCAGATCTAAATGACTAAAAAGAAAACACTACTTGCAGCACTCATACACTCAGAAAACTCAAGAAAAGACAAGCACTCAACCAAGCTGAAAGACACACTTAACTCAAAATCAAGCAAAGCTCAAAACAAAAGTAGATGAGGTTTGGAAGCTGATCCAATGCAATGATCAGATCAGGGATGGAAGGAAGGGAATGCAAGAATGAATGGATGAAGGTGGAGGAGACCAAAGTATCCACCACTACCGGTTTCAAGCTTGTCCAAGACGGAACCCAAAAATCAATCCAAATGGAACCAAACTCTCAACATGCAAATTATCAAAGGGGTCTCTAGTTGGATATTGCAGCATGAAAGGAGTCCAAACATCAGACTAAGGCTTAGAATATAAAATGAGAGGATGGATGCTTGTATGTCAACTTCTGATAGATTGATGCACTCTGTCTTTGCAGACAGTGCGACGTCGCAGGTTTCCTACACAGGAGGTGCGACAGTGTCGCAGTTCACCAATGCACATGATGCGATGAGTAAGCAACAGACAAAGGACAGAGACTCAGAAAAACACAGTGTCACTCTATTTCCACTACCCAGGTGCGATAGGTGAGTTCTAGATTCAAAAATGAATTAGATCTCTCAATAATGAACCACAAACAGACTTGGAACTGAGTTGTATAGACTCAGAGGAAGAAGATCAGAACCTTCAATGTGAAGATCTGAAAGTGAATGGAAAAAATGGTAAAAAGGCTTGTGTCAAGTAATCTACTGAAAATGGCTTCCAGATTTAATGACTACTAAACAAAACAAACACTACTCCCCAGTATGGTCGCCAGATTTTTTACTGGACAATCCACTCGATCAGAGGCGAGCCGGATCTCCCTAGCTCAATGCGAGTCTAGAACAAATAGAAAAGACTACAAACACATTTCCTAGATCTACTTAAGGATCAAGTGCTAGATGTCTTACCTCTTTGATTTGCTATCCTTTCTCCCGAATGTTGCTCCGCGTCCCTCGGCCGTCAGATCCAAGCTGCAAGACCTGTCAAGACATAGAAAAGAGAAACGAGTAAAGAGCATCTATACAATAAGAGATCTATGTAAACAGTTAAGCAGGTAAAAAACACAATATCATTGCATACACAAAACAATATTGGTGGAAAGCATTTGTATTACTACAAATAGAGGAGTACATGATAGAGATATAGGACTACAACCAGAGACTTAACGTAGCAGCCCTTCTCCGACCAAGCCAATTGCCATGTTCTACCGAAGAAGTATGAGTTCTCCAAGAGGTGAATGAAGGTGTCTTAAGAGATATTTCCCTAGCATGTAAGTACTATAGGATTCCTCCTAAGATAGATTTCACCAGCATGTAGATACCATAGCCTTCCTCCCAAGATAGATTTCACCAGCATGTAGATACCATAGCCTTCCTCCCTTTGGTATGGGAGTGAGCCTCACTTATATAGGACTAAATGGATATGGTGTGGATAGGATAGGTTGAGGAAGGGTAGGATAGAGATAGGGGATATTCCCAAAGAGTTAGGGGTTGAGTACCAGCTCTCCTAGAGGTCAGGGATAATCCCCCAAATGAGCAAGTTTCGAGAAGGATCTCGAATAATCTATTTTTTCCCATTAACAGACCTCGTCGCACCTTGTAGTGGAGCAAACTGCGACGTCGCATGTTGCTAGTGTGCAACCTGTGCCGACCCTTCAGAACTTAGCACAAATAAGTACAAACCCTACCAGGATGATTATTACTCCAAGTATCTTCAAGGGTGTATACACTGAATCTGATGATGAGTAGATTTTGGGTGTAATAGAATGCCCCCCAAAGCATGAAGCTGTTAAGGATGTACAGGTGAAATGCTTTGATAGAAATAATGGCAAAAGACAGAGGAAATTTGAGGAAATTTGTCGGTTTCAAGGAATGTTTTTAATAACCAGAGGGTTTTCTTCTATCCTCCTTCGAGCCTCTTCCCTGTGTCCACCTTTTTTTCAGAGAACTCTATTTTAATTTTCAATTTTGCTCATTTTGCTTGGTATTGGAGGTATTGCATGGACATGGAGCTTTTTCATTCTGGCCCTCCATCCCTGAGTGACCTTGAGGTTTTGACGAACTGTCTTCACTGCAAAAAACCATTCAGAAGTGTTCTTGGTTCTCATAGTTGGAGACTCCCGATCTCTCCAGTTCATGGTCATTCTGAACTGAAAGGGAAGGAGGAGAATTTGGGTAACACCCTGGAAAAGAATACTCATGTCAACTCTGGCGGTGGACAAGGAATTGAAAGAAACTATGCCCTCGGGGAAGTCATGAGCCATATAAATGACTTGAAAAATCAAATCAAGCTGGTGAGAAATGAGAATCTTGAATGAAATGGGACCTAACCTGTCTGTATTCCCTTTCCCAAGCAACTCATTCTAAGGTCAAGCATCACAACAGTAAGATCATGAGTCGAGTTTTCAATTTGGAAGAAGTCATGGGAGTAATTCATCCCCATGCGGGCACAAAGGAAGAGAAGATGAATGCTACGGGCTTGAAGGAGGTAGTTCAAATGGAAGTTGCAGGCATAAAGGACATTAAGCTGGTGGCTGCGGGCACAAAAAAAGTCCAGTTGGAGGCTGCGGGCATAAAAGATGAGGTTCAAATGGAGGCCGTAGGCATAAAGGAAGCCCTGATGGAGGCTGTAGGAATAAAGGAAGTAGCCTAGTTGAAGGCTGCGGGCATAAAGGTTGTTAAGTTGGAGGCTGCGGGCATGAAAGAAGCTGTTTAGATGGAGGTTGCGGGCATAAAGGAAGCCTAGATGGTGGCTGCGGGCACAAAGGAAACAACCCAGATGAATGCTGTGGGCATATAGGTCGTTCATTTGGAGGCTACAGACATAAAAGAAGTCCAAATGGAGGATGCAGGCATAAAGGAAGATGCTCACATGGAGGAAACGAGCATAAAGGAAACCCAGATGGAGGCTGTAGGAATAAAGGAAGCAACCCAGATGAAGGATGCAGGCATAAAGGTCTTTCAGTTGGAGGCCCCGGGCATAAAAGATGTTCAGATGGAGGATGCAGGCATCAAGGAAGATGCTTAGATGGAGGCTGCAGGCATGAAGAAAGAAGTTCAGATGGAGGTTGCGGGGATAATGGTTTCATGTTACACTTTGTTTTCTGCATAAATTATGAATTCTGTTTTTTGGTCCTTACTTATATGTATTATCTGGATATTTCCCCCTGCTTTGTTTTGTTTATGCAATGTTTTGCTTCTGTTTATTTTTGCTTGGTCAGTATGTAAGAAGATATAGCTTCCAAATAATAGGAAATTTCCATGATAGCTACTGTTACCGGACAATCCACTCGACCGGAGGCGAGCCGAATATCCCTAGCTCAATACGAGTCTAGAACAAATAGAACAGACTACAAACACGTTTCCTAGATCTACTTAAGGATCAAGTGCTAGATGTCTTACCTCTTTGATTCGCTATCCTTTCTCCTGAATGTTGCTCCATGTCCCACGACCGTCAGATCCAAGCAGCAAGACCTGTCAAGACATAGAAAAGAGAAACGAGTAAAGAGCATTTATACAATAAGAGATCTATGTAAACAATTAAGCAGGTAAACAACACAATATCATTGCATACACGAAACAATATTGGTGGAAAGCATTTGTATTACTGCAAATAGAGGAGTACATAATAGAGATATAGGAATACAACTAGAGACTTAACGTAGCAGCCCTTCTCCGACCAAGCCAGTTGCCATGTTCTTCTGAAGAAGTATGAGTTCTCCAAGAGGTGAATGAAGGTGTCTTAAGAGAGATTTCCCCAGCATGTAAGTACTATAGGATTCCTCCTAAGATAGATTTCACCAGCATGTAGATACCATAGCCTTCCTCCCAAGATATATTTCACCAGCATGTAGATACCATAGCCTTCCTCCCTTTGGTATGGGAGTGATCCTCGCTTATATAGGACTAAATGGATAGGGTGTGGATAGGATAGGTTGAGGAAGGGTAGGAGAGAGATAGGGGATCTTCCCAAAGAGTTAGGGGTCGAGTACCAGCTCTCCTAGAGGTCAGGGATAAGCCCCCAAATGAGCAAGTTTCGAGAAGGATCTCGAATAATCTATTTTTTCCCATTAACATACCTCGTCGCACCCTATAGTGGAGCAAACTGCGACGTCGCATGTTGCTAGTGTGCAACCTGCGACGACCCTTCAGAACCTAGCACAAATGAGTAAAAACCCTCCCAGGATGATTATTACTCCAAGTATCTTCAGGGATGTATACACTGAATCTGATGATGAGTAGATTTTGGGTGTAATAGAATGCCCCCCAAAGCATGAAGCTGTTAAGGATGTACAGGTGAAATGCTTTGATAGAAATAATGGCAAAAGACTTGTCGGATGAAGGATGCTGCTGCAATACAACTGACTCTGAACTGACAATCTCATATGAAGTACAACATGGCTGTCGACCAATACATTGTAGATCCATGGTAGTAATGACCGACTGAACACAATCATGGCTACTAGAAACAAGCATAGATCCATGATGAGATGATAACACAGCCATGACCAATACAAAAGTGCATCCGTGTAATATGACTCAATACAAACTCCATCGCAACCTAGGTAAAAATGACTCCCCAGGGTCTTCAAGCTGAACCCGCAATGATACGAATCTAGCCATGTGATTACAAATGTCTTGACATCGAACATGGTAGAAACCACTTGATTATCGGTCATTGATGTAAACCGTTAACAAGTGCGAGGGAGATCACCATTAATGTTAATGATTCCCAAGGTATCATAGTACATATCATCGAGCGTGAATAAATGGGTTGAAGTCGAATGCAAGATGAAATCTTTCAATCAAGAGTCGATGATGTAAACTCATGATGAAATCAAGGTAACCTGCCATTGAGGCATGCATGGCCAAGGTACTTGGTTGGTTTCTAGACTCAATCCTTGGATGATGAGTTGAAGTTGACAAGGATGAACCCGTCAAAGGAGGGCCATGATGAATCCCCCATCAATCGACATGAAACATGACAAAAGATGTGTAGAGTGGATCTGATGGTACAGTAACATGTGAGACTGACTCAAAGTAACAACGGCATGACGACGTGTGTACTAACTACAACTGTTAGATGGTGAATGTGTTCTTGAACATGGGCATGGCATGACTTGGCAGTATTGACATAATGAGAATGATGCAAACTTATAATGCAACTGATGATGGAAGCTTTCTACGAATGACTCAGAGGAGTAACTGGACTCAGAAAGTAAGAGGGGACTCATAGACAAACAGATGACCCAAGTACTGTATGCAAATGCAGATGAGTGCCATGTTCAAGAACAACTATATACTGCCACTAAGGTATGTAACACAAACACTTTCCTTTTTCCCCATCATGAATGATGAGTGCCTCATGTGTTTTTTACGAGCTTGATGAGGGTAACCAGATGCTCGGTATAGCTCATCTCATAGATGAGTCCAATCCCAAATATTTTCTGAACATAGGATAGGAGGGGTTCGTCCCGTGATGGGCCTTTCAATGTGAAAATTTAACGAGTCCATAGAAGGTAAACTTGGTTGTCATTTCATATTTAGAGAGTCTGAAAAGAACTAAAGAAGACTCCAATGGTCCTTTTTCGTAAAGTTAGCCTCATCGCCCGAAAAAGGGTAAAACAACGCGGGAGAGGACTCTTCCAGTCATGGTTGGTTGGAGTATTCCTTTTTCGTAATTAGTTTCCCCTGGTCCGAAAAAGGGGTAAACTATCACAAGGAAGACGACCATTCAAATACTTTAACAAGTGTGAATGCGACAAGTTCACTTGGCTATCTTTTCAATTTTAGGGAGTTTGAAAAGAGCTTAACTATGGACTCCAGGGGGTGTCCTTTTTCGTGGAAGTTTAACGAGCCCAAAAAAGTGATAAACCATAACTCGGTACTTGTTCTCATGGTTGGGTGAGTACGAGAACAAACGAAGAGTAAACTCATCCCCATGCAATAATTACGACTTAACCAAAAATAATAATGACAAAACATTGAAAGGGGTGTTCATACCTGTAGTTACTGTTGGTAATGCGAGAAATAGCATAAAAGACCATTTTAGGACTCCTGTACACTAGAGAAAGTGTCAAATAGTCCCAAATATAATGACAAATGGTCGAAACTATAGTAAATGGCCCAAAAGCATCAAAATATTTGAAAAGGAATATTCCATTCTATTTATAAATAGAAATATGGGCCAAAAATAGAAACATTGTTCAAATTTCCAATTTGGGTGGAGAAGTACCAATTTGGAGCCAAAACTTCCTATGCCGATTCTGGGAGCTACGATCCGCCATTTCACCAGCTGTTCGAACTAGGTAGGCCTAAATCTCAGCCAACAACTTTGTAGTGGTTTACTTTTTGCATTTTTGTCCATTTTTTGAGTTTTTGGGTGGTTTTTGGATGGGCCATTGCGCCTTCGACTCGTTGCAAGTGGCCCTTTCGAGACTTGCGACGATTCCGGGTCGTCGCAAGCCTCGAAGACAAGACTTGCGACGATGTCGCACTGTACCTAAAGGTACGGTGCGACGGCAGAAACCCAAAACCCAAACACAAAAAATAATCCAAAAAATGAGTTTGTGAATGCTGAGGAAGGTCCTAACAGGGTTTAATTGTCCCTTTTGGCAGGTTACTAACAAGCAAAAATGGTATTGGAGTGGCGAGAGAGAGAACATGAAGTGGAAGATGAGCAAGCTGCAAATGATCCACAATGTGTGGAAGCTTTGAGAAATTGTGGGTTGCTCAAATTCTTCGAGATACAGGGGATGAGAGCCCAGATCCCGTTCCTGACACAATGCTCCAGAGTTGGGATGCGTCCCAACAATACTTTGTGATAGGTGAGCATATCCTCACGATTGACATTGAGGATATCTAATTTTTGACTAGTTTGTCCCGAATAGGGGACACTGTACAACTCACTGGGACATGGGCCAGTGACCGTACAGTTGAGGACATGGTGTCGCAGCACTGCATAGCTACTTCTCGTCCTTCTAGCGGGAAGATACTCATCAGAGATGTGGTGAGTCGTCCACTGTGGACCATACTGATCACTATTACTTGGGTGGTGGGTATCCAAGCTCCACATACGGCTACTCGGACTTAGATGTTGTACGCGGAAGACTGTATGTCTCCCATGGTTTTCAACTGGTGCAAGGGTCTCCTCGCCAACATCCGAGATCAGCTGACCAAGTGTCGGCACGGGGAGCTCAAGCAATTTAGGTATGGATCGATCATAGTATTGTTCCTCTTGGAGCGGGTTCCTCTCTTGCACCCGCAGGTTGTATTGGATGACAGGGATCTGAGAGATCCTCACATGCTCGGGTGGGAAGAGGTGATGACCCGCCATGGTGGGGGTCCCATCATCAGTTTTGGTCCCAAGTTCTTTAGCTGGCTAGAAGGCCAGTTACTTATGGTCGAGGAATTTCCATATGGTGGCATGGACTTTCGAGAGGATCCTGACTTGGCGCTGCCAGAGGGTGCAACATGGGGTGACATCGGTAAGAACAAAACCCTTGTATTTTTAGTTTTGTATATTATATCATTTTTTTGATGTAGTGCTGAAAAGTATGTAATATGTGTGTGCAGATGTGGGCCTCATGCGACCAGTAGGTCTCTCCCTTCTGGCGAGGAGAGACAGAGGTGGGGAGGAAGTGGTTCCTGCAGGTGCTCATGCTGCCATCGAGGAGATGGAAGAGGTGTACCGGAACCTGTCCCAGCTGACCGTGGAGGTACCTGAGCCAGCTATTGATGACCTACCAAGGCCCATTGTGGGGTTCACCCAAAGAGATTCCATTATAATCTTCCAGCTCGTAAGCACCTTTTTCCAACACACGTTTTATAACGTAGGGTCCATGCCACATGGACTTGAACTTCCCTCCTCCTATCTTATTGTGCTTCTGGTTGTAAGTGAGGACTAGGTCACCCTCGTTGAAGATACGAGGTTCGACTGACTTATCGTATTGGGATTTGATGCGTTTCTTGTGAGCTTCATTAGCAAGTGCGGCATCTCGGTGAGACTTGTCAAGTTTTGCTAAGTGCAAGAGACGTTCTTCCTCAGCAGTAGTGTTAGGAAGAAGTTCGACATCGAGTTGTAGAGACGGAATTTCGCACTCTATCGGAAGGACAACCTCCAATCCATATACCAATTGGAAGGGAGTGAATCCTGTGGTGGTTTTGACGGTATTTCGGTAGGCCCATAATGTTGAAAAGAGCATATTATGCTAGTTGGACTTTTGTGTCCCTACCATCCTCTGGATCATAGTTTTCAAGACCTTGTTAATTACCTCGACCTGTCCATTGGATTGTGGGTAGTAGGGTGTTGAATTTTCAAGGCAAAAACCCAACCTGTTGCTCAATTCATCAACCATATGGTTCTGAAAGTGAGAACCATGATCGGTGACTATGTCCTGCGGAACTCCAAACCGTGCTATCACATGATTAAACATGAAGAGTGCAGTGGTTTTGCCATTTTTTTGGTATGTAGGCATAGCCTCGGCCCACTTTGTGAAGTAATCCATAGCTACGATGATGTAACTATTCCCCCCGGCTGAGGTAGGCTTACAGTGCATAAAATCGATGCTCGATTTTGCAAATGGGCCAACGGAAATAACCAGATGTAGTGGGGCGGGATGAGTGCGCTTCTTCGTGTGGAAGTGTTGGCAAGGAGGACATTTTTTGATGGCCTCAATACAATCTTTGAAGATAGTAGGCCAGTAATATCCTGCGCGCAAAATCTTCTGGGCTGTAGCCATCCCAGAAAGATGACCACCACATGCCCCAGCATGACAGTCATTCAGAATGCGTTCAGCCTCATCATGAGTGAGACAACGTCGAATAATTAAATCGATGCCACGACGATACAAAGTATCATTAATGATTAAATAGTACTTTTCATGGTGACAAATCTTATGATGGTCGTTGTAAGAAAGTTGAGGATCGAACCGTTGGGTTTGAAGATATAACAGGATATCTCCATACCAGGGGTCAGTCGTACTGATGAGAAACAATGATTCATCTGGAAAGGAGTCATTGTGCTCAACTTCTACATCAGAAAGGGGAAGGTCACAAATGAGCTCGGCAAACACCAAATACTTCTTAGACTTAGCTTTCTCGAAAAGAAGATCAAATTCTTGTAGTATCACAATCCAACGTGAATAATTGCCCCCAAGCACTTGACGTGTCAGTACGTGGTACATGGGGTTCGAGTTGGCGATGATGGTGGTGGTGCGGAGCAAGATGTAATGACGGAACTTTTGGACGGAAATGACTGCCGCGAAAGCAATTTTTTCGACATGTGAATATCTAGTTTCAGCGTCAGCTAGACCCTTACTTGCATAGTATATCACATGTTCCTGGGCGTTTTGATCCTCCTGTACCAAAACCATGGAGATAGTGGTAGCAGAAGCGGCGAGATATAAGATGTAATCTCGATAATAATTAGGCGGTTGGAGCACAGGGGCATGCGTGATGGCATGTTTGATACTGTTGAAGGATTTTTGAGCTTGGTCATCCCAAATGAAGGGGAAGTCCTTCTTGAGCAGTCTCATATAGCCCTGAGTCTTCTCCGCGAAATTACAAACAAAACGTCTTAAATAAGTCGCCTTACCTTGGAGACTTTGAAGTTCTGTAACATCAGTCGGGGGTGGTAGGTTGATGATGGCCTCTACCTTTGAGGGATCAATGCAGATCCCATCCTTCGAAACGATAAATCCTAAGAGGCGTCTGGACTCAATGCAAAAGATACACTTATGAGGATTCAAACGGATATTGTACCCTCTGCATCTGAGGAAAATGGCCGTCATATGATCAATGTGGAACTCACGCTGCTTTGAATGAGCAGGGAGATCGTCCAAGTAGGGTTCCACAAAGTCCTTAATATGGTGGAAGGCGTACGACATAGCCCGCTGAAATGTGGTGCCAGCATTTTTAAGGCCAAATGGGAGCTTGTAATAAGCGAATGTACCCCATGGGAAGATGAAAGCCGTCTTATGTTGGTCAGCTAGGTTGATCTCAATTTGGTTGTAACCAAAAAAGGCATCCATGAATGAGAAGATGACACTTCCGGCACAGTTGTTGATGATCTGGTCGATGAAGGGGGTCGGGTAGTTGTCTTTTGGACAAGCCCAATTAAGGTCCCGATAATCAACACAGACATGAATGGTGCCCTGCTTTTTGTTCACAGGAACGACGTTTGAGACCCAATCCGTCAATGGGACAAGATAAATAAAACCAACCTTTAAGAGTTCTTCAATTTTTGCCTTTATTGCCGCAGTCTTCTGGGGGCGTACCGGTCGCAACTTTTGACGTATAGGTTTGATGTCGGGATAGGTTTTTATTTCGTGAGAAACAATTGTGGGGTCTATCCCAGGCATCTCCTCATAGGACCAAGCAAATACGTCTCGAAATTGCTTGAACAAGGTCGTGCTAACATCGATTTCTTCAGGGGAACACTTCTGGCCCATGCGAATGTGTTCCACTATACCAGGTTTCACCGAGATGTCTACGGGGATGGTTTGCTCAATTTTGGCCAAGTTGCCCTCCGTGTCCGTGAGACATGTAAGAATGGGGGAATGAGGGGATGGGTAGATATCTAGTGAAAAGAGGGTATGGATTTTGTTCTCTATGTATTCCAAAGGAGGAAGAAAAGATGACCTATGATGGAGATCATCCCACGAACTATCATCAACATTCATTACTTCCATGATGGACTTGTCTGAATGAAAAGTCCAAAGTAAGAGATCAGGTAGAGAGGACGTCCGTCGTAGAGAACAAGATGGGGAGGCCATGGTTAAATGGTCCTCCGATGCTAATTGGATAGCCTCGTAAATGCGTTCAGCGGGTGAAAGACGCATCATATCTCCAAACATGTGTGTCTGTTAACACCCAAAAAGTGCTCACTAGCTCATTTCCTTATTCACATGACCCATTTGTCCACCTTCCCACCATTTGAGCCTCTAAAGGCATCAAAAGGTCACCAAAAGACCATAATACACCCTTTTTCCCCTCAAAAGATATATTTTTCCTCAAAAAACATAAAAAACCCTAAAAAAGGGTCAAGAATTCCCAAAAATATTAGAAGGGAATAAAAATATTCAAAATATTCAAAAAAGGAAAAAAGAGGGAAAAAGGTACCTAAACCATGTTGGTCAATACCATTGGTTTCCTCAAAACCATAATGGTATTCCCCACCACCAAAAACTATAAAAGGGTGGTAGGGGCTCCTCACTTTCCATCCATCCATCATCCTATCCTCACGTTGTCAAAATCTCTCATGAGACTTTTGGCCATTTTCAGCATCTTGGAGAAGAGACCTTTGGAGCTTGGAGCTACTCACCTTTGGAGTTGCTCAACACAAATCCTCACCATTTGAGGTAAATAAAAAACATCTATTCTTTTATTTCTTGTTCTTGAATCGTTTTTAAATTTATTTGTTATATGCACATGTTAGTTTAGATTTAGATTTAATTCATAATCGTTTTTGCTTTCAATATTGAAATTGCTATCACATTGTTGATAGGTGCCCATTGCACAAAGCTTGGTTGCAAAACCAATACAACAAAAGAGGCATCGTATCTCCAAACATGTGTGTTTTGGCTTCATCCGATACAAGCCAAGCATCGTTTGAGTGAGATAAAATCTCAGTGGAGATCGTGTTCACCGTAGCAACATGATTAGGGGGGTCTGCGGCTGGAAAAAACGCCCATGAGAGATGAATCTTTCAAAAGGCCAACCCCTACACTCTCATACTGTTTTGACATTTGTCCAATAGAAGGAACATGGTCACCAGGATGAGTAGTGGCGTTTGGTGTACAAAAATCTAACTGGTCGATAGTAACAATTCATCCTTGGTGGGGGAATTGTACTATGCGGAAGACTGAAGAGGCTACCGCCTGCATGGTATAAAACCAATTGCGATCAAGCAAGAGATTATAATCTAACGGGGCCGAGACCACTTCCACGTTAATGGTTACGGTCTTTCTGCCCAACTCAACTGCAAGAGCTTGTAAGATCCCATGAGGTTGAAAGCCACGCCCGTCGAATGCTTTCAACGTGGTAGGAGACTGATTCAATTCAGGGGAGCCAATGGCTCTCCAACAAGCGATGGACATGACGAAAGTGGAGGATCCTTCGTCCAAAAGGGTACGATGGATAATCTTCCCAACAACGTTTGCAGAAACTTGGAATGCGAGCTGGTGTGAGAGCCTCGACTTAAGGTTGTCAAGTCGGAACATGATGGTGTTCGAGGAATCCGGGTCAACTGCACCAATAGCTGCAAGGAGAGTTTTGCGTTGATTGGGACAATTCTACAAAACTTCTAGGGTAGACATGGCGCAAGGAGCTTGTGCCAAGTCCTCTACAATATTGTAATTTTGTGCCATGCGAGCATTAGGATTGAAAATAGATTTTCGAATCGTACTCTTGGGCGGATGCAATATCGAATCTAAAGAGGGTCACTCTATGGTGAGAGAGGTTGATGGTACAGTGACATCAGTTAAAGAGTCAAAAAAATTTTCAGTATTACTTCTGGCGGGTTCCTTCGAAGGGACCGATTCGTAAGATCATGAGCGAGTCGTCAAATTGATCGCCTCATTATGCAACATGAGAACATGCGCGGTATTGGATGGTTCCCCCTGGGATGGGGGGGTTTGAGAAATCATCTGTTGGTTTTGAGCAGGAAACAGATCGTTGAGGACTGCAGGAGTCGGTTTACCCCTAAGAAACTTTTGCACTTCGTCTCTATGGGGACACTCTTTGGAGAAATGGTCTTCTCCACACAGTAGACAAGGATACTTCAGTTTCCTTTTCTGCTTAGTATCGTCAGGAGTGCTCTTTGGTTCCTGTTGGGCATAATATTTTTTGGGTTTCCCCTTGTTCTTCTTTTTTCCGTTAAAATTCTGAGATGAAGTTGATTGAACATAATTCACCTCTTCAGTTACAGCAGGAGGGGTTGACGTGGTGGTGCTGTCCATCTTGAGCCGGGTTGGATGATCCAATAGTGCTAACAGTAGGCTGGGTGTTAAGGGAACCAATGATTCCATCAGCTTGGGGTCCCTTATGTGGTTTCATGGGATCGTTAACATCCTAGGGTGCGTCAGGCAAAATATTGAACAAAGTGCCAGACTGAGTGTAGACCAGGTCTAATAGATGAGCACTCGTGATGGCTTGTTCTTTGGTGACAGCACCTCGCATGGCAACATCTTTTTCTATGGTGGGAATGAGCGATTTAGTAAACCAGTCTGCTAGGAGCTGATATGGAATTGGAGCTTTAATGAGACATTGTCTCCTTCGCCATTCATGGATATGATCCAAAATGTGAGTGGCGGTATTCTGATGGAGTGAGGTTAAAAGATCAGTACCAGTCTCATACCGTATAGGCAGCTGGAAGTGCGTAAAAAAGTTCATAGCAAGAGAGCCAAAGTCAGGAAAAGAGTGTGGTGGCAACTCGATGTACCACTTGGTAGCCAAACCGGTGAGAGTCCTTTGAAACAATCTAAGACGAATTGAATCGTCCATTAAGGAATTAGATGAACACCATAAGTGGTATGTCATCACGTGGTTCTTGGGGTCTTCACCCGGCTTGTCGTCAAACTTGGGGATATCAGATGGAAGTTTCACCGGAATCGGTGGCCAGTTAGATCCGTGGTAAATGGGATCATTGGTTAAACGGGAGAGGTCAAGTAGGTCCAAAGTAGCCAGAAATGGTAGCTGTGGATTAGGTTGCATGTATTGATAATACGGATATGGCGTGTAAGGACTAAACTGACCGTAAGGTGTACTAGGATAAAACTAACCGTAGGGGGGTGTGGCGCCCAGACCATAAGGAGGTCCACCACCATAAGGTGGTCCATTCCAATAAGGCGGGGGTCTGCCTCCACCACCAGGAGGGGACAGAGGTCCGCCGCCACCACTGGGAGGAGGTGGGGGTCTATAACCGTAATAAGGCGACCCACCACCGCCTTCGCCTGGAGGAGGTGGGGGTCCATAACCGTAATAAGGCGACCCACCACCGCCTCTGCCTGGAGGAGGTGGTGGACCACTTCCACCGCCAGAAGGATGGGGGCCCCCACCACCTCCGTTGCCGGAAGGATGAGAGGGTCTCCACCACCACCGCCACCACCATAGTGATTAGGCCCTCCACCGCCTCCACTTGGAGGGGGTGGTGGACCACCTTTGCCACCCGAAGGGAAATGTCCTCCTCCACTATGATAGGGTGGTCCCCTGCCGCCTCCGCCTGGAGGGGGTGGTGGACCATTCCTGCCACCGCCGAAAGGGTGGGGGAAGTTGTCAGTAAAATGAGGTGGGCCTCCACCAATGTTAGGTGGGGGCCCGCCACCTCCAGCAAGAGGTGGGGGAGGACCAATCGGGGGTGGTGGTACTTGAGGGATAGTCAGTTGGGGTCTGTGTTGCAACATAGGTTGTTGCCCCCATAGAGTGTATGGGTTCTCGGGATAAGGTATCCCGTATGACGCGTTTTAGGGATTAGTTTGGCCCGGTATAGGGTTAATGGAACCTGGATACACTTGAATCCATGAAGGTTGGGTTACATTTGATGGCCCTCCAACATGAGATAATCCCGTGGTGGACATCTAGCGGGTTGGGACGGTCCAACGGAAGGCCCGTTGGGGTTTCCACCGCCTGCATTCTGGTTAGGCAACGGGGGTTGCCCCCCAGCCACAACAGGTTGACCATTATTCAAAGGTTGAACCAACGTAGGTTGTTGACTAGCTACCATGGTAATAACATTACCAATAAGATAATCCGTGGGAATGGAATACCCTCCGCTCGAATTTTGAGGTGGGGGAGGAACCGGTAAAGTAACTGCGGTAGTGACAGCTGTGTTGGACTGTTGTCCTTCCACTGGTTGGTTCACTTGAGGTGCAGGACTGGACTCCTGTGAGGGTTAACCAATCTCATTAGTGGTCACGTGGTGGGATGCTTCAGGTGATCCAAAAGATATCGAATGAAGTGGGATGGGTTGGTAAGGAGGTAAAGATGGGTCTTGAATCCTCCTTTGGAGACTTGACTGCCGAAATTCTTCAGCCATGGAACGAAAGTGAGCCAATTGGCCATGAAAGTAAGCTAAAGTGTCTTCTGGGGTAGTCTCACTGGATGAGGATGAGATGGAAAAATAAGTCACTAGGTGGTCTATAGAAGATGTCCAATAAGCTGCTGAAGGACCAACAGCTGTTGTAGGGTCTCCCTGGGGTCGTTTTATCCATTCCAATGATCTAGGTTCTCCCGGGATGACGGGAGAAGGGTTTCGTGAAGTGGGGGTTTGTGCTTCTTCATCTTGCGGGGGATGAGAGGCAGGTGAATATGGTGGAAACAAAAGTCCACCAACATTCAAAGTGGGATTCCCTACTTCAGTAACTACGACCGCGTCACGCTGATCCATTCTTACCCTCGAAATAACCTCCGGATTAAGGGGATATTCGGCTAGCAAGTTCAAGATCCTACGGGACCTTCTCTAGGGAAAATCCGCCAGAGTATCAGGAAAATCAACCAAAAAAGGACGAAACAACATTTCTCCTAAAGGTATTCTAAAAGAAAAGCAGTCCAGAAAAACCTACTCAAACTAAGGCAACAAGCAAACTTATGTGACAGAGTGGATTCAAAAGTCTGGAACCTCACGGGATTATCAAGGTATTGCAAACCGCGATATATTGCAGGGTCCAACAATATGACGCGACAAGAAGGATTGGGACCATACCCTTTCCTACATACCTGATTACCTGGATAGTATGTGCGTGCTAATCTCCCCGACTACTGTTCTCGGTGTATTGCTTTTCCAAGACGGCCAAATGGTTAACTCAGTTGGTTTCAGGAATCCTAATGTTGTCTCCCGATATACGCAAGGTACGTGGGAGCTCAAATCCGTAGTGGTGCTGTCTAATGCACAGCCGTTGGCACGAGACCTTCCAATATACATGTCAAGTATGTGATACACCCTTTGATATACTCCAAGTACGGATTATGGTACTTGGTGGGTACGTGAAGGAGCTCGATATACCAATGTACGTGGAAGACTACAATACCCTCGGACTACAGTGCTGGCAAGTAACGACAGCTGCCACGCTTAACGACGCCGGAACACGTCTCTAAGTTACACACAAGTTGCTAAAATTTTTACCTAGTTCTACCGTTAATTTTATCTTGGACGGTTAGGTGAATGCATGAGGTGAGTACATAATCGGAAGCATAATGCAAGCCCTAGCTACATGCACGAAATATTCTTTTCTTTAGATGAATTCTACCTATGGGAAGGAGAAAGCTTTTTCTTTCCAATGGTATTGCCAAACAAACTCAATGCAACACAATCTCAATTCAAACAAATCTGACAATGAAAGTACTCTTTTCTTTTTCAGCGAAACACAAAAGTACACAACACTACTAAACCAAATCAAAGCAACTTTTTTCTTTTCTTTCTTCTTTTCAAAGTAAAATGACCCTAAAAGATGAAAAGAGAGGATTCCAAAATGAAGTATGCAAGCTTTTCAATTTTGATTTCAATGATCTAAAGGCAACAAGAATTAAAAATGCATCTAGCTTTCCTCAGCATGGAATTAATTTTGCAAAAATCGAAGTGTACTTTAAGTCTTTCAAGAAAATGAGCAATTCATAATTTGAGAAAAACACAAGAGATTATACATTCATTCAACTTTTCCAAAATATAAATAAGAATTTTCCAATGCACAACAATCTTTCTTCAATAATTTTTTGAGAAACAATGGGAAAGAAGCATTTTTAATCTTTCAATGGATGCATCAAAGAATAAACTCGATAACAACTTTTGCTTTCAGATCTAAATGACTAAAAAGAAAACACTACTTGCAGCACTCATACACTCAGAAAACTCAAGAAAAGACAAGCACTCAACCAAGCTGAAAGACACACTTAACTCAAAATCAAGCAAAGCTCAAAACAAAAGTAGATGAGGTTTGGAAGCTGATCCAATGCAATGATCAGATCAGGGATGGAAGGAAGGGAATGCAAGAATGAATGGATGAAGGTGGAGGAGACCAAAGTATCCACCACTACCGGTTTCAAGCTTGTCCAAGACGGAACCCAAAAATCAATCCAAATGGAACCAAACTCTCAACATGCAAATTATCAAAGGGGTCTCTAGTTGGATATTGCAGCATGAAAGGAGTCCAAACATCAGACTAAGGCTTAGAATATAAAATGAGAGGATGGATGCCTGTATGTCAACTTCTGATAGATTGATGCACTCTGTCTTTGCAGACAGTGCGACGTCGCAGGTTTCCTACACAGGAGGTGCGACAGTGTCGCAGTTCACCAATGCACATGATGCGATGAGTAAGCAACAGACAAAGGACAGAGACTCATAAAAACACAGTGTCACTCTATTTCCACTACCCAGGTGCGATAGGTGAGTTCTAGATTCAAAAATGAATTAGATCTCTCAATAATGAACCACAAACAGACTTGGAACTGAGTTGTATAGACTCAGAGGAAGAAGATCAGAACCTTCAATGTGAAGATCTGAAAGTGAATGGAAAAAATGGTAAAAAGGCTTGTGTCAAGTAATCTACTGAAAATGGCTTCCAGATTTAATGACTACTAAACAAAACAAACACTACTCCCCAGTATGGTCGCCAGATTTTTTACTGGACAATCCACTCGATCAGAGGCGAGCCGGATCTCCCTAGCTCAATGCGAGTCTAGAACAAATAGAAAAGACTACAAACACGTTTCCTAGATCTACTTAAGGATCAAGTGCTAGATGTCTTACCTCTTTGATTTGCTATCCTTTCTCCCGAATGTTGCTCCGCGTCCCTCGGCCGTCAGATCCAAGCTGCAAGACCTGTCAAGACATAGAAAAGAGAAACGAGTAAAGAGCATCTATACAATAAGAGATCTATGTAAACAGTTAAGCAGGTAAAAAACACAATATCATTGCATACACAAAACAATATTGGTGGAAAGCATTTGTATTACTACAAATAGAGGAGTACATGATAGAGATATAGGACTACAACCAGAGACTTAACGTAGCAGCCCTTCTCCGACCAAGCCAATTGCCATGTTCTAACGAAGAAGTATGAGTTCTCCAAGAGGTGAATGAAGGTGTCTTAAGAGATATTTCCCTAGCATGTAAGTACTATAGGATTCCTCCTAAGATAGATTTCACCAGCATGTAGATACCATAGCCTTCCTCCCAAGATAGATTTCACCAGCATGTAGATACCATAGCCTTCCTCCCTTTGGTATGGGAGTGAGCCTCACTTATATAGGACTAAATGGATATGGTGTGGATAGGATAGGTTGAGGAAGGGTAGGATAGAGATAGGGGATATTCCCAAAGAGTTAGGGGTTGAGTACCAGCTCTCCTAGAGGTCAGGGATAATCCCCCAAATGAGCAAGTTTCGAGAAGGATCTCGAATAATCTATTTTTTCCCATTAACAGACCTCGTCGCACCTTGTAGTGGAGCAAACTGCGACGTCGCATGTTGCTAGTGTGCAACCTGTGCCGACCCTTCAGAACTTAGCACAAATAAGTACAAACCCTCCCAGGATGATTATTACTCCAAGTATCTTCAAGGGTGTATACACTGAATCTGATGATGAGTAGATTTTGGGTGTAATAACTACAAGTTAGAGAAGGATGAACAATATGTAATGGATGTTGTCCTATTATGGGAGAAATCCTATCTAGTTTCTCTGTACTCTTCTTTTTATATATAATCAAAATCTCTTTAACCGTTTTTGTTAAAAAAAAGTTATGAGTTCAATAACCAGGGCAAGTAAGGACTTATAGCCCTATTATGGTAGTGTTATAAGTAGTGCATGCTATGTGAGATGACCATGGTTAGGGCCATATGTGTTTGAATGATAGAATGCATGACATGATAGCATAAGTATGCATGGATCAATATGCATTAAAAGATTTTGTAAAAATGTTGTTGCATTGAGTGAATACACAGTAAAAGATAATGTAAATGTTGTAAATATGCATGCATGAGTGTGGGTGCACATGTTGTGATACATTGCATGAATGCATAGTTGTGGTGTATGTTTAATTGCAAATTAAATAAGGGATGAAATGACGAATTGATGATAATTCTAGAATCATCCCATGAGTTTCTATGAATGCAAGAGAGTGATTGCATGAAGAAGACCGTCATGTTTTATGGGCTGCCAGAGGGCTCTGTTGAAAGGACAGAGTTGTATAAAATGATAAGGCTGTGAAGTAATGAGAATTGGAAGTGTTTAAATTGCATAGATGGTGTGATGGTATCTCACAATTTCCTTGTGATAATGATGCATGCAATATATATATATATATATATATATATATATATATATATATTTCATTGCAATTAAAATGTTAACAGTTCAAAGTGATTGAATTATTGATTGTTGCAATTATGGAAATCACTTCAGTGACTGTGGCATAAATGAAAATGTTATGTGCATGAAATACTTTCAAAGTGTTTTGCTGATTTAAGTTTCATATTTTAGGTAGATTGTTTTCAACATGGCAATGTGGGTAAGTCCCTGATGAAGGCTGGAATCTACCATGTGCAAGAGCCAAGCCTCATGAAGAGAATCTCATAGTTGCAAATCAAATTCTATAGGAGACAGAATTGTAAATTCATGCTGAATTTAATTACTAGTGTCATTGATTTGTTACCAAAAAAAAATCTGATTTGAGTTTATTGTTAAATTCCACTGACTGTTTGGCTAATTCAGAATTGT
Organism: Larix kaempferi; assembly: GCA_027924585.1. Lineage (NCBI taxonomy): Eukaryota > Viridiplantae > Streptophyta > Pinopsida > Pinales > Pinaceae > Larix > Larix kaempferi. The sequence continues at coordinate 19,629,284 of BSBM01001646.1, forward strand.
GTCAAAGGGACATGTTGTAGGGGATGGTTGTGTTATGATAGCAATCCTAAAACCCTAATGAGTAGAGTGGTGCCATTTGCAAAAGTCAAACAGTAGGAGGATGTCTCATCTGTACTGCATGGTGGTAAACCATGTTAGCAAGATGGAAAAATCATGCCAAGAGGGCATATGTGGGTCATGGAATGTGAAATATATTGGGGTGGAAAACCGAGGGACTGTTAACTCAGAGAACGGAGCCCCCATTCCTTGCAAAGGAAGAGAAGATGCCTCTACAAAATGGATAAGTGTTATGTAACCCTAGTTGAATTATATACATGATTAGCTAGTAGAGTTAATATGTAGAAGCATGTTTTATTTTATTTATATTATTTCAGATTGATTGAAGTATGATTAGGACCTGCATAGTTCACATTGGAAGGGGGTGCACACCTTTCTGGTGTTGGGTTATGATAGGGCTTTCAATATTTACTACACCCTAAGGGAATGGACGCATTCCTGGTGTTTCAATATTTGATAGTGAATGTATGAGAATTTGTTTACAATTTCAGAACAACAGTACTAATGAGCCTACTTAACCCTCTTGTGTTGTCAGCTTGAACAGATACAATTTGGTGCTGCACACTAAAGAAGCAAAGTGAAGAGGGTGTTATGAGGGGTTGTGGGGAAGGGATACTATGTGTATGAAGGGTTGTTATGTGTATCAAGGGTTGTTGTATGTGTGAAAGGATTATGCATGCCTATGGTTCCCTAGCAGAGCCTTGACATAGGATGGTTGTGGTGCAGTTTCCTTCCATTGGATGATGACCCAAACGAATGTGTTGGCTTGGAAATGGAGAGGGTAAACTAGGTATGGGACTGGTTTGGCACCACCAATTCCTGGGAACCTAGTCGGAGTACTGACTTGGAATTGGCTATTTGTATGGCGTGGAATGGACCGTGGGCTAGACAACATCCAATTCCATAGGTGATCCCAAGGCTTGTAAAGTAAAGAAGGACCCTATGGACCAGAGAGAAAATGTCCAATACATATAAGTACGTAATTTTCATTCATTTCTTATTTTGCATAATGAAAATTTCATGAACAAATATTATGACAATCAAGCTAATACACTTCTGTTTCTTGTTGGAAACCTTGGTCATTGCAGGAAGCAAGAACTATGAAGGCATCCTAAGGATGCATGTGGACATGTGACTGTCTTAAAAAATCTCAGCATGAGCAACAATGAATGATGGTGCTAGTGGACTTGTGTGGGTCTTAACAGCCAAAGGTTCTATAGGAAATCATGGGGAAATAGTTCCCTGGATGAGAGGCCTGGGACATACCTTAGACACTAAGTGTCATATCCAAGGAAAGGGAAAGTCAAGCATTCACGTTGAAGTGAAAGAGGCTAGGGAGCATGAAACCATAGTGGTGGTGTGGCTCCAGATTGAAACAAGACTAAGAGGGGAAAAATCTTACTCTTCTCTTTCCTTTTATTGATGCATTTAGAAAACAGAGAATTGTTGAATGCATGTTATGGTTGAAAGTGATTGTGTTATTTGCTTGAACTAATTGTGAATGCTGAAATAGTAAATTTACTGTGAAAGGACGAACATGAATGAGTTCATGTGCATGTTGGGAAAGCATGAAAAGTGTGGAATTATTATGGATGAAGCATGGACTTTCCATGTCAATTGGGAAATTAATTGACTAATTTTAATGTAATGTTATGCTTGGCCTAACAGAATTTCAATGATGAATTTCACAGGCGATAAATTGAAGTTAATTGGTTGCAGCTGTTACAAAAACAGTGGTACTAGCAAGTAAAGAGTGGGATGCTGTGTACATTGGCCATGGAAACATACCAAAGACTGTTGGAATTGGCTGGAAATATTCCTCAAACAACTTGCTAGGGAAGCAAGGAGCCAGAAGCCATGAATATCTCAGGCTTGTAGATCAGTTGGAAAGCAAAGAAAAGGAAGGGATTGCTATGGAGCAATGCCCACCTATAGAGCTGGAAGATCAAAGCCAACTGGAGCATCTTATGGAATCCAAAGGACTTGGTCCTTAAAGTTCAAAGTAAAGAGTAAAATGCATGGGTATACCTGCAACATTTTTGTAATTTTGGGCATGTGAAGACTGTGTATGTATTCCTAAGTGTTGGAACACTGAGAACAGTGTTATTTTAAGGGAGGGAGGGTGTAATATCCCTCATTCTGACCTTAGGATATTCTGGTTGTCATGTAAATAATGTATAAATACAATGTGTGTGTTTTCCCTAGTGTGGAGCTCAAGGCCAAGGCCTCACTAGTGGATGATTAGGTTTAATTACATAGGAAAGTATTTGGCAATTTGATAATCCATGTGCTGTTAAGCCATGAGATAGATTGTAAATGATACTATGTAATAAAATGCCAAGGAATGGTTATGGCTGCAACCAAATGAGGGGGAACTATGTATCCACTAATGTGGTGAGGGGGTGTGGGATGGAACCCTAGGTTTCCATTTGTCACCCTGAGAACCCTTAGACTGTCCTAACTGCCATTAATTGTCGCTACAAGGTAAGTACTATAGGAAAATTGTGCATGAGACCGATGGAGTATGGGGCAGCTTGGATTTTGAGATGGAAGGGTATGGGCACCGGTTTCTTTCCCTATAAGCCACTTAACTTTGTGGGGATATGTGTTCCTCCATCCCGAGGCTGTTATGGATCACATGGGCATGGAGTGGGAAGGAGGGGATGGACACCGATGGGAAAGTAGAACCCTTACACATCGTAGAGAACATAGTCGTGAGGAAAGGGGAAGACAAAATCGTAGTTTTGTGTAAACCGATTTATAGATCCGAATACCCTTAGGAAACCTTGCGTAGGAAGCGTAATGATGGGTTTACCCTTGAATATGATTCCGTGGATGAATTATAGAGCCTAGAAGTGGAGAAAAGGGGAAATTGCAACCCATGTGTGCGAATGGTAAGAGACGAGAATGCCCCAAAAAAATTTGTGTATGAGTTGAATCGGTTGGGATAGCCATAGATCATATCGTAGAGAAGAAAACCTAAGTGGGAAGGGAAATAGAGGTTTTAGACTACCTGCTAAGGCCTGGGAGGGCTTATTCACTTTGATTCAGCAGTTTAGACCAACCACACTTACACATATCAGTGCTAGAGGAAGGGACACCCTAGGGGCTGTGCAACAGTGAAGGGAACCCTACCTAGGCTGAGAGTGGAGTGATGGGGGTGCTTAAACCTGTTTGAAGTCATTGGGATATACCCATATCCCTGTAGATGAGCCCATTGAGCTAGAAACCCTTACCTACCTTCCCATTTGCTTGATAAGCTAACTGTTGGTTGGATTCCCTAATGGATTGTGATTAAGCTGTGAGTGAGCCTGAGTGATACTCCTTAGTGGATACATAGCTCCATCTCGGGGGTGATCTCTGATTGCTGAAATAATAAAGGCTCGGAAGAGATCTATGGTTGGGTTGGAAAGTTGCAGTCCATAGCCAGTTGCTTGTAAATTTAATAAAGAAGATAAGTGTTCTTTATGCCTTGAATGATGACTATCCTACATCTATTCATATGTGTTTATTTATGTTAGAATGTATGATTTGATCCAAAGAGTGATAGGGCTGATTTCCCATGTAACAGGTTTCATTCTGTGGTGTATGTCATTGATTGATGAATGCTTGACACATTGTGTGTTGATGATGTTGTTTTCAACTAGGGTGGTTAAGTACATTCATGCACCTATTTACTTATGTGAATGGTCCAATGATGAATAGGATTGTATGCTTATGCATTCAGTTTCATTCTGTAGTGCATGTCATTGCCTTATCTCTTCACCTTTGCATCTTTATATGATGCTAGAACTCATAAGGATTTAGGCTTAAGGAACAGGGCTAAGTCCCAACATGTTGCATCATCAATCTTCCTAGAAGAAATGGAATGATGTCATGACATTTTATGTGTGTGTATAAGGTTTCATTCCTCTGCATTAATGGATGTATGAATATGCCTATGTGAATGAACTATTATAGTGTTGCACATTTGTATTTTCATTGGTGGATGTCCTTAGATTGTTCATTGATGAATTAGGGCTAAGTCTAGTAAATGTGCAGGAATACTCCATCCTGGACTTGGGGAGAGAATATGAACCCATGTGGATCAGATGAAGGGGGGAAGACTTGGCAGAAGTGGAGCAGAGCCCCTTGCAGAAGGTTAATGGTGAATTGAGGGAGTTATAGACTAGATTTAAATTTTAAAAGGGACAAGGATAGAGGTCTCATATTGGGTAGGGAAGCATACCATTGGATATATCTCTCCAATATATTTCCAATGGTACCGGCCTTGTAAAATTTGGACCAAGGATGAGGGAGTTATGACTCTTGGAAGTTTTCCTAAGAAGCTTGCGGGAGTAGGGGTCTTGGGTCTTGACCCTTCCGCATCCACAAGGACCATTCTGCATCCACAATGCGGATTGAGGATTGCGGAGGTTGAGGACCAACCATGGGTGACGTATGTGTTAATTTTTTGATAATTTTATTCAAACATTATCTTAGGATCCTACTAAGAGAATAACATGCACAACATAACAATCATAAACATAAGAGACACAGAGTTTCCTTGGGGAAAACCAAGAAGGTGAAAAACCCCACAACTTCCTTAGAGATATAATAAGCCACAATACAAGATCACAATGATCAAACCCAAAAGATAGATGTCTCCAGCAACTACTCCTCCTCCACTAGTGCGCACTCCTCTCTCAACCAATGCGAGTTGGATGAGTGAGTGAATGAATAGAATGAGAGACACAACCTCTCTATTTATACACTGACTTGACCTACCAATAACCTAATAGGGCCGAATTCCTTAGGAATCCTAATAACCCATCCACATGACTCAACTAGGGATGACCCCACATCGGTGGTCTAATAACCCATCAAATATAAGTTGCGACACTTGCAACACTTGCAACACTTACAAATACAAATGACGACACTTCTGATTGGAGGAATAATACATCTCCATCATGAATATAATAAAGTACAAGTTTAATACATAGAAGAATATATTCCGAAGTTACAAATACATCAACACTCCCTTTTAACTAGGAAGGTATTCTTTAGACATAGGTCATCAATACATATCGGCACAAGTTTTCAATTCTGGAGCTGGATCATCGTCACTGGATCATGGAGCATCATCATCACTGCTGCTATACATTGACATCTCGATCACTAGGCTATCTCATAATTCTTCTCGTCATAGGAAGTTCTACAGAGCCAACCCTTTTTCATGTTGGTTGTAGGCCTAGCCTCCTGTAGGTCTTCATCATCTTTGGCCATATTGTGGAATCCTCAGGACTGATTACGTGTGTCAAAAAAACCTTGAAAGAGCATCCTAGCAAAGACTATAGTATCTCCAAGGATATTTTACATGTGACCGTCACAAAACCGTGAAAGAGCATCCTAGCACAAACTATAGGATCTCCAATGATCTTTTCTATGTGACCACCACCACAAAACCTTGAAAGAGCATCCTAGCATAGACTATAGGATCTCCCAGGATATTTTATATGTGGTTAGGAAAAACCTTAAAAGAGTGTCTTGCAACCTGCAAGAAATCTAAAGAGCATCCCAGGACTTTTACGAGCACATAGCTCGACCTATCAGATCTCTAGGACTGATTACATGCCTTTAGTAGCAAAACCTCGAAAGAGCATCCTAGCATAGACTATAGGATCTCCCAAGATATTTTATATGCTACCTGCACAACCTGTCCACGAACAACCTATAGAAAAACCTCGAAAGAGCATCCGAGCACAGACTATAGGATCTCCCAGGATCTTTTCTATGCTACCTGTAGCAAAACCTCGAAAGAGCATCCGAGCATAGACTATCGGATCTCTTAGGATCTTTTACATGATACCTGTACAATTTGTTCGCGGAGTATCATCTGGATAATCATGATCATACTGATCATCATCATATAGTACATCATCTTGATGCACATCATCATCACATAATCACCTTGATCATATACACAACATCATCCTGATGCATATCATCATCACATGATAATCCTGATCATATACACAACATCATCCTGATGCATATCATCATCACATGATCATCCTGATCATCATCATAGCAAAAACTGGAGCATCGTCCTGATGCTCATCACACAATGCTTACATCCACAACCATGGGAAGGATCCTCCTATCACCATGCTTGGAATGGATCCTGCAAATGTGTCCCATCACTTCTTCCTCGAAGTATCTTCTATCTGAAGAACACCAAGCCTCTCTCTGAAGTACTCAAACTTCACTATGGCTAGTGGTTTGGTCAACACATTTGCAATCTGCTCATCCGTCGCAACATACAGGAGCTTCACTGCTCCTCTCTGCATTATATCCCTGATATAGTGATATTTGATCTCGATGTGCTTCGACCTGTCATGGAACACCGGGTTCTCAAACAACTTCACACAACTCTGGTTTTCACAGAAGATATAGGTAGCATCCAATGGGAGATCAAATAACTCAGATAGTAGCTTCCTCAGCCATACCACCTCACAACTGGCCGAACAAACTACGACATACTCTGCTTCGGCTGTACTCAGTGCTATGCAGGACTGCTTCTTGCTAAACCAAGAGATCACACCTGATCCCATACTGAAGCAGCACCGCGAAGTGATCTTCCTATTTGCAGCAATGCCTTCCCAATATGAATCAACATAACCCTCCAGGTTAAACTTTTGATTCACATCATACTTGAGCCCATAATCAATCGTACCCTTCAGGTACCTCAGAATATGATTTACAACAATCAGGTGAACATGTCTAGGATATGTCAGAAACTGGCTCAAGGTGTTCACCACAAAGCAAATATCTAGTCTCGTGTTTGTCAGGTACATCAAGGACCTAATCATCTGACGATACACCGTGACATCAACCGACTCTGATGAAGCATCACTCAATAGCTTCAGGTTCGATGCCATAGGTGTGGCCATGGCCTTACAGTCCATCATCCTGAAACTCTTCAGGATCTCTACTGCATACTTCCCTTGTCCAAGGAAGATTCCATCTGCACTCTGCCACACCTCCATACCTAGAAAGTAATGCATCATACCCAAGTCCTTCATCTCGAACTCGGCAGCAAGCTTCCTCTTCGCGTCGGCAATCAATCTATCCTCACCTGTCACAAACAGGTCATCCACATACAATAGGAGTATCACTGGATTACCTTCCTCAACCTTGTAGTAAATGTTGGAATTTGCTTTACTCTTGGTAAAGCCCAAACTGGACAGGAATTTGTCTATCCTGTCGTACCATGTCCTAGGAGCTTGCTTCAAGCCATTCAAGGATTTCTTCAATCTGCACACATATGACTCCCTGTCATGTGTCTCAAAACCAACTAGCTTCTCCACATACACTTCCTCTTCGACTACACCATTCAAGAAAGTTGTCTTGACATCCATCTGGTGTATCTTCCACTTCATTACTGCATCCAGGGCAAGTACTGTTATGATGGAAGTGTATCTGGCTACAAGAGCAAAAGTCTCTTCATAATCTATCCCCTCTTTCTGGGAGAAGCCACGAGCAACAAATATTGCCTTGTATTTCTCTATGCTACCATCTGCAGCATGCTTGATCTTATAGATCCACTTGGAAGTCACAGCAGACTTCCCATTTGGTCTTGGGACTACATCCCAAACATCATTCTTCATGATCGTCTGGTATTCCTTGACCATGGCATCCTTCCATTCTTTCTTTTCCATAGCTTCTTCATAACTGGAAGGTTCTTTGTTTATAATGTCATAGTGTAAGGAAACATAGCTGGTGTGTGATCTTGTCCTTTTCCTTTCTCTGTGTTCTTCCTATGGAATACCATACCTTTATGCATCTTGAATGAGCTCTCTAGCCCATGCAGGTTTCCTCTTGTGAGATTTCTTCTCACGTGGTGGATCTACAGGTGCTTGTGGATATTCTATTTGACGATTAACTTCTGGTATTGCTTCATTCATAATGTTGTCTTGTGTTGTGGGTATTCTTGGTTCTTCATAGTCTTCAACAAGTGTCTTCCTTGATTTGATGTAAGCTGATTTTTCATCAAAAGTCACATCCCTACTAATGTCAATCTTCTTGAATCCTGGAAAGTAGATTCTGTAAGCCTTCGAGCTTTCACTGTACCCCACAAATATGCCCTTCTTTCCTAAAGGATATAACTTTGTCCTCTTTTCTTTTGGAATGTGTGTGAATACTGGACAGCCAAATATCCTGAGATGGCTGACTTCTGGTTTCTTACCAGAGAAAACTTCTTCTGGTGTCTTGTTGTCAAGTATCTTGTGTGGTGTTCTATTTTGTACATATACTGTTGTTCTTGCTGCTTCTGCCCATAAGTGCATGGGTAGATCTTGGTCATGAAGCATTTCCCGTGCTGCTTCCATGATTGTTCTATTCTTCCTTTCTGCAACCCCATTTTGTTGTGGATTGTAGGGAGTGCTCAAATCCCTCTTAATCCCTGAATCACTGCATAACTTCTTGAAGTCTCCTGAAGTAAATTCTTCGCCATTGTCGTATCTGAAGATCTTGATTTTCTTATCAGTTTGATTTTCTATCAAGGCTTTGAATTCCTTGAACTTATCAAACACTTCATCTTTGTTCTTCAAGAAATAAACCCAAGTCTTCCTAGAGAAATCATCAATGAAAGTAACATAATATACATACCCACTCAGAGAACTGGATGACATTGGTCCACATACATCGGAGTGGACAATGTCCAATATTCCTTTTTCTTTGCTTTCACTACTTGGAAATGCCTTCTTTGTGTTCTTTCCTTTTGCACATCCTTTGCAAACAACTTCATGCTTTGACTGGATTTCAGGAAGACCTTCTACTGCTTTGCTTGCAATTGGTAGTGCCCTATAGTGCACATGAGCAAGCCTTCTATGCCAAATTTCACTTGGATCCATGGATTCATGTACCATGGAATGTTCAGGTTGTCCCTTCAATTTGTACAATTCTCCCTCTTGCTCTCCAATCACTACTGCATCATCAATGGTCTTACCTTTAGGCCACATAAGTGCTTGGCCATCCATAAATGCAACTCTCATCCCTTTTGCATCCAAAGATGATATGGAGAGAAGGTTCTTCTTGAGTCCAGGTACATATAAAACATCTTGCATCTTTAAAGACTTCTCAGAGTCTAGTTTGTAGGAGGATTCTCCACTTCCTTTTATAGGATATTGGTAGTCATCCCCAAGTTTCACCTTATGAGGTGACTCATGTTCAGATAGATCTATAAAGGATTCTTTAAACCAAGTCATGTGTTTGGAAGCCCCTACCAATAAGCCAATCATCACACCCATGGGAAATAGTACTTGTGAGAGCAGAGATTAAGACATATTCATCGTCACTTGATGAGTCTTCACTTTCTGCCCTAGCCTTCTTTCTGGGATGTTCATCATCCTCAGCAACATGAGCATGATATCTCTTGTTGTTGTTGTTGAAGCTTTGTTTATTCTTGGGACATTTTGAGGAGTAATTCCCTTTCTCATCACAAGTGAAGCATCGAACACGAGAGAGATCTTTCTTCTTTTGATGGAAGTGATGGTGTTTCTTATTATACTATTTCTCTCTCTTGAACTTACTTCCCTTAGCTTCCTCTTGTGAACATTCCTCCCATAGTCTACTGAAAGAGATCAGTTTATTCCTAGCACAAATACTTTGGATGAAGGAGTCCCATGACCTAGGTAGGCCATTTAATGTGGTCATGACAATTTCTCCATTCTCCACTACTTCATCCACAACTTCAAGTTGTTCTTTGATTTGAGAGACCTTAGTAAAGTAGGATTGGATGGTCTCTCCAGTATGGAACTTTAGCCCTTTCAATTGATTCCGCAAAGTCATCTTCTGATTTATATTCTTTCCTTCAAACAACTTAGTCAAGGAGTCAAACATCTCCTTAGGTGTCTTTAGGGAAGACACATGAGGTATGAGATGGTATTTTATAGAATCAGCAATGATCCTCTTGGATTTGACCAAGTTCTTCTTGTGTAAGACCTTAGCCTCATCTCCCTCTGGAACTGGAACCTCTTCTTTTATGTAGGTGTCCAAATCATTCTCTTATAGGATTAACCCAATCATATACTTCCATGCTCGTAAGTTGCCAGCTCCTTCAAGGTTATCCTCAAGCTTGGTGCGGTGAGACATCTTAATGAGAAACTCAAATGGAAACAAAAGATTTAGGTCTTACCTGATTTGCTGAAAACTGGATCTGGAGCTGGATTAGGGTTTGTCAGAGAAACCCTAAAAATTCAAACTTCGAATTCCAAACTTTTGAAAGGATGGAAAGATGCACCTTGCTGAGTTGATCAAGCGGGTATACTTCAAATTTGAAATCTGCAAAATTTGACCCCTAAAAAATTGTCCTGAAATTTCTGGATCTTCTGGACAGGATCTTGAACTAGGGTTTGATAAAGCCCGGTCTTCTGCCTAACCAAAATTTTTGATCATGTGCTCTAAAATTTTATTTTTCTGAGGAGCATCCAGCCGTGGTCACAAATTCAAAAAAATTCCACTTTTGTAGAAACCCTAATTTTCCACCTTTCCGATCAAAATCCCGATTTAGGGTTTGATGAAGCCTGACCTTCTTCCCAACCAAAAAAATTGATCTTGGTCTCTAAAATTCGATTTTCTTGAGGAGTATCCAGTCGTGGTCTCGGATTCCAAAAATTCCAACTTTCTCCGAAACCCTAATTCCCCGCAGTAGTGACAGGCCAAAAACTGAAAGTGCTTAGAATTGAATTCTGTCTCGAGAGAAAGATGCGCCCTTCCAAGGAGAGTCAGCCTAGCCTCCTACCTTTGATGATCTGTGGAGAGAAACCCAAAAATTAAGAATCCCTAGCTTCCGTAGTTGCACAGTGTCTTCTTCTTAGCACGGCTCTGATACCATGTTAATTTTTCGATAATTTTATTCAAACATTATCTTAGGATCATACTGATAGAATAACATGCACAGCATAACAATCATAAACAAAAGAGACACAGAGTTTCCTCAGGAAAAACCAAGAAGGTGAAAAACCCTGCAACTTCCTCAGAGATAGAATAAACCACAATATAAGATCACAATGATCAAACCCAAAAGATAGATGTCTCCAGCAGCTACTCCTCCTCCACTAGTGCGCACTCCTCTCTCAACTAATGCGAGTTGGATGAGAGATTGAATGAATAGAATGAGAGACACAAGCTCTCTATTTATACACTAACTTGACCTGCCAATAACCTAACAGGGTCGAATTCCTAAGGAAGCCTAATAACCCATCCACATGACTCAACTAGGGCTGACCCCACACCGGTGGTCTAATAACCCATCAAATATAAGTTGTGACACTTGCAACACTTGCGACACTTGTGACACTTGCAAATACAAATGATGACACTTATGATTGGAGGAATAATACATCTCCATCATGAATATAATAAAGTACAAGTGTAATACATAGAAGAATATCTTCTGAAGTTACAAATACATCAACAGTATGGAATTCTGCATTTCTGCATCCGCAATGCAGAATGCGGGATGTGTATTGAGGGAAGAAATTTTCCCCGGAATTGAAATTTGGGTTTTCCGCATTTCTACATCCGTAATGTGGAATGCAAACTGCGGATTGCGGGAGGTAATTTTCCTGGAACGAAGATTTGGGATTTCTGCATTTCTGCATCCGTAATGCAGAATGCAGATTGCGGAGGATGGTTTTTCCCAGATTGGTGAGATTGGTGTTCTGATTTCGGAGTTCCGCAAGGCAGAATTGCGGATTGCAGAAATTAGAGAGGGGATTCGTCGGAGTTGTGTAATTGCGCTTCCGCATTTCCGAATCCTGCATGTGGATTGCAGATTGCGGGATGGTGGAAGGGAAATTCTTTGGGGCGACGATTTGACTTCCATATTCCGACTTCCGCATTGCGGATTGAGGAAGTCGGGAAGACGATTTCTGTGGAAGGATTATTTTTGCAATTTGACCTCCGATTTCCGATTACGGGTTCGGATCGGAGGTCATTGCGGAACCGTGGATTGCGGATCCCTGATAATTGCAGGTTTAGAGTTGCAGAGCCTTTTAATTTATTGCTAAGAAGGTGAAAAAAATTTAGCAGGTGACTTAAGGGAGCTCTCCCATTACCTTTGAAGGGAACTGAGGTGACTGGGGACATGACACTTATCAATATGATCAAAAGGACCAATATGTTGCATTAAGAAACACTTATTTATTGCATAAAGATAAATACCAAGCATCTTATTCATAGTACACTTGAACTACCACAACAAGATGATCCTAATAAACATTCATTGACTTTTATCTGGTATATCGATCCACAACATCATTCTATTTAGTATTTGCAATCTTAGGTTCATTCAAAAATTTAAGTGGACTCTTGTACACCTCCTTCTTCAACATTTTCTTTTCTTTCTCTTTGGATTCAATTGCCTCAAGCCACCACCTTTGGTGGACAATTTAAAATTTGTAGAGTTTTTCACCTATTACAAAGTTCTCTCCTCACTTGGAAGTTCAAAGTAGGTATCCTCTTCTCACTGGTTCACAACTCAATTCAACATTTTTCATCACTTGCAAATTCCCTTCAGGGTCACAATGCTTGACATCGTGATCTTTTGCATCAATTGAGCATCCATGATGTTGTGAACACATATCATGAATTAGCATTAGAAACATAGATCATGACCAATCATCCTATAGATATTGTTTTAGAATTTTAGCTTTCGCTCGTTAAAGATCAAGTTTTCAACATGAAGACTCGCCAAACTTGTTAGTGGTCCTCCACTTCCTACCTTGTTGCTAAGCAAGGTCAACATCCACATCAAGCTTGTTGGATTTCTTAGCATTAGATGCATTGATTCTTATATTATTTGTGTTGTGTGTGCACATACGAGATTATTATTGGAGTTTATTGTGTGGATGCCTTCTTGGTTTCCTATTCTCTTGGCTATTTGAGATCTTCTCTCTAACTAGATCTATTATTGTAATTTGTTACTGCTTTTTAGGTTCTTGTTAATATTTTCTCTTCATTATTACTAATGAAAATTCAGTTAGAGATTTTTATTTCATATTTTGTGTAGAACTTTGCTCATGAGCGGGAATAATTCCACATTAATACATCATACAGTATCCCACCCTATCTTCTTTCTATTTTTCAATTCTTGAATAAGTTCATATAAGCTAGTGAGTTGGTATTGAAGTTACATCATGTTAGGGGTCATCCATGGAACTACAACAATGAGTAATCCTCTAATTGACTCAACGAACATTACAAATTTTAATGCCTCTTTATGAGTTATCAAATGTTGTTATAGTAAGGGAGTTTATAGATGAGGTTACAATCCATCGATGAATGATTCCTTATGTTGTGCATCATAAATGATGTAACTAAGTCGACTTATAAGGTCATAAAACCTTTCATTAAATTTCCAAACTGATTCATCATTCATTTTCTTCATCTCCTTTAGCTCAACAATACTCTATTGCTCAAAATTCAACAATACTCTATTGCTCAAAATTCGGCTTTTGAAATTCCTTGATGAGGCCATGAAAGATCCAAAGTCCATGCATGAATCGACATAGCACTTTGTTTTCACTTCATATACCATTGTAGCACCCTTTAAGTGTGGAATTCTACCAACCTCACAACATTATTAGTCCCTTATGCACTTTAGATATCATCGCATAGGAACCAATATTGTTTTGCATATCCTTTTTTGTGGCCATGAAACAAAGGCAACCACAATATGACTTTGTGGGCTTATTCACCATTCTTGTAGTTCATGGTCCTGGAATCAAAACAAATCCTAGAAGACTAGGTTGAGCAACCAAATATTGACTTCCAACTATGAAGTTAATACTACTCAAAGTGACCATTGAAAAACTCTAATCAACTCCCACATCAATGCTAACATTGTTATGTGCATACTTTGGTTATGAAAAATTGCACTCTAGCTAAGCATGACAATGGTGATGGGAATTTGAACAACAACAAAAGATGTGCGCACTTTGGTTATGAAAAATTACACTCTAGCTAAGCATGACAATGGTGATGGGAATTTGAACAACAACAAAAGACGTAGGGGTGGAACCAATAACATATCAAAATCATCATTGCTTTGACTCACATCCTTATGAATGCCATGACCTCACATATCCATAACACCATCTCAATACATCTCCTAGTGCATCATTCCCTATATTCCACACACTACTATTGCTAACATCTTCACTCTTAACATCCTTAGATATGACACACCTTCTCATCTATCGACACCGTCTATCCAAACACTCTTGTTCCCTAATTCATGAGTGCTCTTTCAACTCTAATCTAATGATGTTCCTTTAAATCAAATGTACAACATAACCTTCTATGTAATTTGCTATAACCGATACTCTTTATTCCCCAACTCTCCTCATAGATGAAAGAAAAACATGTTGGAACCTCCGTCATTACCCATCTATTTTTTTATCGGTCTCTAACAACCAAAACTCTAATACAAAAGAAATAAAAAATAAACAATCTCGAAGGAGGATTTTAAAACCTAAAATTACGTCAGCTGCACCACTCTCACCTTCCCGTTATAAAATTGAATATAGTCTGCATGATGCTGCAACGTTGCACTGCACATCTCTTACACCTGTCATATGCATTGATAGGCCATATCTGTTCGGTATAATCTTTTATTTATTTATCAGCATCTCTTCGTCTTGTCATGTGTTGAAATGTGAGGCTGCTTTCCAGTGAAGCGGTGGTTTTATAATAGGTTTTTATAATCATTTTAGTTGAAGCACCTGGAATTTGTTGGAGGAATCTGAAATATTAGTGCAGACCATGGCAATGTTGTTTGCAAGATTGAGGATCCCGGGCCTGTCAAAATCCTCTGGATTTTTTATTTTGAGAGCAGCAGGAAGCCAAACCAATAATATGGTTTGCTTCACTACTGGAACTAGAGCTGGAGAGGTATGTTTCTGTTCTTGTGGGTCTGTTTTCAATCTTTTTCTGTTACAATCTCTATATTAAGAAATATGTGATGATGGTTATAATTTTTTTTTCTTCTTATTATCAATTATACAATTATACATTCAGTATGTAATTTTTCTTTATTCAAAAAGTGTATTTTTAAATGCATAACCCAAATATTTTATTTCACTAGAATGTATCCTTATTTCATTCTTGTAAACCCTATTTCTATTATGGAAACTCAGCAACTAATATCTTAAAGTCTATTGAGAAAACTCAACAACTAAGATCTGAAAGTCCAGCAAATATTCTTAACCTTTAGATGGATTTGACTATGTTTTTTCTAACATTTTTTTAGAATAGTGTCCCTAAACAGGGGATTCTAATATGAAATATGAGACTAGTCAAATGCCTACCAATAGCCGCAGCAAATTGAACTAGCCCAATACTTTATTTCACTAGAATGCATCCTTATTTCATTCTTGTAAACCCTATTTCTATCAAGAAAACTCAACAACTACTATCTTAAAGTCTATTAAGAAAACTCAACAACTAAGATCTGAAAGTCCAGCAAATATTCTTAAGTTTTAGATGGATTTGACTATGGTTTTTCTAACATTTTTTTAGAATAGTGTCCCTAAACCAGGGGATTCTAATATGAAATATGAGACTAGTCAAATGCCTAACAATGGCCAAAGTAATTTGAAATGCCAATTTTTCTTTCTGCAGTGTTGGATTTGACTATGGTTTTTCTAACATTTGTTTTAGAATAGTGTCCCTAAACCAGGGGATTTTAATATGAAATATGAATCTAGTCAAATGCCTACCAATGGCCAAAGTAATTTGAAATGACAATTTTTCTTTCTGCAGTATGTATCAAATACTGCTGAAGAGACAAAGGAGTCCATCAAGGAAGCTGCTGAGAGTGTCAAGGAAAAGGCAGAGGATATTGTCCATCAAACAAAGGAGACTGTGAAATCTGCAGCCCAACAAACTCAATACAAAACTCAAGAAATTGGCGAGAAAGCGAGGTCTACAGCTGAGGAGTTCAGCAGACAGGCCAAAGAGCGCACTAACCACGCAGCTGAGAAGACTCGGTCCATGGGCGAAGAGGTCAAAGAAAAAGTGAAAGTTTCCATGGAAACCTCTCATAATAAGACATGACAACTGCTAATGGAATTTTATAGAACGATGTGTTCGTATTCTGAATAAATGTTGTGGTTAAATTATGATTGGACAGAATGTTTTTCTTATGTAGTAACTACGCGAAGGTGACAGTGAATGTCTGGTTGGCGGTGGCTCCAACAATTGAGTTTTATTTGTTTAATAAGTGTGACAAAGTAATTCGATTCTAGTGAGGGATAGAAGAATCTGAATCTGCACAAGGATCTCTTGAAGAATTCACTGCAGCAACTCTACAGAGAATGAAGTTCGGAATTTGTCTGATTGAGCTATGTAGATGATTTTATAGATGTGGACTGTTTTGGTTGTTCATTTGGAGGTTCTTTTGGACCAATTTTAATTATTCGGCATTCATAAATTGTGCTTTATGGAGAATGAAGTTGGAAATTTGTCTGATTGTTGTTTAATGTTGAGCCATGTGAATGATTTCTTATGAGATGTGGACTGTTTTGGCGCTCTGCCTTTGGAGGTACTCTGGGACAAATTTTCATTATTCATAGGTTATTCAGGGTACAATGGGACAAATTTTCATTATTCAGCATTCATAAATTGTGTGTTTTCTATTTGTATTGTGTATAATCTGGCAATGGTTTGGACCGACTAATTCTATAAAGCATTGATTGATAGAATCAATCATTGATTGATAGAATCAATCATTGATTGATCAGTAGAAAGTAGTTTAGTTGGTTTGGTAGTGTAATTGATCAGTAGAAAGTAGTTTAGTTGGTTTGATAGTGTGATTGATCAGTAGAAGTAGTAGAAGTAGTTTAGTTGGTTTGGTAGTGTGTGGTTGAAGCTTACTTAACTGAAGTTTACGTAAATCTTAAGTAGTAGAAGTAGTTCAGTTGGTTTGGTAGTGTGTGGTTGAAGTTTACTTAATTAAAGCTTATATAAATCTTAATTAATTATGTAATCTGAAGCTTATTTAACTGAATTTAACTGACATAAATATTCATTAATTATGTAATCTGAAGCTTATATAAATCTTAATTAATTATGTAATCTGAAGCTTACTTAACTGAATTTAACTGACATAAATATTCATTAATTATGTAATCTCAAGCTTATTTAACTTGAAGCTTACATAAATATTCATTAATTATGTAATCTGAAGCTTATTTAACTTGAAGCTTACATAAATCTTAATTAATTATGTAAATATTCATTAATTATGTAATCTGAAGCTTATTTAACTTACATAAATCTTAATTAATTATGTAAATATTCATTAATTATGTAATCTGAAGCTTATTTAACTTGAAGCTTACATAAATATTCATTAATTATGTAATTTGAAGCTTATTTAACTTGAAGCTTACATAAATCTTAATTAATGATGTAATCTGAAGCTTATTTAACTTGAAGCTTACATAAATCTTAATTAATTATGTAATCTGAAGTTTACTTAAACTAAATTTAACTGACATAAATATTCATTAATTATGTAATCTGAAGCTTACATAAATCTTAATTAATTATGTAATCTGAAGCTTATTTAACTTGAAGCTTACATAAATCTTAATTAATTATGTAATCTGAAGCTTACTTAACTGAATTTAACTGACATAAATATTCATTAATTATGTAATCTGAAGCTTACATAAATCTTAATTAATTATGTAATCTGAAGCTTATTTAACTGAAGCTTACATAAATCTTAATTAATTATGTAATCTGAAGTTTACATAAATCTTAATTATGCAAATCTTATTCAAGATGTAATTAAGCATAACAAGACATTTAAGTTAATTTAGTTACTTCAATCTTAATTATGTAAATCTTAATCAAGATGCATTTAAGCATAACAAGTAATTCGGGTTAATTTTGTTGATCTATATGTTTCATCGTCCTGCAATATAAAATAAATCTGGTTGTCTTGAGTTAATTTTGTTGCTTCAATCTTAATTATGTAAATCTTAATCAAGATACATTTAAGCATAACAAGACATTCGGGTTAATCTTGTTGATCTTAAATCTTGACAGTACATTTATCTCATCTTCATGTAGGAAGATCACCCTTCTTTGTGACCCTCAAATTGTAAAATGCAAATATAATTAAAAAATATATCTTGATAGTACATTTATCTCATCTTCATGGAGTTGTCTACCTCAAATTGTAAAATGTAAATATAACTAAAAAATATACCTCAAATTGTTAAATGTAAATATAACTAAAAAATATATCTTGATAGTACATTTATCTCATCTTCATGTCATCTTTATGTAGGAAGATCACCCTTCTTTGTCTACCTCAAATTGTAAAATGTAAATATAACTAAAAAATATAGATGTAGGAAGATCACCCTTTTTTGTCTACCTCAAATTGTAAAATGTAAATATAAATAAAAATTATAAATGTAACTAAAAAATAATAAGCACATGTAACATATTATCAATTTAACAATAAACCAATAAGACTAACCACTCCAACCAAAGCAAATCAGAGATCGTTTGGTGATATTGTCGAGAATCGAAATAGCTCCATATCTGGAAAAAGCTCCATAACTCCAGTCATGGGCTTGACCTGGCAGAGTATACAATTTAAGCAACTTGAATCAGATTAAACTTCTACTTTCACTAAAATATTTGTCTGGTATATCCCCAAGTCAAGTGTAAACTTTGTCCTGTATATCCTCAAGTGAAGTGTGTTTACACTTGGGAATTTTAATTTGACATTGATACGAAGGTAGTAATCTACTCCTGGTCCTCGCAAAATGTTCCGCTTCCATTTCTTTGATCTCTAAAATGAACTATGAGCTATGGAATTTGTCCATATGGTGATCAACAAACTGCTCACAATGCGAGTAATATTTCATATTTGATCATCATTGATATTTCATATTTCATATTTGATCATCATTGATATTTCATATATGATCATCATTGAAGAGTAATATGTTGTCATGCATTGCCAATGCATCACATTTCATTTGATCATCTTATGATCCAATGCAGTGCATCACATTTCATTTGATCATCCTTATGATTCAATGGAAAATACTTGTCATACATAGTCTTTCACTTAGTGTGAGTTTAGTGAGATATTTAATCATTCTTATGATTCAATGGAAAATATTTACCATACATAGTCTTATCAATGGAAAATACTTATCATACATAGTCTTTCACTTAGTGTGGGTTTAGTGAGATATTTAACATTATATTTAATTTCACTAGATATTGACAAATATTTTACCAAAGTCTTTTTATGGAGGCCCTCTTTCAATACATTTTTTCAATTAAAAAAATTCTCCTACATTGCCCAATACCTACTCCCCTCCCAATACATCTTTCCAATTAAAAAACCCTATTTTTACTAGACACTCATTTTTTATACCCCAATACCTATAAACCCCATACTCTACATTCCCCAATATCTACAATATATTGACCTTATTTTTCAATCACAATTTAAACTCCATTTTATGAATAAACATGATAAAGACATACAATAAATAGTTGTTGACATACTACTCAATACTACTAGTCATGGGTGCTCATTTACATTGCCGAACCACTAAATTTGTTCATATAGTTCTCAACATACTACTCACAATGCTGGCCATGGTTGTAATACTTATCTTACATTGCTACCACTAAATTTGTTCATATAGTTCTCAACATACTTTCACAATGCTGGCCATGGGTGTAATACTTATCTTGCATTGTTATTCATTGCAGCAAATCATCTATTCACATAGTATTATTTAGCAAAGAATTTCAAGTTGCACAGTTTGAAGCCTATTGCAAAGTACTACACGATGCAGACTTTGAGGGACTACGAAGTATTGTTATTGAGAGATTCTTCTTTACATTTTAGATAGAGAGGGGAAGAAGTATTATTAGTGAGATCTTTCATTATTATTTTTAGACAAAGAGAAAGGAAATGTAAGGCCCTAAACTTGAATGGCTTTGGAGACCTCCACCACATGATCATTTCAGTGGTCATTGGCTAGCACAAAAGAACACAACAATAGATTGGTTAGCATAATGAATTGTAGGGCGGTTTTGCATAATTGTAAGGCATGTTATAGACTTACCAAGAATCCTTGTATGTTTTGTATCTTAATAGTAGAACACAAAATTCAGAGCACAAATAATAGAATAAAACAAGATTTTAGAATGAAAGGACATAACTACCACAACAATAGACAATTGTAGATAACCAAATATCACAATAGCAATACTTTTATAGATGAAGCAATGTTCACTTCCCTCTTCAAGTAAAGCTCCAATTACATTACACTTCACAAGAAATCTTATTATTCTACTCCTTTATATAGTTTCTAGTGAAAGGAATTTCTAGTAGGTGGAACCTTCTAGTAAACCTCCTTAGTGAGGAAATTGTCTAATAGGAAAAACCTTTTAGTAAGTCTTCTTACAAATATTTCTTTCACACTATATCTACTTTATGGGCCTTATTTAAGATAGATGACGTCAATACATAACAATCTATCTATTACAGGTGGTTAGGTTAGGAACCTAACATGTCCTCCCCCTTAAAAAACAACATTGTCCTCAATCTTGGAGATGTGAAATTGCTGAAGTATCTGGTTCCCATGCATTATTCTCTGGTTGGGTATCTTTTTACTAGAACAACACCTCTTGGATGGTGAGATGGTGGAGACACCATTCCTATTTGTTGAGGATGGCCTCATGTTGCAACCAAATGGAATGTTCTTCATCCAATTTTGGAAGTTAAGTTTGAATACAATAGTGAGGTCCAACCATTTATTCAAGTAGGAGACATGAAAGATGGGATGAATATTGAAGTGGCTAGGTAGTTCCAATTTTTAAGTCACGGGGTCCACATGTTTCAGGATCTTATAGGGCCCATATGTTGAGTATGATTGTCATTTATGTCAAAAGTATTCATTAATGACAAAGGATATGATGATATAAAATGTATGATGATGTGCCATGTGTGATGAGAGTGCAAATCCATCTGATTGTGTTCTAGTACCTTCATGATGTCATTGTTACAATTTGACATCATTATATAAAGGTTTGACAGTTTGGTGAAACTCTGGAAATTGACTAAGTATTGAAAAATTAGTCTAAGTTTCTCTAAGAAAATGCCCGCCACCTTCTGTATTTGATTGATTAATTAATTCTGAGGATATAAGAATGTATATTGTTTGGTTGTGCATCTAACCATATGATTAGTTTGTCCAAACGGTCTCTGAGGGTGAAGTTATTAGTCTGCCAAAAGTGCCCTCTGGCTTGATTTGCACTGTTCTAGTAAAATGCCCGCCAAGTATAGAAGATGAAGAAGATGAAGAGGACTAATGGGTTGGCCTGATGTGATTGGTCCCTAAAAAAAGGAGAGTCCTTAATTATGCCCGCAAGTGGCTTGGGATATGCTCGCAAGGCACTTGGGATATGCCCTCAAAAGGGTTTAAATATGCTCGCAAAGGCATTAAATATATTCCTACAAGAGGTATAATGATATGCCCGCACAAAGCTTATATTAATCCCGCAAAGAGGTATTTTAAGTATGGCGGGAAAGATGATTCAAGCATCTCCAGAAAAATCCTTAGTGCATACTAAAGAGAAGAAGCTCGTGACTACAATGAAAATATGAAAAATGCAGAGGTTAATATTTGAAGAGTTATGATTAGTAAAAAGCCATGATTGTAAAAAATTAAAGCAGAGTTAATTACTTTAGTGAAAGGACGCGATTGTGAAAAGACATAAGTTTCTAGAATGAACATATGTGATTGAGAAGACGGATGAGATACATCTTGTTTCATCTGGATGTTAAAGGTATATAAACAGATACTTGAATTGCAAGAAAGAGGTCTTTGAAGTCTATATCGATGTAGCAGCAAGAAAAGACAGAGACCAAGAAAATGAAGAATAACCAGTGACAAAATTGAAGAAATAAGATCTGAAAATTTGATAAAATCAAATTAGGGTGGTTGGGAGGCGCAAGGACAGGCTGCAAGCCTGTAGGGGTTCGTAGCCTCCTTCCGGTTGTTGATAATAAATAGGGTGTTGGTGCATCCTTCAGTCGTTGTTGGAAAATTTGGGTGTTGGTGCATCCAGCAAGTTGGTGCTTGCAAACTATTTGTAAATATAATTTTGCAGAAATAGAAAGTATTGGTGGTTTTCCCAATTGGGATTCCACGATAATATTGTGTGTTCTGTCTTCATTGTTGATTCTATTTTAAGTGATAAAAATTTAAATAGATAGCCTAATACTGATTCACCCCCCCTCTCAGTATTACTTGATATTCTAACAATTGGTATCAGAGCAGGCTCTTCACTAAAAGTTTAAAACACGTGAAGATACATTTTTTTTATCACTATGGATCAACAAGTAAAAATGTCCTCCAAGGTTCCAATATTCAATGGAGAATATTATGTGTTCTGGAGCATCATGATGAGAAGCTATATAATGTCTCTTGGATTAGATTCTTGGATGTCTATAGAAACAGGGTACACATATCCCAAAACCCCTCCCATAGATATTGAAGGAATTAAAAAATCGGAAGCAATGCCAAAGCTTTTAATGCAATCTTGGTTGGATTATCCAGAATAGTCTTTACCATTTGCAAAAAAACGAAGGAGATTTGGGACAAATTGCAGACTATCTATGAAGGAGACACCAAGGTAAAAAGGGAAAAACTCTAGACTTTTAAAACCTAATTTGAAATTCTAAAAATGAAGGAAGAAGAAAAGATTTCAGAATACTTTGAGAGAATTGATGAAATTGTGAATGCAATTCAAGGGCTGGGAGAAGAATTGGAAGAAAAAGAAATAGTTGAAAAAGTACTAAGATCACTTCCAATGATTTACAATCCTAATATTTCCACAATAGAAGATAGAGAAAATCTTGACAAACTCACCATGGAATAACTATATGGAATTCTCATAGCTTATGAAATGAGGATTGGGCAAGACAATTCTCAAAAGAAGGAAGCAACTTTTAAAGCATCAAAAGAAAAGAAATCTAAAACGAAGTTTCAATTAGAAGAGTATGATGATGAAGAATCACTTCTTGTTAAAAATATTAAGAGAGGTACTAGAAGGTTCAAAGGGAAATTGCCCTTAAAATGCTTTAACTGTGGGGGAATTGGTCACTTTGCTTCCAAATGCCCTTATCCCAAAAAAGAAGACGATGATGAGTGCCCTGATAAATTCAAGAAAAACAAAATTTTCTTTACGAAAAACAAAAAGAAGACTTTTTATTCCATGGATGACAACTTCTCAAATGAGTCTAGTGAAGATGAAGAAGCAGAAGTCTTATTCATGGGAGTATAAAATAAAATATCTGAAGAAGACGTAGAAGGTGTGGTAGATCTTAAAGCAGAACTTGAAAATGCCGTCAAAGAATTAGAAAGAATTATTGTTGACTTAAAAAATCAGCTTCAAGAAGCCAGAGGTTGAAAACAATCTAGAACAATAGCTCAAGAAACGAGAGGAAAAATTAGAAAAGCTCGAAGCTAAAATGATCTTGCTTAGAAAGAAGACTGATGAAGAATCCTTTCAATCAAAATTTAAGAGTAGCTCAAAAAATCTAGATGAAATCCTAAGTTGTCAGAGATCATTCAGTAATAAACTGGTCTAGGTTATGACAAAGGAAAGAAGTCAGAACAATTCTCTTTCATAAATAAAGAAGGAAATAAAAGAAGTTACGCTGATGCATTTATGAAATCAGTTGAAAATGAATACAGTAAAAAATTTGCTCACTCTCAAAATAAAAGCATGACAGATAATGTGCCAAGTAGACATCAACAACTCTTTTTGGGAAATTGTTATGCCTGTAACAATTTTGGACATATAGCTAGAATTGTAAACTACATGCTCCTATTGGGAAAGGAATTACATCACAATCTTTGTTGTATAAGAAGAATGTCACTAGAAGTAATCCACAAGGAAGAAGCTATAATTATTTTGCTCCTCTACAAAGTTATAGTATATAATGTTACAAATGTGGTAACCTAGTACACATAGCTAGAAATTGTAAACTAGTGATTCCTATGAAGAATGACACCACAAAATCTCAAGGCAATGAGGAAAAGAAGGTTTGGAAGAAGAAGGAAGATGTGGAATGTTCATTAGCTCTATGTGCAATAGAAAAAAAAAATACATGGCATGCGGACAGTGGATGCTCAAAACATATGACATGAGACCCACACGAATTTATAAACCTAAAAGGAAATCAAAAAGGAAAATTCACTTTTGGAGATAATCTATCCTCTAAAATAATTGGGAAGGGTATAGTGGCTCTTAGAGACAAAATGAAAGCTGAAAATGTTTTGCTTGTAAAGAACTTGAAACCTAATCTTTTAAGTGTGAGCCAAACATGTGATCAAGGAAACATATGTATATTCGATTCCAAGAAGTGTGAAATCAAAATAAAAGATTCAAGAAAACTTGTTGGGACTGCCGTGAGAACTCCATGCAATGTGTATATTCTAGAAAATGAAGAACAATGTTATATGAGTCAAATTGATGAAAGTTTTCTATGGCATATAAGGATGGGACACTTGAACTTTGATAATCTTGTAAAAGTTAGTAAGAAGGGAGCTGTAATAAATTTACCAAAGATGATAAAACCACCAAACCATGTTTGTAGACACTGTCTTCATGGGAAGCAAACAAGAACAAGCTTCAAGGTCAAAGAGCATACAACCTCTTAGCCATTATAAATAATTCACACTGATCTTTGTGGACCTACAAGGACTACAAGCTTTCAAGGTGAACATCACTTCATGTTATTAATTGATGACTATACAAGGATGACTTGGGTGGCATTTATTAAAGAAAAATCAAAATCTTTTATGAAGTTCAAAGCCTTCAAAGAACTTGTTGAAAATGAAGCAAATCTCAAGATTAAGTGTCTAAAATTAGATAATAGTGGTAAGTTCACCTCAAATGAATTCAATGAGTTTTGTGAAACTCATGGAATCAAGAGGTAGTTTTCAGCCCCAAGAAATCGTCAACAAAATGGAGTGGCCAAGAGGAAAAACATGAATTTCCAAGAAGCAACTAGAACTATGCTAAATGAAGCAAAACTTCCTGATGGTTATTGGAGAGAAGTAGTATATACATCTGTCTATGTACAAAACAGAGGATAGATCAGAGTAAATAGTGACAAAACTCCTTATGAGCTATGGTTTGCAAGACCAACTTCAATTAAATATTTTAGAGTTTTGGGAAGTAAATGCTACATAAAAATAGATGATGATAATATAGGGAAGTTTGACTCTAGAACATATGAAGGCATATTTCTTGGATATTCTTCCACCAAAAGAGCATATAGATGTTATAATATAAGGTTGAATAAGATCATAAAAAGTTAAAATGTAACTATAGATGACACTAAACCAAGAAGGATACAAATCTCAGAAAGTGTGGACATTGAAGAAACTGATGATGAAGAAAAGGAAGAAAGTTCATTGAAGAAGATATTCCTGAAGAAGAAGAAGAAGAGAAAGTAGAGAATGAAGACTCCCCCAGATCAAAAAAAAAAACACCATCCAGAAGGGTTCAAAAGAATCATCCTGAAAGTCAAATAATTGGTAACAAAAATTCAGGAGTTCAAACAAGGAGAAAACTGTTTTATGATGAAGAACAAGCACTACTTTCGATATTAGAACCCAAAAACTTTAAAGAGTCTTGCAAAAGTGAGGATTGGATCAATGCTATGAATGATGAACTTGATCAAATAGAGAAGAGCCAAACTTGGGAACTTGTCCCAAGACCTAAGGACATGAATGTTATTGGAACCAAAAGGATCTTTAAAAACAAGATCAATGAGGATGGTCATGTGATAAGGAACAATACCAAATTAGTATGCAAGGGATATGCTCAAGTAGAAGGTGTTGATTTTGAAGAAAATTTCGCACTTGTGGCAAGACTTGAAGCCATTAGGATGTTTTTAACTTTTTCGTCCTACAAGAACTTTAAAGTGTATCAAATGGATGTAAAATATGCATTTCTTAACGGAGAACTTGAAGAAGAAGTATATGTTGAGAATCCTGAAGGTTTTCTCTTATAAAAAAATAGAGATTATGTTTGCAAACTTAAGAAGGAACTCTATGATCTTAAACAAGCTCCAAGAGCATGGTTCTTAAGACTTGACAAGTATTTAAAGCAACAAGGATATAAAAGAGGGGCCACTGACAGTAATCTATACATAAAGTTTGAAAAAAAAATATGGTCATTGTTGTAGACTACGTAGATGATATCATATTTGGAAGTGATCTAAAAATTCCAAGTGTAAACTTTGCTTCAGAAATGAAGAAGGAATTTGAAATTTCAATGTTGGGGAACTAACATTCTTTCTAGGTTTACAAGTATCTCAATCTGAAAAATGGATCTTCATCTCTCAAACTAAGTATATCAAAGAGATGTTGAAAAAGTTCAAAATGGAAGAATCCAAACCTGTTAGTACTCCTATGGTCACTGGATGTAAATTGAGCAAGTATGATGAATCCTTAGAAGTAGATCATACTATGTATATGTCAATGATTGGTAGTTTATTATATGTAACAACTACAAGACCAGATGTAATGTAGGTTGTAGGTTTGGTTTCCAAATTCCAATCAACACCAAAAGAAACACATGTGGGTGTAGTAAAAAGAATTCTTAGATATCTAAAAGGTACTATTGTGATAATCTACAGTAGGATCTGACAGTTGTAACAAGCCTCACACAAAAATCACTCAAGAAGTGCAGAGAAGAAGAGAAGAATGTAGTCAATAATCACTCATGAACACAGAAAATGGATAATAACAGTATAATCATACATTAGTTGTGAGCTCGCACTGTGAATAATGAATACAATACAATAACTGTCAATAGCATTCGAATTAACCAAGGAGGTCATTCGAATCATCCTCAAATTCTAGCTTGGACAACATTGGAGACATCATCCAATCAATAGTATCAGTCATAAATGGTCAAAGGTTAGTCAAATGAGTCTAATTGAGTCTAACAGAACCATCTAGGCGCAAATCAGGGTATGGAGACTCCAAGGAGGGTGCATGAGGCTGTCAGAAGATCAAGTGGCACTCCAGAACTAGCTAAATAGGAGCTACAGGTAGTTAGGATGAACAATCAATGGAAGAACTGCTCAATCAATGCTATAACTGACTGTCAGACACCTGGTAGGTGAAATAAGGCGCTCTAACTGAATGATAACTCTTGGTAGGTGAGAAAAGGCACACATTTCATGTAGGAGACTCAAATAGGGTGCATAAGGAGGTAGGAGGGATATTGGGGGTTGAAGACAGGCTCTAGGGAACTGAAATTAGGCTCTAGGTGCTGGGAGGACCACCAAAATGATTACTGGATGCATGCAGTTGCATGCATGATGATTGGATGCATGAAAATTTAAAAAATGATGGTGATAATATTCCAACACCCTCCCTCAAGCTATACTATGAAGTAGTACTAAAGAACTAAATAGTAGGGCCCTGGTAACTGAGACCAAAGGTCACCCCGTACACCAATCTAATAAATTGAATGAGGAAAGAGGGAAAACCTAGTGGGGAGAAAGACCTCCCTCAAAATAGACTAAAGGATGCTAATGTAGCATGCCATCACTCACCCTCAAAGGAGGCAAGTGTCCTTCTTTTCCAAAGAAGGATCGATCGATCTAAAATGGATCAGTAATGTGAGAAGGATGAAACCTTCCATTCTGAAAATCTGATCTGGTTCTCCGTCGATCAGCTGGATCACCAACCAAATCACCGACAGATTGGAGAGTAGTGGTTTCCCATTGAGTAAGAGGAGGATCATCAGGTTCTTGTGGATCTGGATCTCCCATTCGTTCATCTTCATCATCAGTTGCTATGCCTTTAGGTTCTTGTGGATATGGGTCTAGCATTCGCTCTTCATCATCTCCATCTTTAGATACTGAATCTGAAATCTCATGTGATGAAGGTTTTCTCTCTTCCTCATCATCACTTCCAAACTCTAAATTTGAAATCTCATGTGAAGAAGCAAGTGAAATTGGCCCATCGTCACTTCCAAACTTTGAATCTGAAATCTCATGTGAAGAAGCAAGTGAAACTAGCTCATCATCACTTCCAAATTCTGAATCTGAAATCTCATGTGAAGAAGCAAGTGAAACTGGCTCATCATCACTTCCAAACTTGAATCTGAAATCTCATGTGAAGAAGCAAGTGAAACTGGCTCATCATCACTTCCAAACTCTGGATCTGAAATCCCATGTGATGAATCTTTGCTCTCTTGCTCATCATCACTCAAAGGAGGAACAAATCCAAAAATGTGAATATCATTAAACTATTTTAGAATGTGCATGTAGTTCTTTGATATCTCCTTTGAACCAACATAGGTGAGATCATTATAAAAATAACTAGGACATGATGATGATAGATCTTAAACAAGATCACTAGTGGATGTAGTAGTGGTGGACCACTTTGCAATAGGAGTTGAACCAATAAGAGATAGATCTTCAGGTTCTTGTGGATCTGGATCTAGCATTCACACTTCTTCAAGAGTCCTCTTTTTCTCAATCTTCTTTGGTGAATATTTTCCTTTCAAGCAACCCTTGAAGATGCCATGAGAAAAATTTCCATTTGGAATACCTTCAACCAAATTTTGAGCTTGCAAGTTTTGCAAATGCTTGTAGTTGAGATGAGATAGCATACTCTCTTCATTTGGAGAGGTAAGAAGTAAGAAGTGTGAAAAATCATAGAGTTTTGTCTTATGATTTACAACACCTTTTGCAATGATTTCCGCTGAAATTATGTGATGTATCTCGACTTCATTTGGAGAAAATATCACTCTTTTGGGCTCTCCAATATGAGTCATTTGGTACACTAAAAGTGTATTTGTTGTGAGAGAAGGAACATAAAGCACATCTGAGAAGTAGCCATGGTCAAGATTGATTCTTCCAATTGTGAAAATCCTCAAAATAGATCTAAGAGCTGATGTATACCTCACAAGAAAGATTAAGATTAAGTAGGAAAATAGAAGAAGAGTGGTCAATGCAGTGTAAAGGAGCAACCAAATTATGATACAGTAGAACTCAGATAGAAGCAGAATAACATCACACACTAATTCATTAATCATAAATATGAACAATAAATAGTACAATGGTGGAGAGGATTCGAATGCCAAGGTGGCAATTTGAATTAGCCTCTCATAGAGTGATCATCAGATCAATAGAGTGTCATTAGAGCACAACTAGGAAGTCCTCATCATCATCAGTGGAGTCATCAATGCACAAGTAACTATCAACCAGATGTCAAACTGAGTCTAACTGAGTGTGGTAGGTGTAACTAGTACATGGAGGTACTAATTGAATGAAGGAGGCTCAATGGAGGGTGCATGAGGAGCTAATTGGAGTTAGAATGTGCAGTCTAGTCCCACTAGAGGTCCATCGGAATGATACAAACAGTTGAGAGTCAGTCTAACCTAAAATCAAGGAAAGAACTAAAGATAACTCAACTAACTGAAGTGCAACTGAGTGGTAGGTGAGAGAGGGCACATGAGATGCATGCAATTGCATGAAGGGTGCACTAAGCACTAGGAGGGATAAAAGTGATAAGTGAGAAGTTCCCGGGGCTAGCTAATTGAGGGCTAGGTGCTGGGACTGATGACTAGGATGCATGCAATTGCATGCTGCATGTAGAAATGCATGCAAGATTGAAAATGCAAATAATGAAAATGCTGGTAGGACTAGGATGGAGTATAGGAATATCCTAACAACCCCCCTTAATCCATCCTGGGCCCTGGTAACTGAGACCAAAGGTCACCCAATATAATGAATAATAATAACAGTCAATAAACCGAGGAAATGGGGAAAACCTCATGGGAAAAATACCCCCCCTCAAAATAGACTGTAAGGCACACCAAAAATAAATGCTCCAAACTCAAGCAGGTGTGATGCTTGGTCATATTTTTGGAGGTATCTTCTTCTTGGGAAGAAGTGGTTCATGCTCAAAAAGCATGTGCTTGTACTTGCTCTTCGGATCGAATGTGATGAGAAAAAATCCAAAAGTATGAGGATGATCCTTGAACCTGTGATTTGAATCAGCTGAGGTAGGATAAAAAACATGAATGTGTAGATAGTCTTTTGTTTTCTCCTTCGAACCATCATGGGTGAGATTATGGTCAAAAGAAACATCAAATGTCAGTGATTGCTTGGAATCCAAATTAGATCCAAGACTTGAAGAATGGTTTCTTAATATCTCCTTTGAACCATTTGAGGTGAGATCTAAACCATTAAATGCATGAGAAATTATCCCAAGTGAATGGCAATGGCCTTCATCTTCAATAAACTTCTGAGAGCATGAAAGAATGATCTTATAGTAGCAAATAAGAGGTGAGTGATCAAGGAGAGCGAATGCATTACCTCCAATGGATGATTTGACCTCCGAAACATTCAATAGATTATGATGCAAACCAACAGACTCTGGTGCAAGAGAGGATTTAAGAACCTCTGCAGTTTCTAGAGTGTGAGCTAGCACAGAATTTGAAATAGAAGATATTGAGAGCATGAGTGTAGAATCTGCAAGTTCTTCTTCTTTGTGGACAACTTCAATATGAGATATGTTTGATACTGATTCATGATCAGAGAGACCATCAAGGAGGGAGAATGCAATAGTGGGCTTGCTCTTGAAATGGTTTGGACCAATGCCTTCATTTTGTTTGCCAAATATTTCATCCAGATGGGCCCATAGCTCTTTTGAAGATTCAAAAGAATAGAAGTGGTGTACCATGCATCGAGACATATTAAGCATCATGGCTGCAAAGGCTCTTTCACCTTCATCTAACCAGTCATTCCTTTCTTCAAAGGATTCGAACTCTCTTTCAAAAAAATAATCAAAGAGACCATGTCTCTTCAAATGTGTTATCATCTTTGGTTTCCATTCATCATAGTTGAATGGAGAAAGAGGAGTAATTCCTTCCGAATTCATGGAAGTTGTTTCAAAATACCTACAAAAAAAAAAGAAAATGTCTGCAACTGCTACTGCTACAAAACTGCAAAAACTGCTGCAACTGCTGTACTCGAAATCTTGATAATAACCTGCAAAAAACTCTCAGGAATGGAGATAGACAATACTCTCAACATGCTCTGATACCATGTGAAAATCCTCACAACAGATCTAAGAGCTGATGTATACCTCACAAGAAAGATTAAGATTAAGCAGGAAAATAGAAGAAGAGTGGTCAATGCAGTGTAAAGGAGCAACGGAATTATGATACAGTAGAACTCGGATAGAAGTAGAATAACATCACACACTAATTCATTAATCACAAATATGAACAATAAATAGTACAATGGTGGAGAGGATTCGAATGCCAAGGTGGCAATTCGAATTAGCCTCTCATAGAGTGATCATCAGATCAATAGAGTGTCATCAGAGCACAACTAGGAGTCCTCATCATCATCAGTGGAGTCATCAATGCATAAGTAACTGTCAACCAGATGTCAAACTGAGTCTAACTGAGTGTGGTAGGTGTAACTGGCACATGGAGGTACTAATTGAATGAAGGAGGCTCAGTGGAGGGTGCATGAGGAGCTAACTGGAGTCAGAATGGGAAGTCTAGTCTCACTGGAGGTCCATTGGAGTGATACAAACAATTGAGAGTCAGTCTAGCCTTAAATCAAGGAAAGAACTAAAGATAACTCAACTAGCTAAAGTGCAACTGAGTGGTAGGTGAGAGAGGGTGCATGAGATGCATGCAACTGCATGAAGGGCGCACTAAGCACTAGGATGGCTAAAAGTGATCAGTGATAAGCTCCCGGGGCTAGCTAACTGAGGGCTAGGTCCTGGGACTGATGACTAGGATGCATGCAAGACTGAAAATGCAAATAATGAAAATGCTGGTAGGACTAAGATGGAGTATAGGAATATCCTAACACCAATCCCTTGAGAGGAGACTTCTGAACCATTTCCCAACTTGATGGAAGGGCCAAATGAGCATTCGAAGTTGGAGAAGAGATCTTTGGAGGAAGACATATGTATTGATGCTCCTGAATCTATGATGAAAGAGGATTATTTTGATGCACTTTCGATGAGAGCATGGCATATTTCTTTGTCCTTAGATTTAGAGGGTTCAGTATCTTGCTTCCTTGCACATGCAGGTACAGGGAGATTGTTCTTCTCAAGTAACTTAGCCATCATATCTATAGTTTTCCTCATACAAGAACTCTTAGGATGAAATCCTCGATGACAATATGTGCACTTGGATTTGTCTTTATGACATTGCTTGTTCTTCTTTGAATTCGAAGCCCCATTTGACTGATATGGAACATCTTTTGGATTTGTATCATTCGCTCTCTTTTCAAGAACCTTTTGCTTTCCTTTTTCATTTGCTCTTTTGGCCTCAGCAGCTGTAAGGGCCGAATCCAACTTTGGTTTTATCATTCCCATGGAGATTAACTTCTCCTCCTCTTGTTTGAGAGATTGGATGAAGTCATCAAGTGTAGGGAACTTCCATTTTGGAATGGACATCTTAGCTGACTGAAATGTGGAGACAAAAACTGAGAAATTTGGCCCCAATTTTGAGAGAATGGAAAGAATGAGTTGTTTGTCTTCTTTCACTATCTCATTTCTCTTCAACTGTGAAATCAAGCTTTTGAACTTGGTTAGGAAAGCATTGATGGATTCGAATCTTTTAGGACTCAATGAGATGAGTTCATTCTCTAATTTATGACCTTTCAAATCATTTTTCTGTCCAAAGATGGATTTGAGCTTGTCCCAAACCTCTTTTGGAGATGTTAGATCGATGACACGGAAGTGAAGATCTTCAGAAATTGAGAGAAGGAGTAAGCCTACTGCATCATCAATCCTATTGAAGTACTTGGATTTCTCTACTGCACTGAGGGGTTCAACCATAGTTCCATTTAGTATCTTGGTGAAGCTCTTGGACCTCATGAAGATGGTCATCTTGGCCTTCCATTCGACATAGTTGGAAGAACTGAGTTTTAGATCCATTTGAGCAGTGGAGGTCGAATTGAAGAGGAATTCGAATGGATGAATAAACCTGCAAAACAAGAAGAATTTTGTTGATGGAGATTTGCTACACTTTGAATGAACACTGCCTTAGGACATTGAGCACATATGACTGAGTCCTTCACACTTAGATAGACCTCATTGGATTGCTCCAGTGAATTCAAGGTAATGTCACTAGGATTTGCTGTGGAAACTCAGAGGCTTCTGGTGCTCAAGTGAAAGACAACTGCTCAAAGAAATACTGCAACTGCTGCAATTCGAATAGCTAGTGCAAGCTCTGATACCATGTGATAATATGCAGTAGGATCTGATAGTTGTAACAAGCCTCACACAAAACTCACTCAAGAAGTGCAGAGAAGAAGAGAAGAATGTAGTCAATAATCACTCATGAACACAGAAAATGGAGAATAGCAGTATAATCATACATCAGCTGTGAGCTGGCACTATGAATAATGAATACAATACAATAACTGTCAATAGAATTCGAATTAACCAAGGAGGTCATTCGAATCATTCTCAAAGTCTAGCTTGGACAACATTGGAGACATCATCCAATCAGTAGTATCAGTCATAAATGGTCAAAGGTCAGTCAAATAAGTCTAACTGAGTATAATAGAACCATCTAGGCACAAATCAGGGGATAGAGACTCCAAGGAGGGCGCATGAGGCTATCATAAGATCAAGTGGCACTCTAGAACTAGCTAACTAGTAGCTACAGGCAGTTAGGATGAGCAATCAGTGGAAGAACTGCTCAATCAAAGCTATAACTGACTGTCAGACAACTGGTAGGTGAGATAAGTCACTCTAACTGAACGATAACTCCTGGTAGGTGAGAAAAGGCACACATGTCATGCATGAGAGTCAAATATGGTGCATCAAGTAGGTAGGAGGGATACTAGGGGATGAAGACAGGCTCTAGGGAGCTAAAATTAGGATCTAGGTACTGGGAGGACCACCAAAATGATGACTGGATGCATGCAGTTGCATGCATGATGATTGGATGCATGTAGGCATGCAAATATGAAAAATGATGGTGAGAATATTCCAACAACTATGGATTATGGATTATGGTATCCAAAAAGCAATAAATTCACTCTAAGGGAATTCACTGATGCAAATTGGGTAGGAAATATTGATGACAGAAAAATCACTACTGGAGCAACATTTTATTTAGGATATTGCTTGGTGTCATGGCTAAGCAAAAAACAGTCTTCCATTTCACTATCTATAGCAGAAGCCGAGTATATTGCTGCTGCATCATGTTGTACTCAATTTATTTGGATGAAGAAGACATTGGAAGACTTGTCAAGTATGAGCATCCAATAGTAATACATTGTGACAATACAAGTGCTATAAACATATCTAAAAATCCTATCATGCACTCCAAGACCAAGCACATTCCAATAAAATATCACTTTCTAAGAGACCAAGTGTCACAAAAGATTGTCAAACTTGAATATGTTGATACAAAGGAACATATAGCCGATATTTTCACTAAACAACTTCCTAGAGAGTCATTTGCCTATCTTAGGAAAAAACTGGTAATTATGTCTCTTCATTGAGATAAATTGAATATTGTAACCCTTTCAAAAAAGGGACATAGTTGACAGGGGGATAAATGGTGAGAGGGGGATATTTATGAAGCTTTGTCATTAATGTCAAAAAGGGGGAGAAAAAATTGAAAAGTTGTTGTCATCAATGACAAAGGGGGAGAATGTTGAGTATGATTTCCATTTATGCCAAAAGTATTCATTAATGACAAAGGATATGATGATATGGAATGTATGATCATGTGGCATGTGTGATGGTAGTGAAAATCCATCTGATGGTGTTCTTGTACCTTCATGATGTCATTGTTACAATTTGACATCATTATATAAAGGTTTGACAGTTTGGTGAAACTATGGAAATTGGCTAAGTATTGGAAAATTAGTCTAAGTTGCTCTAGGAAAATGCCCGCCACCTTCTATATTTGATTGATTAATTAATTATGAGGATATAGGAATGTAGATTGTTTGGTTGTGAATCTAAACATATGATTAGTTTGTCCAAACAATCTCCAAGGGTGAAGTTATTAGTCTTCCAAAAGTGCCCTCTGGCTTGATTTGCACTGTTCCAATAAAATGCTCGCCAAGTATAGATGATGAAGAAGATGAAGACGACTAATGGGTTGTCTTGGTGTGATTGGTCCCTAAAAAAAGTAGAGTCCTTAATTATTCCCACAAGGGGCTTGGGATATTCCCGCAAGGGGCTTGAATAATGCCCGCAAGGGACTTGGGATATGCTCACAAGGAGCTTGAATAATGCCCTCAAGGGGATTGGGTATGCCCGCAAAAGGGTTTAAATATGCCCGCAAAGGCATTAAATATATTCCTACAAGAGGCATAATGATATGCCCACACAAAGCTTATGTTAAGCCCGCAAAGAGGTATTTTAAGTATGGCGGGAAAGATGATTCAGGCATCTCCATAAAACTCCTTAGTGCATAATATAGAGAAGAAGCTCGTGACTGCAATGAAAACCTGAAAAATGCAGAGGTTAATATTTGAATACTTATGATTAATAAAAATGCGTGATTGTAAAAAGTTAAAGCAGAGTTAATTACTTTAGTGAAAGGAAACGATTGTGAAAAGACATAAGTTTCTAGAATGAACAGATGCGATTGAGAAGACGGATGAGATACATGTTGGTTCATCTGGATGTTAAAGTTATATAAATAGATACTTGAATTGGAAGAAAGAGGTCTCTAAAGTCCAGATTGATGTAGCAGCAAGAAAATACAGAGACCAAGAAAATGAAGAATAAACAGTGACAAAATTGAAGAAATAAGAACTAAAAAATTGATAAAATCAAATTAGGGTGGTTGGGAGGCGCAAGGACAGGATGCAATCCTGTTAGGGGTATTACCCTCCTTACAGTTGTTGCTGGTAAATAGGGTGTTGGTGCATTCTTCAGTCGTTGCTGAAAAATTTAGGTGTTGGTGCATCCAGCAAGTTGGTGCTTGCAAACTATTTGTAAATATAATTTTGCAGTAATAGAAAGTATTGGTGGTTTTCCCAATTGGGATTCCATGATAATATTGTGTGTTCTGTCTTCATTGTTGATTCTGTTTTAAGTGATACAAATTTAAATAGATAGACTAATACTGATTCACCCCCTCTCTCAATATTACTTGATATTTTTACAATTGGTATCAGAGCGGCCTCTTCACTAAAAGTTTAAAACACATGAAGATAAATTTGTTTTTATCACTATGGATCAACAAGTAAAAATGTCCTCCAAGGTTCCAATATTCAATGGAGAAGATTATGCGTTATGGAGCATTGGGATGAGAAGCTATTTAATGTCTCTTTAATTAGATGCTTGGATGTCTATAGAAACAGGGTACACATATCCCAAAACCCCTCCCATAGTTATTGAAGGAATAAAAAAATCAGAAGCAATGCTAAATCTTTTAATGAAATCTTGGCTGGATTATCTAGAACAATATTTTCCAAAGTGATGCATTGCAAAACAATGAAGGAGATTTGGGACAAATTGTAGACTATCTATGATTGAAACTCCAAGGTAAAAAGGGAAAAACTCCAGACTTTTAAAACCCAATTTGAAAGTCTAAAAATGAAGGAAGAAGAAAAAATTTCAGAATACTTTGAGAGAATTGATGAAATTGTTAATGCAATTCAAGGGCTAGGAGAAGAATTGGAAGAAAAAGAAATAGTTGAAAAAGTACTAAGATCACTTCCAATGATTTACAATCCTAAGATTTCCAGACTAGAAGATAGAGAAAATCTTGACAAACTCACCATGGAAGAACTATATGTAATTCTCATAGCTTATGAAATGAGGATTGGGAAAGACAATTCTCAAAAGAAGGAAGCAACTTTTAAAGCATCAAAAGCAGATAAGAAATCTAAAATGAAGTTTCAATCATAAGACTCCGATGATGAAGAGGCACTTCTTTTTAAAAACCTTAAGAGAGGTACTGGAAGGTTCAAAGCAAAATTTCCCTTAAAATGTTTTAACTATGGGGGAATTGGTCACTTTGCTTTCAAATGCCCTATCCCAAACAAGAAGACGATGATGAGTGCCCTGATAAATTCAAGAAAAACAAAAATTTATTTAAGAAAAACAAAAAGAAGACTTTTTATTCCATGGATGACAGTTGCTCAAATGAGTCTAGTGAAGATGAAGAAGCATAAGTCTTATTCATGGGAGTAGAAAATAAAATCTCTGAAGAAGAAGTAGAAGGTGTGGTAGATCTTAAAGAAGAACTTGAAAATGTCGTCAAAGAATTAGAAAGAATTATTGTTGACTTAAAAAATCAGCTTCAAGAAGCCAAAGAGGCCGAAAACAGTCTAGAATAGTAGCTCAAGAAACAAGAAGAAAAATTAGAAAAGCTCGAAGCTGAAATGATCTTGCTTAGAAAGAAGACTAATGAAAAATCCTTTCAATCAAAATTTAAGAGCAGCTCAAAAAATATAGATGAAATCCTAAGTTTTCAAAGATCATTCAGTAATAAAACTGGTCTAGGTTATGACAAATGAAAGAAGTTAGAACAATCCTCTTTCATAAATAAATAATGAAATAAAATAAGTTATGATGATGCACTTATGAAATCAGTTGAAAAGGAATAAAGTAAAAAAATTGCTCACTTTCAAAATAAAAGCAAGACAGATAATGTGCCAAGTAGACATCAGCCACTCTTTTTGGGAAATTGTTATGGCTATAAAAGTTTTGGACATATAGTTAGAATTGTAAACTAAATGTTCCTATTGGGAAAGGCATTACATCACAATCTCTGTTGTATAATAAGAATGTCACTAGAGGCAATCCAAAAGGAAGAAGCTATAATTAATTTTCTCCTCTACAGAGTTATAGTATAGAATGTTACAAATGTGGTAACCTAGGACACATAGCTAGAAATTGTAAACTAGTGATTCCTATGAAGAATGACACCACAAAATATCAAGGCAATGAGGAAAATAAGGTTTGGAAGAAGAAGGAAGATGTGGAATGTTCATTAGCTCTATGTGCAAAAGAAAAACAAAATATATGGCATGTGGAAAGTGGATGCTCAAAACATATGACAGGAGACCCACACAAATTTATAAGCCTAAAAAGAAATAAAAAAGCAAAAGTCACTTTTGGAGATAATCTATCCTCTAAAATAATTGGGAAGGGTACAGTGGCTCTTAGAGACAAAATGAAAGCTGAAAATGTTTTTCTTGTAAAGAACTTGACACCTAATATTTTAAGTGTGAGCCAAACGTGTGATCAAGGTCACATATATATATTCGATTCCAAGAAGTGTGAAATCATAAGAAAAGATTCAGGAAAACTTGTTGGGACTGCTGTGAGAACTCCAAGCAATGTGTATATTCTAGAAAATGAAGAACGATGTTATATGAGTCAAATTGATGAAAGTTTTCTATGGCATTGGAGGATGGGACACTTGAACTTTGACAATCTTGTAAAAGTTAGTAAGAAGGGAGCTGTAAGAAATTGACCAAAGATCATAAAACTGCCAAACCATGTTTGTAGACATTGTCTTCATGGGAAGAAAACAAAACAAGCTTCAAGGTCAAAGAGCATACAACCTCTCAGCCATTAGAAATAATTCACACTGGTCTTTGTGGACCTACAAGGACTAAAATATTTAAAGGTGAACATTAATTCATGTTATTAATTGATGATTATACAAGGATGACTTGGGTGGCATTTCTTAAAGAAAAATCAAAATCTTTTATGAAGTTCAAACCCTTCAAAGAACTTGTTGAAAATGAAGAAAATCTCAATATTAAGTGTCTAATCTCAGATAATGGTGGTGATTTCACCTCAAATGAATTCAATGAGTTTTGTGAAACTCATTGAATCAAGAGGAATTTTTTAGCCCCAAGAAATCCTAAACAAAATGGAGTGGCCGAGAGGAAAAATAGGACTGTCCAAGAAGAAACTAGAACTATGCTAAATGAAGCAAAACTTCCTGATGGCCATTGGAGAGAAGTAATATATAAAGCTGTCTATGTACAAAAGAAAGGAAAACTCAGATTAAATAGTGACAAAACTCTTTATAAGCTATGGTTTGGAAGACCAGCTTCAGTTAAATATTTCAGAGTTTTTGGAAGTAAATGCTACATAAAAAGAGATGATGATAATATAGGGAAGTTTTACTCCAGAACAGATGAAGGCATATTTCTTGGATATTCATCCACCAAAAGAGCATATAGATGTTATAATATAAGGTTGCAAAAGATCATAGAAAGTTAAAATGTAACTATATATGACACTAAACCAAGAAGGATATAAATCCTAGAAAGTGTGGACGTTGAAGAAATTGATGATGAAGAAAAGGAAGAAAGTTCACAAGAAGAAGATATTCCTAAAGAAGAAGAAGAAGAGAAAGTAGAGAATGAAGACTCCCTCAGATCAGACACAAAAAACCAACCAACGGGTTCAAAAGAATCATCTTGAAATTCAAATAATTGGTAACAAAAATTCAGTGGTTCAAACAAGGAGAAAACTGTTTTATGATGAAGAAGAAGCACTACTTTCGATACTAGAACCCAAAACCTTTAAAGAATCTTACAAAAGTGAGGATTGGATCAATGCTATGAATGATGAAATCGATCAAATAGAGAAGAGCCAAAATTGGGAACTTTTCCCAAGACCTAAGGACATGAATGTTATTGGAACCAAATCAATCTTTAAAAACAAGTTCAATGAGGATGGTCATGTGATAAGGAACAAGGCCAGATTAGTATGCAAGGGATATGCTCAAGTAGAAGTTTTTGATTTTGAAGAAAATTTTGCACCTGTGGCAATAATTGAAGCCATTAGGATGTTTTTGGATTTTGAGTGCTACAAGAACTTTAAAGTGTATCAAATGGATGTAAAATTTGCATTTCTTAATGGAGAACTTGAAGAAGAAGTATATGTTGAGCATCCTGAAGGTTTTCTCTTATCAGAAAACATAGATTATGTTTGAAAACTTAAGAAGTCACTCTATGGTATTAAACAAGCTCCAAGAGAATGGTTCTCAAGACTTGACAAGTATTTAAAGTAGTAAGGATATAAAAGTGGGGCCACTGACAGTAATCTATACATAAAGTTTGAAAACAAAAAGATGATCATTGTTGTAGTCTACGTAGACAATATCATATTTGAAGTGATCTACAAATTCCGAGTGTAAACTTTGCTTCAGAAATGAAGAAGGAATTTGAAATGTCAATGTTGGGGAAACTAACATTCTTTCTAGGTTTACAAGCATCTCAATCATAAAAATGGATCTTCATCTCTCAAAATAAGTATATCAAAGAGATGTTGAAAAAGTTTAAAATAGAAGAATCCAAACCTGTTAGTACTCCTATGGTCACTTGTTGTAAATTGAGCAAGGATGATGAATCCTTAGAATTAGATCATACTATGTATAGGTCAATGATTGGTAGTTTATTATATGTAACAACTACAAGAACAGATGTAATACAGGCTGTAGGTTTGGTTTCCAGATTCCAATCAGCCCCAAAAGAAACACATGTGGGTGCTGTAAAAATAATTCTTAGATGTCTAAAAGGTAGTATGGATTATGGATTATGGTATTAAAAAAGAAATAACTTCACTCTAAGGTAATTCACTGATGCAGATTGGGTAGGAAGTATTGATGAAATAAAAAGTAGTAGTGGAGCAACATTTTACTTAGGAGATTGTTTGGTGTCATGGCTAAGCAAAAAGCAGTCTTCCATTTCACTATCTACAGCATAAGCCGAGTATATTGCTGTTGCATCATGTTGTACTCAAGTTATTTGGATGAAGCAGGCATTGGAAGACTTACTTGTGAAGTATGAGCATCCAATAGTAATACATTGTGACAATACAAGTGCTATAAACATATCTAAAAATCCTATCATGCACTCTAAGACAAAGCAAATTCCAATAAAATATCACTTTATAAGAGACCATGTCTCACAAAAGATTGTCAAACTGGAATATGTTGATACAAAGGAAAATATAGCTGATATTTTCACTAAACCACTGCCTAGAGAGTCATTTTCCTATCTTAGGAAATAACTGGGAATTATCTCTCTTCATTGAGATAAATTGAATATTGTAACCCTGTCACAAAAGGGACATAGTTGACAGGGGGAGAAATGGTGA
This sequence comes from Larix kaempferi, assembly GCA_027924585.1. Lineage (NCBI taxonomy): Eukaryota > Viridiplantae > Streptophyta > Pinopsida > Pinales > Pinaceae > Larix > Larix kaempferi. The sequence continues at coordinate 19,670,560 of BSBM01001646.1, forward strand.
CATGGGGATATTTATGAATCTTTGTCATTAATGTAAAAAAGGGGGAGAAAAATTTGAAAAGTGTTTGGCATCAATGACAAAGGGGGAGAATTTTGAGTATGATTGTAATTTATGCCAAAAGTATTCATTAATGAAAAAGGATATGATGATATGGAATGTATGATGATGCAGCATGTGTGATGCGAGTGAAAATCCATTTGATGGCGTTCTATTACCTTCATGATGTCATTGTTACAATTTGACATCATTATATAAAGGTTTGACAGTTTGGTGAAACTATGGAATTGACTAAGTATTGGAAAATTAGTTTAAGTTGCTCTAGGAAAATGCCCACCACCTTTTGTATTTGATTGATTAATTAATTCTAAGGCTATAGGAATGTATATTTTTTGGTTGTGCATCTAACCATATGATTAGTTTGTCCAAACAGTCTCTGAGGGTGAAGTTATTAGTCTTCCAAAAGTGCCCTCTGGCTTGATTTGCACTGTTCCAGTAAAATGCTCGCCAAGTATAGAATATGAAGAAGATGAAGAGGAATAATGTGTTGGCTTGGTGTGATTGGTCCCTAAAAAAGGATATTCCTTAATTATTCCCACAAGGGGCTTGGGATATTCCCACAAGGGGATTGAATAATGCCCGCAAGTCACTTGGGATATGCCCGCAAGGAGATTGAATAATGCCCGCAAGGGGATTGGGTATGCTTGCACAAGGGTTTAAATATGCCCACAAAGGAATTAAATATATTCCTACAAGAGGCATAATGATATTCCCACACAAAGATTATGTTAAGCCTGCAAAGAGGTATTTTAAGTATGGCAGGCAAGATGATTCAAGCATCTCTAGAAAACTCCTTAGTGCATAAGAAAGAGAAGAAGCTCATGACTGCATGTTATGAATCCATGTCAACCCTTCTATTTACTTTGTTAGTATATTGTTGTTGGACGCATATGCTTTGTAAGTTGTCTTGTAGTATTTGTTGATCCATAGTTTGTATTATTGTTGTTGGATGCATATGCTTTGTAAGTCGTCACGTAGTAATTGTTGATCCATATTTTGTATTGGCCCATGGTTTGTATTGACACATGGTATTGACCCATGGTATTGGTGCCTAGACTTAGTATATAAGTTTGTGTTGAAACCAATGAAGGTACCGTGAAGTTATTTGTATTGAGCTTGCTCAAAGGAGGTTGCCCCCTCGAAGTGGCCCGCGATCAATGTAAAAGCGATTCTGAGTTCTGTTATTTCTGCTATCTCGTGTATTCTCATTAATTAATTGTTGTAGGTTCTTCACATCTAGTATCAGAGCACTTTCTTGGGCTCGCTGGGTGAAATTTCTGCCCTTTTTTTTTTCGCATCTGTCGCAGCTTCAGATCTGGGAATAATCCCTATCCGCTTAACTATGGGAAGTACTTGGGCATAAGCCCTAAAACTCATTGTGAGAAGTACCATAGGAACCATGAAGTAGCTGGCCCATTGAGAGGATCTGCCAGTGAAAAGGGCAATGACCCCTACCTGATTGACTAGTTCCCACCCGTGAGGTAAACCAAGAGCTGTCGTTTTTGGCAAAGCGGTTATCAGTTTTACCTGAGACGTGGAGTGAGGGGTACTACCCCAATATGCAAGCCGTCAGATAGCATTGGTGGCCGAGTGAATCCCCTGAACTAATAGGAAGTCGCACATACCTGGGGCCCATATCTATTTTCAGCTGAACTGTTGCCGATCACTTCTGCACCGTTTCAGATCCATTCTGAGCCATTTCAGATCCAGCCATTTTTGACCCATTCTGACAGTCGTTCCAGATCCAGCCATTTCAGATCTATTTTGAAAGCCGTTTCAGATCTATTCTGAAAGTCGTTTCAGATCTAGCCATTTTTTATCCATTCTGCACCATTTCATATCCATCTGTTGCCGATCCCTTCTGCGCCGTTACAGATCTATCTGTTTCTGATCCCTTCCGCGCAGTTGCAGATCCATTCCTTAAAAAAAAAAAAATTATATTTTTTCGCCATATCTCCCTTGTTTTAACTCCGTTTCCCTTGAAACTTTCTGGACACCCCTGCAATACCATTCTGCATATTTCATTCAAGAGGACCCTATCCCAAATTCTACTTCTCAAAGCCAGAAATCTCACATTTGGCTATTTTTAGGGTTTGCCATAACTTCTTCAATTTTCACCCACTCACCTCCAAATTTTGCCACCATGTTCATTCCCTATTTCTACTTCTTTGTCCCTCTTTGAAAAATTTTCTCATTCTTTCACTCCGCTTTTGAAATCCCCAATTTTTGCTTCCTTGTTCATCAGAAAGTGTCCAAAACCTATTCAAACCCCAATTACCCATCTGAGTTTTTCCCAAATCCAAATTTCCCTTTACTAAATAAGATTTTGTTTATGTTTTTCTATCCACCCCCCCCCCACCCCCAAAAAAAAAAAAAACTCCTGGTTATGGTTGTCACCCGCACAGGAGCAAAAACCATGGAGGAAGCACTTGTAGCCATCCAAACCAAACTCCAAGATCTGGATGAAAAATTTCTCAGCCTCCATCTTCAGCATTCAACCATGAACAATAACCGACAGTAAGAATCCTTTGCAGCCAATGGGTTCTCTTCTTCCAGCACTTTCCGTGGTCTGAAGCTTGAATTTCCTCGCTTCAATGGTACTGATCCGACTGGATGGATCTATCGTGCAGAACAATATTTCAGTCTGCATAATACTTTTGATGTCCAAAAAGTTACCCTCGCATCCTTTCATTTGGAACAGGAAGCCCTTCAATGGTACCGTTGGTACATCAAGGCTCATGACGAGCCAAAATGGATATATTTTTGCCAACTCCTTTTGCAACGATTTGGTCCTAGTGCTTTTGATGACTTCACCGGAGCACTCACTAAACTTTGTCAAATTGGCACTGTGAGAGAGTATCAGATAGAATTTGAGAAACTATCCAACCACACAGAAGGATTGTCTGATGAATTCTACAGGAGTTGTTTTATCAGTGGTCTTAAGGATGAAATCCAACCAGAAGTCAAAATGTTATGTCCCAACACAATGATGGAAGCCCTGGGGTTGGGTAAGTTGGCAGAAGACAAGATTGCTTCCCAACAACGTTCCAAACCCACTTTTGTTCCCTTTTGAAATATAGGTTCTCAACAACCTCCCATCCCGCCAGCTCCTCGACCAACTCCTATCAAGCATTTTTCCGAAATAGAGATGCAGGCATGCAGAGAAAAAGGGCTTTGTTATAATTGTGATGAAAAATTCACTCGGGGACATAGATGTGTTCAACAAAAGATCTATCTCTTGGATGTGGATTCTCCGACCCAGCCTCTGAAGTTGGTGAAGAAGCTCCAGATACATTGGATGATCAAGTTGAAATTCAAGAGACGCCTATTGACTTCCCATCTCAGGAAGACCACCCTGAGATATCCCTCCATGCTTTATCCGGTGTCACAACCCCCCAAATAATGCGGGTCAGGGGTTCATTCAAGAAGCTTCCTTTTACAATACTCATTGATTCTGGTAGCACTCATAACTTCATTGACCCTCGGATTGCCAAACATGCTGATTGTTTTGTCCATCCTTGCTCCAACTTTGAAGTCATGGTTGCCAATGGGTGCACCTTACCTTGCAAGGGAAAGTGTCACAATGTGAGTATCTCTCTGGATGATTATAACCTGCGCTCTGACATGTTTTCCTTGTCCCTAGGTGGATGTGATGTGGTTTTGGGAATTCAATGGTTACGCACACTTGGCCCCATCTTATGGGATTTTGCTGAACTTTGGATGCAGTTTTCAGTCAATGGGACACAATACAAATTTATGGGCTTACAACCAGGGTCTCTCTGCATCATCATTTCACATCGCCTGGAAAAGATCCTTAAGAAGAATTCACATGGTGTCATTGCTCAGCTCCATTCCATTCAGATGCACCCACCAACGGTCTCCACTACTTCCTTGGATAGATATGCAGGTGTCTTTGTTGCACCAGTGGGCTTGCCGCCTTCAAGAGACCTTTCCGGTAAGCATTTATCCACATCTACATCTTAATAGGAAATGATGGCTCTTTTGCATGCAGTACAGAAGTGGCAGCCATCCCTATTAGGGAATTATTTCTACATTAATACTGATCTCCAAAGTCTGGAACATTTTCTGGAACAACGGGTCTCCTTCCCAGCACACCGAAAATGGGTTATCCAACTCATGGGTTATGACTATGCGATCACTTACCAGAAGGGTAAGGATAATATGGTGGTAGATGCTCCTTCTCTCAAATTTGATGACCTAGTTTCTCTTACAACTATTTCTCTGCTTGTTCCAAATTGGTTGCAATCTGTTCAATAGGGCTATCTCTTCTATGAACTCCATGCTTCTTCATCAGCAGGGCACTCTGGGTTCCTCAAAACCTATGACCAGGAACAATGTAACTTCTTTAGGCAGGGAATGAAAATTAAAATTCACCAGATGGTGGTTGAGTGCAATACTTGCTAGGTCAACAAGGGTGAAACGACACTCCTTTTAGGATTGCTTGAACCCTTTCCCATCCCTACACAGATGTGGACAACAATTTCAATGGATTTCCTAGAAGCACTCCAGTGGTACAATACCACATCTAAAATGACACCATATGAAGTAGTTTATGGATAGGCACCGCCAGTTCTTCTTCCATACACGCTCAACATCTCCCTAGTTCAGGCACTTGACTCGGTTCTTCGAAACCGTGATCATATTCTTCTGATTCTACAGGACAATCTTCACATGGCAATAATTCGACTGAAACAACAAGCCAATTAGCACCATTCTGAGCGCACTTTTCGCGTAGCTGATATTGTCCTTCTTCATCTACATACTTCCAAGCAATCCTCCTTGAAACTCAAAAGGCATTAGTGGGCCCGAATGCAACCCGAGGATGCTACATGGAAAGCACTCCTTCAGATTCTGCATCAATTTCCACATCTAAAGCTTTGAGGACAAAGCTTTTTCTAAGGGAGATGGGATGTTATGAACCCATGTCAACCCTTCTATTTACTTTGTTAGTATATTGTTGTTGGATGCATATGCTTGCGCAAAGGAGGTTGCCCCCTCGAAGTGGCCCGCGATCAATATAAAAGCGATTTGGAGTTTTGTTATTTCTGCTATCTCGTGTATTCTCATTAATTAATTGTTGCAAGTTCTTCACACTGCAATAAAAATATAAAAATGTAGAGGTTAATATTTGAAGAGTTATGATTAATAAAAAGGCGTGATTACCAAAAATTAAAGAAAATTTAATTACTTTAGTGAAAGGATGCGATTGTGAAAAGACACAAGTTTCTAGAATGAACAGATGCGATTGAGAAGAGGGATGAGATACAATTTGTTTCATATGGATGTTAAAGATATATAAACAGATACTTGAATTGGAAGAAAGAGGTATCTAAAGTCCAGATCGATGTAGCAATAAGAAAATACAGAGACCAAGAAAATGAAGAATAACTAGTGATAGAATTGAAGAAATAAGAAGATCTGCAAATTTCATAAAATCAAATTAGGGTGGTTGGGATGCGCAAGGATAGGATGCAATCCTGTAGGGGTTCGTAGCTTCCTTCCAGTTGTTGCTGGTAAATAGGGTGTTGGTGCATCCTTCAGTCGTTGCTGAAAAATTAGGGTGTTGGTGCTTGCAAACTATTTGTAAATATAATTTTGCAGTAATAGAAAGTATTGGTGGTTTTCCCAATTGGGCATCCACGATAATATTGTGTGTTCTGTATTCATTGTTGATTTTGTTTTAAGTGATAAAAATTTAAATAGATATCCTAATACTGATTCACCCCCCCCCCTCCCCCCCCGCTTAGTATTACTTGATATTCTAACACCATAAAACTTTGGAGAAATATTAGGGCAGCAGTTTTCCTTAAGTGAGGTTTGCTTATAGGGTTGTAGGCAAAGAAATACCTGATCCCCTTTGGAAAAATGGCATTTTGAATTATGCCGATCAACTTGTTGCTTCATACTATTATGAGCCCTCACTATATTTTTACTATAAAAAAACCTCTAGGATGGTGCAATGGTGGAGACAACGTTCATGTTTGTTGAGGATGGCCTTGTGTTGCAACCAAATGGAATGTTCTTCATCCAATTTTGGAAGTATAGTTTTAATACAATAGTGAGGGATAACCATTTATTCAAGCAGGAGACATGAAAGATGGGATGAATCTTGGAGTGGTTAGGTATCTCCAATTTGTAAGTCACGGGGCCCACATGTTTAAATATATTATAGGGACCATAAAAATTGGGAGCAAGCTTCTGGCGATGGTTGGCCTTAAGTGAGGGCCTCTTATAGGGTTGTAGGAAAATAAATACTTGATCCCCTTCTGCAAAATCACATTTTGAACAATGTTGATCAACATGTTTGTTCATACTATTCTAAGCCATTACTAGGTTATCCTTGAGAGTGCAGAGAATGTCATCTCAAGCTGTGAGTGTTTTTTCGACCTCATGTACCCTAGAGATGCTTGGTAAGTAGGATAGTATTGAGGGTGGGTTTTGGCCATACACGATTTCAAAGAGAGTTATTTGAGTGGAAGTATGATAAGTTGTATTATACCACCATTCTACTAAAGGTAACCACTGATCCCATTGAGTTTGATGCTATGAAATAAAACTCTTCAATTACACTTCCAAGCACTTTTTAACATCTTCAATTTGGCCATCAGTTTGGGGGTGGTAGGTGATGTTGAGATTCAAGTGAGTTCCATGGAGCTGAAAAAGTTATGGCTAGAAATAGCTAGTCATAGTGGGGTCATGACCCATGACAATAGATTGTGGCATACCATAGAGTTTGAAGATATTATCGATGAAGACTTGAACTACCATAGAGGCCTTGAAAGGGTGTTGTAGGGAACAAAAATGAGAATATTTGAAAGGGAGATCAACCACAATCACGATTATAGACTTATTGCCAAATTTTGGTAGCTCCAAAATTAAATCCATAGAAATATCAGTACATACTAAAGTTGGAATTGGAAGTGGTTGAAGTTCACTTGGACGTTTCAATGACTCACCTTTATGTCTTTGGAAAGTGTCACATTCTTCCACAAATGTGTGAACGTCCTTCTTCATGCCTTTCTAGAAAAATGATAGTTTAATATTTTCACATGTCTTACAAAATCTTGAATGATCGACTGTGGGGGATGAATGTAGCTCATATAACACATGCAATTTCAATGTCGACTTCTTGTGAAAATATAGTTATTATTTATAACAAATCTTATCATTGTGCCAAGTGTATCCTCGATATCCATGGGTTCTTGTTGAAGTTTTTGGGTCATGGTAGCAAGCATGGGGTTTGTAAACCATTCATTACGAATATCATTCAATTATATTGTGATGATGAAGGAGAGGGAAAAGAGGGAACCTTCTTCTTCAAACTTTTGAAAGAGAGCATCTGCTACCACATTCTCCTTTCCATTTTGGTAAATTATCTCATAGTCACATCCCAACATTTTGGTGACCTATTTTTGTTGCTAAGAGGAGGAATTTCTTTGTTCTAGAACTTATTTCAAGCTGCGATGATCAATTTTGACCTACAAACATTTCCTAAGTAGGTATGGATGCCAGATGTTCACAACATGTAATATGGTCATCATCTCTTTTTCATGATTTGATTTTTCCAAGTGCTGCTCACAGAGTTGTTTGATAGTAAAAGATAATGTTCTACCTTCTTGCATGAGGAATGCTCTGAGGCCTCTACCTGATACATCACATTCCAGGATAGAAGTTTTAGTGAATTCAAGCAAAGTGAGTACTAGAGTGGTACATGTAGATTCTCATAAGTCCTAGAAATTATTTTTTGCCACATCATTCCAATTGAATTTTTTTTTTGTGAGCAAATCTATGAGTGGACCTACAATCTTACCATAGTTCCAGAGGGTATTTCTGTAATACCCAATGAGACCCATATGTTAAATTTTGAGCATTAATTCACAATACTCTAGGATCTTCACTGAGAGAATAACATATACAGTATATCAATGCATAACAATCACAATAAGCATGACAAGCATCACAAGAAGCAAAAGCATGAGAGACAAGAGACACAAAGTTTCCGTGGGGAAAACCCTAAGGTGAAAAACCCCACAACTTCCTCAGAAATAGAGAGAGCAACGACTCAACCAAAGTACAACCAAAATACACTTGAGATAGTCTCCTAGAAGCATATGATCCTCCTCCTCACTAGTGCGCCACTTTCTGAGTGAGAGAGAGATGACTTTCCGAATGATCTAAATAGAGATCTCCTGATCTCTATTTATACTAACCTGTTTTCCCAGTGACCTTATGGGGCCGACTTGTCTAGCTAGGTACATCCACAATATAATATATATTTCAGGGCTGACCCCACACATGGTGGTCTAATAACCCATCAAAAAGTACACACACTTGCGACACTTCCTTATAGAGGAATAACACATCTCTAATAAGGGTACAATAAATATATATGAAATACATAGATGAAATACATTCCGAAGTTACATATACATCAACACTCCCTCTTAACTAGGAAGGTATTTCTCGACATAGATCTGCTAGACAAGTCTTCTTCTCGGGATCATCGTCATCGATGCATCGTCACTGCTACTGCTATCTCAACCAATCTCTGACTCTACTTGTCATAGGAAGTTCTACAGAGCCAGTCCTTTTTCATATTGGATGTAGGCCCACCACCTGCAGGTCTTCATCATCACTGGCCATGCTGTGGAAATCTCAGGACTTATTACGTGCGTCACAAAACCTTAAAAGAGTCTCTTGACTAGCAAGAACCCTAAAGAGCATCTGAGGCCTTTTTCATCCTGTCCATATCTCCAGGACTTATTACATGTGACCCCACCACAAAACCTCGAAAGAGAATCCCAGGACTGATTACGAGCACAAGGCTCAACCTATCGGATCTCCCAGGGCACAAATTACATGTGGTCACCACAAAACCTTGAAAGAGCATCCCAGGACTGATTACGAGCACAAGGCTCAACCTATCGGATCTCCCAGGGCACAAATTACATGTGGTCATGGAAAAACCTCGAAAGAGCATCCCAGGACTAATTACGAGCACACGGCTAAACCTATCGGATCTCCCAGGGCACAAATTACATGCCATAGGCAAAACCTCGAAAGATTATCTGCAGATCTCCCAGGGCACAAACTATATGTCCTCCCAAGCAAAACCTCGAAAGAGCATTTGCCAGATATCCCAGGGTACAAATTACATGCCATAGGAAAAACATCGAAAGACTATCTGCAAATCTCCTAGGGCACAAATTACATGCTTATCTGCACAACCTGTTCCACGGCCACAGAGTATCAACCTGATACTCACCATACATAATACTAATGTACACATGATCATCCTGATCATCATCACTGCAACATCCTGCTGCATGTCATCTGGAGCAACATACTGAAGCTCGTCATCCATGATCAACCTGATCATACAATGCATCTACCTGATGCATACCAAGTATCTACTTGATACATATCATCATACATGATCCACCTGATCATACAGTGTATCCACCTGATACAAATACAAATACATGATACATATCAACATACATGATCTACCTGATCATACAATGTATCCACCTGATACATATACGGATACATGGTCCAAGCATCCAACATGATGCTTATACAAAATACATACACATGATCCAACCGATCATATACAACATCCAACATGATGCGTACATATACATATAAATGATCCAACTGATCTAGCATCCAACATGATGCATACATACATATAAAAATGATCCAACTGATCATACAAAGCAGAAACCAGAACATCATCCTGATGCTCATCATCCAACGCTTACATCCACAGCCATGTGAAGGATCCTCCTTCCAACATGCTTGGAATGGCTTCAACAAATGTGTCCATCACTTCTTCCTTGAAGTGTCATCAATCTGAAGAACACCAAGCCTCTCCTTAAAGTACTCGAACTTCACCCTGGCTAGTGGCTTCATCAGCACATCTGCAATTTGCTCATCCATCGCAACGTACAGGAGCTTCACAGCTCCTCTCTGCACCATATCCTTGATATAGTGATATTTGATCTCTATGTGTTTCAACCTGTCATGAAACACTGGGTTCTCGAACAACTTCACACAACTCTGGTGATCACAGAAGATACCAGTAGCATCTAACGGGAGATCAAATAATTCAGACAGTAGCTTCCATAGCCATACTGCCTCACAACTAGCTGAACAGACTGCAACATACTCTGCCTCAGCTGTACTTAGTGCTACGCAGGACTACTTCCTACTAAACCAAGAGATCACACATGATCCCATACTGAAGCAACATCCAGATGTGCTCTTCCTATCTGCAACACTGCCAGTCCAATCTGAATCAACATAACCCTGCAGGTTAAACTTTTGATTCGCTTAATACTTGAGCCCATAATCCACTATACCCTTCAGGTATCTCAGAACACGCTTTACAGCAACCAGGTGAACACTCCTCGGATCCGTCAGGAACTGGCTCAATGTGTTCACCTCAAGGAAAATATCTGGTCTCGTGTTTGTCAGGTACATCAAGGAGCCAATCATCTGACGATACATAGTCATATCAACTGGCTCAGATGAAGCATCACACAAATGCTTCAGGTTCGATGCCATAGGTGTGGCCATAGCCTTGCATTCCATCATCCCGAACCTCTTCAGGATATCTACTGCATACTTCCCTTGTCCAAGGAAGATTCCATCTGCACTCTGCCACACCTCCATACCAAGAAAGTAGTGCATCATACCCAAGTTCTTCATATCTAAATCGGAAGCAAGCTTTCGCTGTGTGTCGGCAATCAATCTGTCATCTCCTGTTACAAACAGGTCATCCACATACAGGAGTAGAATCACAGGATTCCCTTCCTCAACCTTGTAGTAAAGGTTGGAATCCGCTTCACTCTTGGTAAAGCCCAAACTTGATAGAAAGCTGTCTATCCTACCATACCAAGTTCTGCACATATCTGACTCCCTTTCATGTGTCTCAGAACCAAGTGGCTTCTCTACATACACTTCTTCTTCAACTACACCATTCAAGAAGGCTGTCTTGAAATCCATCTGGTGTATCTTCCACTTCATCACTGCAGCCAGAGCAAGTACGGATCTATTGGAAGTGTATCTGGCTCCAGGAGCAAAAGTCTCTATGCTACCACCTGCAGCATGCTTGATCTTGTATATCCTCTTGGAAGTCACTACAGACTACCCTTTGGGACTGCATCCCAAACATCTTCATGATCGACTGGTACTCCTCGATCATGGCATTCTTCCTAGATCCTGGGAACTTCAATATCTTCAATATTTTCAATAGATAACTTTGTTGCTGAACAAATGTTGTAGTCCTTCTTTTGTAGGTGAAGATATACGGTCTTTCCTACATAACAAGTTAAATTGCATGATTAGAAACATCTCATAATTTTCAGAACAAATTCTTTACATATAAAGAAATATGTCATGCAGTCATGCAGTTATCTTAGCCAATGCTTCAATACAACATTTATCCATGTTCCACAACTTTCTAGATGCCTTCCAGTCTCTACCAGAACATTGTTAAGAGTTTGCACTACTCCCAACATGTCAGCAAAGAGGTTTCATTCTAGATAAGTAGCACTGGAATGTTGTACAGTGCCATAGGCCACTTACCCATCACATGCATATTAGTAGTATCCTGTTCATTAATGCAATCATTCTAATATGCACAATACATCTCCTAAGCATAATATTATTGAAACAGAAATAGGCAAGAAATGATAATTGAAATACTTATCTTTGTTTGTTTGTTGGGTGGACTCCCTCTGAGTCTTTGCTTCTTGGCAGGAGTTGCTGAAGTAGCTTCTTCTACACCTTTCTGTTGTGGAATGTAGGAAGATGGTCAACTCCCTCTGAAAATCTGCATCCTTGCAGGAGCTGCTGGAGTGTGCTCCCTCTTGATCTTTGCTTCCTGGATTACCTGTCCTTGAACTTATATTCATCCTCGATCCCTATGCATGCTTGTTAGTATCATCATTGTTTTATCCTTGTGATCTCATACAAAATCATACATTCATTAGTATATTCTCAATACCATCAACACACGATAATCTCAAGCATGTATAGTCATGATCATTTCAAACAAAAATAATAAGCATTAGCATTCAAGGTTTATATAGGACTCTTATGGTTAGTCATAACATGTCTAAACCTGTGATTACTCAAACCTATGACTCTTCTGGTTAGTCATAACATTAAATAAGGTAAGACACGTAATATGCATATACCCATGATTATTCAAACCTATGACTTCATGAATAAACATCATCAATCATGTTATGCATACTTATATAATGATATAAGAAACACATACCTGGTCACCATATTTGCTAGTTATGTCTAGCAATGTGTTCTTGTTCTCTTCAATGACCTGCATAACTCATTAGTTAACTTTTGCAAAAACAAATTATACATACCTCTATGTGATCCATGAATATGGATAAATCTTTGTCTTTATGTCACCATGGCATATTCAGGTTGTTCTTTCAATTTATACAAACCTCCCTCTTGCTCTCCAATCATCACTGCATCATCTATGGTCTTTCCCTTTGGCCACATTAGGACTTGGCCATCCACAAATGCAACCCTCATACCTTTTGCATCTAATGCAGAGATGGAGAGTAAGTTCTTCTTGAGTCCAGGTACATAAAGGACTTCTTTCATCTTCAAATATTTTCCAGAATCTAGGTTGTAGGAGGCTTCACCACTTCCTTTGATTGGGTATTGATAATCATCCCCAAGTTTCACCTTATGGGGTGATTCATGTTCAGATAGATTCACAAAAGATTCCTTAAACCCAGTCATGTGTTTGGAAGCCCCACTATCAATCAACCAATCATTACAACCATGGGAGATAGTGCCTGTGAGAGCATAAATTAGAACATATTCTTCTTCACTTGATGAGTCATCATCACTATCACTTTCTACCCTAGCCTTCTTCTTTGGGGGGTTCATCATCTTCAGCAGCATGAGCATGATATCTTCTTTTGTTATTCTTCTTCTTCTTGTTGAAGTTGTTGTTGTTGTCTTTCTTCTTCTTGGGACAATCTGAAGCAAAGTGTCCCTTCTCATTGCAATTGAAGCATCTGAGATCTTTCTTATCTTTATGATAATGGTGGTGTGAGAATCTCCTGTTATGAAATGATTCCTTCTTGGACTTGCCTTTCCTGGCATGTGTTGTGAGAGCTTGATCTTGATTTCCCATCTTTTCTTCTCGGGCCACAAGCCTAGCTTCTTCTTGAGAGCATTCTTCTCGCAATCTGTTGAAGGAGATCAACTTCTTCCTTGCAAAAATTCCTTGAATAAAGGAATCCCATGACTTGGGTAGGCCATTTAAAGTGGTCATCACCACTTCACCATTCTCCACCATTTCATCTACTGCTTCCAGTTGTTCCTTAATCTGGGAGACCCTAGAAAAATAAGATTGAATGGTTTCTCCATTATGAAACTTTACTCCTTTCAGTTGGTTTCGCAAGGTCATCTTTCGATTTATGTTCTTCCCTTCAAATAGCTTGGTCAAAGAGTCAAACATCTCCTTGGGTGTCTTTAGAGAAGACACATGGGGTATGAGATGGTCTTTGATAGAATCAGCAATGATTCTCTTTGCCTTGACCAATTTTTTCTTATGCAATACCTTAGCCTCTTCATCCTCTGGGATAGGGATGTCTTCTTTTACCTATGAGTCCAACTCATTCTCTTCCAGGATTAACCCAATCCTATACTTCCAAGCTCGGAAGTTATCAGTTCCTTCAAGATTATCCTCAAGCTTGGTGTGGTGAGACATCTTAAAGAGTACTTCAAATGGAAATAGAAAAGATTTAGGTCTTACCACTTGAAATGCTGAAAACTGGATCTGGTCTCGGATTAGGGTTTGTCGGAAAAACCCTAAAAATTCAAAATGTGAATTTCAATTTTCTGAAAGGATAGAAAGATGCGCCTTGATGAGCTGATCAGCCTGGTGTATTCAGAATTTGAGATCAGCAAAGATTTGCCCTTCAGATTTTCCTTTTTGTCCTCCTGGGCTCACTTGGGAGAGCCCTGAATTAGGGTTTGAGTTTCCCGGGGATCTACCCAGCCAAAAATCTCGATCCAAAGCTCTAAACTTCGATTTTTGCAAGGAGATTCCAGCTATGTCTTTAGATTTCAGAAATTCCTATTTTTGTGGAAACCCTAATTTTTAGGGCCAAATCTGAAAATGTTCAGAATTGAATTCTGATTGGACAGATAGATTCTCCTTGATGAGTAGAGTCAATCTACTATATTGCTTTTCCAAAATCTGTGGAGAGAAACCCAATAAACAAGAAACTCAAGTTTCCGTCATTGCAAAATGTCTTCTTCTTAGATTAGCTCTGATACCATGTTAAATTTTGAGCATTAATTCACAATACTCTAGGATCTTCACTGAGAGAATAACATATACAGTATATCAATGCATAACAATCACAATAAGCATGCAAGCATCACAAGAATAAAAAACATGAGAGACAAGAGACACAGAGTTTCTGTGGGGAAAACCCTAAGGTGAAAAACCCCACAACTTCCTCAGAGATAGAGAGAGCAATGGCTCAACCAAAGTACAACCAAAATACAATTGAGATAGTCTCCTAGAAGCAGATGATCCTCCTCCTCACTAGTGCACCACTTTCTGAGTGAGAGAGAGATGACTTTCCGAATGATCTAAATAGAGATCTCATGATCTCTATTTATACTAACCTGTTTGCCCAGTGACCTTATGGGGCTAACTTGTCTAGCTAGGTACATCCACAATATAATATATATTTCAGGGCCGACCCCACACATGGTGGTCTAATAACCCATCGGAAAGTACACACACTTGCAACACTTGTCAATCCACATGACGACACTTCCTTATAGAGGAATAACACATCTCTAATAAGGGTACAATAAATATATATGAAATACATAGATGAAATACATTCCGAAGTTACATATACATCAACACCATAAAATCTATGATGCTTTTTAAATTTTTAGGGAGAGGCCAACCTTTCATTGCTACAATTTTCCTTGGATCCACACACAACCTTCTAACTGATAATATGGCCCAAATATTTAACTTCGGAGACATTAAAGAACCATTTGGACCTTTGAAGAAATATTTTATGATCCTCAAGTAGTTGTAAAACTTGATCCACATGGGATAGATAGTCATTCGAAGTTCCACTATAGACCAAGATGTCATAAAAAAACAAGGAAAAATTTACACAAAAAGGGTTTAAATATTGTGTTCATGATACTTTGGAAGGTGGAGGGTGCATTGGAAAAGCCAAAGGGCATCACTAAGAACTCATAATGGCCTTCATGAGTGCAAAAAGTGGTTTTGGGAATATCCACCTCCTCCATGCAATTTTTATGATAGTTTGAGAAGATATCAAGTTTGGTCTAGAATTGAGCACCCTTGAACTCATCCAGAAGGTCATCAATGATATGAATGAGAAAATTATCATTGAAAGTCAACTTGTTCATAGAATGAAAGGAAGGACACATGTACCAATCACCTTGTTTCTTGAGGACCATAACAATTGGGGAAGAATAGAGGCTAGTATTGGGAGGATGATACTAGTAGCTAGTAACTCCTGAATAATATTTTCAATTTCATTTTTTTGGGAAAATGAATGGTGATACATGCATACATTGGGTGAAAGGTTACTAGGTATGAGTGGAATGGAATTATCAAGCTCACCATAGGAAGGGGTAAGTCTTTTGGGTGTGTCGAATATGGATTGGTGTTTGTCCAAGAATAACTGCACGTCATACAGAATGTGTTGAGAAGGGGTCTCAAAATATTAAATGGCATGGAATTGAGCCACACTGCTTGAATGGCCCTTTTGAAGAATATTTTCCATGTGGTGCGAAATGAAAATATCTGGATATTCGATTGTAATTCCTTTGAGAGTGTAGTTATGCCTTACCTATTGAAAACTAATGTATAAGGCACATAAATTCATGGAGATAAAGCCTAATGTTCATAAACATTAAACAACCAAGACAATATCACAACCACCCATGCCAATAGAAAATATATGGTTTTTAAGGGAATGATCACCCATTTTTTATGCAAGCGCAGCCTTCTAGGTGAAGGACATAGATCAGAATCCACAATAGATGCACAAATGAGCACACAAAAACACACATGTCAAATAAATTTGGACACCAATAATGTATTTTATTAATTCTCACAAATCAATATATAAAAGTTGATTACAAATTCAGAGTCAAACCTTTGTTTTAGTTAGTCTCTTCAATGACTGTTATTCATATTCTTACACACTAAACAATTAGGAACCACCCCTTTCCTCTTTTACTCAATTTGTATTTATAGCCTCCTTCACCACCTTGAATTCCCACTCAATATTCATCTTGAAGCCTCTGGGTGCTTCCTTCTATAATTGTAATCATTCAATGCTTCACTGGAAACCTTCTTGGCATACCTTTCCATCTGGTGAATTCAACAACCACCATAACTCCTACAATAATTGCTCCAACTACTCTCGCGACAACTCTGTTTTATGTGGCACACAACCTGTTCAATTGGTCGGCTCTTGACCTTATCATTCATCACGAAACCCGACAGATACTATCCTTAATCCCATATTCTTCTACCATCTACTTTCTATGGTCCGAAGAATTCTTGTTGGCACCTCTTCCATCGGTTAAACCTCCAATTTTTTTTCCATCGTGCTGGTATCAACCCAACCTCTTCTCACTACCACGCAGTCTACTCCGACTGATTCTGTGTCCATCGGATTTGACCTATCATCTTTTTCCTCTGACCCGCTCACCTACCGGTGACCTGGTCCTGTCGACCCGTTCCACATCTCGACCAATATCCGATTAATATTCCACTCGACTTCATGGGATTTGACCGCCCATTTTCCCTTCATTTGGAGGTCGTCAAATCTCCTCCAGATGACTTCAGTCACCTATCGTCAACTGGGAGTCTTAGGGATGATGCCCCTGCATTAATTTGAAACCATATATTTTTACAGTGACCACTACATTTCATAGCTAATCTGGAAGACACTATGACCAATATGAGAGAATTTGTTTTTAATAATTACCACCATAGAAATATTAAAACCCAAAAGGATCCTCCATTCACAATCACGATTTGGAAGCTTTTCAAAACATGGTTATAATAGTGTGTTTCTTTGGATATGTTATCCCTAAAGTTGAACCTGACTGCTAGGGTCAAGCTTAAGGAAATATTAACAGTAGATGTAACTTTATCAGTTGTGGTGGTAGATGAATATATGACAGAGATTCAATAATTCAAGAATCAGATGACAGGGAGTACATGGGCTTCAGTACTTAAAAATGGACAGAATATGATTGTGATAATAAATATACAGAGCTCAAGTTTCATTTCATAATAGCGGCATAGTTGTATACTATTCAGAAGAATCACAACATGAAATTTAGACCATGTATAGACAGAATACTGAAAGCATATACTTCATAGATTAAAACAAAACAGGCTCAAAGATTATATTTTATTTCATAAACAGTGATTTGTGTAACATATCAATATAAGAAAACATCATACATGCCTGTAGAACCCTTCCTCAGCCCTCTCGGCTGGAACTCTGCTCCTTTTTTGCATTACAAATGATAAAATATATACAATATGGCTCCAACAACTAATCCCTATTTTTTGGAACAAATAAAACATAAATGAATACTCAAACCTTGCTTGCAAATTAGTAATTGATGACTCAACTCTACAAATCTGGAACGATATGTAACTTGCTGATCATTATCTTGGAAATATAGAACTGATAATATGCTTTATTATTGCCATCAAAAACTGGAATTTGACTGCTGACTTATTTCTTGAAAATCTGGCACTTTCTCTGATTGGTTGTCTTTATCGTAATAGCTGGGATTTTCATTTGCTGCAGATTTTTATCACTAACCAAATGTATCAATGATGCTCCTTCTCATGAAGATTTAATCTCTGATTGCTTTGTGATAACCTTGACCAAATTTGGAAACTATCCTCTGCTTATGCCTCAGAATCTGGTGTAAGCCTCTGTCAGGATAACTGTAGACTAGGCTGTATAGCTAAGAACGGAGCATTCTGTTGGATGAATGACATCAAAACCAATCCCTTCTATCTTTAGTCTTTATCAATAATATCCATTATAATTGGCTGCTATATATCATGGATTTTCCCAAAACGTGGATATGCGATCCCCTATGGAGTGAAGTGATTTTGAACAAGAAAATGTCATCAATATCATGAGACACACAGTCAAATTCTTTCCAGAGAAACGCCACTATATAAAAAATTAATTGGAGTTATATGATATGCGTTATCTTTACAGATCGGGTATAGATATTCATGACACATGTATCCTTTCTTTAAGTCGACATGTTGGGCAATAGATGGCCTATGGGCTCTTCTCCAATGTTATAGCTTTTAACACATTATCGTGGAAGTCTTGAATAGACTTGTATTTTACATTTGCAACATAAACAAAACCCGATTTCACCAGCTGCATCCTCTGCGTCCTTTGAAGGCTTTGGGCAGAGTATTTGATATTTGCAATTTGTTGTTTAGCTGGCATTGAAGTAGTGAAAACATCTCTTTCGGTGCTCTGGTGTAAGTTTGGAAATTGAGAGTCTTTTTCTTCCTCCATTCATAACCAGGAATGCATAAAGATATCAATCTCCAGTATCTCCAACATTTACAACACAAAATGCAATGGTTCTGAGTTTTATCCCTTGAAACCTGGGATAAATCTGGAGATAACAGGATACACAAGGATGAATAAATTTATGCATGCTACAACTATCAATTAATATGATAACCTTACGATGTTTGAGGTATCCAATCAATTTGAGGCTTTGGAGATCATAATGACTAGTCAAGGCATGCAAAGAGATATAGATTTCCTCCTTCAATAGATTAAGGTAGGGAATGTATTCCATAGGTAGATGGGGGACTTCGTGGGTGCTAAAATCAATTTCCTCAATAGAAATGTCCTCTAAAATGTCCATAAAGAACTTTTCCTCCATACATTTATGGTTATGGGAATATTTATCATCCTAGTTGTAGTAGAGACCTTTGAGTTGATGCTATGCAATTTCATCTTGGATTAAATTTATAATTTGATAGGTGGAGAGGACGAGGAAGGCTTAGTGCAAGGGAATGTAGTTGGACAAGGATGGGAAATAAATGAGGCCTTTTTGATTTGAACATTCAACACCTTTTTGTATTCTCTATCTTTTTGAGTGGCATCCAACCAAGTGGTAGGCCAAGGCATTAAGACATGTGCATGTATCTCTTTTTTCAAACCAATGATGAAATATTCCTTGTAAAAAGTATTGGATATGCATTTTATGCTAATGGATAGCTACTGAAAAGATGAGATGAAATATTTGATTGTGCTTGATAGTTTGAGCTTGGTCAGTTGCCCAAATAACAAGTTTGTTTCAAAATGACCATAGAGAGATGAATAAATTGTGTCTAGGAAATATAACCATTGTAGGATTTCTTGTGCCACCATTTCCAATGCTCAAGATATAAATATAATACACCCACTCTAAATTTCATCATATCATTTTTATTCCATGCAAGGTAAAGTAATGTTCCATCTGAGCATCTTGTGGTGTTTGACCCATAGAATTTGGTGATATTGAGTTTAGGTAGTTCATGCCACATTTGAGTCATCATGTAAGTAGAGTGGAGTGAGGATCACTGGGATTTGATGAGTAAATCCATTCCTTGTGGGAAGGCTGGTTTGGTTTATGGTAGCTTGAAGATGATGAAGGAAAGAGTGTTGTGAAGTGGGTTATTTGGTCATAAAGTGATTCCAATTTGTTAAGCCTTCCATGGATGTCATCAATATTTTGTTGAGTAGAGTAGTGTTTGTGGTCTAACTTGTGTTGCAAATCAGTGTTTCCAGTTGGGAAACTTTGTGAGATATCTCAACCCCTTGAGTGCAATACATAGGGGAAATGATTCCACAAAAAGGGCTACAGAAGAGTGGTACCAATGTGATCAACTAGGTGCAAGGATTTTGTTGAGATGGGTTGGAAATAAGGGTATAAATATGTGGGTGCATAGAAAGGGTTATTGTAGAGTGGTATTAACACGATTAACACAAAAAATGGTTTGTGATGAGATAGGTCTGCAATAAGGGTAAAGGTAGGACCCAATTTTTCATTATTATTATAATATGCTACTCTTGGTAGAGTTGTATTCTTTCCTAAATATTAATGCATTGACATAATTCCCAAATTCTAAATACTATAATTTATGTTGGAAGTTCACACATTGGTTACAAGGGGTGAGGCTTCTAGGGTCTTAAGGGTAAGGGAATGCTAGGCACTATATCTCTCTAATGCACTTGCATGGTACAATAGTAATAATCAACCCAATCTATTAGGGAACTAACTAAGAAGACTCGATTGTTCTCTTAGTCGTACTACCCGACTAACTAGGGACTAGATAGTAATATTCCTGAATGTTGTGCTTCATGCCACTATAAAAATAAGATGGCCAATCATATTATCTAAATTTAGTTTCAGTCACCTAGGGAATTTTCAATATACCCAAGGGTACATGGAAGTGAAATTATGTATACAGGTGTTGTCTGATGTGATACTACTCGAAGGGGGTACCAACATGGGTTGCAAGGGTGTCCAACTAAGTGAAACCTCTTGTATTTCCTACATGTAGTCTTCCGCAATGACGGGTTCACCCACTGAGCAATAGATTCACCATGTTATTTATAAATAGTAGAACATTTCTCTAGCATTATAAAAAATTCTAATTTTTAAGGCTCAAGAAAGTGCTCTAATGCTAGATGTTATGTACCTTAATAGAAGAACAAGAAATTCATAGCAGAAATAATAGAATAAAGCAAGATTTCATAATGAAATGAAAATATTAACACAAAATAGACAATTTTAGATAACCAAATATCATGATATAAATACCTTTATTGATGAAAGAAATGTTCACTTGCCTCTTTGAGGGGGAAACCTTTAAATGAGGAAAGATCCAAGTACAATATACTTTGCAAGAATCTTATTACATTACTTCTACTCCTTTATATAGTTTCTGGTGAAGGAAATTTCTAGTAGGTGGAACCTTTTAGTAAGCCTTCTTAGTGAAGGAAATTTCTAGTAAGCAAAACCTTCTAGTAAGTCTTCTTATAAATATTTATTTTACAATATATCTACTTTATGGGCCTTATTTAATATCGATGGCCTCAATACATAACAAACTATCTATTTAATTAGGGGTTAGGGTAGGACCCTAACATTGTACAATGATAGGGCACACCACATACAATTTGGAAATGTTGCACAATGGCTGGATGCACCAAGGGAATATTGGAAAGGAGATTATCTAAGGTAGGGAAAGTTAGGGTTTCATGCAAGTTATGTCACTCATATTGGGAAAGAGACATGGCGAGATTTATAGAATTGAAGATTTTTGGAAGCATGCGAACCCAAGGAGATGGGCACTCCATTACTTGGGGTTGTGACCATTAGACACAACCATTTGGAGAAACTGGTGGACACAATTTGTGGATTAAACAATTGGATGCATGGGAACATTGACATAAGTCATTGAAGGCTGAAGAAGCACCATCAAGCGCAAGAAATTGTTAAGCACAAGTCACCTTCGGGTGCACACGACTAGAGTGAATGCACATATGTGAGTTTGGGTCCACTTTGGAATGGAGTGAGATGTAAGAGATGGCATGGAGTGAGATGTAAGGCACCTTTACTTGAGGAAATAATAAGGCATTGAATCCCATATAAATAGGGTATCTCAAAATTTCTAATTCATTCATTCATTATTGTTAATTTGTACAAGGGTGGACAAGGAGTTATACGATTGTGCGGGTTGGCACAGTCAAATTCGACATTGATTAAGTGAACTATGGAATATTTAAGACCTATAGGTGGTAGGCCCATAAACGCTTTAGGGTTTGGACCGTGCAAGTTTGTTGGTGTCACGTACTCGATAGCCTATCAACACTATCTACACTATGGGGTACTCAATTTCATAGTTAATTTTTTATTCTGATATAGAGTTTGACTTTCGATATCTCACAATAGAAATTTAACAGTGGAATTAAAATTTTAGCAACCAATTAACTAATTTCATCCTCAAATATATATGAATTCCTACTGTGTTTTCATCCATGATTATGCTAATTAAATCCATGCACAAACATTTAAATACATTGTAAAATAAATGCATACAAAACAAAATATATAAATACAACCATTCATAACACAATTGAGTAATTTATATTTATGGAAAATGTTCATCCAACTTGCAACAAATGAAGGACGTTCCTCCTAGCCATAAGCACTCTATTTCTATGAACCTGAAATGAGGCTATTAGTATACAAGGGTGAATCTCTTAAGTGTTCTACTCATCCCATAGCTTAGACAACATTTTGGTTCCAAAACGACCTCCATAAATTTCCCAATCAACTAGCGCTCTTCTCCCTCAACCTACACAAGATAAGGAATGGGATCCGCTTATTTGCATGTAGTCCTTCAAGCTAACCTAATTCCCTTCCAGTGCTTTAGCACAAGCCGAACATGTAATCTTATCGTTGAATCTCTAGGTAATCTCAACCCTAGGTTAGGTTTCCTTATAGAAGGGAAAAATAACTATTAACATCTTCCCATGGAAATTTGTATTAGTAGGTATGGAAGCTTAGGTTTCCTCTCTTTTCCCCTCTATAATGTACCAACATTAAGGATGATGAACATAATTTATAGAGTGATTCTCTTAACTCAATTCCCAACATTTTATCTGCATGTTTTCAACTTTCCACATGGCACTCATGAGGATCCCACTTTTTACCTTTTAATCCTAGCTTTGGATAATTATAACAAGGTTAAATAAGTTAGTCTAATAAACACGGGTTTAAGGGCCTTAGGGTATTTATAAATTAATGTTACAAGTAAGTCTAATGGATTAGGTTAAGAAGCCACTAGGGTCCTCTCTCCTTATCCTCCCTTTCACTTTCCCCACTTTTGGAATCATATCCACAACTATGTTCTTCGTCATTCTTCATTTGGAATTTCCATGGTTTTTTATATTATTTCCAAACGTGCATATGCAAAAAATATTTGGTCATTCTAGACCATTTACGTCTATCTTCTATCCATTTCATTATTGCATAAATAATTGTTGGCACAGGTTTAGACCGCATGAAGTGCGGAAGCTGACAATGACGAGAAGGACCATCCGCAGAAGAAAGGACCATTCGCGGAGAACAAGGAGCCGATGAAAGCACACGATTAGTTTAGTTAGTTAGAATGGGTCATTTGGACCATTTTGTAACCACTATAGTTTCCTATAAATAGGACTATGATTGTAAGCTTAAGGGCATCAGTTGATCAATCGACAAGTGGATGAATTGTGTAATATTTTGCTCTTCCTTCAACAAGTTTTGTATGGATCCACGATAAGTTGTTTGGAACCATCCCTACAAAGGTTGTACCACCGGTTTTTGATGAGTTAATGAATGTAGATGTTTGGCTATGTCCTTGTTGAATGATGATGTCTCTTTCTTGTGTTTCTATTTATACTGAATGATGAATGTGTCTAGATAATGTGTTATGCTTAAGTTCTGTTGTTCTTTAATTTTCGGTTGGTGCGATCGCCAATTTTACCATGTTAGTGCGAATGTCGATTACACATTGATAATGCGAATGATGAATGTATGTTTAAATTGATAAGCATGATGCGAAGATAAATATATGGTTTCTTTAGTGATAGAGTGAGAATAGATGCATGTCCTCCCCCTACTGCGGAAACTTGGTTCCTGCCTATAGCCCCCTTAATCATCTCGGGTGAAACTTCACTCACTCTACGGGTGTTGCTGGAAAGGGTAAAACATTTCTGGGCAGATGCTTAAGGGTGTTTGGTTGGCATTTGTTGACAACAGTGCGAAGTGAACCCCTGTCGACAAAACTGTGTCAACAAATGGTTCCATTGCCGAGACCTTGAAGAAGAAAGAAGAGGACATGCTGTGGCATCTGACTAAACCGAAGATTCAAGATTGGTTCGACAAAAAGATAGAGGAATTTGTGGAAGGAGAAAATCGGAACCCTGGGCAGATGAAAAGTAGCTGGTTACAAAAGCATATATATTCTGATATTCATGAGGTATTTTTCTGCAAATTTCTAGTATTGTTGCACGAGTGGTTGGCGCAACTGACATTTCAGAAGAAAAATTTCCAAGGAGGTGAACTTGACCATTGGACCCCAGAATTGATCCAACAGTTGAAATAGGTCGACAATAGGGTATCAAGGGCTGTTGAATTCTGGGTAGAAATTATCCTAGAGGGATACATCACTAAGTTTTTCATTGATATAATCAATTCATACAGTGACGAAGAAAGGAAACTTTTTCAATGGACCTAGAGGGAGATTTCTATTATCGCTGAAGTTGTGGATTAAGATGCTCATCTACGAAAAGGGTATATTAAAGATGAATTCCGACGAGTAGAGATCGGTGTGCGGAGGTTGTGGGTACTGCGTGAATGTGGTTCTGATAGAAATATGCAGGGTATATGGACATGACCGACATCGAATTTATAAGGGATCCTAAGGAATATTGTGGTACCTTGAGAAGTGGGGCGATATTTCGACGACCAGAGAAGAAGAGGAGGACTGAGAGAGAGTCTCTTGAGGCGACCGGAATGAAAAAATGTGAAATAGGACCACAAGGGTCGAAGCAGCCTTAGTGCGACGAAGAATATGGCTAGGCTACCCTAGAAGCCGAAGAGGGATGGACCCTGAGCTACAACGTACCCTCAAATCCATGAAATACTCAGAACTTTGTAGGAAGAAATACAAGTTATTCACAGAGCTGTCCTACGTGTCAAAGCAATGGTAAGAGTAGCGGATTGGTAAATAATAATAGCATGAGCGCAAGAATGGTAGGTGATGACGTGAAAATTCCAATTTTCCAAGGTAATGGGACCAAGGATCCCGAACAATATTGGTTTTTGTGTGAAGCGGTATGGATTGTGAAGCAGGTCCAGGACAAAGATATCAAAAAGGGACAACTAGCGATGACCTTCAGGGGCCGCGCGCTAGACTTGTTTATGAAATTTACTAAGGTACCAACATGAACTCCAGATAAAACACTGCAACAGATCAGGGAGGTACTGATTGACGAATTTATAAAACTGAAGTCTGAGTCGCAATACATCATAGATCTGAAGGGAATCAAGCAGTTTCCAAATGAATCAGTGTGGGAATTTGACCAACGATATAAAACGCTAATGGAAAAGGTGAGTTTCGGGATGAGCGAAATGCAACATAAAGAGTGGTTCATTGCAGGATTGGTGCCACACATCCAAGGACCACTGATGCAACAAAAAGTAACATCTTAGGTAGAAGCACTGGAAATTGAAATGAAGATGGAGGCTTCACCGATCGACAAAACAGGTGTAGGAATTGATCGAATACAAGTGCAGTTGGAAAACTTGACAATCCAGCTACAAGATATTAAGAAGGGGAAAGAAGTCCATGAAGATATATGGTGCAGTAGATGCAAAATAGAAGGACATCACAAGGATCAGTGCCCAGAATTTCAAGAGTATTTATAGTCAGGAGCACCGAATCCCCTCAGTCAGGGAGGACTGCCTTGGTATCGTATATGTCAGACGATAGGACATCGACCCGAAGAATGCATGTACCTACAAAATATGGTGTCAAATCCAGTTGATTTGTATTTGAAATTCTGTCGATCCATTGGGCATGAAGCAAAATATTGCAGGGTTTACGACCTACTCCAAGAAAGGAGTGCAGATACATTTTTTATGAAGGGAGAGGAGCAACCGCCGGTACAACAGAAACAACAGTACAAATAGCAGCAACCTCATTATAATTCGCAAACGCAATATGATGAGTCATAGTATGGTAAACTGCAATATCAACAACTGCAGTATGGTCAACCGCAATATCCACAACCGTAGTATGGTCAACCATAGTACCATCCATATGGGCCACTGGATGGTACTATGGTGTCAAGGATTGTTCTCAGCTTATCGCGAAGGGGAAAACTAAGAACCTACCCCCACCTCTACCAAAGCAGAATCAAAACTAGAATCCACCACCAGTAGTACAAAAGATATCAACAGAGGTAATAGGTCGAACTACGACTGTTGGAGCAGTGACCCGCGAAGGAGCTACGACAGGGGAAGATAGGCCACAGTTGAGCGTCCGACCGACACCGAGAAAACAAGTCACATGCTATGTGGAAGTAGAAAGGGATATTTTCTTGAAAGCATAGGAGGCGATGAGACAAATGAGGAAGCCACCTCTTCACCATAAAGAATTCACATATGACATGCCGCCAATATTCAACACGACGAATTCACAGCCAAAGACTAATACCTTAAGATCCTTCCTAGAGAGATGCCTGGAATTGGAAAAATATCAGGACACATTGGAATATATATCCATCTTGTTGCATCGACAGGAGGGTGCACGACAAGATCGAATGGTCAATCGAGTACATAAGAGGAAGACAGGAAGAGAAATGAGGATGCCCGCGCAAATCAGAGCATTCGATGTTGAATCCATTATCTTAGACCTGGGGTCAGATGTAAACATTCTGACCAAAAAGACCTGGGAAACGATGGGGAAACCACAGTTGGTATGGTCCCAAGTACAACTGCGAATAACGAATCAAATTAAGGTCACCCCGATTGGTTGACTATGCCAGGTCCCAGTTGAGATAGAAGGACTCAAAACATATGCAGATTTTGATGTGATAGAGATTGTCGACAACAAAAGCCCCTATCCAATTCTATTAGGGATAGAATGGGTAATGGAGAATCAGGCCATCATCAACTTCAAGAAAAGAACCATGTCGTTCGAAAACCGCGAGATGAGGGTAGTCGCACCTCTCGATCCGACAGAAGGGAAGAGATATGTTGAGCTGACGAGGGATGAATTCACTGAGGGATGGGACAGTCTCTACAACATATCAGAATACTACATCAATCCTACAACAGACAGAGAGTTAGGATGGCACAGCGTCAGTTCGGCGTCGTTAGATTCAGATGAAGCACTTAAAAATTGGCAAAATCATCTGCATGAAGTTTCGTTTAGGAGGTGTGCATGGATCACCCAGTCGCTACGATGGGTAGCTACAAAAGTGTGCAGACTACCAACATATGAGGGGTTTCCCAACTTAACTGCATTTATCATTGAGTTCGAAGTGAAAGTGGCAGAACCACAACGACTACTAGACTTGGAGGAAGCCTTGAAGGCTACACCAATGTGATGGTGGGAGGTGCACAAGTCAAAAATAACAAACTGGCCATTATGTCGATGCCTAATGAAAGTTAGGTCTGACAACACTAAAGGATACTGCGAAAGGAAGTATAATGGCAGAGGAGATCCAAAGGAGAATTTGAATGAATGTCAAAACAAATGGGGAACAAGATAAAAATAGGAATGGGTCCACGCATTCGTTCACACATTGGATGAAGTACCGTGAAGTTGGTACATTGTAGCAGAGATGCGACGCGGAAAAACCTCATGGGAACAACTGACTATTGTCTTTAGCCAAACTTTCAGTTTCTCTGACGAAAACCCCTTCATCCACAGTGCATTACAGGAATCCCGTGAGAAAGTACTCGAAGCAGTTCCGACAGAAAAACCTATGGGACTTCAGTGGACTGTGACAGCGAAAATGCTGATGGAATGATACAACATAACAGGAGAACTGGACAATGAGGATGATCCGCGGGCTATGCATATACTAGAGTCAGAATGTTGAGGCACCTGAGATACCCTTCGACAAGTTTCAACAACCATTGCGAATCAAGAAACTAAACATTGGGTTGGAAGAGAATCCAAAATTCGCGAGCATCAGAGATTATTGGGACGACTCAACCATTGCCGAGATGACTGACCTATTACACAAGTTTCAGGACTTGTTTCGGACAAAATTTTTGGAGATGAAAGGCATTTCTAGGGACCTAGGCAAGATGAAAATCCCACTGAAACCTGATGTGAAGCCAACAAAGCAGCAACCTTATCAGTTGAATCTAAGGTCCCAGTAGCGCGAAAAAGTTGAATGAGAGCAAATCCAACGAATGACTGGCGCTGCAGAATCAACTACAACCCTACGAAAAAAAAAGCGGAAACAATAAGGTTCAACATCTTTCAACAACATAATCACAGACTACAAAAAGAAGCGACAAGATTCGGCTCATCGACAGCTGCCAAGACGCGAAAGGTTCAAATCTAGTCATAAATGAAGCAGTTAAGCCACGATGGACGACGAAAAAAATGAAAAAATGACATAATTAATACTCGACGCATGCGGCATATTTGGTAATCATTGGCCAAAATCGGTGGGACACGACAAACCAACACTATACATGTAGGGAAAGGGACAATTTGACGCATTGTGTGTTAAGCAAGAACCTGCAAAGTAGCGTATGGAAGTTTACATTTCGAGCACAAGCACCGAACGGCAATTATGTAGGAGAAACCATAAATCATGTCTCGAATATCATTCAGAAAGAAATGGAGCACCAATCGGCCTATAGACACCAACCGAGAGCCGAAGAGAGGGACCCAAAATTCAGCACGACTTGCAGAAGGAGAATCAGGAACTTTAGGCACTGCCCAAAAGGAAACATCATCACAAGGAGGGTACCTTGGACAGAAAATACCAAGGCATGTACCTCCAAGCAAGGAAGGGACACCGGTGGTTTGGGTGAGAAAGAAGAAACGGTATGTCATTAAGACTCCACCAATACTGAAAGGAGTTCCTCAAGCCGAGAACATTGTGGAAAACTTGCAGAAGCTACAATACAGTGACCACAACCTCACAAACTTCCCAGAATGCAAAAAATCCACATACATCGATGTTCCACATGGCGAAGGAGGCCTGAACACAAAGGAACCAGCGAAGTGGGCATTGGGATTGGAGCAATCAGGGTAACTACGCCTCACCCAAATACCGCACTTCGGGAGATCGATGCAGGAAAATGCATGCATCAAGTAGTTATTAGCCTGTTTTCATGGAAGATACCTATGCATGCATGAAAATATTCCGGTCATAGTCGACCTGATTGCAAGAATCACCAGACTACCCAAGGATGGAGAAGACCCTTCCCAATTTTTTCAGGGGAAGGACAATGACAAGAAGCTCGCAGTAAGGCTGAAGACGAAGTATGAAGTGGAGAAAAACTCCAAAGGATACCTAATCGACACAATTGAGGATCAAGCTGTCATAGTTGCAACAACAATACTAGCAGTTAAGGTGGTGCTGAAGAACAGGATGAAAGAATGCACTTCAGGCATCATCACCTCCACGGAATAATGTGTTGTAGGAGTACAGATGAACTGGTCACAATTTCTTCTAAATCAATTGTTGGAGGATGCTCTTGACGCACAGGAGAAAGGGAAGGTGTTCACATATTCATGGCTCTTGATGCTAGTTGCACTAGTAGGATGGAGGGAGCCAGAGAACTATCAAGGCATGGAAACAGTAGAAGCCAGAATATCAGAAGGGGCGCAGTACCAAAATTTATGGGCAATGACTGACAAAGAACAACAAGCATTTAACACTGTAAAATTCTACCTGTTCTTAGACATGATGCGGATAGATGCGCAAGCAATACCACGGATAAATGAGCAAGAATCAAGGAAGTATCGACCGATCATAAGGCTATCGGTCGAATCCCAAACGATTTACATCCAAGCACGAGCGGATAAGCAAAGACAGTGGCTTCCAACACAGTACAAGATTACCAAGGAGGAATTGGATGCCATCATCAAAGGATGGCCAACAGAATGGAAATTTCTAGCCGCAGAGGAGGAACTATCGAATGTAGAGTCGACAACTCGACCAAAACCACCAGTAGAAGAGAAGGACTCAGCCAGTCGACAGGAGGGCGCATGAGAATATGATCCTGCGAAAGAACACTCGCAGACGTCCAGTCGTGATGGAGCCTCATCGACCACCCCGATGGATTCTGAACTAGAGGCACAACGTGAAGAAACGAGGACAAAGCATATGATGGACCGTGGCGAAGGAAGCACAAATGGGGGTCTTTCTGAGGATCAAGTTAACAGGATCCTGGAGAAAATAACGGTGGTAGCAGACAAAAAACTGCACGGAAGTCACACAACATGCAACATAATACTTTCACAAGGTAACCCAATTACTATCAACACTAGATAATGCAGTTATAGAGACAAGGGTACCAAATGGCGAAGTTCCACCAAGTTTGTTGATAAGTAGGGTCGAAGTAGAGGTTGGCACACAACCAAGGATAATACAAATTCTACTGAACGAAATGGAAACAGGTGATGAGAACTTGGACGTGGAAATAAGATAGTACAATTCAGTCATGGTAAATTTCAATCTACTGTCGATGTTGTCACTACAGAGAATTCAAATAATAGCAAGTGCAAAAATCAACGATCGTGAGGCGGCAATGCATGACAAGATGGTGAGATATAAGTAGCAGGCGCGCATTAGCGAAATGGAGGCACGACGCCTCCAAGAAGAGAAATCCCAAACACTAGCTGAAAAAGAGAAGGCTATATAGGATATAGGTCGATTGGAGAAGGAGATATCCAAGGCATGTGAGGAACCCTCTGAGGTAGATCAGGATATACTACCAAAAGAGAAAGCTATATTGTTAGATGTAGTTATCACTAAAATGAGAAAATCAAATGGAGAGCTACAGGCAAATGCAGTACCAAGCACACCACCAGAATAGATCCAGAATCGCCAGGACATGATATAAGATGCTTCGATAGAGATCGTAGGGATGGAAAAGGCAGCTCAGAGAATTGCAGAAGAGGTTACACAGTTTTGGGGAAGTTTAGTACAAGATGAGCAATTGCACCAGTTGAAAACACAACTCGCCCAGGAAGAGATACAGCTGGAGTCGATGAAGGGATCAATTAAGGCGACACCCCTAGTCATGCAGATGACAAAGGCCACGGAACTGAAAAAAATCCAACATCGAGTAACTAAGGCAAGCGAAAGGAAGCACAGAAGGACGAAACACCTAGAGGAATTAAAAACAAAGGCAGAACAGTTGGCCATGCAGGCAATAGAAGGAATGGAACAGGTCAAGCAGAATATGGAACAGGTGCAACAGATGAATGGTGAGCACCCAAAGGAACAACAGGTTGAAGACTACACAGTACTCAAAGTATCAACAAAAGAAGCTGTCAACCAGATTAGAATTGCATAAGAGGATTTCAAGTCCCAAGTAAATGCACCAGAGGTGTCCAGATGAGGTGGCTCGAGGGCGAGCCAAACGTTTGTGTTGGGGACATGTTGGCATGAGGTTAGACCACATGAAGTGCGGAAGCCAACAACGATGAGAAGGAACATCCACGGACGAAAGGACCATTCGCGGAGAAAAAGGAGCCGACGAAAGCAGAAAATTAGTTTAGTTAGTTAGAATGGGTCATTTGGACCATTTTGTAACCACTATAGTTTCCTATAAATAGGAATATGATTGTAAGCTTAAGGGACTCAGTTGATCAATCGTCAAGTGGATGAATTGTGTAATATTTTTCTCTGCCTTCAGCAATTTTTGTATGGATCTGTGATAATTTGTTTGGAATCATCCTTGCGAAGGTTGTACTACAGGTTTTTGATGAGTTAATGCATGAAGATGTTTGGCTATGTCCCTGTTTAATGATGATGTCTCTTTCTTGTATTTCTGTTTATACTGAATGATGAATGCGACTTGATAATGTGTTATGCTTAAGTTCTGTTGTTCTGTAATTTTTTGTTGGTGCGATAGCCAGTTTTGCCATGTTAGTGCGAATGTCAATTACACATTGATAATGCGAATGATGAATGTATGTTTAAATTGGTAAGCATGATGCGCAAATAAATATCTAGTTTCTATAGCGATAGAGTGAGAATAGATGCATGTCCTCCCCCTACTGTAGAAAATTGGTTACTACATCCCCCTTAATCATCTCGGGTGAGACTTCACTCGCTCCGTGGGTGTTGCTGGAAAGGGTAAAAACTTTCTGGGCAGATGCTTAAGGGCATTTGGTTGGCGTTTCTTGACAGCAGTGCGAAGTGATCCCCTGTCAACAAAACTATGTAATGTCCCTTTTTTGACCCCATTATATTAAAATGTAAACAATGTAATATTGTTATAAAATCATGGTGAGGAGCTCAAGGCCAAGGCCCTTGCCATCGATTTAGTGATGCATATGGTTTAAATGCTATCTAGGCACATTGGAATTGCAAATATAATGTAAATATGCATTTTAATAAAATACCCACAACTAGCTATGCAATGCAACAAGAGATGGGGGCATGATTTTACAAGGAATTGGGAAGGAAAACATTCAAACCCTTGAGCCAATCAAGTCAATCCAAATGTCAATGAGAGAACCCATGAACCCTCAACTACCCATGTTGACTTTTGTACCCAATCATTCATTTCTTCCAAGAGTTGTTTGAGGTACTTAATGCCTTGGGGAATGGGAGGTATGCTGTCCAAATTCGGGTATGGGCAAGCCACCCTTCATGGAAAAACGTGTTTTTCTCCTTGGGCAAGAAAAGAGCTATGAATTTCTCCCCAAGCCCTTACCCATCAACCAATTTTTCCTCTCTCACGTTTTTGGAGCTGCCTGGGTGTTTTCTCTCCACGTTTTTCCTGCGTTTCCTTGTTTTTATGTGGGAGGAGGGCGTTTTTGGTGATGCAGAACTATTGGGAAGAACGGAGCTCAAATTGGGGTTTCATGGGGGACGTTTGGGCCATTTGAAATGCTCATAATTGATGGGAGAAATCGGTTTTGCTTCTTGTGGTCGAATTCCCCTTTCCACAGTCTGTTTTGGTGTGCCCACGATTTGGGGGAAAACCCGTGGCCATCTTGTTGTAAATCCCATTGTTTAAAATGTGTATCCATGCCCAATGTTTGTGCTTGCTTTGTGAGAAAAGAGTATGTTGGGGTTGTGAAAATCCTCACAGCAGATCTAAGAGATGATGTATACCTCACAAGAGTAATTATGATTAAGCAGGAAAATAGAAGAAGAGTGAACAATACAGTATAATGAGCAACAAAATAATATGGTACAGTAGAACTCAAATAGAAGCAATAATACTTCACACACACTAATTAATTAATCACAGTATGGACAAATAAATAGTACAAAGCATGAGGAATTTGAATGCCTAAGGTGGCAATTCAAATTAGCCATCATGGAGTGATCAAAGGATCACTGGAGTGTCATCGGAGCACAACTAGTGTCATCGGAGCACAACTAGTATCATCGGAGCACAACTGGAAGTCTTCATTATCATCAGTGGAGTCATCAATGCTCAAGTAACTGTCAACCATCAGTCAAACTAACTCTGGTAGGTGTAACTCAGTGTAGCTGAGTATAAACTGAAGACAACTGGACTGGTAGGTGAAGAAGGGCGAGTTGCTTCCTAAAATAAAGGAAGAAGGGCGCATTAAGCAATTGGAGGGATAAAACTGAATAGTGAGAAGCTCCTGGAGGCTGGCTAACTGAGGTCTAGGTGTTGGACTGATGACTGGGATGCATGCAAACCCTAGAATGCATGCAAACCCTAAAAGTGCATGCATGACTGAAAATGTAAATGATCAAAATACTGGTGGGACTAGGATGGAGTATAGGAATATCCTAACACCCCCCCTTAATCCATTATGGGCCCTGGTAACTAAGACCAAAGGTCACCCAATACAATGAATAATAACAGTAAATAAACCAAGGAAGTGGGAAAATTTCATGGGAAACATACCCCCTCCTCAAAAAATAGACTGTAAAGCACACACAAAAATAAATGCTCCAAACTCAAGCAGGTGTGATGCTTGGTCATATGTCTGGAGGTATCTTCTTCTTGGGAAGAAGTGGATCATGCTAAAAAAACATGTGCATGTACTTGCTCTTCAGATCGAATGTGATGAGAACAAATCCAAAAGTATGAGGATGATCCTTGAACCTGTGATTTGAATCAGCTGAGGTAGGATCAAAATCATGAATATGCAGATAGTCTTTTGTCTTCTCCTTCGAACCATCATGGGTGAGATTATGCCAAAAAGAACCATCAAATAATAATTTCTTGAAATCCAAATCAGATTTAAGACTTGAAGAATAGTTTCTTGAGATATCCTTTGAACCAACAGGGGTGAGATCAAAACTATCATATGCATGAGAAATTTTCCCAAGCAGTAATTGCTTAGAACCCAAATTAGATACAAGACTTGAATCATGGTTTCTTGAGATCTCCTTTGAACCATGGGAGGTGAGATCAAAACCAGTAGATGCATGAGAAATCTTCCCAAGCAAATGGCAATGGCCATATTCTTCAATGACCTTCTGAAAGCATGAATTTATGATCATATAGTAGTATAAAAGAGGAGATAGCTGGAGAGGAGCGAATGCATTACCTTCAATAGCTGTTTTGACCTCCGAAACAATCATGTGATCATGATGCAAACCAACAGACTCTGGTGCAAGAGAGGATTTAGGACCTTCTACAATATCTAGAGTGTGAGATGGCACAAAAAGAGAAGAAGGTTTGAGCATGAGTGGAGAATCTGCAAGTTCTTTGTCAACAACTTCAATATGAAATGATACTAGTTCATGATATGAGAGACCATCAAGAGGAGCGAATGCATCACTTTGTTTGCTTTCAAATGGGTTGGGACCAAGTCCTTCATTCTCTCTGCCAAATTTTCCATCCAGGTGAGCCCATATCTCTTTTGGAGTCCATAACTCCTTTGGAGTTTCAACACCATTAAGGTATTTGAATTGGAATCTCTAGCGTGCAAACAAAGAAAACATTATTGCTTCAAAGTGCATGTCACTTTTATTTAACCAGTTAATCTTCTCTTCAGGGGATTCGAACTCTTTCAAAATAACAATAAAAAAGATCATGGATCTTCAAGTTTGTTATCATTCTTGGTTTCCATTCATCATAGTTGAGTGGATCAAGAGGAGTAATTCCTGATGAATACATAGAGGCTGTAGAATACCTGCAAAAACAATATAGAATATTTTGCAACTACTACTGCTGCAAGATGCAGAAACTGGTGCAACTATTGCACTCGAAATCTTGATAATAACCTACAAAAAACTCTCAAGAATGGAGACAAACAAAACTCTCAACATGCTCTGATACCATGTGAAAATCCTCACAGCAGATCTAAGAGATGATGTATACCTCACAAGAGTAATTGTGATTAAGCAGGAAAATAGAAGAAGAGTGAACAATATAGTATAATGAGCAACATAATAATATGGTACAGTAGAACTCAGATAAAAGCAATAATACTTCACACACACTAATTAATTAATCATAGTATGGAAAAATAAATAGTACAAAGCATGAGGAATTCGAATGCCTAAGGTGGCAATTCGAATTAGCCATCATGGAGTGATCAAAGGATCACTGGAGTGTCATCGGAGCACAAATAGTATCATCGGAGCACAACTGGAAGTCTTCATCATCATTAGTGGAGTCATCAATGCTCAAGTAACTGTCAACCATCAGTCAAACTAACTCTGGCAGGTGTAACTGAGTGTAACTAAGTGTGACTGAGTGTAACTGAGTATAAACTGAAGACAACTGGACTAAAATGTGAAGAAGGGCGAGTTGCTTCCTAAAATCAAGGAAGAAGGGTGCATTAAGCAAATGGAGGGATAAAACTGAATAGTGAGAAGCTCCTGGGGGCTGGCTAACTGAGGGTTAGGTGCTGGACTGAAGACTGGGATGCATGCAAACCCTAAAAGTGCATGCATGACTGAAAATGTAAATGATCGAAATACTGGTGGGACTAGGATGGAGTATAGGAATATCCTAACAGGGGTGCGGGTTATGGGTATCTATTGCTTTGGTTGTGCATGAGCTTGAGTGTCCCCTTTTCCTTGTAAGAATCATGCCCAGCTCGTGGGTGGCAGTTATGTTGAGAGATTGATGAACACAACTGGCCTATGGTTGGGTGGAACGTTGCAGCGACATAGCTAGTTGCTTGGGACAATTGCACAGTGAAGATAAGTATTCTCTATGTGTATTTACTTCTGCAATCTTTTAATTTGGTGATTATTATTGGTATGTTGAATGCATATGAAAGATGTGTGTGGATGATGTTCTTATTCCGCTGTGCATGTTTAATTGATTTGGATCTGCACACAAATATTTTATGGCTATGAATCTAATGAATGGGCCAAGTTTATGTAAAAGCCCCAGATATTGGCATCATGTTCCCTTCCTCGAATTGGGTCTGCGGGAGGGGACATCACAGTTTGGTATCACAGCGAAGGTTGCAACATTTGGGCCTGCATGGGCTACCTATCATAGTTGCAGAGGTAAGTATGCTTCTTGCTCAACACTAATAATTAAGAAAAAAAATTCTAACTGTTTTTGAAAATTTGAAAAATTTCTAAGTGTTTTTGAGTTTTTCTGCCAAGACCGTGTCGGCAAAGATAAGCTAGGAAACACCAAAACAGTCGGCGAGTTAAGCTGAGTTCCAGCAACGCTTCTCAGTGAAATTTTGCTAATTTTTTTTGCGATGCGGTCGTCGATTTTAGCCTTATTGGCTGCGACATGGTCGATGATTTTAGACTTAATTGCTGCGACGCAATCAACGATTTTAGACTTAATTTCTGCGACGCGGTCGGCGATTTTAGCCTTAATTTCTGCAACGCGGTCAGCGATTTTAGACTTAATTTCTACGACGTGGTCAGCGATTTTAGCCTTAATTTATGCGACGCGGTCGACGATTTTAGCCTTAATTTCTGCGATGCGGTCGACGATTTTTAGACTTAATTTATGCAACGCGGTCGACAATTTTAGCCTTAATTTCTGTGACGCGGTCGGCTATTTAGACTTAATTTCTGCAATGCGGTCGGCGATTTTAAACTTAATTGCTGTGACATGGTTGGAGGAAAAATTGCTATGTCCACCAAAACAGAGAATTTCAGCAGTTTTCCAGGGTGAATTTCAGATGTCCGAAAGTGAAAAATGGCCTTGAACTTATGTGCCAGAATGTGCGAAATTGAGGGATTTATAAAAAAAAAACGAGGGCGCTGCCCTCAACTCGCCTTATAGTGGCGCAGGGAAGCCATAAGGGGGCAATCCCCGTTGACTCCCGTTGTCCCCTAGAGACAGTCGTTGAAAGTGTGAAATGCATTCTCTATGCTTGGAATGAGAAGCAAGAATCGCATAGAAGGTTTGTGGAAGCCTTATTAAGGGTAATTGGTTGTCATATCCATTATGGAGGATGAAAGGGAAATCTCTCACCTTAAACTATTTATGTTTATAACATAATAATTGCATGCTTGGGAAATAGCAAGAATGAATGTTATACACGTATGTATATGATGAATGTTATACACGTATGTATATGTTGAATTGCAAATTCGTGAGAAGATCATAGCTAATGATTGCTTGTGTGCATGGTAGAGAGCCCATGAAATTGGATCAGCTATGATGTGGAAGAGGAAATTCCAAGCTACAATGAGGAATTGGAGAGGAAGAATCCCTTAACTCCTCTCTTGCTATTGTATTTATATTTCTTGAGTTTTATATAATGAAAATTATGGTATAAGGATGCTGGAATGCAAGAGAGTAGTAGATTAAATGCATATGAATTAGTGGGCATGATTAAAGAGTCATTGCATAGTGCATGTGAATTTCTTATGCATGAGTATGATGTTGCATATGGGTAAAGGTAGTGAAGTTACACATGCAATAGCCCATTAATGATATTGTCTATGGTTGATGACAATTAATGTT
Organism: Larix kaempferi; assembly: GCA_027924585.1. NCBI lineage: Eukaryota > Viridiplantae > Streptophyta > Pinopsida > Pinales > Pinaceae > Larix > Larix kaempferi. The sequence continues at coordinate 19,708,417 of BSBM01001646.1, forward strand.
GTTGATAATGGTTGTATGAATCAGACCATAGAAGCATGACTTAAAATGCAAGAGATTAGATAGATGACATGAATATGCACTAGATGGCATATTAATCAACATTGCATAGTGCATGTGGAAATGTTTTTGCATGTATATGATATTGCATATTGGTAAAATAGTGAGGTTTTACATATGCAACGAGCCACTTAAGATAATTATTGTGGTTGCTAATAATTAGTTGTGTTCGCATTGGTTGTAGGACCAAAGACAACCAAAGCATGGCTAAGGATGTGGATGATGATTGTTACATATGACCAATAGCCTTAAGAAGAAAGGTTAAGGGCAACAAATATGTGATCATGATGTTGGAAAAAGGACTGTGTAGCCTTGGTAAGAGGCCAACTGATCAGGTAACATCAAGCGATGTTAATGACATCCATGCAAGTAATGGTTAGTTTTGCTTAATTGCATGAATGTGGAAAGAGGATTTGGTAAGATCTCTTCAACTATGTTTAACTATGTTGATTGATTTGCATGTGGTATTGAGTGCTTGAATGTGAATGTCAACCTACCAAGTATGGTAAGGTGTGGGTAAGTGAAGGAAAGGAGCCTTACACCCTATAGTTTCCTAGAAACCTCAATGCATTCATATGAAATTATATCATGCCATTTGTGTATATTGGTTGTGAGTTTAAGAACCAAAGCAAGTGAGGACTTATGGACCTGCCTTGGTAGTGAATGCTGTGTGTGGTAATCATGGTTAGGCTATAGTATGTTTGAATGCATAGTATTCGTGAAGTAATGCAAGGTTTCATTGAAGAGACGGGCATTGAAATATTCTGTAAATGTTGTGAATGTGCATGCATATGTGTGGGTGCACATGTTGAGATGCATTGTTTAAATGCATGCTTGTGATATAATATGTTTCAATGCAATTAGATAATCGATGAAATGGTGAACTATTGTTAATTCTGAGACCATTTCATGAGATACTGCGAATGCAGGGGAATGATTGCATGAAGAAGGTAGACATGTTGATGGGCTACCAGAGCACTATGTTGGAAGGACAGAGTTGCATGAAATGTGAAGTAATGAGTACTTACAGTTGATTTAAATTGCATAAATAGTATACCCGTGTCTTGCAACTCTATTATGATAATGATATATATATATATATATATATATATATATATATATATATATATATATATATATATATATATATTTCATTGCATTTCAATATTAACAGCTGAAAGTGTTTTAATTAGTGAGCACTATAATTCTGAGATCACTTCAGTGACTATTGTAGCAATGAAAGGATTATATGCATAGATTCTCACAACGTGTTTGGCTGATTGAAGTTTCAGATGTCAGGTAGAAAAGTCTTGCGTATGGTAATGAGGATAAGTCCATAGTAAAGACCGGAATCTACCATGTGCAGAAGCCAAAGGTTACGAGAAGGTTCTCGTGGTTGTGAAATTTAACTTATGCAGGGAACAAATCTGAAATTTTCTGGTTTAAGTTTATGAGAATAATCTCATGATTGCAAATCTAATTTCTGTAGGAAAACAGATTTACAAATTTCAGATTTGAAATTTTGCTAATAATTGCTAATGACTGTTTGGCTTATATAAAATTATGTCAGGAGGACATGTTGTAGGTGAATGTTCATGTATGGTAGCAAGTGTAAAACAATAATCGACAGAGTGATACCACTTACGAGATCCAAACAATATGAGGATGGCCTCATGGTTAAACCAATCCATTTCTGTAGGAGGACAGAATTGTAAATTCATGTTTGAATTTAATTATTAATGACATTGATTGGTTATGGAACAATCAGATTTGAAGTCTATTGTTAAATGTTGCTGACTGTTTGGCTATTTGATAAGTGTTTCAGGATGACACATTGCAGGAAGACCATGTGTGATGGCCTGCAGAAGCCAAACTAAATGGGAAGGATCCCATGCTTTGGAAATGGGTTTCAGGTGAAACGCCATTGTAAATTTTGGTGATGTCTCAGACGAACTGCATGTTGGTAAAGCATGTGAGTGAGACAGTAAAATTATGCCAAGAAGGCATGTGTTGGTTATGGAATGTGAAAAGATTGGGGTGGAAAACTGAAGGACTGTTGACTCAGAGAAGGGAGCCCCCATTCTTCGCAAATGAAGAAAAGATACATCTGTGAAATGGATGAGTATTTTGTAACCCTAATTGAGGATATACATGTCTGGTTATTAGATTTAATATGCAGAGCATGTTTTATTATTTCATTATTATTCCAGACTGCTTGAGTGTGACTAAGGCCTACATGGCTCACATCAGAAAGGGATGCATACCTTTCGGGTGATGGGTTATGTTAAGGTTGTCAGTATTGACTACACCCTACGGGAATGGATGCATTCCTGGTGTTTCAATACTTGATAGTGAATGTTATGAAATATGATTACAATTTTAGAGCAGCAATACTGATGAGGCTGCTTATCCTTCTTGTGCTATCAGCTTACACAGATGCAATTTGGTGTTGCACGTTAAGAAGCAAAGTGAAGAAAGGGTGCTTAAGAGGACTGTATGGGTAGTGGTAACATTTCTACGCTCACGCTAAAGGACACTAGAAGAGATGGATAGGCCCAAGGAGTAGTGTTTCAGAAAAGAGGTATCATCCTTGTGTAGTGTGAGTGGGTATTGCGGGGCCATGCTAGCCTGCAGTCAAGTGAGTCACCTATGGAGTTCCTGGAGGGAACCACTGGTTTGCATAGGAAAAGGAGCCACGTAATAATATTATGTTGTTCTTATTTCCTAATAAGACCAGTCGGTGTATTGGCTTGGCATTGGTTGTTGTATTCCTGATAAACCCAGTCAGTGTACTGGCTTGGCATTGGTTATTTGGATGTTGTGGTGAAGGGTTGTTGGATGCCTGATAAACCTAGTCGGTGTATTGGCTTGGCATGTTGTTAAATTGGATGCCTGATAAACCCAGTCAGTGTACTGGCTTGGAATTGGCCATTTGCATGTTGTGGATGTATTGGTGAAGGGTGTTATTTCCTGACAAACCCATCCAGAAAATTGGCTTGGAAATTGTCATTGTATGCTTGATAAACCCAGTCGATGTACTGGATTAGCATACTGATTTTTGAAATGCTTGATAAACCTAGTTGGCATACTAGCTTAGCATACTGATTTTTGAAATGCTTGATAAACCTAGTCGGCGTACTGGCCTAGCATACTGATTTTTGAAATGCTTGATAAACCTAGTGGGCGTACTGGCCTAGCATAATGATTTTTTTTTTTGGAATTCCTGATAAACCCAGTCGACGTACTGGCTTGGCATTGCCTATTTCGGATGATGTTGTGGAGCAACACCTGTGATGGCCAAGCATCCACCCCACAGGTGATCCAAGGCTCATAAAGCAGAGAAGGAAACCTGTGGAGTAGCGAGGAAATGCACAATACAGATAAGTATTTGATTTTCATTCATTTTCAAATAATGAAAAATTTCATGAGCAAGTCTTATGACAACCAAGTTAATACACTGTTGTTTCTTTGTTGGAAACCTTGGCCATTGTAGGAAGTAAGGTCCCTGAAAGAACTATAAATGCTTGGTAAAACCAGAGAGTAACTGGTTTGGCGCTATAAATGCTTGGTAAATCCAGAGAGTAACTGGTTGGGCGTTATAAATTCTTGGTAAATCTAGAGAGTAACTGGTTGGGCATCAACTACTTGATGTCATAGAGCAGCATGTGTGTTGGCCAAACGTTCCTTAAATAATTGATAAACCCAGTCAGCGTACTGGCCTGACATTTCCTATTCGAATGGTTTTGGAGTAGCCTGCGTGCTAGCCCAATATTCGTTATTGTTTTCACGGGAAATCCAATGCTTGTAAAGAAAAGAAGGAGCCTGTGGAATAAAGTGAAGACATCTAATACAGATAAGTATTTGGTTACCTTGCAGCTTCTTGCTTATGACTATACATGTGTATATGATTTGGTTATGATTTCTCAAACTCTTGTTTAGAGATAAACCCTATGAAAATAAACTAAACATGTGAATTGATTCAATGTTTGAGTGTAGATATTGATGGAAGCAAGGACTATGAAGGCATCCTAGGGATGCAAGTGGACATGTGACCATCCTAAAGAGCTCAGTGTGAGTAGTAATGAGAGATGGTGCTAGTGGACATGTGTGGGTCCTAGAAGCCAAATTTTCTGTAGGCAACAATGGGGAAGGGTTTCCTAGTTGAAAATCCATAGATAGACCTTATACACCAAGTGTCATAGCCAAGAAAGGGCAAGTCAAGCATTCACATTGAAGTGAAAGAGGCTAAGGAGCATAGAACCACAAGTGATGGTGTGGCTCTGGATTGGAACAAGACTAAGAGGGGGAAACTCTTACTCTTCTCTTTCCTTTTCGATTGATGCATTTCAGAAAAATAGAGGATTGTTGAGTGCATGTCATGGAGGAAAATAGATTGTGTAATTGCTTGAAATTAATTGTGAATGCTGAAATAGTTATTTCCCTGTGAAATGATGAACATGAATGAGTCCCTATGTATGTTGGGAAAACATGAAAAGTGTGGAAGTCGCATGAGTAAAGAATGGACTTTCCATTTCAATTGGGAAAATAATTGACTAATTTTAATATTGTGTTATGCTTGTCCTAATAGGAATTGCCATGATGAATCTCACAGGTGAGAAATTGAAAGCCATTGTTTGCAGTTGTTACTAGCCAAGTGTTGCTTGTGAGAAAAGTGGGAGCCAGTTGTGCACATTGTTCATGGAAACAGGCCAAAAGCTATTTGATTTAGTTGAAAATCTTCCTCAAATAGTTTTCAGGATAACAAGAAAGATGGCATCCATGAAATTCCAGACTGGTAGATCAACTGGAAGGTAAATAAAAAGGAAGGGATTGCTGTGGAGCAATGCCCACCTGCAGAGATGGAAGATCAAATCCAGCGGGAGTAGCTTGGGGAAGCCAAAGGACTTGGTCCTAAAAGTTCAAAGTAAAAAGATGACACGTAGGATAGACCTGCCACATTGTGTGAATTTTGGACATGTGTAAAGTGGGTATTAATTTATTCCTAAGTATTGGAACACTGAGGACGGTGTTATTCCAAGGGGGAGGAAAATGTAATGTCCCTATTTTGAACCCATTATATTAAAATGTAAACGATGTAATATTGTTATAAAATCATGGTGAAGAGCTCAAGGCCAAGGCCCCACCATCGATTTAGTGATGCATATGGTTTACATGCTAGCCAGGCATGTTGGAATTGCAAATATCATGTAAATATGCATTTTAATAAAATACCCACAACTAGCTATGCAATGCAACAAGAGATGGGGGCATGATTTTACAAGGAATTGGGAGGGAAAATATTCAAACCCTTGAGCCAATCAAGTCAAGCCAAATGTCAATGAGAGAACCCATGAACCCTCAACTACCCATGTTGAATTTTGTACCCAATCATTCATTTCTTCCAAGAGTTGGTTGAGGTAGTTAATGCTTTGGGGAATGGAAAGTATGGCTGTCCAAATTCGGGTATGGGCAAGCCACCCTTCATGGAAAAACATGTTTTGCTCCTTGGGCAAGAAAAGAGCCATGAATTTTTCCCCAAGCCATTACTCATCAACCAGTTTTACCTCTCTCACATTTTTGGAGATGCCTAGCTGTTTTCCCTCCACGTTTTTCCTGTGTTTCCTTGTTTTTAGCTGGGAAGAGGGTGTTTTTGGTGATGCAGAACTATTGGGAAGAACGAAGCTCAAATTGGAGTTTCATGGGGGCCGTTTGGGACATTTGAAATGCTCATAACCTGTGGGAGAAATCGGTTTTGCTTCCTGTGGTCGAATTCCCCTTTCCACAGTTTGTTATGGTGTGCCCACGATTTGTGGGAAAACCCATGGCCATCTTGTTGTAAATCCCATTGTTTAAAATGTGTATCCATGCCCAATGTTTGTGCTTGCTTTGTGAGAAAAGAGTATGTTGGGGTGTGGGTTATGGGTATCTATTGCTTTGGCTGTGCGTGAGCTTGAGTGTCCCCTTTTCCTTGTAAGAATCATGCCAAGCTCGGGGGTGGCAGTTGTGTTGAAAAATTGATGAACACAACTGGCCTATGGTTGGGTGGAATGTTGCAACGACATAGCTAGTTGCTTGGGACAATTGCACAGTGAAGATAAGTATTCTCTATGTGTATTTACTTCTGCAATGTTTTGATTTGATGATTATTATTGGTATGCTGAATGCATATGAAAGATGTGTGTGGATGATGTTCTTATTCTGCTGTGCATGTTTAATTGATTTGCATCTGCACACATTTATTTTATGGCTGTGAATCTAATGAATGGGCCGAGTTTATGTAAAAGCCCTGGAGATTGGCATCATGTTCCCTTCCTCGAATTGGGTCCATGGGAGGGGATGTCACAAACTGTGTCAACAATAATTATATTTTAGGATAAAAAATGGGGTGTTACATTGCCCCCCATTAATTTATATGTTGTCCTCGATGCATATCAACACCTTTTACAATTACAAAAAATTACATCAAAATTTCCAAAATAAATGTAGTTATGCCTTGCACATATCATCCTCCAACTCCCACGTTGCTTCCTTAGGAATATAGTGGGTCCATTGGACCTTTACTTTCCCTATTGTTATTTTATTGAGCAACATGAACTTCCTATCCAATACATGTATTGGTTGTACTTGCATATCTCCTTCTCGTTCCACCTAAATCAAATCCCAATCGATAATATGGTTAGGGTCAAGTACATACTTTTTTAATAGTGACACATGAAACACCTTATGAAATTTTATGCAATAAAAAAATCCAAGTTCATAAGCAAAATGCCACATCCTAGCTAAAATATGAAATGACTCACAATATATAGCCGCTAACGTAGGGATAATCCCTAGCTTCAGGGAGCTCTTCTCCAACCTAAATTTCAAGTATACATGCTCCCATACTTTGAATTGTTTTGATATTCTTTTTTTGTCCACATAACTCTTCTACATGTCCTATGTTGCTTTTAGATTCTACCTAATCTTAACCATATGCTCTTCCATTTTTCTAAGCTATTTTGACCCAATTACTTCTTTGTCTATTGGATTGTCCAAACTAACCAGAGTATTGCACTTTCTACCATACAAAGCTTCGAATGGACTCATCTTAAAAAAACTATGATATCCATTATTATATGCAAACTCCACTAATACAAATATTCTCCCCACTTGGATAGTTGGTCCATCACATACATTATTAGTATATATTCGATGACTTGATTCACTTTCTTAGTATTTCCATCTATCCATGGATGATATGTTATACTTAAATTCATATTTGTTCCAAATTCTTTGAATATCCCTTTTCAAAATTTCGAAGTAAACTTTGGATCTCTTTATGAAACAATTTCCTTAGGTATCCCATGCAACTTGGTAATCTTTTTCATGTAAATATATGCTATATTAGTGCCTTGATTTGAATAAAATAAATATTTTTTGTCAACTTGTCCACCACTATTATGATTGAATCATGTTTCTTTGTTTTCCTTTGCAACTTAGTGATGAAATCAATTGTCACCACTTCCCATTTCCACTATGGTATTGGAAATGGTTGTCGCATTCTTGTTGGATGGATATGATCCACCTTTACTCTTTGACATTCTATACACCTCTCTATATACTTAGCAATTCCTTTCTTCATTCTTCGATAAAAGTATTAATTTCGTATTGCTGCAATTGTCTTTTTTGTATCCAATATGTCTAGAATATGGACCTTATCCATCTCACTCATTACCGGTTTCCTCAATTTGTTGGAATTAGGAACACAAAATCTATTGTTATGAATAAGCATTTTGTCCTCTACTGACTTGTAACCTTCATATTTATGTAATACATGTTCATGTTGTAGTCTTATTTTACATGAAGGTAATTCTCATAAGATATAATAAACTCAAGAATTTTGTTTCTTAAATATGATTTACACATGCTAGTGGTTCTAGCATGCATTTCATGTACTCTTTTGATGAGTGCATTGACAACTTTGTTCTTTTTACCTCTAATATGTTTGATATAAAAATAAAACTCACAAAGAAATTCCATCAATCTTGTATTCTTGGAATTTAAAGTTCGTTTTCAAATAAATACTTCAACCCACTATTATATATACTTAACTCAAATTTTCTCCCCATTAGATAATGTATCCACATATTTAATGCATGTACAATGACAACAAGCTCTAAGTCACTTGTGATATATTTATTCCCATGCTCCTTAAGTTTTCTAGATTCATAACAAATCACATGACAATTTTGCGTAAGGACTCCACTAATTACTTCTTTAAAAGGATATATGCATACCACAAAATATTTATTTGGATAAGCAATCTTGAGAGTGGGTGTACTAGTGAACAATTTATTTAATTGCTAGAAACTTTCTTTACAGTATGGTGTCCATTCAAACTTTAGTCCTTTCTTATTTAATGACATAATGGGATGCACCACTTTTGAAAATCCTTCTATAAATATTCTGTAGTATCCAATAAGTCTCATAAATGACCTTACTTCTAATACAATTTTGGGTTAATGCCATCCCATAATAGATTCATTCTTCTCTCGATATACTGTTATTTCTTCTTGAGAAATGATGTCCCAAATAATGAATTTACCTCTGCTAAAAGGAACATTTACTTAGCTTAGCATAAATATGGTGCTCTCTTAGCAATTGTAATAAATTATAATCTCAATTGCTCTTCATGCTCCTCTTCTATTTTGATTTTGAGTAAATATAAATGTAATCAAGGAACCCAAAGGAAAACTTATCCAAATGCTGCATAAAGATTCCATTAATCAAACATATAAAAGTAGATGACGCAGTTGTCAAATAAAATCGCAACACTATAAACTCATAGTGAGCATATCTGGTTTTGAACACTGTATTTCTAATGTCTTCCCTTTTTATGCTCAGTGATGGTAGTATGATATTTTCTCCTCTTAGCTGATAAAAAAAGCCATCAATTCTTGACAGAAGATATTTATTCCTTACAATGACCTTGTTCAATTTCCTGAAGACAATGCACAACCTCAGGGTTCCATCCTTTCTCTTTACAAAAACTATTGGTTCCCACCAAGTGTTGGAATAATTAACCACCATCTAGACCTTAGATACCTAAGTATATACTTTTGGTTGATTCCTAGGTGCTTAGACCAAGTTCCTAGAGCATAACTTGACCACCTTTTGATGTTTCTCCACAAGCATGCCCCGTGGGATGCTTTTAAATCAAATTTTATGAGCTAGAGTGCCCAATGTCACATCCCCTCCCATCATTCTAAACCACCGAGAGAACATGACTGACATACTAGGGATTATTTGACAATCTCAGCCCCATACATTACTAATAAATTCATAATAAATAAAATCTTTTGTGTGCACGTTCATACTCAATATAAGCACATCGGAATTAAATCATATTTGCACACACACAATTAGAATGTATCAACATATCTATCACAAGTGGATGATGATTCAATATGCAGAGAATCCATCATCTTCTCATGCTACGAACAAAATTCATATCAATTCCATTAACATGAATAATTATCATTCAGAATTAACACATTACAAAACACAGAACGCATATAATTTAAACACAGAGAACACTTATCTTTGAGATGAAGTTGTCCAAACAACTAGCTATGTGAGAGCAATGTTCCACCCAACCATAGATTTCTGTCCAGCCTGTATTCTTTCAGCTGAGAGATCACCCCCGAGCTGGGTTGTGTATCCACTAAGGAGGAACTAGATAGGCTCACTCACAGCCATGGTTTCTCTCAACCAGTCATGCTAATCCAACACACAGTTGGGTTTATCAAGCATGTTATAAGCAAAGGATGAGGATGCTAAGTCAGTGAGCTCAACCATAGAGCTACATGCATCTCAACTAAACTCAACAGTCATGGCACCCACAATACCTACCACACCCAACATAAGGAAGGTTCCCTTCTCTGTTGCACAATCCCTTAGGCGTCCCTTCCATCCAGTGCTCTTCATGGTGGGCATAGAAAGGTTCAGTTGCTAATTCCTTGAGATTCTAGCCTTCACTAGGTTTATCAAGCAAACCCAATCTCTGTTCAAACATTCACACTTGGATTTCTCACAATTCTGTCATCTAATAGCTCAATCCTGTCACTGGATTTCTGGGCTATAAAAACTGGGGTTTCCAATGGATTTTGGGGTATCTAATACTCTCAAATTTTCCCCAAGGTTCATATCTATGGATCCTCCATTTGATTCCACTATCAAATACCAATTCTGGGCGTTTATGGCTCTTCAAAATGTGGGTTCTTGCAAAGTTGCGATTTCTGGTTTTTCTCACTATTGGGAATTCGTAATGGATTAAAAATGAAGCTGGGATGTTCAACAATGGAATGGGAATGAGGAAGAAGCAACTCCCATGAGGTAGAGTGACTTGTGGTACAAGAAAAACAGAGCCCATACTTGCCATACGAATTTTTGGGCTGCGCATTCTCTATTGAAGCCATGGACTGAATTCTTGAACAACTTCCTTACAACAGAATTAAATGTTAGCAAGGAAAGTCAAATGGATTCACAAGATGACATGTGGAAGCATATGGTTCATCCCCACAATCCCCTCACCACTCCCTAGTGGAATACACATGGCCCCTTCCCATTCGTTGCTTCCATAGCCAGTTTTGGTATATTATTGAAATATTAATATCTACATCCATTTACAATATTCCATGGCTTAATAGCACATGGGTAACAAAATATCAAATATACTTGTTCATTTTAAATAAAATCCGAACATACACTAGCTGGGCCTTGGCCTTGAGCTCCACGCTAGGGAAACATACATTGCATGTATATAATATTTACATTAAAAGCCATTATTTCATAAGGGTCAAAATTGGGGTATTACATTCCCCTCCCCCTTAAAACAACACCGTCCTCGGTGTTCTAAAAAATGAACAAAAATGGGAATGCCTCTCTCATGGAATCCTCCAGCTCCCATGTAGCCTCATCAGGACTAAGGTGCTCCCATTAGACCTTTACCTGCCCGATGGCTTTGTTCCGGAGCAAAGTGACATTCTTGTCGAGGATGCGCATAGGTTCTACTTGGAACTCTCCCTCGGGTTCTACTTGTATCACATTCCAATCAATCATATGATTATGATCATGTACATACTTCTTAATCAAAGATACATGGAAAATGTTATGAGCTCTTATGTTAGGAGGCAATGCAACTCTATATGCAACTGGTCCTATCCTATCAAGGAATTCAAATGGCCCACAATATCTTGGTGACAACTTGGCACAACTCCCTAACTTGAAAGAACTTTTCCTCAATTTCACTCTCAAATAAACATGATCCCCAATCTGAAATTCCTTATGCACTCTTTTCAAATCTGCATAACTCTTTTGCCTGTCCTGAGTTGCTTTTAAATTCTGCTTGATATTAGCAACTTCTTGTTCCATTTTCTAGATCATCTCTGGCCCAAGTACTACCCTGTTCACCGGACTGTCCCAATTCACTGGAGTCCTGCATCCTTTGCCATACAATGCCTCAAATGGACTCATTCTCAATGATGCATGATGTCCATTATTGTATGCAAATTCTACCAAGTGTAGGTAATCTTTGTTGGTTATGGAGCCTGATCTCCAGATTTAGAGATATTATTATTCAGTTGTGTCTGTATCCCAGGTTTGGTTATGATCTTGGCATGACCCTAGGGGGGTCTGGGGGCAGCGCCCCTGAGAAAGGGGGTTTGGGGGCAATGCCCCCGAGAAAATTTTTTGGGGTTGTTTTCGCCAATAGTTTTCGGGCCCATGGTTTTGGGTAACCCGTGGTATTTTCCCATTGTATTTTCCTTATAAAAGAAAGACATTGTAACACGGCTAGGGTTGATGTATTAGGTTTTATGCATTGTAAATATCTTTGAGATCAAGAAGAGAGACTGTAAGACAGTGAAGAGGAAGTGCAGCGGCTGTGCTGTAGGTTGTATCCCTTCACTTTGTTGGATGGTATAATAAAAAGGACTGGCAACTTCAGTGTGGATGTAGCCCAAATTGGGTGAACCACGATATATTTGTGTCTTTCTTGTAATGTGTATGTGTGATTATATTTGCATTTCTATTTATTGTTATTGCTTTACGATCCTGTTTTTCTGACAATATTCCCACTTGGATGGTTTATCCATCACATATATTCTCAGCATGTCTTCAAGAACCTAATTCACCCTCTCAGTTTGGCCATCTGTTTGAGGATGATATGCTGTACTGAAATTCAATCTAGTTCCCAATTCCTGAAATAATCCTTTCTAGAAATTGGAAGTGAACTTTGTATCACGATCGGAAATTATTGCCTTAGGAAATCCATGCAACTTGAATATCTCCCTCATGAAAATATTTGTAATGTCATTAGCCATGTGAGTGGACTTGACTGGAACACAGTGAGCTACCTTTGATAGCTTGTCCACCACAACCATGATTGAATCATGCTTCTTCATTGTCATGGGAAGACCTGTTATAAAATCCATAGAGATCACTTCCCACTTCTATTCTGGAATCAGTAAGGGCTATAACAATCATGCTGGATGTTGGTGCTCTGCCTTGACTTGTTGGCACTTCTGACACCTAGCAATGTACTCAGATATGTCCTTCTTCATACCATGCCAAAAGTATTGCTTTCTTGCTGCTGTTATAGTTTTCTAATATCCTGGGTGCCCAGAATATGGCATTTGATGTATTTCATCCATCACAAGCTTCTTCAAATATGCATTATTTGGAATGTACAATCTACCTTTGTAGATGAGGATATTGTCTTCACCAAGCTGATATCTCGCACACTTTTCATCTACATTTTTCTAATGCAACTTTTCTTTAATTTGAAGGCAAGTTTCATCACTGTTTTGGGTTTCAAGAACTCTTGTCTTCAATTTTGATTTGCACATACTTAATGCTGCAACATGGAATCTTCTGCTAAGAGCATTTGCAACCTTATTCTCTTTCCCTTTCATATGCTTAATTTTAAAATCAAATTCACAAAGAAACTCCATCCATCTAGCTTTCCTAGCATTCAAGTTTGGTTGATCAAACAAATACTTCAAACTCATGTGGTCTATTCTAAGTTCGAATCTCCTTCCCATCAAATTATGTCTCCACATCTTAAGAGCATGTACTATGGCTGCTAATTCTAAATCATGTGTGGCATAATTATTTTCATGCTCTTTTAATTTCCTTGACTCATAGCAAATTACAATTCCTTCTTGCATGATCACTCCACCTAGCCCTTCAATGCAAGCATCTGTGCACACTATAAAATCCTTCTTTGGATCTACTATCTTCAAAATAGGAGCGCTGGTAAGTAACTCCTTCAACTGTTGGAAAATTTTCTCACATTTATCAGACCATACAAACTTGATATTCTTCCTTTGCAATGAAGTGATTAGATGAGCTATCTTGGAGAAGCCTTCAATAAACCTTCTGTAGTAACCAGCAAGGCCCATAAAAGATCTAACATCTGAAACATTATTGGGAGTAGACCAATCCATGATGGCATTAATCTTTTCTGGATCCACTGCAATTCCTTCCTCATAAATGACATGACCCAAATATTGTACCTTCTTTTGATAGAATTCACACTTGCTTAACTTGGCATACAACCGATGTTCTTTAATGACTTGCAACACCATTCTTAGATGTCCCTCATGTTCTTCTTCATTCCTTGAATAGACAAGAATGTCATCTAAGAACACAATCACAAACTTATCAAAATATTTGTTGAAAACGCTATTCATGAGACACATGAATGTAGCAGGTGCATTGGTAAGACAAAATGGCACCACAGTGAACTCATAATGACCATATCTAGTTTTGAAAGTCGTCCTGTGAATGTTTTCTTCTTTAATCCTCACTTTATGGTACCCAGGCCTCAAGTCAATCTTGGAAAACACTTTAGCTTCGTTCATTTGATCAAACAAGTCATCAATTCTTGGCAATGGATACTTGTTCTTGACTGTCACTTTATTAAGTTGCCTGTAATCAATACACAACCTTAAAGTCCCATCCTTCTTCTTAACAAATAACACCGGTGCTCCCCAAGGAGACACACTTGGCCTGATATACCTTTTGTCCATTAACTCTTGTAGTTGCATCTTCAACTCTACCAATTCCGGTGTACTCATTCTATAAGGAGCTTTGGAATTCGGTGCTGCCCCTAGAACAAGATCAATGGTAAAATCAATATCTCTCTTTGGTGGTAGTCCCAACATTTCATCCAGAAATACATCTTGGAATTCTTGCAATATATGGAAGTCTTCCATCCTTGGACCTTTGTCCTCTGGTGAATCCGACATCTGAACTGCATGTTATTGGAAACCTTTCTTATAAAAAAATTTCAACAATAAGGCTGAAATGTGTCTTACTGAAACTTGCTTGGGAATTCCTCTTACCAATCTTGGTCTTCCCTCTTCATCAATGCATTCAACTGCTTTCTCATAATAGTCCAACTTGGATCTATGCTTTTCCAACCAATCCATGCCAATTAAGGCATCATATGATCCCAATGGTAATACATTTAAATCTGCATGTGTGTGGAGTCTATTCAATCCTATGGGGCACTCCACCACTACTTCACTTACTTTTCTGTTGGTCCTTGTGGCTAATTGAACTAGCCAAGATTTATTATGCTTCACTTTTCTAAGAGAACAATCTTCTACCACTTTTGGAGAAACATAACTATGAGTAGATCTTGGATCAATCAAAACAGAAATAGATTTCTTAGCAATCTTACTTTCAACTTCCACCACTGATGATTGATGGTCTTCCTGATGATTATCCAACGTTGCATAAATTCGAGGTGTTTCCCTTGCCATGTCCTCCACTGTAGCTGCTCCCTTTAAGTTGTGCAACCTTCGGGGATTTTCCTTTCGATGTGGACAATCCTTTAGCATGTGTTTTTCTCCACATCCCCAACACTGAAGTGGCCCTTTTGATGCTTTGTCTACTGCTACTGCTGGCTTGAATCCACTCCTTGCTTGTTGCCCCTGTGGAAAGGTTCTGGGCTGACTTTTGAATGGTGGCTTGAAGCCACTCTTCTTTTGATCAAACCTCCCTCTTGGCTTTCCTTTCCATGTTGGGTTAACCTTTGATTTTCCCTTATTCTGCTCATAGCAATGCATTGGCATTCTAATGGCTTCATCAAGGCTTGGTGAATTAACAAATTCAATCCTATCTCTGAAACTTTGAAGTAGACTCCCAAGGAAGCATTGGATTTTTACTCTCTCATATTTAATGTAATCCACATACCTCAGTAATTCCATAAATTTATGGACATGTTCTTCCATAGATTTTTGTCCCAACCTGAGTTCATTGAACTCTTTTCTCTTACTGTCATAATACCTAGCAGAAAGATATTTTTCCTTGAAGTACTTCTTAAATCTATCCCAGTTGATCTTCCTTTCACTGATCCCTTTCACTTGCAAGAGGTTGTCCCACCAAATGGATGCTCTACCATTTAGATTATAAATGGAAATTATGGATTTTTCATTTTCTGAGTAGTCTCGAATTCTGAAGTATTTCTTCATTCCAAGAAGCCATGCCTCTGCCTCTTGGCCAGTCTTGTCTTCTCCATCAAATGTGGGAGGCCTTGCCTTCCCGAATTCTCCCTATGGAATTCCTTTGAACTTCTTTCTTCCATAAAATCTCTTGGGCACATGCCTTGGACTTCTTTGAGAACCTATGGAGTCACATGATCTGCTGGAAGAAGATCTAGAGGAAGGTGTTCTATGCTTTTTGCTCACAAAACTCTTCCTTGGGCTTGGAGTCGTCTTCTTTGAACAACCTCTAGAGTGACTATCTGCATCTGTTCCTTCTTCACCTACATGACTTGGGTTGGACCCAAGGTTTATCTTCTGCTGCATATCAGTGAGGCTTTGCAATATAGCAACATTGAGTTGGTTTTGTTCTTCCTGTGCCTTCATCAATCTTTCATTGAAGCTCACCATGGTTTCAACCAAATTCTGAGGAGTTACTTGCTGCCTTCTCCCATTGGATTCTGTCTCAACATTCCCTTCTTGTACATTCTCTCCTAGAATATCTTCTTCATGCTCATAAGGATTCTAAGCATCGTTTATGGTCACCATTTTTCTTTGGAGACTCTCTTCCCTGTATGCTACTTCTGCCACACTATTAAATCTTATGAGCTGCAAGCACTGTGCGTTATGAAAATATTTGTTAGACATCTTAGGAATGCTTATAGAAACATAAACAATCAAAATTTAACATAATCAAACTTAGGGAATCATTTACAGGGTTAATATGTCTTCATTTCTTTGCCCATTCATGCAATTCTGGAAATTGCTTGTATTGTCAACAATTGTCAAAACAGTCACTGGCACTTTTCGGCTCTAATTATCTATGATGTATGATAGCCCCATTCAAATTATGGTCATGTAACATTATTCCCTGCCGAAAAATATTTCCAATTCCTATCCACATGCTCCATTCCGACATCGGGTGTGAAAACTACATCACTTCAAAAATGACAATTTTCACCACAATTCTGCATTTTTTTACATAGTTGTAAAATATCATGAACTACTAACTTCAACCACCTGTAAAATCAAATCTAGAAAGATTCACCAAAACATTTCGACCGGGAGAAGTTAGTACATACAACAAGGAACACTCAACAACATGCAGATATCTGTTCTGACGCACCATTCGTCTTCTTTAAATTTCTGGGTTTGACTCTTTTCACTTTTAACATTTTTCCAAAATTTCAAATTTTGGGCCAAAAATGGCTATTTCCCAAACGGTGCATTTCTGGAAGATCTTTGTCTAACGAAATATGTCTGGTTTAATGAGAATATGAATTGTGAAGTTCAGTAAATTTCTTGGATCCTAATTATAGGGTCACTTTCATCCACTGCAAGCTTTTCAAAATTCCAAAAACGTGGCCCAGAATAGTGCTTTTTGGCCTTCACACTCACCCCGACTCCACATCCTTTAGAGTTTGGATCCAACATTCCAAACTTAACACTATGCCTGCTCCATGAACGCTCCATAACAATTTCGGCTCAATCTGACCTTCTGTCAAGCATCGGCACATCAATATGTAAAAGCCATTAATCCCAAATTTATACCAAATTGGAGCATAATGGGCTCGGGATCCTCATTGGACCTTCCATGGCCTTCGTTAATGGCCTCAGAATGCCACTAAACTCATCCATTTCTGAAACCGCATGCTCTTGCAATCCAAAAATCAATTTTTGGGCTCTCTCTCTCTCTCTCTCTCTCTCTCTCTCTCTCTCT
This sequence comes from Larix kaempferi, assembly GCA_027924585.1. Classification (NCBI taxonomy): domain Eukaryota; kingdom Viridiplantae; phylum Streptophyta; class Pinopsida; order Pinales; family Pinaceae; genus Larix; species Larix kaempferi. Next base: position 19,725,724 of record BSBM01001646.1, read on the forward strand.
ATATATATATATATATATATATATATATATATATTTTCGAACCCGAAAGCCGAAAGCCGAATTCCGAAATGCGGAATCGGGATTGTGGAAACCAAAACGCAATTTTTCAAAATTCTGCATTCCTGCAACCCGAAACCCGAAACCCGAAATTGCGGAAACTGAAACGTAATTTTTCAAAAACTTTGTGTTCTCTCAACCCGAAACCTGAAATGCATGATCGCGATTGCGGAAACCGAAACGCAATTTTTCAAAAACTTTGCGTTCTTGCAATCTGAAACCCGAAATTCGGGATCGGGATTGCGGAAACCGAAACACAATTTTTCAAAAACTTTACGTTCCTGTAGCCCGCAACCCGCAACTCGAAACTCAAAATGTGATATTGGGATTGCGGAAATCCAAAATGCAATTTTTGGAAATCCTCGTTCCCGCAACCCAAAATCCCGAAATTGCGAAATCCGCAACTGTGGAACACCTCCAGACCCGCAACTTGGGGGGTTCATAACTCCTTCGTTCCTTGGCCAAATGAGGCGAGTCTGGTACCGTTGGAAAGCTCTTGTAGAGCTATATGCAATGGTGTTATACTCTACCCATATGAGAACTCTGATCCTGTCATTTTTCCATATCAAAATGACGTCCCAAACTTCACCAATACCACGTTCAAACCTTCTGTTACTTGTTTGCAAACTCATAGTTTGGCCCAAGCAACCCTAGTGCTACAACATGGGCTCTGATACCACTCTGTCACGTCCCCTCCCATCATTCCAAACCACCAAGAGAACATGACTGACATACCAGGGCTTATTTGACAATCTCAGCCCCATACATTACTAAGAAATTCATAATAAATAAAATCTTCTGTGTGCAAGTTCATACTCAATATAAGCACAACGGAATTAAATTATATTTGCACAAACACAATTAGAATGCATCAACATATCTATCACAAGTGGATGATTATTCAATATGCATAGAATCCATCATCTTCTCATGCTATGCACAGACTTCATATCAATTCCATTAACATGAATAATTATCATTCAGAATTAACACATTACAAAACACATAATGCATATAATTTAAACACAGCGAACACTTATCTATGAGATGAAGTTGTCCAAACAACTGGCTATGTGAGAGCAACGTTCCACCCAACCATAGATCTCTGTCCAACCTATATTCTTTCAGCTGAGAGATCACCCCCGATCTAGGTCGTGTATCCACTAAGGAGGAACTAGATGGGCTCACTCACGGCCATGGTCTCTCTTAACCAGTCATGCTAAGCCAACACATAGTTGGGTTTATCAAGTATGATATAAGCAAATGAGGAGGATGCTAAGCCAGTGAGCTCAACCATAGAGCTACAGGCATCTCAACTAAATTCAACAGTCATGGCACCCACAATACCTACTACACCCAACACAAGGAAGGTCCCCTTCTCTACTGCACAGTCCCTCATACGTCCCTTCCCTGTAGTGCTCTTCAGGGTGGGCATAGAAAGGTCCAGCTGCTAATTCCTTGACATTCTAGTCTTCACTGGGTTTATCAAGCAAACCCAACCTCTGTTCAAACATTCACACTTAAATTTCTCACAATTCTGTCATCTAATAGCTCAATCCCGTCATTGGATTTCTGGGCTATAAAAACTGAGTTTTCCAATGGATTTCAGGGTATCTAATACTCTCAAATTTGCCCCAAGGTTCATATTTATGGATCCCCCATTGGATTCCACTATCAAATACCAATTCTGGGCGTTTATGGCGCTTCAAAACGCGGGTTCTTGCAAAGTTGCGATTTCTGGTTTTTCTCACTACTGGAAATTCGTAATGGATGAAAATTGAAGTTGGGATGTTCAAAAATGGAATGGGAATGAGGAAGAAGCAACTCCCATGAGGTAGAGTGACTTGTGGTACAAGAAAAATAGACCCCATACCTGCCATACGAATTTATGGGCTGCCCATGCTCCATTGAAGCCATGGACTGAATTCTTCAACAACTTCCTTACAACATAATTAAATGTTAGAAAGGAAAGTCAAATGGGTTCACAAGATGACATTTGGAAGCATATGGTTCATCCCCACAACCCCATCACCACTCCCTAGTGGAATACACATGGCCCCTTCTTATTCGTTGCTTCCATAGCCAGTTTTTGTATATTATTGAAATATTAATATTTACATCCATTTACAATATTCCATGGCTTAATAACACATGGGTAACAAAATATCAAATACTTGTTCATTTTAAATAAAATCCGAACATACACTAACTGGGCCTTGGCCTTGAGATCCATGCTAGGGAAACATACATCACATGTATACAATATTTACATTAAAAGCCATTATTTCATAAGGGTCAAAATTGGGGTATTACACCCAATCTGCCTTTATCTTGCTTTATCCTGCTTTACTGAGTTAAATCCATCTTTTTACTGCTTTTCTCATGTATAAGGATGATCTAGGTGCACCATGGTAACTTAGGAAAGTTTTCCAACTTTTGACTCAACCCCTTCCTACTTTTTCTCTTGAAAATACTCCAACCAGTTGCATTTTGGTCACTCATGGCCTACCTAAGCCAACTTATCCAATTCGTGACCTCTAGCTATGAGTTGGAGTTTGATGTTGCCTCGATGGGGGGATTTTTTCTATTCTAAGCCTGCCACATGTGAGCTTTTCAAGTTTCCTCCAAGGCATTTGAATTATTTCTCAGAGATGTATTATATATTGTATTTTTATTGATGAATAAGATAGATGATGGAGTTTTATCCAATCGAGTTCTTTCTTATGTGTTTCTAGCTCTTTCCTCTTCTCATTTCTCTACTAATCTCTATGGAAATTCTACGTGAAGATTACATTGTGCTTAGATCCTTAGTTGTGGAATTTCTTGCATGGAATCAAATCCATAGAATTATGTCATGGTATTAGAGGTTAGGGAGCCTAGGGAGCATAGATTATTCCAGTAACACACCGGAAGCAGTGGAGTTACCATAGAAATCCTGGTGCAATTGCCTTGAAGCCATTGGTTTACCATTGGACTTTGTCAGGTGTGAAGCACTCCCGAATGTCCCTACTGACCAAAGAAAAGCTCTTTAGAATTAATTAATTTTCCATAAAGATATTTTGAGTGTTTTTTGGTAGATGAAGAAGAAAAAATGGCATCAATTTCAACACAAGTTCGAATGGTGAAAGTCTCCTTGAAGTGGTTCCTTCTCCTGTTGCGGTAGAAGTTTATGAGAAACTTGATTTCTCCTCTTCATATGCAGCCGATCCAATAGAATACATTCGAACCCATATTTTTGAATAAGAAATATCTTTCCATCCCTCATCAATTTTCTCCTCTCATACTTTAGATACTAAGGATCCTATGCCAGTCATTGTTTTGCAAGATAGTAATCTAATGGTTATTTGGAAGTCCAGTGTGCAATGTGAAGCTGTTACCTACACTCTCACTTGCACTGTTCAGGTTCCTACAAGTTCCTACATGGTTTCCAACACATTTCCTCAAGAAGTTGGAGACACCCCTTTTTTCTCTCATATATCTTCTATTTTGAATTCCGAGAATCATCAACCAGTTGTTGCATCTCATTCACATTCAGAGCCTCTCATTGGTTCAGATTTTGGTGCATCATTGGATGCTATAGAAGCAAAATTACAATATGGATTTGTTGCATTCGCTCTCATTTTCATGCTTCTGATTCACTGCATGATTAGGATTAGCACCCATTCTTAGAGTTGCACAAAATATGGAGGACATCATCGAGTCTCATTTGGACTTGATCTTAGGAAGTTCAAGTTTGGTGAGCACACTCCACTTCTTCCAAAGAAGAATATTCCTCCAGAAATCTTTACCTGTTGATGTATATATAACTTCGGAATGTATTTCATCTATGTATTTCATATATATTTATTGTACCCTTATTAGAGATGTGTTATTCCTCTATAAGGAAGTGTCGTCATGTGGATTGACAAGTGTCGCAAGTGTGTGTACTTGCCGATGGGTTATTACACCACCATGTGTGGGGTCAGCCCTGAAATATATATTATATTGTGGATGTATCTAGATAGACAAGTTGGCCCCATAGTGTAACTGGGCAAACAGGTTAAGTATAAATAGAGATCGGGAGATCTCTATTTGGATCATTCAGAAAGTCACACTTCTCTCACTTAGAAAGTGGTGCACTAGTGAGGAGGAGGATCATCTGCTACTAGGAGACTATATCAAGTGTATTTTGGTTGGGCCATTTCTCTCTCTATCTCTGAGGAAGTTGTGGGGTTTTTCACCTTAGGGTTTTCCCCACGGAAACTCTGTGTCTCTTGTCTCTCATGCTTTTGATTCTTGTGATGCTTATTGTGATTGTTATGCATTGATATACTGTATATGTTATTCTCTCAGTAAAGATCCAAGAGTATGTGAATTAATGCTAAAAAATTTAACATGGTATCAGAGCTAACCTAAGAAGAAGACATTTTGCAGTGACAGAAACTTGAGTTTCTTGTTTATTGGGTTTCTCTCCACATATTTTGGAAAACCAGTATAGTAGATTGACTCTACTCATCAAGGAGAATCTATCCGTCCAATCAGAATTCAATTCTGAGCATTTTCAGATTTGGCCCTAGAAATTAGGGTTTCCACAAAAATAGGAATTTTTGGAATCTGAAGACATAGTTGGAAGCTCCTTGCAAAAATCAAAGTTTAGAACTTTGGATCAAGATTTTTGGCTGGGTAGAGCTTCGAGAAACTTAAACCCTAATTCAGGGCTCTCCCTACTGAACCCAGGAGGACAAAAAGACAAATATGAAGGGTAAAGCTTTGTTGATCTCAAATTCTGAATGTGCCAGGTTGATCAGCTCATCAAGGCGCATCTTTCTATCCTTTCAGAAAGTTGAAATTCACATTTTGAATTTTTAGGGTTTTTTCGACAAACCCTAATCCGGGACCAGATCCAGTTTTCGGCATTTCAAGTGGTAAGACCTAAATATTTTCTATTTCCATTTGAAGTACTCTTTAAGATGTCTCTCCACACCAAGCTTGAGGATAAGCTTGAAGGGGCTGATAACTTCCGATCTTGGAAGTATAGGATTGGGTTAATCCTGGAAGAGAATGAGTTGGACTCATATATAAAAGAAGACATCCCTATCCCAGAGGATGAAGAGGCTAAAGTATTGCATAATAAGAACTTCATAAAGGCAAAGAGAATCATTGCTGATTCTATCAAAGACCATCTCATACCCCATGTGTCTTCTCTAAAGACCCCCAAGGAGATGTTTGACTCTTTGACCAAGCTATTTGAAGGTAAGAACATAAATCGGAAGATGACTCTGCGGAATCAATTGAAAGGGGTCAAGATGTTGAATGGAGAAACCATTCAATCTTACTTCTCCAAGGTCTCTCAGATCAAGGAGCAACTTGAAGCTGTGGATGAAGTAGTGGACAATGGTGAAGTTGTTATGACCACTCTGAATGGCCTACCTAGGTCATGGGACTCCTTTATTCAAGGAATCTGTGCAAGAAAGAAATTGATCTCTTTCAGTAAACTATAGGATGAATTCTCTCAAGAAGAAGCTAGACTTGTAGCTCGTGAGGAAAAGATGGGAGGTGAAGATCAAGCTCTTGCAACTCACACCAAAAGAAGCAAGCCCAAGAAGGAGCACTCTCGCTACAAAATATCCTATCAAAAGAATAAGAAGGATCTAAGATGCTTCACATGCAATGAGAAGGGTCACTTTGCTTCAGATTGTCCCAAGAACAAAAGGGATAATAACAACAACTCCAGCAAGAAGAAGAAGGGCAGCAAAAGAAAGTTCCATGCTCATGCTGCCGAGGATGATGAACCTCCAAAGAAGAAGGCTAGGGCAGAAAGTGATGATAGTGATGATGACTCATCAAGTGAAGAAGAGTATGTTCTAATCTCTGCTCTCACAGGTACTATCTCCCATGGTTGTAATGATTGGTTGATTGATAGTGGGGCTTCCAAACACATGACTGGGTTTAAGGAATCTTTTGTGAATCTATCTGAACATGAATCACCCCATAAGGTGAAACTTGGGGATGATTATCAATACCCAATCAAAGGAAGTGGTGAAGCCTCCTACAACCTAGATTCTAGAAAATCTTTGAAGATGAAAAAAGTCCTTTATGTACCTGGGCTCAAGAAGAACTTACTCTCCATCTCTGCATAGGATGCAAAAGGTATGAGGGTTGCATTTGCGGATGGCCAAGTCCTAATGTGGCCAAAGGGTAAAACAATCGATGATGCAGTAGTGATTGGAGAGCAAGAGGGTGGTTTGTATAAATTGAAGGGTCAACCTGAACATGCCATGGTACATGAATCCATGGAGTCAAGTGAAATTTGGCATAGAAGACTTGCTCATATGCACTATAGCGCACTTCCAATTGCAAGCAAGGCTGTAGAGGGTCTTCCTGAAATCAAGACCAAACATGAAGGTGTTTGCAAAGGATGTGCAAAAGGTAAAAACATTAAGAAGGTTTTCCCAAGCAGTGAAAGCAAGGCAAAAGATATCCTGGAAATCATCCACTCAGATGTATGTGGTCCTATGTCATCCAGTTCTCTGAGTGGGTATGTTTATTATGTCTCATTTATTTCTTACTTCTCCAGGAAGACTTGGGTATACTTCTTGAAGAATAAAGATGAGGTGCTTGATAAGTTCAAGGAATTCAAAACCTTGATGGAGAATCAAACTGACAAGAAGATCAAAACATTCAGATCCGACAATGGTGGAGAATTCACCTCAGGTGACTTTAAGAAGCTTTGCAGTGATTCAAGGATTAAGAGGGAGTTGACTGCTCCTTATAATCCTCAACAGAATGGAGTTGCAGAAAGGAAGAACAGAACAATCATGGAAGCAGCAAGGGCAATGCTGCATGACTAGGATCTACCTATGCATCTATGGGCAGAAGCAACTAGAACAGCTGTATATGTGCAGAATAGAACACCCCACAAGATATTGGACAGCAAGACACTAGAAGAGGTCTTTTCTGGTAAGAAACCTAAAGTCAGTCATCTTAGAATATTTGGTTGTCTAGTATACACTCATGTCCCAAAGGAAAAGAGGACTAAACTAGATCCTTCAGGAAAGAAGGGTATCTTTATGGGTTACAGTGAAAGCTCGAAGGCTTACAGAATATACTTTCCAGGGTTCAAGAAGATCGATGTCAACAGGGATGTAACATTTGATGAAAACTCAACATTCATCAAATCAAGGAAGGAACCTATCGAAGTTTATGAAGAACCTAAGGAAACTAGATTTCAAGACACTACCATGACTGAAGCAGTTCCAGAAGTTGTTCGTGAGTTTGAAGATCCGCAAGAACCTATAGATCCACCCCGTGAGTATAACTCTCACAAGAGGAAACCTGCATGGGCTAGAGAGCTCATTCAAGATGCAGAAAGATTTGGCATTCCAGAAGAAGAACACAGAGAAAAGAAGAGAACCGGATCACATACCAGCTATGTTGCTTTACTTTGTGACATTATGAACAAAGAACCTTCCAGTTATGAAGAAGCAGTGGAAAAGAAAGAATGGAAGGATGCCATGGTTGAGGAATACCAATCAATAATGAAGAATGATGTTTGGGATGTTGTCCCAAGACCTAAAGAGAAGTCGGTTGTGACTTCCAAATGGATCTACAAAATCAAGCATGTTGCAGATGGCAGTGTAGAGAAATACAAGGCAAGATTCGTAGCTCATGGCTTCTCTCAGAAAGAGGGAATAGATTATGAAGAAACTTTTGCACCTGTAGCCAGGTATACTTCCATCAGAATAGTACTTGCCCTGGCTGCAGCAATGAAATGGAAAATACACCAGATGGATGTCAAGACTGCTTCCTTGAATGGTGTAGTTGAAGAGGAAGTATATGTGGAGCAGCCACTTGGTTTTGAAATACATGACAGGGAGTCATATGTGTGCAGATTAAAGAAATCCTTGTATGGCTTGAATCAAGATCCCAAAACTTTGTATGGTAGGATGGACAGTTTCCTATCTAGTTTAGGCTTTACCAAGTGTAAAGCGGATTCCAACCTTTACTACAAGGTTGAGGAAGGGAATCCTGTGATTCTACTCCTGTATGTGTATGACTTATTTGTAACAGGAGATGATAGACTGATTGCAGATACTAAGAGGAAGCTTGCTGCTGAGTTCGATATGAAAGATTTGGGAATGATGCATTATTTCCTAGGTATGGAGGTGTGGCAGAGTGCAGGTGGGATCTTCCTTGGTCAAGGGAAGTACACAATAGATATCCTGAAGAGATTCGGGATGATGGATTGCAAGGCCATGGCCACACCTATGGCATCGAATCTGAAGCTTCTATGTGATGCTTCATCTAAGCTGGTTGATGTCTCTATGTATCGTCAGATGATTGGGTCCTTGATGTACCTGACAAACACGAGACTAGATATTTGCTTTGCTGTGAACACATTGAGTTAGTTCCTGACAGATCCAAGGAGTGTTCACTTCGTTGCTGTAAAGCATGTTCTGAGGTACCTGAAGGGTACAGTGGATTATGGGCTCAAGTATGAGGCAAATCAAAAGTTTAACCTGCAGGGTTATGTTGACTCAGATTGGGATGGCAGTGCTGCAGATAGGAAGAGCACATTTGGGTGCTACTTCAGTATGGGATTAGGTGTGATCTCTTGGTTTAGCAGGAAGCAGTCCTGTGTAGCACTGAGTATAGCTGAGGCAGACTATGTTGTAGCCTTTTCAGCTAGTTGTGAGGCTGTATGGCTACGGAAGCTACTGTCTGAGTTATTTGATCTCCCGTTGGATGCTACTGGTATCTTCTGTGATAACCAAAGTTTTGTGAAGTTGTCCTAGAACCCAGTGTTTCATGACAGGTTGAAACACATAGAGATCAAATATCACTATATCAGGGATATGGTGTAGAGAGGAGCTGTGAAGCTCCTGTACATTGCGATGGACGAGCAAATTGCAGATGTACTGACGAAGCCAATAGCCAAGTTGAAGCTCGAGTACTTCAGGGAGAGGCTTGGTGTTCTTCAGATTGATGACACTTTGAGGAAGAAGTGATGGACACATTTGCTGAAGCCATTCCAAGCATGTTGGAAGGAGGATCCTCCACATGGCTGTGGATGTAAGCGCTGGATGATAAGCATCAGGATGATGTTCTGTTTTCTTCTTTGTATGATCAGTTGGATCATTTATATGTATATGTATGTACGCATCATGTTGGATGCTGGGATATGATCAGTTGGATCATTTATATGTTTATGTATGTACGCATCATGTTGGATGCTGGATATGATCAGTTGGATCATTTATATGTATATGTATGTACGCATCATGTTGGATGCTGGATATGATCAGTTGGATCATTTATATGTATGTACGCATCATGTTGGATGCTGGATATGATCAGTAGGATCATTTGTATGTATTTTGTATATGCATCATGTTGGATGCTTGGACCATGTATCTGTATATGTATCAGGTGGATACATTGTATGATTAGGTGGATACATTGTATGATCAGGTGGATCATGTATGGTGATATGTATCATGTATTTGTATTTGTATTAGGTGGATACATTGTATGATCAGGTGGATCATGTATGATGATATGTATCAGGTAGATACTTGGTATGCATCAGGTAGATGCATTGCATGATCAGGATGATCATGGATGACGAGCTTCAAGATGTTTCTCCAGATGACATGCAGCAGGATGTTGCGGTGATGATGATCAGGATGATCATGTGTACATCAGGATGATGTATGGTGAGTGTCAGGTTGATACTCTATGGCCGTGGATCAGGTTGTGTAGATGAGCATATAATTTGGCCCTGGGAGATTTGCAGATAGTCTTTCGAGGTTTTTCCTATGGCATGTAATCTGGCCCTGGGATATCTCGCAAATGCTCTTTCGAGGTTTTTCTCTGGGAGGACATATAATTTGGCCCTGGGAGATCTGTAGATAGTCTTTCGAGGTTTTTCCTATGGCATATAATCTGGCCCTGGGATATCTGGTAGATGCTTTTTCGAGGTTTTGTCCTATGGCATATAATATGTCCCTGGGAGATCCGATAGGTTGGGCTGTGTGCCCGTAATAAGTCCCGGGATGCTCTTGCGAGGTTTTTCCATGACCACATATAATCTGTCCCTGGGAAATCCTATAGGTAGAGCTGTGTGCTCGTAATAGCCTGGGATGCTCTTGCGAGGTTTTGTGGTGAGGTCACATATAATATGGCCCTGAGAGATCCTATAGGTAGAGCCGTGTGCTCGTAACAGCTTGGGATGCTCTTTCGAGGTTTTGTGATGCACGTAATAAGTCCTGAGGATTCCACAGTATAGTTAGTGATGACGAAGACCTGCAGGTGGTGGGCCTACATCCAGTATGAAAAAGGACTGGCTCTGTAGAACTTCCTATGACGAGTAGAGTCAGGGATTGGTTGAGATAGCAGCAGCAGTGACGACGACAATGATGATGATCCTGAGAAGAAGACTTGTCTAGTAGATTTGTGTCAAGAAATACCTTCCTAGTTAAGAGGGAGTGTTGATGTATATGTAACTTCAGAATGTATTTCATCTATGTATTTCATATATATATATTGTACCCTTATTAGAGATGTGTTATTCCTCTATAAGGAAGTGTCATGATGTGGATTGACAAGTGTCGCAAGTGTGTGTACTTGCCGATGGGTTATTAGACCACCATGTGTGGGGTCGGCCCTGAAATATATATTATATTGTGGATGTATCTAGGAAGACAAGTTGGTCCCATAGTGTAACTGGGCAAACATGTTAAGTATAAATAGAGATCGGGAGATCTTTATTTGGATCATTTGGAAAGTCACACTTCTCTCACTCAGAAAGTGGTGCACTAGTGAGGAGGAGGATCATCTGCTACTAGGAGACTATCTCAAGTGTATTTTGGTTGTACTTTGGTTGAGACATTTCTCTCTCTATATCTGAGGAAGTTGTGGATTTTTTCACCTTAGGGTTTTCCCCACGGAAACTCTGTGTCTCTTGTCTCTCATGCTTTTGATTCTTGTGATGCTTGTCATGCTTATTGTGATTGTTATGCATTGATATACTGTATATGTTATTCTCTCAGTAAAGATCCAAGAGTATTGTGAATTAATGCTCAAAATTTAACATTACCAAGTGCACAACTACTTGGATTTTGGAGAGACTTATTATGGTGTATTTCATGTCCATTTTTTAGGGGATTTTTCTTCCCAAGTGGTTTTTCGTTTTTTCCTCAGTTTACATGGACATAATAAATTGTAAAGGGTGACCATAATCCTTTGTTGATTGGGCCCTGATTTTGAAATTTCACTCATAGAAGTCAGGCTTAAGGGGCAGTGTTGGAATAATTAACCACCATCTAGACCTTAGTATATACTTTTTGGTTGATTCCTAGGTGTTTAGACCATGTTCCTAGTGCATAAATTGACTACCTTTTGATGTTTATCAACAAGTGCGCCCCATTGGGTTCCTTTAAAGTAACTTTTATGAGCTAGAGAACCCAATATTATTTTATCTTTCTTTATCCTTCCTTACTGAGTTAAATCCAACTTTTTACTACTTTTCTCATGGATAAGGATGAGCTAGGTGCTCCAGGGTAACTTAGGAAAGTTTTTGAACTTTTGCCTCAATCCCTTCCTGCTTTTTCTCCTGAAAATCCTCCAACAAGTTTCCTTTTGGTCACTTATGGCCTACCTAATCCAACTTAGCCAATTTGTGACCTCTAGCTATGAGTTGGAGTTTGATGTTTCCTAGATGGGGGGGATTTTTTCTATTCTAAGCCTACCACATGTGAGCTTTTTAAGTTTCCTCCAAGGCATTCGAATTCTCTCTCAGGGATGTATTATATATTGTAATATTATTGATGAATAAGATAGATGTTGGATTTTTATCCAATTGAGTTCTTTCTTATGTGTTTCTATCTCTTTCTTCTTCTCAATTCTCTACTAATATCTGTTGCAATTATAAGTGAAGTTTAAATTGTGCTTAGATCCTTAGCTGTGGAATTTATTGCATGGCATCAAGGCCATAGAATTCTAACACCAAGAATATACACACTTGGATGTATCTATAATTTCTTCAAAAATTATTCCAGCTTCATATGTAACTCCTTTAACTCAGGTGTACTTATTCTATTTGGAACTTTGAAATTGAGATAGATTTAGGCACCAAATTAATAAACAAATCAATGTATCTGTTTGGTAGCAATCCTAGTATTTATTCAAACACATATGAAAAATCTTGCAATATTGGAAATTCCCCCAACGTTGGGATTTTACATTTCTCTGCATATTCCACTTGAGCTTCATACATGTTAATGTTATTGTAACTATGAAAGATATTCACTTGTATTTTATATTGTAATTATTATTGTATTTTATTTGTACCTCCGACGAAGATGTTTATTCCTCTGGCCGAGGATGTAATTATTACATTTGGTCATGTAAATTCATTGAGGTAAATCCTACCTTATAATTCGGGGCAATAGATCCCCCTAGATTCAAATGTAAAGGGGTTTTTAAGTGACCTAAAGGATTCGGCCCAGTTAGAATTAGTTGGGGCCGACATGTCAAGTGGTAAAGTTAAAGTGGAAGTAAATGTATAAATAGAGATCTATGCTCTCTCATTTATTCATTCACTCACTCACACAAGTTCGCATTAGTGATAAGGAGGACAAGTTCACACAAGTGGAGAAGAGATAAGCTGCTGAAGACCATCTCTATTTTTGGGGTTTACTTTTGTGACACTGTTTTGGTGATCATTCTATCTTTCAGGAAGTTGCAGGGTTTTCTCTTTTATGGTTTCCCAGAGGAAAATATTTGTGTCTCTTGTATATCTTGTGTTTATGATGTGCTTGTTATTCTCTCAGTAAGATCCTAGATAAGTATTGATTAAAAGTTAAAAATATAACAATACAACTAACATCCTTTTTTGAAGCATCTCTTCAACTGCAAAGATGAAATACCCCTTATATAAATAATCCTTGGAATTCCTTTGACTATATTTTACTCTCCTTCTTCATCAAGACAAGTAAATGACTTCATATGTAATGTAATACCACATGTTGTGCATCTAACAAATCCATCCCAATAAGAACATCATATAAGACAAGTGGTATTATGTTCAAATCTATATAAGTATTCAGTCCATTCATATCTAATGGGAAACCCTTTACTAAATCATCAATTTTCCTTTTTGTTCATGTAACCAATTGAACCATCCATATAAGTATTAATTCCATTCATATCTAATGGAAAACCATTTACTAAATAATCAATTTTCCTTTTTGTTCATGTGACCAACTGAACCATCCATGATTTATCATGATTCTCCCGAGGTGAAATATTTCAACCAAATTAGGAGAAATATAACTATGAATTACTCCTGAATCAATTAATATGGAAATAAGTTGAATGCCAATCTTACCTTCAACCTCAATCATGTTGGACTGATGATATTCCCATCGGTTGTATAAGGATGCATAAATTATTTAAATGTTTCTGGCCACATCTTCCATTGTACTCGCATCTTGTATGCTGTGCATAGTTGTAACAACCCGTTTTTGACCCCAGTATGTAATGATGTAATTATGTATATATTGATTAAATGGCTAGAAGTTGGACATGAATGGTCTAGTGTGACCAAGATGATGCAATTATGTACATTCTATGTTTAATATACAAATCACGACTACTATAGACTTAGAAGGATGAAGATGAGATGGGGGGATTTGATTCTACAAAAGGGAAAGTGAAAAGGGGGTTTAAGGGGGAGATGACCCTAATGAATTATAAGTTAGGTCATTATCCTTATTATTCATTTTATACTATTTTTTATTAATTCCTCTTAATTAATGTGGAATAGTCGTAGTCTTGGGTTAATTATCCTAAGTTTGGGATTAGAAAGGGAAAAAGTGACAAATCCCATGTATGCCACTTGGCTAGTGTTCCACATGCATACAATTATGAGAACTAGTTCATTCAATCATTATGATATCATTCAATCAACCATCATCATTCTATCATCATTGAGCCATCATTCTGTACCATATCCTGGAGCTGTACCTAAGATATTCATGTTGGGAAAATTGAGTTTCCTCGTGAGAGAACCTGTCCTATAGCAGAGTTCCCTGGAGTCCCGGCATGGGGAGTCCCTTGACGACCTATGCTAGATCCCCATAAGGGAATTGGGGAAATAGCTCAAGGGACTATTAACTCAATGAAGAGAACCCGAGGGACTATTAAATCAATAAAGGTGACCCCATTCCTTAAGTTGTGCAGACTAATGGGGGATGAGTTCTAGCAGATTGGGACAATTGTGGAGGGGGGTTCAACACCTAGGGGTTTTTTGAGGCATTAAACTGAATTTCCTTCTTGTGGATTAATAGCCTCAACTCAAGGGTGGCCTCTGTTATAGAGATAATTGGTATAACATAGTGCCTATGGCTGGGAGGAACATCCTTAATATGTAGTCAGTTGGAGGATATTTTAAGATAAGTATCCAACTGTGTATGAAATGCCATGTATATATATTTCTGTTATGATTATTGTCTAATTTACGGTTATGTGAATATCTTATTGCATGGATTTCTTGGCATGGTATGAGTGCATTCATGCTAGAATTTACCTGTAATGTTGTAATATATGCATATGTTTATTTTGGGAAGATACGTATTTAATTTCCGCTATAAATTGATATTAAATTATGAAAAATGATTTTTGGTAAGTTATTTGAGTAGATCGTGACCTCTAAGGCACAATGAGGCCACTGGGTATGTGACAGATTGGTATCGGAGCAAGGTTTCAATCTTGGGACCTGGTTATGGGCCCACTATGCTAACATATGAGTGTTATCATATTGGAACAATTGTGGGGGGGTTTCAACACTTGAGGGTTTGTTGAGGCATTAACTTGAATTTCGTTCTTGTGGATTGCTATCCCCATCTCAGGGGTGGTCTCTGTTATAGATAAAACTAGTATGAAAAAGTGCCTACGACTAGGAGGAATGTCCTTAGTCTCTAGTTAGTAGGGGATATTTTAATATAAGTATCCAACCATGTATGTAATTCCATGTATATATATTTATGTTATGCTTATTATCTAAGTTATGGTTATTAGAATATCTTATTCATGGATTGCTTGGCATGGTATGAGTTCATTCATGCTAGAATTTACATGTAATGTTTTAAATATGCATATGTTTATTTTGGGTGACTACATATTTAATTTCCATTGTAAATTGATAATTAAATTATGAAAAACAATTTTTGGTAAGTTATTTGAGTACCCCATGACCTTGAAGTCATGGTGAGGTCATAGGGTATGTGACAGATTGGTATCATAGCCCTAGGTTGCAACACTGGGAATGCATGGGGAAAGATTGAATTCTTTAGCTAGAGTTTCAATTTGCTAAAGAAGTGTTTGACAAAATTTCTGACAGAAATTATTGGCTTGAAGGGTTCAAATTTGGTTTTTAGAGCTAGCATGGAAACTGATAATAAATAAAATAATGAATGGAAGATTCAACTCTTAAAAATTTGTGCAGAATTTTGCAACAGTGTCAAAAAATTTCATTTCTTTTAACTGACGAAAATTTACTAGTGTAAGAAGAAAGAACCAAGAATGCTTAATTCTATTGGTTGATAGAATAATTTACCATCTTGGGATATCTAGGTGTAAATTCGGGTTGTCCACCTATTTATGGAAAAATTCCAAGTGTAAATTTCATATAGACACTTGTCTGAAAATTTGAATTTTTGAAAAATTGTGAAAATTTTATGTGGACCCCACAAGTGCCATGTCGACAGTATGACGTGGAGGTACCACGTGGATCCCAAACAATGTTAAACTGCCACATGGATGAGGGGATGTGATATGCACTAACCACATTGGTTTAAGTGCGCAGATGACCACATTTGATAGGTGCAAAGGCGGGAGGAGATCAAGTCGTTTGATGATGGTGGAGATCAACAACCACTATTCATCCAGGCTCATCAACAAGCTCACATGTTATATTAATATGAACGAGCCTAAATTGTGAAAACAGTTTGATGACGTGTTGATACCAAATTCACTTAGGCTTGTTAAGGCAATTTCGAAAAAACCACCTTTGCCAAGAGCTTGAACCACTTTCCTCCCTTGCCAAAACCATTGGAGGTGGAATGAGTAAAAGTGAAATGCCAGGTGGTATGGTGACATGGAGTCCAGTGGAGGGTGAGATGGATGTGTCAGGGGGTGACACATATTACCCTAGTGACACATTAGCATACACATTTCATGACATGTCAGCATCATTCCATGTTAGCATCATGTTACGTCGACAAAAAATTAGAAAAGCTATTAAAAAGTATGGAGCTTAAAAATTGAATGGATCATAACAGGAGCATAATTTATTAGAATTAGGTGAGACCAGTGGAATTTTGATGCTATTTATGGTGGACACAAAAATTCTAGAGAGGGATATTAACCTATTCCACTCCATTTTTTTTCCCAAAATTAGAAAAAAGGGCTTTTGAAGATTAGCACCCAAAGGATGGATGGGGGCCTAGATTGGGATAAAAAATGTATAGTGCAGTCGTTTTCCAGCCGCAACATTAACCTTTGTGTAATTTGGTGACATTCCAAAGCATGTGAAGTGGAAATTTTGAAGAAGGCCCAAATCCACTATTTTTGTGTGCGCAAGGTCGATTTTTGAAAATTTGGAGACAAAAGTGATCCAAGAACTCATAACTATAAAATTTTATGATTTCAACATTTTTCCTACTCATCGAGCTAAACAAATTTTCTTAGAGGCAATTTTTCTGTAAATGTATAGTTTGTGAGAACATTTTTCGGTAAAAATTAAGTTTGGAAGAATTGCAGAAGTTAAAAGTTGTCAATTCCACAATTTTATAAAATTTGATTAGAGCATCAGATTTGAGTGCTAGATGTGCTTGGGTATTCGTAATCATATGGGATATTTGTTCCCAATATATGTATTTTTTAATTCCTTACAATTTTTCTTCCATAGGTCTCAAAAGTTGGTCCTTTGAAATAAGTGCAGTTACAGTAACAATGTAAAGTTGGGCAAAATTGTGATTTTAGAGACATGTAACTTTCAACTACAGTATCAGAAATGAACATGGGTATAGTCATTGGAGAGAGTATTAATAGGAAAATAATAATAGTTAATTTGATTATGAATAAATGCTTCTTATCTTTCTATAAATTTACCAAAAAAGGGGCCTATAGCCTATTTTAACAAAATTGTCAAATGAGTATTTTCCAGAATTTGTTTTCTGTATGCATGAAATTTTTATGAAAATTTGAAAAAATTGTTTATTTAACATATTTGATGCATGGAAACATTGCAAATGCATGTACAACTCTACCTTATTGATAAACCAAATCATATTTTAGAGAAGTGTTGACACAACAAAAATGGAATAAGGGGAGCTTCGATATAGTTTGGATGAAAAAGCCAGGGATCATAATATCAATGTGGGAAATGAAGAAACATAATATAATGGCAGTAGAGCTAACATTGAATCAATAGAGCAGGTGGACACTGGAACACTCTATCTAATCATGAAACATGAAACATGTTATGAAATTTTATGCAAGAAATAAATGCAAGTTCATATGCAAGATGCCATATCCTAGCTAAAATCTCAAACGAATCACAAAATCTAGCTGCTAGCTTAGGTAGAATCCCTAGATTCAGGGATCTCTTCGTTAGACTAATTTTCAAGTATACATGCTCCCACTTTGAATTCTTTTGATATTTTTCCTTTGTCTGCATAAATCTCCTACATGCCTTAAGCTATTTTTAGATTCTCCTAATATTAAGCATATGCTCTTCCATTTCTCTATGCAATTTTGACCCAATTACTACTTTGTATATTGGATTGTCCGAACCAATCAAAGTATCGCACTTTCTACCATACAAAGCTTTAAATGGATTTATCTTTAAAAAAACATGATATCCATTATTATATACAAAATCCACTAAATACAAACAATCCCCCCCTATTGGATGGCTGGTTCATCACATCGATTCTTAGTATATCTTCAATGAATTGATTCATTGTCTTAGTCCATCCATATATCCATGGATGATATGTTGTACTTAAATTCAGATTTGATCCAAACCCTATGAAAATCCCTTTTGAAAATTTTGAAGTAAAATTTGGATCTCTTTATGAAACAATTGCCTTAGGTATCCCATGCAACTTGGAAATCTCTTTCATGTAAATATATGCTATATTAGTGCCTTACGAGTTGTTTTGATTTGAATAAAGTAAACATTTTTTGTCACCTTGTCCACCACTACCATGATTGAATTATGTTGCTTTTTTCTCCTTTTCAACTCAGTGATGAAATCAACTGTCACCACTTCCCATTTCCACTATGGTATTGGAAATGGTATTAACAATCTTGTTGGATGTCTATGCTTCACCTTTACTATTTGACATTCTATACACCTCGCTATATACTTAGAAATTCCTTTATTCATTCTTGGCCAAAAGTATTGACTTCTTATAGCTGCAATTGTCTTTTGGTATCCAATATGTCTAGCATATGGAACCTTATCTATCTCACTCATTATCGGTTTCCTTGATTTTCTAGATTTAGGAACATTAACTCTATTGTTATGCATACAAATTTTGTCCTCTACCAACTTGTTACTTTCATATTTATGTGATACATCTTCATGCTGTAGTTCTTATTTTACATGAAGTTAATTCTCATATGAGATAACAACCTCAAGAATTTTGTTTCTTAAATATGATTTACAGATGCTAATGGTTGTAGCATACATTTCATGTACTCTTTTCATGAGTGCATTGACAACTTTGTTCTTTTTACCTCTAATATGTTTGATATCAAAATATACTCACAAAGAAATCCCAACCATCTTATCTCCCTTGCATTTAAAGTATGTTTTTCAAATAAATACTTCAATCCACTATTATATGTTCTTAACTCAAGTTTTCTCTCCATTAGATAATGTATTCACATTGTTAATGCATGTACAATGAAAACAAGCTCTAGGTCATGTGTGATATATTCTCATGCTCCTTAAGTTTTCTAGATTCATAGCAAATCACATGACCATTTTGCATAAGGACTCCACTAATTCCTTCTTTGAAAGAATATGTTCATACCATATTATTCATTTGGATAAGCAATATTGAGAATGGATGTACTAGTGAGAAATTTCTTTAATTGCTAGAAACTTTCTTAACACTGTGGTGTCCATTCAAATTTGACTCATTTCTTACGTAGTGACATAATGGGATTCACCACTTTTGAAAATCCTCCTATAAATCTTATGTAGTATCCAACAAGTCCAATAAATGACCTTACTTCTAAAATATTTTTGGGTGTATGCCATACCATAATAGATTCATTTTTCTATGGATATACAACTATTTATACTCGAGAAATGATGTCCCAAATAATGAATTTAACTCTGGTAAAAGGAACATTTACTTATCTTAGCATAAGGATGATGCTCTTTTAGCACTTGTAATAATAATATCAAGTGCTCTTCATTCTCTTCTTATGATTTTGAGTAAATATAAATGCCATCAAGGAACATAATGACAAACTTATCGAATTTTTTCCTAAATATTCCATTCATCAAACATATAAAATTAGCGAGTGCATTTGTCAAATAAAATGCTACCACTACAAACTCATAGTGAGCATATTTGGTTCTGAACACTATAGTTCTAATGTGTTCCTTTTTTATACTCACTTGATGGTAGTATGATCTCAAATATATATTGGAGAAAATATTTTCTCCTCTTATATGATTAAACATGTCATCAATTCTCAGATAGAGGATATTTATTCATTACAATGACCTTGTTCAATTGCCCGAAGTCAATGGACAACCTCATAGTTCCATCATTTTTCTTTACAAAAAGTATTGGTGCCCGCCAAGAAGACACACTTGGATGTATGCATAATTTCTTCAACAATTATTCCAACTTCATTTGTAACCCCTTCAACTCAGGTGTACTTGTTGGTTGTGGATCTTGATTATAATTGTCTTGTTTTAGAGGTCGTGTTTCAGCAATGTTTGGATCCTAGTACCTAACGGGGGATGGGGGGATTTCCTCCCCACTATAGTTGTTAAGGGGGTCCAGGGGGGGTGACGACTATTTTGGGAGCCCGTCCCTAGTGGGGGTTCAGTGAAAGCGCCCCCGTAGCAAAATTTTTGGAAAATTTCCTTGTAAAATGTTGTAATTTCGTAGTCAATCTGAACCGTTCATCATTAGGTCACATATATGACAATATAAGTTATGTTAGGTATTTTTTCCTTTTGGAATCGATTTAATACTAAGATGGGGGTAAATTAGTATTAGCATAATTTCACCTTCTTTACACTAGTACAAAATGAGAAATAAGTGACAAAAAAATGACCAAAATCTGCATATAAATGACCACTTTTGATTTGGCGATCACTGGTGGCTAATTTCCGATCTCTTATCACGCGACCAAAAATGTGGTCATATTTAGTTTGGTCATTTATAGTTTCTCTTGTGGTCATTAATTTGGTCATATATTTGGTCATTAATCTGGTCATATATTTGATCATGCATTTGGTCATATATTTGGTGATTAATTGTCACAATTAATGACCAAATATATGACCAAATTAGTGACCAAAAATATGACCAAATTAATGACCACATACAGACTACAAATGACCAAACTAAAAGTGACCACTTTTTTGGTCGCGTGATAAGAGAACGGAAATTAGCCACCAAAACTGTCATTTGGTCGCTTATATGCACATTTTGGTATTTTGTTTTGTCGCTTAGCGCTTATTTTTTGGTCACTAATTTAGTATTTTTTAGCCATTTTATATGCAAGTATTCACTGATTTCTGTAAATATGGTATGGAGGAATCGAACCACCAATCTCCTGCCTGTAAGGCACCTGCTCTTCCATTGAGCTAGTACCCTTGAAGTCCTATAATGTATTAAGAACCATGACATAGATTTCTAGAATCATTTCAATTGAATATTGCCTCCAAATCTGAATTTTATTTTAAATGTTATCAGATTAAAGTTATAGGGAAGCAAATCCAAGGCAAAGTCTCACATGCTTGGTCAGAGGATTCCCTTTCAAAATCTCCAAATAAAATAGGCTTGCATATTTTTAATTTATGAATTCTCCTCCTTTTGATCAACTATTAGAATGATCAAAGAACTTCTTACAATTAGTCTGACATAGTATAGAAATATATTCTAAAATCCCATAATAATTCGGATTCCTCCTTTATCATATATATGTAAAATTTGTGGGAAAACTAGCAAACGAAATAGAAGATAACTACCCTACAGTATGTTGTTCCCTCTCTGTAGTTATTAGTATTTGAATAAATATACAGAGCACCAAGATGGACTTGTTCATTGTTGAAATTCCTGTGAAAACCTACAAAACTACCAGAAATCAACCTTTTGGTAATCACATGTACAGTTGCTCCTCTTGTCACTAAGGTTGAAGCTAAATATTAAAATTCCAAATGCCATGTGATCAAGCCAATTTCACAAGAACAAATAATATACTTACAACAATCTTTGCATCACAAGAATGGGTACCAAAGACAATATTGATATTGCAATCAAGATCAGAGTCTTCATGAGAAAATGATGTGTGAATAAATATATAGGCATCCATGAGGTTTGAATCCTATAGTATGGAAAGATGCACCAAACACTTGTGACATGTTGGATTGAAGCTTAAACCACCTGATTTATCCCTATTAGTTTTTAATTGCATATCTTTATATTTGATGATACTTGACCTTTCTCTAGTTTCTTTACTCTTACCAGACCTTAATTGAGTTGAGAACATATTAAAGACAAATATTGAAACCATGGAACCAAAATTGGATTTCTTACAACATCATCATAACCTTCCATAAGATCATAGGCATCCCCGAGTAATGTGTTGCAAACATATTTTGGCAACCCAATAATCAATTGAGCAAGAAGTTTCAATAAATCAGGAAGTACCCGTGCTACAAAACTCATGATAAAAAATGACATGAATAAAACTTCAATCAATCTTGCAGCATTGCTTGGGCTATGTAGTCAGTAGAGTTGAATAATACACACATCTAAGTATAAAAGAAACATGAAAAATTCAGTGTTGTGTGTGGATCCTAACATTGCATGAAACTCAAAGGGAAATGATTCTCACATAGTATATTTAGTCCAAAAAGGGTAATGCAAGTTGGTTAATTAAATCACATGATCAATTTAACTCTTAGGCACCTGTATATCAACAAAAAAAATAAGATGTAGAAGAAGCCCTTGCAAATTATTGGTAGACTCTATTTATCCCTTGACTTCATCATCGTGTCCCATATTAGATGTGGAATTGGCATTATATTGTTAAATTTTCAGAATTTTCTTCAATCTGATCTAGGATCTTAACTGAGAGAACAACATGTACAACAAATCTACAACATATCATTCATGGACACAATAATGCAAGCACAGAAGAGACACCGAGTTTACTTGGGGAAAACCATAAAGGTGAAAAACCCCAATAACTTCCTCAGAGATAGATAGAGCAATGATACAACCAGAATACAAGAGATAGTCTTCTCCTAGCAGCAGAGCCTCCTCCTCCACAAGTGCGCCACTCTCCACAGTGTGAGTGAGAGAATAGAATGTGCAAAATGAGAGAGACACACTCTCTATTTATACACTAACTTGACTTGACCTTTACTCAACTAGGTCGGCCTCAACTTAACCACTTAAGATAATGCTGACTGGGCCGACCACAACTAGGGTGGTCTAATAACCCTTTGAACCACATGGTCGACCCCCAATAGGGTGGTCTAATAACCCTTTGACCCACATGAATTATACAGGGCCGACCCCAACAAGGTGGTCTAATAACCCATCAAGTATAAGTTAAGACACTTACAATATAAATGACGACACTTCCATATAGAGGAATAATAACATCTCTATATGAATACAATATACATATATGTGAAATACATTCCGAAGTTACATATACATTAACACTCCCTCTTAACTAGGAAGGTATTTCTCGACACAGGTCTTCTAGCACAAGTCATCTTCTTTGGATCATCGTCACTGGATAATCATCATCGAGTCATCATCATCATCACTGCTGCTGCTATCTCAATCAATCTCTGAATCTACTCGTCATAGGAAGTTCTACAGAGCCAGTCCTTTTTCATACTGGATGTAGGCCCACCACCTGCAGGTCTTTGTCATCACTGGCCATACTGTGGAATTCTTAGGACTTATTACGTGCATCACAAAACCTCAAAAGAGCATCCCAGGCTGTTACGAGCACACAGCTCTACCTATAAGATCTCCTAGGGCCATATTATATGTGACCTCACCACAAAACCTCGCAAGAGCATCCTAGGCTGTTACGAGCACGCAGCTCTACCTATAGGATCTCCTAGGGACAGATTATATGTGGTCATGGAAAAACCTCGCAAGAGCATCCCATGACTTATTACGGGCACACAGCCCAACCTATCGGATCTCCCAGGGACAGATTATATGCCATAGGACAAAACCTCGAAAGAGCATCTTCCAGATATCCCAGGGCACGAATTACATGCCATAGGAAAAACCTCAAAAGACTATCTGCAGATCTCCCAGGGCCAAATTATATGTCCTCCCAGAGAAAAACCTCGAAAGAGCATTTGCCAGATATCCCAGGGCACAAATTACATGCCATAGGCAAAACCTCGAAATACTATCTGCAAATCTCCCAGGGCCAAATTATATGCTCATTTGCACAACCTGATCCACGGCCATAGAGTATCAACCTGATACTCACCATATATCATAATGATGTACACATGATCATCCTGATCATCATCACTGCAACATCGTGCTGCATGTCATCTGGAGCAACATCCTGAAGCTCGTCATCCACAATCATCCGGATCATATAATGCATCTACCTGATGCATACCAAGTATCTACCTGATACATATCATCATACATGATCCACCTGATCATACATTGTATCCACCTGATACAAATACAAATACATGATACATATCACCATACATGATCCACCTGATCATACAATGTATCCACCTGATACATATATAGATACATGGTCCAAGCATCCAACATGATGCTTATACAAAATACATACACATGAACCAACCGATCATATCCAGCATCGAACATGATGCGTACATACATATAAATGATTCAACTGGTCATATCCAGCATCCAACATGATGCGTACATACATATACATATAAATGATCCAACTGATCATATCCAGCATCCAGCATGATGCATACATACATACATATAAAAATGATCCAACTAATCATACAAAGCAGAAACCAGAACATCATCCTGATGCTCATCATCCAGCGCTTACATCCACAGCCATGTGAAGGATCCTCCTTCCAACATGCTTGGAATGGCTTCAGCAAATGTTTCCATCACTTCTTCCTCGAAGTGTCCTCGATCTGAAGAACGCCAAGCCTCTCTCTGAAGTACTCAAACTTCACCTTGGCTAGTAGCTTCGTCATCACATCTGCAATCTGCTCATCCGTCGCAACATACAAGAGCTTCACAGCTCCTCTCTGCACCATATCCCTGATATAGTCATATTTGATCTCTATGTGTTTCGACCTGTCATGAAACAATGTATTCTCAGATAGCTTCACACAACTCTGGTTATCACAGAAGATACCAGTAGCATCCAACGGGAGATCAAATAACTCAGACAGTAGCTTCCGTATCCATACTGCCTCACAACTAGTTGAACAGGCTGCAACATACTCTGCCTCAGCTGTACTCAGTGCTAC
Source organism: Larix kaempferi (assembly GCA_027924585.1). Taxonomy (NCBI): domain Eukaryota; kingdom Viridiplantae; phylum Streptophyta; class Pinopsida; order Pinales; family Pinaceae; genus Larix; species Larix kaempferi. Next base: position 19,750,556 of record BSBM01001646.1, read on the forward strand.
ACATGACTGCTTCCTGCTAAACCAAGAGATCACACCTGATCCCATACTAAAGCAGCACCCAGATGTGCTCTTCCTATCTGCATCACTGCCAGCCCAATCTGTATCAACATAACCCTGTAGGTTAAACTTTTGATTCGCCTCATACTTGATCCCATAATCCACTGTACCCTTTAGGTACCTCAGAACATGCTTTACAGCAACCAGGTGAACACTCCTCGGATCCGTCAGGAACTGGCTCAATTTGTTCATTGCAAAGCAAATATCTGGTCTCGTGTTCGTCAGGTACATCAAGGACCCAATCATCTGACGATGCATAGAGACATCAACCGGCTCAGATGAAGCATCACAAAGAAGCTTCAGGTTCGATGTCATAGGTGTGGCCATGGCCTTGCAATCCATCATCCCAAACCTCTTCAGGATCTCTACTGATACTTCCCTTGTCCAAGGAAGATTCCATCTGCACTCTGCCACACCTCCATGCCAAAAACAAATAGTGCATCATCCTTAAGTTCTTCATCTCGAACTCGACAGCAGGCTTCCGCTGCATGTTGGCAATCAATCTATCTTCACCTGTAACAAATAGGTTATCCGTATAGAAAAGTAGTATCACTGGATTGCCTTCCTCAACCTTGTAGAAAAGGTTGGAATCCGCTTTATTCTTGGTAAAGCCCAAACTGGATAGAAAGCTGTCTATCCTACCATACCAAGTTCTACACACATATATGACTACACCATGCTGTCTTGAAATCCATCTGGTGCATCTTCTATTTCATCACTTTTATATTTCTCAATGCTGCCATCTGCAACATGCTTGATCTGATAGTTCCATTTGGAAGTCACAACAGACTTCCCTTCAGGTCTTGGGACTACATCCCAAACATCATTCTTCATGATCGACGGATCATGGCATGCTTCCCATATCCTGGGAACTTCAATATCTTCAATAGATAATTTTGTTGCTGAACAAATGTTGTAGTTCTTCTTTTGTAGGTGATGGCATACGATCTTTCCTACACAACAAGTTAAATTGCATGATTATAAAACATCTCATAGTTTTCAGAACAAATTCTTACACATAAAGAAATATGTCATACAATCATGCAATTATCTTAGCCAATGCTTCAATACAACATTTATCCATATCCCGTAACTTTCTAGATGCCTTCCAATCACTACCAGAACATTGTTAAGAGTGTCCACAACTCCCAACATGTCAGCAAAGAGGTTTCATTCTAGATAAGTAGCAATGGAATGTTGTACAGTGTCATAGGCTACTTACCCATGCATATTAGTAGTATACTGTTCATCAATGCAACTATTCTAATATGCATAATACACAACCTAATTCTAGGAAGATCAGTATATACATTATTGAACAGTATTATTTAAACAATAAAATATGCAAGTAATGACAATTCAAATACTTATCTTTGTTTGTTTGTTGGGTTAACTCCCTCTCAGTCTTTGCTTCTTTTCTGCAACTCCATTCTTATATGGATTGTGAGAAGTGGTCAACTCCCTCTGAATATCTGCATCCTTGCAGAAACTACTGAAGTGTGCTCCTTTGCTTTCTTGCAGGAACAACTGGAGTGTGCTCCCTCTTGATCTTTGCTTCCTGGATTACCTGTCCTTGAACTTACATCCATCCTTAATCACTATGCATGCTTATTAGTATAATTATTGTGTTATCCTTGAGGTCTAATACATAGTCACACATTTATTAGTATAATCTTAATACTATCAAAACACAATAATCTTTAAACATGTATATTCATGATCATTCACAGATAATAAACATTAGTATTCAAGGTTTCAGGGAAGTCTTCTTTTACTCATACATTTTCTTATTTGATCATAGGACTCTTCTGGTTAGTTGAATCATCAATCAAGATAAGAGATATAATATGCATAAAACCTGTGATTATTTAAACCTATACCTTCATGATTATTCTGGTTAGTCATATCATCAATTATGGTAAGAAATATAATATGCATACAACCATGATTATTCAAACCTATGACTTCATGAATAATCATTATCAACAACACAACAGTATAAGATCCTAACACAAGGTAGGATTCTAGCTTGATATAGGAAAAACATACCTGGATTAGCATGCTAGCTAGTTATGTCTAACATACCCGCATAATGTATTCTGGTTCTCTTCAATGACTTGTGCTAGTAACCTACATGTCTCATAAGTTAACCATTGTAGAACCAAGTTATACATACCTCGAAAGTAGATCTTCTATGTGATCCATGACAATGGATGAATCCTTGTCTTCATCTCACCATGATCATATGTTCTTGAAGTAGAACATGATTTGTCTTTCTTGGTGTACCTTTTATGTTAGCAGACAACATAAACCTCATACAACACCATAATGCATTAGTACAATCATAAGTGTCAACACCCTAACCAATGAATATCTTCTATCATGCATTCATAATTTTGTTAAGGTGATACAACAAATCTAAAATCAAGATTGTACTAACCGTAATAACATGAAGACAAACATACCATAAAATTAATCATGAACAAATATTGAAACATACATCGATGAGTCATACCTGTCGAGATCGCTTGTAATATTCTTATGTAAGGCCTTAGCCTCATCTCCCTCTAAAACAGGAACTTCTTCACTTATGCAGGTGACCAATCCATATTCTTCTAGGATTAACCCAATCCACTTGATTTGCAAGAACTGGACCTGGAGCTGGATATGGGTTTGTCAGAGAAACCCCAAAAATTCAAAATTTGAATTTCAAACTTTCGAAAGGATAGAAATATGCGCCTTGATGAGCTGATCAAGCTGGTATATTCAAAATGTGAAAACTGCAAAGTTTCACTCCTCAATTTTGCCTTTGAAACTTTCAGATTCACTAGACGTGACCCTGAACTGGGGTTTGATGAAGCCCACTCTTCTGCCCAATCAAAAGGTTTGATCCAAATCCCTAGGCTTCTATTTTTCTGAGGAGCTTCCACCCGTGGTCACAGATTTCAAAAATTCCCATTTTTACAAAGCCCTAATTTTCCACTTTTCTGATCGAAGTCCCGAACTAGGGTCTGATCAAGCCCGACCTTCTTCCCAACCAAAAATTCTGATCTTGGTCTCTAAATTTTTATTTTGATGAGTAGAATTCAGCTGTGGTCTCCGATTACAAAAATTCCAACTTTCTCCAAAGCCCTAAATTCCGGAAGCCATGAATGAAGGTACTAAAAAAATAATTCTGTTTTGACAGAAATATGTACCTGATTGTTTCTGGTGTAACTCTGAACTTTTCGATCCACATGGTCTGAAAACGTTTCTTGAGATAGCCCAACCTGTTATCTTTCCATCCTGACAGGTCTGACCTCAATTGGATTCTCTGAGACAGAGTTATGCCAACTGTCGCAACGTGACCTGTTTATGGGATAATACAGGAGAGCGAACTTGTACGGCATGCCTCGTGTCACTGTTTCAACTTCGGCCTCTAACAACTTTTCCTGAGATAGTACAGTCTGTGTACTACCTATCACTTTTTATGAAATTTCATTTGGATCTTCCTAGCCCAAGTTATGACCTTTTTCCCAAGGTCACCTGATTTTGACTCAGATCTGGAAGAGGCAGAAACCCTATATTGTACAGATCATAAATCACAAAGTACAACGAATTAGAGGTTTTCCTTTGGACAAAAGGTACATGGGGATTTAATATTCGACCTGTAAAGGTTTCATATCCGAAAAATTCTCCAAACGGATTTATAGCGAAAGTGCTACGATGACTGGTTTTTTCTATATCAAGCCCTAGCGTCGTAAGTGCAACAAGTGTCATACATGCCATATCATGCCTTCTTTCAGGATAGCTCTGATACCATGTTAAATTTTCAGAATTTTCTTCAATCTGATCTAGGATCTTAACTGAGAGAACAACATGTACAGCAAATCTACAGCATATCATTCATGGACACAATAATGCAAGCACAGAAGAGACACCGAGTTTACTTGGGGAAAACCATAAAGGTGAAAAACCCCAATAACTTCCTCAGAGATAGATAGAGCAATGATACAAACAGAATACAAGAGATAGTCTTCTCCTAGCAGCAGAGCCTCCTCCTCCACAAGTGCACCAGTCTCCATAGTGTGAGTGAGAGAATAGAATGTGCAAAATGAGAGAGACATACTCTCTATTTATACACTAACTTGACTTGACCTTTACTCAACTAGGTCGGCTTCAACTTAACCACTTAACATAATGCTGACTGGGCCGAACCCAAATAGGGTGGTCTAATAACCCTTTGACCCACATGGCCGACCCCCAATAGGGTGGTCTAATAACCCTTTGACCCACATGACTTATACAGGGCCGACCCCAACAAGGTGGTCTAATAACCCATCAAGTATAAGTTAAGACACTTAAAATATAAATGACGACACTTCCATATAGAGGAATAATAACATCTCTATAGGAATACAATATACATATATGTGAAATACATTCCGAAGTTACATATACATCAACATATATATACTGTGAGTCTTCTGCACTAGGCTATTTATGCAAAAAACAATAGTTGGACTTCATGTAGGAAGATACCATACCAAGGCCTGCACTCCTGAACTTAATCCTTCAAATAGATTCAAGAGTGGATATTCTTACACATTAGAGATACGTCCTTGTAATGCCTATAAATTAGAAGGAATCACATTAACAACATCGCTTCCAAGGACCAAGATATTGTCTAATATTGCTAGCTCTGTTGCAAGATACTCCTCTTCTAACAAAAAAGAACTATATCATCTTCAAAATGCATACCTATAAATCTCTTTTTATATAATATACAACAAGTTTCTCCTTCAATGATATCATCTTTCTTCTTATGTGATGAATCCATTCTCAAATTGTTCACTGACATAAATGTGATGAAGACTGCATGTGATCCATGTGCTATCTTTTGATCTGGATGTTGCATGTATCTAAAATAATATACTTAAGGGATAAAACAAATGTAAAACTCATATGGCACAATCAACAATGTCTAGATTTATCAAACAACTTGTACAAAAACTCTAAGATAAATTACCAACATTATTGGTGAAGTATAGAAGGATATAGAAACATCAATGGAGATACTTCCATTCCAAATAATACATCAGAAATTCTCTCCAAACAAGTTGGTAAGATACGCATATAAAATAAGATATGTGCAGTTTGTACCTCATCTTTATACCAAGGCTACTCCGAACAGTGTAATTTTGAAGGACCTAATAGAAAAAGACAAAATCAAAATTAGTCAAAAAAAAAATGAATAATTCTAACAAGAATGAATTAATCATTCAACTTCTATCATTAAATAATCCCTAATTCTTTCAAATAGGCTATTGTGCCTAAGGCTACTAGCTACAAAATGAAAATATGTCTAATCATCAATATGTGACAACATCATGATACAATCAAAAGACACTTAAGAGCATACAATATGAAGTGTGTATGGAGTTTCTTCACTATTTGGATAACTTCTGAGTCAGTGACAAATGCCTATGTCCTACTTAGCCATGCCAAAAATCCGTATTTAAATTTAAATATTAGTAATGTCACTTAATAACCTAGTAACCTTGCACCTTGGGATTCAAGTAGCAAACAATGACAAATTATGATCCATGCATGGATTATTTAATTATAGTTAGAGAAAAATCTAGGGAACTGCAAAACATAACAAGTATCACTTAATTATGATATTTAACTGTTGTATCCCTAGGACACAACATTCTCCACAAAACTCTAAAACCTAACTACTATTTAATTCACCTTTTCAATCAATTATTAGCCTATTTTGCATGTATCAGGGTTAAATCAGAAACACTTGTGCAATTTGGTAAGGTCATGGCATTACAAGATCATGGCCAAAGCAGGCACACATAGGACATACATAATTGTTACAAGATTAGTGACACGTTAGTCATGTCAAACATAACACTAGGGCAGAAAAAGTATTTGCTATTGCTGAGAAGATTTACGAGGCAAAAGAAAAAACTAGTAGATTTAAAAGCTTTGGTGCACATGAATTTTAGAATCCCTAAGAATGTATTGATTTGGTATTTGGCCTGATGACTGTTCAAGGTTTTCTATGTTGAGATTGGAAATCTCACCACTAGACAATGAATGTGCCCCCTGAAAATAGATGTCTGGTCATTCTTTTTTACCTCAAAGTATCCCGAGTCAGGTTGCACATCAAGTTGTCAGAATATGTGGAAGGAGGGAGGTAAATATCCCAGGTGGTTCAGGGCAGTGTTGCAAAACTCGTCATTTGCAAAAAATTGGCAAGGGCCATCAACTTGGGAAATTGGAAAAATTGGTAAAAATCAACAATTGGCAAGGACCATCAACTTGGGAAATTGGAAAAATCGGGAAAAAAATTGGCAAAAATCAGCAAGCATAAACTCAGACCTGAAAAATCCAAAAAACTCAAAAGCCTCGATAACCTGAAAAACTTAGGAAAAAAAATAGAAAAAATAAATAGAACTTGGAGATTTTTGCAACAATGGTTTTAAGGTAATTCGCTTTGAAACCCATCATAGTCAATTTTTGGGTAATCCAACTCACAACTTGCATCAACAAATTCAAATGGATTAGCAGGTTTTAAGAGCCTTATTGGAGCTCTTGTTTGAACCAGAGCAAACAACAAGCTCCAATGTTGATGTTACTGTTAATATCTTGTGCATTAAAGTGACTGTTTGTAATATAACAAGGTAGTATAGATAATTAGTGTTAAAGGATAATTATGAACCATCTTAGGGTACTATAAATGTAATTGATAGATGAGAAGGTCGTACATGTATATTCACTACTTTAGTGTACTTGGTAGGCTACCTTGGGCTAAACCTATGATGTATTGTTGCAACACCATTAATAATATATGGCATTTATTATTCTCCCCACCATATCATGTGTTTATTTCATGTGCATATGCTATTATAACTTCTATAGGGGCACAACGAGGAACTAGATACAAAGAAAAATGTGGTGCTACAAAGGATGGAGAAGCAGGAGATCAATGAAGACATAATTCCCATCTAGAAGGATCTTTCCTGATATATGAATATAAAGTAAGTGATTTGTAAATAAGTTTTAAAATCCATAAATTAATTTTGAATAATATCAATTAGGGACGTCATCAAAGGAAATCATTTTTCCATGATTCTGTGAATCTGTACTAGTCTATGTTGCACAAGTTTCCAAAAAAGGGGGGCTTGGGGGCATGGGAATGAATGTCTAGAAAAAATGGAAGCTACTCGAAATTTCCGCAGAACAACAAAAGATATATGCCAAAATTTTAAAATATATAACAAAATTATCCAAAAAATAAACAAGTATATATCCCTCAAAAAACAATAATGCTAGCCCATTTAAAAATAATAAGCTCCCCTCGAACAACAATTGCATATGATTTGGATCTATCATTTAAGGGTGTATTTAAAAAAAAATAGTAACTATCATAGCACCTTAAACTCTTTCAGACCCTTTTTAAAATTCTCCTCCCATATGTACAAATATTTAATACACAAGGGCAAATTTGAAATAAAAATAGTTAGTAGAATACAATTTCATTAATGCAAAATTAGGGCTTTTAAAATACTTTGTGATCCATCATCAACCACAATTCCTTGATATCACCATCATAGGAGATGAACTCAATCGATGGATCAGAAAGCCACTATGCAACATAGAATGGATCACTTCATCTATTGGAACACAGGACACAAGTGACAGATTTAAACGTCATTGCAATTGAATCGAGCAGGCACCAGGAGAAGACACAACACAATTTAATATAGAAAATTAGACTTTAGCAATGGTTTGCTTGAATCAAATGGACATAAACAAATGAATCTAAATGTTGCACATGAAACTCTACAAGCTCCTTGGTTGGTTAGGCATTGAAACATGCCATTTACAAGCTTGTTTCAGTGCCAAAAATGGGACTCGACCTTCAGGAGCACAAGAACATCTGGGTGTCTCATGGCCTGTGGCATAGGTTGGAAACGTCCAGAGAGCCCATTACCTACTAAGGAGCATCTGGAAACATCTCAGGGACATTCATGAAACATGTCGGGATCTGGACAAAAACATCGGAAATGTTCCCAACATTCCCGATGGCATTCCCGCCAAATCCAAGATGTTTAGCTCCCATCCCCAGGTTTCCCAGAATAGGGGAACCCTAGGTATTGATTCCTCTGGGGAAGAGAGAGGCTCCTGTGCTAACACTCGAACTACTATAGTATATATAGCAATAAAAGTTAACAAATTAATGTGTACATATGCACTCACCCTGTACAACTGCTATAGTATATGTAGCAACAAAAAGTTAACAAATTCATATGTACATATGCACTCACCCTGTACAAATTTACAAAAAATAATCCTATTGAATCTTAACCAACTCCATACACTAACCTAAACCTATCAATCCCCAATCCACCCAATCCACCTCTTGCTCCCCAGTCCCATTCAACCACCTTCCAAACAATATTCCCACCCACTCATCAATCAATCTTATCCTGCACAACCTCCTCCCCAATCATCTCCACCCCTACCAACCACCTACAACGTTCCTCATACTATGTGCCTTTGCTTAGGTTTTTACACTAATTAGTTGTCATTAGTTTCAACAAGTGTGTATGAGTGTGTGTGTGTGCTGACAGGCATGTGCTACAGCACTTTAGTCAATATGCCACTAGTACAATTAAGTTACTAGAACCTTCAAATTTCAGCATTTCCATCAAGCAATAAATGAAAATACATGAAAAATTTGGAAGCTAAGGGCATCACCCAGTCCTATCAATTCAACTCATTGGGTTTTGTTTGTGATTTAAAAAGGAATATCAAGTGATGCAGTTCCCCATGATTATATATACTTATAGCATTTTGAGGACAAGAGTTCACCAGTCCATGAAACACTAGTGTAGTTTTCCCATAATCCTAAGAGGACAATTCCCATCTACCATCAACAAATGAATCATTAATGAAAAGGAAAATCCAAAAAGAAAGCATTCAAATCCTAGAAACCTAAGAGACACAATAGGTTTTGATAAATTTACGAGGAAGAAAGACGATAAGGAACGAAAATTAATTAATAGGGAAAAAAATCAAGAAAATTATGCTAAAAATGAGCAGAACTGAAGATTAAAAGGCAAAGGAAGATAAATCAAATGGGTGACAAGCAAAAATTAAAATGTCTAGAATCCAATAAATCAGCAAAAATTCCGATACAAATATAAGCAGAACACATGATCTAATGTCTAGGAATGCATACCTCAATGGAAATGACCGTGGGAGAGAGGCGAGCGACATCCTTGTTACCAACTTCTACTGCAATGTCTGCATTTTCAGTCAATGATCAATTTGTTTGTGTTATTGCTCAAAATTAATAAATTCATAATGAATCAAACTACTAATAAACCAAACATAGACAGGGAACATAGATCCCAAGCATCATAATGATGAGTTGCACCTACAACTCCTAATAAATAGAAGCACATTTCTCATTGACCCTTAGGTAAGAATAGCAAAGAGTCATATACAACTGTGTGTCTGAATGGCTATAATAATATCCTGTACATACAATTCCTCACTCGATACTCATGTAAGTCCTTGCTGCATCTGGCTCCTTTTAAAGGTTTAACACAAAACAAGAGAAAGCATTCACTCACTGTATCTAATATATGTTACTAACATTATAAGGGCTGCATCAATCCACCATATAGTAACAACAATACAAAGGCTGCATATGAAATCCGTATCAGAACAAAATAGATTCCTAACTAGTTTTCAGGACGAACTACAACACCACCTCCAGTGGCAATGACTAGACGATGCATAGTAGATAACTGCTTCAGCACTTCAGTCTGTCAACCAAACACTAAAACCAATCAGTTCGACATTAGAAATTGCAGATTCTAACTGGTTGTGAATAGTAGATTTAAGAATTTTGTCTATTTGCAATATATGAAAACAACAACCAGAAAACAAAGAAGTTGTTATTTTCTGAAACGAAATGGAATTACTGACATCTAAACACAAGATACAAGAGAATTATTCATCTTTCTATTCATACAAAGTAGTTGAGTGAGACAGTTTAAGGATCTTCACTAGATATGAACTGGCAGATGGCACAACAATATAAGCAACATAGAACACAATGCCTCCCAGGTTCATAATTTTGAGTTATATAGACTCTAGAGGATGGTGCTATAAGAATTATAAAATATTTGAAATCTAACTACCTCAGAATATATGAAGCCCTGTTCATTGCGCTCTTTGAATATATGTGCTACAGATGCACCAACTGAAGCCTCCTCCACCAACTGATCACTGTTTATAACAAATTTTGTCTAGCGTACATGAAATTGGGGAAAATGACAAAGACACAATAATAATCATAAAGGTGAAATGGTAATCAACACCTAAAAGTACACATGAAACAAACCTGTCAAAAAATTAATATCCCAAGACTTCTGCTAAAATATTTCCAACAGTCGTCTTTCCACTACCCATCATACCTGCAAAAAGAAAATTTTGGTTTACCCCACAATGTAAATAGGGAATAGCTTAAAGTTCTGACAGATAGTTGATAGTTATGTAGAGAAACCAATTTTACAATTAATTAGATGTTTTGTGAATTCAATGCTAATGTTTGATGAACATATTTCCTTCTGGTTTTTCCTGATTTTGAGCTGGAGAAGTTCAGGGATGAAATGTAAATCCATGCTTGTTACGCAAATATGTTATGTGACCAGGACTTAGGAAGCTCGGAACAATTGTTTACTACAATCACTTAACCACTGGACTCAAACTCTCAACATTGAATCTTCCCATGTCTACAAAAACTGACGGAACAAGACTCGTTGAATCTTTCAATGGATGCAAAACTGATGCAACAAGACGAATCTCTGAAGATGCTTTCCAAATATGCAAAACGGATGCAACAAGACGACTCTCTGAAGCTTTCCAAATCTGCAAAACTAATGCAACAAGTTTGAATGAAACTTCCAAGTCTTCAAAACTGATGCAACAAGACTCAAGCTTCTGTAGCCCTGTGTATATTACCCTTCAACATTAAGATTGATGTTGTGGTTGTATTTGAATTTATAATCAAGGATGTACATTTAGTTACATTTTGTTCTCTGTAATTCTTTGTTCAATTTTTGTAATAACCATGCCCAACATTGCCACAAAGAATTTTATCTGTCTCAAGGACATGCTACCCTAAATAAATCAATTCCCAATTTCTTGTACATATGGCATTCATAAAGGAGCCTATATCCAATGGTTCTAAAGGATTCTACTTGAGAACACACGTAGACCAATCCTTCTTATTATTCAGTGAACAAGATTTACCTATCTCAATATATAGCATAAACATCGAATAGGAATGATCGGGCTGCAGGATCAGGATTGACACTCTCTAACTTCAATACGTTCAACATATCCAGATTCAGATATCTTTCAGAGGGCATGTTCAATTTTGTCAATGGTTCAATATATCCTTTTAATCACATTTCTACAAACATTTCTAAGGGAATTTTAACATCAGTATATACCATATTTGAGGTGTAACTTATTTTGCAGCCCGAATTTTATTTGCTCCTAAACTTGGCCTCTATGATGTACAGTCTTTTGATACCATCATCAATGACAGATGCACAAATTGATATCCCTTTTATTACAAATCAACAAGTTTTTTTAATCAAAACCAGATAAAACCATGCAGTTGTGAATTAATAGAGTTATATCTCAAGTTCGTCATTATAATAGTGTTATCTCTCTGTTGTTTCTGTTATGTTTGGATTGGGTTTTTATTGGATAATTCACCATAGATCCAATAGCTTATTAATTCAACATGGTATCATAGCTAGTGTGGATTTTTCTTCCACAATCCAGAAATTTTTAGGCTGTTTCAAACCTGAAATTAGGGTTTTTACAGCCCCTTAGGGTTGTTTCATACATGGAATTAGAGTTTCCAACACTCTCTTACGGGACAACAAGCTATTTTTAGGGGTTTTTACAGCCCCTTTCCTTCACCAATGCACCCCTTCTTGCCATCCTTTCTTGGGTTTTCAGCGAATTTAACGAAGTTTTTGTGATTCTGTGTGCCATTTAATGACAGCGCACACTATTTTTCCCTTGTTTCAACAAAAATTTTGCTGAAGATTTGCACTAGTATTGTGCCCTCCATGGATGGATAATGGCTCTTTCTTTGTCTTAAAAGTGATAACTATCACTTATAAGATGATCAGATCACAGTTCTTCTTCATAACACAAAGGGAAATAAAGGTGTAAAATAGATTTGCATTCTTTTCACCTTATTTGATGCAGTGAACACCACTCAAGTCAATAGACTTGAATCTCTCCAACCTCAAGATGGAAGATTTTTCTACTATTAAGGAGTACATCACTAGGTTCAAAAACCTAAAAGTTGACATTATTACAAGAAGTGGAAAAGGTAAAATAGGCACTGAATATATTAGCACTATCCCTAGAGGAGCATGCCCACTCTAGGTCTACTACCTTGTGTACGCATGAGTCTCCAGAGGACACTTCCAAATTCTCAAAAAAGAAGAGGTCAATGTGCTCTTATTGCCAAAAGGGGGGATATGCCTTAAAATGTTGTCTCCTCCATCTCCAAAAGATTGAATATATTGATCAATAAAAAAACTGGAAATAATGCTTTATTTAAAGACCACTAGAAACTATGCACATTTAGTTGTGCAAATTTCTCTATGGTCCTCAACTTCTACTCAATAATGGATTGCAGATTTTGGGGCTACTAGACATATGATGAAGTGCTGACACCTCCTCTCCAATTACAATGATCAACATAAAGGTGAGCAAGTAACTCATCTTTCCCAATATCTAGTTGTGGTACTATTCAAAGTGATAATTCTCAATACAAAGATGTTCTCCATGTTCGTAGAGTGAGAACCAAACCTTCTCTCTATATACCGCATTACTTACACCAATTAAAAGGTGGAATTTTCACTAGACAGATGGGCTTTTAAAGACAGAGGACAAGTTCATAGTTGTTATATATTGTGATAAATGTGAACGTATGTACATGCTGGGTAAGTATTCTACACCTCTCACTTCAAATAAGTTCATTGCAATGATATCCAATGCAAATAATGACAATAAGCTATGGCACTTACATCTCAAATGCACCAACCATGGATCCTCGAGGCACATGAGTCATTTATGCCTAGCTAAGGGTCTTCCAGAGATCAATCCTCCCAATGGTGTTTACAAGGGATATGTGATGGGTAAGCACCATCAAGAGTCCTTTCTGAAAGAAAACTCAAGGTGGGGCTCTAAGCCCCTTGAGTTAATACACAATGATATTTGTGGTCCCATGACCACTTCTTCTCTTGGGAGAGTCAAGTATTTCCTTACTTTTGTTGATGATTATTCTTAGTTTCTATGGGTCTACACCATTAAATCCAAGGATAAGGTTTGTGGAAAATTCCAGGAATTCAAAACTCTCGTTGAATCAAAATGTAAGAAGAATATCAGGTGTCTTTGCTCTGATGGGGGAGGTGATTATATCGGTAATTCTTTTTAGTAGTTTCCTTGTTCTCATGGCATCTTGGTAGAATATTGTCTCTTATACTCCTCAACAAAATGGTGTGGTTGAGCACAAGAATAAGGATATCATGGAAATGGAACGTTGTATGATTCATTCTTAGACCATGAAGCTTAATTTTTGGAGAGACACAACTGTTTGTGGAGTATTTATCATCAACCATGCACCTACTCATGTAATTCCAGGTATGATTCCTTATGATCACTTACATGGGCATAAGCCCTCTGTTATCGGACAATCCACTAGAGCGGGCACGAGCAGGATCTCCCTAGCTCAAAGTGAGTCTAGAACAAATCGAACAGACTACCAATGCATTTCCTAGATCTACTTAAGGATCGAGTATTAGATGTCTTACCTTTCACTTCGCAATCCTTTCTCCTGAACACTGCTCCACATTCCACAGTTGTCAGATCCAAGCTGCAAGACCTGTCAAGACAAGAAACAAGAGAAACAAGTAAAAGACATCTATACAATAAGAGATCTAAGTAAACAATTAAGCAGGTAAACTACTCAATATCATTGCACACATGAACAATATTGGTGGAAAGCATTTGTATTACTGTAAAAAGAGGGAAGTACAGAATAGAGGTATAGAACTACAACCAAGGCTTAACGTTGTAGTCCTTCTCCAACAAAGCCAATTGCCATATCCTCCCAAGAAAGTATGAGTTCTCCAATAGGTGAGTGGAGATGTTCCAAGGGTGATTTCACCAGCATGTAGATACCATAGACTTCCTCCCTTTGGGATGGGAGTGAGCTTCATTCATATAGGACTAAGTGGATAGGGTATGGATAGGATAAGTTGAGAGATGGTAGGAGAGGCTTAAGGGATTTCTCCAAAGTATTAGGAACTGAGTGACAGCTCCTCTAAGAGGTCAGGGATACGGTCCCAAGTCAGCAAGCTTCGAGAAGGACCTCGAAGAAGCTATTTTTTCCATTTAACTGACCTCGTCGCACCTTGTAATGAGGCAAGGTGCGACGTCTCATGTTGCTCATGTGAAACCTGCGACGACCCTTCAAAAGCTAGCAAAATTGGTTACAAATCCTCTCTGGTTGATCACTTAGTCAAGATATCTTCAGGGCTGTATACACTGAATCTTATGATGAGTAGATTTTGGGTGTAATAGAATGCCCCCCAAAGCATGAAGCTGTTGAAGATAGACAGGTGAAGTGGTTTGATGGAAGTAATGGCAATAGACTTGTTGAACGAAGGACATTGATGTAGTACAACTGACTCTGAACTGACAATCTCATATGAAGTACAACATGGCTGCCGACCAATACAATGTAGATCCATGGTAGTAATGACCGACTGAACACAATCATGGCTACTAGACACAAGCGTAGATCCATGATGAGATGATAACACAGTCAGGACCAATGCAAATGTGGATCTGTGTGATATAACTAAATACAAACTCCATCGCAACCTAGGTAAAACATGACTCCCCAGGGTCTTCAAGCTGAACCCGCAATGATACGAATCTATCCATGTGATTACAAATGTCTTGACGTCGAACATGGTAGAAACCACTTGATTACCAGCCATTGATGTAAACCATTAACAAGTGCGAGGGAGATCACCATTGATGTCAATGATTCCCAAGGTATCACATTACATATCATCAAGCGTGAATAAATGAGTTGAAGTCGAACGCAAGACGAAATCTTTCGATCAAGAGTCAATGATGTCAACTCATGACGAAAGTGAGGTAATCTGCCATTGAGGCATGCAGGGCCAAGGTACTTGATTGGTTTCTAGATTCAATCCTCGAATGATGTGTTGAAGTCGACAAGGATGAATCCGTCGAAGGAGGGCCATGATGAATCTCCCATCAATCGACACGAAACATGACAAAAATGTATAGGGTAGATCGGAAGGTACAGTGACATGCAAGACTGACTCAGAGTAGACCGACGTAATGGCGTGTGTACTGACTACAGATGATAAATGATAGACATATTCTTGAACATGGGCATGGCATGACTTGGAAGTATTGACACGATGAGTGTGACACAAATTCGCAAAGCGACTGATGATGGAAGCTTTTCTTTGAATGACTCAAAGGAGTAACAAGACTCAGGAAATAAGTGGAACTCGAGGACAAACAGATGATCCAAGTGCTATATGCAAATGCAGATGAGTGCCATGTTCAAGAATGACTACATACTGCCACTAACAAGGTACGTAACACAAACGCTTTCCTTTTTCCCCATCATGAATGATGAGTGCCTCATGTGTTTTTTACGAGCTTGATGAGGGTAACCAGATGCTCGGTATAGCTCATCTCATAAATGAGTCCAATCCCAAATATTTTTTGAACCTGGGATAGGATGGGTTCGTCCCATGACGGGCCCTTCAATGCAAGAATTTTAACGAGTCCATAGAAGGTAAACTCGGTCATCATTTCATGTTTAGAGAGTCTGAAAAGAACTAAAGAAGACTCCAACGGTCATTTTTCGTAAAGTTAGCCTCATCGCCCGAAAAAGGGTAAAACAACGCGGGAGAGGACTCTTCCAGTCATGATTGGCTGGAGTATACCTTTTTCATAATTAGTGCCTCCTGGTCCGAAAAAGGGGTAAACTATCACTAGGAAGACGACCATTCAATTACTTTAACAAGCGTGAACGCGACAAGTACGCTTGGCAATCTTTTCATTTTTTGAGAGCCTGAAAAGAGCTTAACGGTAGACTCCTGGGGGTGTCCTTTTCCGTGGAAGTTTAATGAGCCCGGAAAAGTGATAAATCATAATTCGGTACTTGTTCTCATAGTTTCACGAGTACGAGAACAAACAAAGAGTAAACTCATCATCACGCAATAATTAAAAACTAACCGTTGCAAAAATAACAACAAAACGTTCAAGGGAGTGTTCATACCTGTGATGACCGTTGTGATACGAGGAATGGCACAGAAGACTACTTACAACTCCTGCACACTAGAAAATGTGTCAAATAGCCCCAAATACGACAAAAACGATCAAAAACTATGATGAATGGCCTAAGAGCATCAAAATATTTGAAAAGGAATATTCCATTCTATTTATAAATAGAAAAATGGGCCAAAAATAGTTTTCATTGTTTCATTTGCTAATTTGGGAGGAGAAGTACCAATTTGGAGCAAGAACTTCCTTTGCCAATTTCGGGAGCTACGATCCGCCATTTCACCTACCGTCAGGAGCAGGTAAGCCTAAACTTCATCCAGCAACTTTCCAGTGGATTAGATTTTGTTTTGAGATTCAATTTTTGGGTTTTTTGATGAATTCATTGAGGGCTATTGCGCTCTCAGCTCGCCGCAGTTGGCCCTTTCGGGAACCACGATGAGATCGACTCGGTGCAAGTCCCAAATGAGTGAAGTGCGAAGACATCACACTGTATGCAAAAGTACAATGTGACGACAAAGGTGCATTTCCGAAACATCAAAATGAACTCAAAAAAATAATTTGTTGTGGTTGAAGTAGGATCTAACAATGTTCAAATGTCCCTTTTGGCAGGTTGCTAGCAAGCCAACATGGTTTTAGAGTGGCGGGAAAGAGAACACAAAGTAGAATATGTACAAGCTGCCAATGATCCACAATGTGTGGATGCCTTGAGGAACTGTGGTTTGCTCAAGTTCTTTGAGATTTAGGGGATGAGATCCAAAATCCCGTTGTTATCACACATGCTCCAGAGTTGGGATGCGGCCCAACAACATTTCGTGATTGGTGAGCACATCCTCACAATAGATGTTGAGGACATTTATTTCCTTACTGGTTTGTCTCGAAGAGGGGACCCTATGGCTCTTACTGGAACACGGGCCAGTGACTGCACAGTCGATGACATGGTGTCACAACATTGTACCGCTCTTGCTTGATCTTCCAGTGGGAAGATTCTTATTAGGGATGTGGTGAGACGCCCATTGCGTACCGTACTGTTTACTGATACTAGAGTGGCGGGAAGCCAAGCCCCACACATGGCTACTCGGACTCAGATGCTTTATGCAGAGGACTACATGTCCCCCATGGTTTTCAACTGGTGCAAGGGTCTCCTCGCAAACCTCCGAGCTCAGCTGACCAAGTGTCGACGGGGAGAGCTCAAGCAGTTTGGTTATGGATCGATTGTGGTATCGTTCCTCTTGGAGCGGATCTCTCTCTTGCATCCACAGGTAGTACTAGATGACAGGCAACCTAGAGATCCCCACATGCTCAGATGGGCTGAGGTGATGACCCACCATGGTGGAGGACCTATCATCAGCTTTGGTCCCAAGTTCTTCAGCTGGATGGAAGGTCAGTTACTCATGGTTGAGGACTTCCCGTACGACGGTACGGATTTCAGAGAGGATCCTGACTTGGTGTTTCCCAAGGGTGCAACATGGGGTGACATAGGTGAGAACAAAAACTCTTGTACTTTTAGTTTTGCATATTTATCATTTTTTTGATGCAATGCTGACAAGTATGTAACATGTGTGTGCAGATGTGGGGCCCGTATGGCCGGTAGGACTTTCTCTTCTGGCGAGGAGAGACAAAGGTGGGGAAGCAGTTGTGCCCCCATGTGCTCAGGCTGCCATCGAGGAGATGGAGGAGGTATACAAGAAATTGTCTAAGCTGATAGTAGAGGTTCCTGAGCCAGTGATAGATGACCTGCCGAGACCTATGCAGAGGTTTGGGGTTGGAGTGTCCATACGCTTCAATTCCCTACTCTGCAAGGTAGTGAGGACTGTGGATTGCTTCCTTACTCAGCGACAATGGGTTGTTCATGCTAGGGGTGATGTACAGGTCAGGCATCAGGCCTGATGACACTATTATACTTGTACTGAGAGCTTAAAGGCCTCAAATTTTGTACTATTGAAAGCTACGATGCTTCAGATTTGTAGAGATTCACTGAAAGCCATCGTACTTCAGATTTTGTACCAGCACTACTTTTGAGTGATATATATATACAGACATTCTCGGCGATTTATACATTATGTGTTTTAAAATGATGAGTGATGTGATCTTGTTTACATGTTTGCTTTTATACATTGCATTATTTACATGTTGTGAATGCTTTTACATATTATGAATATTATGTGTATGTGATGTACCAATCCAAAATGATGTTGGCCATCGAGTCAGCAACTGTGTTTAACTCTCGTGGAATGTGTAGGTACTGAACGGATTCAAATGACCTTTCCAGGAGATGTAATCGTCTGAAGAGACGGAGTAAGGTGGGATCACGGATGGCGTAAACCCGATTAAGATGGGAAACCACTAATTGAGAATCCATGTGGATGACAATGTGGTTCATACCCAAGGAAATGGCGTTAGCTAGGGTTTCGATTACTGCCTGATATTCTATGGCGTTGTTGGTCGCAAACCCTAGGAAACTTCCTCCTGAGCTAATTAGCTCACTTGTTGGGCAATATAGTACCCAGGCTACCAAAGCAAGGTTACGGGTATGCCGGCTGGCGCAATCCACGAATCCATAGCATGTTTCCATCTGCACACGCAGACAGAACATGGTATAAGGAGAGGAAACAAGATTTAAAGACACTCAAAAATAAAAGCATTACAACACACAAAAACAAAAAAACATGCCATGTACAGTATATACAAGAAAGTCTAAGCGTGACGAGTTTAGGCATAGTATCTCTTCAGGTAAAGCCCATTGCGTGGTTCACCCAAAGAGATTTCGTCGTAGTCTTCAAGCTCATAAGCTTTCTTTTCAAAAACACGTTTGACAATGTAAGGTCCATGCCACATGGATTCGAACTTTTTTGCTCCTAGTTTGTCATGCTTCTGGTCATAAGTGAGGACCAGGTCACCCTCGTTAAAGATATGAGGTTCAATTGACTTGTCGTATTGGGCTTTGATGCGTTTCTTGTGCGCTTCATTAGCAAGAGTGACATCTCGGCGGGACTCATCGAGTTTCGCTAAGTGCAGGAGACGTTCTTCTTCGACAGTAGTATTAGGAAGAAGTTCGACAACGAGTTGTAGAGACGGAATTTCGCACTCTATAGGTAGGACAACCTCAAATCCATAGACTAGTTGGAAGGGAGTGAAACCTGTGGCGGTTTTAATGGAGGTTATGTAGGCCCATAACGCTGAAAAGAGCATGTTATGCCAATTGGATTTTTGCGTACCTACCATCCTTTGGACCATGGTTTTCAATACTTTGTTAATGGCCTCAACTTGTCCATTGGAATGTGGGTAGTAGGGTGT
The DNA here is from genome assembly GCA_027924585.1 of Larix kaempferi. Classification (NCBI taxonomy): domain Eukaryota; kingdom Viridiplantae; phylum Streptophyta; class Pinopsida; order Pinales; family Pinaceae; genus Larix; species Larix kaempferi. The sequence continues at coordinate 19,770,350 of BSBM01001646.1, forward strand.
TGAATTTTCATGGCAAAAACCCAACCTATCGCTCAGTTCATCAACCATATGGTTCTGTAGGTGTTGATTAGGGTCTTCACCCGGCTTGCCGTCAAATTTGGGGATATCAGACGGAAATTTCACTAGAATTGGGGGCCAGTTAGATCCATGGTAAATAGGATCATTGGTTAAACGAGATAGGTCAGGTAGGTCCAAAGTAGCCAAGAAAGGCAGCTGTGGGTTAGGCTGCGTGTATTGATAATATGGATAAGGCATGTAAGGACCAGTATGACCGTAACGTGTACCAGGAGGAAACTGGCCGTAAGGGGGTCTTCCACCATAAGGTGGTCCATTCCAATAAGGTGGGGGTCCACCTCCACCACCGAGGGGGTGGAGGTTCCCCGCCACCACCGGGAGGAGGTGGGGGTCCATAACTGTAATACGGCGACCCACCACCGCCTCCACCTGGAGGGGGTGGTGGACCACCTCCGCCACCAGAAGGATGGGGGCTCCCACCACCTCCGCCTCCACCATAGTAATTAGGTCCTCCAATGCCTTCACCCAGAGGGGGTGGTGGACCACCTCCGCCACCCAAAGGGAAATGTCGTCCTCCACCATGAAAGGGTGGTCCTCCGTCACCTCCGCCGGGAGGGGGTGGTAGACCATTCTCGCCACCGCTGGAGGGTGAGGGATATTGTTGGTAAAATGAGGTGGGCCTCCACCAAGGTTAGGTGGGGGCCCGTCGCCTCTAGCAGGAGGTGGGGGAGGGCCGATCGGGGGTGGTGGTACCTGAGGGATAGTGGGTTGGGGTCCGTGTTGCAACAAAGGTTGTTGCCCCCATAGAGTGTATGGATTCTCGGGATAAGGTATCCCGTATGGTGCATTTCTGGGATTAGATTGGTCCGGCGTAGGGTTAACAGAACCTGGATATGCTTGACTCCATGAGGGTTGAGTTACATTGGATGGGCCCCCAACATGAGATAATCCCATGGTGGATGGTCTAGCGGGTTGGGAAGGTCCAACAGAAGGTCCATTGGGGATTCCACCGCCTATGTTCTGGTTAGGAAATGGGGGTTTCCCCCCAACCACAACAGTTTGACCATTATTCAAAGGTTGAACCAACGTAGGTTGTTGACTAGCTACCGTAGTAATAACATTACCAATAAGATAATCCTGGGGAATGGAATATCCTCCCCTCAAATTTTGAGGTGGGGGAGGAACTGGTAAAGTAACTATGGTAGTAACAGGTGTGTTGGATTGTTGTCCTTCCACTGGTTGGTTCACTTGAGGTGTAGGACTGGACTCTTGTGAGGGTTTACCAGTCTTATTAGTGGTCTCATGGTGGGAAGATTCTTCCGGTGATCCAAAAGATATCGGATGATCTGGGATGGGTCGGTAAGGGGGGTAACGATGGGTATTTAATCCTTCGTTGGAGAATTGACTGCCGAAACTCTTAAGCCATGGAACTAAAGTGAGCTAATTAGCCACAAAAGTAGGCTAAAGGGTCATCCGGAGTAGTCCCACTAGGTGGTGATGAGATGGAAAAATGAGCCACTAGGTGGTCTGTAGAAGAGGTCCAATAAGTTGCTGAAGGACCAACAGCTGATGTAGGGTCATCCTGGGGTCGGTTTATCCATTCCAACGATCCAGGTTCTCCCGAGATGATGGGAGAAAGGTCTTGTGAAGTGGGGATTTGTGCTCCTTCATTATGCGGTGGATGAGAGGCAGGTGAATCCGGAGGAGTTTGTGGAAACAAAAGTCCTCCAACATTCAGAGTGGGGTTTTCCACTTCAGTAACTACGACCGTGTTACGCTAATCCATTATTACCCTCGAAATAACCTCCGAATTAAGGGGATATTCGGGTGATAATTTTAATATCCTATGGGATATTCTCCAGGGAAAATCCACCAAAGTGTCAGGACAATCAGCCAGGATGGCTGAAATAACGTTTCTCCTAAGGGTATGCTAAAAGAAAAGTAGTCTAGAAAAACCTACTTAAACTAAGGCAACAAGCAGACTTATGTGATAGAGTGGATTCAAGGATCTGGAACCTCACGAGATTATCAAGGCATCACAAACTGCAATATACTGCAGGGTCCAACAATATGACGTGACAAGGAGGATTGGGACCGTACCCTTGCCTGCATACCCGATTACCTAGACAGTACGTGCATGCTAATCTCCCCGAGTGTTGTTCTCGGTGTATTGCTTTGCCAAGATGGCCAAATGGTTAACTCAGTTGGTTTCAGGAATCCTAGTGGTGTCTCCCGATATACGCAAGGTACATGGGAGCTCAAATTTGTAGTGGTGCTGTCTAATGCACAATCGTTCGGCAAGAGACCTTCCGATATACTATCAAGTACGTGATACACCCTTCGATATATGCCAAGTACGGATTATGGTACTTGGTGGGTACATGAAGGAGCTCGATATATCGATAAGTACGTGGAAGAATACAATACCCCCGGGATACAGTGCTAGCAAATAATGACATCTGCCACGCTTAACGACGCCGGAACACGTCTCTAACTTACACACAAGTTGCTAAATTTTTTACCTAGTTCTACCGTTAATTTTATCTTGGACGGTTAGGTGAATGCATGAGGTGAGTACATAATTGGAAGCATAATGCAAGCCCTAGATACATGCATGAAATATTCTTTCTTTCAATGAATTCTAGCTATGGGAAGGAGAAAACTTTTTCCAATAGTATTGCCAAAACAAACTCAATGCAACCTAATTCCCAATTCAAACAAATCTGACAATGAGAACATTCTTTTCCTTTTTCAACGAAACACAAAAAATCACAACACTACTATCCAAATCAAAACATTTTTCCTTTTCTTTTTCTTTTCAAAGCAAAACGACACTAGGTAATGAAAAGAGAGGATTCTCAAAATGGAATATGCAAGTTTTTCAATTTCACTTTCAATAGTCTAAAAGCAACAAGAAAAAATGCATCTATCTTTCCTTAGCATGGAATCAATTTTGCAAAAATTGAAGCGTACTTTAAGTCTTCCAAGAAAATGAGCGATTCATAATTCGAGAAACAACACAATAGATCATACATTCATTCAATTTTTCCAAAACACAAACGAAAACATTCCAATGCACAACAATTTTCTTCAATAATGCTTAAGAAATGATGGGAAAGCAACACTTTTAAACTTTTCAATGGATGTATCAAAGAATAAAGTTGATGGCAATTGAGCTTTCAGATCTAAATGACTGAAAAGAAAACACTACTTGCAGCACTAGTACACTCAGAAAACTCGAGAAAAGATAAGCACTCAATCAAGCTGAAAGGCACACTTAACTCAAAATCAAGCAGCAGCAAGCAAACCAAGCAAGCAAATCTCAAACAATGATGAAAACGAGGTCTAGAAGCTGATCTAATGTAATGATCAGATCAGGGATGAAAGGAAGGGAATGCAAGGGTGTGTGGATGAAGGTGGAGGAGACAAGAGTATCCACCACTACCGGTCTTCAAGCTTGTCCAAGATGGAACCCAGAATCAATCCAAACAAAACCAAACACTCGAAACACAAATCATAGGTGGGATCCCTGGCTAGATCTTGCAGCACAGAGGGATTTCGCACAACAAACCAAAGTCCAGACTGTCAAATGGAGAGGAGATGCCTGCATGCCAAATTTTGACAAATCAGCACACGCTGTGCTTGTACACAGTGCGACGTCGCAGTTTACCTACACAGGAAATGCGACGATATCGTAGTTTACCAATGCAAGGGATGCAAAGAGTAACTAACAGGTAAAGAACAGAGGCCAAAAATGACATAGTGTCGCTCTGTTCCCACTGCCTAGGTGCGACAGGCGAAGTCTAGATTAAAAAATGAATTAGATCTCTCAACAATGAAACATGGAATGGTTTGGGAATGAGTCGTATAAACTCAGAGGAAGTAGATCAGAGTCTTCAATACGAAGATCTGATAGTGAAATCAACTTCAAGAAGTAAATGGAAAAAATGAAAAGGCTTGTGTCAAGCAATCAATAGAAAATGACTCTCAGATTGACAACTATTGACTAGATTCTATACTCCCCAGTATGGTCACCAGATTTGTTATCGGATAATCCAGTTGAGCGGATGCAAGCAGGATCTCCCTAGCTCAAAGTGAGTCTAGAACAAATAGAATAGACTACCAATGCATTTCCTAGATCTACTTAAGGATCGAGTATTAGATGTCTTACCTTTCACTTCGCAATCCTTTCTCCTGAACACTGCTCCACGTCCCACGGTCGTCAGATCCAAGCTGCAAGACCTGTCAAGACAAGAAACAAGAGAAACAAGTAAAAGGCATCTATACAATAAGAGATCTAAGTAAATAGTTAAGCAGGTAAACTATTCAATATCATTGCACACATGAACAATATTGGTGGAAAGCATTTGTATTACTATAAAAAGAGGGAAGTACATAATAGAGGTATAGAACTACAACCAAGGCTTAATGTTGTAGGCCTTCTCCAACAAAGCCAATTGCCATATCTTCCAAAGGAAGTATGAGTTCTCCAATAGGTGAGTGGAGATGTTCCAAGGGTGATTTCACCAGCATGTAGATACCATAGACTTCCTCCCTTTGGGATGGGAGTGAGCTTCATTCATATAGGACTAAGTGGATAGGGTATGGATAGCATAAGTTGAGAGATGGTAGGAGAGGCTTAAGGGATATCTCCAAAGTATTAGGAACCGAATGTCAGCTCCTCCAAGAGGTCAGGGATAGGGTCCCAAGTCAGCAAGCTTCGAGAAGGACCTCGAAGAAGCTATTTTGTCCATTTAACTGACCTCGTCGCACCCTGTAATGAGGCAAGGTGCGACGTCGTATGTTGCTCATGTGAAACCTGTGACGACCCTTCAAAAGGTAGCACAATTGGGTACAAATCATCTCTGGTTGATCACTTAGTCAAGCTATCTTCAGGGGTGTATACACTGAATCTTATGATGAGTAGATTTTGGGTGTAACACCCTCTATTTCACAATTCAATATTTTTGGATGATGTGATTGGGTCCACTTGCCTCATGGAAGGCATGATATATCACTTTTCCATATAATCCTCACCAAACTGTAATTGGCTATAGTAAATCCTTTCAAGGGTACCCTCACAATGGTCATCCATCAGTTAATGGCCCAAACGAGGACCATATCATTTACACAACAATTGGGATCATGCACATATCAAATAGAAAATACTCTTTGTTCTTGTTGGGTGACCCCAATTCATTAATAATCAGTGATGATGGTATCCCACCCATCATTGCCCTAGTTGATCCCAATAGGATTTTGTCTCACAAATATCCAACAAAAGTCGTAATAACTTGTCATTCTAAGGGGAAAACAAGGGATTCCAACAAGGTAACTCTCTTGACATTCTTGAATAGCATGGAAACAAGACTATGAGGCAAACATTCAATGAGAAAAACAAGAAAGAGAGTTAGTAGGGGGGTTCCCTGCTCATGTGCAAGGAACACCACCCTAGAACCCTAGTAATTGGAACAGGTGCACCATATCCATTTTGATTGTTCACAATGAATGCTAGTTAAGGTTTGTGTAGTTCAAGGCACCAACATACCAATATTTGTAGGAGCTCTAGTCATTATACTCTCTCCAAAGGAATCCAACAACATTCAAGGACCAAATATTACCCCTTACAAAGGAAACCCTAAAGTGGAAGCAAGCAAGACCATTTTCACCTCAATTGAATCAAAACTTAAAGAAACCAACAATGGTTGTCTAAAAAAAATGTGGATCCTGCTTTTCAAGGAGTTGGTCAAATGGTCAAAAAATGTGGATCCTAGGGAGAAAATAATTCATGTTTACTGTCACTTTCTATGGGCTCATAAATATAGAGTTCATTATACCAATATATGTGAGCACTTCATGGCTCCCATATATACATTGATTTTCTACAATCTTGCACAATGTGTGATAGATAAGGCCATGCAAATGATTACTAAGAAATGCATGTACTTAAGAATATTTGAAGCCGCCAAGGCCCAACACCTACCACCAAAAAATTTATTCCAGGAAAACTTTTCATTCAAGAGGTAGCATATCAAATGTTATTAAATGGAAGAATTATCCTTTCCTAATATGACAAGGCCCTATGGCCTACCTTGCCACTATTGATAGGCACATACAATACAGACAATGTCAAGGATGCCAAAGAAGAAAGTGAAGCAATAGTTGTTGTTCATTTCAAGGAAGAAAGATTCAAAAGGAATGATCCCTTCTATGTATCATATCACCATTTATAGGTTGTAAATATAGGTGGCCTTACCAAAATTAAGTGTGGAAAGAGGATTAAATCTACTTGAGAGATGCTACACTTGATGAAGAAGTAGTAAGGATTGGCAACAAAGGTAAATGTGCCAAAGATAAGAAGAAATATTTTAGAGACAAAGAATAGGTTGAATAGGAAGCAAGGGAAAAGGTGTTGGTTGTGGAGCCAGATCTTCTAGTCTCATAGATGATATTGTATCAGCCATGTTTGTACCCCAGTTCTATATGATATGTAGGTGGACTGTACACTCATCCCAGCGGGGGGGTGTGGGGGGGCATCGCCCCCCCACGGGGTTCCAGGGGGGACCATCCCCCCTGGCTGGGGGGTCCGGGGGCCAGTGGTCCCCTGGCGGGGGTTGGGGGGCAGCGCCCCCGAAGGAAATTTTTGGGGCTGTTTTCAACAGCTGTTTTGCGGGCCCATGGTTTTGGGTATCCCGTGGTATTTTCCCATTGTATTTCCCTTATAAAAGAAGGACATTGTAATACGGCTAGGGTTGATGTATTAGGTTTTATGCATTGTAAAGATCTTTGAGATCTGGAGAGAGACTGTGAAACAGAGAAGAGGAAGTGCAGCGGTTGTGCTGCAGGTTGTATCCCTTCATCTTGCTGGACGGTAATAATAATAAGGACTGGCAAATTCAGTGTGGACGTAGCCCAAGTTGGGTGAACCACGATATATCTGTGTCTCTCTTGTAATGTGTATGTGTGATTATATTTGCATTTCTGTTTATTGTTATTGCTCTGCGATCCTGTTTTTCTAACAAAAGGAACCAGAAGAGGAATGAAAGAGAAGAAGAGAAGAATATGAAGCAAAAGTAAGAGAAAAAATGGGAGTCAAATGGAAATAACTACCAAGATAGGAACACAAAAGTCCAAGAGCAATCATTTGTGTAAAATGTAAAGGTGACCTTGAAAACAAAGAAATGGTTTTTTGCTTGTGAAAATTTTGTAAACTTTTCTATGAAGTCTAAATAAGGAGAAGACAACTTTGGCCAACTTTTCTGAGAATCTTTTATTCTAGTATGGTGGATTAACTGTGAACTATTTCTATTATTTGTTGCAATGCTAGGATTGCTATAAAATTATGATATTTTCAATGTGGACTATTATTATGTAGAAACTCATATTATTATTCCTACTTATATGGATATGTCTTCTCTTATGGTTTGGACCAAAGACTATAATTAGAAACTAATTCATAATTTTTTTCTTAGATTCATTCTCGTTTATGTATATTTATGTTGTCATTTCCTAAATACATTAATAATCTTGAAGCTGTTACATATATTTACTTGGCCCTATGTTTATTGGTTAGATATTGGTACTAGATAGGATAGGTACAATAGAACTCCATATTGAACATGTTAGGATATTCCTATACTCCATCCTAGTCCTTCTAACATTCCTGTCATTTACATTTTCAGTCCTGCATGCAAAATTAGGGTTTGCATGCAATTAGGGTTTGCATGCATCTTACATGCATCCTAGTCATCAGCACCAACACCTATCCCTCAGCAAACTAGCCCCAGGAGCTTCTCTCAGATCAGTCTTAGCTCTCCTAGAGCTTAGTGCACCCTCTTTTCAGTTATTGCATGAGAAGGGCGCCTTTCTTCATCTGCTAGTCCATTTTAGTTCAGTTATCTTCAGTTCTTCCTTGATTTAAGGATTAACTGACTCCTAACTGACCTTATCACTCTTTTGGACCTCCAGTGTGACTAGATAGACTGTTTTGACTCCAGTTAGCTCCATGAGCGCCCTCCACTAAGTCTCCTTCACTATATCAGTTCTTCCATGTGCCAGTTACACCAACTACACTCAGTTAGACTCAGTTTGACTCCCGATTGATCACTACTTGTGCATTGATGACTTCACTGATGATGAGATAGACTCCTAGTTTGGCACTGATGACTCTCCACTGATTATGGATCTGTGCATGAAGGATAATTCGAATTACACCTAGTGAATTCGAATCCTCATACTCAGCATTGTATATTTACCCGATTACTATTCTGATTAATGTAGTGTGTGTAATTATTCTGCCTCTATTGGATCTATGTTCTATTGCTTCTCTCTTCTTCCTTAATTCCTTAATTCTTTCACTGTGAGGTTACATTATCTCTTTGGATCTTATGTTGGCAATCTAACATGGTATCAGATCCATTTGAGAGTATATTCTACCTCCATTCTTGAGAGTTTTTTTGCAGATATTTCGAAGTTCTAGCAGTTGCAGCAGCAGATTCAACAGCTCTCTATTTGCACTTATTCAAGCAGTCAAGATGAGCAATTCGAATGCTCCTTCTTCTCCTATACTTCTCACTCCTTTCAATTACTTCGAATGGAGGGATGAGATGAAGATTTTCTTGATGACAAAAGGGTTTGAAATATTGGTTTATGAAAGAGATGCCACACCACATATAGCTAGAGATAAAATCAAGCATCTAAACAAATTGGATGAAGCCTTTGGATACATATGCCTTTACATGTCCAGAGATCTATTGTTCCATGCTGAAGGTTTGAAGTCTCCAAAAGAATTATGGACCAAATTGGAGAGCCTTTTTGGAAAACAAGATGGGATGAGAGGCTACACTCTTGAAAACGAATTGGCCTCTCTACAACCTAGCAATTTTGAGAGCATTCAAACATTCATCTCAAAATTTCAGAATTTGGTTACTCAATGCAAGCATTGTGGCATCACCAAAAGTGATGAGCAATTAGTACTCTCCATTTTGAGCAAACTTGGATCTCAATTTTCTGTTTTTGTCTCTACTTTCCATTCTGGGATAATGTCAATCCCCGGATGGAAGTTTCCTACCTTGGAAAAATTTACTACCGCTCTCATTCAAGAAGAGGACAAATTGATTCAAATGGGTTCCATCACAACCTCCAGAGATCTAGCTCTTTTAGCTGGTGAATCAAGTGGAGCGAATGCAAGGGGGGGACAAAAAGGCAAAGGAAAGAAACCTTCAAGATCCAAGAATGACAAACAAAAGAGACCTAATTGTACCTACTGCAAGAGAGGAAACCATCCTGAGCATTCCTGCATGCATAAGAAGATTGATCTTCTAACCAAGCTTCTTGAACAAAACCAAATTGTTGTTCCAAAAGAAGCAAAGATGTCTGATTCTGGAAGTGGATCTGATGATTTTCATGCATTGATGGCTGGTTTTTCAAAGACAAAAGCTCTCCTCATAGATTCTGGAGCTTCCAACCACATGATGGCACAAAAAGAATCTTTCTCTTCTCTAGATCTCCATGATGGGCCTACCATTCACATGGGAGATAACACTCACGTTTCTGCAAAAGGAGTGGGTACAGTGCATATGGAACATGGTAAGTTCAAAAATGTCTTGTTTGTTCCTTCTCTAACTGCAAATTTATTATCAGTTTATCAGATGACCCATACAGGATCTCCAAAGCAAGTTACTTTTGGTCCAAACACTGTCGAGATCACAGAAATATCCACTGGAAAGGTTATAGCGAATGGGATTGCTAATCATGCCTCAAAGGCATATGAATTTTCTCACTTTATGCCTTTCTCTCCGAGTGTTTCTTCAGATTCCGATCAAGAGCAGAGTGATTTCTCTTCCGATGAAGAAGAAGAGCAAGATTCTGATGTAGAAGTCATAGTTCAAAAAGATTGCAATCCAGAATCAACACCTATTCTCAGTCCAGATACAAGGTCAACATGGGCTCACACAGCTCTTGCTACTATTGAGAACACTGTTGAGGATCATCACACTACCAGACTTCCACACCATGCCAACCTTTCATTATGCCATCCACCTCTCCATGAGAGATGCAGCATGATGATGGGGTTTACTCTTCCATTCTTTGGGAAAACTCATCATGATACATTCGCTCCAGTGACAGAAAAGGTTCCTGAAAGACTTGCTACATTCAACACATTCTCTAGCACTTGCATTCGCACTTTAAAGAGGATCAGCTTACCAAGTCTCTTTGCAAAGTTTTCACTGATGAAAGCTTGCTTCTTTTCTGCTTAGAGTGATGGCTCCTTGAGTTATTCAAAAATATAAAAAAAAAATGAAAAAGAAAAATTGAGGCAGTATTTTTTTTATCATTTCATTGATTGTATGGGTGACCTTTGGTCCTAGTTACTAGGGCCCAGGATGGATTAAGGGGGGGTGTTAGGATATTCCTATACTCCATCCTAGTCCTTCTAACATTCCTGTCATTTACATTTTCAGTCCTGCATGCAAAATTAGGGTTTGCATGCAATTAGGGTTTGCATGCATCTTACATGCATCCTAGTCATTAGCACCAGCACCTATCCCTCAGCAAACTATCCCCGGGAGCTTCTCTCGGATTAGTCTTAGCTCTCCTAGAGCTTAGTGCGCCCTCTTTTCATTTATTGCATGAGAAGGGCGCCTTTCTTCATCTGCTAGTCCATTTTAGTTCAGTTATCTTCAGTTCTTCCTTGATTTAAGGACTAACTGACTCCTAACTGACCTTATCACTCTTTTGGACCTCCAGTGTGACTAGATAGACTGTTTTGACTCCAGTTAGCTCCATGAGTGCCCTCCACTGAGTCTCCTTCACTATATAAGTGCTTCCATGTGCCAGTTACACCAACCACACTTAGTTAGACTCAGTTTGACTCCCGGTTGATCACTACTTGTGCATTAATGACTTCACTGATGATGAGATAGACTCCTAGTTTGGCACTGATGACTCTCCAGTGATTATGGATTTGTGCATGAAGGATAATTCGAATTACACCTAGTGAATTCGAATCCTCATACTCAGCATTGTATATTTACCCGGTTACTATTTTGATTAATGTAGTGTGTGTAATTATTCTGCCTCTATTGGATCTATGTTCTATTGCTTCTCTCTTCTTCCTTAATTCCTTAATTCTTTCACTGTGAGGTTACATTATCTCTTTGGATCTTATGTTGGCAATCTAACAGAACATAGATTATAATCATTCCTTAATTTTCCACTCCATATTTGCATTTTCATAACAAAAACTTGGTGACAATTGCTTGGCCAAAATCTTGATGGGTTTCCTACTTTAAATGGTGTGAATTCTAACTAGGGCTTCATTTTGGTTGCCAATATTAAGCAAAATGCATCCATCATATCCATTTGTTTTCCTCGTGTACATTCAAAAATCCCCCTCAAGGCACTTATTACTTACATTTGATTTTCCATTTGAGGGTAGTAGTCAGTGCTCACATTTAAAGTGATTCTTGTTACTTAGAAAAACTCTTGCTAGAAGTGACTTACAAACTTGGTATTACTATTGCTAATGATGTGGTTCTGGAGTCCATGAAGCTTAATATTCATGCTTGAAGAATACATCAACAGTTTTAGATGTTGTAATCTTGGTAGTCATATGTATGAAATGGGCATACTTAAATGATCAACTACCACATAATAACATCCTTACCTTATGAATTTAGAAAACCTATGATGAAGTACATAGCTACTTCGTCTCACATCTAATTTGGGATGAAATTAGGTTGTACAAGAGTAGGATAAGGGATCATTTCCACCTTGTTCAGTTGACAAGTTTCACATTTTTCTACAAACTTCTTAGTTTTGGAGTTCATTATGTGCCAATAAAATTTGGAAGAGGTATTCTTATCTTTTTTTTTGGAATTCCACATGCCATGTAGAGGGTGATGCATGCCCATGCTCAATTTCATTATAAATGAGAGAAGATCCATGTCATAGATATATAAGGTTTTTGAAGAGGATGATGCCATTTTTGACCATCCAAAGCCATCGCTTATTCCCATATATAACATATTGTAGAAGTTGGATTGTGGGAGGATTGACTATGTAATCATCAATGAGGTTTTGTAGCTAAGCAGATTGATTGATTGAAATGGTGTTCAACAATTGCATTATCTTTTCCCTTCTCATATATGATCTCATAGTTGTAGGCGTAAAAAATCAGACCATGGTGAGCACATTCTGCACTTAGGTATTCAACCTAAAATTCTAGATAGTTCAAAATTGAAAACACCATTCAAAATAACAACTATAGAGTACATTAACCTACAAAGACATAATGATGATATCATGAATAGAAAACATGCAAATCTAGAATTCCAAATCATCATCACTGTATCTTTATGCTAAAATTTGAAAACAATAAACTAAACGATATGGCTCAAAAACTCAAACTCTTGAACCACCACAGTGGTGTGGCTTGCTTCTCCTTTTTAGACTAGGAAGAAGAATAAGTACAATGAATTTGGACACATGCACAACAAATACTCAACTGAAAGTATTAAACTCTAACGCTAATGTGCCTTCCTTGCATGGATAGACGAACCAAGTTAAGTGCACCTCTATTGATGATGAATTGAGGCTTGCAAGCAAGCATCCTCCTAAAGATTTGTTCTCTAACTGAAAATGGGAATCCACATGCATGAGTTCTTGGATATAACTAGGCACTACACCTTCTAATTAACTGTGCATGAAATTACTAATTAAATGAAAACCCATAATTAGAACTCAATTACTAAATATGGAAAGTAGCTAAATTGGAATTGAGTTGAGGATGGTGCATGCATGCTACCTGTCTCTCTCTCCTCCATAGATGCCCCTATTCCCTCATTAAATATCGCATGGAACTATTGAAGGAGGTTGTACTGCTATTTCTTTCTAATTTGTTGGAAGGGAAAGTTGCCATAGCTGGAACATAGTCCAATCCACACATAGGAAAAACTAACACTCCCTCTAAGCGAGGAAAGTGTTATTCTCCAATCCAAACCTCTCTTTGAACATTTCATTCTTCCCCTTTGCTAGGGGCTTGGTCAAGATATCTACACCCTACTGGTTTGTAGGAATGCATTGAAGAACTAATGCTCCCTTATGGACCTTATTTCTAATGAAGTAGTAATTGATCTCAATATGATTGGATAGATCATGAAATGCCTGACTCTCAGAGATTTTGATACAACCTTGATTGTCATATTAAATCATGGTAGTGTTTAAAGTTTGATATGTCAAATATGCTAACAAATTGTGAAGACATATGGTTAGACAAAAAGTAGATATGGTTTCCATGTGCTACATAGTACTAGATATTTCATTGGAAAGGGTATACCATCAACAAAAATTGGAAAAAAAAATTCTCACTACTCTCGGTGCAATAAAGGCCATCCAAAGAAGGAAAAATTTGATGAGAATAATTTTTTATCACCATTCCTATGTTTACAAGGAATATCATTCGTGCAAGGATCTTCAACATCTCTTTCATTAATTGACATATTCTCATCCTCACTTGTAACTTCCTTTGTATAATCTTCAAGTTCCAAGGGCCACCACCTCCGATCTTCTTCACATCATTGAACATATTATGAAAGAGAATCTTGAGGAGAATCTTCAACATAACTTTACCGTAAAATTGGACATTGATAAATGAGAATAGAGATAAAAGAAGAAACACTAAAATGTATTTACAATATCCACTTTGCATCTGTGGAATTATGCACACTTTTGACTTTGATTATATAGTCTCATAATTTCCTCTCTAGTGAGAAGTTTTTTTCCCAATTTATGTTGATGGTATACCCTTTCCAATGAAATATGTAGTAATCAAAGTCAAGTTCTAGTGAATCCATCAATGGGTGGCCAATCCCTTGAGAAGACCATCTAGATCAACCATCTCGAATACCTAGGAGAGGAGGGCATCACATATCATCATCTTGGTTAATTGACCAAGATCTACTTGGTTAACTAACCAAGTATGTACCTGTAGGAACTGCTTGGTCCACGTGACCAAGAATCTTCCCGGTCCCAGACCAGGAGGTCTCTGTCTCAACCTTCAAGATATTCTTAGTCCTCGTGACCAAGAAACTGTCTGGTACGAGACCAGAATACCCTAGAGACAAATAGGGGCCCTAGCCACATGCTAGGGAATTTTCCATGGCATCAACCTACTTGGTCCCCGATCAAGAATCACAGGATACTGTTGGGGGCCATAGGGTACCTTCTAGGGACTTACTCTTCCTAGTTAACTGACCAGGAACCCTAGTTAACTGACTAGGGTACCATCCTCCCTGAGAATGGGTCTCGCAGTTGCACTAACTTTAACATATGGTTGGGAAGTGAATTGTTAAAAATAAATATTTGACTCTTGTTTTATTTATCTGTAATTTAATTCAGTGGATTCCGTTATGAACAAGAATTTGAGCATGCATTGTGTATGAAACTCCTCAATCACATTTTTAAATTATGTTGTTGCATCTTTAACTTGTGCTTGCCAATGGCAAGCACAAGTTAAAGATGCAACAAGGTAATTTTTAGGGGTGAAATTTCGCCAATTGGCTATTTTTTGGGCTTTTTTTTCAAAAAATAAATTCGCTATTTGGTCATTTTTAGTCTCTAATATCGCCTATATTTACATAAAATATGTTTTTTTTATCATAATATTCACCAAAAATTACACATTTTAGTAGTAAATTGTATGTTTCATATTGAATATTCGCCTACCTATCTATATACATGTTTTTTTCAATCCAAAATAATCACATATGATACTATACTAAGTATAATATTAGAATCCTTAAAAAATGCCCCGCTTTCCATGTATTAGTAGTATGTTGGATCCCCTTTTGGAAGTCAAATCTGTATTTTATTGGTGAACCCAACTAGTTAGAGATTTAAATTTGCTTGGCATGTATTAGTAGTCTGTTGGATCCCCTTTTGGAAGTAAAATCCATATTTTATTGGTGAACCCAACCAGTTAGAGATTGAAATTTTAAGATCTGGACAAGTGGGTACCCATTGTTGTCTAGGAGGGCATGACCAGGTGTGCCATAGGTCCTATAGTCGAATTGGTTCTCAAAATACATTTAAAAGTAAACATAACCTTATGTGCATTATACATGTTTGTATATGTGTTGGCAACATACAACCAATCCATTCTAGTATGTACATGTGTAGATATATGATAAACCAACATGAACATACAAGCACTCAAAAATTCTCAATGACATATGCCGACACTATCCACTCAATAGTTGTGTGTGTATACAAACACCCAAACCCACCCCTCCACACACACAAAGACATAGACACACACACACATATATTTATGCATGTATGTATGCATATACACATACATACACACACCTCATGCCCACATTGCCCACTTGATATCTGTGTGTATATATACATATTTATATATATGCATGTGTGTATGTGTATACACGCCCATGGCACAGACACATAGATACACACACACCACATTTGTGATGAGGTTTTGTTGTAGACTTGTTTATGATTGTGGTGGCTGTAATGTGCCAGTAATCATGTTATATAACATTATATTAGAGAAAAAACCCTTGTTTCTTGCAAGAAGTATTCACTGACATTGTTTTGTATTCAGATTCACGGTTTCATGCACTTATTATGGTGACTCAAAATGATATCCTGAGGCTAGTTAATATATCTAATTTAAAAGTCCTCGATTGCTCCTTAAATTTATGTTCACCCCAAACTAGGACAAAATCTTACCAGCAATATTTAGAATAAATACATTTCTCCTACAAATTCAAAACTCGACCCATTGTGCCCTAACATATATATTTGGGATCCATTCATTACCCATATTCAACAAAAAATACATAAATATACCTTACTTATTAGGAGGAACCATCCCTTTGTTCCACAATTTTCATCTAATTGCCCCTCACATGCCAATCGCACCCTCCTCCTCATGCATCCTTACAATTTGCTTCTTATTGCCTCTCCATAGAGTACTCGGCTCCTCCACTATGGCTCTTGTATCTCCTCGGAATGACACGACCATCTTCCAGTGGGGCCATAGTAATGCCATGTCTCAACTAGAAAATATTTTTCCCTTAGAAATACCCCCACGATCTCTCAATTCACAACTCCACAAGACAAGGGTTTAGGCCCTCTCCACGGACCCTAAATTTCTCTAGATTCCCACGGCCCTGCCACAGACCCTCAATCGATTGGGTTTGATCCTTATCCCATGTACAAGGCTCTGTCAAATGATGAATCGTCCCTCTCCATGAAGCTCTGAGTGTGCTGCGGGCTAAGTTCAGAGTACTTGGGTGAAACCAATTTCTATTATTTCGTATAGTAGTTTCAATGTCATATTTTATTTATCACTCCTACAAATTCTGTAAATAAATGTAAAGTAAGTTTCAAAATAAGGAGGAGCCCATTTCTCCTTTCATGAGATTGAAAGTATTTCAGGCATCAAAACTTAAGCCCTCATTCGTATACCCTCTAATTAATGTTGTATATGTAACAATGGTTGGTTCACAACCATTTTTTAAAATTTTCTCAACAAACCATAAGGCTTGCTTTGATTTATTTTCCTTAAAGAAATGAATAATCAGTGCACTATAAATGTAGTATAAATATGAACACTTGGTAAATCTCCCACATCGCTCATATTCTCGAACATTTTTAAAGCCTTAATTACTTGACCAGCTCTCAACCAGCATAGATCCATCTTAAACTAAGATCTATTAAGCACAAACACAAAGAAGGATCCAATTTCTTGAAGTGTAATTTTTTTTACACATCAATAAAAAATTTACATCTCCAGAAATTGGATCCCTCCCAGTGTTTAATAGATATGGGTTTAAGATGGATCTATGTTGGTTTTAATTGGATCCATCTAAGGCCTCTGATGTTTTTCCAACCCTGGAGAAACCTTTTACGAGTATCGTATGGATAATTAAACTTTTCAAACACCCCCTTCTTTGTAAATCATCAACACATTTTTGAGCATGTATCAATTTTTATTCTTCACACAAGCTTGTAAGAAAGACACCGAAAAGGATGTATAAGGTCGTTAATGTAAGGAGTGCAAATTTGCTTCATGCATTAATACTAAGCTTTGACACAAGAGGGGGTCTACAATTTACTAAATTTTAACAGTGAAGATGGATTCACTGTTAAAATTTAGTAAATTGTACAAATTCACAGTCAAAATTGTAATTTTCCATTGTCGGAGTGACACAACTAAAAATAACCACATAAATGACCAATTGTTATGTGGTCATTTTTAGTTTAGTTCTTATCCCGTGATCAAATTGGTCATTTATATTGGAAATTTTTAGTTTAGTTCTTATCACGTGACCAAATTGGTCATTTTTAGTTAGTTCACTTAAAATTTCTCAATTTTGGCCATTTATCCCTTGAAAAAACTACGGGGACCAATTTTTTTAGTCGCCTGGTCACTTATCTCTCATTTTGTATTGGTGTTAACTGATTACACTTTACTTAACATTCATCATCAGTTATGCATTGGTAAATAAACATTCACATGTATGTACACCTCATCATCAACACAGAACACACATAATTTTTATGTGGAAACCCAAACAGGAGAAAACCATGGAATGATTCTTTATAGTATGAAAGAATACATTCAAGGAAGCGTCAACTTCACTTGTTTACTAGTACCAACTGGAAGGAGGCTCCAGCCCCCTGCGTTTTCTCCAGCACCATCTGGAAGGAGGCACCAAACCCTTGTCACTTTGTTTTGAAGACACCAACCTAAAGGAATATATGACTCCCTGTCTCCTTATTGTTTACAGGTACCAACTTGAAGGAAGATCCAAGTATCTATCTCCTTATTGTTTACATGTACCAACCTGAAGGAATCTCCAACTCCCTGTTTCCTTGCTGTTTACAGGTACCAACTTGAAGGAATCTCCAACTCCCTTTCTCCTTGTTGTTTATAGGTACCAACCTGAAGGAAGCTCCAACTCCTTGTCTCCTTGCCCCGTCTGACTGTGCTAATGTTTGATGTATTTTATTGTCTTGCTTTCCTTCAACTTTGCACACTTATTCAAGCCTTCTGATAATGATTCTGCTATGTGCAACTTTCGTATGCAGAATATTTTCTCTTACTGTGTTGCATACACCACTTGACTTCTCAATATACTCATTCCACACTTCTGCTGATGACTATTTGGATCGTGTGCTTTGCTGATGTTGTAGTCTGTGCTTTCTCATTCAATGTTATTCTTTACATGATTGCAATATTCAACTGATACTATGCTTTCTATTGATGATATGTTGTACTGAAAAGAAGCACCAATAATAGTGGTAATTATGCACCTTAAGATGTGTCCGTTCTGAATAAGTGATGCAATTCTTTAGACAATCTGCGACCTCCTGTGCATCAAATGATTGGTCTGTTCAATATAACGCACTTGTATCAGATTATCTGCATCATGATGTGCTTTTATGAATATGTTGTTTTTCTGTTGTTGTGCATCAGATGTAATCTTCAACTTCGCACACTTTCACTTCAGTTCATCTGTATCAACAAGATATCCTTAAAATATCTGATATCTATAGATTCTATCTTTGAGATTTTTTCTTTTCAACTTCTGTGACTATCGACGTGCTCATTGTGATACAGTCCTTCAAGATATCCAACACCTGCACATTCTTCAGTATTCCTTCCTTTCATCATTTACGCAATTGTCACAGACTTATGACATCATTATGCGCACCATCAAAACTTCATTCTGTTGCATGTGCGCATTCGACTCTTTGCTAGATCATTCTGTTATGTCCACGAGCCCCTTGATGCCCCGAAAAACAAATTGAAACTTGTAGTCTTACTTATCTGCTTCACAACTTGCTTCCTTGCTCACATATTCATTCTCCAAAGTGCATATCTATTTATACATGTCCTACAAGGATTGTGTGTTTGCAAGTCGGTCGTGGCATCTCTTCTTCCATACTTCACCGATCATGTATATGCCACATGTAATCATCTGCGCTATTTATGTCTCGTATATGATGTAGCAAGCACCCTTAGGATCCATTGCGCAGTAAAACTCTGCACCTTGGTGGTGTACCATTGCACTCTAGATGTACCATTTCATTTGAATATGCACGCAATCTTTCACCTTGTCCACGATCTTTGTTGTTTCAATGATGTTTTTTGTACGATCCCTTATGTGTAATGTGCCCTTGTGTTATCACCAATTTGCATAGTCTATGCATTCTCTGACTTCCGCTTAGTGGGTTTTGTTGACACAGTTTTGTCAACAGGGGTTCACTTCGCACTGAAGTCAACAAATATCGACCAAACACCCTTAAGCATCAGCCCAGAAAGCTTTTACCCTTTCCAGCAACACCCGCAGAGTGAGTGAGGTCTCGCCCGAGATGTCTAAGGGGGGCTGTAGGAACCAAGTTTTGTTGACTCAAACCCAGTCGACAAGGGTTCCCATCACTGTTGACATCCGATCAGCCGCGATCTACCTGAGCATCGGCTCGGACAAGTTTCACCCCATCTAGCAACACCTGCAGAGTAGATGAGGTCTCACCCGAGATGTTCAAGGGAGAGTCGACGAAACCATGTTTCCGCCGAATGAAGGAGGATGTTGCGGCAACAATTACTTTAACTTATCATGATATTCAAAGATAGATCTATGCATTCAGATTTAACCTCATTTATATTCATAGCATCATTCAATAGGATCACAACAAGTATAATATTAGAGCATTAGCTGTAGCAACAAAACATAGCATCATTCATGAGTCGCAACATGCATTACAATAAAAGATACACATGGAATTTCACCAAATAGTTCTGTCATGTCATATTACTTCAGCAAACCCTGATACAATATCTCCGCAAAAACACAGATTTCACAGATAACTCTTGATCACAACTATAGACGCATATCCATTCAAACTCTCCACATCAAGGTATCCAACACATATGACTCTATGACTTTAAATAGGCTTCCGCCTTTACATGGCTTGTCCACTTATTAACAACTTCCTAATCGACACTTTGAGCAAATGAACTAAGACCTAATTGACGCGGTCCAAATGACCCAAAACCCGCATTCTGCGGTACAATTGACTCAAAAATACATAACATATGGTCCAAATGACCCAAAACCCGCATTCTATAGTACAATTGACTCAAAAATACATAAAATAGTCTTCTTTGCGCCCAGGTTTCCACCTTCCGCGACATCTTCTAACGTGTCACAACATCAGTGATGCTGCGATGCTACCTCACCAAACTTCTTGCTAATAGGCCCCTAACACAATCTTGTGGTTCGCCCTCGAGCCATGTCAGCAGGACATGGTGTACTCGGACACATCTACGGCTGAACTATGTCTCTACAACTGTTCGTGTTGTATGGATCTCATTGTTGTATACGGCTGCCACTGCTACAATGATTTCCGGCTCACTGTCATGGACTTCTCACTCGAAAACAGTCATCCTCCGGCTTGTGTTCATGCACCTCTCAAACTCATCCTCCAGTCTTTAGGAACGCGGTGCAGACCGAGGAGAAGTTTAAGAACAATGCCGAGGGGAAAAACAGGCCAACTGATCTGGCACATCTATTTTGCGCTGGTGAGCATGGACGATCGGGATCAGGGGGTTTCCCCCCTCGTTATCTCTGTGGTCGCAGGGACCACGAAGCTTCAAACTACCACCACGTACCTGGACATCTCGGATGAGACTTCATCTTTGGAACACCTGAGTGTCCGTGACGCGTCTTGCTCCAGGCACTCATGCACACTCGTCGTTCGGGCCCTCAACGCACTTGGTGTGTTACCACATGAAATTAAATGGATCATTTCCACAACCTCCTTGGAATTCCTAACTTAGCTAGATGCCTGACGTTCTTGCAGCATAACGATCTCTCGATTTTAAATACCTCTGTGCTCGACTATCCTCTGGTTCCTAGATTTATACCTCACCCATGTTTGAATGTCTGCCTCTACAATCATTTGCAAAATCCGTTCACATAAGGTGACGATCATACCATTCTGCTATTTCCTGCGTGTAGATACCAGACTCCTGATGTGCAAAGTGGAAACCATACCTCCGCTAGCTGCCATTCATGCCAAAGCGTGCAAACCATCACCCCTGGTAACATCAGTCATGCTGCCACGGTGTGTTCCCTGTGCCAAACGTGCCTTATGATGGTGCCACTCTGGGCCAACTATCAATCATATCTGCCACAATGAAAAAATCCCATTTGCTCATGATTCGGAATGATTGCTGATTGGACCTGGTCACAACCCTTCCACTATTGCGGACTGCTCCTAACTTGCGGCACAATCCTCCCTGCTTGCACATTCCGTTCCTGTCAGTGCGCCAACCTACCACCGATCAACCTACACTCTCTTTTTTTTTTCAATGCGACTCAGGCATTGCGCTATTACAAGCCCGACCGATAAGGATTCAAACCTCTACCATTAATCAAATTTGGGAGCATTTCTCCATCCAACTGCTGTAACTATACCACTCCACCTGAAGTGATGCTATTGATGCGATATGGACCAAGCCAATGCATCTGCAGTTTTCTTGGATGTTTCATAAACTTGCTGTCATACAACAGCACCAAGTCACCCTGTTGAAATTGTTTGTTTTTTATGTGGCGATCATGCCAAGCCTTCTGGTGATCCTTCTCCACACTCTGGTGGAAACCTACAATAAAGCGATCTTCCTCCAGCTGTACTAACTGTGCTAGATGTTCTTCTAATGTTGTTGCATCATCCATACCTATCGCTACCGCTATGCGCAGACTCGAAACGATGTACTCCATTGGCATAATCACTTCTTATCCATACACCAGCTTGAATGGTGTCTATCCTGTCAACCTTTTACACATGGTGCGATATGCCCACAACATTGTTGGGATTTTCAGATCCTAGTCATCGCGGTTCACATTGCACACCTTTGTCAGCGCATGTTCCAATATTTTGTTGAAAGCTTCTACTGTGCCATTTTCCTGCAGATGATATGGTGTACTCTTCTTATGCTGTATCTGCAGCTCCTCCGTCAATGCACTAATGGTGCGATTGAGAAAGTGGTTTCCTTGATCACTCAACAATATCTTGGGGCAGCCGAAGCGAGTGACAATGTTGTCAAACAAAAACGGTGCATCCATGGCCGCGGAACAATCAACAACTAGTGCAGCTTTCGCCCATCTTGTCAAGTAATCTCTCGTTGTGATGATGTATCTTACACCAGTGCGCTTCCCTGGTGGGTTGATTGGTCCCACGAAATCTACCGCCCATTTTTCGAATGGCTGTAGTGTAAGCTGAGGGATCAACAACATCTCATCCCTCCTAGATGGCTTTCCGGTTCTCTGACAAACATCACAGGACCACGCATAGTCTGTCGCGTCATTATGCAGTGTGGGCCACCAAAGACCCGCACGAAGCACCTTTCTGGCAGTTGCCCGATCGCCGTAGTGCCCTCCAGCCACTCCTGCATGTGCTTCCGCCAAGATCTGCTCTTGCTCATGTGGTAAGACACACCTTTGCAATATCTCATCGGTGCCCATCTTGTATAACTCTCCTGCGATTAGCTGGAAGTCTACAACCTTGACTACCAACTGCTTCTTTTGAGTAGTGGTGAACTCTTCTGGTGCGATACCGGTCACCAGAAACTGAATGATGTCTTCAAAGTAGCCATCATCGACTTCAATCTTAAAAAGTTGCGCATCAGGCAACCCGTATTCAATGTTAGTTGGCTCTTCTCCTGTTTCAATCCGCGATAGATGATCAGGGCCGGCATTCAACCACCATGGCTTCACAATTACTTCAAAATCAAACTCCTGAAAAATAAGTAGCGATCGACATATCTTCCCCCCCAACATAGGCTTTTTGACTAGGCATTTCAACGTGCACTGGTCTGTGAACATCTTAAAATGTCCTCCCAATAAGTAGTGTCGGAACTTCTGCAGTTCGTAGACCATCGCCAGGCCTTCCCTCTCAGTAGTGGTGTAGTTCCTTTCTGTGGATGACAACTTTCGACTTGTGAAAGAAATAGGGTGATCGAGATCCCCCTCTTCTAGTTGCGCTGGCACCACACCTAGTGCAATCGACGATGCATCAACATGGACATGGAATTCCTTACTCTAGTCTGAAAATACTAATATCGATGTCGAAGCCATCTTAGCCTTCAGCTTCTCAAAACTATCCTGACATTCAGGTCTCCATTGAAATACCGCATCTTTCTTCAATAGCTTCTCCATAGGGGCAGTAAGCGCTGCATAGCCCCTGATGAACTTGCAATAATACCCGGTATGCCCCAACATTGCCCTCAACTGCTAAACATTAGTCAGTGGATTTAAGCTCAAAATGAGCGCAATCTTTGCTAGATCGACTAACAATTCTTGTTTGCACACAATGTGACCCAACAGTATCCCAAATGGTGCACAAAAGATGCACTTCTTCAAATTGAGCGATATCTGATGTTGTCGGCATCGCTCTAGCATCAACTGCAGATTGGCTAGATGATCGTGGATCAAACCATAGATTGTCAAATCATCCATGTATACTTGCAAATTTTTTTGAATAAAGTCCTTGAATGCATCAACGACAACCCGCGAAAATATCGCAGGCACATTCTTCAACCCAAACGGCATCACGGTGTACTGAAAATAGCCCCACTCGGTCACAAAAGTCATCTTGTGGTGGTATTCCTTGGCAATGCGGATCTGATGATAGCCCAAGAACCCATCCGTGAAAGAATACATCCCCTGGCCACCCACACCTTCAAATACTTCATCAGTAAACGGAGTCGGAAAAGGATGATGCAAGCAAGCATCATTCAGCGTTCGCAAATCGACACAAATGCGCACTTCACCAGTCTTTTTGTCCTGCACCACCATAGGACTGATCCATTCTGACTCTTCAATTAGTTCAATGATACTAACATCCAACATGCGATCAAGTTCTACCTTGACCCTCTCCTTATGTCGCGGATTTAGCTGATAGGGTCGCTTCCTGATCGGTTTAGCATCTAGTTTCAAGGGGATCTTCATCTCCCCTAGATCGCCCAAAATACCTTTCATTTCAAAAAAATTCATAGGAAAGAGGTCTTGGAATTCATGGAACAAGTCAGTCACCTTTCCCATCATCTCATCATCCCAATAATCTCCAACATTCGTGAATTTGGGAATGGTCTCCGTCCCAATATTGATCTTATGGATCTTCAAGGGCTGGTTGATCGGATCACTTGGTGCATCAGGTGCGACCACATCGTGACTTCCTTCAGACTCTGGAATATTGACATTCAACGGATCATCACCATCTTCAGGCTCACCTGTGATATTATAACATTCCATCATGGATTGCATTTGGCCGTGCGTATGCGGATCCGCAAGATACGCCACAGGAACAACCTTTATAATCACATCGCGGATAATCTGCAAAGCATTATGGACCTCTGGGTTGGGATCAGAAAAACTGAACGTATGAGTAAAACAAATTGTCAACTCCAACCAGGTAGTGATTTATCCTCGTAATTCCGCTGCAGTATACCATGATCGTGGCATTTCATCCAAAGTATTGATAAATGCATGGACCCACTCATCTCTTGGTCGTGATGCCCATAATGTATGACACTCCATCAAATGGCCTCCAGGGTCGTTCCAACCATCATATTTCCTTGTGTGGTAGACCTCGGTATCATCGAAGTGAACCGTCATCAATCTTTTGCATTTCGACCATCCGTCAATTGATTTCTTGTGTGTCACCCACTAGCGTGATGGAGTAGCCTTCAGTGCTTCGTCCAATGCCAGCAGTCGTCGTGGCTCTAAAACTCTTTCCTTGAACTCCGCCAAAAAGTTAGACAAGCTAGGAAACCCTTCATATATTGGTAATGTGATCGTTTCCGTCACGATGCGGCATAGCGACTGCGTGATTAACCCACACTTGCGAAGCGACACCTCATGCAAGCGGTTCTGCCAATGTTCTAACGCGTCATCAGAATCAGAAGACGCAGAGCTGTCATTGTGACATCCAAGCTCACCGTTGGTAGTCGGATGAATATAGTCTTCGGAGATATTGAATGCATGGTCCCATCCACTGGGATCGCCATCCTTCACTGGTTCGATGTATCTGCATCCTTCAGCCAGATCCAACGGGGCTATAACTCTGAGATCGTAGTTTTCAAAGGTCATCATCCACCGCTTGAAGTTGATTATCGCTTCGTTGTCATTAGCCCATCCAATCCCCAGTAACGCGGGATAAGAGCTTCCTCCTTCGACAACTTCTATGACATCAAAGTCAACATAAGTCTGCATTCCCTCAATGTCCACCACCATACGTGGGACTCGCCCAATTGGTCTCACTTTGGTGTGATTAGCTAACCAAAGTTGTACAGGAGACTAGCTCAATGGGGGACTCTCCATTTTATGCCCTGCTTGCTTGGTTAAGATGTTGACATCCAAACCAAGATCCAGAATAACCGAATCAACATTGTAGTCCCCAATTTGGATATTCATTCGCATCTCCTTACCTATCTTCCGCCGCCGTAAGGAGTTTACCGCGGACTCCTGCCATCCCCTGGATGGATGCTGCAACAACCCCTCAATCTCAGCAAGGGCCGCGGGATCTCTTTCCAACAATAAACATCTCTCAAGAAATTTCTGCAAGGTTCCATACTGCGCTGATGGGCCTGCCTCTGAAGTAGCATCAAAGACAGGGGGCATGTCGCAAATAATAGCCTTACCGCGATCCTAGTCCATCGCACGTCGTGCCTGAAAGAACGTATCACGCTCGGACTCAACATCAAATGATACCTTCTTCTACCTGACCTTTTGAATTTCCCCTCCTATTGTTGTTCCTCCACGCGTGATGACTGCAACTGCTCCATCCTGTGGCCTTGGCTCCGCAAAAATTGTTGCAACATTCGCACCTTGATTCTGATTTGGTGCCAGGTTTCCTCATTGGTTCACATTTTGATTAGCATTCTGAATTGGATGTTGGTTATGGTTCTGTGCCGGTTGTTGCACCTGATTCTGTACTGGCTGCTGCACTTGATTCTGATTCTACAATTGTGGAACATTTCCTTCCTGCCATCGCGCAATCAACTGTAGGCAGTTTTCCACTATATGGTCCATAACAAAGCAAAATGTACACTGTGTCTGCAAGAGTGGGAAATCTCGCTGGTAGTGCCCCCATACCGCACAATGGTAACATTGAATAGGTCTGCGACCTCCTTGTCCTCCTCCATGACCAAATCCTCTGCCGTGTCCACCCCGGAATCCTCAATGAAATCCGCCTTGCTGTTGGTACTGCGGTTGGTTGTATTGTTGTTGCATAGGAGTTGGTTTCATGCCCTTCCCTTGCGGTGCATACTACGGTTGCTGAACGTAATGTGGCTACTGTGGATCCATTTGCATCAGAGCATATTGCTGCATATACCGCTGTAGTTGCTGATGCGGTACAAATTGTACCTGCAGTTGAGGTATCGGCTGGGCTACTTGCGGCTCCAGTTGCGGTTGTTGTATGGCACGTTGATTGTCCTTTACATAGAATGCATCGCACGTTCTCTCAACCAATATGCCCAGCAATATTTGTCATCATGTCCCACAGATTTACAAAATGTGCAAGAAAAATTCATCGGTTTGGTGACCATCTTCTGCATGTATGGACATTCCTTATGGCGATGCCCATAGACCTGACAAACATGACACCACGACATGCCACCACCGCTCAACAGGTTTGGTGCCCCCGAAACCAAATAGTTGCAGAAGTCAGGGCAATTGTCCTTAGTATGCCCTTCTCCTTGACATCGCGTACACCATACTTCTCCGCACTGCTCCTTGCTCTTCTTCAGATCTTGTAGTTGTATGGTCAAGTTAGCCAGCTGTGTTTGTATCTATGACATCCCCGCTGCATTTTCACCAATTGGCAATGCTTCCAACCGCATTGAAGTCTCTAGAGCTTCACTAGGCGTTGTGATGTTTTGTTGCATCAATGGTAATCAAATGTGCGCTAGCAGTGTCACGATGAACCACTCTTTATGTTGGACAATGCTCATATCAAAACCAACCCTCTCAATCAGTGTCTTAAATCGTTGGTCAAAATCCCACACTGTCTCATTGGGATACTGCTTAATTTCTTTCAATTCTATAATATATTGTGCTTCAGACTTGGGTTTTCAAAATTTTGCAATCAAACCATCCCTAATATCGTCTAGTGTCTTCTCTGGAGCTCCTGTAGGGACTAGAACGAACTTCATAAACCAATCTAATGCACGACCTCGTAGAGTTGTCGCTAGCTATCCTTTCTTAGCATTATCATCAATGATTTGTTTCACGGTCCAGACCGCTTCACACAAAAACTAGTACTGTTCAGGGTTATCTGTCCCATTTCCATGGAACAGTGGCAACTTAGCATCCTCGCCCACCATCTTGGGCTTCCTTCCTGCAGGTGCTGAACTACTAGTAATCAAGTTTTGTTGACCCGGTGGGGTCGAAGTTGTGTTTCTCACTAGTTGACAGATAGTGAGAGAAGGTGTGGGTATGCTTCCACTGGGGTTTAGTCCTGCCTCTATCCTAGGTGTAGCCTGGTTGTCCTTGCTCGGACTATGAGGTCGCTTCGTCCAGTGTGGTCTTCCTTCGCGAACTTGCGATTCGATCACAGTAGGACCTTCTCCTATCCTCTTCCTCTTTTCCTCTAGAAACCTCACTCCTCCCCATGTAACACCACTTTCTTCCTGGGATCCACTCATAGTCCCATCATGACCTGCACCCATCTACCCCTTATCATTCCATGTACCGCCCCCCCTACTGTCGCGATACCCATGGCCTCTGCCCACCAAGCTGCTTATTGATCTAGATGCATCTTCAATATACCCTTCTCGCAAATAAGCATCTTAATAGACAGTTGGAGCGACACCAGAAACCTTCCCCTGGGTTCGGGGAAGAAATATCTTTCAGCTTCACTATAAGAATTTTGCGTATCGACCATGAATTCAGTGATGTATCCTTCCAAGATTCTATTGAGCCACACTTCGACAGCCCACGATGCTTTGTTGTCGACTTCTTGCAGTTCTTGGATCAACTCCAGGGTCCAGGTCATCGGTGTTAAATTTTCTGAATTTACTTCAATATGATCTAGGATCTTAACTGAGAGAACAACATGTACAGCATATCTACAGCATATCAATCATGGAGACAATAATGCAAGCACACAAGAGACACAAAGATTTACTTGGGGAAAACCATAAAGGTGAAAAACCCCAATAACTTCCTCAGAGATAGATAGAGCAATGATACAACCAACCAATAGAGATATCCATAACCTAGCAGCAATCCTCCTCCTCCATAAGTGCGCCTCTCCTCCTTGAGAGCATGTGTGAGAAGTGAGTGAGTAAATAGAGTGTCTCCCACACTCTATTTATACTTGACTTGACTTGCCTTTTTACCTAACTCATGTAGGCTCGAACTTAACCACATAACATAATGCTGACTGGGCCGACCCCCAATAGGGTGGTCTAATAACCCTTTGACCCACATGGCCGACCCCCAATAGGGTGGTCTAATAACCCTTCGACCCACATGACTTATACAGGGCCGACCCCAACAAGGTGGTCTAATAACCCATCAAGTATAAGTTACGACACTTACAATATAAATGACGACACTTCCTTATAGAGGAATAATACCATCTCTATAGGAATACAATATACATATACATGTGAAATACATTCCGAAGTTACATATACATCAACACTCCCTCTTAACTAGGAAGGTATTTCTCAACACAGTTCTTCTGGCACAAGTCCTCTTCTCTGGATCATCGTCACTGGATAATCGTCATCGAGTCATCATCATCGTCACTGCTGCTGCTATCTCAATCAATCTCTGAATCTACTCGTCATAGGAAGTTCTACAGAGCCAGTCCTTTTTCATACTGGATGTAGGCCCACCACCCGCAGGTCTTCGTCATCACTGGCCATACTGTGGAATCCTCAGGACTTATTATGTGCGTCACAAAACCTCGAAAGAGCATCCCAGGATGTTACGGGTACACAACTCCGACCTGTAGGATCTCCCAGGGCGCTATTACATGTGACCCCACCACAAAACCTCGAAAGAGCATCTCAGGATGTTACGGGTACACAACTCCGACCTGAAATCTCCCAGGGCACAAATTACATGTGGTCCACCACAAAACCTCGCAAGAGCATCTCAGGATGTTACGGGTACACAACTCCGACCTGAAATCTCCCAGGGCACAAATTACATGTGGTCCACCACAAAACCTCGCAAGAGCATCTCAGGATGTTACGGGTACACAACTCCGACCTGAAATCTCCCAGGGCGCTATTACATGTGGTCATGGCAAAACCTCGAAAGAGCATCTCAGGATGTTACGGGTACACAACTCCGACCTGAAATATCCCAGGGCCCAAATTACATGCCATAGGACAAAACCTCGCAAGAGCATCTCAGGATGTTACGGGTACACAACTCCAACCTGAGATCTCCCAGGGCACAGATTACATGTCCTC
This sequence comes from Larix kaempferi, assembly GCA_027924585.1. Classification (NCBI taxonomy): domain Eukaryota; kingdom Viridiplantae; phylum Streptophyta; class Pinopsida; order Pinales; family Pinaceae; genus Larix; species Larix kaempferi. The sequence goes on from BSBM01001646.1 coordinate 19,799,895, forward strand.
CCAGAGCAATGTCTCGAAAGAGCATCCCAGGCTGTTACGGGTACACAACTCCGACCTATAGGATCTCCCAGACATGCTCATCTGCACAACCTGATCCACGGCCACAGAGTATCAACTGATACTCACCATACATCATCCTGATGTATCCATGATCATCCTGATCATCATCACTGCAACATCCTGCTGCATGTCATCCGGAGCAACATCCTGAAGCTCGTCATCTATGATCATCCTGATCATCACTGCAACATCCTGCTGCATGTCATCTGGAGCAACATCCTGAAGCTCGTCATCTATGATCATCCTGATCATTAATGCATCTACCTGATGCATACCAAGTATCATACATGATCCTCCTGATCATCAATGTATCCACCTGATACAAATACATGATACATATCATCATACATGATCCTCCTGATCATCAATGCATCTACCTGATGCATACCACGTATCTATCTGATACATATCATCATACATGATCCTCCTGATCATCAATGCATCTACCTGATACAAATACAAATACATGATACATATCACCATACATCAAATGATCCAACTGATCATATCCAGCATCCACATGATGCGTACATACATACATAAAATGATCCAACTGATCATATCCAGCAGAAACCAGAACATCATCCTGATGCTCATCATCCAGCGCTTACATCCACAGCCATGTGAAGGATCCTCCTTCCAACATGCTTGGAATGGCTTCAGCAAATGTGTCCATCACTTCTTCCTCGAAGTGTCCTCGATCTGAAGAACGCCAAGCCTCTCTCTGAAGTACTCAAACTTCACTCTGGCTAGTGGCTTCGTCAGCACATCTGCAATCTGCTCGTCCGTCACAACATACAGGAGCTTCACAGCTCCTCTCTGCACCATATCCCTGATATAGTGATATTTGATCTCTATGTGTTTCGACTTGTCATGAAACACTGGGTTCTCGGACAACTTCACACAACTCTGGTTATCACAGAAGATACCAGTAGCTTCCAGCGGGAGATCAAATAACTCAGACAGTAGCTTCCGTAGCCATACTGCCTCACAACTAGCTGAACAGGCTGCAACATACTCTGCCTCAGCTGTACTCAGTGCTACACAGGACTGCTTCCTGCTAAACCAAGAGATCACACCTGATCCCATACTGAAGCAACACCCAGATGTGCTCTTCCTGTCTGCAGCACTGGCAGCCCAATCTGAATCAACATAACCCTGCAGGTTAAACTTTTGATTTGCCTCATATCTGAGCCCATAATCCACTGTACCCTTCAGGTACCTCAGAACATGCTTTACAGCAACCAGGTGAACACTCCTCGGATCCGTCAGGAACTGGCTCAATGTGTTCACAGCAAAGCAAATGTCTGGTCTCGTGTTCGTCAGGTACATCAAGGACCCAATCATCTGACGATACATAGAGACATCAATCGGCTCTGATGAAGCATCACATAGAAGCTTCAGATTCGATGCCATAGGTGTGGCCATGGCCTTGCAATCCATCATCCCGAACCTCTTCAGGATCTCTACTGCAGACTTCCCTTGTCCAAGGAAGATTCCTTCTGCACTCTGCCACACCTCCATGCCAAAAACAAATAGTGCATCATCCCCAAGTTCTTCATCTCGAACTCGGTAGTAAGCTTCCGCTGCGTGTCGGCAATCAATCTATCTTCACCATACCAAGTTTTGCACACATAAATGACTACACCATGCTGTCTTGAAATCCATCTGGTGAATCTTCTATTTCATCTCAATGCTGCCATCTGCAACATGCTTGATCTGATAGTTCCATTTGGAAGTCATAACAAACTTCCCTTCACGTCTTGGGACTGCAACCCAAACATCATTCTTCATGATCGACGAATCATTCCATTTCTTCATCCCAGATCCTGGGAACTTCAATATCTTCAATAGATATCTTTATTGCTGAACAAATGTTGTAGTTCTTCTTTTGTAGGAAATGGCATACGATCTTTCCTACATAACAAGTTAAATTGCATGATTAGAAAACATCTCATAGTTTTCAGAACAAATTCTTACACATAAAGAAATATGTCATACAGTCATGCAATTATCTTAGCCAATGCTTCAATACAACATTTATCCATATTCCGTAACTTTCTAGATGCCTTCCAATCTCTACCAGAACATTGTTAAGAGTGTGCACAACTCCCAACATGTCAGCAAAGAGGTTTCATTCTAGATAAGTAGCAATGGAATGTTGTACAGTGCCATAGGCCACTTACCCATTCATATTAGGAGTATACTGTTCATCAATGCAATTATTCTAATATGCATAATACACAGCCTAATTCTAGGAACATCATTATTGAACAGTATTATTTAAGAAATGACAATTCAAATACTTATCTTTGTTTGTTCGTTGGGTGGACTCCCTCTGAGTCTTCGCTTTCTTGCAGGAGCTGCTGGAGTCCTAATCTGAAGTAGCTTCTTCTACACCTTTCTGTTGTGGGATGTAGAGAGATGATCAACTCCCTCTGAATATCTGCATCCTTGCAGAAACTACTGAAGTGTGCTCCTTTGCTTTCTTGCAGGAACAACTAGAGTGTGCTCCTCTCTTGATCTTTGCTTCCTGAATTACCTGTTCTTGAACTCATATTCATCCTTGGTCCCTATGCATGCTTATTAGTATCATGAATGTGTTGTCCTTGTGATCTCATATAAAATCATACATTCATTAGTATACTATTAAAACACAATAATCTCAAGAATGTATAGTCATGATCATTTCAAACAGAAATAATAAGCATTAGCATTCAAGGATTCTTATGGTTAGTCAAATCATAAGAAACATAACATGTCTAAACCTGTAATTACTCAAGCCTATGACTCTTCAGGTTAGTTGAATCATCAAACAAGATAAGAGATATAAAATGCATAAAACCTGTGATTATTCAAACCTATACCATCATGATTCTTCTGGTTAGTCATATCATCAATTATGGTAAGAAACATAATATGCATACAATCATGATTATTCAAACCTATGACTTCATGAATAATCATTATCAACAACGTGATAGTATAAGATCCTAACCCAAGGTAGGAATCTAGCTTGATATAGGAAAAACATACCTGGATTATCATGTTAGCTAGTTATGTCTAACATACCCGTATAATGTCTTTTGGTTCTCTTCAGTGACTTGTGCTAGTAACCTGCATGTCTCATAAGTTAACCATTATAAAACCAAGTTATACATACCTCGTGAATGGATCTTGTATGAGATCCATGACAATGGATGAATCTTTGTCCTCATGTTATCATGATCATATGTTCTTGGATCAGAACATGATCTGTCTTTCTTGGTGTACCTTTCATGTTAGTAGACAACACAAACCTCATACAACACCATAATGCATTAGTACAATCATAAGTGTCAACACCCTAACCAATGAATATCTTCTATCATGCATTCATAATTTTGTTAAGGTGATACAACAAATATAAAATCAAAATTGTACTAACCGTAATAACATGAAGACAAACATACCATAAACTTAATCATGGACAAATATCGAAACATACCTCGATGAGTCATACCTGTCGAGATCGCTTGTAATCTTCTTATGTAAGGCCTTATCCTCATCTCCCTTTGAGACAGGAACTTCTTTCACTTATGCAGGTGATCAATCCATCTTCTTCTAGGATTAACCCAATCCACTTGATTTGCAAGAACCGGACCTTGAGCTGGATATGGGTTTGTCAAAGAAACCCCAAAAATTCAAACTTTGAATTTAAACCTTCCGATAGGATAGGAATATGCGCCTTGATGAACTGATCAAACTGGTATATTCAGAATTTGAAAACTGCAAAGTTTCACTCCTCAAATTTGCCTTTGAAACTTCCGGATTCACTGGACGTGACCCTGAACTGGGGTTTGATGAAGCCCACTCTTCTACCCAATCAAAATGTTTGATCCAAAGCTCTAAGCTTCTATTTTTCTGAGGAGCTTCCAGCCGTGGTCACAGATTTCAAAAATTCCCATTTTTACAGAAGCCCTAATTTTCCATTTTTCTGATCAAAGTCCTGAACTAGGGTCTGATCAAACCCGGCCTTCTACCCAGCCAAAAATTCTGATCTTGGTCTCTAAATTTCTATTTTGATGAGTAGCATCCAGCCGTGGTCTCCGATTACAAAAATTCCAACTTTCTTCAAAGCCCTAAATTCCGGAAGCCATGAATGAAGGTACCAAAAAATAATTCTGTTTTGACAGAAATATGTACCTGATTGTTTCTGGTGTAACTCCGAAATTTTTGATCCACAGGGTTTGAAAAAGTTTTCTGACATAGCCTGACCTGTTAGCTTTCCATCCTGACAGGTCTGACCTCAATTGGATGTTCTGAGAGAGAGTTATGCCAAATGTCGCAACGTGACCTGTTTTGGGAAAATACAGGAGAGCAAACTTGTACGGCGTGCCACGTGTCACTGTTTGACCTTCGGCCTCTGAAAACGTTTTCTGAGATATCTCGGCCTGTTATCTTTCCATCCTGACAGGTCTGACCTCAATTGGATTCTCTGAGAGAGAGATATTCCAAGTGTCGCAACGTGACCTGTTTATGGGATAATACAGGAGAGCGAACTTGTACGGCGTGCCACGTGTCACTGTTTGACCTTCGGCCTCTGAAAAAGTTTTCTGAGATAGCTCGGCCTGTGTACTACCTGTCACGTTTCACGAAATTTCATTTGGAGCTTCCTAGCCCAAGTTATGACCTTTTTCCCAAGGTCACCTGATTTTGACTCAGATCTGGAAGAGGCAGAAACCCTATATTGTACAGCTCATAAATCACAAAGTACAACGAATTAGAGGTTGTCCTTTGGACACAAGATACCTGGAGATCTTAGCTTCGGCCTGTAACAATTTCAGATCCGAAAACTTCGCCAAAGAGGATTTATAGCGAAAGTGCTACGATGACTGGTTTTTGCTATATCAATCCCTAGCATCGTAAGTGCAACAAGTGTCATACATGCCATATCATGCCTTCTTTCAGGCTAGCTCTGATACCATGTTAAATTTTCTGAAATTACTTCAATATGATCTAGGATCTTAACTGAGAGAACAACATGTACAGCATATCTACAGCATATCAATCATGGAGACAATAATGCAAGCACACAAGAGACACAAAGATTTACTTGGGGAAAACCATAAAGGTGAAAAACCCCAATAACTTCCTCAGAGATAGATAGAGCAATGATACAACCAACCAATAGAGATATCCATAACCTAGCAGCAATCCTCCTCCTCCATAAGTGCGCCTCTCCTCCTTGAGAGCATGTGTGAGAAGTGAGTGAGTAAATAGAGTGTCTCCCACACTCTATTTATACTTGACTTGACTTGCCTTTTTACCTAACTCATGTAGGCTCGAACTTAACCACATAACATAATGCTGACTGGGCCGACCCCCAATAGGGTGGTCTAATAACCCTTTGACCCACATGGCCGACCCCCAATAGGGTGGTCTAATAACCCTTCGACCCACATGACTTATACAGGGCCGACCCCAACAAGGTGGTCTAATAACCCATCAAGTATAAGTTACGACACTTACAATATAAATGACGACACTTCCTTATAGAGGAATAATACCATCTCTATAGGAATACAATATACATATACATGTGAAATACATTCCGAAGTTACATATACATCAACAATCGGCTCACCACCTTGGTGGTTCCTCTTCTGAAAGGTCAACTTTGCGAACCACTCAAACAAAAGGACCGGGAATTCATAGAAAAACCATTCGTGAAGACCGTCATGAATATATCTGTCCACCCACTGATCTACTGTTAGTCGAGTGTTCCGACTTTCTTCTTTAGCAAATTCTTGCAACTTCTGATCAAACCAGCTTTGTATCTCCGGTTGCGTTGGATGCCACAACATGTCCTCCTTTCACTTCGCACACAGTCCCGACAATGGAACCATTTGTTGACTCAAACCCATTCGGCAGGGGTCCCATCACTGTCGAAATCCAATCCACTGTGATCTCCTTGAGCACTGGCCCCGATAGGTTTCACCCCGTCCAGCAACACCTGCGGAGAAGATGAGGTCTCACCGAGATGTTCAAGGGAGATTCGATGGAACCATGTTTCTGTCGAATGAAGGAGGATATTGCGGCAACAATTACTTTAACTTATCGCGATATTCAAAGATAGATCTATGCATTCAGATTTATGTTTCTGTCGTTGATGAATTTTATGCATTATGATGTGTCGTAGCATCAACGATGCTGCGATGCTACCTCACCAAACCACCTGCCAACAAGTTTCCGCAGTTGGGAGAAGACATGCGCTATTACACTCTCAATCGACACAAGCCATAGATTTGTATTCGCATTAAAACATCATACTATCACCCTAGTAATCCTTAACGACATTATCATCTCATACTTAACGAATGAAACAAATCAACAGAGCATGTTTGAGGAATCTGCGATACATAACATATCTACGAAAATAACTAATGCGATCTCAAGAAAACATCATATTGTGATAAACAAAAAACAGATATGCAAATCACTCATAGTGCAGAACCAAAACCAAATAAATACTCCACAGATCCATCCAAAATACAGAAAAACAACATTTGAAAAGACAGAAACACAACAGTTGTGAAGGAATCATCTCATATTTCATGACTCAAAAAAATGCCCTCAGGATTACAATCACACAAAAGGTTCTTCTCATATGATTCCCCAATCGACTATGATATAAGGCTTACAATATTAATTCTATTTTTAGGCACACTTGGCCGTTACAAATGGTCCAAATGACCCATCGCTAACTAACTTAACTAATTACTTATGCATATCTCGGCTTTGCGACCGGTCCTTTTCTCTTGTCTTTGACCCTTTTGACACTTTGAGTTCTGCACTTGTGCACTCCAACCCCATGCTAACAGGCCCCCAACAAAAAATTGTGGCTTTCTCTCGAGCCACTTTAGTTGGAAACTGTTGGTGCATCAACTTGCTTCTTGAGCTCGTCATAAGTTGCTAGGATTTGGTCGACAACTTCCTTTGTTGATGCCTTCAGAGTCGCACAATATGCTACTTACTGGTCTGTTGGATGCTCACCATTCATCTATTGCGATTTCTACAAGTCTTCTTTGATCTTGTGCATTCCATCCATTGCTTTAACTACCAACTTTTTGGCTTTTGTCTGCAATTCATCTAATTGCACGGTTCTTATTTGTTGTCTTGTGCGGGCTTTGTTTACCCGATGTTGTAGCTCCTTCAGCTCGGTTTCTTTTGACAACTTCGCAAGTAGGGGAATTTCCTGAAGCGATCCCCTTAATGACTCTAGTTGCACTTATCCTTCTCTAAGAAGCACGTTAAACTACTGCAACTGCTCGTCCTGTATCAAACTTCCCCAAAATTGTGTGACATCTTCCTCTATTATCTGTACCAATTTATCTAGTGTTGTGATAATTGTCGCATCTTCTTCAATCGCATTGTTTCTTTCTTCAATTTGTTCTAGCGATGTGTCGAGCACTGTTCTAGCTTGTAAATATTCATTTTATTTTTGCAGGTCGGTAATGAACGTGCCTAACCTGATTGATTTTTCCTCTACTTCTATGTCCTTGTCAAATTCTGGTGCTTATTCGCATGCTATGGAGATGGCATGCTCCAATATCCTTCTGTCTTCAATGGCCTTCGTTGCGTCCTTCATGATTATTTATTTTTCCTTTTGGAGGCATTGAATCTCTACCTCGGTGCTCTACACCTATTGTTTATACTCAACCATTCGATCATGCACTGTTGCTTCTCGTTCGAGAATATATTCACTTGTTGTGTGATGTGTTCTATGCAACATTACCATTGGTAGGATGTTGAAATCTATAGTGATTAGTTCATGCTGTCGCAGTGTGGCATCTAGGTCTAGTGATAGGGATTCAGCCGACTTCACTCACTAGATTTGTCAAAAGTGTCCCATCTAGCTTTTGTAACTGTGTTGCACCTCCGTCAATAATAAAATTTATGATCTAGGGACCCAACCAATGCATCTGCATCTTACCTGGGTGCTTCGCAAACTTACTATCATACAACAACACCATATCTCCATGCTATAAGTTCTTCACCTTAACATGGCGATCATGCCAAGCCTTCTGTCGATCCATTTCTACTTGCTGATGGAACCTTGTGATAAACCTATCCTCGTCAGGCTATACCAACCGTTCTTTGATTGCTCCATAGTCACTCATTCCTGTTGCTGCTGCGATGTGCAGATTGGGGACAATATACTCCATTGGCATTACCGCTTCTTGTCTGTAAACTAACTTGAATGGAGTTTGGCCTGTCAATCGTTTACAAGTCATTCTGTAGGCCCACAGTATTGCTGGGATCATCAAATCCCAGTCTTCACAGTTTGTGTTACACACCTTTGTGAGCGCATTCTCCAATACTTTGTTTAATGCCTCCACCTCACCGTTCGCCTACGAGTGACATGGGGTACTCCTTCGATGTTGAATTTGGAATTCATCTGTCATGGACCTGATAGTTTGGTTGATGAAGTGACTGCCTTGGTCCCTCATCAGTATTTTTGGGCACCCAAACCTGGTGACCACATTATCAAAGAGAAATATTGCTGCTGTCGCAGCCATGCAATCCTTTACTGGCGCAGCTTCAACCCATAGCATCAAATAATCAGTTGCAGTAATTATATATTGCGACCCTGTTCTTTTTCTTGGTGGGTTGATAGGTCCTACGAAGTCAACTGCCCATTTGTCGAAATCTTGTAGTGTTAGTTGAGGTACTAGCAGCATTTCATCCCTTTGCGATGGTTTTCCTGTTCTTTGGCATACGTCACAACTTTTTGTGTATTCTGCAGCATCTCCATGCACCATCGGCCACCATAGTCTAGCTCTAAGTATCTTTATAGAAGTGATACGCCCTCCATAGTGTCCTCCTGTGATCCCATCGAGATCTTATGCTAATATTCTTTCTTGTTCATGTGGAAGGACATATCAATGAAGGATTTCATCTGGTCCCATTTTTTAGAGTTGACCTGCGATGAGATGAAAGTCAAAAACCCTCATGACTAGATTCTTTTTCTGATTGGTATTCAATCCTTCTGGTGCATGTCCTGTAGTCAATAATTGAATTATTTTCTCGTAATGGTCATTGACCATTCCAATTCATAATAGTTGCGCATCTGGTAATCCCTCATCAATGCTCTTTAGTTCTTCACCTGACTCAATTGGAGATTGGTGGTCGGGTACTGAATTCAATCACCCTAGTTTCACAATGATCTCAAATTCAAATTATTGGAATAACAACAACCAAAAATAGATTCCCCCCCCCCCCACATAGGATTATTGACCAAGTATTTCAATGCAGAGTGGTCAGTGAACATTTTGAAATGTCCTCCAAGTAGGTAGTGCCGAAATGTTTTTAGCACATAGACCATTGTTAGCCCTTCCCTTTCTGTCACCGTATAGTTTTTCTCCATAGTGGACACCTTCCTACTTGCGAATACGAATCGATGATCGATCGCTCCTTCTCCTGGATGGGACAATATCACTCCTAGTACGACTGATGATGCATCCACATGAACATGGAAATCCTTTTTCCAATCAGGAAATACTAATATTGATGCTACGAGCATATTTGTTTTCAGTATATCGAGGCTCTTTTGGCACTCGTCATTCTACTCAAACTTAGCATCCTTTTTTAACATTTTTTCCATTGTCGCTGTGATCGCTGCATATCCCCTGATAAACTTTATGTAATACCCAGTGTGTCCCAATGTCGCCCTTAATTGCTTCACTTTCGTCGGTGGCGGTAAGTCGAAAATGATTTCAATCTTCGTTGGGTCAACCAGCATCCCTTCCTTGCATACAATATGTCCTAACAGAATCCCAAATAGAGCATAGAAGATGCACTTCTTCAAGTATAGAGAAATTTGATGTTGTCGACATCTCTCCAGCATCAGCCTTAGATTCGCAACATGGTCCTTAACCAGGCCATATACGGTCCAATTGTCCATATATATTGCGAGGAATTTATGAATGAAATATTTGAATGCAGCAACAACTAATCTTGAAAAGTTCGTTGTGGCGTTTTTAAGACCAAAAGACATTACTGTATATTGAAAACAACCCCATTCTATTATGAAATTTGTCTTATGTCGATCCTCCTTCGCAATATTTATTTGGTGGTATCCCGAGAATCCGTCTGTAAATGAATATATCTCCTAACCTCCGACACCTTGTAGTACTTCGTCAGTGAATGGTGTAGGGAATGGTTCGTGAAGGCATGCACCATTTAGTTTCCTTATATCAACGCAAATCCTAATTTCACCAATATTCTTATCTTGGATAGCCATTGGGATGATCCATTTGGATTCCTCCACAGGCTCTATGATTCCTGCATCCAACATTATCTCTATCTCGGCTTTCATTCGTTCCTTGTACATGGGATTCAATCTATAGGGTCATTTCTTTACCGGCTTCACATCAGGTTTCAGTGGAATCTTCATTTCACCTAGGTCTCCAGAAATGCCTTTCATTTCTGAAAATTTCATTGGGAACAAATCTTGAAACTCATGTAGTAGATCAATAACTTTTGCAATTGTCACATCGTCCTAGTAACTCCAATACTTGTGAACTTGGGGTTTTCCTCCAACCCAATATTTACCTTCTTGATTCGCAGTGGCTATTGGAATTTGTTGAAGGGAATATCTGGTGCTTTGACATCACGGCTTCCTTCCGAATCTGGTACATAAACAACTTGTGGATCATCCTCTTCGTCAGGTCCTCCTGTCACGTTGTAGCACTCCAAAAACATTTATGATGTCGTATTTTGTTGTAATCCCATTGGAGTTTCTGTTAGGACTGCTTCAAGTACTTTATGCCGAATCTCCTATAGTGCGCTATGGATGAATGCATCTAAGAAGCTGAAAGTTTGGATAAAGCTAATAATTAGTTGATCTTCCCATGTAATTATTTCGCGTCCCAATTCTACTGCAATATACCAGCTTCGCGGTACCTCATCCAATGTATGGATGAATGCATGGAACCATTCCTGTTTTGGTCTCACTCCCCATGCACTTTGACACTCTTCCAAGTGGTCCCTTGGGTCGCTCCTTCCATTGTATTTTCTCCTGCACTACCCTTCAGTTTCGTCGAATCTGACTTCCATTAGTTGTCGACATAGTGTCCAGTTTGTTATCGTTGACTTGTGTGCTTCCCACCACCATGCTGGTGTATCCTTTAGTGCTTCCTCCAATGCTAGTAGCCTTTGTGGTTCTGATAATATTTCTTCAAATTTGGCGATAAATACAGTTAGATTAGGTAATCCTTTGTATGTTGGTAGTTCGCATACTTCCGTTTTTATCCATCTCAATGACTGGGTGATTCGTGCACACCTCCTGAATGATACTTCGTGTAATCGATTTTGGCAATTCTCAAGCGCTTCATCAGAGTCTAACGATGCTGAGATAACGCTTCGCCACCCTAATTCCCCATCGGTGGTGGGATTGATGTAGTCCTCCGAGATGTTGTAGAAAATGGCTCGACATATCTCTGCCCTTCTGATGGATCAAGGGGGGAGACAACCTTCATATTGCAATTTTCAAACGACATTGTTCTTTTCTTAAAGTTGATCACAGCTTGATTCTCCATTCCCAGTCTATCCCTAACAACACGTGAAAGGGGCTTTTGTTATTAAATATATCTATAACGTCGAAGTCTGCGTAAGTCTTTAATCCCTCTATTTCGACTGGGAGATTACATAATAAACCAATGGGGGTGACCTTGCTCTGATTTGCTAGTCGAAGTTGTATAGGGGACCATGCCAGCTGTGGTTTTCCCATTGTCTCCCATGTCTATTTCATTAATATATTTACATCTGATCCCAGTTCTAGAATGATAGAGTCGACATCGAATGCACCAATCTATGCAGTCATCCTCATTTCTCTTCCTGTCTTCTTTCTATGAAATCAATTTACTATTCGATCCTGTAATCCACCCTCCTGTCGATGTAATAGGATGGCTATCTTTGCTAGTGCATCCTAATATTTCACCAGTACCAAGAAGATTTATAGGAAAGACTTCAAAGTGTTGATCCTTCCTGGTGGCCTATGTGAATTTGTCGTATCGAATATCTGCAACATCTCATAGACGGGTTCTTTCTGGTCAATAGGTGGTAGCTTAGTCCTTCTCATTGTCTCTAGCGCTTCTAAAAAGGTCTCCCTTTCCGCTTCCACATCAAATCAAACTTGTTTCCTTGATGTCGGTTGAATACTAGGTTGTGGCCTGTCTTCCCCTGTCGCAGCCCTTTCCTCTGGTCACTACTACGACATTCACAGGTCGACTTCTTATCTCCACTAAGATATTCTATACATTCATAGGTGGATTTTGATTTTGATTCAGATTTGATTGGGGTGGATTTTTAGCTTGCCATTTTGCAATCAACTGGGGACATTCCTCAACACTGTGGTCCGTTGCGCTGCAATAAGTACACTGCAGAGTAGGGTTCAGAAAATCCCTTTGATAATTTCCATCATGACCACGATTATAGCATATAAATGGCCCTCGACCTCATCCAAAATCTCCTCCCTGACCAATGCCTCCACCTCGACCTCCGTGGAATCCTCCTCTGAAGCCTCCTCGCGGCTGGCCAAATGGATGTTGGTTATATTGCGGCGGTTGATACTGTGGTTGGCCGTACTGTGTCAATGGTTGGTTGTACAACGACTGTGGTTGACTATAGTGGAGCTGCGGCTGGTTATATGGTGGTAGTGGTTGATTGTAGTGCGGCTACTACTGATTATACTGTTGTTGTTGTACAAGGGGTTGCTCCACCCCCTTCATAAAAAACGTATCTGTGGTCCTTTCTTGGAGTAATTCATACGCTCTACAATCCTTCTCTTCATGACCAATTGATCGACATAATTTGTAGAAAAGGTTGGCTGGATTTGACATCAATTTTTGTAAGTATACACATTCTTCTTTTCGATGTCCCCTTGTATGACAAATTTGACACCATGGCATTCCTCCCTGACTGAGTGGATTTGGTGCACCCAATTATAAGTATTCACAGAATTTCACGCACTGATCCTTATGATGTCCTTTTGATTTATATTGAATGCACCATATTTCCTCGCGAACTTCTTTCCCTTTCTTGATTTCTTGTAGCTGGATATTCAGGTTCGCTAGCTGCGCTTGGATGTGATTCATACCTAACCCTATTTCACCAACTGGTGAAGCCTCCAACTTCATCACGATTTCCAACGCTTCCTCTTGGGATGCAATCTTCGGTTGCATTAGAGACATACAAATGTGTGGTACTAATCCCGCGATGAACCATTCCTTGTGTTGTATGTCGTTCATTCCAAAACTTACTTTCACCATCAGAGTTTTATATCTTTGGTCAAATTCCCATACCGATTCATTTGGAAATTTCTTGCTCTCTTTCAATTCTATGATATATTTCAACTTAGATTTTGGTTTCCTAAACTAATCAATCAATCCTGCGCTGATTTGCGACAATGTTTTCTGCAGAGTCCCTGCAGGTACCTGTATTAATTTCATAAACCAATCTAGCACATGACCCCTGAAGGTCGTCATCAGTTGTCCCTTCTTGATATCGTCATCTTGGACCTACTTTACTGTCCATAATGCTTCACATAAAAACTAGTATTGCTCGGGATCCTTGGTCTCGTTACCCTGAAAGATCATCGTCTCCTACCATCCTTGGTATCCTACTGGTATTTGCAGACCTACTACTCCTATTGCTGTTCTGACATGTCAAACATCCCTGCGAATAGCTTATGTCTCTTCCTCTGAAATTTGGCGTAGTGCACAGAATTGTGGGTACGTTGTCTCTTTGGGTTCGTCCTTCTTTGGCTTCATGGGTAGCCTGGTTTCTTTCTTCGTCATAGTAAGGTCTCTTCGTCCCTTGTGGTCCCGTTTCACAGTTCTCTATTCTGGTCGCCCCAGGAGACTCTCTCTTAAACTCAGTCCTCCTCTTCTTCTCTGGCGGCAACCTCACCCCACTTCATAGGGTACCACAATCTTCCACAACATCCCTTAGAATTCCGTCGTAGCTCATATCCATCTACCCCGTATCATTCTATCATAACCGCATCCACAAGGTACCCACAACCTTCAAACACCGAGCTTTACTCGTTAAAATTCATCTTCAGTATACCTTTTTCACAAATAATCATTTTAATCCACAGTTTCAGCAACAGTAGAAACCTTCCTCTAGGTCCTTTGAAGATATTTCTCTCTGCATCACTATATGACTTAATTGTGTCGACAATGAATTCAGTGAAGTATCCTTCCATAATACTATCTACCCAGACCTCGATAGCTCTAGAGGGTCTGTTGTTCACTTGCTTCAATTACTAGATCAGTTCGGGCGTCCACTGTTCAGTATCACCACCTTGAAAGTTCTTCTTTTGGAACATTAGTTGTGCCAACCACTCATGTAGCAATATCGGGAATTCACAGAAGAATATCTCATGAATGTTGGAGTAGATATACTTCTGTATCCAGTCAGTCGTTTACCATCCAGGGTTTCGATTTTCCTCCTCATAAAATTCTCGCTCCTTCTTGTCTAACCATTCCTCGATCTCCTACTTTGTCGGATGTCATAGCATGTCCTCTCTTCTTTCACACTGCGGTCTCAGAAACATAACCATTTGTTGACATAGTTCCATCGACAGGGGTTCACTTTGCACTACTATCAACAAATATCGACTAGACACCCTTAAGTATCGTCCCATAAAGGTTTTACCCTTTCCAACAACACCCATAGAGCAAGTGAGGTCTCACCCGATATGTCTAAGGGGGGCTACAGGAACCAAGTTTCCGTAGTTGGGAGAATACATGCACTATTCCACTCTCAATCGACACAAGCCAGATATTTTTATTCACATTAAAACATCATACTCTTACCGTAGTAATACTTAACGACATTATCATCTCATACTTAACGAATGAAACAAATCAACAGAGCATGTTTGAGGAATCTGCGGTACATAACATATCTACAAAAATAGCTAATGCGATCTCAAGAAAACATCATATTGATATAAACAAAAAAAATATATGTAAATTAATCATAGTGCAGAACCAAAACCAGATAAATAGTCCACAGATTGATCCAAAAGACAAAAACAAAATAGTTGCAAAGATAGAAACACAACAGTTGCGAAGGAATCATCTCATATTTCACGACTCGGAAAAATGCCCTCAGGATTACAATCACACAAAAGTTTCTTCTCATATGATTCCCCGATTGACTATGATATAAGGATTACAATCTTAATTCTATTTATAGGCGTACTTGGCCATTACAAATGGTCCTAATGACCCATCGCTAACTAACTTAACTAATTACTTCCGCAAATCTCGGCTTTGCGACTGGTTCTTTTCTCTTGTCTTTGACCCTTTCGCCGCTTGGGGTTCTGCACTTGTGCGCTCCAACCCCATGCCAATAGGTTTGCGACCCATACTCATCATTGCATTTGGGTGATGCAATTTTGTTGTATTCAAACTTTTACGGAACCTCTACACATGGCTACATTTCATTTATGGGACTTTGACCTCTACCTTATTCCTACTTATGGGACTTGCACACTTGTTGTTCGTCGGCTATGGTATTTTTCCATTGTGGTTTTCAAATGATTGTACCCATTTAGTAACTTGTGCACTTCTCACCACTTGAAGGAGTATTCTGATTTGATGTGCTTGCACGCTTTCATAATTATTCGTCCATCTGTAGTTCCTTTCTTTTAGCACACTCCCAACTATCAACCAAGAAACACATAGAGTTCTAGCTTCCTTGTCCCTCTGGTCCAATCATCTTCTTGGCAGTTTGGGCACTTATATCATTGTCCAACCGAATCCTTTTCATTTTCTTACGTGATAGAGTACAAATTGGTGGACTCAATTTTTGCGCAAGGAATTCATGATGTAGATTACATTTCTTGTGTTCCTTCTTGAAATGTATCATCATGGAGTATCCTTTTGGATCTGTATGAATTGTCATCTTATGTACTTCTTCATACTAGCTCATGTACACTATCTCGATATATTCTGCATGAATACACCTCTTAGATATAATCCAAAGTTTCATTCTTAATGCATCCTTGAATCACATATTTTCTTATAGATAAGCTTCAAGACATTGTAAACATCTTTAGACATAATGGATGTAGTAACTAGATATACGTTTTCAGATTGGAATCCATGTTTGTTTAGTCATCTTGCACATATATGCTTATTTTCCTCTTCGATGTGTATGCTTTTGGATATACTCCAAAGTTGCATATCTATCACCTTCACTTTTTGCACATATGCTTCTGATGTTCAATATTTCTTCATAATGCGCAATAGACTTCCTCAAAGTGGCTTCTTCATATTTCTGATGGATTTCCAATAGACTTCCTCAAAGTGGTTTCTTCATATTTCTGTTGGACTAGTGTATCCACTTTGACTTGTGCTGATATCAATGAATCATACTGAATCAGTTGACATCCTCTTTAACATTGGATGATGGTCAAACACTTGACATCATCTTTAGTTGACATCGATGAAAACCAATGCTCAACATTCTCCCCATTTGGCATTGATGTCAACACCTTATGAAGTTGTGCTTGATTTTCTTTGAGTTGTGTGCTTCATCTGTGTTTTGGTCACATTTCTCCCCCTGTATATGTGTTCCCCTTGAAGTCTTTGGGATTTTTGGCTACTGCGTTCTCGTGTGAATTCTACAGTGAATCTTGTCGTATCTATGCAGATCATATCTGTATGACATATTTCAGTCCTCAATACTTCACGTTCTTTCACATTTGTTTCATACTTCATGCTCTTCTTATTTTGATGTCTATAGTCCTCTAGACTTCATGCTCTTTCATGTATGCTTCGTTATTCCCTTATATCCTTTACAGCTTCAACTACTTCATGCATTTCTCCTTAGCTTCAAAAGATTCATGCATTTCTCCTTAGCTTCATCAGCTTCATGCATTTCTCCCCCTTTTATATTAATGAAAAAGAGGTCCATTTTGCTTTTAGAATTCTTCTTTTGCTCATTGCGTCTGCTCCGTTCTAACTGTGGGATCATTCCCCCTGTCTTTATGCATTTTATGAAGTGGATGTTATACTGTACCTTCCATTATGATTGTCTGTTTCTTTCACAACACATCATCATATTTTGCACAGTGATATTCTGTTCTTGTATCACCATTTTCTTGCACAGTAGTTTTTTTTGTCTTCCATGCTTTCCTGCTGCATAGTGCATTCTCATCAACTAATGATTTTGGATTAATTTTCGTGCATCATACTGCTTCACTTATTGTATTTACTTCACTGTCATTGAGCTCTGTCACATTCAATGTATTTGCATCCATTAAGAGATATGGCACATTTTACATATAGCAGACATGACCCCATTTCATGTGGAAAAAGTGACATGTCGTTTTTGTACTAAAATCTTTTTGAGGCGACAATATTTGTCGCATAGTGCAATGAATCGAACTTCCCATTTTTGTACTTCATCAAGTTCGACATTTAATTTTGGCAACTCCAATACCCTTTCCGAATAGTGCGCCATTAAATGCCTTTCTCATCAATTAATTTCTTGCACGTGAACGTCTTTCAATGATTCCTATAGAATCTCTGGGAGCATTGTCTGGTTCATCACCTCTTGCATCCTTTCTCTTTTCACATTACTCGTTTGGTTCTTACTGCTTTTTCTTCCTTTGATTGCAATGGCTTCATTTCATCATAGAGTGACCAATTCCCTTGAGAATGTGCAAAATGCCATTCAGTATTAGTAGTTAGAATTCTCACACTTGCGAACCGATATGGACATTTGGAAACATCAGATGTAGAACAATCAAATCATCTCCCAGCACCATCATTCTGAGTAGCTGAATTGTTTGATTCATAGTGTTGACAATCTAGAGTTTCAGCAACAAAAAATTCTAGATAAATTGTGTCGAATTCCACCTCATGCTGAAATGTCATCGTCTGCGACTCTACAGCTTCTTCCTCTACAACTTGCTCCTGAGCGTTCTTTCCTGGTTCCGGTGGATTTGGAATTGCGTCTTGCGAACTAGTCAGATTCTGAACTCGACCTTGATTTATTACTATAGAATGCCTTGGCATTTTTTCAATTTTTCTCTCTTGTGTTGTATATGCCATTCATGGCTTCGGCATGTAGCTATGACTCATGCGATTTTATAATCATGCCTCAATTTTGAGTATAATACAAAGATCTCTTTAGTGTAGTTTCATTCAACAATGTTCAGTTTCCTTTTCATGAATGATAATAATTCAATTGAAATCAATGAGCTTCTTATTTGTTCTACAATATGTAAGACAGATGTATAACTTTGTATGTATGCAAACTTTCCTTTCCGCGGCATAATGGACTCAACACATTTCAACTTCAGACATACTTATTTGATTGAATTCACACATTCTTAACCACAATCATAACTAACATCCCTTGAATTTCTTAAGATGCATCATGTTTAATTCAAGGGGTTCCCATAGTCCTTATGGGACTATCCAGAGAGGCAACAATTTCTTGTTGCTCCAGGATTATCTGCCACCATCTGCGCACTTCTGGGGAGATTTTCTGATCCAAGTTTTATTATGCACGCTTATGTTTTGTTTATGCTCTAGATGTTTACTACTGAAGTCACTTTGAGTGAAATAGAATTTGCGGAGTTGTTCTTCATCTGGACGATTGACAATATTCATACAATACATAGCTTTGTGTTAAAATCGATCGCATGCCTAACATCTCACTATTTGACATTATTTTGAAATATGGCCAAACTGATTGCATCTTGTGCACTTCAATCTATTGATCCTTATTTGTTTAGCATATAAAAAATAATTGTAACCAAAGGATTTGTCATACCTGAATGTTTCGTCATGTCCTGAAAATATTTCTCTGTTGCAGTTCTTTCCTGATGTCTTTACAAAGCCTAGACCGGTTTTGTCTTCTGGTGATCTCTGATCCTTCAGAATCTTGTCCAAAATTAATGCACTATCATTCATATTGTTGTGCACTTCATCTTCATATTCTAATTGTGCACAGATTGGATCAATGTTGACTTGCTTCATTCCCTTTATCTCGGTCAACTTCTTTGTTCGGTGAAGTAGCTCTTTGTCCTTTTCTTTGAGCTGATTAGACATCTTTATGATTTCTTGCGCCAATTCATCAAGTGAAGTTCTTAGTACATATTTTTCTTTCTCACGCATTAGAATATTCTCTTGTGCGCAACTCAATTGACACTCATAACTGGTTATATTCTCACAAATTTCTACTTCAACAAATGGCATGTCATGCTCTTCATATTTTGACAATTGTTCTTGTAAGAGCTTAATATTCTTCTTAGATTTCTTTAACTCATCCATGTAATTGGTTAGTTCACCTTCCTAGTCAACGTCTGCAGTGTCTTCATCATCTGAGTAATTGAACACTTTGACCTCTTTAATAGGTTTAGGAGGTGTGACTTGTTTGGAAGGTGTCTTGAACGATTCACTAAAGAAAAACTTATCCAATGATCCTGGCTTGTTTTGTGCGATTGGATTTTTTCTTGGGTTGTTCTTCTTTTTTTCATATTTACTTTATTACACTACTTGGGCCATGAATAGTACCTGTTTAAGTTCACCATCACAGTTAATTTCTTCAGATATAATACTTCCTTCTTCGGTATACATACTCTTCCTCTGTTTTGGAATTCTTCTTTTATTCTCAAGTCTTTGTTGAGAACACACAATCTTTCGATCATGTGCTCCAGATAGTTAATTACAAACAACAATAGATGAATGTAATCATAGATGAATGTAATCTTCCATTCCTCTAGCCTTGGAAGTTGCTTAAGTTTAAAATGTTTTGGTTGTATTAACTTAAGTAGCAAACTTAACAAACATGTCGTTAAGGAATGTAATCATATTTCAAAAAGTAACAAACAACAATAGATGAATTACTATCATTAAAATAAACAGATAGTTAATTACTTCCGCATGCTTTCATTTTTTATTGATATTTTCAACAACAATTTTTTTTTTATGAATAATTGGGTGTTACATGTTGTATCAGAGCTCACGTTTGAACTCTAGGCCTGAACAGGTCCAAAGAACACGCAACATAAAATCTTATTAATTCAACTATTTGTGTTATACAAAAATTGTTTGTAAGCTACATGTATGGAAGGATTAGTTGAACATATGGAGCACATATTTCGACCAAACAGTCATAGCACAAGACAACATTATGAAGGAGAAGTCCATGGCGAATTGAATGACAATTCATCAGAATTGTTACATGCATTTCAAGAGTTAAAAGCAGAAATCAGATCTGTAAAATAGGACAATGAGAGAATTCTGAAAGCATAAGAAGAACTTAACCAAGTAATGTTCGATCAGTGCCCAATTGATGAACATGATAGAGGGATTGAAAATACCTCCAAGATTGAAGACTTACCTCATCGAGACAGGGGTAAGAAAATGAAAACTGATGATATGAACAACATTTCAACATCATCAGAAACTGCCAATGAAAAATGCAAAAAGAAACATAATTATTCAAGTGATAGCAGCTAAGGAGATTACAAGCCCAAAAGAAAAAGTCACAAATAGTATGAACATATTTATGGGGATTTCAAGAAAATCAAACCCCCAACCTTCAACGGTGAAACTAAGAAAGGAGAGACAGCCGAAGCATGGTTGTCCGACATGAAGAAGTACTTCCAAATTTATGATTATTCAGAATCATTGAAGGAAAATATGGAAATATACAACTTGATTGGGAATGCAAATATTTGGTGTCAGGACGTCAAAAGATTGAAGGGCATCAAGGACAAGGATGTGAATTGGAGCACTTTTAAATGGTACTTCAAAAAGAAGTTCTTATCTGAACAATATTATGAAGAAAAATCCAAGGAATTTTATGATTTAAAGCTGGGAACTATGAACATGAAAGAGATCAACAGTAAGTTTCTAAATTTGCTAAGGTATGTGCCATACCTCGTGGAAGAGAAACCGAAGATTCAAAGATACTTGATTTTCCTACCTTTCAACATTAAGGACATAATAGAGTATGGCAATCCAAAGACCTTAGAAGAGGCCATGAGGAAAGCAACTTTTTGCTATGACACTAAACGGAAAAGAGAAGTGATATCTAACTAGAAAAATCATAAGCCCAACAACTTTGAGTTGAAAAAGAAAAAATTCAGGTTCAGTGGAAATTCTGGTTTCCAAAAGAAAAACTTTCCAAATCGAAATTTTCAAGGAAACAATCCCAGAAATAATCAGCAACAGAATTTTACAGCTCCTAGAAATACTCCCAATGTTACCAGAACTAATGACCAAAAGGAATCTATAAAATGTTTTGAGTGTCAAGGTCCTCATTATGCTTCAGAATGCCCCAAAAGGAAGCAGACAACTAATAATATTCATTCCATACAAGCTGAACCTACTGTGGGAGACTTGGCAAGGGAGATGCCCAGAATTAATGCAGCCCTAGACAACAGGAAAGCAGAGCATCAAGTCTCTATGGTAGAGATTGAAGGTATGCTACAAAACCACCCTGTTACTATTTTGATTGATCCAGGTGCTAGCTATATCACCAGATATTGTAGAAATTTTTAATTTGAAAACAAAAAAATTCACTAAATCCTGGTTAGTTAGACTAGCAACAGGGACAAAAAGAAAAGTATATGATTTTGTTGAAAGTTGTGTTTTATCTATGAATCATCTTAAGACACAAACCAAGTTAAATGTTTTACCTTTAGGATCCTATGATATCTTAATTGGAATGGAATGGTTAGAAGCACATCATGCTATTCTGAATTGTTATGAGAAAAGTTTTACCTATCTAAATGATGAAGGAGAAACAATAGAAGTGAAGGGTATTCCTAGAAGGACATCACTTAGACAGATTTCAGCTATGCAAGTGAAAATAATAGTTAGAAAAGGATGTCAAATGTTTGTTATGAATGTAGTAAATGAGGAAATGATTACTAAAGAGGACAAACTGAAACTAGAAGATATACCTTTCCTAAAAGAATTTCAAGATGTTTTTCCTGAAGAGATTCCAGGATTACCCCCGAAGAGAGATCTAGATTTTACCATTGAATTAATACCGAGTGCGGTACCGAATTCTAAAGCTCCATAGAGGATGAATATACTGGATTTAAATGAGTTGAAATCACATTTGAAGGAACTAATTGATAAAAGCTATATAAGACCCAATGTGTCTCCTTGGGGAGCACCTGTTATTTTTGTTAAGAAGAAGGATGGCACCTTAAGACTTTGCATAGATTATCGCCAACTGAATAAGATGACAATCAAGAATCGATATCCATTTCCCCGCATAGATGATCTATTTGATTAGCTGCATGGAGCAACGATATTTTCAAAGATTGATTTAAGGTAAGGATATCATCAAGTTCGTGTGAAGGATGTGAATATTTTTAAAACAGCCTTTAGAACTCGATATGGACATTATGAGTTCGTAGTCATGCCATTTGGATTGACTAATGCCTCGGCAGTATTTATGTGCTTAATGAACAATATCCTGCACAAATATTTGGATAAGTTCGCCATTGTGTTCATAGATGACATTCTAGTATATTCTAAAAGTAAGGAAGAACATAACGAACATCTGCATATTATTTTACAAGTTCTAAGAGATCATGAGTTATATGCTAAGTTTAATAAGTGTGACTTTCACAAGGATAAGATTCAATATTTAGGACACATAATCTCTAAGGAAGGAATCTCGGTTGACCCCGATAAGATAAAAGCCATTAATGAATGGCCGGTTCCTAAGGATGTATTGGATGTATGATCATTTATGGGGATTACCGGATATTATAGAAAATTCATAGAAGGTTTTTCAAAGATCGCAAACTCCATAACCTCCTTGCAGAAGAAAGGGAAGAAGTTTGTATGGGATTAGAAATGTTCAGACAGTTTTAAGAAGTTGAAGGAATTACTAACTACAACACCTATTCTAAGGATTGCAGATCCTAATAAGGATTTTATAGTATGCACCGATGCATGTAATGACGGACTTGGTGGATTCCTAACACAAGAGGGACATGTTGTTGCATACGAGTCTAGAAAGCTGAAAATACATGAGAAAAATTATTCTACTTAGGATTTGGAATTATTAGCAGTAATTCACGCCTTAAAAATGTGGCGTCACCATCTTATTGGCATAAAATTTACTTTGATGACAGATAATATGGGGCTGAAGTATTTACTGGATTAGACAAATTTGAATGCTAGACTGGCTAGATGGCTAAATTTTATGAGTGAATATGATTTTGAAATTCAGCACATACAGGGTAAAGAGAATAAGATTGTTGATGCTTTAAGTCGTAATGCAAGGATAAATTTTATTTCAGCCATCAGTACATACACAACAGATTTAGAAAATCAGATCTTTGAAGGAATTGAAACTGATGAAGAATACAGAAAATTACATGAAAAGACAGCAAAAAGAAATTCTGAAAATTCTATGGCAGATTACAGTTTAAAAGAAAATGGATTGATGTTGTACAAAAACATATTGTATGTACCCAACATACCAAAAGTAAAAAATTCTGATTTTAGATGAGATGCACAAGAGTCATTATTCTGGTCATCCAGGTTATCAGAAAACCATCACTATGTTGTGGAAGGAGTATTATTGGCCCAGAATGAAGGATGATGTAGCAGAATATATAGCTAAGTGTTTTGATTGTATAAAAGTGAAGGTTGAACATCAGCATCCGGTTGGACTGTTATATCCATTACCTATACTTATCAGAAAACCATCACTATGTTGCGGAAGGAGTATTATTGGCCCAGAATGAAGGATGATGTAGCAGAATATATAGCTAAGTGTTTTGATTGTATAAAAGTGAAGGTTGAACATCAGCATCCGGTTGGACTGTTATATCCATTACCTATACCTAGCTGGAAATGGCAAATCATAAGTATAGATTTTATTATTGGACTACCCAAGAATCAGAGACAAAATGATTCCATTATGGTGGTAGTGGATAAACTCAGCAAGGTAGCACATTTTATACCAGTAAAAACTACTCATAAGACTCGAGACATTACAGAATTTTTTATGAAACATATTTTTCGATTGCATGGAATACCAAAAGTAATAGTTTCGGACCGTGATTCTAAGTTTACTGGAAACTTTTGGAGATCTTTGTTTATAGGGTTGAATACAACCTTAAACTTCAACACAACATTTCATCCACAAACGGATGGACAGACAGAAAGAGTGAATCAGGTATTGGAAGACATGCTAAGGATGTATGTTAAGGATCAGCCTAGTAAGTGGGAGGACTACTTGCATTTAGTAGAATTTGCATATAACAACCATTATCATGCATCAGCCAGGCTTATCCCTTTTGAAATTATTTATGGTAGAAAATGGAATACACCAGTTTCTTGGAATGATCCAGTTAATAGAGTTGTTTTAGGGCCTGAATTGTGGAAGGAAATAGAACTAACCGTGCAACAGGTACAAAGAAATATTAAAGTTTCCCAAGATAGGAAAAAAAGCCAAGCAAATCTTAAAAGGACTCATAAAGAGTTCCAGGTTGGTGAGCATGTTTTCATTAAGGTAATACTGAAAAAGAGTTCATTAAAACTGGGAAGCTATTCCAAGCTGGCACCCAGGTATTGTGGCCCTTTCGAAATTTTGTCAAGGGTTGGACTCGTGGCATATAAACTAGCTTTACCACCAAATCTAAAAATACATAATGTTTTCCATATTTCCGTTTTAAAGAAATATGTGCATGATTCTACTCATGTTATAAATTGGAATGATGTACAGGTGGAACAAGACGACGATTTACAGGTGGAACCAGACTGTATCCTTGAAAGGAGGGAAACTCTACTCTGAAATCGCACCATTGGATAGGTAAAGGTGCAATGGAAGCACCTTAGCCCAGAAGAGGCAACCTAGGAGTTGGAGAGTAGTATGCGGGAAGCATACCCAAATCTGTTTCAGGAACACTCAGAGAGTGATTAAAACAACATCGAGAACGATGTTGAGACTTAAGGTGGGGTGTATGTCACCTACCCAATTTTTTAGATTAATTATTTTATTTGCAAAATACATTATGTTAAATTTTAATTACAATTTTTTGTAATTATGACCAAATCTGGTCAAGGATGATTGTAATGACTTATTATTATTATTTAATAAATTAAACAGGAAACAAACACCCAAGGGAACTGTTAAATGAATGTTCACTGACCCACTAGGAGGAATGGAAGTTGTTAGAAGGCATGGGACAGATGGAAGCATTTGCACTCCACCACTAGCTGTTGGTTATGGGACAACTACCCCTAGATTTGTGGCATTATCCCCCAGGTGGGTGGAAGAGAGCTGTTATCTCATTAATGATGAGGTTAACCACTAAAAGGCCTAGGAAGCCTAGATAAGGCAATTTGAATTGAGCAGGCAGCTCTACAATATTTTATGCAGAAATATTTCCTCAAGTGTATCAGGTGATCACTGAGAGATTCGAATAGGGAGGCTAAGTGGAAGTGCATTGTGATTCTGCTAGTTAATCTGAGAAGGAAACCAGAGGTGTTGGTGCATGTATCTTGGACTGCTGAGTCTCTATGACTGGATGATCTACATTTTTACTGCAAGTTGATGAACTAAGGATTCTACAGATTCTTCTTCCTACTGGTTCAGTGAACAGGCTCGGGGGTCCTAAGGCAAGTAATTTTGGCTGTCTTCAGGAATAGGTTGGGTGGAACAGGTTCCTTGGGTTCTTTGTTTCTCCTACATTCATCAGGTTCTACTGTTCTATCTTGTTTATTTTCAGTTGAATGAATGAAGTTTTATTTAAAACTCTAACCATTTTTCTTGGTTTGAAAATGAAGATTTATTGCCTAAAGTGTTTGGATGATTTGTACATTCTGTTAAGTTAGGATAGGCTAAAATAGTTCTATTTGTAAATAAATAAATAATTTTTCCTGTATTTTTCCACACAGCAGAGATGTCGTACTCTAGTACAGGAGGCAGAAAATTATTTAGGATAATATAAGAATGCAGATTGAAAAGATAATAGATTTAGTATATGATATTTATAGTTTGTATTGTTTTGCTAAAACAACATAAATCCTAAGCTTTCACTGTCAAGTTTTTGAAATTAAACTTTGCTGGCTAAAAGTAGAGTTCATAGTTTTCTTATAGTTTTATGTTCTTGAAAAACATCGTTCTATTATTATTATAACATACCTTATAAGTACTACGTAATCTGGTAAAACTATTACATAGAAATAATCTTAACAGTCCTTAATACACCATAGATTATAATTAATTATAAATGTAGTAATCTTTAAAATAATTATTGATAAATAAATCACATAACAAAAGTAAAATCATCATGCACAGATCTAAGCCGAGGCTCAGGTTCGTTAATAGCAATTTAAGTACTATTTTAAATCAACACAGAAGTACTGCGTTAAACCCTAAGGGTTGGCAGCGAAAGCATAAATTAAGCATACGTATGCAGTACTCACCAGAACAAGCTTTCAAATATTTTAAAAGTATTGCAAAATCGTGACATGAGTTCTAACAACCATGCCGAAGCTAAAAGTGTAAACATTATTAATACTAATCAAATCCCTAATCAAAGACCACTCATCAATAACTTGATTATAAATATTTCTTATATCAATTCACGGGTTTGAGTCACACTTGCCTAGTTTAAATCATAGCTACCAAAATAATACTGATTCGGGTCAAGTTCTTGCAAGACCAGGGGTTTCAAACCCTTTTTCTCATTTTAATGCAAACACACTTTCGAAATCGAAAACTATTGTAATATAATCCTTTTGCAAAAACAAAGAAAAACAAAGCATAAGTATTAAAGTTACTTTTTTGTCTGTTTAATGGCGAAATCCTAAAAAAAACTGTGTCTTAAACCCTCATAATTTAAAAGCCAATATTTCTTTCATCTGCCTTTCACGACTAGTTTTTGAGGATTACACTCACCCTAGACCTGGTATTGAACCACGAAGGTTATGAAAATAATAATAATAACAATTACATTAAAAACAACACAGTAATTACTGTATCAAAACCAAAATTGTATTTATTTATCAAAATGGTTTAACAACCACCGAACGAAAGTATGCATAGGCTATACAAATAGTAGGTATGCCTTGTGGTCCTTTTAAACCGGTTACAATGAAGGCTTGAAGCCTCAAAGCTCAAACTATACATTATTTTTCCCACGGCTTCAAATCTAACTTAAATATTACAGGAGAGAAGAACATAATCATCCTTCGATGAGTCCAGGGTTTATGGATGAACCTGAGACTTACCAGGACATTGAAGTCCTCGGTTCTCATCCTCCGCAGTAAGCTTAGCTGAGAGGCCACCAAACCCTACAAATATATCATAAAATCTCAGTCAGTTTTGTAATAAGAATAAAAAAAACCAAAAATCACAAGTTTTTTTTAACCATTGCAAGTATTAGCGTATCTTTACCCGAGGTTATCGATTTCTGGAACGGTCGCTATCATTGGAAGACTAAGGTTCAAAACTCATGCATTGCAAGGTGCAGCTTATCTCCTTTAAAACTCACTAAGATCGTGGTATCGAAACCCTGAAACTACCTCCTTGAAACCCTAAGACCTCGCGGCCTGTCGGCCTCACTCCAAAGAGCAGCCAAGGAAAAAAAAATCTAGGGTTTTGTCAAAGGAGAAGTTAACACCTTCGCTTGTGTAAAATCGCAATAATCGAGAAGTGTTCACGTGCCTCAAGCCAGTTCGG
Source organism: Larix kaempferi (assembly GCA_027924585.1). Classification (NCBI taxonomy): domain Eukaryota; kingdom Viridiplantae; phylum Streptophyta; class Pinopsida; order Pinales; family Pinaceae; genus Larix; species Larix kaempferi. The sequence continues at coordinate 19,827,696 of BSBM01001646.1, forward strand.
ATGCCATCAAGTAATCCACCCAAGATCACAGTTAATGCTCTTTAATATCTAAGTGTTTTCCAACCTGCACTGCTTACGCGTTAGTTACATTACACCAACCATTCGTATATAATTGCATTTTATTTTTGACACCATATCATTGCATTATAATTTGGTTAACGATAGGATCATCACATAGTTTACGTTGGTATAAGTGTAGGGTTTGTTACATTAATTCGTAATCCTAACTCCAGGGTAATCCAAACATCTTGCATTATGTTTCGTATATTTATATTTATAGGTTGATTTTAGTATTAGAACTGTTACATAGTATGTCGTTATAACATCAATTATTAACCCTAGAGTATTATAAAGCATTAGAATCATAACCCCATTGTTTTGGATTGTAACCTAGCCCCTAAGCAATACCTTGATATGGATAGAACTTTTGTAGAGTTTCTTGTAGACAACTAATTGTGTAAAACATCCAATAAACCTGGTAATGCTAATTTTACAATAAGTTTGGATAATGTTAGATTTGTATTACTTTCTCTATAAAATGCTATTTCAGTAATTATGTTATTCTATGGTACCCATAGTAAAATGTACACCACACATTAATGTAAATCAAATAAGTACCTCTTTGTAACTCTTAATAAGATCATGTATCTTTGATCGCAAATGCAGAAGTCATAATAAAAGCTAGGATCTCATCTTGACCTGATCTTCAAATAAATTTTACCGATTGGTTAAATTTTTAAGATGGTAGACTTTCAATAACTTCAAGGGCTGGAATTATCCTTACCTGTACCTGTGTCATGAGTAATAACTTTAGCCTTGCAGCTAAGTAAGCCCTGGGGTACCGTAGGACCCCTTCATCGTCAGAAGAGACATGTTTAGTCAGTACAACCAAAACATTTTAAACTTAAGTAGCAAACTTAAAAAACATGTCGTTAAGGAATGTAATCATATTTCAAAAAGTAACAAACAACAATAGATGAATTACTATCATTAAAATAAACTAATAGTTAATTACTTCTGCGTACTTTCATTTTTTATTGATATTTTCAATTTTTTTTAATTTTACGAATAATTGGGATGTTACAATACCACATAATGCTTCTTTATAGTATGAAAGAATACATTCAAGGAAGCACCAAATTCCTATGTTTACCAGCACCAACTGGAAGGAGGCTCCAACCCCCTGATTTTTCTTTCGCACCAATTGGAAGGAGGCACCGACCCCCTGTCGCTTTGTTTTGCAGGAAAAAACCTGAAGGAAGTTGCGACTCCCTGTCTCCTTATTGTTTACAAGTAACAACCTGAAGGAAGCTCCAACTTCCTGTCTCCTTGTTGTTTACAGGTACCAACCTGAAGGAAGCTTCAACTCCCTGTCTCCTTGTTGTTTACAGGTACCAACTTGAAGGAATCTCCAAATACCTGTCTCCTTGCCCCATCCAACCACCCTGATGTTTGATATATTTTACTGTCTTGTTGTCCTTCAACTCTTCCCACTTATTTAGTTCTTATGATAATGATTCTGGAGTGCACAACTTTCGTATGCTGAATATTTTTTGTTACTTCCCTGCTTACACCACTTGACTTCTCAATCTATTGTTTTCACACTTTTACTGATGACTACTTGGATCGTGTGTTTTGATAATGTTGGATTTTGCGCTTTTTGGTTCATAATTCTTCTTTACGTGACTACAATATTCAACTGATACTGTGCTTTCTATTGATGATATGATGTACTGAAAAGAATCACCGGTAAGAGTGGTAACTGCACACCTTAAGATGTGTCCATTCTGAATAAGTTATGTAGTTCTTCAGACAATTTGTGACCTCCTGTGCATCAAATGATTTGTCCATTTAGTATAACACACTTGTCTCAGATCATCTGCATCATGATGCACTTGTATGACTCTGCTGTTGTTCCGCTCTTGCGCATCATATGTAATCTTCAACTTCGCACACTTTCACTTCAATTCATCTGCATTAGCAAGACATCCGTGCAATATATGATATCTATCAATTATGTCTTTGTGCTTCTGTCTTTTCAAATTCTATGACTATCAGCATGTTGACTGTGATATAGTCCTTCAAGATATCCAACACTTGCGCAATCTTCAGTATTCCTTCATTTCAGCATTTGCATAATTGTCATAGACTTATGAAATCATTCTTTGCACCATCAAAACTTCGTTCTGTTACATGTGCGCATCCAGCTCTTTGCTAGATCATTATGTTATGTCCACGAGCCCCTTGATGCCCCGAAAAACAAACTGAAACTTGCAGTCTTACTTCTCCACTTCACAACTTGCTTCCTTGCTCGCATCTTCATTCTCCAACTTGCATCTCTATTTATACATGTCCTACAAGGATTGTATGTTTGCAAGTCGGTTGTGGCATCTCTTCTTCCATACATCACAGACCGTGCATATGCCATGTGTCATCATTTGCGCTATTGATGTGTCATTTCTGATGTATCAAGCACCCCTAGGATCCACTGCGTAGTGGGAATCTGCACCTTGGTGGTGTACCATTGAGATTTAGATGTACCATTTCATTCCGGTATGTGCATAATCTTTCACCTTGTCCATGATCTTTGTTGTTTCAATGATGTTTGTTGTACCATACCTTGTGGGTAATGCACCCTTGTGTTATCACCAATTTGCATAGTCTACGCATTCTCCAACTTCTACTTAGTGGGTTTGTGACCCATAATCATCATTGCATTTGGGTGATGTGCTTTTATTTTATTAAAACTTTTACGGAACCTACACACATGCCTACATAACATTTGTGGGACTTTGACCTCTGCCTTATTCCTACTTGTGGGACTTGCGCACTTGGTGTTCATAGGCTATGGTATTTTTCCATTGTGGTTATTGTTAGGGAAAAGTACTTATAGTAGGGGAGGACTACCAACATACTAAAGGGTGACAGATAGACACATAGAGCTTTGCATACATTTCTATAAACAAATAGGATCAATGTTTAGAGAAAATGTACCTTGTTTATGATGGTCGATCCAAGATTTTCTCCCTCGATCTCTACCACAACAAACCTGCAAAACATACACAAACCTTCCTCAAACCAGTTTGACTATAAATAAATATTGATATTAACAAATGACAAAACATCAGATTATAATCAAAGGACAATAAACATTAACATTTTCATTGGGAAAGGAAGAGTGTCTCAATCTTTTATTATCAAAGCATGCAGTAAGTACAAATGTTATACCTGACCCTGCATCAAGCACCTTCGCAACCAGGCCCTAGTTTCCCGCTCCTCTCTCTTGAATTGGAATTTCTTCAGCATAACAATATGTCTCTCCAATTGTGTCTTTATCATGCCCTCCCCTTGTATTTATAACAAGGAAAGGAGGATTGGTTCGAAAGATGGTTGAATTGGGAAGTTGGAATACCTAAATCAACTAATCCCAATTCGTATTCTTAATATGTTTTTTCAAATTTTCTTAAGATACTCATCACCATGACATCTATCTCCATGCGAGTGACTCACGACACACTATCTTAGCAGCTCGCGGGGTGCAAATTTTATTTGATACCCATGGGTTGTCATTATAGAGACCCATAGGTGACTCGCGCTATGTCAAGTATAAAGGTCGTGGTTTTATACTGAAATTGTCAGAAAAATTATTTTTTAAGCTGAATATGGTAGGGTTAAGCTCCCAAATCATCTGATTCCAAGTAATCTCTTCCATCTATAGTGTATTTTGTGTGACCAACGGGGAAATGGGGTCACAGACAAAGAAGTTATCATTTTACCGATAAAAGATGCCCCCTAATGTGTGAGGTCAGAGGGAAATGATGGATGGAATACATTACAATCCAAGTCATAGGAGAAGCAAGGAAACCATAGGACAAAGTCACAAAAGTACCTGAAACAAAAACCAGGTCAGCGAGCAATTACAATCTTGACATCAGGAGATGTTCAGAAGAATATAATCTCCAATACATAACTGAAATATGTATATAGCATGGCCACTGAAATACAAGCGTGGATCCATGTCAAACAAAAGATCATAGCCATAACAACAAACTAGATCTATGTCTCATCACGAGCCAAAAATGAGTATGGCGCAGTCTTGCTCAACTTGCGAATTAACAAATTGTGATGATGTTATCATAGGCCCAAGGTCTTCATCCAAACCATCAAGGTATGAATCCTAACCATGCGATTAAAAATTAGCTAAGGTCGAACATGGAGGATACCGTTTGATTACTGGTCAATGATGTAAACTGTTAACAAACACGAGGGCACCCACCATTAATGAAAATGGGGCCCAAGGTACCTAGTACATTTTAACAAGTGCGAATAAAGGTTGTGTAGGTCGAACACTTGAAGAATCCATCGAGTAGGAGACATTGATGTATTCCCACTACTCAATAGCAAGGGAAACTACCACTGATGACTACAACCGTCAAGGTACTACCGATAACTCTAAAATTCATTCCCAGAGAAAAATGAGTTGAAGTCAATGGGAAGAAGTCCATTGGAAGGGAGACTTTAAGGCATCCTCCATCATCCAACACAAGGATTAATCAAAAAATTGATTTGATCTGGAGTAGGACTGAGTACATGATGAAACGAATTGACACCAAGGAATGGATGACACATGAGGTCAAGGTGACTACAGAATGACCGACACAGGTTTTATCCTTGAACAGTGAGCACGACACAAGAGTGACTTAGGAAGATTTTAACATAACGAGACCATGATATAAATATGCAATGTAGGAGAGATTGAAATATTCTCCATATGATTGGAAGAGTAACCAATCAGAGGATTAAAAAAATCCGAGATCAAGTTCATACTAAGGTCAAAAACTAAAACCCAACTGTTTGATAGACTCAAAATGTACTTTGTTCAACGATATGATTGACTTGCTTCCTTTAAACTGAAAAGATGTTTGACATACTTCCCTTCCATTTTCTCTTTTTATTAAAGAATATCCTTCTTGTTGGTTTTAATGAGTCCAAGAAAGCAAACTCAATAGTCCTTATTCATTTTTAAAGCAAGCTCGAAGAAAGAGGGAGAAGACTGCTTGATACAAGTCCAACTATGTGTATTTTAACGAGTCCATGGGAGGGAAACTCAAGACCTTCTTCCTTTTTTAACGAGTTTGAAGAAGATATAGACTAGTACTCGATACACTGATCCATGGATTTTAATATCGATCCTGGATCTGTTCATGTTTGCCGGTGTTTTCAATTTTAAGGAGTCTGAAAAACTTAAACAATAACTCCATACACCTACTCGTGGATTTTAATATTGATCCCGAGTTGGTTTGTGCTCACCGGTGTTTTCATATTTAAGGAGTCTGGAAAGCTTAAATAAGAGATCCATATACATACTCATGGATTTCACACTGAGCCTGAGTTAGTGAATGCTCACTTGGTGTTTTCATGTTTTTAGAGTATGAAAACCATAAAGAAGACTCCAAAAAGGTCTTTTTCATAAAGTTAGTCTCCTCACCCGAAAAAGTGTGAAACAATGAGAGAAGAACTCTTCTAGCCACCTATGAATAGAGTCTACCTTTTTTGTAACTAATACAAGAAGGTCCGTAAAAGGGGTAAACTTATACCTAAGTGGATGTATGTTCACTTCCTTTAACAAGTTTGAACAAAACAAGCATACTCGACGATCTTGTTTGATTTTAAAGAGTCTAACAAGGGCTTAAAAGATTCTATATGTATCAAGGAAACTAAGTTCCTTGATCTTGTCAAATGACGAAATGCTGTTGATTATCATAGGGATGACCAGATTAGTAACAAATGACATATAACATGATCAAAGAGATTTCAAAATGACATAAAGTGACATGGAGTTTTTGAACTAAACTGACGTGTCATAAATAAAATCAAACCTTTATAGACCAATTTTGTGAAAAGTAGCGGGAATTGTCGCTTCAAACTTCACTTAACCCACAAGAACTTTAAAAGTGCATTAGTTGATTAAATAAAGTTAAAAAACAGTTTTGAAACTATATAGAAATGATAAAAGTGGGTAAAAATTAAAAGTGATTTTTATAAATAGTTTCAAAATGTGAACAAAACTCACAAATTCATTTGTTGAATCAAAAAGGTGAAAAGAGCCTCCTCCTTCAAACGGTTGTAGCACTTACACCGGTCCACCAAATCGAATTCCGCCACTTGCAAGTAAGTGGTCTCTCCTCCTACTTTTAATTCAATCCAATGTTTTTAATTTTTAGTGGTTGTTTTTTATTTTTATTAAGTTTTAAAAAGTAGGGCTTCGTACCCATGGGTTGACCTATAGCAAACTCATGAGTACGAGAAAAATACGTGACTCTACTATAAACCATCCCGCGGGTACCCGCATCTGTCTAGTAAGTACAGTCACGGGTGCCACAATTTAAAATGAAAAAGAAAAAACTAAATGATGAAATGGTTGAATGAATGTAGGTATGGTGCTAATGTGGAGGGGAAGAGAGCATGAGGACATGGATAGGAAAGCTATGGGCGATCCATTGATACTAAACGCGCTACGAATATGTGGCTTGCTAAAAAAATTCTAAACTACCAGCATGAGAGCGCATAAATATATACTCCAAATGCTTGTTAACTATTGGGATGCAGACCAAGGAGTATTTGATCTCCATCGAGAGATACTTGAACTCACCATTGACGACATCTATTTCATAACCGATTTATCATGTAGAGGGGAAATGGTAAACCTAAAAGGCACATTCAGAGGAGTCGGTGCATTATCAATACAAGACTATATAAACACGTACTGTTCGCCAGGCACTAAAAAAAGTGGTAGCCAAGTCCCTATTGGCTCCATTGCGAGCTTCCTGTTGAAGGTCATCCTGAGTACTCTAAACAGGATTGGAGGGAGTGTTGAACAACACTTGAATTCAAGGAACTATATGCAGATTGGTGTTGATTGCTTACAGGGTGTAGTATTTGACTGGTGTTTGGGTCTCTTGGTGAACATGAAACATCAATTGACCAAATGAAAGATGGGGAAGAAGAATAATTTTGTCTACGGGAGCATCCTGTGTTCCTTATTCTTCGAGAGGGCCCCTTCTATGAGCCCTGGGATTAGTCTACCTGTCTTGAACCCCCGCGATCCGTTGATGAATCGATGGGGAGATATCTTCTTGCACCAGGGTGGTGGCAAGGCTACACTTTCTTATGTTGATGAAGACTATCTCGGATGGTGGAGCCATCAAGTTCCAGCTCTAGAGCAGTTCCCATACATAGGTGTGGATTTCTGTGGAGATACAGAGATAGCTCTTCCTCCAGGATCAGCTTGGGGATCATTTTTATGCTTTTATGTATATATAAATTTTATGAATGAGTAAGAGTTTTGATAGTGTGATTTATGCAGATGTGGGGCCTGTGCGACCTGCGGGACATCCTCGCACTTTTGTACGTCCGACTGAGCTTGGAGCTACTGATGTGATGCTGGTGAGCATCGAGGGGAAGATGAGTTGGTTGAATCATGATATACCCACCTACAAGATCGAGCGGATGCCACTCGAGATGCGGGAGGATGTTGTGGGTGTGCCCCCAGCATGTATTAGGCTACTTAGAAAAGTAGCCAGGCTAGTCATCTGTTATAGAGATGCAGTAGAAGAATTAGTAGAGGAACCTCCCTCTCCATAGGGAGAGAGACACATGTGATATTTTTGAGGCCTTTGAGCCCACTTTTGTATATTATGACACTGCGAAATACTATAACTCAAACTCATATTTTTTTATCCTGATATATACATGTGTGTGTACTTATGTGTGTGACTGTTTAATGTGATTGTGTGTGGTACAAATTCCAGTCTAGTACATAGTTTTCATATGAATAAGCTAATGAATTTAAACTCCTTGAAATGTGTTGATATGTAATAAAAAAAATTGTCTTTCAAGTAATCTAAAACACAAAAATTGACGAAGAAAAGAAGGATCTATGACCCTGTATTCACCCATCAACTGAAGTAATACTAACTACGAGTCGAGTCTTACCTCCTAATGTGAACTGTCGTTATGAATAACATCTCGAACTAACTCAATGACTGCACTGCACTCAACTACATTGTTCATTGTAGATCCCAAACAAGCCCCTCCCGAAGACACAATTTGACCAGACGGTGATTAAATAACCCAAGCTGTTGAGGCCAACTTACGGGTGTGGAGACTAGCGCCATCGACGAATCCTATAAAGTACTCAGTTTTCATCTGAAACCACAATCCAGGAAGATACATAAGATGAACAAAAAGAAATCAAAATAAAATACCAACTCTACAAACAAGTACATTTATAATACAAGAAAAAGCATAAAGGCCTAAGCATAATACTTATTCAGGTGGAGCCCATCTTTGGTATCACACAACCTAAAGGATCGATGCATGGCATCTCCTCGTAAGACCGGGAAAACACGTCGCGGAATTCCTTAAACATGTTGGTATACATAGTGATTTCATCAAGAGAACAATCTACTCCAATAAAGAGGTTTTCCACAACGCTGGGTTTAATGGAGATATCGATCGGTATGGTCTTCGATATATTGGCCATGTTACCCTTAGCATAAATCGTTTGCGTAGAAGGAGTGATGGAAAAATCAATATCACCATCAAGTCTCATTGAAAACTCACCATTCTCTATCTTGTCTAGATTGGGAAGGAAGTATGACCTATGATGCATGTGTTCCCATGGATGATCTAGTCCTACCATGGCTTCCAAGATAGCCTCGTCAGAGGGAAAAACAATATCCATACAATCAAAAGAGTGGATAGAGTTGACTGACCATGCAGGTGCATATTCTATATCTAACTCTGTGGAGACGAACGAAGTCGAGATATAATATGTTGCAGCATCTGGTGTTTCTTAGTATGCTACTTCTGCAACATATAAGGTTGTTGCTGAGTGGGAAGAATCCAAGGATCAGTTGTTCGACCGACAGTGAATATTTCCTGAGAAAAAATATCAGAAGTACTCGCAGAACCAATGTAGTTTATGGGAGCACATAGGTCGAATGTGCCCATCGGTGATGGATACATGCCTACTCCCAGAATCTCGCTGGGTGGGTAAGTTTGATCAATCAAAGGGATTTTCGAATACGATGAAGCATTGTTGTTTTTCTGAGTAAATGAAAGTTGATCAACTGTGATGATCTTTCCTTCATGGGAGAACATCAGTACTTCGAAGAAGGACGATGGGATAGCTTCAATCGCATACGTCCAGCTCCTTCCTAACAACAAATTGTATTCAAGAGGAGCATCCAAAACTTCAACCTCCACAGACACTAACTTACCGGAAAGTTCAACTTCGAATGCGGGAAATACTCCATGTGGAAGGAATGATCTCATGTCAAAATCCGTAATTATAGTGTTGGAAGGGGCTAACTCAGGAGAGCCAAGGGATTTCCAACAGGATATTGACATTGCACAAGTAGACGCCCCTTCATCTACAATTGTTCATCCAATGGTTTTGGGGCCATGGACTACTTCAATTTGGAAGGCCACGTGATACGATAACCAGGGTTTGATGTTTGACATATCAAACCGTGTAAGCATACTTGAAGAATCCATGCTCCCGATGGCTGATAGAAGTGCATTACGTTGCAAGGGGCAACTTTGCAAGAATTCTAATATGGAAATTGCACAAGGCTTTTGGTCCAGATCCTCTACGACAGAGTAGTTTGGAGTAGCGCGCGTGTAGGGGTTGTATGTATCCCTTTTGTAGACACCCTTAGGTATCTTTGACATAGAATCTGCTAGTATCTCAATATGAAGAGGAGCAGATGACTCGGGAACATCCTTACCTTTCTACTGCGAGTCCGGGTTATAATTCCTGACTTTGGTTTGCAAAAATGTGTGTGAGTTAATCATATTGATAAATGATTGATCAACTGACGAGGCATGAGGAGTGCCCCCAGCACTAGAGTTTCCAAAATCTGAGTCTTGTTCATGAGGGAATGGATCCTTCAATACCGCTAGTTTATTTTCACGTAACGGCTTATGGGTTTCTTCCATAAGAGGGAACTGGTGGGTAAGGTGATCATCTTTGCAAAATTTGTAGGGAAACTTGACCTTCTTTTTCTCTTTCTTTCCCTCCTCGGCATTCTCCGTATTCTATGGATTTGGATGGTTCCCCTCCCCTTTCATGCCCTTCTTTTTATTGTTGTTGGTTTTCCAAGAACCCTTTTGGTTTGTCTGCACCTGCTGTACAAATTCTATCTTAGAAGGGGAGGTTGCAACCGAAGTTGCTTAAGCAGCAGACTGCTTCACGGAAAGTGCGTGCACTTGTTTTGTTAAAGATTCAAGTGTTGTCGAATCTGTTGAACCAACAATGCCATCGACATGCAGTCCAGGATTAGGTTTACCAAGATCTATATTAGATATCGGTGCATCTGGAATGATCTCATAGAAAATCATAGATTGAGCGTAAACTAGGTCAAGCTGTTGGGTTCTCAGGATTGCTTCTTCCTTAGAACTTACCCCAGAAGTTGTGACATCCTTAGAAATATAAGGAAGGAGTGATTTCAAGTATGAATCTAAAAGGAACTCTAGAGGAATCTCAGCCTTAATGAGTCTCTTCCATCTTTGCCACTCCTGAATATGGTCAGATAAGTGAGTGGCTTTGTTATTCCTGAAAGTGGACAAAAGTTCTGTACCGACATCATACCGGACATGAAATTGGAAGTGGTTCAAAAAGACTGTCGCTAGGTCCCAAAAGTTGTCGTATATAGCAGCGGGAAGTTCAATGGACCACTTGGATGTGACACTATTTAAGGTCCTTTGGAAGAGCCTCAACTGTATGGAATCATCGTTAAGCGAGTTGGAGGAGCACCATAAGTGAAAGTTCGTAACATGGTCACTAGGGTCTTCCCCAGTCTTACGTTCGAACTTCGGAATGTCCGAGGGAAGCTTGGTTGGGACGAGTGACCATGTCGAGTGATGTCACACTGGATCGTTAGTCAGTTTTGAAATATCTAGCAAGTTCAAGGTTTCCAGAAAGGGAAAATGAGGTCTCACCGATGGCATTTGATTAAAAGGATTTTGGTAGGGGGAACCAACCGAAACCTAGCTCCTATACTGTTGGTTGGGGTTTCCCTTGGCCATTGGTTGTGAAGTAAACACATTATTAAAGTTGATCTAGCCATAGGCTAGGGGATTGCTTACTTGTGGATTGTTCCATTATGCTTGGGTATAAGCACCCCCGAAATGTGGGTAGACAAAGATGTTACTACCCCCTCCACCAAACAGTGAAAAGGGAGTACTCCCTACAGGTACGTTTGAAGTCTGTACATTGGATGGATGCACATTAAAACCTGTGAAGGGGTTGAACCCAGATGTAGTTGTAATGGAAGAAGTAGGTATTGAAACTACAAAAGGTTCCGAAGGAGATATTTGTCCTCTGAACCAAGTAAATCCGTGACTAAAAGGAGCAGACTGAGGGTTAGCCTGGAATTGTTGTACAAAAGGGGAAGAAGTGAACGATACAGACGGTACGCCTGGAAAAGGGACACTAGATGGTCCAATAGTAGAACCAAAAGGACTAGATGCAGTCGTATCTTGAGAGCCAGACGATCCTAAGGGTATAGAATTTAAATTAAATGAAGTGCTCAGAGAAGAAGTAGCTTGCAAAGAGCTTGGTATCAATGTGTGTGTAAACGGAGGAGAAAAACCTCCTGACATGATAGATGCTGTAGGACTATGTGTAATTCCTGACACATCCCCTATGTTTTTCATGAATGAACCAGGTGTAAACCGGTACACACTTAACTCTGGAAGACCGAGAGAAACTACACTTACTAACAAGGGATCGTTGGGTTCAGTTAAAGGAGGATTGAAAGGTGTGGAAAACTCTTGATTTGTCAAGTATTCAATCTCTAAGGGTTCCTGAACCGATTGATATTGATAGATCGGATGAGGTTCTCTGGCTGATTCAATTGTTCTTGTAAGTTCATAAGAAATACGAGAGTCTATTCTCCATCACTGTGGTGGCGGTGGAGGCTCCAATGTAAATGGAGGAAGGTTCTACAACCTTCATGACCTTATAAGAGGTTTGTACTTCACAATTGTGTGAAAAATATACTAAGTAATTGTTGATGTATATGTAACTTCGGAATGTATTTCACATATATGTATATTGTATTCCTATAGAGATGGTATTATTCCTCTATAAGGAAGTGTCGTCATTTATATTGTAAGTGTCGTAACTTATACTTGATGGGTTATTAGACCACCTTGTTTGGGGTCGGCCCTGTATAAGTCATGTGGGTCAAAGGGTTATTAGACCACCCTATTGGGGGTCGGCCATGTGGGTCAAAGGGTTATTAGACCACCCTATTGGGGGTCGGCCCACTCAGCATTATGTTATGTGGTTAAGTTCGAGCCGACATGAGTTAGGTAAAAAGGCAAGTCAAGTCAAGTATAAATAGAGTGTGGGAGGCACTCTATTTACTCACTCACTTCTCACACATGCTCTCAAGGAGGAGAGGCGCACTTATGGAGGAGGAGGATTGCTGCTAGGTTATGGCTATCTCTATTGGTTGGTTGTATCATTGCTCTATCTATCTCTGAGGAAGTTATTGGGGTTTTTCACCTTTATGGTTTTCCCCAAGTAAATCTTTGTGTCTCTTGTGTGCTTGCATTATTGTCTCCATGATTGATATGCTGTAGATATGCTGTACATGTTGTTCTCTCAGTTAAGATCCTAGATCAGATTGAAGTAAATTCTGAAAATTTAACATGGTATCAGAGCTAGCCTGAAAGAAGGCATGATATGGCATGTATGACACTTGTTGCACTTACGATGCTAGGGCTTGATATAGAAAAAACCAGTCATCGTAGCACTTTCGCTATAAATCCGTTTTGGTGAAGTTTTCGGATCTGAAATTGTTACAGGCCGAAGCTAAGATCTCCAGGTATCTTGTGTCCAAAGGAAAACCTCTAATTCGTTGTACTTTGTGATTTATGATCTGTACAATATAGGGTTTCTGCCTCTTCCAGATCTGAGTCAAAATCAGGTGACCTTGGGAAAAAGGTCATATCTTGGGCTGGGAAGCTCCAAATGAAATTTCGTAAAAAGTGACAGGTATTACACAGTCTGTACTATCTCAGAAAACTTTTTCAGAGGCCGACGTTGAACCAGTGACACGTGGCACGCCGTACAAGTTAGCTCTCCTGTATTATCCCATAAACAGGTCACGTTGCGACATTTGGCATAACTCTCTCTCAGAGAATCCAATTGAGGTCAGACCTGTCAGGATGGAAAGGTAACAGGCCGAGATATCTCAGAAAATGTTTTCAGAGGCCGAAATTAAAACAGTGACACGTGGCACACCGTACAAGTTCGCTCTCCTGTTTTATCCCAAAACAGGTCACGTTGCGACATTTGGCATAACTCTCTCTCAGAGATTCCAATTGAGGTCAGACCTGTCAGGATGGAAAGATAACAGGTCAGGCTATCTCAGGAAACTTTTTCAGACCCTGTGGATCAAAATTTTCGGAGTTACACCAGAAACAATCAGGTACATATTTATGTCAAAACAGAATTATTTTTTGGTACCTTCATTCATGGCTTCCGGAATTTAGGGCTTTGGAGAAAGTTGGAATTTTTGTAATCGGAGACCACGGCTGGATGCTACTCATCAAAATAGAAATTTAGAGACCAATATCAGAATTTTTGGTTGGGAAGAAGGCCGGGCTTGATCAAACCCTAGTTCGAGACTTTGATCAGAAAAGTGAAAAATTAGGGCTTCTGTAAAAATGGGAATTTTTGAAATCTGTGACCACGGCTGGAAGCTCCTCAGAAAAATAGAAGCTTCTAGCTTTGGATCAAACATTTTGATTGGGCAGAAGAGTGGGCTTCATCAAACCCCAGTTCAGGATCACGTCCAGTGAATCCAGAAGTTTCAAAGGCAAAATTGAGGAGTGAAACTTTGCAGTTTTCAAATTCTGAATATACCAGTTTGATCAGCTCATCAAGGCGCATATTTCTATCCTTTCGAAAGTTTGAAATTCAAAGCTTGAATTTTTGGGGTTTCTCTGACAAACCCATATCCAGCTCCAGGTCCAGTTCTTGCAAATCAAGTGAATTGGGTTAATCCTAGAAGAAGATGGATTGATCATATGCATGAGTAAAGAAGTTCCTGTTTCAGAGGGAGATGAGGCCAAGGCCTTACATAAGAAGATTACAAGCGACCTTAACAGGTATGACTCATCGAGGTATGTTTCGATATTTATGGTATGTTTGTCTTCATGTTATTATGGTTAGTACAATTTTGATTTTAGATTTGTCGTATCACCTTAACAAAATTATGAATGCATGATAGAAGATATTCATTGGTTAGGGTGTTGACACTTATGATTGTACTAATGCATTATGGTGTTGTATGAGATTTATGTTGTCTACTAACATGAAAGGTACACCAAGAAAGACAAATCATGTTCTGGTCCAAGAACATATGATCATGATAACATGAGGACAAAGATTCATCCATTATCATGGATCTAATAGAAGATCCATTTACGAGGTATGTATAACTTGGTTTTATAATGGCTAACCTATGAGATATACAGGTTACTAGCACAAGTCATTGAAGAAGAACAAGAAGACATCATGTGAGTATGTTAAGACATAACTAGCTAGCATGCTAATCCAGGTATGTTTTTCCTATATCAAGTTACAATCTCATCTTGTGATAAGATCCTTTATATAAGTATACTTGGCATGATTGATTATGATTATTCATTGAAGTTAGTAATCATGGGTTTAGGCATATTATGCTTTTTACTTTGTTTAATGATATGACTAACCAGAAAAGTCCTATGGTCAAATAGGAATATAAGTAAAATAATATGTCTCTTATATTGATTGATTTGACTAACCAGAAGAATCATGAAACCATAGGTTTGAATAGTCATAGGTCTTATGCATATTATATCTCTTCTCTTGATTGATGATTCAACTAACCTGAAGAGTCATAGGCTTGAGTAATTACAGGTTTAGACATGTTATGTTTCTTATGATTTGACTAACCATAAGAATCCTTGAATGCTCATGCTTATTATTTCTGTTTGAAATGATCATGACTATACATGCTTGAGATTATTGTGTTTTAATAGTATACTAATGAATGTATGATTTTATATGAGATCACAAGGATAACACATTCATGATACTAATAAGCATGCATAGGGACCAAGGATGAATATGAGTTCAAGAACAGGTAATTCAGGAAGCAAAGATCAAGAGGGAGCACACTCCAGTTGCTCCTGCCAGAAAGCAAAGGAGCACACTCTAGTTGTTCCTGCAAGAAAGCAAAGGAGCACACTTCAGTAGTTTCTGCAAGGATGCAGATATTCAGAGGGAGTTGATCATCTCTCTACATTTCACAACAGAAAGGTGTAGAAGAAGCTACCTCAGATTAGGACTCCAGCAGCTCCTGCAAGGAAGCAAAGACTCAGAGGGAGTCCACCCAACGAACAAACAAAGATAAGTATTTGAATTGTCATTTCTTAAATAATACTGTTCAATAATGTATATACTGATGTTCCTAGAATTAGGTTGTGTATTATGCATATTAGAATAATTGCATTGATGAACAGTATACTACTAATATGCATGGGTAAGTAGCCTATGGCACTGTACAACATTCCATTGCTACTTATCTAGAATGAAACCTCTTTGCTGACATGTTGGGAGTTGTGCACACTCTTAACAATGTTCTGGTAGAGATTGTAAGGCATCTAGAAAGTTACGGGATATGGATAAATGTTGTATTGAAGCATTGGCTAAGATAATTGCATGACTGTATGTCATATTTCTTTATGTGTAAGAATTTGTTCTGAAAACTATAAGATGTTTTCTAATCATGCAATTTAACTTGTTGTGTAGGAAAGATCATATGCCATCTCCTACAAAAGGACTACAACATTTGTTCCAGCAAGAAAGATATCTATTGAAGATATTGAAGTTCCCAGGATCTGGGATGAAGAAATGGAATGCCATGATCCGTAGATCATGAAGAAGATGTTTGGGATGCAGTCCCAAGACCTGACAGGGATTCATATGTATGCAGATTGAAGAAAGCCTTGTATGGCTTGAAGCAAGCTCCCAGAACTTGGTATGGTGAAGATAGATTGATTGCCGACACGCAGCGGAAGCTTACTACCGAGTTCGAGATGAAGAACTTGGGGATGATGCACTATTTGTTTTTGGCATGGAGGTGTGGCAAAGTGCAGATAGAATCTTCCTTGGACAAGGGAAGTATGCAGTAGAGATCCCAAAGAGGTTCGGGATGATGGATTGCAAGGCCATGGCCACACCTATGGCATCGAATCTGAAGCTTCTATGTGATGCTTCATCTGAGTCAGTTGATGTCTCTATGTATCGTCAGATGATTGGGTCCTTGATGTACCTGACGAACACGAGACCAGACATTTGCTTTGCTGTGAACACATTGAGCCAGTTCCTGACGGATCCGAGAAGTGTTCACCTGGTTACTGTAAAGCATGTTCTGAGGTACCTGAAGGGTACAGTGGATTATGGGCTCAGGTATGAGGCGAATCAAAAGTTTAACCTGGAAGGTTATGTTGATTCAGATTGGGCTGGCAGTGCTGCAGACAGGAAGAGCACATCTGGGTGCTGCTTCAGTATGGGATCAGGTGTGATCTCTTGGTTTAGCAGGAAGCAGTCCTGCGTAGCACTGAGTACAGCTGAGGCAGAGTATGTTGCAGCCTGTTCAGCTAGTTGTGAGGCAGTATGGCTACGGAAGCTACTGTCTGAGTTATTTGATCTCCCGTTGGAGGCTACTGGTATCTTCTGTGATAACCAGAGTTGTGTGAAGCTGTCCGAGAACCCAGTGTTTCATGACAGGTCGAAACACATAGAGATCAAATATCACTATATCAGGGATATGGTGCAGAGAGGAGCTGTGAAGCTCCTGTATGTTGCGACGGACGAGCAGATTGCAGATGTGCTGATGAAGCAACTAGCCAGGGTGAAGTTCGAGTACTTCAGAGAGAGGCTTGACGTGCTTCAGATCAAGGATACTTCGAGGAAGAAGTGATGGACACATTTGCTGAAGCCATTCCAAGCATGTTGGAAGGAGGATCCTTCACATGGCTGTGGATGTAAGCGCTGGATGATGAGCATCAGGATGATGTTCTGGTTTCTGCTTGGATATGATCAGTTGGATCATTTTATGTATGTATGTATGCATCATGTTGGATGCTTGGACAATGTATCTGTATATGTATCAGGTGGATACATTGTATGATCAGGTGGATCATGTATGGTGATATGTATCATGTATTTGTATTTGTATCAGGTGGATACATTGATGATCAGGAGGATCATGTATGATGATATGTATCAGGTAGATACTTGGTATGCATCAGGTAGATGCATTGATGATCAGGAGGATCATGTATGATGATATGTATCATGTATTTGTATCAGGTGGATACATTGATGATCAGGAGGATCATGTATGATACTTGGTATGCATCAGGTAGATGCATTGATGATCAGGAGGATCATGTATGATGATATGTATCATGTATTTGTATCAGGTGGATACATTGATGATCAGGAGGATCATGTATGATACTTGGTATGCATCAGGTAGATGCATTGATGATCAGGTGGATCATGCAGCAGGATGTTGCAGTGATGATCAGGATGATCATAGATGACGAGCTTCAGGATGTTGCTCCAGATGACATGCAGCAGGACGTTGCAGTGATGATGATCAGGATGATCATGGATACATCAGGATGATGTATGGTGAGTATCAGGTTGATACTCTATGGCCGTGGATCAGGTTGTGCAGATGAGCATGTAATTCGTTGCCCTGGGAGATTTGCAGATGGTCTTTTGAGGTTTTGCCTATGGCATGTAATTCGGTGCCCTGGGACATCTGGCAAATGCTCTTTCGAGGTTTTGCTCTAGGAGGACATGTAATTCGTTGCCCTGGGAGATCTGCAGATAGTCTTTCGAGGTTTTTCCTATGGCATATAATAGCGCCCTGGGATATCTGGCAGATGCTCTTGCGAGGTTTTGTCCTATGGCATGTAATTCGTTTCCCTGGGAGATCCGATAGGTTGGGCTGTGTGCCCGTAATCAGTCCTGGGATGCTCTTGCGAGGTTTTGCCATGACCACATGTAATTCGTTGCCCTGGGAGATTTCAGGTCGGAGTTGTGTACCCGTAACATCCTGAGATGCTCTTGCGAGGTTTTGTGGTGGACCACATGTAATTTGTGCCCTGGGAGATTTCAGGTCGGAGTTGTGTACCCGTAACATCCTGAGATGCTCTTGCGAGGTTTTGTGGTGGGGTCACATGTAATAGCGCCCTGGGAGATCCTACAGGTCGGAGTTGTGTACCCGTAACATCCTGGGATGCTCTTTCGAGGTTTTGTGACGCACGTAATAAGTCCTGAGGATTCCACAGTATGGCCAGTGATGACGAAGACCTGCAGGTGGTGGGCCTACATCCAGTATGAAAAAGGACTGGCTCTGTAGAACTTCCTATGACGAGTAGATTCAGAGATTGATTGAGATAGCAGCAGCAGTGACGATGATGATGACTCGATGACGATTATCCAGTGACGATGATCCAGAGAAGATGACTTGTGCTAGAAGAACTGTGCTGAGAAATACCTTCCTAGTTAAGAGGGAGTGTTGATGTATATGTAACTTCGGAATGTATTTCACATATATGTATATTGTATTCCTATAGAGATGGTATTATTCCTCTATAAGGAAGTGTCGTCATTTATATTGTAAGTGTCGTAACTTATACTTGATGGGTTATTAGACCACCTTGTTTGGGGTCGGCCCTGTATAAGTCATGTGGGTCAAAGGGTTATTAGACCACCCTATTGGGGGTCGGCCATGTGGGTCAAAGGGTTATTAGACCACCCTATTGGGGGTCGGCCCACTCAGCATTATGTTATGTGGTTAAGTTCGAGCCGACATGAGTTAGGTAAAAAGGCAAGTCAAGTCAAGTATAAATAGAGTGTGGGAGGCACTCTATTTACTCACTCACTTCTCACACATGCTCTCAAGGAGGAGAGGCGCACTTATGGAGGAGGAGGATTGCTGCTAGGTTATGGCTATCTCTATTGGTTGGTTGTATCATTGCTCTATCTATCTCTGAGGAAGTTATTGGGGTTTTTCACCTTTATGGTTTTCCCCAAGTAAATCTTTGTGTCTCTTGTGTGCTTGCATTATTGTCTCCATGATTGATATGCTGTAGATATGCTGTACATGTTGTTCTCTCAGTTAAGATCCTAGATCAGATTGAAGTAAATTCTGAAAATTTAACAGTAATTATCCTAGGGTCCACTAAAAACTAGTAGCAAACAACATACCACTAAAAAATTTCCTAAAGTGATCCAAAACAGGAAAACAAAGATAATACTCTCAAAAGTAAGTCTTGGATGATGAGGTCCCAGAACAAACTAGTAGAATATCGAAGGTCAGTTACACGGTGTCCACATACATATTCTATGGGTGCAAGCATTTGAATCACACAACCGCCCTCCTTGAATTACTGTACATGGTTACCTCCCTTGTCTGTCCTAGGTGTGGTGGAAATATCCTTCCACTATACCTGTGTAGAGCCCTAAATTCAAGATACTAAAGGCTATCACAATTACAGAAATATCCTGAGGGGATAGTCGTCAGTCCAGCCAAAATGCATGGGAAGGGTAGCAAATCCCGAAATCCAAGAGTACTCAAGGCACTAATGGACCCTCGTACGTGAATCATCCCTAGTGTATGCTTGAATGAAGAGTGGGGGGGTATCCTCAACAATTTCACCCTCACATGATCTCGTGCTTAACTTTGGTTTGAGTAGAGCTTCCCAGAATACTTCTATAAGAGTGGATTTACCTAAATGACAGTTTGCACTACAATTTGATATTTGATAATCTCTAATGGTTAAAGTGTGTTCTAATCCAAGATCCTAGCCTAAGCTAGTTGATGTATGAGTAACCTAAAAAAGAAATGTTACTAATCAATTTTAAATTAATTTCTTTTTAAAGGTTTTTGTTTACTCAAAGGATCGTGCAACGTGTGATGTGGTTACAACTGAAAATGAAGTGCATATAAAATGTAAAAACTTCACAATTATGCTTTCCGGTTTTCTTTGAAAACTTAAATTCAAAGTAAACCTAAGCATAAAATTTCCCTTTTTTTTATTATTTTCAAAGATAGTAGAACTAACAACTGTAACTAATTTGAAAAGTAAATGACAAATCTTGCAATAAAAAGGAAAGTTCTTTTGTTTTTCAAATTTGTTTTTTTCTTTAGCTACAAAAGAAATGCAAATGAAAATAATGAACAAAATAAGACTTAACAAGAGTGCAAGTAAAGGAAGATGACCTAAACCAAAACAAATAGACCTACAACAAGATCGACAAAGACTAACCCAACTAGTTGCTTCTGAGAAGTAACTAAACCTTTGGAATAAGATTCCAATAAAGAAGACTGATGTGTAAGACGGAAAAATAAAGACCCCTATGCAAAGATCAAAATTCTCCTAAACACCAGTAATAAAAAAGAAACAAGCACTCGCCAAACAAAATGGGCTAGCAGGCTAGGGTAACTTTACCAACACAAAAACTCAAAGAGAAACTATTCAAAAAGGTTTAAGACAGATTCAAAGCATCTAGAACAAGGTCCAGTGTGTATTAAAACAAACAAGGACTTCCAAAGCCACAGATAAACCCCCTTGAGGTCAAAACCTACATAAAAAGGAAAAAATCAGGAAAAACTCGTGACTCTCATATGCAACAACACACGGTGGACCCGCGGGTATGGATACTAACAACTCACGGTTAGGAAAGAAAGCTCACGATTGTATATATAGACAAGTCGTGGGTGGGACTTAAAAACCTTAAAAAAAAATGAAAACTTAAGAGCCACTGAATCAAAATCAAACACTGAAAGGCCTCGAAAAGGCTATGAAATGAACTCATATAAAACACAGAAATGCTTAACATGTGCCAGAAAAATAAAGCAAATCCAAAATCATACCAAAACCCCAATATCAAACCCTAAATCAAGAGTTCATATCTTCCAAGAAATTCGTGACTGTATACACTAACAGCTCGCGGTAGCAACTGAAAAACCATGGGTAGCACAATAAGCAACTCGCGAATGTAACAGAAAATACGCGCCTGTAACTACAAGAAACAAACGAGTAGGTTCTGATAGAAGGAAAAGAAAAACTTTGCAGACCACACTAGGCTGATTCAAACACAAAGGATTTAAAAATAAACCTTAAATACCTGTAAAGAGACTGAAGAAGTTATAAAAAATGAAGAAACCTAACAAGGATCCCCAAAGCAGAAAAAACAAAAAGGTACTCCCCAGCGGAGTCGCCAGTTCTATTGTTAAGGAAAAGTCCTTATAGTAGGGGAATACTACCAACGTACTAAAGGGTGACAGATAGACACATAGAGCCTTGCATACATTGCTATAAACAAATAGGATCAAAGTTCAGAGAAAATGTACCTTGTTTATGACGGTCGGTCCAAGATTTTCTCCCTCGATCTCTACCGCAACAAACCTACAAAACATACACAAACCTTCCTCAAACCAGTTTGCCTATAAATAAATATTGATATTAACAAATGACATAACATCAAATTGTAATCAAAGGAAAATAAACATTAACACTTTTATTGGGAAAGGAAGAGTGTCTCAATATTTTATTGTCAAAGAATGCAGTAAGTACAAATGTTATACCTGACTCTGCATCAATCACCTTCACAACCAGGACCTAGGTTCCTTCTCCTCTCTCTTGACTTGGAATTTCTTCAGCATAACAATAGATTTCTCCAATTTTGTGTTTCTCATGCCCTCCCCTTTTATTTATAACAAGGCAAGGAGGATTGGTTCGAAATATGGTTGAAATGGTAAGTTGGAATACCTGACTCAACTAATCCCAATTCGTATTCTTAATATATATTTTTCAACTTTTCTTAAGAAACCCGATACCATGACATCTTGCACCACATGAGTGACTCGTGACATACTATCATAGAAGCTCGTGGGTGCAACTCTTAGTTGATACCCACGGGTTGTCAGTATAGAGACCCGCGAGTGACCCGCGTTGTGTCAAGTATAAAGGTCGTGGTTTTATACTGAAATTGTTAGAAAAAATAAGTTTTTAAGATGAAGGTGGTAGGGTTCATCTCCTAAATCATATAAGGCCAAGTAAGCTCTTCCATCCATAGTTTCCTTTTGTGTGACCAACAAGGCAATGTGGTCACAGACGGAGAAGTGTTAATTTGACCGATAACCGTGGTCTTCAACTGATCATACCTATTTAGGAACTTGTGCACTTATCACCACTTGAAGGCATACTATGATTTGTTGTGCTTCTGTGCTTTCAGGATTATTCATCCATCTATTGTTCCTTTCTTCTAGTGCACTCCCAACTATCAACCAAGCAACACATATAATTTCTATCTTGCTTGTCCCTATGGTACAATCATCTTCTAGGAAGTTTGGGCACTTGTATCAATGTCCAACCAACTCCTTTGCATTTTTTGACATGATAGATACCAACTTGGTGGACTAAATGTCTGCACAAGGACTTCATGATGTAGAGTACATTGCTTGTGTTCCTTCTTGATCTATATTTTCATGGAGTATCGTTTTGGATCTGTATGAATTGTCATATTATGTACTTCTTCAAATTGGCTCATGTACATTGTCTCCTTGATATCTTATGCATGAATACACCTCTTAGATATACTCCAAAGTTGCATGCTTAATGCATCCTTGATTCACTCTTTTCTTATAGATAAGCTTCAAGGCATTGTAAACATCTTCAGACAGAATGGATGCAGTAACTAGATATACTTTTTCAGATTGGCATCCATGTCTGTTCAGTCATCTTGCACATATATGCTTCTTGTCCTCTTCAGATGTTTATGTTTTTGGATATACTCCAAATTTGAATATTTGTCACCATAAATTCTTGCACATATGATTTTGATGTTCAATATTTCTTCATCATGAGCAATAGACTTCCTCAAAGTGTCTTCTTCATATTTATGATGGATTGCCAATAGAATTCCTCAAAGTGGCTTCTTCATATTTATGATAGACCACTGTATCCACTTTGACTTGTGCCAATATCAATGACTCATAGTGAATCAGTTGACATCCTCTTTGAAATTTGATGATGGTCAAACACTTGACATCATATTTAGTTGACATCGATGACAACTAATGTTCAACATTTCCCTCGAAGGCGAACCTATTTATGTATGAGGGAATTGTATTGCGGCTGGGGATTATTTTGAAATATCAGCATGTCTAAGGGAGAGACTATGAGAGAGTGAAGAGGAAGTTGTATCGGATGTGCTATGAGTTTTTTCCCTTCATTTTTCTAGATGCAATAATAAAAGAACTAGATGTCTGTCTTTGGACGTAGCCCATATTGGGTAAACCGTGTATATTGGTGTCTCTCTTGTGTTCTATTTTATGTATTTTATTTCCGCATTTTATTTTATGTTATTGCTCTTCGATCCTATTTTTAAAACAACTGGTATGAGAGGCAAAGGTCCATTGGGTTGATAAACCCAGAGGAAAAAAGGGTTCGTGGTTTGAGTGGGATCAATGACGGAAGAAGGAAAGTTTAGGGTCGAGAAATTTAACGACCAAAACTACTAGTTATGGAAGATGAAAATGGAATAATATCTATATCAAAATGATGCATTCCTACCTTTGGACGGAAAAGTGAGTAATCCAGTGACTATGAAGGACGAAGAATGGGAGGTTCTTGATGGAAAGGCACTAAGAATGATACGGCTATGGTTGGTTGTCGGTGGATTTCAAAATTTGAAAAGAAAAGACAAGAGAGGATCTGATGAAGGAACTGGCTAAAATGTATGAAAAACCCTTAGCCTCCAACAAGGTATTTCTAATGAAGAAATATTTTAATATGAAGATGTCAAAATGTGGGTTTGTTTCTGATCATTTAAATGAATATAATACGATTACTAATAAGATCTATAGGATTGAACATTGATGAGGAGCTTAGGGACCTTCTAATATCGTGCTCATTTCTAGAAAGATGGAATGGATTGGTCATGGATGTAACTAAATCCGTCTCTAGTTCTAACACTCTACAATTTGATGATGTTGTTGTTGTTATCCTTAGAGAGGAAATGCAGTGGGAAATCACAAGTGAGACATCAGGTAATGTGTTGAATGTGGAGAATAGGGGAAGACAAAGTGGGAGAGGAAAGATCCCAGGTAATCATGGGAAGTCTAGGAAGGGTAGATACAAACCATACTAGGAAAGATAGAGTGATTTAATTATGGAAAGAAAGGACATCTAAATAAAAACTATAGATATCTAAAGAAATAAGGAGATGGACAACGAAAGAATAATCATGAAGCAAATGTAGCAGGTGATGTGTTACAAGATGCTTTGATTCTTTCATTAGATAATACTACCAATTTCTTGGTAGTAGATTTAGGAGCTTCATTTCATGCCACACCCCATAGGAAATATTTTCATGATTATGTGCAAGGTGATTTTGGAGAGGTTTTATTGGGTGATGATCAACCATGTAAAATTGTTGGAATGGGTAAGATACAATTAAAGTTAAATAATGGAAACCAATAGCTGCTAAAAGATGTAAGGCACGTTCCTGCTATGAGGCGAAATCTAATCTCAACAGGGAAATTGAGAGATGAAGGTTGTTTATCTACATTTTTCAGAAACGACATGGAAGGTAACTAAAGGATCACCGATAATACCAAAAGGAGAGAGGGTAGGTACATTGTATTTATGAACTTATAATACTCTCTTATATATATTTAGTTTCTACAGGAGTGGATACATCATTGTGGCATCATAATATTTTCCACATGAGTGAGAAGGGGATGTAGATTCTCCATTCAAGGAAGTTGTTTCCATATTTGAAGCAGGTTAATTTGGAATTCTGTGAGAACTGTGTTTATGTAAAATAGAAGAGAGTCATATTTCCTAGAGTTGGGAAGCAAAAGAAGAGTGAAAAGTTAGAGCTTGTGCATACATCTATATGGGGACTTGCTTAGGTACAATATCTTGTTGAATCTCATTATTATTTTACTTTTATTGATGATGCAACTATAAAAACTTGGGTTTATTACATTCGACAAAAAATTGATGTTTTTTATACTTTTAAGAAATGGAAAGATTTGGTTGACAATGAGACAAAAAAAAGGTTTAAGTGTCTCAGATTAGAAAATGGAGGTGAATACGGTTGGAGTCATTTTCCAACAACACATCATTTTTTTGGGCTTAGCATCCTAATTTACCGCTTATCCTAAGTATTTTGACTCATATATGTGCTTACATCATCATCATATCATAAGTTTCAGTCAACTGGGCCTCCTCCTTCTTTCGGGGAGCTAACTGGTCCATCAATATTAGTTAATTGGGCCTCCTCAATTATTCGGGGAACCAACTGGGGCGATTTGCATGATTAAGGTACCTTACTCAGTCCAACTGACAACATTTAATATGATATTCATCTAATTGGAGCCAAACAGGCGCCCTCCTACTTAGTTTGATCTAATATAGTGTTATTTCACCTAAAAATCAGTTAACTAAAGTCAGAAAGGAACCCTCCCCTAATTTTGGGCATTCAGTTGAGTTATGGATTCAGTTAGACTCAGTTTGACAGTTTCAGAGTCTGTTAGAGTCAATTACATGGTATTTAAGTGGTTAACTGATGTGCCGAGTGGTGTTAACTGTCAAGTAAGCCACTCTCATGCATTCAATTCGAATGACCTCTATAGGATTCGAATTGCTGGGTTATTATTGCCATTGTTACACATTGTAATTATCATATGAGTTAATGAAAATGCATGAATTGCTGCAAACCTTTTGCACCAGTGTTTTGACACATAATTGTTCGCATGCATCTCTAGTAACTGTTGTTCTTGTTTCATATATCTGTTGTGCTTGAATTTTACATGGTATTAGAGCCATGTCAGGACAAGGCAACTCTTATACAGATTTCTTCAGATGAAGATTGAGCAAGCTTGCTAAAAAATATTCCAATGCTGCACCAGAAGCAGAAATTTTTCCACATAAATCCTAGATAATTGTGCATCCGGTTTATCAAGCTTGCTTGATAGGCCAAGCCAGGTGTGATGCAACTTGAAAAGTGGAGGTTGTCGACCTAAAAATTGTTTGTTTGTTTTTTATTGCAGGTTTCTCACAGCCTCCTATTGCATTCGCTATAGCTAAGATGGACTCCTCTTCAAACCATATTCTTACTCCTTTCAACTATCATTAGTGGAAGGATGATATAGAGATAGTATTGCGATCCAAGGGACTCTACATAGTTACTATGGGCACAGAACCATAGCCTAATGCAGTTATAGAGAATTCCAAAATCTTTAATATGCTTGATGAAGCTTATGGTTTCTTATGTCTCAACACTTCGAAAGACATTCTTTTCCATCTCAACAGATTGAAGACTCCAAAATAAGTATGGGAACAAATTTCCACACTCTTCGGCAAGCATGATGATATGAGGGATTATTAGTTAGAGAATGAATTGATTTCCATAAATCCTGAGAATTTTGAAACCATCAATGAGTTTTTCACCAATTTCAAGCATTTGGTGCTTTAGTTGAAGCAATGTGGTGTCGAGAAGAAGGATGATCAGTTGATCCTTTACATCCTTTCAAAACTAGGAGCATATTATTTAGGGTTTGTCTCTACCTTTCATTCGGGAAATCTCACCATTCTGAATTGGAATATGCCATCCTTGAATGCATTCATTGAGTCCTTAACAAAAGAGCATTACAAGCTTGTTCAGATGGGGTCCATGAGATCCTCCAAAGATAAAGCCTTGTTTTCTAGAGTACCCAAGGTTACTAATGCTAAAGGAAAGAAAAAAGTAGAAGGAGAAGACCAATTTGATCATCCCAAGAAGAAGGAGAATACCAACTAGTAGTCAGATGAGCCCTTAGGCCCAAGAAAAGACAAGCAAAAGGTAAAGGAGGAGACAAAGTGTTCTTACTGTGGCAAGGTATTTCATCTTTAAATATTATGCATGAAGAACACTATTGATAATATGGGCCTTCTTTTAGAGAATAACAATATCACTCTTCCAGATGGCGCAAGGAAGAAGGAAAAAAGAGACTAGAATGATCATCCAGAAAGAGGTTATGCACTCATGGAAAGTGTTTCGAATCCAAAATCTCTTCTCATAGATTCAGGAGATTCGAATCACATGTTTACAAGAAAAGAATCTTTCTCATAATTGGAATCTGACAGCTTCATCTCCATCCACATGGGAGATGATTCACAAATTTCATCGAAAGGAAAAGGTACAATTCACTTAGAACATGGCATTTTTCAAAATGTTCTCTATGTTCCTTCCCTACTTCAAACTTGATTTCTGTGTATCAAATGACACATAATGGTTTTCCCAAGAAGGTTGTATTCATCCCTAATGATGTTGAAATTTTGTATATTAGTACTGGAAAAATCATTTCAATAGGCAAGGCAAATCATGTTACAAAAACATATGAGTTTTCCCATTTTTTGTCTTATTCAAAGTGAAGTTCCCTTCTAACTCATGGAAATGAGTTTATCCGGCTATGGAATGAGAGGTTTGGACACCTTAATTATAAGTATTTTCAGCTGCTACAAAATAATTCCATGGTTGAAGGCCTTCCGGACATCAAATCCTCAAAAGGGATATGCAAATGTTACATCATTGGAAAGCATCCTGAGCACAAGTTTGATCGTGGAAAAGCTAGTAGGGCTTCTTGTATTTTGGGGCCGATTCAAAGTGATATCAGTGGTCCATTACCAAATCCATCCATGAATGGCTTAAGATATATTATCACATTCATTGATGACTTTTCCAGATTTGCATGGGTCTACTTTCTCAAGAACAAATCAAAAGTGTTTGAAAGGTTCAAGAATGTCAAGGCTTCTGTTGAGAACTCCACTGGGAGAAAGATAAAATATCTTAGATATGATAATGTTGGATAATATATAAAAACTGAGCTTCTGCAACTTTGTTCGTAAAATGGAATCCAAATCCATCACACAGTCCCCTACACACCTCAGCAGAATGGTGTAGCGGAGATGGCTACTTGTATGCTATGAGTCGAAAGGTTTGGATTCAAATATTTTGGATGAGGCCATGAATGTTTCTGCATACATTCAGAACAGAGTTCCACACTCATCCATCAAATGTCAAACTCCTTTCGAGGCATACACTAGTCACAAGCCTGATGTGTCACATATCAGGGTTTTTGCGTCCACTACATGGGCTAGAATTGATCTGCACGTGACCAGGTGCACGAGGGAGACAACAGTTCGACTGAATGAGTCGGTTTTGTTATGGCGGAAGCATAATAAATAGAATAAGCAAATCAAGAATACACTACACAGATAAACACAAATACACATAGACAATATGCAAGAATGCATACTGATTGTCACGTCCCCATTTTGACCCCATTACATTCAAATGTAAATGATGTAATATTGTTATAAAATCATGGTGAGGAGCTCACGGCCAAGGCCCCACCATCGATTTAGTGATGCATATGGTTTACGTGCTAGCTAGGCACATTGGAATTTCAAATATCATGTAAATATGCATTTTAATAAAATATCCACAACTAGCTATGCAATGCAACAAGAGATGGGGGCATGATTTTTCAAGGAATTGGGAGGGAAAACATTCAAACCCTTGAGCCAATCAAGTCAAGCCAAATGTCAATGAGAGAACCCATGAACCCTCAACTACCCAGGTTGACTTTTGTACCCAATCATTCATTTCTCCCAAGAGTTGGTTGAGGTAGTTAATGCCTTGGGGAATGGGAGGTATGGTTGTCCAAATTTGAGTATGGGAAAGCCACCTTGCATGGAAAAACGTGTTTTTCTCTTTGGAAAAGAAAAGAGCCACGAATTGCTCCCCAAGTCATTACCCATCAACTAGTTTTTCTCTCTCACGAGTTGGGAGCTGGATGGGCATTTTTCTCCATCAAAATTATGTGTTTTCCTTCATCCTTAGCTGGGAGAAGGGTGTTTTTGTGTTGTATACCAGTGGGGAAGAAGGGGGATCGAAT
Organism: Larix kaempferi; assembly: GCA_027924585.1. Classification (NCBI taxonomy): domain Eukaryota; kingdom Viridiplantae; phylum Streptophyta; class Pinopsida; order Pinales; family Pinaceae; genus Larix; species Larix kaempferi. The sequence continues at coordinate 19,856,801 of BSBM01001646.1, forward strand.
TGGGGCTCCATAGACACCGTTATGGCTGTTGAAGGCGTAGATAGTTGGGGAGAAAAATCATTTTCCTCCCTGTGAATTAGTTTTCCCCATCCACAATTCATTTTTGGTTGGAAACAATTTGGGGAAAACACATGGCCATCCTGTTGGTAAATCCATTGTTTTGGCTTGAGCTTGAGTGCAAGCATCCAGGATTCAAATGTAGCCTGATAAACCCAGCTGTGGACTGGCTTGGCTCATAAGAAATGATTAATTGGTTGTGTATGAGCTTGAATGTCCCCTTTTCCTTTTAAGAATCATGCCCATCTCGGAGGTGGCAGTTTTGTTGAGAGAATTGATGAACACGACTGGCCTATGGTTGGGTGGAACGTTGCAAAAACATAGCTAGTTGCTTGGGACCATTTCACCATAAATATAAGTGGTTTCTCTGTCTATGTGTTCTACTTATGAAATGTTATAATTTGATGGTTGTTTCTAATATGCTGAATGCATATGAAATATGTGTGGATGATGTTTTTATTTCGCTGTGCATGTTTGCTTGATTTGCATCTGCACACGTTTATTTTATTGCTGTTAATTTAATGAATTTGGATGAGTTTATGTAAAAGCCCCAGAGATTGGCATCATGTTCCCTTCCTCGAATTGGGTCCAAGGGTGGGGACGTGACATATTGGTATCATAGAAAAGGTTGCAACATTTGGGCCTTCATGGGCTACCTATCACAGTTGCAGAGGTAAGTATGCTTCCTACTCAGTAGTGATCGTTAGGAAAAATTTCAAAATTTCAAATTTTTCTAAGTGTTTCTGAGTTTTATGCCAAGGCTGTGTCGGCGAATTTCATCGAGTTGCGCCAACGAGATTGCGGTGATGCGTTTCGGCGAATCTCGCCGAGTTGTGCTGAAACAGTCAGTGAATCTCGCTGAGTTGCGCTGATAAAGTTTGCGGAAGTCCTAGGGAAAAGAATGAAAAATTTCAAAAATTTTCTAAGTATTTTTAAAAAAATTTCTAAGTGTTTTTAAGTTTTTCTGCTAAGTCTGTGTCGACGCAATATTTCGAGTTCCATCGAAACGGTCAGCTCAAGTTTGTGAGTTGTGCTGAAATAGTCGCAGAAAATCAATAAGTTCGCCGAAAAAGAAGGAAAATTTCGGCAAAGAAGGAAAAAGTCGCTGAAACAGATCAGCAAAAAGTTATGAGTTTTGGGCAGAAACAGATCGGCGAGAACTAGCGAGTTTTCGCCGAAACAGTCAGGAGGAACTGACGAGTTTGCGCCAAAGCGGCTGGTGGAACTGGGTGAGTTGCTCTGCAACAGATCGAAGGAGATAAACGAGTTCATCGATCGGAATAACTCGGTGAGTTGGTCCGAAATGGTTCGGAGGAGATAGACGAGTTCACCGATCGTCAGAATTCAGTGAGTTGGTTCGAAACGGGTTGGAGGAGATATACGAGTTCACCGATCGACATAACTTGGTGAGTTGCTCTGAAAAGGGTCGGAGGAGATAGATGAGTTCACCAATCGGTAGAACTCGGTGAGTTGCTCCGAAATGGGTCAGAGGAGATAGACGCGTTCACCGATCGGCAGAACTCAGTGAGTTGCTCTGAAACAGGGAATTTCAACTGTTTTCCAGGGAGATTTTTCAAGTGCCAAAAGTTGAAAAATGCCATGGAACTTATGCGTCAGATTGCGTGAAATGCATTCTCTATGCTTGGGATGAGAGGCAGGAATTGAATAGAAGGTTGTGGAAGCCTTATTAAGAGTAATTGGTTGTAATATGCATTGCGGAAGAGCAATGGGAGCATCAAGGCAATGTTGATAACAGGGAAATTCCTCACCTTAATCTAGTTCTGTTTATAGCATAAGAATTGCATGCTTGGGAAATAACAAAAATGAATGTTATACACGTATTTATATATTGAATTGCTAATTCATGAGAAGATCATAGCTAATGATTGCTTGTATGCTTGGTAGGGAATCCAAGAAAAGGATCAGCTATGATGTGGAGGAGGAACGCCATGTCATGAGGGGGAATTGGAAAGGGATAATTCCTTAACTCCTCTCTTGCTATTATATTTATATTTCCTGAGTTTCATATACTAAAAATTATGGCATAGGGATGTTGAAAATGCAATAGAGTAGCAGATTAAATGCATATGAATTAGTGGGCATGATCAAAGAATCATCGCATAATGCTTGTGAATTGCTTATGCATGAGCATGATGTTGCATATGGGTAAAGGTAGTGAAGTTATATATGCAATGGTCCATTAATGGTATTTCCTATGGTTGATGACAATTAATGTTGTTGATAATGGTTGTGGGAATCAGACCATAGAACCATGATTGAAAATGCAAGAGATTAGATAGATAACATGAATATGCACTAGATGGCATATTAATAAACATTGCACGGTGCATGCGAAAATATTTTTTGAATGTATATGATATTGCATATTGGTAAAATAGTGAGGTCTTACATATGCAATGAGACACTTAAGATAATTATTGTGGTTGCTAATAATTAGTTGTGTTCGCATTGGTTGTAGGACCAAAGGCAACCGATGCATGGCTAAAGATGAGGATGATGTTGTTGCACATGACCAACAACCTTATGAGGAAAGGATGGTGCAAAAAATCTATGATCATGAGGTTGGAAAAAGGACTATGTAGCATTGGTAAGAGGTCAGTTGATCAGGTAACATTAAGCGATGTTAATAACAGCCATGCAAGTAATGGTTATTTGTGCTTAATTGCATGAATGTTGAAAGAGGATTTGGTAAGGTCTCTTCAACTATGTTTAAACTATGTTCATTTGGTTTGCATGTGGTATTGAGTGCCAACCTAACAAGTATGATGAGGTATGGGTAAGTGAAGGCAGGGAGCCTTACACCCTATAGTTTCTTAGAAACCTCAATGCATTCATATGAAAATATATCATGCCATTTGTGTATATTGGTTGTGAGTTTAACAACCAAAAAAAGTAAATACTTATAGTCATGTTGTGGTAGTACATGCCATATGAGACAGCCATTGTTAGGCCATAATATGCTGGAATGCATGGTATTCATGGATTAATGCAAGGTTGTATTGAGGGGCTATGCATTAAGTGAATGCACATCAAAATATTGTGTAAATGTTGTGAATGTGCATGCATATGTGTGGGTACACATGTTGAGATGCATTGTGTGAATGTATGGTTGTGATATATATATATATATATGCAATTAGATGATGGGTGAAATGAGGAATTAGAGGTAATTCTGAGATTGTTTCATGAGCTGCTATGAATGCAGGAGAATGATTGCATGAAGAAGGTAGTCATGTTGATGGGCTACCGGAGTGCTCTGTTGGAAGGATGGAGTTGCATGAAATGTGAAGTAATTAGTATTTATAGTTTATTTAAATTGCATGGATAATGGGGATGTGTCTAGCAATTAAATTATTATGATAATGATGCCTATACATATGTTTATATATTTCATTGCATTTCAAATGTAACAACTGAAAGTGTTTGAATTATTGAGTGTTATAATTCTGAGATCACTTCAGTGACTATTGTAGCAATGAAAGGATTATATGCATAGATATTCACAACGTGTTTGGCTTATTGAAGTTCATATTTCAGGTAGAAAAGTCTTGCGTATGGAAATGAGGATAAGTCCATAGTAAAGACCAAGATCTACCATGTGTAGAAGCCAAAGGTTATGAGAGGGTTCTCATGGTTGTAAATTATGCATGAAACAAATCTAAAAAAATTATGGTTGAAGTTTATGAGAATCATCTCATGGTTGCAAATCTAATTTCTGTAGGAAAACAAATTTACAAATTTCAGATTTCAGATTTTGCTAATAATTGCTAATGACTGTTTGGCTTATATAAAATTGTGTCAGGAGGACATGTTGTAGGTGGATGTTCATGTATGGTAGCAAGTGTAAAACCATAATGGATAGAGTAATACCACTTACGAGAGCCAAACAACATGAGGATGGCCTCATAATTGAACCAATCCATTTTTGTAGGAGGATAGAATTGTAAATTCATGTTTGAATTTAATTATTAATGCCATTGATTAGTTATGAAACAATCAGATTTGAAGTTATTGTTAAATGTTACTGACTGTTTGGCTATTTGATAAGTGTGCCAGGATGACACATTGCAGGAAGACCATGTGTGATGGCCTGCAGAAGCCAAACTAGATGGGAAGGACCCCATCCTTTGGAAATGGGTTTCGGTTGAAACACCATAGTAAGTTTTGTTAATATCCCAACTGCACTGCATGTTGGAAAGCCATGTGAGTGAGATGGTGAAATTATGCCAAGAAGGCATGTGTGGGTTATGGAACGTGAAAATATTGGGGTGGAAAACCGAAGTACTAATGATTCAGAGAAGGGAGCCCCCATTCTTCGCAAATGAAGGAAAGATTCATTTGAAAAGGGATAAGTATTTTGTAACCCTAACTCAGAATATACATGTCTGGTTATTAGATTTAATATGCAGAGCATGTTTTATTATTTCATTATTATTCCAGACTGCTTGAGTATGCTTAGGGCCTACATGTCTCACATCCGAAAGGGAGTGCACACCTTTCTAGTGCTGGGTTATGATAGGGTTGTCAATATTGACTACACCCTAAGGGAATGGACGCATTCCTGGTGTTTCAATACTTGATAGTGAATGTTATGAAATATGGTTACAATTTTAGAGCAGCAATACTGATGAGTTTTCTTATCCATCTTGTGTTGTCAGCTAAAACAGATGCAACTTGGTGCTGCACACGGAAAAAAAGCATAATGAATGGTTGTTGTGGAGGTATTGATGAAGGTTTGTTGCATGCCTAATAAACCCAATCGATGCACTAGTTTGGCATTATTTGCTTGGATGTTGTGGGTATTATGGGGCCATGCTATCCTGCAGTCAAGGAAGTCACCTATAGAGTTCCTAAAGGGAACCACTGGTTTGCACCAGAGAAGGAGTGCCATCCTTGTGTGGATGAAGAATTGTTATGCGCATGAAGGGTTGTGACACGTGTGAAAGGTTGATGCAATTTTAAGTCAAAGTGGTAGAGCCTTGACTTATAATGGTCGGTGGTGCAATTTCCTTCCATTGGTTGATGACCCAGATGGATGTGCTGGCTCGGAAATGGAGAGAGACAACCAGGTATGGGACTGGTTGGGCACCACAAATGCTTGGTAAATCCAGTCAGCGTTAAGGTGTACTGGTTGGGAATCAACTACTTGATGTTGTGGAGAAGCATGCGTGCTGGCCAAACATCCAAGTCCATAGGCGATCCCAAGGCTTGCAAAGCGAAGCAGGACCCTGTGGACTAGAAAGGAAATGCGCAATACAGATAAGTATTCATTTTCATTTAGTTCTTGTTTGGAATAATGGATATTTCAGGTATAAGTCTTCTAATAGTGAAGCTGATACACTATTGTTTCTTTGTTGAAAAGCTTGGTCATTGTAGGAAAGACAGGACCCTGAAAGAACTATAAAATTCTTGGTAAACCAGAGAGTAACTGGTCGGGCGCTATAAAATTCTTGGTAAAACCAGAGAGAAACTGCTCGGGCGCTATAAAATTCTTGTTAAAACCATAGAGTAACTAGTCGAGCGCTATAAAATTCTTGGTAAACCAGAGAGTAACTGGTCGGGTGCTATAAAATTCTTGGTAAACCAGAGAGTAACTGGTCGGGCCCTATAAAATTATTGGTAAATCCACAGAGTAACTGGTTGGGTGCTACAAATTCTTGCTTGTATGTTGGCCAAACATTCCTTAAAATAATTGATAAAACCCAGTCAGCGTACTGGCCTGACATTGCATATTCGAATGGTTGTGGAGTAGCCTGCGTCCTAGCCCAACATTCATTATTGTATCCACAGGAAATCCAAGGCTTGTAAAGCAAAGAAGGAGCCTGTGGAATAAAGTGAAGACATCCAATACAGATAAGTATTTGGTTATATTGCACCTTCTTGCTTATGAATATACATGTGTATATGATTTGGTTATGATTTCTCAAAATCTTGTTTAGAGATAAACCCTATGAAAATAAACTAAACATGTGAATTGATTCAATGTTTGAGTATAGGTATTGTTGGAAGCAAGGACTATGAAGGTATCATAGGGATGCATGGGGACATACTACCGTCCTAAAGATAGCTCAGTATGAGCAGGAATGAAAGATGGTGCTAGTGGACATGTGTGGGTCCTAGCAGCCAAAGGTTCTGTAAGCAACAATGGGGAAGGGTTCCCTAGTGGAAAAGCATTAGATAGACCTTAGACACTAAGTGTCATAGCCAAGAAAGGGCAAGTCAATCATTCACATTGAAGTGAAAGAGGCTAAGGAGCATAGAACCATAAGTGATGGTCTGGCTTCGAATTGGAACAAGATTGACTAAGAGGGGGAAACTCTTACTCTTCTCTTTCCTTTTTGACTGATGCATCTTAAAAACAAAGGATTGTTGAGTGCATGCCATAGCTAAAAATAGATTGTGTTTAATTGCTTGAAATGAATTGTGAATGCTGAATTAGTTATTTCCCCGTGAAAGGATGAACATGAATGAGTTCATGTGTATGTTGGGAAAGCATGAAAAGTGTGGAAGTATCATGAGTGAAGAATGGACTATCCATGTCAATTGGAAAAATAATTGACTAATTTTAATCTTGTGTTATGCATGTACTAATAGGAATTGCCATGATGAATCTCACAGGTGAGAGATTGAAAGCCATTGATTGTAGTTGTTACTAGCCAAGTGTTGCTAGTGAGAAAAGTAAGAGCTAGTTGTGCACATTGATCCTGGAAGCAGACCAAAAACTATTTGTTTTGGCTAAAAATAAATAAAAAATCTTGCTCAAATAGTTTTCAGGACAGCAAGAAAGATGGCATCCATGAAATTCCAGACTTGTAGATCAGCTGGAAGGTAAATAAAAGAAAGGGGTCGTTGTAGAGCAATGCCCACCTGCAGAGATGGAAGATCAAAGCCAACAGGAACAATTGTGGAAGCCAAAGGATTTGGTCCTGAAAGCTCAAAGTAAAGAGATGAAATGCAGGACAGACCTGCCACATTTTGTGAATTTTGGACATATCTAAAGTGGCTATTTATTCCTAAGTATTGGAACACCAAGGATGGTGTTATTCCAAGGGGGAGGGAATGTCACGTCCCCATTTTGACCCCATTACATTCAAATGTAAATGATGTAATATTGTTATAAAATCATGGTGAGGAGCTCAAGGCCAAGGCCCCGCCATCGATTTAGTGATGCATATGGTTTACATGCTAGCCAGGCACATTGGAATTTCAATTATCATGTAAATATGCATTTTAATAAAATACCCACAACTAGCTATGCAATGCAACAAGAGATGGGGGCATGATTTTTCAAGGAATTGGGAGGGAAAACATTCAAATCCTTGAGCCAATCAAGTCAAGCCAAATTTCAATGAGAGAACCCATGAACCCTCAACTACCCAGGATGACTTTTGTATCCAATCATTCATTTCTCCCAAGAGTTGGTTGAGGTAGTTAATCCCTTGGGGAATGGGAGGTATGGCTGTCCAAATTCGAGTATGGTCAAGCCACCCTGCATGGAAAAACGTGTTTTTCTCTTTGGGCAAGAAAAGAGCCATGAATTACTCCCCAAGTAATTACCCATCAACTAGTTTTGGTCTCTCACAAGTTGGGAGCTGGCTGGGCATTTTTCTCCATCAAAATTATGTGTTTTCCTTCATCCTTAGCTAGGAGAAGGGCATTTTTGTGTTGTATACCAGTGGAGAAGAAGGGGAATCGAATTGGGGCTCCATAGAGACCGTTATGGTTACTGAATGCGTAGATAGTTGGGGAGAAAAATCGTTTTCCTCCCTGTGAATGTTTTTCCCCATCCCACAATTCATTTTTGGATGGAAACGATTTGGCGAAAACCCATGGCCATCCTGTTGGTAAATCCATTGTTTTGGCTTGATCTTGAGTGCAAGCATCCAGGGTTCAAATGTAGCATGATAAACCCAGCTTGTGGATTGGCTTGGATTATATTAAATGATTAATTGGTTGTGTATGAGCTTGAATGTCCCCTTTTCCTTGTAAGATTCATGCCCAACACGGGGGTGGAAGTTGTGTTGAGAGAATTGATGAACACAACTGGCCTATGGTTGGGTGGAATGTTGCAGCAACATAGCTAGTTGCTTGGGACCATTTCACCATAAAGATAAGTGTTTTCTCTGTCTATGTGTTCTACGTATGAAATGTTATAATTTCATGGTTATTTCTAATATGTTGAATGCATATGAAATATGTGTGGATGACTTTTTTATTCCGTTGTGCATGTTTTCGTGATTTTCATCTGCACACGGTTATTTTATTGCTGTGAATCTAATGAATTTGGAGGAGTTTATTTAAAAGTCTCAGAGGTTGGCATCATGTTCCCTTCCTCGAATTGGGTCTTAGGGTGGGGACGTGACATTGATCTTCTCTATTACTTGATGATTGAAAAAGATTCTATGATAATATGTATGTTACAATATTGTACATGCTTATATAGAGAATGCTGATATGCTTGGCCGCCTTCCTATTACGTTCAGTTACAAGAGAAGTTAGAACGGTTTCAGAATTTCAACCGTTACAGTCGACTGGAAGACAGAGAGACAATCTGTCGTATTTCGTCATTCTCTAGTCGACGCTGCATGTCAACGTCATGAAACTATCGATGTTGCTGAACTTGTTGAAGTTGTTGATTTTGTCGAAGTTGTGTCGAATTTGATAACTTTCTGAAGTTGTGTCCAATTCGATGACTTGTCATAGTTGATGTTAGCATCTGACAATAATGCCAACTGCTAAGTGGACCAAACCTTCTTCCTTAAGAAACAATGGTCCCCATTGTTTGCTTGGTCAGGTAAGGAAACTTGTTGGTCAGTTCAGTAGCAGAGTACCACTTTCCTTGGGATGGGAGCTGTCCGACTTTAGCAACCTGCAATAAGGGAATTGTGTTCATCCTTGTATGGTGTACTCGCCATCCCATGATGGTGTTGCAAGGAAGAGGATCCTGGACATCTGGATGAATGTCTTCGGGTTCTGCTATGAGTAAGTCGTTCTATTCCAACTGTGGTGCATTGTATGGTCAAAGTGGATACACATTGAATACTGGATGCAGACCCTGCGATGCAGGAATGACGAGCTAGAAGGTGATTTCTCCAATTTGTCGAAGAATACTGTACGTACCATATCGAAAAGGTTTGAGATTCTTGTATGGACCGGTGAAGCGCTCCTTCTTGATATGTAACCAGACCTTATCCCCAATTTGGAATGAATGAGGAATATGATGCTTGTCGTGTCGAGCCTTAGATTTCATGTTTGATCATTGCAACATTTCATATGCTTGCTTCTGGATGTCGCAAATCTGATATTGAAACTTCAAGTCTTTATCAACTTCCCACTAGCTGTAATCGGTGTCAGGGTTTGACTGTGTCGAGGAGTTGATCAAGTCGATAGGCATTGAGGGTTGAAATATGTAACATATCTCAAATGGAATCTTGCTCATAGAGCTATGCTAAGAATGATTGTAACTATGATGTATGTATGGAAGACTCATGTTCGTTGATGCTTATGGTTGTACATGCGAAGCAGTTGTACTACCAAGCGATTCACAACTTTCCTCTGTCTGCTGGTCTGAGGATGGAAAGCTGTCGACAATGAGATTTATGTATCCAACTGTTTCCAGAGAGTCTTCCAAAATATGTTGATGAATCTGGCATCTCAGTCGGAAGTAATGGTTGTCGGTAAACCAAAGTGTTTCCAAACATGTGTGAAGAAGAGTTGAGCGGTCTACTGCGTTGTCATTGTCTTCTTGCATGGAATGAAAATGGCCATCTTGGAAAATATGTCGACTAATACTAAGATTGCATCATGTTGATGTCTAGTAGTAGAATATCCCATCAAGTAGTCCATAAAAATAGATTTCCATGGTCAAATAGGAACTTGAAAAGGTGTGTATAATCCCCCTTGTCAATTAGGTGGTTTAGCAATGGCACAAATCACGCATGATCGAATGTACTTGTTGATGTCGGTTTTAAGTGTAGGACAAAAGAAATACTTCTAGAGGATAGCAAGTGTAGTTTATACTCCAAAGTGTCCTGCAGTATTGTTGTAGTGTGCATCTCAAATGAGCTTTTTTCGATGCTCACCGGTCGGTACACAAAGCTGTCTAAGCTTGTATAGCAAGGTGTCTTTAGGAAATAGTCGAAAGTCGATGACTCTTTGGTCTGTAGTTGTCTATAAACTGATGAAAATTCATTGTCGTCCTGATACAATTGAGGTCAAGTGGTCATGTCATATCCTTGCATACTCATCACTATGAAAAGGAGAGTAATGGGTGGTCGACTTAGATAATCGGCGACGGCATTAGCTTTACCTTTCTGATACTTAATCACCAACTGGAATTGTTGTAGGTAATTAATCTACTTGATTTGTCAAGTCGTTTGTAGTTTTGACTGGGTCAGAGCAAACTATAGAGGCTTATGGTCAATGAGGATGACCATTTCCTTTCCAAGGATGTAATTCCTCCATTGCTTTAGAGATTTCACAATGGCGTACAGTTCTTTTTCGTACGTCGAATATATTCTAACTATGTCGTTAAAAGTTTCGAAATGAAAAGCTAATGGGTGACTAGACTGAGTGATCACTGTGCCCAAGGAATAGTCTGATGCGTCCATCTTGATCTCAAATGTATGATGCAAATCAGGTAACACAAGTACTGGTGCAATGAGGAGGTTGTGTTTGAGTTGTTCAAAAGATGATTGTTGTGTTGGTGTCCATTTGAAGACAATTTTCCCATTTCCCTTCGTCAAGTGATTCAAGGGCCAGGCTATGTGACTGAAGCAGAGTATGAATCGTAAATATAAATTCACCAAACCAAGAAAATTTCTTATCTCTTGAATGCTTTGAGGAATGGGCCAATATTTGAGGATTTGTACTTTTTCTGGATCGGCATGAATGCCTATATAGTCAATTACATACCCCAAATATTTGATGTTGTTCATCGCAAAGGTGTACTTGTCCATGTTCAAGTAAAGTCAATGTTGTTGGAGAGTGTTGAGGACTTGTTGAAGTTGTCTGACATGTTATTCCCATGATCGACTGAAAATAAATATTTTTTCGAGATAGACAATGACCCATTTTCCGATGAAAGGTCGAAGGATGTTGTCCATATACTACATGAAGATCGCAGGTGCATTAGTTAAGCCGAAAGGCATGACTAACAATTCAAGCAATCCTTCCTTGGTCTTGAAAGCATTTTTATACACATCTATAGGATCAATCGGAATCTGATGATATCCCGACTTGAGGTCGAGCTTAGCAAAGAATTTGGCACTTTTCAGACAGTCAATGAGTTCGTTTATCCGCGACAGAGGGTAGCAATTCTTTACCAAATTGTTTTTGAGTTCTCGATAGTCCATGCACATGCACCAAGTCCTGTATTTCTTTGGAATGAGGATGACTGGACTTCCAGAAGGAGAGGAGCTAGGTCAGATATGACCTTTGTCGATCAAGTCTTGGATCTATCGGTGAATCTCTTCATTTTTGAGAATGGATCTTCTGTAAATAGATACAGTAGGCAAAGAAGAACCAGGAGTAAGTTCAATGGAGTGTTTTACCTGGAAATGTCGAGGTACTCCGTCCATCTCTTGGAATAAACTCTGATACTCGTCGAGAACATTGTCGATCAACTGCTTCTATCGGGAGTTGCATTGGTCTGTGAGTCGACTTATCGCTGTAGTCTTCCTAGAATGTTGCAGTTCGATCATGATTAATGTGAAATTCTGAGCATGATTGATGAGATTCTTCATCTGTTTAGAAGATACCATTGAGATAATTGGCGTAGGGCATTGCTTTGGTATGTCGTACCAACAATTTCGGATTATGACAATCACCTTCTGAGGCCGTGACTGGTAACTTCCATGGATATCCCACAAGTAAGGTTTCCCAAACAAGGCGTCAGCTATGGAGAGTGGTTCCACATTGCAGAGTACTTCATCTTCAAAAGGTTTCATGAAGTAGGTGAGTTTTCATTGTCGGTTGATCCGTAATTCCCGTCCATCCTTCATCCAACCGATGTTGTAAGGCTGAGGATGCGGAGTGGTGACAAGACCTATTTTCTTCATAAGATCTTCAGCAATGAAGTTCTTCTGGATGGCATTATCCACAATAAGATGTAATGGAGTGCTCTGGACCCATACCTATGTATGGAACAAGCGCTCTTGTTCCTCCTCACCAACGATACTCGAGGCTGCTGGAGTGGTCGATGTCGATGTCGAAAGGGTTATTGCATATGGATCAGATTCTTCCACAGTCTTGTCGAACATGTCAGATGTCGACACTTTTCCAAAAATGTCTTCTAAGCTTTTCATTCAGACGTATCATGCCAAGATGAGTGGTGGTAATCAAACCATTTCCCAGTAGGTGGTTGTTTGCTGCATTCCCTTTTCTAAAACGGATTTTTGTCATGGTCTGGATTTGGCGGGTGTCAGCTGAGAAGGTTTTGACTTGTCGAAGTCGGCTGGTTCTTTCTTGTCGGGTGGTTGTCATGATGTCAGCTTTGTCGTGAAGCATGATTTTCCTTTATGCTTGGTTTCAAGTTTGCTGGAATAGTGGAATGCATCTACGAGCATATTGGCAGTCAGAAATTCCATCTCCTCCTGAATGTACTGGGACAATCCGCTGATGTACTTCAAAACAAGCAATTTATCTTCTTCTTGGATGCCAAGTCTAGCCATGAGTCGATAAAACTCGTTGGTGTAACTATGTACTGATTGGTATTTCCATTGCCTTAGCTGCTGCCACTTCTTATACTGTTGTTCAAGGTATTTGGGTGGGTAAAATTCCTTTTGGACGTATTCAACAAATTTATCCCATGTTTCGATGGGGTCTCCACTTTTCTCCATATTTTTCAATAGGTTCTCCCACCAGCAGTGTATAGATGTTGACATCTTTAAGGATGCAATGGTGATCTTTTCGGCTTCTTAGATTCGAGTCACAGAGTAATAGGATTCCAATTGTTGTACCAAATTGTCGACGGATTCCACGCCAATATTTCCTTCTAGATTTGGTATGTCCAAATTCTTTTGCACTTTGTATGGGCTGATTTTATTGGACTTAGTTATCGTCGAGAATCTTGCTGATGTCGAAGCAAATCGCATGAGAAATTCATTGAACTGGGCGAACATTTCAGTCCTTTGTCGAGCCAATGCTTTCTCAATAAGTTGTGCTATCGCATCGGCTGCATGTCTATCATTTGTTTCTCCTACCATCTTTGGAGGTAGTGTCTGCTTGGATTGTTGATATTGCGAGCGAGTTTGGACCAGCATAAGTCAGGTAACTTTGATGGAAGTGTCTACGCAGAACTTAAGCACGAACAAAGATGATGTTATTGGTCTGATACCAATTATCCACAAGCGCCCAGGTGCACGAGGGGGACAACAGTTCAACTGAATGAGTCGGTTCTTTTATGGCGAAAGCATAATAAATAGAATAATCAAAGTAGGAATACACTACACAGATAAACAAAAATACACATAGACAATATGCAGGAATGCGAACTGATCTTCTCTATTACTTGATGACTGAAAAAGCTTCTATGATAAGATGTATGTTACAATATTGTACATGCTTATATAGAAAATCCTGAGACGCTTGGGTTCCTACCCGTTACGTTCAGTTACAAAAGAAGTTAGAACGGTTTTGGAAGTTCAAATGTTACAGTAAACTGTGTTGATATATTGTAAATTATAAGAATATTATATTTGTACTTTATTATTCCAAAGATGTTTTATTCCTCAATGGAGACCCTATTGTATATCCGGAGATGTTTATTCCTTCGAGAGAATGTGGTAACTTGGGTAATTATACTTTCCTAGTGGGTTCGGCCCAAAGTCAGTTGTATGGGGTGTTTAAGTCCCCTAATGGGGTCGGCCTAGTCAGCATTATGTTGATTGGTTAAGTTGGGGCCGACCTAGTTAAGGTTAAAAGACAAGTGAAGTATTGTATAAATAGAGGAGGTGTGTTCCTCATTTAACACACTCATTCACTCACTTGTGACTGGCACATAGGAGAGAGAGAGAGAGATTCTATGGAGGAGAAGGAGCTCATGTTTGGGGATTACATCTTTGTATTTGTTGTTCATCTATATTGAGGAATATTTGTTGGGTTTTCTACCCCATGAGGGTTTCCTAGGATAAATCTGTGTCTCTTGTGTTTATGTTGTGCTTGTTGTTCTTTTAGTGATCCTGTATATGCTATTGTTGTGAAATGGAATGTAATACTAATGTTATATATCTTATAATATTGAATCTTAACATGGGATCAGAGCTACCCTGAAGGAAGGCAATGTATGGCACTTACGACACTTGCTTCACTTGCGACAATTTCAAAGCTAGGGTTTTATATAGCAAAAATCAATCATCGTGGGACTTTCGCTATAACTCAGTTTAGGCGAAGGTTCAGGATCTGAAACTTTTGCATGTCGAATATAACATCCCCCTATACCTTTTTTCTGAAGCTCAGCCTCATATTCATTGTACTTTGTGATTTATGATCCGTACAAGTTAGGGTTTCTACCTCTTCCAAAATGCAGTCCTAAATAGGTGACCTAGGGAAAAAGGTCATATTTCGGGCTAGGAAGCTCCAAATGAAATTATGTAAAAAGTGTCAGTTAGGGCACGAACTGTATCTTGAATGGTCCGCTTTTTAGAGGCCGAAGTTGAAATAGTGACACGTGGCACTCCGTACAAGTTCTCTATGTTGTTTCATTCCATAAACAGGTCATGTTGTAACACTTGGAATAACTCTCTCTTAGAGAATCCATTAAAGCTCATACCTATGGGGTTGGAAATATGGAAAGTTAGGCGACCACAGGCTGAAGTTTTAGACCGTGTAGATCCTAAATTACAAAGATACACCAGAAACAATACGGCACATCTGAAATGACTCAACAGAGGAAATCCAAGAAGAGTTGGAAGAAGCTTTCACTTAGGGTTTTCAGTTCTTAGGTCTGGAAGGACTTGATACAATGTTGGAGACACCTGATACAACATTGGAATATTTGATAATGGATTTGAAATCCATTCATCATAGATATTGATCCTCCATCAAAATGTTGTGGGAGGAAGGAGATTGAAGATTAGGGTTTCCAAGTAAGAAGAAACCCTAGCGAAGTTGGAGACTCATAGGGAAACGATGAAGAAGGTTTAAATGGCACTGATATTTATCATCCTCGCACCATGAACCTATACAATATGTTTTACAAGTAATCTACCTCGGATGGTTATGGTTTTACCCCTATAGAGAAGACTACTCGTCAGGTATGACTTGAGAAGACACAGGTATGTTTTGAAATCTGATTCTTGATTAAGTTCATAATATGTTTGTCTTCATGTTATTGAGGTTAGTACAATCATGATTAGTTTTAGATTGTTTGATCACCTTAGTAAAAGCATGAATGCATGTGAATGATAGAATACATTCATTGATTAGGGTTATAACACTTATGATTGTACTAATGCACCTGTGGTGTTGTATGAGGATGATGTTGTCTGCTAACATGAAAGATATATCAAGAAAGACAAATCGATTTCTATGACCACGATGACATGAAGACAAAGACTCATCCATAGTCTTTGATGACATAGAAGCTCTACTTACAAGGTATGTATGACTTTTTTCTACTATGCTTAACTTATGAGATATGCAGGTTCTAGCACAAGGTCTCTAAATCATTGAAAAGAACAAATAAGATATTGTTTGGGTATAATAATCCAGGTATGTTTTCCTATATCAAGTTAGAATCCTACTTTGTGTTAGGATATTAGGTAAGTATACCTATGTATGAAATGATCATGACCATACATACTTAAGATTATAATGTTTTGATAGTATTGAGATTATACTAATGAATGTATGATTATGTATGAGATCATGAGGATGACACTAGTGCACACTTAAGCATGCATAGTGGTAGAGAATGAATAGAAGTTCAAAGACATATAGATATCAAGTGGGAGGCAACCACACAAACATAAAAGATAAGTATTTGAGTTGTTATTTGAATCTCTGAAATAGTCGATGATATTGCTCGTAATAGTTATATGCATATGATGGGTAAGTTGGACAATCATTCCATTGTTGTTTATCTAGAATGAAACCTCTTTGTTGACATGCTGAGAGTTGTGCACACTCTTGATAGTATGTTCTGGTAGAGATGGAAGGCATCTAGATAACCACTATATGCATACAGGATATGGAAAAGTGTCGTGCCAAAGTATTGGTCAAGATAGTTTCATAACTATGTGAATCATATCTGTATGCATTATAGGTTATCATGTCAACATGATTTGATGATTATGAAGTATTACTAATCATGTAATTAACTTTGATTTGTAGGAAAGATCATGTGATATGATCTACAAAAGACAAATGATGAACACTGAACAAGTGATGGATGTTCAAACAAGAAGACTTACAAATCAAATGTAATATAGAAGGCTCGTGGCTAGAAGATTGTCTTAGAAAGAGGAAGAGGATCATGATGAGATTTTTTCTCCAAGTGGCTAGATAAGACCATTCTCTTAATGGTGTAATTGAAGAAGAAGTACGAATCGAGAAAAATCCCAGGATTCAATTGAAGAAAGCTCTGTATGGGTACCTAGGATCGATAGTCATTTGATGAGCTTAATGATCACCATGGGTGATGCGGATTTCAACCTTTGCTACAAGGTGGTGTCTATATACAGATGAAATTATTCTCATAGATGGATGCAAGAAGGAACTCACCACAGAGTTCAAATGATCTTGAGGCTCATAACAGTAGACCCATCTGACGAGAGATGGCACAGATAAGATATGCAGAAGATCACTCAATGCAGAGTGTGAATGATGTTCAATCACAGAGGGAGAATTGATAGCTTCTTGACAAGCTTGGGCTTTACCAAAAGTAAAGATGATCCTAACCTTTACCTTAAGATTATGGATGATGAACCTGTCATACTATTACTATATGTGGATGCTCTCTTTCTAACAGGGAATGAGAAACAGATCATGGAAAGCAAGAAGAAGCTAGCTACAGAATTTGAGATGAAAGATCCCGGATTGATGCATTACTTCCTAGGTCTGGAAGTATAGCAAGGACTAGAAGGAATCTTTCTCAACCAGGGAAAGTTTTTGATATGTTGGAATGCAAAACCATGGCCACTCCCATGGATTCCAACTTGAATTTGTTAGCTGATGACTCATCAGAGTTAGTGAATGTGACTCTGTACAGACATATTATTGGGTCATTGATGTATCTGACGAATAATAGGCCAGATATATGCTTTGCTATGAACACCTTGAGTCAGTATCTAGTGGAACCTAGACGTGTTCACCTGATAGCTGCAAAGCATGTGATGAGGTACCTAAAGGGTACGATAGAATTTGGTCTATGTTATCTTGTAGATCATGACTTCAGATTATATGGCTACATAGATGTTGATTGGGCATGAAGTGTATCAGATAGGAAAATCACATTGGTCAGATGTTATTGTTTGGGATTTTCCATGATCTCGTGGTTTAGCAGGAAGCAGTCTAGTGTGGCTCTCAGCACAGCTGAAGCAGAATATATAGATGCTTACTCCACCAGTTGTGAAGTGATATGGCTTCGGAAATTGTTATCAGGATTGTTTGACTTGGAGATGGACACCACTGTGATCTTGTGTGAAAACCAGAGTTGTATCAAGATGATTGAGAATCCAGTGTTCCATGATAAGTCAAAGCACATAGAATCCGATTATTCCATATACAAGATATGGTGCAGAAAGGAGCTATGAAGCTCAAGTATGTGAGCACTGATGAGCAAAGTTGCTGATGTATTGACCAAACCTCTGTCCAAGTAAAGTTTGAGTATTTCCGAGACAAGCTTGGTGTAGTTCAGAAGGACCCTCCTCGAAAGGGGGAGTGATATGGTCGCTAATGATGAGATTGCCTGCATCGACGGTAAGGTCGATGATGAGGATACCTATATCAATGATGAGGATACTTGTATCGATGATGAAGATACGTGTATCAATGATGAGGATACTTGTACTTGATGATGTGGATACTTGTATCGTTGATGAGGATACATGTATCGATGATGAGGTAAACTATTCCGACGATGAGGTCGATGATGAGGTTACCTATCCCGACGATGAGGTCGATGATATCAATGATAAGGTTGAGAAGTGGTCCCTAGTGGACAAGAGGGATTGTATCATTGCCGGACTTCGGTCCCTGAATTGATCCGTAGACATATGCCTCCGAGAAGTGGTCCCTAGTGGACGAGAGGGATTGTATCATTCCTGGACTTCGGTCCCTGAATTGATCCGTAGACATATGTCTCCGAAAAGTGGTCCTTAGACTTTGTCTAAGTACACGTGATAGGACTACATCGTCCCTAAACAGTTGGTTCAAAATGTACATGATAGGATTACATCATCTCTGAACAGTTAGTTCAAAATGTATGTGATAGGACTGCATTGTCCCTGAACAGTTAGTTCAAAATGTACGTGACAGGACTGCATCATCCTTAGACATGAGAGGTGTCTTAAATGGATCAAGACTGCATCGTCCCTGAACAGTTAGTTCAAAATGTACATGACAGGACTGCATCATCCTTAGACATGAGAGGTGTCTTAAATGGATTAGGACTGCATCGTCCCTGAACAGTTAGTTCAAAATGTACATGACAGGACTGCATCGTCCTTAGACATGAGAGATGTCTTAAATGGATCTGGACTGCATCGTCCATATGCATGAGAGGTGTCTTAAATTGATCTGGACTGCATCATCCATAGACATGAGAGGTGTCTTAAATGGATCAGTATTGATCATCCTGTAAGTAGATCTGGACTATACCGTCCATAGACATTAGAGGTGTCTTAAATGGATTAGGATTGATCAACCTGTAAATAAATATGGATTGTATCATCCATAGACATGAGAGGTGTCTTAAATGGATCAGGATTAATCATCCTATAAGTAGATCTGGATTGCATCATCCATAGACATGAGAGGTGTCTTAAAATGAGAGGGATTGATCATCCCGTAATTGGATCATGTGTATTGCAGAGTATGTTGCTATGATGATACTGTTGATCGAGATGATCCAAATGATGCTGTTGATCGAGATGATCCACATGATAATGTTGATAGCAATGATCCAGATGATATTGTTGATGATACTGTTGATCGAGATGATCCAGATGATGATGTTGATAGAGATGATCCAGATGATGATGTTGATTCAAATGAACCAGATGTTGATGTTGATCGAGATGATCCAAATGATGATACTGTTGATCGAGATGATCTAGATGATGTTGTTGATCGAGATAATCCAGATGATGATGTTGATCGAGATGATCCAGATGATGATGTTGATCGAGATGATCTAGATGATGATGTTGATCGAGATGATCCAGATGTTGATGTTGATCCAGATGATCTAGATGATGATGCTGTTGATCAAGAAGATCCAGATGATGATATTGTTGTAGCTGTTTGGATGCTGCAAAAGATGAAGACTCAATATTGAAGATGTTCCAGTATTGAATATTTGAAGATGTTCCAGTAACTGGTTGAGTTATTGATGATGTTAAAGAAAGATTCCAATGATTTATCGATGTATCATGTATCATGTAGTTGATGACTCCTTGCTCGTGTAGATGTTGTTATAATATCCTTCTCGTTAAGGGGGAGTGTTGAGATATTGTAACTTCTAAGAATATTATATTTGTACTTTATTATTCCAGAGATGTTTCATTCCTCTATGGAGACCCTATTGTATATCCGGAGATGTTTATTCCTCCGAGAGAATGTGGTAACTTGCATTATTAGACTTCGATAGTGGGTTCAGCCCAGAGTCAGTTGTATGGGGTGTTTAAGTCCCCTAGTAGGGTCGACACAGTCAGCATTATGTTGAGTGGTTAAGTTGGGGCCAATCTAGTTAAGGTTAAAAGATAAGTGAAGTAGTGTATAAATAGAGGAGTTTTGTTCCTCATTTAACACACTCATTCACTCACTTGTGATTGGCGCATAGGAGAGAGAGAGAGATATGCTATGGAGGAGAAGGAGCTCATGTTTGGGGATTACATCTTTATATGTGCTAGTCATCTATATTGAGGAAGCTTTGGGGGTTTTCTACCCCTTGAGGGTTTCCCAAGATAAATATGTGTCTCTTGTGTTTATGCTATGTTTGTTGTTCTTTCAGTGATCCTTTATATGCTATTGTTTTGAAATGGAATGTAATACTGATGCTATCTATCTTAGCATATTGAATCTTTATAGACTGGAAGACAGAGAGACAATCTGTCGTATTTCGTCAGTCACTAGTCGACGTCGTGAAGCTTTCGAGGTTGCTGAACTTGTCGACGTTACTGAGTTTGTCGAAGTTGTTTTGAATTCGATAACTTTTCGAAGTTATGTCGAATTCGATGACTTGTTGCAGTCGATGTTAGCATCTGGCAATAATGCCAACTGTTGAGTGGATCAAGAATTATGATTGAGAAGAGAATATATTTGGCACCACAAAGTACTGAGTGCATCCTCATTGGATATGCTGAAGAATAAAAATAATACAAAATCGTGGATATTAGATCTAGAATAATATTCATCGAGAGAAGTGTCCAATTTGAAGAACTGCTTTGCGATCTACAACTAGTGGAGGAAGAAACTGCCAAATTGCTTCTTCTTCCGGAAGAATATTCAGGAGATGATATTGAAATTTTATGTTCTAATATTTATGGTTGTATGAATGATATTAATGAAAATGAAGAATCAGGTTCACATTCAAATCCATATGATCCCCCTCAGTTTCCAAAGTGGGCAGAAGATGTTGATGTATTTATAACATCAAAAGATATTCACTTATATATTGTATGTAGTACATTTGTACTTTATTGTATCTCCAATGGGGATGTATTAGTCCTCCAATTGGAAGTGTCGTCATTTGTATTTGCAAGTGTCATAAGTTACATTGTAAGTGTCATAAATTATATTTGATGGATTATTAGACCACCTTAAATGGGTCGGCCCTATATGAGTTAAGTGGAAGGGTTATTAGAATCGCTTAGGAAGTTGGCCCAATTAGGGTAAAAGGAAAGTGAAGTAAATTATGAATAGAGAGTGTGACTCTCTCATTTGGTTTATTCACTCACTCATCCAACTCACATATTTGAGAGAGAGGAGTGCACACAAGTGGAGGAGGAGTAGCTGCTGAAGACATCTATCTTTTGGGGTTTGATCTTTGTGATATTTGTATTGGTGCTTATTCTATCTTAGAGGAAGTTGCGGGGTTTTCACCTTCTTGGTTTTCCCCGAGGAAACATTGTGTCTCTTGTATCTATGATTGTTATGCTGTGCATGTTATTCTCTTAGTAGGATCCTAGATAATATTTGAATGAAATTATCGAAATTCTAACATGGAATCAGAGTGGGACTAAGAAGAAGACACTGTGTGGCTACAAATACTAGGGATTCTTAATTTTTGGGTCTCTCTCCACAGATCATAAAAGGAAGGAGGCTAGACTGACTCTCCTAAGGAAGGTGCATCTTTCTGTCGAGACAGAATTTGATTCTAAGCATTTTTTAGTTTTTGGTCTGTCACTACTGCGGGAAATTAGGGCTTTTGACAGAAGTGGAATTTTGGAGTTATCTCAGCATAGGATTGATCTCCTCAGCAAAATAAAAGTTTAGAGACCAATATCGAACTTTTTGGCTGGGAAGAACCTTGGGATCTATCAAACCCTAGTTCGGGTTTTGGACTAGAAAACCAAAAAACCAGATTTTGATAGAAATTGGAGATCCAAAATTTGCAGGTCAATTTTGAGGGGTCAATTTTTGGATTTTTCAAAATCCAAGCACACCAGCTTGCTTGCCTCAGTGAATTGCATCTCCCTTTCCAGACGGAAGTTTGAAATTCCAAGTTTGGATTTTTAGGGTTTCTCTGACAAACTCTAGCCAGCTCCATATTTAGATTCAGTAAATCAAGGGGTAAGACCTACATATTTTATTTCCATTTGAGTTTCTCATTAAGATGTCTCACCACACCAAGTTGGAGAATAAGCTTGAAGGGGCTAATAACTTCCGAGCATGGAAGTATAGGATTGGGTTAATCCTACAAGAGAATGAATTGGACACCTATATAAGTGAAGAGGTTCCAGTTCCAGAGGGAGATGAGGCTAAGGCCTTACATAAGAAGAACTTGGTCAAGGCCAAGATAATCATTGCAGATTCAAACAAAGACCATCTCGTACCACATGTATCATCTCTAAAGACACCCAAGGAGATGTTTAATTCCTTGACCAAGTTGTTTGAAGGAAAGAATATAAATCAGAAGATGACTTTGTGGAACCAATTGAAGAGTATAAAGATCCAGAATGGAGAGACCATCCAATCCTACTTTAATAGGGTCTCTCAAATCAAAGAACAACTTGAAGCTGTGGGTGAAGTGGTGGAGAATGGAGAAATTGTGATGACCACTTTGAATGGCCTAGCTAGGTCATGGGACTCCTTCATACAAGGAATTTTTGCAAGGAAGAAATTGATTTCTTTCAGTAGACTGTGGGAGGAATGCTCACAAGAAGAAGCTAGACTTGTGGCCCGAGAAGAAAAGATGGGAAGTGAATACCAAGCTCTCATAGCTCACACCAAGAAAAATAAGTTCAAGAGGGAGAAAACTCATCACAAGAAATATTCTCACCATCATCAAAAGAAGAAATATCTCTCTCACATTAGATGCTTCACATGTGATGAGAAGGGACTTTATGCCTCAAATTGTCCCAGGAACAGAAAAGGCTTCAAAAACAAGAAGAAGAGATAGCATGCTGATGTTGCTGAGGATGATGAAGCTCCTAGGAAGAAGACTAAGGAAGAAAGTGAAGACTCTTCAAGTGACGAAGAATATGTTCTAATCTCTGCTCTCATAGGTACTGTTACACATGGATGTAATGATTGGATGATTGATAGTGGGGATTCCAAACATATGACGGGATTTAAAGAATATCTTATGGACCTATCTGAACATGAGTCACCTCATAAGGTGAAACTTGGGGATGACTATCAATACCCAATAAAAGGAAGTGGTGAAGCCTCCTACAAGTTAGACTCTAGGAAGTCTTTGAAGATGAAAGAGTTTCTATATGTACCTGGACTCAAGAAGAATCTTCTCTCCATTTCATCTTTGGAAGCAAAGGGGATGAGAGTCACATTTATGGATGGCCAAGTACTTATGTGGCCAAAAGGAAATACCATCGATGATGCAGTAGTGACTGGAGAGCAAGAGGGAGGATTGTACAAATTGAAGGGACAACCTGAATAAGCCATGGTACATGAATCCATGAAGACAAGTGAAATTTGGCACAGATGGCTTGCACATGTGCACTATAGAGCACTACCAATTGCAAGGAAAGTAGTAGAAGGTCTTCCTAAAATCCAGTCAAAGCATGAAAGTGTTTGGAAAGGATGTGCAAAAGGAAAGAACACAAAGAAGGCATTTCCAAGCAGTGAAAACAAGGCAAAAGGAATCTTGGAAACTATCCACTCCAATGTATGCAGTCCGATGTCATCCAATTCTCTGAGTGGGTATGTATATTATGTTTTTTTCATTGATGATTTCTCTAGGAAGAATTGGATTTATTTATTAAAGAACAAAGATAAAGTATTCTGCAAATTCAAATAATTCAAATCCTTGATAGAAAACCACACTGAAAAGGAGATCAAGACTTTTAGATCCGATAATGGTGGAGAATTCACTTCAGCAGACTTCAAGAAGTTATGCAGTGATTTAGGGATTAAGAGGGAGTTGACTACTCCTTACAATCCACAACAAAATGGAGTTGTAGAAAGGAAGAATAGAACTATCATGGAAGCAGCATGGGAAATGCTTCACGACCAAGATTTTCCTATGCATCTATGGGCAGAAGCAGCAAGGACAGTTGTATATGTAAAGAACATAACACCACATAGGATACTTGACAACAAGACACCAGAAGAAGCTTTCTTCGGTGAGAAACTGGAAGTTAGCCACCTTAGGATATTTGGTTGTCCAGTATACACACATGTTCCAAAAGAAAAGAGGACAAAGCTAGATCCTTCAGGGAAGAAGGGTATATTCGTGGGTTACAGTGAAAATTTGAAAGCATACATAATCTACTTTCCAGGGTTCAAGAAGATTGACATCTGCAGGGATGTGACTTTTGATGAAGACTTAACATACATCAAATCAAGGAAGCCACCTGTTGAAGACAATGAAGAACCAAGAGTACCTAGAATACAAGACACCACCATGAATGAAGCAATTCGAGAAGAGGATCATGAAATAGAAGATCCACAAGAGCCTGTAGATCCACCTCGTGAGAAGAACTCTCACAAGAGGAAACTTGCATGGGAAAGAGAGCTCATACAAGCTGCAGAAAGGTATGGTGTTCCAGAAGAGGAACACAGAGAAAGAAAAAGGACAAGGTCACACACCATTTATATAGCCTTTCTATGTGACATAATGAACAAAGAACCTTCCAGTTATGAAGAAGCGATAGAAAAGAAAGAATGGAAGGAGGCCATGGTCGAGGAATACCAGTCGATCATGAAGAATGATGTTTGGGATGTGGTCCCAAGACCAGAAGGGAATTCTGTTGTGACTTCCAAGTGGATCTACAAGATCAAGCATGCTGTAGATGGTAACATAGAGAAATACAAGGCAAGGTTTGTGGCTCGTGGCTTCTCCCAGAAAGAAGGGATAGATTATGAAGAAATTTTTGCACCTGTATCCAGATACACTTCCATCAGAACAGTACTTGCTCTAGCCGCATTTATGAAGTGGAAGATACACCAGATGGATGTCAAGATAGCTTTCTTGAATGGTGTAGTCGAAGAGGAAGTGTATGTGGAGAAGCCACTCGGATTTGAGACACATGACAGGGAGTCACATGTGTTCAAATTAAAGAAATACTTGTATAGTTTGAAACAAGAACCCATAACATGGTACGGTAGGATTGACATCTTCCTGACTAGTTTGGCCTTTACAAAGAGTAAAGCGTATTCCAACCTTTACTACAAGGCTGAGGAAGGAAATCCAGTGATACTCCTACTGTATGTAGATGACCTGTTTGTGACAGGTGAGATTGGGTTGATTGTTGATACGAAGAAAATTCTTGCTGCAAAGTTCGAGATGAATGACTTGGGTATGATGCATTACTTTCTAGGTATGGAGGTTTGGCAGAGTGTAGATGGAATCTTCCTTGCACAAGGGAAGTATGCAGTAGATATCCTAAAGAGGTTCAGGATGATGGACTGCAAGGCCATGGCCACACCTATGGCATTGAACCTAAAGCTATTGAGTGATGCTTCATTAGAGTCGATTGATTCCACGATGTATCATCAGATGATTGGGTCCTTGATGTACCCGACGAACACAAGACCATATATTTGCTTTGTTGTGAACACTTTGAGCCAGTTCCTGACAGATCCTAGACATGTTCACTTGATTGCTGTAAAGCATATTCTGAGGTACCTGAAGGGTACGATTGATTATGGGCTCAAGTATGATGTGAAACAAAATTTTAACCTGGAGGGTTATGTTGATTCAGATTGGGCAGGCAGTGCTGCAGATAGGAAGAGCACTTCGGGGTGTTGCTTCAGTATGGGATCAGGTGTGATATCTTGGTTTAGTGGAAAGAAATCCTACGTAGCACTGAGTAAAGCCAAAGCAGAGTATGTCGCAGCTTGTTCGGCTAGTTGTGAGGCAGTTTGGCTAAGGAATCTACTACCTTATTTGTTTGATCTCCCGTTGAATGCTACTTGTATCCTCTGTGACAACCAAAGTTGTGTGAAGTTGTCTGAGAACCCGGTGTTCCATGGCAATTTGAAGCATATCGAGATCAAGTATCACTATATCAGGGAAATGGTGCAGAGAATAGAAGTGAAGCTCATGTATGTTGCAATGGACGAGTAGATAGCAGTTGTGTTGACCAAACCACTAGCTAGGGTGAAGTTCGAGTACTTCAGAGAGAGGCTTGATGTTCTTCAGATTGAATATACTTCCAGGAGGAAGTGATGGGACACAAATGTAGGATCCCTTCCAAGCATGGTGGTAGGAGGGTCCTCCCCATGGTTGTGGATGTAAGTGTTGTGTGATGAGCATCAGGACGATGCTCCACTATGAACATCCATATGATGATGATCAGTATGATCATGAGCATCCACATGATGCTCAGTGTGAGGATGATCAGTATGATCATGACTATCCGGATGATACTCCGTGGCCGTGGATATGTTGCAGGTTGTGCAATGGTATGTAATCGCTCCCTGGGAGATCCTATAGGTTGAGCAGGAAGCTCGTAATCAGTCTTGGGATGCTCTTTAGAGGTTTTTCTTGTTCGCATGTAATCAGTCCTGGGAGATCCTATAGGTTGAGCAGGAAGCTCATAATCAGTCCTGGGATGTTCTTTTGATTTTTTGCTTGTTTGCATGTAATCAGTCCTGGGAGATCCTATAGGTTTTGAAGGAAGCTCGTAATCAATCCTAGGAGATCCTATAGGTTGAGAAGGAAGCTCATAATCAGTATTGGGATGCTATTTCGAGGTTTTTATTAGTCGCATGTAATTAGTCCTGGGATATATTATAGGTTGATCAGTAAGCTCGAAATCGGTCCTAAGATGCTCTTTTCAGGTTTTGCAGATGCACATAATCAGTCCTGAGATTCCACCGGATGGGCCACTCGCAGAGATGAGGAAGACCTACATGGAGGCTAGGCCTACATCCATCATGAAAAAGGGTTGGCTTTGTAGAACTTCCTATGACTAGAAGAATTGAGAGATAGCACCAGTGATCGAGATGACGAGTACAACAGCAATGACGATGATGCTCTAGTGATCCAGTGATGATGATCCAGCTCCAGTATTGAAGACTTATGCCTATATGTATTGATGACCTGTGTCAAGAGAATACCTTCCTATTTAAGAGGGAGTTTTGATGTATTTGTAACTTCGGAAGATATTCACTTGTATATTGTATGTATTACATTTGTACTTTATTGTATCCCCAACGGAGATGTATTATTCCTCCGATTGGAAGTGTCGTCATTTGTATTTGCAAGTGTCACAAGTTACATTGTAAGTGTCGTAATTTATATTTGATGGGTTATTAGACCACCTTAGAGGGCTCGGCCCTGTATGAGTTAAGTGGAAGGGTTATTAGACTCCCTTAGGAATTAGGCCCAGTTAGGGTGAGAGGAAAGTGAAGTAAAGTATAAAATAGAGAGTGTGACTCTCTCATTTGATTCATTCACTCACTCATCCAACTCACATAGTTGAGAGAGTGGAGTGCACACAAGAGGAGGAGGAGTAGCTGCTGAAGACATATATCTTTCCGGGTTTGATCTTTGTGATCTTTGTATTGGTGCTTATTCTATCTATGAGGAAGTTGCGAGGTTTTTCACCTTCTTGGTTTTCCCCGAGGAAACATTGTGTCTCTTGTATCTACGATTGTTATGATGTGCATGTTATTCTCTTAGTAGGATCCTAGATAATATTTGAATGAAATTATCAAAATTCTAACAAAAAAGACTCTCACATCTATCGGTTCTAACATTGGAAATCCTATCGATCCAAGAAGAACCCGAGCAGACTTTCAAAGAGTAGTTATGGATATTTCATGACGATCCATTTCTATCTAGTGAAAAGTGTTTTTTGATGTTTGTTTCAGATCCAAAATCATACTATCATTCCCACCGATATTCGAGATGGAAAACCACCATGGATGAAGAGTACAATTCTCTTCAGAAAAATGCAACATGGGATCTAGTTTCACTTCCACCTGGGAGGAAATTGGTTCAATGAAAATGGGTCTACCAAATCAAGTTTGTTGTTGATGGTTCAACCTGAAAATACAAATCTAGGTTGGTGGAAAAATGTTTCTCAAAATTCCAAGGTGTGGACTACAAATAAACTTTTGCACCAGTTTCAAAAATGGACTCAATCCGGCTAGTTTTGGCAATTTCGGCACCCAAGAACAAGGAGGTGCACAACATGGATTTGAAGAGTGATTTTATTCATGGGGATATTTAGGAAGATATATACATGAATCATACCTAAGGTTAGATATCAGATCCGACACTTGTTTACATATTAAGGAAATCTTTGTATGGTTTAAAACGGGCCCCAAGAGCATGGTATGCAAAGATGAATTCATTTCTTCTGTCGCAAAAAATTGCGAGATGCAAATCAGATCCGAATGTATACATACTGCAGCATGAAGGTAATTTTATGATCATTGTACTTTATGTTGATGACCTATTTATTACAAGAAACATTGTTGCTTCGATCGACACATTAAAAACCACTTTACACCAAGCATTTGATATGAGTGATTTAGGCCTGTTGAAGCAATTTCTTGGTCTCAAGATCACTCAGAATTTTGATGGGATCATAATTTACAAATAAAACTATGCTTTGTACCTACTAAATAATTTCAATATGGAAGAATGTAAATCCGCACCATTCCCATTCCTCTCAGGAATCGGTCTCGAGGATGGTGATTCTACACCGTTGGTGGATTCTACACTTTACCGACAATTGATTAGTAGTATTTTGTATTTGACACACTCTAGGCCTGATATTTCTTATGTCGTGAGTGTTGTGTCAAGGTAAATGTAGCAGCCCCATGAGATTTACTGGAAGGAATCCAAAAGGATCTTGCATTATGTGCATGGTATGAGACATTTTGGAATTCACTATGTTGCGGATTCCGATCTTGAATTGGTTGGATTCACTTATTCAGATTGGGAGGGTGATAGAATTGATCAAAATTCCACTTCCAGATATGTTTTCATGATTGGAACAGGGCCTATTTTATGGTCAAGAAAAAAGTAGGCTGTCATTTCCTTATCTTTAGTAGAGTTTGAGTATCAAGGAGCAATCAATGCTTGCATTCAGAAAGTTTGGTTGCAGGGTATTCTAGAAGAGTTTGATATTAGTAGCACCACTTCTACTGTCATTTTTTGCGACAATCAAAGTGCTATCAAGATATCGAAAGATCTATTTCGGAGACATAGGACCAAGCATATCGACATCCACATGCACTAGATCCGAGAGCTTATGCATGACAAAACCATTGCACTGCAATATTTCCCTACAGAAGAGCAAATTGCAGACATCTTCACCAACAGATTCACTAAGAATAAGTTATCTTACCTCTATTCATTGTTGGGGGTGATTTCTACTATGGTGAGGATAGATTAGATCCTTCAGTGTTCACTTTGAGGGGGGGTTTTCTTTCCCACTTGGTTTTTCCCTCTTTCCTCACTTTGATTTTTTAAGCATTTTTTGGATTATTTTTGTACTGAGTGACCTATGGCCTTTGTTGTCGAGCCCCTTTTATGATTTTATTTTACTCCTCCACATGAGATTAGCTTAAGGGGGGGTGTTGGAGTCATTTTCCAACAACACATCATTTATTTGGGATTAAAAACCTAATTTACCACTTATGCTAAGTATTTTGACTAGTATATGTGCTTACATCATCAACATATCATTAGTTTCAGTCAACTGGGAGTCCTCCTTCATTCAGGGAGCCAACTGGGCCATCAATATAAGTTAACTGGGCCTCCTCCATCATCTGGGGAACCAAATGGGGTGATTTGCATGATTAAGGCACCCTAATCGGTCCAACTGACAGCATTTAATATTATATTCATCTAATCAGAGTCGGAAAGGCGCCCTCCTACTTAGTTTGATCTAATATAGTGTTATTTCAGCAAAACATCAGTTAACTAAAGTCAGAAAGAGGCCCTCCCCTAATTTTGGGCATTCATTTGAGTTATGGATTCAGTCAGACTCAGCTTGACAGTTTCAAAGTCTGTT
This sequence comes from Larix kaempferi, assembly GCA_027924585.1. NCBI lineage: Eukaryota > Viridiplantae > Streptophyta > Pinopsida > Pinales > Pinaceae > Larix > Larix kaempferi. The sequence goes on from BSBM01001646.1 coordinate 19,886,698, forward strand.
AGAGTCAATTACATGGTAGTTAAGTGGTTAACTGATGTGTCAAGTGGTGTTAACTGCCAAGTAAGCCACTCTCACGCATTCAATTCGAATGACCTCTCTAGCATTTGAATTGGTGGGATATTATTTCCATTATTACACATTGCAATTATCTTCCAATTTAATCAAAGTGCATGAACTGCTACAAACCTTTTGCACCAGTGTCTTGACACACAATTTTCCACATACATCTCTAATGACTGCTTTTCTTGTTTCATAGATCTATTGTTCTTGAATTTTACAAATACTGCAGAAAGGAGTTTGATAGTTACTGTTCATAACATGGGATTCATAGAGAGAGGACAGTTCCAGGAACACCACAAGAAAATGGTGTGTGAGAAAGGATGAACAAGACAATCATGGAGTGTGCAAGCTGTATGAAATTATATACAGGGCTGTCTCTACAGTTTTGGGAGAATGTTGTAGATACTATAGTTTACTTAATAAATAAATGGAATTCAATCTACTTGGATGGTGGCATTCCATAGGAGGCATGGATAGGTAAACTACTCATTTATGAATACTTTCGGTTGAGAAGCATTTGTCGATATTGATAAAAAAATAGAACCAAAGCTTGAGGATAAATCCATGAAGTGTACCTTTATTTGATACCGAGTTGATGAGTTTTGTTATCGCTTATGGGATTATGAAAATTACAAAATCATTAGGAGTATATATTCTGTATTCAATGAAAAGGTCATGTACAAAGATCGGTTGCAGGGAAAGAAACAAGAAAATAAAAAAGACAAAATACGCAATCCTTGATCAAATCAAAGAAAATGAAATTTCAAAGGTGATAGAAAATCAAAATGTACAACAACAACAACAATAGGTACCTCAAACTCTTGCAAGTGTTGTTAGAAGATCTACTAGGTTAAGTAGACACCCTGAGCGATACTCTCCTTCATTGTATTATTTATTGTTGACTGATTCTGGTGAACCATAAAGTTATGAAGAAGTAATGCAAGTAGACACTAGAAAGAAGTGTGAGTAAGGTGTGAAAGAGGTGATGGACTCCTTGGTAGGAAACCATACTTGGGACTTGGTTCAGTTGCTTGCAGGTAAAAGAGCATTGCAAAATAAGTGGGTTTACAGGTTGAAGGAAGAAGATGGAGGAAAAAAGTAGTACATGGCTAGACTTGTTCTAAAAGGGTTTGCAAAAAAGAAAAGTATATATTTTGATTAAATATTTTCTCTTGTTGTTAAAATGAATTCAATTAAGAATATTTTAATTCTAGTGGAATTAAAATATTTGCATCTTGAACAGTTAGATGTAAAAATGAATTTTCTCCATGGGGATTTGTAGGAAGAGATTTATATGCAACAACCATAGGTGTATGAGGTCAAAGAGAAGGAGAATTTAGTATGTAGGTTGAATACGAGCTTGTATGACCTAAATAAATATCCAAGGTATAAGTGGTATTTGAAATTTGACAGTTTTATGATAGGACAAGGTTATAGTAGATGCCATTCTGACCACTTTGTTTATTTCAAGAGGATAGATAAAGGAAGCTATATTATCTTGTTATTGTATGTGGATGACATGCTTGGTGCAAGGTCTAACATGAAGGATATAACTGTGCTCAAAAGGAAATTATCTAATTCATTTGTGATGAAGGATTTGGGAGCTGCGAAGAAAATCCTTTGTATGAGAATACAAAGAGATAGGAAAAACTGCAAATTGACATTATCTCAGGGTGAGTACATATAGAAGGTGTTGGAGAGGTTTAGAATGTAGGATGCAAAACAAGTTAGTACAACTTTGTCTAGCCATTTCAATCTAACTAAGGAGATGTGTCCCAAGACATAGGAGGAGATAGAATAGATGTCCAAGGTCCCTTATCCATCAACAGTTGGTAGTCTGATGTATGCAATGGTGCACACAAGACCATATATTTCACATGTAGTGGGAGTTGTGAGAAAGTATATGAACAATCCCGGTAAAGAGAATGTGAAGGTAGTTAAGTGGATTCTCGGGTATTTGAGAGGTATTACTACTCATGCATTATGTTTTGTAGGTTCAAACATTGTCTACAGGGATATGTTGATGCATATATGGAAGGTGATAAATATAGTAGGAGGATCACCATAGGGATGTTTTTACTGTAGGTGGAACAAAAGTAAGTTGGATTTCGAAACTGCAAAAGGTTGTTGCACTTTTAACAATGGAAGCATAGTATGTTGTTGCTATAGAGGCTAGTAAAGAGATGATTTCACTATAGATGATCATGTAGGAATTGGGTAAGAAACAAGATAATGATAGGTTGTATAGTGACAGCTAGAGTGCCATTCATCTTGCAAAGAAATCAAATTTCCATTCTAATACTAAAAATATACAACAAAAGTACAATTTCATACGATCTGTTATGGAAGATGAACCGTTGGAGTTGGAAAATATACATACTAGCCAACATCTTGTAGACATGTTAACAAAGGTAGTAACCGGGGAAAAACTGAGTTCCTACTCAGTTTCAGTTGGCCTTCAAACATGATGGTGAAGATGAGAAACTTGTCATGTCCAAGGTATATCTTGGTACATTAGATGAAATAGAGATGGAGTTGTGGTGATCAATATCCAAGTGGGAGATTGTTGGTTGTTGAGCCTGATTAAAATATTCTTGATTCAGAGGTCATGTTTCAATCATGTTTGGATCCCAGTACCTTATGGGGGAGGGGGTTGTGGGAGGTATTAACCCATACTATATTCATTATGGGGGTTCACGGGGGGGATGACTATTTTTGGATCCCACCCTGGTGGAGGTTTGGGGGAAGTTCCCCCATAGCTAAAATTTTGGAATATTGCCTTGTAAAATGATGTAATTTCATGTCAATATGGACCGTTGATCATTAGGTCGTATATTTGATAGTAGAAGTTATGTTAGGGTTTTTTCCCCTAGAATTCATCCCTCTTTATGTGTGAGGGAATTATATCGTGGTTGGGGAGTATTGTGAAAGATTAGTGTTTCTGAGTGAGAGACTGTGAGAGAGTGAAGAGGAAGTTGCGGAGAATGTGTTGTGGGATGTATCCATTCATTTTGTTGGATGAAATAATAAAAGGACTGTCTATTTCTATGTGGACGTATCCCATATTGCGTAAACCACATATGTTGGTGTCTCTCTTGTGTTATGTTTTTATGTGTTTTATTTCCGAATTTTATTTTATGCTATTGGTCTTCGATCATGTTTTTCTAATAGTACTCATTCTATTCGGAACCCCTAGGTGTCAAACCCCCCTCCATAGTAACATATTCAAGAGCAATAAGCAAGATAATCCTTGGTCCATTTTCATTTTCCTACATAGCATATTTATACTTTGTGTTAGCTTAGTGTTTAAATAATTTTTTGTTTCTTGAGCCCGCAACATTCTTTCATTTATTTACCTATAAATTTGTACCTTAATCCTCATAATTTTGAATGGTATCCACAAATTCCAATGTATTTACATTTTCTTTGTGCCCATTTCTTTCCATTTCTGCATTTTGCACACTGAAATATTGACCTTTGACATCTTCTTCATGGCTTTGTGGAAGCTCCCCTTCTTCCATTTTAATCTTCTATACTTTTCCAGAAACTTAACCTGTGACTGTGTCTAATGTCAAACTATATCTGCAATGTTTTCATATCATTTAATTTTCTATATAAACTTTAATTCTAAAATTCAATAAATGTTTTCCATATATACATATTTTTTTTTATTCTGGAAAACACCCATTTGACATTTTTGTCAAATGAGACATACAGGACCCTTTTCTATTTAATTATTGGAAGAATATATAGCACCCTCTTATAATATACCTTTTCATATTTATTCTCCCTTTGATAAACTTTCCAATGACTATAGCCATGCTCCATTCGGTGTTTCGAGATGAAAGTTACAACCTTTCAAAATTCACAATTTTGACCAATTTTATATTGTTCCTATAGCTGCACTTAAACACAAAGAATAACTGTGTAGATATATAAAAAATAATGGAATTCAAGGGGGCAATAAATATTTATTTTTTATAAATCTTTATTTTCACGTAAACTAGTGCATAAGATCCAAGATGTTTTTCATTTTTTGGCACCTAAAATTCGACATTGACACTACTGCCTTTATTTTTCGATCACCCTTTTATGGCGATGAGACCTTAGCCATCAATACCTTTTGCTTCATTTTTCCTTTACCGTAAATGGTTTTTGGTTAATGAAAAATGGTTTTTTGGTTAACGGTAGATGGTTTCCTATTAATGATAAGGAATTTCCAGTCACCGCGTTCCTCGTTTTTTAGGACCTTCGCATGTGTGGAAACATGGCATGCGTGAATGGTGACGATTTGTTTTCCTCATATTCTCATATTAAATATTTTTTGTTCATTCAATTCTCCTTGATATAGGCCATGATCATATAATTACTTTGAGTGAACGACCATGATTGCATGATAGAACTTGTACAACCAAATCCCAGTAGTTCGCAGGAGGCTCCTTGCAATTAAATTCTAATCATATTTCGATGCGCGAATGGTGTAGATATCATGGGGAATCTTGCTCAAATCAATCTAGTATAGTTGTGGGAGGACCCCTCCCGATAAGGCACACTGACCTTTCTTTGTGTGAAAGATAAGGATTTGGATATGAAACATGTGTTTTGAGAAATTAATCCCCAGTAACCTTTTGGGTTAAGTTACCACAAAGTGATGACCATAAACAATTCAAACAATCCTAACAATAAGTGCAATTTAAATCAATTTATAGTTTAAGAATATATCAAAAAACAAGGATAGATTTCCTACCTCAGGTCCAACGTTTGTAGAATATCCCTCTCCTCAACTTTGCTCCAAATGTATCTTGAATGATTTGCAATCATGAACAATGACAAAGATACAAGTAGAAAAATGTAGATATAATGATTCAACTACAAATGAATGTGTTGAATTTACAAGATAATAAAGACCAAGCAATTAACGCATTACTAGACATGAAAGAGAATTATTGATAAAAAATAATAGCAAGATACGAGATAAATTTCACCTGCTTTCGGTCACGGCATTGTTCTGAAAATAGATGTCGAGTTCCTTTGTCTCAGGCCACACACATACACACCTATTCAATACTCCAAAGGCATGCCCAAAGAAAAAAAATTGATAGTTTCTTGGTAAGAAAGAAATGGAGAATGCTGGAAATGTAGATTTCCAGACATGGGGGTTTAATTGCGGACTTGGGAAAATAGGGTTTATGGATTCAATATGAAAAAGAGAAGCATAGGGGTGATTTTTTTATTCTTTTGGTGAAGCAGTTAGGGAATTTCAATTAGTTATTTATGGGATAAAGATAGTTGGAAAACCGTGAAACTATTTTCACGTTTACCGAAATTTATTTTTATTTTTTACCTTCAAAACATGGGGAATGTGGGCTAGACACTAGAGAGTTGCATGGATGTGGGATAGCCATGCATAGGTTATGTCCCTATATAAATTTGGGATTTTTAAAGATTTGATTGAGAAAGGATAATCAGGATTGAACCATAACAGGATAAGGGAGTATGCAATGATGTAAATCAGCTAACAAAAGGCATGTTGCAGATATGTGGCAAATCATGCTATAACAGATGACCCCTAATGTGTGAGGTCAAAAGAAAAAATGAGGGCTGGAATACATTATAAATATCTAGATTATGTGCATGGTGGACCCGGTATAAGTAATCAACAACTAGCCATAAGAATTGAATCAACAATGGAATAAATTAGAACTCTCTTCATGAGGAGGGAATACCCATGCTCGGAAATGAAATATACAGGGAACAGATGGAACACATAATTCATAGAAGTAGCGATCATGGCCACGTGGATGAAAAATGGATCCATGTCAAAAAGTAGAACATAGCCACAAAGATACAAAGTGGATCTATATCTAAAATGGAAAATCACGACCACATAAAATACAAGATGGATCTATGTCTCAACATCAAATGAAGATCTTTGTAAATATGACTGAAAAGAGCAATCTCCATAAGAATATGTGTAAAAATATAAATAAGTGGAAATCCAATGAAACCTGAGTCATAGCATAATTATGTGATGTTATAGATGGACTCGAGGTATTCAAATAAATCGTAACTGGTACGAGTCTAAACTATGTGAATAAGTGTCTTTGAATTGAACATAGTACGACATTGTGTGATTATTGGTCATTAATGTATACCATTAACACACGTGATCCAACTCATCAATAATGATAATGAGTGGCAAGGTACCCAGTACAATATAACAAGTGTGAATAGATGTGTTGACGTCAAACACTTGGACATTCTAACAATTAGGGGCCATTGATATATTCCCACAGTTGTTAGCAAGGAAGCTTGCCATTGATGACTCAAAGTTTCAAGGTACTAAAAGGAATCTGGACCACAGTCCCAAAATAACTACTTTGGAGTCAATGGGATGTGACCTGTTAGAAAGAGGGAATTAAAGCATCCCTCATCATCCAACACAAGATAGTAGAAGGAGGCCAAATATTTGGTGGAAAAATTGATGATTCTGAGACATACTTGACACAGGAAGGCCGACACAAAGAAGTCAAGAGTTCTTAGGATTGGACGACTCAGGAAAAAAATTCCTTTGAACATAAGAATGAAAACATAAGCGAATAATGTAATGTCCCCGACTATAAAACTAAGGTTTAGGACATATGATTATCTCTAGGGATAATTTAATATTAAGCAAAATGGAAAATAAAATAATTAAATAAATTTATAAAATTAAATAAATAAAATTGCCTTCTCATAAAATTGTGACACTTTCGATCTTTGAAATTTATTTGTCAAATTAAGCAAGGGAGTATGCTAAGAAATTACTAAGTGCTTATTAATCCTATGAACATCGTTACTTAGCATCTTAAGTAACCACCTACAACCCTATATCATTTTAATTTCATATTGAAAAGCTCTGTCATAAGTCACTCCTAAAACAGATTTTTAAGCAAATCACGACACTTAATTAAGCTAACTAATAATAGTTTATTTTGATAATTTAGCATTAAATTACAGGTATGATCAGAGACTATAACCCACAACCAATATAATATGACCTACTAACAATATATATCATTCATCTACAACTAGCACATCTTGTGGAAAAGAGACTTTTCGACTGTGTTTCCTTATTCCAATTAGATCAAGAATTTAGCAGATGATTAGTGACTCATTATTTCAGATTTGTAACAGTCATGCTGCTTCCAATTCATGAGTGGTTAAGTGGGCCAAGTTGAATTCATGAAGGAGGACAAGTTACTATAGGATTCACTCTTCCCGGAATAGAAAACTCTAGCAATTGAAAAAATCACTGAGGAGAAAATCATGGGTAGAGAAAAAAACATGGAAAGAGTCATACAAGTAGGGAGGGAACACTTGCTCATTAATGAAGGCGAAAATTGAGGAGAAAAATGAAAGAAAAGAAATAAGGGTGCACTTGTTATTTATGGAGGAAAAAATCAAAGAGTGGAAGCACAAATTGAGGATATGGAAACACAAATCAAGGATATGGAAGCACAAATCAAGCTTACAATCCCCAGAAACTAGGAGGAGGGTATTCTGAGCTCATATTTATCCATAATAACCCATAATTAATATATATTAATAACAATAAAGTATCATATCTAGAAAACACTAGGAGATGGAATAACACTTAAACACTTTAGAAAACTAACATTTTGTCACCCACAAAATTGCAAGGGGGGTGTATTAATGCAAGGGGTCCATCTAAAAAATAAGTAGGTCTAGTAGTATCCTCACATACAAAAATAAATAAAATTAGGGTCCTTTGAGGAGTGTTAGGGTGAGCATAAACTCCTAACCCCCAAACCCCTCACCTATGTAACCATGGCCTCCCATGCTCTTCTGTTGCCTCTGTCGATCCAGTTATGTTTAATTAGTTAATAAAATGATAATAATATCCAAATCATGGTCCTGGAACTTAGTGCCTTAATCTATAACATTATAGCGATCATATATATAGGTATTAACACCAGGGGTGTTACATCCCCCTCCCCTTAAAATAATGTGTTGTCCTCGATGCATAATACATGGATGCTTTTACAAAAATTTCAGAGGGATCACAACCTTCAGTTTTCACATATTCCTTCTCGGAACTCCTATTCCAAGAAATACTTTTTACTACAACCTACTTTCATGTCTGTATCCACTACCTATGGGATGTGACTCCTATCACCACCCACTTTCATGGCTTCTTGTGTGAGAACCTGGACTAGCAGAGTGGTCCCCAGTGTAGAAGAAAGGGTCAATCTTCAATTCCCCATCACTAGGTCTTCAAACCTCAAAGATACATCCACCTAAAAATAATATTTCAATCAACCATATGATTAACAACATGTATAAAAATATATGATACATGATATAAGGATATTCTTCAACAACTAAACAATGAACATAAATATAGCATAAATCAGTCACCACGACACACATACAGAATAAGTAACATGAATAGCGCATGAGAGAATACTTATCTCAAATTTGGGAAAATGGATTCAACGGGACATCGTTCCTCCCATAATTAAAGCACACTCAGTCTAGCAAATTCTTGGAACTACCTCTTCTGAGAACCACAATGCTTCCCACTACTACTTTCATGTTTGTATCCACTACCTATGGAATGTGACTCCTATCACCATCCCATTTCCTGGATTCCTGTTCGAGAACCTGGAATAGTAGAGTGAACTCAATGAAGCAAGGACAACATCCTCCATACTACCCTCTGGAAATAGATACTAGACTGCTCTCAAAGGGGATCCAAGAATGCAGTCCCAACAAGTAAACCATATTCTTCAACAAAGATACTTGAAATATAGATGCTTCTTCAACAAGGATACTTCTCCCATATCCCTGAAATAAATTCCATTTCACTCTACTTCACCTATGATACATGAAATGTATGAAGGGTACATGAAATGCATTAAGATACTTCTTCAACAAACATATTCCCAAAAATAATTCTAATCAATTTAAATGCATAGGGTATATATATTCTTTCAATGAGAGACAAGAAATGCATCTATCAACAAGACACATGAACTGCATTAAACATGCTTTCCAAAAAATCAACCATATGAAATGCATCAAGTATACCAACCAATCTCATGAAGTGCATCAAGTATCTACTCTTCCTTCATGAAAATCAATCCCATGGATATAATTTATAATGTAATACTATCAAGATACCTGAAGTATCACCAAAATTCTTTCCAGAATACCTTAAAAATGTGCCTTTCAACAAATCTATACAGATACCCCAAGAATAACCTTTCATCAAAGATAAAATATACTCCTCCAACAATATACTTTTCAAAAGAGAAACTTTCAATCAAGGTCATAAATCACAAAGATACCTCTTTAACAAATATCACCTGGATAGTTTACTAACAAAGATACTTGTATCATATTCTACATGATTAGTATTGGATATATCAAGATACATTAAGTACATCTTCATCAAAGGTTCCTGAATCATACTTTAATCAGTCACACAGTTAGTAAATACTTTTCAAAAAAACATATACGGAATAACACTAAGATACTACCAGGATAAGACAAAAATATAAAGATCACGGGATCACATGAATATTGTTAGAATATTAAAAACCCATCTAGACTTATGATATAAATCATTATTAATTTTTTGATACTTTCCTAGGTGTTTGACTAGGTTGTTGGCCCCATATTTCCTTTTTAGGCTCACAACTTGTCATCATTATCCACATGAGTGCCCTCAGATAGATTCCGGTAGATTCTATCTACGTTTTATGACAATCCATAATGGTAAGAGCGCATTCCTGCTTTTACACAGATTTGTCCTTCTTTTTCTTCTTTTTAGCAGATAAGGATAAAGCTAGGTGCTTTTATGGAATTGGCAAGTTGTTTATTTTTAGGCCAACACATCATCCATATTTTTCACTCCAAAATCCATCATATTTTTCCTTTTTCATCACTCATTAAATTCCATCCCTGATTTAGCCAATTCGTGAGGTGCTTGACTAATTTGGAAAGTGATTTTTCCACCTTGTTTTTTTTTTGCTTTTAGTAAGCCTGCCTTTTGTGAGCTTTTCGAATTTCCTTTAATGCATTCGACTTTATCTATTGATATTTATTATTTATTGTAATCTTATTGTTCAATAATATCAAGATGGAGTTTTACTGAATTGAGTTTTGTTTCTCATGTGATTTTGTTCAAATTTTCTCTCTTTTATGCATTCTTGTAAATTCATTGTGAGGATTTTTTTGTGAACTAGATCCAGACTGTGCTCAAATTTTCACATGATATCACAACATGATTGAGCTTATATAATTTTCCTCCTTAGTGTTTTTTGCAGGTACTTTGTGCAGGTACACCAAATTCATGGATTCGAAATTAGTTCCTTCTCTTACTCCATTCAATTATGCTAAGTGGAAGCCAAAGATGGTTGCATCTCTAAAGAGACAATGTCTCTATGATGTGTCTATTGGTGTTGTGAGAAAGCCAGAGTCCTTTGAAGAGAAGAACAAATGGATGAATGACTATGACAGAGCATTCGAAGTTATGTGTTTGGAAATGTCTCCAGATATGCACTAACTCATTGGTTTTGCAGACTATCTTTTTGAGCTATGGTCCAACTTGGATAGGGATCTAGATAAGGAGAAAATTGGTGCATGGATTCAGCCTATGGAAACCTCCTCATGTGTTCTCCCTCCTAATGTATCGAACTCAAATATCTCTAAAGAAGTTGTTCAAAGAAAAGAAGAAGAAATTGTAGAAATTTCTTCAATACATACAGTTGTTGAAGATAAATACTTCCATCTGTCTCTCATGTTTTCCTATGAATCTTCTATTTTGAATTATGAGCAAGAGAAGCTAGTTCATGATCTACAAGCTGAAGAGGAATTCAATTCCTCTCTTTCACATGAGCCTACTGGTGTGTAGAATGGTGATCTACTGAAGGTTTTGGAAGATAGATCAGAATTTGGAAGTGATGCATTCACCCTCCTTGATTACATGCTCCTATGTACTTCTACCTGATTGCTAGCATTGGTTCTCAGAGTTACACTAAATATGGAGGACAACATCTTTTACTTGAGACCGATTCTCAATATCACCATGGTTCATTTGGTTCTGATCTCACCCATGTTGGTTCAAAGGAGATATAAAGGAACCATCTATCAATTCTTGGAGATAATTTAACTTCCATTGATCAGAAGTTCAAGTTTCAAGAGAAACCAGATTTGATTGGAGATGATCCTGCCTCATGTGATTCAAAATTCAAGCTCCAGAATGGTCTACATATTTATGGATTTGTTCTGACCATGTTTGGTTCAATGAGAAAGTCTAAGGAGCTTCCATAGGTGGAGAAATAAAGCACATGTTTTGGGAGCACGATCCTCTTCTTCCAAAGAGGAGGATACCTACAAACATAAAATCAAGCATCACACCTACTTGAGTTTGGAGCTGTTAATTTTTGGCGTGTTTTCATGTCCATATTTTGAGGGAGGGTTTTATTCCCATGATGTTTTCCCCGTTTCCTCGGTTTACATGGGCATAATAATTGTACTAGGGTGACCATAATCCTATGTTTCTTGGGCCGTACACATACTTTAATCACTCTAAGTCAGGATTAAGGGGGGTGTTAGAATATTAAAAACCCATCTAGTCTTAGGATATAAATCATTATTCCTTTTTGTATACTTTCCTAGGTGTTTTACTAGGTTGTTGGCCCCATATTGCCTTTTTAGGATCACAAATTTTCATCATTATCCACATGAGTTCCCTTAGATAGATTTTGGTAGATTCTATTTTATTTTTATGACATTCCTGAATGGTATGAGCACATTCCTACTTTTACATAGATTTGTCCTTTTTCTGCTTTTCAATGGATAAGCATAAAGGTAGGTGCTTTTATGGACTTGGAAATATGTCTATTTTTAGGCCAACACATCCTCCATTTTTTTCACTTCAAAAGCCATAATATTTTTCCTTTTTCATCACTCATTAGATTCCATTCCCGATTTATCCAATTTGTGAGGTCCTTTACTAGTTTGAAAAGTGATTTTTCCACCTTGTTTTTTTTTTGCTTTTAGTAAGCCTACCTTTTGTGAAATTTTCGAATTGACTTTAGTGCATTCGATTTTATCTCTTGATATGTATTATTTATTGTACTCTTATTGTTCAATAATATCAAGATGGATTTTTACTCAATTGAATTTTCTTTCTCATGTGATTTCGCTCAAATTTTCTCTCTTCTATGCATTCTTGTAAATTCATTGTGAGGATTTTTCTATGAACTAGATCCAGACTGTGCTCAAATTTTCACAAATATTTTATGCACTTTAAAGTAACATGCAAAGTAAACATATATGCAACAGTTCCAATCTAACTAAGAAACCAAAAGGGCCATAGCAGTTAAACATACTACTTTTCATCTCAACACGAAGCATAAATATTCTTTAGAGAACAGTCAAAAAGCCATTAATGGTAATCAATTTCAACTAGTAACATCAACCAATATCAATCATGCATCAACCAGGGTTCACCAATCATAATACATAAATCAATTAAGGACACATCAATACATCAATCAAATCAGGACACATCAATACATCAATCATAATACATCAATAAATCAATCAGAATACATCAATCACCAATATCAACCAATGACAACATTAACAACCAATAGAAACCATACAAATAAAAATATCATCTATACATCATCCACTCAACATCAATCGTCATTCATCAATCCTACACGCAACAACCATGACAACCAATGTCAACCAATAATATCCGTACATACAATAATGGAAATATCATACATGTATCAACCATTAATCATCCAATGTCAATCAGTACCAACCAAAAGTATCAAACAACATACATTAACCATTCAAACATCATACATTGAGCATAGCAATCATATCGAGTGGTTATTATTTATCATATACCACATTATCATTACCATATAATTATATTTGTAAATTCATCTTATACATACGCCCATTACATCTACATACACATTATAATTCTTCAATCATATATCATATACATAGCATATTAGTCATATAACCAATATATACTATATTTATACACTTGTATAATTATTACATCATATCATAATATCCATACAATTACAATGATACATTTACTTAATCAGTACTTATCATATTGGATATGCATTTTAGCATATATACTAACATATTATTTCTGATCACACTATAATTCTTAATACTCCCAAAAAATCCCAAATACTTCCATAAACTTCCAGATATTTCCAAGCACTTCCAAACATTCCAAATATTTCCAAACACTTCCGAGACACTTCCAAACTTTTCCAAACACTTCCGAACATTTCCAAACACTTTCGAAACACTTCCAAACATTGATTAAGCTAACCTTATATACTATATATGTTAAGATAATTAATACTCCATCCTTGTCCTAATTAGCATTATTTTATTTTTCCTAGTAGTTGATGATGTCATTTTCCCACTAGTGGTGTGCAGATGTCATCTAGGAACCATTATCCACCTAATTTTCCCTGCATGCATGATTTTAGGCCCACTAGAGTCAGTTCCCTACATTTTAGGAGACTATTTTGGGTTCTAGTTCAATCCATCTGAGTCCCTGAACTCTACTGGGGGTTTTAGCTTCGATCACCACTGATTGTGATCTAATGTGCCCTTTTTAACCTAATTTGCATGCATAACTCACTAATGCACCCTCCTTGGTTAGCTAACTAACTGTGTCTTCGGTTAATTGAGTTTTGGTTCAATTGAGTTGAGTTTGGGACTGAGACTCAAATTATCCTAGGATAATCAAATTATCTCTATTGTAACATATTTATCGACTATACTGGTTAATGGATAATGTTACACATTTATTCTTCCATCTAATTTCCAATGTCTGATTAATTTTACTACTCTTTTCACTCCAATTTTCACTGTAATTCACCTTCCCTGCTCATTCTTTCATTGTGAGGTATTCTCAGCTCTATGATATACTGTGCCTTAGAAATTCACATGGTATCAAAGCTTAGAGAGCATAGGTTGAGTAGTTTCTTTCAGTAGTGCACCAGAAGCCTCTTGATTTCCACAGCAAATCCTAGTGCCATTGCACTGAATTCATTGGAGAAATCATTTGAGGTCTGGCTAGGTGTGAAGGATCTAGAAAAATGTTCCTGTTGTCTTAAAGTAGTTCTCAATTGTATTTTATCTCCAAAATTGATATTTTTTTGCAGGGTATTGAATGTTTTCAGTGCAGCAGTAGCAATAGTTTTCAGTTTGTATTCACTCTAGAAGTTTCAACGGAGAATTTGAATGTTCCTTTGTCTCTGAGGATCCTGACACCCTTCAATTATCTTGATTGGACGGATGATATGAAGATGGTGTTGCGCAACAAAAGTATGTACAGGGTAACAATAGGCAAGGAGGTCGAACATCAGGCAGTTGTTGAGAAGGACAAGTATCTAGACAGATTAGATGAAGCGTTTGGTTTCATGTGTATTCATATTTCCAGATATTTTCTCTTCGACCTTGATGGATTGAAGACTCCAAGAGAGGTTTGTTTGAAGCTTAAGACCCTCTTTGGAAAGCAAGATGAGATGAGGGGCCATATTATGGAGAATGAGTTAATTTCTCTTAAACCCAACAGTTTCGAAACCATACAACAATTCTTCTCTAAATTCAAATCCTTGGTCATGCAATGCAAACAATGTGGCATTCAGAATTATAAGGATGAGCAACTCATGCTATCCGTTCTAAGAAAAATTTGTCTGGATTTTTCTATATTTGTTTCTACCTTACATTTAGGGAGATTGTCAATCCCCAAATAGAAAATTCCTTCTCTAGATGCATTCACCGAATCTCTCATCCAAGAACAAGACAAATTGATTTAGATGGGCACCTTGAAGGCCTCCAAAAATCAAGCTCTTATTGCTAGAGAGTCAAAAATTGCAAATGCTAAAGGGAAGAACAAAGGTAAAGAGAACAATCAATTTGAGACCAAGCAGAATCCAAAGTCTAATCCATTGGAAGGAGCCTCCAACTCCAAGAATGATAAGCAAAAGTGGCTTGAGTAGACCAAGTGTTCCTATTGAAATAAATGAAACCACCCAGAGAGATCTTGCATGAAGAAGAAGATAGATAAAATGACCAAACTTCTTGAATAGCACAACATTTCCATCCTAGAAGGCACATGGGAGACTGATTATGGAAGTAAGACAGATGATCATGAGAGATGCCATGCACTAAAGGCTGGATTCACACAGTCACAAGCCTCCCTCATATATTTTGGAGCCTCCAACCACATGGTTTCCTCCAACGAATCATTTTCTTCTCTAGATCTCACCGATGGTCCGATTATTCACACGGTAGATGATTCTTAGAACTCTGCTGAAGGGAAGGGAACAATACAAATGGAGCATAGAAATTTAAAATTTTTTCTATTTGTGCCTTCTTTGGAAGCAAACTTGTTATCTATTTATTAGATGACACACATAGGTTCACAAAAGAAAGTAATTTTTTGCCCTCATATAGTTGATATTGTAGAGATCTCTTCTGGGAAGCTTATAACGAAATGGTTTGCAAACCATGCCTTAAAGGCATATGGATTCTCTCACTTTTTTCCATACTCTCTGCCTATTCCATTGGCATCTGATGAGTATCAGAATGATGTCTCTTCTAATGATCCAGTTTGAGATTATGAAGATAAGGACCAAGATCTTGATGTTGAGCACGAAGTTCAAGCAAATCCATATATAGATCCAGCACCTACTCCCAATCCATGGCCAAGTAAAATATGGGATCACAAATTCCTTGAAGTTTATGGGAACATAGCTAGGGATCCATTTGACCATAGAAGAACCAAAACTCAATATCGAGATGCAAACCTTGCACTATGTCATACAAATCCACTTCTCTAAGAGAGGTAATACATGATGGTGGGGTCTGATCCACAATATTTAAAAGAAACTTTCCGTGATGGACCTACAATCAAGTATAAGGCTCGGTTGGGTGTCAAAGGGTACTCAAAGTTTCATGATTTGGACTACAATGAGCCATTCACTCCAGTACCAAAGATCATTTCTGAAAGACCTATTTTGGAAAATATAGCTTTGTTGATGCCTCGGGGGTGCAGGGTAAGTGCAAAGTGCTGGAATGGGTTCCAAGGCACACAACAGGGGATGAAAAACCAGCCAAAGGCTTCAGTTAACCCTACGCAAGAGTTACCCTATCCTTGAGTTGTTTGGTGTGGTAATCACCCACGGATATTTGGCCTCCGCTGGCACTCTAGGAGTAAAAGGTTTGATCTTTCAAAGATCAGTTTTCTTATTAAGGAAAATGAAGTGTGATAGCTGATTAACAAAACTAACCTAACCTACCTAGGGAAAGAATCTATCCTAAGTCAGATCTAACCTAAAGAGGAAAAGTTGATAATGTGCAGATCAAAACTGAAGTATGATAAACAAGTAATCAACTACCTTAAACAGAAATGTCTTCTGGTTCTTCACTTGTTAATTAAAGTTTTATCAATTAAGAAATTAAGTGACAATGCTTCAAAGTGTTTAAGCTCATTCAAATAACTGATATGTAATCATGGTGTTAATTGAAAAATTAACAATTGATTATGAATATTTAATTGCATCAAATCATTTGCGGAAATATAAAAGTAATAACTATTCAATCAAAGAAATTTGACAGAACAATCAATAGCTTGGACCTAACATACAGAAAAATCAATATGAAGGCTTTGTGCAGAAATAAATAACTTGCAAAAGATTAAATACATTTAAACCGATGACAATCTGAAACATTTAACTCAGCGATTCTCAAAGAAATTTGAAGAACACAAGAAGATGGAGAAAAGATAACTTTACTGCATATAAAAGTCTTGTACCAAAATTACAATGGCTCAAATAGACAGAGCATCTTTAGTCCATACTCCTGTTGAATCAAAATTCCAAAATTCCCAACCCCTTGCTAAGGGAAACATTCCTCCTTAAATAGTAAATTTACATCAAAGTCCCAAAAGGAGAGATTCTACAAAAAAAAGGGATTACAAAATCATTTTTTGATTTAATGATCCAGAAAATCCTGCCATTTTTCATAAATATCTAACAGCTCATCTATATTTGGAAAAACAATTGATTCGAGAGACAACTGAGCATTGCATGCGTTGTTCTCCATATCATGCTTTGCCAACTTATTCCAAATGCGCAGGTACATGAGAATCCTTCCTTCCATGATGACCGGTTCTTTAACCAAACGATCCACATCTTGGATACTGATTTGCTCCAAGTCTCGAATCTTCTGTGTGAATTCTTCACATCTGTTGTCAAGTTCTTCAAGTCTACACTTTGGTGGGAGAGCCTCCATAAAATGATTCACGAGTGGCAAACCTAATTCAATCAAGATATTATCAGCGGCGTACCATCGCCTAGTGCAAGTATCCTGAGACTTAGTAATGATCTCATCAGTTGATTCATTCAAATCAAGCCACGAGTTCAGGGATGCTCTAACTTTATTCATCTGGAAAGTATTAAGGATTGGGATGTTATCTGGAGCATTCTTGATATACAATTGCCATTGACCAATTTGATCTTCAGCTTTACAGGCTTGGAGCCTTTTTTTCTTTTTGTTCCTCAAGAGTAGAAGACATCTTAGAAAAATTAATGAAATTTTCCCTGATCTCGTCTAAGGCAATATATAACTTCTTCAGTAATTCATGTTGACACTGATTCACTTCAAGAGCTAGGTTTTTTAGGTCCAAGGGTGTGAACCTGAGAACATTGGAGGAAGGTGCACTTGCAGTTGCATCTTCCATTTGCTTTTCTAAAGAGGCTATCCTTACAAGACTAGCTGAATGTTGAGATTGCAAAAGATTAAATTCAGTAAGAAGAGTAGCATTCTTCTGTTCTAGATCCTGTACTTTGTCTACCCAAACTTTCCTGAGGTCAGCCATGTCAACAGAATTTTGTTCCCTTGTTTTAACTAATTCTTCTTTCAGGTTTCTAATTTCTTCCTCCCTCATGTCAACTTCTTTGTCCAAGACCTGGACTAAATCCTAGTTAGCAGTGGAAAAAGCCCCTAAGGCTGCTACTATTTCAACTGCTTCAATTCTTGGGTTATTAGTTCTAGGAGCCCATATCACCTGCTCTAGATCATGCGCTTCTAAGACACCTTGGCCTTGGCCTTGACCTCTTTTCTTGCTTCTTTTAACTACTGCCTTGTCATCTTGATGGTAGAAATAGTTTCCAAGAGGAACCACATCTGTATCTGTGTACTCAGTAATGGACAGTGCGGGAATAGAAGTGACACCAATTTTGGAAATCAAAGAAGGTGTCTGTGTGACAGCAGAAGTAGGGATCGGTGAAGTAACTTGAGTGGAGGCTAGAGACGTAATACTAATTTCAGGGGCTGACACAACTTTGTCTGGGGAGGGTAATGAGACAGAGAATTCAGAAAGAAGAACCTGAACATGACTACTAACTTTTGGGAGTGGAAGTGGACTCTGTGCTTTGCTACGGGAAGGTGGAGGAGAAAACTTAGAGGATGCATCGATGGAGGTTATTGATGAATCAACTGTAGATGACCGTAGAGGGACAGCCAAAGGCTGGACTTCTGCAATGACAGAGGGTGAAGTGGATAAAGGAACTTAGTACTCTGGGGATGTATTAGTGGTGTTGTTGAGGGTATCATACAAATGGGATAATGAAAATGGAAGTGTCCCTCCTAGAGGCACAGTAGAATTTAGCTTCATAGATGGTAACACAATTGTCGACGCAATGATACCAAGGGCAGCATTAAATTCCAACACTGACTGTATAGGGAAAGACTGGTCCATATCAATATTGTACAACAATTTAGTGTCAGTCTTAGCATCTCCAGTAACCTCTTCCACTACTGGGACTAGAGAAGATGAAGTTATTTATTTCTTCATCATAGTCAATTACATCTACAGTAGAAACTTGTGATGAGGAAGGCATGACCTTCTGTCTCTTAGCTGGATTAGCCTTGGTTATGATCAATTCATCATCTTCTAGAGCACTTGGAGTAGAGAAGTGATCACCCAGTGTACCCAGTGGCTGAATTTTGTCTGCAGACCTTGGAGGTTCTAACAACTGAGTCCGTAACATTGATGGCAGCTGCGCCATTTGCTGTTTGGATTCATGGGCAGTTTGAAACATGATTTTAGCTTCTTCATTAGTTTTCTTTTTAGATAGTCCCCCTTGAATAGCTGTACCTTTGTCTTCATCATGAGCAGTGGTCAAAGGAGGATTGGTAGACTTCTGAGCTTCTTTCTCTTCCCTGTCCTTTCTTGCTTTTTCAACAAGATTCATCTGCATGGCCCTATAGCTTAAGATCCTGTCTTTCAGTTGCTTCTGGTACTATAGAATATCATGTTGTCCTTGAGAGTCATTTACTTTGGCCAACACTTGAGAAAAGGTGTCTACCCCTTGGTATATGGAATCATCAGGGATTGTTTCATGTGTGTAGTCCATCTTTTTATGAACTTGCTTTAAGTGTGCATCCAAAAACTTCTTGGGGTTATGTTTCCTTTTCGGGGAAACACCTAATCTCAGAGCAGCTATCTGATCACCGAGAACCATAGCCCAGGTTGAAGTTGGGATGACCAATTGACCTAGATTCAAAGCAAACTTAGGCCAATTCTTCTTCTTAGGTGCCATGAGTTTCTGATACATACCACTAATAACAGTCTGAAAGGAAACTTCCTGTATTACCATCCTGTCCGGGACTAGTCTGGGCAAGAAATGAACTATTTCACTTCCCCAAATTCTGATGTATGTAAAGTATTCACCTACATACCAATCGCCCATTGTGTTGATAAAAACTTTAGCATCTTCTGAGAATGCAGGTGGCTGCTGCTAGAAGATCTTGAAATAAACGGTACCCACAAAACAATCACAAATTTCATATATCAAAGGTGCAAAATTTCCCTCCCAAAGTGCCGAATGGTAAATATGTACAGGTGGGTCTAAAGGAGTCCAATGCCAACCTAAATTGGGATACTGGAACTCCGAACAGAAAATGTCCAAAACATATGCTGATAGGAAGAAGGGTTGTTTCTTATGGGCCGGTGCCTTCTGATAATCTTGAATGGCGTTTTTCTGTTCCGATGATAGAATAGAGGCCCACGGGAAAGATTCACCTGTAAGTAACACATGATGTGCCATGGGTGCCCACTCTGCTTTAAAATGAGAACAATTGGGTTGACCAAAAATCTGGCAAAGCATGGCTGCAAGTAGAGAATAGGGTTCTTTAAACCAGATGATAGGGTAAAGGTTATCCGACTTAGGCACAAAAGCATTGGGTTTGAGCATCCAAGACTTAATCATTTGCTCAAAATTATACCGGGTTTTGGATGTCTGAATGAACTCAGCAGAGAGTGCCTGAACATAGCGTTTCAGAGCAAATGCTCGAACAAAAACTTCGGGGTGAAAACTTGTCAATTGGAAACCTGCACTGTCATTGAATGAACGGTCCTTAACATCAACATTCTCAATTATCCACTTAACTGCATCTGTGTAGGGTAAGACGCTAGGCCTTGCAACAATGGCACGAATTTGGGAAGCCCTAATTCTCTCGTAGACTGGTCTATCATCCTCGATATGGGAAAAGTCATCATTATAAAAAATGGCATATATCTTGGACCAGTCTATTTGGTACGTCTCTGTAACTCCTCCACTGGTGTCAAAAAGAAAACCAAAATTTGGATCTTTGTTCAGGGGCTCTTTGAGTGACATTTTAGACCGTGTATTCTTCGACATAGTGGAGGAATTTTACAATATCTAATCAAATGCATAAAATTAAATAAAATTCAACCCAAAATAGTAAAATGCAGGCCAATAGCATAAGGATAACAGTGGACTTACCTGAAATAGCGAACCGACTGAACAACGGCACCTGACACACAATCCTCAGTAAATCGAGAACGTAACAGCGTATGTTTTTCAGCAGTGAAAATCTAAAACTAAAAAGTAAAATAATACCCTATTAAATACATTCAGTGAAATAGAACCAACTGTGCAATTATAAAAAATGGACGAATGAGATCGACTGTGGCGAAACGTGGAATCGGGTTCAGGTATGCTCATAAAACTCTTTATTCAAAACCCCGCAAGCCAAAACCCGAAAGTACGGATTTGTGGGTTGCGGGTTGGTAACAATAATAAACAATGAAAAGGACTTCCGAAAGCCGACAATCGACTGGGGGTGGCGGGTTTCGGGAAGTAAAAAATGTCAAAATAAAAACAACTACTCCAAAAGCCACATTCCGCAATGTGGATTGTGGGTCGCGGGAACGCACAAAAAATAATCATGAAGACACAATCCCGAAAGCCACATCCTGAAATTACGAGTTGCGGAAGCATGCACGAAGTGGACAAGAGAAGACCATCCCGAAAGCCGAATGGCGTTGTTGCGGGATTTGGGTTTCGGGGTAACTGTTATCCCATCTCATTACAGAGTGATTCCGTAGTCCACAACCGTTGGATTGCGGGTTTCGGAATCATCAAAACCCAACATTTTAAAAAACAATAATCCCGCAAGCAGCGATTGTCAAATTGCGGATTGCGGGTTCTTCAAACATCGGGTTTCGGGATGACTTTACCAATGAACAAAAATACTCATAAATTTTGGCTTTTTTGAAACCGAAACACTTTGGAAAAAATCAAACGGTTGAAACCAAGGAAATCAAAGGCATGGGTGAAGAATTCTAGAGGTAAAATCTAAAATTCTAATATTTATAAAATAACTCACCCAAACACCTTAGTGTTTTATTAAGGTCGGGGCTCCTATGCTTACTTGAGCATGGGATTTGTTGTGGCCACAACAAGCTTCAACACAGTGGATGGTACATCAGATGAGAAGATCTAGATCCAAATCCATTTCCAGATCCAGAACCTATATTACTATCCTACATAGGAGATGATTGCCAAAAAATTTACAAATTCTTTCACCCACAAATTTTTTGCACATGTGAATGTTGCTTGAGTTTCCTACTGTTCATTTTTTAGGGGGGGATATTTTTCCCATGAGGTTTTTCCCCATATCCTTAGTTTCATGGATAGTTCTTTTTACCATTTATTTGATTGTATGGGTGACCTTTGGGATTAGTAACTAGGGCCCAGGATGTCCAAGTTTGGAGTAAGTGGGGGGTGTTAGGATAATTAATACTCCATCCTTGTCCTACTTAGCATTATTTTATTTTTCCTAGTAGTTGATGATGTCATTTTCCCCCTAGTGCTATGCAGATGTCATCTAGGACCCATTATCTAGCTAATACACCCTACATGCATGATTTTAGGCCCACTAGAGTTAGTTCCCTACATTTTAGGATCCTACTCCGAGTTCTGGCTCAATCCACCTGAGTCCCTGAACTCTACTGGTGGTTTTAGCTCCGATCACCACTGATTGTGATCTAATGCACCCTTTTTCACCTACTTTGCATGTAAAAATCACTAATGTGCCCTCCTTGGTCAGTTAACTGACTGTGTCTTCAGTTAACTGAGTTTTGGTTCGGTTGAGTTGAGTTTGGGACTTCTGAAGAACTCCAGTGGTGACAATTCCTATGCTAGACATACTAAGACTTGAATTCCCCTAGGATATTCAAATTCTCTCTATTGTAACATATTTTTGGACTATACTGATTAATGGATAATGTTACACATTTATGCTTCCATCCGAGTTCCAATGTCTGATTAATTTTACTGCAATTTTCACTATAATTCACCTTCTCTGCTGTGACTTAGAATTTCACAATATATACGCCACTCACATATATAGTATTCTCTATCTAATATTCAAACTTACTTCATTATTAGATTTAGATTAATACACGTAATACTTCATAACTACTTATATTCTATACAATATATATTTCTATACAATATATATGATACTATTGTCATCATATCAAATTGTATCAATATATACATCATCAGTTATAGGTTATATACTTACTTTATTACATACGTACATCTATATATTGATGGTGTATATATATATATATATATATATATATACTTTTTCATATCACCTATATACATATCGCTATATATACTATACATACACTGGAGCATGTACACTATATACACACTATGCATACTATATATTCATATATTGATGGCATCATATATGCATATACTCTATGGTTCTTATATATTTATACACATTTTTATCACACATGATGTAGATATCATAAATCAAATCTTATAAATACATAAATACAGATGGATATCATACCACATCTTCTAAATATAGATATCGTACCGCATATTATAATTCATATACTTGCATAGTACATATAATATCACATTAATTAATATTAATATATATATACTTATACATATTCATACCATGCACACTAGGAAAATTCATTATCGATCAAACAATTAAATGCTTGAGAGAGCACTCAGAATTATTTCAAACAATGCAAAAAAATCCAACCAATTCATAGATCAATTCAAACAGTCACACAAATCATCCAAGAAGGGGAAAAAAAACAATTTGATATGTAAAAGCGCATGCATAGATGGAGGGACAATGTTATTTCCAGAGGGACTCTGTTCAATATCTAGAAATCAGTAATAGGATGTACACAAGGAATCTATATCTATACACATGTAGCCATGCATTTAAGAACCTATTACAAATAACAACATTAAAATACACAACATATTTAAAATGAATTTAGGAAATCTAATTGCATTAAATAATGAATACAATTCAACAAAGGAGTCCAAGCAAAACAACAAAGGAATCCAAGTAAACCAACATAGGAATCCAAGCAAACTAGTAAAAGAAATATAAGCAAACCATTAAAGTGAATCCAAGCAAACCAAGAAAACTAATGAAGGAATCCAAGCAATCATAGAAGAGATCCAAGGAGAACAACAAAGGGAACCAAACACAGGATCATGCAATACATTACACAACATTTAAACAAATGGAATGATTATACAACTGCAAAATTGGGGCAGTGTTCCCTTCAATTCAAATAATTAAAGCATATGATATTTCACAAATGAGGCATTCTAGATAATTACTTAAGATAAATAAAAAATACTTCAATCAACTAGAACCTGTTCTTTATATATATATTTTTCAAATAATATATTACACTTATCCACAGAACCCGTTCTTGTTGATCTTAGTTCTTTATTGATTGATTAAGGTTAGAGTTTTAGTTCTAGGACCAAACTGCTTGCTCAATCTTTTACTGAGAACTGCAATATGTTCATTTTCATTTTGTTAACAAACTATTCATAAGTTTATTATTGTTTGTTCATACTTCTTCCTCAAACAATAAGCTGAATCTTTGAAGTGAATAGTGGAAACAAGAGGGAGCTAGAAGGACCCTTTCAGGATTTTCTCCTTATTCGCTGGTCATTAAGTCCATAGGCCATCCCAAGTTTATAATTTATTAAATAAGCACATTCATTAACAACATTAAGGTGCATGTGTATATGTAAGATAAGTATGTTTAGGGTATAACAACTCTAACACAAAAATATGAAACTATAGAGGGCCCAACAACCATAGTGTTGGAACCAGAAGCTATGATACCACTTGTAATGTCCCCGGCTATCAAACTAAGGCTTAGGACATATGATTATATATTAGAGGGATAATTTAATATTAAGCACAATGGAAAATAAAATAATTAAATAAATTTATCAAATTAAATAAATAAAATTGTCTTCTCATAAAATTGTGACACTTTCGATCTTTGAAATTTAACTATCAAATTAAGCAGGGTAGTCTGCTCAGAAATGACTAAGTACTTATTAATCCTATGAACATAATTAATTATCATATTAAGTAACCACCTAAAACCCTATATCATTTTTATTTTAGATTAAAAAGTTCCGTCATAAATCATTCCTAAAACATATTTTTAAGCAAATTACGACACTTAATTAAGCTAACTGATAATAGTTTCTTTTGACATTTTAGCATCAAATTTCAGATCTGATCAGAGACTATAACCCACAACCAATATAATATGACCTACTAACAATATAGATCATTCATCTACAGCTAGCACATCTTGTAGAAAATATACTTTTCGATTGTGTTTCCTTCTTCCAATCAAATCAAGAATTTAGCAGATGATTAGTGACTCATTATTTCAGATTTCTACCAGTCATTTGCTTCAACACTTGTGAATATTTCCTCAAATGGAGAAATCAAGGCTTAAGTATGAAATATTTGGAATTCCAACCACTCAAGCCAACTAGGGTTAGAGAGAGAGGTTAAACTCATCCAAAAGAAGGAAATTCAAATTCTAGAGAGAGGGATAAGTGACCAAATCGAATTCAAGAGTGGTTAAGTGGGCCAAGTCGAATTCATGAAGGAGGACAAGTTACTAAAGAAGTCACTCTTCCTGGAATAACAAAATCCAATAGTTGCAAAAATCATGGAGGAGAAAATCATGGGCAGAGAAAAAAACAAGGAAAGAGCGAGAAAATAAGGGAGGGTGCACTTGCTCATTAATGAGGGAAAAAATTGAGGATGAAAATACAAGAAAAGCAAGGAGGTCCCACTTGTTCTTTGTGGAGGCAAAAATCAAGGAGTGGAAGCACAAATCAAGGATATGGAAGCAAAAATCAAGGATATGGAAGCACAAATCAAGATTACAATCCCTAGAAACTAGGAGGAGGATTTTCTTAGCTCATATTTATCCATAATAACCCATAATTAATATAGTAATAAAAATCAAGTATCATATCTAGCAAACACTAGGAGAGGAAATAAAAATTAGACAAGTAGGAAAAATAATATTTTGTCAACCACAAAACTCCAAGGGGGGTGTATTATTGCAAAGGGTCCATCTAATAAAGAAGTAGTTCTAGTAGTATCCCCACATACCAAAATAAATAGAATTAGGGTCCTATGAGCAGTGTTAGGGTGAGCATCAAATCCCAACCCCCAACCCCCAACCCCCTCACCTGTGGAACCATGGCCTCCCATGCTCTTTTAGTTTCCTTTCTCGATCCAGTTTTGTTTAATTGTTACACCCAAAATCTACTCATCATTAGATTCAGTGTATACATCCCTGAAGTCACCTGGACTAAGTACTTTCATTTGGGAGGATTTGCACTCAATCCTGCAAACTTTTGAGAGGTCATCGTAGGTTGCACATTAGCAACATGCGACGTCGCAACTTGCTCCACTGCAGGGTGCGACGAGGTCTATTAATGGAAAAAAATAGCCTATTCGAGATCCTTCTCGAAACTTACCCATTTAAGGGCTTATCCCTGACCTCTAGGAGAGCTGGTACTCGACCACTAACTCTTTGGGAAGATCCCCTATCTCTCTCCTATCATATCTCAACCTATCCTATCCATACCCTATCCACTTAGTCCTATATAAGTGAGGCTCACTCCCATCCCAAAGGGAGGAAGACTATGGTATCTACATGCTGGTGAAATCTCTCTTAAAGCATCCCCATTCACCTATTGGAGAGCTCATACTTCCTTGGAAGGACATGGCAATTGGCTTGGTCGGAGAAGGGCTACTGCGTTAAGCCTTTGGTTGTAGTTCTATATCTCTATCATGTACTCCTCTATCTACAGTAATACAAATGTTTTCCACCAATATTGTTCTTATGTGTAATGATATTGTGTAGTTTACCTGCTTAACTGTTTACTTAGATCGCTTATTGTATAGATGTCTTTTACTGGTTTCTCTTGTTTCTTTGTCTTAATAGGTCTTGCAGCTTGGATCTGACGACCGTGGGACGTGGATCAACATTCGGCAGAAAGGATTGCGTAGTACAAAGGTAAGACATCTAGTACTTGGTCCTTAAGTAGATCTAGGAAATGTGTTTGTAGTCTGTTCTATTTGTTCTAGACTCACATTGAGCTAGGGAGATCCCGCTCGTGTCCGATCGAGTGGATTGTCCGGTAACAAATCTGGCAACCATACTGGGGAGTAGTAGTGTTTGTTTTGTTTAGTAGTCATTAATCTGAGAGTCATTTTCAGTTGATTACTTGACACAAGCCTCTTTTATCATTTTTTGCCATTTACTTCTTAGGATTGATTTCACTATCAGATCTTCGCATTGAAGATTATGATCTTCTTCCTCTGAGTTTGTACAACTCATTTTCAAGCCTATTTTTGGTTCATTATCAAGAGATCTGGTTCATTTTTGAATCTAGACCTCGCTTGTCGCACTTGGGCAGTGGAAACAGAGTGACATTGTGTCATTCTGAGCTTCTATTCTTCTCTTGTTAGTCACTCGTCGCATCCTTTACATTGGTATACTACGACATCGCCGCACCTCCCATCAAGGAAAACTGCGACGTCGCTTGTGTGTGAAGGCAGAGTGCGCCAATCTGTCAAAAGTTGGCATACAGGCATCCCTTTCCCTCATCTGACAGTTTGAACCTTGGTCTGATGTATGAACTCCATCTGTGCTGCAAGATCCAGCCAGAGACCCCATTTATGATTTGTGTGTTGCGAGTTTGGTTTCATTTGGATTGAATTTGGGTTCTGTCTTGGACAAGTTTGAAATCGGTAGTGGTGGATACTTTTGTCTCCTCCACCTTCATCCATTCACTCTTGCATTCCCTTCCCTCCATCCCTGATATGATCATTGTATTGGATCAACCTCCAGACCTAATTTACATTTGTTTTGAGCTTTGCTTGCTTAGTTTGCTTGCTGCTGCTTGATTTTGAGTTAAGTGTTTTTTTCAGCTTGGTTGAGTGCTTGTCTTCTCTCGAGTTTCCTGAATATATGAGTGCTGCAAGTAGTGTTTTCTTTTCAGTCATTTAGATCTGAAAGCAAAGTTGTTATCAAGTTTATTCTTTGAGGCATCCATTGAAAGATTTAAAAGTGCTTCTTTCCCATTGTTTCTCAAAAAAATATTGAAGAAAGATTGTTGAATGTATGATCTATTGTGTTTTTATCGAATTATGGATTGCTCATTTTCTTGAAAGGCTCAAAGCATGCTTCAATTTTTGCAAAATTAATTCCATGCTAAGGAAAGATAGATGCATTTTTAATTCTTGTTGCTCTTAGATCATTGAAATTGAAATTGAAAAGCTTGCATTTCTCGTTTCAGAATCCTCTCTTTTCATCATTTAGTGTCATTTTACTTCGAAAAGAAGGAGAAAAGAAAAAATGTTGTTTTGATTTGGTTTAGTAGTGTTGTGTATTTTTGTGTTTTGTTGAAAAGGAAAAGAATATTTTCCTTGTCAAATTTGTTTGCATTGGGAATTGTGTTTCATTGAGTTTGTTTTGGCAATACTATTGGGAAAAAAAAACCTTTCTCCTTCCCATAGCTAGAATTCATTGAAAGAAAAGAAAATTTCATGCATGTAGTCAGGGCTTGCATTATGCTTCCAATTATGTACTCACCTCATGCATTCACCTAACCGTCCAAGATAAAATTAATGGTAGAACTAGGTAAAATTTTTAGCAACTTGTGTGTAAGTTAGAAACGTGTTCCGGCGTCGTTAAGCATGGCAGCTGTTGTTATTTGCCAGCACTGTATTCCAAGGGTATTGTAGTATTCCATGTACATCGGTATATCGAGCTCCTTCACGTACCCACCAAGTACCATAATCTGTACTTGGCATATATCGAAGGGTGTATCACGTACTCGACACGTATATTGGAAGGTCTCGTGCCAACGACTGTGCATTAGATAGCACCACTACGGATTTGAGCTCCCACATACCTTGCATATATCGGGAGACACCATTAGGATTCTTGTAATGTCCCCTCCTATCATACCATCATGATAGAGAGGATCATTGCTAAAACCGGGCATCTAGCCCCATACTCAGAAAATAAACATTCAATTTAAAAGAAGATGAACATATGCAAATGCATAACCATTTGAAAACACAGCGGAAGTAAATTCATTTAACACATCCACATACATTCATAATATTCATCAAATGATAATTGCAAATTTAACACAAGAGAATACTTATCTCAATAAGATAGTCCCAAGCAACTG
This sequence comes from Larix kaempferi, assembly GCA_027924585.1. Taxonomy (NCBI): domain Eukaryota; kingdom Viridiplantae; phylum Streptophyta; class Pinopsida; order Pinales; family Pinaceae; genus Larix; species Larix kaempferi. The sequence goes on from BSBM01001646.1 coordinate 19,915,740, forward strand.
GCTATGGGAAGAAATTGCGGAACGATTCGCCGAAGTCTTCCGCAGTTGCGGAACGATTCGGCAAAGTCTTCCGCAGTTGCGGAACGATTCGGCGAAGTCTTCCACAGTTGCGGAACGATTCGCCGAAGTCTTCCGCAATTTCGGAACGACTCGCCGAACTCTTCCACGTTTCGGAACGATTCGCGGAATCCTTCCGCAATTTCGGAAGAGAATTCCTTCCGCAATTTCGGAAGAGAATTCCTTCTGAAAAATTTCCTTTTGACACCGACACTTAGAAAATTTTTCCCTTAGAAAAATTTTCTCCGCTGTTTCGGAGCAGTTGGCTGAATTCTTCCGCAATTTCGGAAGGATTCGTGGAACTCTTCCGCAACGGGAAGGTTCGCTGAACTCTTCCGCAATTGCGGGAAGGTTCGCGGAACTCTTCCGCAATTGCGGGAAGGTTCGCGGAACCTTTCCACAGTTTTGGGACGACTTCCCGAAATAGACTTAAAACCAAAAATTTCCAAAAACAGACTTAAAACGAAAATTTCCAAAAACTCTAAGGAAAATTCAAAATCTTCCCTTCTTTCAGTGATGATTGGAGTTGGCCCATAGAGGTCCAATGCTGCAACGCAGCTCTGATACCAAAATGTAATGTCCCCTCCTATCATACTAGCATGATAGAGAGGATCATTGCTAAAATCGGGCATCTAGCCCCATACTCAGAAAATAAACATTCAATTTAAAAGAAGATGAACATATGCAAATGCATAACCATTTGAAAACACAGCGGAAGTAAATTCATTTAACACATCCACATACATTCATAATATTCATCAAATGATAATTGCAAATTTAACACAAGAGAATACTTATCTCAATAAGATAGTCCCAAGCAACTATCTATGCAACTGCAACGTTCCACCCAACCATAGTCCAGTGTGCTCCTCAATCTCTCAGCACCACTGCCACCCCCGAGCTGGGCATGATCTCTACAAGGAACCAGGGAACAACAGACTCACACATAGCCAAGCATACACCAAGATGAGCCAAGCCAATCTGCAATTGGGTTTATCAGGCTGCTTGGACATGGAAGGGAAGAATTGCTAAGCTAGTGAGCTCAACCATAGAGCTATGGGTACCTCTCCTAGATCTATTTAGCTTGGCACTCACAATGCCTACACACCCAACACAAGGAAGTATTCTCTTCACTGCCACACAATCCCTCAAGCCATACCTTCCTTTCTAGTGCTCTCAGGGTGTGCATAGAAAAGTAGCCATCCCTCTTAATATTCTTGAGAGGTTACTCCCTACACTAGGTTTATCAAGCCAATTCTGTCCACTACCACTCTAGTTTCTTGCTCACAGGTTCACATCAAAACAAGGATGCACATAACAGTAAACTACACTTGCTGAGCATGAGAAAAACGTTTCAACAGTGGGGTGCATGAGATGGGGTTTCCTGAGCTTCAGAAAAATGTGGGTAGACTCAAAACGTATTGGCAACTAGAAAAAATTTGACTAGGAGAGCAACCCATTCCAAAAAAATGCCCCAAGGGAAAAACGACCTCTCCCTCAGTCCAAAATCGCGTCCCTCCTTCCCCCGCTGCTGCAAAATACCAAAAAATGAGTTCCTGGGCATGGACAAACGCAGGGTTATGGTGAAAAACGTGAAGATAACTTTCAGTGAGCTCTGTCTGCATGAGAGGAAGAACGGTATGCATGAATAATTGCCTTAGGAAGCATTTCGTGGGGGTTTTCTTGCCCAACAAGCCAAAAATACGATTTTCAGGTTGGTGGCTTGCCCATGCACGAAAATCTGACTGCCATACTTCTCAAATCCCAAGACATTATATGCCCCAACCAATCTTTGGAAGAATTAAATGATTGGGTGCATGAGACAAAATGGGTAGTTGGTGGTTTATGGGTTTCCCCATTGACACATGGATTAACACCATTGGCTCAAGGGTTTGAATAATTTCCCTCCCTATTCCTTGTAGAGATCATGCCCCATCTCTTTGTTGCATTGCATAGCTAGTTGTGGGTATTTTTCATTAAAATTCGTATTTACAAGATGTCTCATTTACATTGTGCCCATCTAGCACAAGAGTCATAAGCATCTAATTTAATTGCCGATACATAAACGCTAAATCAATGGTGGGGCCTTGGCCTTGAGCTCCTCACCATGATTAAATATCAGTATTTACATCATTTACGATTTTATACAAAGGGGGTCAAAATGGGGACATTACAATTCCTGAAACCAACGGAGTTAACCATTTGGTCGTCTTGGAAAAGCAATACACCGAGAACAACACTCGGGGAGATTAGCACGCATGTACTGTCCAGGTAATAGGGTATGCAGGCAAGCGTATGGTCCCAATCCTCCTTGTCGCATCATATTGTTGGACCCTGTAGTATATCACGGTTTGCGATGTCTTGATAATCCCGTGAGGTTCCATAATTTTGAATCCACTCTGTCACATAAGTTTGCTTGTTGCCTTAGTTTGAGTAGGTTTTCTTTGGATTGCTTTTATTTTAGCATACCCTTAGGAGAAACACTGTTTCGGCCTTTCCAGCTGATTTTCCTGATACTCTGGTGGATTTTCCCTGGAGAAGGTCCCGTAGGATCTTGAACTTGCCACCCGAATATCCGCTTAATCTGGAGGTTATTTCGAGGGTAAGAATGGATCAGCATAACGCGGTCGTAGTTACTGAAGTGGAGAACCCCACTTTGAATGTTGGTGGACTTTTGTTTCCACCAGATTCACCTGCCTCTCATCCCCTGTAGGATGAAGAAGCACACACCCCGCTTCACAAAATCCTTCTCCCATCATTCTGGGAGAACCTGGATCATTGGAATGGATAAACCGACCCCAGGATGACCCTACAACAGCTATTGGTCCTTCAGCATCTTATTGGACATCTTCTACAGACCACCCAGTGGCTCATTTTGCCACTTCATCCTCACCCAACGAGACTACGCTGGAAGACACTTTAGCTTACTTTCGTGGCCAATTGGCTCACTTTCGTTCTATGGCTGAAGAGTTTCAGCAGTCAAGTCTCCAACGGAGGGTTCAAGACCCATCGTTACCCCCTTACCAACCTATCCCAGTTCATTCGATATCTTTTGGATCACCTGAAGCATCCCACCATGTGACCACTAATAAGACTGGTCAACCCTCGCAGGAGTCCAGTCCTGCACCTCAAGTGAACCAACCGGTGGAAGGACAACAGTCCAACACACTTGTCACTACCATGGTTACTTTACCAGTTCCTCCTCCACCTCAAAATTCGAGGGGAGGGTATTCCATTCCTACGGATTATCTTATTGGTAATGTTATTACCATGGTATCTAGTCAACAACCTACGTTGGTTCAACCTTTGAATAGTGGTCAACCTTTTGTGGCTGGGGGGAAACCCCTGTTTCCTAACCAGATTGTAGGCAGTGGAATCTCCAACAGACCTTCTTTTGGACCTTCCCAACCCGCTAGATCGTCCACCATGGGATTATCTCATGTTAGAGGGCCATCAAATGTAACTCAACCCTCATGGAGTCAAGCGTATCCAGGTTCCGTTAACCCTGTGCCGGGCCAACCTAATCCTGGAAATGCACCATACGGGGTACCTTATCCCGGGAATCCATACACTCTATGGGGGCAGCAACCTGTGTTGCAACACGGACACCAACTGACTATCCCTCAAGTACCACCACCCTCGATCGGTCCTCCCCCACCTCCTGCTGGAGGCGGTGGGCCCCCACTTAACGTTAGTGGAGGCCCACTTCATGTTACCTACAACATCCCTCACCCCTCCAGCGGTGGCATGAATGGTCCACCACCCCCTCCCGATGGAGGCGGTGGGGGACCACCCTATCATGGTGGAGGAGGACATTTCCCTTCGGGTGGCGAAAGTGGTCGACCACCCCCTCCAGGAAGAGGTGGTGGAGGACCTAATTACTATGGTGGTGGCAGTAGTGGAAACCCTCATCCTTCCGGCAGCGGAGGTGGTGGGGGCCCCCATCCATCTGGCAGCGGAAGTTGTCCACCACCCCCTCCAAGCATAGGTGGTGGTGGGCCACCTTATTACAGTTATGGACCCCCACCTCCTCCTGGTGGTGGTAGCGGACCTCCACCCCCTCCCGAAGGTGGAGGTGGACCTCCACCTTATTGGAATTGACCACTTTATGGTGGCGTACCTCCTTACGGTCCGAGCGGCACACCCCCCTATGGTCAGTTTCATCCTGGTACACCTTACGGTCAATTTAGTCCTTACACACCTTATCCGTATTATCAATACGCGCAGCCTAATCCACAACTGCCCTTTCTGGCTACTTTGGACCTGCCTGACCTCTCTCGTTTAACTAATGATCCTATTTACCATAGATCTAATTGGCCACCACCGGTGAAACTTCCATCTGATATACCCAAGTTTGACGGCAAGCCGGGTGAAGACCCCAAAAACCACGTGATGACATACCACTTATGGTGTTCATCAAATTCCTTAATGGACGATTCAATTCATCTTAGATTGTTTCAAAGGACTCTCACCGGTTCGGCTGCCAAGTGGTACATTGAGTTGCCACCGCACTCTTTTCCTGATTTTGGCTCTCTTGCTATGAACTTTTTGATGCATTTCCAGCTGCCTATACGGTATGAGACTAGTACTGATATTTTAACCTCGCTCCGTCAGAATACCGCCACCCACATTTCGGATCATATCCATGAGTGGTGAAGGAGACGACGTCTCATTAAAGCTCCAATTCTAGATCAGCTCCTAGCAGACTGGTTTACTAAATCGCTCATTCCTACCATAGAAAAAGATGTCACCATGAGAGGTGTTGTCACCGAAGAACAAGCCATCGCGAGTGCCCATCTACTAGACCTAGTCTATACTCAATCTGGCACTTTGTTCAATATTCTACCTGACACACCCTGTGATGTTAATGACCCCACGAAACCACATACAGGACCCCAAACTAATGGAATCACTGGTTCCCTTAACACCCAGCCTGCTGCTAGCATTGTTGGATCATCCAACCCGGCTCAGGCTGGACACAGCACCACCACGTCAGCCACTCCTACTGTAAATGAAGAGGTGAATTATGTTCAATCAGCTTCATCTCAGAAGTTTAATGGCAAAAAGAAGAACAAGGGGAAACCCAAAAAGTCTTCTGCCCAGCAGGAACCGAAGAGCACTCCTGACGATACCAAGCAGAAAAGGAAACTGAAGTATCCTTGCTTACTATGTGGAGAAGACCATTTCTCCAAAGAGTGTCCCCATAGAGACGAAGTGAAAAAAGTTTCTTAGGGGTAAACCAACTCCTGCAGTCCTCAACGATCCGTTTCCTACCTAAAACCAGCAGATGATTGCTCAAACCCCCCCAGCACAGGGGGAACCATCCAATACCATGCATGTTCTCATGTTGTGTAACGAGGCGATCAATTTGACTACTCGCTCACGATCTTACGAACCAGTCCCTTCGAAGGAATCCACTGGAAGTAATACTGAAAAAGATTATGAATCCTTAACTGATGTCACTGTATCTTTGACTTCTCTTACCATTGAGAATCCCTCCTTAGACTCGATATTGCGTCCGCCCAAGAGTATGATTCGAAAAGCTATTTTCAATCCTAATGCTTGAGTGGCACAAAATTACAATATCGTAGAGGACTTGGCCCAAGCTCCTTGTGCCATGTCTACCCTGGAAGTTTTGCAGAATTGTCCCAATCAACGCAAATCTCTCCTTGCAGCTATTGGTGCAGTTGACCCGGATTCCTCGAACACCATCATGTTCCGACTTGACAACTTTAAGTCGAGGCTCTCACACCAGCTCGCATTCCAAGTTTCTATGAACATTTTTGGGAATATTATCCATCGTACCCTTTTGGACGAAGGAGCCTCCACTTCTGTCATGTCCATCGCCTGTTGGAGAGCCATTGGCTCCCCCGAATTGAATCGTTCTCCTACCACGTTGAAAGCATTCGACAGGCGTGGCTTTCAACCTCATGGGCTCTTACAAGCTCTTGCAGTTGAGTTGGGTGGAAAGACCGTAACCATTAACGTGGAAGTGGTCTCGGCCCCGCTAGATTATAATCTCTTGCTTGGTCACAATTGGTTTTACACCATGCAGGCGGTAGCCTCTTCAGTCTTTCACATAGTAAAATTCCCCCACCAAGGACAAATTTTTACTATTGACCAGTTAGATTTTTGTACACCGGATGCCACTACTCATCCTAGTGACCATGTTCATTCCATTGGACAGATGTCAAAACACTATGAGAGTGTAGGGGTTGGCCTTTTGAAAGATTCATCTCTCATGGGCATTTTTCTAGCCACGGACCCCCCTAATCATGTTGCTACGGTGAACATGATCTCCACAGAGATTTTATCTCACTCTAACGATGCTTGGCTTGTATCAGATGAAGCCACAACACCCCTGCTTGGAGATATGATGCCTCTTTAACCCGCTGAACATATTTCTAAGGCTATCCAATCAGCATCGGAGGACCATTTAACCATGGCCTCCCCATCCTATTCTCTACGACGGACATCCTCTCTACCTGATCTCTTACTTCGTACTTTTCATTCAGATGAGTCCATCATGGAAGTAATGAATGTTGATGACAATCCGTGGGATGATCTTCATCATAGGTCATCTTTTCTTCCTCCTTTGGAATACATAGAGAACAACATCCATACCCTCTTTTCACCAGATATCTACCCATCACCTCAATCCCCCATTCCTACATGTCTTACGGACACGGAGGGAAAATTGGCCAACATTGAGCCAACCACCCTGATAGACATCTCGGTGAAACCTGGTATAGTGGAACACATTCGCATAGGCCAGAAGTGTTCCCTTGAAGAAATTGTTGTTAGCACAGCCTTGTTCAAGCAATTTCGAGACATATTTGCTTGGTCCTATGAGGAGATGCCTGGGATAGACCCCGCAATTGTTTCTCACGAAATGAAAACCTATCCCGACATCAAACCTGTATGTCAAAAGTTACGATCGGTACACCCTCAGAAGACTGCGGCAATAAAGGCAGAAATTGAAAAGCTCTTAAAGGTTGGTTTCACTTATCCTGTCCCATTGACGGATTGGGTCTCAAACGTCGTTCCTGTGAACAAAAAGAAGGGCACCATTCGCATCTTTGTTGATTATTGGAACCTTAATCGGGCTTGTCCAAAAGACAACTACCTAACCCCCTTCATCGACAACTATGCCGGACGCGTCATCTTCTCATTCATGGATGGATTTTCTAGTTGTAACCAAATTGAGATCAACCCAACCGACCAACATAAGACGGCTTTCATCTACTCGTGGGGAACGTTTGCATACTGCAAACTCCCATTTGGCCTTAAAAATGCTGGCACCACGTTTTAGCGGGCTATGTCGTATGCCTTCCATGATATTAAGGACTTTGTGGAACCTTACTTGGATGATCTTCCTGCTCATTCAAAGCAGCGTGAGTTCCACATTGATCATCTGACAGACATTTTCCTAAGATGCAGACGATACAATATCCGTCTGAATCCTCATAAGTGTATCTTTTGCGTTGAGTCCGAACGGCTCTTAGGATTTATCATTTCGAAGGATGGGATCTGCATTGATCCCTTAAAGGTGGAGGCCATAATCAACCTACCACCCCCGACTGATGTGACAGAAATTCAAAGTCTCCAAGGGAAGGAAACTTATTTATGACGTTTTGTTTGTAATTTCGCGGAGAAGACTCAGGGCTATATGAGACTGCTCAAGAAGGACGTCCCGTTCATTTGGGATGATCAAGCTAAAAAATCCTTCGACAGTATCAAACATGCCATCACGCATGCCCCCGTACTCCAACCGCCTAATTATTATCGAGATTACATCTTATATCTCGCCGCTTCTGTTACCACTATCACCATGGTTTTGGTACAGGAGGATCAAAATCCCCAGGAACATGTGATATACTATGCAAGTATGGGTCTAGCTGATGCTGAAACTAGATATTCACATGTCAAAAAACTCGCATTCGCGGCGGTCATCGCCGTCCAGAAGTTGCTCCACTACATCTTGCTTCGCACCACCACTATCATTGTCGACTCAAACCCCATGTACCATGTACTGACATGTCAAGTACTTTGGGGCAAGTATTCATGCTGGATTGTGATACTGCAAGAATTTGATCTTCTTTTCGAGAAAGTCAAGTCTAAGAAGTCTTTGGTGTTTGCCGAGCTCATTTGCGACCTTCCCCGTTATGATGTAGAAGTTGAGCACAATGACTACTTTCTGGATGAATCATTGTTTCTCATCAGTACGACTAACCCGTGGTATGGAGATATCTCATTGTATCTTCAAACCCAACGCTTCAACCCTCAACTCTCTCACGACGACTGTCGTAAGATTCGTCACCATGCAAAGTATTATTTAATCATTAATGATACTTTGTATCGTCATGGCATTGATTCAATTCTTTGACGTTGTCTCACTCATGATGAGGCTGAACGCGTTCTGAATGACTGTCACGCTGGGGCATGTGGCAGTCACCTCTCTGGGATGGCTACAACCCAGAAAATTTTGTGCGTAGGATATTTCTGGCCTACTATCTTCAAATATTGTATTGAGGCTATAAAAAAATGTCCTCCTTGCCAACACTTCCATACGAAGAAGTTCACTCATCCTGCCTCGTTACATCCGGTTATTGCCATTGGCCCATTCGCAAAATGGGGCATTGATTTTCTGCATTGTAAGCCTACCTCGGCTGGGGGGCATAGTTACATCATCATAGCTATGGATTACTTCACAAAGTGGGCTGAAGCTATGCCTACATACTAGAACGACGGCAAAACCGCTGCACTCTTCATGTTCAATCATGTAATAGTGCGGTTCGGAGTTCCTTGGGCAATTGTTACTGATCATGGCTCTCGTTTTCAGAACCATATGGTTGATAAATTGAGTGATAGGTTTGGTTTTTGCCATGAAAATTCAACACCCTACTACCCGCAATCCAATGGACAGGTCAAGGCCATTAACAAGGTCTTGAAAACTATGGTCCAAAGGATGGTAGGGACACATAAGTCCAATTGGCACAACATGCTCTTTTTAGCGTTATGGGCCTACCGAACTTCTATCAAAACCACCACTGGCTTCACTCCTTTCCAATTGGTATATGGATTGGAGGCTGTCCTACCGATAGAGTGCAAAATCCCGTCTCTACAACTCGTTGTCGAACTTCTTCCTAACACTACTGCTGAGGAAGAACGTCTCTTGCACTTAGCAAAACGTGACGAGTCTCGCCGAGATGGCACTCTCGCTAATGAAGCGCACAAGAAACACATCAAGGCCCAATATGATAATTCAATTGAACCTCCTATCTTTAACGAGGGTGACCTGGTCCTCACTTATGACTAGAAGCACAACAAACTAGGAGCAGGGAAGTTTGATTCCATGTGGCATGGACCCTACATAGTAAAATGTGTGTTGGAAAAAGGTGCTTACGAGCTTGAAGATTATGATGGAACCTATTTGGGTGAACCCCTCAATGGGATTTACCTAAAGAGATACTATGCTTGATCTCTCATGCATAGACTTGCTTGTATATACTGTACATGGCATGTTTTTGTGTTTGTGTGTGGTGTGACGCATTTCTTTTTCAAGTGTCTTTTGATCTTGTTTTCGCTTCTTATACCATGTTCCGCCTACATATGGAAACATGCTACAGATTCGCCGATGGCGCCAGTCGGCATACCCGTAACCTTGCTTCGGCATCCTGGTTCTGTATTCCCCAACAGGCGAGCTCATTAGCTCAAGAGGAAGTTGCCTAGGGTTTGCGACCAACAATGCCGCAGAATATTAGGCAGTAATCGGAACCCTAGCTAACGCCATTTCCTTGGGTATGAACCACATTGTCATCCACATGGATTCTCAATTAGTGGTTTCCCATTTGGACCGGGTGTATGCCATCTGTGATCCCATCTTACTCTGTCTCTTGGAAAAGTCATTTGAATCTATTCAATACCTACACATTCCATGGGAGTTAAACACAGTTGCTGACTCGATGGCCAAATTCATTTTGGATTGCACATCACACACACATAATACTCATAATATGTAAAAGCATTCACAACATGTAAATATAATGTATAAAAGCAAACATGTAAACAAGATCACATCACTAATCATTTTAAAAACACATAATGTATAAATCGTCGGTAATGTCTGTATATATATAAATCGCTCAAAAAGTAGTGCTGGTATAAAATATAAAGCACGATGGCTTTCAGTGAGTCTCCACAAAAATCTGAAGCATCATAGCTTTCAGTAAGTACAAAATCTGAGGCCTCTAAGCTCTCAGTACAAGTATAGTAGTGTCATCAGGCTTGATGCCTGACCTGTACACCCCTAGCGCGAATGGCACGCTCTCGTTGGGTGAGAAAGCAATCCACGATCCGAGCCAGCTTGCGGAGTAAGACGTTGAAGCGCACAGACGATCCAACCCCAAATCTCTGCATGGGCCTCGGTAATTCATCTATAGATGGCTCTTGTACCTCCATAGTCAGCTTAGATAGGTTCCTGTACACCTCCTCCATCTCCTCGATGGCAGCATGAGCACCTGTAGGAATGAATGCCTCCTTACCTCTGTCTCTCCTCGCCAAAAGGGAGAGACCTACTGGTTGCATGGGACCCACATCTGCACACGCATATTATATACTTGTCAGCACTACATCAAAAAAATGATATAACATACAAAACTAAAAAATACAAGGGTTTTGTTCTCACCTATATCACCCCATGCTGCACCCTCTGGCAGCGCCAAGTCAGGATCCTCTCGGAAGTCTGTGCCACTGTATGGAAGTCCTTGACCATAAGTAACTGGCCCTCTAGCCAGTTGAAAAAATCAGGACCAAAGCTAATGATGGGCCCGCCACCATGACGGGTCATGACCTCATCCCATCTGAGCATATGGGGATCCCTGGGCTCCCTATCATCAAGTACTAGATACGGACGTAGAAGAGGAATCCGCTCCAAGAGGAAAAATACTATAATCGATCCATACCCAAACTGCTTGAGCTCCCCGCGTCGACACTTGGTCAGCTGAGCTCGAATGTTGGCGAGGAGACCCTCACACCAGTTGAAAACTCTGGGAGACATACAGTCTTCCGCATACAACATCTGGGTCCGAGTAGCTGTGTGTGGGGCTTGGCTACCCGCAACCCTAGTAATGGTAAGCAATATGGTCCGCAGTGGATGACTCACCACATCCCTGATGAGTATCTTCCCGCTTGAAGGCCAAGAAGTAGCAATGCAGTGCTGCGACACCATGTCCTCAACTGTACGGTCACTGGCCCGTGTGTCGGTAAGATATACAGGGTCCCCTATTTGGGACAAACCGGTCAGAAAGTAGATATCCTCAATGTCTATTGTGAGGATATGCTCACCTACCACGAAGTATTGTTGGGTTGCATCCAAACTCTGGAGCATGTGTGTCAGTAGTGGGATTTGGGCTCTCATCCCCTGTATCTCAAAGAACTTGAGTAACCCGCAGTTTCTCAAAGCATCCACACATTGTGGATCGTTCGCAACTTATTCATCCTCAAGCTCGTGTTCTCTCTCTCGCCACTCCAATACCATTTTTTCTTGCTAATAACCTGCCAAAAGGGACATTTAAACCCTGTTAGGTCCTTCCTCAACTTTCACAAACTCCTTTTTTGAATTATTTTTTATGTTTGGGTTTTGGTTTTTCTCCGTCACAGGTCTCATTTTCGAGGCTTGCGACGACTTAGTCTCGTCGCAAGTCCCGAAAGGGCCACTTACGATGAGCCGAGGGTGCAATGGCCCTTCCCCAAATCACCAAAAAACCCAAAAAAAGGACAAGAAATAAAAAAGTAAACCACTGGAAAGTTGCAGGATGAGATTTAGGCCAACCTAGTCTGGACGGATGGTGAAATGGCGGATCGTAGCTCCAGAAATCGGCAAAGGAAGTTTTGGCTCCAAATTGGTACTTCTCCACCCAAACTGGCAATTTGAACAATGTTTCTATTTTTGGACCATATTTCTATTTATAAATAGAATGGAATATTCCTTTTCAAATATTTTGATGCTTTTGGGCCATTTACTATAGTTTCGACCGTTTGTCATTATATTTGGGACTATTTGACACTTTCTCTAGTGTACAGGAGTCGTAAAGTGGTCTTTTGTGTCGTTTCTCGCATCACCAATGGTAACTACAGGTATGAACACCCCTTTGAATGTTTTGTCATTATTATTTTTAGTTAGTCGTGATTATTGCATGAGGATGAGTTTACTCTTCGTTTGTTCTCGTACTCACATAACTATGAGAACAAGTACCGAGTTATGATTTATCACTTTTCCGGGCTTGTTAAACTTCCACGGAAAAGGACACCCCCCGGAGTCCATAGTTAAGCTCTTTTCAGACTCCCTAAATATGAAAATGTTGCCAAGCGAACTTGTCACATTCACGCTTGTTAAAGTATTTGAATGATCGTCTTCCTGGTGATAGTTTACCCCTTTTTTGGACTAGGGGGCACTAATTACAAAAAAGGAAAACTATATCCAATCATGACTGGAAGAGTCCTCCCCCGCATTGTTTTACCCTTTTTTGGGCGGTGAGGCTAACTTTACAAAAAAGGACTGTTGGAGTCTTCTTTAGTTCTTTTTAGACTTTCTAAACATGAAATGACGACCGAGTTTACCTTCTATGGACTCGTTAAATTTTCACATTGAAGGGCCCGTCATGGGGCGAACCCCTCCTATCCCAGGTTCAGAAAATATTTGGGATTGGACTCATCTATGAGATGAGCTATACCGAGCATCTGGTTACCCTCATCAAGCTCGTAAAAAACACATGAGGCACTCATCATTCATGATGGGGAAAAAGGGAAGTGTTTGTGTTACATACCTTAGTGGCAGTATATAGTCGTTCTTGAACATGGCACTCATCTGCATTCACATACAATACTTGGGTCATCTGTTTGTCTATGAGTCCCCACTTACTTTCTGAGTCCTGTTACTCCTCTGAGCCATTCGGAGAAAGCTTCCATCATCAGTTGCATTAGAAGTTTGCGTCATTCTCATTATGTCAATACTTCCAAGTCATGCCATGCCCATGTTCAAGACACGGGGGGTTCACTGAGTAAACTTGTTACATAGCACGATCGTTCACATGATATTAAAGAATACCCCTAATTTAACTAAATATTGGAAAATGCATCCTAAAATTGTATTGTTGAACCCCCCTCCCAATATGCCTTTACAATTAAGAAAACCCTTAGTTTCGCCAGATATTGTAGGTATCCATTTTTATCAACCCATTTTTAACACCCCCTTTATATCATATTATAAATTTGTAACAAACAAGATCTCTGACACATCTTAGTATAAGCAAACAAGATGCTAAATAAAATAATAGTATAATGCTAATAATTATCCCACTAGGATTGCAGGGGCGACTGATCAATTTGTAGTATTGGATATTGAAACACCCAAAGAAATAGTACCGTGGAAGGAAAAATGCATAAAACGCAACTTAGTCAAGAGATCAACATAACAAAGAATGTAAGAGACCTATAGTCCAATTGTTAGTGCAATGCTTAGAAAATATGAGAATTGCAAATGTCTCACACCACAACCTGCCAATCTACCAATTTTATATCATGTAAATACAAATATAGCCATAGAGAACTCATGTTTGCTATAAGCTTAATAAATTAAACTCCATAAAAATGCAAAATTGAAACACTTTCATGGAAGGATGCCCCTACCTTCCTATCAAAACAAACATCATTGATGTTTTAACCCAAATGAACATAGAAAAAATAATTTTACTTTTCAATAACACCATATGATCATGTGCATAGCTTGGATTTGGGTCATTCACAAGATCCAATGAATTGCCTCCACTTCATTTACATTTATTCTTGCAATCACGGGAATTAACAACATTTAGTTACATTTTCTTGGGTTATATCTAGTTTTTTTAATCTTTAAATGATAAGGGAAAATATCCATTATTAGGTTTCGATCATGCAATAGTTATAAATATACACATATGGTGAAACTTATATGATATCATTTCATGGTAACGATAACACATAGGGTATGTAAATAATGATTTAGATTTTCACCTATGTTCATGTTAATTCCAATACAATATTAAGATAGATGCCTTGCATATAAGAATTGAAATTACAATTATGAATGTGCCAAATATAAATCAATCTAACAACTATTCCTAACTGGAAATGTGAAAATATTAAAGAAGAATACAAAAAGTTGAAAGAAATAATTAGTCAAGAAACATTGATATAACTTTTATTGGTTCCAGTGAGCCAAGAAAAATTGATCTCCTTTTTCTTGGTTTTCTTGGAGCAAGGTTTAATTGAATCTCAATGCCCACCTAAACCCCAACCTTAAAAATCAAGAGTTAAAATATTTTACTTGAATTCCTACAAAAAATACGATACAATTGTTCAAATTCGGAACTCCCATTTAACTACATCTCTTAACTTAAAGATGAAAAACAATATAAAATCAATTCAAACAAAGCCTAAATAAGCTATTAAATGAGGATTGCTCAAGGCCAATAATCTAAAGAGACTTCCATTTATATTATCATTGGTACACTATTATCAAATTTATGCAAAACTTAGGATCATAAGCAATATCAAATAAAAATGGAAGGTCCTTATTTTTTAGGTGGGTATGAATTGAGCCTATGATTTGGACATATGAATCCATCCCGCGTTTGGAGGTTTTTCCTCAGCACTCCCATATAAAATAAACCCCAATATTTATATTACTATGTCAAATTAAAAAAACCCCTTGACCCCTTAATATGGGGCAATATATTTTTGAGGTTTTTAAGAGTATTCAACCCCCCAATATGAATGGACGTGATATGATATTTCCTCACTAGTGAACCCCCCGTGGTTCAAGAACACGTCCACTATTTATCATCTACATTTAGTACACACGTCATCATGCCATTGTTACTATGAGTCAGTCTTACATGTTACTGTACCATCCGATCCACTCTACACATCTTTTGTCATGTTTCGTGTCGATTGATGGGGGATTCATCATGGCCCTCCTTCGACGAAGTCATCCTTGTCGACTTCAACTCATCATCCAAGGATTGAATCTAGAAACCAACCAAGTACCTTGGCCCTGCATGCATCAATGGTAGGTTACCTTGCTTTCATCATGAGTTTACATCATTGACTCTTGATTGAAAGATTTCATCTTGCGTTTGACTTCAAATCATTTATTCACGCTTGATGATATGTACTGTGATACCTTGGGAATCATTGACATCAATGGTGATCTCCCTCGCACTTGTCAATGGTTCACATCAATGACCGGTAATCAAGTGGTTTCTACCATGTTCAATGTCAAGACATTTGTAATCACATGGATAGATTCGTGTCATTGCAGGTTCAACTTGAAGACCCTAGGGAGTCATGTTTTACCTAGGTTACAATGGAGTTTGTATTGAGTCATATTACACGGATCCACTTTTGTATTGGTTGTGGCTGTGCTATCATCTCATCATGGATCTATGCTTGTGTCTAGTAGCCATGATTGTGTTCATTCAGTCATTACTACCATGGATCTGCAATGTATTGGTCGGCAGCCATGTTCTACTTCATGTGAGATTGTCCGTTCAGAGTCGGTTGTATTGCATCAATGTTCTTCATCCGTCGAGCCTATTGCCATTATTTCTTTCAAAGCACTTCACCTGTACATCCTTAACAGCCTCATGCTTTGGGGGGCATTCTGTTACACCCAAAATCTACTCATCATTAGATTCAGTGTATGCATCCCTGAAGTCACCTGGACTAAGTACTTTCATTTGGGAGGATTTGCACTCAATCCTGCAAACGTTTGAAAGGTCATCACAGGTTGCACATTAGCAACATGCGATGTCGCAGCTTGCTGCACTGTAGGGTGCGATGAGGGTTGTTAATGGGAAAAAATAGCCTATTCGAGATCCTTCTCGAAACTTACCCATTTAGGGGCTTATCCCTGACCTCTAGGAGCGTTGGTACTCGACCCATAACTCTTTGGGAAGATCCCCTATCTCTCTCCTATCATCTCTCAACCTATCTTATCCATACCCTATCCACTTAGTCCTATATAAGTGAGGCTCACTCCCATCCCAAAGGGAGTAAGACTATGGTATCTACATGCTGGTGAAATCTCTCTTAAAGCATCCCCATTCACCTATTGGAGAGCTCATACTTCCTTGGAAGGACATGGTAATTGGCTTGGTCGGAGAAGGGCTACTGCGTTAAGTCTTTGGTTGTAGTTCTATATCTCTATCATGTACTCCTCTATTTACAGTAATACAAATGTTTTCCACCAATATTGTTCTTATGTGTAATGATATTGTGTAGTTTACCTGCTTAACTGTTTACTTAGATCGCTTATTGTATAGATGTCTTTTACTGGTTTCTCTTGTTTCTTTGTCTTAAGAGGTCTTGCAGCTTGGATCTGACGACCGTGGGACGTGGATCAACATTCAGGAGAAAGGATTCCGTAGTAAAAAGGTAAGACATCTAGTACTTGGTCCTTAAGTAGATCTAGGAAATGTGTTTGTAGTCTGTTCTATTTGTTCTAGACTCACATTGAGCTAGGGAGATCCGGCTCGCGTCCGCTCGAGTAGATTGTTCGGTAACATTAATTAATAAATAAATAATAATAATGTCCAACTCATGGTCTTTGCACCTAGTTCCTTAATGTCTAATAGCATAATGATCATACATTTAGGGGATGAACACCAAGGGTGTTACAACTAAGGAAACATTGACTCAAGAAGGGACACGATATAAGTCAGTGATGTATGAGACATAAAATACTACTCCATAATGACTAGAAGACTAACCAATCAGTTGAGATAAACATAAACGAGTACAACTTCCAAAAGGTCAATCTACAACCCAAACTGTAAAGATAATGACTCAAAACAATGTGCTTTGTTCAAAAGCGAAGCAAGTTGTTTCCAGACATAAACAAGAACACAACTCTTTCCCATCCATATTTTTGGAATATTTAATTTTTTTTGTCTTTTTTCATATTATTAAAGTCTAAAAAAAGAATAAAATAATTCTATAGTACAGGGAAGAAACGAGTGTTAGAACAAGTGAACTAGTTCCAAGCGCATGGAACAACCTATGCATAATGCAAGGAACATGAGCAGGATAGTGACACTCAAGGTATGTTTCATCCTGGTGTTATAAGTTAAACTTGCACCTATCCATCCGTGATCACCTTGAGCTGTTGATCACACAAAAGGACAACTTGGATGGAGGAGCATGTTGACCTTAGATGATACTTTGACTTACTCCATTTCCTAATTTTATTGGAAAAACCCTAAACATATCATTCCGAGATATGAGCGCTACTCTACCTAGAGAGACTAGCGCCCATACGCTACTCCAGTGTACAATAGTAGCGCCCAAATCCTTATGGGCGCTACTCCTTCTCCGTAGAGTAGCGCTCAACATTTAAAATTGAATGAGCGCTAGTTGGTAAGCACTAAATTAGCGGCCTATACGCTACTTCACTGAATAATAGTCGCGTACATATCAAAAGATGATTAAAAAATAATTAATTTCTCGAGGAGGACTAGTTGCTGGTAGTTTCCCAACTTCCCCAACTTCCTCCATAACCATACATCGACCTAAACTACTTCTCTAATCCTATAAATACAAGGAAGACTAAAGAGAAAGGTTAGATGGATTAATGGAGAAACTTTGAGACATAGAAATCTAAAGAAGAAGCTTGCATGTGCAGGAGTTGATGCTGAAGATATCCAAGCCAGAGAAGAGCCAGAACCTAGAATCAAGTTGCAGGAGCCTGTCATAGAGTCAGGTATACTTGTACATCAATTTACTTTTGACAATAAAGGTTAAAGTGTCTTTCTTGTTCCAACTTAAATGTGTTATGAAATGGCATCTTAATTTGGATCTGTTTTGGTCAATTTTGAATGTTAAACATTGTTTTGTTTCTTTCAAGCTTTATATATTGCCCAAAATGCTTTGAGAAAGGTATTGTTATTGCAGGTTTACTGAAAGGAAGGTGGATTTGAAGGTTGAGCACAAGATCAAGTTAAGGCTAGGATCAAACTTCGATTGAAAGGTGTGTTCTCAAAATCCATAACTTATTTCTTTTCGTAAATATCTCTGTAATATCATCAATACACTTACCTGTCACCCCACTCCAGTTGATAGCATTAGTTTCCTTGCTATAGGGTAGATTTGCCCGCCAATAGACTGGCGACTCCGCTGGGGAAAGTTGAGTTTTTGCTCTAGGAAACCTTGTTCTTGTTTGTCTTCCCAAGATTGTTTTGACTCCTTTGATGTGTTGAGAAACCCTGTAGGTATCCCCTGCCTGTTTCTTTCTGCTTCCATCAGTCTTTTGCTATCTTTCAGAGTCAGTTTTTAAGCTTTTGAGATATGAGCGCTACTCTGCTGTACATACAGTAGCGCCCATACGCTACTGTGCTATACATATAGTAGCGCCCATCTCTGCAGGGGTGCGAGTTTCCCTACTGCACAGTAGGGTACGTTTCCTGAAGCCTTCTGTTAGTGGTTTGCTTGATTTTTTAGCCATTTTTGTGGTTTGCTGACTTTGCTTTTAGGTCTCCGTGACTGGTGTATGAGGTTTTCAACTTTTGTTTGAGTCGTAGAACCTTTTCTTTGAGTCTTTTTCCATCTTTTGAATCGCTTGTTTACCTTTGGAACGTTTGGACTGTTTATGACTTTTTTGGAAGACTAGGTTGTGTCTTGTGGTGAACACTTCCGCTTTTTATACCCTGACTGTATGTTGCTAGTTTACAAACCTGCATACTCTTGTATCCGCTGTTTGTGGCAACGCTTCTCTGCTCTCTGCTCATCCTATCCTTTGTTTTAGGGTTTGGTCCATTTTAGAGCCTCTAGGGTGTCTTCCATTTTTTTCGATTTCCAACCTTCCTAGACTTATTGTCTTTTTCTGGTTTCAAGTGCATTTAAAGTGTTGTAGGCTGATTCATTTCTCAGTTCTTTGTGTTAGTAGTGGGCATCTTGCTTGTCTACTTTTTGCTTGGCATAGTGGTCTTTCTAGGGTTAGATGCTTTAGGTCAGTCCTCTTGTATCTACCTACTTTGTTTTCGAGTTTAGAGGCTTTTTCTTTGCAAAAAAACCTGTAGATCAAGTCTTTTTTGAGCTAGTGTCTCGACAGCTATAAGCTTAAGAATATTTTTAGCCATACTTACACACATTGCACATAAGTTTTATTTTGCTTTCTATCTTTACAGTTCTTTTTCGTTTATAGAAAAAGCAAAAAATTTTGGTAGTTTAAGTTTAATAAGACTTATTTTTCTTGTTACAAGATAGCATAGGATATTTTGTACAATTTCAAAAAAGAAAACAAATTTTTTTTTAGTAGGTTTACTCATATTTTCAGTTTTGGAAAGAAGTAAATGAAAAAATGAAAAAAGCTTTGTTGTAGAAAGTTTTGATTTTATGCACTTTTGTTTTCTTGTTGCAACCACGCCACACAAAAGCACTACCCTTTTTGAGTAATAACATCCCTAAAAATATTTTAATAAAATAAACTAGAAACATTTTTTCTTTTTAGGGATACACTACACCAACTAGTTTTGGTTAGGATCTTGAGTTTAAATCACCTTAAACCACTCAAGATCACACATTACGCAAAAATCATAGTTGGACTATCACAGGTAAACCCATTTCACTCAAAACTTGCCTGGGATCTATGCAGTAGGTCATTGCGAGATCAGATTGTTGGGAATACTCCTACTTTATGTTCGAGCATACGCCAGGATTGGATTGCGTATTGGGGACTCTTTCAATTTTCGGGCTTAGTTACCCTACCCACGCTTTCTGATTCGACCGGTGACTGTTCCCCCAGGAGTTTTCGGTGTTGTGGTATCCTTAGTATCTGACTTTAGGTTCATACACAGGTGACAGCAGAGGGTGTATCTGCTGTACCTAAGACAGACGTGGGAGGAAACCCCTTGCAGGTCTTTAGGAGGGCAGTTGGGTGATTCCAGCGCTTGCACCCTTAGTCATTGTATTGTGGACCCCGGGTAACTGTCTTTCTTCCTTCGTTGATCTGTTCTGGGCCCTCATCATCCCAGACTCTTCTCCGGAAGGCATCTTTGTTTGCCTGGTTTGCATACTTAGGACTTTTTAGTTGGCGTGTTGTTTTCCCCCTAGTTGTATTGACCACTAGGTTCTAGTCTGTTATTTATATATATATATAATCACGGAGAATCAAGAGCTTCGTAGATTGAGAAGGTTTCAAAACCTTCCACCACTTAGAACAGAACCTTTACAGCCATCTAGACGACAACGGGTAAACCCCGATATTTCTTCAAAAACTACTCCTGAAATAGATTTTCCTGAAGAAATTCTTGCAACAGAAAACACTGAAATAGAGGTTCCTGAGGAACCACTACCAGGTACCACATATTAGCGACACTTTAGTTCAGTTGAGGTTGAAGATCTTACATCTGCGGAGTATAGCACTCCTTTCAATCCTCTTTTCACCAACACTAGAATTCCGTTTCTGTCACCTGTTGGTTTCCAGCAGCCCCATTTCAGTGCAGATAATTAATTGCCCAGACATCTGATGTCTACTTTAGGAGGTGAACAGGGAGTTCCCCAAACTCCCACTTTAGGTATGAACACTAACACGGTAAATCCTTCTTTTACTGCTACGCCGAGTCAGGCACAGACAACCTCTGTGACTACTCCATCCTTCAGTTTCAATACTGGTACATTAGGTATGCCAAGTGTAACAATGATGGAATCTATCCCTACACCTACTGTTGGACCTAGCAGTATAGCCAACTTTGCACCACCTCCTTCTTTTCAACCGTTATATTAGATACCTAGTACTTGGATTTCCACACCTGCTGTAGGACCAAGTGCTTCTGCAACCGTTCCAGTCATGAGTACCATGACTGCACCGTCTACATCAGCTTCTACTGGTTTCAATACCTTTGCAAGCCCTAACATGAATCAATGTAATATGCCTGCAGGTAATGTCCCTTTTTCCTTATTCTCAAGGGGAGGGGGCAATATTTTTAACCAGCAATATGGCGGGGCTAATACCCAGCCACAGTGGATGAACCCACAGAGCACTAATCCACTTTCATATGGGTGGGGAAATTTTAATAACTCTTTCGTACAACAATAGATGGCAGGGGGAAACCCCTACCAACAAATAGCTGGGGGCAACCCCTACCAACAAGTAACTGGGGGCAACCCCTATCAACAGATGGTAGGTGGAAACTCCTATCAGCATATGGCCGGGGGAAACCCTTATCAGTAGATGGCTGGGGGAAACCCCTACCAACAGTTCATGGGTAAAATGATGGGTGGTTCCCCTTATCAAGTACCGTCTTACCGACCTCGTTTACCATTTCTGGAAACTTTAAATTTTCCAAATCTTTCCAAACTGACAAATGATCCTGTGTGTCATAATGCTACATGGCCATCAGTTCCCACCAAGTTACCTTCGGACATTCCAAAGTTCGAAGGAAAAGCAGGTGAAGACCCTGGTGACCATGTCACTACTTTCCACTTATGGTGTTCCTCAAATTCATTAAATGAAGACTCCATTAGGTTGAGACTGTTCCAAAGGACCTTAACCGGTGCAGCAGCCAAATGGTACATTGAGTTACCTACAGCTACTTTCTCTAATTTTGGAGATCTCGCCACTGTCTTTTTGAATCACTCCAGCTTCCTGTTCGGTATGATGCCGGAACATACCTTTTGTCTACATTTAGGAAAAACAAAGCCACTCATTTATCTGACCACATTCAGGAGTGGCGAAGACGGAAGAGGCTCATTAAGGCCAACATAACTCCAGAGTTCCTTTTTGAGTGGTATTTGAAATCACTCATTCCTTATATTTCTAAGGAAGTAGCTACATCTGGAGTAGAAAACGAGGAAGAAGCCATCCTATGGACCCAACAGTTAGATCTCGTTTATGAACAATCTGGGTTATTATATGGGATTATATCTGATGCACCGCGATCGAACACCGATCTAAGTAGACCCAAACCTGGACCACATGCTGACAGCATAGTGGGTTCAGTTGACTTTGCAGCTTTCGAAGCACTGACAACGGAATGCACTTCTAGCAACCATTGGAAGTATGGAATCCTCTAACATGTCTGCGCGATTTGATATGACTGATGTCAAATACCGGTTGCCCTATCACGTTGCCCTTTAGATTGAAGTCGTTCATGGTCCAATGACCATCAGACGAGCTGTAGTAGATGAGGGCGCGTCGACTTGTGTAATGTCAATTTCCTGTTGGAAAGATTTAGGCTCCCCCGATTTAGCCCCTTCTAACACACTGCTTACTGCATTTGATGGCAGAACTTTTCGTCCACATGGAGTTTTTCCATCATTTGAGGTCACATTGGCCGGTAAGACAGTTGCTGTTGAAGTAGAAGTTCTTGATGCTCCGCTTGGTTACAATATGTTATTAGGCACGAGTTGGACATATGCCATGCGAGCCATTGCATCGGCAGTTTTTCGAGTGGTTGTGTTCCCATTTGAAGGTAAGATCGTTACAGTCGATCAACTTTCTTTCACTCAGAGAAACAACCAGACTTCTTCAGAGACCACAATTCCATTGATTGATCAAACAACCCCGGTTGGTGAGAGTTTAGGAGCAGGACTTTACGGGTCATTAATTGGCACTTTTGACCTACCGGCTCCTACCTTATTCGTTGGCACTGAGGGATGTTCATCGTCTAAAACTTCCATGGTTAGTTTAACAACTGATTCTTGGTTTCTCCCAACTAATACAAACCCCTCCGTGCCCATCCCTGTTGCAGAAGTTACCCATCTGGATTCTTATCAAACTGCAACAGAACATATGATGACTCCATTGGTGTCTATTGAGTCAAGTATAGATTGTGCTACTACTCAGTCACCAGACCCGATCCACTCCCTTGATAGTTCAGATACTACTTTACCTTCTGACGAGGAAATGTTAGAAGCCATGACCGACCCGAATCATCCTCGGGAACATATAGATCCCGGGTCCTTGTTGGTTCCTTTTCTTAACTTGATAGAGAGAGGTGAATTTTGTCCAACACCCAATGAAAATACTAATTCCACTTCTTCACAAGTTGGCGTTGTTGAAGCGAATAGATTGCATACCTCGTTGGTGAACATTTTCACTGGGGTCAACGGAAACATTTTTTTTGAAACGGGTTGTTATCTCGATGAGATCATTCCGTATACCAATCTTTTCCATGATTTCCATAACACCTTTTCCTGGCCCCATGAGGAGGATCCAGGCATTGACCCTACCTGAAGAAGTATTACGCTTAGGCTGAAGTACTTTTTCTTGTAACATAGCTGTATATTCTTGTAAAGCTAGTTTTTGTTATGCTCGTTGGGTAATCTTATGTGTGTTTTTCGTTTCGTGTACCAGATGTCAACCGAACATTTCTTAGGATTTGCTGATGGCGCCAGTCGCCACACCTGTCAGTTGGCTTCAACAGCTTGGGTCATTTATTCACCCACTGGCCAACTTGTCTCTTCGGGGGGGGTTTGTTTGGGTCCTACCACGAATAATGTGGCTGAATAGAGTGCAGTTATAGAACTTTTCTGAGATGCTCTCAGTCATGGCATTTCACATTTGGAGGTAAGGCTTGACTTACAATTAATTGTATTTCAGTTAACAGGTGTCTATCAGATTAGGGATCCGGGATTGCTACGTCAGTTTCTACGAGTTAGACTTTTGGAAAGACAATTTCATTCTATTATATATGAACACATTCCAAGAAGTTTAAACACTTTAGTTGATTCATTAGCAAACTATGTGTTAGACTGGCATTTGCATCATACATTGTCATAAACAACATTGCACACATAAAACACATACACATGTAAATAACCGATACTGTATATAGCTGATACTGTATCACAAAAAATATATGAGTTTTGAGTCACAAGTCTATCAAGTCAAGTCATAAAAGTACAAAAACTAGGCATAGTAGCCTCAAAAATATGTACATAGAATGTATCCATCTCCTATGGAGAAGGATGGACATCATCATCATCTACTGCATTGCGATAGCATATGACTAGCCTAGCTATCTTCCGCAGCACCCTAAGCCATGCCGGGGGCACCCCAACAACATCTTCCTGCATATCAATAGGTATCTGATCCATACGGCATGCAGGAATTTCATGAGTCAACCAACTCATTTTTCTCTCTAAGGTCCCCAACATAGCATTTGCTGCAGCAATATCAACTGGCCTCACAAAGATAGTAGGATGTCCCTCGGGACGAACAGGCCCCAGATCTGCATATGACACTTGATTAGAACTTCAAAATTCATTCATAAAAATCAAATACTTGAAAAAGTTTCAAAAAAATAAATAAACCTCAAAATTTAAACATACCAATATCTCCCCAGACTCCACCTGGAGGAAGCACCAGCTCTGGATCATGACGAAAATCCAATCCAGCATATGGAAACTGCTCGAAAGTGGGCACTTGCCTCTCCCACCACCCCCAGAAATCATCAGTATGATAACAGTAGTGACTTTCCCCACCACCCTGACGGAGGAATATGTCACCCCAACGGCCTAGTCTGGGCTCACGGGGGTTAACCTGAGGTAGAGGCATCCCCAAACTGATAGCAGGCATCCTCTCAAAGAAGAAAGTACACAAAATGCTACCGAACCCAAAATTCTTCATTGTGCCGGATTTGCAACCTATCAATTGAGATTTCATGTTTTCCAGTAAACTATTACTCCAATCATAGACATGACCGTGTAAGCATTGTACACCAATATGCATAGAGTGCCTGGAAGCTAAGTGTTGTGATGCACTACCTGCCACTCGGTTGATCATGCTCACTATCACTTTCAAAGGGAGACCATCAATGGTTGAGATCAAGACTTGGCTTCCCGATTTCTCAGCTCCAGCAATACAATATGTATTCACGTACTCTTGCACAGACCTTACACCCACACAAGAAGACCCTTTCAGATTAATTACATCTCCTCTCAGTGAGAGACCAGTAATGAAATATATGTTATCAACTGTAAGCTCCAAAGTTTTCCCACGGATGACAAAAGTATTGGTATCCACATCCCAGTACTGAATAAGTCTTCGAAATAGTTTGTTTAAGGCCCTCATGTTTACGGTTCGGTAAAACTTCAATAAACCACATCTTTGGAGAGCATGGAGAGTGGCCGGATCTTGCATGGCCAACCTATCCATGTCCTCATGCTCTCTCTCCCTCCATTGAAGAACCATCCTGCACAAAAAATTAATTTTTTTTGAGTCTCAACACTTGTATATAGGTTTTCAAGTATGAGCGCTACTGTGTATACTACATAGTCACGTATGGGCGCTACTCTGTTTGAGCACAGTAGCGCCCATCGCGTTTACACGCTACCGTTACTATTACACAAAAGCGCCCGCACAGCAAGGCTTGTGAGCATCACGTTGCAAGCTAATTTTTGCTCAAAAAATGAAAACTAAACCATGAAAATGCAGGTAAGGTGGATTTTAACTTACTTGGTGGAGGAATAACGACGTTTGGATGCTTGGTTTGATCGCCACGGAGATTTGAAATTTGCAAAAGGTTGCCCCAATCTTTTCCCTACAAAACAAATTGAAAATTGATTTTTTTAAAATGAAATTATATATATATTGGATTTTGATTTTTACCCACCATTGTTTAATTTTCTATAGTTTCAAAATTTTCAAAAAATCCCTAATTAATCAATTGAAACACATATATGGTACAATACTAATCCAAGCTCAATTTTCATTTAATTTTTGTCGGATTCATCTCTTAAGTTTAAAAACTCTTGATGATAGACCTTGTCAACTAGTTAAATATTTCAAATTCATATATCATTCGAGATTTTTTGCCGCATCGACTAATATTTTGTTGAAGACCTAGTTTTGGCAGAGTATGAAGCTATGATCCTAGAAGCTGACCTTTAAGTCATTTTAAGCTCTTGTTTGGACTATTTAAACCTAAACAAGATTGCCGAGCAAGCTTGTCCTCTTCGAGCTCGTTAAAGTAATCAAAGGCTCATCCACTCAGGTATAGAATTACCCCTTTTCCGGGCCTAGGTGGATTAACTACGGAAAAGGTATACTCTAGGTATACTCCTATATGCGCTAGAAGAGTTCTCCTTTCATTGTTTTATACTTTTACGAGGGAGGAGACTAACTGCACGAAAATGACCTTTTGGAGCCTTTCTTTAGGGTTTTCAGGCTCTCTAAACATGAAAATACCAAGCAAGCATTCACCTACTCGGGCTCGATGTGAAATCCACGAGAGGGTAAGTAGAGGACTGTTTAAGTTTTTCAACTCTATAAACAAGAAAACACCGCCGAGCACAGACCAATCCGGGCTCGATATAAAATCCACGGATAGGTGAAAAGAGGATTGTTTAAGTTTTTCAGACTCTATAAACAGGAAAACACCGGCAAGCATTAATCTGCTTGGGCTC
Organism: Larix kaempferi; assembly: GCA_027924585.1. NCBI lineage: Eukaryota > Viridiplantae > Streptophyta > Pinopsida > Pinales > Pinaceae > Larix > Larix kaempferi. The sequence goes on from BSBM01001646.1 coordinate 19,942,242, forward strand.
GATACTAAAATCCACGAGCAGATATATGGAGTTATTGTTTAAGTTTTTCAGACTCCTTAAAATTGAAAACACCGGCGAGCAAGAATAGATCTCGGCTCGATATTAAAATCCAGAGATCAGTAATATAGAGTAATCTTCTATCTCTTCTTCAAACTCTATAAACAATGAAGAAGGTCCTGAGTCTTCCTCCCATGGGCTCGTTAAACTATTTACATGGTTGGATCTATTGAGTTTTCATTCTTTCTTGGACTCATTAAAACAACAAGAAGGGTATTCTTTTATCTAAAAAGAATAAGGGACGGGAAAAACATATCATATCTTCATTGTCAAAGGCAGTTCAGTCAATTCTATCCTTGAACACAGCACCTACTTGAGTCTATCTTGTCGGTTGGGTTTAGTTTTTTGACCTCAGGGTGAACCTTTCCTCCAAGTTATTTACTCCCCCGGTTGGTTATTCTTCCAACCATATGGAGGGTCTGCTAATGTCTCTTACATTTCAGACTTATTATTTACCCCATTATGCCAGAAACTGCCTGAGTCACTTTGTGTAGTGCTCAATGTTCAAGGATATACCCTGTGTCGGCCATTCTGCAGTTTACCTTGACCTCATGTGTCGGCCCTCCTAGTGTCAGTCTTGTTACATATTATTCCATATTAGCTCTTACCAGTTGAGTGTTCCTCAAGTTGGATGATGGAGGATGCCTTAAGGCCTCCCTTCCAACGGACTTCTTCCCATCGAAATCAACTCATTTTACTCTAGGAATGAAGTTTAGAGTTTCGGTTAGTACCTTGGAGATTGTAGTCACTAGTGGCAATTTTTCTCGTTGTTGAATGATCAGAATACATCAATGTCTCTTCTTCGACAGGATTCCCAAGTGTTCGACTTCAAGTCCATTTATTCACACTTGACGGATCGTACTTGGTACCTTGGACCCCATCATCATTATCGATGGAAGTCCTCGCGTTTGTTAACGGTATACATCAATGACCGGTAATCAAATGATACCCCCCATGTTCGACTATCAGCTCATCTATTCCATGGTTAGGGTTTGTACCTAGAGTTGTTTTTGGATGAAGACCTTGGGATTTTGGATGACAGTACCTCATTTTGTTATCACCCAAGTTGCGCAAGACTGAGCCTCACTTATATTCGGCTCTCCATGAGACATAGATCCAGTTTGTTGTTATGGCTATGATCTCTCAGTTTGACATGGATCCACGCTTGTATTCCAAGTGGCCATGCTTTTATATACATCTCCTTGTTATGTATCGGAGATCATGTTATATCACACTGCACATCTATATGATGTCAAAAATGTAATTGCTCGCTGACCTTGATCTTTAATGCAGGTGTTCTTGTGACTTGTTTTCTGCGGTTCTTTGCTCCTCCTCTGGCTTTGGATTATAATGTATTTCGGCCATCATTTCCCTCTGACCTCACACATTAGGGGGCATCTGTTATAGGTTAAACTTGCACCTCTCCATCTGTGATCACCTTGAGCTGTTGATCACACAAAAGGACAACTTGGATGGAGGAGCATGTTGACCTTAGATGATACTTTGACTTACTCCATTTCCTAATTTTACTGGAAAAACCCTAAACATATCATTCTGAGATATGAGCGCTACTCTAGCTAGAGAGACTAGCGCCCATACGCTAATCCAGTGTACAATAGTAGTGCCTGTTGGCTCGGTTTTGCAACCAAGCTTAGTGCTATGGGCACCTACTAACTAGTAGTAGCAGTTTCAATAGAAATAAAAACAATAAACTAAATAAACAATACTTTTCATGGATCTAAGCAAGAATCTAAGCGAATAATTTAAATATTTCAAAAATCAAGAACAAGAAACATAAGAAATAATTTTTGTATTGAAAAGTGGGGGGCAAGCAAGTGCTTGCGATATTACCTCCAATGGTGAAGGTTGATGTTGAGCAACTCCCAAGATGAGTAGCTCCAAACTCCAATAGGTCTCTTTCTCCAAGGTTGCTCCAATGGCTAAAAGTGCTCAGGGGAGATTTCAGCAGCATAAGGATGAGATAATGGAAGGATGTGAAATGAGGAGCCCCTACCACCTTTTTATAGGTTTTGGTGGTGGGAAATACCATTTGTGGTTTTGTGGAAACCAAATGGTATTGACCAACATGGTTTAGGTACTTTTCCCTCCTTTTTCCTTTTTTGAATAAAAATAATATTTTAATTCCCTTTTTAATATTTTTGGGAATTTGGACCCTTTTTGAGGGTTTTTTATGATTTTCTTGGAAAAATAATCTTTTTTAATGGAAAAAGGGGTGTACTAAGGTCTTTTGGTGACCTTTTGTTGGTTTCAGAGGCTCAGATGGTGGAAAAGTGGACAAATGGGTCATGTGAGTAAGGGAATGAGCTAGTGAGCACTTTTTAGGTGTTAACAGATTGCCCCCTGATGTGTGAGGGCAGGAGCTCATCGTATGGCCGATAGACATCATAGTTCTTTTGTCCTTTTTCTGGGTTTTAGGGGAGAGAAGAGACCGGTTGGAGACTGGAGCCACGGCCCTTGGAAGCTGCAAAAACAAAAAATATTACATTGCCTCAATATGAATGAGGTATAATCTTTGATAAAGGATGAGGCGGGCATTCCCATGCTCGTATCAAGACATATACAAAACAATTAGTCCCAAGAAGGGGGATCTAATACGTAAAGAAATATACTGGTACATCATAATGGTCCAGAGGGGACATGATTGTGGGATATTCTCATGATCATGGCTGATCTCAATAACTGATACACTGGAATAACTGTTGAACTGTTGAAACTGAAGGTGTCCAACATCTGTATGGACTCAATGACTGTGAGCCATCTCTAGGCAGTATTGTAACTGTATACTCAAGGGAGTATGGAACCTGGGTAAATCTGAATACTGTCGCCATGCGCAGCCCGGATATCTATAGAAAAAGTGTAACTGGTGTTATCCATAGGAAGACTCTCAAATGTGGAGGAGTCAGGAGGTATCCGGGGTCTTCGACTAATAACTGAATGGACCAATACCTTGTGCGAGTCTCAACGATGCGATCAAGGTGTTGAAGTCGAGCATGTGAGAAACAACCATTGGGAGAGGTACTGAGGATTTCTCTCGAAATGATTCGTAGGCACTCATCATAAATGGTAATGAGTCCAAGACACAGGGACCTCTAGATCTATCCTCTGGAATCAATGTGGTTGTCGTCGACAGAGGGAGACCAGCAACTAACAAGGCAATGATGTTTCCTTGACAGGAGCACGAGGTGTAGAATTGAAGTGATGTAGTACTGCTGGTAGGACTGACATACTTGTGGGGATGGGAAATAACTGGGTCAAAAATGGGTAGACTCAAGCTTCCTTTGTTCAGAGCATGATGACGTGGTTGACCTAGCAGCGTAGGGAACTGACTTGTAGGTGTGGGGATCATTTTTTAGGGACTGAAGGGTATGTACTGACTCTGGGTGGGTGAAGCTGATGGTAGCTGTCGAGGGAGTTTCCGGGTGACATACTGCAGAATACTCTGAACAAAGGCGACCAGAATGGGGAAGCTGCTATGTGAGTAGATATGATCTGTCGTGGCGCCAAGAGGCACCCTTCTTCCTTCTTCGTAGTTTTTAATGAGCTCCAAGAAGGGATAAAAGTGTGCTCTGAAATGGTACTGTCTTGTGGATTTTGTGAGCCCAGGATGGCGCATGCTCGTGGTTGCTATCATGTTTAGAGAGTCTGAAAGCGGTAAGTGGACTCTATTGGTGTTCTTTTTCGTGGTTTAGTCTCCAAGGCCCAAAAAAGCATAAAATGATGCGGATGGAGAACTCTTCTAGCCGATGTGACTAGAGTATACCTTTTTCGTAATTAGTCTACGAGGTCCGGAAAAGGGGTAAACTTATACCAGGTAGACGCCCTTTCAGATACGTTTAGCGAGCATGAAAGGAAGCAAGATTGCTCAGCGATCTTTTCATTGTTTTAGGAGTCAGAAAAGAGCTTAACAGAAACTCCCTAAGTGCCTTTTTCGTAAGAGGGGTTGCTCGGCCCGAAAAAGGGATAAAATTATATCGAACAAAAATGGATTGATGAGGGCGAGAAAAGGTCTCAAGCATCGTCATCTGTGCGGAAAACTGGATCCGGTGACATAAGGATTGTCGAAAACGGAGAACGACCGATGTGGCACGTAAACCGAGGTGACGAGGGGGCGTGGAAAAAATGCCCAGAAAATCTAAAGGTGAGAGCGAGAAATGATCTCTAGCATCATTAAGAGCGCGGAAAACTGAATCCGGCGATATAAGACACATCGAAAATGGAGAACGGCCGATGTGGCACGCAAACCGAGGCGACGGGGGGGGCTAAAAAATGGTCAAAAAAGGACCCCGTGAAAAACGGGAAACGGAAGGAACCTTTATGAAGTTCTCGCTGTGCTGATCCCAACGGTACCAACGGTTTGAGAAATGGACTTCGTATGACACCTTAATGGTTGTTTGAAATTTGTGGAATTTCTATAAATAGGACGTGGGGCCCAATATGACATGATGTGATTGGTGTGCCAGTCGAGGACACTGTTGGCCATATTATCTGCTACACCATTGAGGTGTCTTGGGACATGTGTGAATGTAATGGATTCAAACTGTCTAACCATTTGTTTAGTGCGCAGGAATTTTCTGAACAGACAGGGATCGCGTACCTGGTAATCGTTGTTGAGCTGGGAGACTAGGAGCTGTGAGTCCAAGAAGACGTTGAGGTGACGTATGCTCATCTGGAGAGCAGCGGCTAGGAGACCGGTCACGGCATCGTATTCAGCTTGATTATTGGTGGCGGCACCTAAACACACTCCATCAATGTGAATTAACTCATGTGAAGGGGAGTATATTACCCAAGCTGCGGAGGCGAGATTGGGAGACCAACGGCTTGCACCATCAGCGAAACCGACATGGCAGAGTGGAAGAGGCTCCATCTGTATAGTGGGGGAAATGTTGGACATGTTCCCTTCTTCAAAGGCATCTGGTGCTGGGATGGGGTCCTTTAACCAATCGACCTTAGTGGGTATGAAGTCTTTCGACTCGACTGATAGCTGGTCGGATGCGGTGGAGGTAGATGTCTCCGGTAGGAAGTACGAGCGATGATGCATATCATCCCACGGGTAGTCGGGTGCAGTGAGTGTCTCCAAAATCTGCTCGTCAGTATTGAAGTAATCAGACCATAAATCGAGGGGTTCTGGTTTGAAGGTTGTCGAAATCATATATATCGTATTGACTTCTTCTGACGAGGATGATGGTGGAGGGTGAATCTCCTCGATAAGGGGAGGAGATATCTCTAAGTCGGCATTGTTTAACTCGTACAACGCTGCTCTATAGTCAGGTAGATCAGGGCAATGGTGAGAGTAGTGGCCGTAAACGCTGCATATAGCACAAGGATGGTTAGTGCGCAGTGATTTGTCGCGAGGCTGTAGAGGTGGCTCTAATCTGACTACTGGGATGCCGATGTCATCGTCCAACATATTCATATGCTCTTGGAGTGCCGGTAAATGTGGGCATTGGTGAGTTGGATGGCCAATTTCATCGCATAATGAACATTTGGGGGGAGCTCGAAACACCGGTGGGGGTTTGGCTGCCTTAGGAGGTGGTATAGCAGTGTAGGGTTGTGGACCTCTGCCCCCAGTGGGCTTAGCAAGGAGAGGGGGATCCTTTGACATCGAAGCAATCGTGAGACCCGGAGGAGGTTTCATTGACGACGAAGGAATATTGAGGTTAGGAGGAGGTGTCGTTGCCGACGAAGGGATCGCGACGCCAGGAGGAGGTTGATTTGTGGTAACAATAGGTTGTACCGGTTGGAGGATGACGTCTGGTGTCGGTAGTCGAACGGGAGGCGGAATATACCACACGGGCAATCCCAATGTTAGCCCGGGTAGGCTAAGGGTAGCCATAACCGGGGCGCTTACTACACCCGAAGGAGGAAATAGGAAGGGAATGGTGTGGATGGGTGTGACACCAATGTGACTGGGGATCAATGGTGGTTGACCGCCGGATGTTTGCGTATTCTGCGAAACAGTACAGAGGTTTGCGACTTGGGTCTCCGGTGACGGTGGTGGGATGGCCTGGAATGTAGAGGTCATGGGTGTATCCGAATAAAGTCCGGGTGCCACAGAAGACACAAAGGAGGTAACTGTACTAGAAGCGGGTTGTTCAATCATGGGGAGAACATTCTCTGGTGCTGCAGGGGCATTGGGATCATAGTAGGTGAGTTGGTCAATTTTGACCACGCGGCCCTCGTGGGGGAACATCATGGTGCGGAAGACGGAGGAGGCGACCGCTTTCATGGCGTACATGTAACTGCGGCCAAGTAAAAGGTTATAGTCAAGCTGGGCGTTAATGACTTCTATGTCGATGAGCACAGTCTTCCCACCTAATTGGACGGGTACCTTGGGTAATAAACCTTGAGGTTGAGCTGACCGGCCGTCATAGGCCCGCAATGCAGTGGTGGATTGCTGGAGAGCAGGGGATCCCAACTTTTGCCAGACAAAAGTGGACATGACACATGTGGAGGCACCTTCGTCGATGATACATCGATGGATGACAAGATTCCGAATAGAAACGGAAACTTGGACTGCTATGGTAGAAGGCAGTCGTGGTTCAGATTGGTCTAAATCAAAGGTCATCAAGTTCGAATCATTTGGGTCAATCGCCCCAATGGCGGAAAGTAAAGTCTTGCGCTGAGTAGGACAGGTTTTTAAGACTTCTAACGCAGACATGGCTGCGGGAGATTGAGCTAAGTCATCTACAATGTTGTAATTGGACGCAGCCCGTGCATTGGGGTTGTTGTTGATTCGGCGAAGGGGGAAGCGAGGTGCTTTAGAAGCGCCATCAAGTGGAACCTGAGGTATACGCAATGTCTGATCAGTGGGATTAGCATTAGTATCCTTTTCGGCGGGGGGGGCTTCAGAAGTCGGTCCGTATTGATTCCGACGGGTTTGGATATTGACGTCAGCGGTGGACATCATCAATAAGTGGTGGGTTCCTGAATCAAACATGGGTTGGTCCGGAGCCGTATAAGTTATTTGTTGTGGTTGCACGTTGCCCTGTTGGGGGGCTAACGGCTGAGTGTTTACCACTCCCTGTGTTGGAAAAGGGTTTTGGAGGACCAAAGGTTGTTGTGGGGGTGGTGGGGGGTTGGGTGGTGGCTGAGGAGCCGCCTGCCCTTGACGATGGGCGTCATTTGTCCATAGTTGTCGAGCTCGCTCCAGATGTGGGCAAGCGTGGGTATAGTGGCCATAGACACCGCAAATGGAACAAGGATGGTTTGTTCGTAAATTAGCATTTTTGGGTTGCTTAGGTGGCCGATCAGGATTCTGATGAGCGGGCGCCGCGTTATTGTTTTGCGGAGGATGGGTAGGTTGTGGAGCTTGGTTACGGTTTTGATTGTTTCCACGGTTTCGTCCTCTTCCTCGGTTTGGTTGCCCACCCTGGTTGCGTTGGTTATTTTGGTATTGGGGCTGTTGTTGTTGTGCGTAGACATGTCCTTGAGCATTGGGGGGATTCTGAGGAGCCGCAGGTGCGGGAGCAGGTTGCGGTGGATAGTATGCAGGTGGAGCTGGAGGTGGTCCAGTTGCCTGTTGGGGTTGTTGGTACCCCTGAGCTAGTGGAGGTGTGAGGTTAGCCGGTGCAACCTGCTGTGGGTAATGCATGGGCTGTTGTGGAAACTGCATGGGGTTCTGTACCGTAGGTTGAGCATAGTATGTAGGAGGTACATATGCTGATGGCGCTTGGCCATAACAATGTTGTGGACAAGAGGGTCCATGAACATGATGGGTCTGGTTTGTTGGAGCATAAGAAGTTGTCGCTCCGGAACTGGATGTAGCCCTAGAAAGGTCTGGGGCGGGCATGGTGCTCACCATACTGAAAGGTTTGGCTTGCGGTGTGATTTGGCCAATAATGCCATCAGCGGCATGTGATGCCCCCGGTGTGTCACCGCGTGCGGAGTCACCTCGTGGTGCGTCAGGTATGATGGTGTATAGGTAACCTGATTGGGCATAGATAAGATCAAACTGTTGGGCCTTAAGGATGGCCTCCTCCTCAGACTGGGGTCTTTCAGATGCTACATCCTTCGCAATGAGAGGAAGGAGGGATTTAAGGAACCAGTCTAGAAAGATTCGGTCGTCTAATTTGATCTTGCATAGGCTTCGGCGCCGCCGCCAATCATGAATATGGTCCGTGATATGCGTGGCCGTGTTTTGTCTGCAAGACAGTAGGATCTCGACGCCCGCATCATAGCGGACTGGTAGCTGAAAGAACTGCAGGAAGGTCGAGGCAAGGGAGGTAAATGTGGAATGCGTCCCATGGGGTTGCTCGATATACCATTTGGCTGCAGAGCCAGTGAAGGTGCGCTGTAATAAACGGAGTCGGACAGAGTCGTCCACTATGGAGTTGGAGGGACACCATAAATGGAAGGACATGATGTGGTTTTGGGGGTCTTCTCCGGCCTTTCCCTCAAACTTAGGGATGTCAGAGGGAAGCTTAGTGGGCATATGGGGCCAAGCAGGATCATGCCTGATGGGGTCATTTGTGAGCCTAGCTAAATCTGGCAGGTTGAGACTTGCCATGTATGGTAGACTAGCGGATGTGGTGACCGGAACCGGGACCTGCCTAGCCATTGTGGTATGGTGTAGGGGTCCAGTAGCGCCTATAGGTATGCTAGGTATGGAGTGTATGTGCCCTCCAAAAGGTGTGGCCTGATATGGGTTAGCGCTCCCAAGTGCAACTTGGGTTACACTTGGGTTAGGAATCGCAGTAGGGATTCCTGGTATAGCACTACCGAGTGCAACATGGGTTACACTTGGGTTAGGAATCGCACTAGGGATTCCTGGGATAGGGTTTGTGGAAACCGAAGGGGGTATGACCCCCATGTTGGGCATGCCCATGACAGGTGGTGGTCCTGTGCTAGGCATTCCTGAATGTGGAGTGTTACCCATATTGGGCATACCCAAGGGGGGTGGCTGTTGCCGTTGATGGTACTCCCGCAGAAGGGTTTGCGGATGTCTGACCTATGGTTAATGTATATAGTGGATCAACTGGTGTTCCAGACATAATTGTGGTTGGTGGTAACTCTGTGGGGTTTTCGGATTCTACCTCCAAATCAAAGGTGAAGTGGGGTATGTCAGAATCGGATGACCGTCTAGATGATCGACGATGTGTCGAATCAAGGGATAATGCTCTGCGTCCGTGACGTGGAGAGCCAAGTGGACTAAACTCTGGGAGTTCGCCCTGTAGACGACGAGAACGTCTAGAATTCTCAATGGTGAGAATATGTTTTTTTATTTAAAAGATTGTTTTAGGTATCAGGTGGTGATATATATGTAAAAGACTCAAAACCCTAATGCAACCAAGGGTGCATAAAAAGGGGAGTGAAAAAAGAAGGCTCACAGGCCAAAAAATCAATCCTCAAAAATGCACTTATCCCAGCAGCTGTGCTACAATAAGTGGAGGAATGCAACAACCGGTCAGAATACCAACATGCAAGCGGCTCCTAGAAAAAATAGGTGTAACTAGACTCAATAGGTGGTAAAGATCATGCAAACACCTAATCTAAAAGTATTGTGACTCAAACAGACGATATCCCCTGCAAGGTGATGAAATCCAAGTCAGACAATATGAATGTAGAGACAACGGCTAGATATCCCCCTACCGGGAGGGACACCGGGTAATCAATCCTAAAAAGACAGGCTACTAGGATACTCCGTTCATGACGCGTCGAGAAAAGGTAAATCTGCCGTTTGGTCCTTTGATCGCAATATCCCAATACAGGGATATCCCGAGAACTGCGAATGGTAGCCCTTCGGTTACTGAATGGGTTTCGGTATCCCACTCAGGCTTCCGGAACCATCCTCGCGACTTCAACCCTCCTAAGGGAGAGGCCTTCCCACAAACCGGTTGTGACCGCGCCAAAAAGTACTAAGAGATTTTAGCTCCCTAATTGGACAACTTCTATGTCTCAGATGTATGAACTGAGGGGTGTTATTGGAACACCTATCCCCCCAATACTACCTAGCTACAAGAATTCTTTTAGTGTTCCCCAAGTGGGGTTAAGAATGTGTTCAAATTAGGGTACTTTTTAAGTCTTTGTTCAATTAAGTGATCGTGTGAGTGCACGTGAGGTGTTGTAAACTGAACTTGAAAAAATTAAATGCTTTAAGGGAAATTTTCAAAAAATAAAGGACTTTTCGAAAATACAAAGCAAATATTTAAGACTTTTTTCACGAAAAGGAATTAATATGCTTTTTCAAAAAATGACTCAAAAAATAAAGGATTTCTTGGATTTTATGAAAGCAAATAAAGAAATAAATGGATTTCTTTGTTTCAATAAAAATTGCTAAGGGCAATATTCTAAAGAAGTAAACAAGAAAAAAAAATTTGAATCTAGATAAAGAATGCAAAATGAGTCTTTCTTTCACTTTCTTGAAAATTTTTAACAAGATTTCTAGGTATGCACTTTTTAAATAGTAAATTTTTTTTTTTTTTTTTTTTTTCAAATATGTAAACTATGCAGAATTTAGTACTGTAAAAAATGTGCTATGGGCAGAAAGTACAGTAAAAAATATTTTTCAAAATCGGGATGGCCGAATGAAAAAATTCAGCCGCGCGGGTTTTGGACGAACAGCCGCGATGGGCCGCGCGGGTTTTGGACGCACAGTCGCGATGGACGGCGCGGGTTTTGGACGCACAGTCGCGATGGACCGCGCGGGTTTTGGACGCACAGTCGCGATGAGCCGCGCAAGTTTGGGCCACACAGTCGCGATGAGCCGCGCAGGTTTTGGCCGCGCAGCCGCGATGAGCAGCGCGGAAAAATGCAGAAAAGTCGCGATGGGCCGCGCGACTGTCTGGAAAAAAGCCGCGAGGCGGAATCCGTGCACGGAAACCGAGAAACGAACCCGAAAATTGAAAATTTCGGGCTGTTTAAGGGGCCAAATCTCAGAACAGCAATGGATCTGCTGTCTAAGATGGTAGATCTATGGATCTAAAGACTAAAAACTCATAAAAACTAAGATTTAATGGCAAAGCTAGAGATCTAAAGTTCAAACCAAAGCGGAGTCGCCAAAAACTGTTGGCTCGGTTTTGCAACCAAGCTTAGTGCTATGGGCACCTACTAACTAGTAGTAGCAGTTTCAATAGAAATAAAAACAATAAACTAAATAAACAATACTTTTCATGGATCTAAGCAAGAATCTAAGCGAATAATTTAAATATTTCAAAAATCAAGAACAAGAAACATAAGAAATAATTTTTGTATTGAAAAGTGGGGGGCAAGCAAGTGCTTGCGATATTACCTCCAATGGTGAAGGTTGATGTTGAGCAACTCCCAAGATGAGTAGCTCCAAACTCCAATAGGTCTCTTTCTCCAAGGTTGCTCCAATGGCTAAAAGTGCTCAAGGGAGATTTCAGCAGCATAAGGATGAGATAATGGAAGGATGTGAAATGAGGAGCCCCTACCACCTTTTTATAGGTTTTGGTGGTGGGAAATACCATTTGTGGTTTTGTGGAAACCAAATGGTATTGACCAACATGGTTTAGGTACTTTTCCCTCCTTTTTCCTTTTTTGAATAAAAATAATATTTTAATTCCCTTTTTAATATTTTTGGGAATTTGGACCCTTTTTGAGGGTTTTTTATGATTTTCTTGGAAAAATAATCTTTTTTAATGGAAAAAGGGGTGTACTAAGGTCTTTTGGTGACCTTTTGTTGGTTTCAGAGGCTCAGATGGTGGAAAAGTGGACAAATGGGTCATGTGAGTAAGGGAATGAGCTAGTGAGCACTTTTTAGGTGTTAACAGTGCCCAAAGCCTTATGGGCGCTACTCCTTCTTAGCAGATTAGCGCTCAACATTTAAAATTGAATGAGCGCTAGTTGGTAAGCACTAAAGTAGCACCCTATACGCTACTTCACTAAATAATAGTCGCGTACATATCAAAAGATGATTAAAAAATAATTAATTTCTCGAGGAGGATTAGTTGCTGGTAGTTTCCCAACTTCCCCAACTTCCTCCATAACCATACATCGACCTGAACTACTTCTCTAATCCTATAAATACAAGGAAGACTAAAGAGAAAGGTTAGATGGATTAATGGAGAAACTTTGAGACATAGAGATCTAAAGAAGAAGCTTGCATGTGGAGGAGTTGATGCTGAAGATATCCAAGCCAGAGAAGAGCCAGAACCCAGAATCAAGTTGCAGGAGCCTGTCATAGAGTCAGGTATACTTGTACATCAATTTACTTTTGACAATAAAGGTTGAAGTGTCTTTCTTGTTCCAACTTAAATGTGTTATGAAATGGCATCTTAATTTGGATCTGTTTTGGTCAATTTTGAATGTTAAACATTGTTTTTGTTTCTTTCAAGCTTTATATATTGCCCAAAATGCTTTGAGAAAGGTATTGTTATTGCAGGTTTACTGAAAGGAAGGTGGATTTGAAGGTTGAGCACAAGATCAAGATAAGGCTAGGATCAAACTTCGATTGAAAGGTGTGTTCTCAAAATACATAACTTATTTCTTTTCGTAAATATCTCTGTAATATCATCAATACACTTACCTGTCACCCCACTCCAGTTGATAGCATTAGTTTCCTTGCTATAGGGTAGATTTTCCCGCCAACACCTGGTAAAAGGGGTGTTCAGGTTGCAAGGGAAAAAAATGGTGTGAAGCTTAGTGAAAATGAGACAGGAGATGGAGGCTCATATAACAAGCTGAAAGCATGGAAGCTAGCATCAGGCTCATAAGTGCGAGCAGGATAAATGCATATGCAATTACAACTTGAACAATACAAAATTGTGGATGTTATCGATCCCGAATTAGTTAATGCTCATTGGAGTTTTCAATTTTTAGAGAGTCTGAAAATTTAAAGAAAACTCCAGAGTGGTCTTTTTCGTAAATTTAGTCTCCAATGCCCGAAAAAGCATAAAAGTGTAAAGGGGAGAAATATTCTATCCAAAATTGACTAGAGTATTCATTTTTCGTAAATAGTCCATCTAGTACGGAAAAGGGTTAAACTTATACGAAATGGGAATTCTTTCAATTCCTTTAGCGAGTGTGAAATAAAACAAGATTGCTCATCAATATTTTCATATTAAGGATTCAAAAAAGAGATTAAAGAGGACTCCATAAAAGCAGGAGCAATAGGGAGGTAGCCAAAAATATATGAGAAAGAGCGGTATGTGGATTCTTCTCAAAATCATGGTAAAACTAAAAAGGCTCTCGAGCCTATGAGAAAAAATCATCATGGGAACCAAAATGGAAAAGGGGTGCTAACTATGGTGACCTGTGATAGGTAGGCTCTTTTGTCGAATTGGTGGAAAATGTAGATAGAGATGGAAAACACACCAATATCCAATAGGTTCAATCCTATGCAAAATTCAGATAGTAAAAGGTTCAAATGCATCATAATAGAGGGAATACCTAAGCCTATATGCAAGGTTTTGAAGATACCTAATCGGATTGAGCAACATGTAGAAAATGATCCCTAAGAAACCATGAATCCAGCTAAAGTGCATGTCTCCAAGAAACAACAATACCATTGTTAGGCCTTCAAATTGGATAATTTTGCACAGTGGTTTTGGTTGTCATACTAAGCATAATTCTTCCTTTTTACTCCAATTCTCATAATTTTGTCATTATAAACCTTTAAATCCCATGGTTATCTCCTTTATAGGTATGTAAGGTCGAATATTTATTTTTTTCCTGATGATTGCATAATTAATTAGGTTTGTATCATTAAATATCGTAATTAACAGTCATTTACAATTTTTTTGAGAAAACTTGTAAAACCTGTAATTACAAGTTTTCCCAAAAAACTCGTAATTGTGATTGTTCAAGATAGTTGCAGGTTGACAAATGGAAATCCGCCAATTGGATTTGGTAAAGGACACCTCCAAGGTGGTTTTGTGTCCATTGGATCGCACCCATCTCACATGTGTGAATTTCCAAGGCTTGTTCAAAATTTCAGTCAAACCCAGATTTTCAGCAACAGTTTTTGAAACTGCTAAGTTGTGGCTTGATTTGCGTGCACATGGAGGAGAATCTCAAAAATTTGCAATATGGGTTTTTGTGCAGAAACCACCAAATTGGGCATAATGTGGGATTTTTCCCAAATTGATAAATGGTTTAAGAGATATCGCAAGTTCTTTAATGTCAATCTTCCCAAATTGGCGAAAAACCTAGAATTTGAGATTTATTTCCAAAAATTGTAAAAATCAGATTTGCCAATTCTGATTTTTTGGTAGGGGACCATTTCATTTCTCAAGTCCCTCTTCTCTAATAAATATTATAAAATCTACAATGAGAGGGGTGGTTTTAATAATTTGGATGTAAAGACATGATGAATCTCTGCTAAACAGAGTATGAAGATTTAATTTTGTAATAAGAACAACTAGTTGATCATTTGATTTCCCGCTCATGAAATTTATATAGTTCATTAGTATGTAAGTTTTCACACAATGTATATTAGACTTGGTAGGATCCCCAAGCTCTGATATGCAATGTGATTCTTTTCTTTGCTTTTAGTTAATCAGTTATTTGTAGATTTGATTTGTGCATTTACATTTCCAACATTTTATTTTCAGTAATTGATTATATGAAGATTAGTTAAGCAAATCATAAGTTGCACTGGAAATGAAGCATTATGGAGTAAGCAATTGTGTATTGTGAATATTAATCTCACCTGGGTTTTTGCCGAGAACCAATGACAAGTGTTTCTAATTTGATATTTTAGTTTCAAAATTCATTTCATTTCCAGCATGTTTGTATTTTATTTTGATGCTTGAGAACTCTTTCAAAGACACTTCAACTAGTTGACAATGGAGATTGGAAATGTAGCACCTATACAACAAACTATTCTTGAGCCATTACATTTTTGTACCTGCAGTTTGGATGAGCCCCAATCTTTCCATTAAATATATTTTGAAAGATTAACCAGTTTCATAAAGAGTATTTGAGTTTTGCAATTAGGATAAGTTAGTCTAGCTTTAGTTCCACACATACTGTGCTTGCACCTCACAAGCCTACAAGCCCTGGGTTGACATTAAATCGTTGGAGAATTAAGTAACATAATTTTACCCCAACATTTTGGCTTTGTCTTCGGGGAGGTTCCAAATGGATTAGAGCCTAGGTAGGTAAGTTGCTTTTAAATTTTTGACAGGGAGGAGGAACAGATAATAAGACGAGAGGTAAGACCCTGCGCTACCGCAATTGGTGAAAGAAGGTAAGTATTCCTGCTTTGTCACCATTGGTGAATATATTCCAAATCTTTTTCATGTTTGTGATGAATGAATAGGTAGATTTAGTAGTAGATTAAATTTCAATTATGATATTTTCATTTTCTAGTATTAGAAGAGAATCTCTTTTGAGTACTAATCCATTTTCCTTGAATTTCTGATCCATTTATGAGAAGCATTTATAGACCAGTAGCAAAGCTTAAATATGTTCAAGAACTTGAGCAAAGAAGGGCTCATCACTACAAGGAATTTATTCAATCCTTGTTCCAATGTCATATCCAAAAATTCCATGCAAGAAGGGAATCAGATATATGAATAGACTCATAATGAATATCTAAAGGACCTTTTAAGTCATCCTTCCAAATCTATCGAAGACGCCCAAGAATCATGGACACTAGCAACTGAAGAGAAAAAGTTGGAACATGAAATTGAAGAGTTTCTTTCCTGCATAACACAAGATTCTATGTATGAAGAGCATATTAATGAAAATATGCTTGGCATAGTAATGGAAGATATTGAACAAGGAAGTGAATATTACATTGAATTCTGGTTTGAGACAATCATCAAGCCCCAACATTCTATTCTTCAACAATTATTGGAATACAAATCATGTGAGAAGTTGGCCTTTCATATTCGGATATTTATTAATGTATATTTTTCAGCATTGGATATGAGTATATTAGAGATCCTGATTCGTGGATGGCTCCATTGGAAGTACACATACACTTGAAATAATTCATCTTTTTCAAGTGGAGTAGGGTAGTGTAGGGAAATTTAAAAAAATATAAAAAGTAAAGAGAAAAATAAGCTTTGTTGTGAAAACTAGCTTGTCTAGCACAACTTAGTAGGGATCTAGCTAGAAAACTAGGTAATGGGCTGGCTAGATTTCCAATAAAGTTTGTTGGTGGTATCTTCTACAAGTTTTTCTAAGAAAATATGAAATCATTATTAGTTTTTGCTCATGTTGACTGATGAATAATTTCTTAAGTTCTTCCTCTCAGCAAGATTTGTCCCATTGACAACAACACCTTATCTACAATTAGAGATAGAGACATTTAGAGTACCTTGAGCCCTGCATGCCTTAATGGTGGGCTCTTTTGTCATTGGAAAGTGGGAATACCTTAATATATCATGTTTGATGAATTCGGTTGATGTTCAAGTACAACAGCTCCTCCATTCACATCATGTAGAATGTACTTAGGTACCTTGATATCCATGACATCACTGATGGAATATCTCGCATTGGTTAACAACTTACAACATTGGTTGGTAATCCAGTGACTTTCCTTTATGTTTGACATCAGAAAAATCCTTTCACATGGAGGAATTTGTACCAGAGTGTAATACCCCAATTTTGACCCTTATAGTATATTGGCTTTTATGTAAATATTGTGTACATGTGATGTATGTTTTCCTAGCGTGGAACTCAAGACCAAGGCCCCGCTAGTGTATGCTCGGATTTTATTTAAAAGGCAAGTATTTGATATTTTATTACCCATGAGATATTAAGCCATGAAATATTGTAATTGATGTAAATATTTAATATTTCAATAAAATACCAAAACTGGCTATGGAAGCAACTAATGAGAACGGGCCATGTGTATTCCACTAGGGAGTGGTGAGGGGGTTGTGGGATTGAACCATAGGTTGCCAAATGTCATCTTGAGAACCCATTTGACTTTCCTTGCTAACATTCAATTCAGTTGTAAGAAAGTTGTTGAGAAATTAGTCCATGGCTTCAATGGAGCATGGGCAGCCTAGAAATTCGTATGGCAGGTACGGGCTCTATTTTTCTTGTACCACAAGTCACCCTACCTCATGGGAATTCATTCTTACTCATTCCCATTCCATTGTTGAACATCCCAGCTTCAGTTTTCATCCATTACAAATGCCCAGCAGTGAGAAAAAACATAAATCGCAACTATGAATTAACCCACGTTTTGAAGTGCCATAAACACCCAGAAGTTGGTATTGATAGTTAAATCCAATGGGGGATCCAGAGATATGAACCTTGGGGTGAAATTAAGAGTATTAGATACCCCGAAATCCATTGGAAAACCCAGTTTTTATAGCCCATAAACGCAATTACGGGACTGAGTTATTTGATCACCGAATTGTGAAAATCCAAGTGTGAATGTTTGAACAGAGGATTGGATTGCTTGATAAACCCAATGAAGGGTAGAATCTCAAGAAAAATAGCAGCTGGACCTTTCTATGCCCACCCTGAAGAACACTGGAGGGAAGGGACACCCAAGGGACTGTGCAGCAGATAAGGGGACCTTCCTTGTGTTGGGTGTGGTAGGTATTGTGGATACCATGACTATTTGAGTTTAGTTGAGATGCCTGTAGCTCTGTGGTTGAGCTCACTGGATTAGCATCCTCCTCATTTGACTCTTGCATGCTTGATAAACCCAACTATGTGTTGGATTAGCATGACTGGTTGTGTGAAACCATGGCTCTAAGTGAGCCTGTTTAGTTCCTCCTTAGTGGATACACATCCCAGCTTGGGGGTGATCTCTCAGCTGAAAGAATACAGGCTGGACAGAGATCTATGGTTGGGTGGAACGTTGCTCTCACATAGCCAGTTGTTGGACAGTTTCACCTTAAAGATAAGTATTCTATGTCATTTAAATTATATTCATTTTGTGCTCTGCAATGTTTAATTTGATGACTGTTATTGGTATGTTGAATGCATGATGTAGTTGTGTATGGATAATGTTTATTTCCATTGTGTTTATATTGAGTATGAATCTGCACACATAAGTTTTTATTTATTGTGAATTTTCTTAGAAATGTATGGGGCTGAGTTACACAATAAGGCCCGATATCTTAGTCATGTTCCCTTCCTCCCACCGGATTGACGGGAGGGGACGTGACACAGAGAAGGGTCTGAATTGAAGATGCAGCAGTCCTTTCAAGTTTTCAGCGAGAATTACAAGTTTTCAACATAATTTACAAGTTTTATGTAGATTTTACAAGTTTTCACAGAATTTACAAGTTTTCTGAAAAACTTGTAACTTGAGGATACTACAAGAGAAAAACTTGTAATCAAGAATATTCAAGTAGATTTTTAGTCTACAATAGCAACAAAAATTCAATCCTTTGTAGTAGCACTTTTTCTTGTAGCAATAATTCAATATATTCTTCTAATAAAACAGCAACGTGTCTGCACTCACCTCACCTTGTTTGCAGGACATGCAAACCATCAAGTGTGGGGAAGTGGCTACTGGGATATTCATATTCTCCTCAGCATCTTCAACATATTCAACTTCAATCAGTATACATATTCATCCATCGGTTTTCTGTCATCATTAGCTTAGCTCGGGAACTTAGCAACATTTTCAACACAGTCAATCAATTGTTATCTCTGCATCACAAAAACACACATATGTCAGACCCTTGCAGAAGGTATTATGTTAAGTTACCCAGGTATGCAAAGATTATTTAATTTTTGCAAATTTTTAGGAATATAAATATATTATACTGACCTTAACATTAGGAAAATTTTGAGGTCTAAAATGGGCCTCATATTAGATATAATAAAATATTGTGAGTTTGTCTTTTTGTGGAGAAGGTATATTTACAACTCACATTTTGCACTAGAATTCATGTAACTATGGTTAAGTTAAAGTGAAAAAATGTGTACAACTAAAATTAATAAAAAAATCCCCTTTGATATGACTAGAAGCATAAGTACGTTTTAATACATAAATGTATAAAAATAAAGTACTTATAAAATAAAATAAAGCAAAATACTTTTAATTTTGACTTATAAACTTAAATTAAACTTTTGTATATAAATTCTAAATTATACTTATATGAAAGGATTCACATTAATAATTTTTTTATTTTAAAATATATTTACATATTTAATGTTAAATTCTAATATATATTCATTAATTAAATGTAACATTACATATATTATTTATTATATTATAATATATAAAATAACATAATATATATTATAAGAAATATAATAAACGTGATTATTATATATATAATATTTCTTATAATATACATAATATAATATAATATATGTCACTTTATATTATAAATATAATCATTTTAAATAATATAGGTTATAATACTTTTAAATAAAAATATAATATCTATAATATAACTTATTTACTATATATAATCTAAAAGTATTAAAATTACTAAACCAAGATTCTATTTTTAAAAGGTTAAAATCAGAAAAATCATTGGAGCTGGTAGGTGACTATGCTCCGGTTTTGAAAAAGGTTAAAATTAGAAAAATCCTTTTCCAGCTATTGAGGATGGCTACATATATGTTTTTTTTATGGGTCAGCACAACTGGGTATGTGTGGTGCTGGTGGGGTCATTTACTAATGGGTATTAGTAAGGGGAGCAACACCAAGTCTGAACTTCTTGCTGCACGTTGTATTCTATGGTACGCAACTATCAGAGGGATCTCGTCACTTAAACTATTTGGTGACTCAGTGGTTATCATCGATTGGATAAATCAAAAGGCCAATATCGATGTTCTATTGTTGGAACCTTGGCTTCGGGATGTGAAACGTTTGGCGTCTTCCTTCACCCACTTAATTTTCCAGCATGTTTTTCATGAAGCAAATTTGGAGGCAGATCGTCTTTCTAAAGAAGCCATTGGCCCTATGGATGGTTCCCTTCACTTTGCTGAATTTTTGGATGGTGTTTTGGTTGAAGAGGGCACTTTAAGAACCTTTTGATGCCTTTTCTCCTTTGAGAATGTTTTTCTTTCAGAATGTAGAAGTTTTCGGGTACTTAAGTTATAATTGTGGAACAAGTGTACTTAAGAATAACTTGTCTTCGTTATATGTTAGAGGAATTCAGGCTCATATGTTGTTTTTGTTGAAAAAATTCATGATGTTAAACAAAATTATCGATGAAATTTTAATTTTCTCCTGAAAATAAAAAGTTGCATTTTTTTCTCTCTGAAAAAAAAGATTATATCTTTAAATTTATGTTTGAATTTTGATTACTATAATATTTTTATATTCAAAACTAAAAGTACTTCAAAGTAAAAGTACTTTAAGAGCACTAAATACATAATTATTATATTTAAAAGTAATATATGAGTACTTTTTTCCATTATGAGTATGGTTAACTATGGATTTTCATCCACCATTTAGAATTTAACAAGCAAATAATTTTAACTCAAACAATGCCATTTCACCATAAGGGATGGTGTCATTCTCTATAATTTGATTGGTTCTTATAAAGTTGATTTTGATAGTACTTTTTTTGTTTGGAGGCCCATTTTTTACCTCAAAATTCTCCTAATGCATATTATTCCTATAATGACCATCACTTCATGATTTATTATTTTTCCATTCCGACTAAAAGTATTTTCCAAATTAACCTAGAATAATCTAATGAACTGTGGTAAACGTGCTATCATGATTACTCATTTTGATTTTATGCTTTCCCCTACAAGTTATAATTCTTTTTTTATTATTACCATCCGTTGATCCTCTAAACCTTATCCAAATCTTACCTCTTCCTAAACCTGTAATTATTTTTACACTTTATGTCTTGTTTCCAACATTTTTTGCAATGTTGTGACCAAGGTTACTAGTGACTTAAGCAATTTTGGGGTTCTAATAGTTGTTAGTTGCATGTTGAGGAGGTATGAACCAGAAATGGTAGATTTTTTTATGAATATTAACATAGCAGAGATTTCTTTAGGAAAATAGGTTGGTATCTGATTTTTTGAAAAATTACAAGGTTGGCATGATGAGCTCTCTTTAGAATTTGCTCAATCATTCGATGGTACTGCTGCAAATACTAAGGGATTTTGAGAATATTACTGTGGATTCAGTTGTGGAGGATAGGGAATTTAATGATATTCTACCAAGACTTCCTAAACATCCTTGAATGATACATCCTGAGGAGGGGTTAATTGAACTAGTCAAAAGAGTAGAGGAGCTCTTTGAAGAAGTTGAGAAACTAGTTGGATATGTTGAAGAGTCAGTGGAAAACTATCTTGATTACAACTCATGTGAATCGCCATTTGTATTAGCTCCTTGTTCTTTTGGTATGATAAATTCTGATCCATTGTGTGTTGATTTGCGAAAGAAAGATCAAAGGATTAAGGAATTATAATAGACAATTAAAGAAACAAAGGTATTAGAGAGACATGTTAAGAAAGAGAATCAAATGCTTAAGGAAAACCATGCCAGACTTAGGAAAGCTAATGAAAATTTTTAGTTTCAATTACAACTCTTGAACACAACAAATAAAACACTATGTCTCCATATCAAAGCTTTAAAACATAATCAAAATCAAGCACAGAAAAAGGAGTCAGAGGAAAACGAAGGCAAGGGAATCATAGTGAGATGTACAAGTTGTATCATACACATTAAACCTATTGGGAGAAACAATAGGAGCTGCATTTTCAATTGAACAACCAAAACAATCAAACAAGAAAGAAGTAAAATAAATGGAATACTAAAATTCAGATTTTGAATAAGCAGTTAGTGGCAGTAAAGTAAGAGAAACAACGATTATTTGAGTTGATGTCACAGTTAATGAGTTGTAGATCTCCATCAGTGGCATATTCAATTTATCTCCATGAGTAGTGGGTAATGTTTCAGTTGAATAGATTACAAGATGGTAGAAGACTTCTCTACTTACTCTGATGGTTTCTGAAAGGAGATGGCAGCTGCTTATGCTTTATATGGAAGAAATATATTCCCTAGGATACCCATTCTTCTGAATTGCTATCACTAGATCCTAGTTTTATTTCAATTATCTCAGAAGAAATGGGACTAGATGGTTAGGTTTACGCTTCCATTTTCTCCCAATCTGGTGCATTAGTAGAGTTTATAGAATTATACAATTATGGAATAAATATGAAGAAACAACTGTGGGAATAAATTGACCAATATATGGGTTTGCATGAAGAAAGAATGAATGGTTATTTCTCCTAGGATTGGACACAATTGCACAGCAAATTGATGGCATGTGTACATGCCATATATTTAGTTGGGGGGAGATGTTAGGCCTTCAAATTGGTTTATTTTTCATAGTGGTTTTGGTTGTCATGCTAAGAAAAAATCTTCCTTTTTACTCCAATTCTCATCATTTTGTCATTATAAACCTTTAAAACCCATGATTATCTCCTTTTGAGGTATGTAAGGTTGAATATTTATTTTGTTCCCGATGATTGAATAATTAAGTAGGGTTTTATTATTAAATATGGTAACTAAAAGTCATTTACAAGTTTTTCTAGAAAACTTGTAAAACCTGTAATTACAAGTTTTCCCAGAAAACTCGTAATTGTGATTGTTCAAGATAATTGCAGGCTAACAAATGGAAATTCACCACTTGGATTTGGTAAATGACACCTCCACCATGGATATATTTCCGTGCGAATTTCTAAGGCTTGCTCAAAATTTCAGTCAAACCTAGATTTTTACCAGCAGTTTTTGAAACTGCCAAGTTGTGCCTTGATTTGTGTGCACAAGGACGAGAATCTCAAAAATATGCGATATCAGTTTTGTGCATAAACCACCAAATTGGTTAATAGAAGGTCTATTTTCCAAATTGAGCTATGGTTTAAGAGATCTCACAGGTTCTTTAATGTCGATCTGCCCAAATTGGCGAAAAATCCAGAATTCAGGATTTTTTTCAAAAAATTGTAAAAATCAGATTTGCCAATTCTGATATTTTGGGAGGGGACGATTTCATTTCTTAAGTCCATATTATCTAATAAACAGGGAAATATTTAGGGGCGAAATTTAGCCAATTGGCTATTTTTGGGGCCTTTTTTGAAAAAATAAATTCGCAATTTGGTCATTTTTGGTCTCTAATATCGCCTATATTTACATAAAATATGTTTTTTTATCATAATATTCGCCAAAATTTACAAGTTTTGGTAGTAAATTGTGTGTTTCATATTTAATATTCGCCTGCCAATCTATATATATATATTTTTTCCAATCCAAAATAATTGCCTAAATAATATACTTAAGTATACTTTTATAATCCTTAAAAAATACCCTGCTAATAAATATTAGAAAATCTACAATGAGAGGGGTGGTTGTAATAATTTGGATGTAATGAAATGATAAATCTCTGTTGAACAGAGTATGAAGATTTGATTTTTTAATAAGAACAACTAATTGATAATTTGATTTCTCGCTCATGAAATTTATATAGTTCATTAGTATGTAATTTTTCTCACAATGTATATTAGACTTGGTAGGATCCCCAAGCTATGATATGCATTGTGCTTTTTTTTTCTTTTAGTTAATCAGTTATTTGTAGATTTGATTTTTGCATTTACATTTCTAACATTTTGTTTCCAGTAATTGATTATTTGGATATTAGTTAAACAAATCATAACCTACATTGGAAACGAAGCATTGTGGAGTAAGCAATTGTGTATTGTGAATATTACTCTCACCTAGGTTTTGGTCGAGAACCAATGACCCAATGTTTCTAATTTGATATTTTAGTTTCAAAAGTCATTTCATTTCTAGCATGTTCGTATTTTCTTTTGATGCTTGAGAATTATTTCAAAGACACTTCATCTAGTTGACAATGGAGATTGGAAACATAGCACCCGTACAAAAAAAAAAATCTTGAGCCATTGCATTGACGTACCTTCAGTTTGGATGATTCCCAATATTTCCATTAAATAACTTTCAGAAGATTAACAAATTTCATAAAGAGTCTCTGAGTTTTGTAATTAGGAGAAATTAGTCTAGCCTTAGTTCCGCACACACTGTTCTTGTACCTCACAAGCCTACGAGCCCCGAGTTGACATTAAATCGTTGGAGAATTAAGTAATATAATTTTGCTCCAACAACCATGTGTTGGAGAATTTTCCAACCACAAATTATTTATTTGATCTTCACAACTTAATTTTCCACTTATCCTAAGTATTTTGACTCTATCATGTGCTTACATCATCAGTAGATCACAGTTTCAGTAAATTGAGCCTCCTCCTACATTCAAGGAGTCAACTGGTCCATCATTATCAGTTAATTGGGCCTCCTCCATCATTCAGGGAGTGATTTGCATGACTAGAGCGCACTAATCAGTCCAACTGACAACATTTACTATTTTATTCAGCCAATTGGAGACTAGAAGGTGCCCTACTACACTGGTTGACCTAATATGGTGTTATTTTCACGTACTATTCAGTTAACTACAGACATAAAGGTACCCTCTCCTATTTTTGGGCATTCTGTTGAGTTCTGGATTCAGTTAGACAGTTTCAAATTTTGTTGGAGTCATTTTCATAGTATTTAAGTGGTTAATTAATGTGCTGAGTGGTGTTAACTTCCAAGTAAGCCACTCTCATGCATTCAACTCGAATGACCTCTCTAGAATTCGAATTGCTTGGCTTATTGTAGCCATTGTTACACATTGTAAGTATATTCTAAGCTTATGATAATGCATGAACTGCTACAAACCTTTTTCATCAGTGTTTTGATATATTATTTTCCGCATGCATCTCTAGTAACTGTTGTCTCTGTTTCATAGATATTTTGTGCTTATATTTTACATAGTATCAAATCCATGGCAGGACAAGGCAACTTTTCTATAGTGTTTTTGCACTTCTGCACTTCTGCACTAGTGATTTTGCACTTCTGCACCAGTGCTTTCTGCACCTGGAACACATATGAAGCTTGAGCAAGATTGCTTTAAAATATTCCAACTCTGCACCAGAATCCGAAAGTTTTCCACATAATTCATGCATATTTTGCATCTGACTCTTCAAGCTTGCTTGATAGTCTATGTCGGGTGTGATGCAACTTGAAAAGTGTAGGTTGTCGACCTAAAAAGTTCTTGTTTATTTGTGATTTCAGGTTTCTCACAGTCTCATATTGCATTTGCTACAGCAAAAATAAACTCTTCTTCACAAAATCTCCTTACTCCTTTCAACTATCATCAGTGGAAGAATGATATAGAGATAGTGATGCAGTCCAAAGGATTCTACGAAGTCACTATGGGCCTAGAACTAGAGCCTAATTCTGCATTAGATAAGTCCAAATACATCAATAAGCTTGATGAAGCTTATGGTTTCCTTTGTCTCAATATTTCGAAGGATCTTCTTTCCATCTCAGCGGATTTCCAACTCCAAAAGAATTATGGGAACAACTTGCCAAAATCTTTGGCAACCAGGATGAGATGATGGCTTATCAGTTGGAGAATGAATTTGTTTCCCTAAATACTGAGAATTTCGAGACCATCAATGATTTTTTCACCAAGTTCAAGCATTTGGTGCTTCAGTTGAAGTAATGTGACGTTGAGAAGAAATATGAGCAGTTGATTCTTTCTATCCTTACGAAGCTAGGAAAATATTATTCAGTGTTTGTCTCTACTTTCCATTTGGAAAAACTCACCACTATGAATTGGAAGATTCCTACCTTGAATTCCTTCATTGAGTCCTGAACAAAAGAGCATGACAAGCTTGTTCATATGGGGTCCATAAAAACCTCCAAAGATCAATCCCTATTTGCTAGAGGACCCAAAGCTACGAATGGTAAAGGAAAGTAAAAGAAAGAGAAGACCAAGTTTGATCATCCCAAGCAAAAGGAGAAGACCAAGCAATCAGATGAGCCCTCTGGTTCAAGAAAAGACAAGCAAAAGGGAAAGGAGAAGACAAAGTGTTCTTACTGTGGTAGGGGATTTCATCCAGAAATTTCATGCATGAATAAAAATATTGATCAGATGGCCCTTCTCTTAGAGAAAAACATCATTACTCTTCCAGAAGGCGCAAGGAAGAAGGACAATAATGATCATGCAGAAAGAGGTCATGCACTCATGGCAAGTGTTTCAAATTCTATAGCTCTTCTCATAGATTCAGGAGCTTTGAATCACATGGTTGCAAGCAAAGACTCTGTCTCTTCATTAGACTTCGACAGCTACATCTCCATCCACATGGGAGATGATTCACAAATTTCTTTGAAAGTGTAATGTCCCCATTTTGACACCATTACATTGAAATGTAAATGATGTAATATTGTTATAAAATCATGGTGAGGATCTCAAGGCCAAGGCCCCGCCATCGATTTATTGATGCATATGGTTTACGTACTAGCCAGGCACATTGGAATTTCAAATATCATGTAAATATGCATTTTAATAAAATACCCACAACTAGCTATGCAATGCAACAATAGATGGGGGTATGATTTTACAAGGAATTGGGAGGGAAGCATTCAAACCTTGGAGCCAATAAAGTCAAGCCAAATGTCAATGAGAGAACCCATGAACCCTCAACTACCCATGTTGACTTTTGTACCCAATCATTCATTTCTCCCAAGAGTTGGTTGAGGTAGTTAATGCCTTGGGGAATGGGAGGTATGGTTGTCCAAATTCGAGTATGGAAAAGCCACCCTGCATGGAAAATCGTGTTTTACTTCTTGGGCAAGAAAAGAGCCATGAATTGCTTCCCAAGCCATTATCCATCAACCAGTTTTCCTCCCTCACGAGTTTGGAGCTACTTGGGCGTTTTCCAGCCATGTTTTTCTGTGTTTTCCTTCATTCTCAGCTGAGAGAAGGAATTTTTTGTGTTGTATACCAATGGGGAGGAAGGGGAATCGAATTGGGGTTCCATAGAGACCATTTTGGCTGTTAAATGCTTAGATAGTTGGGGAGAAATCGTTTTTCCTCCCCGTGAATGTTTTTCCCCATCCCACAATTCGTTTTTGGCTGGAAACGATTTGGGGAAAACCCATGGCCATCCTGTTGGTAAATCCATTGTTTTGGCTTGAGCTTGAATGCAAGCATGTAGGGTTCAACTGTATCCTGATAAACCTAGTTGTGGACTGGCTTGGCTCAAATGAAATGAAATGAAATGATTGAATGTCCCCCCTTTCCTTGTAAGAATCATGCCCAGCTCGGGGGTGGAAGTTGTGTTGAGAAAATTGATGAACAAAACTGGCCTATGGTTGGGTGGAACATTGCAGCGACATAGCTAGTTTATTGGGACAATTACACAATGAAGATGAGTATATTCTTACGTGTATTTAATTCTGCAATGATTATTTTGATATGCTGGATGAGTATGATATGTGTGTGGATGATGTTTTATTCCGTTGTGCATATTTGCTTAATTTGCATCTGCACACTTTTGATTTTAATTGTATGAATCTAATGAATGGGCTAATTTTATGTAAAATCCCAGAGATTGCCATCATGTTCCCTTCCTCGAATTGGGTCCATGGGAGGGGACTTGACAGAAAGGCAAAGATACTATTCATTTAGAACATGGTAGTTTCCAAAATGTTCTCTATGTTCCTTCTCTAGATTCGAACCTGCTTTCTGTGTATCAGATGACACACACTGTTTCCCAAAAAGGTTGTATTCATTCCTAATGATGTTGAAATTTTTGATAGTTCCACCAGAAATCTCATTGCAGTAGGCAAGGAAAATCATGCTGCAAAAACATATGAGTTTTCCCACTTTTTGCCACATTCAAATCCAAGTGCCCTTACGACTCATGGAAATGAGGTTATATGGATATGGCATGAGAGGTTTGGACACCTAAATTATAAATATTTTCAACTGCTGCAAAATAATTCCATGGTTTAAGGCCTTCCGAACATCAAATCCTCAAAAGGGATATATATGCAAGGGTTGCATCATTGGCAAGCATCCTGAACACAAGCTCGATCGAGGAAAAGCTAGCAGAGATTTTGTATTTTGGGTATTATTCACAGTGATATCAGTGGTAATTTACGAAATCCATCCATGAATGGCTCAAGGCATGTTCTGAAATTCATTGATGACTTCTCCAGATTCACATGGGTCTACTTTCTCAAGAACAAATCAGAAGTGCTTGAAAAATTCAAAAATTTAAATTCTTTTGTTGAGAATGATATTGGGAGCAAGATAAAAGCTCTCAGATCTGATAATGGTGGACAATATATCAAATCATAGCTTATACAACTTTGTGCGTAAAACAAAATCAAAGTCCAGCACACAGTCCCCTACACATCTCACCAGAATGGTGTAGCGAAGAGGAAAAACCGAGCATTAAAAGAGATGGCTACTTGTATGCTTGAGTTTAAAGGTTTGGCTTCAAATATTTGGGCTAAGGCCATGAATTTTGTTGCATACATTCAAAACATAGTTCCACACTCATCTATCAAAGGTACAACTCCTTTCGAATTCTACACTCGTCACAAGCCTAATGTGTCACATCTCAGGGTTTTTGGCTCCACTGCATGGGCTAGAATTCCGATTGAGAAGAGAAAATATTTGGAACCACAAAGTACTGATTGCATCCTCATTGGATATTCTAAAGAATACAAAGGATACAAAATCATGGATATCAGATCCAAAAATATATTCATCGAGCGAAGTGTTCAATTTGAAGAACCGCTTCATGATCTACAACTAGTGGAGGAAGAAACTGCCAAATTGCTTCATCTCCAAGAAGAAGATTCGGAGTTCCACACTCATCCATCAAAGGTGCAACTCCTTTCGAATTCTACACTCGTCACAAGCCTGATGTGTCACATCTCAGGGTTTTTGGCTCCACTGCATGGGCTAGAATTCCGATTGAGAAGAGAAAATATTTGGAACCACAAAGTACCGATTGCATCCTCATTGGATATTCTGAAGAATACAAAGGATACAAAATCATGGATATCAGATCCAAAAATATATTCATCGAGCGAAGTGTTCAATTTGAAGAACCGCTTCATGATCTACAACTAGTGGAGGAAGAAACTGCCAAATTGCTTCATCTCCAAGAAGAAGATTCGTAGTTCCACACTCATTCGTCAAAGGTGCAACTCCTTTCGAATTCTACACTCGTCACAAGCCTGATGTGTCACATCTCAGGGTTTTTGGCTCCACTGCATGGGCTAGAATTCCGATTGAGAAGAGAAAATATTTGGAACCACAAAGTACTAATTGCATCCTCATTGGATATTCTGAAGAATACAAAGGATACAAAATCATAGATATTAGATCCAAAAATATATTCATCGGCTGAAGTGTTCAATTTGAAGAACCACTTCATGATCTACAACTAGTGGGGGAAGAAACTCCCAAATTGCTTCCTCTCCAAGAAGAAGATTCGAAAAAAGATGATGAAATTTTGTGCTCTAATATTTCTGATATTTTATCAGAATGAACATGAAATATCAGTTTCGGATTCAAATCCAGAGGAGCCCCCTCAGTTTCCAAAGTGGTAAGAAACAACTCTCACATCTGTTGGTTCTAACATTGGAAATACTACAAATCCAAGAAGAACTCGACCAGAATTTAAAAGAGAAGGTATGGATATTTCATATTCTGATCCATTACTATTTGAAAAATATTTTTTGATGATTGTTTCATATCCTAAATCATACTACCATTCCCACCGAGATCCGAGATGGAAAACCGCCATGGATGAAGAGTGCGATTCTCTTCAGAAAAATGCAACATGGGAGCTAGTTTCTCTTCGTCCTGGGAGGAAATTAGTTCAATGAAAATGGGTCTACCAAAACAAGGTTGTTACTGATGGTTCAACCTATAAATAAAAATCTAGGTTGGTGGAAAAACATTTCTCACAATTTCATGGTGTGGACTACACAGAAACTTTTGCACCGGTTGCAAAAATGGATTCAATTCGCCTAGTTTTGGCAATTTCCGCATCTAAGCACTAGGAGGTGCACCACATGGATGTGAAGGATGAATTTATTCATGGATATATTCAGGAATATATTTACATGAAGCATCCTGAAGGTTACATATCAGATCCGACACTTGTTTGCAGATTAAGGAAATCCTTGTATGGTTTAAAACAGGCCCCAAGAGCTTGGTATGCAAAGATGGATTCTTTTCTTTTGTCGCAAAATTTTGTGAGATGAAAATCAGATCCGAATGTGTATCTAAAGAAGAATGAAGGTAATTTTATGATCATTTTACTTTATGTTTATGACCTATTGAATACAAGAAGCATTCTTGCTTCGATCGACACTATAAAAATCGCTCTACACCAAGCATTCTATATGAGTGATTTAGGCCTGTTGAGGCAATTTATTGGTCTTGAGATCACTTAGAATTTTGATGGGATTATTATATATCATTCAAAATGTGCTTTGAACCTGATAAATACGTTCAATATGGAAGAATGTAAAGAGGTACCATTCCCATTCCTCTCAGGAATCAATCTTGAGGATGGTGATTCTACACCGTTGGTGGATTCTACACTATACAGACAGTTGATTGGTAGTCTTTTGTATTTGAAACACTCTAGGAATGATATTTATTATGCCATGAGTTCTATGTCAAGGTACATGCAGCAGCCCCATGAACTTCACTGGAAGGCATCCAAAATAATCTTGCACTATGTGCAGGGTACGAGACATTTTGGCATACACTATGTTGCAGATTCCGATCTTGACTTGGTTGGATTCACTGATTCAGATTGGGTGGGTGATAGAATTGATCAGAAGTCCACTTCCGTATATTTTTTCATGATTGGAATAGGGCATATTTTCTATTCAAGCAAAAAGCAACCCGCCATTTCCTTATCTTTAGTAGAGGTGGAGTATCGAGGAGCAGTCAATGCTTGCATTCAGGAAGTTTGGTTTCTACCAAAGTTTGATATTGGTAGCGCCACTTCTACTGTCATCTTTTATGAAAATCAGAGTGCTCTCAAGATATCGGCATATGCGTTTCAGATACATAGGACCAAGCATATCGAGATCCACATGCACTACATCCGAGAGCTTGTGCATGACAGAACCATTATACTGCATTATTGCCCTACAGAAGAGAAAATTGCAGACATCTTCACCAAGAGCTTCAATGAGAAGAAGTTATCTTACCTCCGTTCACTGTTGGGGGTGATTTCCACAATGGTGAGGATATATTATATCCTTCAGTGTTCAATTTGAGGGGGCGTTTTCTTTCCCACTGGGTTTTTTTCCTCTTTCCTCACTTAGATTTTTTGAGCATTTCTAGGATTATTTATGTACTGGGAGACCTATAGCCATTGTTCCTAGGGCCCTTTTATTATTTTTTACTCCTCCAAATGAGATTAGCTTAAGGGGGGGTGTTGGAGTATTTTCCAACCACACATCATTTATTTGAGCTTCACAGCTTAATTTGCCACTTATCCTAATTATTTTGACTCTATCATGTGCTTACATCATTAGTAGATCACAGTTTCAATAAACTGGGCCTCCTCCTACATTTGGGAAGTCAATTGGACCATCATTATCAGTTAACCGTGCCTCCTCCATCATTCACGGAGTGATTTGCATGACTTAAGTGCAATACTCAATCCAACTGACAGCATTTACCTTTTTATTAATCCAATTGGAGACTAGTGTTAAAAAAACAAGATCGCAGAGCAATAACAATAAACAGAAATGCAAATATAATCACACAAACACATTACAAGAGAGACATAGATATATTGTGGTTCACCCCAAGATGGGATACGTCCACACTGAAATTTCCAGTCCTTATTATTATACCATCCAGCAAAGTGAAGGGATACAACCTACAGCATAGCCGATGCATTTCCTCTTCACTGTTTCATAGTCTCTCTTCTGATCTCAGAGATCTTTACAATGCATAATACCTAATACATCAACCCTAGCCGTGTTACAATGTCTTTCATTTATAAGGAAAATACAATGGGAAAATACCACGGGTTACCCAAAACCATGGGCCCGAAAACTGTTGGCAAAAACAGCCCCCGAACCCCCATTTCTCGGGGGTGTTTCCCCCAAACCCTCGTAACTAGTGGGCGTTCCCCCCAAACCCCCTTTCCTGGGGGCTCTACCCCCAGACCCCCTGGGTATTGTGCCGGGATCATAACCAAACCTGGGGTTCAACACGGCTGAATCATCATCTACGACACTGGAAGATCAGGCTCCACAACCAACAATCTCCCACTTGGATACTGATCACAACAACTCCACCGCTGCTGCACTTGCTGGACTTGGACTTGGAAAAATTCACCTCTTCACCTTCATTCTAGAATGCCAACTGAAACCGAGCAAGAACTCAGTTTCTCTCTAGTCACTACCTTTGTGAACATGTCTGCAGGATTCTGGCTAGTATGTATCTTTTCCAGCTTCAAAAGTTCATCTTCTAGAATAGAGCGTATGAAATGGTACTTGAGCTATATATGTTTAGTCTTGGAATGGAATGTTGAGTTCTTTTCAAGATGAATGGCACTCTGGCTGTCACTATACAAACTGCTATCCTTTTGCTTCTTACGCAATTCCTCCATAAACCTCTACAACCAAATCATCTCTTTACTGGCCTCTGTAACAGCAACATACTCTGCTTCCGTTGTTGAGAGTGCAACAACCTTTTGCAGTTTTGAAATCCAACTTACTATTGTTCCACCTACAGTAAACACATACCCTGTGGAGCTCATCCTGCTATCCTTGTCACCTACCATATCTGCATCAACATATCCCTATAGAACAGTGTCTGAACCTCCAAAACATAATGGCTGAGTGGTAGTACCTCTCAAATACCTGAGAATCCATTGTACTGCCTCCCAATGTTCTTTACCTAGATTGTCCATATATCATCTCACTACTCCCACTGCTTGTGCAATATCTGGTCTTGTGCACACCATGGCATACATCAAGTTGCCAATTGCTGATTGATAGGGAATCTTGGACATGTAATATGTCTCTTCCTATGTCTTGGGACACATTTCCTTACTTAGACTGAAATGGCTGGCCAAATGTGTACTAAATGGTATTGCATTTTGCATTCTGAACTTCTTCAACACCTTTTGTATGTACTCACTCTGAGACAATGCCAATTTGCGATTTTTCTTGTCTCTCGTTATTCTCATACCAAGGATTTGCTTTGCAGCACCCAAATCCTTCATCGCAAATGAATTAGCTAGCTTCCTTTTGAGTACATTTATATCCTACATGTTAGACCCTGCAACAAGCATGTCATCCACATACAATAACAAGATAATACATCTTTCATTGTCTAGCTTCTTGAAATAAACACAGTGGTCAGAATGACATCTACTATAACCTTGTTCTGTCATAAACCTATCAAATTTTAAATACCACTGCCTTGGAACTTACTTCAAGCCATACAAGCTCTTCTTCAACCTGCATACCAAATTCTCCTTACCTTTGACCTCATACCCTTGTGGCTACTGCATATATATCTTTTCCTCCAGATCTCCATGTAGAAAGGCTATTTTTACATCTAACTGTTCAAGATGCAAATCTTCTACCACCACTAGACTTAAAATAGTCCTAATTGAAGTCATCTTAACAACAGGAGAAAATATTTCATCAAAATCTATATCTTTCTTTTGTGCAAACCCATTTACATCAAGTCTGGCCTTGTACCGCTTCTTACCTCCTTCTTCTTCCTTCAACCTGTAAATCCATTTGTTCTGCAATGATATTTTACAAGTAGGAAAATGAACCAAATCCCAAGTCTGGTTTCCTACCAATGAGTCCATCTCCTCATTCATGCCTTGCTCCCACTTCTTTCTAGTTTCCACCTGCATTGCTTCTTCATAACACTCTGGTTCACCAGCATCAGTCATCAACAAATAATACATTGAAGGAGAGTATCGTTCATGGAGTCTACTTAACCTCGTAGATCTTCTTTCCGTTGCAAGAGTTTCAGGTACTTGTTGTTGTTCTTGATTTTCTGGCACCTTTGGAACTTCATTTTCTTTAATTTCATCAAGTATTGTGTACACTGTGTTTTCATTTTCCTGTTTCTTTCCCTGCAACTGATCTTTATACATGACCTTTTCATTGAATATCACATCTCTACTCTTGATGATTTTGTTATTTTCATAGTCCCATAAATGATAACCAAATTCATCAACCCCATATCCAATAAAGGTACATTTCTTGGATTTAGCTTCAAGCTTTGTTCTATTATCTTTATCAATATGGACAAATGCTTCACAACCAAACGTTCTCAGAAATGAGTAGTTTACCTTTTTATCTATCCATGCCTCCTCGGGAATACCACCATCCAAAGCACTTGAAGGTTCTATGTTTATTAAATAAACAGCAGTATTTACAGCATCCGCCCAAAACTGTAAGGGAAACACTGCATGCAGTCTCATACACCTTGCACACTCCATGATCGTTCTGTTCATCCTTTTCGACACACCATTTTCTTGTGGTGTTCCTGGGACTATCTTCTCTCTACGAATCCCATGGTATGAACAATAACTATCAAACTCCTTGCTGCAGTACTCACCTCCATTATCAGATATGAGACACTTTAACCTTTTTCCTGTCTCATTCTCAACCAAAGCTTTCCACTTCTTAAAAGTAGCAAACACATCAGACTTCTGTCTAATGCAATAAACCCAAGTTTTCCTAGTTGCATCATCAATAAATGTAACATAACAATGAGAGCCACCAAGAGATTGTACCTGAGTCGGTACCCATACATCAGTATGCACAAGCTCTAACTTTTCATTCTTCTTTTGTTTTCCAACCCTGAGAAATATGACTCTCTTCTATTTTCCATAAACACAGTTCTCACAGAATTCCAAACTTACTTGCTTCAAATCTGGCAGCAACTTCCTTGAGTGGAGAATTTGCATCCCCTTCTCACTCATGTGGCCAAGCCTATGATGCCACAATGTTGTATCTATTCCTGTGGAAGCTAAAGAGATAGAATGGTCAATATTATTAGGACATAAATACAACGTACCTACCATGTCTCCTTTTGCTATCACCATTGATTCTTTAGTGATCTTCCACCACGTTTCTCCAAATGTAGATAGATAGCCGCCATCTTCCAACTGCCCTATTGAGATCAGATTTATTTTCCTAGCAAGAATATGCCTAACATCTTTCAGGAGCCAATCAATTCCATTCTTAAATTTTATCCATACATTACCCATTCCAACTATTTTACATGGTTCATCATCACCCAATAAAACATGTCCAAAATCTCTTGGAACATAATCATGAAAATATTTCCTATGGGGTGTAGCATGACATGAAGCCCCTGAATCTACTACCCAATAATCACTAATATTATCTAATGCAAGAATCAAAGCATCTTGTAACACATCACTTGCTACATTTGCTTCCTGGGTAGTTTCCTTCTGTCCATCTCCTTTCTTCTTTAGAGATATGCAATCTTTCTTCAGATGTCCTTTCTTTCCATAGTTCTAGCACTCTATTTTTCCCAGTATGGACTTGGATCTACCCATTTTAGACTTGCCACAATTACCTTGGCTCTTTCCTCTCTCCTTTTGTCTTCCCTTGCTCTCCATGGTCAATGCATTACCTGATGTCTCACCTGTGTTTTTTCTTCGCATTTTCTCGCTAAGAATAACACCAATAACATCATCAAATTTCAAGGTGTTTGAACTGGAGACAGAGTTACTTACAGCCATGACCAAGCTATTCCAGCTTTCTGGCAATGAACACAAGATTAGAAGAGTCCTAACCTCATCATCGAAGTTCACACTTACAAAACTTAGTTGATTTGTAACCGTAATAAAATAATTTAAATAATCAGTAACAGATCCACCTTCAGACATCTTCATATTAAATAAGCGCTTCATTATAAATACCTTGTTAGAGGCCGAGGGTTTTTCATACAGCTTTCCCAATGCGCTCATCAAACCCTCTGTTGTCGCTTCTTTTGAGATATTGAAATCCACTGACGAAGCCAATTACAGCCGTATTGTTCCCAATGTCTTTCTGTCAAGAACCTCCCATTCTTTGTCCTTCATGGCTGCCAGCTGCTTTTCTCTTCCTCCCAACGGCAGGAATAGATCCTTCTGGTACAGATAGTCCTCCATTTGCATTTTTCATAACTGGAAGTTTTGGCCATTAAAATTCTCAACCTTAAACTTTCCTTCTTCCGCCATTACTCCCACTTGAACCAGAAACCCTAGCTTCTTGTGGGTTTATCTGCCAAATAGACCTTTGGCTCTGATACCATTTGTTAGAAAAACAAGATCGCAGAGCATTAACAATAAACATAAATGCAAATATAATCACACAAACACATTACAAGAGAGACATATATATATCATGGTTCACCCCAAGATGGGCTACGTCCGCACTAAAATTGCCAGTCCTTATTATTATACCGTCCAGCAAAGTGAAGGGATACAACCTGCAGCACATCCGCTGCACTTCCTCTTCACTGTTTCACAATCTCTCTTCTGATCTCAGAGATCTTTATAATGCATAATACCTAATACATCAACCCTAGATGTGTTACAATGTATTTCTTTTATAAGGGAAATACAATGGGAAAATACCACGGGTTACCCAAAACCATGGGCCCAAAAACTGTTGGTGAAAACAGCCCCTGAACCCTCTTCTCAGGGGCTCTGCCCCTGAACCCCCTTTCTCGGGGGCACTGCCCCCACGCCCCCCGGACCCCCTGGGGATCATGCCGGGATCATAACCAAACCTAGGGTTCAACACGGCTGAATCATCATCTATGAGACTGGAAGATCAGGCTCCACAACCAACAACTAGAAGGCGCCCTACTACACTGGTTGACCTCATCTAGTGCTATTTTTACCAACTATTCAGTTAACTTGTCACATCCTCGTCTTGATCCTATGGCATTAAAATCATAAATGATGTAATATTGTTATAAAATCATGGTGAGGATCTCAAGGCCAAGGCCCCGCCATCGATTTATTGATGCATATGGTTTACGTCCTAGCCATGCACAATGGAATTGCGAATATTATGTAAATATGCATTTTAATAAAATACCCACAACTAGATATGCAATGCAACAAGATATGGGGGCATGATTTTACAAGGAATTGGGAGGGAAATATTCAAACCCTTGGATCCAATCAAGTCAATCCAAGTGTCAATGAGAGAACCCACAAAACCCTCAACTACCCATGTTGACTTTTGTACCCAATCATTCATTTCCCCCAAGATTTGGTTGAGGTAGTTAATGCCTTGGGAATGGAGAGGTATGGTTGTCCAAATTCGAGTATGGGCAAGCCACCCTTCATGGAAAAACGTTTTTTGCTTCTTGGGCAAGAAAAGAACCATGAATTTCTCCCCAAGCAATTACCCATAAACCATCTTTGCTCTCCCACGAGTTTGGAGATACCTGGGCATTTTTCTCCATGGATTTCCTGTGTTTTCCTTCATCTCTCAAGCTGGGAAGTGCGTTTTTGTTTTGGTTACAAATGGGGAAGAGAACAAATGGATTTGGGGTTACAATGAGTCTGTTCTGGCCATTTGAAATGCTCATAACTTGTGGAAGAAATCGGGTTTCTCCCTAGAGACGAATTTCCCTTTCCACAGTTCATTTTGGATGAGCCACGATTTGGGGAAAACCCATGGCCATCCTGTTTATAAATCCCATTGTTGGAAATGTGTACCCATGCCCAGTCTTTGAGTTTGTTCTATGTAAGAGAAGGTTTGGGTTGAGACTGGTATCCATTGTTTTGGCTTGAGTTTGAATGCAAGCATCCAGGGTTCAACTTTAGCCTGATAAATCGAGCCATGGACTGGCTTGGCTTAGATGCAATGTTTGTTTGGCTGTACCTGAGCTTGAATGTCCCCTTTTCCTTGTAGAAATCATGCCCAACTCGGGGGTGGCAGTTGTATTGAGAGATTGATGAACACAACTAGCCTATGGTTGGGTGGAACGTTGCCGTGACATAGCTAGTTGCTTGGGACAATTGCACAATGAAGATGAGTATATTCTTATGTGTATTTAATTCTGCAATGATTAATTTGATAATTATTTTGATATGCTGGTTGTGAATGAAATGTGTGTGGATGATGTTATTCCGCTGTGCATATTTGCTTAATTTACATCTGCACACTTTTGATTTTCTTGTATGAATCTAATGAATGGGCTGAGTTTATGTAAAAGCCCATAATTTGGCATCATGTTCCCTCCCAGGAATTGGGTCCACTGGAAGGGGATGTGACATAACTTCAGACAGAAAGGTGCCCTCTCCTATTTTTGGGAATTCAGTTGAGTTCTGGGTTCAGTTAGACTCAGTTAGACAGTTTCAGAGTCTGTTAGAGTCAATTTTATAGTAGTTAAGTGGTTAACTGATGTGTTGAGTGGTGTTAACTGCCAAGTAAGCCACTCTCATGCATTCAATTCAAATGACCTCTATGGAATTCGAATTGCTTGGATTATTGTAGCTATTGTTACACATTGTAATTATATTCTGAGTTTATGATAATGCATGAACTACTGCAAACCTTTTGCATCAGTGTTTTGACATATTATTTGCCACATGCATCTCTAGTAATTGTTGTCTCTGTTTCATAGATCTGTTGTGCTTAGATTTTACACCATGATCATATCTAAAAAATATAAAAAGAATGGTATGGGACAAGTCACTTTGGTACAAATACTTTGAACTTTAGTATCTTCAACAATATTTATGACCAAGGCATATTTTATGAGTGAAGACTCAAGAGCGGAAAGTCTTAAGGACCTACAGTCAAGAAGATCAAAATCGTGAGAAAGATCAAAGCTTAAAGAAGTAATGGATTCCATTGGAACAAACTCATCATCATGGGAGTCAAAAAATATACTAACAGAATCAAACTCATTAGGAACATTGACTTGCAACTCAATGGTCGAGTCCAAAGACTAAAAAATGCCAATGTATGAGGATCTATAAACAAGGAGACCAGACTCAAAAGGAAAATTGGGGATGTATTTGATTAAAAATGGGTCCAATCTAGGGAGATAATTTTTGGAAACGACATCAATATCCAAAGGAATGTTAGACTCTATCACGACCTCTAGGAAAGATTCAGCTGAAGGAAGTATAGCATCCCAAAGAGAACATATGTCAAGATATTCACTTGGACCAATAAGGTGTAGATCAGGATCCAATGACCCCATTGGATGGATCACCTAGTTAACTACCGAGATCAAATCCCGAGCAGGTAAGCATGAAGACAAAGGATTTTTTTGAGTAGAAATTGGACATAAGGGTTTTAAGGCCACATAATTCACCTGTGGTGGGGTAGTGTCTACCGAAACACTAGGAAATGACAAAGGATATACTTGGTATAAATTCATGTAATGAGAAGGATCAATGACATTGAGTGCCCTCTTTTACAGAAAGTTCTAAAATGGTAGTAAAGAAAACATGACTAGTAGAAACATCACTCTCCAAAGGAGGAGTGGGATCAACTGAAGATTGCATTGATTCGACTACTTGAAGCTTTTCACTCTCCAACGGAAGAGTGGGACTGACCAAAGATTGCATTTGTTCAACTGCGTCAACATCAACACTATGTAAGGGAGGAGTGGGATCATTCAAACATTGCATTGAATCGATCACTTCATCAACCAAATTTTCAATAGGCTGTTGGGAAATCACAAGTTTTTCAGGAGAAAAATATCCTTGAGACTTGGACCACACTCTTTGTACCTCTGCAATAGGAGGGC
Source organism: Larix kaempferi (assembly GCA_027924585.1). Lineage (NCBI taxonomy): Eukaryota > Viridiplantae > Streptophyta > Pinopsida > Pinales > Pinaceae > Larix > Larix kaempferi. The sequence continues at coordinate 19,981,847 of BSBM01001646.1, forward strand.
AAGGGTGAGTAAGGTGATATCCCTTGAAAATATTACAAGGGAACTTAGGATTACATCCTATAGGATTATAATTCTCAACAATGTCAACTTGTACAAATGACTCATATTGGCTGACTGTTTTCCCCCAATATGACTTGCAACGGTTGGTTGCTTTCCCCCAGCATGACTTGCAACAGTTGGTTACTTGTTTAGAGTATGACTAGTAGTGACTGGTGACTTATCATTAATATGAATGGAAGTGTTAAATGACATATCCTCAACATGACTCGTAGTGGTTGAATATGGAATTTTAGTATGACTTGTAGTGACTAAAATTCCCCCCCAACATGACCTCCAAAGGCTGGTTGCAAGTTTTCAATATGACTGGAAATGATTGAATGGGTGACCCGAGCATGATTTGCATAGGCTGGTTGTGGGTTCCCAGTATGACTTGAAGTGACTGGATGAGTGCAACCAACATGACTTGCAGAGGTTGGGGAACTGCCCCCTTGTTTTCTCATCGTCTTCCTATTCTTCATTTTTCTATTCCTTTTAGACTACTTTACTAATATCAAAAATTTCACCACATGAGGTAGAAAGACGAGGAGAATATTTTACTGGTGAGGAAGGAACATGGTTTTGATTCCCTTGATATAAGGTGCTTTCTTGAGAAGCATCAATAGCATCCAGGATATTCGGAGTGGAAAACAACCAAACCGACATCCCAAGGATGAATCCAAGTAGATTCAATGTGGCCATCATGGGAGCACCGACATTCCCAAGAAATGGAAAGGCACAAGGATCCCCTTGCACATGGGTCCCTTGGTTGGTGTCCACTGAAATACTAGCCATAATTTATGATTCAAAGAGCAAGAAATCTCTAAGGTAAACTAAATCACTCACATCCAAAGAGCATACCACTAGAAAATGTCCTTGGTAATCAAACCAGGAAAACAAATAATCCTTCTGAAGTTTTAGTTGTGAGTTGTTTAAGTTATACCGCTAAAACAACAAAGGCTGAAAGCAATTACTAAGTTTGGGCATGTTTCCCTTCTTGGTGGAAGTGTTTTCGTAGATATATCTAGAAAACACCCTCCAACAGTACTAATTCTCTAGTCACAAAGTCCTTCAAAGGTGGTCGTAGAAAATACTCTGCTAGCACCTATGTAGAGCCCTAAGGATGAGATTTTATGGCTACCAAACCACAGTCGACGTCCAGGGGAATAATCGCAGGTCAATATTGTACGTATGGGCAATGTAACTAAGCCTGAAACTTATGTAGCACTTAAGTATTGAAGAGAGTCCCTATACATGTAAAATCCCTGGTAGATGCTTGATTAGGAATTGGAGGGATCTCTCTGAAACCTAACTTCACACAACTTAGTGCTTAAATCTTGTTTGAGTAGAGCTTCCCGACCACACCCTTACGGTGTTGTATTTTCCTATCCTTATGAAAGACACCTAGGTTTCATAGTTTAAATTATATTTGGATAGTTTACAAAGAACCTAATCCAAAGCTCTATCCTAAAGCTACTGGTGAACCCTATAAAACAAAAGTCTAGTTAATTTTAAATTAAGCTTTATTTTTAGGTGGCTTTATTACTCAAAGGATGTGCAGGTGAAACTGGTGGTGTTATTGACTGAAAATAAATGAGAATGAAATTACTTGCAAATGGAAAATACCACTTAAATATTTGAAAATTTTACTTGTTTATAAAGAACTTTAAAAAAAAAAGAAAAAACAAGCATAAATTTTCAAATTTTCAAGCAAGATGCAACTTTTTAAGGAAATTACTGTAACGAAAGCAAGAAATTTTTTATCATTTTCATGGGATAATGCAAATGAAAGCAATATAACCTTTTCTTTTATGAAAACACTTCGAAAACATCAAACTTCCCAAAATATTCCTAAGTGAGCTGGAAGCAAACTATGATTTTTTACAAAATTCAAATTTCCTTTCCTTTTAGGGACTAATAAAAAAACACAAAAACATGATTTTGAAAGCTTAAAAAACAAAATTTGGAAAACTAAGAAATTCCTAGATCCCCAATAGACCTAATAAACCTAAAAACCCAATAATTTTTTTGAATATTTTTTTGAAGATTTTTAGCCTATTTTTTGGCCCAACCAGTACATATACACAACCTAACCACTATTAGGGTGCGTGGATGCGAGATACCTGAATACAACTCACATGGATGTGAGGTTAGTCGGTGTAGTCTGCGGACGTACATGAATTTACTTGAGACAACTCGTGTACATGGACAAAAACACTGAAATTTAAAAAACTAAACTTTAGGTCTCCAAAATAAAGCCCATATAAATTGTCCTAGGGGTTTTAAAAAAGCAAATTAAATTACTTGCAAAAACTATGGAAAGAGGAGAACAACTCAAACAATAAATAAATCTACAAAAATACTCCCCCCCACTTTTTTCGTTTTTATTTTGTAAAAGAAAATGTTGGTTTATGAACATAAACAACTAAGACTAAGTTAACTTTTCATAGTTAGTTTAGACAATCATTAACCCACATTACCAGTTTTATAAATTAGAAAAATGAAGAAAAAATGAAACTTGACGGACGTGGGCTATGCATTGGTATATCGCGTGGACATGACTGTCTAGGGTCTAGGTTGCATTCCTGGGCAAAAATAATATTTTTTCAAAAAATCGAGAAAGATACAGGCCAAAAATGCGCTTATGCTCACAATAGCCCACGTACATGTACGTGAAAAGTGAAAACATTAAAAAAATCAAAGCCCAAACATTAAATTTTCTTCCTATAAGGGTTTTAAAATGAGTAGTTACTAAGTTAACTCCAGATATCTTCTCAAAATATACTGAATCGAACCAGAAAATAAACAAAAATAAAAAAAAAAGCACAAAACAAAACCCTAACAACCCAAAATGGAGATAATTCCCGAGTGGTGTCTCTAGTTCTATTTTGGGAAATTAATTGCTAGTAACCTTTTGGGTTAAGTTACCACAGAGCGGTGCCCATAAACAATTCAAACAATCCTAACAATAGATGCAATCTAAATCAATTTATAGTTCAAGGATATATCAAAAGACAAGGACATATTTCCTACGTCGGGTCCAATGTTTGTAGAATATCCCTCTCCTCAACTTTGCTCCAAATGTATCTTGAATGATCTGCAATCTTGAAAAAGGACAAATATACAGGTAGAAAATTGCAAATATAATGATTCAATTGCAAATGAATGTGCTGAATTTACAAGATAATAAAGAACAATAAATCAACATATTACTGGATAGGAAAGAGAATTCTTTATAAAAAATAACAAGAATATAAAAGATAGGTTTCACCAGCTCTTGGTTGCAGCACTATTCTAAAACTAGATGTTGAGTTTCTCCATCCTGAGACACACACATACACACCTCTTCAATACTCCAAAGGCATGCCCAAAGAAAACAATATAATAGTTTCTTGGCAAGAAATAAATGGAGAATGTTGGAAATGCATATTTCCAAACATGGGGGTTTAAATGTAGACCTGGGAAAATAGGGTGTATGGATTCAATATGCAAAAGAGAAACATAAGGGTGATTTTTCCTTCCTATCTCTTCTTTCTCATGCTTCCTCTTGCCTATTTTAAAATTTTGGGGAGGCAGTTAGTGAAGTTCAATTAGTTATTTACGGGAAAAAGTTGGTTGAAAAACCATGAAAATATTTTGACGTTGTTGTAGATTTTTCTCTTCCACGAACAGATGAGCACTCTTTTGGATCCTTTCGCCCAATCTAAGACAGACTGTAGGATAGACTAATATATATTCTTCCACTACACCTGACTATTCATGCAATATCTCCAATCATTCATTTCAAGAAAGATATGAGGAGAGAGATAGGATAAGTTTGGGCATACCTCAACTTATGTGAGGTCCTTTGATGAAGATCACTTGCATCTATTGAAGACCTAATGGACTTGGATTTAGTTCCACTTATCTAGTATGCTGCACACAAAGAAACATACAAACTTTCCCCAAAACCTCCTAAAATATAAAATATGACTTGGAAATGAACATGAAACCATAGATCTAAGCAATATATAACTAGATCTAATATGATATATGCAACAAATATCATATCCAACATATACATAACACAAATCATGTAGATATGAAGGATAAGCATTCATAAACATCCATGAGCATCATGATGTGGAGGGGGGGAAATATCATATTTCTATATAATATAAAAAACAAGAGACATACATCATATGATACCTTGAGTTTGATGATGTAGATCTCTTCCAAATTCTTTATATAGACCTTCCTTGACTCAGAACAATAGGATGATCACAATGGCTAAGGGATTCAAGAGAAATACAACCAGCATAACAATACTATAGAAGAGTCTCCCTTTCCTCTTGAAAATGGCCTTAATAAATATGTGAATGGAGGGTGAATGGATGATGAATCTAGGCTCCTGATGATAGATGGGATCGAGTTGGTGTGTGAGTTCCCACACTAGGTGAGTTGGAGCCTTATCATGAACATGATCAATTCAAAATGATGCACAAACTCCAAGAATAGGTGGATCATCACCCCCTGCAAGGCATGCAAGGTGTGATGGTTTCATCCCCTTGCAGGAATGCAAGGAGGGATGGCAGACTGACCATCACCCCCCAAAGGCACACATAGGGCAATGGTGACAAAAACATGGGCAAAAAATGGGTAAAATATTCCAGAGAAAGGTAGAAGATAAGTTTCTTATATATCCAATGAGGTGATGTCTCCAATGAGTCTCTAAGGTGGAAAAAAAGGGTATAATAGATTCCCCTTAAAGTGTGAGGTTAGAAGAGAAGATGATGCCCAAAACACTTTACAAAAATGATGTTAAGGTAAGGTCTAGGAAGCAAGAATTGGAGAGAACCTGCAATCATACATCAACCAGGAATATATATATATATATATATATCATCCCTGATCTAGGCATACCCATGCTCGGTAAAAGAGAAGTACAAAGCATGGCTACCCAAAATAGTACATTACAGATCCATGAGATGACAAAAAAAATCATGGCCATGAACAATACAAAGTGGATACGTGTCATAAAAGGATCATAGCCACCGATAGATATAGTGTGGATCTATGTCGCAATATACAATGTACATGTCAGTAGGACAGATAGCTCCACTAATAGTGCACAGATGGTCCTCATACAATGTCATGACTGGTGAGATAAACTCCAGCTTACTGTTGACATAGATCTATTGACAAGGATTCACTTCGCACTAGTGTCAACAGAACTCAATGCAATAGAAATTGGACCGAAAAGGGTTTAGCCTTTCCAACGACACCCACAAAGTGAGTGAAGTCTCACCCGAGATATCTAAGGGGGGCTGCAGGAACCACATTTCCATAGATATGAGAGAACATGAATCATTTGTACTCAATCACGCAGTAATTCAGAGATCGACATGAACATTATTCGCATCAAAACATAATCATTATATCTACGACATAACATATTATCGCGGCATAACTAACTAATCTTAGATATATAACAGTACTGGGACATTACAGATTCATACATACACCATACTTAACCAAGTTGTGACATCCATTCAATGATATTGTGATAACCCATCATACACCATATTCAACCATGTCATCGCAACATCAAGGAATACATCCACAAAATCGATACAAAACAGATCCACGAATCATCATCGAGAAATAGGCAAAAGACTCCAAAGGTCCGATTAGATTAGAGATAATACAAAAAGGTGCCCAACATGTGAACCAAAAGATACATAGCAGATGACCAAGATGCTTATCCAAAATATAGATCAAAGGATCGAATGAATAGATTCCCTTAGGCTTACAATCCTACTCCTATTTATAAGCTCAGTTGGTCGTTACACATGGTCCACTTCGTAGAGTGACACATTAATTAATTGACTAAATAACTAACTACTCCATGACATCTGCTTATCTTCCGCTTTATCCGCTCCGTGATTGGTCCCTTACCTTTGTCGCTGACCCTTTTGTCGTCGAATGTACCAAAACTTAGGCGCTTTGACCCCGTTCCAACAGGGCCCCAACACAAACTTGTGGCTCACCCTCGAGCCACCTCAGCTAGATGTTGTTGGTTCGTTCACTTGCCTCCTGAACTCGTTGTAAGCTATCCTGATCTAGTCGACATCTTCTTTGGCCACAACTTTGAGTGTTGCATAGTCTTCAACTTCTTGTTTTTTCGGGTGCTCACCTTCTATTTGTGGCACCTTCTCCAAATTGTCCTTCAGTTGTGTCAATACTAGCATCACCTCAACCGCTAGTTCCTCCGCTTTTATCTGCAGTTCGTCCAGTTGCGTCGTTCTTCTTTGTTTCCTGGTTCTTGCCTTGTTTATGCGATGTTGCATCTCTTTCAACTCTGTCGCCTTTCTCATCTGCGCCAGTAGGAGCATCGCCTTCAACGATCCCATTAGTTCCTTTAGGTGTTCCTTTGCCTCTCCTAGTTGCACATTTAGCTGGTGCAACTGCTCGCCTGCACAATAATTCCCTAAAATTGTGATATTTCCTCTGGGATGCTCTGTGCTGCTTTTTTTAACTCTGCGATCTTCGTTGCAACTTCCTCAATCACGCTCTTTCTTTCCTCAAACTGATCTAGTGGTGTGTTTGGCACCGCCCTCGTATGTACCTCTTCATTCTCTTTGCGAATATTTGTGATGATCGCTCCCAACTTTAATGCTTTTTCTTTGGAAAAAAATTTCTTTATCGATTTATGGTGTGTCTTCACATGCCATGGAGATAGCATGTTCTAGTCTTCTTCGGTCCTCCACCACCTTCTCCCTTTTATTCATGAGTATTTCTTTTTCTGCGTGGAGGTGCTCAACCTCCTCCTTGATACTTCTCAACTAATGCTTATAGCTGACCATTTGATTGTGCATTGATGCCTCATGGTCATTGATATCGTCACTCAATCCAGTGTGAGTGCGCTGGAGCATAAACATGGGAATCATGTTTACGTCGATGTTGATGGTGTTGAATCCTCGTACCACAGCATCCAATTCCTCATTTCTTGTTGTGATCACGGTGGGTAACACTTGGATGATCTATGGTCGGGTTCCAATATCTACTTCGACCCTGTGCACTTCTGATGCACTTGGCTCTGCTCCTAGCAGCATCCTAGTTTCAACGATTGCAGTACTCAATGTCTGCAACAGTTGCGACACTAGGTGAAAATACTCTGTTGCATGTTCAGTGACTTTGCCTAGTTCTCCTCCACCACAGTTTTTATATTCTCGAGCATATTGTTAATTTGTTCTTTAGGGAGATCGACAGTTGTACTCCCCTCACCTCTCTCCATCCTATGATTTGTCCTTGCTTCCTCTTGCTGAGCTTCAAGCTATGAATTTGTCGGAGTGGGTGATGATGCACCATCGTGACTTGAGTTGTGCGATTGTTCTTTTGCACCTTCACCTTCATCCTCTGATTCTATGGTTTCCTCTTGTGCCTTTGTCCCATTCATTAGCTACCCATCCTCCGGGTCCAACAGTTGGTATTTCCCTACTGTAACTTTCCACTCGTCTGGCCATTCCTCCACTATAGCATCCAGTTCTACGTTGGTCATCTTGTACTGCATCAGTAACGACTGCTTTTGTGGGTCTATGTGTGCCTAAACCAGTCTAGATCCAAATCCTAGGCTCTATCAAGCGCCGAGAGGGATCAAATCTCTCGAGGTGCAAACCTCTGCAATACCTGAGCCACCTAATCCTAAGCTCTAAAGTCTCTAGTTTAGGTCTCATATTTACTTTTTACTTTGTATTATTCTTTTTTGTTTATGACCGACATAATATTTATTACTTTTTACTTTGCATTATTATTTTTTGTTTTCTTTGTATTATTTTGTTACTGGACAAACACTCTAAAGTCTCATATTTACTTTTTACTTTGTATTAAAAGTAAAAGTAAAGTCTCTAGTTTAAGTCTCATATTTACTTTTTACTTTGTATTATTCTTTTTTGTTTACGGCCGACATAATATTTATTACTTTTTACTTTGTATTATTTTATTTTGTTTACTTTGTATTATTTTGTTACTCGACAAACACTCGACTCACAAGATCTCCCCCATACTGGGCTGTAGAGTGCCTCTTGGTGCAATGAATATCATTTGGGGCTCTACCGATATCCTTGCAACTCTCCTAAACTTCTTGGCTGCTTCTTCCATTAGTCGCGGAATCTTTACTGCTTCTACTTTGAGCTCTTATAAATGCATAAATAATTGAATGTCATTACCTGTTTATCGCTCCTTGTCATTTAATTGCCACAAATTTTTGTATCGTTCCCCTCGACACACTTTGGAAATTTCGATCTCCATCCCCTGGTATTGCGGTGGTTCGATACATGCAACAAATGCGATCAATAATAGAAACCATGAATATGTGAAGGGCTTCCCCTTCTCTTGAGCTGCCACTACATCCTCCATTAGCTCATTTAGTAGGAACAAGGACCAGTTCATTTGAACGTCGATCACGCACTGTTCTGCCGATGCGATCACCCCTTATGTACATTGATTTGGGTGATTCTTCTATATGATCTTAATTGCCAAAAAATTTGCTTCAATCCTAACCGCCTGATCATTGATCATGTCGATCAGGTATCCTCGAGTGTTCTTCTCCACCCCATACTTTTCCTTCATTTTTGCAGAAATATTCTTATCACTATCCTTCCCTTGGAAGTATTGTGCAGAATCGACCTCGGGCTTGGGTAATCCAGTGATATGCGAAATGAGATCAACCATGATTGGAATCTTTGTGCCCAACAATAAGTATCCACCATGAAGACAGACCAGTATACTTCGTGTTCTTCCCCAGTTGGATTGATGGTGCCCCTAACTTATATGGGGACACATACCCTGGTATTTCCACTATTGTTGGGCCTTGCTGCCCTCCTCTTGGTGTCCTTTCTTCCTCTACGATACCTGATGTGCTCACTTCCCCTTCTATATTCATAGCCCTTACCGAACTACGGGTATCCCTCTTCGGCCTTCAGTCGGTATCCACCGGCCGGCTGGAACTTCTCTTCTTTATGATGATCTACACCAAGGCAATATCCGGTTGCTCATGGAAAATTTCCATCAGCTTGGGTCATTCTTGGGCCATCGCAACTCTATGAACTCACTCTTCGCTCGGATCTATTCTGCAATGTTTTCACTAACTCTCGCAATGCACAGTGATTCGAACTGTCCATATGTGCGTGTATTTATAACTTCAATTTCCCGCTCCCCATCCATATTGTCTATCTTTGGAAAATGATTGCTAAATCCTATATTGATTTATCGAATCCTCAATCGATTTACCGAATCATGTGCACTCATTGGCCATTAAATATGCCTTGATCCACTTGCATCATCATCCGTCGCGCCTTAATTGCTGCATTTATTACTAGATTTGACCCGTTCGCACCTCACTGTTTGTCGACAGGCCCCGAACCTCGTCGCTATTTCAAAATTCGTCGTTGTTCAATAAATAGACATACTACTATCGATAGACTCCCAAACTTTGTGATGTACTTAGTTCATTCATTTTTTTTCATGTTGACTCAATTGCTTTTCTAGTCGATGTGCGCCTGGATATCCCGATAGGGCTTTAGTCGTCTCTCATTCACTAAACTTATCAACAACGTTCCATCTAACTTTGGTAGCTGCACTGCACCTCCGTTAATAATAAAATTTATAATGTATGGACCCAGCCAATGCATCTAGAGCTTACCTAAGTGCTTCGCAAACTTGTTGTCGTAAAGGAAAACTATTTATCCATGCTGGAAATGGTTTTCCTTTATGTGGCGATCATGCCAGGCCTTCTGTCAATCTTTTTCTACCTGACGATGAAATCCTGCGATGAATCAATCCTCTTCGAGCTGTAATAGTTGAGCTAATATTTCTTCAATCACTCCGTCATCACTCATTTATGTCGTTGTTGCGATGCGCAGACTCGAGACAATGTACTCCATCGGCATCATTGCTTCTTGTCTATATTGTTAGAAAAACAGGATCGCAGAGCAATAACAATAAACAGAAATGCAAATATAATCACACACACATTACAAGAGAGACATAGATATATCGTGGTTCACCCCAACTTGGGCTACGTCCACACTAAATTTTCCAGTCCTTATTATTATTACTGTCCAGCAAAGTGAAGGGATACAACCTGTAGCACAACCGCAGCACTTCCTCTTCACTGTCTCACAGTCTCTCTTCACAGATCTCAGAGATCTTTACAATGCATAAAGCCTAATAAATCATTACCCTAGTCGAATTACAATGTCTTTCTTTCATAGGGGAAATACAATGGGAAAATACCACAGGATACCCAAAACCATGGGTCTGCAAAACAGTTGATGAAAACAACCCCAAAAAATTTTCTCGAGGGCATTGCCCCTGAACCCCTAAAAATTAAGAATGGGTGTACAGTCCTCCGGGGTGCACGGCTAAGACAATATCATCAATGAGACTGGAAGATATGGCTCCACAACCAACAATCTCCCACTTGGAGACTGATCACAGCAACTCCACCGCTACTGCACTTGCTGGACTTGGACTTGGCAAATTTCTCCTCTTCACATTCATGCAAGAAGGCCAACTAAAACCGAGTAAGAACTCAGTTTCTCTCTGGTCACTACCTTTTTGAACATGTCTGTAGGATTCTGGATAGTATGTATCTTTTCCAGCTTCAACAGTTCATCTTCCAGAACAAAGCATATGAAATGGTACTTGAGCTGTATATGTTTAGTCCTGGAATGGAATGCTGAGTTCTTTGCAAGATGAATGGCACTCTGGCTGTCACTATACAACCTGCTATCCTTCTACTTCTTACCCACTTCCTCCAAAAACCTCTGCAACCAAATCATCTATTTACTAGCCTCTATAATAGCAACATACTCTGCTTCCGTTGTTGAAAGTGCAACAATCTTCTGCAGTTTCGAAATCCAGCTTACTATTGTTCCACCTACAGTAAACACATACCCTGTGGTGCTCCTCCTGCTATCCTTATCACCTGCCATATCTGCATCAACATATCCCTGTAGAACAGTGTCTGAACCTCCAAAACATAATGCCTGAGTGGTGGTACCTCTCAAATACCTGAGAATCCACTGTACTGCCCTCCAATGTTCTTTACCTGGATTGTTCATATATCTTCTCACAACTCCCACTCCATGTGCAATATCTGGTCTTGTGCACACCATGGAATACATCAAGCTGCCAACTGTTGATTGATAGGGAATCTTGGACATGTAATATGTCTCTTCCTGTGCCTTGGGACACATTTCCTTACTTAGACTGAAATGGCTGGCCAAAGGTGTACTAACTGTTTTGCATTCTGCATTCTGAACCTCTCCAACACCTTTTGTATGTACTCACTCTGAGACAATGTCAATTTGCAATTTTTCCTGTCTCTTGTTATTCTCATACCAAGGATTTGCTTTGCAGCACCCAAATCCTTCATCGCAAATGAATTAACTAGCTTCCTTTTGAGTACATTTATATCCTACATGTTAGACCCTGCAACATGCATGTCATCCACATACAATAACAAGATAATATATCTTTCACTGTCTAGCTTCTTGAAATAAACACAGTGGTCAGAATGACATCTACTATAACCTTGTTCTGTCATAAACTTGTCAAATTTTAAATACCACTGCCTTGGAGCTTGCTTCAAGCCATACAAACTCTTTTTCAACCTGCATACCAAATCCTCCTTACCTTTGACCTCATACCCTTGTGGCTGCTACATATATATCTCTTCCTCTAAATCCCCATGGAGAAAGGTTGTTTTTACATATAACTATTCAAGATGCAAATCTTCTATTGCCACTAGACTTAAGATAGTCCTAATTGAAGTCATCTTAACAACAAGAGAAAATATTTCATCAAAATCAATACCTTTCTTCTGTGCAAACCCCTTTACAACAAGTCTAGCCTTGTACCGCTTCTTACCTCCTTCTTCTTCCTTCAACCTGTAAATCCATTTGTTCTGCAATGCTCTTTTACCAGCAGGCAACTGAACCAAATCCCAAGTCTGGTTTCCTACCAATGAGTCCATCTCCTCATTCATGCCTTTCTCCCACTTCTTTCTAGTTTCCACCTACATTGCTTCTTCATAACATTCTGGTTCACCAACATCAGTCATCAACAAATAATACATTGAAGGAGAGTATCGTTAGGGGAGTCTACTTAACCTGGTAGATCTTCTTACAGTTGCAGGAGTTTCAGGCACTTGCTGTTGTTCTTGATTTTCTAGCACCTCTGGAACTTCATTTTCTGTAATTTCATCAAGTATTGTGTACTCTGTTTTTTCGTTTTCCTGTTTCTCTCCCTGCAACTGATCTTTATACATTACCTTTTCATTGAATATGACATCTCTACTTCTAATGATTTTGTGATTTTCATAATCCCATAAACGATAACCAAAATCATCAACCCCATATCCAATAAAGGTACATTTCTTGGATTTAGCTTCAAGCTTTGTTCTATTTTCTTTATCAATATGGACAAATGCTTCACAACCAAACGTTTTCATAAATGAGTAGTTTACCTTTTTATCTGTCCATGCCTCCTCTGGAATACTACCATCCAAAGCACTGGAAGGTCCTTTGTTTATTAAATAAATAGCAGTATTTACAGCATCCGCCCAAAACTGTAACGGCAATCCTACATGCAGTCTCATACACCTTGCACGCTCCATGATTGTTTTGTTCATCCTTTCTGACACACCATTTTCTTGTGGTTTTCCTGGGACTATCTTCTCTCTACGAATCCCATGGTATGAACAGTAAATATCAAACTCCTTGCCGCAGTACTCACCTCCATTATCAGATCTGAGACACTTCAACATTTTCCTTGTCTCATTCTCAACCAAAGCTTTCCACTTCTTAAAAGTAGAAAACACATCAGATTTTTTTCTAATGCAATAAAGCCAAGTTTTCATAGTTGCATCATCAATAAATGTAACATAATAATGAGAGCCACCAAGAGATTGTACCTGAGTCGGTCCCCATACATCAGTATGCACTAGCTCTAACGTTTCATTCTTCTTCTGTTTCCCAACCCTGAGAAATCTGACTGTCTTCTTTTTTCCATAAACACAGTTTTCACAGAATTCCAAACTTACCTGCTTCAAATCTGGCAGCAACTTCCTTGAGTGGAGAATTTTCATCCCCTTCTCACTCATGTGGCCAAGCCTATGATGCCACAATGCTGTATTTGTTCCAGTGGACGCTAAAGAGATAGAATGGTCAGTATTATAAGGACATAAATATAACGTACCTATCCTGTCTCCTTTTGCTATCACCATTGATCCTTTAGTGATCTTCCACCAATTTTCTCCAAATGTAGATAGACAGCTGCCATCTCCCAACTGCCCTGTTGAGATCAGATTTCTTTTCATTGCAGGAATATGCCTAACATCTTTCAACAGCCAGTCAATTCCATTCTTAACTTTTATCCACACCTTACCCATTCCAACAATTTTACATGGTTCATCATCACCCAATAAAACATGTCCAAAATCGCCAGGAACATACTCATGAAAGTATTTCCTATGGGGTGTAGCATGACATGAAGCTCCTAAATCTACTACCCAATAATCACTAGTATTATCTAATGCAAGAATCAAAGCATCTTGTAACACATCACCTGCTACATTTGCTTCCTGGGTAGTTTCCTTCTGTGCATCTCCTTTCCTCTTTAGAGATCTGTAGTCTTTCTTCAGATGTCCTTTCTTTCCACAGTTCCAGCACTCTATCTTTCCCAGTCTGGACTTGGATCTACCTGTTTTAGACTTCCCACGATTACCTTGGGTCTTTCCTCTCTCCTTTTGTCTTCCCCTGGTCTCCATGGTCAATGCATTACCTGATGTCTCATCTGTGCTTTTTCTTCGTATTTCCTCGCTAGGAATAACACCAATAACATCATCAAATTTCAAGGTGTTTGAACCAGAGACAGAGTTACTTACAGCCATGACCAAGCTATTCCATCTTTCTGGCAATGAACACAAGATTAGAAGAGACCTAACCTCATCATCAAAGTTCACACTTACAGAACTTAGCTGATTTGTAACCGTATTAAACTCATTTAAATGATCAGTAATAGATCCACCTTCAGACATCTTCATATTAAATAAATGCTTCATTAGAAATACCTTGTTGGAGGTCGAGGGTTTTTCATACAGCTTACCCAGTGCACTCATCAAACCCTCCATTGACGTTTCTTTTGAGATATTGAAAGCCACCGACAAAGCCAGGCTCAGCTGTATTGTTCCCAGAGCCTTTCTGTCAAGAACCTCCCATTCTTCGTCCTTCATGGCCGCCGGCTGCTTTGCTATTCCTCCCAATGGTAGGATTAGATCCTTCTAGTACAGATAGTCTTGCATTTGCATCTTCCATAATTGGAAGTTTTGGCCATTAAACTTCTCGACCTTAAACTTTCCTTCTTCCGCCATTGCTCCCACTTGAACCAGAAACCCTAGCTTCCTACGGGTTTATCTGCCAAATAGATCTTTGGCTCTGATACCAATTGTTAGAAAAACAGGATCGCAGAGCAATAACAATAAACAGAAATGCAAATATAATCACACACACATTACAAAAGAGACGTAGATATATCGTGGTTCACCCCAACTTGGGATACGTCCACACTAAAATTGACAGTCCTTATTATTATTACCGTCCATCAAAGTGAAGGGATACAACCTACATCACAGCCACTGCACTTCCTCTTCACCGTCTCACAGTCTCTCTTCACAGATCTCAGACATCTTTACAATGCATAAAACCTAATACATCCTTACCATAGCCGTATTACAATGTCTTTCTTTTATAGGGGAAATACAATGGGAAAATACCATGGGATACCCAAAACCATGGGTCCATGACTTGGGGGCGCTACCCCCAAACCCCCTTTTTTGGGGCATTGCCCCGAACCCCTAAAAATGCAGAATGGGTGCACAGTCCTCCAGGGTGCACGGCTGAGACAATATCATCTATGAGACTGGAAGATCTGGCTCCACAACCAACATATATACTAACTTGAAAGGAGTTTGTCTTGTGAACCTTTTTCATGTCGTTTTGTAGGGCCATAATACCGTTGGAATCTTCAAGTCCCAATCATCCCAGTTTGTGTTGCACACCTTGGTGAGTGCATGCTCCAATATCTTGTTTAGTGCTTCAAATGTACCATTTTCCCGTGGGTGATATGGAGTACTCCTTCGATACTGAATTTTAAACTCCTCAGTCATGGCTCTGATAGTTTGATTGACGAAATGTGTGCCTTGATCGCTCATAAATATCTTTGCACATCCAAATTTGGTGACCACATTGTCGAAGAGAAAACTTGTTGTTGTCGTAGCTGTGCAATCCTTCACCAGTGTTGCTTCATCCCATGTTGTCAAGTAATCAGTCACAGTAATTATGTATCTCGAACCTATTCTTCTTCCTAGTGGGTTGATGGGTCCCACGAAGTCAAATTCCCATTTTTTGAAAGCTTGTAACGGCAACTGAGGTACTAGTGGCATCTCATCCCTACGCGACGGTTTCCCTATTCTTTGACATACATCACAGATATTAGCATAATCTGATGCATCTCCATGCATTGTTGGGAACCATAATCCAACCCTAAGTATCTTTATGGAAGTTTCACGTCCTCCTTAGTGTCCTCCTACGATCCCCTCATGAGATTTCACTAACACTCTTTATTGCTCATGCAGAAGGAAACAACGATGAAGAACTTCATCTGGCCCCATATTATATAGTTTTGCTACGATTAGTTGGAAATCAATGGCCCTGATAACTAACTACTTCTTCTGACTGGTAGTGAAATCCTCAGGTGCTCTTCCTATAGCTAAGAACTAAATAATTTGTTCGTAATGGTCATCGACCATTCCAATCCTAAATAGTTCTGCATCGGGAAAGCCTTCATGGATGCTCCTTGGTTCTTCGCCTGATTCAATCCTTGACAGGTGATCAAGTCCTGAATTCAATTGCCCTTGTTTCAAAATGATTTCAAAATCAAACTCCTGGAATAGCAGCAACTATTGACAGATCTTGCCCCCAAACATAGGCTTGTTGATTAATTATTTTAATGTTGACTGGTCAGTGAACATTTTGAAGTGTCCTCCAAGAAGATAATATCGGAATTTCGGTAGCGCATATACCATCTCTAGGCCTTCTCTTTCTATCGTCATATAATTCTTCTCGGGGGTGGAAAAATTCCTGCTCGCAAATGCGATCAGATGGTCAATCGATCCTTCTCCTAGATGTGCTAATATCACCCCCAATGCTACTGATGAAGCATCTACATGGACATGAAATTATTTCTTCCATTCAGAAAAGACTAATATCAGTGCTACGACCATCTTCACCTTCAGTATGTCAAGGCTCTTCTGGCACTCGTCGTTCCACTCGAACTGTTCATCCTTCTATAACAGTTTCTCCATCGGTGTCGTAATTACCGTGTATCTCCTTATGAACTTCCTATAGTATCCTCTATGTCCCAACGTCGCCCTTAGTCACTTTACTGTCGTCGATGGTGTTAAGTTCACAATGATCCTAATATTCGCTGGGTCGACCAACATCCCCTCCTTGCATACAATATTTCCCAGTAGGATTCCAAATGGTGCATAGAAAATACACTTCTTTAAATTCAGGGAAATCTGATGATGTCGACACCTTTCCATCATCATCCTTAGGTTCACAACGTGGTCCTTAACCAACCCATCTATGCTCCATTTTTCCATATACATTGCCATAAAATTTTCAATGAAATCCTTAAATGCAGCGACGACTAGCCTTGAAAATATTGCAGGGGCATTTTTAAGACCAAATGGCATCACTGTGTACTGAAAGCAGCCCCATTTTGTCACAAAAGTTGTTTTTTGTCGATCTTCTTTCGCAATCCTTATCTAGTGGTATCCTGAAAATCCATCTGTAAATGAGTATACCTCCTAGCATTCAACACCTTCAAGTACTCCATCAATAAATGGTGTAGGGAATGTATCGTGAAGGCATGCATCATTCAGTTTCCTTAGATCAACACAAATCCATATTTCACCATTCTTCTTATCTTAGATGACCATTGGGATGATCCATTCTGACTCTTTGACATGTTCTATGATTCCTACATCCAAAAATTCGCTCTATATCATCCTTTACTTGCTCCTTATATATGGGGTTCAGTCTATATGGTCGTTGCTTTACTGGTTTTGCATCAGGTTTCAGAGGGATCTTCATCTCACCCAGGTCCCCAGAAATTTCCTTCATTTCAAAAAAATTCATTGGGAACAAGTCTTGAATTTCATGCAGTAGACTAGTAACTTTTCCAATTGTCAAATCATCCCAGTAATCTCCAATACTATCAAACTTGGTATTTTTCTATGACCCAATGTTAACCTTCTTAATTTTCAACGGCTATTGGGATTTGTTGAATGGCATATCTGGTGCTCCGATGTCGTGGCTTCCTTCTGACTCTGGGACATAGACGGCTCTAGGATCATCCTCGTCGCCAGGTCCTCCCGACACATTATAGAATTCCATCATCATTTCTAGTATCGCATTCCATTGTAATCCCATTGGTCTTTCTATCGGAATTGTCTTGGTAACCTTTTCGTGGATATCCTGTATTGCACTGTGGATGAAAGGATTCTCATCCACGAAGCTGACTTTCTGACTAAAACTAAT
Organism: Larix kaempferi; assembly: GCA_027924585.1. NCBI lineage: Eukaryota > Viridiplantae > Streptophyta > Pinopsida > Pinales > Pinaceae > Larix > Larix kaempferi. Next base: position 19,999,531 of record BSBM01001646.1, read on the forward strand.
GGTCAATTATTCCCATGCAGTTGTTCCACATCGCAGTTCTGCTGCAATGTACCATCTCCATGGTACTTCATCTAGCGTATGAATGAACACATGAACCCATTCTTGCTTCGGCCTCATTCCCCATGCACTTTGAAATTCTCCCAAATGATCCCTTGGATCACCCCTTCCATTATAGTTCTTCCTATAATGGCATTCAATCTCCCCAAACCTGAATTCCAACAATTTTTGACATAGTTTCCAGCTTGTTATCGATGACTTGTACGTAGCCCACCACCTTGCTGGAGTAGCCTTCAATGCTTCTTCAAGGGCCAGCAGTTGCAATGGTTCTGATACCTTTTCTTCGAATTCGGCGATGAAAATAGCCATACTAGGCAATCCTTCATATGTCGGTAGATCACATACCTCTATCGCTACCCATCTCAATGACTGAGTGATTCGTGCACACTTTCTGAATGACACCTTGTGCAACCGATTCTGCCAATTTTCCAGCACCTCATTGGATTCTGACGATGCCTAACTGATACTCTGCCCCCCCAATTCTCCATCTGCAATGGGATTGATGTAGTCTTCTGAAACATTGAAGACGTTGTCCCATCCTTCTGTAAACTCATTCCTCATTGGTTTGACGTATCTTTCCCCTTTGAGCGGATCAAGCGGGTCTATGACCCTCATGTCATGGTTTTCAAAGGACATCGTCCTTTTCTTAAAATTGATGATATCTTGACTCTTCATTTCCCAGTCTATTCCAAACAACACATGATATGGGCTTGTGTTGTCGACTATCTCTATAACATCGAAATCTACGTAAGTCTTCAATCCTTCTACTTCGACAGGTATATGAGGCATTTGACCGATTGGTGTAACTTTGCTATGATTTTCCAATCAAAGCTGCACATGGGACCATACCAACTGTGTCTTCCCCATAATCTCCCACGTTTTCTTAGTCAGGATGTTTACGTTTGATCCTAGATCCAAAAAGATGGAATCTACATTGTATGCACCAATCTGGGAATTCATCCTCATTTCTCTTCTCGTCTTATTCTTGTGCAACATGTTTACTGTCTGATCATGTCGCCCTTCCTCCTATCGATACAACAAGATAAATATATCCGCTAGTGCGTCTTGATCCTTCGCTAATGTCAAACAACTTTCCGAGAAATTCCTCAGAGTATTGGCCTTCCCTGGCGACCTCTGAGAGTTTATCGTATCAAAGATTGGTGACATCTCATAGATAGGTTCTTTCTGGCCTATAGGCGATAACTTCGTATTATTCTTTCTCATCACATCACGTGCTTCCAAAAAGGTTTCCTTCTCTGCTTCCGCATCAAATCGAACCTGTTTTCATGTTGCAGGTCGGACATTTGGCAGTGGCCTGTCTTCTCCTGTCAAATCTCCTCCCTTGGTTACCACTGCAACATTCACGGATCGAATTTTGATCTCAGCTTAGATATTTTGTACATTTGGATTAGGGTTCTAGTTCTGATTTCCATTTATATTATATTGTGGTTATGGCACATTATTTTTCTGCCACTTCACGATTAACTAAAGAAAATATTCGACATTGTGGTCTGCTGCACTGCATTAGGTACACTGCGGGGTTGGGTTCGGGAAATCTCTCTGATAATGTCCAATCTGGACACAATTATAGCACGTAACAAGTCCTTGGCCTCTACCAAAAGTTCCTCCACGACCAAAACCTCCATTGCAACCTCCACGGAATCCTCCTCTGAATCCTCCTCACAGTTGATTGTATTGTTGCTTATTATATTGCAGTGGATGATACTGCGATTGGTTATATTGTTGCGGTGGTTGGTTATACTGCAGCTACGGTTGATTATACTGTGGCTATAGTTGATTATAATGCATATGTGGTTGATTATACTATGGTTGTGGTTGATTATACTTTTGATGCGGTTGTACGGGAGATTGCTCCTCTCCCTTCATGAAATAAGTATCTGCAGTTCTTTCTTGGAGAAAATCATATGCTCTACAATCCTTCTCCTCATGACCGACTGATCGGCAGAAGTTACAAAAAATATTATCTAGCTTCAAAACAACATTTTGTGAGTACACTCATTCTTTCGAGCGATGTCCCCTCGTTTGACAAATTCGACACCAGGGAATTCCTCCTTGATTGAGTGGATTTGGTGCACTAGACTATAAATATTCACAGTATTCAGGACACTGATCCTTATGATGTCCTTCTGATTTGCATCGACTGAACCATACCTCTTCACGAAATTCCTTCCCTTTCTTGATATCCTGTAGTTGGATAGTCAAGTTCTCTAGCTGCGCTTGGATCTGGTTCATGCCAATCCCTGTTTCGCCAATTAGCGAAGCCTCGAGCTTCATCGCAATTTCCAATTCCTCTTCCTGGGATACGATCTTTTGCGCATCAGTGGCATCCGAATGTGTAGTATCAGTCCTACAATAAACCATTCTTTATGTTGTATGTCACTCATTCCAAAACTTACTTTGGCCATCAGATTTGTGTACCTCTGATCAAACTCCCATACCGACTCGTTAGGGAATTGCTTTATTTCCTTCAACTCTGTGATATACTGCAATTCTGATTTCGGCTTCCTAAATTCATCGATCAAACCATCCTTGATTTCTGCCAAGGTTTTCTATGAACGCCCTGTAGGTACTCGTACAAACTTCACATACCAGTGTAGCGCACGGGCCCTAAAGGTCGTCGCCAATTCATCGTTCTTAATGTCGTCATCCTGGACTTGTTTCACTATCCATACCGCTTCGCAAAAGAACCAGTATTGTTTGGGATCCTCGGTCCCATTACCCTGAAAAAGAGGCATCTTCACGTCATCACCTACCATCCTTGGTTTCCTACTGGTGTTTGTAGATCTACTACTCTTACTACTGTTCTGACACACAGGGAAACCCTGCGAAGAACTTGTATTTATTCTTCCAAAGATTGGTGCAGTGCACGGGGTTGTCGGTACGTTGTAGCTTTGGGGCTGTCCTTCCTCAGGTTCATGGGCATCTTGGTCGTTCTCTTCATCAGAGTAGGTTCTCTTAGTCCCTTTTGGTCCCGTTTCGCAGTTCTTTGTTCCGGTCTCACTACGATACTCTCTCTCTATCTCAGTCCTCCTCTTCTTATCTGGTTGGAACCTCACCCCACTTATCAAGCGACCACAATCTTCCACAGCTTCCCTCACAATTTCGTCGTAGCTCATATCCATCTACCCTGCATCATTCCATCAGACCCACATCTGCGCAGTACCCACAAACTCTGCACACCCAAGCTTTACTCGTCAGAGTTCATCTTTAATATGCCCTTTTCACAAATGAGCATCTTGATCCACAATTTTAGCAACAATAAATAACTTCCTCTGGCTCCCTTGAAAAATTTCCTTTCTGTGTCATTATATGACTTAACTGTGTCGACAACAAATTCAGTAATGTATCCTTCTAAAATGTTGTCTACCCAAACCTCGACAGCCCTTGAAGCTTTGTTGTTAACCTGTCCCAACTACTGGATCAGTTCCAAAGTCCAGTGTTCAGGGTCACCTCCTTGGCAATTCTTCTTCTAAAAAGTTAGTTGCGCCAACCATTCATATAGCAGTATAGGAAATTCGCAGAAGAATACTTCATGGATATCAGAGTAGATGTACTTCTATAACCAATTGTTCGTCAACCATCCAGGGTTCTGATTTTCTTCCTCATAAAATTCTCGTGTCTTCTTATGGAACCATTATGTGATCCTCGGCTTTGTCAGATTCCACAACATGTCCTCTCTCCTTTTTGCACTAGGGTCCCACCAACGAAACCATTTGTTGACACACATCTGTCGAAAAGGGTTCACTTCGCACTAGTGTCAAAAAAACGCAACGCAATATCCCATAGACATCTTCCCAGAAAGGGTTTATCCTTTCTAGCGACACCCACAGAGCGAGTGAATTCTCACCCGAGATATCTAAGGGGGCCTGCAGGAACCACGTTTCCGCATATACGAGATAACATGCATCATATGTACTCAATCACATAGTAATTCAGAGATCGACATGAACATTATTCGCATCAAAACATAATCATTATATCTACGACATAACATATTCTCATAGCATAACTAACTGATCTGAGATATATAAAAGTATTGTGACATTACAGATTCATACATACACCATATTTAACCAATATGCGACATCCATTCAATGATACTGTGATAACCCATCATACACCATATTCAACCATTTCATCGTAGCATCAAGGAGTACATCCACAAAACCGATATAAAACAGATCCGCAGATTATCATCGAGAAACAGGAAAAAGACTCCGAAGGTCCGATCAGATCAGAGATAATACAAAAATGTGCTCAACATGTGAACCAAAAGATACATAGAATATGACTAAGATGCTTATCCAAAAGATAGATCAAAGGATGGATAAAAGGATCGAATGAATAAATTCCCTTAGGATTACAATCCTACTCCTATACATAGGCTCACTTGGTCATTACACATGGTCCACTTCGCAGAGTGACACATTCATTAATTGACTAAATAACTAACTACTCCGCGACATCTGCTTTATCCGCTCCGTGACTGGTCCTTTACCTCTATCGCTGACCCTTTCATCACCGAATGTACAAAATCTTAGGCCCTTTGACCCTGTTCCAACACGTATCTTGGGAGGGGAAACAAGGTTGAGTGATGAAACCCTTAAACCCAAGGTCTTCGTGTCAACCTCGAATGGTGTGATTCTACACATGGGAATAGAGGTGTTGATGTTGAATATGTGAGAAACCATCTGATTAGGGGTCAATTATGGTTACCATTAATTTCTCACAAACAGTACTTGCTCATAATAGCTGCAACCAATGGATTTAATTTTCACCTGTGAAATCCATCATTACACATCTTGTTAGCCCAAGCATAACCTAAACATTAAAAATCAGTCAATTGTTTTTCCCCAATTGACATGGAGAGCCCATGCTCTATTCATGAGACTTTCACACTTTCCATGCTTGTCCAGCATACACATGAATTATTTCATGTTCATCCATTAGGAAATTAACTACTTCAACATTCACAAATTATTTCAAGCAAATAAACACACTCTACTTCTAGCCATACATGCATTCAACAATTCTTTGTTTTATAAATGCATCAATAAAAAGGAAAGAGAGAGTAGTAAGACTTTTCTTCTCTTAGTCTTGTTCCATTCTGGGACCCACAACACCACGGTGGTTTTCATGCTCCTAGTCTCTTTCACCTCAATGTGAATGCTTGACCTGCCCTTCTTGGCTATGACACTTAATGTCTATGGTCTATTTCAGACCTCTCAACCATGGAGTCCCTCCACATGGTTTGTCTACAACTCTTGGCTGCTAGGACTCACACAATCCCACTAGCCCCTTCTTCCATTACTGCTCATGCTGAGCTCTTTAGGACGGTTACATGTCCACACGCATCCTTGAGATGCTTTCATAGTCATTGATTCCAGCAATACCTACACTAAAACATTGAATTAATTCACATGTTTAGTTTATTTTCATAGGAAATCATAACCAAATCATATACACATGTATATTCATAAGCAAGAAATTACAAGATAACCAAATACTTATCTGCATTGGATCTCTTCACTTTATTCCATATGGTCCTTCTTTGCTTTACAAGCCTTGGAATTGCCTATGGATTTGGATGTTTGGCCAGCGCGCAAGCTACTCCACAACATCAAATAATCTTGTATATTTGGCTAGCACACAAGCTGCTCCACAACGTCAAATGGTCTGGTATGTTTGGCCAGCACGCAGGCTGCTCCACAACGTCAAATAGTCTTGTATGTTTGGCCAACATGTAGGCTACTCCAAATCATCAATAATCTTACATGTTTGGCCAGCACGTAGGATTCTCCACAACATCAAATAATCTTGTATGTTTGGCCAGCACGCAGGCTGCTCCACAACATCAAATAATCTTGTATCTTTGGCCAGCACGCAGGCTGCTGCACAACATCAAATAATCTTGTATGTTTGGCCAGCACGCAGGATGCTCCAAAACATCAAATAATATTGTATGTTTGGCCAGCACGCAGGCTGCTCCACAACATCAAATAATCTTGTATGTTTGGCCAGCACGCAGGTTGCTCCACAACATCAAATAATCTTGTATGTTTGGACAGCATGCAGGCTGCTCCACAACATCAAATAATCAATGCCCAACCAGTCACTCTCTGGATTTACCAAGCAATTTATAGTTCTTTCAGGGTCCTTGCTTCCTATATGACCAAGGTTTCCAACAAAGAAACAATAGTGCATCAGCTTAACTTTTACACAACTTATACTTGAAATCCTCGTTATTCCAAACAAGAAATAAATGAAATTGAATACTTATCTGTATTGTGCATTTCCTCTCTGGTCCACAGGGTCCTACTTTTACTTTATAAGCCTTGGGATCCTTCTGCGGGCTGGGATGTTTGGGCAGCACGAAGGCTGCTCCAAAACATCAAATAATTATTGCCCAACCAGTACACCTTCACGCCGACTGGATTTACCAAGCATTTGGTGGTTCCCAACCAGTCCCATACCTGGTTGGCCCTCTCCATTGCCGAGCCAGCACATCCGTCTAGGTCATCGGCCAATGGAAGGTAACTGCGCCACCTGACCATTATCAGTCAAGGCTCTACTACTCCACCCTAGGCTTGCCTCAGCCTTTCACATGTATCACAATCCCTCAATGCGCATAACAATTCTTCACCCACACAACGGTGGCACTCCTTCTCTTGTGTAAACCGGCGGTTCCATTTAGGAACTCTTTAGGTGACTTTCTTAACTGTAGGATATCATGGCCCCATGATACCCACTCACACTACACAAAGGTTACCACTGCTCATACAGTCCTCTTGAGTACCCTTTTCTTCACTTTTTTTTTTCTTTAATGTGCAGCACCAAATTTCATATGTATAGGCTATCAACACAAAATGGATAAGCAAGCTCATCAATATTGCTGCTCCAAAACTGTAAACATATTTCATAACATTCACTATCCAACATTGAAACACTAGGAATGCGTCCATTCCCTTAGGGCGTAATCAACATTGGCATCCCTAACACAACTCAGCACCAGAAACGCGTGCACTCCTTACTGATGTGAACTATGCAGGTCCTAATCATACTTCAAGCAGTCTAAATAGTATAAACAAATGGAATATTCTCTACATAGTAATTATAACAATTAGACTTGCACATATATATATATATATATATATATATATATATATATATATATATATATCAGTCAAGGTTTACAGAACACTTATCCATTTGCAGTTGTAATCCTTCTTGATTAATGAGGAATGGGGGCTCCTTCTCTGAGTTGACAATCCCTCGGTTTTCCATCCCATTTCCTTTTGATGTTACATAACTCTCATATGTCTTACTGACATAATATTTATCATCTCACTCATATTGTTTACCAATCATGCAGTGCAGATGAGACATTAATAATGTCCAATGGTGTTTCACCCGAAACCCATTTCCAAATCATGGAATCTCTTCCCATAAAGTTTGGCTTCTGCAGGTCCTCTCTCTTAGTATTACTGCAATGTGTCTTCCTGGCACACTTATTAAATAGCCAAACAGTCAGCAACATTTAACATTACAATTCAATTCTGATTGTTCTATAACCAATCAATGGCATCAATAATTAAATTCAATATGAATTAGCAACTATGTCTACTACAGAAATTGATTTTCTTAGCCATGAGGCTATCCTCATATTGCTTGGCTCTTGTAAGTGGCACCATTCTGTCCATTATGGATTTATGTTTGCTTCCATACATGAACATTCACTTACAACATGTCCTCCTGACACAATTTTACATAAGCTAAACAGTCATTAGCAATTATAAGCAAAATTTCAAATTTGAAAATTTACAAATCTAAGATTTACAATTCTTCTTTCTAACAGAGCTTAGATTTCTCAACCATGAGATTCCTTCTCATAAGCTCTAAATCGACTTTTCAAATCTGCTCCTTACAGAAGTTAGATTTGCAACCATGATATTATTCTCATAAACTTAAGTGAGAATATTTTCAGATTTGTTTCATGCATAAGTTAAATTTCACACCCATGAGAATCTTCTCATAACCTTTGGCTTTTGCACATGGTAGATTCCAGCCTTCATCATGGGCTTACCCACATTTCCATGCCCAAAACAATCTACCAGAAATATGAAACTTCAATAAGACAACACTTGTAAGTCTCATTGCATATAATATTTCATTGCTGCAACAGTCACTGAAGCATTTCCATAATTATGACATTCCATAATTCAAACACTTCTAGATGTTAACACATCAATATCACCAAACTCATTTATTTCACGTAAATCATTATCACACTAAAACTGCAAGGTACAGTCACATTATTCATGCAACTCTGTCCTTCCAACAGAGCATTCTGGAAGCCTGTCAATCATGACTACCTTCATGCAATTCTTCCCCTGCATACATAGTAGCTCATGAAATGAACCCAGAATTATCATTAATTCATCATTTCATCTATTGTTCAATTGTAATGAAACATATACATATATCACAATCATGCATGCACACAATACAGCTCCTCAGGTGTGACTACCCACATGCAAGCATACTCACAACATTTACTCAAGTTTTTCATATGCATTCACTCAATGCCACCTAGCATTGGTTCATGAATGTTCTACATTCAAACATATTATGACCTAATCATGAATATCTCATATAACATGCATTACCATAATCAGGACCACCTGTCCTCACTTGCTCTGGTTTTTAAACTCATAATTGACATACTCAAATGGCATGATATAATTTCATATGAATGCATTGAGATTTCTAAGCAATTATAGGGTGTAAGGATCATTTCCTTCACTTACCCACACCTCACCATACTCGGTAGGTTAACATTCCCATTCAGGCACTCAATACCACACGCAAACCAAATCAACATAGTTTAAACATAGTTGAAGGGATCTCACCAAATCCTCTTTCAACATTCATGCAATTATGCATTAATAACCATTACCCGCATGGTTGTCATTAACATCACTTGATGTTACCTGATCGGTTGGCCTCTTACCAAGGCTACACATCCCTTTTTCCAACCTCATGATCACAGATTTGTTGCACCATCCTTTCTTCACAAGGTTGTTCACTTTATGCAACAACATCATCATCTTTAGCTATGCTTCTGTTGTCTTTGGTCCTACAACCAAAACCAATCACCAACGGTGATTATCAACCACAATATTTATCATTAGTGGTTCATTGCATATATGAAATCTCACTACTTTTACCAATATGTAATGTCATATGCATGTAAAAAATATACTCATGCACTTTGCAATGTTTATTAAGATGTCAATCAATGCATCTTCATGCCACTCATCTAATCTCTTGCATTTTCAACATTCTCATGCCATAATTTTATGCGCATAAAGCTTATAAAATATAAATGCAGTTAGCAAGATAGGGGTTAAAAAATTATCCCTTTCCAATCCCTCATCTTTTCATGAACTTCATCTTCCACATCATAGCTGGTTCGATTTCATGGCATGCTACTTCCAGGCATGCAATTCTAGAATCTGCCCATATTGACAACAATTTGCCAAACAGCCACTGGCACCTTTCTGCTCTAGTTATCTATGATGCATGATAGCTCCATTCGAATTCTGATTATGTGCCATTATTCCCTACTGGACAAGCTTTCCAATGCCTGTCCCCTTGCTCCATTCTGACATCGGGTGTGGAAACTATATCACTTCAAAAATGACAACTTTTACCCCAATTCTGCACATTTACACAGTGGTATTTTGGTCCAGAATGCCAACTTCAGCCACCTGTGGAAGAAAATATATGAAGAATCACGAAAACTTTTCTACCGGGAGAAGTTATCCCATATAACAAGGAACGCTCAGCATCTCGCGGATCTCTATTCCGATGCACCATTCATCTTCTATGAATTTCTGGGTTTTATTACTTCTCACTGTTAGGAACCCATATCTTTACTTTGTTAGTATATTGTTGTTGGACGCATATGCTTTGTAAGTCATCCCGTAGTATTTGTTGATCAATATTTTGTGTTATTGTTGTTGGCGCATATGCTTTGTAATTCGCTCGTAGTATTGTTGATTCATAGTTTGTAGTGGCCCATGGTTTTGACCCATAGTATTGGCGCCTAGACTTAGTATATAAGTGTGTGTTGAGACCTATGAAGGCACCGTGAAGTTATTTGTATTGAGCTTTCTCAAAGGAGGTTGCACCCTCGAAGTGGCCTGTGATCAATATAAAAGTGATTATGAGTTCTGTCATTTCTACTATTTCACATATTCTTATTAATTAATTGTTGCAGGTGCTTCTTATCTAGTATCAGAGCACTTTCTTGGGCTCGCTGGGTGAAATTTCTACCAAATTTTTTTTTCGCATCTGTTGCAGGTTTGGATTTGGGAATAATCCCTATCTGCTTAACTGTGGGAATTACTTGGCCATAAGCCCTAAAACTCATTGTGAGGAGTACCACAGGAACCCAGAAGTAGCTGGCCCATTGAGAGGACCTGCCAGCGAAAAGGGCAACGACCCCTACCTGATTGACTACTTCCCACCCGTGAGGTAAACCAAGAGCTGTCGTTTGTGGCAAAGCGGTTATAATTTTTACCTGAGCCATGGAGTGAGGGGTATTGCCCCAATACACAAGCCGTCAGACAGCATTGGTGGCCGAGTGAAACCCCTGAACTATTAGGAAATCGCACATACCTGGGGTCCATATCTATTTTCAGTTGAACTGTTGTCGATCACTGCTGCGTTGTTTCAGTTCTAGCCATTCAGATCCATTCTGAAAGCCATTCCAGATCTAGCCGTTTTCAATCCATTCAACTCCGTTTCAGATCCCTATGTTTCCGCTCACTTCTAGGCCGTTGCAGATCTATCTGTTTCAGATCCCTTTGGAGCCGTAGTCGTAGCCATTGTAGATCAGTTTTTTCTCCATATCTCCCTTGTTTTCACTCTGTTTCCCTTGAAATTTTTGGGGAACCCCTGTCATCCCATTCTACATATTTCATTCCTAAGGACCCTATTCCCAATTCCACTTCCCAAAGCCTGAAATCCCACATTTGTCTATTTTTAGGGTTTTCCATAACTTCGTTAGATTTCACCCAATCACCTTCAAATTTTACCACAGAGTTCCTTTCCGAATTTTGCTTCTTTGTCCCTCTCTACCAAATTTTCCCATTCTTTCACCCCGCTTATGAAATCCTCATTTTTTGCTTCCCAGTCTATTCGACAATGTCCAAAACCTAGTCAAACCCCAATTACCATTCAGATTTTTTCCCAAATCCAGATTTTCCTTTACTGAAGCAGTTTCTATTTTTGTTTTTCTACCCAGTCAACAACAACAACAACAAAAAAACTCCTGGTTATGGTTGTCACCCGTGCAGGAGCAAAAACCATGGAAGACACACTTGCAGCCATCCAAGCCAAACTCCAGGATCTGGATGAAAAATTTATCGGCCTCCATCTTGAACATTCGACTATGAACAACAAACGACAGTCCGAGTCTTCATCAGACAATGGGTTCTCTTCTTCCAACAATTTCCGTGGTCTGAAGCTTGATTTTCCTCGCTTCAATGGTACTGATCCAACTGGATGGATCTATCGTGCAGAACAATATTTCAGTCTACATAATACTTTTGATGTCAACAAAGTTCTGCTTGCATCCTTTCATTTGGAACAAGAAGCTCTTCAATGGTACCGTTGGTACATCAAGGCTCATGAAGAGCCAAAATGGCTAGACTTTTTCCAGCTCCTTTCGCAACGATTTGGTCCTAATGCTTTTGATGACTTCACAGGAGCCCTCACTAAACTTCGCCAAATTGGCACTGTGAGAGAGTATCAAACCAAATTTGAGAAACTAGCCAACCACACTGAAGGATTGTCTGATGACTTTTACCAGAGTTGTTTTATCAGTGGTCTAAAGGATGCCATCCGCTCTGAGGTCAAAATGTTCTGTCCCAACACAATGATGGAAGCCCTAGGGTTGGCTAAGTTGGTAGAAGACAATATTGCAACCCAACAACGCTCTAAGCCCACTTTTGTTCCATTTTGAAATATGGGTTCTCAACGACCACCCATACCGCAGGATCCTCGACCAACTCCTATCAAGAATTTGTCTGAAACAGAGATGCAAGCACGCAGAAAAAAGGGGCTTTGCTATAATTGTGATGAGAAATTCACTCGGGGACATAGATGTGTTCAGCAAAAGCACTATCTCTTGGATTTGGATTCTTCGCCTACCTCTGAAATTGGTGACGAAGATCCAGAAATAATGGATGCTCAGGTCGACATTTAGGAACCGCCTATTGACCCTCTGTCTCAGGATGACCAGCCAGAGATATCTCTCCATGCTTTAGCTAGAATCACCACCCCCCAAACAATGCGGGTCAGGTATTACTTCAAGAAGCTTCCTCTTACAATACTCATTGATTCTGGTAGCACTCATAATTTCATTGACCCTCGGATCGCCAAACAAGCTGATTGTTTTATCCATCCTTGCTCCAACTTTGAAGTCATGGTTACCAATGGGGGCACCTTACCTTGCAAAGGGAAGTGTCAAAATGTGCGTCTCTCTATGGTAGATTATACCTTGTGCTCGGACATGTTTGCCTTGACCTTAGGAGGATGTGATGTGGTTTTGGGCGCTCAATGGCTATGCACACTTGGCCCTATCTTATGGGATTTTGCTAAACTTTGGATGCAGTTTTCCCTCAATGGAAAAAAACACACATTGACAAGATTATAACCAGGGTCTCTCAGCATCATCAGTTCACATCTCATGGAAAAACTCCTCAAGAAGAATTCACATGATGTCATCGCACAGATCCATTCCATTCAGATGCAACCATCAGTGGTCTCCACTACTCCTTTGGATCTACAACACATTCTGGATCGATATACAGGTGTCTTTGCTGAACCAGTGGGATTGCCACCTTCAAGGCCAGAAGACCATCGTATTCAACTCCTTCCTAGCAGCGTTCCTCCCAACATCAGGCCCTATCGCTACCCATTTCACCAAAAAATGGAGATTGAAATGCTCGTTTGGGACTTATTGAAGCAAGGTATTATTCGCCCAAGCACTAGTTCCTTTTCTTCTCCAGTTCTTCTTGTCCACAAAAAAGATGGGTCATGGTGCCTCTGCATTGACTTCCGAGCATTTAATCACCTCACCATCAAGGAAAAGTTTCCAATTCCTGTTGTTGATGAGCTTCATGGGGCTCAATGTTTCTCCAAGTTGGATCTTTGTTCTGGGTATCATCAAATTCGGATTCATGAGGATGATATCCCTAAAACAGCTTTCCGCACACATGATGGCCATTATGAGTTTTTGGTCATGCCCTTTGGCCTCACTAATGCTCCTTCCACATTCCAGGCCTTAATGAATAAAATATTTCGGCCCTACTTGCGGAAATTCATTCTGGCATTCTTTGATGATATCCTCATCTACAGTAAAACATGGGATGAACATCTCCAGCATCTGGATCTTGTCATGCAACTTTTCTCTGACCATCATCTCCACGCCAACTAGTCTAAATGTGTTTTTTGATAGAAGGAAGTTAAGTATCTCGGTCACATTATCTCAACACAAGGGGTTCACGTGAATCCTGCCAAAATTGATGCCATGAACAATTGGCCGCATCCTCAGACACTCAAGAGCCTTCGTGGTTTTTTGGGGTTGACTGGTTACTACCGCAAGTTTGTCCAGGATTATGGGAAGATTGCAGCTCCATTAACTGCTCTATTGAAAAAGGATGCTTTTACATGGACACATGCTGCTCAGTGTGCATTTGACAAACTAAAACAAGCTATGTGTACTACACCTGTTCTAGCTATGCCCGATTTTTCCAAGCCCTTCACTATTGAGAGTGATGCTTACGGCAATGGACTTGGTGTTGTTCTCCTTCAGGATGAACACCCCATTGTGTTCACTAGAAAAGCCCTTTCAGGTAAGAATTTAGCTGCCTCTATATATGAGAAGGAAATGATGGCTATTTTGCATGCAGTACAAAAGTGGCGACCATACCTATTAGGGAATCATTTATGCATCAAGACTAATCACCAGAGTCTGAAATATTTCTTGGAACAGCGTGTCTCCTCCCCAGCAAAACAGAAATGGGTTAGAAAACTCACGGGTTATGACTATGAGATCACTTACAAGAAGGGTAAAGACAATATTGTGGCAGATGCTCTTTCTCACACATTTGATGCCCAAGGTTCTCTTTCAGCTATTTCTATGCATGTTCCAAATTGGTTGCAATCTGTTCAACAGGGTTATGTCAATGACTCTTCCTTATCTCAAATCATCCAATGCTTGACCAACAACCCTTCTGCTGTACCACATTACTCTTGGGATGGTGCTTCTCTGAGATACAAGGGTCGTCTAGTGCTTCCCCAGAGCATAGATCTTCAACAGGATGTCTTCTATGAACTCCATGCTTCTCCATTGGCAAGGCACTCTGGGTTCCTCAAAACATATGAACGGGCACGACGTAACTTCTTTTGGTAGGGCATGAAAAGGACAATTCAACAGATGGTGGCTGAATGTGATACCTACCAGCGCAATAAGGGTGAAACAACACTCCTTCTAGGATTGCTCGAACCCTTGCCGATACCTACACGGATTTGGACAGATATTTCTATGGATTTCATTGAAGGGATCCCTAAATCTGGCGGGAAGACAGTGATTCTCGTTGTGGTTGATCGCCTCTCCAAATATAGTCATTTTTGTGCTCTCAGCCATCCCTATACAACCTCCTCAGTCGCTCAAATTTTCCTGGACCGGATCTTTCATCTTCATGGCATCCCTTCTTCCATTGTCTTGGATCATGATGCGACTTTCACCAGTCATTTTTGGACAGAACTATTTCGCCACACTGGCACCAAACTGAAGATGAGTTCAGGGTATCACCCACAAACAGATGGTCAGACTGAAATTATCAATAAATGCTTGGAAACTTATCTTCGTTGCTTCACCTCTGAACAACAACATCAGTGGGAAAAGTGGCTCCCTCTTGCTGAATGGTGGTACAATACCTCTTACCACACTGCCTCTAAAATGACCCCATATGAAGCAGTCTATGGTCAGGCACCTCCAGTTCTTCTTCCATACACCCCCAACAGTTCACCAGTTTAGGAAGTTGACACCGTCCTTCGAAACCGCAATTAGATTCTTCGCATTTTGCGGGACAATCTTCACATGGCAAGAAATCGCATGAAGCAACAAGCTAATCAGCACCATTCTGAGCGCACTTTTCAAGTAGGCAATATGGTTTTTCTTCGTCTCCAACCGTCAAGCAATCCTCCCTGAAACTCAAAGGGTGTCATAAGCTCGCTCCAAAGTTCTATGGGCCATATCGGATTCTTCAGAAGATTGGGTCTGTTGCTTATAAATTGGAACTTCCTCCTTCTTCCCGCATTCATCCAGTATTTCATGTCTCTTGTCTGAAGAAAGTTCTTGGCACCAACATCAGTGGACAAACTATTTTACCCAATTGGATAGTGAAGGATCCATCCTTTTGGAGCCAGAGGCCATCCTCAATCGACGCACTCGTCAGCTTCGCTCTCGCTCTATCACAGAGGTCTTAATTCAGTGGCACAGCATGCAACCAGAGGATGCTACATGTGAACCACTCCTTCAGATTCAACAACAATTTCCACATCCAAAGCTTTGAGGACAAAGCTTTTTTTAAGGGGGAGGGGATGTTAGGAACCAATGTCTTTACTTTGTTAGTATATTATTGTTGGACGCATATGCTTTGTAAGTCATCCCGTAGTATTTGTTGATCAATAGTTTGTGTTATTGTTGTTGGCGCATATGCTTTGTAAGTCACCTGTAGTATTGTTCATCCATAGTTTGTAGTGGCCCATGGTTTTGACCCATAGTATTGGTGCCTAGACTTAGTATATAAGTGTGTGTTGAGACCTATGAAGGCACCGTGAAGTTATTTGTATTGAGCTTGCTCAAAGGAGGTTGTCCCCTCGAAGTGGCCTGTGATCAATATAAAAGTGATTATGAGTTTTGTCATTTCTGCTATTTCGCATATTCTTATTAATTAATTGTTGCAGGTGCTTCTCACTCACTTTTCACTTTTTCCCCCAAATCTCAAAATTTGGTCGAAAATGGCTAACTCCCATTGTTGGTCGCGGCTCAACTTCTGTGACCATCGCCGGATTTGACCTTAATTTCCCCACCGTGGCGCAGGTTTTATCTTTAACTCCGCCGCCAGTGCAGTGCATAATTTTTTTTTTTTTTCATTAACTCTACCGCCAGTCCAGTGCAGAAATTAACACTAACTTTGCCGCCAGCGCAGTCCAGAAATTAACACTAACTTTGCCGCTAGTGCATCGTAGAAATTTAACGCAAACTCTGTTGCCAGCGCAGCGCAGCGCAGAAATTAACACTAACTCTGCCACCAGCGCAACGCAGAAATTAACACTAACTCTTTTGCCAACGCAGCGCAGAAATTAACACTAATTCTACTGTCGCAGCGCGTTGCAAAAATTAACACTAATTCTGCCACCAGCGCAGCGTAGAAATTAACACTGACTCTACCACTAGTGCAGTGCATAAATTAACACTAATTCTGCCGCCACAACGCGTCGCAAAAATTAACACTAATTCTGTCGCCAGCGCAGCGCAGAAATTAACATTGACTCTGCCACTAGCGCAGCACAAAAATTAACACTAATTCTGCCGCTGCAGCGCCTCACAAAAATTAACACTAATTCTGCCGCCAACGCAGCGCAGAAATTAACGCTAACTTTGCCGCTAGCGCAGTATAGAAATTAACGCTAACTTTTTCGCTAGCGCGGCGCAGAAATTAGAGCTAAAATCGTCGACAAAGCCTTTTCCAGAACTCATAAATACTTAGAAAAATTGCAAATTTTCACAGACAGACAGAAATTTTCTGGAATGTTCCCTTCATTCTTTACAGAGGTGAGTTACTATAGATCAAACTTGCATAAAAACAGTAAGAGAATGCCAAGAACTTGCATCTCTAAGAAGGGATTTTCTTTTCATTTCAAATTCAACAATCCAACCAATGGATTCGCAGTAAATCTGCAAGCATCCAACAATCATTGGCAAGGAAAACTCATGAGCATAAAGGCATAATTTGCAAGCTTTCCTCACTTCCGAAAACCATCAATCGGCCACATAAATGTTGGTTCATTGTAATTAACAAACATCATTAAGATATGGGGCATTAATAACCAACTATTCAGGCTTTCAATCATGAAATTAACACACAGAAACTCATTTCCAGCCATGCTCAACATTCAAGTTCATGCATTCAAAGCATCATGGACATTCAAGGAACAAGGATTCATAATTAATCAAGGTCTCAAGCACATGATGCATCATCTCATATGCACAACAATTAACAACAACAGCAACCAATACACAACAACATGCCCCATGCACACACACAAATCATATTTTCCTAATCTACTGTGTGGATGTTGGCACAACAGTCGTAGTGTTTGAACCTTAAGCTCTGATACCACTCTATAACGTCCCCTTCCCTCAATCCGGTGCAAGGAAGGAAACGTTAACCAAACTACCGGGCTTATTGGCAAAAGTCAAACCCAGTCAATTTCTTTGGAAATGCAGGGTTAAATAAAACTTGTGCATACCTATTCATACTCAACAAGCACAGCGGAATTAAACACTATGTATGCACACAGTTTCATCATGCAATTAGCATGTAAACAACAGTCATGAATTAAGACATTGCAGAAAATGGGATTAATACAACTCAATTAGTAAACACGGCAGAATAACCATAATAACATACAAGTAGAAGGAGATGCTTCAGCCTATTTCCTTCAAGCAGAATAGTGAAACAATCATATAATAATCAATTCCATTCTCATGCTATGCACAGGCATCATACTAACTAACTTAAGATAATCATTTCATCCAAGTAACATGATTCATTTAACATACAGGGCAAACCACAGAATGAACATCATTCAAACCACAGAGAATACTTATCTTTGAGATGAAGTTGTCCAACAATTGGCTATGTGAGAGCAACGTTCCACCCAACCATAGATCTCTGTCTAGCCTCTATTCTTTCAGCTGAGAGATCACCCCCGAGCTGGGCTGTGTATCCACTAAGGAGGAACTAGATGGGCTAACTCACAGCCATGGGTTCACTCAAATGGTCATGCTAAGCCAACACCCAGTTAGGTTTATCAAGCATACAAGAAGATAGAGGAGGGTACTGTTAAGCCAGTGAGCTCAACAGCAGAGCTACAGGCATCTCAAATGAACTCAATAGTAAGGCACCCACATTTCCTACCACATCCAACACAAGGAAGGTCCCCTTCACTGCTACACAGTCCCTCAGGAAACTCTTCCCTCCAGTGCTCTTCAGGATGGGAATAGGAAGGTCCAGCTGCTAGCTTCCTGATATTTTAGCCTTCACTGGGTTTAACAAGCAAACCCAACCTCTGTTCCAACATCCACACTTGGATTTCTCACGATTCTGTCAACGAATAACTCAAATCCGTCACTGATTTTCTGGGCTGCAAAAACTGAGTTTTCCCATGGATTTCGGGGTAGCTAATGCTCCCAAATTCTCCCCAAGGTTCATACCTATGGATCCCCCATTGGATTTCACTGTCAAATACCAAATTTGGGAATTTTTTGCTCTTCAAAACGTGGGTTCTTGCACAGTTGCGATTTCTAGTTTTTCTCACTGCTGGGAACTCGTTTTTGGATGGAAAATGATGCTGGGTACTTCCAAAATGGAATGGGGATGAGGAAGAAGCAATCCCCATGAGGTAGAGTGACTTGTGGTGCAAGAAAACAGAGCCCATACTTTTCCGTATGAATTTCTGGGCTACCCATGCTCCATTAAAGCCATGGACTGTTTCCTTCAACAACTTCCTTACAACAAAATTAAATGTCAGCAAGGAAAGTCAAATGGGTTCTCAAGGTGACATATGGAAGCTTATGGTTCAATCCCACAGCCCCCTCACCACTCCCTAGTGGATACACATGGCCCCCTTCTCATTCGTTGCCCCCATAGCCAGTTTTGGTATTTTATTGGTTAATGTTTATTTACATCATTTTTACAATGTTCCATGGTTAAATAGCACATGGGTAACATAATGTCCAATGCTTTTCCATTTAAATAAAATATGAACATACACTAGTGGGGCCTTGGCCTTGAGCTCCACGCTAGGTATACATACATCACATGTATACAATATTTACATTGAAAACTAATATATCCTAAGGGTCAAAATGGGGTATTACAGTATGATCCTATGGTCAGATACTAAGGATACCACCACACCGAAAACTCCTGGGGGAACAGTCTCTGGTCAAATCAGAAGGCGTGGGCAGGGTAGCTGATCCCGAAACTGAAAAGAGTCCCCAAACGCGATCCAATCCTGGTATATGCTCGAAACAGAAAGTAGGAGGTTTATTCCCAACAATCTGATCTCACAAGACCTACTGCATAGATCCCAGGCAAGTTTTGAATGAGGTGGGTTTACCTGTGATAGTCGAACTATGATTTTTACGTAATGTGTGATCTTGGGTGGTTTAAGGTGTTTTAAATCCAAGATCCTAACCAAAACTAGTTGGTGAAAAGTGTAACTTAGAAAAGAAAATGTTGCTAGTACATTTTATTAGGATTCATTTTAAAGGTTACTTGCTTACTCAAAAAGGTAGTGGGTGTGTGAGAGTGGTTATAATAGAGATAGAATACTAAAATGAATTGCTTACTACTAAACAAATCTTTTCTTTTCAATGCAAGTCTTAAAGATACGATCTAGAATGCATATGCAAATGCAATTTTTAGTCTTTCGAATGCAAAAAAGGGTAAAAATAAAGTCTAAATGTACAAAATTAAACTCAAAACCTAAGAATGCAGGTACTCAAACAAATAAGTATGCAAAAGAAAACTTCTTCTTTTTTATGTAAAGCACTCTTAAATCCTTTAAGCCACTTGCAAGGTACTCTACTCAGAAAATAAGTCAAAATTTTTTATGCTTTTCAAAGGTAAGAAACAAAACTGAAATTGAAACTAACCTACTATCAAAGCAAAAGCAAAGAACTTTCATATTTCCTTATTGAAACAGTAAAAGCTACCAATACGACTTTCAGATTGGGAAAAGAGTACGAAACCTACTTTTAGACCCAAACATAGCAAATGACCTACAAAGAAGTATGGTTTTGTAAAGTCAGGTCTGCACATAAACAGTGCAGTCAAAGTCCTGAACAACAGCAAAGACACTTGATATTTCACTACAAAAAAAAAACTAAAAGCATAAGGGAGGATAAGAAACCAATCTAAAGAGAAATTTCACTCAAATAGATACCAACAGGGTCAAGTAGACTCAATAGGTTTCAAACCCATTGGAAATGGAGCAATTAGATTCAGACAGACTCAAATCAGAGTACAAAACACCAAACTGGTCCACAACCCCCCAACTTGGGTCAACAAGCCCCAAAACTTTTCAAACAAGCCCAAATTGATCAAAAGAGGTCCAAATCATGAACATAGGATCAGTACAAGGATAGGAGACCACTTACAGTGGTTTAACTCAGACCTAGGGTCATCAGGGACCCCAAAAAATGTAGCCACAGCCCCCCAGAACAGGTCAAAACCTAAAAAACTCAATCCTAGAATGTGTACGCTATTGTGTATGAGGAATACCAGTTCCCAGAACAGGGGAATGCGCTACTGTGCTTCACAACAGAAGCGCACATGTGTGAAAAGTTGAAAAAATGGGGTTAAAACCCCCCACACTTCAGCCAATAAGGGTCTGTAAGGGCTAGGAAGGGTCTGTAAGAGCCAAGGAGGGTCAAACAAAGCTTAATAACTGATTTTAATCAAGAAATTGAACAAAGACCTTCAAACAAAACTAAAGAAATGACCTTGGATACCCCTAAGCAGTTAGGCTATCCCCAGCGGAGTCGCCATTCTGTTGTGAGGAAAATGCACCTATAGTTCAGGGGAGAAACTACCAACTTACAGGTATGAAAGATAGACCTATAAATGTTCTGCAAGTACAACAAGTAAGTGAAGAGATTAAGGTTAGAGATATGTGCACCTTGTTCAGAAGGTTGATCCTAGCCTCCTCTTCCTTGCTCTTCAATGCTATCCAATGTCGTAATTCCCACACCTGCAAAACAACTTCATACCTTTCTCAAATACATTTGACTACATGTATAAGACTGATATTCCTAATAGAAGAAGACATCAGATTATAAGCAAACTGTAATCAAATCTGAGACACACATGAATAGGTCATATTTGGAAAGGGAAGAA
Source organism: Larix kaempferi (assembly GCA_027924585.1). Lineage (NCBI taxonomy): Eukaryota > Viridiplantae > Streptophyta > Pinopsida > Pinales > Pinaceae > Larix > Larix kaempferi. Next base: position 20,020,878 of record BSBM01001646.1, read on the forward strand.
TGTCTGATCCTTATTAATGAATGAAGCAAGTACATAAGATTATACCTTCCTTCAAGCTGGGCACTTCACGAAACCTAGATTCAAGGTCTCCTACTTCTGTTCTCCAAGGATCCCAACCTCTAATCAACTGTACTAGGGTTTATCAAAAACTGGGGCACAAGAGAGGGGGATGAGGGTCTCCATTCCTCCAACATAACTTTGTTATGGGCTTGGTCCCCTCACATGGCCCTTCTACCTTCCTTATATAGTCAATGAAGGAGAAGAAAAGTAGTTATAACCGATCAAGAGGTTCCCAAACCAACTTAACTTACCCAAAATTTGAGATTTTGACTAGTATAGGAAAGTGCCCTACTCTGCAGTAGACAAACTAGCGCATTTCTGAAGGTGTGCGCTACTTTAATGCAGCAGAGTTGCATATCAAACACTACTATCATGCTTGGATACCAGCACACATGTGGAAAAATGGCCAAAAACAGGGTTTTTTGATGATTTTCAGGAGATGGTTTGGTCTGGAAAAGTGTTCCTAAGGGTTATAACCATCAAATGGGCCAAGCGTGAGGTAATTTCAACCATTTTTAGTGTCCCAAATGACCCTTCAATCCACAAGTGTCATGTTGTGTGATTAAACTTGATCTCAAGAAGTGACGTCATGCGACCAAGCGATACAAGTGTTGTCACGGACGGAGAAGTGTCATTTTAAGCTATAACACTTAGTCACATGTGCTCAGTGTCCTAAGGCAATGTTCAATTCAAATTGCAGCAGATCATATTTTCATAATTCTCATTTGTTTTGTAGGAATCTCCCTCTCTCAGCTTCGAATTATTAGATATCATGGATCTCAAGTTGAACTCATTCAATTACTTCGAATGGAAGGAAAAAATGGACATCTTATTGAAGTCGAAGAGTATTTCCAAAGTTGTGAATGGCTCTGCCATTGAGCCCATTGGTGCAGTAGAGAAATCCAAGTACATAAACAAGCTTGATGAAGTAGTAGGACTACTGCTACTTAGCATTTCTGAAGATTTTCAATTTCATGTTATCGATTTGAAGACTACAAAGGAGGTTTGGGACAAGATTGAATCCCTCATTGGCCAGAAATATGATTTGAAGGGGCATAAACTAGAAAATGAGCTCATCTCCTTGATCCCAAGCAGTTTCCAAACTATCACTGAGTTCCTCAACAAATTCAAGAACTTGATTTCACAGTTGAAGAGGTATGGGATTGAGAAGGAAGAAAAATAACTCATCCTTTCCATCCTGTCAAAGATAGGCCCTGATTATTTAGTGTTTGTTTCAACCTTCCAGTCAGCAAATTTATCCATTCCAAAATGGAAATTCCCTTCGCTTGAAGACTCCATCCAATCTCTAACTCTTGAGGAGGAGAAGATAGTGCACATGGGAGTGATAAAATCCAAGTTGGATTCAACTCTTGCAGCCACTGAGTCAAGGAGAGCGAATGGAAAAGTAAAATAAAAAAATTATGATAGAAAGTCGAATGTTACAAAGAAGAAGGAGGCTCCCATATAGTCAGATGGAGCCTTGAATCCTAAGAAGTACAAGCACACTTAGAAGGGAAAATCCAAGTGCACATACTATAATCGAGGATATCACCCTGAGAGCTCATGTATGAAGAAGACCATAGATCTCATGACTTCACTTCTTGAAAAAAATAATCTTCCAGTACCTGCATGTGCTAGAAAGAAAGAGAGTGAACCATCTAGATCTGAGAACAAAGAGAGATTCCATTCCCTCATGGTAGGTGCATCAACTCAATCCTCCTTCATCATAGATTCTGGAGCATCTAGACACATGTATTCCTCCAAGGATCTCTTCACTGGATTCGAAACTACTATTGGACCATCCATTATGTTGAGGAATGCTTCTGAGGTCTCTTCTGAATGGATTGGAAGAATCAAACTAGATCATGGATACTTCTCAGATGTACCCTATGTTCCCACTCTCACTACTAATCTACTTTCAATATATCAGATGATCCATACTGGAGATCCCAAGAGGGTGATCTTCTCTCCAAATGAGGATGAAATTCAAGACATGTTATCAGGTTCTACCATTGCAAAACGTGTTGCAAATCATAAGTCGAAACTATATGAGTTCTCCCACTTCTTACCTCTCTCAAAGCAATCTTCTCTTCACACTCATGCCAATGAAGAGAGTAGATTGTAGCATGAAAGATTTGGGAATCTTAACTATCAATACTTGCAAGACATGCATACTAAAGAGATGGTTGAAGGGCTTCCCAAGATCAATTTTTCCAAGGGAAACTGTCATTGTTGTTTGATTGGAAAGCATCCTGAAAAGAAATTTGAGAAGGGAAAGGCAAGGAGAGCCTCTCATCCTCTAGATCTGATTCATAGTGATGTTGTAGGGCCATTTCCAGATATATCTTTAAACAAGGAAAGGTATATTCTTACTTTTATTGATGATTATTCCAGATTTACATGGATATACTTTCTCATATTAAAGTCAGAAGTATTTGGATTCTTTAAGTTTTTCAAGTCTATTGCAGAAAAGTTTTCAGATAGAAATATCAAGACCATTCGCACTAATAATTGACGTGAGTACATCAAGGGTGACTTTCAAACCTTTTGTGCTGAAGAGGGCATTGATATACAACATACTGTTCCATATACACCACAACAAAATGGTGTTGCTGAAAGGAAGAATAGAACATTGAAATAAATGGCCACCTACATGCTAAAGTCGAAAGGGTTGCACCCTAGTCTTTGGGCAGAAGCCATTAACTGTGCCACCTATCTTCAAAATAGAGTTCCTCACAAAGCACTCAAAGACATGAATCCTTTCGAAGCATGGATGGGATACAAACCTGATGTGTCTCAACTTAGAGTGTTTGGATCCAGAGCATGGGCAAGGATTCCAGATGAGAAAAGGAGATCCCTAGATCCACAAAACAAAGAGTGTATCATGGTGGGTTATGCATTGAATGCAAAGGCCTACAAGCTTCTTGATCCTTCTACTATGACTACATTCATTGATAGGAGTGTAAAGTTTAAGGAATGGCCTCTTCATGATGCTCATCCAGTTGAGCAAGAGATATTTCCTACCACACTTCCACTGCTTGATGAGCTCCAAGAGAGAAAATCTTCATCATATGACAGTTCAGATTCAGAGTATGAGAGTGAAGATGATGAAGAGCGAATGGTAGATCCAAATCCACAAGAACCTGGAGATCTAGCACTTATCAATGAAGATGAGCAAATGGAAGATCCAGACCCACAAGAACCTGATGATATTACACTTGATGATCCTCCTCTTCCTAGATGGGAAACCACTACACTTAGATCTACCGGAGATATTGTTGGAGATCCACTTGATCCAAGGAGGACCAGATCTGATTTTCAGAATGGAAGGTTTCATCCTTCTCACATTACTGATCCATTTATTGCCGACATATCCTTCTTCAGTGGAGAATTCCACTTACCATTTTGGGTGAGTGATGTACATGATTGATCATCCTTCATGGTCTATCTTGAGGGGGGGATTTCTTCCCATTGGTTTTTCCCTCTTTCCTCACTTTATTTATTTAGATTATTGTACGGGGTGACCTTTGGTCTCAGTTACCAGGGCCCTACCATTTCATTTGTTCCTCATGTTTAGGTTGCAGGGAGTTGTTCCTCGTGTTTAGCTTGAGGGGGGTGTTGGAATATTCTCACCATCCTTTTTGTATTTTGCATGCCTACGTGCAATTCTGCATGCATCCAGTCATTAGTATGGAAATCTTCCAACACCTAGTCCTTATTTTGCAGCCCCCAGGAGCTTGTGTTTGCTCATTTTTATCCCTCATAGCCACTGATGCGCCCTTTTTTTCATCATTGGAGATAAAGTGCGCCTTCTTCCACCTATTTAGGAGTTACTTCAGTTAGTTGGTTGGTTGATGACTCAGTTCCTTGATTCAGGGGATGATTGATCAGTTAACTGACTGAAGCACTTATATAGGCACCTACTGAGACTAGTTGAGCTCTACTGACAGCTCCTCATGCACCCACTTTGGAGTCTCCTTCCCTACATCAGTTCCCATGCACTCAGATAGACTCAGTTAGACTCATTCGACTAACTATTTGACTTTTGTGACCACTACCACTGGTTTGGGTGATGTCTCCAATGTTATCCAGGCCAACCATTGAGGATGATTTGAATGACCTTAGTGGCATTCAATATCTTTTGATTGTATTCAGTTATTATTCACATTACAGAGTTCCAGCTTACAGCTAATGTATGATACAACAGTTCTTCTCCATTTTCTCTGTAATGAGTGATTATTGATTCAACATTTCTTCTTCTTCTTTTTGCACTACATGAGTAAATTCTAGTGACGTCTGCTATTGTTGAGTGATCCTAGCTCTAAAATATTACAATAAGATCAGGGTAAAGAATCAATGTAACATTTGGATCAAAAAAGAAAACAAAGATCAGTATGAAAGTATATCAATACAGGAGCTTTGCAAAGCAGTGAAGCATGATGATAGGGGGAGTTACCCCAAAAAACAATCAGGACGAGGCCGGCACCAAACATAAGGAAAGAATCCACCCCGCACAATATTTGGACCTCTTTGCAAATGATGTCAAAGGGGGAGAAGTGCATGAATCTTAGGAATGAAATGAACATCAGATACTTACATGTAGAAGTTGAGAGATTCATGAAGCCAAATAAATTTATGAAGAGGATGAACATAGAAGCGATGCATGAAGTCAGTAGGACAACACAACAAGGGGGGAAAGTAAAATCATCAAAGGAACAACATGAAATTACAGCAGACATGAAAGAGCGTGAAGAAGAGATAGCAGAAGTATTGATAGATAACGCAATAGCCAAAATCCCTAAGAAATCAGGGGGAGCACATACACAGGGGGAGCACTGTGACCAAGCACACATGAAGCATACAGCTCGAAGAAGATCATGTACATGTTCATAAGGTGTTGACATCAATGCCAAAGGGGGATATTGTTGAGCATTAGTTTTCATTGATGTCAACTAAATATGATTTCAAGTGTTTGAATGTCATCCAATGTCAAAGAGGATGTCAAATGATTCAGTCCAAGTCATTGATATCATCCAAAGTCAAAGTGGATACAACATTCCTACACAAGTATGAATAAGTATATGGAATCCAATTTAAGTAGTATATGTGGAAGAAGAAGAAGAACATGAACATCAGGAGTATATGCGCAAGTGGTGAATGTGACAGATATGTATGCAACTTTGGAGTATGTCTAAGAGTGCATTATTTATGAAGATGTATATCAAGGATACAACACTCAAGCAACTTTGGAGTATATCTAAGAGTACATTCAAGCTTGAAGAAGTACATAAGATTATACATCATGTAGATCAAGTTTTAAAAAGGTACATAAGAAGATACTTCATGAAGATCTAGTTCAAGAAGGAACACAAGTAATGTATCCTACATTATGTGGTCACTGCGCATAACTTAATTCCATCAAGTCATACTCTCTCATACCAACAAATCGAAGGAGTTGGTTGGACAATGGAACATGTGCTCAAACATCCAGGGAGTTGGTCGAACAAACGATACAAGTGTGTAGTCAAGCCTGAGCATTGCTTGGTTAATGGTTTGAAGTGCACAAGTAGTTATTGGTTGGACAATACTGAAAGTGAGCAAGAATATCCAACAAGAAAATCATTTCAATAAGTGCAATGCGCACAAGTTCCTAGAATGATACAAAAGTTGAAGACTATCTATGAAAAAATTCCACAGCCGATGGTACAGCAGGTGCACACGTCCCACACGTGATGACAAAGCAAAAGTCAAAGTTCCACCAAGTATAAATTGGAGAATTCCCAAAATCCACAAAGTATCAATACATCAAGGACGCATCACACATATGCAATGATAAAGCATGGTCATTATCCCCCCAAGTAGAAGCCAAAGTATGCGCAGAATCCATAGAGTATCAATACATCAACGGCACATCACCCATATGCAATGATGAGGCACAGGTCATTATTCCCCCAAGTAGAAGCCGGAGAATGCGGAGATTACACAAAGTATTGATATCACAAGGGCACATTACCCACAAGGGTTGGTACAACAAAATTCATGAACATATCAAGATGAAGTAGAATATTCCACACATAGAGAAAGGAAATCGTACATCAAGAATGCAATGGTACACCACCAAGGTGTGTAGTCCCACTAAGTTGAGGACCTTAAGTCGCTTGATACATCAGAGATGACACATCAATAGTGCAGATAAAGACATGTGGCATATGCACAATCCGTGAAGTATGGAAGAGGGATGCCACCAACAACCTATGAACATAAAATCCGTGGAGGACATGTATAAATATAGATGCAAGTTGATGACTTGAAGTAATTTTTGTAGATAGCTTGGAAGTGAGCTTCAAGTAAGTTCCAATTTGTTTTTCGGAGCATCGAAGGGCTCATGGATAGAACAGAATGATCTAGCTAAGAGCCGAATGCACACATGCAGCAGGATGAAGCTTTGATGGTGCACAGAATGATGTTGTAGATATGTGATGGTTGCGCAAATACTGAAAAGAATAAATATTGAAGAATGTGCAAGTTCTTGATATTTCAAAGGGAAGTACCACAATCAACACGTCAATAGTCACAAATGTTGTAGAGACATAAGTGCAGAGACAGAACCGAAGGTTATCAGATATTGCACAGATGTATAGCTGATGCAAAAGAATGGAAGTGAAAGTGTGTGAAGTTGAGAACTACATATGATGCGCAACAATAGAACAACAGAAGAATCCGATAGGCGCATCATGATACAGATGATTTGAGACAAGTGCATTAAACTAAATAAACCAATTATTTGATGCACAGGACGTCACAGGTTATCTAAGAGACTATAGCATTTAAACAGAAAGGACACATCAAAAAGTGCACAGTTACCTCTGTTCCTGGGTCTTCATTTCATAACAACTATCAATTGAAAGCACAATATCAGTTGTTCATTGTAGTCACGTAAAGGAGAATGTTAAACCAGAAGTGCAGACTGCAGAATCATCAGAGCACAAAATATATGAAGTGAGTCATCAACAAAAGTGTGAGTTGAGAAGTTTGAGAAATCAAGTTATGTATGCAGCGCAGTGACAAAGTATAGTCTGCATACTAAGTGGTGCACAACATAATAATCATCAGAAGATTTGAAGAAGTGCGCAAAGTTGAAGTTTAGTAACGCAGTAATATATATTGGACATCAGGGTGGTCAGACGGGGCAAGGATATAGGGAATCGTAGCTTCCTTCAGGTTTGTTCCTGTAGAACAAAGCAAAAGGGGGTCAGTGCCTCCTTCCATTTGGTGCTAGAGAAAACACATGGAGTGGAAGCTTCCTTCAGGTCAATGCTTGTAAAACCAGGGGGTTAGTGCCTCCTTCCAGTTGGTGGTGCTTCCTTGAATGTATTTTTTCTCACTATAAAGAAGCATTCTATTGTTTTCTCCCATTTGGGTTTCCATATAAAAACATTTTGTGTTATATGTTATGGATGTGGTGCATATATGTGTGAATGATTATTTATTGATGTGTAACTGAAGATAAATATTAAGTAAAGGCTAATATGTTAAAGAAGGTAAAATATGCTAATAAATTTGCTAATATTGATTCACCCCCCCTCTCATATTAAATCGATTCCAACATCTCATTCATGAAATCCTAAAAAGTAGACAAAACTATCTCCAAAACACACGTCAATATCCCAAAAAGATAAAAATAGGAAAAATGCACCTATGTAGTGTTTTTGGATTTTAAATTTTTCGATGTTTTTGCGTTTTTAATGTTTTGTGACGAACCGAGACATAACATACACAAAAAATGCACACCACACCACACTATGTTACATAAAATAAAAATCACTACAAGGAAGTGCATCCCATGCCTAGTACTTGCACAAGTAAGTCCCACCGTGAGGCCCTGCCACAGGATTTACATCATAATCGACAACCTCATATGCCCCCTAATGTAGCAGACATTTAACTTTGTAGGGACAATGCCATAAGGGTTTGGTATTCGAAATGAGGGCATGAATAGTATTCTCCACCTTTTCCTAATCAAAGAGAAGAGATGCACTATGCTACTCTTTGTTATGGAGAAAATATTACTGTGACTTAGGGTAGAACCACAACAGACAGAGTGACACCATAAATCAACTCAATTCCCAAATATGTTATATAAACATGAAATTCCAACAATAAAAGGATAAGACCCTTACCTCAACTGGATTTCGGAAGAATACCACCATTGAGCTCTCAATCCAATGCTCTTCACATACAACTTGTCCTCAACAACTAAGGAATACAAGCATATAAAATGTATATAAATTGTTAGTATATAATCTAGCATAGTCCATGAACATATTAAGCAAATATACCCAATGAAAATAATATAAACATTTTCAACATGAATTGTACGAAAAAAGAGTATTTCTATTAATATAATGAACATAATTACATAGTGACAACCTTCTACCGGCAACTCGTCGGAACCGAGAAACTAAGTGTTAACAATCAAATTAACACCCTTAACAAAGTGTAAGGTAGAAGCAAATTTTACTATGTGCCCGCAACGTGAAGACAAAAGACAAGTACTTAGGAGAAAAATCCTCTCTTATCTAATCACTACTTCCATGATCGGAAGGATTGAGTGAAGAAAGAGACAAGGTTCAGTGATTGAACTACTCAATTAAAGACTCAACTCTAATCTCCACCAGTCAATAGTGAGAAGAAATGCACAAGATTGCATTAATTGTGCTTGAGAATTCTGAATTTGTGACAAAAGCCTAAAAATACTATGGAAAGTGGGTTTTTGAGTAAAAAGAATCAAAATATAAAGAAAGGGATTATCCCACATTGAGAGATGAAACTTGAGATCCCATTTCCCAATACTATAAAACAAAGGTATTTGAGACATTGTAAAGAGGACAAAGGAAGAGAAAAGGCATGCTGGGGAGATTTGGCGGATTGGAAATCTCATCTTCATCAAAAGCAAGATTGGAGAAGGGTAGATCAAGGCAAGGAATGATGGAGGCATATCAAGCAAGATTGTAAGTATGTCTATCTTATCCTTTGATATCAAATGAAATAATTCAATTTTCCTTCCATTCGTGAGTTTGAGTTTTTCTTCTCAAGTTTAGTTTGAATTCATAATGGTTTAAAGATCTTAGGAAATGCTATATAATTGGTTTAATATCTTAGGAAATGTTATATAATTGTTCATTTCTGATGATTGAACCTTGCCACTTCATAGTAATATAGCTAATTAAGTGTAGACACATCCCTACCTTAAAAGCTATTATCAAATTGGTGACTCCACTGGGGATTTAATTTGAAAATTTATTCAATATTTTTGTGTTTCAATATTTCAGATCTGCTTAAAGCTTTCCTTAAGAACTCTTGTAGGACCTATGTTCTAGGTTTAGAAGATCAAAACCAACCTTAATCAACTCCTAAACAACCAAAAATCCTGAAAAATAGAGCTTAGATCTCAGTTTTTCTTGATTTAGAGGACCAACGCACTTTGTCTACGCATATAGAGCATTGTTTCTCAAAAGACACACCCTGTACACTAGAAAGGAGTTTCACTAATGCCCCCTGCATGTGTGCAAGGTGCGTCGGCGACCCAACAACGCTCTGCTCTATTTTATGTGGTTGCGCCGTCCGATTTTTTGAATTTTTGGAGCTTGGTTCTTCATTTTTGTCTCGATTTTTGTGAATTTTTCTTCTATGATTGGATGAGGAACCCCTTATATTAGAGTTTGGACCTTACTTGGATCCTCTTTAACTAAATATTTGGAATATTTTTAAATAACTTTAAAGTTTTCTTGATTAAAATTTGCAAAAATTGCTAGAACTAGCTTTGAGATTTCACTGTTTTAGGGCAACATTTAGGCTTCATTTTTGTACTTGCATACCTGAACATTGATTTAATACATGTTAGTATCATTTTACCACTAATTTGGAAAAATTTGGAAGGGTTTGGTTTGAGATTTTTAGATTTGGAATTTCTCTCCAAAAACCTTTAAAATGGCCTAAATTGGCATTTTTTTTCAAATTTTTCTTACAATTTGTGGTAGATCTAATTCCTTAAGGTCATGTTTTGTTGTTAGATTATTGGATAGGATTAGGGTTTATCCTTAAATAATTTTGATTATTTTCATAGTTTTCAAATAGTGAAAATTGAAAAAAAAAAAACATAAATATTTGTTTAAAGAATCTTAAAGCCCTTTAATTTTTTAATCTCATAAACTTGCTTATGTGAAACTTGGAACCAATTATTAGTTATAACATTAGAAAATATCACTTGAACATATTTTCATTAAAAAACAAAAACAAAAATTGAAGATGACACTTTGAGATATCGTGAAAACAATTTCCCTCCAAAACCAAAAACAAGCTTTAATGAGTCAAATTTTGTTTTCGATATACAATATTTTCATTATTCTCATGCACAATTAGAGAAAGTTGTAGCGTTAGATCTCGATTTTATTGTGATAATTTGTGTCTGATCCATCGTATCCTCTTCACTTGGGCCTTCGAGCAAGCTTGTGAACGAGAAAGTGGATCTCAAGTGTAATAGTGTAGATTTCAATTTTCGCATACAGTTCTCGAGCTACCGTATCCTCTTTGCTTGCACTTTTGGGTGGCTTTGCAAACGAGAGAGTATATATCAAGTGTAATAATTTAATTCATAAGTAGTCAAAAGGACTCTATGTATCCTCTTTGCTTGCACTTTCGGGTGGCCTTGCAAATGAGAAACAAAGATCCCCCATGTAATAGAATTAGATTCATTTTCACTGAGATATTTGTTTGGTTTACATTGATTTTTGAAAATAGGTTATTATCCATATTTCAGAAGAACTATTCCTAAATATCATAAATCTACCAAAAAAATTTGCATGTTTGAAAGACACACATGAACCTCTAACTTTTTATTAGTTTAGAACATTCATCGAATTGAAAGGTAGAGTAGTGAGCATATTGCATTGTTTGGTTCACATTTTCAAGTGAGCACACCACCAGTTTCACATCCACTCCTAAAACTAAGAAAACTACCCTTAAAATTGGTGCTTAATCTAAAAATAACCAAGATTTTACTTTTCATATTAGCAACAAGGTTAGGTTAGTGCCCTGGATTAGGTTTGGAGAGTTAACACTCCTAAGCTACAAAAATTTTGAAACTAGCATTGATTATTGAGAGTTTAAATCCATTAGTAGCATGAAATGCTTGTCGGGAACGTGCATCTAACACATGTGTTAAGCACGAGGTCAATCTGGATAAGTAAGGGTGGTTACCCCCCTCTTGCTTGTATAGTGGGACATGAGCTCATCACGAAATTCTATGTAAAGTGACAAGTCCTTGGGGTCACATCACTTTTCTAAAGTACTTGGTTATGAGAGTTGTCCTATACTTACAACTTTTCCTCCCAACCGTTGATTGTGAAGTGGTAAACTTAGTTTCTATTCCTAGGATATCAAAGAGGCTATTGTGAGTGGGGGACACTTGCAATACCTGAGACATCTTTCAAGATTTTATTCCTTGGGAGAGTGATTGGTTGAGGACCAACACTTGCACCCCTGCCGATTAAAGTTTATTGTAATTGTTTCTCATACCTTTTCTATTAGTAATTGTTTGAGGATTGATATCCCTCAGTGGCTACTAGTTTCAGAAGGCCCTCTAATACAACTTTTCATTGAACCTCAGTTCTTTGGAAAAGTAGACTGCTTCCTTGGATCCATAGGACTTTTTACTGTGTGGACACTTTTTCTTTTTGTTGAGCCTAGACTACCTTAGGATTTTGATTCTATTTTTTTATTAAGAATATCATTTTAAACACATTCTTTTATCAAATTCTTAGAAGTGGCTACTCTCCCGATTTGCCAGTCACGGCAGTGAGGTGAGTCACCAGAAATTGAAGGCCCTACTACATTGTAGAGACAGATACAAAAACCACATCCTAGTGACTTGGAAACATAACTAATTTTAAACTCAATTAATATTACTCGAGAAGAACAACATCAGACAAACCCTGAAAAATCAACGTCACATCACGAACTAAATACAGACATAGTTGATGATCTTACTCTAGTTGAAATAGAGACATTAAAAAATCACACAAATGCTCACGTAATTCCACCTTTGATAAGTCTTTCAAAACCAGTTGTGCTTACTATCTGTGAATCATTGGATGATATCAAACCTCTTTTTGAAAGTTTGAATAACCTGCAAAATTCAACAAGTGACCCTATGGCTTCATCAGGAGCACAAGGGACTACATCATCACAACCTCAAACAGTTTTTGGAGGTATCAATACTTTCAATTTGGCCTCTACATCAATCCCAATAGTTAGTATACATGTTATTAACACAAGTTCAACCAGTACTTTAGTGCCAGTTGGTACAATTTCGGTTTCCAATCCTGGAAGTACATCCACTTCGTCTACAGGAATTCCTATTGAAGGGTATGCCTTATCAAACATGGGTCTTCCATATGGTTCAACTAATCAAAGTCAAAACACACAAGGGGTAAACCAAAATCCTCTCGGTATGCCTAACACTTGTCCAAATTCTACTTCTGGGGGTAACCCTTCATCATGGAATGGTAATATTCTTGGCAGAAGAAATGAACCATGGAAAATTTATGCCAATTGGGGTTATGCTCCTCATATTAGTGGAAATGCCTCAGGGGGTTATCCTCTGACTTATCCTAGCACAATGCCTAGGAGCAATCCACCTATCAACCCCATTACGCAATGGAGTGGGAAGGTTTCAGGGAGTATCCAATCTTCTTGGGGCCCACCTTTGTAAGAAGGAAATCATCCTTGGAATGCTTATCAAAACCAAGGAAACAATCAATGGTTTGGTCAGATTCCAGAAAGTAACCAATATTTTTGGGGCCTACCTCTATAAGGGGTCAATCCATCCATCCATCGTGGTCCACCATGGAATGGACAACATTCAGCAAGTAACCAATCTTCTTGGATGCAACCTCCATATGGAGACAATCAAACTTGGAATGATTTTCAATCCCAAGTTCAACCACCGTGGTGTGGTTGGGATCTAGGAAGCAACCAATATTCTTGGGCCCCACCTCCGCAAGGAGGCCATCCACCCATTGGTCATGTTTTAGGAAGCACCCAATATTCTTGGGGACAGTCTCTGCAAAGGGGCAACACACCTTTAAATTATTATCACACCCAAGGACCACATCAATGGAGTGTTCAGATTCTAGAAAGTAGCCAATATTTTTGGGGCCTAACCCCGCAAGGGGGAAATCCAACCATTAACCCCATTCCACAATGGAGTGGTCAGGTTCTAGGAAGTAACCAATCTTTTTGGAACCAACCTACAAAACCTGCATTTGATCCAGCTAGGCCACCACATGGACCTCATGCCAATGGTATGATGGATTTCATCAACGAACTTGAGCAGATTACCCAACATTTGGGACAAGCTTCTATTCAAACTTCACAACCCATAGCTGGCTAGGCAATGCAACAACTTGCTAATCCTTCCAACACTTCTAACATCTTCATAGTCTCATCGATAGAACTTAGAGGAAAGAAGAACAAGTATAAGGGTAATCAAAGTGCTAATCCTCCCCAGAATTCTGAAATCCTTATAGTCCAATCCGAAGACCTTAGGGAAAAGAAGAATAAATGCAAGAGTAACCAAAATTCTAACTTTGGGAAAAGAGAAGCATCGAACATGATTCAATGCAGTGGACAACAACAACCCGCTATTTTGACACCGGTACCCCCGACAGGGAGAAACCAACCAATCCCCCCGAAAGGGGGCAATGATCCTAATTCCATTGTATTCATGTGTGATCATGAGGTGAACATTCAAACAATACTTGTTTCTTATGATGTCTCTCCTAGTACATCGGATCAAACGATGTCACAGCCAAGTGGTTCTCTCTCCATTGAGAAACCATCCATAGACTTAGTACCACACCCCCAAAGGTGTTCTACGTAGAACAATGCATAATCCTAACATGAGAGCTGTTCAGAACGATAATGTTCCTAAGGACATAGCTCAAGTACCATGTGCCATGTCGGACTTGGAGGTATTGCAATGTCGTCCTGCACAAAGAAAGGAACTATTGTCTACAATTGGCGTTGTTGATCCATCCAATGCGAATTCGATCACATCATACATAGACCATTAAATATGTAGGATCATTTCCAAAGTTTCTTTTCAGATTAAAGTAATGAATCATGGAAAGAACATCTGTCTAACCATAGTGGATGAAGGGAACTCAGCTTGTGTAATGTCATTTAAATGTTGGAAAGCATTTGGATCACCCCTATATGTCGTAGAATTTCCATACCAAGCTACTCAAATAGCTTCGTCATATTCGGATCAAAATATTCCCTTTATGGAGGAATATGATTCGGTTACTTGGCCCATTTGGGCTGTGAGATCTCCTGGCTCACATGACTTCTTGGACAATAATTTATCATCAGATGAAGTTATCCTTGAAGTTGTGAACATTTGGTTGCACCCACCTAAGGACATATTTTGTGGGGCCACTGGGAGCATACTTGGTTTAAATCTACCCAAGCATAGGAGCATTCTTTGCACGTTCCTTGATCTGATCAGGTATATTTGGAAGCTTGCATATATTTTTAGATTATCCCTCTGTAAAGATGCATTTGAACCTTTTTCAACCCAAATTTTCCTTAGGATCGAACCTGTTGGAAATTTGTGGGTTACCCCATCATATTTGTATTTTCCACCATTCCTACAGAAGAGCCTATCGAACATGGCACACCCTAGTCAACACCCCATTGTCATTTTGGTTTCCATTCCGAGTTATTCTCATAGGCCCGGGAGCCCTATTAGTCCCATCATGACTTGGAGTTTGAGATCGCATATTTCTCTTTCATACATTCCTGACCATATCCTGATGGGCTCCCAACTTTTTGTCATTTTACATAAGCATGTGTTAAAATATCCACTTGAATATCTATGCCAATTGCTTCGTTGCTTATTGCTTATGTTTCGTATTTTCCTTTGCAATCACTTTTTGTTACATGATGCCTATAAACCATTGCTTTTCTATATTTGACACATACCCATGGAGGAAACACCCATAAGAGTGTGCATAACTAGCTCAGCCCTTGTTTTCAATATGTATCTTTTCCTTGGCATAACCCATGCTTTTGAAATATAGGTGCATTCCCTTGAGACACTTGTTTCCTCTAATGTATCATAGCATGTTTTATTCTTTTTTCAAGCTAATAAATGAAAAAGGTTAAAAATTGGAAAACACAAAAATCCAAAAAAGAGGGATATTTGAATCATTTCATATTATATCCTTGAAGAAAATGGCAACAGTCGCTCCTTGTCGCCCTTGAACACGACACATAATTTGGTATCTGTTGTCAGTACACCATTTACATTTTCCTTAGGAAACTGTACCAGTATTTTGAAAAAATATCCACTGATGGGTTATCCTTCTCATCACCAATGGAGATTTCATTAATGCATCTGGCATTGGCGGATTTCATTAAGGTCGGTTACTCAATTCCTATGTTTCCAAGTGTCCATTCTTCGTTGTGTTATGTGTTCAAGGGAATTTCAAACTGTGTCGGCCATTCCTCAAATATTCCTTACCAATCATGTTGGCCTTCCTTGTGTCAGTATACAATGTTGGATATCGTAGTTCTATCAAACTATTGATCTTTGTTTCGTATCGGTTGATGTGGGATGCATTAATGCCCTCCTTCCGATGGATCTATTCCTATCAATGCCAAATCATCATCTACGTAATGGATCTAGAAACCTATGAATACCTTGGATCTTGCAGTCATTAGTGGAAGGTTTCCTCTCAAATGAAAGTGGGTATACATCAATGACCCCTGATTATTTGATTCTATAAGTGTTCGAATTCAGAACATCTATTCGCACTTGCTAGTTTATACTCGGTACCTTAAATTCCATCATCATTATCGGTGGGTCTCTTTGCACCTGTTAATGGTATACATCAATGACCGTTAATCAGATGGTGTTTTATTAGGCTCGACATCAGTTCATTTATTCGCATGATATAAACTCTTACTATCGTTGGTTTGTATTGAAGACCTTGGGAAAAACAGGTGTATCACTCATCGATGCACTGCATGAGTTGCGCAATATTAGACTACCATGTCAGAAGTTCGATGAATACCTTGTCTCACACTCATCGAAGTGCATGTTTACACTTCTGAAAAATTTACTTTTGACATGGATTCACTGTGTATTTTTCGTTGCCATGCTTGTTTACTGCTGAGCATGGGTATGCCCGCCTCATGAAGATATTGTATATTTGAGAAATTGTTATGTTTGACTTGAAAGTGTTTCCCGTAATCTTGCGCCCATGAGATAATCCTTTATCATCCTTGCTTTGATCAATAAAGAGTATCAGTTTCGATAATCATAGTTTTGATAATGTATTTTGGCCCTTAGCTCTGGTTTGGACTTCACACATTAGGGGGCATACGTTAACAATCAAATTAACACCCTTAAAAAAGTGTAAGGCAGAAGCAAATTTTACTATACGCCCACAACATGAAGACAGAAGACAAGTACTTAGGAGAAGAGTAGTCTCTTATCTAATCACTACTTCCATGATTGGAAGGATTGAGTGAATAAATAAGGAGCCTAAAGAGACAAAGTTCAGTGATTGAAATGCTCAATTGAAGGCTCAAATCTAAGCTCCACCAGTCAATGGTGAGAAGAAATGCACAAGATTGCATTAATTGTGCTTGAGAATTCTGAATTTGTGACAAAATCCTAAAAATACTATGGAAAGTGGGTTTTTGAGTAAAAAGAATCAAAAAATCAAGAAAGGGATTATCCCACATTGAGAGATGAAACTTGAGATCCCATTTCCCAATACTATAAAAAAGAAAATTTGGGACATGATAAAGAGGACAAAGGAAGAGAAAAGGCATGCTGGGGAGATTTGGAGGATGGGAAAGCTCATCTTCATCAAAAGCAAGGATGGAGAAGGGTAGTTCAAGGAAAAGGAGGATGGAGGCATCTCAAGCAATATTGTAAGTATGTTTATTTTCTCCTTTGATATCAAATGAAATAATTCAATTTTCCTTCAATTCATGAGTTTAATTTTTTCTTCTCAAGTTTAGTTTGAATTCATAATGGTTTAAAGATATTAGGAAATGCTAGTTAATTGGTTTAAGATCTTAGGAAATGTTAGATCATTATTCATTTCTGACGATTGAACCTCACCACTTCATAGTAATATAGGTAATTAAGTGTAGACACATCCCTACCTTAAATGTTCTTATCACTAAGTTCCTCCACCACTTCAATCCTCCATACAATGAAAATCTCACAAGTTCAAGGAATAATTGGGTTACTCCTTCACAAGATAGGGAAGAGCTTGAGAGATGAAAATAAGAGAGGTTCAATCTTACAAGGACAAAGGGATGCAGACTCAAGGCATAGAAATAGGGAACATTTTCTCCAGAGTTTAATTTCTCTCCAATTTCTCCTCCTTCAAATGCTTCACAATGGCTCAATATATAGCCCTCAAAGGATGTGGATGGTCGAATTGGAGCATTTTCCAGTACATGGAAGTCCAAGAATAATAACAGTCATGACTTAGCAAGGAAAACTAGAAATATTTTTAATTTTGAGCATTAAACCCGATTTATGCGGGTTGTAATGGTGCAGGGTGCATATACGCATGCTATAGTATAGGTGACCCACGTACATCAACAAAAATATGATTTTTGGGGTTTTGACTGAGAAAGAGGGATAGGATAAGTCTGAAGAGGGAGAAGGTACGCCATCAAGGCATGTTGCATAGGGCGTGTAAAATCATGTTATAACACTCTTCCCAATGCTTGTCATTAATATCCATGAATTCTATAAGGGCCTCATCCAAAGGTAATACATAATCGAAAAAGTAATGCGAAATAGGTGAAGAATCGGCCCATGAGGGAAAGGGATCAAGAGTGACAAATGGGAGAGGATTCGAATAAGGATTGTGATTTTAAACTGGGTGAGGATCAAGATCAGGATCAATATCAACAACTAGGTGAGGATCTGAATTGACATCAATATCAACAACTAGAAAAGGATCAAGATATTAGATAACATCCTCCATATTTTCCAAATTGGGAAGGAAAGAGGCACGATGGTGCATATACTCCCAAGGCTTGTCACATGAATCCATGACTTCCACCATTGCTTCTTTAGAAGGTAAAACATTCGACATAAAGTCATGTGAAGGAGATAGGGAAGTGTCCCAAGATGGTCTAACATAAGGATCGAAATCAACAATTGGGTGAAGATGACGATCATGGTTAATGAGATTGGACTGAATAACTTGTTAAGTAGCCTCGGCCGTTGACAGTGGCATAGAATTTTCCATTGAATCTACTTTTGTAATGTTGGGTATAACTCGAGGATCGGAAGAACTAAGGGTTTGGTTAATGATGGAAGAGATCATGCAAATAGGAGCTTCTTGTTTTGAGGGATTAGGTGCAGGAAAATGGAAAGTACCCATTAATAAAGAATCCTTAAACAAGCCATCACCCACAATCTCATAATTGTTCATGGAACCCCCTACAAAAGGAACATTACCACTAGGATTGAGTCACATGTCAGGCATGCAGTAAGCAAGTTGGTTGATAGTATCAATATTCCCTTGGTGGGGGAAGCAAAGTAGTCAAAATATTGATGAGACTACCGCCTTCATAGCATAAACCCAACTACGCCCCAATAATAGATTGTAATTGAGGGGTGCATCCACAACTTCAAAATATACCATAGCATTTTTTACCCCAAGATCAATAGGTAAGGCACTAACGATTCCATGGGATGTAAAATTTCACCCATCGAATGATTTCAAAGAAGTGGAGGATTGGACAAGCTCAAGAGAGCCTATCGCACACCAGCATGAAATGTACATAACATAGGTTGAGGCTCCTTCATCAATAATCATACGAAAGATATTTTCTCATGTATGACTCCTTGAATTTGAAAATCAATTTGGTGGGAGAGCCTTTGTGAGAACCCGATATTTCTGAAAAATTTAAAATTTTTATTCATAACAATAAATGTTAACTAGTTAGTATTTCTGATTTTGTTTTAATTTAAATAACTAACATAATCTGTTTAAAGACTCTGTCTTAATTAAAAACTTTGATTCCGGTGATTGTAATTAATGACTGTTTTGTTTTCGAACCGCAAGGGAAGAGCTAGTCGTAGTTGACTGGCTTACTTAGCTTATGAGCTAATGCATAAGTTGTCTTCTGTGTCCCAGGTACGCCGGTGAAGTAGGGATCACTGTATTTTAAACTTGGTAAGCATCAATACTCCCTGTACTTTAAAACTTTAAAGCAGATTTATTTACTAATGCAAGTTGTAGTGCAAGACAGTGAAGTTATTCTCATGAACTTATACTTAAATTAAGATTGATAGTCTGCCTCGACATGATATTTCTTATTAGGATAGCATCCTCAGGTTTTGCGATAGATTACATTGTTTCAGTTATAATTATGTTTTTATGATTAATACTCTACGTTACTGCTGTAACTATCAATGGTACAATTGTTGTATCATAATTATTGGCTGTATAAGCGACGTTAACTTCATGTGATATGTTGTCAACTAATACCGGTGATTACTGTTTTGTTCATGCATTGATAACGTGAGTTGAGAAGGTGGCGCCTCTAGCGTTGTTTCAATATATTAACCTATATATCGAAGTCCAATGTCTACTTTAGGGTTTAACTTATGTCACCTATTTGTTTACTGTTTAACGTTAATATTGGTAGAAATACGATGATAGTATATAATGGCAAAAGTGTGACTCATCATATAAATGGTAAGTGACAAAGTGTTTTCATTTGAAAGTTGACCACCTCATAGTTTAAATGATTGAAGAAATGGGATATACTCATGGCATTAACCTATGCCTTGGTTTCATATAAGTGTACATTATCATGATTTTGCATTAGTCATAATGTTTTCCCACATCATGGATAAGATTTATAACCAATATTGTGTTAAGGTATTATCCACCATACTAAGTTAATAGAAAACTCCATTTTTGATATTAACTATATCTCCTTCATATCATTGTAGGGATTATACGTCCCAAGTGCTTGGAATTATCGACGATTCAGTTGTAAGGCATGCACTATATGTTTAAATGATTGTATATCATAATGTTATCTTATTCGTTTGACTTACATATGTGTAATGATTTTGGAATCGGTGAATAATGATTTGGATTGCAATTTGAACTATATGGTCTCGACCCATATTACGTTGATATATTTGGGTGCTACGTGGTTGACTCTCCTCCATGCAGTTGATGATATATAAGCTGTTATCAAAACCCTACCAGGTTATTGTATTTGCCTTTGGGCTCGGGTCCTAAGGATGAAACCCTCCATGTCTGAGTTTTCGTAGTGATGGCACTGTAACAGAGTGCAACGTGTTGTGGTTCTGGTCTTGTGGTTTCATTCTGTAGTAGAATAAGTCCTCGGCTCTGGTGATACAGTCTGCTACAGTTTCTTTGTTTAGGGGTCTCGTTGTTTCATTCCTTGTTTAAGTTACCAGCTATTTACAGTCCATCACTGTGCTGGTGTGGGTATGAGGCAGGGTTTTGTACCTATTTAAATCCAGAGGTGGTTGCATGTAAGGGTTGGGGTGTGCTTCTCGACTGGTTCAGCTCCAGCTTGAGGTTTTCGTCTGCAATGTTTGTCTGTCGCGGCCGTCATTGGAAGAGTTTGAGGCTTGCTCTTTCAACCGACGAGGGGGATGGGGTTCAGTGCTTGCTTTCACCGGTGGCTCCCAGATTATCCACGGGTTACATTGCTCAGGTAAGGAAATAACTTTATTTCCGTAATTTCAGTTTTGCAAGCAAGTGCAGGTTTACTTTATATTTACAATTCTTGGCATTGAATGTGTATTAACATCTATCGGCATTGAATGTGCAGGTCACGCGGCTCTGAAGGTGTACAGGTTTTTATCTCCAACGCTGGCTCCTCCGGGTAAGCCTGGTTATCCACGGCTGTCTCTTCCTTTGCTGGTTTTGTGGTTAGGGTTGTGTCATGGAGGAAAACTCCTGTGTAGTGAGGTCGTTTGACGACTTGATGTTCATGGTTGCAGTCATCTGTATGAGTTATTTTGTTTGAAATGAAAGGGGTTGAAACCTTGTTATGTTTATTGGAGAGCCCTTCACGGCTCAGACTGTATGAGGCCAGGGTTTCTGTTATGGTACTCGGCTAGGCATAGGGTTCTATCCTCGCTGCATAAATTTTATACTTAATATATTACTGGGCCTATCATGGCCTTGTTTCAAATTTCGTGTTTTGTTAAAATGTTACAAAGTGTTTGAAATGTAAGGATAGATGAGTTCTTCGGTACCTGCAATGGATGATAACTCTGTTATAATGAAATCCTATAATTGTCTCTCTGCGTTTTTCTTCGATTTGGAGTGTTAAATAAAAGATGGTGGATGTTCCTCGACTGTGACTGTAATAGTTGAATAGTATAGGGTTTATTCAGGCAAGTTGGGGTTCTGCTTTGTGTTCAACAAATATGTATGAACTTTGTTAACTCGACAGCGACCGGGAATGAATTATAACAATATTTATTTTGATTCTTGTATAGTTATTAAATGAAACTGTGGTTAGAATAATATATACACAGAACTGTGTGTAAAGATGCCGTAGGTTCTGTCTGCCATATAAGGCATTCTTTCATTTGTTTTCAGTCTGTCGAAGAAATAATATAAGGCTACGGCCGTGTAGGGTTTGTAGACTACCCTAAGGAAGAACATTTATACTGAATAAATATTATTACTGTGTATAATTAAGATGGTTTGTAACAGCCAAAGATGGTTGCGTTCGTCGACAGTTTCTCTGTTGTGTAATATGTTTGTTTTTGTTTAAAACAACTCTGTTAATTCTATTATAATAAGCATGGCTAATGTATTATAATACTAGGTTGAAAGAAATAATAATCTACAGTTTCTATGTGTTTGTGTTTGACTACTGTGTAGATGATTAAGATTATGTGGAAGCTTGTAACAATGAAATATTGTTACAGTCACCTCTTTAGTTAATCGATAGCTGTCAAACATGTTCTGAGTATAAACAATATATTAAGATGAGTTTTGTTTATCTGTTAACTCGATATAAGAATGACCTAAAACTAAAGTTGACTGAAATATGCTATACATATATATATGCAGGTAGATTACTGGAATATCTATTGTTTAATATTTCTGTCTATTATTTAACCATTAACAGGAATTCTAGAATATGCCTAAACATGGTAATTGTTAACTGTAACAATAACAAATAGGCTCTGTATAAGATCAATACTCTATTTAAATAAAAATAGGAAATTTCTATAACATCTGCGTTCTGAAATTTATAACAAAAGGAAGTATAGAGACTGATTTACTGAAGTTGAATACAGTCAAAACATAGTTGTACTAGTCTATCTCATATGAAAATAAATTAAATAAACCAACAACAGGAAGAGTGGCAGAACCTGTATCTATGGTAGACAATAACAGCAATGGGAGGCTGTTCCTCCCTACCAATTCCTGGAGAGTGCCCAGACAGCACTTCTCAGGACCCCCGAGCTTGCTCTGGTCTAACTGGCTGGAATCTAAGTACGGACAATTATTCCCTCAGCCAAAACAGCTATACTGGAACCAAGTTACTGCAACTTCCTGCTTCAAAACACTTCCTTACTGTTTCCCCACTTCCTCAATGGGACTCCTGAATAGCATTCACCTGAATGTATTCTCCCTCTAGAACAATTGCTGAACCCCCAGCTCAGTTCATTGAGTAGTATTTAAAAGATTGCCTAGGTCTTAGTTGGGCTAACTGTCATTAATGAGCCACCTGCTCAGATTCCACTTTCTTGGGGAATCATGACCCCAAAATATAGGGAAGTTGCCACCTGCAACTCAGGAAGTGTTTGAGGATGCTGCCACTTGTCTTTTGTCCTTCCACCTAATTCCATCCACCAGTTAGACCAGTAACCTCTTTTAACAGCTCTCCCATGCCGTTGTCTCCATAATTTATTTATTAATAATAATTATTCAGAATTTACATTCCATTTCTGGAGACTCTGCTGAGTCATCCATTCCTACTTAGCATTAAATTTAACATAATGTTCTCAGGAATATTAAAAATAATTACATTATTTTAATAAAATTGGGGTATGTGACATACACACCCCCTTAAAATGTAACATCGTCCTCGATGTTACTTATTCTTCGTCTTCAGTCACCTGCTGGAATAGATGGGGATATGCTTCCCGCATCTTACTTTCCAGCTCCCAGGTAGATTCTTCAGGACTAAGGTGCTTCCATTGCACCTTCACTTGTCCAATTATCCGGTTCCGTAGAGTAATTTCCCTCCTCCCGAGGATACAATCCGGTTCTACCAGAACTTCCCCTTCTGGTTCTACCTGTACAATGTTCCAATCAATAACATGAGTAGCATCATGAACATACTTTTTCAAAACAGAGATATGAAAAACATTATGTACTTTTAAATTTGGCGGTAATGCTAACTGATAAGCAACTTGACCAATTCTAGCTAAAATTTCAAATGGACCACAGTAACGTGGTGCTAATTTTGCACAACTTCCTAATCTTAGGGAGATTTTCTTTGGTCTTACCTTGATGAACACATGTTCACCTACCTGGAACTCTTTAGGAGTTCTTTTCAAATCTGCTTGACTCTTTTGCCGATCCTGGGCAATCTTCAAGTTTTCCTGCACTTGTTTCACAATCTGTTCCATTTCTTTCAATAAATCAGGCCCTAACACTAATCTATCTACTGGATTACTCCAAGAGATAGGAGTGTTGCATTTTCGTCCATACAAAACCTCAAAAGGACTAAACTTAGTTGATGATTGATAGCTGTTATTGTATGCAAATTCGGCTAAGTGTAAATAATCCTCCCACTTAACTGGTTGATCTTTAACATACATCCTTAACAGATCTTCTAATATTTGATTAACTCTTTCCGTTTGTCCGTCAGTCTGAGGATGGAAAGAGGTGCTGAAATTCAAAGTGGTGTTTAATCCTTTGAACAAGGATCTCCAAAAATTTCCTGTGAATTTTGGATCCCTGTCTGATATAATGACCTTTGGAATACCGTGTAACCGAAAAATCTGTTTTAGAAAGATATCTGCTATGTTTGCAGCCTTGTATGTGGTTTTAACAGGAATAAAATGTGCTGATTTACTTAATTTGTCTACCACTACCATAATCGAATCATTCTGATGTTGATTTTTGGGTAAACCCGTAATGAAATCCAGGCTGATTATTTCCCATTTCCAGCTAGGAATAGGTAAAGGTTGCAGCAATCCAGCTGGATGTTGGTGTTCTGTTTTTACTTGTTGGCAGTCCAAACACTTAGCTAAATATTCAGCAGTTTCTGATTTCATATTAGGCCAAAAATATTCTTTTCTCAACATAGTGATAGTCTTTTGATAACCAGGATGCCTGGAGTAAGGGGTTTTATGTATTTCGTCTAAAATTAACAGCTTAACTGTAGGTGCATTAGGGATATACAGCCTGTCCTTAAACAGCAAAAATCCATTTTCGTTTAAACTATACCCTTTTACCAAACTTTCTGTGGGCTGTTCTTTGGCTGTAATTTGTAGATGTTGATAATTTTCGTCTAATTTTATCCCTTCAGCCAGCTGTTCATTTAAATCAGAGGTATAAGTGCTGCTAGCTGATATAAAATTCAGTTTTGCATTCCTGCTCAAGGCATCAGCCACCTTATTTTCCTTCCCTTTTATGTGTTGGATTTCAAAATCATATTCACTTAGGAATGCCAGCCACCTGGCTTGTCTTGCATTTAAATTTGGCTGGTCTAAAAGGTATTTCAGACCTTTATTATCTGTTAATAAGGTAAATTTTCTGCCTATTAGGTGGTGTCGCCACATCTTTAAAGCATGAATTACAGCAGCTAATTCTAGGTCATAAGTGGCATAATTCTTTTCATGGATTTTCAGCTTCCTTGATTCGTAAGCAATGACATGTCCTTCTTGGGTCAGCACTCCACCTAAACCATCATTACAAGCGTCGGTGCAAACTATGAAATCTTTATTTGGATCCGCTATTCTAAGAATAGGTGCAGTTGTCAATAAGGTCTTAAGTTTCTTGAAACTTTCTTCACATTTCGCATTCCAATCAAACTTCTTGCCTTTCTTCTGCAAAGAAGTGATTGGGTTGGCTATTTTTGAAAAGCCTTCAATAAACCTCCGGTAGTAACCGGTAATTCCCATGAAAGATCTAACGTCCGTCACATCTTTAGGTACTGGCCATTCTTCAATCGCCCGAATCTTTTCGGGATCCACTGAAATCCCTTCCTTAGTGACTACATGTCCTAAGTACTGGATTTCATCTTTGAAGAAGTCACATTTACTAAATTTCGCAAAAAGTTGTTGTTCTCTCAGTTCTTGTAAAACGATACGTAAGTGTTCTTTATGCTCCTCCTCGCTCTTAGAATAGACTAAAATGTCGTCGATAAATACAACAACAAATTTATCTAAGTACTTGTGCATTATGTTATTCATTAAGCACATAAAAACAGCTGGGGCATTTGTAAGTCCAAATGGCATTACGACAAATTCGTAATGTCCGTACCTTGTTCTAAAGGCTGTTTTGAAAATATCTTCCTCTTTAATTCTTACCTGATGATAACCCGATCTCAGATCGATCTTAGAGAATACCGTAGCGCCACGTAGTTGATCAAACAGATCATCAATACGAGGTAACGGATACCTGTTTTTGATCGTCATCTTGTTTAGTAGACGATAATCTATGCAAAGTCGCATAGTTCCGTCCTTCTTTTTAACGAAAATCACTGGTGCTCCCCAAGGGGATACACTGGGTCGAATATAGTTCTTATCTATTAACTCCTTCAACTGAGTTTTCAACTCGTTAAGCTCCAAAATATTCATACGATACGGGGCTTTTGAACTGGGAACAGCACCTGGTATCAGCTCAATTGTAAAGTCTAGCTCTCTCTTGGGAGGCAATTCTGGGATTTCCTCAGGAAAAAACGTCAATAAATTCATTGACTACAGGGATGTTCTCTACTGTTTTCTGGTTGCTTTCGGACTTATCTGTCTCATCTGTAATAGCTACAGCATAAGTCTTGCACCCTTTTCTGACTGCTCTTTTAAGTTGTAAGGCGGAAATTTGCCTAACTACTGTTTTCCTAGGGATACCTCTAACAGTTACAGGCTGTCCACTACTGTTTATACACCTAAAAGTTTTGTCAAAACAGTTTAAAACGACCCTATGTTGTTCCAACCAGTCCATTCCGATAAGTATGTCATAAGAGCCAAGTGGTAAAACGTTCAGTTTAACTGTAGTTCTAAAATCAGTCATGTTTAAGATGCATTCTTTTACATAGCAGTTTACTTTTCTCTTTGCCCCAGTAGCTAATTGTACAAACCATGAATTATCAAACCTTTCAATAGTCAAATTACATTTTTCTACCAGCTGAGGTGAAATATAACTAAGACTAGCACCTGGATCTATTAATATAGTAACTGGGGTTTTGTTAATCATACCTCCTACTTCCACCATGGAAGTTTGGTAGTCAGCCTGGCGGTTTTCCAATGCTGCATTGATTCGAGGCATAGTTCCTGCGAAATCTCCAACTGTCATTTCATCTTGAACAGTATGAATATTGCTGATTTGTTTCTTTCTGTTTGGGCAGACTGAAGCATAATGTGGCCCATTACACTCCCAGCACTTGACAGGTTCTTTTCGCTCGAAATTTTTGGTGTAGTTTCCATGGTTATTAGGAGTCTCTTTGCTGTTTTTGTAATTGTTTGAATGGCTGACAGCTCCATTTTTGTTTCCTTGGAAACTTTTACTATTAAAGTGGTTCCCGTTTTTGCCATTCTTGAAACTTTTATGGGGAACAAATTCCTTTTTCTTGTACTCGATCAGATTGCTGTTCTTTTTGGCTTTCCAGCTGGCTATCCCCTCTTTCTTTTTATTCTGTTCGTAACAGAAATTTGCCTTGCGCATAGCTTCTTCCAGTGTTTTTGGATTGTCATATTCAATTCTGTCCTTGATATGATAGGGAAGGCAACTAAGAAACCGCTGTATTTTTGGTTTCTCTTCGACAAAATACGGTACATAACGCAACAGACTTAAAAATTTACTATTTAAGTCCTTCATCGTCATAGATCCGAGTTTCAGTTCATAGAATTCTTTGGCCCTTTCTTCATAATACTGCTCAGACAGGAATTTCTTCTTGAAGTATCTTTTAAAGGTACTCCAATTAACTTCTCTTTCTTTAATCCCTTTGACCCTTTTCAGATCTTGCCACCATATGTCCGCTTTTCCCGAGAGGTTGTAGATGGCCATTCGTGCCTTTAGCTGATTTGAGTAGTTATAGATCTGAAAATATTTCCTCATCCCGGATAACCAGGATTCTGCCTCTTCTCCAGTTTCAGCTTCTCCATTGAAAGTTGGGGGCTTTATCTTCTTAAACTCCCCGGAAATCTCTTCATAAGGCCTGTACTTTTTCCTTCGGTTGTGCATCTCAGCTTCACTGCTGTCACTGCTAGTGTGATAACTGGGTTGTCCCTTTCTTTCCTCAGATGAGGAACTGCTGTCAGATTTAGTTGGTTTTGTCCTTTTTGACCCTCTTGGATGACTAACTTCTTCTGAGTCAGCTGGTTTGCTCCTTCCGTTAGTCTGAAATTTTTCTATCAATAGCTGATTTAGCTGTTCCTGAGTCTTTAGGATTCTTTCATTATCCTTCTTAACTGTTTCCATTTCTGTCTTTAATCCTCTTATGGTCTGCATCAGCTCAGTGGTGTGAGCAGTTTCTTCTTCTGTCTCAAGTTCTTTTGACATCTGTCTTGTCACCGCATTGGGAGATTCCTCCTCAGCATATTCTCCCAGTTTTTCCATACCTGTCTGTAAAATTCAGAAAAGAAAAATTTTCTGTTCTGTTCATGAAACCGAAATATATGTTAGTGTTTTATAAATAAAAAAAAATATCTTCTTTTATGGTCACTGTTTGCGGAAGTTTAGTGGAGTCCCATCCAAGCCTAGTGTCTGAACCATGCTCTGATACCACATGTGAGAACCCGATATTTCTGAAAAATTTAAAATTTTTATTCATAACAATAAATGTTAACTAGTTAGTATTTCTGATTTTGTTTTAATTTAAAT
Organism: Larix kaempferi; assembly: GCA_027924585.1. Lineage (NCBI taxonomy): Eukaryota > Viridiplantae > Streptophyta > Pinopsida > Pinales > Pinaceae > Larix > Larix kaempferi. The sequence continues at coordinate 20,049,116 of BSBM01001646.1, forward strand.
AACTAACATAATCTGTTTAAAGACTCTGTCTTAATTAAAAACTTTGATTTCGGTGATTGTAATTAATGACTGTTTTGTTTTCGAACCGCAAGGGAAGAGCTAGTCGTAGTTGACTGGCTTACTTAGCTTATGAGCTAATGCATAAGTTGTCTTCTGTGTCCCAGGTACGCCGGTGAAGTAGGGATCACTGTATTTTAAACTTGGTAAGCATCAATACTCCCTGTACTTTAAAACTTTAAAGCAGATTTATTTACTAATGCAAGTTGTAGTGCAAGACAGTGAAGTTATTCTCATGAACTTATACTTAAATTAAGATTGATAGTCTGCCTCGACATGATATTTCTTATTAGGATAGCATCCTCAGGTTTTGCGATAGATTACATTGTTTCAGTTATAATTATGTTTTTATGATTAATACTCTACGTTACTGCTGTAACTATCAATGGTACAATTGTTGTATCATAATTATTGGTTGTATAAGCGACGTTAACTTCATGTGATATGTTGTCAACTAATACCGGTGATTACTGTTTTGTTCATGCATTGATAACGTGAGTTGAGAAGGTGGCGCCTCTAGCGTTGTTTCAATATATTAACCTATATATCGAAGTCCAATGTCTACTTTAGGGTTTAACTTATGTCACCTATTTGTTTACTGTTTAACGTTAATATTGGTAGAAATACGATGATAGTATATAATGGCAAAAGTGTGACTCATCATATAAATGGTAAGTGACAAAGTGTTTTCATTTGAAAGTTGACCACCTCATAGTTTAAATGATTGAAGAAATGGGATATACTCATGGCATTAACCTATGCCTTGGTTTCATATAAGTGTACATTATCATGATTTTGCATTAGTCATAATGTTTTCCCACATCATGGATAAGATTTATAACCAATATTGTGTTAAGGTATTATCCACCATACTAAGTTAATAGAAAACTCCATTTTTGATATTAACTATATCTCCTTCATATCATTGTAGGGATTATACGTCCCAAGTGCTTGGAATTATCGGCGATTCAGTTGTAAGGCATGCACTATATGTTTAAATGATTGTATATCATAATGTTATCTTATTCGTTTGACTTACATATGTGTAATGATTTTGGAATCGGTGAATAATGATTTGGATTGCAATTTGAACTATATGGTCTCGACCCATATTACGTTGATATATTTGGGTGCTACGTGGTTGACTCTCCTCCATGCAGTTGATGATATATAAGCTGTTATCAAAACCCTACCAGGTTATTGTATTTGCCTTCGGGCTCGGGTCCTAAGGATGAAACCCTCCATGTCTGAGTTTTCGTAGTGATGGCACTGTAACAGAGTGCAACGTGTTGTGGTTCTGGTCTTGTGGTTTCATTCTGTAGTAGAATAAGTCCTCGGCTCTGGTGATACAGTCTGCTACAGTTTCTTTGTTTAGGGGTCTCGTTGTTTCATTCCTTGTTTAAGTTACCAGCTATTTACAGTCCATCACTGTGCTGGTGTGGGTATGAGGCAGGGTTTTGTACCTATTTAAATCCAGAGGTGGTTGCATGTAAGGGTTGGGGTGTGCTTCTCGACTGGTTCAGCTCCAGTTTGAGGTTTTCGTCTGCAATGTTTGTCTGTCGCGGCCGTCATTGGAAGAGTTTGAGGCTTGCTCTTTCAACCGACGAGGGGGATGGGGTTCAGTGCTTGCTTTCACCGGTGGCTCCCAGATTATCCACGGGTTACATTGCTCAGGTAAGGATATAACTTTATTTCCGTAATTTCAGTTTTGCAAGCAAGTGCAGGTTTACTTTATATTTACAATTCTTGGCATTGAATGTGTATTAACATCTATCGGCATTGAATGTGCAGGTCACGCGGCTCTGAAGGTGTACAGGGTTTTATCTCCAACGCTGGCTCCTCCGGGTAAGCTTGGTTATCCACGGCTGTCTCTTCCTTTGCTGGTTTTGTGGTTAGGGTTGTGTCATGGAGGAAAACTCCTGTGTAGTGAGGTCGTTTGACGACTTGATGTTCATGGTTGCAGTCATCTGTATGAGTTATTTTGTTTGAAATGAAAGGGGTTGAAACCTTGTTATGTTTATTGGAGAGCCCTTCACGGCTCAGACTGTATGAGGCCAGGGTTTCTGTTATGGTACTCGGCTAGGCATAGGGTTCTATCCTCGCTGCATAAATTTTATACTTAATATATTACTGGGCCTATCATGGCCGTGTTTCAAATTTCGTGTTTTGTTAAAATGTTACAAAGTGTTTGAAATGTAAGGATAGATGAGTTCTTCGGTACCTGCAATGGATGATAACTCTGTTATAATGAAATCCTATAATTGTCTCTCTGCGTTTTTCTTCGATTTGGAGTGTTAAATAAAAGATGGTGGATGTTCCTCGACTGTGACTGTAATAGTTGAATAGTATAGGGTTTATTCAGGCAAGTTGGGGTTCTGCTTTGTGTTCAACAAATATGTATGAACTTTGTTAACTCGACAGCGACCGGGAATGAATTATAACAATATTTATTTTGATTCTTGTATAGTTATTAAATGAAACTGTGGTTAGAATAATATATACACAGAACTGTGTGTAAAGATGCTGTAGGTTCTGTCTGCCATATAAGGCATTCTTTCATTTGTTTTCAGTCTGTCGAAGGAATAATATAAGGCTACGGCCGTGTAGGGTTTGTAGACTACCCTAAGGAAGAACATTTATACTGAATAAATATTATTACTGTGTATAATTAAGATGGTTTGTAACAGCCAAAGATGGTTGCGTTCGTCGACAGTTTCTCTGTTGTGTAATATGTTTGTTTTTGTTTAAAACAACTCTGTTAATTCTATTATAATAAGCATGGCTAATGTATTATAATACTAGGTTGAAAGAAATAATAATCTACAGTTTCTATGTGTTTGTGTTTGACTACTGTGTAGATGATTAAGATTATGTGGAAGCTTGTAACAATGAAATATTGTTACAGTCACCTCTTTAGTTAATCGATAGCTGTCAAACATGTTCTGAGTATAAACAATATATTAAGATGAGTTTTGTTTATCTGTTAACTCGATATAAGAATGACCTAAAACTAAAGTTGACTGAAATATGCTATACATATATATATGCAGGTAGATTACTGGAATATCTATTGTTTAATATTTCTGTCTATTATTTAACCATTAACAGGAATTCTAGAATATGCCTAAACATGGTAATTGTTAACTGTAACAATAACAAATAGGCTCTGTATAAGATCAATACTCTATTTAAATAAAAATAGGAAATTTCTATAACATCTGCGTTCTGAAATTTATAACAAAAGGAAGTATAGAGACTGATTTACTGAAGTTGAATACAGTCAAAACATAGTTGTACTAGTCTATCTCATATGAAAATAAATTAAATAAACCAACAACAGGAAGAGTGGCAGAACCTGTAGCTATGGTAGACAATAACAGCAATGGGAGGCTGTTCCTCCCTACCAATTCCTGGAGAGTGCCCAGACAGCACTTCTCAGGACCCCCGAGCTTGCTCTGGTCTAACTGGATGGAATCTAAGTACGGACAATTATTCCCTCAGCCAAAACAGCTATACTGGAACCAAGTTACTGCAACTTCCTGCTTCAAAACACTTCCTTACTGTTTCCCCACTTCCTCAATGGGACTCCTGAATAGCATTCACCTGAATGTATTCTCCCTCTAGAACAATTGCTGAACCCCCAGCTCAGTTCATTGAGTAGTATTTAAAAGATTTCCTAGGTCTTAGTTGGGCTAACTGTCATTAATGAGCCACCTGCTCAGATTCCACTTTCTTGGGGAATCATGACCCAAAAATATAGGGAAGTTGCCACCTGCAACTCAGGAAGTGTTTGAGGATGCTGCCACTTGTCTTTTGTCCTTCCACCTAATTCCATCCACCAGTTAGACCAGTAACCTCTTTTAACAGCTCTCCCATGCTGTTGTCTCCATAATTTATTTATTAATAATAATTATTCAGAATTTACATTCCATTTCTGGAGACTCTGCTGAGTCATCCATTCCTACTTAGCATTAAATTTAACATAATGTTCTCAGGAATATTAAAAATAATTACATTATTTTAATAAAATTGGGGTATGTGACAGCCTTGGTTGGCTACGTTCCATATCGAAAACAACCAAACTTCATTCCATGGGATCAATCCCACCAATGGTGGACAAAACTGATTTCCATTGCGCAGGAAAAATTTGTGACACTTCGAGAGAACACATGGCACAAGGAGCCTAAGCTAGATATTCAACAATATTGTATTTGTGAGCATCTTTGGCATTTGGATTATTCATTTCTCGATGAAGTAACCCCTTAGGAGGGCGAATGACCATGTCAAGAACAAGCTTCTCTATTTGGAGAGGGTTGTTTGGTTGGGATGGAGAAATTGGGTCCTCCTTAGGAGATCTGGTCTTAGGTTTCTCAAAACTACGAGTTCGAGTGGTAAGGGCGATAGTTTCCTCACATAGAAAAACATTGGCATTACGAGGTCCATCCCTGACAGGAGGATGACCTCCATTACCCCCTTGTGGAGGAGGAATATTTGGAGCAACCATGTTGGTGCTTTTGATGGGGGGAAGGATGAGTTAACACAACATGAGGTGGGGTAGAGTCTTTATGAGCGATGAACACAATGACTTATTTTAAGAATGGACATAAATGGGTCATATGATCACCCCCACAAATCTTGCACGGGAATTTAGGTTTCCTTTCCTTTTTGTTTCCCCCAAGATTAGGGGGTGGTGCTTGCTACATTCCTGACTCATTAGAAGGATTTTTAACTTTGTTTTTCTTCTTTTTACCTTCATATTTTTGAGATTTTTACGGTTGCATTTGTACCACATTCACCTGAGTTCGAACAATGGGTGGCTTGGTAGTAGATGCAGCTGAAGTGGGTGGATTGGAAATGGAAAGTTGATTAAGATTCCCACTTAACTGTTTAATTGAAGTAGATATGGAACCAACCACACCATCTGCATGTGGTCCAGGTGTGGGTTGAGATGGACCAGTTGATGGTTGAGGAACATGAAAAATGATGTTGTATAAGGTGTCTGATTGGAAATATATCAAATCAATGTGTTGGGTGTGACGTATCGCTTTCTCTTTAGTTACAACCCCAACCATAGCAACATCATGAGTTATGGGAGGTAATAGTGACTTTGTGAACCAATCTACTAACAATTGATCAAGAATGGAATCTTAACAAGCATTCTCCTCTGCCTCCATTCGTGAATATGGTCAGAAATATGGGTGGTGGTGTTTTGACATAATGAGGTCAAAAGGTTCGTTCTTTTTTCACAGCATATAGGTAATTGGAAGTGCGACAAGAAATCCATCGCTAATGCATCGAAGCTCATATAAGAGGCACTTGGTAATTCAATGTACCATTTGTATGCACTCCTTGTCAGGGTACGAGGTAAAAGATGCAATTTGACACTATCATGCAACATGGATTTGGAGACACACCATAAATGATATGTGGCAATGTGCGTGGATGGGTTTTCCCTTGTATTACCATCAAAATTTTGGGATATTCGTAGGGATCTGGTATGGGGTAGTTGGCCATAAGGGGTTATGCAAAATACGATCATTTGTTAACCTTGATAAATATGGTAGATCAGGAGTAGCTAAGAAGGGTTTATGCATGTTGGAAAATAGATTTTGTGCCAAAGGTAACTATGCACTAAGGCCCACTAGACCATAGGTTCCCCCCATATATTGTATTCCAGAAGCATAAGAGCTTGGGAAAGCATGACTTCCCCCAAGAAATTGATTTCCCCCATAAGAAGGATTTGCCCCAGTAAATTGATTACCCCCATAAGGTTTATTTCCCCCAACGAAGGGATTGTTCACATACATAGAACTACCCCAAGGTGTGTGGATACCACTAGGATAGGGAACTCCTTTAACACAGGTGTTTCCCCCAGGAATGGGGAATCCACTAGGAGCATTACTTCCTCCAATAGGTGGGAAACTACTAGAAACATTACCACTTGTTTGGAAAGGTAAACTTCTAAACATAGGTGTGATTCTAGTAAATGGAATATTGCTACGAACAATTGACCCTACCATAGGTTGAGTGATTTCAAAGAATTTCCCCCCTTGTGAGGGAGGTGGGTTGTTTAACCCTATAGATGGGTTCCAACCAAAAGGAAATCCATCATGTGGAATAATAGGGCTACCCATAGACATACCAATGGTGGTTTGGGAAATACCACTAGTGTTAAATGCAAGAGTATCCCCCACCCAAAGTAAAAGTTGGGGAGAACTATGGGAATGACCCACTAGATGGTGGATTACTGGATTGACCTAATAAATGAAACAATGGGTATGGTTGGTGTTCCTTAAAGGGAAAAAGTAGGTGTACGAGGCTTGGTAGATGGAGCATTTTCCCCGCTTTTAAATGGTTGTGAAGAATTAGCTGAAGTTCCTCCTTTGAAACCAAGGGAGGGTGAGACATGTTGTTCCATAGCTGATGACATCATGGTCTTAGCCATTGTATGATGAAATAGTGAAAAATGATCACCAGGTAAAGGTTGTACTTGCTCAAGTACAGGGTTTAAAGGATCAGACAGAGGGTTAAAATGTGGCACAACGCCCTCATCCACAGTTTCAACGTCAAAACGATTAGTATTAGCCGAATCGCTTTCTGAATTGATAGTTTATCTTACCTCTACTAGAGAGGGGACTCGCTTTTGAATAGGTGTGGATTCCTACTCGACAGGAGAGAGGACCCCTATGTGTCGAGATAGAAGAATAGGGATATTGGTTATGGTGAATAATTGAATTGTAAAAGAAAACAAATAACAATCCTAAGGCCAACTACAGGATAAAATCACAACAAACCGCTAGCAAAAATCTAGGCTATCAATAGGAAAACCAAGTGGCTCAAAGGGATCCTTCGGAGGCGGGTCTCAAATTCTCAATCCACCAATGAATAATAGAGAAACAATGATGATAACCCCTCATACTCCCTTGAATCCAAGGTCCAAGTTCCCGTGAGGCACCCCCCAAGGTAGAGAAAGCATATGATATATCGTCTATCCCAGGTACCACAAGTACTTCCCAATTGCAGTCACCTGTGTAGATACCTAGGAAAATCAACTAAGGATACCACTTCACAAAAGGATGACCGGCAAGAATAGTCATAAGTCAAGTTTAAGGGTGTTGGAAGGGAACGTGTGACATATGTCGAAGACCCGAATCCTGTCCAGGAGGTGTCACCCCAAGGACTTTCCAATCGACCAGGATCCAAGACATGTAAGAACCCACTAAGTACACCAAGAGGGGATATCTCTCAAATGAAGCTAGCTTGACATTGTGCTTGAATCATGTGTTAGATGATATTTCCTGGCAAGCATCTCTTGCTACTAATGGATTTTTGCTCTTTAATGACTGTAGTTGATTTATATGGCCTTGGAGAGTGTCCTCTTCAATCCTAATCTAAGGCCCTACACCCTAAGCTAATGTTGGTTTGCTAGACCAAAAAGAAAAATTTCTAATACTTTTTAATTAAGCTCTTTCTTTTATGGATGTTGATTACTCAAGCAGGTATATGGAGTGAGACTTGGTGATGTGAAAGACTCTGGACCCAAAAGATAGAAAAACTAATGCAAGAATGATAATTCACTTATTTTTCGTTCGATGAACTTCTATATATGGGAGGGAATATATTCCTTTTCCAATAAAAGCACAGAAAACCTACAAAGATCCCAATAAAAACATGCAGACACTCCAAATGCAAATCTAATAACAAATAGTCCCTATATGCAATCAATCTGAAAGAAAGCACACCAAACAAGAAGCTATGCACATACAAAGTGTGGAGATATTTTCTTTTTTTCCTTTTTATTTTATAATTGTGAAACAAAATGAACAAGAATAATATGCATGTAATGAACAAATTCAAGTATTTAAACCAATAATACAAGAAAGTGATAAATAGGACAACTAAAGACCAGTAAGGTTCATTGCTAACATCCCAATGCTTGGCATTCAATATGTGACAAAGATTGACCAAAAAGGAAACCCTTGCTATAACAATGACTTAACAGAGGTTATGATAGTGCTCTCAAATAACTACCAAAACAAAGGGATTGAATTAGAGAATCAAACACTAAATCAAAGGCTATCAAACACAGTCAAAGAAGGATGAATGAAATCAATTAAAACCACTCAAACAATTCAAAAATAGACTATCTGAGTGTTGCACATAGGTAATGGAATTCATGACATAGTTCTGAGAACTAACCAGCCAGCATCAAATTTGAGCAAAAACTAATCAAAAGTCAACAACCAAGCGCATATGAGAGCACCATCGCTCTGTCAAATACCAGAGGGGAGGGATGGTCCAGAGAGCATTTTCCCCTATAATCCTACATGTAGGGATGGCTTCCCCCTAGTTCTAAATAACGGGAGCAATGGGACTGCAAAACACCCAAAATTTTGAGATCTAGCTCAAATCTGAGAGGTTATAGAGGTTGAATGGGTCCAAGACTTATGCAAGAAGAATCTAATGATCAAATCAAAGAATCAAGGAGGCCAAGAAACCAAGAATTCAAGGGATTCAAAGGATAACAAATAGTGAAATTATAACTAATATTTCCCCAGCGGAGTCACTAGTTATGTTGTAGTTTTTTCTCTTATGTGGTCAGATGATCACTCTCTTGGATCCTTTTCCCATAATCCAAGACATACTTTAGGATAGAATAATATGTATTCTTCCACTAAACCCAAATATTCATGCAATAGATGCAATCATTCATTACAAGCAAGATACGAGGAGAGAGATAGGAGAAGGATGGGAATACCTCAACTTATGTGAGGTCCTTTCATGAAGATCACTTGTAACTATTGCAAACTTGATGGACTTGGATTTAGTTCCACTTAGCTAGTGTCCTCCACACAAATAAACATACAAACTGTCCTCAAAACCTCCTAACATATAAAATATGACTTGTAAATGAAAATGAAACCATAGATCTAAGCAATATATAACCAGATCTAATCTATCTACTCAAGCAAGATCAGATCCAACATATACATAACATGAATCATGTAGATACGAAACATAAGCATCATGATGTGGAGAGGGGAAAATAGCATATGTCTATATAATATAAAAAAACAAGAGACATACAACATATGATACCTTGAGTTTGGTGATGCAGATCTCTTTCAAATTCCTAATCCAAACCTTCCCTGAATCAGAACAATAGGTTGATCACAATGGCTGAGGAATTCAAGAGAAATCCAACCAACATAACAATACTATAGAAGAGTCTCTCTTTCCTCACGAAAATGGCCTCAATAAATAGGTGAATGGAGGGTGAATCTAGACTCCTGATGATAGATGGGATTGAGCTTGTGTGTGAGTTCCCATACTAGGTGAGTTGGAGCCTTATTGTGCACATGATCCATTTGAAATGATGCCCAAACTTCGAGAATAGGTGCACCATCGCCCCCCCAATTCATGCAAGGAGTGATGGTATCACCCCTTACAGGCATGCCAGGAGGGATGGAAGAATGACCATCACACCCCCAAAGGCACACTAAGGGTGATGGTGAAAAAAACATGGACAAAAAAAGGGTATAATATGCTATAGAAAGGTACAAGATAAGTGTCTCAGCTAGCCAATGAGACAATGTCTCCAATGAGCCTCTAAGGTGTCAAATAAGGGTATAACACACATTTCCCAAATTTATTTTTATTTCTTCCTTCAAAACAAGGGGAACATGGGATAGACACTAGAGATTCACATGGATGCGGGCTAGCCATGCATAGGTCTCATCCCTATAAAAATTTGTATTTTTTGAAGTTTTGAATTTGAAAGGATAATGGGGATTGAACCATAATAGGATAAGGGATTCTACTATGATGTAAAACATCTAACAAAGGGCATGTTGCATATATGTCGAAGATAATGCTATAACAACATACATGATATGACCTGAGTTGTTCGTGGCATGTCCCTTGTATTTTGGCACAAACAACTCCTTTGTGCATGAACGGTCATGATCAAGTGATCAGAATTGCATGGTGCAATCTCAACCATTGGCATTGGGTGTCTTTCTCCATTGTAATTTGAGATTCCAGGAGATTCACCGGAGTATCTAAGATTCACTGGGATACCCAAGATCTTGCCACAAATTCCATTGGAATTTCTATAGATTCTCATGCTTCTCGACTAATATGGAATCATGTCCATCCCATTTGGATGCCACTCATGTGTACGACCCATTCCATGCTACCACCTATAAAATGAATCCATGTGGCTGGTCCACACCATATCCATCTCCCCACATGGATGTTCCATATGTTATCCATCTTCCCATGTGGATGGTCCATGTCATACCACCTTCCCACATGGATGGTTTGTGTTATCCTTTGTCTACATGGCAATTGTGGGGCCCACATGAAAATTCTTGAAAATTCAAAATTTTTTCATAGACACTTACTTTCAAAACTTTATACACACACACATACACATATAAACAAATGGATAAAAATGTGGTTACATTTGGCATATTTCCATCAACAAGTGTCCATTCAAATCCTCACACCTGGCCAATAGGAATTACAACTACCCTTTTCTTTCTAACAAAGAATTTTCCTGTCAATTCCCATAGTTGTTCATTTAACGAAAATTTGTATGTACATGGGTTTGGTTCTAATCTGCCCAAATTTTACCAATATTTTCTAAGACATGAACTCATTCATTAAATTTTTTATATCACTAGCTCCCATGCTAAATCTGATATTACTTTTGGGCATTTAAAGCCACAGTTTCATATGAACATTCCGTCAAACAGTTAGCATGCAAACTATAATTTTTCTCTCAAATTACACAAATGAACTCTGAAACTATGAAATGCTACTTCAGTTATGGAACCATATCCATCCCAACTATTTCTACTATAGTTCCTCCTGATATCTTGACAATAATTTTAAACATTTGCATGATTTCCAAATGAAGTTTCCCAAAAAAATTCCACACACGCATTATGTCAAACACTTTGTGTGAAACCTCTAATTCTGTAGGCATGATCAAATTTTGTCCAATGTAGTCCTAGTGCTACAACCTCTGGATCTGATACCACTCTATCACCTACTTGGTAGCCTCTTTCAACCATGGAGACAACATGGTACTCAAATAGCGTACACAATTCACCACTAACACCCAAACTCATTTTTCTTTCATAATTTTCATTATCAATTTACAACAGAAAATAAAGCCATATGGTCACCCAAATTAACATATGCATATGCCATCACCCAACTGGTGCTATCTGTCCACAAGGGAAATATTTTCCCCAAGGCCTCTACACAGCCCCAACACACACTGCAATTCCCTGGTGCATAAAACCCTCCACAATTTTCCCAATCCTCAATTATCATTACCCATCAACATGCACAACACAAGGAACAACCCCCTTCTCTGAGCTAACAATCCCTTAAGTAGCCTCCAATTCCCTTTCAATACTCTAGCATAGGTTGAATAAGAATTCTCTAAATTGGGACTATAGGGAACACAAAAAAATTCTAGGTTCCTATCATAAGGGTAAACTCCCTTAGAACTAGTTTTCACCAGGGTCAATGGCATGTACAAGTCTCTCTACCTATGGCATCTATGCTCCTTTCTCTCTAGTATCAATCTCTGAGCAATCCTAGGTGATGGCATGAATGAGGAGGAATGAATGACTCACAAGCTAAATTCTCACTTTTAAAATGATTGGATTTATATTTACACGTTTCTTATCCACATGAGACCACTTCTCCCCTCTTAATACCCTCTTAAGGTAATTTAATAATGCTTAAAATAAAGCATGACCGTTAGTAATGGTTTAGGAACTTTGGTTTAAATTGATAAGGATAAGGAAATAAGATTAATCCCACCGGGTTCATTTCCCTTAGTCGGCCACTATCACTTCCCCACTTGTGGAATCATAGCCCCCCATCTCTTCTTCGTCCCTCTTCATCTATAGTCATCAAGGAGTTTATATTAATATCAAAATGTACATAATTAAAATGTCTTGGTCATTATGTACCATTTGTTTTCAGATTTTAGCCTTGACATCAATATATACATAATTACATTACAGGGTAAAGAACAAAGTATTACAAAGAGGGAGGCCAGTATGCTATAATTCTGAAATTTTTCATGGGGGAGTCCTAAAATACCATACCTATGATAAGGAACTCTATTCCCTAGTTCAAGTTGTTAAGAAGTGTAATCAATATCTGATGGGAAAAGGATATCATCATTCACATTGATTAACAACCGTCAACCATTGCAGTATTTGCAGGCCTAGAGTAAGCTACAACAAACCATACATTATAAATGGATGGTATTCTTACAAAAATTCCATCTAATAATCAAGTATAAGGATGGAGTACAAACAAACTAGAAGACATGCTCTCAAGGACACCTACAACCTTAATTACAGTTTTGGGAACTCTTATGCACATGGAACCTTTCACCCATGATGCTTACAAGGAGGAATACACATAGGATGAGGACTTCATGGAGGTATTTCAACAACTACAAGGCTGGTTCCATGTAGAAGAAAGTGACAACAAGGATTACTATAATATCCACGATGAGTTAAGCTACAATATGGACAAGCTCTGTATTCCTAAAGGTGAGAGGTTGCATCTTATAAGAGAGGCACACACCTCCGAATTTGTAGGGAATTTAAGTGTAGGGAATATAGTTGCAAACTTATAGAGGTATGTTTACTATCTTAGAATGCAAGAAGATGTAGCTCGGTTTATTAGAGGATGCATACTTTTTTGTACATGCAAGCCCAGTAATAGGAAGCAAGGTCTATACCGTCCCTTACTTGTTCCTATGAGACCATGGGAGAGCATCTCCATGGATTTTGTTGGTGGTCTTTCGGCCACTAGGAAGGGACATGACTATTTATTTGTTGTAGTTGACATATTCAAAAATATGTGCATTCTTATGCCTTGTAAAAATACCATCAAAGGACATGAATCAACAAACATGTTCTTTGAATAGGTCAGGGTGCACTTTGAGATACCAAGGAGAATCATCTTAGATAGGGATACAATATTTCTCAGTACGACATGGAAACTAAGTTGAAGAGATATACAACATTCCACCCATAGACATATGGACAGATAGAATTAGTCAATAGGAATTTGGTACAACTTTTGAGGGGTTATAATCAGAATCATACAAAGACTTGGGATGAAAATGTGATCTACATCCAACACTATTGCAATGGGGTAATCCACACTTCCATTGGGAAGTCCCATTTTGAAACATGTTTTGGACACTTTCCACCTTCACCTATAGATGTTGTTTATGGACAACATGGGGGCGTGAGGGAAGAAACCACAAGTGAAGCATTAAGAGCTAAAAAGTTCATTGATAAGATTATGCGGATCCATTTGCAAGTATAGTAGGAACTGAATAAGTCACATGAAAATTACAAGGCAAGACATGACCAACACAAAGTTGAGAAAACATTCAAGGTGGAGGATAGAGTATGGTTACACCTAAACAAGGAAAGACTATAGGGTTGTGGTAAGAAGATCAATGCTATGAGGTATGTCCCTTTTGAGGTATTGGAGAAGTTGGTACATAATTCCTAGGGACTCAGGCTACCCACATACATGCACATTTACTCCATAGTGAATGTGGAAAATATGAAACTGTATGAACCTTAAATGTTGGATTAGGAACCTAAGTAGGTCTTGCCGTCAGTAGAGTACTTAGCACTAGAGACTTAGGGAGATTTAGAAAAAACACGATATTATAGAATAAGTCTAGAACTACTAGGAAGGGACAACATTAACTCTATTAGGTGGGATTGAAAGGAAAACTTCTAGGCAAGGCTAAATGGTACTCCAAGGTGAAGGTAGAGGAAACACTTCCTCCCTCATTTAGTAAAACCTTTTGGGGAACAACATCCTTTCAAAATGGGGAGGTGTGATGAGAAATGGATCAACATATAATTTTCACCTACTTCGATATTTCGGGGTCAGTTGATTGGATGAATTGGCTTGTAGGGCCCATTTTATGGACAAGTCTCATTTTCTAGATTTTGGGTGTAGAACCTTCTAAGGCCTATTTGAAGATCTAAACAATTTTTTTTGCGTAAAAATTTCATCTTCAACACCATGCCCCTTCACGTAATTCTACACTTCAAGACCTTTCTAATGGTCCAAAAATTGCCTCAAACGCAGTTTGTATGCAAAAGTTTTTCCTCCCACAAGTTTACTTATCTAGTTGACCACCATGATACCATGTGGATTCTCACACATGCGTAGCTTAGTCACATGTGGACCTTCAATAAAATTCTGGAATGACCAAAACCCTAACCCTAATCGGGAGTTGGGGCATGCAAAAAACCTAAAATTAACCCTAGATGACTATCAAGCAATGTTAAATACTAGGTTGTTAGGAGAAGAAGGGGTTCCATTCTTTGATGTATGGTATTGTTCCATAATTGAGCAAAAACATGGGAGTGGATGCTAGATCATAATAGAGGAGATAGGAGATCTTATAGTAGCCATTATGGCTTTAGAGTCATAGGTAAATCCATAGAGAGTACCAATTCCTTTGTATTTTCATTTTGATATGAAGAGCAAGGCATAGTCCTCATTTGTGGCTAGGTTTTTCCCCATAGTGAGTTTTCCCAGGGTATATCTTGTGTTAGTGTGTAGATTGTGTACTTATTTTCTCTAGTTATTCTGGTTCTAGTTCTATTTATTTTGGCATTCAATAAAAATAAGCTAATAAAAAAGAACTAAGTTGTAAAATCCATTGTGCCGAACTGTTCCAGTGGAATATCCACGGCAGTTTATGAATCATAAAGCATATCCACCAATAGGGATACATGAAAATAAGGTTGACTCACTTCCAGGATTAGGAACCGAGAAGGTAGTGGCGAGCACAAAAGTGCTAGCTGTGGCCATACTAGTAATAGAAATGTTGGTTGATGGGGTTTACATGCTTACCAATGGCATTCCACAAGGATGTGTGCTCATATTTTGTTGCATGTTGTTCATGGTTGAGGGGTGATTTCCCCTAGTATCCATTTGAGGCATTGTAGATGTAGATGCTTATGCTTTTGAAGAGTCATTATGACCTGACATGATGTGTTGCATGCATTGAAAATCGATGAAGAAGGAATATAGATCCAAAGGTGACTCGTTGATAGCAAGTATGATTGGATATGTGAGATTTGTTAAAGGTGGTGTTAGTCCCAGAGGTAGGCTAGGTTGAAATAGCATACACTCATGCATTTTAGAAGCTCAAATTTTATAGATATTAGAGCTATATCTTAGATATGTGTAGGTGAATGTGCGGGTGAATCGGACTGGAAAGAGACAAAAGTGAATTCAGGTTCCTCGGGAAAAGGTTCTGGAGACAAGGAGGTGCACGGAACTAGGATCCAACGTGTGTGGTCCAATAAAATGGACTGAGGTGACTGCCCCAAAGTCTACAAGAGTACCTAAGAGGATTTATGGTTTTCCTAACCTAATATGGGTATAAGCTAAATGATCGAGAAAAAAAAAGACTCAAAAATCTCAATGCAACCGAGTGTGAAAGAGGAGAGTGCAACAAATGAGAACTTAGGCAAACAAATAGGCTCAAAAAACCAACTGTAACTGTATGTCACAACAATTGAGCTACAACAAAATGGCCACAAATCCAAAAATCAACACTACCTATCAAAAGAAAAATGACCCACTAACCTATGAGGTATGGGAGCAAGCAGTCACCTAACTAAAATATGGAAGGCCTTCTCAAATTGCTTCCTCTATGGGGGTCTCAAGTCCCATAAAACAAAGAAAAATGGAAAACCAAATATGGCCAAGGGACATCCCCCTACCGAGAGGGATCCTAGATAAAAAAATCCCTAGAAGAATGGAAACTAGGATACCTCATTCAAGGCACATCCGGAAAGGTGTCCTGCAGCTTTAGTCCTTTGGTCGTTGCACAAACAGTATGGTACCCAGTATCTACAATGAGGACAATGATTTGTTGTTCTTCAATATAGAGTGGAGAGTAGCATTCCACCCAAACCCCCGGAACTAATATTTCCACTTTCCCTCCTAAGGGATAGACCCCCCGACAAATCGGTCTCAACAATGCCAATAAATACAAGAGGAGTTTGGCTCCTTAATTGGACAACTATTATGTCTCGGGTGTAAGTGACAAAGGGTAATTATTTGGATGCCTATCCCCAATGTCCTAACCTAACTAGTAAATATTCTTGGCCCTCAAGTGAGGTTACTGTTAGTTTAGTCAAGGTTAATTTTAAGGCTCTGCTTGGGGTTAGGAACCAAGTTTTTGACTTTAAGGTGTGAGTTGTGTGCACAAGTGGTGTGTATAACCCAAAGATATAGCCGATAAAAGAAGCATTGAAAGGAAATAATAAACGATGCTATATTAAAACCAATCTTTCATTCATTATTTCAACTAAATGAAAGCACTTCTCTTAACAACTAACTACAAGCAATGATTTATTACCATACAACTTACTAAAATAGAAAATGATGCATGTCTAACAGATCTAAATGAAACCAAGAGGTGCAACAAAGACTCAAAAACAAGTTGTTCTTCACTACGGGGGTCAACAAAGGAAGACCAGCAGACAACTACAGCAAGCAGAACAAAAAGGGCACTGCAAACAACCAGAAATGGAAAAATCAAAGCAGATTATAGAGGGCAGTGAAACTTAAACTAATTTATGTAACTTTTTATGCATAATTTATAGAAATAGAGTACAAATATGAATCCCTCCCGAAAAAATATTTGATTTAAAAAAAAAAATTACCTAATTCCAAGTCTTGGAGGCCAAGATATCTAAGTTTGAAAATATGCAATTCTCAACAATTTTTTGCATGGACGGAAATTTCACAGACCCCCGGGTATCTTCACACTAGTTGATCA
Source organism: Larix kaempferi (assembly GCA_027924585.1). Lineage (NCBI taxonomy): Eukaryota > Viridiplantae > Streptophyta > Pinopsida > Pinales > Pinaceae > Larix > Larix kaempferi. The sequence goes on from BSBM01001646.1 coordinate 20,066,052, forward strand.
GATTGCAACCAAATCAATGCCATTGGATAGGAATTTTTTGAGGTTTTGATTTGACATATTATATGTCATACTTCTAGTCAATACCATGGATTTTATAGATGTTGTGAAATTCTTCCTCAAAATCCTATGGGAGCCGAGAACTAAGGATGGATTAGAGATTTTTTTTTGTTTCTTAGCTCGAATCTGATAGATGGTGACAGATCGGTTGAAAAGAAGGAAAGCCCAAAAAAATAAAATGTAAAATACATGGGTATGGATAGTCGAATGGAACCACGGATTTTTATACCTCATATTGACACATTGTGTACCATTGAGCGTCTTAATGTCGTATCACCATGAGAGACATGTTGATTTTTCCTCCTAGGGGTGTTAGGACCCTTCTTCATCATGTTGGCAACCACTCCAACAACTTAAAGGTCTAAAAACCACAAGTTCACCTAACCCATTTACCCACCTCCTAGAGATATTTTCGCGCCCTACTAGTGGCGCAAGATGCGAAAATACAACATTTCCGCATTTTGCATACCTATGGGGGCATGTTGTGGCCACAACAGATCCCATGCTTAGCTGAAGCACGGGAACCCACCATTTTGAATAAAATGCAAAGGTATTTTGCTGAGTATACTCTGTAAATATGAGCATTTGGGTTTTCACTTGTTTAGATCTCTCACCCATACTTTTGGCCTGCGTGTTTCCCTCTTTCCGGATGATCTCTAACTGTCTGGTTTGCCAAAATCCTCAAATTTTGAGTATTTTTCCCTTTTTTCTTTCAACCAACCCGAAACCTGACACGTTAGAAGACCCGAAACCCGCAACCTGACAATTTCGGGTTGTGGGGTGTTGGTTTTGCAGTTTTGGAATTTACGTTCCCGCAACCCGCAACACGACAGTTGCGGGTTGCAGGATTTTTTTGTTTTTTTTTTTAGTTTAGGAAACCCAAAACCTGCAACCTGGCGGTTGCGGGTTGCAGGATTTCACTTTTCGAGCTTTTGGTTTTCATCAACCCGCAACCCGACAGTTGCAGGCTTCGGGTTTTTCCTTTGTAAATAATTTCAGGAAATTTTCATCCCGAAACCCGAAAACCCGCAATTGCCTCTTTCGGCTTTCAGGCTCTGCCTTTTTATTTATTTTTGTTGCGTGTTCCCAAAACTCGCAACTCACAACTGTTGGGTTTTGGCTTTCGGAAAGTTGTTTTCGGTTCACGAGTGTGTCGTTCCTTAAACCCGCAAGTGTCAGGTTGCGGCTTTCAGGAACACATTTCTCATTTTTCGATTCTGGTCATTCCCGAAACCCGCAATTGCAGCTTTTGGCTTTCGGGAATCCTTTTCCGCCTTTGTTGTTTGCGCGACCCCGCAACCCGCAACCCGTAATTGTCGAGTTGCAGCTTTTGGGATCCCTTTATAAATTTTGTGAATAAAAATTTTGCGTGACCCCGCATCCCGCTTCGGTTAATCTTGGTCGTTCATTCATTCTAATCGCACGGTTATCTTTAATCCAATGAATTCAATAAATAGGGTTTTCCCTATTTTATTTTTACCATTTTACTTTTGAAGAATTACTCCGTCACACTGAGGATTTTATTGTCGAATTCTTACCAGAGGATGTTTTAACTGATTTTCAGTTACTTCTGGCTGGATTGCTGCCTTTGCTACACCCAGTGTTTGAGAGTTCCGATTTTTTTTGGGACACCCTTTTGTTATTTGTTTCTACTCCTCAAGGTTTTATCCCATTATGCCTTTTTGGGTCTGAAAGATTCTTCCAGTTATTTTGTTAAATCTGGTCACCCGAATCCGGTTTGATAGGTATGCATGAGTTGTTGTTCTGCGTACTCAAGATTCTGTTTCAGTCACTTTGTAGTTGGTTTTCAAGCCATAATTTTCATTTTCGTCACGAATGTGAAGCCATGATTGCTGATGTGAAAATACTCGAAATAATGAGCTTTTGGAACCAGTTTAAGACGTGCGAGTTTCGATTGATTTTGTACTTTCACACAGGTTTTATTCAACTAATGCATGTCCTTGCTCGTTTTCATCACAGTTTGGATAATTGCAATGAATTGATCGCATAATTTGAATTATTACCGTTTGTCCTGTTCAATGTCTGTTATCTTATCGATTGGTCTTAAATTGGCAATAAACATGAAACCTTTAGTTCGTCCTTTGTGTTCTTTAAGGGGAAACATTCTGTGTGATAATCTTGTAAGCTTCCTTCTGAACGTATCTGATGAAAGCAGTATGCAGACAGGTAATGAATCTCCCAATTCCCGTTTCAAAGATGAAGAAATCTATCCCTTACTATATCAAGAACCTATGTCACCACCTTTTGATGCAGGTGTTCCTGATTTAAGTAGCGATAGTGGCGAAGAAGATTCTGACGCTCTGTCTATCTGCATGCAATTCCCTGATAAGAAAGAGAAGAAAGTTTCCAAGGAACTGGTTGACCATGATGATGATCCTTTAATGATCCTTTAAAGAACCTAATGTCCCGCCGACTTCTTCTGAAATAGATCCTTTAATGGATTTTTCTGTTTTTGAGAATATAGTCTCTGATCCAGAAGTTTCCGCGGAAAATTCTCTACAAGCCGAATCGTCTGTTGCTGATAATGAACAGATTGGAGCGGAATTCTTGTTGTGCTATGAGGATATTTTTTATTAAAGAATGTATCTTTAATAATCTACTTTGAAAGGTGGAAGAAATCATGTAGGACGAGGAATGGAAAGATTTCTTGGATCTATAGTTTGATCTGATTTTGTAATCTTTATTTTCTAGGGATCTCTATTTTTGGACTCTGTTGTAATTATTTAAAGAAGGATATCTCTCTTAGTTAGTGGGGGGTAATTTTGGAGTTGTAAGTCAGCAGAAGACTGGACTGGAGATACTCTGTTAAGCAGATCTTTTTGTAATTTATGTACAAGACCTCTTCATACAGTAAAGTTATCTTTTAATCTATCTTATGTTATTCTTCAAATTTCTTTGAGAATTCCTGATTTATGCTTTCAAATTGTCATCTGATATGTATTTGATCTTTTTCTAAACATTCGTTAATATATATGAATCCATTGTGTCGATTTCTCTATATGACTAGTTCATGTTTCTAAGTGTTGTATCGAGTTTTTTCAATGTAAGTACTTTCATGTTTTATTTCTGCAAATGATTCGGTGCATATAAATTTATATAATCATTGTTAATTTTTAAATTAGCAGAGTGATTACAGACTGGATCTTGAATAAGCCTGAATGTTTGAAAGATTGTCATTTAATTTTCATTAACTGATAATAATTTAAGTTAACAAGTAACACAACTAAAGACATTTTTGTTTAAGTTGTTCAATTACTTGTTTAATCATACCTCAAGACCAATCTGCACGTTAAAAAGATTTCATTTTAGAATATGACTGACTTAGACTAGTTTCCCTTTTCTAAAATAGGTTAGGTTAGCTTTGTATTACCATATCCACACCTTGGTTTTCCTTGACTGGAAAACTAATCTTATAGGTCAACTCATCTACTCTTAGAGTGCTAGCAGAGGCCTAATATCCATGGAAGATCACCACACCAAACAGGTTGGGGATAGAACTTCCCTTTCGCAAGGTCTTTTGAAGCCTTTCAACTTGGGTTTTCTTCCTCTGTTGAGTGTCTTGGAACATTCCAGCACCTTTTGCATCTAACCTGCACAACCAAGGCATCAACAAATGGCGCTAGAAGGAGGGCCAATAGTGCAACATGCCTAAACAAGCCACTAAAAAACCTCCTCCAGCAAGTACTTCAAAGGTTCAAACTCGAAGCCAATCAAGGGCTTCAACATCTGAACAACCAACAGAGTCACAACCAACGGTTTTCCCTGTTACACCTGCTCAACCCACGGTTGTCCCTGAAACACCTGCTCAACAAATTGTTGTACCTGTTGTATCTACAGCACAATAGGAAAACAAAGGGAATATCTTTATTGTATCCCCTACCAGAGGAACCCTCTCACTAGATAATATATTGAAAACATCAGCTGATAGGGTCACTAGGACAGAACAAAGGCGTGTTGATCAACGAGGACACGGTCTTGCAGCAATCAATTTGGAAAATTTTCTGCAGGCCAATAATCAAGAACCTCAGCAAGACACAGTTTCATAGATCAGTGATCCAATTATCCAACAGACAACAGATCAAAATATTGAACATCAGCAAACAAGTAATCCACAACCTGAAAATCAAGAACTGGTTGGTCAATCAGGTTCCCCTGAATATAACCGTGGTCAACTTTTTCAGGAAACACAAGATCAGCCAAAACTTGAGACTGGTGGACCACCACCATCTCCTCCTTCATCCTCATCCTCTTCCTCAGACAGTGAACATTCTTCAATCTCTTCATCAGAAGAAGGAGAAGAAGAACCACCGATGGCTGCAGAAGGCCAAAACAGACCATGGCTCGACCAAGATGCAATATGGGTACTTGGAGACCAACATAGACTACCCAAAAACCATGAGAAGTGGTTACCCAAGTTTAACCCAGATGACAAATCACCTGCCCTAGATCATGTTAAAACCTTCATGCAGGCTATTAGGCTTAGAAGTGTCATTCACGAGGATGTGGTCTACAAACTCTTTCCTTATACTTTTGAAGGAAAGGCAGCGACATGGTATTTTTCCTTGCCACCAAGGTCTATTGTTTCTTGGGATGAGTTTGAGGAATTATTCATCCAAAAGTTTGGAGATGACAAAACACGAGATGATCTTGTTTTGGAATTATCCTCCATGAAAATCAAAGGGAAAGAAAGGGTTAAAGATTTCAACCAAAGGTTCCCATACTTAAAGAACAGAATTTCTATCAACCCTCTTCCTGCTGAAGAATTGTTGATAGCCTACTATGAAAAAGGCCTACCTGCTTCAATTTCAATGTGGGTGAAACGAGCACAAAAGGGAACTTTGATGGAAGTGTTTGCTGAAGCAATACAAGTTGAGAAGCAAATTTTTTGTCTTAAGGACAATCCGGAAATCTCAGAAGAACGGCCTTCAACTTCCAGGAAAAGGAATGATAGTGTTCCTAAACCCACTGCACAAAACAACGATCCATTTGACATAACTGACATGAAAAATCTCATCCAAAAAATGTCAAATGAGATGGTGAATTTGAAAAGAACTAACAATGAAAATCAAAACCAGAATAGAGGTTTTGTGAGGCCACCTTTTAGGAGACCTTATCAACCTCCACCAATACCACCACCTCCTATTCCAACAGAAGGCCTCACGAATGAAGAAATTTATTCTATCTTTAGAGCCTTAGCAGTAGAATCTCAAAACACTCCTGAAGTCCCCAATGATCAACCTGTTCCAGACCCACAACCACCTAAGGAAGAAGAAGATGAGCATGAGGATCCACAAATCAACACTGTAAGTTATTTTTTAGAGCTTCCTATGTGTGAAGAAGAAGAAGAACCTGAGACTGTGTTTAATGTCCAGCATCCTTACAACACAAGGTCTAAACCTCAACCCCCTCAAGAACCTTCATCCTCCACACCAGTTCCTAATAAAGGAAAGACTGTCCCTCACAAGGATACAGTCATCCATGAGATGGAGTACAATTTAGTTGAAGATCTTAAAAGAGTGAAGGCAAACATCTCTTTGTTTGAATTATTGAAAATCCCTTTGATGAGGGATACTTTGCCCAAAAGCATGGTGGTCAAACAACCAAGAGAATTGCAGAATAATAACCTTGACTCTTTCACTAAACCAGATGATCAAAAGTCTGGTAGCAGAAGGACACCTCCTTTTCTGCTTACCTTTGAGATTTTCAACCGAAACGTACATAACTGCATGATAGATTCTGGTGCCTCATCAAATGTGATGCCTCTTTCTGTCTGCAGAAAGTTGAATGCCACATGGGAACTTTTCCCTACTCAGATAATACAACTTGACAGATCAAAAGTTAGAGTAGTAGGAAGGCTCCGAAATGTTCTAATTACATTATCAGTTGATCCTCGAATCCATCAAACAATTGATATAGTCATTGTTGATATTCCAGAAGCATATGGTATGTGGCTTAGTAGAGACTAGTCAGAAAAGCTAAAAGGTTATTTTGCTACTGATTGGTCCCATTTGTGGTTACCCTACAATGGTCAGCCAAACAAGATCAAGATAAGCAGGGAGCCTTTTATGAAACAGACAGTCACTGACTTGAATGACTCAAGTGAGCCTGTGGCTTATTTCAACATGCACATTGAAAACTTTACCTTTGATACCTTTTTCGGGAATTTATCAGCTGATGTTTCACCACAGGAGAATGCACAGAACGAATCTCAAGTAACTTATCTCACTTCTGTACCATTCTCAGGAGAAATTGTACATAATGTTTTTAATGTAAATACAAATTTTAGATTAGATCCCATTGCTTGGACATTGTTTTTTGACGGATCTAAATCTAAGGATGGAGCTTGTGCAGGATGTGTTCTCATAGATCCAAAAGGGACAAAAACTATGATTGCATGTAGATTAGAGTTTGATTGTACTAACAATGTGGCTGAGTATGAGGCCCTGATACAGGGACTGAAAAAGGCTATTGACTTGAAAGTACAGATCATTCATTGCTTTGGAGATTCATAAATTATTGTGAAACAGGTGAGGAATAAGATACACTGCTTGTCCCCCCGCCTGTTGAATTATCAAAAATTGGTAAGACATCTTACCAGCTCCTTTATTGCATTCAATATTAATTCGGTCCCTAGGTCTCAGAATTTCGATGCTGACTTGTTGGAAAATACAGCTTCTAGATTGATCCCACCAAAGGGATTAACTCCTCAAACATTCTCAATAGAATTGATGTATAGGCCTTCCATACCAGATAATGTGATGAACTGGAAGGTATTCGATGATGATCAGCAGATACTTGATTTTCTGACAAACCAGGACACATTCCAGGATATGGCTATAGACAAGGATGAACATGAAAAGTCTCTCTCTAATTCCTCGAATGTCATCCCAAAGTCTGTGATTAATTTGGAGAGGTTTTACGATTTGCAAGACAAATTCAGACACAAAACCAATTGTAAAACACAGAGCTCCTCCCTTAATTATGAGCAAGTCAATTTAGGGACCAAGCAAGAACCCCGTTTCATCAATTTAGGAATCGATTGCACCCCAGAAGAAAGGCGAGCTATCATTAAACTATGTAAAGAATATAAAGATGTCTTCGCCTGGACCTATGACAAATTGAAAACGTTTGACACTAGCGTCATCTACCATAATATACCTATGAAGCCGGAAGTTAAACCATATCAACAGAAGCTACGAAAAATGCTTCCCAGTTTAGAGCCTTCTGTGAAAAAAGAACTGGAAAAGCTACTCACATCCCGAATTATTTTTTCAGTGATGCATACACAGTGCATATCCAATTTGGTGCCTGTACGCAAGAAAAATGGTGAAATCCGATTGTGTGTCGATTTCAGGAATTTGAACCGGGCGTCAGAAAAGGATAACTACCCTATTCCACCCATGGAACAGATTCTCCAAAAGGTAGTAGGGTCAGAAATGTTTTCTCTTCTAGATGGCTTTTCAGGGTACAACCAAGTTATGGTTGCCCCAGATGACCAATTAAAGACATCTTTCAGAACCCCTTGGGGCACCTTCGCCTACTGGCGAATGCTTTTCGGTTTAATTAATGCAGGAGCCACTTTCCAGAGAGCTATGGATATTTATTTCTGAGGTTTAACACATAATTCTGTCATGGTTTATTTAGATGATATTACCATATTTTCAAAAAAAACGACATGAACACTTATTTGCTCTTAAGCATGTTTTCGAACGTTGCAGGAAATTTGGCATTTCCTTGAACCCCAAGAAATCAATTTTTGCAGTCACAGAAGGAAAGTTGTTGGGATTCATCATTTCAAAAGAAGGTATGATCATCGACCTCGAACGCACATACGCGATTTCAAAAATCGGCTTACCAGGTTCGCGAAAAGCAATGCAGTCCTTCTTGGGTAAGATCAACTTTGTACGCAAGTTTGTACTTAATTTTGCTCAGATAGTTAAACCTTTACAACATTTAGTTAAGAAAGATGTACAGTTCACCTGGTCACAAGAACAAAAAAATGAATTTGTGAAAATTCGTAAGGCTATTGCTGAAGCTCCTGCTCTCATGTCCCCAGATTTTGATAAAGATTTTATTCTCTACACTTTTGCCACTGATTTCTCCTATGCAGCTGTTTTGACACAGAAACAGGACAGCGATACAGAGATCCCAATATCCTTCATGAGTTCAACCTTCAAGGGTGCAGAGCTCAATTATTCACAAATTGATAAACAAGCCTACGCAGTTTATAAGTCTGTCAAACATTACAGGCCTTATTTGTTAAAATCTCGAAAAAAGGTCATTGTCCCGTATTCTGCTATTAGAAATGTGCTGATCCAAAAGGAGTTGGGCGAAAAAAGATCCCACTGGATGACCGCTCTGCAAGAGTATGATTTGGAAATAAGGCCAGCCAAAACTGTCAAAGGACAAGGCCTTTGCCTTCTTACTGCTCAATCTAACGATCCCTTGCGGCAACAAGTTGAATGGGAACAGGAAGAAGATATTCCTACAGGTTATGTCAATGCTATTGATAACCCAACATCAGAATGGTATGATCATATCAAATTTTTCCTGAATAATGGGTTTTCTCTTGAAACCTCGGACTTTAAAAAATAAAGAGCCTTGAGATTAAAGGCTATGTTTATGTAATTTATCATCGAATCAATTCATTTCATAGATAGGTCTCTAATTTACTTACAGTTTTTTTTCTAATTCCTAGATTAGAATCTGAAATTAGGTAGTTTTCATTTTCATAGTTAATAGTTTGCTTTTTATAAAGTAGAGTAGTATGATTTGATACTATTCTAGTCTATTTGTTTAACTAAGTTTGATTTAGTTATTTTTATTGTTTTTCTGAAGTTTGACTTGGTTTTTCATTTTGAAAGATCTTTCGATCTTTTCTTTATTAAATATTTTTAAGGTCTGACAAGCCGAAAATCTTAGGTGCCATTCTACCTTAGCATATACTTTTCCTCAACTCTAATATTACCAACCCCGGTCGATAATTAAACATTAGGTGTTTTCTTTGAGATAACTCACACACCCAACATTTTGGTGCTGTTGCCGGGGAGTTGTAGAAGATAGGTAGAATTCAGTCATAGATAAGTAAAACTCCTTTTTAATTTAGTTATATTCTTTCCTTTGAAAATAGGTTGGTGGTGGGTGAGCGGTAAGATGAGAGGTAAGAACCTGCGCATCTATTATAATAGGAATCCCCAAAACCTAGCAATAGTTATGCAGTTAGAACTTATTTTAATTATAATTTGTTTTCATGAATAGGTCTAGAGATTCACAAGGTAGATTTATTAAAACTAGTTCTCCTACTAAAATCCCCACTAAAATTCCTACTAACCTATACGGGGGGTGTGCCACCCCAACTATTAACTCAACAGAAAGGTATTGGAAGACACCTAAAGAGGATAGTCCTACTTGGAAAGAAAAGGAAATCCTTTCTGGAAATCAATTAGGGGAAAACATAAGGACATCAGAATAGTCTGTTCATAAAGAAATTCCACTAAAAGAACCTCAGGCTCATATTGAGACTAGACTTAGACAAGAGGAAACTCAGAAGGATAAATATCCAGGACCTCTCAACTTACATTAGTCCAAAAATCCAAAGACACTACTTTTTCAATAGTAGGTGGTCCAAACTTGGTAGATTTTGTCGATCCTACACAAGTAGACGCTCTTTTTGAGAATTCTATAAAAATAGTTATCTCACAGATTGATACAACAATAGTAGGACCTCCAAATCTTGATTCCCACGTAGCTGGTAATTCTCCCCCTAACAAAAAGAATACCCTTCCTAAAAAAGAACATTGGGGCATCCCATATTCACCAAGAAAGGAGACACCTAGATTTTCTCTCTTTGTCAATAGAATCTTCATGGGGGATGAAAATGAAGATCGTGTCCGACAAGATGAAGAAGATGGAGAAGCTAGAACTGAAGGTACCTTCGGGTTCCTTATCTTAGACACTGCACAAGATGTTACTATGAAAAACATTCCTCCCTCCTCGCTACCAACCTTTTATGGAAAGAGTAGTGAGGATCCGGACACATTCTTATTTGAGTTTGACATTTTGTGTAGGAGTTATAATTACCTACAAGATGGCCAAAAATTAAAACTCTTTCCTACCACATTAAAAGATTCTTCTCTTCGATGGTTTATGGGTTAGGTGAATCTAGTATTAGAACTTGGGAAGACATGAATAATGCATTTCTAAGGAAATATCAGGATTACTGTAGACCTAAGGACTGTCGCAATGATATTTTTAAAATTCAACAACTTGAAGATGAGAGCCTAAAAGATTATCTCGAGAGATTTAACTATGTGTTACACAAATCCAATTATAGTGATATTTGAGAAGATTCAGTAAGAACACTCTTCCTCAAGGGAATCTCAGAATAATTCTTAGATAACCTTAATCTCATGGCAACAGGAGACATTTCTCATAAATCTTTTGCAGAGATTTGTGAACTATGTAGGAATTACTCTAGGAGCAGAGGGAAAGGTGGAAGACACTTTTGAGAATATTATGTTAGGAATCCCAAAGGAAACACATCCAGTCCTGGTGGAGTTACAAGGGTAGAGTTGGGAAACCTATTGGAAAATTTCAAAACATATATTTTAGGAGCCATGGGTTCTCAATTAGATGTACTACAAGCTAAAAAGAGACAAGATGAAGAGCGTGCAGCAATGAGTATTGTCTATCCCAGGTGTAGAACTAAACATCCTCAATGAGAATGTCCATTAAATAATGTTTCAGTCTGTCACCTAGTCAAAGGGAAATCACTAGTAAAGTTACCTACATTGACCAGAATTGAAAGAGTATTTGTAGAAGTGTTTTAAAGGTACAAAGGCATCCCTGAAACACATATTTATGTTCTAATATCATTCATATACCTTCTCAGAATATTTGGGATCATTTGGGGCAAATTTGGGACCTAGAGATCGAAACTAGTCAAAGGTCGAACCAAGAAAAAAAGTGGAAAATTACAATTTTAATAAAATTCCTAACAAGGGACATTACAGTGGTATCAGAGCATGGTCCTTGCACCTGTGTATTAGGTACATACATTCAAGAATAATTGGCAGCCATGTCTTACTATTATGATGAATCCTATGAGTACAATTCTTATGAGGAATATGCAGATGCTTATGAGCAATATGAAGCAGAATGTGAATGGTATGAGGAAGAGGTGCCATCATGCAACACTTCTTACAATTTAAAGAGAAATGAAGATTATTCTTATGAATTTAAATCTGATGAATATGAGTGTGTCACACCAACCAAGGATAATTCTATGAGTGAGTTCCAAAGATGGAGAGCAAAATATAAAACCTTGCGCCAACAATATCAAAAATATCAAGAATATCTTGCTTTTAGCAAAAATACACAAAATGCCATGTCTTTTGAGTACTATGCTGGACATGTTTTTGAAAATAGGCCCAAAAATGAAGATGTGGAGTTAGTGAAGAAAGGTTTATGCCCTTCTTGTAAAAACCCTTGGAGCGAGTATCATATATGTGTGCATGAAATGATGTCCTCCTTGAGGAGAGCTTTTGAGATTTATTCAAGAAGAGCTTCCAAATATATTGATCCTAAGGAAAACAAGGGGCAAAATGCATTAGCTTGCTTTAATGAGCAAAAGGAAGAGACATCACAAGAGCATGAAGAAGATTCTATTGAAAATATGGAAGATCATTTCGAGACACCTTCTAGCTTAGACATGAACCAAAGAGCATCTACTGATGGATGCTTAAACTATGAAGGAGTACCTACTGATGGGTGCTCACACCTCTATGTTGGTGACATAGAGATCACTTTTGAAAGTGTTTCTACAAGTACAAGTTTTATTAAGCATGATAATGAAGACCTTGCAGCGGTTGAAGAAGAACCAAGATCAACTTCCCCATCACCACTTGAGCTTCATGAAGTTGGTCCAAGCAAAATTGAAGAAGATGAGGAGGTTCATTTGCAAGAGCCTCATTTTCTTGAAGGGTCCTTAAAGATGAATGAAAATAATATCCAAGAGTCCCTCAGCATTCTCCATGACACTCAAGCATTGGTGTCAAATTCTTGTTGGAGAGCTACTTCATTGGAGGAAACATCCTTCCTTGAAGACATGGAGAAGATTCAAAGAGCAATGTGCCACATCAAAGGTAATTTCATGTCTTTGCTTTTTGATAGAAACCATTTGTTTGAACTTAATGAATTGTTACATGATGCATACTTGAAGAATAATGAGGATATTCATAAGCTCACAATTTAAAATGAGCAACTTCTTGAAAAGTTGCAAGATACTTGTTTTTCCTCCTATGTTTCAGATTGTCAAATGGTAGATTGTTTGGAGGATTCTCATGACATGGTGGATCATGAGAAATGTGAAAATTTGAATGTTCTTGATGTGTTTGAAGATGAACTTGAAGAGATCCAAACACTTGATGTGGTGGAAGAGGAATTTGAATTGCCTCTTGATGAAAGTTATGCAATTTTTAAAGAAGAGCATGATTCCTCTACATTGGAACCAAACTATGACAAAGAGTTCACACTTTTGAAGGAGCTGCATGATACTACCCACATGGATCCTTCCCATGATGAAACTCCTGAACTTTTTGATCATTTGGGTGAGTTAGTACATTCTCCTACATCCTACAATTACATGTTTTACAGTATTAGTCTCAATGAAGTATGGGTGAAAGGGTTCTTTTTGATGGTGCCACATGAGGAGTATGGAACTCCTAGATTTAACTTTTATGATGACATGGTTGGAGTACATTCTTATTTACATTTGCAGCAGCATAATTTGTCACTTTATGATGATTCACATCTACATGGATGCACCTATGATATGGATTTGAGTCACTTGAATACTCATGGTTTTTCTTGCTCAACACTGGGTTCATTTGATGTTAGAGGAACTTCATCCAACACTTGGATGAATAGATTTATGATGGGAGAACATTTTTGTTGGAAGCCACATACTTTGTTACATCTTTATGATTCTCACATTCATGGATGTATGGGTGAGACTTCTTTGAGTCATTTGAAGTCTCCTTGTTTTTTCTGCTCATTATTTGGTTCAGATTCTAGTGGAGATTCTTCATTCACTTCTTGGATGAAAGAATACATGGCTGAATATTTTGATGCATATCACATCCTTTTGGAGCAGCATTATAGGACATGGGATCCTCACCTATGTCATTGGAGCAGATTTGATTGGTCACTTGAAGCTTGTATGCACTTGGAAAATGGTGGTCTACTTGCTTGGAGGTATAAGCACTTTCATGACTCTTTGATGAAGCATATCCTTGATGTACATTTTCATTATATTGTTATGTACTTTGATGATATATATTTGGTACTCATGATGTTTGGAAGAATGCATACAAGAAAATGGGATCCAGGAATCCTCTTATCTAATGGTGTAGGTTGGAGAGCACTCTTAATTGTTGGGGTGCAATACAAGCAATGGGACCCTGGAATAATTTTTGTCTCATTGGTTTCATTTTTTTTTGGGAAGCAAGCAGCATGCGAGATGGATTCCCCACTTATTAAAGTGATTTTAATAAGAGTAGTGCAGCAGCAAGCATGGTGGTTCCTCTCTAAAATATTCATGGAAACTCAAAGACTCAAGGTTTGGCAATTCAATGGCAACTTCAAAGAATTATACAGAAAGCAGGTTCTTCAACACCCATGTTTGAAATTGCTTGAGGACAAGCAATATTGGGAAGGGAGGATTTGTCATGTCCCAAATTTGGAATTTGGTCACAATGGCCTAATCACATTAGCCATATTCATTAGAGTTTGTAAAATTGATGTTAAGGGTCAAATAATTGCCAAGGAGGAAAATTACTAGTTTCCTAAGTTTGGGGTGGAAGCTTCGGGATTTGGAATAAGGGGGATAATAAATGATGTTTAGACATTAGAAGGGTTCAAGTATTTAATAAATAGAGTGAATAAAGAAATTCAAGAGAAATCCTAAGTGACAAATGGTTTTGGAGACATATGGAGGATGTGGGACCCACACTAGCTTGATTTTTCATAATACATGGTATCTCTCTCTTGCAAATTCGAATTAATGGGAATGTGAACACTCTTGGGTGAGTTGGTAAGTCATAACACATGTCATTGAGCATCTTAGGTCGAATTTGGAAGGATTGGTAACCTCCATGGAAGATAAAGAGTCAAAGTGGAAGTTTGTGGACACTTGGGCTAGATTCCCTAGCCCCTATGACACCAATGATGGAGCATCTATGACAACTATGACAAATTGCAGACCTGACCTCTGACATCTAACCACTATGACATGTCAGCCCCAAAAATAGGCTCAAAGAAGGCGAATTTGGGGGTTGGAGAAGCCAAAGAGACTCAAAATCGAATTTGGGAGAAGATGGAAGGTTGGAACTAGGAGACAAGTGGCAAATGTGGAATATTTCCTAAATGAAAATCTATTGAATCTATTGAGAGGATTTCGACCCTTAGAAGGCTAATGTTGGTTATAAAATTTAGAAATGAAGTATGAGAATGGATTTTGATCATTTGTAGAATTTGCAATTGCATTTGTGAAGAGGGAGAGCTAGTGGATGACTAGTTTCTTGCCTTAGCCAATTTCGAGGGTGAAAGATTCCCATCCAAGTTGGCAATTGGAAAGGCCATTCAGACCTTTCATTTGGAGCTTTAATGGAGTCTTTATTTGCAAGTGTAAGCTACAGGGCAGCTCATGGTTTCTTCTATTGCAGCTCGCTCCTTCAACCATTTCCAGTTGTGATGGCATATTCTTGATCCTTAAGGGAGGGCATTTTTGGTGAGCTATTGTACTCTTTGGGGGAGCTTCTAATGCCCCATTTCTTTTGTAATATGAATTAAATACTCTGTTCTTCATCTCCAGAAAGTTTCAGGTCGAAATTCCAAGTAGAAATGTATAAATCTCATTTTTAATGGAAGAACAATGCCATTTCCCCACTACCTTGTTTTGAACCAATGTATTGATGATGATTTCGAATGAATGGATGATTCTATGATGCATTTGTGATTAATGGACTGCCATGGATGTATTTTACAAGTTTCATGTACTGTACTTGAGCATTTGAAGTATTTTTACTCAGTTTAATTGCATTGGGAGAAGAAATAGTGCCATTTCCCCAAGGGTCGAATTGGTGATTTTTGCAGTTGAATGGGAGAGGGTGAGAACAGTTGTAATAAACCATTAATGGTGCATATGAGACCTTAATAAAATAATTAACACATTACATACCTCTTTTCATAAATTTGAGTGGGTTTGGAGGCATTTGGGAAGCCATTTTCAGTACTTACCTTAGGGGGATTTGAACCCCAAATTAGTAGTAAAATTGCATACTTGGTCCAGAATCTTAAGAGAGTTTGCAGAGGTATTTTGGTGGCCATATGTTATCCCTGAACATCATATTCAATCCCTAATATCATTCATACACCTTCCTTGAAGATTTGAAGGCATTTGGAGTCAATTTGAGACCTAGAGACCAATACTAGTCAAAGGGAAATCACTAGTAAAGTTACCTACATTGACCAGAATTGAAAGAGTATTTGCAGAAGTGTTTTAAAGGTACAAAGGCATCCCTGAAACACATATTTATGTTCTAATATCATTCATATACCTTCTCAGAAGATTTGGGATCATTTGGGGCAAATTTGGGACCTAGAGATCGAAACTAGTCAAAGGTCGAACCAAGAAAAAAAGTGGAAAATTGCAATTTTAATAAAATTCCTAACAAGGGACATTACACTACGCCACACCCATCTACTAATTTACCTTACATGTCTAGTCTAAACTTACCAGACCTAGCCATGTTAATTCCCCAACTTAGCCTTTAAATCATGGATCGATTGGAGCTTGGATTTAGCTGCAACTACAACGGACATTCGACCCCGAATTTGACAATCTAAATCAGGTTCATTGTTTTGTTTCTTTTTAGTTAAATTCTTCCGGTATTGAGATTGATATTTGAACTTCGCTTGTTTAAAAAAAAAAAAAACCATTAACTCTTTTATGTTTTAGGAATAAGAAAAATAGATCTCTGTGTTTTTAATTTATATTCACATTCTGAAAAAGGGGTATTGACATATGTTTTTGTTCGCATCATATACAGGAAATTAAATCTCTGCGTTTAAATTATATTTACATTCTGAAAGTGTATCTTAATATCAGTTTTGTTACACATTTTACAGGTCTTCATTTTGCTAATTGACTGCCATTCTTCCTTAAATTATACACATGATCTTGCTTAGATCTGTGTTCCATTAGACTCTTACATCAGGAGTAACAGTATGTTGATATGACTCAGCTTATTTTTATGACTTTGTATTGGATTAAATCTCCTATAATTATGTTTTCATGAGAGATTGACAAACCAATTTTTGGGTATCTTTGTTGAATTAAATCTGCAAAAGATATTAATTAACATAATTTATGACTATCCATATGTCAAGAGCGATCTGAAAGTTGACCTAGGCTTACCCTCTGCACATTTATACCTGGTATTGTATTTACCCTTACTTGGCTGAGAACGAAGGCATTATGGGGAAAAAAACTGGATTCACGCCGTCGCATTTTTCTGTGTTAAATTTATTTATCTCTGTCTATCTCTTGGCTTAAACTGTATACCCACTTCACCTTTGTAATTACGGTTCAACCAGGACCTTCCACAGCCTCATAGATACATTGCATTCTCTTTGGTCTCTGCGTTTGCAAATGGTGTAGATCTGTTGTCTAGACCCTGTATGCATCACAGTATCGGAGAACGACACTACATTTGGTATCAACAATCGATATCGAATCCATAACCTTGCTGGTAATTGACCTACAAAAAGCTCTGCGTTCTAGTTTTAAAGCTGATGAACTTATCTCAAGATCTTGGATTGCTTTCTATCACTCAAACTCTGTGGTTCCATCCCGATTTTGGCAATTTCATTTGATAGTGTTTGCAGATCTTGTGATTGTGTCTAAATTCCCCTAGCATTCCAAATCGATGGCGATTTCATTGATAGCGTTTGCAGATCTGGTGATTGAGTTTAATTTCCCCAGCATTCTGTATCGATAGCATTTCAAAACTGATGGCGATTCCCAGGTTTAATGTATAAACCGAAGTTTGATTTCCTATTCGTTTTGGGCCATAAAAATATATGTTTAATCCAATGGCATCCTTTAGATTTAAAAATATAAAATGAAGTCGGAGTATTAACAATCACTGAGGTGCTGCTTCGAAACGCATGATGTTTTTCCAGATTTGGTCATTCAATTCTTTTTGTGATAACAAGGATCCTCTGTGTATCTATTTCGGAGTTGGATTGGTGTTTTCCTACGTTCGTGTTGCTTGCTGTTATTTGGCATTATTACTAAAATTTAATTCAATCTTTCTGTATGAATTGAACTCTTGATGCTTAAATCCTTTGTGCGCCTATTTTCCCAAAGTCATGGAAGTTTTTTTTATGGTTAATGCTTGCTAAACGGGATTGAGATTTAGGATTTATATTAAGCAGATGTATTACTTTGACACTTATAAAAAGAAATACAATGGCATGCTAGGAAAAGTTACCAGGGGTAAGGAAATGAAATTCTTATAGCCTGCATTACAAGCCAATGGATTATATTTTTGTGTATGCGTTCATTTCGAAATAGCCAGGGATGTGCAATAGACTTCTACAACTGACAAAAAGGGCGCCGATCTGCATATGCAGTAAGTATTCATGTGGATACCCTTTACTCTAAAATGAATACACTGTAACTAGACAGTTGTTAAGCTTTCGACCTTCTATTTGATGCCGAACCATAGTTTGATGGGATGAGAAATCTTAGTCAATTGGTGGGTTTCTTTGGCTCTATTAAAAAGTATTGTATTAACTCTTATTGGAACGCCAACGATTGTCCCAGTCAGCAAACTAAGTCAGAATAAAGATTACAAATAGTAACAGTTGGAGAGTTACTGTAATTATTAAATAGAATAAATTATGATAGGTAACGTAAACTATTAAAAAGTATTGTATTAACTCTTATTGGAACGCCAACGATTGTCCCAGTCAGCAAACTAAGTCAGAATAAAGATTACAAATAGTAACAGTTGGAGAGTTACTGTAATTATTAAATAGAATAAATTATGATAGGTAACGTAAACTTTTACATTTGAGAAATAAATTTGTACATTGTAAAGAGAAATTCCTTATTATTTTGAGTATGATATCAAGTGATTATAAGTTGAGGAACGTTACTGAAATTCTAATAGATGTTATTAGAATGATGTCTAGATGCAATATGAAATAAGTTATATATACATTATTAAATTATTAAATTGAAATAAAGAATTGAAAGCATTGCATTGATTTTAAGTTATTAAGGTATTGAATATAATTTATTGAATTACTCTTGTTTATGTCCATTTATCTTATCTTTATGTCGATTACATTTGAAAGAGGTAGAAGCAAATTACTTTTATTTTATGTCAGTCAAATCTTATTTTTATGACCATTTCATTTGAAAAGGTAGAAGTGAATTATATGTAATGATATCATTGTGTTGTTAGATTAAAGTGAAATACATGGGGTTTAGCATCTTTAAGTAAAAGTTAACTCATTTAATTATATAGTTTAAAGATGGAAGATAACTAGTGCAGGTTGTATAGAGACTGGTCAAAATAAATTAGAAGGTGGAGAAATAATTTTGTTGTGCTAAATATGGTGGTTATTTGAAGGAGAATATATATATATATATATATATATAAGGGAAAGTGATTTTAGTGAATAATGTATTATTAAAATATGGAATTGATAGGTAGCGTCATTATTTATTTAATTATGTTTAGATGTTGAAATAGAATATCATGTCATTTTATATCTCAAGGATAGAATTGAAAACTAGTCGCATCTATACTTTTTCATATTTAAAAAGATGTATTCTATTTATTCTAATCTACAACCCTTTCAAAAAAAAAAACTACTAGAACAACGAGCCCTACACATCTCTTCAATAGAAGCGTCTGGAACGTTCTGATCGCGGATAGGGTGATATAATTTACCCCATTTATACTCAGGAACTACTCCAGTTGCAGCCCTGGTGTCTTCATATAGGGTCTCCATCATAGTTTCTGGGACAATTTCAATGTCGGAGTCAGATTCCGTGATTTTGACTTTGCACTTGGAAGATTTCTGCTGCATTTCCAAATCATGTGATGAAGACAACATCAATGTATTAAATGACATCTCAAACGTTAAAGCAAAAAATTTCAAGCAAAATGGAAATGAAAATATGATCTTTTAACCAAACTAATCCAAATGATGAACTATAAATATGTAACCCGTCGATTCCCACTATTGCAAGAAAAGAAACATAAACGAGTTGGATCCATACTTCCATCATATCAAGATTTGAGTCCGAGTGTTTGTATTTATGAACACGAAAAACACACTGTAAGATGAATTCCTCCGTTCTTATAGTTGATAATAGTATTAATAACAAGGATCCTAGTCCAAAAGTGAGAGTCCACATGCAATATATGATGCATAAATGGGTTACATGAGAAGCATTCCTCATTCTACAATGCGTCCTCAGCAAAACGAAGCAAAGAGTTTTAAACAAAAGCCGCATCTCTTCTATTTAGGGTTTCACAGAAAACCTTTTCATTTATTAATTTTTTAAGAGATACGTTAAGGTTAAAATCTATTAATGGATGGTGTAAGTTGTCTAAAGCATGAAAGCGTCTTTCTATTCCAGGAATGGAATGAAATCAGACAGAATCTCAGGAAATCTTATCAAGAATCTATCCAAATTTTTCCTAGTTACTCAGATGGAATATGGAGGCATAAAAGACAAAAATTAGGCCAACTACATAATATAAACCTAGGAAATTAATCATTGAATATTAATACAATATATCCTAAGTCTAAATTTGGTTTTTGAATGTTCCAACACCCCCAAGTTAAGTTTGAATGTATGTGGTAAAAATAAGAAATATAGGGCCCAAGCAGCAAGGCTTATGGTGACCCCATTAAAATGATTTATTAGTCAATGTATGTGAGGAAAGAAGGAAAACCACTTGGGAAGAAAACCTCTCCTAAAAAAAGGACATGGAATACACCATAATAAGGCTCTCCAAACTCCAAGCAGATGAGAACTTGGTCAAATTTCTAGAGGAGTCTTCTTCTTGAGAAGAAGTGGAGTGTGCTGACTAGACTTGAGCTTCTTGAGATCAGGTCCAAATGAGTCTTGATGATGTCCTCCATATTCTGTGCAATAAGTGCATCATGAAGTGGATCAGAAGCATGACAGAGAGAGTGAATCCATTCACTCCAAATTGTAATTCTGCCTCTATAGCATTCAATAAAACACCAAAAAGAAAACCAAGGAGAGGTTCTGTGCATGTATGAGTTGCAACAACTGGATGATGATTCGAATAAGAAGACATATGAGAGAACGAAGAGGTGTCTCCAACTTCTTGAAAAAAGTGTTGGCAATCATGTAGGAACTAGCAGAAGCATGGACAGAGGAAGTAAAGGCACAACCAACAACCTCACACTGTATATTGGACTTCCAAATAACTATAGATCACCATCTTGGATACCAATGATTGTAAAATGATCGTCAATATATGAAGTGTAAGAGGAGAATAATGATGAGAGATGAGAAGATATGGTTCTTCAACAATATATTTTTTCCATTCGATCTTCAGTACATACAAAACAAACTCTCTGAAATATTACAGTAGAAGAATAATTTAATCAAGCACTTCCAAGCTCTGATACCATGTGAGATTTGATAGATCTTCGCGCTATGATACCATGTGAGAATTATATGGCTCTAATATACCATGTGATAATTCTAAATTCAATACCATGAAAAAATTCTAATAGCCAAGGATCTTGAAGCAAAGAAGTCCTCACAAGAATTATTTAGAAATTTGCAAGAATAATAAAACATAAACATAAGAGAGAGGATTCAATTAATGCAAATACCATCTCTATATGATTCATCAATATGAATATAATATAAAATAGATATCATGAGAGAAAATAGAATTCCTTGAAGGAAATTTGTAAAGCACAAAAAAGGTAGGCCTACTAAAAGCTAAAAAACCCCTTAGGTGTCGAAAGCACCTTCCAAATCAGTCAACAAGCCCACGAATGAGTTAAATATGGTATGGAATCTAGTGAGTGATGAAAATGGAACGTGTTGATGAATTTTGGAGAGACGAAATAGGTGGAGGTCGAATTGTCCAAGTAGAGATAGTTTCTAAGTCAAACTAGCTTTACCTTATCCACTAGAAAGCAAAAAAAGCAGGATAAAGTTGTCTAAAGCATGAAAGCACCTTTATAATCCAGGAATGGATGTTAAAGTTCTGTTCAGGAAAAGCTATGATGGGGTTTTTCTTAGGTGTTTAGAAAAACATGAAACTGATGACATCTTATTCCAATTTCATGCAAGACCAGCTGGAGGTCATTTTTCAGGCAAGACAACAGCTCATAAGATTCTTAGAGCTGGGTATTACTGACCTACGTTGTTTAAAGATGCTTATGCCTATGTAAGGAGGTGTGAACCATGCCAGAAATGCACAGGGAAGTTCAACAAACCTGCTTTCCCTCTGCAACCAGTCATTGTTCAGTTTCCATTTCAACAATGGGGGATGGATTTTGTTGGGCCCATAAATCCTACCTCATCCCTCCAACACAAATACATTCTCACAGCAACTAACTACTTCACCAAATGGGTGGAGGCAGTCCCACTTAGGCAATGTAATGCCAGCCAAGTCATTTCTTTCCTAGATAGTCATATACTCTCACGATTTGGTACTCCATAATTCCTAGTTTTTTATAATGCATCCTATTTTTCCTCGATTGACATAACTGAATATGCTTTTGAAAAGGGGATGAAACTCAAATTTTCTGCCAATTACTACCCATAGGGTATTGGTTTGGCTGAGTCTTCGAACAAAAATTTGATCAACATTCTGAAGAATACTGTGGCCTCTCACCATAGAGATTGGCATAAACAGCTCAATAATGCTCTTTGGGTAGATTGGATTACTCCAAAGGCAGCAATTGGAAATTCTCCTTATTGTCTAGTGTATGGAAAAGAAGCCATTCTTCCTACTAATCTTACCATCCCTTCACTACATTTAGCCCAATCTGTCCAAGAAGATGATTCTTCTCCCCTCTAGCAGAGAATTGATACCCTACTTAAACTGGAGGAAGATAGAGAAGTGGCTAGAAATAAGTTATATCATCATCAGCAGATGGTGAAAAGATGGTTTGATGAAAAATCTTCATCTTATGGGGAATTTTCTATTGGAGACTTGGTTTTAAGATGGGACAAACAACACAAAGATAAGAACCAGTATACCAAGTTTCAACGCCTATGGCTGGGACCTTTCATTGTTACAGAAAAGATGGGTCCTGGTACTGTTCGATTACAGACACTGGAAGGAATTGTGGACACTTATCCCGTGAATGTTTCACTCCTCAAAAATTATTTTGTTTGATCAGGATGATGTACTTGTACATAGGTTTGTTTTGCTATTTCTTTTCTTGATTGGTTTGTCTGCTTTGTTTTCATTTGTTTGTTTTAAACTCCATACATTTGGCGATACTCATTGATCAGTTTCTCTCTTTGTGTTGATTTCAGCTTAGGTTTTATAACTGTCTGCCAGCCATAATTTTGTCCTGTATCGGAGGTTGTTCAACAAAGGGCATACAGCTAATGATTGCAGAACCCTGAATTGATATCTCTCCACAATGGTCATTATCTTACACATGTCTTATTTACTTAATTGGGGTCTGGAGAATGGCAGAGTCTCCATTGTCTCATGTTTCATGGTTCAAGCTACATATCATAATAACCTGCCTACCTTGTTCTACTCTAGATCCTTTTGCAATCACCTTGGTAATAAATCTCTTAATAAATGTAAATTACAAGGTGGGAGGTCTTTCTATCAAGCCAGCCCATTGGGTTCATAGGTGCTAAGAAGAATGACATCTTCACATCAAGCCACCACACTTGGAAGATGACTTTCAGTTTTACTGGGTGTTGGAAGATCCTATCACAGGTCGGTCCATTCATGATCAGCAAAGCATTGGTGACTAACACTACCAATATATGGTCACCAAGCCATGGTAGTGCCTTGTAATTTTCAACCTAAATAAAATTTGGTTTGCTCCTTTTTAAAGATGCTCGTGCATATAGGGATAGGGGGGTCTTATCACAAGCCATCCCTGCCATGATCATGGGTTTAATTTGGATTGAAGCTATCACAATATGGTCACCAATCCATGGTAGTTGCTTTCAGTATTACAACTGGAAGACAAGGAGTCTCGTTGTCGAGTTGATTTGATCAGTTTCTAAATTATGCTTGTGAATAGCACTACCTATATATGATCACCAAGTTAGGGCAGTGGTCTTATATAAACGGTCTCTTCTTTTAAATTCAAAAAAAAGAAAAAAAATCTCATGAAATGTTACATGTAAATAAAATCTCAATAAATCAAGGTGATGTGTAATTAGGATATCTAGGAGCATTTTCAAGTATGTGCCTAGGTTCAACACAAGCTACTTCTCCATGATTACATAAAGGTGAAGGATCTCAATTTTTTCTTCAACCCCCTTATTAGATTTGCATTATTCTCAACATGATCATATATGGGGATTTATTAAATTCATGTTCCATGTTCATTAACTCTCTCTCTTGTGGTCAATTTTTGGAAAAATTCAAGTTGAAAAAAGTGATGTGGCTAACATGTTTCATTTAGTTGAATTTCATTGCAGAGAAAACTGGTTCTTCCCAGCCAGTCGCCATTTGTTGGGGCCAATACAAATCCCATGCTTAGCTGAAGCACGGGAACCCCCCATTTTGAATAAAATACAAAGGTATTTTGGTGAGTATACTCTGTAAATATGAGAATTTGGGTTTTCACTTGTTTAGATCTCTCACCCATACTTTTGTCCTGCGTGTTTCCCTCTTTCCGGATGATCTCTAACTCTCTGGTTTTCCAAAATCCTCAAATTTTGAGTATTTTGCCCTTTTTTTTTCAATCAACCCAAAACCCAACACGTTAGAAGACCCGAAATCCTCAACCCGACAATTTCAAGTTGCGGGGTGTTGGTTTTGCAGTTTTGGAATTTACGTTCCTGCAACCCGCAACCCGACAGTTGTGGGTTGCAGGATTTGTTTGTTTTGTTTTTGAGTTTAGGAAACCCGAAACCCACAACCCGACGGTTGCGGGTTGTGGGATTTCACTTTTCGAGCTTTTAGTTTTCATCAACCCGAAACCTGCAACCCGACAGTTGCGGGCTTCGGGTTTTTCCTTGGTAAATAATTTCAGGAAATTTTCATCCCGAAACCCAAAAACCCGCAATTGCGGCTTTCGGCTTTCGGGCTCTGCCTTTTTATTTATTTTTGTTGCGTGTTCCCGAAACTCGCAACCCGCAACTGTCGGGTTTCGGCTTTCGGGAAGTTGTTTTCGGTTCATGAGTGTGTTGTTCCCGAAACCCGCAAGTGTCGAGTTGCTGCTTTCGAGAACACGTTTCTCATTTTTTGATTCTGGTCATTCCCGAAACCCGCAATTGCGGCTTTCAGGAATTCTTTTCTGCCTTTGTCGTTTGCTCGATCCCGCAACCCGCAATTATCGAGTTGCGGCTTTCGGGATCCCTTTATAAATTTTGTGAATAAAACTTTTGCGCAACCCCGCATCCCACTTCAGTTAATCTCGGCATTTCATTCATTATGATCGCATGGTTATCTTTAATCTAGTGAATTCAATAAATAGGGTTTTTCCTATTTTATTTTTACCATTTTACTTTTGAAGAATTAATCCGTCGCACTGAGGATTTTACTGTTGAATTCTTAACAGAGGATGTTTTAACTTATTTTCAATTACTTCTGGCTGGATTGCTACCTTTTCTACATTGAGTGTTTGACAGTTCCGATTTTGTTTGGGACACCTTTTCGTTATTTGTTTCTACTCCTCAAGGTTTTATCCCATTATTCCTTTTTGGGTCTGAAAGATTCTTCCAGTTATTTTGTTAAATCTGGTCACCCGAATCAAGTTTGATAAGTATGCAAGAGTTGCTAGTCTACGTACTAAAGATTCTGTTTCAGTCACTTCGCAGTCGGTTTTCAAGCCATAATTTTCATTTTCGTCACGAA
The DNA here is from genome assembly GCA_027924585.1 of Larix kaempferi. Classification (NCBI taxonomy): domain Eukaryota; kingdom Viridiplantae; phylum Streptophyta; class Pinopsida; order Pinales; family Pinaceae; genus Larix; species Larix kaempferi. The sequence continues at coordinate 20,091,275 of BSBM01001646.1, forward strand.
TGTGAAGCCATGATTGCTGATGTGAAAATAATCGAAATAATGAGCTTTTGAAACCAGTTTAAGACGTGCGAGTTTCGATTGATTTTGTACTTTCACATAGGTTTTATTCAACTAACGCATGTCCTTGCTCATTTTCATCACAGTTTGGATAATTGCAATGAATTGATCACACAATTTGAATTATTACCGTTTGTCCTGTTCAATGTCTATTATCTTATCGGTTGGTCTTAAATTGGCAACAAACATCAAACCTTTAATTCGTCCTTTGCGTTCTTTAAGGGGGAAAGTTCTGTGTGATAATCTTGTAAGCTTCCTTCTGAATGTATCTGATAAAAGTAGTATGCAGACAGGTAGTGAATCTCCCAATGCTTGTTTCAAAGATGAAGAACTATATCTCTTACTATATCAAGAACCTATGTCACCACCTTTTGATGCAGGTGTTCCTGATTTAAGTAGCGATAGTGGCGAAGAAGATTCCGACGCTCTGTCTATCTGCATGCAATTCCCTGATAAGAAAGAGAAGAAAGTTTCCAAGGAACTGGCTGACCATGATGACGATGTTATACGAGATTATATAATCAATCAAGAACCTGATGTCCCACTGACTTCTTCTGAAATAGATCCTTTAATGGATTTTTCTGTTTTTGAGAATATAGTCTCTAATCCAGAAGTTCCCGCGGAAAATTCTCTACAAGCCGAATCATCTGTTGTTGATAATGAGCAGATTGGGGCGGAATTCTTGTTGTGCTATGAGGATCTTTTTTATTAAAGAATGTATCTTTAATAATCTACTTTGAAAGTTGGAAGAAATCATGTAGGCCGAGGAATGGCAAGATTTCTTGGATCTATAGTTTGATCCGATTTTGTAATCTCTATTTTCTAGGGATATCTATTTTTGGACTATGTTGTAATTATTTAAAGAAGGATATCTCTCTTAGTTAGTGGGGGGTAATTTTGGAGTTGTAAGTCAGCAGAAGGCTGGACTGGAGATACTCTGTTAAGCAGATCTTTTTGTAATTTCTGTACAAGACCTCTTCATACAGTAAATTTATCTTTTAATCTATATTCTGTTATTCTTCAAAGTTCTTTGAGAATTCCTGATTTATGCTTTCAAATTATCATCTGATATGTATTTGATCTTTTGCTAAACATTCCTTAATATACATGAATTTGTTGTATCGATTTCTCTATATGACTGGTTCATGTTTCTGAGTGGTGTATTGAGTTTTTTCAATGTAAGTACTTTCATGTTTTATTTCTGCAAATGATTCAGTGCATATAAATTTATATAATCATTGTTAATTTTTAAATTAGCAGAGTGATTACAGACTTGATCTTGAATAAGCCTAAATGTTTGAAAGATTGTCATTTAATTTTCATTAACTGATAATAATTTAAGTTAACAAGTAACACAACTAAAGACATTTTTGTTTAAGCTGTTCAATTACTTGTTTAATCATACCTCAAGACCAATCTGCACGTTAAAAAGCTTTCATTTTAGAATAGGACTGACGTAGACTTGTTTCCCTTTTCTAAAATAGGTTAGGTTAGCTTTGTATTACCATATCCACACCTTGGTTTTCCTTGACTGGAAAACTGATCTTATAGGTCAACTCATCTACTGTTATAGTGCCAGTGGAAGCCTAATATCCGTGGAAGATCACCACACCAAACAGGTTGCGGATAGAACTGCCCTTGCGCAGGGTCTTTCGAAGCCTTTCAACTTGGGTTTTCTTCCTCTGTTGAGTGTCTTGGAACATTCCAGCACCTTTTTCATCTAACCTGCACAACCAAGGCTTCAACAGGGTGCGAAAATTACAACATTTTTGCGCTATGCTCAGTTACAGGGGTGCGAAAATCCCTGAATAGCCATTTTCCTTAGATCTTGGATCTTGGATCTCGAGGATATTTTCATGGGATGAGGTTCCCCTTCGAATTCTCTCTCACATTCCCTCCTTGGCATGTTTGAGATCCTTGATCCACGTCTTCCTCACTTAGATCCACAATATCCTCTTAGTGTTTGGCCTCCCAAATCCTATAAGAAGAAGGCCATCCATGAGCTGGGGGGGTTGATCTTGGAGGCATCAAAACTATGATTCTAAGAGTCTTGCAAGGATATCGAAGGAGAGCTTGGAGGATGATCATGCTGCAACAATGTCAGGTATAACATATTTTTATGTACAAACTTTCATGGATTTCATGTTAATATAACTTAGCATATTCTCCCATATCTTGTCTTTTCATTGATAGATGATATGTTGTATTAGATTTTTTTAATGCACTTGTGCTTGGAGGGTTTTTTTCTATCTTATTTTACAGATATTCAAGTCTTGGACATCAAGCTTGGAGATGGAGCTTGTGAAATCTACAAACTAAAAGGTAAGATATTTGCATTTTCTCTCCATTTTCATATCTGAATGCTTGTGCATGCTTGATATAGGATTTTAGGGTCCTATTTGTTCCCTTTCTATCTTGGATTTGGTTTAAGGGAGCCACTTTATCATCCAGGGGATTTTCATCTTACCCGTAGGAAGAAAATCTCACCACAGAAACTGAGGACTCCACAGGGGAGTTTTCCCTTGTTTGTTAAGCCATTGAATCTTTGAGATTTGGATATTTTCCTCTACAAATCAATTAGTATTGAATTTTCTAATCTTATTGGCCTTCATTCCTCGACTCTCTGAGTCTTAGACCTCATAATTTTGGAAAATTTAATCCCGGACCTTCTCCCTTTCCAACTCTACAACAAATTTTTGCGCCCCATTTGTACATTACAAAGCAAAAATTACCTAATTTTCACTCCTCCACAAGAGTCCAGAGCACGAAAATTCCTGATTTTCACGCCTAAGTGGTCTACCAGGGAGAAAAAATTCCCTGTAACTCACCTTGGTGCTTGGTTTTTTTCCTGGTTTTTGCTTTTAGCTTGTTTTTTCTATCTAACACTGATCAGTTGTGTATGATCCCACTGTGATATTTCCATTTTGGTCCTTTTTAGCCCTCATTTGTTCTTTGGAGTGAATTTACAAGTGTTAGAAGTACAGTTGTAAATTGGAGGACCGCCAAAGCCTCCCTTATCATTTCATCACCTTATCAAACCTCTACGTTTGGTATGACAACTTACAAATCTCGTCTTCTCCTTGTTTGAAGATCTAAAAGGTTGCTTGGTTTGTTTACTTTTACATTCATATGGTTTGGATTTTGAGTGAAAGTGACAAGAAAGATTGGATCCTTTAGTTAGTTTCTTGATTTGAACATTGCAAAAGTATTCATTTTCTTGCATCTTTGTTAGAAATAAAGGGAATTATTGCACACTCACTGCATGTTTGAGAAGTTTATTGAAAATCAAGGCTTGCTCTTCCATATTCAAAAGAATCATTACTTTGATGATGGAAAATCTATGCTTTGTTAAACTTTGAAAATTGCTTGGAAAAATTCTAATACCTTTCATTTCCTTTACTTCTTTACTTGATATTAAAACATTTTGCAATCAATAGAAGCTTATTTCCCTTAACTTGTAATTTTAGGCTCATTTGTAGAAAAAGGAAACAATTGTTTTTTAATTTGTTTAAATCTTTTGGATTCATTTGGTATGAAAGAGTGTTTCAGGGACTGATTTGGCATTTAATTTGAAAAATAAAAGAAAAAAAGTGGATATTTTCTTTTTAGATAAGTTACGTTTTTTGTTTGTGCATTTGGGAATGAAAAGAACTCTTCCTTACTTTATCTAGAAGTTCATTGAAGGAAAAAAGACTTGCATAATTCATCCAAATTTGCATGGTTTGAGTCGAGTCTACACACCACCAAGTTGCACTTACACTCCCCTTGAGTTAAACAAAAACCATTAAAATCAAACACCCTAACTAAACACACATTAACCTCATTTGAGGAAATAAAAGAATATTGTAGTTAGGTAGGGCATCGGGGATAGGAATCCAAATAATTCCCCCTTGCCATTTTACATCTGAAACATACTTGTTTTCTCTAAGGGTGCGAATATCCTCTAGTATTTGTTGACACGGTTATAAACCAATTTGTTGGGGGGCCTCCCATTCCATGGGGGTAAGCAGCAAGTACTAGTTCCGGACAGACTTTGTGGAATATTGCACTCCACTTAGCGCCTAAGGACATCAATCCATTGTCTTCCTTGTATTTTTTGGCCTCCATATTGGTTGTATAAGGGCAAAAAGGCAGAAGCTTCAGAAAACATTCCCAGACAGGTCATGAACGAGGTATCCTAGTGACCATTCTTCTAAGGCTCTTTTACCCAGGATATCTTTCGGTAGAGGGATATCCATTCATCTATATTGTTCTCTCATTTCGTATTGTCCGAATTGGATTTAATCACCTTGCGGAGGATACGATCTGTTGAGGTCTCTGTATCTTAGATAGAAGGTTGCTTTCTTCTTTACCTTGTAGAGGGTCTTTTTTTTGTTTTAGTGTTGCTTGTTGGCTTTCTGGCCTCTTTGTTATAGCTCATTTTTTGTTGCATCAGTTACAGTAAATTTTTTGAGATTTCTTTTTGTCCTTTGTGCCTCTTTCTCTTCTAGCTCCCCTTTTTCACACTTGTTTGCCTGAGTGTTTTTGAGTTCTTTTTAACAATACTTCTCCCACATCACTTAGTCTTGTTCCATGATGGATCCAAGGAAATCCCGGAGACAACCAGGCATGAGTCCCTAACCATCCACACCTATAGTCAGTCGAACACTACATCCACGTACCCAAGCTCCTTCTACTAGCAGACCAGCTAGTCGGGAGGTTGTCTTGCGACAAACCAGTGCCACACCACCAATTGCTACAGCACCAGAAGTTAGTATAGCACCAGAAGTCAGTGTAGCACTAGAATTTAGTGTAGAACCAGAAGTCAGTGTATCACCTAAAGTTAGAGTAACATCAAAAGTCATTGTAGCACCTGAGATTAATGTCGTACCAAAAAATAGTCTTACACCAGAAGCCGACGTCATGCCATAGGTTCATAACCCTCCAGAAACTAGCATAGCCTCGAAGATGCCATCATAAAACAACCTCCCCGAAGGATATATTGAATTTATTGAAGAATCCAATCCTTTCCATTCTATGACTATTCAATTAGTTGCGAATTTTAACCAACCACTTGTACAGTTGGTAACACCACTTGTTATCCCTAATACCTATGTTATTCCCAGCTATCAATCTAAATCCTCTAGTAGAAGAACGCTAGGAATTCCAACCCCCTATAACCCCCAATCTATTCTATCAACATGATCTCTTCGAGTACCTTTCAATCCCGTGAACCTCATGATTCTTGGGTTGTGTCGAGTCCCTCTGAACACGAAACCATTGGTTACTGCATGCCTCTTAACTTAAATGAAGCAACCTATCATGCAATTCAATCTGCCTCGGATCATATCGACTTTGTTAACCACCATCTAGTGGCACCACGCCCTAAACTTCTTCCATCTTGGATCGATTCATCCTTTCCCACTTTGATTCCCTTCTACAAAATTTTCCCTTTGACGAGTCTATCATGGGAATCATGAGCATCGGCGAACCCACATGGAAATATCACCATCATTGATCATATTTCCTTCCTACGATCCACGCAGTAGACCCCAATACCAAATCCACTATTTCACATGATGTTTCCCAAACTTCTCAAACTCCTGTCCTCACTCAATGTGTTTTCGAAGGGAAATTTAGCCAATATCATGGAAACTTTTCCTATAGACATATCCATGAAACTTGGTGTCGTGGAACTCATTCATCTAAGTTAAACTTGTACACCTACTGAGGTGGAATTTTACATAGTCTTGTTCAAAGAATTCCGCGATGTTTTTGCATGGATCTATGAATAAATGTCAGGAATTGACCCTTCTATTTTGGTCCATGAGATCAAATTTTATCCTGGTGCACAACCTGTTCGGAAAAAACTACAACCTGTACACCCCAGAAAAATTACAGCCATTAAGGTAGAAGTTAAAAATCTCCTTTGAGCTAGTTTTATCTATCCCTGTCCCATTGACAAACTGCGTGTCTAACATCGTTCCTGTAGCTAAGAAACAGGGCACGATTAGAGTTTGTGTTGATTATAGGGAACTAAACAAATATTGTCCTAAGGACAACTATCCTATCCCCTTCATCGACCAAATTATCGATAACTGTGTCAGGAGTGTCATATTTTCATTCATGGATGGATTCTCTTGCTATAATCAGATAGAGATACTCCCAGCTGACTAGCATAAAAAAGCTTTCATCTGCCCATGGGGAACCTTCGCATATCGAAAGTTACCGTTTGGCCTTATAAACATTGGGGATACTTTTCAACGGGCTATGTCTTAAGCATTTCACGATATCAAGCATGTTGTGGATTCCTATTTGGATGACTTATTCACTCATTCTCCTTTGTGAGACGATCATCCAGAGCACCTAAGTGCCATATATTTATAGTGCCGCCATTACAACATCTGCTTGAATCCTCACAAATGTGTATTTTGTGTTGAAGCTGGCATATTATTAGGTTTCATAGTCTCTAAAGATGGTATTCGCATCGACCCACTGAAGGTTGAAGCTATTTTATCCTTACCTTCACCCATTGATATTCCAGAAATCCAAAGTTTGCAAGGGCACACAAAAATTTTGCGTCGCTTCATCTGTAATTTAGTCGAGATCACTCAGGGATATATGAGACTACTCAAAAATAATTTCCCATTCATTTGGGATGATGAAGCTCAACGATCTTTTGATAACCTAGAAAAGGCCCTGACTGTTGACACAGTTCTATCGACAGGGTTTCACTTCGCATAGCTGTCAACAAACATCAACCGAACACCCTTAGGCATCGACCCGGAAAGGTTTTACCCTTTCCATCAACACTCGCAGAGCGAGTGAGGTCTCACCCAAGATGTCCAAGGGGTGCTGCAGGAACCACATTTCCGTAGTGGGGAGAAGACACGCATTAACCCTTACTTAATCACTACAGAAACCAGAGATCTTGCATTCGTATCATGCTAAAAAATCAAGTATATAATCAACATTCGCATTACAGATTTAATCTACATCGAAAGAGCAACAAAAACTTAAACAAATCGCAGCATTAAAATAGCATTCATCATTCGTGATATAGAGACACAAAATAGAGACATAATCGGACATCTTCATGCATTAACTCATCCCAAAAACCCGCGGTACCACCTTCGCAGGGACAGTTCCAAACAACTTATCACGGATCCATACAAACGGAACAAAACTCGCCAAAGGCAGAGCAAAACATAGATGCGGATTGTTATATTACACAATTCATCCACTCATCAATGGATCAATTGATTCCCTTAGGCTTACAATCATAGTTCTACTTATAGACAACTAAGGCAGTTACAAAATGGTCCAAATGACCCATTCTTCCTAACTAAGAGATAACTTGCGCTTTCGTCGGCTTCCTTATTCTCCGCGAATGGTCCCTTCTTCGGTGAATTCCCTCTTTGTCACTATCATCTTCTGCACTTTATGCACCCTAACCCCGTGCCAACTGTTGGGCCTGGCCCAAGTGGGGCATTTTTGTGCAAGTCAAATTTTGGAACTGCGGAGCTAAGTGCAGTTTAGCTAAAGGATTTTTGGACAAGTAAGTTTTGGGATGCTGCAAAGTGGAGCACAGCGCAGCGTCGGAAGAGCTACGAAGTACAGTGCTGCGAGGAGAGAGCCTTGCGAAGGGCCCGATCTACGGATATCCAGCAAGGCAGAAGGTTGGACGGAAGATGGTACAGATTTCGGTTAGACCATCGGTGGTCTATTTTTGGTAAATATGCTCCATGATTGCCAGGCGGCGGGTAAGGAGCAATGCAGAAGGAAAATGACTGGTCGCACATGTAAAAGAACCACTACACAAACCAATCGCATAAGACCATTAGAGGAAGAACGGCTCGATGAAAGTGACATGTTGGCGTGCACACGACAGGAAGGCTGATAGCGACGTGAGCATGCACTGAATGTGGCCACGATGTAAGATTTGCTACCAGCAATCAGCAAGTCCAGTTACCTGAAAACCGTGACATTTTTGTAAACCTTAGGGTTTTTCCTTCGAATTGTAAAGACATGACCTATGGGCATGATCTATAAATAAGGCATATTTTGTATGGGAAAGGGTTGGTGTTACTCTTCATTGTTATTGTTTTAATTATTGACTGAATATATCTTTGTTGAGAGACATTTTTGTAAAGGCTCTGCAAGTTGTGTGCGTAGATACCTATTGAGAGAGAAGAGAGTCTGCAGCTGAGTGCGGAGACTGGAACTGTTGTACCCTTCCCAAAGACTAGTACAACAACAGTTCCTGTGGACGTAGCTCCCATCCTGGGGGTGAACCACGTTAAATCTTGTGTAGTGTGATTGTTTATGTGTTTGCACTTGTCTGTTTGCTTACAACGAATGATTGAATTCTCATTTATCAATTGATATGTTCATGCTTTTATATGCATTCGTCATGGAATGAGATGGGAATAATATCTTAAGTATTACATGAATGGGTGAATGTTGAATGCACAGTATTTCTAAGTTAAGGAATGCATAAGTCATTTAGATAAGTAGTCAAGTTGGAGAGTTCACACCGTGTGACTTCCTTGAAGCGCAGCACCGGGTGTGCGCAGAGTTGTGTATTTCGTTCCATTGCATAAGTCATGAGATTAAATAACCTAATGCAGTAGCTGAATGAATAAGTACTAAGTAAAGTCTTCACGAGTGGTTAAGTCCGAAGAGGAAGCGTATAAGTCATTTGCACTGTCCTGTTGGTTGAATTCTACCCGAACTAGGTTGTTCTTGGATGCACCGGTTGTGCAAGCATTTTAGTTTGCAGAAGTGTTGACTGCGACGCAGACCATCGTCGTGCAGTCTTCAGTCCGCAGTGCGAATCCTGCAGTGTGCTGCGCAGTAGTTCCTTCCAAACAACTCATCACATCGCTGTGGAAACCTGATTCCGCAGTGCCCCCATAACTACACCTCGAGTGAGACCTTAGCCTGCTCATAGGCTGTTTCCGAAAGGGCCAGTGAAAAGGGGTTTTGTTGGGTCCTTAAATCGCGAAGAACCTGTCTCTTTATCGAAAACCTCAAGAACAATTATCTAAGCCAACAAATGGTTCCGTTTCCACGCTAAGAATCCGTGATGAGTTGAAGTCGTGATGTGCGATAAAGAAGAAGCTTCGTTGGGTATTGACGTTTGGAATACCAACAATAAAGAAATCTGGGCTTGGTGTGACAAGACAGAAAGAGATTTCACAAGAAAAGAAAACAGACACCCACATCTCTCTGACATTTAGTGGTTGAACAAATACTTGTGGAAAGACGTTCACGAATTCTTTTGGGCATCGTTAGGAAACAAGCTACATGAGTGGTTGTCAAGGCTTGCAGAGCGCAAAAAATGTACCCCATGAATAGTACCGACCGAGTGGACACCAGAAATCATTGAGAGGCTCAAAGCAGTAGATATTCCATTCACGCGAGCAATCGACTTCTGGGTCGATAGTACACTACAGAGTTTTGTGACGCAGTTCGTTGTGGACATGCTAAAGTCTTGCAGCACAGCAGAAAGAGAGTTTGTCAAGGGAATCAGAGGTAAGTACCTGAACAACCTCAGTTTATACATTAAAATGCTTTTAGCCGAGAAAGGCGTTTTTAGAATGCTGTACAAATTTTTCAATTGTAATGGTCAATAGCATTTATAGTGAGTCTGACGAAGAGACACATAATTTGAGAAGTGGAAAATGATATAAATATACCCCTAAGAAGACTTCTACTGAGCATGGACTCCGCGTAGACGTTGATTCACAAACTGCACCTCCATCTTCTACCTATCAGCCTATCACCCTGCAAAATCCACCGGGTGTAAACACTACACCTTCCATCACACAGAATTCCCAAGTTGTGAATAACCCTAGCACTCAGAACATTTCAGGTCAGACCGTTCTGCGCAATACCACGTTTATTTTTTCCACTTAGCAACCTGCGCAGAACCCTCCACCACCTAGAAGAAGTATGACTTATGATATTAACCTGTCGATATTCAAAGGAATGGGTCTAGAAGACCCTGATCATCACTTGTTTGTATGTGAAGCTGTATGGAGTGTTAAACAAGTCCAGGATGATGCTGTGAAGCGAGCGCAGCTCATCACCACATTTAGAGACAGAGCCTTGCATTGGTTCATGAAATATTCGCAGGGAAAGAATAGAACCCTGGTAGAAATCAAGGATGCACTCTTAGCAGAATTTAAGAAGCTAAAGTCAGAATCACAGTGTATAACAGAGTTAAAAGAGATCAAGCAGAAACCTAATGAGATAGTCTGGGAATTTGACCAAAAATTTAAAACACTGTTGGACCAAGTAAGCTTCGTTATAGCACCACAACAGCACCAAGAATGGTTTATAGCTGCGTTGTTTCCCCATATCAGACTGTTGTTGATGTAGCAGAAAGTGGCTTCGCAGGCAGAAGCCTTAGAGATCACGATGAATTTAGAAGCTTCACCGATTGGAGAAACTAGCACTGGGATGTCTCAGATTCAGACCCAATTGGCTACCCTGACACTACAGCTACAGGATATCAAGAAAGGAAAGCAAGAGAGACAGGAAGTCTGGTGTACAGGTTGTAAGGGAGAAGGACACACTAAGGCATTGTCCTTTATTCCAAGACTTTCTTAACTTGGGTGCACCAAACCCATTAAATCAGAACCAAGGGCCATGGTGTGAAATTTGCAGAACTAGAGGACACCGGCTAGAATATTGCTACCTAATACAGAAATATGTAAGAACACCTAAAAACCTATATTGTAATTTTTGTAAGTTAGTTGGACATTATGAGTCCAATTGTCGTGCATATGAGATCATGTTGGAAAGGAAAAAATATATTGAGCATATGTATGGAGGAGTATACAGAGTCCAAGAAGAGACTCCGCAGAAATAAGATAATGCACAGCATGATCAGGGAGCATACAGAGGCTATGGAGAATACCGCGGGAGAGGAAGAAATAACGGCCCAACATAAGGAAGAGGTCGAGGTCAAGTAATCTGTTATAATTGTGTCCAGGAAGGTCACGTATCTAGATATTGTACCAACCCATGCACTACATGTAATTACTATAAATCATTCGATCATGTTATTGAAGACCTCCCAGTGTTAGAGGCAGAAATGCAAAAAAGAAAGCGGCCAGATGCGCCGAACCCAAACATTTAGTTGATCGCAGTAGAGAGGAGGCCTGCAAATCCAAGTATCAATGTAGTGACGCGAAGTGGCGCTACGACAAGGAGAGATAGAGGAGCAGAAGCTTCGACTTCTGGAAACTTTAACACTAAGCAGACCCCTCTTGAAACAATATGGATAAGGAAAGCTAATGGGAAAGCACCAGCTTTCAATTTGGAGAAAAACAGAGAAGTCTTTGAAGAAGCACAGGATATCTTCAAAGGGTCAGCACCTCGATCGCCAAGAATCCCGCTGCACAGCGAAATACCGCATATAGAAGATATGCCACTGCTTATGACAAGGCGAGCGCCACAGCAGAGACAAGAACCTATGTTGCGCAATTCCTCAGGAGCTGCATGAAGTTGCTAAAGTGCCTAGACATTATCATAGAATTACAGAAGCTGTTAAATTAGTATGAGCCATAGAGCGAGATGGAAACTACCAATAGCACAGTTCACCACATCAAGAAACAAAAAAGAACAGGCAGAGAAATGAGACTCAGTATAGAGATAGGAGATTATGAAATGGATGAGATCATCCTTGATCTGGGATCTGAAGTAAATGTTTTAACTAAACAGACATGGCAGTAGATGGGGAGACCAAAGCTGTTATGGTTACCTATCCAGTTGAGAATGGCCAACCAGGAGAAATTCATCCCCTTTGGAAATTTATCCAATGTTGTTGTTGACATTGATGGAGTCCAAAGTTACACAGACTTCGAGGTTATAGAGATTGTGGATGATTTCCAGCCGTATCCTGCGCTACAAGGGATTGACTGGGCTATGGGTAACCTCGCTATCATAAACTTGAAAACAAAGAAGATGATATTTAAAGGAAAGCATCTCAGGGTCATCGCACCACTAGAACCTGCAGATGGAAACAGATACAGTGAGCCGATTCAAGAGGAATCCAAAGCTCAATATTTGGACCGCCTTTACAAGATGACCACGAACCAGGAAGACTATATTAATCCCACTGTGGATGGAACACTCCGCTAGAGATGTGATAGCTCTTGCATCTCGGACTTTGACATAGGATTGGAGAACTAGAAAAGTCGTATGCACGAAGTATTAGCAAGGAGATGCGCGCAGGTTACAAAGTCACTGCGCTAGATTGGAAAGGAGGTAAGCCAAATCCCCACCTATGATGGTTTATCTAATGTTTATTCCTTTATCAAAGAATATACTGTAGCAGTTGCAGATGAACATCACTTGTCAGCACTAGACATGGAGCTGCACAAGACACCTGCCAGATGGTGGGCTGTGCCCAAGTAGACAATGACCACATGGGATCAGTGCAGAATCAAGATGCAGATCAAGTTTGCTGACAAGGTTACACTACCCTTTGAAAAATACAATGGATAGACAAATCCAAGGTAGAATATTGAGGTCTGTTCACAAGCATGGCAGGAGAGACCACAGATAGAATGGTTGCATCTGTTTGTGCAAACGTTAGAGGAAGAAATTCCAAAGCAATGGTATCTAGACATGGAGTTGCGCAGGGAAACTACATATTGGCCTACCCTGACTGCGAACTTCCAGAAGAGATTCATCTTTGAAGACGAGAGTCCTACCATAAATGATGCATTGCAGACAATTAAGGAAAGAATATTCAAACTAGAATGTCCACATAGAAACATGACATTAGAGGAATTCTTTGGAGCCGGCAACGTACCTGCAAGCCTAAAAACATAAAGGAAGGAACATGTAGAGCATGCCATGGAATGTTATAACCTCGCTAAAGAGGTTGAAGATAAAGATGGAAGTGATGAGGAGGATCTGCACAACATAAACATTCCTGAGTCAGAAGGTGCGCGCGACGTAGAGGGACCTCCGCTAGAAATCCCAGACATGAGTGGACCTGTGAAAACAAGGAAAGTGAACATTGGCACCAGCGAAGAGCCGAAGTTCACAAGTATTGGAGACTACTGGGATGATCATGATGTCACGGAGATCGTCGACCTGTTACATGAGTATCAGGACTTATTCCTGACAAATTTTACAAAGATGAAGGGAATTTTGGGAGATTTAGGGGTTATGAAGGTACCTCTTAAGCTAGGTGCAAAGCCTGTTAAGCAGAGGCCCTATAGACTAAATCCGCGATACAAAGAACGAGTCAAGGAAGAAATTGATAAGATGCTCGACGCGGGGATCATTGAGCCGATCGAAGAATCAGAATGGATAAGCCCTATGGTTGTCCAAGATAAGAAGACCAAAGGCGAGATTAGGATCTGCGTAGATCTCAGAAAATTGAATGATGCTTCGATGCATGACCCATTTCCTACTCCCTTCACTGATGAGGTGCTTGATAATGTTGGAGGAAATGATGCCTTTTCCTTTACTGATGGATTTTCGAGATATCATTAGATAAGAATTGATCCTGCGGATAGACACAAGACCACTTTTGCCACGGAATTGGGGTCGTTCCAGTACATGGTAATGCCGTTTGGTCTGAAGAACGCGCCTTCCATCTTTTCCAGAGTTGTGGTCGCAGCATTTAAGGATTTCATGCATAAGTTTTTAGAAGCTTATTTTGACGATTGGACAGTATTTGGGTTGTTGAAGGACCATTGCGCGAATCTCATATTGATGCCAGAAAAATGCAGACAACATCAAATGTCATTAAACCTGAAGAAGTGTATATTTTGTGTACCTTATGGAATTCTATTGGGACACATTGTGTGCAAGCAGGGCTTGATGGTTGATCCTGTGAAGATCACAGTCATTCTAAACTTGCCAACACCGAATTCAGTCAAGCAAATGTGCACTACATTGGGGAATACCGGTTATTACAAGAATTTTATAAAGGGTTATGCGCAGATAACCGCAGCCATAGAGAATTTATTAAACAAATATGTGTCATTCATCTGGAAACCACTTATACTATGAAACGAGAACTCGACACAGTTCTCGTTTTTCTCTCTCCTAATTTTAGTAGGTATTTTTAGCTCCGTTTCAAAAAGGGGTGATGCCAGTATCACACATTTTCATTTCGAGGCATTTTTTGGGACCTTTGAATTATCTTTATCGTAAAAAAAAATTAGTTTCCATTTTCAGGTACATTTTTAGAAATTTAGCAAAATAGCATACATTTTTAAGCAATTTATAATGAAAAACATATACATTTTGTAATTTTTTCTATAAAATAAGACATTTTTATGGACAAAATAAGACACTTTTATTGACAAAATTGTAAAAAATTCCAGACAATATAGACATTTAAAACCATTTTCAATCAATTTTCAGATATGTTTTGTATAAAAATGATACTATTTCATATTATTTTCCGAAAAGTGTTGATTCACATAAATTCAAGAAAAACTATACAAATTATTTGTAAAAAACATATTTCAAACATTATATATAGAAATTTTATTTCTAAAATTAAGTCTGAAAGTCAAAACATTACTAATATATCTTATCAAAATATTATCAAACTTAGCATTTTTTTCAAAACATGAAACTAATCAACAATATCATGGAGGCCAAATTCATGTCCTCTTCTGCTGCATGTTTCCCCCCTCTAACATTATAATAAAATAAATTAAAAAACAAATTAAACTAACCCCTAACAACATTATAATAAAAAATTCCTAACAAAATTATAATAAAAAATTTAAAGAAAAATTAAAAACAAATCAAACTAACCCCGTCGATGCCCGGCATCGAGGGGGCCGTGAGGGCCGCCCTTTGGCGCCCAAGCGAGTGACCTCCCTTGCTTGGGTGCCAAAGGGTGGCCCTCACGGCCTCCTCGATGCCGGGCATCGACGAGGGCCCTAAGGGCCGCCCTTTGGCACCCAAGCGAGCGACCTTTAAACAAAATTTAAAAATACATTAAAAAAAAATACTAAATATCTATATACTAACCAAATTTACATTATAAATTTTTTTAAAAAAACTATAGAAAAACTTAAAAACAATTAAAACATAAATTTAAAAACAATAAAAAAATCTAACTATACAAAATTTTAAAATAAATTAAAAAACAAAATAATTAAAAAAAAATTAAACTATAAAAAATTAAACAAACTTTTAACAAAATTTATAAAAAATTAAACAAACTTTAAACAAAAAAATTAAACAAAATTTAAAAAAACATAAACTACACAACAATCAAACAAAATTTAAAAAAAAATAAAACAAAATTTTAAAAAAAAACAAAATTAGAAAAAACTATACAAAAATTAAACAAAATTAAAAAACAAAAAAACAAAATTTAAAAAAACATAAACTATACAACAATTAAACAAAATTAAAAAAAAAAAAAAAACAAAATTTAAAAAATAAAACAAAATTAAAAAAAACTATACAAAAATTAAACAAAATAAAAAAAATAAAACAAAATTAAAAAAAACTATACTAAAATTAAACAGAATTTAAAAAAAAATAAACAAAATTTAAAAATAAAACAAAATTTAAAAAATAAACAAAATTTAAAAAATAAAAAAAATCAAAACAATGCAATGGGCGGCTCTCGGGGCCCCGTCGATGCCCGGCATCGAGGGACGGCCCCGAGGGCCGCCCATTGGCGCCCGAGCGAGCGGACGTCCGCCGCTCGGGCGCCAATGGGCGGCCCTCGGGGCCGGCCGTCGATGCCCGGCATCGAGGGCCGGCCCCGAGAACCGCCCATTGGCGCCCGACCGGGCGGACGTCCGCCTGCTCGGGCGCCAATGGGCGGCCCTCGGGGCCGGCCGTCGATGACGTCCGCCTGCTCGGGCGCCAATGGGCGGCCCTCGGGGCCGGCCCTCGATGCCGGGCATCGACGGCCGGCCCCGAGGGCCGCCCATTGGCGCCCGAGCGGCGGACGTCCGCTCGCTCGGGCGCCAATGGGCGGCCCTCGGGGCCGGCCGTCGATGCCCGAGGGCCGGCCCCGAGGGCCGCCCATTGCATTGTTTTGATTTTTTTTATTTTTTAGATTTTGTTTGTTTTTTAAATTTTGTTTTATTTTTTAAATTTTGTTTATTTTTTTTTAAATTTTGTTTATTTTTTTTTAAATTTTGTTTATTTTTTAAATTTTGTTTTATTTTTTAAATTTTGTTTTGATTTTTGTATAGTTTTTTTTTAATTTTTGTATAGTTTATGTTTTTTATAAATTTTATTTAAAGTTTGTTTAATTTTTTATAAATTTTATTTTGTTTAAAGTTTGTTTAATTTTTTATAAATTTTGTTTAAAGTTTGTTTAATTTTGTATAGTTTATTTTTTTTTTAATTATTTTATTTTTTAATTTATTTTAAAATTTTGCATAGTTTGATTTTTTATTGTTTTTAAATTTTTGTTTTAATTGCTTTTAAGTTTTTGTATAGTTTTTTTAAAAATTTTTATAATGTTAGTTTGGTTAGTATATAGATAGATAGTATTTTTTCTTAATGTATTTTTAAATTTTTAATTATAATGTTATCTTAGTTTAGTATAGATATATAGTATTTTTTTTTAATGTATTTTTAAATTTTTAATTATAATGTTATCTTAGTTTAGTTTGTTTTTAATTTTTTTTAAATTTTTAATTATAACATTAGTTTAAATGTTAGTTTAATTTGTTTTTTAAAACCCAAAGCTAATATTCGTGGAATAGGGAGCATTCGTGCAAGATGGGAGTGTATTAAACCAAGTCGTAGATCCCGAAGGAATATGACATCTGAAATGATGGGTATAGATGTAGACTCAGATTGTGCGCCCATTGATAATAGAGAAGAGTATGGGTCATCTACATCTTCATCAAGTCCTTCATCTGCAGAAAATGTAGATTCTGATGGGGTGTCAGAATCCATGGATGAATTTGAAGAAACAGTGTAGATACTTTTTATTAGTATGATTTTTGTAATTGAAACTCTAGAGGAGTTTTTGATGATGGGGTGTCAGAATCCATGGATGAATTTGAAGAAGCAGTTTAGATGCTTTTTACTAGTATGATTTTTGTAATTGAAACTCTAGAGGAGTTTTTGAATATTTATATGAACCATTTGTTCTTGTATGGTCTAATATATTATCTCATTATGAATCGCATCATAATTCCTTTGTTTTTATATGGTTATAATGGTGAAATTATTAGAGAAATTTGTTTTTTTGTTTAATATGCAATTTTCCTGAAAGTTGTAATTTATCTCTTCAAGGAAAAGAAAAAATTCCAATTTAAGGTTGATTTTAAAGTTTTGTTAAACAACAATATGGGATGTTTAGGCCATGGCTCTATTTTTTACCCTAAAAAAAAATACGTGTATACTGGCATCAACACTTTTCTATTTGGGGGGTGTTTTTGGTGTTTTTTTTGCAAAAATCATCGTTTTTATGGGTAGAGTTCTCGTTCATAGTATATAGTTCTCGTTTCATAGTATAAGTGGTTTGGAACGCGGAGTGTGAACAAGGCTTTGACACCTTAAAAGAGAAAATGGTAACTGCACCGATCCTAGTTTTTCCAGACTAGGAGAATTCGTTTCATGTCCATGTCGATGATTCATGTATAGCATTGGGATTTGTCTTAGAACATCCAGGAGAGGGTGGTATTGACCATCCCATCGCATTTTCAAGGAGGAAGCTCTCATCCACACAGAAGAATTATACCACCACTGAGAGAGAAGGCCTTGCTATGGCCTATGCACTGCAGAAGTTCAGGCACTATTTGCTTGGTGTGCACTTCTCTATATTCACTGACCATTCTACTTTGAAATACCTGGTCAACAAGCCAGTGTTAGGGGAGGAAATCTGCAGATGGTTATTACTCTTTCAGGAGTATGACTTTGAAATAGTGGTTAAGCCCGACAGATTGAACTTAGGACCTAATCATCTGTCAAGGAGCGAGTCAGGAGAAGAACCTATGAACCTTGAAGACAATCTTCCTGACACGCAGTTGTTTTCCATCCAGATAGTTGATGAATATTATAAATACATCATATACTTTTTGACTACTGGGTTGGCACCCATTGAGTTTACTATGCAGCAAAAGAAGCAGCTGGTAGTGCGAGCAGCGGACTTCACCATTATCGCGGGCTAGATATACAAGTTGGGACCGGATGAATTATTGTGCACGTGTGTGTTAGAGGACGAGAAACCATTCATATTGTCTTATGCACATTTCGGAGCAGCAGGAGGTCACTACGCCGGAAGAGCCAAGGATCAGAATATATTGCGGGCAGGGCTATGGTGGCCTATGATTCACAAAGATGCAAAGGAGCATTACCGGAGCTACGATGTCTGTCAGAGGACAGGAAGTCTGTCGTGAAGAGATGAAATGCCATTGAATCCATAGTTAACATTACAGGCATTTGAGAAATGGGCCATTGATTTTGTGGGACCTATAAACCCACCGAGAAAGAGAACTGGGGCGAGGTACATTATTACTGCAACTGATTACCTCACCAGATGGGCAGAAGCGAAGCCAGTGAAGGACTGTAGCATAGATACAGCCACGCAGTTCATATTTGAAGACATCCTTATGAGGTTTGGATGCCCGAAGATCTTGATGAGTGATAAAGGCACTCCCTTTCTGAACAGAACCATTGAGGCATTGACAGAGGAGTTCCACATTCATCATCAGCAAAGTACGCCATATCATCCGCAAGCGAATGGAACTGTTGAAGCATTCAATAAAGTACTGGAGAATGCACTCACTAAGGTATGCAATGTGAATAGGGATGATTGGGACCTGCGCATTCCAGTCATTTTATAGGCATATAGAACTACTTGCAAAAAGTTGATCGGCCACACACCTCTTAGGATGGCCTATGGACAGGAAGCAATAATGCTGATGGAGTACATTGTTCCCAGCTTGAGAATAGCTGCATTCATGGGAATGGCATATCGCGACGCACTAGAAGAAATGCTTCTACACTTGGTTGGTCTGGAGGAAGATCACTTCATCGCAGGATTCCACCAACAATTGCAGAAATAAAGAGAAAAAGCATGGCATGATCGCCATATAAAAAACAAGACCATTCACGTAGGTGATCTAGTCCTCCTGTATGATAGTAAATTTATGAAGTTTCCTGGAAAGTTTAAAATGCATTGGCTTGTTCCATATATTGTTTTACATGTAACTAATGGTGGCGCAGTCCAGTTAGCCACATTAGTAGGAGATAGCTTGCTAGGTTTAGTCAATGGAAGTAGACTAAAACCCTATCAGGATAGTTCTGCTTCGCAGAATCCTTGATGACCAGAAAGAAAGGAAATTTCCAAGTGCCAAGTACAGTTGAAATTGGGCACTAGAAAAGGGAAAGAGTCTGTACACGAATTTTGATGAAGAAAGTGTATATACCACGCAGTACTTGTTAAGCAGTGAAGCTGTGCCAAAAAAAAAAAAAAATTGATGAAAATGAAAAGAGAAAAAGAAAAAAGGAACCGCGCAGTTGTGAAGACCAGAAGGCAACTGCGAAGATCAAGATGAATGAGAAAAGAGGCTACGTTTAGAAGCAAGAAATCAGGCACCGTGAAGTAACTGCGCAGGAGTAGTAATGGTCTATCACGCAGTTCGATAGAGCACTCTAGAAAAGTAATTGTTAGAATGTCGGTCGCAAAAATAGCCATTATATAGTACTTTGCCAGCGACCGCTCGAGCATTTAACATAGAATTATCCGTTCTGAACGAGTTAATGAAGGAAAGGACTGAAATATTCGCCGGATTTGGCCAACGGATACCACATTTAATGCTTATCTAGTTGTTGAGGGGCGTGGAGGGGGCTAGTTGCGCCTATAAATATTGTTGCATTTGGACTCACGGGTGTTACTGAAACCTTTGAATTTTTTGCAAACAGTACTTTGCGAGTTGGTTTCAGCAAGTTCTGAGAAATCTCGTCAAGATCCATCCAGTGAATGTCTGAGAGATCTTCTATTGAGGAAGAGTTCATGGTCTAGGATACTATGAAGGTGTTTAAATACGGGGGAATTGAAGGGTTGATGAGAACCCCTATCAAGAAAATTGTAATAGAACAAGGTCAGGCTTCCAGAAGATCACCAAGACACAATCCAACAATGCAAGACAAAGGCAAAGAACCAGTGGGGCCGAAAGTGAAGCAACCAAAGATGAGTTCCACAATGCTGCAAGCTCCACTGGATGATAAGGAGATACCATTGAAACTCACCCCTGATTATATCTCGATGCATGCACTGGACATACCGATCATCAAGCTAATGAAGAATGCCAAGTACGACATTCCGCTCTCGCCCATGTCGAAGCATGTCAAAGTAGGGCCAAATCTATTGGGAAAGATCCAAGACTATAAGTGGGAAGATTATGATCTGCTTCAAAAGCAAAAAGAGCCGAACGAACCTAAGTTTCCCCAGTTCCAGCTGGACCAGTATATGTGCTGGAAGAAAGACATGAAAGGCAACCTCACATTGGTCGCAGAAAGCTGGTTGTCTCGAGTAGTCCAGTCAGGACTGCTCAATCTGTTGAGACTCCCACACTTCGACAGAACACCAGAGCTGAATGTCGTAGTGCGAACTTTGATGTTACGCATCCACCAGGGATATTTGTGGCTTGATCGCAATATCGACCAGAAAATTGACTTAATCAACCGCGTCACTGGATTGAGCAAAAGAGGTGAAGATCCGAAGCAGTTTTTCCAAGGGAAAAGTAAGGACAAAGAAGTGGCCACGAAGATGAAGAAAACCCAAACCGTAATCAAAGGAAAGAGAGGCTTTCAGACAGAGTACATAGATGATAAGGGAACACAGTTTGTCACGCAGCTATTATCTGGAAAGATTCTGAGAAAAGAAAGGCCATTGGAAGTACCTACGGGCGCAGTACTACTTGGTGTTGCAGTCACGGAGGGAGGAGGTTTCAACTGGTGTCAATACCTATTGAATGAATTCCTGGAGGAACTAAATGAAACATGGATAAATGGTGGTAATTTCCACTTTACATGGTTAATAGTGTTGATTGCCTTCATAGGGTGGAAGGACCTGAAGGAATACGTTGGTATCAGAACTGATAGCGGCGATTGCAGAGGAGCACGTTATGAAAACCTTTGGGAAAAATTGAATTCGCAAAGACAGCACGCGACAGCCGAAGTATTCTACACTTATTATCAGCAGCTGCGCGAGGCCATCAGTATCACATCGTGGATAACAAAAGGTAACGGCCAAGTATATTCATACTATAAATTTTTATGCTGATATGTACTCTATTCACATTTCAGCCAAGGCACAGCCGAAGAAGCCTGAATGGTTCGCAGGAAGATACCACATGACTGAAGAAGATATTGACAACATCATGAAGGAATGGCCGCCTGAATTTCTAGTTGAAATTGTGGATATCAAAAGTGACTCCGATGAAGACAACCCCATTCCATGTCCCATTGTTGAAGAGCCATGGACAAGAAAAAGAAAAGAAGCTGAGAGCCCTGTATAGAAGAAGGTGTAGAAGAAGAAATAGAAAGCCGTCAAAGGCCAGTCAGAAGCAACACTTTATGATGATGATTATGACATGATCACGAAAAAGGTCACCGAGCAGATGGAAGATCTGATGACCACGAAGGAGAAAAAGGACAAAGTGATTCAAGACGCTTTGCAAAAGAACCTTACCACGCTGCAAGGGATTACAAAGAAGATTGAAGAAGTAAAGAAAATATTACACTTGCCACGGGACTCAGGGTCTGAAGGGAAATCAGGAGGCACTTCATAGCAAAAGACACTGCAGCTAGCCCTGACTGTGCCTGCGAAGTCCCGCATTGTCCATCTTGATCCCTTAAGTGTAAGCCTATTGCTGCCAGAACAATTAATGTTGGACACGAAGGACCTAGAGCATGTGGACCTGGACCTTGCGAAGATACCACTGCCTGGTCTACACAATATGCATCTGCAAGTTGTTTAGGATATTCATGACCGAAGTATGGATGCTCTGAACCAACAAGCTGAGCTGTAAGCAAATAATAAGCAGTTGGAAGAAGCTAGCTCACGGAGGGCCATGGAACTGCAAGATGAGCATGATCGAAGGAAGAGACTAGATTCCACGATCACTGCAGTAGCTGAGGACATATCGGACTGCGATGTGCAACCAGACCCCGCAGACACTGTCGTCAAGATCGGTGAAGTAATTAGAGAGCTTAAGGCAGAAATGAAGGATATGGAGATCAGTTATGAAGCAAATATTGATGCATTGGAATCATAGACTCCACTTGATCAACAACAGTTACAAGCAAAGGAAGTGAAGGCCGTAGCAGAAAGGATAGCCACTGAGGTGGCTAAGTGCCAAATTCTATTAGATGAGGCATCGAAGGCATTCACTGCCCTCGAAGAGGATCTAGAGTTGCTAGAAATCAAGAACACTGTGAAAGATAAGCAGGAAGCATTCGAACTGTTGGATGCAGAAGTTAAAGTGCTGAAGCCAAGAGAAATACTACAGAGGTATAAGGAAGTCCAGAACCTGAAAAAAGAAGTTCAAGCATTAAGAGAAAGAGAGATTGAAATGACAGACAATTCGCAGCCCTTGTAGGAGGAAGCCCACATGATCTCACAGGAGATCGAGGAGAAGTTAAAAGAGCTACGCAAAGGTCAAGAACAGGTGGAACAGGTGGAACAGCAAGCCGATGATGAAATAACACCTAATATGTTGGAAACCATCAAACAAGTTTAGCAAGACACTAAGGAAGCAGTTGAAAAGTTGATTGTCACATACAACGAGTTCGCTACGAAGCTAGCTCCGTGGGAGGAGGAACAGCTAGGAGAAGTAGAAGTTGAAGGTGGCTCGGGGACGAGCCACATGTAAGTGTTAGGGGTCTGTTGGGCCTGGCCCAAGTGGGGCATTTTTGTGCATGTCATATTTTGGAACTAGGGAGCTAAGCGCAGTTCAGATAAAGGATTTTTGGACAAGTAAGTTTTGGGATGCTGCGAAGTGGAGCGCAGCGTAGCGTCGGAAGAGCTGCGAAGTACAGTGCTGCATGGAGACAACGATGCAAAGATCCTGATCTACAGAGAATTGACAAGGTAGAAGGTTGGATGGAAGACAATACAGATTCCAGTTAGACCATCGGTGGTCTATTTTTGGTAAAGATGCTCCATGAAGGTGGCGGGTAAGGAGCAATGCGAAAGGAAAATTATTGGTCGCACATGTGAAAGAACCACTATAAAAATTGGTCGCATAAGACCGTTAGAGGAAGAACGGCTCGGTGAAAGCGACCTGTTGGTGTGCGCATGATAGGGAGGTTGATAATGACATGAGCATGCACTAAGGGAGGCCACGATGGAAGATTCCCTACCAGAAATCAACAAGTCTGGTTACCTAAAAACCGTGACAGTTTTGTAAACCTTAGGGTTTTTGCCTTCGAATTATAAAGACATGACCTACGGGCATGATCTATAAATAAGGCATATTTTGTATGGGAAAGGGTTGGTGTTACTCTTCCTTGTTATTGTTTTCATTATTGACTAAATAGATATCTATTGAGAGGCATTTTTATAAAGGCTCTGCAAGCTGTGTGCGCAGAGACCTATTAAGAGAGAAGAGAGTCTGCAGCTGAGTGCGTAGACTGGAACTGTTGTACCCTTCCCAAAGACTAATACAACAACAGTTCATGTGGACGTAGCTCCCATCCTGGGGGTGAACCACGTTAAATCTTGTGTAGTGTGATTGTTTATGTGTTTGCGCTTCTCTGTTTGATTACAACAAATGCTTGAATTCTCATTTATCAGTTGATATGTTCATGCGTTTATATGTATTTTCCATGGGATGAGATGGGAATAATATGTTAAGTATTACATGAATGGGTGAATGTTGAATGCATAGTATTTCTGAGTTAAGGAACGTATAAGTCATTTAGATAAGCATTCAAGTTGGAGAGTTCGCACCATGCGACTTCCTTGAAGCGCAGCATCGGGTGTGCGCAAAGTTGTGTATTTCATTCCATTGCATAGGTCATGAGATTAAATAACCTAATACAGTAGATGAATGAATAAGTACTAAGTAAAGTATTCATGAGTGGTTAAGTCTGAAGAGGAAGCATATAAGTCAGTTGCGTTGTCCTATTGGTTGAATTATACCCGAACCACGCAGTCCTTGGATGTGTCGATTGTGCAAGCATTTTAGTTTGCAGAAGTGTTGACCGCGATGCAGACCATCGTCGCACAGTGCGAGTCCCGCAGTGTGCTACGCAGTAGTTCCATCCAAAAAAATCATCACATCACTGTGGAAAATTGATTCCGTAGCACCCCCATAGCTACACCTCGGGTGAGACCTCAGCCTGCTCGCAGGTTGTTGCCGAAAGGGCCAGTGAAAAGGGGTTTTGTTGGTTCCTTGAACCGCGAAGAACCTAGGTCTTTATCGAAAACCTCAAGAACAGTTATCTAATCCAACACCAACATTGACTAATGCGCCTGTTTTACAACCCCCCAACTATACACAGGATTACATCTTATATCTCGCAACCTCTACTTCCGCTATTGGAATGGTGTTAGTATAGAAAGATAGTAGTGGTCAAGAACATATGATATACTATCTCAGTAAAAGTCTTATTGATTCTGAAACATGTTATTCACATGTGGAGAAATTGGCCCTGGAAACCATTTTTGTTTTCCACAAATTCAAACATTATATCTTGCTCCACAAGACCATAGTTATTGCCAACTTTAATCCCATGTACTATATCCTAACACATCAAGTGCTAGGGAGAAAATACTCCCATTGGATTGTTGTCCTCAAGGAGTTCGATTTGGAGTTTGCAAAAGCTAAATATAAAAACTCTTTGGTCTTTGTTGAGCTGATATGTGCCCTGCCTCGTGCCAATGATGTATCTGAGCCCATTGACCCTCTTCCTGATGAGTCATTGTTCCTCATTGGCACAACTGATCCATGGTAGGAAGACATTGTTTTATATCTCCAAACCCAGCGCTTTCAGCCTGATCTCAATCATGATGAGCGTTGTCGCATCCGACACCACGCCAAATATGATCTCATCATTAGTGATACTTTATACCTTCGTGGTATTGACTCCATCCTGCGTTGATGCTTAGCCGTGGATGAAGCTAAACGTGTACTTAATGACTCTCACTCCGGAGCTTGTGGCGGTCACCTCTCTGGTATGGCTACAACCTAGAATATTTTTCATGCAGGATACTTTTGGCCATCCATCTTCAAATATTGCATTGAAGAGTTCAAGAAGTTTCCCCCATTTCAATTCTTTCACTCCAAGAAGCACTCCAATCGAGCTCCACTGCATCCCGTGATTGTCATCATGCCCTTTGTGAAATGGGGTATCGATTTTATGCATTGTAAGCCTACCTCAGTCGGGTGGCATGGTTATGTCATTGTAGCAGTTGACTATTTTACCAAGTGGGAGGAAGCTATGCTTACATATGCTAAAGACGGAAAAATGACTGCACTCTTCATATTCAATCATATCATTGCAAGGTTCAGAGTCCCTCAAGCCATTGTAACTAATCATGGTTCCCATTTCAGGAATCACATGATGGCTAAACTAAGTACCAAATTGGATTTTTGTCACGAAAACTCAACCCCCTATTACCCCCAAGAAATTGAACAAGTAGGGGCAATCAATAAAGTCTTGAAAAAATGATACAACGCATTGTGGGGACACATAAATCAAATTGGCACTTAGCACTATTCTCATCTCTATGGGCCTACAGGACTTCCATAAAATATGCGACTGGGTTCACACCATTTCAATTGGTCTACGGCATGGAATCTATCCTCCTGATTGAATGTGAAATCCCATCCCTCAAACTAGTTGTTGAACTCTTGTCAAACACTGCCGTGGAGGAAGAACGATTCCTATACTTAACTAATCTTGATGAAACTCATCGCGACACCGCACTTGCTAACGAGGCTCACAAAAAATGAGTTAAATTTCAATATGATAAATTCGCCCAACCTCACGTTTTTAATGAAGGCGTCCTAGTCTTAACCTACGATCAAATGCATGACAAATTAGGTAAAGGAAAGTTGAAATCCATGTAGTATGGTCCCTACATTGTCAGACTATTGTTAGAGAAAGGATCCTACAAGCTTGTTGATTGCGATGGCATACCTTTGGGAGTGCCTCGTAATGGGATTTACTTGAAGATATTTTATGCGTGCAGTCATCCTGCATAAACACTTTGTATATAGTGTATTTATGGTGTGATTTTGATTTCTTTTTGCGTGTCAGGATCCTATCTCATTCACAACTATTTATCTCAATTTGTTCTTTCATGCACAGATGTCAATATACTTTGGATTTGCAGACGGTGTTAGTCGACATACCCAGAATCTCGCTTCTGCAGCATGGGTACTGTATTCCCCTATTGACGAGTTGATATCCCCAGGAGAAATATGCTTAGGTCCCACCATGAACAACATAACGGAATATCATGCAGTTATTGGGCTTCTAACTGAAGTATCTTCTCTTGGGATTCACCATCTCATAGTCTACCTAGATTCTCAACTCATGGTATCTTAACTAAATCACATTTATACCATTCGTGATCCCGTATTACTTCGCTTATATCGGAGGATATGCATCCTTGAAAGATCATTTTATTATATCTCATATCAACACATACCAAGGCAATTCAGAACAATGGTTGATTCATTAGCTAACTATGTGTTAAATTGGAATCTAGCTCATGCATAATCAATGTCACCATGAAAAAACATGTAAAAATGTAAAAAACAAATCATTGTAGATAAACAGTAGAGATAGGTCCATGTATATATCATGTAAAAAAAATTTGATCATGTCATAAATAGTATCAAAATGCATCAAAAGAAAAATCGGGATCATTGCCTATACAAAAATTGGCACTATCACCTACATATCGTGTAAATGCCGCTAATGCTAAAAAGAGCTACTGCTAAGATCTAATCATGAGTAGCACGATGCTCATGGTATCATACCACCTCCCTAGAAACACAGCGGAGTAATCTGCCAATATGGTTTAGCACACCCACGGTATGCCTCTGGAGGTGATAAGGGACCTCAGAAAATCTCATAGGGGGGACACCCATGGTCAAGCCATCGAGATTTCACTCTACATCGTGAATTCCCCCTTCCTCGTCCTCCTCTTCCTGATACTCTTCTCCTCATCGCCATAGTGGTTAATATCTTACTGGCCTCACTGGTCCATGATCTGTAGCATTACACATGCACATATTAGGTATTTTGCACAACAACAAAATATATATATATATATATATATATCTTAAAAATTCAAAAAATATGTTTAAAAGTCACATACATGACTCATGCTAGTCCTCATCCTCTAGTAAATCCAATTCGATGTCACCTCGAAAGTCTACACCAACATGAGGGTAATCCTCGATCATCACAATTTGTTCCGCTAACCAGGAAAAGAAGTTCTCACCAAATGCTAGAACTTGTGGCCCACCTAGCCTCCTAGCATAACCACTCCATCTCCACATCTATGGCTCAAATGGAGGACAATGAGGCCTCTTTATCTGTGGGCGTAGTAGTGGGACCCTCTCTAAGAAGAAGGTGAGTATAATACTGTCGTACCCAAACTACTTGATACTTCCATTGTGACACTTGGTGATTTGATCCTTGATGTTGACCAGGACCCCCTCACACCAGTTGAAAAACCTTGGCTCAAGACATTCCAAGGCATAAGTCATTTGAGCCTTGGTATCATGATGAGGCCCTACACTTCCAGCCACTTGAGAAAGAGTGTACAAAGTCATCCTCAAGGGAATATCTAGCACATCGACTATGAGTACTTTTCCTTTTTTCTTATGAGATCCTTACCTATAATACTGGGCTATGTAGTCCTCTATACTCTCTTAGGTGCTACGATGTCTAGAAAAATTGAATGGGGACCATTATTTCATAAGGAAGGAGGTATGATCCACCCAGCAGTTGGCATTATTGTCGGATGCCAACATCGACTTCGACAAGCATTGACTTCAACAAGTTCATCAACCGCAACAAGTTCATCGACTTCGACAAGCTCAGGGACTTTGACAAGCTCAGCAACTTCGACCAGTTCATCAACTTCGACAAGTACCTACCTCGATAGGCATCGTCGACATTTGCGACTGATGAACTACGACGGATTGTCTCTCTGTCTTCCAGTCGACTGTAACGGTTGAACTTCTAAAACCATTCTAACTTCTCTTGTAACTGAACGTAACGGGGAGACAACCCAAGCATTCTCATCACTTTATTTAAGCATGTAAAATATTTTAATATACAAGTAGAGAAGAATCAAGAAGTAATAGAGCTCGCATTCCTGCATATTGTCTGTGTGTGTGTGTTTATGTGTGTAGTGTATTTCTTGTTTTGCTTATTATTATGCATATGCCATAACAGTACCGATTCATTCATTCGAACTATTGTCCCCGTCATGCACCTAGGCATGTACAGATCAATCATAAACAAATGGTACTGAAAACCACCACAAAATCTCTTCAATACAATGGAAAAATAGCTTTCAATCACAATCAAACATTTAGTCCACTAGATGCCAAGTTTTTGCTCAAAATTTCTCTCTATTATCAAGTGCAAGAGCTAAGAGTCCAAGAATAAATACAATGAACAACTCTATTCTTTAAATAAGAAGTAGAGAGCACAATCCCTAGCATCAATGGCTTGGATTTGATCAAGAGTTGAGGTGATCAACGACTGAGATTAATTTTTACAATACATTGTGGACAACTACCAAGAGGGGCAAATTTTCCCAAGTGTGCCTTCCATAGAGTGTGAAATACATCATGAGATGGGGACACAACATAACACAAGTCCTAGGAGGTATCTTGAGGCAGTTTTATCTCCATAGGCATATACAATAAGTGTCGATAAGTATTTCCCTTGCCATACATCAAACTTTCCCTTAAGTGGTGTGCCTCCCATGGAGATAATGATTCCCCTAGTGTAGGAAATAAGTAATGGGGGGCACATAAGATAAGATAAGTGCCCAAGTAAAACATATAATATATCTAATGAACAAATACATTATCCCCTTGCTGATTTACCATTCACTTTGCCCTTTGGTTAACTTGCTAAGTCATAATTTTCCTAATTTAATTAATTTATTTGCTGATGTAATTTCTAGATCTGATAATTTTCCCAAAATGTTGTGTTTTCTTGCCCGGATGACTAATTTGAGTGCATAGATGGATTCGGAAGGCTCAAATACACTAGAGACATGTACTCACATGCCCCCAAAACCTCAATATATGACATATTATGAGAATCCATGCTCCAATAATTAAAATATGACCATTAAAAATATTAATAATTAAAAATCTCATTGATCGTGACCCGAAATCACCAACTAAGGCATGGAATGTTCTATTGGGGGCATAATAGTATGAAAAACACAAAATCATTAGAAACATATCGTCATACCAAGTCAAATTTGGCCAAAATAATGACTGAGCTACACTGAAACTTATCTTGCATATATAAGGGGTGCATGAAGCTCCATTGTTTATATTAGTAGCCTACTAAACATGAGTGTCATAAAAAATGGTGATCCATCATAATAAAACTAGACTTACCACTCAGTTTCTTCACAGCGCTTCAAGAACTCCAATGTGTATGCTCACTTACAAACTTGATCAAGTGGCTAAGCTGGGTGAGGTGGATGAAACAAGGCTTAGATTAGTGGGATTGACTTATTTAACTTCAACAAGGTGATCTCTACTCATGCTTCTCTCCTAGAGAGACCAGTCAAAAAATATATATCCTCAAGATCTATCTCAACGATATGCTCCCCTATACGGAAATCTTGTAGATTCGGCTCCCACATTTATATTTTGTGATTCAAAAGTTTCCCTTGTTTCTGGATTCCTCTTGTATTGAAGAATTTCAACAATCCACACCCTCTTAGTGCGGACAAGGTGTTATCATCATTGAGGGAATCATGGTCCTCCCCTTCATGCTCTCTCTCTCTCTCTTTCCACTTGATCATTCTCGCTCTTATCTCTTGGAAACTACTGAAAATCATCAAAGGAACCTATGATTAGAGTCTTGAAACAAATTTTTTCCAAATGAGAAGGGGGAAAGCTCTTCAAGATTTCATTCTACGTATTTTTGCACCCCGACAGTTGGGTAGAATGTGAAAACTGATAATTTTGGTGCCCTCACCATTCACCATATTGCGGAAATTCCTAAATTTTTGCGCTTCTTTATATAACGAGGGTGCGAAAATTCTTGGGCACATAAATTTTTGCCCTGGGGTGCTTGCTTCCCCCCCAAATAAACGTGAAAATGCAAAATTAAGACATCAAAAGAAAGAGGAGGGAAATATGACTAAATTGCTTCGAACGACGACTCGAATGGTGCCTTGGATCTCCCGATATATTCAGTTGAAATTTGGCTCCCAACAAAGGTGAAACTCTCCTTGAGGTAAAAATGACCAAGTAACAATGACTAGTTTTACATTTTACTCTCTTTTTATAATGAAACTAGTTATTTTTTACCTCCTTTCGCATTTATGACCTTTGTTTAAAGTCTTTCTCTGCATATTTTTATCCTCTAATGTTATTTTCTAGGGTTTTTGGTCAGATTTAAGCAAGTTCACTCAAGGTGTTCATACCGGTGGAGTCATTTGTTGGCCTTTTTTTAGCTTACTTTCTCTGTTTCATGCTCTGGATCTAAAATATGAAAGAGATTCCAAGCACTTTTCACACTTGGGTTGTGCTTGTTAAACTTAAGTAAAAAGTGTCAAGCTCAGTCTGCTTCACTCGTGCTCGTAAAACAATGAGGAAAGCATCAACCTAGTAATATTTTATCTCTTTTTCAGACTAGGGGGATTAAATCGCGAAAAATGACCCCTCTAGAGTTTTCTTTAAGCCCTTTTTAGACTCTCGAAATAAGAAAATATCGCCAAGTGAACTTGTATCTTTCACACTTGTAAAAGTATTTGAAAAGTTGTCTATTTGGTGGTAGGTTATCCCTTTTTCGGACCGTTTAGACTATTTACGAGAAAGGCACACCTTAGTCAACCTTTGACTAGGAGAGTTCCTCCAGATATTATTTTACACTTTTTCGGGTCTGGGGACTAACTTTTATGAAAAAGTCAAATCTTGGAGTCTTCTTTAGATTATTTTAGACTCTTTAAACATGAAAAATCATTGAGCTTTCCTTCCTTGGACTCGTAAACTCAAACATCAAAGGATCCTTGTGGCACCAAACCTCTCCTTCCTTGGGTTCGCGAAATGTGCAAGGTTGGACTCATCTAAAGATGAGCTATATTGAGCATTTGTTATCCTCCTCAAGATCATTAAAAAAAAAAGGTACTCATCAAGCATGATGGGGGTTGGGGAGAAACAAGCTAAGTTTGTATTGAAATATTTTTATGGCACCTTGTGTCACCCTTGAACATGGCACCTGTTTGTGTCTCGTCGTACAATTGGGAAATCTGCTTGTCTCTAAGTCATATCAATTCCATGAGTCATCCCGCTCCTTCAAGTCATATGAAGAATGTCTCAGTCATCATTGCATTATGCATTGGCCCCTGCCTCATTGAGTCAATGTTGCCAAGTCATTTTTTTCGTTCCATTCTTGTTCAAGGGAAGTTTACCTGAGTCATCCTATGCAATATTTTCAGCATTTGTATCCTTGTGTCAGTCCATACTCATCTAATTCATTACTTCACATCACTTTCCTATGTCCTTTTCATGTCGATGATGTGGGATTCATCATGGCCCTGCTTCTCCAAGTCTATTCATGTCGACTTCAACACATCATCCAGGAATTATACTTAGAAACCAACCTTAGTACCTTGGTACTTGCATGCCTCAATGGCAGGTCTCCTCGGATTCGACAATAGGTTTCCATCATTAACCTCTGATCGAATAACCCCTCGAATGTTCGACGTCAAAACATGTATTCACATTCGTTGGGTTGTGCTAGAGATACCTTGGGGATCATTATCATCATCGGTTATTTCCCTCGCACTTGTTTACGGTTTACATTATTGGCCGGTAATCAAGTGGTTTCTACCATGTTTGACTTCAACACCTTGTAATCACATGGTTATATTCGTATCGATTTGGGATTTGGTAGAAGACCCTGGATAGTTCTGACGTTTATTTCACACATCCAGGTTGAATTGGTAATTTTTTGAGTAGGTTCCCACGTAGACATTATGTGGGCGATCTCATTGATGTATTGTCACACAGAACAATCTCGTATTGTTCATGGTTGTGTCATTGTCTTAACATGGATCTACTCTTGTAGTCTAGTAGCCATGATTTCAGTCATGTGTTGAGTCCTATCATGGATCCGCAATGTATTGGTCGATAGCCATGCTTCGATTCAGTTGTTCTGAGCATGTGTATGCTCGCCTAGGGGTTATGAGACATATTGTTGATGTTTGCTTGTAGCTCTTCTCCAGTTCTCTTTTCGCTATCCTTGCAAAATCCATTATTGGTAAAGTGTTTCATCCATTAGATTCCTTCCAACCTCACACTTTAGGGGGCATCTGTTATACCTCAAATTGACACATTGTGTACCATCGAGCATCTTCATGTCGTATCACCATGAGAGACATAATTTTATTTCCTCCTAGGAGTGTTAGGACCCTTCTTCATCATGTTGGAATCCACTCCAACAACTTAAAGGTCAAAAACCCACTTCACCTAACCCATTTATCCACCTCCTAGAGATATTTCCACACCCTGCTAGTGGTGCAAGACATGAAAATACAACATTTTTGTGCTCTGCATACCTATGGGGGTGCGAAAATTACAACATTCTCGTACTATGATCAGTTACAGTGGCACGAAAATCCATGAATATCCATTTGCATTAGATATTGGATCTTGGATCTCGAGGAGATTTTCATGGGATGAGGTTCCCCTTTGAATCCTATCTCACATTACCTCCTTGGCATGTTTGAGATCCTTGATCCACATATTCCTCACTTAGATCCACAATATCCTCTTAGTGGTTGGCCTCCCAAATCCTATAAGAAGAAGGCCATCCATGAGCTAGGGGGGTTGATCTTGGAGGCATCAAACCTATGATTCTAAGAGTCTTGCAAGGAAATTGAAGGAGAGCTTGGAGGAGGATCATGCTGCAACAATGTCAGGTATAAAATATTTTGATGTACAAACTTTCATGGCTTTGATATTCATATAACTTAGCATATTCTACCATATCTTGTCTTTTCATTTATATATGATATGTCATATTATATCTTTTTAATGCACTTGTGTTTGGAGGGTTGTTTTCTTTCTTATTTTACCAATATACAAGTCTTGGACATCAAGCTTGGAGTTGGAGCTTGGACAATCTCCAAACTAAAAGGTAAGAGATTTTCCTTTTCTCTCCAATTTCATATATGAATCCTTGTGCATGCTTGATCTAGGAGTTTAGGGTCCTATTTGTTCCTTTTCTGTCTTGGATTTGGTTTAAGGGAGCCACTTTATCATCCAGGGGATTTTCATCTTACTCGTAGGAAGACAATCTCACCACACAGATCTACATAGATCAAACCTGGTGGGAGTCACCAAAACTGTAGTAAATGTTTTCACACTAGCTAGTGCTAAAAAGCACCTGCTAAGAATTATGAAAATCTTAGTAATAGTTCAAATGGTAGTGCAAATAAGGAAAATTAAACTAAAATAAATCTATACTAAACATGCATTGAGCCAATATTAATTTAACAAAATAAAATTGTTTTGTATTATAAAGAGCACAATCTAGGACCATAGGAATACCTGAAAATAGGGGCCCTTGCAGCCTTCTGAAGTAGAGTGTCCTTGGTCTCCTAGCAACTCCACAGTCTCCAGCTCCACGTCACAAAAGGTGCCAAAACTCAACATATGGGTAAAGGGGACTCAATGGAACTTAAGTAGAGTAACAGTATGCATAAGGTGGAGAATATATGTCTATGTGAAATGGGGGACCTTCACACGTATATATAGATATTGTGTCCCATGGTTTTGTGGCCCATGGTATTTGGTGGCCCATGAGATTGGAAAATGGTTTTTGGACAAACATTATGAGTGGGTTAGATTCAACTTCTTTTTTTACTTTTTTATGGAATTTTCCTTGTTTGTGGGAATTTCCTAATTTTGGGGGGATTTTCCCTTTTTCCCATTTTTTAGGAATGTGCTAACTTCCCTATTTTGTGGAAAGAGGAAATAATAGTGATGGGCCATTTATGATATCTTTGACATGTGAAGGTGAAAGTGTTGGAAATGGAAAGTGGACATGGCGTATGATATGGTGTGGCTAGTGGATAAGAAAAGTGGAAAAACATTTGGTGTTAACAGTCAAGATTGAGTGATCTAACTTGCATCATCAAATCACATCCATTCATGGAAAGGTCCCCATATTAACTCCCCGTCACATAGGATTTGTACGAATGGTCAAGATCTATTGGTGGGAGTTGATCAGTTCAATCTGATCCATTTGCGGTGAGGTTCCTGTGTTGGGACTCAAGCACTTATCCTCGTGCAAATGATCCATCTTTGAAAGTAGAAGGTGCTCGGTTTAATCTGGGCCATTCATGAAGTCACACCTCCTGTTAAACCATGGTCACTTACACTTGTGTGAATGGTTCATATATACTAAGCTAGTGATCCTGTTTGATTTTCAAGCATTGATCATCCTTGAACTCTAAAAATGTAATTTGAACACAACAATTTGGAATTCAAACTTATGTTAATTTACACAATGGGGTCTTTCACTAACAACATTATTAAATTAAAAAAAAAAATCCCCAATTTTCCTCAAACCATTCTACCATTTGTGCTGATAACACAATATTTAATCCTTGGGATCTATGAGAACACCATTTAATAACTAAAACCATGATTTCTATAGAATCATTTCATTAAACAATTCATGTGTAAACTCTAATTTCTACCTATAAATGTGAATTATGGCCCGTACATCCCCGATGCTACAACCAAGAGCTATGATACTACTCTCTAGCATCTCCATCCATCATTCCAACTATAGGAGTGGGAAAATATGAATTTCATGTTTCTAAATTTTTTCCCATGGGCCATTATTTGAATTCATGACCCATTTAAGCCACCCATGAGAAACATAACTAAGAAATGCATGTGCAAGTGCATGAATGTAAAACACAGTGGAATTAAAACTCTATGAGCACATACACATCATGCATTGAACAAACATATTTATCAAAAGATGTAAATATAATCATTTCACATTCATATACAAAGAGAATAGTTATATTCAATCGAAGAATATCCAAGCAATTGGATGTGTAAGAGCATTTTTCCACCCAACCGTAGGTATCAACTCTAGATACCATCCCCAAGTTGCGCTATGAGGTCACCAAGGTGAAGGAAACACCTATAGGCTATTGGGCCCTAGTTTTGGTGTATTTTATTCACTATTAGCCATAACCTTTTGACCTCCTATTCCTCCATTTTCACCTCCTTACTACCTTTTTTGTCATCTTACTCATGCTTTTACAATGTATACATGGCAAAGAGATTTACAAGGTACTATGTTATCTATTTTCATAATAATTCCTATTTTTTATGAATAAATGGATTTGGAACTCGTTTTACTAATGACAGTTACAAGAATTTTGGGTCCTATAACCATTGTGAATATTTTTTAACTATTCATTGGTTAGCATACTAGAGTCACCTCAAATCGAAATTTGCAAATGGGTTTTGTGCACATGCTCCATGAGATAGTTCGACACCTTCTAAACAAGTTCCAAGCTAAATAAGGGAAGCAATACCTCATGTTCAACTCAAAAGTCAACCGCATGTTTAAAATAAGGTGTTCTAGCTTGACCAAGCCTGATTCTAGAACAAGAAGGAGAATTTCATGCAATTCTTGTCATGAAATTATTAATTGTAAAGAACAAACATCCTATTTTCCTCCCACGACAGACTATATTAGGTTTCGATACTTACCCTGATTTTGAATTTAGTATCGGTTTGTTGTATTAGATTGAAGATCCATGAAACAAGGGATTAAGTGTGATCTCCTTAGCGCTCTTCCTTTGGTTTTTAATTGCTATATATATATGGGGGATAAGTTAGTATGAGGACATAGATAGAAGAGAAGAGAATAGATCATTTATGAGCATTATCGTTGTACACCTTTTAACTTGATTCTAAGATGTTAATACAAGATTCCTAATGATTAATATCTTTTTGTAATCATTGTTTAATATTGTAGTATTCTTCTACATTGTGTCCCAAGCTAGTCAGGGCCCCCTATACTGGTATATGTTGCATTGTATTAGCTAGTTAGTTTATTTTAATTTATTGTCCAAATTAGCTTATGTTATTTAGTTTATCTTATCATTTTTTTGTAATGCAACATTTGATTTGGTGCGCTTCTCTATAAATTCCAATTAATGAATATGTTGATAAGCTCAAGAACCATTCACTCACTTATGGTGATTGAAAGAATTACTCAATATATCATTATAGTAACATTCTCACTCCTTAAGCTAAATGAAAGAGTGTAAAGTATGGTTGTGATTTCATACTATCATATACCAATTCAATTCTTGAATGTATTTCTATGGTGTAGGTTGGTTTAGTTAATCTCTTGCCTTTCATTTCCAGTCATAAAATATGTGATTTCATATTGATGAATTTGGTTGATGTGCATGTTTATAAAGTTCTAGAGGATATCTACCCACTAGTTGTCATTGAACAATTTGCTTAAATGACTTTTACAGGAACATTATTCTTTTTGAATGAATGATTGTAACATGGTGTTATAAAACTGTGATTCAATAAATGACAATTGAGGCGTTTAGAAATATTCTTGTAGTGTGATTGATTTCTATTTGAGTTGTTTTAGAATATTTAAGAGTCTTTCACAAGTAGAGTTCCTTCTATTGAAATAGAAGTCTTTAATAGCTCTTCTTGCATATATAGTGCCTGCATTTCACAAGGATACGTCCCTAGTTAATAATTAAACGTAACATGATTTAAAAGCATATAAATTGCCTGCTGAGCCCTAGTTTTGGTTTATTTTCTTCATTATCATCCATAATATTTTGACCTCCTATTCCTCCATTTTCACCTCCTTTATACCATTTTTGACATATTACTCATGTGTTTACAAGGTATACATTGCAAAGAGATTTACAAGGTACTATATTGTCTATTTTCATGATAATTCCTATTTTTACGCCGACAGGCATTTATATCTGATATTTTTGGGGGGACTTGATCGAGTGGATCATCAAGATCCAGCAGAAGTTTACAAGTGTACATGCTAGATTGCTTCTATCGTCGTCGTACTTGTTAAGGAGGTGAACATTCGTCAAGGGTATTCGTTAAGGGTACGCATCCACTTCATAAATGTTTTGTTTGGTGGTTGTTCCCTCGTCGGTCGGTAATGTATGCCACATGGTGGAAGCGGTTTAATGCGGTGAGTGGATGGTTGGGGGTTGAACGCACTGAGCGGATGGTTGGAAGAGGTGAATCTCTCTCTCTCTCTCTCTCTCTCTCTCTCTCTCTCTCTCTCTCTCTCTCTCTCTCTCTTCTTAATTATATGTAGCATTCATAACCTGCAGTACCAGGTTTTTTGAAGCCCGACTGCAACTGCGTGTGACTGCGACTGCGACTACGTGCAACTACGACTGCGTGCAAGGTGTTTAGGTATGTGAAATCTGTTTATAGTCCCTTCTGTGTATTTAGAGGAAGAAATCACAGTCATTTTCTTTCCTAGATAAAGAAAAGAATAATTTTATCGTGTTAAACCCTGCATGTTTAACCCGAATCTGTTAGTGCACCAAACATAAATAACCTATATCTTATAGAAATAAAAAGATGACGAAAACCATGTTTATTCAGGATTATTATAGAGTCTTTAGTGGAAAATACTAAATAACAAAGTGGAAAATCTCCACAGAAATAGAAAAGTGCTCCAAGTTTTTTTAGAAATGCTATTATCAACCACGATACTATGTATCTTATAGAAATAAAAAGATGACGAAAATCAAGTTTTTACAGAGGCTATTATAAAACAAAACTAGTGGAGAATCTCCACCGAAATACCCCGTAGGGGTTTTTTTGGTTAGAAAGA
The DNA here is from genome assembly GCA_027924585.1 of Larix kaempferi. Lineage (NCBI taxonomy): Eukaryota > Viridiplantae > Streptophyta > Pinopsida > Pinales > Pinaceae > Larix > Larix kaempferi. The sequence continues at coordinate 20,129,402 of BSBM01001646.1, forward strand.
GTGCGTGACCGGAGGAACCGAGTTTTACTCCTCCAAAATGTCAGACCGGGGGACGAAGTAGGGACTAAGAAGTATCCAGGGAAACCTCTTTAGGTCCAGAGAAAGATGGAGCCCAAGTTGAAATACCACTTACTTTTCTCCACGAAAGTATGTTGAAGAACCCTGTCGGACCAATACCTGTTAGCACGCATAAGACAAAGTTTCTTATTAGAAGGGGACTTCTGTACTGTAATAAAAAATATATAACAAATATTTTTGACAAACCTAGTAGAGAAATCATACCTGGTTCGACGGCTCCATTTGGATTTTCCTCTCAACCAGGAGGGTTGGATTTCGAAGCATAACCTCTTTCCTTTCCAAGCCGGAGTAAGATCTATACGGGTACCCCGCGAGCACACGGGTAGATAGCCCAGAGCAGAGCTCGATGGGAAATGGGATGTTGAATCGATAAGGCGAATGAATAATACATTTCCAAGCCGGAGTAAGATCTATACGGGTACCCCGCGAGCACACAGGTAGATAGCCTAGAGCAAATCTCGATGGGAAATGGGAGGGTTAATCAATAAGGAGAATGAATAATACATTTTCCAGTGTAAGAAAACGGATTATAACATATTCGTAGAACGATGGCACAACCTTAGGTTTGCCTACGTCAATCTGTGTACATCTCAGTCGAATGAATAATACATTTCCAAGCTAGAGTAAGATCTATATGGGTACCCCCGCGAGCACACATGTAGATAGCCCAGAGCAGAGCTCGATGGGAAATGGGAGGGTGAATCGATAAGGAGAATGAATGATACATTCGCCAGTGTAAGAAAATAACACCTATTAGTAGAGGAAATCGCAAGCAAATTCCATTGTGTATGGCTTGGGCTCTCACCATACACAAATCACAAGGTTTGACTCTAGAAAAGGAAACAATTGATATTGGTAATGTAAAGAGGCAAGGTTTACCATTTATAGCAATTTCAAGAGTCAAATCTATCAACGGTTTACGAATATCGCCACCATTTACTTATGAGAGGTACGCAAAGATGGCTCAAAGTGCATATGCTACCATCAGGAAGAAAGAAGAACAATGCCTACAGACCATTTCTATATGAACATCGTCGTTATTATCTAAATAGGTGAGCTAATTATTGTGTACCGAAAAATTCATCTATTTCAATGTTTCTTTACGATTATAATTTCACTTAACTTTGTTGTAGTTTTATTGTCAGGTTTATCAGTTATGGACTGCAGTACACAAATAAATATGTAAAAGACCTCATGTCATATGTGTATTCATATAAGGTTAGTTCATTGAAGTTTCAATAAATATTTTTGTTCTTCCAAACAAAAGTATTTTAAATTTGCTTGATCTTATTTACTTACGATACTTAAGTACATTCAACAAATTACACGTTTTTAATCCTCGATTTTCAGGTTGAATCAATGATGATGTTCTCCATGCATGCTATGAAGCAAGACTCCTGAATGCACAGTTTTCTAAAATTATTGTTTAATTAACGATGATTACACATTTTTGCTACATTCAGCTCACATTACAAGAATTTTCTTTTAATTTTGAATCCTACTTTATATGTTTCACAAGTTTGATTGAAATATTATCCATTTTCAAGATGTTTTTGTATATATCTGGAGATTAAACATCTCAAACAATGGGAAGTTATTAATTTTTGCTCTTATAGTTGGATAATAAAAAAGTATTATATATATAGTATGTCTTTACAAATATTTTCAGGTTGAATCAATGATGATGTCCTCCATGCATGCTACGAAGCGAGACTACTAAATGCACAGTTGTTTACAATTATTGTTTACTTAACGATGATTACAAATGTTTTCTACATTCATCTCACATTACAAGAATTTTCTTTTAATTTTGAATCCTACTTTATATGTTTCATGAGTTTGATTGAAATATTATCCATTTTCAAGATGTTTTTGTATATATCTAGAGATTAAACCTCTCAAACAATGGGCAGTGATTAATTTTTGCTCTTATGGTTGGATAATAAAAAAGTATTAGATATATTATGTTTTTACAAATTTTAAATATTAATAAAATCAAAATTAAAATATATAAAAATTTAAGAAAATATTAAAATTTATTAATAAAATATTAAAATTATTTATTTAAATTAAACTATATTCAAACAATGGGCAGTTATTAATTTTTGCAATGTCTTATTCTGTATTCACATTGACATGCATTAGAATGAATTTTAAATATTAATAAATCAAAATTTAAATTATAAAAATTTAAGAAAATATCAAAATTTATTAACAAAATATTAAAATTATTATTTTGAATAAAATATATTAAAATTATTTATTTAAAGTAAACTATATTCAAACAATGGGCAGTTATTAATTTTTGCAATGTCTTATTCGGTATTCACATGCAGTTATTAATTTTTGCAATGTCTTATTCTGTATTCACATTGACACGCAATAGAATGAATTAACCATTCCAACATTGAAATCATATACCAATTACATTACAATTTGTATCAAGTAAAACTCGCAACAACTAAAATAGCATAGCCAAAGTTTTATTTCTATAATTGAATGTGCATAGAACAAACAAACAACCCTAATACCACAATACCACATTCCAATCCTAATCCGTTCCAATTTTTTATGGTTGGAATCATATTCAAAATAATAGAATCACAACCAAAATGTGACCTCGAATCAGCACCAATCTTAACTACTGACCACATTTAACACCGGTAGATTCCGTTGTCAACATAAACATTAGAGTTCAACATTACCCTTGATGAACGTCACATTGTGACAAACTCTTTCATGGATCTCATCTTATGGTTGGAATCGTATTCAAAATAATAGATTCACAACCAAAATGTGACCTCGAATCAACACCAATCTTAACTAATGACAAAATTTAACACCGGTGCATTCTGTTGTCAACATAAACATCAAAGTTCAACATTACCCTTGATGAACGTCACATTGTGGTAAACTCTTTCATGGATCTCATCTTCACGAAAAATAGTCACATTGATACACAGTACACAGATTTAACCACTACAACATTGATTTCATGTACCGATTGTATTTCAATTTGTGTTGAATATGACCCATATTAACTCAAGTTGTATTACCAAAATTTTATTTTTACCAATTATTGTCGCAACCCCAGAACAATTGTTCATGCATGTCACAATAATATTATTACTTTCAATATAATATATTAATTAACTATTATATTCTTATACCTTCAAATTAATTAAAATTTAATACTATTAAAATATTCATCATTATATTTAAAATATATTATTATTTTATGGATTATTAAATTACAATTAACTAATTTTTTATTATTTTAATGTACTTGATTGAATTATTTTTATTTACTAAAGTGTAATAAAATTAAATAATTTCAAATTAATTAAAATTTAATATCATTAAAAAATTCATCATTATATTTAAATAATTTCAAATTAATTAAAATTAAATAACAAATACTTATTTTTTTAATATTTTAATGTATCATCATTCCATTATATTAAATTATTTTTATTCATTAAAATATAATAAAAAATATATAATTAAATATTAATTAATGTAAATAAATATCTAAATTACATCATAATATTATACCTATCTTCAATATTAATAATAGTTACTTAATATTAATATAATAAATAATTATTTAAATAAAAAATACTTATTTGTTTTATATTTTAATGTATCATCATTGTTTTATATTGTATTATTTTTATTTTGTAAAGTATAATAAAAAAATATAATTAAATAATAAATTTTACCATATATTATTATATTATAAATAATTAAATTTATTTATTTTATCATTAAACTAATATATTAAAAAACAGTATTAATGTGTCAAATATATCATAATATTCTTAAATATATTTTACCTATTTTTAATATCATAATTATAATATAGTAAATAATTACATAAATAACAAATAAATTAATTTATATTATCGTTAATGAATTAGTAATTATTTATTTATTTAATAATATCATTATATATATGTTTGCATTTAGGTTTTCACAGGTAAAGTATGTTGGATATTAATTAATTAATTAATTAATATTTATTAATTAATATTACTATTAAGTAGCTCGCAGGGGTGTAGCTCAATCGGAGATTCGCTTGATATGAAGGAAATGTTGTAAATGGAAGTTACGAGTTCAAATCACCCCCGCTTACCCGTGCCCCATGCTTTCGGGTTGTGTGGGTGCACCTAGGGGTATAGTGGTAGCAGACGGGTTTGGATCCCTGGACCCCGTGTCAAGCGAGTACCAACCCCTTCCCAGTTGTCGATTCCCCTAGTTACAAAAAAAATAAAAAAATATTACTATTAAGTAAATATCAATAATAAGAATTAAATTATTTTATATTTATTATGTTTGATAGATTATTACAAAATAATAATATTGTTTAATTAAACAATGTTATAAAACAAACAATTAAAATATATATTTCATTCAATCTATTACTATTTTGTGGATATATGTCTACGTGCCCACCCGTTACTAGTAACAACCACATTATTAATATTAACGTGTCTGAATACGCTGATAGGCGTAAATGGGGCACATACTTTTCATATTATGTTTTTCTCCTATAGTATGTGTCCCATTTACGCCTATCGATGTATTCGGACACATTAATATTATTAATGTGGTTGTTGCTAGTTTATGAATAAATGGATTTGGAACTCATTTTACTAATAATGGTTACAAGAATTATGGATCCTATAACCACTTTGCATATTTTGTAACCATTCATTGGTTAGCATACTAGCACCACCTCAAATCGAAATCTGCCACATTGGTTTTGTGTACAAGCTCCATGGGATGATTTGTCACCCATTGAACGGGTTCCAAGCTAAACAAGTGATACCTCATGGAAACTCATAATTCAGATGCATGTCTAAAAGAAGGTGTTCCAGCTCAACCAAGCCTAATTCCAAAATAAGAAGAAGAATTTCATGAAATTCTTGTCATGAAATTATTAATTGTAAAGAACAAACATCATATTTTCCTCCTGCGATAGACTATCTTAGGTTATGATACTTACCATGATTTTGAATTTAGTATCTGTTTGTTGTGTTAGATTTGATAATCCATGAAATAGGGGATTGAGTGTGATCTCCTTAGTGCTCTTTCTTTGGTTTGTAATTGTTATATGTATGAGGGATAAGCTAGTTAAGGACACAAGTATAAGAGAGGAGAATACGGAATCAATGAGATTTATCATTGTAGATCTTTGAAATTGATTATGAGATCTTAACACAAGATTGTTGAGGATTAATATCATGTTGTGATCATTGTTTAATACTATAGTCTTCTTCTACATCATGTCCCAATCTAGGTAGGGCCCCCTATGCTGGTATATGTTGCATTGTATTAGATAGTTAGTTTCTTTTCATTTGATGTTAATATTAGATTATGTTATTTAGCTTATCTTATCATTTCTCTATTATGCGACATTTGATTTGGTGTGTTTCTCTATAAATTCCAATTAATGAATGTGTTGACAAGATACAGGAATCAGTCACTCATTGATGGTCATTGAACAAATTGCTCAATATATCATTACATGAACATTCTCACTCCTTAAGTTGAGTGAAAGACAAATTGTGGTTGCGATTGCATACTAGTAGATACCAATTTAGTGCTTGAATGTATTTGTGTGGTGTAGGTTGGTTTAGTTAATCTCTTGCCTTTCATTTCCAGTCATAATTTTTTTTTCATATTGATGAATTTGATTAATGTGTGTGTTTATAAAGTTGCAGAGGATATCTACCCACTAGTTTTCATTGAACAAATTGTTTAAATGATTGTTACAAGAACATTATCCTTTTTGAATGAAATATTGTAACATGGTGTTCTAAAACTATATTGATTCAGTAAATGACAACTGAGGTGTTTAGAAATATTCTTGTAGCGAGATTGATTTCTCTTTGAGTTGTTTTCAAATATTTAAGAGTCTTTCACAAGTAGAGTTACTTCTTTTGAAATAAAGGTTGTTAATAAGCCCCCCGTACATATATAGTGCATTCATTTCACAAGGATACATCCATGTTCGGTAATTAAATGTAATAAGATTTAAAAGCATTTAAATTTCTTGACACAAGCTTCTCTCTCTTAGCCTAAAACCCATTTTATCTCTTCCTAGGAAATTTTCTCACCATTGAGCACTATAGGCATATCATTTATCCATACCAACCATGAAACTCTCTTCCACTGCCCCACACAACACAAGGAAGGACTACTCCTTCTCTACTCAATATTCCCTTAGAGTATCCAACTCTTACAGTGTTATTTAGTGTGTCCAGAAAGAGTCCAACCCACTATATGATTTTAAAGAACCTCCTATAATAATCAATTCATGGCTTCTAAATCATCCTAGAGAAGCAAATACACAGTGGGTAAAGTTTCCTATCTTTCTTAGCCTCTATGATTACCTACAACCATCCTTTTCACTCTAATGTATGATATTTCCTCTTCATAATGTGAATTTCTGGTTCATTTTGCAATCTGGTAATTGGCTATATCCATGGAGAAAATAGCATGAAATCTCTCCATAGTGTATGAAATTTTCATGGAAAATAAGTGATAGAGTCCAAAGGAGGTGAAAGGAATGGCGAAAAGATAGTTGGAATTGCTTCTGACCATAGAAGGAAGGACAATTTTCAATAGAGGTATATTCATCCCATGCTTCCTTAACTACCTAAGAAGATTTTTCCCACCAACCTCACACATGCATTCAATGATTGGATTTAATAAGTCAAAATTAAGTAATTGACTCATTTGAGGCACATGGTAGCAAATGGATGAGTTCTAAGACTAACACTTGGAAAAATAGGATTGAATATCCCATGGGCCCCCTTTCCTCTTCTCCTCTAGTGGAATCATAGCCCATATAGTGCTCTTAACACAACCATCTTCGACCATTTTATTAGTTTCCAACATAATATTTACATAGCTTTTGAGTCATCGTGACAAGCCAACCAAATAGACCATATAGAAATGTTTGCATTATACATGTCTAGCCATTCAGTAGTCGGGCCTTGGCCTTGAGCTTCACAATAATAATCCATACTAACATATTTACATCATTTATGTAATCTGATTTAATACATTCTAAGGGTCAAAATTGTCTGTATTATATCCCACATGCTAAACTTCATGTATTTTTAAAGGATTTATGGAGGTAATAATTCAATAGAAACAACTCCTACACTCAAGCTAAGTTGCATTTTAACATATCCATTAGAGATTTTGTTGCACGAGATGCAAAGCGATAAAATTGGCTTGATTTTCATTGTATAAATTATTTATTGTTAATTAACTTGCATGTGTTTAAGCATTTAACATAAAACTTGCCTTGTGGAGGTTTTCACATATTCTTACAAAGTTATGGTGAGAGGGAAGAAAGAACCACCTACAGATCTGGATACAATTTCCATAGATATGGTATTGCTGCCCAACATGACCTCGAAGCCCACATATTCCTCCCTATATTACATGTACAATGATGTTGAGTCTATAAATTTCCAGTAATGTAGAGAACAACCAAGGATAAGGATGTGGAGATTTCAATGTCAAAATGTCATGTCTCCACAAGGCAACATCTAGAGAGGAATTATTTCCATGTGAAGACATGCTATAGATCCTAATCAAGAATGTTGATGTTACTAGACACACAATGAAATTATGAAGCAATGACATGATTGCATGCTTCAACATCATTAACATTTAAATAATGTACAAGTCCCCACCTCCCATATTGTCTATGAGTGCAAGGTGATTGCACATTTTGAGAAAGTGCATGATGTCCATAAAATTGTGAAAGAATGGTGACTCTTAGCTAAACCCTTCACAACAACCATGAAAAAATATACTTGGTTAGAAACTTATGAGGGGAAATATAGGACCTAGTGGTATCATGAACCACTTGTATGGGAGACTAGACACCTAGTTCATATGGATAATCTAGATCCCAATCATGCATGAAGTGATCAAGCATGGAATACTGTTTAACTCATAGGGGATTCACCTTGTTGATCAATATCTTAACAATTTCATTCATAAAGTGGGGTTTTTAAATTGTGAAGAATAAGGTCAGTATATTGTAGGTATTTAGGGGGTAGAGAGTAGGGTATGGGGGATTTATAGGTATTTGAGGGGTATAAAAAGGGGTATCTAGTAAAAATAGGGAATATCTCATAAAAATAGGGTTTTTTAATTGGAAATATGTATTGGGAAGAGGGCTCAATAAAAATATTTTGGTAAGCATCTATCAATATCTAGTGAAATCAGGGGTATTATTTTATATCCCATGAATGATGTCATGTCCCCTCCCATCGATCCAACGCAAGGAAGGGAACACTACTACAGATCTTGGGATTTTTCATAAACTCGGCCAAATTCATTAGATTGATAGAAACAAATGTGTGCAGATGCAAATCAAAATAACATTCACAGTGGAATTAAGCTGTCCACACACATTCCTCATGCATACATTCAGCAAAATCAGAAAAACCAATACATTGCAGAATTGAATACATAGAAATATAATACTTATCTTGATGGTAAAGTTGCCCCAAGCAACTATCTATGTCGCTGCAACGTTCCACCCAACCATAGGTCTCTTCCCAACCTGTTTTGTTCCAGCACTCAGAGACCACCCCCGATTTGGGCATGATTTCTACAAGTAAAAAGGGGACTCTCAAGCTCAAGACAGCCCAAGCAAACATCACATCTAAGCCAAGCCAGTCCACAACTGTGTTTATGAGGGTAAATATAAACCCTCTTCATTTATGGATGCTTGCACTCAAGCTCAAGACAAAACAATGGATACCCATAACCCCTACCCCAACATACTATATCTACACACAACAAACACAATCATTGGGCATGGACACACATTTTAACAATGGGATTTACAAACAAGATGTCCATGGGTTTTCCCCAAATAGTGGGCACACCAAAAACAGATTGTGAGAGGGAAAATCGACCACGGGGAAGAAAACTATTTCTCCCACAGATATATGAGCATTCAGTGGGATAAAACAACCTCTATGGACCCCAAATCGATTTCCCCTTCCTTCCCATGGTTCAGCAACATAAAAACGCCCTTCTCCCAGCTAGAAAACAATAAAAAACCAGAAAAACATGGAGGGAAAACGCCCCAGCTAGCTCAGACTGCATGAGGGAGCAAGGCAATGGTGAATAATGGCTTGGGGAGCAATTTAGTGGCTCTTTTCTTGCCTAAGAAGTCAAACATGAATTTCCATGAAGGGTGGCTTGCCCATACCCGAATTTGGACAGCCATACCTCTCCATTCCCCAAGGAATTAACTACTTCAACCAACTCTTGGGAGAAATGAATGATTGGGTACAAAAGTCAACATGGGTAGTTGAGGGTTTTATGGGTTCTCTCATTGACACTTGGCTTGACTTGATTGGCTCCAAGGGTTTAAATATTTCCCTCCCAATTCCTTGTAAAAACCATGCCCCATATCTTGTTGCATTGCATAGATAGTTGTGGGCATTTTATTAAAGTGCATATTTACATGATATTTGCAATTCCATTGTGCCTGGCTAGCACACAAACCATATGCATCACTAAATCGATGGCGGGGCTTTGGCCTTGAGCTCCTCGCCACGATTTTATAACAAAATTACATCATTTACAATTTAATGCAATGGGGTCAAAATCACGGTATTACAAATGAACGTGCTATGGCATAGTTTAACTAAGTGAAGACCCCGTGATTTAACTAAATGGACATCATATTGAATAACCTTGCTCGATGCATTTGAGAAGCCAAAACACCTTAAGATGTAAGTGCATCCAAATTTGACATGGCATCCTACCTTATAGATTGCATTTGCTCTTGTGCATATTTATATGGCTTTAATCCCACTTGGTACCCCACATTTGCACTAGTGCATGCTTGCCTTTAGGGATTGTGGATAACTAGATATGTGTGAGAATACTACCCTTGTATGAGAGGATCCCTGGTAAGAACTACATGCATTTCTTTCTAGAATTCATTGAGGTATTAAAGTAGATTGGTGACTGGTACTTGTTGGAAATAAGTTGCTGCAAAAAGACATACATGGTGTCTACTACTTCTCACACTTTCCCAAGCATATGTTGATTCAATTTATAATCCAAGAGATAGCCTTGTAGATCATATTACATGGGGCAACAATGACATTGAAAAAGAGAAAGAAAAACTCTAGCCCAAGTTGCCTATAAAAATTAAAGGCTATCAAATCTTCAACTTAGCCCATGGGAGGGAATAATCCCCTGGAGTCCAAGACATACAATTTTTCCTTAGAGTAGTCAAATTCCATGTTCATCATTAAGAAGTTGATAATTTCTTTGTATCTCAATCGTTTGTTTGGAGATTATATAATCGTTAGAAGAATGAGTAGGAATAATTATATACAAGAGCTTCAAATTACACAGAGGTTGAAAAAAAAAAATCAAGCACATAGAAGTGCTCACATATCCACCCCTAGTAGATCCAAGGCAATCATCTAAGCCCTTATGAAATTTGGCACCATGGTCATTGTGACCACTAAGCAACACAAAAACTCTATGATATGAAAGGAATTATCTATGATCAACTTGCCAATAAAGGTGTTGGGTGCCAATATCACAACAAAGATTGAGAGAGTTGACATTCATGTTGATCTTGAAGAATTTAGATAATCAATTCCCAAGGAGTGTTCAAAGGAGAAGAATTTTGTCATGAGCTAAAGTGTCCATCTTTGGTTATGCGATGGGAAAATCACAACTAAGGGACGTATCAATGTGAAGCAAATTGAGGGTGTCATACTAGCAATAATAATAAATGCAACGTGGTTGGCATAGTAGTTAGTAGAGGAGCTAGTGAATCCTGATCCAAATATGGAATTTGAATGCCATGTTAACACCTTTGATTTTGACTTCATACACTAAGATTTCAAAGGGTATATTTTGAGAGGAATTGGAATGAAAAGTAGAAAACATGGGTCTACTAGGTAACTCAAATGTGGGCGACGCACATCCTTCATCCATAAGGGCATCAAGGATTGCATTTGAACAATTGTTCGAGATGAAGTGAAAGAAAATGCAAATTGACTTCTTAGTCATGAGAAAAGAAAACATTGAGTTTAAAGCACAACTTAGGATCTAGAAATATCAAATGGAGGTAATGGTGGCACATATACGAAAGGCCACGGGGTTTCAAAATAGTCTTATCCCATTGGTGAATGAGTATTTCACAAACCTCATAGATGTATACTCCCTTTTGGATTCAAAGAATCAATTTAGCCATCATATTAGTGAGAAGCTAGTTGACACTCGATAATGACAATCCCAATTAGCATGATGTATTCAATGGAAGGATAAGTGTGCTCTGATATCAAGTCATACGTATGTACTAAGTTTGACTAAAGTCCTTGAATTGTGTGCACACGTGGATTTCAATTATTAGAGTACACAAGTTGCTAAAAGTAAAGCATTCAACCTCCTTAAAGAGATGTTGAATGTGTTAATTAACACTCAACTCACAAGGGCCTTACTAGTAGATCCACTCAATTACCTTGATAAAGAACAACCCACCCTTGAGCCAACCAAAGATAAGGTTGTCTCAAGCATAGAATTAAGGAAACTCAATGCCTATGAAGTCTTTGATATAAATAAAGTGGTATTAGAGATTTTCTTGGCTCCCTGCTAAATAGGTCAAAATACTAAGTTTGAATGTGACGAGTTAGGCAACAAAAGTACAAATGTAGAACTTAGATTGGTTATTATTAGTCCTAGAATAGGGAACATGTCTGGTGGACATGGGAAATTGTTGGGTAAAATATTCCTCCTATTAAAATATTATATATCAAGTATGTGAATCAACTTAGTTATTAGTTAATTTTATTTTGGGGCATAAAAAGAAACCAAAAGTTAAGGATGATGGAAGGTCAAATGTCAATTGGGAGGTGAATAGTCACCTAGGAGACCAAGAGTCGCATGGAAGGTCAAGAGTCACTATTTTGTATAAAAGGAATTCTTTCATTCAAGTAAAGGTTCTTTGCTTTGGCATTGTAAACTTTCTTGATATGGTAATAAAAAAGCCATTGTTACCCCCATTTTTATACTTTTGTAGATCTATGCTTGGTTGTAGATTATTTCTTCCTCTCCTAGCTCTCTTAATGCTTGCTGGTATTAACATTTCATCATGTGGACCATTCTCTTGTTATTTGTTCATTTATCTTTTTCCTACTAACATCCAATTTGGAACAAGGAGTCTCTTAGTATTTTTAGACTATCGTTAGATGCTTAAGATCTTTAGTTGTTCACTTGCATTAGTCACTAGACTAATCTCGCTCATGTTGTGTGATTGACTTGTTTCATTTTAAGTTGTTGGTTTTATGACAGAGAAGTATTCCCAGCCATAAACTCTTTTTGGATTTACGAGGAAGATGAGAATGTTTAATGTAATTTATTATCGCATTGGTAGACTTTTCCCATGCTACCAATTGTATTGTTGACCTCAATTTCCACTCTTGATTATGATTATTTGGATGCATTCCGTATTGCACTTTTCATTGCATGATAACTGCATTTTATTTTTCATATACTAGATTATAGTATCAATGCCATAACCAAAGGGTTCACATTTCAATGGAATGACAATGCCATAACCAAAGGGTTCACATTTCAATGGAATGATATCTTATTGGACTCTTTTGTCATGTGAAGTCGACAAAGGACATTATCCCATGTCAACAACTACACATAGTTAATAAAATCCAATCCCTATGAAAAGTCCAAAGTCATAACACATGATAAACTAATCTTATAGTATAAGGTGTTAGCAAGGCAATTATACATGATTAAAAATAGTGACTTAACTAACCACACTATAACGAAGCAGACTAATTTTGTAGTTTTTTTTTTGTCAAAATTCGATGATAAAAATCACAATTTTCATCAATCCATAACTTTAATAATTTTAATGTTAAACAAAATCCTTAGAATTATCTTTCCACTATACACAAAATTTAAATAATAACTAGTATAGATCCATCTTAAACCCAGCTTTATTAAGCATTGAGAGGGATCCAATTTCATGAGGTGTAAATTTTTGTTATCTTAAATGTTTTACACATTAAGAAAGAAAAGTGTCTTACTTTTTTTACACATTAAGAAAATATTTACACCAAGAAATTGGATCCCTCTCGTTGCTTAATAGATGGATCTATTAATTTGTTTATTTTATAAGTTAACATGAATTTTTTAATTACTTTGTTATTTTTTGATAAGTTATGAGACGGCATGAGAACGTTCCGTTACATAATGTGACAAACGCGACATCTCCCCCATACTCAATTATATGCACATCACTACTCTCGATACAAAAAAATTAAATCCATACTTTTTTTTTGAATTATTATTAAATTTATAAATATAAAAAAGAAAATACGTTTTTTTACTTTACACTTAGCTTCCTCTATTACACCAATATATTTTTGGAAAAAACATATCTTCAAAATAGATATGCTACCAATTTATTAATATATTTTATGTGATATGGATGCATGTGTCTTACTATTTCATAAAACCATCTATAATATTATATTTAATTCTTTCATATGCATTATTTTATCGACCATTCCAAATCAAATAGGTTTATATATTCAAAATATATATCCATTATTTATGTGTGAAATAATGATTTAGTAGAATATAATATTTTCGTGTTAATATAATAAGTTTTATAAATTCATTTATTTATTTTTAATGAAAAAGTCTTCAAAAGATAGAAGTTCATACTTTTTAATGTCCTAATCATTTGCTCGGAGCTTAGTAAATAAATGAAAATTAATATATTTAACTAAGCATTTTACATGAAATATAAAGCATCTTAACAACTATTTAGATTGGAATCTTAAAATATCAATTAAGAAATTTTCTATTCCCATTTGTTTATGGGAATCACGTCAATGAATGTCACCATTTTAGTCTTTCAGTTTGTATAATGTTGTTGAAGAAATCAAATGGCACTTAATGTACATTTAACATTTTAATATTTTGATCGAAGTATTAGATTGGACACACTTTGCAATGATTACATTGTAAATAAGAGATGACAATGTACATAGAGCTCTATATATCTATTTCCTTATTCAACATCCTTCCTTGGTGGATGAGGATGACGTATCTCAATTTTATTCTCATTTTGATATTTAGTTTTGATAAGGTAAGATTAAGTTTTTAAAATAATTTTTAAGAATTAAAATTATTAATAATAATTTAATTTAATTATAAAATTTTAAAATTCAAAGAGTGAAAGAAATTGATAAAAGAAAAAGTAAGGTGTTGTGTTGTAAAAGAAAAGAAAAGTTTGTAGTTTGATTTTTTATTAAGTTTTTTTTCAAAATTTTAAAAGATTTAAAATTATTAAGCATAATTTAATTAAAATTTAAAAGATTTAAAATTAATAATAATAATTTAATTTAATTATAATAATTAATAATTGAAAAAAATGATAAAAGAAGAAATATTCGAAAATTGATAAAAAAAAAAAAGAGTAAGGTGTTGTTTTGTAAAAGAATATTAATTATGATATATATGTGGACAAATCATAAAATAAAATGAAAAAGGAAATACCTTTAGAAAAAAAAAAAACATAAAAAATAAGTCTAAATTTTGTATTTTTTTTAATAAATGATGTTTCATTAATAATTAAATAAATAAAACTTGTATTTTTCATTACCAATTATTCCTTTAGGTGGAATTCCAACTACCGAATATGTAATTTAAGATGTAATATTTTAAGAAATCTGTAATTTTCATAACTTTCCGTTTCTCTCCCAAAATAAGGAATCTGTATATAATCATGATTCAAATGGAAATAAAAGGAAGAAAGCAAGTGAATAAGAGGGACCTACATGGAGGAATATTTAGAATTATAAAAAAGGTAAACTAGAGTTTTGATTTTAAAAAGAAGTTATATATATATATATATATATATATATATATATATATATATACCCAATGGGTTGGCTCGAGTGGTTGAGAGTTGTTTCTTGTAAGTGAGAGGTTTTGGGGTCAAATCCTTGGTTTGCTATGCATAGATTGTAATAGGGCCTCACTCGATGTCCCCACCGAGTTAGGCTCCATAATCAGAGATGACGGTTTTCCCCGTATAAAGGATTGGCTTCTCCATGTTCTCAGAATTTCAGAGGGGGTTTCGTGGATGTAGTGAGCACTGATATTTGGTGTCGTGAACCACATTATATATATATAAGGATGATGATGAAAAAAATGAGATAATAAGTTTAAAAAATAGAAAACAAAACAAAAATATTGTAGCTTAACAATGTAAAATCGACATATTTTGGTTATAAATATGTCGACATCAAAAAGATGGTTAAAATTAAAGGCACATATAAAGGGGTGATAAAGAAAAATTGAAAAGTAAGAAAATGACCAGATTTGAAAAACAATATAGAAGAAAGAAGATGGGAACTTATGATGAAAGGGGGGGAGAACAATTGAATGGAATTCAGATTTTAGAGTTAAGGTTAGGAAGTGGAGGGGACAAACATAATACAAAAGTAGGGAATTATAAGAGAATGTGGAAGTAACAAATTATCTGAGTTCTTTGTGGGTACAAAGATGATTGCCATGATTGACTTAGTTTGATGACATTTTTTCATTTCATGTTGTTGAGTTTCTTTTCAATTTCACTCGCTTCTTTAATGACTTTAATAGTATAATGGTTAGTGTTTGTTAAAATTTTGATTTAGTTGAAACATGTGTTGTTTGATTATTGGAATGTTGGTGTGATTGTAATATTTGACAATGAGACATTTGGTGGGAGGGTGATGGGTGGTATCATTGTTGTCTTCTTTATGCCAAATTGTTTTAAGCAACAAATTTTCCCTATCTATGAGATTTCTCAAGAGCATGCAAGTTTAAAATTATATTGATTTAGGAAAGGGTTAGTTTTTTGGGGGACACAATTGAAGATATTTTGGGGGATTTCATGGGGTTTAGGGAAAATTTTGATATTCATTTTTACAAGGATTTAACCATTTTTGTCAACTACTCATTGAATGAATGGAAGAAATGTATATGCATTATATTAGCCTAAGGTTTTAAAATTGGGGTTTATAGTTTGCTTTGAGAATATATCTATTTATATGAGAATTAGATTTATAATAGCCATATTTTGAAGGGTTTTTATAAGGAAAGGTTTTCATGGTTTAGGTGGTTTTTATTAGAATAGATATAACCTAAGAACAATGAAGTTTGTGAAAATTGATAATGAGGTTGAGTGTGAAGATATTTATTTTTATGTGTTTTGTTCTTATAAAATTTGTGGGAAAAGGTGATGCAAACTTGCTCAGTGCCAAAACCATTAAATAAAAGAAGGTTGTCATTGCTTTATGGTACAAAAACATAGACACCAAGAAGTGGATGATAATCAATAACATCGCATAGTTAATGGATAATAATGATAGTAGAATAAAATTAAATAAAAGAGAGATATGTAGTAAAAGTACATTGCTACCTCATTTTGTATCCAACAATCATATAATGAGTAGGTTACTCATGCTTGGATATTATAATACAAGTTCTATTCAATTAATTTTCTCCCCATTCTGTATCAAATGGTATTAGAGTAGTTCATACTTGGCTTCTGCAACTACCACAAGGGTGAATTTGTTCAATTCTTCTCTAGGCTTCTATAGTCACTACAAGGATCCACTTCCGCACCTCATTTGGCAATCACCAAGGATTTGCTCCCTCTATATGTAGCATAATTTTATTTTATTATGTTTTTGGATTCCTAATCCAAAATGGATCAATATATAATTTATCATATATTTTGGTGCCTTATGGGTGGAACAATTAGATGAATTGGCTTGCAAGGCCCATTTTAGGGGGAAGTCTCACTTTGCAAATTTGGGATACAAAACCTTTCAGGGTCTATTTGAAGGTATAAACAATTTTTTTAGGGGTAAAATGTTCATAATTCGTTCGATTCCCCTTGATGCAATTCTACACTCCGAGACCTTTCCAACGATCCAATAATTTCCTCAAACAAAGTCCGTATGAGGAAGTTATGTCTCTCGCAAGTTGAACTATCCATTTGACCACCATGGTACCGAGTGGATTCCACGTCAAATGTCATTTATCACACATGAATAGCTATTCATGTGTGGACTTTAAAGAAAATTCTAGAAGTTCCAAAACCCTAACACTAAGAGGAATTGAGGTATGCAAAAACCCTAAAATTAACCTAGACGATTATCGGGCTATGTTAAATACTGGGTCGCTCGAAGAAGAAGGGGTCCCATTATTTTGATGTTATTGTATTGTTCCATAGTTGAGAAACAACATGAGAGTGGGAATTACAACATAACATAGGAAGTAGGAGATCATGTAGTATCCATTTTGGCCACGTAGTCATAGGTAACTCCATAGAGAGTACCCATTCCTTTGTATTTGTATTCTATATAAAAGAGCAAGGCACAGTCCTCATTTTTGGCTAGGTTTTTTCTCATAGTGGGTTTTCCAAGGTAAATATTGTGTTTATTATGTGGATTTTGTATTTCTTTGCTCTAGTTAATTTTCATTCAGTTCCAGTTATTTAGCATTCAATGAAAATAAAGCTAATAAAAAGAACTAAGTTGTAAGATCTGTTGTGGCGAATTGTTCGAGTGGATTATCCACGACATTTTAAGGATCATATTGGTATCTAAGCATTTTTCCTTGGGTTTTTGTGGGAAATCACAGGATCTAGTGGAGAAAAAAAGAAAAATTCTTCAAACTCTAGCCATGGCAGACGAGTCTAGTGAAGGAGTGGTGGATGATTGTGAGAAACGATTTACAAAGCTGGAAATACAAGTCATACCCATAAAAAGAGTCTATGAAAGAGCCCAAGAAAGAGAAGCCAAGTTCTAGTGCAATTACCCCCTTCCCAATCGTTATTTAAGATGGAAGTGAAATTCAATATCAAGTATTACCAAGGTGAGATCGATGCTTTAAAGTCAAATCATTGGTTGCAACAATTAGAGGTCTATTTTAGTATCCTTCACATCGATGACGAGCATAAAATTTCATTTGCTCGACTGAAATTAGAGGGCCATGCATTAACCTAGTGGGAAAACCACACATAGGCACTTAGGCTAGAGGGTGATTTGTTAGTAATTAAGTGGAGATATTTCAAAACCCATCCTTAAGTCTTGGTTCTTCCCTATTAGGTATGTAGAGGACCAGTGGATCCATTGGAATTATTTCAGGCAAGGCAAGGGTAAAGTGTGTAAGAGAACACCACCAAATTTAGTAATATGGCTATTATGCTGGGTATCCCATCCAAGAATGTAGATTTATTTTTCAAGTATCTAGGGGGGTGTACACAATCATTTACAGAAGCAAGTGATGCTCTTCAAGCCCAAGACATTGTTGAGGCTTGTGTACAAGCACATCACCTCGAAAAATATAAGCCATAAGAAAGGAGGCAATGAGAATATTATATGCACTTTAGTGCAGAAGGAGGTGAATCTAACTAGCCTTCATCACAAGGAAGAGAAGGATATGAAAAGACTCTTCCATATAAAGATCTAGATAAAAAATACCAAGGTTGATGCTTTATTTGATTACAATTCACAGGCCAATCCCATAGCACATGATCTAGTAAGTAATCTTAGATTGTAAGTACATGGTCATTCTAACCCCTATCCATTGGGATGTGTAAATAAATATTCATAACTTAAAGTCACAAAACAGTGCAAGATTAAATTTTCCATAAGTGCAAATTATATTGATGAAGTTGAGGTAGACGTAGTACCTCTTGATGTTTGTTGTGTAGAGTTTGGAAGTCCCTACATGTATAAGAGGGATGGGATCTTCATGAGGAGAGAAAACATATATATATTGATCAAGGATGGGAAATATTTCATCATAAATGCACACAAAGGTAAATCAAAGATCTCTATTAAGTTCCAACCAAGCGAAAAAGTTGATCAATTCAAGTAGAAAGTTTGTGTTGCTTCTCTTAAGACACAATCGACAAGAAGATGAATCGCTAAAATTAAAGGCATCTCTGGAGGTATGTACAAAACAAAAGAAACACAAGTTGGAGAACCCTTTGCAAGGATACAAAGAAGTGTTCTATGAGCCTAAAAGGATAACTCTTAAGAGGGAAGTGGAGCATCAGATACAACTATGTCTAGATTCTCCATTGTCAAATATTGGGATGTATAGAGAGTTTGTTTCTAGAAGCATAAGAAGTGAAGAAGCAGTTGCAACAACTGCTGGAGTGGGGAGTAATATGACCAAGAACCTCACCTTGCAGGTCACCTATTTTCATAGTACCCAAGAAGGATGGGACTTGGAGGAGGTGTATTGACTATAGAGATATGAATAAGATCACCGTCAAGAATCAATACCCTCTTCCCAGGATCGATGATTTGCTAGATCAGTTGCAACATGCCAACTACTTCACTAAGTTGGATCTCAAATTGGGATACCACCAAGTATCAGTGAAGGAAGAATAGACTTGGAATATTTCCTTCAAGAATATGTAGGGTCTATATGAATGGTTAGTAATGCCTTTTGGTTTGTGTAATGCACTAACTACAATTAAGGGTTTGATGAGTGATGTATTGCGCCCTTTTATAGATTCATATTTAGACGATATATTGGTTTATAGTGCTATCTAGGAAGAGCATATCTCAAATTTCAAGTAGGTGTTAAAAACCTTCAAAAAACATCAACTACTGGAAAACATCAAGAAATGTGAATTTTCCCAGTGGTGCTTGGTGTATTTGGGGTATGTGATTGGTGGAAGATAACTTCATATTGATCTTGCAAAGATGGAGGCCACCACTAAGTGTCCTACTCCTACAAATGTCACTAAAGTTAGGAGCTTTTTGGTGGAAGCACAATACCTTTGGAAGTTCATATCTTCATTTTTGGATGTGGTTGCACCTCTCCATTCTGTAACAACCAACATCAATAGGTTTCCAATTGGGAAGGAAATTAGAAAAAATCCTTTGAATATATCAATCAAAAGATCAGTCATGCACCATTTCTCGTGTTAGCTAAATTGCACAAAGCCTCTCGAATTGGAGACAAACGCAAGTGGGTATGTTATGGGAGCAATTTTGATGCAAGGAGGGAGGCCATATATGCTATCATTATGAAATGTTCCATGGCAGGGTCCTGAACTACCCTACATATGACAAGGAACTCTATTCCCTGGTTCAAGTTGTTAAGAAGTGGAAGCACTATCTGATGGGCAACGAGACCATCATTCACACTAATCACCAACTGCTGCAGTATTTGTAGGCCTAGACTAAGCTAAGACAAACACGATACTACAAGTGGATGGAAAGCTTACAAGAATTCCATCTAATCATCAAATACAAGAAGGGAAGTACAAACAAGCTTACTCTCAAGTCCACCTACAACCAAGATTACAGCTTTGGGTATGGAGCCTTTCATCCATGATGAATAAAAGGAGGAATACATAGAAGATGACGAATTCAAGGAGGTATTTCAATAGCTACAGGGTCACTTCCATGTAGAATAAAAGTGTCAGCAAGGATGACTATCATCTCTAGGATGATTTACTCTACAAACTAGACAAGCTCTGTGTTCCTAAAGGTGAGAGATTGCAACTCATGAGAGAGGATTACTACTCCAAAGTTGCATGACATTTTGGTGTTGGGAAGACAATTTCCAACTTACAAATGACCTATGTTTATTGGCCTAGAATGCAAGAAGATGTAGCTTGGTTTATTAGAGGATGCATACTTTGTTGTACAAGCATGCCTAGTAATAGGAAGCAAGGTATATACCATCCCTTACATGTTCTACGAGACCACGGGAGAGCATCTCCATGAATTTTGTGGGTGGTTTTCCAATGACTAGGAAGGGACATGACCATTTATTTGTGGTAGTTGATCTATTTAGCAAGATGTGCATTCTTATGCCTTGTAAAAAGACCATCAAAGGACAAAAGCAGCAAAGATGTTCTTTGAACAGGTGTTGGATACTTTATTTTGGGGATGACCCAGGTTTGGAAAAAATTCTATTGTGGACCCAACAAAATCCCCTTCACTGGCCCTTTCGGCATCAACCTACGAACAGGCTGAAGTCTCACCCTAAGCGAAGATAGGTGGTTACAGAATCAGGTTTTCTGCAACCTTGGTGATGCAGAGATGTATTATGCGAACTCACAACGTATTCCTTGTTTAACATCTATTTACCATATCATTACCAACATGTAGTTGTGCACTTCGCATTTATCAACAACCTACAGACTTCGCTGAATCACAGTTATTGCTACTCTTATAACTACGCATTCATCATACTTAACATGAATCCGCAACATTCATAGACATGTGGTTCGCTTCTTAACATATCATTCCCATTCATATTCATATGAAAGTAAATACATAAGTATAATCATAACATGAACACAAAGCATGTCATATATTCATACACATAACAAATGGATTTACGTGGTTCACCCCCTAGATGGAGCTACATCCAACGGGAACTGTTCTTATATTACTTGGAAGGGGAAACAGTTCCAGTCTGCACACTCAGCTGCAAACTTTTCTCTACAATATATCTCTGCGCACTTCAGCTGTAGATTCTTTTCCTCCCTTATGATCTCTACATCATTGTATCCCACCTCATCCACTCTGCCATATATGATCTAGAACCTATGCATTCCCTTTCTCCAATACAAGGTCGGCACACTCACACCTATGTATCTAAAGGTTGCTTCCCCACCACTACTGCAAACATTCTTTCCACATAGACCCATGCCATCCTCTTACACACACCTTGAAAGTTTCACAACACCATGGAATCTCATGATTATTATCTTGAGATATATATTGGACAATATTTATGGGATAAATGCATCATTGATCCCTATAGAAAAAACCCCAAGTGGAGGACAACAAAGTTGTAATTTTCACAATTAGGTTGTCCTCCTCACCATAGAAGAAGTGATGACATTTCATTAAGCAACATATGCTCTCCAATAGGTGCAATTTCTCAAACTCTATGCATGACATAAGATTGTCATATGTACTAGTGCTCAACCACTTTCATCCAAAAATACAGTGCCAACCACTACATGTAGTCTTATTCTCATGTCTTCACAACCTTGAAGGTTTGTTATACCTAAAATTTTCAAAAACCAATTACATGTTTATAGGTAGGCATAGCACAACTGCAAATCTTTTATATTGATCTATTCATTAGCTAAAGAATTAGAAAATGCTAGTTCTACCTAGCCAATTAGGTTCAAGCTCCAACAAGTTTGAGAAATATGGACCCATTGGCACTTTGAATATGAATGGGTATCACTCTATTTCTTGGTCATATGATGTTAAATAATAGCAACATAATCACCCTAGTGCATTGAAGGAAATCTTTTGGTCTGGGTGAGAGTTTTTTTTTTTTTGCCACTAGTAGCTTCAAGGAAATTGTCTTCAAAACAAAACTAAGGTTCTACAATAAAAGTAACCAAAAATGGTAGTTTGATTTCGCTAGTAGTGCAAACCCATCCTCCACCAAAATGGTGGAGTAAGCCTCCATGTTGGTCATGGCACTGCCAAAGTGGAAGGATCCCCACTTGACAACACTTCCATGATAGTTAAGGAAAATGTTCTTGCCAGCATGTTGCAAAGATAGGAACCCATGGAAGCATTGATAGATTTAGAACCACCAAATTTCTAGCCAACAAGTGGCACATCAGACGCATGGGATTCTAGTGGTGATTATGATACATCTCATAAAACTAGGCAAAACCTACTAACTTCTACATCATATATTTAATTCATCACAAAAAATATCTCTAGCATTTTCATCTCAAATAATCATTGATGTAGACAAAATTGTTTCAATACTAAACAATAATAGTGACTCTCTATCAAACTTGGCATCCTATCAATGTGATCACGATAAAGTACAATGTGGAAAAATAGCTTCCTATGCTAAGATGATCCCCCAATGAAAGGCACATATTTGGTGAGTGACCAAAATTACATTTGAAGTCTCACCCATTGCATGTTGAGCAACCTGAAGTTAATAGTGAGGAGGACAAGTAGTCTATGTTCACTAAGACAAAACCCCATAATCGATATATTGGAACTTGACAGTGCAATACTATAGCTCCCATACTCAAGTCTTGAGAAAAATTCCACACACTCCTTCCAACATTGTTGGTTAACATCTCGTATCAGGTCCCTATATACCTATGCATTTTTTTGGTTAATCACAGTGTGTTTTTTTTACATTATTTTATCCTTGTTCCAAGAAGATAACAGCTCTATAGAACCCAAGGAGAATGAGACTTTCCCTTAGTACATTTTTCTTGGATGATTATGCATTTTCTATTAGTTTCAATGCCTCTTTTAAACATGAAAGACAATGGAGACACTATCTACTTAAACCAAAAGGAATTTGATACAAAAACCAAGACACTAGGAAGTGAAAGAGAATAAACAAACATAATGCAATTAGTAGAAAACAATAATAATAGAATATAATTAAATACAAGAGGGAGATGTAGTCAAAGTAAACCATTACCTTGTTTTATATCCAATAAACCTATAAAAATCACATTACTTTATGTAAACATATATACTTAAATATTATAATACAAGATCCATTTTATTAATTTTCTATTTCATTTCCTATCCCTTTATCTCAATCATAAATAATATATATAAATATAATATTAAGATAATTTACATTTACATAGATTCTATCTCTTTCCAATGATGTCATTCTCACACATCTATTTAAGTAATTTAAATCAGTGAAGCGACCACCATTATCATTTTTTTATAATATTAAAATATTATATACATAATAATGTCAGTGTCATATAAATTTTAATTTATGCCAATCTAAAGACTATAGTGTAGTATGTACACAACCTCAATTATACATTAAGAGAACATAATCAGTTTGTGGCAAACACATTGAAAACTATACCTTGAAAAGTATAGTTATTTAAAGTTTTAAAATATATCATTTATTTATTTTATTCTTTCGATTCCATTAAAATATTTCAAAGAAGAATATGGGATTGGGTGTCCAATGAAGATTATGGGGGGATAACGGTGAGTTACAATTCTTTTATAAAGAAAAACACAGTTGACAATAGCATAACTAAACTTTTAATAAAATATGACCCTATGGGTATTTTATGATAAATAAATAAGAGAGAAATACAAAGCTAATGGAGTAAAGGTCTATATCAACAAAACACTCATAAGCATTCTGGCAATTATATAATACCTAGTTTGGAGCATATTCTACGAATATTATGTAACTAGGCTTAGAACGTTAGGACAATCAATCATCTCATACCCCATTTAATAAAGGAATCTAACCACTTGTGTAACTAAATGATATAAAGGTAATTTGTGGGTTGATTCTCCTTGTTGGTACTTTGTCAAAGGTATGAATGACCTTAAAGGTATGATTGACCCTATGTATTGTCGGTATATAGAGTTTCGCTGGTCAGAAAGTGACTTGGTCTTGGATACTAAGTGAAAAGTTACTGTCAAATAATTTTTTAAATCTAGAAAAAGATACACATTTATTTAACATGGTGCACTAAATTTGTGGTGGGCAATAATTGGACCTAAAGGTGGAATATCTACTTAGCCCAACAAATGAAGAAAAAAGGTCCAAAGACGGTACAAGAATCATGACCATTGATAAAGGAGATGTATAGAAATAGGAT
This sequence comes from Larix kaempferi, assembly GCA_027924585.1. NCBI lineage: Eukaryota > Viridiplantae > Streptophyta > Pinopsida > Pinales > Pinaceae > Larix > Larix kaempferi. The sequence goes on from BSBM01001646.1 coordinate 20,154,207, forward strand.
TTGATACGCCAATATAATATATGATAGGGAACCGTGATTAAATGATCAACTCGACCACCCAATTCAACTAACCTTCTCTCGAAGACTAAGCCCAACGGTTTGCAATAATTGCATTAAAATATATAGATATGAAACTTTATCCACCTATGATAAAACATAAAATGAGATGTTCCTAGTTCATGGTATATAAAAAATCCTAGTTCATGGTATATAAAAAATTATAACAATGTTTTTTTAGAATACATATAAAAATTATAACAATGGTTTTTATAGTTTTTAGGATTGAAATGATAACATATTTATTTAGTTAATTGGTTAATTATCTAGTGTTTTCAAAATTTTCTTTTGTGTGGTTTTGCATTTATCCATATAAGAGTTCATAATGCATTATTATATTGAACAATTTCAAAATTTGAGAGAGTTAAGAATTCTAAAACAATTATGGATATTTATGTCTGGTTTTATATTTAGTTGCATACGAGTTTATAGATAGTTAAGAATTATAAAATAATTATGGATATTCATGTATGGTTTTATATTTAGTTGCATAGGAGTTCACAATAATACAGAGAACAATTTCAAAATTTGAGAGTAAGAATTATAAAATAACTACGAATATGTATGAATTTAGTTATGTTATTTGATTTTATACACATTCTTATTTGTGATGTATGAAGCAAAACCCATGAAAGAAAATATCTAAATCCTTTAACAAGATGTGATACAAAAAGGTATAGAATTAAACCAAGAGTTGGTTACATAAACATTTAGATTTTCATAATGTCCTACCATGAGGTTCCAGTGTGCATATGTAGAGTTGGAATGTGGCATGCAAGTGCCCCCTTCACCTTGTTAGTTAGTGGTAACAAGAGGCTACTAAAGGCATTTCCCTTTGACCTAAGGGTGAAATTTATCCCATGGACTAATTTTAGGGTTTTTTTTTCCTAAAAAAAAGAATTACCAATTTCCATTTTTTTCTAAATTGATTGGCCCAAATTCTATGGCATAAAATTATTTTACTCTAAATATTGTTAAAATTGTCTAGGAAATATATTTTAAAAATATAGCCAAACATTTTATGGTTGGAAATTTAAGAATTACTAAGATTCACAAAGGTTTTTACACTTCACTAAAATTATGGATCCTTAAAATTTTCCAAGCTCAAGTTGGTATTCATGGTGCATGGGGTACCTAGGTGTTGGGCTCAAGGGTTGGAATTCATGGTTGGGGATGTTGATATCAAGGTGTTTGCATGTGGTCATTTGTGTTTGTACTCTAATCATGATCTTCCTTTTGAAATCTTGAGATCCATTCTTGTTGCTTAAGGTTCTAGAGAGGTTTTAGGACGCTCCCCCTTCACTTCACTAGTTCTTGGTGATTCGAGGTCATTAAGGGCATTTTCGTTTGCACCAAGTTGGTATTCATGGTGGGTAGGGTGCCCAAGTGTTGGGCTCAATGGTTGGTGCATGTAGCTCGCGTGCACACTTTTCAGGCTGAAGGGTTGGTGCATGTAATTGGGGTGCAAGGGCTAGTTGAGATTGAATGATTTGGATGCAATTATCTATGGTTGTGCTTGGATCTTGATCTACCTTTTTAAATCTTGAGATCCATTCTTGTCTCTTAACCTTCCACTTTGATGTTTCAACACTTTAATGCACTTCTCTATCATGTGCACTCATTGTGCTCACCTTACAGAAGTTCTATCATGCTCTTATTACATTTTGGATGAAGTTTTCATATGAACAAACACTCCCACCTGCTATTCCTAAGGGAATCAAGGTGGGGCTAGTACAATCGGATACATGTCAATTAATCACAAGCGTAACTCGAACAAAGTTTCAAGTTATCATTCCACACATTATTTTCCTCTAATTGTTACATGTTCCTTATTTTTACACCTAAATTACAAGTTATGCTCTTCTTGTCACATTCATATGTCCAATCTTATGACTTTTAACTTTTACACATCCTTCTTTTATATTCATCTCCCATATTTTTTCACTTAATTATATTTAAAAATCTATATATCATTTTCAATACTTCAATGGTTAAAATGTATCTACAAAATCACTTAGCCAAAAATCTATATATCATTTTCAATACTTCAATGGTTAAAATGTATCTACATAATCACTTAGCCATTATTGGTCACCAACATTTTGCATTTCCCTAAGACAGATTTTGATGGGGAGACCCAAGAATACAAAAGTTGGACACTTGATTAGAAAACAAAATAGGCTGCTTTGAAAAAGGATACAAAAACTATATTTATTTCATGATCAATGTAAGAATGATTGCAACGTACAATAAAATATATGCCATCCCACAATGTGATGAAGGAGAGGACAAGAGAATACAGCAAATTGCGATAGATCTGATAAAATCTACAATAGTATGTATATTCATCACAAAGGCAAAACACAGGGGCCCAACCAAGCGATGTATGAGTTGGTGCACTCTCCATGCATGGGGGTGCGTGCGTGTTGTGTCCCGTTGGGCCATGGCGGGAAACCCTAACGGTAATGTAAAAAGCCCTAAAAACCCTAATCTGGACGTTAGAGCAATTCAAAAATTAAAAGAAAGGGTTAATGTAACGGGACGAATAAGCGAGCAGGTGAGTCGATTTGACGTTTTTGGAGGGGAGGCCGTCAGAATGGCGTCACGTCCACGCGGTCGGTGTCTTTGTATGGGCCACTCTTGTTCCCCCTCGTCTTCGTCTTTCTTATGGCCACACCCGCTTCTCTTCCCTACCCATACTCTCCGCTCATTGCATTTCATTTCAATTTCATTCTTGCCCAAGTGATCTCGTTTTCCCTTTGGGTGATTCGATCCCTCGGTTATTGCCCATAAAATCAATCATTCTCCTCGTATTTTTCTTTCCAGATCCGTTTATCCCTGCAGCCAATTCGCATTACTCGAATTTACCCTGTGAGGTATTCCAGTTTTTTTTTTTTTTCTCCAAGAGCAGAATTTGAACAGGCCGCTGTTGAATTCTTTTTGTTGAATTCTGCTGGATCTCTGACAGACTCTACCCCACTGCCATTGCATGGTGTCACTCTCCAATCCGGATCTTTGCAGGCCCCTTCCTTGTTTGCTGGATTTGTTTCTGTTTATGTGGTCAAACTACTGTAGTGCTCGAGAGGGTAGTATTCTTCAGAGCTTGACATGGATTTCAAGTAGGCGGCTGCTGCTTCGATTTTCTACACTGTGTGTGGTGGTTTGGATAAGGGGAATGTCGGCTTGAGGACTAGCTGCAAACTGAATAGGGATTTCTGGGCTTGTATCCAATTTTTTTCTTCTATAAAAGGTCTGAATATATAGTTTCCTATGAATTCAGAAGGTTTAGTTAATTTTAATGGTGATGGGGCACTAGTGCAAGGATCATCATCATCCAATGGAAGAGAAGCCAGGGAGCCGTCTACTGTTCCCAGTCGTTATGAGTCCCAGAAGAGGAGAGACTGGAACACTTTTGGTCAGTATTTGAAAAACCACAGACCCCCCTTGGCTTTGTCTAGATGCAGTGGGGCTCATGTTCTGGAGTTCCTGCGTTATCTTGATCAGTTTGGAAAGACCAAAGTCCATAACCCACCATGCCCGTTTTTCGGCCATCCACATCCGCCTGCTCCCTGCCCTTGCCCGCTCAAGCAGGCCTGGGGTAGCCTGGATGCCCTAATAGGCCGGCTCCGTGCTGCCTATGAGGAGCATGGTGGGCAGCCTGAGTCTAATCCTTTTGGAGCCCGGGCAGTGAGGCTTTATCTGAGAGAAGTCAGAGAAATGCAGGCCAAGGCTAGAGGAATTGCTTATGAGAAGAAAAAGCGCAAGCGCCCTCCTCCTCAGCAACAGCAGCAGCTTCAGCAGCAGCATGATCAACAGCAGCAAATTGTTCAATCTACAGCTAATTCCAATGGCATGAATGGGGATCCTGGTTCTAGCAATCCGATGATACCCTTGTCTGTTCACAACTGATGGCAATAACGAGCCTGGTGTGTCTGTTATCATACCCTTTCTATCATACTATAAGCGTACTGTCTAGGTCGATGTAGGGCTGGATAGAGCTCATTTGCTAGTTCGATTATATATTATATACTAGCACCTGATCAAATCCCTGATCAGTGTAACCCCTCGAGGTAAATAAACCCTCTCGGTTGCACAATCCTGGATTGATTAATATTATACTAGTCCTTATTAGTTAGTAATTACCTCTATATATATTACTGCATTTAGTCATTATTAGTTAGTACTTTTGTTGGTCATGTATGAATCTGGTATATAGCTCAGTACCTATGTTAGGCTGTAATATCAGTCTAGAAGATAGATTGTGTACATCGTGAATATTGAGATGAACGTCGTCTTATGTATTAGAAGATTGTCAAGTATATATAGGCCTACGTAAGGTTAGTTTTCTGAATAGTTACTCCTCTAGCTATGAGGGCCTTCTGTTGTTTGAAATGAAAACAGAAGTCCCTGAGGTACTACTTGCTGGATTACATAATCTAATGTTTGTAGCTTTTCTGCTTGTACAAAAGTTGTTGATCAATGCAGTAATTTGGACTCGATGTCTAGTTTCCCCCAGCAGCCTATTTGTTGGTTTTTGAAGTACTGTTTGATTGCTAATTTTGCATTTAAATATATCACCGTAGTCTGTGAATGAGAAATATAGAGGGACGTACGATTGATCAATATCCATGAACGTATTTATCGAATCCAGATGTTTTTGGAAATAATTTAAAAGCTTGGTAAAAAGGTACTGTAATGAGTTTAAGTTTAATCTCAGTTTTCTTACATTGTCGAGCTTTTGAACTTAGTTTGCAGATGATATGCTTGGCCTGCAAATTCTGTTTGCGAAGCTGCTTAGAATAAGAAATGGCTAGTCTCTTCAATTACAAATTTGCATTGGTACTTTACAAGTTCACAGTAGCTTGGAATTATTAGTTTTTATGACGAATAACTATCTCCAATCTGGAAGGTTAATCTTGAATCGTTTCTTGTAAACATTGAGGGTTGTATATGTGCACTGCGTTGAGGGTGCAATTGTATATCTAATTTTTGCTACAGTTAAAATACAGCTAAGAGGACCTGCATGAAAAACTAAATAATTCTACTAACACAGGAACATGTTCAGCAAATTAGTTCAGCTTGTCTACTCACACAAGAACATGTTTATATTGACGGTTTAGGAGAAATGAGATGGCCTTGAATTATAATTAAATTAACTGTGCAAGTATGCCTCTATAGAATTATGATCATTCGTGTGTGATCAGCTGGCACATTTATTAATGAAATGTAAGATTGGTTTTATGCTTCTTAAGCTAATTATGTTTTCTCACCAGTAGATTATTGTTAACTAAAAATTAATGAAAACGAAGCCCTACTTCCTGCTAACAGGATTCCATACTGTAGCATATAAGGAAATAAGTTAGTGATAAAATTTACATTCTCGAAACAAAACTAAATAATTCTACACACAGGAACATGTTCAGCAAATTAGTTCAATTTGTTTGTATTGACGGTTTAGAAGAAATTAGATGGCCTTGAATTATAATTAAATTGACTGTGGAAGTATGCCTCTTTAGAGTTATGATCATTCGTGTATTCAGCTGGCACATTTATTAATGAAATGTAAGATTGGTTTTATTCTTCTTATGCAAATTATGTTTTCTCACCAGGAGATTACTGTTAACTAAAAAATAATGAAAACTAAGCCCTACTTCCTGCTAACAGGATTCAATATAAGGAAATACGCTAGTGATAAAATTTACATTCGAGAAACAAAACTTTGCTCTTCACATGGAGTCCAATTAAAATGTAGTCAATATCCATTTTGATCTTAGATTTAAAATGGAGTCTAAAATTTGCATTCGAGAAATACAACTTTGCTCTTAAAATGGAGTCTAAATCCATTTTGATCTTAGATTTAAAAGGGAGTCTAACTTCATTTTGATGTTAGATTTCCAAGTACTGTTTAGGGTTCTCTATAGGCTTAAATTTTATACGATGTAAAAATAGAAAATGTGAGCAAGATTTGAATCTAGGTTACCTAAACTAGGAAATCAAAACCAATAACCTTATCACTAAATATCTTAGAAAAAAAATGTAAATTAATCCATAACTGAATGTAATATGATACCAGCTATTTCATATATAAGTTTATTTAATTATTATTATATTATATTTAATGAATCTTAAATATCATTTTAAATATGAATCAAGTATCAATGTACAAAGATTAATGGAGATCGGTAGTCTAAAAGTTATTTTTTCACCAAACCCAATTTAATAATTCAGCTATCAATTTAGTTCGAATTCAGTAGTCGATTTGGTTCAGTCAGAGAGGGATGAGGAATGCCCTTCATACTGAGCAGATTTTTTTCTAAATGTGTCGAGTAATTTGCAAGTAATGTGATGAAATCAGAAGGTACAGTTGTCGGTTTGGTTTATATGAAACAAAAGCTACTTCAGAATTCAGCTGTCAAATTGGTTCAATCAGAGAGGGATGAGGAATGCCTTAGTCCTGAGCAGCACATGTTTTAATTGTGTCAAGTACTTTGTTGCATAGTTATAAGTTTGGGTTTGAATAGTTAGAATTTACAGTTTACACAGTAAGGAAAAATATTCTAAAAAGTTTAGCAATATATGTAAAATTACACAGTATATATTTCCAAACTTAGCCTGCAGTACCTTAACCACTTTGAGATTATTTCCAGCTTGATCTTGCTTATCACAATGTTAAGATTTGATGATGTTTCGAAGTCCCGTCCAAACCTGATCTTGCTCCAGTGTTAAGATCCAATAATCCTTTCAAGTAAGTAGCCTTTAATAAAAAAAATAAACTGTCCATGATGCCCTCCAAACCCAGTCCCAGGCTACTCCCAGCCAAAACTAGAAGCACTGGAGCTGGCTGATTCAAACCCTTTCAGCACACCCTATGGATAAGCCACAGGAATCAGATTTTAAAGAACAATTTGGCCAAATAGAAAGAATTCCGAAACTTTCAAATTTATTTGGCCCATTTGGTAACTGTGCTTTGCTTTTGCTTTGTTAGTAATGTGATGAAAATCAGAAGATATAGTCCATTCTACCAAATTTGGTAACTATGCTTTGTTACTAATGTGATGAATATGAGAAGATACAGTTGTTGAAATCCAGCGGGTGTCACGAAATCCCAATGTATGCAAAAAAAAAAAAAAAAAAAAAAAAAAAAAAACTCAAATTGTTTCTACACAATGATCGAATTCAATGCTCATTTTCATGCCAGCTTATCGGATGAATTCAACAACCATCCTAATATTTTCAGCAACCATCCCTTCACATGGTCAATTCAACAACCATCGCAATATTTTCAGGATGAATTCAACAACCATCCTAATATTTTCAGCAACCATCCCTTCACATGGTCAATTCAACAGCCATCCCAATATTTTCTTCCCATGGTCAGATTTGTAGTTTATTTTATAAGATTTAACGAGAAATCTATGATACACATAAACGGACTTGCTCGGCAAACAGGTTTTCACACCAGGAAGATTACACACCTTTAAATGTTTAAATGAATGGAATGAGAATTGATACGGCAATCGAGACTCTTACTTTATCTTCCATTATGTGTTTGGCTGGTGATGAATAAATAAATGGAAAGATATTTTTGTGTATGAATATTTATAATGGCTTTTATTAGATTTTGACTTACATGGATGATTTGTTCATTACAGTTCTATTCCATACACTGAGTAAAATAATCCAGTCATCAATGTACTTGTTTTTTAATATTAGTATATACACTTTTATCAGTAAAACAAATATTACTTTTGTTGGTTTTTTTATGATTAATGGAATTTAATTATTTTAAGTATGGAGAGTTTTTGATCTATATGTATAATTAACATAGCCACTAATTTATAATCAGTTAATACAGATAGACCATAAGTTAATGCCACAAACAAATTATTTATTACTTATAATTGTACAATCACTTGTTATCTGTTTCAGCTACTTACTTGTTATTTTAAATTTGTAACTAAAACCATAAAATCAATACAGTTGTGTTATCCTCAGTATCTCCAAATTCTAAAATCTAAACCATTATAAATCTATTCTAACTTTAAATCTATAAGTATTGGTCATAAAATAAAATATCCTAATTTAAAATAAAAATAAATGAAAGTTAGTTTTAATTTTTTATAAAATTTAAAATTGATCATATTTATACAGTTTAATAGTCTCTTTTTAAACATGTCTCCTTATTTTTTTTTAAATAATGGTTCACAATTTGTTAGGGGGCTACATCCATTTGGAGAATTCAGGTATTTTAGAGTTACAATCATTATATAATCAAAGTGGGTTTCTAATGGGCAAATATCACAAAGCTAGATTTGAACCAGGGTGGAGAGAATAACAACATTCCTCCCAACCATGGAATCTATACTCAATTGACATTATCTCCTTAATTTAATTTACATACTCTTGCACTGTTGTTGTTTGATATTACTTTAATTTTTTTTTTATATTATTGACTTTTAAATGTAGAATTCAGTAAACATCATCATTAGATTTATGTACAGTTTACATAAGCATTCCTGATTAAGATGAGCATTACAATCTTTCATGTTCAACTGTTAAAAGAACATTTAAACATTATAAAACACATATTTCTATGTGCACTGCAAAGAAACCTACAAGGATTTTCAACTGTGTTAGAAAGCTAGACCTGCAAATTTTTATTTATTTATTAGTGGGCAGTCCGTCTTGTGCACACTTGACACGGAGCCGAAATTTGTAAAGTCCACAATTACAATTTACTGCTCAGCTCAGAGAGACAAATTCATCAATCCCAATACCAGACATCGAAGGGACACTGGTTGATACGCTCCCAGCTGCATTAAGATTTAGTAGATCCATTTCCACGTGAAGAAATGATTGCTCGCCCTTGTCATATGCTGTCATATTTGACAATTCAGCAAATCTTCTATTTGGGTAGCCTTGCTGAGTCGCTAGGGTTTGCATGGTGCAGAAATTAGAATATTCAAGCTCTGTGTAATTACGGTCCTTCAAGTCGATGATGTGACCTGTGATGCCACAGCCCGTATCTAACAAAGTCCCCGGTTGGGGGTCCCTGTCGTCAGAGCACACGGGACGACTGACCACACGTTTCTGTCATATCATTCACTTCAAATTCGAGGGAGTTCAGTAAGTTTGTCATGTCCTATCATATAATGAGTTTTAGTTTCAGGGCATTCATTGAGACGCTGCCAACCCAGGTTTGAAAAATCGTTTGGAAGGTCTTTATTGGTTTGTCTGAAGTTTTTTTTTCACCGAGGAACATGATTATTTTCTTTTGGACTTATCCAAACAGCTTTAGCCGGTTAATAAATTATTTAAGGGCGAGAGTTCTGCACAAGTTACTGAAGTTGGATTCTTAGCTCATTAATTCACACGAAGTTACATTTGTGTCGGGAACTAACATAGACTGAGCTCATTAGATTCGGAACTGTACAGAAACTACAGTGCCTGCCACTCGAAAACAATGAAGTCTCTTTTTCTATAAAAAGATCAAAGTCTTTTTCACTTTATGACGAACTGCTACGGTAATTGTGTTTAAGATTATAGCAGAAGCTTTCCAGAATGTTATGGCACTGAGGAAAACCTGTGCACACGCAGTTAAAGCTGACAGATGGTACATAGTTACTTCTTCTGTCGCCATGAGTACAAACATCTGTCTTGGAATTCTGAACTATGAACTTTGACTCGGCTACAACGTTTAGAGTTCATGAATCATGATAGTTTTAAGAATCTAAGATGTATATGGGGATGATAGTAAGTTGAGTATATTAATTGTTTGTGTGTTAAAACGCAGGTTTAATATAGTATAATACCATTATTTATCTGGTATGTCAACCGTATAATACGTAATTGTGGATGGAGCTCTCTTCTGCAAGCTTCTCTCCTGTTGCAAATGGCAGAATGCAGAATACTTTACTTTGACAGTGGTACTGCTTACTGATCTACCTGAACTGAGCCAACTGATCTACTTGAACTTTCAATCATTATCAACAGGGTTATCCTTCCATTGTTACAAATATGAGACAGTAGTTACCACTTATACTTGACAGTGGTAATATGAGATAGTAGTTACCACTTATACTTGACAGTGGTACTGCCATTGTTCACCTCTTAACATGCCAAATGAAACATACATCCATTTATGCTTATCTCAGTGCACTAATAAAAGCAAAGGTGTTATGTGAAACATTTGAAATCTGATAAGAAAGATGCAAAGTATGTCAGTAAAACAATATCCATAATCATATAATAATTACAATTAACAAAGTTTTGTAGTAAATATGAATAACGCTTTAATTATAACTATAGTACAAGATACCAACCCATCCATTGGAAGACTCGAATAAAGGATTATAATATTTCACTGCCCTTTCAATTAGAGGCAACTAAAGGTGTTATGTGAAACATTTGAAATCTGATAAGAAAGATGCATAGTTATGTAAGTAAAACAATATTCATAATCATAATAGTTACACTTAAATAAACAAAGTTTTGTAGTAAATATGAATGACGCTTGAACTGCAACTACAGTATAAGGTACCAACACATCTATTGGAAGTTTAGAATAAAGGATTTAATATTTCACTGTCCTTTCAATTAGAAGCAATCCCTCTTAGAGCAACTTTGTTAAACTACATAGCTAAATGAGATATTAAATAGAAATGGAGTAAAAATTATAACCTATCTATTGGAAGTCTCAAATAAAGGATTATAATATTTCACTGCCCTTCCAATTAGAAGCAACCCCTCTTAGAGCAACTTTGTTAAACTAAGCAACTCCTCTTAGAGCAACTTTGTTAAATTGCACAGTTAAATGAGATATTAAATAGAAATGGAGTAAAAATTCACTTGGTTTAGATATCAAATAGATATGAAGTAAAAGTTCAATAAATTTAACATTTATTTATGAATAAGTTATAACTAGCTAAATTAAAAAAAATTATACAAAATATAAATATAAGATTTGTAATATGAAATTTCATACTAAATCAATTGATAAAGCTTTATACTAAATCAACGAATAACATATAATATTGAATATACATTATATAATTATTATACAAAATCTTCATAATGTAATTTGAATTTGGTCTTTAAAATTTCATACTAAATCAATTAATAACATATAACATTGAATATACATTATATATATATTATACAAAATATTTATAGTATAATTTAGACTCGGTCTTTAAAATTTTATACTAAATCAATTAATAACATATAACATTGAATATACATTATATATATATTATACAAAATATTCTTATTAGTGTAACTAAGACTTGGTCTTTATCATAAATCTATAGTGCAACATTATATAAATTAGATAATATTTTAATGATTGTGCACCTCAAACTTAGTGTTTATAAAAAATTCAAACAATCTTAAAATAAAGAAACCAAAGTAATGCTGAATTTATACATTAAATAATACTAATACTAAAAGTTAAATTTATTACAATTATAAAACATAAATATAAAAAGATTATATTAATTTTTCTATAACAATAGAATATTAATAATAAAATAAAAATAAATAAATATCACATCAAATTTCCAATATTAAATTTAATCTACAAAATAATAATTCCGAAATAAACATGGCATTAAATAAACATAAGCATTCTAAGTAAGTTGGTCAAAGAAGCAATAGATGTAGTATTTCTAGCTTACCTTAAGAATTCAAATTATCTTAACATGATATTATATTGACATTCTAAGTTGTTCCACGAAGAAATAGATGTTCTCTTCCAATCTTACCTTTAAAATTCAAAATATCTTAACATGCATAATGTAAAGTAAACCTTAAACCTTGCCATCAAGATTTAAATCTAACTAAAGTAAAATATTAAGTTAATATAAAAGAGAATGAGAAATCATTTAAAAGAAAAATGAATGTGCTATAAACAATCACATGAAAAAGAAAGTTATCACTAAGTTAAATAGAGATGCATGTTATCGAAAATTATGTCTTCACTCGTACAAAATGGGTGATAAGTGACTAAAAACAAGATTAAAAGTCAGAGATAAATGACTAAAATTGAGGTAGCAATCACTTGTTATAGATGCATGTTATTGAAAATGATGTATTCACTCCTACAAAATGGGTGATAAGTGACTAAAAACAAGACTAAAAGTCAGAGATAAATGACTAAAATTGAGGTAGTGATCACTTGTTATAGATGCATGTTATTGAAAATGATGTCTTCACTGGTACAAAATGGGTGATAAGCAGTCACTTATCACCTGACCAAATTGGTCATTTATCATTTAGTCATAAATTGCTTGAATTGATCATGAGTTGGTAATATATTTAGTAATTTATTTGGTCATTAATTGTCAGTATTTGGTCATTAATTATCGTTGTTTGGTAGTACATTTAGTCGTTTATTTAGTAATTGATTGCTTCTAAATGGTAATTTATTTAGTCATTTATTATTGTGAACTGGTCATTTAATTAGTCATTGATTTATGTAGATAGGGCATGGAGCAATCAAACCACCAACCTCCTTCCTGTAAGGCACGTGCTCTTCCATTGAGTTAACACCCTTAAATAGAATCAAAGTTCACACAAAATATATCACAAACTCTTACAAACATTAACACACTATGATTCTATCTGTAACATAAAGCATATCACAAACTCTTAAAAACCTTACACTATCACAAAGGGTATCTATATGATATATAAGTGTGGTCTCTAGAAGTCAATGGTTTTGATTTTTCATTTTGTCATACTTTAGAAACTTGGTTGATTTGGATTTGAAAACATTGCATGCTCTAATTAGAGCAACCCCTTGTTTGATGGTAAATAATCTTTAAGATAAGCTATTGCTTAAAATTTGGAAAAATGTAAGTCTGAAATCTTACACGAGTGGCTTGCAACTATAATACCTTAAGATAAGAAAGTTTCATGCTTGTACACACAACTCCCAATGTGAATGCAGAGACACATGCTACCTGTAATTGAAAATACACTAAGAATCCAATTCATTCTTTTAAAATATTGTAATGCTCGGTAGAGTTCTGATCTACAAAAGCAAAACATATCAAATACATACATACAATATCATGGCACCTAAAGCTACCATAAATTACATTTAAAGCTACGTTTCAGGGATAAATACCCTTAAACAAGGTCAATCTCCATTAATATATGTTGGACAATATTCAAAAGATGAACCACGTGAAACATTGGACCATGACACTAGATTATGTATAAATACGTTTTGCATTAGTTTTTAACAACAAACTTTTGTGAAACTTTGTCCAACTATGCTTATACTTCACAACAACAATAAATATAAAGCTATATAGTCTACACTAAAGTGTGATGGATGTCTTTTACGATATGCTTCTCTAATGATTCATATGTTTTACTAGATAGGAGGACTTGATGAATCCCAGGGTTAGGCAACATAAGTTCATTGCCACCCAAAATGAGTGCCAAAATTTACCCCGAAACCCATATGGAACGGACACTTCATATGCTCCATGGAATGATAAAGTATCACTGCATCCAAAAAAAAATGATATCACAACATAAATGTATCTTATTATGGAAACATGACTTACAAAATTTACTAGTTTTCCATTAGCTCAAAGCTTGAGAGCCTCCACAAATTCATGTTCTTCGATTTCAAATGTTGAAAAAAATTACCATTAGAGCCATTATCCTCTCTTCTCCAGTAATGAAGTAGCATCAAATCTCTTGGTGTCAATACCCTATACTAAAACAAATATGACTTGTTATCCAAACATAATAAAAAAAATTTACAGTGCGATAAATATTTTATTCACCCTCTTCTTAATTAAAGAGAATGTACCCAGGGTTTTTGATAAGATGTAAAATGAGCATACCAAGGTGTGAAAATATTTTCACATTTAGGATCTTGCAACCAATAATTCCTCGCAATTGAGTATGTAAAGATACAATACTAGAGAAGAAAATTCACTGAAAATTGATACATAGATCTAACTTCAATTGAACAATTGTATTGTAGCCAACCTCAATCAATGTGTTGGCAATCAAAATATAATACAATAGATGATATTCAAATGCCTATATGGCCATTGAAAAAGCACATAAGTGTTAGGCTTAGAAATTAGGAAATTAAAAATCCCCCATCTATGGAAGCATCTCACTCCAACTCATGCAAGAAGGCCACAAATGCCTAACTGGGCTTAGGTAGGGCATGAGTGATTAAAATTGTTACATCAAAATCTCGTCATCACCATGATAATGAGGTGTGTACCCTTGGATTAACCATGATCCCATAAAGTTCCAAGTGCTAAATGACTTAGGAAGGGATTTTTTCCTTTCAGTTTCCTAGTTTTGGAAGGCCGATGCACCTTGCCCCTTTGTAATATCCATCAAACACTTGATGACGCACTCGACACATTAAAAAAGTGCATCAATGAACCTTATTGCCTTCATTTAGCATGCGTCAACCCTCAATGACGCGTGTTTCTATTTGATAGGGTGCGTAAGTGCTTTGTTAAAAGAAAAAAAGAGAAGTTTCGAGAGTCTTCCAGAACGAATCTCTCGTGGAGGCTTATCCCTACAAATCACCATAGGTGGTAGTCGAACCCCTATCCTTTTGGGATGATGTAACATCCCAAAAATCACAAAAATTTAAAATTTTTCAGAGTAGCATTAAGTGCTATAATTACCGTGCGGAAGTATAATAAATGTTTGTTTGTTTAACTAGATGTCACATTGTACTAACATGTTACGTTGATTATGTGTGTATAATGTATTTCAAAATACGTGTAATGTTTTTGTATCTACAGTATGTTATTGTTGGATGTTGTTACCTCAATCATGCATCCTAGATCAGTTATGATTTCTTATGAAGCTGTCGATACTTTATAGATTTGACTATATACTAGATTCATTATATGTACTAACTGTATACTTTTCTTATTGATGATGAAGGGGTCCTATCACTATGGGAACCCCGAGGATTACTTAGCTATTTAGCTAAAGCATTTGAACTTCAGCCGCAGATCGCAGGTAAGAGTGATACTGTTTCCGAAGTGTATAAAGAGACCCTATAATCTTCGATTAGCCATCAATATTATAAAAAGGAATTAGAGTAACTCGCAGTATTCCAGGGTGAGATCCAATCTAGTTTATTCTTTAGTTATAATCTGCATACTATACTGTTTATATAGTTCTAGTTTTGTTCGAATCTCAGATTGCGCATTTATTACTAATACTTTTGTCTTGTATTAAATCATCATGGAAAGTATTAGAACTTTAGAACTTTGTTTTCAAGGCTAAGTGTTTAAATCCTACACCTAGGAATTATACCGTGTATTTGTTTTCATATTAAAAGGGGGCATAACCTATGCTTAGATACTAGCAATATAATACTAACCCTATCTTTTCATTTTACGCACTTTATGCATAAACCTATGTAATAGTGTTATTATGGTGACTTAACAAATGTCTATAGTTGTGAACTATACACTATATACACTCCCCTCTATTAATTTCTACAATGGAGGATTATAATACTAGAGCCTTGTAATCATTAGCTATGCATTAGTTTTGATATGCGCATTATGGTCTTTATATTACATACAAGGGTTTGATTAAAAGGGTGCTCTACGCAATACTTTAGTTGTTATTTGCAAAAGTTGGCAACATGCAAAGTTTATTTGACTTTAGGATCAAATGTAACCATATTACATTATGGTTGTAAGTCTCCCCATGTTGATGGTCGAGACCTTAACCTTGGATAATTTACATAATGGAAATTTGACTTTTGATATCGTGTAACCATACTATATTACGTTTGTAATGTTTATCCAAAGGGGAGGCCGAACAATAGCCTTGATGCATGGTTATGATGACAGGTTCTACGTACTGTGGTAGCTATGGTTATTAAAGTGCATTAAAGTGTACTTTAGTGGAATTCCTAATGGAATCCATCAGGGAGGTCTTCGCGTGGTTTTATTGGTAGTGGTGACAACCCTAAGTGTCTTTGGGCTTACCTCGACGAGAGCACAATATTGGCATTCATTTGATAGGGAGTGGGGTTTTGGAGAGACCGACAGGCCTGCGGTTTCTTAGGGTTTGCAACATTGTTTTAGAGGCACCTCTCCAGGGTTTGATACCCTGACCTGTGGCTTGTATACTTTCCTCAGAGAGCTCTAAGAGTCGAGTCCTTCCTTTGCTGAGTTTGCTAGAGGCGTGTTTGGCTCTAGTTCTTGTCAGATGTAGGAGTACTTGGTTCAGAAGAAAGGTTCTCTCGAATAAGTAAGTCGTTGTTTCCTTTCTTGCTATTCACAGAAGTTGATGTTGTTGAAACTGCCTGTATTTAGTTTTGGGCTTTGTAATCTAAATTTTAACCACGACATGTGTTTTCATGGCAGGTATTCTTCGGCTTTGGCTTTCTATGCTCAAAGCAAAGTGGGAAAAAAATCTTTGAAACCTGATAAGCCTCGGTGACTACCTGTAGGTGCAACTTGGAAAAACTGTCGGTCCTTATCTGGTTTTAGCCAAAACTTTGGTCTTATGGTCTAGCTGTGGATTTTGCTGCCGTTGAAATGTTGTGAGTCGTATGGAAATTTTTAGTGTAGGGAGGATTGAATTCCTCAACCTGCTTCGACATTGGTTTAGCAACGTTTTACTGTGTAAACAAAGTTTGATAAGTGTAAACAGCTGCGCGAAGGGCTTAACCCTTGGAAATTTGATGAAAATAAAAAAAATGATAACTGTTATGGTATTTGAAACTTAATGTTTGTTTATAAGAGCCGTGCCTGAGAGAGAGCAATACTCTCGGTAGTCTGCATTATTTTAATCGATGTTTGTTAAAACAATGATAAGGGCAAAGCCCGTTCCTGAATATTTATAATATGTTGAGTTTTGTTTAAAGGCCGGGAGCTGAAATGGCCAAATGCCTAGTTTGTTGTAGTTTAAAACCTTGAACTCATTTTTGTTAAAAAGACAATGCTGTTGGACTGTAATTCAAAATAAAGATGTATTAAGTTGAAAGGATAGATTCAGGTATTTCTGTAATGCAAAAAGGGTTTGCAGGGTTCGTCAAATAACTTATAAGGCTATGAGTTTTTAGACTGTAGAGAACCTCTTTGGTCGTTGAACTTGGTCTTCGCCGATTCCATATGTTTTACTTAAAGGAAAGATGTTGAAAACTTAACTATGTCAATACTATTTGTTAACATAGGCAATGCACCTTGTTTGAAAACCCTGTTGAAATGATTTATGTGTTGAGAAATGTTTAGGGATTACGACCGTAAGGCTGGATGTGAAACCCTACCCAACACTGGTTACTATTTTGATTTACTTAGTGGTATACATGATAAGGGTTTCGAATCCAAGAATTATTGTGTAACCTGTAAGGTGCAGACTGTATAGGATCAGTCTTCGTGTAAAGCTTTGTCTTGGAAATTCTATTTGATTTGCTAAAATGATGAAAGGTTATCTTAGTATTACATTGAAATGGCTAGGGTTGAAACTTGGGACATTCGTCCTAAATAAAAGTTATTCTGCATTTTATTTAAATTAAAGTATCAATGAAAAATAAATGAAATAGTAGTACTATATAATAGATATGTTTGGGTTTGATTTATTTTACAGTAAACTCAAATCATGTTGATAAAAATCTAAACTATATATTTCGATATTGCTAGCAAATGAAATGCAGAACCTAATATATATTAAAAGGAGTTTCGTTTGAAAAGAAATAGTAAGAAAACTTATATATTATGCGTCTTCTGAAAAGAATGGTTAACCTATAACTAAACTTTAGGTTTTGTGCAGCAATATGGAAATGTTTATGCATTTTTACTTCTGTTGTTGTGAATGTAATGATATTACCATGTATGAATAAAAGAATAGTTGCTATGTTTTTCTATAACTAAAACATGAGAGATTTTATTTACAATCGTAAACAGATAGTGAAATACAGGAAACATAACAAATTTTATCTATGATTATTATTCAATCATTCTATCTATTGCATATCATTGTTCATATCTATTTTTAAACACCCTTCCCTGCACTAGAGTACGGCACAAAGATAGTGTGTGGAAAAATGTAGGGAAGCAATTTATTCTATCTCTATCATAAAACTTCTTCAACTATTTACAGAATAATCTACAGTTCAGAAAATCAATCATTTACATCTGAATGATGATAACTAAAAATATTCAGCTAATAATCCTAAATCAACAGTTATAGAAACAATAAATTATAACTACTAGGAAATTAAATAACAAGTAGAACCTGCTAATGTAGATAGGGTGGACAAACACCCAAAGAGGCCTGTTCCTCCCAACCTTCTCCAGAAGAAGAAACCAATATCACTTGCTCCTTTGGACCCCCTAGCCCGTTTACTGAACCACTAGGTAGAAGACTCTGTGTAGAAGCAAGGCACTCCGGTTGTACTTCCAACAATCAATGGAGACTTACATACACCTCAAGATAAACCTCTACACTCAGCAGGTATCTCTGCACTTAACAGAAGTGAAACAGACTTACAATACAACTCAAAACATAGCTTCCCCTCACCGAATCTCTTGTGTGCATATAGAAGAACCACAAGGTAAATTTTCTCGTCAGAAAAAGTGTGAGCCTCTGCTCAAATTCGATGGCTTATAAAGATGCCTAGGTCTTTTAGTGGTCAGTTTCCAAATAAATGAGCCTCAAGCTCCAGTCCCATCTTTCAGGGAACTTTGACCACAATTCAAGGGAGTTGTCCCATAACAACAGCTAGTTATTGAGTTCCTGATGCTGCCACTTGTCCATTGCCTTCTACCCCGGATTCCATTCCACCTAGTGGGTCAGTAAACAAGCTTTCAACAGTCTCTTTGGGTGAGTGTCTCCTATTTTATTTTATTAAATAATAATATTGTGCAATTATAGTCATCCTTGGCCACTTGGAAAAATATAAAACTTTACAATAAAAGTTAAGATAATTTTTTTCTCAAACATAAAATGTTTCAAGTAATGGATATGTTACAGATGATCGCCTAACCTTCTCCATGATATCCTCAACCTATTCTATCCTCTTTGGCCTATAAATGAAAGCTTACTTTCATCGAACGGGGTAGGAAGAAGAGAGTATCCAAATGTTGTTGAAATTTCCTTAGAGCTAATTTCCCTTTCTCTAGTAGGAACAAGGTTGTATCTTTGAGTCAAATGGCTAGTTGGAAGAAGTTGCGACGTCAAGCATGGTTGTAATATCTCCCTTTGTAAGTCTTGATTTATTACAATAATATATACCCTTTCCATAAAGATTGTTTGCATCAGATCTTTAGACTTAGTTTCCTTGACCACTAGTTTAGATTAATCAATATTGCATATTACCATTGTTTGTGTGTTTCCACTTGTTTGTTGTATATTGTTTTGCAGATGAAGATCGAAGGCTACATCAAGCAAGGAGACATCACTACGGTTGCAAGGTAAGCAATCCCTCTGCATCCTTCATAATTTGATTAATCTAGGAAAGTTTGTATGTTTTGTTGTGTTTTGTTCTAGATCTATAGCATTTAGACTAGAGAGCTTTATCCTTGTTTGCATAGACAAAGTGTCTTGAAACAAAATTGGCGACTCCACTGGGGAGAGTTTATGATCTTTGAAGTGTTTGATTTATGATTGTTATTTCCTTATAGATCCTCTTAGATCTGCTTGATTTGCCTTGTTTCTTTCCATATCTGTTTGATTCCCGAGTTACTGGGTAATCCAGTCTCATTTTGGGATCTTTAGCTTGCCCAATTACTTGGTCTTACTTTGGGATCTTTTCCTTTTTCAACTGTTAATTTCTCCCATTGCACTTGGGTTGTGTTTTCCCTGCGTCACTATCTTGCTGACGCACTTTGTTCATGGTCAAATTGCGTCACCAACGCACTCTGTGGGTGTGCAAGAGGTGTCATTGACGTGCTTTCCAAGTTGGAAACCTATGTCGTTGATAAGCAGACGCTCTGGTATCTACTATCAAATTGTGTCGCCCCTCAGAATTTTATATAAGGTCAAAAATCCATGTTTACAAGTTGGATCAAGTGTTTTATCTGAGGTTTTTTCTCTGTCTGTACCAATCTCAGTTCATATTTGTCATTTGCCTCTTTTTTGAGTTTTCTTGAGATTTGGATCCATGTTTGGCCCTTTGAGTCAAAACTAGTGTTTTGCTTGTATTTTTAAGCAAAATGCATTGCATTTTTGAAAAAAAATCCCCCCTCATGGCCAGGTTGGGGGGGGGGCCATGAATCATGTATCCTACAATCTCTTTAACCGATATTAAGGTTTCAAAATAATTTTTGTTTTGGTGTGGATTGGATTTTTTTAAAGACTTGAAAAGTGTGGGATATGCATGTCCTTTTTAGCCTCATTTTCTTGGGTTGTTCATCTTGTTTCCTTTACATGCTGAGCTATTTATTGATTGTTGGAAAATATTGATCCTTTGTTTCCACTTTAGGTCAAGGAGAAGCTTAATTTTGTCTCTCTTTTTCTAGATTCACAAACTTGTAAAATAGAAATATTCTTCTTTCCTTAGTTTGATCATTTGACATTCTTGGTCTTACACTCATAAGAAGAAGAAATGCTTGCTTCAGATTTGTGTACATATAAGTTAGACAAGATTATTGATTGCTTTTCTTTGTCTTTCATTCGATTGAAAACGTTTGTGGAACATTTCTTTCCATAGCTTGTATGTGTCTTTTTCAAGTGTAAAAAGGTAGGAGACAAATTAGAATTTGCATTTGGTGTTGATAGGAAGATATCTCTTTACCACTTTAGGATAATTTGGGGTGCATGATTTTTAAAATTTTCTTTTGAGAAAGTTAAAATTGCATTTGCATAAGGTGTGCATTCGGGAAGAAAAACTATCTCTCTCTCCTTCTTAAGTAGGACTTCATCGAAAAGAAGATTTGCATCTCATACATGCATGGTTTTGAGTCAGGTCCAAATTTCATCTATCCACTTAACCGCATAAGATAAAATCAAGTGCTACTTAAGTTAAAAATTTTAGCGACTTGGTGTGATAGGCTAGAGACGTGTTTTGACATCATAAAACGTAGGAGTTGTCATTATTTTCCTGCACTGCAATCCAGGGATTGCCCGGTTCTTCCACATACTAGTCAATATATAGAACGACCTTTCATGTACTTCACTGTATATAGAAATTTTCATTCAAATACTTGATGGTATATAGGGAGGCCCCTTTTCGAACGGTTGTGCATTAGACAACACTACTATGGATTTGAACTCCCATGTACCTAGTGTATATTGAGAGACCCCTATAGAATCCTGGAACCATCTGAGTAACTTTATGGTCGTCTTGTTGTCGCAATACACTCAGAACAACACTCGGGGAGATTAATACGCACATACTGTAAGGTAGTCGAGTTATACAGCCAATGGTACGGTCCCAATCCTCCTTGGTAAGTGCTCTGAAAAATTGGGCCGAGTATAACTGTTGTACCATACAATATATCGCGAGTTGTGATAGCTTGACACACCCATGATGATCCAGCTTTTACATCCCTCCTATTCACAAGCTTTCCTATTGATTTTAGTTTGAGTAGCATTTGTCATGCATGATAATTAGAAGGACTTAGAGAGTTTAGATATGGAAACCTCTTCTGGGACTACCAATCAAGAGGACACTTTTCAAGGGGTACCTTTTATCTTTCCTCCAGTTGGAGATATTGGTCCTCCCTTTATTGCCACTTTAAATCTTCCTTGATTAACCATGGGATTACTGGTATGGTTATTCAATTTGGAGATTTTGATTGTAACCAATGTTTCAAATGTTAACTCTCCACCATGAGAGTTTCAATCCCAAATTGATCCTTCCCCTTCTTCATCGGGTGTATCTTCTTATCTTTCTTCTTCATCGCCTGATCAAAGCAGTAGTCCTAGTAATCAAGACAATAAGAAGAAAAATAAAATGAATATTAAGAACATGAAGCATAAGAAAGAGACCAAGCATCAACCAATTTCCTCTGATGACACTCATTCTATTCAAGCACCTCATAGACCCAAGTTCCCTTGCAAGCTTTGCAGGGGTGATCAACTTCTCAAGGATTGTCCTGGTATTCCCAAAGTGTTAGAAGAATTGTCTAAAGCCTCCAAACTACCTATATCAGCAGCCTTTGGACATCATACTGATGATACCCCATCGACCAGTGACGCTATGGTTAAGGGTTGGAAAGGTAAATTCAAGAATCCTTGTTTGTTATGTAAGGGCATGCACCTTACTTACCTTTGTCCTCACATGGATGAAGATTCTCAATTGTTGGAAGACATTACTATATCTCAAAATCATCTTCCAACAGGATATCGTAAGTTGTCTCTTGACCCCCAATTGGTTGATGAAGTGGTTGATCCAACTTCATTCTCGGTCAATCCCACTGTAATGTCCCCAGTTTGACCCCATGGCATTAAAATTGTAAATGATGTAATGTTGTTATGAAATCATGGTGAGGAGCTCAAGGCCAAGGCCCCACCATCGATTTATTGATGCACATGGTTTGCATGTTAGCCAGGCACATTGGAATTTCAAACATCATGTGAATATGCATTTTAATAAAATACCCACAACTAGCTATGCAATGCAACAAGAGATGGGGGCATGATTTTACAAGGAATTGGGAGGGAAAACATTCAAACCCTTGGAGCCAATCAAGTCAAGCCAAATGTCAATGAGAGAACACATCAAACTCTAAACTACCCATGTTGACTTTTGTACCCAATCATTGATTTCTCCCAAGAGTTGGTTGAGGTAGTTAATGCCTTGGGGAATGAGAGGTATGGCTGTCCAATTTCGGGTATGGGCAAGCCACCCTGCATGGAAAATTGCGTTTTGCTTCTTGGGCAAGAAAAGAGTCATGAATTGCTCCCCAAGCCATTATCCATCAACCAGTTGCTCTCCCTCATGACTTTGGAGCTACTTGGGCGTTTTCCAGCCATGTTTTCCAGTGTTTTTCTTCATTCGCAGCCAGGAGAAGGGCGTTTTTGTGTTGTATACCAGTGGGGAAGAAGGGGAATCGAACTAGGGGTTCCATAGAGATCGTTTGGCTGCTGAATGCTCAGTTAGTTGGTGAAGAAATCATTTTCCTCCATGTGAGTGTTTTTCCCCATTCCATAATCCGTTTTTGGTTGAAAACGAATTGGGGAAAAACCCATGACCATCCTGTTGTAAATCCCATTGTTAAATGTGTATCCCTGCCCAATGATTGTGCTTGTTGTGTGAGAAAGGAGTATGTTGGGGTATGGGTTATGGGTCTCCATTGTTTTGGCTTGAGCTTGAGTTCAAGCATCCATGGTTCTGATGTAGCCTGATAAACCCAGCTATGGACTGGCTTGGCTCAAAGGAAATACTTAATTGGCTATGTATGAGTTGAGTGTCCCCTTTTCCTTGTAAGAATCATGCCCAGCTTGGGGGTGGCCTTTGGATGGACTGAGTATATGCTGTCGAAGAGCCTACAGTTGGGTGGAACGTTGCAGCGACATATCTAGCTGTTTTGGGACAATTGCACAATGAAGATAAGTGTTTTCTGTCTATGTATCTATTTCTGCCATGATTAAATTAATGACTGTTATTGATATGTTGAATGCATATGAAGAGTGTGTGGATTAATATGTTTTATTCTGCTGTGCATGTTTAATTGATTTGCATTTGTACACATTTTATTTATGGATGTGAATCTAATGAATGGGCTGAGTTTTATGAAAATCCCCAGAGATTGCCATCATGTACCATTTCTTGCCTTGGATAGATGGGTGGGTATGTTACAAAATGGTATCAGAGCTGCTGGTTGTAGCATTGGGCCTTAATGGGCTACCTATCATAATTGCAGAGTTAAGTATGCTTCCTGCCCAACACAGACCGTTAAGAAAAGTTTCAAAGTTTCAAAAATTTTCAAAATTTTTTCTAAGTGTTTTTCCTAATTGATTCGGCGAGTCTCGTGGAGTTGAGCAGATGTGTTTTGGCGAACCTCACTAAGTTGCGCCGAATTTTCCGGCTAGAACTAGCGAGTTTGCGCCGAAGTTGGCAGCGAAACTTGGCGAGTCGTTCCGCAATGCGGCAGAAAATCAATAAGTTTGCCGAAAAGGGAAGAAAAATTTCGGCGGAAAGTTATGAGTTTTGGGCCGAAACGGCAGAAAGAGTTGGCAAGTTTTCACCGAAATGGCGGAAGAAGTCGGCCAGTTGCTCTACAACGGATCGCCCAAAAATTTTAAGTTCGGCGAAAAAGATGGAAAATTTTTGGATGGAAAAGCTGAGTTTAGGTCGGAAGAACTCGATGAGTTGGTCCGAAATTGCGGCAGAACACGGCAAGTTGATCCGCAGTGGCGGAAGAACTCGATGAGTTGGTTTGAATCGGCGGAAAAGATAGATGAGTCCGCCGACCAGAGAAACTCGACAAGTTACTCCGCAACAGGTAGGAAGAATTGGACGAGTTGCTCCGAAATAGGGAATTTCAATTGTTTTTCAGGGAGATTTTCAGGTGCCAAAAATGGAAAAATTGCAAGCCCCCTTGACCCCCATTGTCCCCCGGAGACAGTCGTTGAAAGTGTGAAATTCATTCTCTATTCTTGGAATGAGAAGCAGGAATTGCATAGAAGGGGTTGTGAAATCTCAATAAGAGTAATGGGTTGTAATGCCCATTGTGGAGGATGAAAGGGAAATTCCTCACCTTAAACTATTTATGTTTATAGCAAGAATGAATATTATACATGTATGTATATGTTGAATTGCTAATTCATGAGAAGATCATAGTTAATGATTGCTCGTATGCTTGGTAGGGAAGCCAAGAAAAGGATTAGCTATGATGTGGAGGAGGAACTCCATGTCATGATGAGGAATTGGAAAGGGAGAATTTCTTAACTCCTCCATTGCTATTATATTTATATTTTCTAAGTTGTCTATACTGAAAATTATGGCATAGGGATGCTAGAAATGCAAGAGGATAGATAGATGAAGTGAATATGTACTAGATGGCATATTGCACAGTGCATGTGAAAATGTTTTTGCATGTATATGATATTGCATATTGGTAAAATAGTGAGGTTTTACATATGCAATGAGCCACTTAAGATAATGATTGGGGTTGCTAATAATTAGTTGTGTTCGCATTGGTTGTAGGACCAAAGACAACCGAAGCATGGCTAAGGATGTGGATGATGTTGTTGCACATGACCAATAACCTTATGAGGAAAGGATGGTGCAACAAATCTGTGATCATGAGGTTGGCAAAAGGACTGTGAAGCCTTGGTAAGAGGCCAAATGATCGGGTAACATCAAGAGATGTTAATGACAGCCATGTAGGTGATGGTTATTTGTGCTTAAATCACATGAATGTTGAAAGAGGATTTGGTACAGTCTCTTCAACTATGTTTAAAGTATGTTGATTTGGTTTGCATGTAGTATTGAGTGCCTGAATGTGAATGTCAACCCACCAAGTATGGTGAGGTGCGGGTAAGTGAAGGCAGGGAGCCTTACACCCTATAGTTTCTTAGAAACCTCAATGCATTCATATGAAATTATATCATACCATTTGTGTATGTTGGTTATGGGTTTAACAACCAAAGCAAGTGAGGACTTATGGTCCTGTTGTAGTGCATGCCATATGAGATAGGCATGGTTAGGCCATAATATGTTAGAATGCATAGTATTCATGGATTAATGCAAGGTTGTATTGAGGGTTTATACATTGAGTGAATGCACATTAAAAGATTTTGTAAATGTTGCGAATGTGCATGCATATGTGTGGGTGCACATGTTGAGATGCATTGTGTGAATGCATGGGTGTGACATATATATGTTTCAATGCAGTTAGATAATAGATGAAATGGTGGACTATTGTTAATCCCGAGACCATTTCATGAGCTACTATGAATGCAGGAGAAGAACTGCACGAAGAAGGTAGACATGTGATGGGCTACCAGAGCACTCTATTGGAAGGACAAAGTTGCATGGAAAGTGAAGTAATGAGTATTTACAGTTTATTGCATGGATAGTGTGATCGTGTCTTGCAATTTTATTGTGATAATGATGCATATATAGAAATGTATATATTTCATTGCATTTAAAATGTTAACAGCTGAAAGTGTTTGAATTATTGAGTGTTATAATTCTGAGATCACTTCAGTGCTTGTTGTGGCAATGAAAGGATTATATGCATAGATACTCACAACATGTTTGGTTAATTGAAGTTTTAGTTCTCAGGTAGAAAAGTCCTGCGTATGGCAATGAGGATAAGTCCATAGTAAAGACCGAGATCTACCATGTGCAGAAGCCAAAGGTTATGAGAAGGTTCTCATGGTTGTAATTTATGCATGAAACAAATCTGAAAATTGTCTGGTTTAAGTTTATGAGAATAGTCTCATGGTTGCAAATCTAATTTCTGTAGGAAAACAGATTTACAAATTTCAGATTTGAGAATTTGCTTATAATTGCTAATGACTGTTTGGCTTATATAGAATTGTGTCAGGAGGACATGTTGTAGGTGGATTTTCATGTATGGTAGCAAGGGTGAAACCATAATGGACAGAGTGATACCACTTACGAGAGTCAAACAATATGAGGATAGCCTCATTGCTAAGCAAATCAATTTTTGTAGGAGACAGAATTATAAATTCATGTTGAATTTAATTATTAATGCCATTGATTGGTTATGAAGCAATCAGATTTGAAGTTATTGTTAAATGTTGCTGACTGTTTGGCTATTTGATAAGTGTGCCAGGATGACACATTGCAGGAAGACCATGTGTGATGGCCTGCAGAAGTCAAACTAGATGGGAAGGATCCCATGCTTTGGAAATGGGTCTCAGGTGAAACGCCATTGTAAATGTCGATAATGCCTCAACCGAACTGCATGTTGGTAAAGCATGTGAGTGAGACAGTAAAATTATTCCAAGAAGGCATGTGTGGGTTATGGAACGTGAAAATATTGGGGTGGCAAACCGAAGGATTCTTGACTCAGAGAAGGGAGCCCCCATTCTTCGCAAATGAAGAAAAGATACATCTGTGAAACGAATGAGTATTCTATAACCCTAACTAAGAATATACCTGTCTGGTTATTGAATTTGATATGCAGAGCATGTTTCATTGTTTCATTCTTATTCCGGATTGCCTGAGTGTGATTAAGGCCTACATGGCTCACATCGGAAAGGGATGCATACCTTTCGAGTGATGGGTTATGTTAGGGTTGTCAATATTGACTACACCCTAAGGGAATGGACGCATTTCTGGTGTTTCAATACTTGATAGTGAATGTTATGAAATATGATTACAATTTTAGAGCAGCAATATTGATGAGTCTGCTTAATCCTTCTTGTGCTACTAGCTTACACAAATGCAATTTGGTGTTGCACGTTAAGAGACAAAGTGAAGGAAAGGGTGCTCAAGAGAACTGTATGGGAAGTGGTAACCTTTCTACGCTCACACTAAAGGACACTAAAAGAGATGGATAGGCCCGAGGAGCTGTGTTGCAGAAAAGGGGTATCATCCTTGTGTAGTGGGTATTGTGGGGCCATGCTAGCATGCAGTCAAGTGAGTCACCTATGGAGTTCCTGGAGGGAACCACTGGTTTGCATAAGTGAAGGAGCCACGTAATCATATTATGTTGTTCTTATTGCCTGATAAACCCAGTCGGTGTACTAGCTTGGCATTGGTTATTTAGATGTTGTGGTGAAGGGTTGTTGGATGCCTGACAAACCCAGTCGGTGTACTGGCTTAGCATTGGTTAATTGCACGTTGTGGAGGTATTGGTTAAGGGTGTTATTTTTTGACAAACCCAGTCAGAGAAATGGCTTGGAAATGGTTGTTGTATGCTTGATAAACCTAGTCAGTGTACTGGCTTAGCATACTGATTTTTGAAATGATTGATAAACCCAGTTGGCGTACTGGCTTAGCATACTGATTTTTGAAATGCTTGATAAACCCAGTCAGCGTACTGGCTTAGCATACTGATTTTAGGGATACCTGATAAACCCAGTCGGCGTACTGGCTTGGCATTACCTATTCGGATGATGTTGTTGAGTAGCATGTCTGTTGGCCAAACGTCCAAGTCCATAGGCGATCCCAAGGCTTGCAAAGCGAAGAAGAATCCTGTGGACCAGAAAGGAAATGCACAATATAGATAAGTATTCATTTCATTTAGTTCTTGTTTGGAATAATGAAGATTTCAGGTATAAGTCTTCTAACAGCTAAGCTGATACACTATTGTTTCTTTGTTGGAAACCTTGGGCATTATAGGAAAGCAAGGCCCCTAAAAGAACTATAAAATTCCTGGTAAACCAGGGAGTAACTGGTTGGGCGCTATAAATTTCTTGGTAGAACCAGAGAGTAATTGGTCGGGTGCTATAAAATTATCGGTAAATCCAGAGAGTAACTCAAGCTCGATAAATTCAGAGAATAATTAGTGGGGGCATTAACCACTTGATGTTGTGTAGTAGTCGTCGTGCTGGCTAAACATTCCTTAATTAATTGATAGAACCCAGTTGGCATACTGGCTTGGCGTTTCCTATTCGAATGGTTGTGGAGTAGCCTGTGTGTTGTCCCAACATTCATTATGGTATCCACGGGAAATCCAAGGCTTGTAAAGAAAAGAAGGATCATGTGGAATAAAGTGAAGACATCCGATACAGATAAGTATTTGGTTATCTTGCAGCTTCTTGCTTATTTAATATGAATATACGTGTGTATATGATTTGGTTATGATTTCTTAAATTATTGTTTGGAGATAAACCCTATGAAAATAAACTAAGCATGTGAATTGATTCAATGTTTGAGTGTAGGTATTGCTTGAAGCAAGGACTATGAAGGCATCATAGGGATGCATGTGGACATATGACTGTCCTAAAGAGATCAGTATGAGCAGTAATGAAAGATGGTGCTAGTGGAACTGTGTGGGTCCTAGCAGCCAAAGGTTCTGTAAGCAACAATGGGGAAGGGTTCCCTAGTTGAAAGGCATTAGATAGATATTAGACACTAAAGTGTCATAACCAAGAAAGGGCAAGTCAAGCATTCACATTGAAGTGAAAGAGGCTAAGGAGCATGAAACCACAGTGATGGTGTGGCTCCGGATTGGAACAAGAATAAGAGGGGGAAACTCTTACTCTTCTCTTTCCTTTTGACTAATGCATCTTAGAAACAAAATATTGTTGAGTGCATGTCATAGAGGAAGTTGATTGTGTTTATTGCTTGAAATGAATTGTGAATGCTGAAATAGCTATTTTCTTGTGAAAGGATGAACATGAAGGGGTTCATGTGTATGTGGGAAAGCATGAAATGTGTGGAAGTCTCATGAGTGAAGCATGGACGTTCCAAGTCAATTAGGAAAATAATTGACTAATTTTAATATTGTGTTATGCTTGTCCTAACAGGAATTGCCATGATGAGTCTCACAGGAGAGACATTTAAAGCCATTGTTGCAGCTGTTACTAGCCAAGTGATTGCTAGTGAGAAAAGTGAGAGGCAGTTGTGCACCTTGATCATGGAAGCAGACCAAAAGCTATTTGTTTTGGCTAGAAATCTTCCTCAATTAGTTACCAGGATAGCAAGAAAGATGGTAGCCATGGAATTCCAGACTTGTAGATCAGCTGGAAGGGTAATAAAGGAAAGGGATTGTTGTGGAGCGATGCCCACCTGCAGAGATGGAAGATCAAAGCCAACAGGAGCAGCTTGAGGAAGCCAAAGGACTTGATCCTGAAAGGTCAAAGTAAAGAGATGGAATGCAGGACAGACCTGCCACCATTTGTGAATTTTTGAGGCATGTGTAAAGTGGGTATACATACTGAAGTATTGGAACACCGAGGACGGTGTTATTCCAAGGGGAGGGGTATGTAACGTCCCCAGTTTGACCCCATGGCATTAAAATTGTAAATGATGTAATATTGTTATGAAATCATGGTGAGGCGCTCAAGGCCAAGGCCCCACCATCGATTTATTGATGCACATGGTTTGCATGCTAGCTAGGCACATTGGAATTTCAAACATCATGTGAATATGCATTTTAATAAAATACCCAAAACTAGCTATGCAATGCAACAAGAGATGGGGGCATGATTTTACAAGGAATTGGGAGGGAAAACATTCAAACCCTTGGAGCCAATCAAGTCAAGCCAAGTGTCAATGAGAGAACCCATCAAACCCTCAACTACCCATGTTGACTTTTTTACCCAATCATTGATTTTTCCCAAGAGTTGGTTGAGGTAGTTAATGCCTTGGGGAATGAGAGGTATGGCTGTCCAAATTCGGGTATGGGCAAGCCACCCTGCATGGAAAATCACATTTTGCTTCTTACGCAAGAAAAGAGCCATGAATTGCTCCCCAAGCCATTATCTATCAACCAGTTGCTCTCCCTCACGAGTTTGGAGCTACTTGGGTGTTTTCCAGCCATGTTTTCCTGTGTTTTCCTTCATTCTTAGCTGGGAGAAGGGCATTTTTGTGTTGTATACCAGTGGGGAAGAAGGGGAATGTAATACCCCAATTTTGAACCCTTAGGCAATATTGGCTCTAATGTAAATATTGTAAATACGCGATGTATGTTTCCCTAGCGTGGAGCTCAAGGCCAAGGCCCCGCTAGTTTATGCTCGGATTTTATTTAAATTAGACACGCTTGATATTTTGTTACCCATGTGCTATTAAGCCATGGGATATTGTAAATTGATGTAAATGTTTAATATGGAAATAAAATACCAAAAACTGGCTATGGAGGCAACGAATGAGAAGGGGCCACGTGTATCCACTAGGGAGTGGTGAGGGGGCTATGGGATTAAACCCTAGGCTTCCATTTGTCATTATGAGAACCCATTGACTTCCCTAGGTGACATTAATGCCTGCTGTAAGAAGGTGGTTGAGATTTCAGCCCATGGCTTCAATGGAGCATGGGCAGCCCTGAAATTCGTATGGGTGGGCATGGGCTCTGATTGCTTGGGTAAGAAGTCACTCAACCTCATGGGAGGTTGCTTCATTCTCACCCCAGCCCATTGTGAAACTATCTAGTATCATTCCCATCCAAAAACGAGTGCCAGGAGTGAGGAAAAACCAGAAATCGCGACCTTGAGAGAACCCAGTTTTTGAAGGACCAAAAACGTCCAGATTTGGCATGGGACAGGGAAATCCAATGGGGGATCCAATAGCATGAACCTTGGGGCGAATTTGGGAGCATTAGCTACCCCGAAATCAATGGAAAAACCCAGTTTTTGCAGCTCAGAAAACGAGTGACGGATTTGAGTATTTGGTGAGCAGAATGGTGAGAAATCAAGTGAGGATTGACTATGCAGAGGTCGGGTGTGCTTGATAAACCCAGTGAAGGCTAGGATCTCAAGGACCAGCAGCTGGACCTTTCTATACCCATCCTGAAGAGCACTGGAGGGAAGAGTTGCCTGAGGGACTGTGTAACAGAGAAGGGGATCTTCCTTGTGTTGGATGTGGTAGGTAATGTGGGTGCCTAACTGTTGAGCTCACTTGAGATGCCTGTAGCTCTGTGGTTGAGCTCACTGGCTTAGCATTACCCTCCTCTATCTTCTTGGATGCTTGACCAGAACCATGGCTGTGAGTGAACCCAGCTAGTCCTCCTTAGTGGATACACAGCCCAGCTCGGGGGTGACCTCTCAGCTGAAAGAACACAAGCTGGACATAGGTCTACGGTTGGGAGGAACGTTGCCCTTCCATAGCCAGTCGTTTGGACCATTACAATTCAAGATGAGTATTCTTGTGATTTAATTTATATACAGTCTGTGTTTTGCAATGCATTCCGGTTACTGGAATGAAACGCATCATGATTTATGCAGTATGATAAATTGTCCATGCATTAATGAAATTAATGACTGCTACATGTATGGTTGATATGTGTATGCTGAACGCATGAAGTAATTGTATGCACATGTAATGTTTAGTTTTCCGCTGTGTTGATATTGAGATGAATCTGTGTATGGACGTTTTTAAATTGTTAGAAATTTATGGGCAAGAATTCTTTAGGCTAAGTCTATCTAAAAGCCTGTGTGTTGATTAACGTTTCCTCCCTTGCACGGGAATGCTGGAAGGGAGCGTTACAGGGAATCAAACTAGGGGTTCCATAGAGATCGTTTGGCTGCTGAATGCTCAGTTAGTTGGGGAAGAAATCATTTCCCTCCATGTGAGTGTTTTTCCCCATTCCATAATCCATTTTTCGCTGAAAACAAATTGGGGAAAAACCCATGACCATCCTGTTGTAAATCCCATTGTTAAATGTGTATCCTTGCCCAATGATTGTGCTTGTTGTGTGAGAAAGGAGTATGTTGGGGTATGGGTTATGGGTCTCCATTGTTTTGGCTTGAGCTTGAATGCAAGCATCCATGGTTCTGATGTAGCCTGATAAACCCAGCTATGGAATGGCTTGGCTCAAAGGAAATACTTAATTGGCTGTGTATGAGTTGAGTGTCCCCTTTTCCTTGTAAGAATCATGCCCAGCTCGGGGGTGGCCTTCAGACGGACTGAGTATATGCTGTCGAAGAGCCTACGGTTGGGTGGAACGTTGCAGCGACATATCTAGCTGTTTTGGGACAATTGCACAATGAAGATAAGGGTTTTCTGTCTATGTATCTATTTCTGCCATGCTTAAATTAATGACTGTTATTGATATGTTGAATGCATATGAAGAGTGTGTGGATTAATATGTTTTATTCTGCTGTGCATGTTTAACTGATTTGCATCTGCACACATTTAATTTATGGCTGTGAATCTAATGAATGGGCTGAGTTTTATGAAAATCCCCAGATATTTCCATCATGTACCCTTCCTTGCCTTGGATAGATGGGTGGGTATGTTACACCCACTCTTTCCCAAAGAGTGAAGAACAAATGGTTCATCCCACTCTTCCTTTGAAAAGTGAAGTTGAAGTGGTCGAGTCAATGTCATCTCCGCTTGATCCTACTCTTTCATTGGAGAATGCTAAGATTGAAGTAGACACCATGACACAATCTTTGTCTCATTCTACTCTTCCAGTTGAGAGTGAACTGAAAACCACTGATGTTTTCCTAGTCAGTTCAGATTGTTCTAGGAAAGGGGAAATCCTGTTTGTTTCTACGTGATCTCCTCCGAGTACTGAGTTCATTTGTAATGTACCCACCCATCCATCCAAGGCAAGGAAGGGTACCTGATGGAAATATCTGGGGCTTTCACATAAAACTCATCCCACTCATTAGATTCATATCATTAAAAGAGATGTGTGCAGATGGAAAAAAAGAAAATGATGCACAACGGAATTAAAACATCCACACACATTACTCATGCATATGGCATATCAACAGTCATTGAATTAATATAGTGCAGAAGTAAATATATAGGCATAAAAACACTTATCTCCATTTTTGCAACTGCCCCAAGCAACTAGCTATGTCGCTGCAACGTTCCACCCAACCATAGGCTCTTCGAAAGCTTATACTGAGTCCGTCTGAAGGCCACCCCCGAGCTGGGCATGATTCTCACAAGGAAAAGGGGACATTCACTCATTCACAACCCATTTCTCATTTCCTCTCAGCCAAGCCAGTGCACAACTGGGTTTATTAGGCTGCATTCGAACCCTGGAGGCTTACACTCAAGATCAAGCCAAAGCAATGGATTTTCCAACAAGATGGCGATGGGTTTGGGCTTTCCCAAATTGTTTCCATCCAAAAACGAATTGTGGGATGAGGAAAAACATTCACAGAGAGGAAAAACGATTTCTCCCCAACCATCTCAGCATTTAACAGCCATAATGGTCTCTATGGAACCCCAATTCGATTTTCCATCTTCCCCACTGGTGTACAATACAAAAACTCCCTTATCCCAGTTGAGGATCAAGGAGAACACCCAAAA
Organism: Larix kaempferi; assembly: GCA_027924585.1. Taxonomy (NCBI): domain Eukaryota; kingdom Viridiplantae; phylum Streptophyta; class Pinopsida; order Pinales; family Pinaceae; genus Larix; species Larix kaempferi. Next base: position 20,188,081 of record BSBM01001646.1, read on the forward strand.
ACATGGGTGGAAAACGCCCAGGTAGATCCCCACTCGTGAGGGAGAGAAAATTGGTTGATGGATAATGGCTTGGGGAGCAATTCATGGCTCTTTTCTTGCCCAAGAAGCAAAACGCGATTTCCCATGCAGGGTGGCTTGCCCATACCCGAATTTGGATAGCCATACCTCCCATTCCCCAAGGCATTAACTACCTCAACCAACTCTTGGGAGAAATCAATGATTGGGTACAAAAGTCAACATGGGTAGTTGAGGGTTTGATGGGTTCTCTCATTGACACTTGGCTTGACTTGGTTGGCTCAAGGGTTTGAATGTTTTCCCCCCCAATTCCTTGTAAAATCATGTCCCCATCTCTTTGTTGCATTGCATAGCTAGTTGTGGGTATTTTTATTAAAATGCATTTTACATGATATTGAAATTCTAACGTGCCTGGCTAGTACACAAGCCATATGCATCACTAAATCGATGGTGGGGCCTTGGCCTTGAGCTCCTCACCATGATTTCATAACAATATTACATCAATTACATTTGAATGTAATGGGGTCAATAATGGGGACGTTACATCATTTCATTTTATCAGAATAGTATAATAGAATCTTGCCTTCCTTAGGGTGTTCCTTTCCATATATATGTGGGAGTTTTCAATAAGGAAATATTTCTCATTATAGTTGATGAAGGAGCTTTTGTTAGTATTTTATCCTCAACTACGTGGCAAGCTATAGGTTCTCCCCAGCTTGTGCTAGTTACCGATCAGATACTGGATTTTAATAGAATACCTACTGGACCATTAGGGATCCTTACTTGATTACCTATTACTTTAGGAAGGAAAACTGTCTGCATTGATATTATGGTAGTCTAAGGTACCTTAGATTTTAATCTACTCCTTGGACAAGACTATGTTTATGCAATGAAAGCTGTAGTGTCCTTGTTGGGTATGTTATATCTCTTCACAGGGTCGCTGCGTGTACAACATGATCCCTTGCTCAGTAGTGATTCGCCTGCGCCGGACGCGTCCGGAGGGGGGGGTAGCCCGACAGGGCCCACCCCCTTCATTTCGGACCGTTAGGTTCCGAAACGACACGGAGCGAAATTTTTTTTGGGTTGCTTTTTGCTTTTTCGCGATTTTCGACCCATTGTACTCTATCTAATCCTGGTAAAAGGGATTAGGGTTGTAACCTAATTTCGGGTAAACGAATTAGGGTTTTAGATGCTGCGGAATAACATTTATTGTATTGTACATGGTTAAATAAACATATAATGAAAAGGATTAGTGTGGCTCTAAGTTTTGCTGGTTTTTTCTCGGTTAAGGGTTTCTAGGTGAAAATCTCTGTGTAATGTGTGTGCCATTGTGTATTTTCTGTTAATGCTTAAGAATCGATATAAGTTTGTACTTCACTGTTAAGGTTTAAAACTTACAGTCCTCACTCTTTCGAGTGATGTATTTTACTCATCATGGAAATATGGTGACCATTGATCAGCTTTCCTTTTTGACAGCCAATCATCGCATGAATCCTAGTCATCAGACTTCCTTGAATGTTCCACATGTTTTAGTGGTTTATTCCCCTTAGGGATTGTGAGCATGTCTCTAGCCTCTGGACATCATGCTGGAGTTATCCCCCTAGATTCTTTTGCTAGGGGGCACACTAAAAACCTTTGGAAATCATGTTGGATAGACACAGTCCCAAGCATAGTTTACCTTTGGTTTCAAGCTTGTGTAAAAATGAAACTAGTCCCAAGCATAATTTACCTTTGGTTTCAAGCTTGTGTAAAAATGAAACTAATCCTAAGAATGGTTTATTTTCGGTCATGCCGCTTACGTAAAAATGAAACCACTTATGAGCATATTTTTTGTTCCATTTTAAGCTTGTTACAAAATAAAATGGGTTCCTTCAAGCATAATTATTTTCTGTTTTAAGCTTGAGTAAAAATGAAATAGATCCTCCTCCCATTGAGTCGAGTCTCTCACCAGATTTATGAATTGAACCTTCATTTAATTTCACTATGTCACTTGATCCTCATTCTTCCTACCCCTCTTTTGAACCTATTCCTATTAGTATCCAGGAATTTAATTTAGTAAACAATAAGAGTAGTCAGATGAAACAAAGCTTGGGGCGCATGTCAAGCCACTAGATTTTGCTGATAATGTTGGGGGAAAATTAACAACCTTTGGAAATAATGTTGGGAAGGAACCCATCAACGAGCCTCATTATGAGCATAGTTCTATTCCTGTGTCAAGCTCGTTAAAAAATAAAACATATAACCATGATCATAGTTCTATTCCTGTGTCAAGCTCATTAAAAAATGAAACAGGTGACCAGGATCATAGTTCTATTCCTATGTCAAGCTTGTTAAAAAATGAAACAAATGACCATGAGCAGAGTTCTATTCCTGTGTCAAGCTCGTTAAAAAATATATAGATGACTATAAGCATAGTTCCCTTTCTGTGTCAAGCTCGTTAAAAAATGAAACAGGACATGATGAGCATGGTTCCCTTTCTATGTCAAGCTTGTAAAAAAATGAAACATGTTCTTCTCTCATTGAGTCAAGTCTTCCACTAGACTTAGTACCTAAAACTTCTTTTAATCTGCCAATGCTCTTTGATCCTTCTCCCTCCACCATATCTGGTGAACATATTTTTATTAGTAACCGAGAGTTTAATTGAGTGAAGAAGCAAATTAGGTGAACGAAACGAAGCTTGGGGGCATGTCTTCAACCTCTAGTCATCATGTTGTAGTCAATTCGATAACCTCTCCACACAATGTTGGAGTTAAGTTGCTTGATTCTAGCAATCATGATGGGGGCATGTACCAAACTCTGGATATCATGTTGGGAAAACATCTGCCAATGGAAAAAAATTTCGAGCATACTTTTGTTTTGGGTTCGAGCTCGCTAAACCATGAAATTCATCGCGAGCATAGTCCATTTTATGTCGCAAGCTCGTTTAAAAATGAAGAAGATACCATGAGCATTCTTCCAACCTATCTTCGATCTCGTTAAAAATAGTAAGATGGTTTCGAGCTCACTTTTCAATTTTTCATGCTTTGATCTAAAATATGAAAAGTGGTTTGAGCTTACTTTTTCCTTTTTCATGCTCTAGATTCAAACATAAAAAATATTCCGAGCGCTTTTGATACCATGGTCATGCTCGTTAAAAACCAAGTAAAAAGGTGTCGAGTACACTTTTATTGATTTTTCGGGCTTGTAAAACCTTTATGAAAAAGGAACCGCCCTGGAGTTTGTCTTTAAGCTCTTTTCAAGCTCCTAAAATAGGAAAATATTGCCAAACGAACTTGATTATTTCACGCTTGTAAAAGTATTAGAAAGGTTGTCTTTCCGATGATAGTTTACTCCTTTTTTGGACCGATTGGACTATTTACGGAAAATGAATACTTTAGTCAACCCTCGACTAGAAGAGTTTTTCTATGTATTATTTTATACTTTTTCAGACCTTGGGGACTAAATTTACGAAAAAGTACACCTTGGAGTCTTCTATAGTCTTTTCAGACTCTCTAAACATGAAATGATGCTGAGTTTACCTTCTTTGGACTTGTTAAAATTTAACATTGAAGGACCCTTTTAGGGATGAACCCCTCCTTTCTCAAGTTCGTAAAACATGTGAGATTGGACTCATCCAAAGGATGAGCTACACCGAGCATCTGTTATCCTCCTCAAACTCACTAATAAACAGAGAGGTACTTGTCAATCATGATGGGGAATAATGAAAGAGCATGTATTTACCTGTTTTAATGGTATCTTATAGTCACCCTTGAACATGGCACATGTCTTTGTCTTATTCAAACGATTGTATAATCAGCTTGTCCTCAAGTCATGCAAATTCCATGAGTCATGTTACTCCTTCGCGTCATCCCAAGAATACCAATTCCTGTGTTGTGTTATGTCTCGGTTTCCGCCTCATTGAGTCAATGCTGCCAAGTCGTTTGTCATGTCCTTAAATGGTCAAGGGAGTTCTATCATTTGAGTCAACCTTTGCATTCATCTCATTTTACTTTGAGTCAATTACTCCTGAGTCAGTCTTAAAGTCATTCCTTAGTCCGATATGCTCTAGAAACATTTTTGATCCTATTTTGTGTCGATGATGAGGGAATCATCATGGACCTCATTTGATGGGTCTATCCTTTTCGACTACAACACTTGATCCAAGGATTAGACCTCTAAAATAGTCAAGTACCTTGGGCCTGCATGCCTTAATGGTAGGTTACCTCGCTTTCAATAGTAAGTTTACATCATTGAATTTTGATTGAAAGATTCCATCGAATGTTTGACCTCAACTCCTTGATTCATGTTCAGCGAGGTGTACTATGATACCTTGGGAATCATTGACACCAATGGTGATATACAGTGCACTTGTTAACAGTTTACATCATTGACCGGTAATCAAGTTGTTTCTACCATGTTCGAATTCAACACATTGTAATCACATGGTTAGATTCGTATCATTGCGGGTTCGGGATGAAGACCTTGAGATACTTTTGTTGTATATATTTCCTAGTTTGCGATGGAGATTTTTTGAGTCACATCATACAGATCCACTTTTGTATTGGTCATGGCTGTGTAATTATCTCGTCATGGATCTATGCTTGTATCTTAGTAGCCATGATTATGTTCATTCAGCTAGTATCAACATGGATCTACAGTGCATTGGTCGGTAGCCATGTTATGAGTGATTTGGGACATATATCTTAGTGTCTATTGTACTGTAAAGTCCTTGTTCATCACTTCAACCTACGGTTTTTTGCCTCAATTTCCATCTGTCAAAGTATTTCACCTATCCTATCCCTCTAGATTCATACTTTGGGGGGAACCATGTTACACCAAAATATCATCATCACCATGATAATGAGGTGTCTACCCTTGGATTAACCATGATCCCTAAAGTTCCAAGTGCTAAATGACTTAGGAAGGGGTTTTTTCCTTTCAATTTCCTAGTTTTGGAAGGCCGACGCACCTTGCCTCTTTTCAATATGTGTCAAACAATTGACGAATCACTTTGCACATTAACAAAGTGTGTCACTAACCCTTGTTTCCTTCATTCAACATGCGTAAACCCTCAGTGATGCATGTTTCTCTTTGACAGGGTGTGTCGGTAATTGTTAAAAGGAAAAAAGAGAATTTTTGAGAGTCTTCTAGAATGAAGCTCTCATGGAGGCTTATCCCTACAAATCAACATAGGTGGCAGTCGAACCCCTATCCTTTTGGGATGATCCCCTAACCTTCTCCATGAGATCCTCAACCTATTCTATCCTCTTTGGCCTATAAATGCAAGCTTACTTTCATGGAACGGGGTAGGAAGAAGAGAGTATCCAAGTGCTGCTGAAATTTCCTTAGAGCTAATTTCCCTTTCTCTGGTAGGAACAAGGTTGGATCTTTGAGGAAAAAGGTTAGTTGGAATAAGTTGCGATGTCAAGGCATGGTTGTAATATCTCCCTTTGTACTTGATTTATTACAGTATATATACTCTTTGCATAAAGATTGTTTGCATAAGATCTTTAGAATTAGTTTCCTTGACCACTAGTTTAGATTAATCAATATTGCATATTACCATTGTTTGTGTGTTTCCACTTGCTTGTTGTATATTGTTTTGTAGTTGGAGATAGAAGCCTACATCAAGCAAGGAGACATCACTACAATTGCAAGGTAAGAAATCCCTCTGTATCCTTCATAATTTGATTAATCTAGGAAAGTTGGTATGTTCTGTTGTGTTTTGTTCTAGATCTATAGCATTAAGACTAGAGAGCTTTGTTCTTGTACGCATGATAGGCGAAGTGTCTTGAAACAAAAGGGAAACAATTTGGAGGCTTTTCAGGAGAAAATCAAGGAGGAGATGGTGTCCAAAAAGAGGCAGACTTTCCAAAATCATGCTAGCACCCTTGCCTAAAATGTGTCTAGCACAAAAGTAGAATAAAGTAGGGTAAAGCAGGATAAAGCTACTAAAAGAAGCCAGAGCGCTCTTACTCAATAAATCAGACATAAAAGAAGGCAACAAAGCAGCATTGGGGAACACTTGTGGATAAACATCACAAGGTGTGGGCCAAGTATGCATTAGGGGCCAAATATTCTAGTCTAAAAACCTAGGAAGATAACTAACCAAGGTCCAACACTTAGGAAACATAAATTAAAGTTTAAACTAAGGTATAGATGGGGTTAATTATTCTAACAAAAGGAATCCAGTTGTTGTGGAACTGTTTGTGAACAATATTAGTGTGACCTTCCAAGTTATTAACAAATTTACCATGGAGTTAACAAAATCCCATCTACACAATTGCTCTACTAAGCTAAGAAATATAAAAGAATTCAAACTGAATAGCTAATATACTGTCCAAAGTAAAGAACTGGGTAAATAAAAAATTACTCTAATATCGATGGTCCAAGAGCCATAATAGTATCAAATACTAATTCACAAGTTGCATCCACGACACCAACTACCATCACTACTCGATGATTACCCCAACATTGTGTAGATTATGCCCAATTTAGCAACATAAGCATAGTTTGGTTAAATTTAGAAAAATACGAGGAAAAAAAATACCTTAATGAACTATTCAAAGTTACTTATGATAAGAAAATCAAAAGGTAGAATGTTGCTCACTTCCAATGTTGAGACAAATAAAAGACACATGCCATGATCAAATTCTGGTCCGTTCTTATAGCATGCGTAGTGAAAAAAGTGGATGGAATGAAAATATCAAAAGCATATAGCCCCATATAAGCATAAATCCAATTAAGCACATTGGATCTATTCAAAATGGACTCTATACAAAGTGATGAAACACCACTAGGAGAAGAGCGTATTATATAATTTCCATATTTTACATGTTACAACATATGATTATAAGTTGGTGTAAGGAGTAAAGGGCTTCAAAACTTGCTCATAAATGGTCACTTGTAATCCACAACCCGATCCAATTATCAACCACAAAATATAAATATATATTCACATTAATGCACCTTCCATATGCATAAGTAATTCATAAATTAAACTCTTTATTATACACACATGTTCAATAACTTCCTGAAGTGATATCCACCTCCACTCAAAAAATTCAATTGCCTTTTTTTCATCACCAGCTAGTTTTATAAAATTCCATCCATATCTATATAAATATAATGTAAACAGATATAGAGAAATAGTGTATATATTACAGATACCTACCTTAAAATTTGAAAAAAATGTGTACATGGGGTTTCCAAAACTATAAAAAAATGTGTACATGGGATTTCCAAAACTATAAAAAAATGTTAGAATAAAGGAAAATGTCATGGGCAAGGAAATAATTACAAATAAGTCTACACTTTGATATTTGATAGTACTTTGTTGTAAAATATCTCGAGTGCAAGAAACTTTACCTCCTGCAATATTCATGAATAATGATTTCAACACTCAAATAAGCTAGGTAATTCAATCATTGTAGTAATCCTAAACAAAAAGAAGGATCCACCTTCTTAAGTGTACTTTCAATAGCTTCAACACTTATTTTTACTGCTTCCCTTTTTCCATGTCACAAAAAGTATCCAATAAGTCTTAAATTGTGTTTACTACCACTCCTTTGTGAAATATCTCGAATGCTTCTTTCAATGCCTACAAAAGTTAGTAAAATGAAATAAATCCTATATATAAACATTTGTAAAAAGTATGCTTAAATAATAACAAACATCATGAGAGTGAATGAATATATAAACATACAAACCTTGTGGAAAAGAGAATGTTTCACAAAGCACGTTCTTACATATTGCAAATACTTGTCATGCAAATTAATAACCTTCCACATAAATGTATGCAAAAATAAATAAGAGTTATTAGAAAAAGTAGATTTATAGAACTAACACATGTATGGAAACTCAAGGTAATATTTACCATGAAACGCTGCCAGGTTTTCTTTGAATTGAAGCTGAGTATATTATTTATCAAGAACCAAATTTTAAGAAAAGCTCATTGGATGTGGGATGATCCGATGAAATGAACATTTTGTATAACAATGGCCAATAAAAACTAAACCAAAGGCTTCAATGCCACTACATGTTTAGATATTTTTGGACTTTGTTTGTCCTCATCTCACAAGGACTAGAGATACATCACTACACCTTAGAGTGTTAGTCTATTACGAGGGGCATTTTGTGAAGGAACCCACACAGTAATAGGTGGAATTCAACACATCACATTATCACTCCAATTCCAATCTTAAATAACTAAAACTGGAAAAAGGACCCGTTGCAATTGTAACCACTCTCCCTAGTGTTTTCTTTTGAAAATACTAGGGCCCCTCCTTAAATTTGGCCTTTAATTATCTGAAACATTTGGATCCCTCTTAAACTAAGTCAAGTATTGCATGAAGTTGGCATGTTCCCAAAAAAGAGAAAGTACTTAGCCAAATTTTAAGTTTTCCTCAATCTGCCTTTTTCTACAAGTTTTTACCTTTTGATGAGTTTTCCCAAGTTCATTGAAACATCACCAAAAATTTTAATGGGTCATCAAAACTTCGACTAATATTTTGACTTCTCGCTGAAACGTCGACGTAATTCAATTTTTTTTCCACCGAAATTTTAGAGAGATGTTGAAATTTCGCTGAAACATTGGAATGCTTTCTCCTAGTCCAACAAAACATTTCTTTCGCCGATGTGTCACTTAATTTTCTGGATAGTCGTTGAAATGGTTGGCATTTTCTTGTCTTTTCGAAGAACTTGTCAATTTTGGCTCCGAAATGTTTGCGTGGACCTGTCAATTTTGCACCGAAATGTATCGGCGCGACCTTCTGTTTTTTGACGATACGATTGTGAAGACTCGGTCCTTCCCACCGAAACTTAACATTGCAATTTTTTTTTAACCTTCCATTGAAACATGTCGACAAAAATTGTAGTTTAATGTGGATACCATCCCAATGGATTGAAACTCATCGCTTGTAACACCACATTTTTTACTCCAGAATGTAATTATGTAAATAAGGACGATATGGCTAGAAGCCCAACATGAACAATGTAATTAAGTACATTTTATATTTAATATAACACACGACTACTGCAAACCAAGAAGGAAAAAGAAGAGATGGGGGCTATCCTTTCACAAGGGGGAGATAATCATCTTAAGCTTGCGGATTAAAGGGATAAAACATGCCCAATTCCAAATATGCCACTTGTCCAACTCTCCTTAGAAAAGGGGGAAAAGTGTCCAACAACAAGAATCCCAAGTGGCTAGTTCCTAAAAACCTTGGTGTCACTCGGCTAGTATCAACCATGCATATAAATAGTGATAGCTAACCATTTTTCCATTATAAATGATTCCTTCCTATCAGAGACACCCATTTTGTCTAGGAGACCATTGTTTCATCATTTTTCCATGGAAAAACCATCATTGTTGTCAAATCTAAACCACCAATGGCTGTAATACCATCATCGGAACAGGGACTTGGAGCCAGACCGAGAATAGAGGATTGGGTAGCTGTAGCAGAAACTCAGAACCATATTATGGATGGGTAGCCCCAGCACGATGGTGGCTCTATCAAAGAAATATATGGATTGAAAGAGCCTACAATTGGGAGGAACGTCCTAATTGTTTTGTAGTCAGTTGGCTATGTTTTCAGATAAGTTCATTATGTGCATAAATATATGGTATTTATATCTGAATGTATCAATTATAGCCATTGTATAATTTGATGGAAAGGGTTAATGCTCTCTTATGGAAATAACCTACAAAATTGTTGCATATGTCTTACGTGTGATTACACCATAATTATTTTTGCTATAAATGCTTAATTGAAATCAATAGAAAAATGGAAGTGCATAGCATAGAAAAATTCAATCTATAGAACTATCACACTGTGGCCCAATAGTCAATGAGAGGTCACTAGGCACATGAAAATTTCGTATCAGAGCCCAGGTTGAAACACTGGGACTGCATGGGCCAAAAATTGAATTCTATAGGTAGAATTTCAGGTTGCACATGAAGTGTTTGATCAAATGCACCAAGAAAAATAAATTTGAATTTTTCAAATTTTAAAAATGGTAGAATTTTTATATGGACCACATCGGTGCCATGTGGGCGAATGACGTGCAAGTGGAACATGGGCATGAGGAATGACATGGAGGAGCCACATAAGAAGAGAGTGTGATGTGGACCATGTTAAATTTTGAGCATTAATTCACAATACTCTAGGATCTTTACTAAGAGAATAACATGTACAGTATATCAATGTATAACAATCATAATAAGCATGACAAGCATCACAATAATCAAAAGCATGAGAGTGTAATGTCCCCTTCACCATATTAAATGCAGGGAGGGAAACAATAACATCGCACCGGGCTTTTAGCAGACTTAGCCCCAATATTTAGACCCGTAAATAGGTAACAATTAAAAACTTCTCTATATAGATGCAAACTTCAATAAGACACAGCAGAATTGAACATAACATACACACAAATTCATCATGCGTTCAATCATATAAACAACAGTCATTAATTAAAATATTTGCAGAGCATAGAATTAACATAATTCAACCGCAAGAATACTTATCTTGAATTGTAATGGCCCAAACGACTGGCTACGTGAGAGCAACATTCCATCCAACCATAGATCTCTGTCCAGCCTGTATTCTTTCAGCTGAGAGATCACCCCCAAGCTGGGCTGTGTATCCACTAAGGAGGAACTAGATGGCTCACTCACAGTCAGGATTTCACTCAGACAACCATGCTAAGCCAACACACAGTTGGGTTTTTCAAGCATGCAATGGGAAATGGAGGAGGATGCTAGTCCGCTGAGCTCAATCCCAGAGCCACATACCCTTCCAGCTAGACTCAGCAATCCCATCCTCTATTCATACATCCACAATCGGATTTCTCACAACTCTGTCACAAGTAACCCCAAATCCGTCACTCATTTTCTGGGCAATTAAAACTAGGTTTTCCCATGGATTTTGGGGTAGCTATTGCTCCCAAATTCGCCCCAAGGTTCCTACCAATGGATCCCCCATTGGATTTCACTGTACAATACCAAATCGGGATGTTTTTGGCTTCCCAAAACGTGGGTTCTCTCACAGTCGCGATTTCTGGTTTTCTCACTGCCGGGAGCTCGTTTTTGGATGAAGAGTGAAGCTGCCCTCTTCCACCATGGGATAGGGATGAGAATGAAGCCCCCTCCCATGAGGTAGAGTGACTTGTGGGACAAGTAAACAGAGCCCATACCTACCCATACGAATTTCAGGGTTGCCCATGCTCCATCAAAGTCATTGACTTAATTCTTCAACCACTCTCTTACAACAGGAATAAATGTCCTCTAGGGAAGTCAAAGGGTTCTCATAATGACATATGGCAGCCTAGGGTTCACTCCCATAGCCCCCTAACCACTCCCTAGTGGATACACGTGGCCCCTTCTCATTCGTTGCCTCCATAGCCAGTCTTGGAATTTCATATTGCATGATGTTTATTTACATCCTATTACAATTTCCATGGCTTAAGAGCACATGGTATCAAAATATCAAATACTTGCCCTATAAATAAAATTTGGGCTTTCACTAGCGGGGCCTTGGCCTTGAGCTCCACGCCAGGAAAACATACATCACATGTACACATTATTTACATTAAAGGCTAATATATCCTAAGGGTCGAATTGGGGGTATTACAGAGAGACAAGAGACACAGAGTTTCCGTGGGGAAAAACCTAAGGTGAAAAACCCCACAACTTCCTCAGAGATAGAGAGAGAAATGGCTCAACCAAAGTACAACCAAAATACACTGAGATAATCTCCTAGTAGTAGATGATCCTCCTCCTCACTAGTGCGCCACTTTCTGAGTGAGAGAAGTGTGAGTTTCCGAGTGATCAAATAGAGATCTCCCGATCTCTATTTATACTTAACCTGTTTGCCCAGTTACACTATGGGGCCAACTTGTCTAGCTAGGTACATCCACAATATAATATATATTTCAGAGTCGGCCCCACACATGGTGGTCTAATAACCTATTGGCAAGTACACACACTTGCGACACTTGTCAATACACATGACGACACTTCCTTATAGAGGAATAACACATTTCTTCTAAGGGTATAATAAATATATATGAAATAAATAGATGAAATACATTCCGAAGTTACATATACATCAACACTCCCTCTTAACTAGGAAGGTATTTCTCGATAGAGATATGCTAGACAAGTCTTCTTCTTGGGATCATCGTCATCGATGCATCGTCATCATCACCGTCACTGCTGCTGCTATCTCAACCAATCTATGACTCTACTCGTCATATGAATTTCTATAGAGCCAGTCCTTTTTCATACTGGATGTAGGCCCACCACCTGTAGGTCTTCGTCATCACTGGCCATATTGTGGAATCCTCAGGACTTATTACGTGCATCACAAAACCTTTAAAGAGTCTCTTGCCTAACAAGAACCCTAAAGAGCATCTGAGGCCTTTTTCATCCTGTCCAGATCTCCAGGACTTATTACATGTGACCCCACCACAAAACCTAGCGAGAGCATTTCAGGATGTTACGGGTACACAACTCCGACCTGAAATCTCCCCAAGGAAAAAATTACATGTGGTCACCACAAAACCTAGCAAGAGCATCTCAGGATGTTACGGGTACACAACTTCGACCTGAAATCTCCCTAGGGCACAAATTACATGTGGTCATGGAAAAACCTCGAAAGAGCATCTCAGGATGTTACGAGTACACAACTCTGACCTGAAATCTCCCAGGGCACAAATTACATGTCCTCCCAGAGCAATGTCTCGAAAGAGCATCCTAGGCTGTTACGGGTACACAACTCTGACCTATAGGATCTCCTAGACATGCTCGTCTGCACAACCCGATCCACGGCCATAAAGTATCATCCTGATACTCACCATACATCATCCTGATGTACACATGATCATCCTAATCATCATCACTGCAACATTCTGCTGCATGTCATCTGGAGCAACATCCTAAAGCTCGTCATCTATTATCATCCTGATCATACACTGCATCCACCTGATGCATACCAAGTATCTACCTGATACATATCATCATACATGATCTACCTGATCATACAATATATCCACCTAATACAAACAAATACATGATCCATCTGATCATACCTGATATATATCAACATACATGATCTACCTGATCATACAATGTATCCACCTGATACAAATACAGATACATGGTCCAAGCATCCAACATGATGCATATAAAAAATACATACAAATGATCCAACTGATCATATCCAGCATCCAACATGATGCGTACATACATATACATATAAATGATCCAACTGATCATATCCAACATCATCCTAATGCATATATACACAAATGTAAATGATCCAACTGATCATACAGAGCAGAAACTAGAACATCATCCTGATGCTCATCATCCAGCGCTTACATCCACAACCATGTGAAGGATCCTCCTTCCAACATGCTTGGAATGGCTTCAAAAAATGTCTCCATCACTTCTTCCTCGAAGTGTCATCGATCTGAAGAACACCAAGCCTCTCTCTAAAGGACTCGAACTTCACTCTGTCTAATGGCTTCGTCAATACATCTGCAATCTGCTCGTCCGTCGCAACATACAGGAGCTTCACTGCTCCTCTCTGCACCATATCCCTGATATAGTGATATTTGATCTCTATGTGTTTCGACCTGTTGTGAAACACTGGGTTCTCAGATAGCTTCACACAACTCTGGTTATCACAGAAGATACAAGTAGCATCCAATTGGAGATCAAATAACTTAGATAGTAGCTTCCGAAGCCATACTGCCTCATAGCTAGCTGAACAGGCTGCAACATACTCTGCCTCAGTTGTACTCAGTGCTACGCAGGACTGCTTCCTGCTAAACCAAGAGATCACACCTAATCCCATACTGAAGCAACACCTAGATGTGCTCTTCCTATCTGCAGCACTACCTGCCCAATCTGAATCAACATAACCCTGCAGGTTAAACTTTTGATTCGCTTCATACTTGAGCCCATAATCAACTGTACCCTTCAGGTACCTCAGAATATGCTTTACAGCAACCAGGTGAAAACTCCTCGGATCAGTCAGGAACTAACTCAATGTGTTTACCGCAAAGCAAATATCTGGTCTTGTGTTCGTCAGGTACATCAAGGACCCAATCATCTGACGATACATAGAGACATCAACCAGCTCAGATGAAGCATCACATAGAAGCTTCAGATTCGATGCCATAGGTGTGGCTATGGCCTTGCAATCCATCATCCCGAACCTCTTTAGGATATCTACAGTATACTTCCCTTGCCCAAGGAAGATCCCATCTGTACTCTACCACACCTCCATACCTAGGAAATAGTGCATCATCCCAGGTCCTTCATATCAAACTCAGCAGCAAGCTTCCTATTTGTATCTGCAATCAATTTGTCATCTCCTGTTACAAATAAGTCATCCACGTACAGAAGTAGAATCACAGGATTCCCTTCCTCAACCTTGTAGTAAAGGTTGGAATCCACTTTACTCTTGGTAAAGCCCAAACTAGATAGAAAACTGTCCATCCTACCATACCAAGTTCTGGGAGCTTGCTTCAAGCCATACAAGGCTTTCTTCAATCTGCACACATATGATTCCCTGTCATGTGTTTCGAAACCAAGTGGCTGCTCCACATATACTTCCTTTTCAACTACACCATTCAAGAAAGCAGTCTTGACATCCATCTAGTGTATTTTCCATTTCATTGCTGTAGCCAGGGCAAGTACTGTTCTGATGGAAGTATACCTGGCTGTAGGTGCAAAATTTTCTTCATAATCTATTCCCTCTTTCTGAGAGAAGCCACGAGATACGAATCTTTCCTTGTATTTCTCTACACTGCCATCTGCAGCATGCTTGATTTTGTAGATCCATTTAGAAGTCACAACAGACTTCTCTTTAGGTCTTGGGACAACATCCAAAACATCATTCTTCATTATTGATTGGTATTCCTCAACCATGGCATCCTTCCATTCTTTCTTTTCCGTTGCTTCTTCATAACTGGAAGGTTCTTTATTCATAATGTCACAGAGTAAAGCAACATAGCTAGTATGTGATCTGGTTCTTTTCTTTGCTCTGTGTTCTTCCTCTGGAATGCCAAATATTTCTGCATCTTGAATGAGCTCTCTAGCTTATGCAGGTTTCCTCTTGTGAGAGTTATCCTCACGGGGTGGATCTACAGGTTGTTGTGGATCTTTAATTTCACGATCAACATCTGGAATTGCTTCAGTCATGGTAGTGTCTTGAAATCTAGTTTCCTTAGGTTCTTCATAAACTTCAACATGTGTCTTTCTTGATTTGATGAATGCTGAGTTTTCATCAAATGTCACATCCCTGCTGACATCAATCTTCTTGAACCCTGGAAAGTATATTCTACAAGCCTTTGAGCTTTCACTGTAACCCACAAAGATACCCTTCTTTCCTGAAGGATCTAGCTTGTTCCTCTTTTCCTTTGGGACATGAGTGTATACTGGAGAACCAAATATTTTGAGATGGTTGACTTCAGGTTTCTTACCAAAGAAGACCTCTTCTGGTGTCTTGTTGTCCAATATCTTGTGGGGTGTTCTGTTCTGCACATATACAATTGTTCTAGCTGCTTCTACCCATATATGCATAGGTAGATCCCGGTCATGCAGCATTGCCCTTGCTGCTTCCATGATTGTTCTGTTCTTTCTTTCTGCAACTCCATTTTGTTGTGGATTGTAGGGAGCACTCAACTCCCTCTTAATCCATGATTCACTGCAAAGCTTCCTGAAGTCACCTGAGGTGAATTCTCCACCATTGTTGGATCTCAATGTTTTGATCTTCTTGTCAGTTTGATTCTCCATCAAGGTTTGAATTCCTTGAACTTATAAAACACCTCATCTTTGTTCTTCAAGAAGTATACCCAAGTCTTCCTGGAGAAGTCATCAATAAACGAGACACAGTAAACATACCCACTCAGAGAACTTGATGACATAGGACCACATACATCTGAGTGGATGATTTCCAAGATACCTTTTTCCTTGCTTTCACTGCTTGGGAAAGCCTTCTTAATGTTCTTACATTTTTCACATCCTTTGCAAACACCTTCATGTTTGGTCTTGATTTTAGGAAGACCCTCTACAGCCTTGCTTGCAATTGGAAGTGCCCTATAATGCATATGAGCAAGTCTTCTATGCCAAAGTTCACTTGGCTCCATGGAGTCATGTACCATGGCATGTTTAGGTTGACCCTTCAATTTATACAATCCTCCCTCTTGCTCTCCAATCACTACTGCATCATCGATTGTTTTACCCTTTGGCCACATTAGGACTTGGCCATCTACAAATGAAACCCTCATGCCTTTTGCATCCAATGCAAAGATGGAGAGAAGATTCTTCTTGAGCCCAGGTACATAAAGGACTTCTTTCATCTTCAAATATTTTCCAGAATCTAGGTTGGCGGAGGCTCCACCACTTCCTTTGATTGGGTATTGATAATCATCCCCAAGTTTCACCTTATGGAGTGATTCATGTTCAGATAGGTTTACAAAAGATTCCTTAAACCCAGTCATGTGTTTGGAAGCCCCACTGTCAATTAACCAATCATTACAACCATGAGAGATAGTACCTGTGAGAGCAGAGATTAGAACATACTCTTCTTCACTTGATGAGTCATCACCACTATCACCACTTTCTGCCCTAGCCTTCTTCTTTGGAGGTTCATCATCTTCAACAGTATGAGCATGGAACTTTCTTTTGCTGCCCTTCTTCTTCTTGCTGGAGTTGTTGTTGTTATCCCTTTTGTTCTTGGGACAATCTGAAGCAAAGTGACCCTTCTCATTGCATGTGAAGCACCTTAGATCCTTCTTATTCTTTTGGTGATAGTGATTGGACTTCTTGTAGTGAGAGTGCTCCTTCTTGGGCTTGCTTCTTTTGGTGTGAGATGCGAGAGCTTGATCTTCACCTCCCATCTTTTCTTCACGAGCTACAAGTATAGCTTCTTCTTGAGAGCATTCCTCCCACAGTTTACTGAAAGAGATCAATTTCTTTCTTGCACAGATTCCTTGAATAAAGGAGTCCCATGACCCAGGTAGGCCATTCAGAGTGGTCATAACAACTTCACCATTGTCCACTACTTCATCCACAAATTCAAGTTGTTCCTTGATCTGAGAGACGTTGGAGAAGTAAGATTGAATGGTTTCTCCATTAAACATCTTGACCCCTTTCAATTGATTCCATAGAGTCATCTTCCGATTTATGTTCTTCCCTTCAAATAACTTGGTCAGGGAGTCAAACATCTCTTTGGGTGTCTTCAGAGATGACACATGGGGGATGAGATTGTCTTTGATAGAATCAACAATGATTCTATTTTCCTTGACCAAGTTCTTCTTATGCAATATCTTAGCCTCTTCATCCTCTGGGATAGGGATGTCTTCTTTTATATATGAGTCCAACTCATTCTCTTCTAGGATTAACCCAATCCTATACTTCCAGGTTCGGAAGTTATCAACCCCTTCAAGCTTATCCTCAAGCTTGGTGTGGTGAGACATCTTAAAGAGTACTTCAAATGGAAATAGAAAAGTTTTAGGTCTTACCACTTGAATTGCTGAAAACTGGATCTGGTCCCAGATTAGGGTTTGTTGAAAAAACCCTAAAAATTCAAAATGTGAATTTCAACTTTCTGAAAGGATAGAAAGATGCGCCTTGATGAGCTGATCAACCTGGTGTATTCAGAATTTGAGATTTGCAAAGCTACACCCTTCAAAGATTCCTTTCTGTCTTCCCAGATTCACTAAGGAGAGCCCTGAATTAGGGTTTGAGTTTCCCGGAGATCTATCCAACTAAAAACCTCGATCCAAAGCTCTAAACTTCAATTTTTGTAAGGAGCTTCCAGCTATGTCTTCAGATTCTAGAAATTCCTATTTTTGAGGAAACCCTAATTTTTAGGGCCAAATCTGAAAATGCTCAGAATTGAATTCTGATTGGACAAGTAGATTCTCCTTGATGAGTAGAGTCAATCTACTATACTGTTTTTCCAAAATCTGTGGAGAGAAACCCAATAAACTAGAAACCCTAGTTTTCGTCACTGCACAATGTCTTCTTCTCAGGTTAGCTTTGATACCATGTTAAATTTTGAGCATTAATTCACAATACTCTAGGATCTTTACTGAGAGAACAACATGTACAGTATATCAATGCATCAATCATAATAAGCAAGACAAGCATCACAAGAATCAAAAGCATGAGAGACAAGAGACACAGAGTTTCCGTGGGGAAAACCCTAAGGTGAAAAACCCCACAACTTCCTCAGAGATAGAGAGAACAAGGGCTCAACCAAAGTACAACCAAAATACACTGAGATAGTCTCCAAGTAGCAGATGATCCTCCTCCTCACTAGTGCGCCACTTTCTGAGTGAGAGAAGTGTGAGTTTCTGAGTGATCAAATAGAGATCTCTTGATCTCTATTTATACTTAACCTGTTTTCCCAGTTACACTATGGGGCTGACTTGTCTAGCTAGGTACATCCACAATATAATATATATTTCAAGGCCGACCCCACACATGGTGGTCTAATAACCCATCGGCAAGTACACACACTTGCGACACTTGTCAATACACATGACGACACTTCCTTAAAAAGGAATAACACATCTCTTATGACAATAAATATATATGAAATACATAGATGAAATACATTCCGAAGTTACATATACATCAACAGACCAACCACATCAAATCCACGTGCATGGGTTTCTGTGTGTGATAGGGTCCAAAGCAACAAGATATATGACCATTGAGAAATGGTGTAGATCAATGGTTGACAGTGCTTCAGGCTTGCAAACATGTGCGAAGTTTAATTTAATTAGCATGAGACTGAAGGGAAAACCACCCTGTCGGCATGTCATCCCCTCGTGTGTTCAGGATCGCAAAAATAGTTTTAGAAAACCACTTTTCCAAGGAGCTTGAAACTGCCTTTGGTCTGACTGTTCGATGTGATGTGCAAATATTTGACGTGGGGTGATGTTAGGATGATGGGACCCCCATTAGTCATGTCAGAATTGGGAGTTCATGTATATTTGATTGACAATCAACATTATTTTAGGACTGTTAACTTGCACGAAGTTCAAATTAACTAGAATAATCTTGAAAGGGAAACCTCTATGCTAACATGTCCCTCTCATGTGCATTCAGGGCTGAAAAAACAGTTTTCGGAAACCATTGTTCCATGGAGCTTGAAACCACTTGTGTTTGATAAGTGGTAGTATGATGAGGGTGACCTGGTCGCATCATAGGATGACATGTGGGATGATATGACACATAAGAAAACACATCTGATGACGTGTCATCACCTTGCCGCATCAACATAATGCCACGTTAACAAATATTAGAAAAGTTACTAAAACAAACATGGAGCAAAATTTTTATTTTGGGCATAACAAGAGAATATTAACTCAGAATTTGATGAGACTTGTTCCATTTCGACTCTATTTGTGGAGGCTAAAAGATTTTGAATGAGGAGCACATAGCCATTCTGCTTCAATTTTGCATAAATTTCAGTTTAATGGGTTTTTAAGATGCATAGCCCGAGGATGGACGAGGGCTTGATTGGGGCCCAAATTGTTATGGTGTAGTTTTGATCTAGTAAAATAAACAAATTTTAATCCTTGAGTCCAAATTGAAAAATATGTGAAGCTAGGAGATGAAAGAAGGCCAAAATCCACTATTTCGGCACGCGGAAGTGCGATTTTTGAAAATTTGAAGGAGGAAAAAGTGGCCCTAGAACTCATAACCAAAAAATTTACTGATGTCAACATTTTTTCTACTCGTCAATATGAACAAATTTTCTGAGGAAAATTTTCCAGAAATGCTTAGTTTGGGAAATATCAATTTTCATAGAAAATTCTAAGTTTGAAAAAAAATGCAAAAATTAAAAGTTGTTGATTCTAGAATTTTACAAAAAAATTGATGGGAGCATCAAAATAAAATACTGAAAGTATTGGGATAATCAAAATCATATGAGATATCAATGTCTGATATAAAAAAAATTCCAGTTCCTTACTGAATTTCTTCTATTGATCTCATAAATTCCTTCAAAATACTTGCAGCTATTGAAGCAGTGTAAAATAAGGCAAAGTTGTTGATTTTGAAGGGATGTAACTTTCATCTTTGAATTCAGAAATGGAAATAGGAGATCTCATTGGAAAGTTTATTATAAGGAGAATAAATATGAAATAGGATTCCATAATTAAGCAATACATATGTTTTCAGGAAAAGAGAAGAAATGGACTTGTAGACCCTGTTTGACAAAACTGTCAAATGGTGTTTCTCAGAATTTAAAATATATGGACATTTTTATTGAATTTTTAGAATTAAATTATTCCTAACATATGTAATGTCATACAATAGTGCATATTATAGGTTGGTATTAGCCTCAATTACAGGATAGGTTTCCAAAAAATGCTGAAGAGTAAAAGGGAGAAATGGAGCATCCATACAGTTCTGAAGAAAATATCCAAGGACAAGATATCAGTGTGGGAAATGCAGAAATATAAACAAATGAATATAGAGAAAATTGTAAATCCACTAGAACGGTGGATCATGAGAATTTGGAGAATGGAAATACAAATATGTAGGGGAGACAATGGAAGTGTTCAGAAGTGGCTTCCTCTTCATATTTATCTTCTAAAGTTGAATTATTTGTTGATGTTATACATAAAGGTAAGTGATATGAAAGGAACAATGGAATGAGCCAAGTATGGTCGAATTGTTTGTTATATAGAAATGTGGATGATTTCCAAAGCTTCTTACGCATAAGAAAAGAGTTCTATGGTTGTATATAAACATGCCATATTTAAATTGAGTTGGGATGACTACAGTTACATTCATGATGAATTTGGCATGGTTAGGTGTAGATGCAATGGAAGAATACAATGCTTGGTAAAGGTTGCATGCCATGCATTTATCATATTCAAAATGTGCAAAAAGGCAGTGCAAGAAGAAACATAAGAGCTCTTAGCTATTGAGGCTGAAGTGATATGAATCACATGATTTTGGTGCGGTGGAAATTCTAAAAATGAAGCATACACAAGATTGAAAAGGATCGTATATCCTATGTAAAGGATGGATTATTAAGTGATTAATCCTATTATTGCATTGTCAAATAATGCATGTATTGCATTGATTATAATCTTATGCTCTCTAAATTGCATGAAATAAATTGGGAGAAAAGATGTGAATTTTCTTGGTTGGTGTAGTTGAAATTTGATACAATAACATAAAGAATAATAAAGGTATGGGAAATGCTAGTTGCAAAAAACAATATTCCTATGCAGAAAAGAACAGTATAAATCATAGCCCTTTGGGATAGAGAAAGAAACCATGTAATAAAGGTTGCATAGCGTGGGAGACAAATGTATTCACAAGAAAAGGACCATTAAAAGGCTCGGATGGTAGAGGGAATCTATCGAGATGAAGAGTGCATGTACCCCATGGATTGGATGGGTGAACCACCATAACAGATAAGTCTTATGCGAGATAGATAGAGTTACAGGATATGAACCAACAACTTATGTGTAAATAAAGTGAAATAAATGATGAACTTCAATTCACCTGGAAATAACTATCAAGGGAGTAAGGAACTCCATGGTGTAGAATTGGCTTGTGAGACAAAGATTGCAACATAGTAAAGTTGGACAATAAATTTTCCAAGAAATGCAGAGAAAAATTCTAGAATTGGACAAGGTTAGAAGCAACTCTGGATAAGAAGATGACAGGTTGGGCTGGACTGGGATTGATTAATAGAATTGGAACAACAGACCTTGGGAAACGAGTACGATGCAAAGGTGACCCAAAGCATCAAAGAAGTCGCAAGGATGGAAAGAATTGGGTGCGACAGTAAAGGGATCATGTGGGAAACAAGGAAGGAATATGAACAAGGGAGATTTCCTCACCATAAACCTCTATTTTATTTCTAAAATAGAATTTTATATTTTTGAAATAACAAGTATAAATTAATTATTACTACTTGGGTGAGAATACCGCATTTAATGGACTGTTATGTAATTGGCAGAGAGACCATGGAAGAGATCAAATAAGCTGTGGAATCCTATGCCATGAAGAGGAATGGAGAGGGAGAAATTCCTCGAATCTCCTTTTACATTTTTTTATGTTTCTCTCTGTTAAGAAATAATCTATGTGTAAATATCTTTATGGTATAAGAATGCAAGAGTGTAACATAATAGGAAAGCATATGCACTAGTAATCATACTGAGAAAGAATATGTGATAGAGTGCATAAGAATGTGATTGAAATGCATGTATGTGAAATTTCATATGGGATAAGAATGATATGTTGATATATACCATGAGTGCGGTATGATAATTAAGTATGAGTTTTGATGTGTTGTATAACCAGGAAGGGTTGAGAACTTGGTCGAAGATGTTGATGATGCAATTGCTTGTGGATATAAATCTCACATTTGAAAGAGAACCCATAAAGAACTTGTTAAGAGGTTCATGGAGGGCATGGTGTAAGCTCCCATGAAAACACCGGCTAATCAAGTAACATATAAGGTGCGAATGGAAACCATACATGTATGAAAATGATCATGCCTATGTTGCACGAGTGTTGAAGGGAATTGGGTAAGAATTCCTTCAATCATGCTTGATATCTTCATTGATATGTTAATAATGAAATTTGAATGCATGCATGCCATTTATACATAATTAAGATAATGGCATAAAGTATTGGGTTAAAAATATTTTAGAATATTTTGATGCATTTAGGAGTTAGTGTGTCATGCTGGGAATGGTTAAGAGTTAATAAACATTGCAAATAAGTTTTACATGCACGCTTGGGGAGATAGTGTTAATTTAGCCAGAGATCACTACTCCCTCTGGATGCCCTAATATCTCAAGTGGTTTGAGTCTCTATAAATTAGAAATACAATAACAACTTAATATACAAACACTACAGATCTCTTTACACTTCCACAATGAAAATGCACAACAATCACACAATAACTTAGGATATACCTTGGAAACCCCAAACCGAGAAAACCAACAATTTGTGGGGCTATATTCTATCTCGAGCCCAGAGAAATTCAAATAGAATATTACATACATACAAATACTTTATATCAAAAAAATGAACCTGATGGGTATCAAAACCCTAGATTTGCATGCAAAGACTGATGCATGCACTTGAGAAATGTTCCCTAACTGTCAATATGGATCTGGATCTCTCTGCAAGTCAAACCCTGTCTGTACTATCTCTCTCACTCCACAAACTGGATCTACTCTACCAAAGAAGAAGGAAAATTGTCTATATATAAAGAATGCGCCCCTCTCTTTGCATGGAAAAGTGTGCCCTCCTCCAACTGCCAGAAACTCGTATTGAATCAGATCTCAATAGATCTGAGCTCTGATCGTCACCGTTCTTCCTCAATCATTGAGGAAGACATACTCCAGAAGTCTCATCTACTCAATCTATCAACTTGATGCACAATGAGTTTCTCTCCTCAGAAAGTGCATCCCTATTACGGAGAAAACTTCCTATGGCTTGGGGTAGACCACAACAGATAGATGACTACCAGAAAATGACTCAATCCTCAATGCTATGCTATATAAATGACAATGCTAAGACAATGGAGAATATAACCAACCTCGATCCTGACGTTCGATGTAGATCCCCGTTGAAGCTTTCAATGGATGCACTTGAACCTACAAATTAGTCTTGACAGCTGATATACAACAAGCGCATATAATATATGAAAGACAATTAACATCATCAATAGCAATGGTCCATGATATTATAAGTAAATGCAACCCAATGTAATATAAACAACATTCACAACATTAATGGACGATAATATGAGTATTTCTATTAATCAATAACAAGAAGTACAATGTGATACGACCTCTTATCAGCAACCAATCTGAACCAAGAACTGGGTCTCTCCACTGTTAATTTTTCAATAATTTCATTCCATTATCATAAGGATATCTAAGAGAATAACATGTACAACATATCTCTACAACATATCAATCATAGACACAAAAGCAATCACACAAGAGACACAGAGTTTCACCGGGGAAAACCAAGAAGGTGAAAAACCCCACAACTTTCTCAGAGATAAGATAAGCCACAATACAAGATCACAATGATCAAACCCAATAAGATGTCTGTAAATGATGCTCCTCCTCCTCTAGTGCACCACTTTCTCTCTTAGCTATGTGAGCTTGAGAAGTGAGTAAATGAGATAAATGAGAGACACAACCTCTCTATTTATACACTGACTTGACCTGCCAATAATCCACTGGGGCCGACTTCCTAATCAATCCTAATAACCCAACCACATGTGTTAACCAGGGATGACCCCACACTGGTGGTCTAATAACCCATCAATACAAATGATGACACTTGTCGATGCACATGATGACACTTACAAATACAAATGACGACACTTCCAATCAGAGGAATAATACATCTTTGTGGGATATACAATAAAGTACAAATGTAATACATGGAAGAATATCTTCCGAAGTTACAAATACATCAACAATCCCTCTTAACTAGGAAGGTATTCTTTCGTCACAGGTCATCAATACATATTGGTGCAATTCTTCAATTATGGAGCTGGATCAACATCACTAGATCATAGAGCATCATGATCACTGCTGCTATACTCAACATCTCGATCACTGGGCTATCTTTGAAATCTGCTCGTCATAGGAAGTTCTACAGAGCCAACCCTTTTTCATGCTAATGTAGGCCCACCACCTATAGGTCTTCTCATCACTGGCCATACTGTGGAATCTTCAGGACTTATTATGTGAGTCAACAAAACCTCGAAAGAGCATCCCAGGACTGATTACGAGCATGTAGATCAACCTATCGGATCTCCTAGGACCTTTTACATGCCACTGCACAACCTGTCCACATCCACAAAGTATCATCCTAATACTCATGATCATACTGATCATAACATCGTTCAGGAAGCACAACCTAGATGCACATCACACAACACTTACATTCAACAGCATGGGAAGACACACTTCAACCATCCGTGAAAGGATCAACACTTCTATCTACACCATGGAAAGACACACTTCAACCATGCGAGAATGGCACAATGCTTATATCGCAGCCATGGGAGAACACATCTACAACCATGCTCGAATGGCATAGCACTTATATCGCAGCCATGGGAGAACACATCTACAACCATGCTCGAATGGCCCAACACTTATAACGCAGCCATGGTAGAACACATCTACAACCATGCTTGAATGGACCCAACCCTTACATCTGCACCATGGGAGAACACATCTACCACGATATGAGAATGGCTCCAGCCCTTACATCTGCACCATGGGAGAACACATCTACTGCCATGTGAGAATGGCTCTGACAATTACATCACGACCATGGGAGAACACATCTACCACCATGTCGAAAAATGCCAACAATTACATCGCGACCATGGGAGAACACATCTAAAACCATGTTCGAAAATCTCATGTGCATCTGTGTCTTCGGAACTCATCACACATAATCCAACTGATTATGTAATGTATCCACTTGATACGTATCATCACATATGATCATCCTGATCATCATCATAGCATCATCCTGATGCATATCATCTAGAGTATCATCCTGATACTCATCACACATGATCGTCCTGATCATCGTCCTGATGCATGTCATCCAAAGTATCGTCCTGATACTCAACATACATGATCATCCTGATCATTGCCACTGCATCTTCCTGATGCATGTCATCCAGAGTATCGTCTTGATACTCAACATACATGATCATCCTGATCATCGTCACTGCATCGTCCTGATGCATGTCATCTGGAGCAACATCCTAAAGCTTGTCATCCATGATCATACTGATCATACAATGCATCCACTTGATGCGTACCAAGTATCTACCTGATACATAAATGCATGATCCAACTTGATCATACCAAGCATCCAATTGATGCATATACATATACATGATCCAACTGATCATATAGAATAGTAACTAGAGCATCATCCTGATGCTCATCACACAACGTTTACATCCATAGCCATGGGAAGGATCCTCCTCTCACCATGCTTGGAATGGATTTTGTAAATGTGTCCCATCACTTCTTCCTCGAAGTATCTTCAATTTGAAGAACACCAAGCCTCCCTCTAAAGTTCTCAAACTTCACTTTGGCTAGTGGTTTCATCAACACATCTGCAACCTGCTCATCCGTCGCAACATACAGGAGCTTCACTGCTCCTCTCTGCACCATATCCCTGATATGGTGATATTTGATCTCAATGTGCTTTGACCTGTCATGGAACACTGGGTTCTCAGACAGCTTCAAACAACTCTGGTTGTCACAATAGATACCAATAGCATCCAATTGAAGATCAAATAACTTAGACAGTAGCTTCCTCAGCCATACTGCCTCACAATTAGCCGAACAAGCTGCAACATACTCTACTTCAAATGCACTCATTTCTACGCAAGACTGCTTCCTGCTAAACCAAGAGATCACACCTAATCCCATACTGAAGTAGCACCCCGAAGTGCTCTTCCTATGTGCAACAGTGCCTTCCCAATCTGAATCAAAATAACCCTCTAGGTTAAACTTTTGATTCGCATCATACTTCAGCCCATAATCAACCGTACCCTTCAGGTACCTCAGAATATGATTTACAACAACCAGGTGAACACCTCTGGGATTCATTAGGAACTGGCTCAATGTGTTCACCGCAAAGAAAATATCTGGTCTTGTGTTTGTCAGGTACATCAAGGACCCAATCATCTGACGATACATCGTGACATCAACCGGCTTAGATGAAGCATCATGCAGAAGCTTCAGGTTCGATTCCATAGATGTGGCCATGGCCTTGCAGTCCATCATCTCGAACCTATTCAGGATCTCTACTGCATACTTCCCTTGTCCAAGGGAGATCCCATCTGCACTCTACCACACCTCCATGCCTAGAAAATAGTGCATCATCCCCAAGTCCTTCATCTCGAACTCGACTACAAGCTTCCTCTTGGTGTCAGCAATCAACCCATCCTCTCCTGTAACAAACAGGTCATCCACATATAGGAGTAGTATCACACGATTTCCTTCCTCAACCTTGTGGTAGAGGTTGGAATTTGCTTTACTCTTGGTAAAGCCTAAATTGGATAGAAAACTATCCATCCTACCATACCAATTCCTAAGAGCTTGCTTCAAGCCATACAAGGCCTTCTTCAACCTGCACACATATGACTCCCTGTCATGTGTCTCAAAACCAAGTGGCTGCTCCACATACACTTCCTTTTCGACTACACCATTCAAGAGAGCTATCTTGACATCTATCTGGTGTGTCTTCCATTTCATCACTATAGCTAGAGCAAGTACTGCTCTGATGGAAGTGTATCTGGATACAAGAGCAAAAGTTTCTTCTTAGTCTATTCCCTGTTTCTGAGAGAAGCCACGAGCTACAAACCTTGCCTTGTATTTCTCTATGATACCATCTGCAGCATGCTTGATCTTATAGATCCACTTGGAAGTCACAAAAGACTTCCCTTCTGGTCTTGGGACCACATCCCAAACATCATTCTTCATGATCGACTAGTATTCCTCGATCATGGTATTCTTCCATTATTGCATCCCGAATTCTGGGAACTTCAGTTTCTTTAATATCTTCAATAGATAGATTTTTTTAAACTTCATTGTTGGAACAAATGTTGTAGTCCTTCTTTTGTAGGTGATTGTACACGATCTTTCCTACAAGTCAATTCAATTGCATTATTAGAAACTTCTCATAGTTTCATAACAACATCTTACACATAAGAATATATGTCATACAGTCATGCAATTATTTTAGCCAATGCTTCAATACAACATTTATCCATATCCCGTAACTTTCTAGATGCCTTCCAATCTCTACCAGAACATTGTTAAGAGTGTGCACAACTCCCAACATGTCAGCAAAGAGGTTTCATTCTAGATAATTAGCAATGGAATGTTGTACAGTGTCATAGGACACTTACCCATTACATGCGTATTAGTAGTATACTGTTTATTAATGCAATTATTCTAATATGCATAATACACAACCTAAGTCTAGGAACATAAGTATATTCATCTTTGAACAATATTATTTAAACAATCAAATATACAAGAAATGACAATTCAAATACTTATCTTTGTTTGTTTGTTTGTTGGACTCCCTCTCAATCTTTGTTTCCTTGCAGGAACTACTGGAGTGTGCTCCCTCTTGATCTTTGCTTCCTGGATTACCTATCCTTGAACTTATATCCATCCTCGATCACTATGCATGCTTACTAGTATCATCATTGTGTTATCCTCGAGATCTCATACATAATCATACATTTATTAGTATAATATTAATACTATCAAAACACAATAATCTTAAGCATGTATAGTCATGATCGTTTCAAACACAGATCATAAGCATTAGTATTCAAGGTTTATATAGGAATTTTTTGGTTAGTCATATCATTAATTAAAGTAAGGAACATAATATGCATAAACCCTAGATTACTCAAACTTATAACTTCATGAATAATCATTGTCAATCATACAAAAGTATAAGATCCTTACATAGGGTTAGGATTCTAACTTGACATAGGAAAAACCTACCTGTTTATCATATTTGCTAGTTATGTCTAGCAATGTTTTCTTGTTCTCTTCAATGACCTGCATAACTCATAAGTTAACCATTGTAGAACCAAATTATACATACCTCTATGTGATCCATGACTATGTATGAGTGTTTGTCTCCATGTCACCATGGTCCTGATCTAAGACTTGATCTGTACCTTCATGTTAGCGGATAACATTCTCCTCATACAACACCACAGTGCATTAGTACAATCATAATACAATCATAAGTGTCATAACCCTAATCAATGAATGTCTTCTAACATGCATTCATACTTTTACTAGGGTGATAAGACAAGTCTAAAATTAAACAAGATTGTTACTAAACTCATGAAGACAATCATATTATAAACTTAATCATGAACAGATTTCAAAACATACCTATAAGTCATACCTGTTAGATTGCTTGTAGTATTTGTTTTTGTTCCTTTTGTTCTTAGGACAATCTGAAGAAAAAGCATCTCAAATCATCTTATCTCTATGATGATGGTGGTGTGAAGATTGCTTGTTGTGAGATGGCTCCTTCTTACTCTTCTTGGTATGTGCTGTGAGAGCTTGATCTTCAATTTTCTTCTTGGGCCACAATCCTATCTTCTTCTTGTGAACATTCCTCACACAGTCTACTGAAAGAGATCAACTTCTTTCTTGCACAGATTCCTTGGATGAAGGAGTCCCATGACCTAGGTAGGCCATTCAAAGTGGTCATGACAATTTCTCCATTCTCCACCACTTCATCCATAGCTTCAAGTTGTTCCTTGATTTGAGAGACCTTTAGAAAAGTAGGATTGAATGGTCTCTCCATTCTAAAGATTTACTCCTTTTAATTGGTTCCACAGAGTCATCTTCCGATTTATGTTCTTTCCTTCAAACAACTTAGTCAAGGAGTCAAACATCTCCTTAGGTGTCTTTAGGGAACACACATGGGGTATGAGATGGTCCTTTATAGAATCAACAATGATTCTCTTAGCCTTGACCAGGTTCTTCTTGTGTAAGGTCTTAGCCTCTTCTTCCTCTGGAACTGGGACCTCTTCCTTTATATAGTTGTTCAACTCATTCTCTTATAGGATTAACCCAATCCTATACTTCCAGGCTCGAAAGTTATCATCCCCTTCAAGCTTATCCTCGAAATTGGTTTGGTGAGACATATTAAAGAATACTTCAAATGGAAATAGAAAAAGATTTAGGTCTTACCACTTGATTTCCTAAAAACTGGATCTGGAGCTGGATTAGGGTTTGTAAGAGAAACCCTAAAAATTCAAAATGTGAATTTCAAAATTCTGAAAGGATAGAAAGATGTGCCTTGATGAGCTGATCAGCCTGGTATACTCAGAAATTGAAAACTGCAAAGTTTCACCCTTCAAAAATGCTTTTCAAACTTCTGGATTCATTGGGAGGACCCTGAATTAGGGTTTGATTTTCCTGGATCTTCACCCATCCAAAAAGTTTGATCTTGGTCTCTAAACTTCAATTTTTTAGAGGAGCTTCCAGCCATGGTCTCATATTTCAGAAATTCCAACTTTTGCAGAAACCCTAATTTTTGACTTCACTAGACAGGACCCCAAACTAGGGTTTGATTTTCCTGTAGTTTCACCCAACCAAAAAGTTCAATCCAAAGCTCTAAACTTCGATTTTCCAAGGAGATTCCAGCTATGTCCTTAGATTTAAGAAATTCCTATTTTTGTGGAAACCCTAATTTTTAGGGCCAAAACTGAAAATGCTCAGAATTGAATTCTGTCTCGACAGAAAGATGCGCCCTTCTAAGGAGAGTCAATATAGCTTTCTGTTGTTCGAGTACACAGGGTACTCGCAAAATACCGAACACCTAGAGCAACCACTTCACACAAACAGATCACAGATCAACACACCGATGTTTTGACGTGGTTTAAATCCTCAAGAGGGAAACACTCCACGGCCCTGACCAAATAGCTTCTACGGAGCAATTTATTATGCAAAAGAAAGAAAGTTACAAATGATCTTCTCATAATCGATCAACTAAACAATGACCCTCCATGCTCTTTAAATAGAGATCATGGACCAATCGGGTGTTAAGCCATGGATCAAGGTTAGGTATGATCTAAGAGAAGTTGAGCCGTCGGATCACAACATATCATGACCATCAGATTAAATATTTACAAATGCATGCTAATGCATACTAAAGAAACACACTTTACCTAAATGCTATATTACACAAGTTGATCTTAACTAACTCCTAAGTGTCTAAATATCCTAACATCCCCCCTTAAGAACAACTTGGGATTTGATTGAAGGATTTACAAAAGTAACACTATTAGGAGAAGGAAGGAGGCATTAGAGCCTATCCCCCCTTAATGAAAAATTCCTGAACTCCTAACATAGATCGAAGTTTAGAAAACTTGGATTCTGTAAGAGACTTGGTGAAGATGTCTGCAACTTGATCATCTGTAGGGAAAAAGAGCACTTCAAGAACACGATCATGAACAAGATTTTTGATGAAGTGCATATGTAGCTCAATGTGTTTGCTGCGTTGATGTAGAACTGGATCTTTGGTGAGCTTGATGGCACTTTGATTATCGCACCAAAGTGGAGTAGGCTGCTGCTACTCGAATCCAAACTCTGAAAGGATCTGTTGAAGCCATAAAGCTTCCTGACTGGCATTAACTGCGGCTCGATATTCTGCCTCTGCTGAAGAAAGAGAAAGAGCTTGTTGTTTCTTACAAGCCCATGTGATAGGTCCAGATCCTAGAATGAAAACATAACCTGCAGTAGACTTTCAATCATCAGGATCGTCGACCCAATTTGAATCAGTGAAACCAACCAACAAAGGTTCCCCCCTTGTACTGTAATGAATCCCAAACTGAATTGTACCTCGAATATATCGAAGTATTCTTTTAGCTGCTTTCCAGAGACTTTCATGAGGTGTTTGCATATAATGGGAAACACGACCAAAGACAAAGGAAAGGTCAGGACGGGAATGAGTCAAGTATAAGAGACTACCAACAAGCTGATGATACAAGGTGGCATCTACTTCAGGTGAAGTACAAGTGGTAGAAAGTTTGACTCCTGACTGGAAGGGAGAAGGGGCTGGTGTACAATCTTCCATGTGAAAGTGACGAAGAAAGTCACAAGCATACTTAGACTAGGAAAGAAATATTCCTTCTTTGGTTTGCAGGACTTGGAGACCAAGAAAATAATGCAAATGTCCTAAGTCTAACATTTCAAAATTTTGCTTAAGACTGGATTTCACATGGGTTATAAGCTTAGGGTCACTACCAGTAAGAATAAGGTCATCAATATATAGAACACGTATGATGAGATGGTTTCCTACTTTCTTGGTATAGACATTGGGGTCAGAATGGCATCTAGAAAACCCAGTGTCAATGAGAAAGCTATCCATTTTGGTATACCAAGCTCGAGGAGCTTCCTTAAGGCCATATAAGGATTTCTTAAGGTGGAAGACAATGATAGAGTTATTCTAAACATATCCAGGAGGCTGTTCCATGTAAATTTCCTCCTGTAAATCACCATGTAAGAAGGCAGACTTGACATCCATTTGATGGACTTTCCAGTTATGTAAGGTTGCAAGGGAAAGAACAAGGCGGATGGATTTCATTTTTGTGATAGGAGCAAAGGTTTCATTGTAGTAAATCCCTTCAACTTGGGAAAAACCTTTGGCAACTAACCTTGCCTTAAGTCTTTCAACACTTCCATCTGATGCATACTTAGTTCTATAGATCCATTTACATCTGACAAGTTTTCTTCCTTTTGGAAGAGGTACAAGATCCCAAGTATCGTTCGCCATTAAGGAACGATATTCTTCATCCATAGCTGCATCCCAATCTGGATTTCATAAAGCTTCTACAAAATTTTCATGATCATGATTCTCGGAAACCTGAGCCAAAAGAGAAGAGGCTCGCTGAATCTGAGAACGTGTTCGACGTTGATCTCTAGGATCATCGGTAAGATCATCAACTGCTTCAGATGTTGAACGGACCCATTGAGGAAGCACTTGTGCTGGTGCAACTGAAGGAACATGAGCAGGCGGAGTTGGATTTTCATCCTCACTGTCATCATCAGAAACTGGAGTTGGAAACCTGTCAAGGAAGTTGGAAGAAGAAGAAGGCATAATTGTCGAATCAGGCTGGCAGGCCAAAGATGGCACAATCGCCGAGTTAGGCTCGCAGGCCAAGATATTTTCATCAAATTTAACTTCTCTTCTAATGATTACATCATGAGAATGTGGTTGAAGAAGTCTATAACCTTTTACATCTTCAGAATATCCAACAAATATGCACTTTTCACTTTTAGGTTGTAATGCTTTCCGTTTTTCATCCAGAATGTGAGCCCATGCTTCACTACCAAACACATGGAAGTGACTTACATCTGGTTTAATTTTATTCCATGCTTCTTCCGATGTGATACTTTGTAAAGCTTTAGTGGGGGTGCGATTAACTATGTAATTTGCACAATTTATGGCTTCAGCCCAAAATTGAAGACTTAGTCCCTTATATTTGTTGTGGGGAAAATGCACCTATAGTTCAGGGGAGAAACTACCAACTTATGGTGATAAAGATAGACTTACAAGCATTCTGCAAGTACAACAAATAAATGAAGAGATTAGGGTTTAGATATGTAGGCACCTTATTCAGAAGGTTGATCCTAGCTTTGCCTCCCTCGCTCTTCAATGTTGCAATGCCCAGACCTACAAAACAACTTGATACCTTTCTCAAATACAATTGACTACACATATAATACTGATATTCATAATATAACAAGACATCAAACTATAATCAAACAGTAATCAAATCTAAGACACATTAATAGGTCATATTTGGAAAGAGAAGAACGTCTGATCTTTATTGATGAATGAAAGCAAGTACATAAATTTATACCTTCCTTCAAGCTTGGCACTTCACGA
The DNA here is from genome assembly GCA_027924585.1 of Larix kaempferi. NCBI lineage: Eukaryota > Viridiplantae > Streptophyta > Pinopsida > Pinales > Pinaceae > Larix > Larix kaempferi. Next base: position 20,221,583 of record BSBM01001646.1, read on the forward strand.
AACCTAGATTCAAGGTCTCCTGCTTCCGTTCTCCAAGGATCCCAGCCTCTAAGCAACTATGCTAGGGTTTACCAAAACTGAAGCACAAGAGAGGGGGATGAGGGTCTCCATTCCTCCAGCATAACTTTGTAATTGGGCTTAGTCCTCTCACATGACCCTTCTACCCTCCTTATATAGTCAGTGAGGAAGAGGAAAAGAAGTTATAACCACTCAAGAGGTTTCCCAACCAACTTAACTTACTCGAATTTCGAGATTTTGACCAAAACAGGTGTGTACGCTACTCTATAGTATACAAAGTCGCGTACATATGGATTTGAGCGCTACTTTAAATGAGGCAAAGTCGCGTACACACGCTACTATTTCAACAGTGGAGTCGCGCTCATATTGAAAAATGGCCAAAAACAGGCTTTTCTGCTCATTTTCAGGAGATGGTTTGGTCTGGAAAAATGTTCCTAAGGGTCATATACATCAAATGGGTCAAGAATGAGGTAATTTCAACCATTTTTAGTGTCCCAAATGACTCCTCCATCCACAAATGTCCTGTTGTGTGACTTAACTTGATCTCAAGAAGTGTCGCCATGCGACCAAGGGAAGCAAGTGTTGTCACAGACGGAGAGGTGTCATTTCAAACTATAACAGATGCCCCCTAATGTATGAGGTCAGAGGGAGTACGGGAAACGATGGCAGAAATGCATTATAAATAAAAAGAGTTGAATCATGGAGGAACGGAGAAACCAAGAATCATAGGCTCAAATGAAGTACCTGAAAGCAAAGGCAATGTCAGACAAACTTATCCCTGGGGTAACTGTCCATGTTCAAATGGTGGAACATGATCTCCAAGAGGATACAATAATGATCCAAAATACTGATGCATATATCATGGCCACTAAAATACAAGCGTGGATCCATGAGGAACATAACTGTAAACATAGCCACATAAATACAAGGTGGATCTATGTCAAAACTGGAGAACATAGCCATAGAGAACAAGCTGGATCTATGTCTCATCAAGAGCCAAAAAGAGTGTGGCTCAGTCTTGCGCAACTTGGGCGATAACATAAATGAGGTGATGCTATCGAGGATCCCAAGGTCTTCATCCAAAAACAACCCAAGGTACAAACCTATCCATGCGAATAAATGAGTTGATGTCGAACATGGGAGGTATCGTTTGATTACCGGTCATTGATGTATACCGTTAACAAACACGAGGGTGTCCACCAATAATGAAAATGGAACCCAAGGTACCTAGTACATTCAAGCAAGTGCGAATAGATGGTCTTGCCGTCGAACACTTGAAGAATCCATCGGATAGGAGACATTGATGTATTCCCATCTATCCAATAGTGAGGGAAACTGCCACTAATGACTGCAATCCCCAAGGTACTAACCGAAACTCTAAACTTCATTCCCAGAGTATAATGAGATGAAGTCGATGGGAAGAAGTCCGTTGGAAGGGAGTCCTTAATGCATCCTCCATCATCCAACACGAGGGACACTCAAAAAGGTATGAGCTGATTTGGAATAGGACTAAACACATGATGAAACATGCTGACACCAAGGAATGGCCGACACATGAGGTCAAGGCAATTGCAGAATGGCCGACACAGGTTGTATCCTTGAATAGTGAGCACGACACAAGAGTGACTTAGGCAGCTTTGAACACAAAGAGACCACGATACATATCTGCAATGTAGGATACATTAACAGATTCTCCAAATGATTGGAAGACTAACCAAATGGAGGAGTAAGAACTCTGAGATCAAGTTTACCCCAAGGCCAACACTAGAACCCAACTTGTTTGATAGACTCAAAACAGGTGCTTTGTTCAAGGAGATAGTTGACTTGCTGCCATCATATTGAAATATATTTTGACATTCTTCCCTTCCCTTTTCTTTTTCATTTTTTAACGAGCTTGACAAAGAACTAAAGCATGCTCGACGGTATTTTCATATTTAAGGAGTCTGAAAAACCTAGAAAAAAAACTCCATACACCTATCCGTGGATTTTATATTGAGCCCGGATTGGTCTGTGATCGGCGGTGTTTTCTTGCTTATAGAGTTGAAAAACTTAAACAGTCCTCTATACACCTATCCGTGGATTTTATATCGAGCCTGGATTGGTATGTGCTCGCTTGGTGTTTTCACATTTTGAGAGTCTGAAAACCCTAAAGACGACTCCAAAGGTCCTTTTTCGTAAAGTTAGTCTCCTTCCCCGAAAAAGTGTAAAATGATGGAAGAAGAACTCTTCTAGCGCATACAATAGTATACCTAGAGTATACCTTTTCCGTAAATTATCCACCAAGGCCCGGAAAAGGGGTAATTCTATACCTAAGTGGATGTCGATTCAGTTATTTTAACGAGCCCGAAAAGACAACTATGCTCGGCAAACTTTTCCTATTTAAGGAGTCTGAAAAGGGCTTAAAAGAACTCCATAGGCATCTTTTCCATAAAGGTTTAACGAGTCCGGAAAAGTAAACTCATGACCTCCTTACTGTTTTTAATGAGCTCAAAGGAGATACAGAAAATGTTCACAACTTCCTTACTATTTTTAATGAGCTCGAAGTGAAGATGAAAGAAATGCTCATAACCTCCTTACTGTTTTTAACGAGCTCGAAGGAAAGGTGGAAGAAATGCTCGTAACCTACTTACTATTTTTAACGAGCTCGAAGTGAAGGAAGAAGAATGCTCGAAACCTACTTACTGTTTTTAACGAGCTCGAAGTGAAGGCAGAAGAATGCTCGAAATGGGAGGAGACGAGTGTCAGGGACATGCAAAACTAGCTCCAAGCGCATGGAACAAAGCTATGCCTAATGCAAGGAACATGAGCAAGATAAGTACACTCAGGGTGTGTCTCCTCCAGGTAAAAGGTGTCAAATTGTGAGGGCAAAATGATACAGGGCTTAGCGGAAATGAGATCAGATATGGAGGCTTATACAACGGGCTAAAAGCGTGGAAGCCGGCTTCAGGCTCATTAGCGCAAGCGGGATCATAATAGATGCATATGCAATTTGAACACAAAGATGGGAGCCTTATCAGGGATGGCCAGAAATATATGAGGAAGAAAGATATGAGGCTTCTTCTCAAAGTCATGGTAAATCTAAAAAGGCTCCCGAACCTATGAGAAAAACTCAGCATGGGCACGAGAATGGCATAAGGGTGCTGACTAGGGTGACCCATGTTAGGTAGGCTCTGTTGTCGGACTGGTGCACAATGCATAAAGAGATGTCTAACACACCAATATCCAACAGGTTCGACCCTATGGCGAATTCGGATGGCAAAAGGTTCAAATACAACATAACAGCGGGGAAGCCTAAACCTATATGCAAGGTTCCGAATATACCTGACATGGTTGCACAAGGTGTCGAAAAGGACCAGTAAGCAAGTACACATCCAACTAAGAATCCTGTCTCCAAGAAACATCAGTACCAGGATCATATCTAAAACATATTGTTAACACCCAAAAAGTGTTCACTACCTCATCTACCACATTATATGGCTCATTTGTCCATTTTCCTACCATATTTCCCTTAAAATCCCAAAAAATCCCATTAAAAAGCCTCCAAAAGGCCTAAAATGCCTCCAAAAGGCCACAAAACCATCAAAATAGCCTAAAAAAGGCTAAAAAACCCCCTTTTTCCTCTAAAAATAGCAAAAACCCCTAAAAAAGGAAGAAAAAATATAAAATAATGAGGAAAAGGAGGAAAAAACCCTATACAACTACACAAAACCATGTGTTTCCCAAAACCATGGGTCAGCACTCCACCACCAAAAAACTATAAATAGGTGATGGAGATCCCTTATTCCATATCCACAATCACAAGCACCCTTACTCTGCCAAAATCTCTCTCGAAACCCTAGTTCATCATTGAACTACTTTCACCTTGAGAGCCACTTTTGGCCCATCCCCACCATTGGAGAAGGAGAAGGAGCATATTGAAGCTTGGAGCATCCTCTTGGACACTGCAAAGGGCTTCACCAAACCTTTACATTGAAGGTAACATTAATAGAAAAAGTCATTCTTTTCATTTGATGTTTATGTTTCATGCATGTTTTAGAAGTAATTTAATTTTTGTTTTAGCTTAATTATTTACATTTACTGAACTGCTACTAAGGAGTCCATTCTCCTTAGTAGGTGCTCATTTGCACAAGCTAGGGGTAAAACCCTAGCTACAGTTTTGGCGACTCCACTAGATTTTGAATTTCTGGTTTCCGTTTTGAATTTTTTACTTTCGGCTGTCCCTTTCGGCCGCCGCATACCGCGTCTTTTCCCTCTGCAGTCGCGTCCCGACCGCGCCTTTCAGGCCTTTACCTGCGATCCGACCGCGGCTCTCAGACTGCTTCCGACGCCCTGCCGGCGGATTCAAGTCTGTTACCTGTGATCCGACCGTGGCTAATCAGCCTGTTTGCCGCGATCTGACTGCGCCTGTCGGCCATTTTCCCGCGTCCCGACTGCGGCTATCTGCCTCTTTCGGGCGTCCCGACTGCATCTGTTAGCCCTTTTGCCGCGACCCGACTGCGTCTTTTTCCCTATTTTCTGCGTCCCGACTGCGTCTGTTGGCCCGAAAGCCGCGACCTGACCGCCGCTGTTTCCCTCAAACCCGCGGTCTGCCTGTTCTGTTTCGCCACAGACCCGCGGTCTGATTTCTGCTCTTTTCCTGTTTTGAGCCCAGCCCCTTTTGCTGCAATATTTTCTGCATCTGAACAGCCCTCTGTCCTACCTGCAGCCTCCCTCCCTTACAGCCTTTCTGCAACACAATTTCTGTTCCCTTTACAGAATTCTTTTAAAAATTTCAGTATTTTTAATTCAGAAAATTTTGCAAGTTAAAATTTCAATTTCAGCATTATTGATAGTTGGAAGTTGCCCCCCTTGTGGCACTTCTATTTTTTGGGTTCATCACCTCACGAGCACACACTCTGTCACATAAATCAAGTGAGCCTTAAAAAGTACCTAATTGAACCAACATTCTAACCCCACTTGGGGAACACAAAAGAATCATTGTAGTTAGGTAGGGTCGGGGGGATAGGCTTCCAATAACACCCCTCGGTCACTTTCACTTGAGACATAGTTGTTGTCCAAATAGGGAACCAAAATCCCCTAGTACTTTTTGGCATGGTCACGACCAGTTTATCAGAGGGCCTCTCCCTTAGGAGGGTTGAAGTCGGGAGACTGGTTCCGGAGGCCTGAGTGGAATACTGCACTCCATTCAGTAACCGAAGGGCTACCTTTCGCGGTTCGCGGGATATCCCTGTATAGGGGTATTGCGGTCAACGAACTAAACGGCAGATTCACCTTTCTGGATGTGTCATGAACGGGGTATCTTAGTTGCCATTCTTCTAGGATTGACTACCCGGTGTCCCTCCCGGTAGGGGGATATCATAGCCACTTGGCTTCTCTACTCATATTGTCTGACTTGGATTTCATCACCTTGCAGAGGATATGTTTAGTTGAGTCAAAATACTTTTAGTTAGGTGTTTGCATGCTCCTTTACCTCCCTTTGGTCTAGTGAGTCCACCATTTTATGTTTCTAGGAAACCTGCTGCTTGTTGGTATTCTGACCATCTTTGTTGACACTCCACCTATTGTAGCACAGCTGCTGCAGTGGGTGTTTTGAGTTGGTTGTTGGCCTGAGTGCCTTGTTTTTTAGCTCTCCTTCTGCACACTCGGTTGCATTAGGCCTTTTTGAGCTGTTTTTATACTCACCTCAACCCACAGAGATTTGACACCATCCGTCACCATTGAGTCCCCGAGACATTCTCGGCGCCTCAGGGGCGAGCCCCCACAGCACGGTTCTCTTGACACCACACGTCATAGGTTCCGATCATTATCCGTTGATACCACTCATCACAGATCTAGAGCCTTGTCACTTGACTCCACTCATCAGCGACGTAGGACTCCGTCACCAGATAGTGACGCTCCTTACTTTACCTCCGATTCTGACGAAGAGTCTGAGAACCCTATTTACACTGCCCCTACTAGCCCCATGGCTGGCACGACTTCCACTCTGTTTGTAATAGGGACCATTGGTGGCACATCCACCACTACACCAGTTACTACACCTGTTTTGGGTATGCCCTCCATGGGACCCTCATCTACTGTTCCCCTCACAGTACCTATTCCCACAGCGGGAATACCTATCCCCACTACATCAGTGGCTCACACTACCCATGGTGGTGCTGGACCATCCTCCACTACCTCAGTTCCCCCACTTGGGGGCACCACCCTAAATCTTGTCCCTCCACTTGGGGGCACTGGCCCCAACTTGGTCCAAAGCACTACTGTGTCACAGCCTTCTTCCAGTTTGCCATTCATGGCTAGCCTCAACCTACCTGACCTGGCCAGATTGACCAACGATCCTATTCGACACGACCCTATGTGGCCTCATATGCCTACCACGCTCCCCTCGGACATCCCTAAGTTCGAGGGCAAGGCCGGTGAGGACCCACAAAACCATATCATGTCTTTCCACCTATGGTGTTCCTCTAACTCCATCGTGGATGACTCTGTTCGCCTCCGTCTCTTACAGCACACCTTCACTGGCTCTGCAGCCAAGTGGTATATCGAGCAACCTCATGGGACCCATGCCACCTTTGTTTCCCTAGCCTCGACCTTCCTGCAGTTCTTCCAGTTACCTGTCCGCTATGACGCGGGCGTTGAGATCCTTCTATCTTGTAGACAAAACACGGCTACCCATATCACGGACCACATCCATGAGTGGCGTCGACGCCGCAGCTTATGCAAGATCAAACTTGACGACCGTATCTTCCTAGATTGGTTCCTCAAATCCCTTCTCCCTGTTATCGCTAAGGATGTGGCCTCAGAAAGACCCCAGTCTGAAGAAGAAGCCATCCTTAAAGCCCAACAGTTCGACCTCATTTACGCCCAATCGGGTTACCTTTATACCATTATACCTGACGCCCCTCGCGGCGAGTCCTCCCAGCACGATGCGCCGGGGGCATCCCACGCTGCAGACGGCATCATCGGTCGTGTTTCTTCGCATCCTCAACCATTTTCTATAGCACGACCTACCCCTGGCCCCGACCTGTCGTGGGCTACCTCACAGTCTGGAGAAACCAACTCATATGCTCCCATGACACACCACCATTCCCATGGACCCTCATGTCCACCTCAGTGCTTCGGTTATGCGACTCCTGCTTATGCTCCCTCAGTCGCACCTCAGTCTTACTACCATCCGCAGGCTGCCCCAGCCCCTGCGCTTTCACAAGCCCAACCCGCTTATTATCCGCCCCAGGCAGCCCCTGCGGCACATCCACAACCTGCTCCGCAGCCATATCAGCAACCTCCTCAAGTCGCTGCACCTGCTCAGCCTCAACCTACATATCATCCTCCGCAGCCTGCTCCAGCACCTACGCAACCTCAAAATCCACCTGCTGCCCAAGGGCAAGTCTACGCCCAACAAAACCCGTAGCAAAACCAGAACAACCAACGTAACCAGGGCCAACAGAACCGCGGCAAGGGCCGTAATCGTGGGAACAACCAACCTGCCGACCAAGCTGGTCAACCGACTAATCCCCCCGACAACAACAATGCGGCCCCCGCTAATCAAAACCCTGATCGCCCGCCCAAGCAGGCTAAAAACCGTAATTTGCGAATGAACCACCCTTGTTCTATTTGCGGGGTCTATGGACATTACACACACGCTTGCCCACACTTGGAGCGAGCTCGGCAACTCTGGGTCGATGAGGCCCATCGCCAAGGGCATGCGGATCCCCAAGCACCGCCCAACCCCCCCCAACCTCAACAACCCCCTTTGGTGCTGCAAAACCCCTTACCAACCCAAGGCGTGGTGAACACTCAGTCGTTGGCCCCTCAAGCTAACGCGCAACCCCAACAACAACAGATCACATACGCCGCTCCTGATCAACCCATGTTTGACTCAGGTACCCACCACTTGCTGATGATGTCATCTGCTGACGTCAACCTGCAGACCCGTCGGAACCAATATGGCTCCACCTCTGAAGCCACTCCCACGGATAAACCTACTAACGCCCATCTCACCGATCAGGCATTACGTATACCTCCGCCGCCCATAGACGGCGCTGCGAAAGCACCTCGTTTCCCACTTCGCCGAATCAACAATAACCCCAATGCGCGCGCTGCGTCAAACTACAGCATCGTAGACGACCTAGCCCAATCTCCCGCTGCCATGTCTGCATTAGAAGTCTTGAAGAACTGTCCTTCCCAGCGCAAGACTTTACTTTCCGCCATTGGGGGGATTGACCCAAATGATTCGAATTTGATGGCATTTGATTTAGACCAGTCTGAACCACGCCTACCTTCCAGCTTAGCATTCCAAGTTACTGTCTCCGTTAGGAATCTCGTCATCCATCGGTGCATCATCGATGAGGGTTCCTCCACATGCGTTATGTCTACCTTTGTATGGAAGAAGCTGGGGTCCCCTCCTCTCCAACAGTCCACCACTGCATTACGCGCCTACGACGGTTGTTCGGCTCAGCCCCAAGGCCTCCTAGCCAATGTCCCCGTCCAGTTAGGTGGCAAAACTGTACTCATTGACATTGAGGTAATCAATGCCCAATTGGATTATAACCTTTTACTTGGCCGCAGCTACATGTATGCCATGAGGGCGGTTTCCTCTTCCGTCTTTCGCACCATGATGTTCCCCCATGATGGACGCGTGGTCAAGATCGACCAACTTACTTACTATGATCCCAGTGCTCCCGCGGCACCTGAAAATGTTCTCCCCATGGTTGAACAACCCGTTTCTCCTGCCACCACCTCGTTTGTTTCCTCTACGGGGCCTGGAGTCTACTCAGACGCGCCGATGACTTCCACCTTCCAATCTATTCCGCCTCCCTCGGCTCCCACGGACGTGTCTGACTTATGTACCTTGTCCCACGACAACCAACCACCTAACAATCAACCACCCTTGTTGCCAAAACCACCATTGGTACCTAGCCACATTGGTGTTACACCGATCCATACCATCCCCTTTCTCGTCCCTCCATCAGGAGTAGTAAGCGCCCTGGTTATGGCTACCCTTAGCCTCCCGGGGTTAACCTTGGGATTACCTGTCTGGTATCTTTCGCCTCCCGTTCGCCCGCCGACACCAGATGTCGTCCTCCAACCGGTGCAACCCATGGCTACTACCTCTCAGCCACCTCCTGGTGTCTCTACCCCTTCGTCCTCCACGACTCCCCCTCCTCCTCCCAAACCCACTAGGGGCAGAGGCCCACAACCTTACACTGCTGTCCCACCTCCCAAGACAGTAAAAAACCCTCCAGTATTCCGTGCTCCTCCCAAATGCTCGCTGTGCGACGAGTTGGGCCATGCGACCCACCAATGCCCACAGTTACCAGCATTGCAGAAGCATATGCAGACGCTCGACGATGACCCCAACATCCCAACTGTCGAACTAAACCCCACTCCCAAGCCTAAGGATAAGTCCCTACGTACCAACCACTCCTGCGCCATATGCGGTATTTACGGGCATTATTCACATCATTGTCCCGATCTCCCGGATTACAGAGCAGCTCTCTATGAGATGAACAATCTGGATCTTGAGACGGCACCACCTACCATTGAGGAGATCTACCCCCCAGACTCTTCACCTTCTGGAGAGGTTAATACCATCTATATGATCTCTTCCACCACTACCCCCTCGTCAACCGATTTGACGACGCAAACTTTCCGTACCGATGAGGAGATTCTTAAAGCCCTTACTGCCCCGGATTATCCCTGGGATGATATGCATCATCATTCCTACTTCATCCCAGAAGCGTCTTCCTCTAGCTCCGCTACCCAATACGCGGTTGAATCCAAAGACTTCCTCCCCACCAAGGTCGACTGGTTCAAGGACCCTATTCCTGCTCCTGATGCCTTCGAGGAAGGTAACATGGCCAACATCTCACCTATCATCCAAGTTGATATCGCTGCCCCAGGACGTGCCCCTGAACTCATCACCTTAGGAGCATTCTTCAGTCAACAAGAGATTGAGGACTACACAAACCTTTTCAGAGAATTCCGTGATGTCTTTGCCTGGTCCTATACCGAAATGCCTGGTCTTGACCCCGCCATTATAGAGCACCACATCGACACATGGCCTGATGTACCCCCCGTCCGTCGGAAACAGCATCCTCTTCCTCCCTCAAAGTTCTCAGGATGTGCCCCTGAACTCATCACTTTAGGAGCCTCCTGCAGTAAGCACGAGATGGAGAACTACAAACAACTCTTCCACGAGTACCGTGATGTCTTTGCTTGGCCCTCTGCCAAAATGCCTGGGCTCGACCCTGCCATTCTCAACCATCACATGGACACACGGCCGGAGGAACTTCCTGTTCATACTGGAACCGACTCTGAAGACCTTCCTTTACGTAACCCCCATGAGGGGTTGCACCCTCAGGAGTCTCTATCCCTATAATAACTTGCGACCTCGTTGGTCCGCATTGTACAGTTTGCTCTCTTTTTGTTTTTCACTTTTTTGCCATCATCTTACATTTATCATTTCTGCATGATTACAGATGGACAACCTTCCACTTTGTTACACTAGCTTCGCTGATGGCGCAAGCCGCTGGTCTCCCAACCTGGCTTCTGCAGCATGGGTCTTGTACTCCCCTTCCAACGAAATGATTCACCTTGACGGGATATGTATAGGCGCTGCTACCAATAACCAGGCGGAGTATGACGCTGTGACCGGTCTCTTGACGGCCGCCCTCCAAATGGGCATAAGTCACCTTCATGTGTTCCTTGACTCCCAGCTACTTGTCTCCCAGCTCAACAATTGCTACCAGGTACGTGATCCCTGCCTTTTTAGAAAATTCCTGCGCACAAAACAACTCAGTCAACAATTTGAATCCATCACATTCACACATGTCCCCAGAGCCCAAAATAGTGTCGCAGACCAAATGGCCAACACAATCCTAGATTGGCATATCAATCACACCATGTAACATCATGCATCATCATCACATAACATCTCATAAAAATATATAAAAACCCAAAAAAGATTGCATCGCATCCACATTTGCATCCATGTACATATACCACATGCATATCCATAGGGGCATCCACGTGCCTAAACATACATCATGTCGCATCACGTCAAATACACAAGGGGCATCCATGTGCCTAACATCCTAACCTACTTGCATCCACGTGCAATGTAAACCTATCATAACTCACAAAGCGCATCCACGTGCGTACAAATAAAACAACATCATACAAAAAGGTGCATCCACGTGCATATATATATATCAAAAAATATACATGTTCAGTGCTATACATGTCCTGAGTACCCCTGTACTCAGCTATACAAAAAATGGCTATACATCCCTAACAACCTCATCAACATACATGCCGTAGCTACAAAAAATCGGGGGGAGTCCCCTGTACTCCCTAATGAGAGTCGTATCCTGCATCACTGCCTGCATCGGCTGCCTCTGAGTCCTCCCCTCGCTCCTCCTCCGGCAAGTCCTCCTCTCCTCCGGCCTCCTGTGCCCGGACCCGGTCCACCAAGATCGCCACCCGGATCGCGATGGATCTGAACTCTCGGGGTGCCCCCATGCAATCCCATACCACATCAGGATCGACATCCCGCCATCCCTCGTCGGTCACTCCTATCAACAGCCGATCTAGTAGCTCCCGTACAGACTCTAGTGTCACCTCTGGATCCCGGCGCCGCACCTCTCCTCGCCCAGGCAGAGCTGGAACGGCCACGATACCTCTCCGTGCCACATGTCCTGGAGGTGGCCTCGGACCCACATCTGCAAGATCACCCATATGTCAGTCACAATATATCTATCTACTATCGTATACATAAAATTTGACATTCATAGCAGGCAATAAAACCTCATACGTACCGTCGGGACCCCATGCCTGTCCTGGTGCTCGTGGCGCCTCCGGATCTCCCGTGAATTCCATGTCTCGATACGGGAAGTCGTCCAGTGTCAATGGTATCTGGAGCCACTGCAGGTACAACTCCTGCGTGAAGTACCTACCCACGTCGCCGCCACCACGGCGGCGCATCATCTCGCCCCAACGAACCATCCTCGGCTCCCTCATCCCTCCTGGCCTGATCGGCACCCGTGGTCGCAGTGTGGGTACCCTCTCCATAAAGAAGGCACATAAGAAGGACCCAAAACAAAAGCCCTTGCCATCTTCCTTCGCTGCCGTCAGCTGTCGCTGAACGCAGGTCAGGAACATCTGGCCCCACGCGTAGTACACCCCATCCAGTACGCGCTCTACCATCTGCATCTGACCCCCAGACACCTTCACAGGTGACTGGGAACCCAATACCCGCACCACACATGCTGCCATAGCCCGCACTGCCGGCTCCCGTAGGTCCCTCACCAGGAGTGCATTCCTATGCACCCTCGCCTCAGGACCACAGTGTGTCTCCACCATGTCCTCCATATCAACGTCCGCGGCAACCCGCGGCTGTGTGTCTGCTACCCTGCCTAGACAGGGAAACCCCGTCAGAAAGTATACGTCGGTCAGAGTGAGGTCCACCCTCTCACCCTGTACCCGGAAAGCCTGTATGTCCGGCTCCCAGAAGCTGATCAGCCGGTTCAGCAGCAATGCTGCTGACCGTATCATGGGTATCTGTGCGAACTTCAGAAGTCCGCACATTCTTAGCACAGATCGCACATGGCGCTCCCGTCGGATCACTGCCATGATCTCATCAGGGATCTCCCGCTCTCTCCAGAGCACCTGCGGCATCCTGTCCATCACACAACAGACTCATCAGACTCATGTCAACCCTGGGACCCACTACCCAACCCCCGACCCTAAAAAACGTGCAGGTATGAGTTTAACGGAATACTTGTATCTCACGGATCTGAAATCAGCCAGACGGATCGTCCAGAAATGCCACCTAAGCTCTGGTCTACTCTAATCACAAGTCAAAGTCAACAAGTACAAATGACACATGTCATGTTGGACCCACCACTATTTATAGTCAGTTGACTTTTTCTCGTTTTGGTCATTCTGGCCCCATACGGAGTCCATTTTTCACACCGTTTCCACCACTGGAATCAGCACGACGAGACCGTCATGATGGTCACCTCGTTGCATTATTTTTACCCCGTCATTTTTTGCCCATTTTTTAGACACCACTAGTCGCCTCGGTTTGCGTGCCACATCGGCCGTTCTCCATTTTTCACATGTTTTATATCATCGGATTCATTTTTCCGAGCTGGTAATGATGCTTGAGATCATTTCTCGCTCTCACCTCCAGATTTTCTGGGCATTTTTTCCAAAATGCCCCCGTCACCTCGGTTTGCGTGCCACATCGGCCGTTACCCATTTTTGACATCCTTTATATCGCCGGATTCATTTTTCCGAGCTCGTGATGATGCTTGAGATCATTTCTCGCTCTCACTTGGTACAATTTCAACATTGTGTCCCGACACCTTGCTTCCTCGGTTTGCACGCCACATCGACCGCTATCGGATTGTTCCACATTTTTACATGAGCCATTCACTCCTGTCATACTGCAAATGTTTCGTTATTTTGCCACCATTTCATCTACCCCGCAAGGAGGCCCATCAGTGTTCCCCCCTACCCTCGCTCTTGGTCACCATTATTGAGCCTTGATCGAACACTTCCTCCTTACCTGGCCATTCCTTTTGTTCGGTATAATTTTATCCCTTTTTCGGGCCGGACAAGTCCTTTACGAAAAAGGCACTTAGAGAGTTTCCGTTAAGCTCTTTTCTGACTCCTAAAAGAATGAAAAGATCGTCGAGCAATCTTGCTTCCTTTCATGCTCGTTAAAGTACCTGAAAGGGCATCTATCTGGTATAAGTTTAACCCTTTTCCGGACCTGATAGACTAATTACGAAAAAGGAATACTCTAGTCACACCGGCTAGAAGAGTTCTTCATTGCATCCTTTTATGCTTCTTTGGGCCTTGGAGACTAAATCTACGAAAAAGCAACCCCCTGGAGTCTTCTTACTTGCTTTCAGACTCGCTAAAATTGAAAGCAACCACGAGCATGAACTGTCCTGGGCTCGTAAAATCCACACGACAGTACCATTCCATCATTTCAGAGTCTTCTTATTTGCTTTCAGACTCCTTAAAATTGAAAGCAACCACGAGCATGAACTGTCCTGGACTCGTCAAATCCACACGACAGTATCATTTTACAGACACTTCTTCTAGTTCATTAACCCATGAAGAAGTCTCCTCCCGTGCCTCCTGGCACTATGATCGATCATCTCGGCAGCACCCCCAATCAGGTCGCCTTTGTTCAGAGTATTCTGCAGTCTCCTGCCATTTTATACCAGCTTGAGTCTCCCTCAGCCCAGTTACCCTCCCAGATCCATTACAGCTATGATCCCTTTCCCCTCAGTCAGTTTCATATGCTGCCAGATCATTCCCATTATCATACTCTGAACAAAGGAAGTTTGAGTCCATCCACTCTACTTGCCCAGTTGTCCCCCCACAGTTTATCAGTCCTGCCATCAGCACTATCACATTTCGGTCTTGTACCTCGCGCTCCTGTCAAGGAAACATCATTGCCTTGATAGTTGCAGGTCTCCCTCTGTCGACGACAGCTCCTCTATTCCAGAGGATAGGCCCAGAGGTCCCTACGCCTTGGACTTATCACCATCTGTGGTAAGTGCCTACAGATCATTCCGAGAGGAATCATCATTGCCTCTCTGAGTGGTTGTTCCTCACATGCTCGACTTCAGCACCTTGATCGCATCGTTGAGGATCGCGTAGGATTATATCCCATCAATTTTTAGTCAAAGACCCCGGATTTCCCTTGACTCTAGCACATTGGTGAGTCACTTTGGAACGCCCAGTTATATGTTCCCGTGGATGTCCGGGCTGCGTTGGCGATTGTATCCGGAAGCCATCCAGTTATATGCTTCCTGGAGTACCCATTTCAGTTCCAGTCCAGTGTACCATGGAGAGTATGACCCCAGTCACTATGATCCAGCAGCTCATCAGTTCCTTTGGTACCACACTCAGTAGCACTATTGATTGTTCCAGTGCACCATTTCTTCAGTTCACACATGATCAACTCAGCAGTATGTCCTAGATTTGTGTCCCCTCTGAACTCTTATGATGTACACAGTGGTCATGTATCTTACAGGTCCCCCTTTTTTTTTGGGCCTCACAGTTATGTTTATGTATCTTGATACGAGCATGGGGATGCCCGCCTCGTCCATATATTGAGATTATTCCTCATTCCGTATTTGAGGTCATGTATATTTCAGGTCCCCATTTTTTGGACCCCATTGTTATTGTTATGGTATATCCTGATACGAGCATGGGAATGCTCGCCTCGTCCATATGATCAGATGATTCCTCATCCATTATTGCGGTTATGTACTTTTAGTTCTTGCAGTTGTTCGGGATTGTTGTTCCGGGCTTCAATTTGTTTCTTCTCTTCTCTCCACATCCCAGGAAAACCATTCATGACTTATGATGTCCATCGGCCATACGATGAGCTCCTGACCTCGCACATCAGGGGGCAATCTGTTAACACCCAAAAAGTGTTCACTACCTCATCTACCACATTATATGGCTCATTTGTCCATTTTCCTACCATATTTCCCTTAAAATCCCAAAAAATCCCATTAAAAAGCCTCCAAAAGGCCACAAAACCATCAAAATAGCCTAAAAAAGGCTAAAAAACCCCCTTTTTCCTCTAAAAATAGCAAAAACCCCTAAAAAAGGAAGAAAAAATATAAAATAATGAGGAAAAGGAGGAAAAAACCCTATACAGCTGCACAAAACCATGTGTTTCCCAAAACCATGGGTCAGCACTCCACCACCAAAAAACTATAAATAGGTGATGGAGATCCCTTATTCCATATCCACAATCACAAGCACCCTTACTCTGCCAAAATCTCTCTCGAAACCCTAGTTCATCATTGAACTACTTTCACCTTGAGAGCCACTTTTGGCCCATCCCCACCATTGGAGAAGGAGAAGGAGCATATTGAAGCTTGGAGCATCCTCTTGGACACTGCAAAGGGCTTCACCAAACCTTTACATTGAAGGTAACATTAATAGAAAAAGTCATTCTTTTCATTTGATGTTTATGTTTCATGCATGTTTTAGAAGTAATTTAATTTTTGTTTTAGCTTAATTATTTACATTTACTGAACTGCTACTAAGGAGTCCATTCTCCTTAGTAGGTGCTCATTTGCACAAGCTAGGGGTAAAACCCTAGCTACACATATGTAAAGAAAAACCCGATACAAGTCACTGTGGTAGAAATACTTTCAACTTCACTATCATCAACAACAGGCATAAACAAGGCAGAGTTTTCAAATGAAGACTCTATGGTACCCAATCCCGAGGACTTACAATCAACAAGATCAACTTCAGGATGAAGATCAAAGTTGAAGGACATGATGGAATCTGCAGAAACAAATTCATCATCACGGGAGTTGAAAATTCTAGAAGCAGAATCAAACTCAGCAGGAACACCGATTTGTGGATCTATAGGAGAGTCCAAAGACTCAACAGTAGGAATATCAGACTTTAAGGTCAAACCGGGGCTGGACATAACTGCGACTGGATCAACATCCAAATGAATGGTAGACTGTACTATGGACTCTAGGAAAACTTCATCGGAAGGAAGTATATCATCCCAGATAGAACACATATCTAAACATTCAGATGGAGGTGTCACTTGGTCAAAAGCTGGGACCAAGTCCCGAGAAGGTAAGCATGAACTCAGATACTTCTTCTCAGTAGCAGTTGAACTCAAGGAACAATATGCCACATAAGGCTCATGTGACATAGTAGTTCCTAATGACGAGGGATCAGACTGATCTTCAGTTGGGTAATAAGGAGGATCAACGAATGCAAGCTGGTCGATGGTGACAATGTTTTCGTTATGAGGGAAATGCATCACACGAAAAAGCGTAGACACCACATCATGCATAGCATAAATGTAATCATGCCCAAGGATCATATCAAAGTCCACAGGGTTCTTTAGAACCATAAAATCAACTAAGACTATTTTTCCACCCAAGGTAACAGGTGCCTGACGGAGGAATCCGATCGGTTCACTAGGTCTTCTATCAAAGGTCAACGACCAATTAGCAGCTGGAAGAACATTAGGGAAACCCAAATCTCTCCAAGCATAAGCGGATAAGATACTAACAGAAGCACCTTCATCAACAATGCATCGATTAACCGTATGGTTCCCGATATCAACCTTTATCTGGAAAGGTGCGAAGAAGGAAGGCGAGGCTCGGCTAGACTATTCCAATCAAATGAAACAATCCTAGGGCTTGGTAGGGGTTCACATGGCACAGATGAAGTGCCCCCTTTTTCAGGAACATCCAAACTGGAAATGCAGAAGACTTCAGTAGTAGGTGCATCAATCTCTGAAGGACTGATGGGATCGGTCGAAGATTGCATCGATTCAATCACTTCACTCTCCGAAGGAAGAGTGGGGTCGACCAAAGATTGCATTGGTTCAACCACTTTATCAACCAAAGGTTGATCTGATTGTAGGGAATCTATGGACAACTCAGGAACAGAGGTTCCTTCAGACATGGACCACACTCTTCGTGCCTCTGGAATGGCAGGGCATCGGTGAGTAAGGTGATCTCCCTTTCAAAGTTTACAAGGGAACTTTGGTTTCCGTCCTATCGGTTTAGACTCCTTTACAACATCAGTACTCTCAGCATGACTAGCACTGGCTGACAGCTTGCGCCCAGCATGATTCACAGAGGCTAGTTGCTCAGAAGCAGAAGACTTTTGAACTAAGGACCACACTTTTTGCACTTCTGGAAGTACAGGGCACAAGTAAGTAAGGTGATCTCCCTCGCAAAACTTACAAGGGAACTTAAGCTTCTGTTTGTTGGGTTTGTCGACAATGTCAACTCCCTCAGCATGACTTGCAGTGGCTGATCTGGTGTCTCCAGTATGACTCACAGGAACTGGTGACTTGTCATTAATATGACTAGCAGTGATCAATGACGTGTCCTCAACCTGACTGACAGTGGTTGAAGACAAGCTTTCAGTATGATTTTCAGTGACTAAAATTTTTCTCCCAGCATGACCTCCAGAGGCTAGGTAGGTGCCCCTTACATGATTTGCAGAGGCAGGGTGCTTGCCCCCAGCATGACTTACAGAGGCTGGGTTGCTACCCCCTTGTTTTGGCATGTTCTTCCTATTCTTCCCCCATCTATTCCTTTTAGACTGCTGGCTACTAGTATTTCTACTTTCACCGCATGAGGTAGAAGGAGGAGGAGAAGATGTTACTGGCAAAGGAGGCACAGGGTTCTAATGCTCTTGATTTGAGGTGCTCACAAAAGAAGCGTCAGGAGCATGCAAGGCATTCGGAGTGGAAAACAACCAAACCGACAGCCCAATAGTGAATCCAGGAAGATTCAGAGTAGCCATTAAGGGAGCACCAATGTTTCCAATGAATGGAACAGCATAAGGATCCCCCGGAATAGGGGTACCTTGATTGGCACTCGCCAGAATGCTAGACATAGTTTCTCGCTCAAATGAACAAGAAGTTCTCTAAGGCAAACTAAAAAAAAAAAAAAAAAGTAGCACAAAGAGCACACCACTAAAAACAAAGGTCCTAGGTAAATCAAACCAGGCAAATAGATGCCTTCGGGAGAAGAGTCTGGGATGATGAGGGCCCAGAACAGATCAACGAAGGAAGAAAGACAGTTACCCGGGGTCCACAATACAATGACTAAGGGTGCAAGCGCTGGAATCACCCAACCGCCCTCCCAAAGACCTACAAGGGATTTCCTCCAACGTCTGTCTTAGGTACAACAGATATACCCTCTGCTGTCACCTGTGTATGAACCTAGAGTATGATACTAAGGGTACCACAACACCGAAAAATCCTGGGGGAACAGTCATCGGTCGAATCAGAAAGCGTGGGCAGGGTAGCTAAGCCCGAAACTCGAAAGAGTCCCCAATACGCAATCCGATCCTGGTGTATGCTCGAACAGAAAGTAGGAGGGGTATTCCCACAAACTGATCTCACATTGACCTACTGCATAGATCCCAGGAAAATTTTGAGTGAGGTGGGTTTACCTGATGATAGTCTCACTACGATTTTTGCGCAATGTGTGATCTTGGGTGGTTTAAGGTGTTTTAAACCCAAGATCCTAACCAAGACTAGTTGGTGTAGTGTAACCTAGAAAAGAAAATGTTGCTAGTTCATTTTATTAGAGTTCATTTTAAAGGTTACTTGATTACTCAAAAAGGTAGTGGGTGTGTGAGATTGGTTATAATAGAGATAGAGTACTGAAAATGAAATATTTACCACCAAACAAATCTTTTTCTTTTCAATGCAAGTCTTAAAATTCTGATCTAGAATGCATGTGCAAATGCAATTTTTAATATTTCGAATGCAAAAAAGGTAAAAATAAAGTATAAATGTACAAAAATAAACTCAAAACCTAAAAATGCAGCTACTCAAGCAACTAGGTATGCAAAAGAAAACTTGTTCTTTTTGATGCAACGCACTCTAAAATATTTTAAGCCACTTGCAAGGTACTCTATTCAGAAGATCAATCAAAATTCTTTATGCTTTTCAAAGGTAAGAAACAAAAACTGAAACTACCCTACTATCAAAACAAAGCAAATAAACTTTCAGATTCTCTTTATGAAACAGTAAAAGCTATCAAATATGACTTTCAAATTCTTATTGATGTAAGCATGCCAAACATTGGGAAAAGAGTACGAAAACTACTTTTAGACCCAAACGAAGCAAATGACCTACGAAGAAGTATGGTTTGGTAAATTCAGGTCTGCATAGAAACAATGCAAACAAGGTCTTGAACAACAGCCAAAACACTTGAGCTTTCACTACAAAAGAAAAACTAAAAGCATAAGGGAGGATAAGAAACCAACCTAAAAGAGAAATTTCACTCAAATAGATACAAACAGGGTCAAGAAGACTCAAGAGGTTCCAAATCCAATGGAAAATGGGGCAAGCAAGTTCAGTCAGACTCAAATTAGGGTACAAAACACCAAACAGGTCCACAACCCCCCAACTTAGGTCAACAAACCCCAAAACTTTCCAAGCAAGCCCAAATTGATCAAAAGAGGTTCAAATCATGAATGTAGGATCAGTACAAGGATGGGAGACCACTTACAGGGGTTTAATTCAGACCTAAGGTCATTAGGGACCCCAAAAAATGCAACCACAACCCCCAGATTTGGGTCCACAACCCAAAAACTCAAAAAATCAAACCCAGATTTTGAGCGCTACTGTGTATGAAGGAAACTAGCGCTCATAGCAGTATGGGCGCTACTGTGCAGAGGAAAAGTAGCGTATGGGCGCTACTGTGCAGAGGAAAAGTAGCGTATGGGCGCTACTGTGTGGTACAAACAGTAGCGTACAAGAAAAAAAGTAAAAAAAAAATGGGGTTAAAACCCCCAAACTGGGTCCACAAAGGTTTGGAAGGGCTGGGAAGGGTCTGTGAAAAGCCCAGGAGGGTCAAACAGAGCCTACTAACTGATCCTAATCAAGAAAATGAACAAAGACCATCAAACAGAATTGAAGAAATGACCTTGGATACCCCTAAGCAGTTAGGCTTTCCCCAGCGGAGTCGCCATTCTGTTGTGGGGAAAATGCACCTATAGTTCAGGGGAGAAACTACCAACTTATGGTGATAAAGATAGACTTACAAGCATTCTGCAAGTACAACAAATAAATGAAGAGATTAGGGTTTAGATATGTAGGCACCTTATTCAGAAGGTTGATCCTAGCTTTGCCTCCCTTGCTCTTCAATGTTGCAATGCCCAGACCTGCAAAACAACTTGATACCTTTCTCAAATACATTTGACTACACATATAATACTGATATTCATAATATAACAAGACATCAAACTATAATCAAACAGTAATCAAATCTAAGACACATTAATAGGTCATATTTGGAAAGAGAAGAACGTCTGATCTTTATTGATGAATGAAAGCAAGTACATAAATTTATACCTTCCTTCAAGCTTGGCACTTCATGAAACCTAGATTCAAGGTCTCCTGATTCCGTTCTCCAAGGATCCCAGCCTCTAAGCAACTATGCTAGGTTTTACCAAAACTGAAGCACAATAGAGGGGGATGAGGGTCTCCATTCCTCCAGCATAACTTTGTAATTGGGCTTAGTCCTCTCACATGACCCTTCTACCCTCCTTATATAGTCAGTGAGGAAGAGGAAAAGAAGTTATAACCACTCAAGAGGTTTCCCAACCAACTTAACTTACTCGAATTTTGAGATTTTGACCAAAACAGGTGTGTACGCTACTCTATAGTATACAAAGTCGTGTACATATGGATTTGAGCGCTACTTTAAATGAGGCAAAGTCGCATACACACGCTACTATTTCAACAGTGGAGTCGCGCTCATATTGAAAAATGGCCAAAAACAGGCTTTTCTGCTCATTTTCAGGAGATGGTTTGGTCTGGAAAAATGTTCCTAAGGGTCATATGCATCAAATGGGTCAAGAATGAGGTAATTTCAACCATTTTTAGTGTCCCAAATGACTCCTCCATCCACAAATGTCCTGTTGTGTGACTTAACTTGATCTCAAGAAGTGTCGTCATGCGACCAAGGGAAGCAAGTGTTGTCACGGACAGAGAGGTGTCATTTCAAGCTATAACAATATTGGATCATAAAATTAGCCATTTCTTTTAAAGTTCGGTTCTTCCATTCAGCTACACCATTTTGTTGTGGTGTATATGGAACAGTGTGTTGTTGGATTCCTTGTTCAGTGCAGAAAGTAGTGAACTTTTTGTTAACATATTCTCCTCCATTGTCAAATCTTAACTTAATAATTTGATGACCAGATTGTTTTTCAACAAGAGCCTTGTAGGCCAAGAACATGTTAAATAATTCGCTCTTAAGTTTTAGGAAATAAACCCAAGTGCGTCTGGTGTAAACATCAATGAAAGTTAAGAAATATTTGAAACCAGAAAAGGAAGCAGATGGAAGAGGGCCACACAAGTCACTATGCATAAGATCCAAGGGAACCGAGGCGTCCCAAGAGGCACGTTTGTCAAAACTATCCCGATGATGTTTTCCGAGTACACAACCAGAAGAAACACCATCCCTACAAGATACCATTGGAATACCTACCACCATATTGTCTTTACATAGTTGTTGCAATGAGCGATAATTTAAGTGACCAAATCACTCATGCCAAAGTTTGCTCAAGTTATCACTATGAGCAACAAATACTGAAGGAAAAGGTGATGACCCAAAGTTGTTAAATTTGTACAAACTAGTAATATCATCAACAATTCCAGTAGCTAGGACCTGTTGAGGATCTTTAAAATCCTTGATTACAACTTGGTGAGGTGTAAACGTCACAGTTTTACCTTCACTAGAACGAGTGATTTGATAGACTAATAACAAATTGCAGGAAATTCTTGTAACACATAGTACATCACTAAAATGACCATTATCTACTAGAACTGTTCCAGCTCCTACAACACTTAGAGATCTATCATCACCAACAAATATTTGTTTGGTGTTACATTCATGCATAATAGAAAAGATGGCTTGATCCTTAGCCATATGATAAAATTCTCTAGAATCAATGAGCCATTCATTTGAAGTAGAAGAAGAAGATGCATTATAAGAATAAACAAAAGCACAAAGTGCATGTCTATGAGAGGTAGATTCTGAAGGCAAATCTAGGCTGATGTGGTGTTTCTTCATTGCTGCTTCCAAGGCTGCCATCTTCTTGAAACACTTAGATTCATCATGAATATCTTTCCCGCAATAGTTGCAATGACACTCAGTCTTCTTGCCTTTTGGATTGGATCCTTTGTCATTTTTTAAATAAGGAGTTGACTGAGAGGGTTTGGGACCCTTGTTTGACTTATTATTGCGAAAATTTTGTTTCTTGGGAGGCTTGGACTTTTCTTTCTGTTGGGACAATAAGGCTTTCCCATATGTATCTGCATTGTTAATTATTCCAAGATGGATGAGCTTATCTTTCTCTCTAATCAAGGAATCACAAAAAGATTCAAGACTAGGCTCTTGATAGCTAGCTACAGTCAAGGATTCTTTCATGGAGTAAAATGTGGATAGAAAATTAGAATATGCAGGTCCAAGTTTTGAAAGAATATGATAAAAGCATTGTTTATCTTCCCTCCTAATCTTACATTCTTCACATAAGAGTTTAAGAGTTTTGTACTTAGATAAATAATCTTGAATGCATGAAAATCACCTGTATTTTAAGAAATCAACTCATTTTCGAGTTGATGACCTCGAATTTCATTTTGTTTACCAAACACAGATTCCAACTTATCCCAAGCAGTATCAAGTTCATCAATTCCAGATATGTGGAATCACAAATCAGTAGATATTGACATCCCAATCAATCCACGAGCTTCGTCACATCTATTTTTCCATTTTATCATCATCAGTGGGTTCTTTTTCTTTCCTTGAGGTAATTCTGAAAAGCCCTCTACTTCGTAGAACATCCTCTATACAAGATTTCCATGAGAAATAGTTGAAACTAGTAAGTAGAATATCACAAAGGGCAGCCATATTTATAAATTAATGGCTATAAAAGAAGAAACCAATAGTCTGGATGCGAAGAGCTCGAAAAAATAGGCGGTTTAAAAAAAACGGTACTGAAAATGGACTCCGTATGATGAAGTTATGCTTGATCAAAGAAAATGGTGAAGATGTCCTCAATAGTGACGTGGCAGATAGAGAATGACCAGCTAAAAAAAGAACCCCCCTCTTCCCAAGTTGAACCTTTGACAGTCACTTTACAAGAAAGTTGCTTTAAGTGAATCACTTTTGTAAAATAAGTGATTTCACTTTTACAATGATGTTACTTTAAATAGTGCAGCAATAAAAAAGAACTTAATTGACTCACTTTTTATTTTTATTTTTATTATTTAAGTGAGATGCACTTTTACAATAAAGTAACTTAAAAATAGAAATTGCATACACTTTTTCTTTTAAAAGTAACTTCCTAAGACTTGAACTCAAGACCTATTAAGGAATAAAGCAACTTTGAACCAAGTGAGCTAGATTAACAGATATGTAAAGTATGGGAAGGAGGAAGGGAGATATTTTATTTTTATTTTTGTTTTTACTCTTCTTGCTTGGTTTCCATGCTTGCCTTTTTCCCTGCAAATCACACCATAAACCAAAACAAAAAAAACTTTTCCACACTTCAGATCTGATGAAATACGCGTTTCTGAAGCAACCGGAAACCATTTTTGATCAAACAAAACTATTTCCATATGGAAACGGAGCTCCGGACGCAATAGAACACCTCCCACAGCTCAGAAATGCACAAAAATACCAGAACCAGAAACCCTTTCAAGCTTCGGCAACAACAGTTCAAGATCTAGATCATAACCGGAAGTGGTTCTTCATAAAAGCTCTAATACCATGTTCGAATACACAGGGTACTCCCAAAAGACCAAACACTTAGAGAAACCACTTCACACAAATAGATCACAGATCAAAACACCAATGTTTTGACATGGTTTAAACCCTCAAGAGGGAAACACTCCATGACCCTGGCCAAATAGCTTCTACGGAGCAATTTTTTATGCAAAAGAAGGAAAGTTACAAATGAGCTTCTCATAATTGATCAACTAAACAATGACCCTCCATGCTCTTTAAATAGAGATTATGGACCAATCGGGTGTTAAGCCACAGATCAAGGTTATGTATGATCTAAGAGAATTTGAGCCGTTGGATCACAACATATCGTGATCGTCGGATTAAATATTTACAAATGCATACTAATGCATAATAAAGAAACACACTTTACCTAACAGATATATTACACAAGTTGATCTTAACTAACTCCTAAGTGTCTAAATATCCTAACATCTGCCTTTGATGATCTGTGAAGAGAAACCCAAATATTAAGAAGCCCTAGCTTCCATAGCTGCACAGTGCCTTCTTCTTAGGTAAGCTCTGATACCATGTTAATTTTTTGATAATTTCATTCCATTATCATAAGGATCTCTAAGAGAATAACATGTGAAGCATATCTATACAGCATATCAATCATAGACAGAAAAGCAATCACACAAGAGACACATAGTTTCATTGGGGAAAACCAAGAAGGTGAAAAACCCCGCAACTTCCTTAGAGATAAGATAAGCCACAATACAAGATCAAAATGATCAAACCCACTAAGATGTCTCTAGCTGATGCTCCTCCTCCTCCACTAGTGCGCCACTTTCTCTCTTAGCTATGCCAGCTTGAGAAGTGAGTGAATGAGATAAATGAGAGACACAAACTCTCTATTTATACATTGAATTGACCTACCAATAATCCACTAGGGCCGGCTTGCGAATCAAGCCTAATAACCCAACCACATGTGTTAACCAGGGCCGACCCCACACTGGTGGTCTAATAACCCATCAATACAAATGACGACACTTGTCGATGCACATGATGACACTTACAAATACAAATGACAACGCTCCAATTAGAGGAATAATACATCTTTGTGGGATATATAATAAAGTACAAATGTAATACATGGAAGAATATCTTCCGAAGTTACAAATACATCAACATCCGCTTGTGCCTCCACCACTTCAACCCTCCATGCATGGAAAACTCAAACTGTGATAGGAGTTTGGAAGGTGAACATGAGAGGTTCACAACGACAAGGATCAATGAGTGCAGACTCAAGATGTGGCAAAAATCCACTATAGTAATCTTGCTCTCTCTTTCTCTTCCCTTCCATATGCCATAAGGTCTCAATATATAGCCTTTCAAAGGTAAGTGAAAGGACACATCGAGGTGTTTCAGGGAAAATGGAGGGCCAAAGGTCACCCTAAGAGCGTTTTTTGGGAGTAAAAAGTAATTTACTAGTGACTTTTACCATTTTACTTTTCACCAGCGGGCTATAGTGTAACAGCTATTGGGTACGTTGGCTATAATGGATCAACTAGCGGGTAGGAAGAAAAATAGGGAAAACTGTGTTCTGGAGGTCATAAACTAAATCCGAGTCAATGAAATGGATCCTGCAGGCCAAAGAGTGATGATGCTCAGAAGGTGAAAAATTACGCTATAACAGATGCCCCCTAATGTGTGAGGTTAGAGAATGGTGCTACGATGGACGGAATACATTATAATCTCATAAGTGGAGTGATGGAGACACAACTAGAAAGAGCAGCTCACTCGTCATAATACAATAGTATCTCTGGATACATGTCGGTATGGTACATTAATCTGATACAATGGTCATAAATAGGCAGTACATCATGAATATATGTCCTAAGTGCTCATAGCCATAACCATCTACAGTAAGATATGGTCTCTTGCTCAAAATGAAACATATGGTGCAAACTGGAGGTACAAACTGCTGATATCTGAGAGGTGATATCTCAGATGTAAAGTCATCGTCATAAGTAGCATACTAAATGCCACTATCACCTGGGGTCTTCTACACAAATCGTCTATGGTGCAAGTCCCATCAAGTGAATAAAGGTGTTGAAGTCGAACCTGATGTGACATCATTTGATTACCAATCAATGATGTATATAGTTAACAGACACGAGATAACCCACCGATAATGAAAATGGGCATCAAGGCACAAAGTATAATCATCAAAGTGCAAATAGATGTGTTGAAGTCAAACACGAATATGAATCCATCGATCAGGGGACATTGATGTATTCCCAAAACTGTCGATGGCGAGAGAACCTACCACTAATGACTGCAAGCCTCAAGGTACTCAACTGAACTCTAAGTCTCAAATTCCGGAATAAATGGGTTGAAGTCGACAGAATGAAACTCGTTGGAAGGAGGGCATTAAGGCATCCCCCATCAACCGGAACGAGGTACCAGCTATGCTAAAATATTTGGAAGAAATCAAGTGAAACAGACTGACTCAATAAGGATGGCCGACATACAATAGTGAAGAGATCTGAGGAGTGGACGACTCTGTTTTCAGGAATTCCTTTGAACAAGAAGTTGAGCAGATGGATAGACTCAAGTAGCATAGACTTGATATAGACTGTGCGATGCAGGAGGCATCAGTAGAAGGGATCCATAGTGACTAGAAGCTTAACCAATCGGTGGAGTAAACTGAGAAACAAGTACAGCTCCTAAGGTCCAACTATAGTCCTGAATCATAATGTATGGAGTGGAATGAATGTTCTGTTCAAAGGCGACACGACAACTGCCAACTAGAAGTAGTAACCATAATCCCGTCCATCTTTTTGGAATATTTGATTTTTTTGCTCTTTTTCATTTTTAGAAAACTTGAAAAAGAATAAAATTGCTTATGGTACAATAATGGAGGGAACGAGTGTCAAATAGCGATGAGACTAGTCCCAAGAAGTGGAACATACCTATGATCAATGCAAGGAAGCATGTGTAGGATGTCGACACTCGGGGGGTGTTTTACCTTGAGGTTAAAAGATCATCAAATTGCGAAAGGCAAATGAAAGCTCTGCAATGCTCGACAGGGGAAGTGCTCAGGCACCAGCTATCAATTGAGTAAGTGGGATCTGGCACAAGGCTCAAGCAACTAGTAGGATGATGCAATGCAATCACAACTTGATATAAATAGGGGAGTCCTTATGGGAGATGGCCAACACAAGACAAAGTAGAGTATGAGTCTTTATCGCAAAGTCATAGCGTAACTACAAAGGACCCCCGATCCTAAGGACAAACAATGGCATGGTTACCAAAATGAAAAAAGGGGTGCTAACTAGGGTACCCATGTTCGGAAAGGCCCTAACGCCACATAACGACACTTCTATAACAGTATGAAGGTTCCATGTTGGTTAAGAAGCGGGGTCGCACCTAGGGTTTATGAAAATGGTCAAAATGTCAAATGCATAATGTATGTGAAAATGACATCTAACCTATATCCAGGTGTGAAATATATCTGCAGTAGGCACGAAACGATAGAAAACAACTCTTGCCGAATAAATCTGGTAAAAAAATGCTACTACAAGACATGATATTAGTCCAAAACAGCTTAAAATGGTTAAAACTATAGACAAGTGGGTTTTTCAAATTATAAATAGTAAGAAAAATTTACAATTTACAATTCATTTTTACTATTCACCCATTTGGAGCTTTGTGGTTAGTTTTCACCTCAAAGTTCAACTTCTCTATTCTGGGAGCTACGAGCATCCATTCATCGAGTCGTCGAGAGCATGTTGGTAGTCTCATCCATACCTTTCATTTGAATGATTTTATTTTGATTTTTAGTGGTTGGATTTTTTGTATGGCCAAGCCTTAAATGGTCACGGCACTACCCGCGGTCTATAAGTATGCGGGTCACGGGTAGGGCAAGGTATCCATAGTCAACGCATGTGTTGACCATGGGTACCCATCTCTGTGAGCAAAATTTTTCGCGGGTACGACCGTGGAGTTGGCTTTTTAAATGAAATTCACTAAATTTTTTGCTTCTCTTCTTCCAGGATGGTGCTAGAGTGGAGAGAAAGGGAACATGACCTTGTGGATGAGGCCGTCTGCAATGATTTTCCTTCGCAACAAGCTTTACAAGCTTGTGGGATTTATAAATTTTGGAACATAGGGGGTTTGAGGGCCCAAAACCTATTGCTCTGCCATTTGATATATTGCTGGGACATAGATGCACATAACTTCAATATGGACAGGAAAATACTTTCCTTGGAAGTGGATGATATCTACTTCGTTACTGATTTGTCCTGCCGCGGTGAAGTGGCAAGTCTACAATCTCATACTGTGGGTGGTGGGATCACCATTGATGACTATATAGAGACGTATTGTCTTCCCGACACTTGGATGGTGGGAAGTCAAGTACCCATCAAAGCCATAGTCTATCTGAGCATGAAGATCATAGTGGCTACCCTAGTGCGGATAACAGGTTCGACAGTGCTTCACTAAGCATCGAGGCCAGTGATGTTATATGCCTCGCAGAGTATGCGGCCCACAGTATATGACTAGTGCACAACATTAATGGGGTCCATGAAGACCCAGTTAATGGAGTGCAAGTAGGGAAAGGCAAATTTTTTTGTGTATGGCAGTATCTTGTGCAGTTTCTTCTTTGAGAGTTCCGGGGCTCAGTCCGAGGGTTGAGGTCCCTCCACACAGTGATAGGAGTTTGGAAGGTGAACATAAGAGGTTCACAACAACAAGGATTAATGAGTGTAGACTCAAGATGCGGAAAACATCCACTAGAGTAATCTTGCTCTCTCTTTCTCCTCCCTTCCATATGCCATAAGGTCTCAATATATATCCTTTTAAAGGTAAGTGAAAGGACACATCGAGGCATTTCAGGGAAAATGGAGGGCGAAAGGTCACCCTAAGACTGCTTTTTGGGAGTAAAAAGTAATTTACTAGTGACTTTTACCATTTTACTTGTTACCCGCGGGCTACAAAGTAACAACTAGCGGGTACGTTGGCTATAATGGAACAACTAGCGGGTAGGAAGAAAAATAGGGAAAACTATGTTCTGGAGGTCATAAACTGCATCCGAGTCAATGAAATGGATCATGTAGGCCAAAGAGTGCTGATGCTCACAAGGTGGAAAATTACGCTGTAACAGATGCCCCCTAATGTGTGAGGTTAGAGAATGGTGCTACGATGGCTGAAATACATTATAAATCTTAGAAGTGGAGTGATGGAGACACAACTAGAAAGAGCAGCTCACTCGTCATAATACAATAGTATCTCTGGATACATGTCGGTATAGTACAACAATTTGATACAATGGTCATAAATAGGTATTACATCATGAATATATGTCATAAGTTCTCATATCCATAACCATCTATAGTAAGATATGGTCTCCTGCTGAAAAGGAAACAACTGGTGCAAATTGGAGGTACAAATTGCTGATATCTGAGAGGTGATATCTCAGATGTAAAGTCATCGTCATAAGTAGCATACTGAATGCCACTATCGCTTGGGGTCTTCTACACAACTCATCTATGGTGCAAGTCCCATCAAGTGAATAAAGGTGTTGAAGTTGAACCTGATGTGACATCGTCTGATTACCGGTCAATGATGTATACCG
Source organism: Larix kaempferi (assembly GCA_027924585.1). Classification (NCBI taxonomy): domain Eukaryota; kingdom Viridiplantae; phylum Streptophyta; class Pinopsida; order Pinales; family Pinaceae; genus Larix; species Larix kaempferi. The sequence continues at coordinate 20,251,517 of BSBM01001646.1, forward strand.
TTAATAGACACAAGATAACCCATCGATAATGAAAATGGGCATCAAGGTACATAGTACAATCATCAAAGTGTGAATAGATGTGTTGAAGTCGAACACTAAGATGAATCCATCGATCAGGGAACATTGATGTATTCCCAAAATTGTCGATGTCGAGAGAACCTACCACTAACGACTGCAAGCCTCAAGGTACTCAACCGAACTCTAAGTCTCAAATTCTGGAATAAATGGGTTGAAGTTGACGGAACGAAACTCGTTGGAAGGAGGGAATTAAGGCATCCCCCATCAACTAGTACGAGGTACCAGCTATGCTGAAATATTTGGAAGAACTCAGGTTAAACGGACTGACTCAATAAGGATGGCCGACATGTAATAGTCAAGAGATATGAGGAGTGGCCGACTCTGGTTTCAGGACTTACTTTGAACAAGAGCATGAGCAGATGGATAGAATCAGGCAGCATAGACTTGATATAGACTGTGTGATGCAGGAGGCATCAACAGAAGGGTTCCATAGTGACTGGAAGCTTAACCAATCGGTGGAGTAAACTAAGAAACAAGTACAGCTCCGAATGTCCAACTATAGTCCCAACTCATAATGTATGGAGTGGAATGAATGCTTTGTTCAAAGGCGACACAACAGCTGCCAACTAGAAGTAGTAACAATAATCCCGTTAAGCTTTTTGGACTATTTGATTTTTTTGGTCTTTTTCATTTTTAGAAAGCTTGAAAAAGAATAAAATTGCTTATGGTACAACAATGGAGGGAACGAGTGTCAAATAGAGAGCAGACTAGTCCCAAGAAGTGGAACATACCTATGATCAATGCAAGGAAGCATGTGCAGGATGTCGACACTCGGGGGGTGTTCCCTCGGGGCCAAAAGGTCATCAAATTGGGAAAGGCAAATGAAAGCTCTGCAACGCTCGACAGGGGAAGTCATCAGGCACCAGGCTATCAATTGAGTAAGCGGGATCCGGCACAAGGCTCAAGCAACTAGCAGGATGATGCAATGCAATCACAACTTGATATAAATAGGGGAGTCCTTATGGGAGATGGCCAGCAAAAGACAAAGTAGAGTATGATTCTTTATCCCAAAGTCATGGCGTAACTACAAAGGACACCCAATCCTAAGGACAAACAACGACATGGGCACCAAAATGAAAAAATGGGTGCTAACTAGGGTACCCATGTTCAGAAAGGCCCTACCACCACATAACGACACTTCTATAGAAGTATGAAGGTTATGTGTCGGTTAAGAAGCAGGGTCTCACATAGGGTTTATGAAAATGGTCAAAAGGTTAAATGCATAATGTATGTGAAGATGATATCTAACAAATATCCAGGTGTGAAATATACTTTTCGTAGGCACAAAACGGTAAAAAACAACTCTCACCGAATAAATCTGGTCAAAAAATGCTACTCCAAGACATGATATTAGTCCAAAACAACTTAAAATGGTAAAAACTATCGGCAAGTGAGTTTTTCAAATTATAAATAGTAAGAAAAATTTACAATTTACAATTCATTTTTACTATTGACCCATTTGGAGCTTTGTGGTTAGTTTTCACCTCGAAATTCAATTGCTGATTCTGGGAGCTACGAGCATCCATTCATTGAACTGTCAGGAGCAGGTTGGTAGTCTCATCCATACCTTTCATTTGAATGCTTTTATTTTGATTTTTAGTGGTTGGATTTTTTGTATGGCCAAGCCTTAAATGGTCACGGCGCTACTCGCGGTCTATAAGTATGTGGGTCGCGGGTAGGGGAAGGTATCCGCGGTCAACTCATGTGTTTACCACAGGTACTCGCCTCTGTGAGAAAAATTGCCCATGGGTACGGCCGTGGAGTTGGTTTTTTAAATGAAATTGACTATACTTTTTGCTTCTCTTCTTCCAGGATGGTGCTAGAGTGGAGAGAAAGGGAACATGACCTTGTGGATGAGGCCATCTGCAATGATTTTCCTGCGCAACAAGCTTTACAAGCGTGTGGGATTTACAAATTTTGGAACATAGGAGGTTTGATGGCCCAAAACCTATTGCTCTGCCGTTTGATAGATTACTGGGACATAGATGCATAGAACTTCAATATGGACGGGAAATTACTTTCCTTGGAAGTGGATGATATCTACTTCATTACTGGTTTGTCCCGCCGCGGTGAAGTGAAAAGTCTACGATCTCATACTATGGGTGGTGGGATCACCATTGCTGACTATATAGAGAGGTACTGTCTTCCTGACACTCGGATGGTGGGAAGTCAAGTACCCATCAAATCCATAGTCGATCTGAGCACAAAGATCATAGTGGCTACCCTGGTGTGGATAACAGGTTCGGCAGTGCTTCACCAAGCATCAAGGCCGGTGATGTTCTATGCCTCGCTGTGTATGCGACCCACAGTATATTGTTAGGATATTTAGACACTTAGGAGTTAGTTAAGATCAACTTGTGTAATATATGCATTAGGGATAGTGTGTTTCTTTAGTATGCATTAGTATGCATTTGTAAATATTTAATCCAACGGTCACGATATGTTCCCGACATAGAGTGATCCGACAGCTCAACTTCTTTTAGATCAAACCTAACCTTGATCCTTGGCTTAACACCCTATTGGTCCATGATCTCTATTTAAAGAGCATGGAGGGTCATTTTTTAGTTGATCGATTATGAGAAACTCATTTGTAACTTTCTTTCTTTGCATAATAAATTGTCCCGTAGAAGCTATTTGGCCGGGGCCGTGGAGTGTTTCCCTCAAGAGGGTTTAAACCATGTCAAAAAATCGGTGTGTTGATCTGTGATCTATTTGTGTGAAGTGGTTGCTCTTGATGTTCGGTCCTTTGGCAACACCCTATGTACCCGAACATGGTATCAGAGCTTTTATGAAGTGCCGCTTCCGGTGATGATCTAGATCTTGAACTGCTGTTGTTGAAACTCGAAAGGGTTTCTAGTTCTGGTAGTTCTGTGCATTTCTGGGCTATGGGAGGTGTTCCATTGCGTCCGAAGCATCGTTTCCATTGGGAAATAGTTTTTTTTTTTATTGAAAACGGTTTCCAGTTGCTCCAGAAACGCGTATTTCATCAGATCTGAAGGTATAATGTTATAGTGACGCATTTTTTTTATTTTCTGTTTTTAAAAGAAAGAAAAAAAATCTCATATTTTAGCTTTTTTTACTGTTAGATTTTTTTGTTTTGTTTCGGATTGTTGCTTTCCCATCTGCGTATGCTCTTTGCCGTGCACCTTGAGCGATCTTGGAAAATCAGAAACAGAAAGGGAAAGGGTTTTTCTCGGCTGCGTATGCTCTTTGCCGTGCACCTTGCGCGATCTCGGCAGATCAGAAACAAAGAAAAAATGTAAACTTTCCCGACAAGCTAACGAGATCTAACTCCACAAGTGTGGAAATTTTTTTTTGTTTCGATTTGTGGTGTGTTTTGCAGGAAAAAGGGCAAGCACACAAACCGAGCAAGAAGAGTAAAAAAAAAAAAAAAAAATCCCCCTTCCTCATTCCCATATTTTACATACCTATTAATCTAGCTCACTTGGTTCAAAGTTGCTTTATTCCTTAATAGGTCTTGAGTTCAAGTCTTAGGAAGTTACTTTTAAAAGAAAAAATGCATGCAATTTCTATTTTCAAGTTACTTTATTGTAAAAGTGCATCTCACTTAAATAATAAAAAATAAAAATACAAGTGAGTCACTTAAGTTTTTTTTATTGTTGCACTATTTAAAAGTAATATCATTGCAAAAGTGAAATCACTTATTTTATAAAAGTGGTTCACTTAAAGCAACTTTCTTGTAAAGTGATTGTCAAAAGGTTCATCTTGGGAAGATGGGGGTTCTTTTTTTTTGCTGGACATTCTCTAGCTGCCACGTCACTATTGGGGACATCTTCAACAGGTTTTTTGTTCAAGCATAACTTCATCATACAGAGTCAGTTTTTAGTGCCATTTTTTTTTAAACCTCCTATTGTTTCAAGCTCTTTACATCCAGACTATTGGTTTCTACTTTTACAACCATTAATTTACAAATATGGCCGCCCCTTTTGATATTCTACTTAACAGTTCCAACTATTTCTAATGGAAAGCTCGTATGGAGGATGTTCTACGAAGTAGGGGACTTTTCAGAATTACCTCAGGGAAAGAAAAAGAACCCACTGATGATGATAAGAAAATAAAATGGGAAAATAGATGTGATGAAGCTCGTGGATTGATTGGGATGTCAATCTCTACTGATTTGCGATTCCACATATCTGGAATTGATGAACTTAATGCTGCTTGGGACAAGTTGGAATCTGTGTTTGGTAAACACAATGAAATTTGAGGTCACCAACTCGAAAATGAGTTGATTTCTTTAAATCCAAGTGACTTTTCATGCATTCAAGATTATTTATCTAAGTACAAAACTCTTAAACTCTTATGTGCAGAATGTAAGATTGAGAGGGAAGACAAACAATGCATTTATCATATTCTTTCCAAACTTGGACCTGCATATTCTGTTTTTGTATCTACATTTTACTCCATGAAAGCATCATTGAATGCATCTAGCTATCAAGAGCCTAGTCTTGAATCCTTTTGTGATTCCTTGATTAGAGAACAAGATAAACTCATTCATCTTGGAATAATCAACAATGCAGATACATCTGGGAAATCCTTATTGTCCCAACAGAAAGAAAAGTCCAAACCTCCCAAGAAACAAAATTTTCGTAATAATAAGTCAAACAAGGGTCCAAAACCCTCTCAGACAACTCCTTCTTTAAAAAATGACAAAGGATCTAAGCCAAAAGGCAAGAAGACTGAGCGTCATTGCAACTATTGTGGGAAAGATAATCATGATGAATCTAAGTGTTTCAAGAAGATGGCAGCCTTGGAAGCAGCAATGAAGAAGCCCCACATTAGCCTAGAGTCACCTTCAAAATCTGCCTCTCATGGACATGCACTTTGTGCTTCTGGTTATTCTTATAATGCATCTTCTTCTTCTACTTCAAATGAATGGCTCATTGATTCTGGAGCATCTTATCATATGGCTAAGGATCAAGCCATCTTTTCTACTATGCATGAATGTAACACTAAACAAATATTTGTTGGTGATGATAGATCTCTAAGTGTTGTAGGAGCTGGAACAGTTCTAGTAGATAATGGTCATTTTAGTGATGTACTATGTGTTCCAAGAATTTTCTGCAATTTGTTATCAGTCTATCAAATCACTCATTCTGGTGAAGGTAAAACTGTGACCTTTACACCTCACCAAGTTGTAATCAAGGATTTTAAAGATCCTCAATAGGTCCTAGCTACCAGAATTGTTGATGATATTACCAGGTTGTACAAGTTTAACAACTTTGGGTCATTACCTTTCCCTTCAGTTTTTGTTGCTCATAGTGATAACTTGAGCAAACTTTGGCATGAGCGATTTGGTCACTTAAATTATCACACATTGCAACAACTATGTAAAGAAAATATGGTGACAGGTCTTCCGATGGTATCTTGCAGGGATGGTGTTAACTCTGGTTGTGTACTCGGAAAACATCATCGGGACAGTTTTGACATACGTGCCTCTTGGCATGCCTCGGTTCCCTTAGAGCTTGTGCATAGTGACTTGTGTGGTCCTCTTCCATCTGCTTCCTTTTCTGGTTTCAAATATTTCTTAACTTCCATTGATGATTACACCAGATGCACTTGGGTTTATTTCCTAAAACTTAAGAGCGAAGTATTTAACATGTTCTTGGCCTACAAGGCCCTTGTTGAAAAACAATCTGGTCATCAAATTATTAAGTTAAGATTTGACAATGGAGGAGAATATGTTAAAAAACAGTTCACTACTTTCTGCACTGAACAAGGCATCCAACAATAGTACACTGTTCCATATACACCACAACAAAATGGTGTAGCTGAGCGGAAGAACCACACTTTAAAAGAAATGGCTAATTGTATGATCCAATCTAAGGGACTAAGTCTTCAATTTTGGGCTGAAGCCATAAATTGTGCAAATTACATAGTTAATCACACCCCCACAAAAGCATTACAAGGTATAACACCAAAAGAAGCATGGAGTAAAACTAAACCTGATGTAAGTCACTTTCATGTGTTTTGTAGTGAAGCATGGGCTCACATTCCAGATGAAAAACGGAAAGCATTATAGCCTAAAAGTGAAAAGTGCATATTTGTTGGATATTCTGAAGATGTAAAAGGTTATAGACTTCTTCAACCACATTCTCATGATATAATCATTAGAAGAGATGTTAAATTTGATGAAAATCTCTTGGCCTGCGAGCCTAACTCGGCGATTGTGCCATCTTTGGCCTGCGAGCCTGATTCGGCGTTTGTGCCTTCTTATTCTTCTTCTTCCAACTTCCTTGACATGTTTCCAACTCCAGTTTCTGATGATGACAGTGAGGATGAAAATCCACCTCCACCTGCTCATGTTCCTCCAGTTGCACCAGCACAAGTGCTTCCTCGATGGGTCCATTCAACATGTGAAGCAGTTGGTGATCTTGTCGATGATCCTAGAGATCAACATCAAACATGTTCTCAGTTTCAGCGAGCCTCTCCTCTTTTGGCTCAAGTTTTTGAGAATCATGATCTAGAATCTTTTGCAGAAGCTTCAGGGAATCCAGATTGGGATGCAGCCATGGATGAAGAATATCGTTCCTTAATGGAGAACGATACTTGGGATCTTGTCCCTCTTCCAAAAGGAAGAAAACTTGTCAGATGTAAATGGGTCTACAGAACTAAGTATGCATCAGATGGAAGTGTTGAAAGACTTAAGGCAAGGTTAGTTGCCAAAGGTTTTTCCCAAGTTGAATGGATTGACTACAATGAAACCTTTCCTCCTGTCGCAAAAATGAACTCCATCCGCCTTGTTCTTTCCCTTGCAGCCTTACACAACTGGGAATTCCATCAAATGGATGTCAAGTCTGCCTTCTTAGATGGTGATTTACAGGAGGAAATTTACATGGAACAACCTCCTAGCTATATTCAAAATAACTCTAGCCTTGTCTGCCGCCTTAAGAAATCCTTATATGGCCTTAAGAAAGCTCTTAGAGCTTGGTATGCCAAAATGGATAACTTTCTCCTTGACACTAGTTTTTCTAGATGCCATTCTGACCCCAATGTCTATACCAAGAAAGTAGGAAACCATCTCATCATACTTGTTCTATATGTTGATGACCTTATTCTTACTGGTAGTGACCCTAAACTTATAACCCATGTGAAATCCAGTCTTAAACAAAATTTTGAAATGTCAGACTTAGGACATTTGCATTATTTTCTTGGTCTCCAAGTCCTGCAAATCAAAGAAGGAATCTTTCTTTCTCAGTCTAAGTATGCTTGTGACCTTCTTCGTTGCTTTCACATGGAAGATTGTACTCCAGCCCCTTCTCCCTTCCAATCTGGAGTCAAACTTTCTGCCACTTGTACTTCACCTGAAGTCGATGCCACCTTGTATCATCAGCTTGTTGGTAGTCTCTTATACTTGACTCATTCCCGTCCTGACCTTTCCTTTGCCGTTGGTAGTGTTTCCCATTATATGCAGACACCTCATGAAAGTCACTGGAAAGCAGCTAAAAGAATACTTCGATATATTCGAGGTACAGTTCAGTTTGGGATTCATTACAGTACAGGGGAGAAACCTTTGTTGGTTGGTTTCACTGATTCAGATTGGGTCGGCGATCCTGATGATCGAAAGTCTATTGCAGGTTATGTTTTCAGTCTGGGATCTAGACCTATTACTTGGGCTTGTAAGAAACAACAAGCTCTTGCTCTTTCTTCAGCAGAGGCAGAATATCGAGCAGCAGTTAATGCCATTCAGGAAGCTTTATGGCTTCTTCAGATCCTTTCAGAGTTTGGATTCGAGCAGTAGCAGCCTACTCCACTTTGGTGCGACAATCAAAGTGCCATCAAGATTGCCAAAGATCTAGTTCTACATCAACGCAGAAAACACATTGAGCTACATATGCACTTCATTAGAAATCTTGTTCATGATCGTGTTTTTGAAGTGCTCTTTTGCCCTACAGATGATCAAGTTGCAGATATCTTCACCAAGTCTCTTACAGAAGCCAAGTTTTCTAAACTTCGATCTATGTTGGGAGTTCAGGAACTTGTCATTAAGGGGGGATAGGCTCTAATGCCTCCTTCCTTCTCCTAATAGTGTCACTTTTGTAAATCCTTCAATCCTATCCCAAGTTGTTCTTAAGGGGGGATGTTAGGATATTTAGACACTTAGGAGTTAGTTAAGATTAACTTGTGTAATATATTCGTTAGGGATAGTGTGTTTCTTTAGTATGCATTAGTATGCATTTGTAAATATTTAATCCGACGGTCACGATATGTTCCCGACATAGAGTGATCCGACGGCTCAACTTCTCTTAGATCAAACCTAACCTTGATACATGGCTTAACACCCGATTGGTCCATGATCTCTATTTAAAGAGCATGGAGAGTCATTTTTTAGTTGATCAATTATGAGAAGCTCATTTGTAACTTTCTTTCTTTGCATAATAAATTGTCCCGTAGAAGCTATTTGGCCGGGGCCGTGGAGTGTTTCCCTCAAGAAGGTTTAAACCACGTCAAAACATCGGTGTGTTGATCTGTGATCTGTTTGTGTGAAGTGGTTGCTCTTGGTGTTCAGTCCTTTGGCAGTACCCTGTGTACCTGAACATATATGACTAGTGCACAACGTTACCGGGGTCCATGAATACTCAATTAACGTAGTGCAAGCAGGGAGAGGAAAAAAAACTTTGGGTACAGCAGTATCGTGTGCAGTTTATTCTTTGAGAGAGTTCCAGGGCTCAGTCCAAGGGTTGAGGTCCCTCCACACAGTGATAGGAGTTTAGAAGGTGAACATAAGAGGTTCAAAACAACAAGGATCAATGAGTGTAGACTCAAGATGCGGCAAAAATCCACTAGAGTAATCTTGCTCTCTCTTTCTTCTCCCTTCCATATGCCATAAGGTCTCAATATATAGCCTTTCAAAGGTAAGTGAAAGTACATATCGAGGCGTTTCAGGGAAAATGGAGGGCCAAAGGTCATTCTAAGACCGCTTTTTGGGACTAAAAATTAATTTACTAGTGACTTTTACCATTTTACTTGTCACCCGCGGGCTACAGTGTAACAGTTAGCAGGTACGCTAGCTATAATGGAACAACTAGCGGGTAGGAAGAAAAATAGGGAAAACTGTGTTCTGGAGGTCATAAACTAAATTTGAGTCAATGAAATGGATCATGTAGGCCAAAGAGTGCTGATGCTCACAAGGTGGAAAATTACGCTGTAACAACCCCTACTCCTCTGAAACTCGCCCAACCTCCAATCACTGAAGAATCCTCACTGATGAACTCTCTTTGATCACAATGTCTAGCAGACAAGTGCCTATGATCAAATGAGGTATGATCTAACTCAGATCACCTCACTCTCCCTACTGCAAAAGCTCCTCTCTCTCAGAAATTCACCCTCTACATGCACTATGCGCCCTCCTGACTCTAAATAATCTCTCTCTGACTAGTCTATTGAGTGACCTTCGCTGGTGACCTCTTGCCTCCTTATAACATCTCACTGATCAATTAGTTTTACCAAAAAAATATGAGTGCATGCAAAAACTTACTTTTGCATGTATTTTTAATTAAGAGCTGTACATGCAAAACTCATGCATGTATGAGGAAAAACACCGCGGCAGGTCCACATGCATCCATTGATGGATTGATGTTAAGATTCAATATGCTAAGACATAAAATATCAGTATTACATTCCATTAAACAACAATAGTATATACAGGATCATTGAAAGAACAACAAACACAGCATAAACACAACAGATACAGATTTATCCTGGGAAACCCACATGGGGTATAAAACCTAGCAAAGCTTCCTCAATATAAATGACCAGCAAATACAAATATGTAATCCCGGAACATGAGCTCCTTCTCCTCCATATCATATCTCTCTCTCATCTATGCGCTAATCACAAGTGAGTGAATGTGTCTTAAATGAGGAACACACCTGCTCTATTTATACACAACTTTGACTTGACTTTTACACTAACTAGGTCGGCCCCAACTTAACCACTTAACATAATGTGACAGGACGGACCCCACTAGGGAGGTTTAATAACCATTTAACCCACATGACTCATATAGGGCCTACACCGACTAGGGAAGTCTAATAACCCAAGTTACCACATTCTCCACGGAGGAATAAAACATCTCCGGATATACAATAAGGTCTTCACGGAGGAATGAAACATCTCTGGAATAGTAAAGTACAAATATAATATTCTTAGAAGTTACAATATCTCAACACTCGCCCTTAACAAGGAGAATATTATAACAACATCTGCACGAGCAAGGAGTCATCAACTACATGATACATGATACATCTATAGATCATTGGAAGCTTTCTTCATACATCATTAGTAACTCAAACAGTTACTGGAACATCTTCAAGATATTCAATACTGGAACATCAACATATTCAGTACTGAGTCTTCATCTTCTACAACACTTGAACAACTATAGTAACATCATCATCTGGATCTCTCGATCAACATCTGGATCCTCTCGATCAACAACATCAACATCTGGATACTCTCGATCATCAACACCAACATAGTAGTATACGCTGCAATACACATGATCCAATTACAGGATGATTAATCCCGCTCACTTTAGGACATAAGTCCAAATATGATACAATCCTATCACATGCATTTTGAACCAAATGTTTAGGGATGATGCAGTCCTATCACGTACATTTTGGACCAAATGTTCAGGGACGATGCAATCCTATCACGTACATTTTGAACCAAACGTTCAGGGATGATGCAGTGCTATCACGCACAATTTGAACCAAACGTTCAGGGACAATGCATTCCTATCACATACATTTTGAACCAAACGTTCAGGGACGATGCAGTCCTATCACATACATTTTGAACCGAACGTTTAGGGATGATGCAGTCCTATCACGTACATTTTGAACCAAATGTTCAGGGACGATGCAATCGCGATCTACTTACAGGATGATCAATCCTTATCACTTTAAGACACCTCTCATGTATAGGGACAATGCAATCCTGATATACTTACATGATGATCAATCCTTATCACTTTAAGACACCTCTCATGTCCAGGGACGATGCAATCCTGATCTACTTACAGGATGATCAATCCTTATCACTTTAAGACACCTCTCATGTCTAGGGAGGATGCAATCCTGAACACAGTTCTAGTCCTTTTTCATACTGGATGTGACCTAGATTGAATCTAGGATTTTACCACCTGTGAATGATCACCTGCTGCAGTCCAGGAGTGAGCATTACATCATTACAGGACCTGCGAATGATCACCTATTGCTACACTAAGTAGTATAGGAGCGCACATTACATCATTCCAATCAACCACAGAGCCAGTACTATTTCAACTGGGGTGTGACCTAGATCAGATCTAGGATTTACAACCAAAGAGCCAATACTATTTCAACTGGGGTGTGACCTAGATCAAATATAGGATTTACAACCTATGAATGATCCCCTACTAATCCAGGAGCGAACATTACATCATTACAGGTTTTGTGAATGATCACCTACTGCTATGCCGAGCAGTCTAGGAGCGCACATTACATCATTCACCAACATCTTTCTCGAGGAAAAGAGTCTATGGATCAATCCAGGGGCAGAAGTCCGGGGATGATACAATCCCTCTCGTCCACTAGGGACCACTTCTCAGAGACATATGTCTACGGATCAATTCAGGGACCGAAGTCCAGGGATGATATAATCCCCTCCCGTCCACTAGGGACCACTTCTCGGAGACATATGTCTACAGATCAATTCAGGGACCGAAGTTCGGGGATGATACAATCCCCTCTCCTCCACTAGGGAACACTTATTGGAGACATACGTCTACGGATCAATTCAGGTACCAAAGTACAGGGATGATGCAATCCCTATCATCCACCAAGGATCTCCCATCGACCTCCTTGTCGGTATCATCGACCTTATCGTCGATACTGGTACAAGTATCGTCATCATTGATACAAGTGTCCACACTATCAATACAGGTATCCTTGTCATCAACCTTACCATTGATATAGGCAACCTCATCATCGATACAAGTATCCACATCATTGACCTTTCCTTCGATATAGACAATCTCATCATCAACGACCATATCACTCCCCCTTTCAAGGAGGGTCCTTCTGAACTACACCAAGCTTGTCTCAGAGATACTCAAACTTTACTCGAGACAGAGGTTTGGTCAAGCAACTTGTTCGTCAGTGCTCACATACTCGAGCTTGATAGCTCCTTTCTGCACCATATCTCGAATATAGAAATATCAGATCTCCATGTGCTTTGACTTATCATGGAACATTGGATTCTCTGTAATCTTGATACCACTCTGGTTGTCACACAGGATCACAGTGGGGTCCATCTCTAAGTCAAACAATCCTGATAACAACTTCCGAAGCCATACCGCTTCACAACTAGTAGATCAAGCAGCTATATATTCTGCTTCCGCTGTGCTGAGAGCCACAGTAGACTGCTTCCTGCTAAACCACGAGATCATGGCAGATCCCAGACAATAACATCCACCCGATATGCTCCTCTTGTATGACACACTTCCTACCCAAACAACATCTGTGTATCCATACAATCTAAAGTCATGATCTCCAAAATAATATAGACCAAATTCTATGGTACCCTTCAGGTACCTCATCACATGCTTTGCAACTATCAGGTGAACATGCCTAGGTTCCACTAGATATTGAATCAAGGTGTTCATAGAAAAGCATATATATGGCCTAGTATTCATTAGATACATCAATGACCCAATAATCTGTCTATACAGAGTTACATCCACTAACTCTAATAAGTCATCAGCTAACAACTTCAAGTCGGAACCCATGAGAGTGGCCATGGTTGTACATTCCAACATGTCAAATCTTTTCAAGATTTCCACAGCATACTTTCTCTAGTTGACAAAGATTCCTTCTTTCCATACTTCCAGACCTAGGAAGTAATATATAGATCCGAGATCTTTCATCTCAAATTCTGCAGAGAGATTCTTCTTGCTTTCCATGACCCGTTTCTCATTCCCTGTTAGAAAGAGATCATCCACATACAATAATAGTATGATAGGTTCATCATCCATAAACTTAAGGTAAAGGTTAGGATTAGCTTTACTTTTGGTCAAGCCCAAGCTTGTCAAGAAGCTAAGAATTCTCCCTCTGTGACTGAACATCATTCACACTCTGCATTTAGTGTTCTTCTGCATATCTATCTGTGCCATCTCTCGTCAGATGGGTCTATTGATATGAGCTGCAATATCATTCAAACTCTATGGTGAGTTCCTTCTTGCATCCATCTAAAAGAAGAATGTCATTTGTATATAGACATCATCTTCAACCTTGTAGCAAAGGTTGAAATCCGCATCACCCATGGTGATCATTAAGCTCATCAAATGACTATTGATCCTGGGTATCCATATAGAGCTTTCTTCAATTGCACCATTAAGAAAATGATCTTATCTAGCCACTTGGAGTAAACATCTTGTCATGATCCTCTTCCTCTTTCTAAGAGAATCTTCTAGCCATGAGCCTTCTATAGTATGTTTGATTTGTAGTCTTCTTGTTGAACATCCATCACTTGTTCGGTGTTCATCATTCTTCATGATATTTCCTACAAATAAAAGTTAATTACATGATTAGTAATACTTCATAATCATCAAATCATGTTGACATGATAACCTATTATGCATACAGATATGATTCACATAGTTATGCAACTATCTTGACCAATACTTTGGAACAACACTTTTCCATATCCTGGATGCATACACTGGTTATCTAGATGCCTTCCATCTCTACTAGAACATACTATCGAGAGCGTGCACAGCTCTTAGCATGTCAGCAAAGAGGTTTCATTCTAGACAAGCAATGATGGAATGTTTGTCCAACTTACCCATCATATGCATATTAGTAGTATACTGTTCAATGCTATATGAATGCTCACACTATCCATGATATATACAAATACGCATGCAACTATTACGAGCAATATCATTAACTATTCAGAGATTCAAATAAAAACTCAAATACTTATCTTTTATGTTGTGTGCTTGATCTCTATATGTCTTTGAACTTCTTATCCATCCTGGACCATTATGCATGCTCAAGTGTGCACTAGCGTCATCCTCATGATCTCATACATAATCATACATTCATTAGTATAGTCTCAATACTATCAAAGCATTATGATTCTAAATAATCTTAAGTATGCATGGTCATGATTATTTCATACATAGGTATACTTACCTAAGATCCTAACAAAGTAGGATTCTAACTTGATATAGGAAAACATACCTAGATTATCAAGCTTGGTTATGTCTTAACATACCTAAACAATATCTTCTTTGTTCTCTTTAATGATTTAGAGACCTTGTGCTAGAACTTGCATATCTCATAAGTTAAGTATAGTAGAACAAAGTCATATATACCTTGTAAGTGGAGCTTCTATGTGGTCAAAGACTATGGATGAGTCTTTGGCTTCATGTCATCATGGTCATAGAACTTGATTTGTCTTTCTTGATGTACCTGTATCTTGTTAGAAGACAACATCATCCTCATACAACACCATAGGTGCATTGGTACAATCATATAACCCTAATCAATGAATGTCTTCTATCATTCACATGCATTCATACTTTTACTAGGGTGATAAGACAATTCTAATATTAATCAAGATTGTACTAATGAAGACAAACATATCATAAACTTAATCATGAACAGATTTCAACACATACCTATATCTCCTCAAGTCATACCTGTTGATATTTCTTGTAGTCTTCTTATGTGAGGCCTTAGCCTCATCTCCCTCTAGGACTGGAACCTCCTCACTTATGCAAGTGTCCAACTCATTCTCTTTTAGGATTGACCCAATCTACTTGATTGGTTGAAAACTGGATCTTGGAGCTAGATTAGGGCTTGTCAGAGAAACCCTAAAAATTCAAAATTTGAATTTCAAACTTCTGAAAGGATAGAAAGATGCACCTTGCTGAGTTGATCAAGCTGGTATACTCAGAATTGGAAAAGTGCAAAGTTTCACCCCTCAAAATTGCTTTTGAAACTTCTGGATTCACTAGGCAGGACCCTGAATTAGGGTTTGAGTTTCCCAAAGCTTCACCCAGCGAAAAAGTTCGATCCAAAGCTCTAAACTTTGATTTTTACAAGGAGCTTCCAGCCATGGTCTTAGATTTTAGAAATTCCAATTTTTTCAGAAACCCTAATTTCCGGATTTACTAGACAGGACCCCAAACTAGGGTTTGATTTTCTCGGAGCTTCACCCAACCAAAAAATTCGATCTTCGTCTCCAAAATTCCATTTTTCTAAGGAGCATCTAGCCATGGAGTCAGATTCCAAAAATGCTAGTTTTCTTTGAAACCTTAATTTTTAGGTCAAAAACTAAAAATGCTCAGAATTGAATTCTGTCTCGACAAAAAGATGCGCCTTTCTGAGGAGAGTCAATCTAGCCTCCTGCCTTTCAAGATCTGTGGAGAGAAACCCAAAAAAAAAGAATCCCTAGCTTCTGCAACTGCACAGTGTCTTCTTCTTAGGTTAGCTCTGATACCATGTTAAGATTCAATATGCTAAGACAAAAAAAATCAGTATTACATCCCATTTAACAACAATAGCATATACAGGATCACTAAAAGAACAACAAGCTCAACATAAACACAAGAGACACAGATTTATCTTGGGATATCCTCATGGGTTAGAAAACCCAACAAAGCTTCCTCAATATAGATGACCAACAAATACAAAGATGTAATCCCCAAATATGAGCTCCTTCTCCTCCATAGAATATCTCTCTCTCACCTATGCACTAATCACAAGTGAGTGAATGTGTGTTAAATGAGGAACATGCCTCCTCTATTTATACACAACTTTGACTTGAATTTTACACTAACTAGGTTGGCCCCAACTTAACCACTTAACATAATGTGACATGGCCGACCCCACTAGGGTGGTCTAATAACCCTTTAACCCACATGACTCATACATGGTCGACCCCCACTAGGGAAGTCTAATAACCCAAGTTATCACATTCTCCACGGAGGAATAAAACATCTCTGGATATACAATAAGGTCTTCACGGAGGAATGAAACATCCCTAGAATAATAAAGTACAAATATAATATTCTTAGAAGTTACAATATCTCGACAATTCATTCCACCGACTAGAGTGTATCTCACCCTCTACTCCATCATGATTCCTATACTGCTGATGTACCTCCATGCAAGGCATCTGAATAATGGAGGACATCCTGAGATACCACTATCTCTAACAGATAGATGCAATATGAAATAACCTTGTGTGAGGCCATGTGTTGTTGAAATTGGGAAGGCTATAGCGCCACACAATGAATATCCAAAATATCCTTGCTTGTGATCAATGTCTTGGACTACAACCTCTTTCCCAACACTAAAGAGCGCTAAAGAAGTATAATCTTGGTGAGGTGTTTGGAATGAAGAGGAGAGCATCCAGATGATCAAACAAGTAATTGTGAAGTGGATGGATGATGTGTCAAGGTGTTGTTTGAATCCTTCAATATATCATGAAAGATCATAAGAGTTATCATTGTGGCATTTTTGAATTAATGCAAGAATGCATTGAGGGAATAAGCATAAGTAGAAAATATGAAGATGTGTGTTGGCACATGTGTTGATTTCAATGTGAAATGATTGATGTGATCATAATACATATGTGGAGAATGGTATTTTGTGGCAAATTAATATTTTGGCAGTTGAAAATGATTGAAGTGTTGGGATTATTTTATGTGTTATTATGAATGTTGCAATGAAATGAGTATATAATGAACACTTGTTGTTGTTGGCTGATTTGAAAATTCTGTTAGGATAACATAATGTAGGTAAAGTTGTATTGGAAATGAAAACTAACATAAGAATATAATGAAGACTGAGAAATGCAGGAAGACCATGATTTATGGTTTGCAAGAGCTAAAACAACAATATATTGAATTGGAATTGTTGTGGATACAATGAAAGAAATGCATGAAAAGTAGTCACATTGGATGGACTACACGCATGCTCTGTCAAAAGAATAGAGTTGTGTAAAAGAAGAAGATGTCTTAGATATGGTAGTAAAATTGAGCCAAAATGAAAACATGGATTATTGCTCTTTCCATTTGATAGCTAAGTATTATGTGTGGAACTCAAGATTCTTATTGGGAAATTTATTGTGAAGATAATGATTTACAATACTACTTGATATATAAAAGTATGATTCTTAATACATGTATGTTTTTGTTTATGACACAGGTGGATGGTAAATCTAATTATTATGAGCCCATAGTGGAAATTGTAAGTTGGAGAGCTCGAGAAGAAGGCCACTACAAAGACAAAAGAACCCTAAAGTTATACTCTTCTTATGCAATAAAGCCCTAGGTAAATGATGGATTTCCCGAGGGACTGTTGACTTAGAGAAGGGAATTCATGAGCCTGGAGGGTGAGTGACTGCAAAGAAGAGGAAACTCTAATGAATTTGTTGGGAGTGATTCAAGACATTAGAATCATAACATGAAGATTTCCTGGATGACCTGTGCTGAGACACCAGAAGAGAATTGGGGTATAAGGAACTCCAAAAGAACAAGAAAAGGGCCAAGTTAATGCAACAACATGAATCAACATGGTCAAAGGAACTCCAAAAGAAGAAAGAAGAAGAAGAAGCTTTCAATAAATCTATGGAAAATAAAGGTAAACCAGGAGACAAATAACTGGGTAATGAAGGTC
The DNA here is from genome assembly GCA_027924585.1 of Larix kaempferi. Lineage (NCBI taxonomy): Eukaryota > Viridiplantae > Streptophyta > Pinopsida > Pinales > Pinaceae > Larix > Larix kaempferi. The sequence continues at coordinate 20,269,291 of BSBM01001646.1, forward strand.
AAGACATGGGAATTGATGCTACAATAGACACCAACAAAAAAGTTTGACTCACTAGAGGGAATATCCCTTTCACTGAGCTAGGACTCACCCCATTCACCCCCTCCAAACAACATGTCGTGGCTAAGTTGGAGACTATTGTTTATGATCCAAGAGAAAACCATCATGAAAAGGACATAAAATAGGCTTAAAATGGACTCACAACTTGACGTAGTTACAATACAAGAAGTCCCAATGGTTGAAGGTACCAATAGGGACCTGAAGTTCACAACATCTATTGGTATAGCTGCATCCCTAACAAATGAACATAATGTACACAAATTGATAGAGAACGTAGAAAGATGCAAGGCTAAAGTATTTAAGCTTAAAGACAATCTGGTTCAAGCAAGGAATGAAGGAATTGAACTAAGACACCAATGAGACACCCTTGAAATTCAAAAGGGAGAAGCCATGAGCACCATTCAAATTATGGAAGCATAAAGAGATTCACTTAATGTTCATGTGGTAATATTGTAAGGAGAGAATACATATTTGAAGTCCCAATTATGAGAAATTCAATCAAAGGAAAGTCGATGGGATCAACCAATAGAAGCTCTCACTATTGAAAAGGGAGCCCTGTAGGCTCAAGTAGCAGAGCTTAATCAAGAAAAGGATTCATTGACGATTGCATTGAATGCTAATTAAGAGCATATACAAGATTTAACACCGTTTTATGATTGTGCATCTACCCTTCATGAAATTTTTTTCCATTCATAGGAGATACTCACAAAAAAAAAGGTTTGAGGTACAAGGAATGGTGTAAAAACTTAAGAAAATATCTAAGACAACTACTGCCACTCGACATAAATTAGGACATATTCATGACAAAATGAAGAAGATGACTATTTGGAGAAAGAAAGCAAAGGAAATCCCTCCTTATTTTCCGAATATATATATAGATGAATTGAGATTAGATTTTGAAACTCTGGATAGTTGCTAAGAGGATGAGAGGAAATTGCAAAGTGCGGTAGCAACCTCTATTTTATTATGTGAAGGGATACGTTAGAATATAGCCAAAGCTTTTGAAAAATGTGATTTTCCTTCTCTTGGACCATTTGAAAACCGTGTACCGGAAGAGGAGAGATTGATTGAATTAATAACTATTAAAAATGATGATATTAATGTCATTTGTAATGTGGAAAGTCTTACTCCAAAATACCTACATGAACGTATTGGGAAAGCAACATTGAAAACATAGTACTTGGATAATGGGCATAGTACATTGACCAAAGACCTTACTGCATTAGTCAAAGAGTTGTCTTTTCATGAAGTGGCGTTATGGTTGTTGGAGCCACAAAAGGTAAATGTTATATCCTATGAAAGTGGTCTTTGGAATTAATACATACAAAATCAAGAGGGAGTCCCACCCTCATGATGTAATAATTTTATTTTCATTTTGTATTTTTGATCCCTTTATTTAAGTTGTAACTGAAATGTGACAAATGTCCTGAAAGAAAAAGGGTTGTAACTAAATGAAGGTGAACTAAAAAGTCACCTAGGGGGATTAGATGAAAGGAAAAAAGGGGGAAATGAGGGAAAGGGTGTTGGCTTGGTTTTGCAACCAAGCTTAGTGCAATGGTGCACCTGCTAACTAGTAGCAGCAGCCTCAATAGAAATAAATAACAAACTACTTTAAACTACATTAATCATGGATCTATGTGAAATAGATAAGCAAACAATGGAAATATTATTGAAAGAAAAACAATTGACAATATGTAAAAAATGATTTTGTATTAAGAATAGGGGCAAGCAAGTGCTTGCAATGGTGATACCTCCAAGTGGTGAAGATTGTTGAGCAACTTCCAAGGTGAGTAACTCCAAGCTCCAAAGGTCCCTTCTCCAAGATAGCTACAATGGTCAAAAGCTCATGAGAGATTTTGACAGCATGAGGATAGGATGATGGATGGATGGAAAGTGAGGAGCCCCTACCACCTTTTTATAGTTTTTGGTGGTGGGGAATACCATTATGGTTTTGAGGAAACCAATGGTATTGACCAACATGGTTTAGGTACCTTTTCCCTCCTTTTTCCTTTTTTGAATATTTTGAATATTTTTATTCCCTTTTTAATATTTTTGGAAATTATGGACCCTTTTTGAGGAAAAATATTCATTTTGAGTGGAAAAATGGGTGTATTAAGGTCTTTTGGTGACCTTTTGATGGCTTTAGAGGCTCAAATGGTGAAAAAGTGGACAAATGGGTCATGTGATTAAGGAAATGAGCTAGTGAGTACTTTTGGGTGTTAACAAATTGCCCCCTAATGTGTGAGGGCAGGAGCTCATCGTATGGCCGATAGACATCATAGTTCTTTTATCCTTTTTCTGGGGTTTGGGGAAGAGAAGAGACCGATTGGAGACTGGATCCACGGCCCTTGGAAGCTGCAAAATAAACAATATTACATGGCCTCAATATGAATGAGGAATAATCTCTGATAATGGACGAGGCGGGCATACCCATGCTCGTATCCAGACATATACATAACAATTAGTCCCAAGAAGGGGGACCTGAAAAAATACATAAAAATATGTTGGTGCATCATAATGGTCCAGAGGGGACATCATTTGGGGATGTAATCATGATCATAACATGACTGATCTCAATAACTGATACACTGGAATAAAGCGTCAACCGTTCTGAATAAGGTCTCAAAAGGGTTGATGAACTGCTGAAACTGAAGGTGTCCAACATCTATAGGGACTCAATGACTGAGAGTCATCTCTGAGAAGTACATGTACATGTAACTGTATACTCAAGGGAGTATAAAAACTGAGGTATATCTGAATACTGTCGCCATGCGTAACCTGGATATCTATAGGAAAAAATGTAACTGGTTGTTTGCATAAGTAGACTCTCAAATGTGGAAGAGTCAGGTGGTATCCGGGGTGTTTGACTAATAACTGAACGGACCAATACCCTGTGCGAGTCTCAATGATGCGATCAAGGTGTTGAAGTCGAGCATGTGAGCAACAACCATTTGGAGAGGCACTGAGAACTCTTCTTGAAATGATTCGTAGGAACTCATCGTAAATGGTGATGAGTCCAAGACACAGGGACCTCTAGGTCTGTCCTCTGGAATAAACTTGGTTGTCGTCGACAGAGGGAGACCAGCAACTAACAAGGAAATGATGTTTCCTTGATAGGAGCACGAGGTGTAGAACTGAAGTGTGGTAGTACTGATGGTAGGATTGTCATACTTGTGGGGATGGGAGTAACTGGGGTCGTGGAGTGGATAGACTCAAACTTCCTTTGTTCAAAGCATGATGACATGGTTGACTTGGCAGCGTAGGGAACTGACTTGTAGGTGTGGGGATCATAGCTTTTAGGGACTGAAGGGTATCTATTGACTGTGGGGAGTCAAGCTGATGGGTGCTGTCGAGGGATTTTCAGGGTGACATACTGCAGAATACTCTGAACAAAGGCGACCAAAATGGGGAAGCTGCCATATGAGTAGATGTGATCTGTTCTGGTGCCGAGAAGCACCATTGGGTCCTTCTTCGTAGTTTTAATTATCTCCAAGAAGGGATAAAAGTGTGCTCTGAAATGGTACTGTCCTGTGGATTTTGTGAGCCCAAGACTGTTCTTGCTCATTGGTGCTTTTATTTTTAAGGAGTCCGAAAACGATAAGAAGACTCTGCAGTGGTTGTGAGTACTGTCCTGTTGGTTTTACGAGCCCAGGATGGTGATTGCTCGTGGTCACTTTCATTTTTAGAGAGTCTAAAAGCGGTAAGTGGACTCCATTGGTGTTCTTTTTTGTAAGTTAGTATCCAAGGCCCGAAAAAGTATAAAATGATGCAACTGGAGAACTCTTCTAGCCGATGTGACTAGAGTATTTTTTTTTCGTAATTAGTCTACAAGGTCCGGAAAAGGGTTAAAATTATACTAGGAAGATGCCCTTTCAGATATGTTTAGTGAGCATGAAAGGAAGCAAGGTTGTCGACGATATTTTCATTGTTTTAGGAGTTAGAAAAGAGCTTAACAGAAACTCCCTAAGTGCCTTTTTCATAAAATGGATTGCTCGGCCCGAAAAAGGGTTAAAATTATACCGAACAAAAAAGGGATTGATGAGAGCGAGAAAAGATCTCAAGCATCATCATGTGTGCGGAATACTGAATCTGGTGACATAAAGATTGTCAAAAAGGGGCAACAGCCAATGTGGCACGCACACCTAGGTGATGAGTGGCATTTTGAAAAAATCCCTGAAAATTATGGGGTGAGAGCGAGAAATGATCTCAAGCATCATCACGAGCGTGGAAAACTGAATCAGGCGATATAAGACCTGTCAAAAATGGACGACGGTCGATGTGGCATGAAAACCGAGGCGACGAGGGGGCACAGGAAAAATGCCCAAAAAATCTGGGTGTGAGAGTGAGAAATGATCTCAAGCATCATCACGAGCGTGGAAAACTGAATCCACCGATATAAGACTCGTCAAAAAGAGACGACGACCGATGTGGCAAGCAAACTGAGGCGACGAGGGGGCATGGGAAAAATGCCCAAAACATCTGGGTGTGAGAGCGAGGAATGATCTCAAGCACCATCACGAGCGTGTAATACTGAATCCAGCGGTGCAAATGGTGCGAAAAACGGAGGTCATAAGGACTCCGGAATGGTCAAAGGAAATAACTAGGTTAAAAAATGGCTACAAATGAAGGTGACCCCACCAAGCCAAGGATGTAGTGCTGGGGGGAAATGATGACCCGCGGGGGCGAAATACTATGTGTATCAAATCAACTCAAATATACAAGTGACACGTGACCTCAAAAATGGTTGAGATCACGAATGTGAAAACATGAGTAGGGTTAATGACCTGCCCCCATATGATGTGCATGGGGTTTGTGATTGTGGATCGCATATGTGTTGGTTTGAATGATGGGCTCATTAAGGTGTTGAGATAGAGTTGATGGGGTAGGGTCAAAATGATTGATCATGCCCCCTATCCTAGGTTCGAGGGAATCTATTATGTCCCAGAACTCAGAGGTGTCAATGCGGTGCAGATGCTGTCTTAGAGAGGGATCAAGAGGGCATTGACCAACTACTGGAGGGGGGGTGTACCATGAGGCTGTGGGCCGTGGTGGCATACTGAAGTGATGATATGATGATGGGGGATTCCCCTTATGAGGTGGATGCCCCCAGTATCTCCAACGAGAATCATGATGATGATGAGTAGGCAAGTTTTTGGGCTTGCCCCCATGTTGTGGACATGTGGTTTCCTCGTCGATTTGAAAGGGTTGAACATGTGTGTCAAAGGGATCAATGGAAGGGGCCGACTGGACAGAGGGGTATCCATTGGAAATCGTGTAAATGGTGTTAATTTCTTTCGAGGAGGAAGATGGTGGGGGATGAATTTCCTCAATGAGAAGAGGGGATATCTCTAGGTCGGCTTTATTCAATTCGTATAAGGCTGCTCTATAATCTGGGAGATCAGGGAAATGGTGTGAATAATGGCCATAAATGCCGCATATTGCACAAGGATGGTTTGTGCGCAATGATTTATCACGAGGTTGAGGGGGGAGTTCTAGTTTGACTACTGGAACATTGGTGTTGTCGTCAAGCATTTGCATGTGTTCCTGTAATGCAGGTAATTATGGACATTGATGAGTCAGATGGCCTAACTCATCACACAACGAGCATTTGGGGGGATCACGAAACACGTGGGGGGGGGGGGTTTAAATGTCTTGGGAGGGGGTACAACAGTGTATGGTTGTGGGCCTCTGCTCCCAGTGGGCTTGATAAGAGGAGGGGGATTCGTAGATGACGAAGGGGTAGTGACATCGAGAGGTGGTTGACTAGTAGTGACAATGGGTTGTACCAGTTAAAGGACGACATTTGGTGTCGGCGGGGGAATGGGAGGTGAAATATACCACACGGGTAAGCCTAAGGTTAACTCGGTGAGGCTGAGGGTAGCCATAACTGGGGTGCTTACTACTCCCGAGGGAAGGGATAGGAAGTGGATTGTGTGGGTGGGTGTAACACCAATGTGACTAGGTACCAATGGTGGTTTGCGTAACAAGGGCGGTTGATTGTTGGGTGTTTGTGTATTGTGGGAAAGAGTACAGAGGTCAGAGACGTGGGTCGCGAGTGACGGGGGTGGAATGGATTGGAATGTAGAAGTCATCGACGTGTCAGAGTAAAGTCTGGGTCCCACGGAGGATACAAACGAGGTAGTTGCACCACAAACGGGTTGTTCAACCATGGGGAGAACATTTTCTGGTGCAGCGAGGGCCTTGGGATCGTAATAGGTGAGTTGGTCGACCTTGACCACACGTCCGTCATGGGGGAACATCATGGTACGAAAAATGGATGAGGCAACCACCCGCATGGCATACATGTAGCTGCGAACAAGTAAGAGGTTATAATCAAGTTGGGCATTGATGACCTCTATGTTAATGAGCATGGTTTTACCAGCCAGCTGGATGGGGACATTAGCTAACAGACCTTGGGGTTGAGCCAAACGACCGTCGTAGGCTCGCAATGCATTGGTGGACTGCTGGAGAGTAGGGGATCCCAACTTCTTCCAAATGAATGTGGACATAATGCATGTAGAGGCACCTTCATCGATAATGCACCGATGGATGACAAGATTCCGAACAGAAACAGAAACTTGGAATGCTAAAGTGGAAGGTAGGCGTGGTTCGGACTGGTCCGAATCGAATGCCATCAGTTGTGAATCATTGGGGTCAATAGCACCAATGGAAGAGAGCAAAGTCTTGCGCTATGAAGGACATTTTTTTGAGACTTCTAAAGCAGACATGGTTGCGGGAGAATGGGCTAAGTCATCTACAATGTTGTAATTCGACGCAGCGCGAGCATTGGGGTTATTGTTGATGCGACGAAGTGGGAAGCGAGGTGCTTTAGAGGTGATTTCGAGTGGAGCCGGAGGTATACGTAACATCTGATCAGTGGGATGAGCGTTAGTGTTTTTGTCGGTGGGAGGGTCTTCAGGGGTGGATCCATATTGGTTCCGACGGGTTTGGAGGTTGACATCAGCGGATGACATCATTAACAAGTGGTGGGTACTTGAATCGAACATGGGTTGATCAGGAGCGGCATAAGTGATATGTTGTTGTGGTGGCGCATTGCCTTGAGGGGGACCCAACCGTTGAGTGTTCACTACACCTTGGGTTGGTAAGGGGTTTTGTAGCACCAAAGGTTGCTGCTGAGGGGGTGGGGGGTTGGGTGGCGTCTGAGGAGCCGCGTGCCCTTGGCGATGGGCATCATCAGTCCAGAGTTGTCGAGCTCGCTCCAAATGTGGAAAATCATGTGTGTAGTGGCCATAGACCCTACATATAGAACATGGGTGGTTTGTTCTTAGGTTATTGTTTTTGGGTTGCTTGGGATGACGATCCAGATTCTGTTTGGGAGGAGCAGCATTGTTATTATTTGGAGGATTGGGAGGTGGTGGACCTTGATTATGTTGTTGGTTGTTGCTGCGGTTGCGTCCTCTTCCACGGTTTTGTTGTCCACCCTAGTTGCATTGGTTGTTTTGGTGTTGGGGCTGATTGTGTTGTGTGTACACTTTCCCTTGAGCAGCGGGAGGATTTTGGTTTGCCGCAGGTGCAGGAGCAGGTTGCAGTGGATAATAAGTGGGTGGGGCTGGTGGTGGGCCAGTTACCTACTGCGGTTGTTGGTAACCCTGAGCTATTGGAGGTGTTGGGTTAGCTATTATAGCTTGCTGTGGGTAATACATTGGTTGTGGCGGGAACTGAATTGGGTTCTGGGTGGCAAGTTGGTTATAGTATGTGGGAGGTACATATGTCGATGGTGCTTGCAATAGCAATGTTGTGGATAAGAGGGTCCATGAGTGTGATGAGTCTGATTCGTTGGAGTGTAGGAAGTTGTCGCTCCAGAATTAGATGTAGCCCTAGAGAGGTCTGGGGCATTTATGGTGCTCACCATGCTAAAAGGTTTAATTTGCGGTGTGACTTGGCCAATAATACCATCAGTGGCATGTGATGCCCCCTGTGCATCACCGCGTGAAGAATCGCCTCGTGGGGAGTCTAGTATGATGGTGTAGAGATAGCCTGATTGGGCATAAATTAGGTCAAATTGCTGAGCTTTTAGGATAGCTTCTTCCTCTGACTGGGTCGTTTGGAAGCTACGTCTTTTGCTATGAGGGGTAGGAGTGATTTAAGAAACTAGTCCAAAAATATACGGTCATCCAGTTTAATCTTACAGAGGCTACGACGCTTGCGCCACTCATGGATGTGGTCCATGATGTGGGTAGCTGTGTTTTGTCTGCAAGACAACAGTATTTCAATTCCTGCATCGTAATGTACAGGTAGCTGAAAAAAATGAAGGAAAGTGGAGGCAAGAGACGTAAAAGTATGGTGGGTCCCATGTGGTTGTTCGATGTACCACTTGGCTGCAGAGCCAGTGAACGTTCGTTGCAACAGTCTTAGACGAATGCAGTCATCCACTATGGAGTTAGATGAACACCATAGGTGAAAAGACATTATGTGGTTTTGAGGGTCCTCCCCAGGTTTTCCTTCAAACTTGGGTATGTCCGAGGGGAGCTTTGTAGGCATGGGTGGCCATGTAGGGTTGTGCCTGATGGGATCGTTGGTTAGCCTGGCTAAGTCTGGTAAGTTTAGACTAGCCATGTAAGGTAAACTAGCAGATGGGTGTGGCGTAGTGACTGGGACATAACTATTCATGGTGGCATTATGTAGTGGCCCAGTAGCCCCTAAGGGTATGCTAGGTATTGAAGGTATGTGTCCTCCAACTGCTGTGGTTTGGTATGGACCAGCGTTTGCAAGTGCAACGTGGGTTACACCGGGGTTAGGAATAGTGCCAGGAATTCCTGGGATCTGGGTTGTGGTAATGACAGGTGGTGTGATTCCTATGTTTGGCATACCCATAATAGGAGGTAGTCCTGTGTTGGGCATACCTAAAGGTGGAGTGTCCCCTATATTAGGCATGCCTAGAGGGGTTGTCGTTACCATGGATGGCACAGTAGTATAAGGGTTTCTGGATGTATCTCCAACCAATAGTACTTGTAAAAAGTGGGTCGTATTGTGTTCCAGCCATGAGGTTGGTTGGTAATAATTCAGTAGGGTTTTCGGATTCAGCCTCAGAATCATATGTGAAGTGAGGCATGTTAGAAGCGGATGACTGTATGTTTGGCCGATGACGTGTCGAGTCAAGGGATAAGTCTCGACATCGGTGACATGGAGAGCCAAGTAGACTAAACTGAGGGGGTTCACCCTGAAGACGACGAGATCGTCTAAAATTCTCAATGGTGAGAAATAAAAATTTTCAGTGTAAGGTGGTGATGTAAAAAACTCAAAACCCTAATGCAACCAAGAGTGCAAAAAAGGGGAGTGAAAATAAAGGCTCTCAGGCCAAAAATCAACCTCAAAAAGCACTTATTATAGCAGCTGTGCTATAATAAGTGGAGGGATGCAACAAAATTGGTCAGAATACCAACAGTCAAACAATTTCTAGAAAAAAGAGGTGCTACTAGACAAAAGGTGGGTAATGTATCATGCAAACACCTAACTAGAAGTATTGTGAGTCAACAAACGATATCCTCTGCAAGGTGATGAAATCCAAGTCAAACAATATAGAGTGTTGAATCAACGACTAGATATCCCCCTACCGGGAGGGACACCGGGTAGACAATCCTAAAGAGTGGCAACTAGGATACCCTGTTCATGACACGTTCAGAAAAGGTGAATCTACCGTTTGGTCCTTTTACCGTAGTACCCCCATACAGGGATACCCTGAGAACTGCGAAAGGTAGCCTTCGGTTACTGAATGGATTTTGGTATTCCACTCAGGCCTCCGGAACCAGTCTGGCGACTTCAACCCTCCTGGGGGAGAGGCCCTCTGATAAACTGGTTGTGACTGTGCCAAAAAATACTAGGGGATTTTGGTTTCCTAATGGACAACAGCTATGTCTCAAATGTAATAACTGAGGGGTGTTATTGGAACACCTATCCCCTCAATTCTACCTAACTACAAAATTATTTTAAGTCCTCCCCAAGTGGGGTTAAAAGTTGTTTGAGTTTAAGGTAAATTTTAAGGCTCAGTTTAAATTATGTGGCAGAGTGGGTGCAAGTGTGATATTTAAACTGAAATTGATTTTCCTCGCTTGGGCGATTTTACAAATGAAAGAAAAGACGCTTCCAATTTTGCAAAAAATAAAGGCATTTTTGAAATGTAAATGCTTGAAAAAACTATTCAAAAATAATGGATCTTTGAAATAATTCGAAGGAAAGCAAATAACATGAATACTTCAAGAAATAAATGGACCCCTTAAAAATTGCTTGGGCAAAAGTTTCGAGCAAATAAACAATAAAACCTTGATCTAGATAAAATGAAGAAAAATCTCTCTTTCAATTTCTGAAAATTTTGTAAAAAGACTTTTTTAATGGAGCATTCTAAATAGTAAAAGATTTAATATGGCTGTAAAAATGCAGGAAATTTAATACTGTAAAATATGCTAAATGGGCAGAAAATACAACAAAAAATAATTTTCAAATAATTGGCCGAATTGAAAAAACTTGCATCATGGGTTTCGGGAAAACAGCCGCGATGGGCCGCGCAGGTTTCGGCCACGAAGCCGTGATGTGCAGCGCGGATTCCTGTCACACATTCGTGATGGGAGCGCGGGTTTCAGCCACGAAGCCGCGATGTGCAGCGCGGGTTTTCGTCACACAGTTGCGATGTGTAGCGCGGCAAATGGCCGCGAAGCCGCGATGTGCAACGCGTAAATTGGCCGCGAAGCCACGGCAAGCCGCATGGAAAAACGCCGCAAGGTCGTGATGAGCCGCGCAACTGTCAGGAAAAAAATCGTGAGGTGAAAGCCAAAAACGGACGCCGAAAAACAAACCCGAAAATGGAAATTTATGGCTGTTAATGGCAATAGAAGGGGCCAAGATCTAGAACAACAATGGATCTACTGTCTAGGATGGCAGATTTATGAATTAAACTGATTAAAACTAACAAAAACTAAGATCTAAAGCAAAAAACTAAGATCTAAGAATTCGAAGCCAGCGGAGTCGCCAAAAACTGTTGTCTTGGTTTTGCAACCAAGCTTAGTGCAATGGTGCACCTGCTAACTAGTAGCAGCAGTCTCAATAGAAATAAATAACAAACTACTTTAAACTACATTAATCATGGATCTATGTGAAATAGATAAGCAAACAATGGATATATTATTTAAAGCAAACCAATTGACAATATGTAAAAAATTATTTTATATTAAGAATTGAGGCAAGCAAGTGCATGCAATGGTGACACCTCCAAGTGGTGAAGATTGTTGAGCAACTTCCAAGGTGAGTAGCTCCAAGCTCCAAAGGTCCCTTCTCCAAGATAGCTACAATGGTCAAAAGCTCATGAGAGATTTTGATAGCATGAGGATAGGATGATGGATGGATGGAAAGTGAGGAGCCCCTACCACCTTTTTATAGTTTTTGGTGGTGGGGAATACTATTATGGTTTTGACGAAACCAATGGTATTGACCAACATGGTTTAGGTACCTTTTCCCTCCTTTTTCCTTTTTTGAATATTTTGAATATTTTTATTCCCTTTTTAATATTTTTGGGAATTCTGGACCCTTTTTTAGGGTTTTTTATGCTTTTGAGGAAAAATATTCATTTTGAGTGGAAAAAGGGGTGTATTAAGGTCTTTTGGTGACCTTTTGATGGCTTTAGAGGCTCAAATGGTGAAAAAGTGGACAAATGGGTCATGTGAATAAGGGAATGAGCTAGTGAGCAATTTTTGGGTGTTAACAAAGGGAGGGGATTTTGGATTTTGAGGGGCCTTTTATTTTGAGAATATTTTGCTGAACTCATATGTAAGAACTATTTTTGATAATGAACAAGGAAATTTTTTGGGTGGAAGCTTGCAATGGACACTGTGCCAAAATGTGTGGATGAGTGCATGGAACTAATTTCCTGCTTTTGTCTATTAAAATGCAGTAAGATTGTTTTTGTTTCTGTTGGATTATTCTAATAGTTTGTGAACACTTTTAGTGCATATTTAAATGAACACAGTTTTCTTTTCTTTCTACGAGCAACGTATGTGATGAATGTTAATACTCAAGTTATATAATGTGTTAATTTTTTCTGGTAGCTGTTAAATGCATTTCATATGGAGGAGTTATCTCCTGTAGAAGTGCATCCTGAAGTTTCCTTGGGTTTCTCCCTTTTAATCTCGCTCCTTGCAAGTATAGTTTAGTTTAATAGAATATTGCATTTAATTAGGGCATTCACTTGGGTGACCGATAGTAAAGGAAGTGATAAGAAGGAAGGTAAGAACTTGCACATCAATTTGTGAGGCTTCCTTCTTTCGGTTAAACAAGTACAATTTAGTGAGAATAAACCTTTGCATTTAGGTTTGGTAGATTTCATTTCATTTAATACTAATTAAAATCTTAAGTGGTGGGTCAGGATGCATTCAAAAAATTCCTTCCAAGACTATCTTGAACGGTATCCAGAGCGTAAGCCATATGGATTCCCTAATCCAAACAGTGAAAGGTCTAATTGGTATCTTTCATTGGGGAGAACCCCTACTACCGACGCAAGGATTTCTCCAGGTGTCAACAGATTTTGACGCTAGAAGGAGGGAAACCAATGTATGGATGGTAGAGGAAGTATTTTCGCTCGAGGATTTTTCTCTGGATCTCCACTTGATACATCACAACCTGAAGTTTTAGTTCAAGCAACACCTGAAATTGGACACGAAACTGACTACTATGAAGACAGTAACCCTGAGTTGGAATAATTTGAAACTTTATACGTAGTACCACACCAAGAAGTTGATAATTTCCAAAGATATAATAGATATTACATTAGAAAACTTGGTGGATTTCCTGTAATTCCATTGTTACCTAAAAGACGCGCTCCTCGTAAAAAATATAAAGAGAACAAGGATTCTGTTTTGGTTGAATCCTTGGAAGAGTTGGTGGATTTATCTTTATAAGATATACCAGGACATATTAATCATATACAACCATATTCACCTAAGTATTTCTCTTCACATCAGACCCAATCACCTCCACCTACACCTCTGCAGATTTTCCATATGGCTCATAATGTAAATCAACCACTAGCTTGGAGGGATCAAGGTCCTTTAAAATTTCCTTCTCCTCTCCATGATCTTCCTAAACAACCTGAGCGGTTTTTTCTTGAATTTTATCTCGAAAAAGGAATAAATGTAGATGATCATTTGAAAATATTTTATCTAGATTTAAACATTCTAAATGTAGATCCCGAGGAAGTAGTATGTTGCTTGTTTCCTTATACTTTTGATCCTACGTCCTCATCATGGTATTTCATCTTGTAGGATGGATCTATAGCTGATTGGGATAGTTTTGAAAAATAATTTATGAGTAAATTTGGTGAGAAAAGAACATTAACCTCCCTCATGAAAGAATTGTTATCTCCCAATATGGATAAGAGAGAAAAGGTGCAAGATTTTAATCATATATTTACAACTGTTTTGAATAATTTCAATGCCACTTCTAAACCTCCTGAGGAATATTTAATGGAATATTATACTATATGCCTTTATCCATCCTTAGCCATGTTTGTCAAACGTTCTTGCAATAATAATATAGCATAAAATTTTGAGGAGGCTAATGTAATATCCCTTCAAGGGAAATTCCTTGGATTCACCTTGTTTTGACTCTAGGGTTTTGTTTACAACTGGTTCCAAACACCTCCAAATTATTTTGAATTTGGGGAGGAATTTATTGATGGGTCATAGGAAATATTAAAAAAACCTATAATACATCAAAACAACTTATATACCCATCCATGTTCTTCAAATTTCATGAGAAGAAGTTTCGGAACAAGACTAGTTAATTTGAGAAGTGGAGATCCCCCCTAGGTCTAACATTAGATGCTCTTCCAAAAAATGTACAGAATTCACTAATTCTTGATATTAGACTTGGATATGTTAGAGGATATTAGGAGCAGTATATTTTCAGCATTAGATTTGGTTTTAGGTTCGAATAGGCATCCTAATGAACATTGGATTCTAGAGTCTAGTTTTTGAGGTGAAATTGGCGGGCAAGGAGTCTCGAATTTCTTCATAAACCATAATAACACTTTAGATGTATGAACACATCATTTGGGACATAAAATTAAATTCTTATTAAGCTCAGAATATGATAAATAACTCAGAAAAATATGATATAAAACAGGTACAATATCATTCCAAAATCACTATGCAAGTGCTACGGGGAAAATGACTCGAATCTCTTCCTTGAATGTAAATATCACTTGAAATACATAATGTTTCGAGATTTGGCTATGATGATATTATTATTACAGAGATATATAGCATATAACATGTCCATGAAGTCTAAATAACAGTCCCTTACTAACTATATGCAACAACAAGCGTGCCCTTGCACATTTACATGGCATTGAGAGAAAGATAGCAGAATAGGTGTTAACACCCAAAACGTGCTCACTAGCTCATTTCCCTATGTACATGACCCATTTGTTCACTTTTCCTACCATGTTTTCCTCTAAAACCTTCAAAAGGTCACCAAAAAGACCATAATAGACCTTTTCCCCCTCAAAATATGTATTTTTCCTCAAAAAACCCTAAAAAAGGGTCCAAAGTTCCCAAAAATCAATTAAAAGGGAATAATATTCAAAAAAGAAAAAAGAGGGAAAAAGAGACCTAAACCATTTTAGCAATACCATTGGTTTCCTCAAACCATGGTTTTATTTCCCATCACGAAAAACTATAAAGGTGATAGGGGCTCCTCACTATTCATCCCCATTCATCCTATCCTTATGCTGCCAATTTCTTCCCTGAGATCTCAAGCCTTCATTTGAGCTTAGATCCATTCTTGGAAACTCTTTTTGGACAATATTCCCACTTGCATTTGGAGAAGAGAAAGATCATTGGAGCATTGGAGCATCTCACCATTGCAGCTGCTCAAGTTCAACCATCCTCACCCTTTGAGGTAATACAAAACATTCAAGTTTTTATTTATTTCTTCCATGAATCAATTTTGTTTATTGTTCTTAATCTAGAATTCTTTACATGCACATGTTAGATCAAATTTACTTTTTATTGTAATAGATTTACTGTTTACATTTGTTTATTTCTATTGTTTTATTTGAGACTGCTGCTACAAGTTAGTAGGTTCCCTTTAGCACAAGCTTGGGAGAAATCCCAAGCAACAATAGGCATAGAGAAGAATGAGAGAATATGAACTTGAAATCAATTTGGGTTTGAATCTCCATCAAAAAATATCCATGAATCTCTTTTGAGCGGTCTGAATGGCCTCTCCATCAACCAAATAGGATGGGAATCTTTCACCCTCGAAATTGGTTCCAAGGCAAGAAGGATAAGCATCCACCTTGCAAGGACAGGCTAAGGTCTCCAATTTTTACCAAATGAGAAAATGATCAAAATATAGTATCCTTATTTCTTCTTCTATTTTATTAACCTCCCAAGGACTCCTTAGCTCAAATTCCCTCCAAGAGACTCATCCCAGCTTGAATTAGGGAGAGATTCCCATGAATACCACTTGTTCAACTTTTCCTAGCTCTCCTCTTCCATCAATTCGAATGGGGGAATATTGGCTGCCATAAATCCCCTTGTGAACCCTCTTGGAGGCTATTTTTATCCCCTACATGTCATATATTTCATATTTCATCAATCAGGTCTGAAATTTTTCATAAGTGTCATGAATTTTCATCATTGTTGTCATAGGAGTTATGGAATCTAGCTCCAAGTGTCACAATTCTTCTAAGATGCCTCTTCCTCTTCCATGGGAGTTACTCTTCCACTCCAATTCGACATTACATGATTAATGCCATGAATAATACGTCTTCAAATCCCCCAAGTATGTTACCCTTCATGTTGAACTCGAATTGGTGAGAGAATGATGCCAAGTGTAGTGGGAAATCTTGCCACATGTGGGTCCCACAACCTCTTATGTGCCCTCATGATCCAATGCCACCTTAATTTATTTTTATTATTATTTAATTGACCCATTTAATGTAATATTTAAGTCTAAGTTCATTTTGGGTCTTGTAGCTCCTTTATTCCAACTCTTAATGCTTCCACCCCCAACATAGGGAACTAGTAATTTTCCTCCATGATAGTTCATTTGGATGGGGATATTACAAACTTTGAATTGGGAATTTTCTCTTCATGTGACCCACCTTGTCCATTTGTATCTAATTTTTTATTATTACTAACTTGAACATCATGCTTGGCAATTATTTGACCCTTAGCATCAATTTGACAAACTATCATGAATATGGCGAAGTGGCTTAGGCCATTGTGACCCAATGAAAATTTTGGGGACATGAAAAATACTCCCCTCCCAATATTGATTATCCTCAATCAATTTCAAACATGGATTTTGAGGAACCTGCTTTCTTTCCAAAACTTTACTTCCAAAACTTTCCTTCTAAAACTCTGAGTAGTGGCACTCATGTACTACAATTGTGTGTTTCCAAAAGCAAGGAGATGTGGGTTTTATTTTTCATATTGATATCTCCTATAACATCACCACTAAACACCAAAATATTAATTAAATCCATCAAAACAAAGTTTTCACAATTAATCTTTACCTCTTTCATATTTTGGAAATCCTTTCTGATACCACTGTATAATTCTTTAAAGTTGCCACTGAGTTTCCCAACTTTGAGTCTTCAAGATTCCATGAAAATTTTAGAGAGGAACCACCATGATTGCCGTTGCACTACTTTGATTACAATCACCTTATTAAGTGGGGACCCAAACTCTCATACTACTTGTTTCCCCCAAAAATTGAAACCAATGAGACTGAAATTTATCCCAGGGTCCCATTGCTTGTATTGCACTCCAACAATTAGGAGTGCTCTCCAACCCATACCATCAGGAAAGAGAATTCTTGAATCCCATTTCCTTGTATGAATTCTTCGAAACATCATAAGCACAAAATATAGATCATCAAAGTACATAAAAACATAATACAAATGTACATCAAGGAGGTGCCTCATCAAAGAATCATGAAAGTGCTTATACCTCCAAGTAAGTAGACCACCATTTGCCAAGTGCATACAAGCATCAAGTGACCAATCAAATATGATCCAATGACATAGGTGAGGATCCCATGTCTTGTAATTATGCTCCAAAAGGATGTAAGATGCATCAAAATAATCATCCATGTGTTCTTTCATCCAAGAAGTGAATGAAGAATCTCCACTACAATTTGAACCAAGTAGGGAGCAAAGAAAACAATGAGCCTTCAAGGGGCTCACAGAAGTACTATTTGTGCGTCCATGAATATGTGTATCATCAAGAAATTAAAAAGGATGTTTCTACCAATAATAATTTTCTCCAATCATATATCTCTTCACCCAAGTATTGGATGAAGTTCCTCCAACATCAATTTAACTAAGCAAGGAGCAAGGAAAATCATGAGTCTTCAAGTGACTCAAGTGAACATCATAAGTGCATCCATGTATATCTGCATCATCAAGAAATAACAAAGGATGTTGCTGCCAATAAGAATTTTCTCCAATCATATATCTCTTGACCCAATTATTGGATGAAGTTCCTCCAACATCAATTGAACTAAGCAAGAAGCAAGAAAAATCATGAGTCTTCAAGTGACTCAAGTGAACATCATAAGTGCATCCATGTAGATATGTATCATCATATGGTAACAAAGGATGCTGCTGCAAATGTAAATAAGAAAGTGATCTAGTCATGTCATCATCAAAAGGAGAGATAGGAGTTTCATACTTCTCATGTGGCACCATCAGAAATAAACCTTTCACCCATACTTCTTTAGTATGCATGTTGCAAAATATGGAAGTGTAGGATATAAGAGAATGAACCAACTCACCCAAATGATCAAAAAGTGAAGAAGTGTCATCATGTGAAGGATGCATAAGGGTAGTATCATGCACCTCTCTCAAAAGTGCAAAACTTTCCTCATAGGTTGGTTTCAAGGTAGTGGAATCATACACTTCCTCAAAAAGTGTGTAACCATTTCCAAGAGGCAAATCAAGTTCCTCTTCCACCCCAAAAAGTGCTTGGCTCTCATGAATATCATATTAAAACACATCAAGCACATGCAAGTTTCCATGTTTCTCATGATACATCATGTCATGAGAATCCTCCCAACAATATACCATTTGACAATCTTAAACATAGGAAGTAGAACAAGTATCTTGCAACCTATCAAGAAGTTGCTCATTTTGCATTTTGAGCTTATGAATATACTCATTATTATTCAAGTATGTTCCATGTAACCATTCATTAAGCTAAACGAAATTGTTTCTATCAAAAAGTAAAGACATGAAATTACCTTCGATGTTGCACATTTCTCTTTGAATCTTCTCCATGTCTTCAAGGAAGGATGGATCCTTCAATGAAGAAACTCTCTAAGAAGAATTTGACACCAATGCTTGATTCTGATGGAGTATACCAAGGGTCTCTTGGATCTTCTTTTCATTCATCTTTAATGACCCTTCAAGAAAAATAGGCTCTTGTAGAGGGACCTCTTCTTCTTTGTCCTTTCTGCTTGGACCAACTTGATTAAGCTCATGTGGTGATGGGGAAGTTGAACTTGGTTCTTCTTCAACTGCTAAAAGGCCTTCATTTTCATGCTTAGTGGAGCTTTGGCTTTCAACAACACTTTCAAAAGTTATCTCTATGTCACCAACATAGAGGTGTGAGCACCCATCAGTAGGTACTACTTCATAGTTCAAGCATCCATCAATAGATGCTCTTTGATTCAGGTCCAAAGTAGAGTGTGTCTCGGAATGATATTTAGTATTTTCAACGGAATATTATTCATGCTAATGTGGTGTTTCTTCATCTTTTTCAGAGTCACGTGGGAGTGAATTTCGATCCTCTTCATGTAATGCTTCTTTTGCTTCACCTATTTCAAAACTAGGTGGCTCATGGGTCTCCTCATTTTGCTCCTCCTTTTCACTCAAACATATATGATTTTATCTCCAATGTATTTTGCAAGAAGGGCATAGAACTTTCTTGACTAAATCCACATCTTCAATATTGTCCTATTTCCAAACACCCAATTGACATAGTCTTCAAAAGGAATTGCCTTTTTTTTATCTCTCTTATACATATCAAGATATGCTTGATATTGTTGGGGTAAGGTTTTACATGTTGCTCTCAATATTTGAAATTCATTCATAGAATTATCCTTTGGTAGTGTGACACACTCATCTTCATCAGACTCAAGGTCATAAGAATAACCCTCATTCCTTATGAAATTGTAAGAAACGATGCATGGTGGCACCTCTTCCTCATACCATTCACATTCTTATTCATATTTCTGATAAGCATTGTACTCATAGGAGTCATCATAATAGTAATACATGGCTGCAAATTATTATTCAATGGATGATATTAATGCACAAGTGCAAGGACCATGCTCTGATACCACTGTAATATCCCTTCAAGGGAAAGTCCTTGGATTCACCTTGTTTTAACTCTAGGGTTTTGTTTACAACTGGTTCCAAACAACTCCAAATGATTTTGAATTTGGGGAGGAAGGTCTTGATGGGGCATAGGACATATTAACACACCTATCAGACATCAAAACAAGGGATGATATTGAGAAGGTTATTAAAGAAATTTTGGAGTTGGGATTCATAAGGCCAAGTTCAAGTCCCTATGCTTCATCAATTGTCTTGGTGATGAAAACAGATGGAACTTTGAGAATGTGCATTGATTCCAGTTCTCTAAACAAGAAGACCATGAAGAATAGATATCACATTCCCCAGATAGATGAGCTAATGGATGAACTATTTGGAGCTAAGTTATTTTCAAAGATTGATCTTAGATCAGATTCAAATGAAGGAGGAAGATGTGTAAAAGACTGCTTTCAAGTGCCATTATGGTCATTTCGAATTCCTTGTCATGCCTTTTGGTTTTACCAATGCTCCTACAACCTTCCAGTCATGCATGAACAAAATATTTTGCAAGTAGCTCTGTAATTTTTTTTGGTTTTCTTTGATGATATTTTGATTTATAGTGAGACATGGGGGGGAGCATTTGCATCATTTAGAAGTTGTATTGAAAATATTGCATGAACAATATTTGTTTTCTAAGCTATCTAAGCTTGAGTTTGGATTGACAAAATTTTTGTACCTTGGGAACATTATTAGGAAAGATGGTGTAAAGTTGCACTTGGATAAAATAAGGGCCATTCTTGATTGGCCACCACCCAAGAACATCACTGAATTGAGGGGTTTTATTGGGATCTGTACTTAATTTAGAAAATTTGTGAAGGGGTTCTCCCAACTAGAGGCTCCCCTCACATACCTAACCAAGAAGGATGCTTTCCAATGGAGTGAATATGAAGAAAATACCTTACAAAGAATCAAATAGGTAGTGAGTAGTTGTCCAGTACTTGCGTTAGCATATTTTTCTTAACCATTTGTCTTGGAATGTGATGCATAAAGGGAAGGCGTTGGAGCAGTTTTAAAGAAAAATAAACACCCCATAGCTTTTGAAAGCAAGAAGCTATAGCCACATGAAATAATCTACTCCATATATGACAAGGAAATGTTATACATCATGCATGCCTTGGTCAAGTTTAGACAATATCTAGTGGGGAACAAATTTGTGGTCAAAACTGATCACAATAGGTTGAAGCATTTTCTTACACAAAAAGGTCTCAATGAAAGGCAACAAAAATGGGTGAGTAAGATTCAATCCTTGATTTTGACATTGAATATGTTAAAGGGAAGAATAATGTTGTAGAAAATGCATTGTCTAGGAGACCCTCACTCTCTCTTATGGACATTTTCAGACTATTGGAAATCAATACTAACAGTAGACTATGCCAAAGATAAGTTTGCTTGTGAAATTTTATATGGGGCCAATGGTGATGATAGGTATAACGTGTTGAATGGAATAATATACTATAAATATCGAATTTATTTAGTTTCTGGTTTGAATTTGAAGCAAAATATTTTGAATGCATATCATGATTCTCCCTTAGTAGGCCATCCCAATTTCTTTAAAACATATAAGGAGATGAGAGAAATATTTTTTTGGAAAGGATTAAAGGGTGATGTTATAAAGTATCTAAATGAATGCAAGAAATGTCAAAAAAAAAAAATTGAGCACAACCATTCCGTTGATGTCTTACACCCCTTCACTATTCCAGAACAAAAGTGGGAAATCATCTCCATAGACTTCATCACAGGTTTGTCCAAGGCAATTGGTAAGGACTATATTTTGTTGTGGTGGATAGACTCACCAAATTTTCTCATTTATTTTCTATTACCTCATCTTTTACTACTGCACAAGTGGCTTAGCTATTCTTTAGAGATATTTTCAGATTGCATCCACTTCTAAAAAACATTGTTAGTGACTGGGATAACAGGTTCATGAGTGCATTTTGAAAAGAACTCTTCAAGTTGGTGGGAACACAATTGAATCCTAGCACAAGCTACCATCCACAAAATGATGGTCAAACAGAAAGGGTGAACCAATTATTGGAGGAATACTTGAGAAACTATGTTAGTGGGCATAAAAAAACATGGGTTAAATGGCTACATTTGGGTGAGTTTTGCTACAATACTACCTTTCATATGTCCATTGGTATGTCTCCTTTCAAAGCACTATATGGTTATGAAGAACCTACTTTTGTTGACCACATTTTTGGTGATAGTAGAGCTCCAAAATATAAGGAATGGTTTGATGAAAGTCAAGAAATTTTGAAGGTTTTAAAAGGCAATTTGTAGGTTTCCCAAAATCAACAAAAACAATATGCAAATCAACATAGGAAAGAGAGAAATTTTCAAGTGACTTATTTGGTCTATTTGAGGCTACAAACTTACAAACAAACCATGTTAAAGGGAAAGGGTTCATAAAAGTTACATCCCAGGTTCTATGGCCGTTGGCTATAACTGACCCAGAGGTTTTCTATAAGACCCGGGTTCTTCGCGGTTTCCCTTTTACCAACAAAACCCCTTCGCACCGGCCCTTTTGGCAACAACCTGTGAGCAAGTTGAGGTCTCACCCGAGGTGTATCTACGGGGTACTGTGGAATCATATTTCCACAGTAAGTGATAAGTTTCTTGGACGGACGTACTGCGCAGCACAACAGGGAGTAAGTGCTGCGAGGTGAGACTGCACAGCGATAGGCAACGCTGCGATCCGCACCACTATGTTCTTCTACCACGGGACTTCTACTGACACTGCGAATAATGCAGATCCATTCTATACTTGGATAATCTCGAAAACTCTTAAGGAACTGAAACGAATATCACTCATCCATTCGTTCAGGTGCTTAACTGACTCTTCCTCTAACACTCCTTTGTTAATTTAGGATGTTGCGAATTGAACATATATGATTGATATAATCCACTATTATTCATTCCTTTACTGCTTATAAGAAAGTGCTTAACCAAATGACTGATTCACTGTTCTCAAACATAAGCTAAATGTTCACCATTCATCTATTCATGTAGAACTTAACACATCATCTCCATACTTCTTCTGAAGGAAAATGCATATCAAAGTTCTCTCATAACAGCATGCAAGGAAACATCTAGACATTCATTTACAGAAAGTACAGATAAGCATTCATTCATAAATCACAATCGCACAACACACTATTTAACGTGGTTCACTCCCCCGGGTGGGAAGCTACGTCCACAAGAACGGTTGGTAATATATTTCTTTAAAAGGGACAGGGACAACCATTCTTAGTCTGTGCACTCAGCTGCAGACTCTCCTTCCTCTCAGATAGGTCTCTGCGCACACAGCTGCAGAGCCTTTACAATCTTCTTAGCTCAAAGAGATTTTACAATACAACAATATGAAATTGTAACAAAAAAAGTAAAGAGTAACCCCATCCCATACAAAATTTTCGTCATAAATAGATCATGCTTGAAGGTCATGTATTTACAATGCCGAAGACCTAACCCAAAAACCCTTAGGGTTTACAAACTGTTCCGGTTTCCCTAAACCGGCTTGCTGGCATCTCGTAGATTCTGCTTCATCGTGGTGGTTCTCCACTTCTTCCTTCTGTCGCTATCGGCCTTTCTATCACTTGTGTACCAACAGGTCCCTTTCACTGAACCGTTCATCTCTAATGGTTTCTCCCACCAGGCGTTCCAAGCCATCGCTTTCCCAGAGTTGTCCTTTCCTTAACAAACTCATGCATTGGCCGCCTTCCTGATTTGCTCGTGCGAGCCGCTCGGCACTCCTGGAGCATCTTTCCAAAATTGGAACACTACTGGTCCATCCAATCCCTGCACCTGATCCTTATCTAGCACTCCGCTTTGCTTGCTCCATGTGGCCTGACTGCTTCGCAGCACTGCTTCCTCGCAGCGCTGGTCTTCGTGGTGCTTCCAAAACTCGGATGCTGTGCACAGCTTCGCAACACCCTCAACACTTAGACAAAATTACATCTTTTTATGAGTTGCGCCCATCTCAGATTTTCCTGCTTATCAAAAATGTTACCAAAAATTTGTCCCATATTGGGCCCAACATGCCCCTAATAGTTACATGTGGCTCGTCCCCTAGCCACTTACTGCTTCGGTCGTCTCACTTTGCTCCACGACCAGCGGAACTAATTTTTCCGCGAATTAATTATATGTACCGAACAAGTGTTCCACTGCTTCTCTGGTATCTTGTTCAACTTGTTGTACTGTCTCAAGCAGTGCTGGAGTTATCTCTTCTCCAATCTATCCCTGTACCTGCTCCTGGTTGTCGCGTAGTTCCTTCAGCTTGTCTTCTATCTGCTGCGACACTGCTGTAGCATCCTCCAGGAGTTGTTGTTACTGATTATCCATCTCAGTCTCTTTCTCTCTTAATGCCTAGACTTCCTTCTTTAAGCCTGATATTTACTTATACCTGGACAACCTCTCCCTGGGTGGCAGAGCCTTGAGCTCTGCATCCAACGTTTCTAGTGTGGTCTGCTTTTCTCTTACTGCGGTCTTCACCTGCAGTAGGCCTTGATCCTCTTCAAGGGCACTGAAGGCCTTTGAAACCTTTTCCAAGAGATCTTGGCACTTAGCCATCTCACTCGTTATGTTCTGCGTGGAAACACTACTGCTTTCTCTCTTAACTATTGCTCAGTTAATGGCGCCTGCATGTTCAGTTTTTCCTTCAACGTGGCAAGATCGGCCTCATAAAATATCTCTTTATCCTGCATCTCCGACTTCAAGGATTTCACCCTTTCTCCGATCCTCAAAACTGTGTCCGCAGGATCATCCTGGAGTTCTATATCTTCAATATCATGGGAAACAGTGGATATGGTATTCTCCAATTGTTTCTGGTGGTCCTGTTCATCACGCAGCTTCATGTCTGCATGCAACTTGAGCTGTCTGTTTGCTGTGTTCAGCTCCACTTGTAACTTCATTTACTCTACTGTTTGTTCATGCATCTCCTCCACTATCTTCGTGTGGATGAAGTGCAAGCCTAGCAAGGGGATTTTGGCCAAGTCTAGCTCTACTCGCTCGACACCCTTTGTGTCCAGGACGATTTGTTCTGTCATTGGCAATGTAATAGCCAATGGGTCCACATGGACAATCCTAGTCTTTGACGGTAGCGTTATGGCCAGCCGCAGCAGTGTCTGCTACGAGGTTCCTACCGAACTCCCTTCGGCTTTTGCTTCATGCGGCAAGGTTATTCTCTTTTGGACATCATCCATTTTCTTCATAAGACCTTGCAGTGCAAGCCTAGTCCTGTGTAGGTCATCCTGTATGACCTTGTACTTCTTGTCTTTTTCTGTCATTAGCTCCTACATCTGGTCTGAGACCCTTTCTGCAATCATGTCGAAGTCGTCTTCGTTCAGCACTGTCTCAAATTGAGTCTTTGTGGCCTTCATCTTCTTCCGTGTCTTGGCTTCTACGAGGTCTCATGCTCTTTCCTCTTTCCTGTTTCTTCAACAATCGGGCATGACAACGGGATTGGTTCATCTTCGTCAGAGTCTGTCTCAACATCCATGACTTCAACACAGAAGTCAGCGAGCCAATCCTTCATGAGGATTTCAATGTCGTCCTTATACATATGGTAGTTACCTGGGTACCATTATGGTTTCTTCATTCTTTCTTTGGGTGAAATAAAGATACATCGCATGTCCGCTATGAAATCAAGAATGCAAATGTACTTCGACGTTACCTGATTTGTGATGCAGGACGTAGTGGTGATGACATCGCGTAGTTGAGTGTAATACTGATAGAAAACTTCACCTGTCGCGTGCTGTCGCTCTGCATTGATTTTTTCCCAGAGGTTGACATAACAGAATCCTCTAGGATTGTTGGTTTCTACAATAACACCCACATAGTCCTTTGGCTCCTTCCATCCATACAAGGCGATGAGGATGATCAGCCATGTAAAGTGAAACTGTCCACCATTCTCTTGGGTATCATTGAGCTCATCCAAGAACTCATTAAGAAGATACTGACACCAATTGAATTCGGTGCCTTCAGCCGCTGCAGCACCGAGTAGTACTACGCTCGCAGGCACCTCCGGAGGCCTAGCTGTTCTGATGATTTTTCCTGCGAGCAGCTGGGTAACAAATCTTGTCACTCTGTCTTCAATGTCTTTTGTGGGAAAACCTCTTTTCCCTTTCACCGATGCATGAGTTTTCTTCATCTTTTCAACTGCTTCTTTTTCCTGATTATTCCCTTGGAAGAATAGCTTGGGATCCTTACTGCGCTTACTTAACCCCGTAATGCGGTGGATCAAATCAATGTTTATATCGACATTTATGTCGAGCCACAGATATCCCTGGTGGATTCGCATCATCAGCGTGCGAACCACCACATTCAGTCCTGGTGATCGATCAAAATGTGGCAACCTCAACAAGTTCAGTAGTCCTGACTGAACGACTGGTGTGAGCTAGCTTTCGGCCACCAAGTTATAAGTTCCATTGGCATCCTTTTTCTAGCACATATACTAGTCAGGTTGGAACTGTGGGTACTTAGGTGCATGGGGATCTTCCTTTTGCATGCCTATGAGATCAAAATCTTCCCACTTATAGTCTGCGATCTTTCCGAGTAGGTTCTTGGCAACCTCTACATGTTTTGAAATCGGCGATAATGGGATTTCATATCTAGCACTCTTGGTCAATTTAAAGACTGGGGCATCCAACGCCTGTCGTGATATATACTCGGGTGTCAACTTCAGGGGTTCCTTCTGAAAGATCGGCGATCTTTGCATTGTCTGGCCCGTCTTTAGAATCTTGCTTCGTGGTGCAGTTACGTCTTTCCCTTTATCTTTCCCTTTGTACTACATGATTAGAGTATGGCGAGGTGATCTTCTGGATGCTTGACCAGGTTCAAGTGCAACCTTCTTAGCAGGGGCTTTCATTAACTCTCCAATTCCCCCGTGCTGAAAGACTCAGATTTCTTCTTGAAGTGTAAGCTCTTCTTCTCTATTTGGTGATTTGGACATTCACTGGCTAGAGTAGGCAACTGACTCTGAAATATGACTAAGGATTGCTAACATAGGAGTGAATGCATAAAAATTCTAAGTGTCTGGTAACACTCGCGAGTCCTTATGCGGCGTTATTTATAGGCGCAGCTGAGTCCTCCCAACACATTCCAACGGCTAGATGAGCATTTAATGTGGTGTCTGTTGGCCAATTTGAATCAATCCTTCAGTCCCTTTCGTCGTCAGCGTGTTCAAAACGGCTATCTTTTCGTTAAATGCTGAAGCGAGTGCTTGCAACGGTCACCTAATAGCTATTTTTTTTCCCAACGATAGTGTAATAGCTATTTTTCTGAGTGCTACATCGAGTTGCGTGGCATGCCATCTGTGATCCTGCGCAGTTACTTCACAGTGCCACAATTTTTCAACTGCACGGTTTCCTTTTTCTCTTCTCCTACTTCTGTTTTTTTTTTTTTCCCTTCCGCACAGCTTCAGCAGTGCTGCTTGGTACACACATTGTTCTACTTATCATACATGTATAGACTCCTTTACATTTCCAATGTCCAATTGCAATTGTACCCGACACTTGGAAATTTCTTCCTCTGCTTATCATTCAGGATTCTGTGAAGCAGGGCTATCATGGTACAACTTTAACCTACTTCCATTTATCAAATTTGGTAGAGTATCGCCAGCTAAATTGGCTAACTGGACTACACCAGTGTTAGTAATATGTGTCACAGTATATGGACCAAGCCAATGCATCTTAAATTTACCAGGAAACTTCATGAATTTGCTATCATACAGGAGGACTAGGTCACCTACCTGAAAGCACTTGTTCTTTATATGGTGATCATGCCAAGCTTTCTCACGGTCTTTCTGAACTTGATGGTGGAATCTAGCAATGAAGTGATCTTCCTCCAACCCAACGAGGTGTAGCAACCTTTCTTCTAATGCTGCGCGGTCTGCCATCCCTGTGAATGCAACGATCCGCAAACTAGGGACAATATATTCCATTGGCATTATAGCCTCCTTCCCATAAGCCAGCCGAAAAGGTGTATGTCCTATCAATTTCTTGCATGTAGTCCTGTATGCCCATAACACAGAGGAGACGCTCAGATCCCAATCATCTCTAGTTACATTGTAGACCTTAGTCAGTGCGTTCTCTAGTATTTTATTGAAAGCCTCTACAGTGCCATTCGCCTGTGGATGATATGGAGTACTACGCTGATGACGAATGTGGAATTCCTCTGTAAGTGCCTCAATGGTCTTGTTCAAAAAATGAGTACCTTGGTCACTCATCAAAATCTTCGGACAACCAAATCTTGATAATATTTCTTCGAAAATGAACTACACAGCAGTACTGGTGTTGCAATCCTTTACTAGCTTTGCTTCTACCCATCTGGTGAGGTAATCAGTAGTAGTAATAATAAACCTCGCACTAGTTCTTTTTCCTGGTGGGTTTATAGGACCCACAAAATCAATTGCCCATTTCTCAAACGCTTGCAAGGTCAACTGTGGGTTCAATGGCATCTCATCTCTTTATTAAGGTTTCCCTATCCTTTGACAGACATCACAGTTCCTGCAGTGTTCTTTAGAATCTTTGTGGATTGTGGGCCATCATAGCCCTGCGCGCAATATCTTCTGCGTGGTAGCCCTTCCTGCATAGTGACCTCCCGTGATCTCTGAATGCGTGTCTACTAGAATAATTGGTTTCTCATGATCTGGTACACATCTGCACAGGTCTTCATCTGGCCTGAGTTTGTATAACTGACCTACAATTATAGTGAAGTCTACAGCGCGCACCACTAGCTGCTTCTTCTGTTGGACAGATAATTCCTGCGGTGCCAGCCCTATTGTCAGAAAATTAATGATATCCTTATAATAATCATTGGCAACCTGTATAGAAAATAACTGCATATCAGGCAGACTGTCTTCAATGTTCGTCAGTTCTTCTCCTGAATCAATCCTTGATAGATGATCAGGTCCCAAGTTCAGTCTACCTGGCTTAACAATAATCTCAAAGTTATATTCTTGGAATAGCAACAGCCATCTGCATATGCACCGTCCTAACACTGGCTTATTGATGAAGTATTTGAACGCAGAATGGTCAGTGAACATAAGGAAGTGCACACCAAGCAAGTAATGCTTGAATTTCTATAGGGCATGTACCATTGTAAGGCCTTCCCTCTCGGTAGTAGTATAGTTCTTTTCTGTTGTTGAGAGCTTCCTGCTCGAAAATGTAAGAGGGTGGTCAATACCTCCTTACCCTGGCTGAGCTAATACGATTCCCAAAGCAATGCATGATGCGTCAACATGGACATGAAATGGCTTCATCCAATCTGGAAAGACTAGAATCGGTGCAGTCACCATCTTTTCTTTTAGTGTATCAAAACCTTGATCGCATTCTGCGTTCCAAATGAACGGTGCATCTTTCTTTAGCAGCTTTTCCATTGCTGCGGTTATCTGCGCGTAACCCTTTATAAATTTCCTGTAGTATCTAGTATGGCCTAAGGTAGAGGGAAACATCTTGACTGAATTTGGTGTTGGAAAATTCACAATAATGGCAATTTTCGTAGGGTCCATCATCAGTCCTTTCTTACAAACAATGTGCCCAAGTAGGATCCCATAAGGAACACAAAAAATACACTTCTTTAGATTTAAAGAGATATGATGCTGTCAACACTTCTCAAGCATCATTATGAGGTTCGCACAATGGTTCTTCAATAGGCCAAACACAGTCCAATCATCAAAATAGGCTTCGAGAAACTTATGCATAAACTCTTTGAATGCTGCAATGACCACTCTGGAAAATATGGCAGGTGCGTTCTTTAGGCGAAAAGGCATTACTGTGTACTGGAACAACCCCCATTCTGTAGAAAAAGTCATCTTATTCCTGTCTGCAGGATCAATCCTTATCTGATGATACCCCAAAAAACCATCAGTAAAAGAATAGGCCTCATTCCCTCCAACATTATCAAGCACTTTATCTGTGAAAAGAGTAGGGAATGGGTCATGCATGGAAGCATCATTCAATTTTCTGAGATCAACACAAATCCTGATCTCACCCTTTGCTTTCTTGTATTGAACGAGCATGGGACTAATCCACTCTGATTCCTCGACAGGTTTAATGATTCCTGCTTCAAGCATCTTATCGAGCTTTGTGCGTACTCTTTCTTTGTAGCATGGATTTAGTATGTACGGTCTCTGCTTTAGAGGCTTTGCACCTGGTTGCAAAGGTATTTTCATGACTCCTAGGTCTCCTAGAATTCCTTTCATTTCTGTAAATTTTGTCGAAAACAGCTCCTGATACTCATGCAAGGTGTCTACGATCTCTGAAACAGTCTGATCATCCCAATAATTTCCGATTGTTGCGAACTTCGGTTCTTCTTTTGTGCCAATATTCACCTTCTGTGTTTTTACTGGTCCGCTCATATCTGGGATTTCTAATGGAGGTCCTTCTACGTTGCGCGCACCCTTCGATTATGGTATGTTTATGTTGCACGGATCATCGTCATCGTCTTCATTTCTATCATCTATGTCTTCAGCTAGGTTGTAACACTTGATAAGGTGTTCTTCATGTTCCTTCCATTCTGATTGTAGGTGTGCAGGAACGTGATCTGCCCTGAAGAATTCCTCCAATGTCATATTTCTATGAGGATAGTCTTCCCTGAATATGCGTTCCTTAATTATTTGCAATGCCTCATGGATCAGCGGATTCTTGTCCTCAAAGCTGAATTCCTTCTGGAATTTGGTAGTCAACATTTCCCAATCAGTGGTTTCTCTGCGTAACTCTAGATCTAGGTACCATTTCTTTGGAATGTCATCATCCAGCATATGTACAAATAGATGCACCCATTCTGTGTGTGGCCTTGCCGCCCATGCTTGTGAACAGACTTCAATGTGTTGACTAGGATCTATCTATCCATTAAAATTCTCAAAGGGTAAGGTAACCCGGTCAGCAAACCGAATCTGCATCTTAATTCTATATTGATCCCAAGTGGTCAATGTCTGCTTGTGCGCATTCCACCATCTGGCGGGTGTGTCGTGCAGTGCCATATCCAATGTTGGTAATCCATGCTCATCTGCAATAGCTGCAGTATATTCTTGGATGAAAGTATAGACATTAGCAGAACCATCATATGTGGGAATAGGACTTACCTCCTTCACGATCCAACGTAGTGATTTCGTAACTTGCGCGCACCTCCTTGCTGATACTTCATGCATCCGGCTTTGCCAATTTTCCATCCCTGCCTCCGAATTAGAGATGTAGGAGCTGTCAAAACTCCAGCTGAGTGTGCCATCTGCAGTAGGATTAATGTAATCTTCGTGGTTCGCTGTGAGCTGGTATAGTCTGTCCAAGTCTTGAGCCTTGGATTCCTCCTGAATCGGCTCGCTGTATCTGTCACCATCTGCAGGATCCAATGGTGCAATGAACCTAAGATGATTGCCTTCAAATATCATCTTCTTTGTTTTTAAGTTGATAATAGCCAAGTTATCTATAGCCCAGTCAATTCCTAGCAGTGCAGGAAAAGGTTGACTATCATTCACAATTTTGATAACTTCAAAGTCTGCATGAATTTGGACTCCATCGATGTCGACTATCACGTCAGCTAACCGGCCAAAATGTATGACTTTCTCTTGGTTAGCCATTCTCAACTGGATAGGTGACCATGAAAACTTTGGTCGACCCATCTGTTGCCATGTCTGCTTAGTTAAGACATTTACTTCAGATCCCAGATCAAGGATGACTTCATCCATTTCAAAATCTCCTATTTGCGTGGTAAGTCTCATTTCTCGACCCATTCTTTTATGTTTCCTTATGTGATGTACTACGCTATCAGAAGCCTCTGTTTGGGTCTGCGACTCATACTGGTTTATGAGCTTCTGCAACTCTACTATGGCATTTTCACTTTTTAGTAACTTCATGCAGCTTCGCAGGAATTGCGCAACGGAGGTGCTGACATCTGTCGCAGTGATTTTTTGTCATAGGCCGCTTGAATGTATTCAAAATGCGGTGCTTGACTGCGCAACGGGATCCTCTGTGTTTCTATTGTTGGCTCTCTGAAGGTATCCTACACGTCGATAAAGACTTCCTTGTTCTTTTGTAGGTCAAGAGCAGGTATTTTACCCAGAGCTTTTCTTATCCATACTGTCTCAATAGGAGACTGCTTTTTGTGAGCCTCCCTTGACATGGAAGCTTCTGCTCCCCTATTGCGGCCTGTCTGAGCGCCACTGCGCGTGACCACATTAATGCTCGGGTCTACTGGTCTTTTCTCTACTGCGATCCACTGGACGTTCGTGTTTGGTGCATCTGTCCGTCTTCTTTTATACATTTTGACCTCTAGCACTGGGAAATCTTCAATAACATGCTCAAATGATTTACAATAATTGCACGTAGTGCATGGGTTAACACAATCTCTGGATACGTGACCTGTCTAGCCACAATTATAACAAATGACCTGGCTGCGGTCTATTCCCTACGCCAGGCCATCATTTCTTCCTCTGCCGTGGTATCCAGCACCATGACCTATGTATCCTCCTTGGTCATATTGTGCATTCTCTTGTTTCGGCTGGTTATCTTCTTGTACATGGTACAAGCCAACGCCTCTCATTGAGTCCATATCCTGTTTTCTCTGATTCATTAGCTCATATGTGCAGCAGTTGGATTCATCATGTCCAACTGATTTACAGAAACTGCAGTATAAATTTTTAGGTGTTTTCACATATTTTTGTATAAGATAGCAGTCTTCAGGTCGATGTCCTGTAGTTCTACAAATTTCACACCATGGGGCCTGATTTTGATTTAGCGGGTTGGGCGCACCACTATTAGGATAGTCACGGAATAAAGGGAAATGCTCTCGGTCATGGCCTTCTCCTTTACAACCTGTACACCAGACCTCATGTCTAGGTTAATACCTTTGTTCTTTTCCATTCTTCATGCTTTGCAGCTCTAGTGTCAGGGTGGTCAGCTGGTTCTGGATCTGAGACATTCCAGAGCTAGTCTCACCAATCGACGAAGCCTCTAGTTTCATTTTGATCTCCAAGGCCTTTGCCTACGACATAACCTTCTGTTGTATCAATGGTAATCTAATATGGGGCAACAACGCAGCAATGAACCATTCCTTGTGCTGTTCCGGGGCTATAACAAAGCTTACTTGGTCCAATAGGGTCTTGAACTTCTTATCAAACTCCCAAACCATTTCAGTTAGTTTTTGCTTTATTTCTTTCAACTCAGTTATACACTGAGATTCAGATTTGGGTTTCTTAAACTCTGCCACAAGTGCAGCTTTAATTTCTGCGAGGGTTTGTGGATGTGTGGTAGAGTACTTCATGAACCAATGTAAAGTTCTGTCCTTGAAAGTGGTGATGAGCTGTGCTCTCTTCACTGCATCATCCTGGATTTGTCTTACACTCCATACGGCTTTACAAAGAAACCAATGCTGATCAGGGTCTTCTAGGCCAGTTACTTTGAATATCGGTAGCTTCATATCTGTGTTTTCCATTGTGCTACTAGGTGGTGGGGCACCCGAATTAGTGCGTGTCTGTTGTAAAGGGCTCTATGCAGTGAATACAAATTGGCTTACCCGGATAGATGTACTGGGATGAGTATTCTGCGAGGTGGGATGTGTAGTGGGTGGGTTTTGAGATAAAGGTGGTGCGGTCTCTGTAGCCGGTGGGTTCTCAGGGGTAAATGGTGGTGCGGCTTCATTGTCAAGGTTACATGGAATCTCAATATCAATATGGAGTCCAGGGCCTCCAAGATTCTTATTAAATTTATACCTCTTTCCACTTCTAATATTATGGGTATCTTCGTCAGAATCACTATATATACTGTTTACCATGACAGACTTAAGAATATTACTACATTATTAAAACACCTTTCTCAGCTAATAGCATCTTAATGTATAGACTGAGATTGTTCAACAACTTACCTTGGAAACCTCTAAAAAAGTATGCTTCTGCTTGGCTATAGGATTTGAGTGTGTCTACAACTGTTACAAATCCATCTAGCATATCATCGACCCAAAAATCAACTGTGCGTGTCAACAGGCTGTCTATTTCTTTGAGCTGCGCTATGAGCTCAGGAGTCCACTCTGTAGGAACTCCTCCTTAAAAACAGGTTTTCTTTTCTGCAAGCAGCGAGATCCACACATGCAGCTTGTTTGGAAATGATGCCCAGAAAATCTCGTGAATATATTCCCAAAAATATCTATCTGACCACTGTTTGTCAGATAGACGCGGATGTCTATTCTCTTGCCTTGCAAAGACTCTTCTAGTCTTATCCCACCAAGCTTGGATTTCTGTCTTTTCAGGATGCCAGTTGTCAGAGCCTTTCAGGAACTGGTATTCTTCATCACACATCACGATTGCAACTCATCACGGATTCTAGCACAGAAACAGAACCATTTGTTGGCTATAAATGACCCAGAGGTTTTCTATAAGACCCAGGTTCTTCGCGGTTTCCCTTTGACCAACAAAACCCCTTCTCACCGGCCCTTTCGGCAACAACCTGCGAGCAGGTTGAGGTCTCACCCGAGGTGTATCTATGGGGTAATGCGGAATCATATTTTCACAGTAAGTGATAAGTTGCTTGGACGGACGTACTGCGTAGCACAACAGGGGGCATGTGCTGCGAGGTGAGACTGTGCAGAGATGGGCAACGCTGTGGTCCGCACAACTATGTTCTTCTACCACTGGACTTCTACTGACACTGCGAATAATGAGGATCCATTCTATACTTGGATTATCTTGAAAACTCTTAAGGCACTGAAAATGATATCACTCATCCATTCGTTCAGGTGCTTAACTGACTCTTCCTCTAACACTCCTTTGTTAATTTAGGATGTTGCGAATTGAACATATATGATTGATATAATCCACTATTATGCATTCCTTTATTGCTTATAAGAAATTGATTAACCAAATGACTGATTCACTGTTCTCAAACATAAGCTAAATGTTCACCATTCATCTATTCATGTAGAACTTAACACATCATCTCCATACTTCTTCTGAAGGCAAATGCATATCAAATTTCTCTCATAACAACATGCAAGGAAACATCTAGACATTCATTTACAGAAAGTACAGATAAGCACTCATTCATAAATCACAATCGCACAACACACTATTTAACGTGGTTCACTCCCCTGGGTGGGAAGCTATGTCCACAACAACAGTTGGTAATATATTTCTTTAAAAGGGACGAGGACAACCGTTCTTAGTCTGCGCACTCAGCTGCAGACTCTCCTTCCTCTCAGATAGGTATCTGCACACACAGCTGCAGAGCCTTTACAATCTTCTTAGCTCAAAGAGATTTTACAATACAACAATCCAAAATTGTAATAGCAAAAGTAAAGAGTAACCCCATCCCATACAAATATGTCTTCTTAAATAGATCATGCCCGAAGGTCATGTATTTACAATGCCAAAGACTTAACCCAAAAACCCTTAGGGTTTACAAACTGTGTCGGTTTCCCTAAACTGACTTGCTGGCATCTGGTAGCGTCTGCTTCATCATGGCAGTTCTCCACGTCTTCCTTCTGTCTCTATCGGCCTTTCTGTCGCACGCATGCCAACAGGTCCCTTTCATTGAACCGTTCATCTCTAGCAGTTTCTCCCACCAAGCGTGCCAAGCCATCGCTTTCCCTGAGCTGTCCTTTCCTTAACAAACTCGTGCATTGGCCGCCTTCTTGATTTGCTCGTGTCTGCCGCTCGGAAATCCTAGAGCATATTTCCAAAATTAGACCACTACTGGTCCATCCAATCCCTGCACCTGATCCTTGTCCAGCACTCCGCTTTGCTGGCTCCATGTGGCCTGATTGCTTCGAAGCACTGCTTCCTCGCAGCGTTGGTCTTCGTGGTGCTTCCAAAACTCGGATGTTGTGCACAGCTTCACAGCACCCTCAACGCTTAGACAAAATTACATCTTTTTCTGAGCTGCGCCCAGCTCAGCGTTTCCTGCTTATCAAAAATGTTACCAAAACTTTGTCCCATCTTGGGCCCAACAATGGCCCATACAAAACAATTCAAAAATTTGGGGAGGTAGCTTATGAAGCGGAGCTTCTGGAAGGGAGTAAAATCCATAATGTGTTTCATGCTTCATGTCTTAAAAAGGTGGTAGGGAAGAAAATTTAAGTTTCAGAAACACTTCCTCCAATGGATGATGAAGTGAAACTGATACTAATCCCAGAAAAAAATTTGAAGGTAAGGGAAAGAAAACTAAGGAACATAACCACAAGAGAATATTTGGTGCAATGAAAGGATTTACCAAGTGAGGCTGCCACATGGGAAGATGAACAAATTTTGTAGCATCCAAGTCTGGAATTGATTTGGGAAAAGCAATCTTGGTTGGGGATGACTGTAATGTCCCCATCCAAATAAATTATCATTGAGGAAAAATTCCACTAACCTACTAGTTCCCTTGGTTGGGGTGGAAGCATTGAAACTTGGAATAAGAGAGCTAAAAGACCCAAGTTAACCTTAGAATTACAAATTCACATTAAATGGGCCAAATAAACTATAATAGAAAGAAAAATAAGGTGGGATTGTGTTGGCACGGGGTGGATCCGCAGGAAGTGCAGAATCCGACAGGTGCGAAAGGGTCATTCCACGAAAGAAGGATCATTCACGGTATCCATGAGAGCACAAGAATTGTTAGATTAGTCAAGTTGGTCATGTGGACCATTTTGTGCTAGAATAGAAGCATATAGATAGAGTAGGATTGTAAGCCTAAGGGCATTGAAGTTTTGGATGATCATCCTATCTTTTGGGTTTGTTTGTATCCGCGATATGATGTCTTGACAGTTTTTGCGAGGTTTATTCTGCAGGGTTGGTGAATGAATGAAGATGTTCGGTTATGATGTAATTTATGTATTTGATCTTATTCAATGATGAATGCGAACTATGTTATGTGAATGTATTGGTTGATGTGAATATGTTGTAGAAATAATGCTAATATGAATAAGTATGTCGAAGATGTTGTTTTGAATGTTTATTGAAATCTGCGAATGATAAGTTAATAGTATGTTGTGAATGTTATAATCTCTGGTTAGTGCGAAGGTAAGCGTGCATATCCTCTATACAACTGCGGAAACTTGGTTCCAACAACCCCCTTATCCATCTCGGGTGAGACTGCACTTGCTCCAAGTGTTGCTAGGAAGGGTTACACCTTTCCGAGCCGTTGTATAAGGGATTTTGGGTTGATGGTTTGTTGGTGACAGTACGAAGTGAATACCTGTCGATAGACACTGCATCAAGAAATGGTTCCATTGCTAGGACCCTAATGAAGAAGAAAAGAGGATATGCTGTGGCATCCGATAAAACCATAGATCAAAGAGTGGTTCGACAAGAAGGCAGAGGAATTCGCAAAAAGCGAGAAGAGAGATCCTAAACAGACAGCGACCATTTGGTTAGAAAAATACATCTACTCAGACATCCACAAAATATTTTTCTGTGAATTCCTGGTGTTGTTGCATGAGTGGTTGGCATAGCTGACATTCCGAAAGAACCACTATTAAAATACTGAACCGGATTGTTGGACCCCAGAGTTGGTTCGAGAGCTGAAACAAGTCGATAACAAGGTATCGTGAGCTGTTGATTTTTGGGTAGAAAATATCCTTGAAGGGGACGTAACTATGTTCGTAGTAGATACTATAAAATTGTACAACGACATTGAAAGGAACTTCTTTAGGGAGCCAAGAGGAAGATTTTTTTCATCATTGAAACTGTGGATTAAAATGCTTGTCTACGAAAAAGGAATATTGAGAATGTCTTCTGACGAGTAGAAGAATCGGTTTGCAGGGTGAAGGTGTCGTGTAAATGAGAGTCTAACAGAAAGATGTGGTAGATGGACATGAGCGACGACGAGTTTCAAAGGGAAGCTGACGAAGAGTGTGGTACCTTGAGGAGTGGAGCAATATTTCGGCGTCCTGAGAAGAAGAGGAGGACTGAGAGAGAGTCTCCTAAGAGGACCAAAACAGAGAACTGTGAAACAGGACCACAAGGGAGGAAGTGACCTTATTGCGAAGGAGATGTTGAACAGGCTACCCCAGAGGCAGAAGGAGGTCATATTGTAAGTTACCACGTACCTTTGACTCCGTATACTACTCCAAATTTTATAGGAAGAAACCAAAACTACTTGCAGAGTTTTCTTACATGCAGCAGCAAGAGTAGCGCTTCAGTAAATAACAATACTAGCAACGTTAGGATGGCAGGCGAGGCAAAGATGCCCACCTTTCAGGGGAACGGGACCGAGGATCAGTATTGGTTTATATAGGAAGCAGTCTGGACCATGAAGCAGGTTCAAGACGATGCTATAAAGATGGGACAGCTAGTGACAACCCTTAGGGGTCGGGCATTAGACTAGTACATGAAGTTTGTAAATTTTCCAATGGAAACATCAGCCAAAACACTGGCGCAGGTCAGAACGATGATGATTGAGGAATTCAAAAAAACAAAATTTGAGTCGCAATATGTCACTGAGCTTAAGGATATTAAGCAATTCCTGAATGATTCAGTGTGGGAAATCGTTGCGATACAAGATGCTGATAGCAAAAGTGAGATTTCTGATAAATGAGTTGCAACATAAAGAATGGTTCATCGCAGGACTAGTATCGCATATCCGAGGGCCGCTGATGCAAGAAAAAGTCACAGCATAGGCAGAAGCATTAGAGATCACGATGAAACTAGAGGCTTCACCAATCGACGAAGCAAGAATGGGGATGGACAAAGTTCAGGCACAGTTGTCCAATTTAACATTGCAACTGGAGGATATCAAGAAGGGCAAGGAAACCCGTGGAGATGTATGGTGCACCAGATTCATAACTGAAGGGAACCATAAGGACAATTACCTAGAATTCTGTGAGCATTTGCAGTCAGGGGAACCAAACCCCCTTTGTCAAGGAGGCATGCCATGGTGTACTGTCTGTTAGACCAGAGGGCATCAACCGGAGAAGTGTGTATATCTATAAAAGATGGTATCAAAGAAAACGAACTTATACTGCAAGTTTTACCGATCGGTTGGCCATGATGAGAAGGACTGCAGGGCCTATGACCTGCTACAAGATCGAACAACTGACACGTATTTTATGAAGGGAGAAGAGCCGTCGATGGTGCAGCATCAATCGCAGTATAGTCAGTCGCAGTTTTACCAACCACAGGAATACGATCAGGGGAAATATGGGCAGCCGCAGTATGAGCACCCGCAGTATCCACCACCACCGTATGGCCAACTGTAGTACGGGCAACAACAGTATCAACAATCGTAGTACGAGAAACCGCAGTATTAACCATATGGACCACCACGCAGAGGTTTCAGGGGAGGATTCCGTGGAGGCCGAGGTGCAGTTATGGGATGTGGAGGAGCTGCCAAATGGGAAGAGGACCAATCGTCTGTTACAATTGTGGACAGCAGGGGCACCACCAACAAGATTTTATGAACCCTGTGCCACAGTGTACATACTGCAGTGTTGTAGATCATAGTACAGAAGACTGCCCTCAGCTTATTGTGAAATGGAAAACTAAGCAGAACCATAACTCAAATAATCTGAATGCGCCACCTATTGTACATATGATTTCGACAGAAGCCAGAGGTAACCATGCAATGGTTGGGATAGTGACACAAGGAGGGGCGGTGACCGGGGGCGATAAGCCACACACCAACGTCAGACCAACACAAACACAATGGAAGCAGGTCAACGTTGGCACAAAAGTTTAAAAGGACATATTTTTGAAGGCACATGGTGGAATGAGGAATAGGAGACGGGTATCTCTTGAAAAAGAAATCTATGACATGCCACGGACGTTAAACCTAATCAAGTCGCGAAGGAAGGAAAACACTCTAAAATCCTTCTTGGGGAGTTTCCTGGATTTGGAAAAGGAACCAAATGTATTGGAATAAATAGCCAGTCTACTACAACGACAAGGAGGTGCATGACTGGAACAGAGAGTTAATCGCACACATAAGAGAAAGATAGGCATGGATATGCGAATGTTGACACATATCGAAGAATTTGACGTTGACTCCATCATTCTGGATTTGGGTTCGGACTTGAATATCTTGACTAAAAAGACGTGGGAGACAATGGGGAAGCCACGACTGACTTGGTCACTAGTACAGCTGCGATTGGAAAACCAGAGCAAGCTCACCTCGCTTGGTCGGGTATGTCAACTTCCAGTTGAAATTGAATGCTCAGAATGTATGTGGATTTCGATGTCATCGAGATTGTGGATAACACCAGTCCCTATCCGGTACTGTCGGGGATAAAATAGGCTATGGAGAATCAAGCAATTATCAACTTTAAGAAAAGGATAATGTCATTCAAGAATCAGGAAATGAGGGTCATCGCACCACTGGATCCTGCGGAAGGGCTGCGCTATACGGAGCCATCCAGAGATGAGTTTACGGAAGGATGGGACAATTTTTATAACATTTATAAGGATTACGTTAATCCTACCACGAATGGAGAATTAAGATGGCATAGTGACAGCTCAACATCCTCCAATTCAGATGAGGCCCTTGAGAATTGGCAGAACCGCTTGCATGAAGTGTCCTTTCGAAGATGCACATGGATAACACAGTCCTTGTGAAGGGTAGCCATGGAGGAGTAGGTGTTAACTAGCTATGAGGGATTTCCCAATTTGGGCACGTTTCTCATAGAATTTGAGGAAAAAGTGGCCAAACCACAGCATATCCTGGCCCTAGAGGAAGCCCTGAAGGCTACTCCTGTGCGATGGTGGGAGGCACATAAATCAAACATCACATCTTGGCCACTATGTCGACACCTCATGGAGGTCCGGTTCGGCTAAGCTGCGGAGGACGACCATATGCGATACGATGGATGAGGAGACTCGAAGGCACATCTGAATGCCTATCAACATCAATGGGGATCGAGAGCATGACAGGAGTGGGTACATGCAT
Organism: Larix kaempferi; assembly: GCA_027924585.1. Classification (NCBI taxonomy): domain Eukaryota; kingdom Viridiplantae; phylum Streptophyta; class Pinopsida; order Pinales; family Pinaceae; genus Larix; species Larix kaempferi. The sequence continues at coordinate 20,309,584 of BSBM01001646.1, forward strand.
TCATACACACGTTGGACGAGGTACCGCAGAGCTAGTATGTCGCAGTAGAACTGCGATGTGGGATGACATATTGGGAACAACTTACCATTGGCTTCATCCAATTGTTCTCATTCTTAGACAAAAATCCCTTAATCCACACCGCACTACAAGTGATCTGGAGAAAGATATTTGAAGCGGTACCTTCCGGACAACCAATCGAACTCCAATGGAACGTGACACCAGAAATGCTGATGGAGTGTTACAACGTCACCAAAGAGCCCAAAGATAATGATGACCCCAGGGCTACATACATACCAAAATCAGAAGGCGGTCGCAGCATTATGGCACCAGAAATACCGTCGAACAAATTTCAACAACCATTGAAGATCAAGAAAGTGAACATTGGGTCGGAGGAAAACCCCAAGTTTGCAAGAATTGGTGACTACTGGGACGAGTTGACCATTGCAAAAATCACTGACCTACTACACGAGTTTCAGGATTTGTTTCCAACGAAATTCTTAGAGATGAAGGGAATTTCTGGAGACTTAGGGGAAATGAGGATCCCCCTGAAACCTGATGCAAATCTGGTTAAGCAGCGGCCATATCGATTGAACCCAAGATACAAGGAACAAGTGTAAGCCGAAATTGAAAGAATGATGGAGGTAGGCATTATAGAACTAGTGGATAAATCAGAATGGGTCAGTCCAATGGTTGTCTAGGACAAGAAAACCGATGAAGTACGCATATGCGTCAACCTAAGGAAACTGAATGATGCCTACCTACATGATCCATTGCTGACCCCATTCACGGTTGAAGTACTCAAAGGCATAGGAGGTCAGGAGATATCTTCCTTTACGGACATATTTTTGGGCTACCACCAAATCAAGATTGTGAACGAAGATCAACAGAAGACTACATTTGTCACCGAGTGGGGATGTTTTCAATACACAGTAATGCCATTTGGATTAAAGAATGCTCCTGCAATATTTTCCAAAAATACTGGTAGCGGCATTCAAATATTATATTCACAAGTTTCTTGTTTTATACATGCATGATTGGATGGTATATGGATTAGTCAAGGATCATGTCGTGAACTTAAGACTCATGCTAGAACGCGGTCAACAACACCAAATTTCCCTGAACCTCAAGAAGTGTATCTTTGTGCTCCGTTCGACATACTGTTAGGACACATTGTCTGTCAAGAAGGGATGTTGGTAGATCGAGCAAAGATTGCCATCATTGTTAACCTCCCACCACCAACGACAGATAGAAAACTACGAGCGACATTGGGGCACACAGGTTACTACAGGAAATTCATTCGAGGATATGCAGATATCACAACACCCATGGAGAAGTTACTAAAGAAGGATGCTAAGTTTGAATGGACCAAGGAATGTCAGAAAAACCTGGGAATATTGAAGGAGAAGATGGTCACAGCACCAATCCTCGCATTCCTGGATTGGACAAAGGAATTTCACGTACACGTTGATGTGTCATCATTCGCACTTGGAGTTATCTTGGCCCAATCAGGAACCGACAACATTGACCACCCGATAGCATTCTCCAATAGAAAACTATCTACTACGTAGAGGAACTATATGAACACCGAGCGAGAAGGGTTTTAAATGGTCTATGCTTTGCAGAAATTCTGGCATTACCTCTTAGGGGGCCACTTCAAGATGTTCACAGATCATTCCGCATTGAAATACTTGGTGAACAAGCCTGTGTTGGGGGGGGAAGATCTGTCGCTGGCTATTGCTCTTTCAGGAGTTTGATTTTGAGATTATCGTAAAGATGGGACTATTGAACGTAGGACCTGATAATCTCTCATGGATAGAATCAAGTGAGGAACCAAGGAACAGCGATGAAGGATTGTCGGACACTCGATTTTTTATGATCAGCATGGTCGATAACCACTATAAACAAATCATTCAATTTTTGATGGCAGGGGAGGTGCCGACCGAGTTCACTACCAGCCAAAAGAAGCAGCTAGTTGTTCGAGCTGCAGACTTCCAGCTAATTGCAGGAGAATTATATAAAATGGGCCCAAATGAGATTTTTCGACGATACGTCCTTCCGCATGAACATGAATAGATTTTGATGGAATTTCTAGGGGACACTATGGTGGACGAGCGACTGCTAGGAAGATCCTTCGAGCAGGGCTATGGTGGCCAACCTGGCATGGAGATGCCGCGGACTATGCCAAGAGCTGCGACGTATGCCAACGAACCGGGAATCCCTCACGTTGAGACGAAACGACACTAGTACCACAAGTAACGCTGCAGGCCTTTGAAAAATGGGTTGTTCATTTTGTGGGACCCATCAACCCACCTGGGAAGAGAACAGGGTCGTGTTACATCATCACTGCGACAGAATACATGACACATTGGGCAGAAGCTACATCGGTGAGAGATTGTTCTGCTCCGACTGCAACACGATTCCTATTTGACAATGTAGTTACCAGGTTTGGTTTCCCAAATGTATTATTAAGTGATCAAGGGATGCACTTCGTTAACCAAACAATTACTGCGATGACAAGAATTTCAGACCCAACACAAGAAGAGTACGGCTTACCACCCTTAAACAAACGGGACAGTTGAGGCGTTCAATAAAATATTGGAGCATGCTCTCACCAAGTTGTGCAATGTGAACTGCGACGACTGGGACCTAAAATCCCAGCGGTCCTTTGGGCATATTGCACCACATGCAAGCGATTGACTGGCTAGACCCCATTTAAGCTCGTTTATGGCTAGGAAGCAGTTATGCTGATGGAATACATAGTAGCTAGCTTGCGCATCGCGGCAGCAACAGGGATGAGCGAGGATGGCGCACTGGAGGAACGACTGACACAACTAATATAGCTTGATGAAGATTGATTCATTGCAGGGTTCCATCAAAAGGTAGAAAAGACCACCAGAAGGCGTGGCACGACCACCATGTCAAAATGAAGCACTTTCAGAATGGGGATACAATTTTGTTGTATGATAGTAAGTTCGCGAAACACCCCGATAAGTTGTAAATGCATTGGTTATGACCATATGCTATCACTTTTGTCACCAACGGAGGCGTAGTACAGTTACAGAGTCTGGATGGAGTACTGTTACCTAAGTTAGTCAATGGGAATAGGTTGAAGCCCTATCACCATGATCCTGTTAGAAAAACAGGATTGTGGAGCAATAACAATAAACAAAAATGAAAATATAATCACACATACACATAAAAAGAGAGACACAGATATATTGTGGTTCACCCAAGATGGGTTACGTCCACATTGAATTTTCCAGTCCTTATTATTATTTCGTCCAACAAAGTGAAGGGATATAACCTGTAGCATAGTTGTTGCACTTCCTCTTCACTGTCTCATGGTCTCTCTTATGATCTTAGAGATCTTTACAATGCATAAAACCTAATACATCAACCCTAGCCATATTACAATTTCTTTCTTTTATAAGGGAAATACAATGGGAAAATACCACGGGTTACCCAAAACCATGGGCCCGAAAACTGTTGGCGAAAACAACCCCAAAATTATTTTCTCGGGGGCTATGCTCCCGAACCCCGATTTTCTCGGGGGCATTATCCCCAATCCCCCTTCTCAGGGGCTTTGGCCCCAAATCCCCTTTCTCGAGGGCGCTAGCCCCCGCGCCCCCCAAACCCCCTGGGGATCGTGTCGAGATCATAACCAAACCTGGGGTACAGACATGGCCGAATAATAATATCTTTGAATCTGGAGATCAAGCTCCACAACCAACAATATCCCACTTGGAGATTGATCACAACAACTCCACCGCTACTGCACTTGCTCGACTTGGACTTGGAAAATTTCTCCTCTTCACCTTCATGCTTAGAAGGCCAACTAAAACCGAGCAGGAATTCAATTTCTCTCTGGTCACTTTCTTTGTGAACATGTCTGCAGGATTCTGGCTAGTATGTATCTTTTCCAACTTTAACAGTTCACCTTCCAGAACAGAGTGTATGAAATGGTACTTGAGATGGATATGTTTAGTCCTGGAATGGAATACTGAGTTCTTTGCAAGATGAATGGCACTCTAGCTATCACTATACAACCTGCTATCCTTCTGCTCCTTACCCAATTCCTCCATAAATATCTGCAACCAAATCATCTCTTTACTAGCCTATGTAACAACAACATACTCTGCTTCTGTTGTTGAAAGTGCAACAACCTTCTGCAGTTTCAAAATCCAGCTTACTGTTGTTCCACCTACGGTAAACACATACCCTGTGGTGCTCCTCCTGTTATCCTTGTCACCTACCATATCTGCATCAACATATCCCTGTAGAACAGTGTCTGAACCTCCAAAACATAATTCCTGAGTGGTAGTACCTCTCAAATACCTAAGAATCCACTGTACTTCCTTCCAATGTTCTTTACCTGGATTGTTCATATAGCTGCTCACAACTCCCACTGCATGTACAATATCTGGTCTTGTGCACACCATGGCATACATCAAGCTTCCAACTGTTGATTGATAGGGAATATTGGACATGTAATCTATCTCTTCCCGTGTCTTGGGAATCTCTTCCTTACTTAGGTTGAAATGGCTAGCCAAAGGTGTACTAACTGGTTTTGCATTATGCATTCTGAACCTCTCCAACACCTTTTGTATGTACTCACCCTAAGACAATGTCAAGTTGCAATTTTTCCTATCTCTTGTTATTCTCATACCAAGGATTTGCTTTGCAACACCCAAATCCTTCATCGCAAATGAATTAGCTAGCTTCCTTTTGAGCACATTTATATCCTGCATGTTAGACCCTACAACAAGCATGTCATCCAAATACAATAACAAGATAATATATCTTTCATTGTCTAGCTTCTTGAAATAAACACAGTGGTCAGAATGACATCTACTATAACCTTGTTCTTTCATAAACCTATCAAATTTTAAATACCACTGCCTTGGAGCTTGCTTCAAGCCATACAATCTCTTTTACAACCTGGATACCAAGTTCTCCTTACCTTTGACCTCATACCCTTGTGGCTGTTGCATATATATCTCTTCCTCCAAATCCCTATGGAGAAAGGCTGTTTTAACATCTAACTATTCAAGATACAAATCTTCTACCGCCACTAGACTTAAGATAGTCCTAATTGAAGTCATCTTAAAAACAGGAGAAAATATTTCATCAAAATCTATACCTTTCTTCTGTGCAAACCCCTTTACAACAAGTCTGGCCTTGTACTGCTTCTTACCTCCTTCTTCTTCCTTCAACCTATAAATCCATTTGTTCTGCAATGCTCTTTTACCAATAGGTAGCTGAACCAAATCCCAAGTCTGGTTTCCTACCAATGAGTCCATCTCCTCATTCATGCCTTGCTCCCACTTCCTTCTAGTTTCCACCTGCATTGCTTATTCATAACACTCTGGTTCACCAGCATTAGTCATCAATAAATAATACATTGAAGGAGAGTATCGTTCAGGGAGTCTACTTAACCTGCTAGATCTTCTTGCAGTTGTAGGAGTTTCAGGTACTTACTATTGTTCTTGATTTTCTGGCACCTTTGGAACTTCATTTTATTTAATTTCATCAAGTACCGTGTACTTTGTGTTTTCCTTTTCCTGTTTCTTTCCCTGCAACTCATCTTTATACATAAAATTTTCATTGAATATCACATCTCTACTCCTAATGATTTTGTTATTTTCATAATCCCATAAGTGATAATCAAAATCATCAACCCCATATCCAATAAAGGTACATTTCTTGGATTTAGCTTCAAGCTTTGTTATATTATCTTTATCAATATGAACAAATGCTTCACAGCCAAACGTTCTCAGAAATGAGTAGTTTACCTTTTTACCTATCCATGCCTCCTCTGGAATACCACTATCCAAAGCACTTGAAGGCCCTCTATTTATTAAATAAACAACAATATTTACAACATCTTTCCAAAACGGTAAGGGCAACCCTGTATGCAATCTCATACACCTTGCACGCTCCATGAACGTTCTGTTCATCCTTTTAGACACACCATTTTCTTGTGGTGTTCCTAGGACTGTCTTCTCTCTACGAATCTCGTGGTATGAACAGTAACTATCAATCTCCTTGTTGCAGTGCTCACCTCCATTATCATATCTGAGACACTTCAACCTTTTTCCTGTCTCATTCTCAACCAAAGCTTTCCACTTCTTGAAAGTAGCAAACACATCAGATTTCTGTCTAATGCAATAAAACCAAGTTTTCCTAGTTGCATCATCAATAAATGTAACATAATAATGAGAACCACCAAGAGATTGTATATGAGCCGGTCCCCATACATATGTATGCACAAGCTCTAAATTTTCATTCTTCTTCTGTTTCCAAACCCTGAGAAATATGACTCTCTTATGTTTTCCATAAATAAAGTTTTCATAGAATTCCAAACTTACCTGCTTCAAATTTGGTAGCAAGTTCCTTGAGTGGAGAATCTGCATCCCCTTCTCACTCATGTCGCCAAGCCTATGATGCCACAATGTTGTATCTGTTCTTGTGGAAGCTAAAGAGATAGAATGGTCTGTATTATGAGGACATAAATACAACGTACCTACCCTATCTCCTTTTGCTATCACCATTGATCCTTTAGTGATCTTCCACCACTTTTCTCCAAATGTAGATAGATATCCGCCATCTCTCAATTGCCCTATTGAGATCAGATTTCTTTTCACAGCAGGAATATGCCTTAAATCTTTCAACAGCCAATCGGTTCCACTCTTAGCTTTTATCCATACCTTACCCATTCCAACAATTTTACATGGCTTATCATCACCCAATAAAACATGTCCAAAATCGCCTGGAACATAATCATGAAAATATTTTCTATGGGGTGTAGCATGACATGAATCCCCTGAATCTACTACCCAATAATCACTAGTATTATGTAATGCAATAATCAAAGCATCTTGTAACACATCACCTGCTACATTTGCTTCCTCGGTAGTTTCCTTCTTTCCATCTCCTTTCTTGTTTAGAGATCTGCAGTCTTTTTTCAGATGTCCTTTCTTTCCACAGTTCCAACACTCTATTTTTCCTAGTCTGGACTTGGATCTACCCATTTTAGACTTGCCATGATTACCTTGGCTCTTTCCTCTCTCCTTTTGTCTTCCCCTGCTCTGCATGGTAAACGCATTACTTGATATCTCACCTGTTCTTTTTATTCACATTTCCTCGCTAATAATAACACCAATAACATCATCAGATTTCAAGGTGTTTGAACTAGAGACAGAGTTACTTACAGCCATGACCAAGCTATTCTAGCTTTCTGGTAATGAACACAAGATTATAAGAGCCCTAACCTCATCATCAAAGTTCACACTTAATGAACTTAGTTGATTTGTAACCGTATTAAACTCATTTAAATGATCAGTAACAGATCCACCTTTAGACATATTCATATTAAATAAATGCTTCATTGGAAATACCTTGTTGGAGGTCGAGGCTTTTTCATACAACTTACCGAATGCGCTCATCAAACCCTCCGTTGTCGTTTCTTTTGAGATATTGAAAGCCACTGACGAAGCCAGGCTCAACCGTATTGTTCCCATAGCCTTTCTGTTAAGAACCTCCCATTCTTCGTCCTTCATGGCCACCGACTGCTTTGCTCTTCCTCCCAACGACAAGAATATATCCTTCTGGTACAGATAGTCCTCCATTTGCATCTTTCATCACTAGAAGTTTTGGCCGTTAAACTTCTTGACCTTAAGATTTCTTGCTTCCGCCATTGCTCCCACTCGAACCAGAAACCCTAGTTTTCTGTGGGTTTAACTGCCAAATAGACCTTTAGAAAAACAGGATCATAAAGCAATAACAATAAACATAAATGAAAATATAATTACACATACACATTATAAGAGAGACACAGATATATCGTGGTTCACCCAAGATGGGCTATGTCCACACTGAAGTTGCTAGTCTTTATTATTATTCCATCCAGCAAAGTGAAGGGATACAACCTGCAGCACAATCGCTCCACTTCCTCTTCACTGTCTCATGGTCTCAATTATAATCTCAGAGATCTTTCCAATGCATAAAACCTAATACATCAACCCTAGCCGTATTACAATGTTTTTCTTTTATAAGGGAAATACAATGGGAAAATACCATGGGTTACCCAAAACCATGGGCCCGGAAACTGTTGGAGAAAACAACCCCAAATTTTTTTTCTCGAGGGCGTTTCCCCCAAACCCCTTTTCTCAGGGGCGCTATCCCCGTACCCCCATGCCCTCCGAACCCCTTAGGGATCGTGCCTGGATCATAACCAAACCTGGGGTACAAAAACGACTGAATAATAATATCTCTGAATATGGAGATCAGGCTCCACAACGAACAAATCCGATGCAGAGCGGATGAGGATTGAAAAAAATTGTGTAGAATGCTAGGTGGTAGGATAATGCACCATCAGGAAGAGAAGGTGCAAGCGAGAGCGATTGTATCACAGTTCAGGTTGCGACAGCTGCAGAGTCGCAACCCTGTCAAATCAGCAATCATTAGCGACTTCCAGCAGATGGGACTTTTTCAAATGATCGGTCTTTTTGGTAGGTATGATCACAGGGTCATACATGTTTGGCACATGGAAACACACAGTAGCATCATGGCTGGTGGCACCACAAGTAACGGTTTGCACGATGGGCAGTATGGCCGCCACTCACATACGTAGGAAGTCCGGTCTCAACACACATGAAACCAATGATGACAAAATCAGAACATCAGGTGAACGAATTTACGAATGATTTCTAAAGCAAGCATCCCAAAAGATCAACTGCATAAATGCAAGCACCGGCAGCTAGCGGAGCAAAGAGGTATTCACCAGGCGAGAGAAATCCATGCTACGAGTAGGTCAGGTAATTGAATAAGTTAAGAATTCCAAGGAGGCTGTGGAAATGATCCATTTCATTTCGTGCGGTAGCACACCAAGTGCACTGCGGGCCCGAACTATGAGTGTGCATGAGCACCTTGAACAGGAAGAGGCGTGGGCACTCGGGTGCCACAGAGGCGAAGTTTCATCCGAGATGTCTAGGTATGCAACTTTTGTGCTTTAAAACAAGAATTTTCAACTTTTAAAATGTGTGCGCTGGTTGTCCTTGAGCAAAGTAGCATTTAGAACGTCGGTTTACTGTGCAAAGAGCAGTGCACATGTCATAAAATAAGGAGAAACAATAAGATTCTCAGCTGAAGAGTGTATTTCCAGCAATAACTCATCTAGGTCAACCTAGCTCTTGAATCCATAGTGTCCTTTTGTGTGATCGACAGAGCAATGTGATCACAGATAGAGAAGTGTATATTTGACCTATAAAATATGCCCCCTAATGTGTGAGGTCAGAGGTAAACGATGGCCGAAATACATTATAATTCCAAGTCAGAGGAGGAGCAAGAAACTGCAGAACCAAGTCACAAAAGTACCTAAAACAACGATCAAGGTCAGCGAGCAATTACAATCTTGACATCATATAGATGTGCAGCATGATACAACATGATCTCCGATACATAATTAGGAGATGCATATATAGCATGGCCACTGAAATACAAGCATGGATCCATGTCAAAATGAGAGATCATAGCCATAACAACAAACTGGATCTATGTCTCATGAAGAGCAAAAATGAGTGAGGCTCAGTCTTGCGCAGCTTGGGTGATAACATAAAAAAGGGTGATGCTATCAGAATCCCAAGGTCTTCATTTAAATAACCCAAGGTACAAACCCATGTTAATAAATGAGATGAAGTCGAACATGAGGGGTATCATTTGATTACTGGTCATTGATGTTTACCATTAACAAATGCAAGGGCTTCCATCGATAATGATAATGGGGCCCAAGGTACCTAGTACGATCCAACAAGTGTGAATAAGTGGACTTGAAGTCGAACACTTGAGTAACCTATCGAATAAGAGACATTGATGTATTCCCATTATTCAACAATGAGGGAAACTGTCACTAATGATTGCAATCCCCAAGGTACTAACCGAAACTCTAAACTTCATTCCCATAGCAAAATGAGTTGAAGTTGATGGGAAGAAGTTCGCTGGAAGGGAGGCCTTAATGCATCCTCCATCATCCAACACGAGGAACACTCACAAGTTTGAGCTGAAGTGGAGTAGGACAAGTAACAAGATGAAACAAACTGACACCAGGATGGCCGACACATGAAGTCAAGGTAAATTGCAGAATGGTCGACACAGGTTGTATCCTTGAACAATGAGCACGACACAATGTGACTTAGGCAGTTTTCAACATGAGGGGGAATATGATATAAGTCTACAATGTAGGAGACATTGACAGACCCTCCATATGATTGGGAGTAAAAACTCGGAGATCAGGTTCACCTTAAGGCCAAAAACTAAAACCCAACTAAAATGACAGACTCAAATAGATGTTGTGTTCAAGGATACGACTGACTTAACTTCCTTTGAAACTGAAAAGATGTGGATACCATTCTCATTGTTGGCTGCTTTTCTGGGCAGACCCGGGTTTTAATGAAGCGCAGCAACAAAACCCCTTGGCACACTGGCCCTTTCGGCAACGAGCTGCGCAGCAGCTCGAGGTCTCACCCGAAGTGGCTATGGGGGGGTTAAGGAATCAGGTTTCCTTAACCGTGGTGACGCGGAGATTGTTCTGTATCTCTTCTTCTTCCTTTAATATCGGCGGTCGGACCTTCCCGCAGGCCGCTCGGCGCAGCTGCGTGGATTCCTTCCTTGGCAGGTCTACTGCGCAGTTTCTCCTCTCTAACGCAGCAGGCAACTATCCCTTGGGTCGACGCGCTAGACACTTCCTCGCCCTTCACATTCAGCACAGTAACGCAGTCTGCCCTCGCTGCAGCGACCGTGCGTTACTACTTCTTTAGTACTTAAGACACTTATAGTTATCAAGGGATCTTTCCAACTCGCTCAAACAGTCACAAAGATAAGACAGAAGTCTTGCATACACAAATAATGAACTCTAAATAGTGATCATTCATGCAAACATAATACAAGAAGATATAAGTGAAGCTCATCTCCTCGAGGAAAACCACGTCCACGGGAGCGTTATATTAACCAGAAAATGATAGAGTTATACAATATGCTGCGCACACAGCTGCAGCCTTAGATCTTACAGGAAACTCCACGCACACAGCTGGGAGCCCTTCTCTTAGTCAAGTCTCCTCTCTATGGAGATTACAAAGGCACAGACGTCGACTCAGACTGTCTGGCAACTCAGGGGTTAGCTCCTCGGCTATCCGATTTCCTCTCTAGTTCTACGCACTGGGTAGAAAATACAGTGAAGGATAATCAACACATGATCTATCCTTTAGACTGGCTCTCTAACAGTCTAGTATCTAACTCTCTAATTCTCCAAAGGGAAGGAACTGAAGGAACCTCTACCCATTACAATGATTCATATATATATAGGTGGCCATGACGGTCACACCTTTACAAAATTGTGGGCCTTTCCCAACAGTGATTCCCAAAAACCCTAACCACGCACATGGCTAGGTGTACTGTAGGCGCCGCTTGCAGTCACGTCGCCGCTTCCTGCAGGCTCCATGAATTCCGGCGCAGATTGTGGGTATGGGCGATCGTCCTTCGCCTTCAATGCTCTGGTCCGTTGCTCCTCCTTGATCCGAGCAACCATAACTTCTGTACTAAGCCTTTAAATGAGGGTAGCTGAGCCCTCTACTCCATCGCCTTATTTATTATGGTAGCTGAGCCACCTTCATTCTTCGATGACGTGCGCGCGAGCTCCGCAATTTCCGGTCCGTGATCTGCGCTGAGATCATCCATCTGGCACCGTACTGCGCACCGTCTCCTTCTTACCCAAACTTAGTGCTTGTCCCAAAATTAGCACTTTCCTTCCATACTCGTGCTTTTTCCCAAAATTCGCAGCTTTTACTATAGCTGCGACCTTGGCCCCAACAGGCCCCCAACACTCACTTGTGGCTCGCCCTCGAGCCACTCGCACTAGCGCGTGGTTGTTTGATTTGTGCATCTGCGTTTGCTTGAATCTCCGCGAATGTTTTCTGCCATTTCGCAATAGAGGAGTCCAATTCCTCGATACACTCATCAGCTGTTTGCACTGTTTCTGCGGTCGTTTCATCTTTAGTGAGTGTATCAATGAGCTCCTGAGACTCGGTAATCTCTTTGATTTTTGTCTCAACCTGGCCAACGATTGCAGCATACTCATCCATGAATGGCTGAATGCTGTTGGTGAGCTTCTCATCTTCAGTTCTGAGCTTGTGCAGTTGCTGCTGCATTTTGCGCACTTCGCCCATTTTCTTCATCTTTGGCAAGCCTGTTAAGGACTTAGCTTCTCCATTCAGAACAGTGAGAGACTGTTCTGCAGCTTGCACCTGTTCTGATAGTCCCACTTTAAAAGGGAGGTTCACAAGCTCTGACCAAGCTTCCATAGCCTGGTCCATCAAGTTCTTGGCTTCCTGTACTCGATCTTTCATTCGTGTGGAAGCTCTGCTCAATGCTTCAAATTGTACCTGCGCATCATCCGTAAGATGCGCAGCAACGCGAGCTTCTAGCTCAGCAATCTGGGTTCTATGGTCCTCAGCCATAGCAACTTTTTCTTGCTCCAGGGTTTTCGCCCTTTCGCCAATAATTTGAACTTTTGCAACCAGAGGGAGGTCTGGTTGAATCTCGCAAGCCGGCAATTCCTGGGCAATCTCTTCTATTGCGTTTCTGATGCCGGTGTCTTGCGCCTCATAGAGTGCAAGCTTCGCAGAGATATTCTTATGACTTTCCTTCAGCTCTATCTCCTGCGATTGCAGTCGTTGGTTTGCCTGGAAAGTAGAGAGCTCTCTAGCTCTCAACTCAAGAGAAACTTTCTCCTGTACAAGCTGTAGGGTTTCTATAGGAATCATAGACAAATTAATTTCTACAGGTCCAACTGTGCTTACCTGTAGTTCAGCTAGAGGATCTGGAAGTGTCATGCTGGTAGGCGGAATATGCACGACAGTGTGCCTTTCTGTGAGTTCTTCAACTCGTTCATCAGTTGGATTTTCTTGTGGCGCCTGCGAAGTAGATGCTGGCGCATGGGTCTGCGCAATCCTTCCTGCGAGACCTTTTAGTTCTACAAATTGTAAGTCTAGAGCACTTCGGATGTGAGCATGCATGTTCCTCATCTCACGAAATTGCTCTTTCAAGTATTTGTCGACCTCCGAGGGAATGGCCTCAGTGGGATGCGACACTTTCTGCTTCTTTGTGGCTGGTTCTGTTGAGCCTTCATCGCTTCTGTGCTCAGGGGCTTCCTTGCCCTTATCCTTTTCTTGCGCAGTGGCGGGTGGCATCGCATGTGCGATGTCAGCTGCTGCTCTCCATTCGTCTGACCACGACTTAATGGTTTCTTCAACATCTTCTGTGGTCATCCTGTAAAGACCTAGCGCCCAGTCACCTGGAATGTCGCAAGGCCGAAGGTAGAGCTGATGGATGTCGGCAGTAAAAGCCAACTTGCCTTCATACAATGTGGCTGTCTCCTCAGTCAGCCTTGGCATATCTTGTATGGTATCTCGGAGGAGATAGTAGTACTCACAAAAGACAGCGCGATTCATCTTGCGCTTCGCGGGATTAGGGGAATCCCAGAGGTTGATGTAGCGCATGCCGGCAACCTCTCCTGCGCGGCGTGGACGGAACTGAGTATTCGGGGGCTCCTTCCACCCGACGAGAGCGCATAGAATTAGAAGCCACGAAAAATGGAATGATTGGCCTGCATTGTCCTGCACATTCAGGCAATCAGCCAAAAAAGAATTCAGCAGGAAGAGAGACCAGTTGTACTGTTCGCCCTCCGCAGCTGCGATAGCGAGCTCGACGACAGCTCCAGTAACTTCTTTCGGTCGGCACTTTGTGAGAAGTCTGCCTGCAAGCAGACTTCCTGTAAAGCGAAGTGCCTCATCTTCTACGGTCGTGAGGTCATAAGCCCGACCTCCTCTTGTCAAGTTATATTTCTGGACCAGCTTTGCAGCTAATTTTCGGTCCTTCTCCTTTCCCACAAAATGGATGTTGGGATCCTTACCAACCTTAGATAGACCGGTGATACGGTGTATCAAATCAACATTTAGATCAATTGGCCTCCCGAGCCAAAGGTAACCTCCATGAACGCAGGATAGCAGTGTTTTAACGACTGCGTTCACTTCATTGCTACGCCCAAAGTGCGGTAGCTTCAACAAATTCAAGAGTCCAGGGCGCTCAAGATTTGCTGCAAATCCCTTCGGGATAAACTCATCAACTTTTCTGGTGGGATTATGGACGATATCCAGATATCGGTCCAACTGAAACTGAGGATATGTCTTATAGTCTCCAAGGTTAAAATCAGAGAATTTAACCAATGGAATGTTTCCCAATAGTTGGCCTTCTACCCGCACACTAGCCGGTAGTGGCGGTAGCGGAATTGGATATTTTGCATTCTTCGGAATCTGTACATCCGGCGCATCATCCGGACGCGGCGGAATGTAGTTCACCATAGACGCGAGCGGCTCTGGAACAGGTTCCTCCGGCTGCTGCTGAGATGCTCTTGTGCCTGGAGATGTTCTGGGATCAGTAGCACCGGGGTGTACGTAGGTCGAAGCCGTCACCGGAGTGGCCATGCCGAAATCTAAGCCTCGGCGCAGAAATTGACGAACAACTTCTTCAGTTGATAAGTTCTCCGTTGTGAACCAATGTAAATAACAAAACTCTGGACAGCAAATGACGGAACTGCGTAGGGTATAGACTCTGAAAACAAGGGGAAATACTCTGCACACTCGGCTCTGAAAACAATACTTTGGGTTTTCAAACACAACTATGCAACTCGAGACAGTAACCCGAAATTGATACAAGTGTGAGGTATTTATAGCCAGCGGGGTTAGTAAATGCGACCAAGTGGGGTAACGTAGCTATAGGCGGCTACAGATGAGTTGACAACACGCTATCCTCCTTGCCGTAGCGGTGCATTTAGTGTGATTGACGTGGTCTGACAGCCTTCCGGGAGAAGCTAATGCTTTCGGCGCCTGGGTTAAATGCAAATCTTTCGGAGATTAAGCCGAATCCGTCAGAACGGGTAGAATTAAATAGCGGCCTTATCCTTCATTTATTCAAACGCGGCTACATAACTGCGGTAATTCAAAATTTCCGGCGGGTCATTTCAACTTAGGAAACTGTGCCTCTATGGGTCCACAACAAAAACTCTTTTCAGCGGCAAATTATGAAAGGGGACTTCGCAAGAGCGATAGTCCAATGGTCCACAAAGCAAAGCTTCACCAGAGCGGACCGCTAAGCTTTGTTCAAGCAATTTTTATTCAGGATGCGCGGATATTTCAAGGAACTGCGCAGGAAGCTGGAAACTGAGGGTGTGTCGCAGCTTCCGTGTAGACTAAATGCGATGTCTCTTTCAACTACACTGGGCATCTGCATTCTTGAGTAATATATTATGTCGACAGGGCGGAGTGGCCGTCGCAATAAAGCTTAAGCCGACTCCCGTTTATCATTGTAGGTAGTAGTTCTCCATTCAGCTTTGCAAGCTGAACTGCGCCTCCGTCTGTTATTTTTATTATCTGAAAAGGACCTAACCAATGCACACGAAACTTGCCTGGAAACTTGATGAATTTACTATCATAAAGGAGTACCAAGTCTCCTTCTTCAAAGTGCTTATGCTTAATGTGCCTGTCATGCCAAGCTTTCTGTCTTGCCTTCTGTACCTGTTGATGAAATCCGGCCAAAAGTCTGTGTTCTTCTAAGGAAAGCAGTTGCGAAAGTCTTTCATTCATAGTGTCAGGATCTGCCATTTCTGTAATTTGCGCAATTCGGAGACTGGGAACAATGTATTCCATGGGCATAACTGCTTCTTGTCCATACACCAAGCTGAAAGGTGTGTGACCTGTTAGTTTCTTGCAAGTAGTTCTGTAAGCCCATAATACAACTGTGACTCTAAGGTCCCAATCATCTCTTTGTTGATTACAGATTTTTGTCAGGGCATTCTCAAGAATCTTATTGAATGCTTCCACCGTACCATTAGCTTGAGGATGGTAGGGTGTACTCTTATGGTGATTAATTTGAAATTCTTGAGTAAGGGCCTCTATAGTCTCATTGAGGAAATGTGTACCTTGATCACTCATGAGGATCACCGGGCATCCAAACCTAGTGATAATGTTCTCGAAAATGAACTGTGCGGCAGTAACAGCGTCGCAGTTCTTAACTGGCTTCGCCTCAGCCCATCTGGTGAGGTATTCAGTAGCTGTAATGATATATCTTGCGCCAGTTCTTTTTCCTGGTGGGTTAATAGGTCCTACAAAGTCAATGGCCCATTTATCAAAAGCACGCAGTGTGATCTGGGGTCTTAGTGGCATTTCATCTCTCCTTGAGGGTTTTCCTGTGCGCTGGCACACATCGCAACATTTACAGAATTCCTTAGTATCCTTGTGCAATGTCGGCCACCAAAGTCCTGCGGCTAATATTTTCTGCGCAGTCGGCTTTCCTGCGAAATGGCCTCCTGCGGTACCTGAATGCGCTTCTGTAATGATAGAGCTCTTTTCATGTGGTAAGATACATCTGCGCAAAATTTCGTCAGGGCCCAACTTATAAAGCTGGCCTGCTATCAAAGTGAAATCTGCGGCTCTAACAACAAGTTGCTTTTTCTGCTGGATTGTAAGCTCAGCCGGCGCTTGTCCGGTAGTGAGAAACTTAAGAATATCAGAATAATATTCGTCTGCTGCTTGGATATAAAACAACTGTGCGTCAGGCAGATTGTCCTCCAGACTCGTAGGTTCCTCTCCTGACTCTATTCTGGATAGATGGTCAGGCCCTGCATTCAATCTGCCTGGCTTGACAATAACCTCAAAATCATACTCTTGAAAGAGCAGTAGCCATCTGCAAATTCTTCCTCCTAAAACTGGTTTATTGACCAAATATTTCAAAGCAGAATGGTCAGTATACATTTTAAAGTGAGCTCCTAACAGGTAGTGTCTGAATTTCTGTAAGGCATACACCATAGCTAGTCCTTCCCGTTCTGTAGTGGTGTAGTTCTTCTCAGCTGTAGATAGCTTTCTGCTGGAGTAAGCAATTGGGTGGTCAATACTTCCTTCTCCAGACTGTGTAAGCACGATTCCTAATGCTATGGAAGAAGCATCAACATGAACATGAAAAGGTTTTCTCCAATCCGGGAAAACTAGAATAGGCGCTGTGATCATCTTTTCTTTAAGTGTGTCCAAGCTCTGTTGGCATTCTTCTGTCCATTGGAACTTCGAATCCTTCTTCAGCAATCTTTCCATAGGCGCTGTGATCCTTGCATATCCTTTGATGAATTTTCTGTAGTATCCTGTATGTCCCAATGTAGTGCGCAATTGCTTAACTGAGTTGGGCGCAGGTAAATTAGCAATGATGGCAACCTTCGCAGGATCCATCAGAAGTCCTTGTCTGCATACAATATGTCCCAACAAAATACCAAAGGGCGCACAAAATATACATTTTTTCAAGTTAAGGGAAATCTGATGCTGTCTACATTTTTCTAGCATCATGCGCAGATTCGCAATATGGTTCTTTAGTAAACCAAATACAGTCCAGTCATCAAAATAGACTTCTAAAAACTTGTGGAT
The DNA here is from genome assembly GCA_027924585.1 of Larix kaempferi. NCBI lineage: Eukaryota > Viridiplantae > Streptophyta > Pinopsida > Pinales > Pinaceae > Larix > Larix kaempferi. The sequence continues at coordinate 20,327,100 of BSBM01001646.1, forward strand.
AAATTCTTTAAAAACAGCAACAACGACTCTAGAGAAGATAGCAGGTGCGTTTTTAAGACCAAAGGGCATTACCGTATACTGGAATGAGCCCCATTCTGTTGCAAAAGTAGTCTTGTGGCGGTCATCCGGATGGATTCTGATCTGATGATATCCCGAGAATCCATCAGTGAAGGAGTAAGCCTCTTGTCCTCCAACATTATCAAGTACTTCATCTGTGAAAGGAGTGGGAAATGGATCATGCGCTGATGCATCATTGAGTTTGCGCAAGTCGACACAAATTCTTATTTCACCTTTCGTTTTCTTTTCTTGGACCACCATAGGACTAATCCAATCGCTTTCCTCTACTGGCTCAATAATACCTGCTGCAAGCATCTTATCAATTTCTTCTTTGACTTTTTCTTTGTAGCGCGGGTTCAACCTGTATGGGCGCTGCTTTACTGGCTTGGCGTCTGGTTTCAGAGGTATGCGCATCACTCCTAAGTCTCCTAGGATGCCTTTCATTTCTGTGAACTTGGTAGGAAAGATATCCTGGTAGTCGCGTAATAAATCTGAAACATGTGCAACAGTTTCATCATCCCAATAGTCTCCTATAGAAGCAAACTTTGGATCAGCTTCTGTGCCAATGTTAACTTTCTTGAGCTTGACGTGTTCTGTGATGGCAGGAATATCAAGCTCAGGACCTTCAATATTGCGCATCCCTTCTGATTCTGGGATATTGATGTTACGAGGATCGTCCTCCTCATCTTCGGCGGTGAAGTTATAACATTCCAGGGCATGTTCCATCTGGACAGCCCAATCTGGTTGGGAATATTCTGTTACTAGACCTGGTTCAAATACCTTCTTTTTAATACATTTCAGAGCCTGATCAAGACTTGGATGCTCTGACTCAAAGCTGAATGTAAGTTGAAAACTTTCTATCATAAGAGCCCAAGTAAGAGTGCCTTTGCGCAATTCTATTTCAGTATACCAATTCCTTGGAATTGTATCCAATGTGTGGATGAATTGGTGAACCCACTCATCTTCCGGAATATCTGACCATTGCTGAATACATGCTTCAATGTGTGACCTGGGGTCACTCTGTCCTTCATATTTGCGTAGCGCTTCGGCTGTGGTGTCCTGAAATCTGCGCAGTATCAATCTGCGACAGTCTGTCCATGTATGAATATTCTCCTTGTGCGCAATCCACCATCTTGCGGGTGTAGCGCGCAATGCTATATCTAGTGCCTGTATGCGCTGCAGTTCTGGAAGCTTTTGTTCATATTCCTGTATGAATTTAGTTACTTCAGTTAAGCCATCAAAAGTTGGAGTATCAATTAATTCTGTGCCAATCCATCGAATGGATTTAGTCATCATGGCGCAACGTCTTGCAGAAACCTCATGTAGACGATTCTGCCAATTTTCCAATCCTGCATCTGAATCTGATGTGCACGAGCTATCACATCGCCAGCTGATATGGCCGTCTGCTGTGGGGTTGACATAGTCACTGTGGTTAGTGGTCATCTGATACAAGCTTTCCATGTGGCGCGCTTCCTCTTCTGCGCGAATGGGTTCTATATATCTTGGTCCTTGAATAGGATCAAGAGGTGCGATGACCCTGATCTGGTCATCCTCAAAGGTCATCTGTCTTTTCTTCAGGTTAATGACAGCCAAATTATCAAGTGCCCAGTCTATTCCTAACAGCGCTGGGTATGGTCTACTATCATCCATAATTTTGATTACTTCAAAATCTGCAGAGCTTCTTACTCCTTCAATATCAATAGGTACATTGGGTAATCTGCCCAATGGAGAGACTCGTTGCTGATTTGCGAGTCTTAGCTGGATAGGGGATCTTGTAAGCTTAGGGCTTCCCATCTGTTCCCATGTCTGCATAGTGAGAACATTGGCTTCTGATCCCAAATCTAACATGACTTCGTCCATTTCAAATGCTCCAATCTGCGCTGTAAGCCTCATCTCTTTTCCAGTTCTAATGTGACTCCTAATCTGGTGAACAGCACGCTGTGGTGTGTTCGTCGAAGCAGAGTGTTGGCACTGATCCAACAGGTGTTGGAGTTCTAGAGTTGCTTGTTCATTGCGCAACAATTTTAAACAGTGTCGCAGGAACGCATGAACACTGCCTAGTGCATGCTCCTTATCGTCATCAGGTCTTCCAGCTGTAGTGGCTTGTTCTTGTACCAGGTTGTCTTGTCTTAGCACTTGCGATCTACTAATGGTCTGCGGAATTGCGGCAGAACTTGAAGCTCTCGGATCTGAGAAATACTCTTGAGCTTGCTTAAATGCTTCTTTTTGCTTCTGTAGGTTAAGTGGGGCTGGTTTAATGTTAGCGCGGCGCACCCATTGCGTCGCTTGCTTTCCCGTTCCCATCTCTTGCGCACCAGTGGTAGCTCCACTGCGTGTCACTATATTAACTGTAGGGTCTGGTTCTTTTTTTTCTGCTCCAATCAACTGGATATTCTGATTGACCTGGGGTGTCTTTGCTTGCATCTTAGCCTGTAACTGAGGGCATTCTTCAATGATATGGTCAGAAGATTTACAATACCTGCAGAGGGTTGTAGGATTTTGGCAATCCCTAGCAAAATGTCCTTGTGTTCCGCAATTATAACAAGTGATCTGTCCTCTTCCGCGACCAAAATTTGTTGTGCGTCCGCGTCCTCTGTAATTTGCTGCTCGGGCGTCCCGAGTTTGGTCATAAGGTGGTCCTGCTGTGGGTCCTTGTGTCTCTGCTTGTACCCTATAAACATCATGCTTTCTTTCTATCATAAGATCATATGCTCTACAATTGTTCTCATCATGACCTACTGATTTACAGAAATTACAATATAGATTCTTTGGAGTTTGTACATATTTCTGAAGTAAGTGGCATTCTTGTGGTCTATGACCTCTAGTTCTGCAGATTTCACACCAAGGCCCTTGTGCTTGTGGTAAAGGATTAGGTGCTCCAGTTGCAATATAGTCTATGAAAACGGGACAATGGTCCTTTGAATGACCTTGGGCTTTACATTTTGTACACCAAATTTCTTCCTTAATCTCCTTGCCTTTCTTAATATCATGCACTTGCAAGGTTAAGTTTGCTAATTGGTTCTGTAAATGCGCAACATCGTTGCTTGTTCCTGCAATTGGTGAAGCTTCTAGTTTCATAGCCATTTCTAGGGCTTGTTCCTGAGTATTGAGATTCTGTTGCATAAGGGGAAGTCTAATGTGTGGAAGCAGTGCAGCAATAAACCATTCTTTATGTTGCTGTGGTGCAAACTCGAAGCTTACTTGATCTATCAAGGCTTTGAACTTCTGGTCAAAGTCCCATACTGATTCTGTAGGTAACTGTTTGATGTCTTTGAGCTCTGTTATACACTGTGATTCTGATTTAGGTTTCTTGAATTCTCTAATCATGGCATTTCTTACCTCAGCAAGCGTCCTATTCTGTGCTGCTGAGTATTTCATGAACCAAGTCAAGGCTCTTTCTCTTAGTGTGGTTGCTAACTGAACCAATTTAACAGCATCGTCATTAATTTGCTTGATTGTCCAAATGGCTTCACATAAGAACCAGTGCTGCTCAGGGTCCTCTATCCCTGTTCCTCTAAAAGTTGGTAGCTTCATGTCATCACCCATCCTTCTTGCACGGGTTTGAGGTGGAGGTACCGTAGCAGTGCCTCCGGGATGGTTAAACAAAGGTGGTACAGAGGTACTAGAAGTAGCGTGTGGGCTACTAGAAGGTGTTACTGTAGGATTATACTGAGCTCCGTCTGGTTTTTGCGGTGTAAAGGGGTAATACGGGATATGAGCACTCCCTTGTCTTTCTATATGGCTTGCTCTAGGGACTTGGCTATTGTCGGGGCTAGACTCAAAAGGATATTGGTCAAGGCCTACTTTATATCGTTTTCCACTACGAGTGCAACCAATAACTTCAGGATCACTATCAGAATCTACGGACATTACTTGACTATGCTATTCATCAGAAGCAATACATAGCTTTCCTTTTTCATACAGAAGCATTTTAATCCATAAGTTCAGAGAATTTAAGAACTTACCTCTGTGTACTTGGAAGAAACTCCTCTCAGCTTCACTGAAACTCTTTCTTGTATCGACTGCAAATTCGGTAATGAAACCTTCCAGTAGACTATTCAACCAAAAGTCTACTGCGCGGGACACAGGATTGTCTATCTGCTTCACAATACTGACTAGCTCAGGCGTCCACGTGACGGGTCGATCAACATGCAGCGTAGGTCTAGAATCTGCTAACTTGGCTATCCAAGCGTGTAACTCCAATGCAAACGTAACAAAGAAAATTTCGTAAAGGTCAGCGTAAATATACTTCTGTAACCAATCTTCTGTTTGAAGCGTAGGGCTTCTATTTTCTTGTTCAGCAAACTCTTTAGCCTTTAAATCAAACCAATCTCCAATTTCTTTAGCTGTAGGATGCCAGTAACACATTTGTTAGCTGAGCAAGTCTCAGTGTAACAGAACCTTATGTTGTCTTCAGCAACAGTCTCAGATGTCGCGTGACTAGTAAGTCTTACAGCAACAAGTCGCAAGGCAAAGGAATCATTTGTTGGCTCAATCAACAGGGTTCAAAGCCATGGAAGTAATGTGATCAAAAAGTCACAAGACAACAGAACCATTTGTTGGTCACTAGGCAACGGAACCATTTGTTGGCTCCTTAATCTCGCGCGTCGCCAAAATAACAAGTCTCATTCACGCGGCAACGGAACCATTTGTTGGCTCCTCAATCTCGCGCGTCGCCAAAATAACAAGTCTCATTCGCGCGGCAACGGAACCATTTGTTGGCTCCTCAATCTCGCGCGTCGCCAAAATAACAAGTCTCATTCGCGCGGCAACGGAACCATTTGTTGGCTCCTCAATCTCGCGCGTCGGCAAAATAACAAGTCTCATTCGCGCGGCAACGGAACCATTTGTTGGCTCCTCAATCTCGCACGTCACTGGAATAAGAAGTCTCGCTGTCCCGGCAATGGAACCATTTGTTGGCTGCTTTTCTGGGCAGACCCGGGTTTTAATGAAGCGCAGCAACAAAACCCCTTGGCGCACTGGCCCTTTCGGCAACGAGCTGCGCAGCAGCTCGAGGTCTCACCCGAAGTGGCTATGGGGGGGTTAAGGAATCAGGTTTCCTTAACCGTGGTGACGCGGAGATTGTTCTGTATCTCTTATTCTTCCTTTAATATCGGCGATCGGACCTTCCCGCAGGCCGCTCGGCGCAGCTGCGTGGATTCCTTCCTTGGCAGGTCTACTGCGCAGTTTCTCCTCTCTAACGCAGCAGGCAACTATCCCTTGGGTCGACGCGCTAGACACTTCCTCGCCCTTCACATTCAGCACAGTAACGCAGTCTGCCCTCGCCGCAGCGACCGTGCGTTACTACTTCTTTAGTACTTAAGACACTTATAGTTATCAAGGGATCTTTCCAACTCGCTCAAACAGTCACAAAGATAAGACAGAAGTCTTGCATACACAAATAATGAACTCTAAATAGTGATCATTCACGCAAACATAATACAAGAAGATATAAGTGAAGCTCATCTCCTCGAGGAAAACCACGTCCACGGGAGCGTTATATTAACCAGAAAATGATAGAGTTATACAATATGCTGCGCACACAGCTGCAGCCTTAGATCTTACAGGAAACTCCACGCACACAGCTGGGAGCCCTTCTCTTAGTCAAGTCTCCTCTCTATGGAGATTACAAAGGCACAGACGTCGACTCAGACTGTCTGGCAACTCAGGGGTTAGCTCCTCGGCTATCCGATTTCCTCTCTAGTTCTACGCACTGGGTAGAAAATACAGTGAAGGATAATCAACACATGATCTATCCTTTAGACTGGCTCTCTAACAGTCTAGTATCTAACTCTCTAATTCTCCAAAGGGAAGGAACTGAAGGAACCTCTACCCATTACAATGATTCATATATATATAGGTGGCCATGACGGTCACACCTTTACAAAACTGTGGGCCTTTCCCAACAGTGATTCCCAAAAACCCTAACCACGCACATGGCTAGGTGTACTGTAGGCGCCGCTTGCAGTCACGTCGCCGCTTCCTGCAGGCTCCATGAATTCCGGCGCAGATTGTGGGTATGGGCGATCATCCTTCGCCTTCAATGCTCTGGTCCGTTGCTCCTCCTTGATCCGAGCAACCATAACTTCTGTACTAAGCCTTTAAATGAGGGTAGCTGAGCCCTCTACTCCATCGCCTTATTTATTATGGTAGCTGAGCCACCTTCATTCTTCGATGACGTGCGCGCGAGCTCCGCAATTTCCGGTCCGTGATCTGCGCTGAGATCATCCATCTGGCACCGTACTGCGCACCGTCTCCTTCTTACCCAAACTTAGTGCTTGTCCCAAAATTAGCACTTTCCTTCCATACTCGTGCTTTTTCCCAAAATTCGCAGCTTTTACTATAGCTGCGACCTTGGCCCCAACACTCATCCCTTATTCTTTTTGGTAAAAGAATGTCTTTCTTATTGTTTCACTGAGTCCAAGAAAGAAAGAAAACTTAATAAGTCCAACCACGTAAAATTTTAACAAGCCGATGGGAGGAAGACTCAGGACCTTCTTCATTGTTTACAGAGTTCGAAGAAGAGATAGAAGAATACTCTATAATACTGATCTTTGGATTTTAATATCGAGCCGAGATCTGTTCTTGCTCGCCGGTGTTTTCAATTTTAAGGAGTCTGAAAAACTTAAACAATAACTCCATACACCTACCCGTGGATTTTAGTATCGAGCCCGAGTTGGTATATGCTCGCCAGTGTTTTCCTGTTTATAGAGTTTGAAAAACTTAAACAATCCTCTATATACCTCTCGTGGATTTCACATCGAACCCGAGTAGGTAAATACTCGCTTGGTTTTTTCATGTTTCGAGAGCCTGAAAACCCTAAAGAAAGCTTCAAAAGTCCTTTTTCGTACAGTTAGTCTCCTCCCCCGGAAAAGTCTAAAACCATGAGAGAAGAACTCTTCTAGCCACAGATGACTAGAGTATTCCTTTTTCGTAAGTAATCTACAAAGTCCGGAAAAGGGTTAAACTTATACTTAAGCAAATGTTCCTTCAAATCCTTTTAACGAGTCTGAAGAGAACAAGTATGCTCGACAATCTTGTCATATTTAAATAGTCTAACAAGAGCATGAAAAAACTCTATAAAGATCTTTTTTCGTAAAGTTTTAACGAGACCGAAAAAGTAAAATCGTGATCTCCTTACTGTTTTTAAATAGCTCAAAGGAGATATGGAAGAATGCTCGTAGCCTCCTTACTATTTTTAACAAGCTTGAAGAAAAGGTGGAAGAATGCTCATAACCTCCTTAATTTTTTTAACGAGCTCGAAGTGAAGGTGGAAGAATGCTCATAACCTCCTTACTGTTTTTAACAAGTTCGGAGTGAAGGTAGAAGAATGCTCATTGGTGGATCAATGTCCAAATGAATGGCAGACTACATTATAGACTCTAGGAAAACTTCATCAGAGGGAAGTATATTATCCCAGATGGAACACATATCTAAATATTCAGATGGAGTCATCACCTGGTCAATTGTCGGGACCCAGTCACTAGAAAGTAAGCATGAATTCAAAGGCTTCTTCTCAGTAGCAATTGGACTCAAGGAACAATATGCCACATAATTTGATTGTGACATGGTAGTGCCTACTGGCGAGGGATATACTTGTTCTATAGTTGGGTAATAAGAGGGATCAACAAATGTAAGTTGATCGATAGTGATAATGCTTTTGTTGTGAGGAAAATGCATCACATGAAAGAGTGTAGACACCACAGCCTGCATAGCATATACCTAATCATGCCCAAGGATCATATGAAAATCCATAGGGTCCTTTAAAACCATAAAATCAACTAAGACTGTTTTTCCACCCAAAGTAACGGGTACTTGAGAGAGGAATACCAATGGTTCACTAGGTCTTTTATCGAAAGTCAATGGCCAATTAACAGCCGGAACAAGATTAAGAAAACTTAAATCTCTCCAAGCATAAGGGGATAAGATACTAACATAGGCTCCTTCATCTACAATACATCGATGAACCGCATGGTTTCCGATATCAACCTTTATCTGGAAAGGTGAAGAAGAAGGAAGGTGAGGTCCAGTTAGACTATTCCAATCAAAGGAAATGATCCCAGTGCTCAGTAGGGGTTCACTTGGCATAGATGAAGTGTCTTCATTTTTAGAAACATCCAAACTGGTAATGCAGAAGACTTTTGGGACAGGTGCATTAGTATCTGAAGGACTGATGGGATTAATCAAAGATTGCATCGATTCAATCACTTCACTCTCTGAAGGAAGAGTGGGGTTAACCAAAGATTGCATTGCTTCAGCCACTTCATCAACCAAAGGTTGATCGGGCTATTGGGAATCTATATACAAGTCAGGAGGAGAGGATCCTTCAGAAATGGACCACACTCTCCGCACCTCTGGAATAGCAGGGCACAGGTGAGTAAGGTGATCTCCCTTACAAAGTTTACAAGGGAACTTTGGCTTGCTTCCTATAAGCTGAGACTCCTTTACAACAATAGTACTCTCAGCATGACTAGCATTGGTTGATAGCTTTCCCCCAGCATGACTTGCAGTGGCTAGTTGCTTAGAAGTAGAAGAAATTCTAAATACGGACCACACGTTTTGCACTTCTGGAAGTACAGGGCACAAATAGGTCAGGTGGTCTCCCTCGCAAAACTTACAAGGGAACTTAAGCTTCTGTTTATTAGGTTTGTCGACAATGTCAACTTTCTCAGCATGACTTGCAGTGGCTGATTCAGTGTCTATAGTATGACTCAAAATAACTGGTGACTTGTCATTAATATGACCAGCAGTGATCAATGACATGTCCTCAACATGAGCAATAATGTTTGAAGACATGCTTTCAGTATGATTTGTAGTGACTGAAAGTTTTCTCACAGCATGACCTCCGGAGGCTGGGTAGGTGCCCCCAGCATGACTTCCAGAGGCTGGGTGGGTGGTTTCAATATTACTTACACTGATTAAGTGTTTCCTCCCAGCATGACCTCCAGAGGTTGGGTAGGTGCCCCTAACATGACTTCCAGAGGCTGGGTGGGTGGGTTCAATGTGATTTATAGTGACTAAGTGAGTTCTCCCAACATGAACACTAGAGGTTGGGTAGGTTCCCCTAGCATGAATTCCAGAGGCTGGGTGGATGCCCCTTTGCTTTGGCATCTTCTTCATATTCTTCCTCCGTCTATTCCTTTTAGACTGTTGGTTACTAGTATTACTACTTTCACCACATGAGGTAGAAAGAGGAGGAGAAGATGTTACTAGCGAAGTGGGTATAGGGTTCTAATGCTCTTGATGTGAGGTGCTTACTTGAGAATCATCAGGAGCATGCAAAGCGTTCAGAGTGGAAAACAACCAAACCGATAGCCCTATAGTGAATCCCAAAAGATTCAAGGTAGCCATTAAGGGAGTACCAATGTTCCTAATGAATGGAAAAGCACAAGGAGCCCCTTGAATAGGGGTCCCTTGATTGGTGTTCACTGGGATGCTATCCATGGTTTCCGACTCAACGGTTCAGAAAAATCTAAGTCCAACTAAAAACAAGCGACACAAAGATAAACACCACTAAAAATGTCCTAAGGTGATAAAGACCAAGCAAACAAAGCTGATACTCTCATAAGTCAGTCTAGGATGAGGAGGGCCCAGAAAAAACCAATAGAGTATAGACGGTTAGTTACACAACGTCCAATGGAGGTCCTCTGGGTGCAACCATTTGAATCACCAAACCGCCTCCGGGGATTATTGCCAAAGGGTTACCTTCCGTGTTTGTCTAAGGTGAAATGGAAATAGCCTTCCACTCTACCCGTAAAGAGTCCTAGATGGTCAAGATAGTAAGTCTACCATAAGTACGAAAATTCTTGGGGCGCAGTCGTCGGTCTAGCCGTAACGCATGGGCAGGGTAACAAAGCCCAAAGTCCAAAAGGACCCCCATATGCGAGGCAGCTCTGGTTTATGCTCAAAAGGAAAGTGAGGGGTTATCCTTAGCAATTCCAGTCTCACACGACCTCATGCTTAGATCCGGTTTCAGTGGAGTTTCCCAAGAGATTTTGATACAAATGGATTTACCTATAGAATGTATTACTACAATTGTTGAGTATTGAAACTGATTTCGGATAGTTTAAGTGTGTTCTGATCCAAAACCCTAGCCTAAGCTAGTTGGTGAAGTGACAACCCTAAAAAAGAAAAAGTTGCTAATAAATTTTATTAAGTGTTCTTTTTAAATGGTTGTTCTTACTCAAAGGTTGTAGTGAATTGTGTGGCATGGTTGTGACTGAAATGAAGAGTGCATAAAAGTAAACAACTTTCACTAAACTTTCTCATTCATCTTTTTCCAAACTAAAGATAAGCAAACCTAAGGATATTTTTTATTTTTCTTTTTAAAATTTCAAATCACAAAAAATTTTATGCTACTTTGAAAAGAAATGATAAACCTTACAGTATTGCTACCAATTTTAAATTTTTAACTTGTCTCTTTTTCAAAGAAACTGAAATCAGAAAAATGGAACAAGTAAGATCTAAAAGTGGTGCAGGTAAAGATAAAAGACTAATGGCTTAAACAATCAAAGCAAAAACTGAGAAATACTCAACCTACCAAGTTGTTTTGAAATGAAAAACTTTAGACATGGCACTGAAAAAAAGAAAAAATGGAAAAAGATGCACGTAGCAGAAAGGCAGATTGATAAGGCTGCTCCTAAGCATCAAAACCCACCAAAAACATCAGCCAAGTAAACAAAATAGGAAAGCAAACCAAAAAATCACTTCACCACTACACCGACTGAAAACAAAAGCTAAGAAGGCTTCAAGCAAATCAAACTGACCTAAACAGAAGTTCAGAAGGCATCAAATCATCAAAAAATTTCCCAAAACCCCCAATTGGAGTCAAACCCTAGCAGAACAATCAAGTAGGTTCAAAAAGGATTAAACAAGCAGAAAGACACCTAAACAGTACTTGAAGCAAACTAAAAGGACTCTCGAGAGGTTACACAAGACCAATAAAAGACACAAGGGTGTCTCAACATCAGCAGAGAGGAAAAGTAAAAGAAGGAACATACCCAACATCCAAAAATCAAACCCTACAGCAAAAGGTTCAAACTTATAGGGATGTACGCTACTGTATACACTAGCAACCCGTGCACACATCAGAAAGTATGCAGGTTGTAATACTAGCAACCCACGCACACATCAGAAAATTCTCTATTGTATACACTAGAAACATGTGCACACATCAGAAAGTATGCAGGAAAAGTGCGCTACTATGTGGTACAGAAACCAGCGCATGCCAGGAAAGATGCACTACTGTGTACAAGACAAAGCAACGTTCATGACAAAAATGCGCTACTGTAAGTAGGGTAAACCAGTGCACATGGATTGAAATCAAACAAAAGGGATTTGCCAAAGCAGACTGAGATGAATCAAGATAAAAAGAACAGGTAAAAATGACCTATAAGACCTCTCAGAGAAAAAAAAGACTCAAATAAAATGGAAGAAAACCTAACAAGGCCTCCTAGAGAAGAAAAACAACAGGTTACTCCCCAACGGATTCGCCAGACTGTTGTGCAGTAAAAATACCTTATAGTGAGGGGTAGACACTACCAACTGTTCGGATATCCACATCATCTATTTCGGGATACATCATCTATTTCAGGATCTTGCATGATCTATTTCAGGATATTATCTATTTCAGGATTCCTATTTCAGGATATGATCTATTTCAGGATTCTGCATGCACAGGCATGCATCCCAGTCACCAGTTTGATGCCTCCAGCACCTTATCCACCTTCTTCTAGCACCCAGGAGCCACCTACCACAGAGTTTTAGCCCTCCTAAGCTGAAAGGCGCCCACTTCTCACCTACTGCCAGAGAAGGGCGCACTTGTTCACCTACCACTGCAGTTCCACTTCAGTTACATTCAGTTAGCTCCGATTCTCCCTGATTTGTGGCTAGTTTCACTCCCGACTGACTGTATCACTTCCGTTTGACCTCCAGTTTGATTAGGTGACTTGTTCTGACTTCAGTTAGCCTCCCATGCACCCCCACTGAGCCTCCAGATCCTATATCAGTGCTACACACTTCAGTTACATTTATTACACTCAGTTAGACTCAGTTTGACACCTGGATGACTGGTTATTGTGATTGATGAGCACCACCGATGATTGATGAGGACTCCTAGATAGAGTCAAGCTACTCTATTCAGTGATTCGAATGGCCTACTTAGTCAATTCGAATTGCTCATTGACAGAGATTGTATTCTATTGTAATTCATTCACCCTTTCTGGGATAGAGAGCACTGCTGCATGTTTTGCACAGTTTTGCACCATATTTTCTATGTTCATCTGTTGTGATTGATTTACTTGTTCATTAGATCTGCTGTGACTAATTTTACATGGTATCAGAGCCATTGCAGGGACAAGATCTCTTTTCTACAGGTGTTTATACAAGAAGATTTGACTGAATTGCTAAAAATTGCAATAAGTTTGGCATGAGATATCTCAAGGGCATTCGCTCCTGTGCATGCAAAGCTTGAAAATTATTCCAATACCACTCCAGAAGCTTGAGTTACCACATAATTCCTGGATTTTATACATTGGACCCATTCAACATTGCTTGAAATCCAATCCCAGGTGTGATGCAACTCTCAAAGGGTGGATTGTTCGACCTTATTGTGGTTGTTTTGATGTGATTTGCAGGTTTATTGTCTCCTCCAATTGCATTCGCTACCTTCTGCATGCAAGCCTTTCTACAGCAATTGCATTCGCTATAGTTTGCATGCAAGCTTCCTCTTCATCAGTTGACTCAATCCTTGCAATGGAATACTCTTCTTCAAAGCCTATCCTCACCCCATTCAATTATTTTGATTGGAAAGATGATATGGAGATCATATTACGTTCAAAAGGTTACTACCGAGTCACTCTTGGTCTTGAATTGGAGCCAAACAATGTAGCAGAAAGAACTAAACACTACAACAAGCTTGATGAAGCTTATGGTCTTCTTTGTCTCTCCATATCCAAGGATCTTCACTTCCATCTCAGCGGATTGAAGACTCCAAAAGCCATATGGGAGCAACTTGAGACACTATTCGGCAAGCAGGATGAGCTTAGGGCTTTTCAATTAGAGAATGAATTGATTGGCCTTAATCCTGAGAATTTCGAGACCATCAATGAATTCATCACAAAATTCAAGAACTTGAACTTGCAATTGAAGAACAGTGGTGTTATCAAAGAGGATAAACAGTTGATCCTCTCCATTCTAAGCAAGCTTGGGAAAGATTATTCGGTATTTGTCTCTACTTTCAATTCCGGTCGGCTAACTACCCCGAATTGGAAGATGCCTACCTTGAATGCCTTCATTGAGTCCGTTACGAAAGAGCATGACAAGTTGATTCAAATGGGGTCCATAAGCTCCAAAGATTCAGCCCTATTTGTTCAAGGACCCAAGATCTCGAATGGTAAAGGAAAGCTAAAGAAGGAGAAGCCCAAATTCGAGCCTCACAAGCAAAAAGACAAAGGCAAGCAAACGGATGCACCACCCAGTTCGAAATCCAAGCAAAAGGGCAAAGAAGGTAACCAAAAATCTAAATGTACTTATTGTAACCGTGGCTTTCATCCCGAAAGTTCATGTATGAAGAAGACTATAGATCAAATGGCCCTCCTTTTGGAAAAGAACAACATAACCCTTCCTGACGGTGCAAGGAAGAAGGATCGGAATGACGATCATGAAAGAGGACAAGCACTCATGGCAATGGTTTCGAAGCCCACTCTCTTGATAGATTCGGGTGCATCAAATCATATGGCTGCAAATATTGATTCTTTTTCCTCATTCGATCCAAACAGCTCCATCCCCATCCATTTGGGAGATGACTCAAAAATTTCTTCAAAGGGCAAAGGTACGATTCATGTAGATCATGGATGCTTTCAGAATGTTCTCTATGTGCCTTCCTTAGCTTCGAATCTCCTTTCTGTGTATCAAATGACACACACTGGTGATCCAAAGAAAGTCACATTCAGCCCTAATACAGTTGAAATTTCTGATATCAAAAGTGGAAGACTAGTTGCGGTTGGGAAGGCAAACCACACTGCAAAATGTTATGAGTTTTCGCACTTTATTCCGCTTGCAAAGCCCACTGCTCTTCGCACACATGGTAATGAGGTTAGTAGGCTTTGGCATGAAAGATTTGGACATCTAAATTATAAGTATTTGCTGCTGCTATCAAATAAATCCATGGTAGATGGGCTTCCACAACTCCGTTCCTCGAAGGGAATATGCACCGGTTGCATTATTGGGAAGCACCCCGAGCACAGATTCGACCGCGGCAAGGCTAGCAGAGCCTCTACTATTTTGGGATTGATCCATTCTGATATCAGTGGTCTGCTGCCCCATATGTCATTAAATGGTTCAAGGTATGTTTTGACATTTATTGACGATTTTTCCCGCTTTACATGGGTATTCTTTCTCAAAAACAAGTCAGAAGTGCTTGGAAAATTCAAGGATTTTAAGGCTTCTGTTGAGACCACCACTGAGAGCAAGATCAAAGCTCTTAGATCTGATAATGGTGGGGAATATATCAAGTCCTAGTTGCTGCAACTTTGTTCCCAAAGCGGAATCAAGATCCAACATACAGTTCCCTACACACCCCAGCAGAACGGTGTAGCGGAAAGGAAAAACCGGTCACTGAAAGAGATGGCTACATGCATGATTGAATGGAAAGGTTTGGCTGAAAATCTTTGGGCTGAAGCAATCAATGTTGCTGCATATATACAGAACCGTGTTCCACATTCATCCATGAAAGGTATGACTCCTTTCGAAGCATTCTTTGGTCACAAACCGGATGTGTCAAATTTGAGAGTTTTTGGCTCTACTGCATGGGCTAGAATTCCTTCTGAGAAGAGACGAGCTTTGGATCCACAAAGTATCGAGTGCATATTGATAGGATATGGGGAAGAATCAAAAGCATATAAACTCATGGATATCAGATCTAAAAAGATATTCATAGAGCGCAGTGTGCAGTTTGAAGAACCGCTTCAAGAATTGCAACTAGTTGAGGAGAAAACTGCCGATTCACCGCCTTCACCAGAAGAAGATTCGAGCAGCGATAATGAAGTTATGAGTTCTGATAATTCTGATATTGTAGCAGCATATGATGATCATGACATATCAGGTTCGGAATCCGACCATTCAGATCCCCCTCAGTTACCAAAGTGGGCCCAAAACACTCTACAATCTGCTGGTTCTAGTCTTGGAAATCCTGCTGATCCGAGACGAACAAGAGGAGACTTTCAAAGGGCAGGTATGGCTCTTTCTATTGCTGATCCATTTCTTCCTGAGATTTTTTATTTGATGGCTGGTTCAGATCCCCAATCATACTATTCAGCCCATCGAGATCCGAGATGGAAAAGTGCCATGGATGAAGAGTACAGTTCTCTTCAAAAGAACAATACATGGGAGCTAGTTTCTCTTCCACCTGGAAGAAAATTAGTGAAGTGTAAATGGGTCTACCGTACTAAAGTTGCTGCTGATGGCACTATCAGCAAATATAAAGCAAGGTTGGTGGCAAAAGGTTTTTCCCAAGTCCAAGGAGTGGACTACACAGAGACCTTTGCACCGGTTGCAAAGATGGATTCCATCCGCCTTGTTTTAGCTATTGCCGCATCCAAGCACTGGGAAGTGCATCATATGGATGTGAAGAGTGCATTTTTACATGGAGACCTTGCTGAAGAGGTCTATATGCAGCAGCCAGAGGGTTATACATCAGATCCATCATTGGTTTGTAGATTGAAGAAGTCTTTGTACGGGTTAAAACAGGCCCCAAGAGCTTGGTACGCAAAGATGGACTCCTTCCTTCTTTCTCAGAATTTCCAAAGATGCAAATCTGATCCGAATGTCTATCTTCAGCGAGTTAAAGGTAATTTGTTGGTTATTGTACTTTATGTTGATGATCTGCTTATTACTGGTAGCACACTTACTTCAATAAACAAGCTAAAATCTGCCTTAAATCTAGCTTTTGACATGAGCGATTTGGGCTTGCTGAGTCACTTTTTGGGCTTGGAGATAGCTCAAAATTTCGATGGGATCACTATATCTCAGCAAAAATATGCTTCCTACCTGTTATTGAAGTTTAATATGGCTGAATGTAAGGCAGCCCCTTTCCCATTCCTCTCAGGAATCAGTCTTGAGGAGGGAGATTCCACACCGCTTGCAGATTGCAGTATGTATCGACAGTTGATTGGTTCACTACTTTATTTGACACATTCACGGCCTGATATCTCATATGCTGTGAGTGCCGTGTCAAGATATATGCAGCATCCACATGAGCTTCATTGGCGAGCAGCCAAGCGGATCTTGCAGTATGTGCAAGGTACGAGACAGTTTGGCATACATTATGCTGCAGATTCTGAGCTAGATTTCATTGGTTTTACTGATTCAGATTGGGCAGGTGATAGCATTGATCAGAAGTCCACTTCCGGTTATGTTTTCATGATTGGTCATGGTGCTATTTGCTGGTCCAGCAAAAAGCAAGCAGCCATTGCACTTTCTTCAGCAGAGGCAGAGTATCGAGGGGCAGTCAATGCCTGCATTCAGGAAGTTTGGTTGCAGGGTATTCTTTCCGAGTTTGGTTTTGGTGGCACTACTTCGACTGTCCTATTTTGTGACAATCAAAGTGCTATCAAGATCTCCACAGATCCAGTTCAGCGGCAGAGGACCAAACACATTGAGATTCATATGCATTACATTCGACAGTTGGTGCACGACCGCACCATCATTCTGCAATATTGCCCTACTGATGAGCAAATTGCAGACATCTTCACCAAGAGCTTCACTGAGAAGAAGTTCTCTTACCTCCGTTCACTGTTGGGGGTGAGTTCCATCATGGTGGAGACAGATTGATTCATTATTATGCTTTAGCTTGAGGGGGGGCTTTCTTCCCACTGGGTTTTCCCTCTTTCCTCACTTAGTTTATTTTCAGCATTTTTTGGATTATTGTATTGGGGTGACCTTTGGTCTTAGTTACCAGGGCCCCACATTATTTTAGTTGGCACATCATAGTCTAGCTTGAGGGGGGGTGTTCGGATATCCACATCATCTATTTCGGGATACATCATCTATTTCAGGATCTTGCATGATCTATTTCAGGATATTATCTATTTCAGGATTCCTATTTCAGGATATGATCTATTTCAGGATTCTGCATGCACAGGCATGCATCCCAGTCACCAGTTTGATGCCTCCAGCACCTTATCCACCTTCTTCTAGCACCCGGGAGCCACCTACCATAGAGTTTTATCCCTCCTAAGCTGAAAGGCGCCCACTTCTCACCTACTGCCAGAGAAGGGCGCACTTGTTCACCTACCACTGCAGTTCCACTTCAGTTACATTCAGTTAGCTCCGATTCTCCCTGATTTGAGGCTAGTTTCACTCCCGACTGACTGTATCACTTCCGTTTGACCTCCAGTTTGATTAGGTGACTTGTTCTGACTTCAGTTAGCCTCCCATGCGCCCCCACTGAGCCTCCAGATCCTATATCAGTGCTACACACTTCAGTTACATTTATTACACTCAGTTAGACTCAGTTTGACACCTGGATGACTGGTTATTGTTATTGATGAGCACCACCGATGATTGATGAGGACTCCTAGATAGAGTCAAGCTACTCTATTCAGTGATTCGAATGGCCTACTTAGTCAATTCGAATTGCTCATTGACAGAGATTGTATTCTATTGTAATTCATTCACCCTTTCTGGGATAGAGAGCACTGCTGCATGTTTTGCACAGTTTTGCACCATATTTTCTATGTTCATCTGTTGTGATTGATTTACTTGTTCATTAGATCTGCTGTGACTAATTTTACACCAACTTGGGGGGGAATGACAGGTAAATACATTCATTGCATTACATTAGTTTCTACAAATGGAAAGAGATCGAGATATCAAAAGATGTACCTTTTATCGACTGCTGGTTCTAGCTTTTGCTTGGTCTTTCGCTTGATATTCCATTATGATGAACCTGCAACACAAAGAAAACCTTCCTCAACATATCTTGACTGCAATAAATATGATGGAATTGAAAGCAATTAAACACCAACTACAATAATATATTAATCCAAATGAATATTCAATCCAATAGACATTCAATTTGGGACAGGAAGAGTCTTTCCACCTTTTTATTGTCAAAGAAGCATAAATCAGTACAAATATACCTGATCTGTCAGGATGCTTTTGCAACCAAGTCCTGGGATCTTGCTCTTCACAATGACTTGGGAATTCCTCCAGCGTAACAGCAGTTAAAGCATTCCTTCTAGGTCCCTCTCTCATGTATCCTCCTTGTATTTATGGGACAAGGTAGGTAGTTGAAATTGAGAGGTGGTTGAATTGGGAGGTTGGGGAAGTTGCAGAACCAACTTCAACTAATCCCAATTCGTAATCTTAATATATTTTTTGATTTCATCTTAATATGTGCACGGGTTTCATACAACTATAGTAGCGCACAGTAAGCAACTTTTATGCTTTAGAACAAGCATTTGCAACTTTTAAAATGTGTGCGCTAGTTGTCCTTGAGCAAAGTAGCGTTTAGAACGCTGATTTACTGTGCAAAGAGTAGCGCACATGTCATAAAATAAGGAGAAACAATAAGATTCTCAGCTGAAGAGTGTAGTTCCAACAATAACTCATCTAGGTCAACCTATCTCTTCAATCCATAGTGTCCTTTTGTGTGATCGACAGAGCAATGTGATCACAGATGGAGAAGTGTAGATTTGACCTATAACAACTGCACTTGCTCCGCAAGTGTTGCTGGGAAGGGTTACACCTTTCCAAGCCGGTGTATAAGGGATTTTGGGTTGATGGTTTGTTGGAGATAGTACGAAGTGAACCTTTTTCGATAGACACTGCGTCAACAGATTGGATCATGAGGACACTTAAGAGGGTGTGGGACCCACATGTGGCAAGATTCCCCACTACACTTCACATCATTCTCACACAAATTTGATTTCAAGGTGGAGTATAATGTACCCGGGGAAGATGAAGAGGAAATATTCATGGAAATAATCAAGGAGGCTCAACTTGGAGTGGAAGAGTAACTCCCATTGAAGAAGAAGAGGCATTATAGATAAATTGTGACACTTGTAACAAGATTCCATGGCATCTATGACAACAATAATGAAGGAATCTATGAAAAATATGACAAATTCAGACATGATTTTATACCTATGACAAATATGAAATATCAGGGCTAAAAATATCCATCCAGAGGGAACATAGAGGGAGTCATGGTCATCCAATATTCACAATTCGAATTGGGGAAAGAGGATTGCAAGAAAGAAGTGGACAAGTGTCTCATGAAGGAATCTATCACTAATTCGAGTTGGGTGAGTGTCTTGGAGATAATTCGCGATCATCAGTACAAATTAGATTAATTAAATAGGAGGATGAGGAAGGAGATAATATTTCGGTTCATTTTTGTTTTGCACTCTTGGAGAGCTTAGCTTGTCCATGCAAGGTGGGTGCTTACCTTCCCTGCTATTGAACCAATTTCAAAGGTGAAAGATCCCTATCCAAGTTGGTTGGAGGAGAGGCCATTCAAAACTATTATAAGATCTTAAATGAAGTGTTTTGATGCAGGTTCAAGTCCCTCTTCAGTTCGATATCATCTCATATGTCTTTTTCTACTATCTCTTCTTTCATTCTCTTCTCAATGTCTATGTTCTAGTGTTAATGACGCACTCATGGCTACATAGAATTTGATGACTCCATGGATGTAATATCGTATGTATGGAACTATATTTAACTGCATATATGATCCATATATTGAAATATCAAGTGTATCATGTAAAACTACCAATGCAAACCTCTCATTCGAGCCAATTTTCCTCTATCTTTACTTGTGGTCTTTTGGAGTAATTATGAATATGTTTTGTATCAGAATTTCTAAGAGATTTTGCAGCTACTTGAGAATACTCTAATTTACTGTAGATAGCCAATTCACTTTATTAATCCCCGTTTGGAATTTGATTAAATTTTATGAAACAATTTCCATGTCCCTTGTTGACAATTTCCAAGCAATATCTATGTGTCACAACTTTCTGTTTTATGTGTGTAATCATAGATTATAGAACATGATAAATGATTCATTTTGGTTTCCCTTGAGGTCCTTTACCCAATCCAATCCTCTATTCATAAATTAGTGAAGGTAGTATAGTGTTTGGGAAGCCAAAAATTCAAAGACTAGTGGGGGGCTTCAAATTTGAATTCACTAGTATTTTTCCCTTTCATTCCTCCTTGATTAATGCAAGTCATAAATTACTTTGGAAAGTGTTTGAGAGTCTAGTAGATGAGTTAGGATTTCCTAAAACCCCTCAAGCCCTTCGACATAGAATTCGAAAGCATTTGGGATCATTTGGGATAGATAAGGTTTCACTAGTTTAAGGTTTAAAATTCGTCAAAATTGAACAAATTTACATGGTAGGGATGTTACACCCTTGGTTAGAGGACTGGATTACTAACCTAGAGTGGCACAGGAATGGTGGTACTTGAGAAACCCTCCTCGGTATTTGTTTCTTAATTAGAGCCTCTATTGTGATTTCCAAATCTGTAGTTGGCACAATTTAGTGAAGAAATATTGAATCTATTTGAGGTACAACCCTAGGGAAAACAAGGTGAAATTGTGTCATTGTATATCAATCTTAAATAATCACAACCAGACCCCTTTCTAGGTTAGGGAAGAAGGGGTTGCAAGAAATTAATGTCTCTTTTATTTGATAATCAAGAAGCATGTTATTGTATATTTCAAAGGTCATGATTGTTTTGCTTGATGTATAATTGGTTTCTTAGGGATTGACATTAGAAAGCCTTAAAATAAATATCGAGAAATTGAATTTGATTGGTGACTACACATGTTAAAAAAAATCCATTCTAGAGGCATGCCCATTTTTTAAAAATTTAGATCCAAGACTAAAAATAACCAGATCCAAAGCTAAGGGAAATCACTTTTCTCATGTAGAAAATCCTAGCTAGCTCTAGAATAAGAGAAGAGAAATTTCATCACCAGCTATACAAAGATACCCATACTGACTTGTGACTCCCCCATTCATTATTGAAGGTCTTGAAAATGTTTTAAGTCCTTATCGAACTCAGGCGGTCACATCTCCCCGACATTCTAAACGATAATATTCACCTCCTTCAGTTGTTGTGGGAGGTCATTCATATATTCATACTCATAATGTCATTTCATAGAGTACACATTTCGACCAGGGGCCCTCAGTGTTCACAAAAGATAGTCATTATGCATATGCATTTGCCAATTTTGACACCCAAGCCTTTACCCAACATTATGATACCTCCTGTCTATTCATCCAAGGTCTGACCCATATACCAATTCAAAATACTGAAATGGCGGCTCATAATCCTCCTAATCCATGGCTAGTAGTGTGATTTAATCCATTGGTTCTTCCTCCCACAAACCAACTAGGGGATCTACTAGAAGGATATATCAATACCCTACCTACTTAAATGGAGAGAATGGTAGTTCAGTTGAATACCACTTGACTACTTTTCAAGATTGTATTGGTAACTTTGTAGTTGAAGAGGATGATGTTTTTTCTAGAATGTTTGCATATTTCTTGGAAGGTGAAGCTAGAAAATGGTTTACAAATATACATAAAAATTCTATAACTCATTGGATGCAAATTGTTGAGAAGTTCAACAAAAAATGGTGAGTGAAAAAGGATAATAGACATATTCTAACGGAGTTTAATTCCTTAAATAGAAATAATGGTGAGACTGTCACATAGTTGACCACTCGATTTTTTAAGTTGTATCATCACATACCAGATACTTCCAATCCCTCATATGCAACTTCCATTCTCACCTATTTTGATTCTTTTGACTCTAAGTATTTCCTCCACTTAAGAGAAAGAAAATCCATTGACATATTATTGTTTTTTTGTGATGTTGAATATTTGGAGGAAAATATGAAATTGGTTGGTGTACCCTTAAAGACTAGAAAAAAATATACTGATGATAGGATATACCCCAAGAGGAGGAGAGGAAAGGAGGTAGATATCTCCTCAATTTAGGAATCTCTTATCCTTGAAGAGGTAACCAAAATTCTGAAGAACATATCTAATGACCTTACACAAGTCAAGCAAGGTTAAGTTACAAATCCCTTTGTGGGACTCCCTCTCCAAATTTAGAATCCTCAAATTCATGGCCAGCTGTAGTATAGAAGGGCTGCTTTGATGGCCCCACAATTAGAAATGAGGAAGGAACATCCAAATGCTCAACACTACCCTAGACCACCTATGAAATTTTCTCCTCCGTGGATGAAGGATATGACCAATATTGCGAGACTTAGCATCCAGATCTATCAGATCCTTCTTTTCTCCTTAATATGTTTTTCCAGTCAGATGAAATGGAGGGCGAAGAAGAATTGATGGGATCTGAAGTTATGTGTATGGTAGTAGCTGAGGAATATATCCTCGATCAGTAAGTGATGCCTCAAGAAGGAAATATGTCAGATACATCTCCTACCCAATTACAATTGGTTGTTAGAAAAACAAGATTGCAAAACAATATCATAACATAAGATGTAGAAATAAAACACATAAACACAATACAAGATAGACACCAATATACGTGGTTCAACCAATTTGTGCTACGTCCATGGATAAATTTCCAATCATTTTATTATACCATTCAACAAATGAAGGGATACAACCTGTAGCACATCCACTACAACTTCCTCTTCACTCTCTCATAGTCTCTCTTACACAATCACAAAGATCTTTACAATACTACAATACACAACTATATTAAAATGCCTTCATTTTAAAGAGGTATTACCATGGGCCCATAAATCACCAATTATTGACCAAGCCATGACTATAAAATTACAACAATTTACAAGGAATTTTTTCTGAAATGTTTTCTACGGTGGTGCTACTCTTGAACTCCTACCAAGGGGGGGGGATCCCAAAATGTAGTCTTCACCCCCCCCCCCCACCGGACACCCCATGGAAACTATAGTGGGTGGGAAATACCCCTGACACTCCCCCTCATAGTTTAGGATCCAAATACGGCTAAAAAATGACCTTTGCATCTGGAATATCAGGCTCCACAGCAACCAATGGTCACTTCCAATATTATGGGAGAAGTAAGAAGGGATTATGACCTAAGGCCTCGAACTAATGCTAATAATTGTAGACGAGATGAACCCTCCAATCCTTTAATTAGAATCTAAGAGATAATGTTAAGGTTGCAAAAAAAACAAAAAGAGATACAGTATTGAAAGTTGTAGATGTCAGATAGCATGTCATCCGAACCAAGCCAGATGTCAAAAGCATAGAAGTCAATAATGTGCAACCAATACCAGTGAAAACACTAATAAAGTAACCTCCAATTTCCAAATCACCAGAAACGAGTCTTCTGCTTTCTCCTACTTTTGATATTAAGCATGAATTTAGTAATCTTAAGATACCAATGCCTTTTCTAGAAGTCTTGAGGTTCCCTGCTCACAAAAAAACATCTTATTTGGGCCTTAAAGATCCCAATACTCCCATAAGACTCAAAGCTCCCTGTCTCCCAGATAATCCATTTTCCTCTTCCTCTAATGTAATGGGATTAAGTGACGAGCCTCCTATGCAATCTGATCAAATTAACCTGTAAGATGATGCCCCCAAAATAGTCCTTGGAAATATGCTTGATGAAGCAGATCGTATGACTCCCCCTTTCTACATCACATTATAATTCCAAAACTTTCATCTGCATAATTGTTTATATGATTATGGTCCATCTCATTCTTTAATTTATCTAACATTCATGGAAAATATTGGCCTAGATATCACAAGGCCATATAAATACCTATTCTCCTTTGATTCCAAAAGGGTCCAATGCCTAGGTATGATAAAATATTTAGTGGTGGGAATGGTACAAATTCCTTAAAAAATTGTTATGATGGATGTAGTCATAGTTGATGTTCCACCCTCATATGGTATGTTGTTATCCAGGCACTAGGGAACATTTGTTGGGGGAAGTATTCAATTTGATCTATATTATGCTACCATTCCAATCTTTGGTGGGGAAATTCGCCGACTGTATAGAGATCCCAAAATGACTTATGTCATTAGTGATCCAAGAAATCCTACTAGTTTTCCTACCTGTACTTCTAATGAATTGGGGACCTTCCTTCACTATCACCAAATTCCTTCCCAAAATAAAACATAACTGGTGATGGTTGCTGAAGAACCACCTTTAGATATGTTCAGTTTATGGGAATTTTTGTGGGAAAATATGCACAAGAGGATTGGAGCACTTCCCACTTGGGGTAAATCCTATGAGTTTGTCAACAAGGCCCAGTATTGTAGTACATAAAGCAAATGTGAATGACTCAAAATTGATCCTACTAGCCCTTGTTAGTAAATTAAAGAAAAATAAAATAAAAAACTTGAAATAACTTGAAATAAAACAAATAGGGGTGAGAAGACGCAAACCACAACAAAGAGAAAATGAAAGAACCAATTTAGATTTACCAATGGTCAATCTTGTTACAAGAAGTGTCACCTAGGAGTTGTAGGCTTCAAAGGGAAGCCAACAATATCCCTTAGGGAGGTCCTTTTTGTCCACACTAAATGTTAAATAAATTGGGAGGGAGAAATAGGAGAAACACTTGCCCCTTGGAGGAAGGTGGCAAGGCAACATGAAGAATGCTTGGAGGTATGGGAAGAGGTGGAAGAAGTTCCAACACAATTCCAACAACATAACCTTGCTCTAATTTCTCCTTTCTCGATGCATTCCCATGGCCTTCTTTTATAGGCCAAGAAACAAATAGATCCAAATGTGAACTCATTAACTCCATGATTTGCCTCCAAAATACACAAAGGGGTCCCATTCAATGAACCCAAGTACACATGGAGACCAAATTCGAATTCCTAGAGGAAATGGAGCCTTGATGAGCCTTCAATTTTTCATGGGTGGTTTTGGCCCCGCCATTTTTTATAGTCACGCGAATTTCGAAGGAAAACCTGCACTAGTATAACGCGAGCACAAAACTGATATTATGCATTGTGGTGCCATCTATCACAGGTGTAATGACATTGCTTCTCTTTTTTACTGTCTTTGGGCATTTTTGGGCTCATGCTACTTTTTGAATCTGATGAGGATGTATTTGGTGGGTTGCATGCTATATGTTGATTACCCCTTAATGCAAGATTAGCCAAAATGTCACATGTGTGTGTAATTTAGGCATTAATAGGAATTTTTCTTTGATGAAGCCTGTAATAAAAATGGGAATGGAGCTAGTGTGTTTCTCAAGTATATGTTTGGTAAAGAGTTTGCTTGTGCTTTCAAGCTTTGTCTTGATTGTAACAATAATATGGAAGAATATGAAGCACTAATACTGGTACTAGAAATAGCAATAAATATGGTTGTCACTCATCTCAAAATATTTGGAGACTCAAGTTTAATAGTCAACCAAGTAAGTGCAAGGTTCCAGTTAAAACATCCTGGGATGAGAGAAACAACATGTAGTCTAGGATTTGTTTGATCATTTCTTTAAAACTATAAATATCACAACCATATCAAGAGAAGTGAACCAATGGGAAGATGATTTGGCCAAATTGGAAATGGATTTCATACCTCCTATCCTTAGTAATTTTTCCTATGTTTTCAAAGAGATGTACAGAGTTGCAATTCTTTAGAATATTAAGCAATGGAAAGTATTCAAAGATGATGAACAAATTAATAAATCCATAAGTATGGTTGAAGAATACACAAATCTGAATATTGATTTAGAGGAAGAATAAGATGAAGAGGATGCTGATGTAAAAGAGGTTGAGCAGGAAGATTCACCAGAGAATATAGGAGGGAAAATAATCATCTAGCTTAAGACTAATTACTATTTGAATAGTTAACCCATCTATACCTTGGTTAAAACATTATTTCACATTTCCTAGTGTTTAGTACTTTGTTAATTATTCATCCTAGTGTTTAAGTTGTCAACCTAGGCCCACATAGGTGCATTATTTTCCTACTTTATGATGTCTATCCATAAGTGCACCCTATTTCTGCTTTTATAGCAACTTTTAAGATTCTAAAGCATCAATATGCTTTTATCCTACTTTATTCCTGATTTTATGAGACAAGACAACTTTTGCTTTTCTTTTCTCATGGATAAGGATAATGTAGGGGAGCTTTGTTAATGTTGGCAAGTTTTATTGCTTTTTCCTAACTTTATTAGAATTCTATGGTTCTGATACCATCTAATAATTCAACAAGCCAAGAATCTCGAAACAATAAGTCCTCACTAAAAGATTACTCAAAGATTTGCATAATTGAGAAGAAAAACTAAGCAAAAATATGTGAGACTAAACAAAATTAATGTCAATTCCATTATTATCATATTCATTAATTAGAATAAAATAAATAATACATCTCAGGAGATAAAATAGAATTCCTAGAAGGAAAGTTGAAAAGCTCACAAAAGATAGGCTTACTAAAGGCTAAAAAACCCCAAATGTAGCAAAAGCACCTTCCAAATCTATCAAGAGGCTCATGAATTAGATAAATATGGTATGGAATCTAGTGAGTGATTAAAATGGAATGTGATGATGAATTTTAGAGAGAATAAAAGCAAGGAGGGTGAGTTGGCCAAGTAAAGACAGTTTCCTAGTCAAACTAGCTTTACCTTATCCACTAGAAAGAAGAAAAAGCAGGATAAAGCTGTCTAAAGTAGGAAAGCACACTTCTAAGCCAGGAACAACAAGAAATCAGACAAAATCAGGAAATATCTTATCTAGAATCTATCCAAGTGTTCCCTAGTGACTCATGATGGCATGTGGTGGCACTAGAAATCAAAATTAGGCTAACTACCTAGTCTAAACCTAGGAAACTAATAAAAAATTATTAATGTATTTTATCCTAAGTCTAAAGTGGGGTTTTAATGTTCCAACACCCCCCCTTTGGCCCAAATGAGAGTGAGTAAAGTATGTACAGGTCCCAAGCAACACAGATTATGCTCACCCCATTATAATTATTATGCACATGTAAACTGACGAAATAGGGAAAACCTCATGGGAATAAAATCCTCCCTAAAAAATGGACATGTGCACACCAAACATTGTTGCTGCTCAAAACTCAAGTAGGTGTGGAATTGATCATATGTCTGGAGGTATCTTCCTCTTGGGAAGAAGATAAATATGCTCAACTAGCTTAGGTACATAGGCAGCTGCATAATGAACAATGTATCCATGTAGGGAAGCTCCAAAACACTTATGTAAGAGCAGAAGTGGCTACTCATAAAAATTGAAAATCATACTGATATCAAGTTCAAATGAGGCCTGTTATGCTAGAGAAATCATCTTCAAACAATTAGAAGTAAAATCAGCTCCAAGAAAATCTGAATTGTCTTGAAACTTTGAACTAGAAAGGGTTGTAGCAACTCTAGGAGTGATGAACATAGGTTCCAAAATATATTTGGACAAGAAATTTGATCTAAAATAAGATACAAAATAGGTTCTATTAGGTCCAAAAGTGAGTAACAATAGTTCATAGAGTGCCAAGTCAATGGTAGTGTCTCCATCTTCAATAGAACAATGAGGGAGTGCGCTAGTCTCCTTAGAGGAATAAGCAAAAGGATTCAAATCAGAAATAGAGAGTGCATGTGCATAATATTAGAGCATGATACAGACTTCAAAGCATCCGAATGATAATCATAGTTTGCACCATATTCATCATAAGTGAGCATGGGATCAACATAAACTAGTAATGTATCCTCAAAATCAGCATTAGAAGATTGATAGGAGATCAATGCGTGAATGAAATCTTCTTCAATATATGCAGGTCGAATTTCTTCTTCATGCAAATCAGCTTCATGAGAATGGGAGAAATCAAATATTATTTCAATTTTAAGAGCAATATAATAAATATGATCAATTCGAACTGGATTAGTTGTTGAATTTTCTGCCATTTCTTCTTCTTCTTTTTTCACAACTTCAATAGAGAAACTTAAGGTAGAGACATTAGTGAATTCAATTAGCATATTTGAGGAGATATCTATGATGTATTTTATCTACATATAGCTGATCTCTTCTTCATATATCAGATTTCCAAATTCTCTATCCAATTTGGTCAAGAGATCACTTGGGTATTCAACTTCATCAATAAGGTAGCACATTCTAGGAGGAATTGCCAAACACATTGCTCCAAAATATCTATCACTGTCATTAAAACAATCATTCTTTTATTCATCAGATGTAGGCTCTTTCAAATCTCTAATTGACACATCAAAGAGCTCATGAGTCTTGAGATATGCAACCATATTCAATTTCCATTACGAATAGTTGAATGGTGATAGAGGAGGAACTGAATTTGAATACATAAAGTTGTACCTGCAAAACAAACATTGAAGCTTATATTGGAAGACTCATATAAATATAATATATGATATCACTGATATTCAATAACATATTATAATTCTATGGTTTTGATACCATGTAAGAATTCCACAAGCCAAGAATCTTGAAACATAGAAGTCCTCACCAAAATATTGCTCAAAGATTTGCATAATTGAGAAGAAAAACTAAGTAGAAATATGTGAGACTGAACACAAATTATGTCAATTCCATGATTATCATATTAATTAATTATAATATAATAAATAATACATCTCAAGATATAAAATAGAATTCCTAGAAGGCAAATTGAAAATCTCACAAAAGGCAAGCTTACTAAAGGCTAAAAAACCCCAAAGGTAGCAAAAGCACATTCCAAAATTTTCAAGAGGCTCACGAATTAGATAAATATGGTATGGAAGATAGTAAGTGATGAAAATGGAATATGATGATGAATTTTATAGAGAAGAAAATCAAGGAGGGTGAGTTTTCCAAGTAAATATGTTATCCTAGTCAAACTAGCTTTACCTTATCCACTAGAAAGCATAAAAAGCAAGATAAAGCTGTCTAAAGCAGGAAAGAGTATTTCTAAGCCAGGAATAGCAAGAAATTAGATAGAATCAGGAAATATTTTATCCATAATCTATTAAAGTGCACCCTAGTGACTCATGATGGCACTAGAAGACAAAATTAGGCCAACTGCCTAGTCTAAACCTAGGAAATTAATAAAAAATGATTAATGTATTCTATCCTAAGTCTAAAGTGGGTTTTTAATGTTCCAACAAATTCCATCCTTTATCCTATAAATATGCTCATCAACTTATCTTTTGTCATGTCCCCTCCGACCCACCTGGCCGGTTGGAGACCTTGATACAATTTATTTTTCTCCAAAACCATTGACTGAGTGCCCATACACACAGTCGGAGAACTCGAATCCACAACAACGAATCCAGAAATGTGTATCCCGCACCACGATTCCCGAAATGTGAATCCCGACACAATGGGTCCCACAGTTTTGGGTTCGGGATAGCGGGAGTCCAAACACTTGGTGTGAGTTTTGGCAAATCCGATACCCGAAACCCAAAACCCGATTCCAATTGCTCCACTGCAGGGGTGGTTACCCCGAAACCTGAAACCCACAATGTCGGGTGCGGGGTTGCGAGAGGTCTAAATCCCGTAGTGCGAGTTTAAAGAACCCGCTACCCGAAACCCGCCAATGTCGGGTGCGGGGTTGCGGGAGGCCTAAATCCTGTCGTGCAAGCTTTGACGAGCCCGAAACCCACTACTTTCGGGTTCGGGATTGCGGGTGGCCCAAAACTCTCAATGCGGATTTGGCATGCCCGCAACCCGCAACCCGCAGAATCATACATGCGGAACCCTGTTTCTGCAAGGGTAACTTCATCAATCTTCCAAGGGGCATAACTCCTCCCTCCAGTGTCCAAATGGGGCAATGTTGGTACCGTTGGAAAGTGTTTGGACTCCCGCTATCCTGAACCCGAAACTATGGGACCCATTGTGACGGGATTCGCATTTCGGGAATCGTGGTGTAGGATTCGCATTTCTGGATTCATTATTGTGGATTCGAGTTCTCCGACTGTGTGTATGGGCACTTAGTCAATGGTTTTGGAGAAAAAAAAATTGTATCACGGTCTCCAGCCGTCCAGGTGGGTTGGAGGGGACATGACAGAGTGGTATCAGAGCTTCAGTTGCAGCACTGGGAGTTGTTTGGGTAGGATGGAACATGAATTTTGATCAAGAAATGCGCCCAAGACGTGATTTTTCTATGAACTTAATTACTTGATTTATTTCTCAGATGAATAATTCCTAGTTTAAATGAGTATGATATAGTTTATTTGCATGTTTATGATATCTAATAGAATGTATGTGATATACACATAAAATTAGTAGCAGTTGTTAGACAATTGTATCACGGTGCAGAGCACAGTACGAGGTGAGAATGGTTACCCTGAATGATGCGCAGGACCCATTTGGGCCGGAAGATGATGTATTGGGTGAGAATGTGCAAGAAGCATATATAGAAGCTGAGTCTGATGGAAGAGGGGAGCAAGTGACGCCCCCAAACTTAGCCGAAACTATGGTTAGCTTCAATGAGCGAATGATGATAGCGCAATCATAGCATCATCAGCTCAATGCATCCATCTTGCAGAGTCTCATGGACTTGTAGCAAAGGATTAACGGTGGTTCTAACCCGAGACACGAAGGCCGAGAAGGAAAAAATGCAGAAAGTCAGTCTAGGGGTCCTTCCATGAAAAGAACTCCAAGCCCTAGAAGGAGTTCTT
This sequence comes from Larix kaempferi, assembly GCA_027924585.1. Classification (NCBI taxonomy): domain Eukaryota; kingdom Viridiplantae; phylum Streptophyta; class Pinopsida; order Pinales; family Pinaceae; genus Larix; species Larix kaempferi. The sequence goes on from BSBM01001646.1 coordinate 20,357,779, forward strand.
TGGGCTGGAAGCAAAGGACACCCTCTCCTAATATTTCTTCCAGCAGATCAGAGGATTCTGAGGGTTCTCAAGAGAGCCTAGGACACATTGCCAGTAAGAATAAAGGCAGGAAGAAGCACAGAGGTATTCCACAGGGTGAATTCAGGAAGGCTAGGCCTCCTACTTTTGATGGTGAAAGTAAAGAAGGTCAAGAAGCAGAGGCATGGCTTCTTGGGATGAGGACGTACTTCATAATGCATGAGTATTCGGAGATCGAAAAGGCTAAGGTTGCTATCTACAAACTTAGTGGAAGAGCTTCTATCTGGAGGGATCACCTCATGCAGCTGAAGGGAATCAGTGAAAGAAGATTCGGCTGGGGTAGGTTCCAAAGGTACTTCCAAGAGAAATACCTATCAGCTAGATATTATGACAGTAAGAGGAAAGAGTTCAATGAATTCAAACTTGGACAGAACACCATGGATGAGCATGTCCACAAGTGTATGGAGTTACTGAGGTATGTAGACTACATCAGGGATGAAAGACTAAAGATTCAATGCTTCCTTGTTATTCTGCCACAGAAATATAGAGACAGGATAGAGTTTGTAAACCCACCAAGCTTGGATGAAGCTATCGGGATGGCAGAGCATTGCTATGAGCATAATAAAGGTAAAGAAGAGTCACAGCCACCGTGGAAAGGTAAACCCAAGGGAAGGTTTGATCAGAAGAAAGGTGAGTCTAAACCACCATTCAGGGATCATCCTAGGAGATTTCCATAGGGCCAGCAAGCAAGAAGAGAATTCAGGCCAGCAATGAACAAGACACCAATGGGGCCACTTCAATGTTGGGGTTGTGGAGAGAACCACAGGCTCAGGGATTTCCCAACTGCAAAGAAGAACCCCAAGGTCTTACACAATTTTAGAAGAGAAGCTACAGTAGGGGATATGGCCAGAGCAACACCCAGTATTTATGCAGCACTGGATGATCACCAAGCAGACCATCAGTCAACAATAGTAGAAGTTGCAAGTAAGATTGCTGAGCAGCCTATTTCTGTTTTGATTGATCTAGGGTCTAATCACAGTTATGTATCTCCTAAGGTATTGAGAGTTGTTCCCTTGGTAAATTGAAGCATGAAAATGCTTGGTTAGTTCAGCTAGCCAGCGGTACCAAGAGAAAGGTCAGTGAAATGGTGAAGGAATGTCCTATAGAATTGAATGGACTCCTCACACATGCAAAATTGAATGTCTTTCCATTGGGGTCATATGATGCCTTGATTGGCATGGACTGGTTGGAAAGGCATAGAGCCAAGGTGGAATCTTATGGTAAAGCATTGGAATGTCTGGATGATGAAGGCAAGCCAAGGTCAGTTAAAGGGATTCCAAAGCATGTTTCAGTAGGACAAATTTCAGCTCTGCAATTGAGGAAGTTTCATAAAAAGGGTTTCCAGTTATATGCTGTACATATATCAGGTTCAGCAGAGGATAAGGAACCTAGGATAAAAGACTTCCAGATATTGCAGGAGTTCCAGGACATGTTTTCAGATGAGGTTCCATGATTGCCACCTAAGAGGGACACCGATTTTTTCTATTAATCTTGTTCCGGGAGCAACACCCATCTCCAAAGCTCCTTATAGAATGAGCACTGTTGGGCTCTGATCTATCGGTGTTAATCAGAACTTAAATTTAATATCAATCCAGGTTTGTGAACTTCGAGACACATCCAAGTTTTAGGACAGAGAAGCTAGACTTATTCAGAATTTAGCTGTTTGTAATTAAATCTACTAATAGGAACTGATGTACTGCAGCTCATAGAGACAAAATCCTCTTACAAGGGTGATTTCATTGTTTCATTTTTAAGCCTGCAATGATTGATTTGTGAAAACATGAAGATTGAAGTAAAAATTAAATAACAATCCTATAAACCCTAAGATTTAAACTGCAAGATTCTATTATCACTGAAAGTCAATTACCAATTAATTTCTTTTACAAGACAGTGCTCATAATTTGTAAATGTCTTTCTATCATTTCAGTATTGAATACCAGCAATGGACAATTCACAGAAATCGTAGTCTGAACAATTCAATATTCATAACAGTTAATCAGTGAAGAACAGCGTTTATCCAATACTGCAGTGATGTACAGTGACAGAATTTGTAATTCAAACCATACATAAAAAAACAGAGCATCAATGGATTCAATTAAAACTTGACTGTACTTGTTCTATGATCTATAAACTAGAAATTATATTCTGATTCATAAACTGGAAATTACATTCAAATGCATACCCAATCGATCAACCAGCAACAGGTAAGTGTGTAGAGTTTAACGATGGGGGCCCTCCAACGCCTTGCTCAACACACATAAACGACTTCACAGAACTTAAAGCTTCGTATTCATTCACAGAATCATTTTACAGGAGACACCACGCAGTTTCGGAAGCTCAAATGTAATGCATTCCTCTTTTAAAATCGTGATCCCCTATCTCATTGTTTTGCAAATGATTTATACAAATTCTAAATCAAACTGAAATTACTATAACCCTACATCTAATTAATGCTAACAGCTAGTCGAGATCATCTTCAAAATCGTGGGGTTCCACAAAATCAGCATTGCTCCTTCTTTTGTGTTGAACGCAGAACAGGTGGCCACATTTAGCTCTGCTTGACTCGACATCTGCATAGGCCACTTCTCCTGACTGTTGGATGTTCATCCATCTGTGGACATTAAGGATCCATTCCTGATCTTCTGTTTCCCTCCTAACTGTCCTGCAATTACTCAACTTTGGAAGTAATACGGGAAGTTAGTACATCCCGTAATTTTAGTAAAAATCCTAGTTAAAATGCCTAAAAATCACAAAACTCAATTTATTAATAAGCAGATGACATTATACCTCTTTGACCAAGGTTTATGGATGATCTTTAAGGCTTTCTACTCAAAATGGAAATTCTATGAAGGAAATGAAGGTTATCTAAGAGGCAAAAAGGGGTCAAAATAGTGCCCAACAAGCACACCAGAGTTGGTAGAGTTGAAGATGCAGCTGCAGGAATTGATAGACGAAGAATATGTCAGACCGAGTGTATCCCCATGGGGTGCACCAATATTGTTTGTTAAGAAGAAGGGTGGAACATTGAGGTTGTGTATTGATTACAGGAAGCTTAATAAGGTGATAGTTAAGAACAAGTACCCCTTGCCAAGGATTGATGACTTGTTCGATCAGATGAAGGAAGCTAGAGTATTCTCCAAGATTGACTTGAGGTCGAGGTACCATCAAGTCAGGATTAAGGATGAAGACATTCATAAGATAGCCTTTAGGACTAGGTATGGCCATTATGAATTTACAGTGGTGTCGTTTGGTCTCACCAATGCACCTGCTACATTCATGTGTCTCATGAATAACGTCTTCAGCAAGTATTTGGATAGGTTTGTGATTGTGTTCTTGGATGACATTCTTGTGTATTCCAAGAATGAGGAAGAGCATGATGAGCATTTGAGGATGGTGTTACAAGTCCTTAGGGAGCACCAGCTGTATGCTAAAATAAGTAAATGTAACTTCTATCAAGAGAAGGTACAGTATTTGGTCACATTATATCCGCAGAAGGTATTGCAGTAGATCCTGAGAAGATTGAGGCCATTATGGATTGGTCCACTCCAAAAAATGCAGCAGATGTTAGATCTTTCATGGGCCTTGCTGGTTACTACAAAAGGTTCATTGAGGGCTTCTCTAAGACAACCTACCCCATCACTTCATTGCAGAGGAAGAACATTAAATTCGCATGGTCTGAAAAATGTGAAAGAAGTTTCCAGTGGCTGAAGGAGTTGCTTACTAGTGCACCTGTTTTGAAGATCACATATCCAAGTAAGGATTTCGTGGTATGCACAGACGCTTGCATTGAGGGACTCGGTGGAGTGCTAATGCAAGAAGATTCTATAATTTGTTATGAGTCAAGGAAACTGAAGGAGCATGAAAGGAACTATGCCACCCATGACTTAGAGCTAGCAGCCATAATTCACACTCTCAAGAGATGGAGGCATTATCTTTTGGGAAGAAGGTTTGAGCTCCGAACTGACCACATGAGTTTGAAATACTTGTTCGACTAGCCAAACCTGGATGCAAGGCAGACTAGATGGATGGATTTCCTTTGTGAGTTTGATTTGGAGATTAAGCATGTCAAAGGTAAAGAGAATAAAGTTGCTGATGCACTCAGCAGGAGATTCCAGATTGTAGCCATAAGCAGATGTGAATCAGATTTGAAAGAAAGGATTTTAGAGGCACAAGATGGTGATGAAGTTTATCTCCATATTAAAGAGAAATTGCAGAAAAAAATTATAGAGGAGAAGTATGCAAGATATCAGCTGGGTAAGGATAATGTTCTCATCTATCAGAGCACCAGACTGTAAATTCCATATAGTGCAAACTTAAAGAAACTGGTGATGGATGAGATACATTAGAAGCCATACTTAGGACACCCAGGGTATCAGAAGACTATAACAGCAACAAGGAAGCAATACTTTTGGCATGGTATGAAGAAGGACATAGCTGAGTATATTGCTAAATGTCAGAAGTGCCAATAGGTCAAGGTAGAGCATCAACATCCAGCAGGATTGTTGCAGCCCTTACCCATTCCAGAGTGGAAGTGGGAAGTGATTTCCATGGATTTTGTAACAGGACTGCCCATGACAGTGAGGAAGCATGATTCAATCATGGTTGTGGTGGACAAGCTATCAAAGGTAGCTCATTTCGTCCCGGTCAAGTCCACTCACAAGGATAATGACATTGCAGATATCTTCATGAGGGAGATATTCAGATTGCATGGATTGCCCAAGGAAATAGTTTCAGATCGTGACACCAAATTCACATCCAATTTTTGGAAAGTTTTGTTCCAAGAGTTAGGAACTCAATCGAAATTTAGTATAGCCTATCATCCTCAAACAGATGTTTAGACTGAGAGAGTGAATCAGATCCTTGAAGATATGCTAAGGATGTATGTGATGTATAAGCCATCTAAGTGGGAAGACTATCTACACTTAGTGGAATTTGCTTACAACAATGGACATCAAGCATCATTGAAGATGAGTCCTTTTGAAGTGTTGTATGGCAGAGGATGCAGAACTCCAGTGAGCTGGGACAGCCCAGTGAACAGAGTAGTGCTTGGACCAGAGATGGTTGAGGAAATGGAACAGGAAGTTGTTAAGATTAGGTAGAATATGAAGGCAGCACGGGATAGGTAGAAGAGTTATGCAGATCTGAAAAGAGTGCATAAGGAGTTTCAAACTGGGGATCATGTCTACTTGAGAGTGAGACCCAGGAAGAGTTCCATGAAATTGGGAAGTTGTGCCAAGTTGGCACCAAGATATTGTGGTCCATTTGAATTCCTTAATAGGATAGGGCCAGTTGCATATAGAATTGCATTGCCTGCTAACATGAAAGCTCATAATGTTTTCCATGTATCTTTACTTAAGAAATATGTACATGATCCTAATCATATCATTGATTGGCATGTGATATAGGTGGAACCTGAGGGAGAGTTCCAAGTAGAGCCTATGCGCATCCTTGACAAGAAGGTTACCTTGCTTCAAAACCAGGCCATAGGGCAGGTAAAGGTGCAATGGGGGCACCTTAGCCCAAAGGAGGCCACGTGGGAGCTGGAGGATGCCATGAGGGAGGCATTTCCATTTTTGTTTAATTTTGAGAACATCGAGGACGATGTTATTTTAAGGGAGAGGGAGTTGTAATACCCCATTTTTCCCTTGATGTAAATATTGCTTATGTACAGTATGTGTAAATGCCCTAGTGTGGAGCTTAAGGCCAAGGCCCCACTAGTGGATGTTCCGGTTTATTGCTTAGGAAAGTATTGATGCAGTTTGATTATCCATGGGATGCTAAGCCATGAAGAATGTAAATGATGTAATTATTACTAAATGAATAAAATAACCAAGAAGCTGGCTAAGGAGGCAACGAACGAGAAGGGGGCTATGTGTATCCACTAGGGAGAGGTGAGGGGGTTTGGGATTGGTTGACCATGTTGCCACATGTCTGACTGAGAACCCGTTTGAACTCCCTACTGACATTAATGCGATTTCAGAGAGTGGTTGAGAACCAACTGCTAAATCTGATGGAGTATGGAGCATGCCTACGATTTCGTATGGCAGGGCATGACTCTGATCACTTGTGCGTGAAGGAATCGAATTGCCTAGGACAACTCGCAGAGCCGTGGTGACAAAGTGGGGAAAAAGGATGGAGATAGACACACTCAGGGATTCAGGGGGACTCACACACCAGATTCCTGGTTTTTTTGGAAATGCTCACACTACCATTATGGAGACCATTGACCCTCGCAGAGTATTCACCTGCGTGTTTTCCTGTAAGCAGCATGCCCCGGTGTGTGAGAACGACCCAAGAATGAGCAGCCGTGACACCCTGTGTGTGTAGAACCCTGGTACAACGACGGGTAGAGTCAATAGAGAAGGTTGCAAAGCAGTTTGCACAGAGCAATCGTGGGAAGACCCCAAGCCAGTATATGTCTTGTTGTAAACTATGGGAAAAGGGATTGGATTGCTGGAGAAACTGAGTGAAGGCTATAGTCTCAATGAACTAGTGACTGGACCTTTCTATGCCCATCCTGGAATAGCACTGGAAGGGAAGGACCTTGTGAGACTGTATAGTAGTGATAGGATCTCCTTGTGTTGGATGTGGTAGGTATTGTGGGTGCTAGGTCGACTATGAGTGACTAGACCTTTCTATGCCCATCCTGGAATAGCACTGGAAGGGAAGATGCCTTGAGAGACTGTGTGATTGTGCAGTAGGTCTTCCCTGTGTTGGATGTGGTAGGTATTGTGGGTGCCAGGTCAACTGAGTGCTGATATGCCTGCAGTTCTGTGGTTGAACTCACTGGTTTAGAAATGCCTCCTTGTTATCCCTGTGTGCTGAAAGGACACTGTAGGTTGGGTTAGCATGGGTAGGTGCCCTGGAATGCTTGGTAAACCCAACTACAGACTGGTTTAGCATGTGAATGGAGCCTTGACTGTGAAAGAACCTATTAACCCTCCTTAGTAGATACATTGCCCAGCTCAGGGGTGATCTCTCAGCCGAAAGAGTATAGGCTGGATAGAGATCTAAGGTTGGGTGGAACGTTGCTCTCACTTATCCAGTTGCTTCGGAATTCAAAGATAAGTATTCTGTTATGGTATATGATGTGGTTTCATTATTATGATGAATGCTTGTATAATCATGGAATTGTTGTATGAATGGCTGACATGAAGTTATGTACAAGCCTAAGAAACAGGCTGAATCCACTGTGTGTATTTATCTTGTATTGTAGGAACTAATGCTTGTAATTATTGCATATGATAGATGTGTGAGTTAGGTCTGTGGATGAATTCTATATGTGATGATGTATGATAGATATCCATTGTTTTGGTAATGAATGTGATGTGTACTAACTCTGTGAAGGAAAGGTATATTTATATTTGATCCTTGAGAAGTTAGCGAATCCCTGGAGGTGGTTTTCAGGAACCTCTGTGGGTCTGATAGCAAGAAGGGACCTTAGCAGGTTGAAGGTTGGAATATTCAAGTGTGGGTAGGAACAGAACTTCAGAGAAGGAAACGAGAAGGTTAGATTCCTTACCTGGTTGAGGGGATGTCATCATTGGATAGATCTCTCCAAGAGCTTTCCAACGGTACCGATCTTGCCCCATTTGGACACTGGAGGGAGGAGTTATGCCCCTTGGAAGATTGATGAAGTTACCCTTGCAGAAACAGGGTTCGGCACGCATGATTCTGCGGGTTGCAAGTTGCGGGCATGCCAAATCTGCATTGAGAGTTTTGGGCCACCCGCAATCCCAAACCCGAAAGTAGCAGGTTTTGGGTTTTGGGCTCATCAAAGCTTGCACTACGGGATTTAGGCCTCTTGCAACCCCGCACCTGACATTGGCGGGTTTTCGGTTGTGGGTTCATTAAACTCGCACTACGGGATTTAGACCTCCCGCAACCCCGCACCCGACATTGCAGGTTTCAAGTTTCGGGGTAACCAACCCTGCAGTGGAGCAGTTGGAATCGGGTGTCAGGTTTCGGGTTTGCCAAAACTCACACCAAGTGTTTGGACTCTCGCTATCTCGAACCTGAAACTGTGGGACCCATTTTGGCGGGATTTGCATTTCGTGAATCGTGGTGCAGGATTCGCATTTCCGGATTCGTTGTTGTGGATTCGAGTTCTCCGACTATGTGTATGGGTGCTCAGTCAATGGTTTTGGAGAAAAAAAAATTGTATCACAGTCTTCGGCCGGCCAGGTGGGTCGGAGGGGATGTGACATCTTTAGTCACTCACAGCCTACCTAAACAAACTTGGCCAATTCGTGACCACTTGCTATGAGTTGGAGAATGCTTTTTCCATAGATGATGTTTTATTTCTATATCTAAACCTAACTTTAGTGAGATACTCGAATTGCCTATCGTGAATTCAAATTTCCTCTATGAGGTGTATTATTTAATGTACTCTCATTGTTCAATAATAGATTGATGGAGTTTTACTCAATTGAGTTTCTTTTCTCCAGTGTTTTCTGCTCAATATTTTCTCCTTCTCTGTATTCTTGCAAAAATAATTGTGAGGTTTCTTCAGTAAACTAGGTCTAGACTGTGACATATTTTCACATGGTTTTAGAGTTATTTGATTTAGTATTTATCTTATACTTCCTCTGAGCACCAAAAGTAGTGGAGGTTCCACACAAATATTTGGGCTAGTGCCTTGTATACATTGGAGCAATCCTTTGGAGTCTACCCAGGTGTGATACACTCCTAAACATGCTCAGTGTAGAAGTAGAGATTGATTGTGCTTACTGAATTTCCTCCTGAGTGTTTTTTTATGGGTCTTTTTTGCAGCTACAACTTCATGGATTTGAAATCAATTCCTCCTCTATCACCATTCAACTATGTGAAGTGGAAATTGAATATGGTTGCATATCTTGATATCCATGGGATATTTGACGTGTCTACTGGAATTTTGGTAGAGCCAGAGTCCTTTGAAGAGAAATATGGTTGGATGAATGATTGTGAAAGAGATTTTGGAGCCATGTGTTTGGAAATATCTCCAAATATGCGCTACCTTATTGATTCTGCTGAATACCCAAAGGATCTATGAAAAATTTTGGATAGAGCTTTTGGAAAGCACAATGAGGAAGATATAATCCATATGGATATTGAGCGTATTAGTGAAACATCATCAAATTTTCTCATTGATTTCAAATGTATCGGTCTCAAGCTTCTTTGAAGAAGTTGCAGAAATTTCTTTAATACGTATAGTTCCTGTTGAAGATAGTATCCTTGATTCGAATGCTTCCTCTGGTTTTCAAGAAGCAGTAATTGAAGAGAATTCTTATGTGGCTATAGAAGCTGAGAAATCAGATCTCTCTCCTTCATATGTGGCTTTTGATGATGAAGAATGTTCAACTACTGAATTTGTTATAGTTGTTGAAGATGATTCCAACCATTCACCATTCTCCTATCATTCTTCATATTTTGACCTTGTGGATGATAAGCTAGTCATTGATGATCTGGTGCATTATTCACAAGTTAATGGTGTGAAATATGCTAATATAATGGATTATTTGAAGGTTGTATCAGATCTAAAGATTGATCCATGTGCAGTCACTAGTTGTGTTCTCATGCCTTCTACCTATTCGTACATGATGACTAGCACTAGCTCTTAGAGTTGCACTGAAGATGGAGGACACCACCTTTTGCTTGGGACTGATTCTCAAGATGATTAAGACTCATTTGGACATGATATTATGAAGTTCAAGTCTAATGAGAAGCCACCAGGGATGATTTTAAGAACCCCCCCCCCCAAAATTTATATGTATAAAAATTGGGCGAATCTCCTCGATATATAGGAAAACTTGAAGGCGATTTTATAAATAATATAATATGTATATATATATATATATATATATATATATATATATATTGGTGAATATTTCATTTCATTATATAATGCTATAAAATCTTGGAGAATATTTCAGTAAATTATAATATATTATAAAATCTTGGCGAATATTTCACTTTAATTATAAAAAATTGTAAAAACTTGGCGAATCTTTCACTGATTTATAAAATATAGTAAACATTTGGAATATATTTTGCCAATAAGACTCAAGCTTTTGATTCTGTAGATTACTAAGGTAGTGCAACAGAAGAACATACACCAGATCTCAACTCTGGACTCTCTCGACTCCTAGACTCTCGAATGAACAAGTGTATGAATGAGGAGAGGATAGATTTATTTATACATTTCACAAGCAGTATTTGATCACTCACAACTATAAGGTGTCGACGAAACACAACTACACTAACTAGATTCATGGAAAGTATGGAATCTACTTATTATCTTGTCCCTTAATGGTCCAATGGACATGTGGGGTCATGAATCTTGATAGGCCAACAAACTAATAGAATAAAGTGAATATCCTAGTAGTGGGCCACTTCCTTTATATAGATATATAGTTCTTGGACCAATTCCAAGCTTCCAACCAATCTTCTCACCGAAATTTCTTCTCTTTGGTGTCGAATGGTAGGAGAGTTGCATATTTGTTAGTGAATACTTAAAATGGCTCAATCCACACAAACTTTCCTCGGCAAGTGATAACTTCGCCCACCACTTTTTTAAAACGTCCCAACACTATAAAAGCATCCATAAATTGATAAATAACAACCCCATGCACTTCTAAATTCACCCAATGATTAGAATAATGCCCCATGCACTTCTAAATTCACCCAATGATGAGAAAAACGCCCCAGACACTTCAATACTTTCCCTGGGCACTTCAAAATTTTCCCAAAGATGATAAAAATTCCCTAAGCACTTCAATATTTTCCGAGGCACTTCTAAATTCTCCCAAGGATGATAAAAATCCCCATGCACTTCAATATTTTCCCCATGCACTTCAATATTTTCCCCAAGCACTTCAATATTTTCCCCAAGCACTTCAAAATTGCCCCCGGGCACTTCAATACTTGCCCCATGCACTTCAATACTTGCCTTGACCACTTCAAAATTCTCCCAAACGATGATAAAAATGCCCATACACCTCAATATTTTCCCCGGGCACTTCAAAATTATCCCAGCAAAGATAAAAACGCCCCCATCCGCTTCCATGATTTCCCATGCACTTCATTACTTGTCCCAGACACTTCAAAATTCATCCAATGATGATAAAGATGCCCTATGCACTTCAATAGTTTCCCTAGGCAAGGGAGAAAAACACCCGACAATGATATAATCACCCAAGCAATCACAAAAATGCCTCAATCCACACAAATTTGCCCCAAGAAGTGATAAATTTTCCCATCATTGTTTTAAAACGTCCCAACACTATAAAATCATTCATGCATTGATCAATAAAACCCCAAGCACTTCTAAATTCATGCAGTGAGGAGAAAAAAGACCCATGCACTTCTAAATTCAACTGGTGATGAGAAAAATGCCCCATGAAGTTCTAAATTCACTCAGTGACGAGAAAAACGCCCCAGTCACTTCAATACTTGCCCTGGGCATGTCAAAATTTTCTGAAATATGATAAAGGTTCCCTGAGAACTTCAATATTTTCCCAGGCACTTCTAAATTCTTCCAAGGATGATAAAAAATCCCCATGCACTTCAATAATTTCCCAAAGCCCTTCAAAACCCCCCAGGCACTTCTATACATGACCGATGCACTTCTAAATTGACCCAATGATGATAGAAATTCCCCATGCACTTCAATACTGTCCTCAGCCACTTCAAAATTCTCTCATCGATGCTAAAAATGCCCATACACTTCAATATTTTGCTCGCACACTTCAAAATTGCACCCAAGCACTTCAATACTTGCCCCATGAACTTCTAAATTGACCCAATGATGATAAAAACACCCCATGAAATTCAATACTTTCCTCGACCACTTCAAAATTCTCCCAACGATGATAAAAACACCCAGACACCAATATTTTCCCCAGGCACTTCAAAATTCTCACAACGAAGATAAAAATGCCCCCGTCCACTTCCATATTTTCCCAGGCACTTCATTACTTTCCCTATACACTTCAAAATTCGTCCAATGATGATAAAGATGCCCTAGGCACTTCAATACTTTCCCTAGGAAAAGGAGATAAACACTCGACAATGATATAATCACCCAGGAAATCACAAAAATGCCCCAATCCACACAAATTTTCCTCGGCATGTGATAACTTTGGCCATCACTGTTTTAAAACACCCCAACACTATAAAAGCATCCTCACATTGATAAACAGCAACCCCATGCACTTCTAAATTCGCCCAGTGATGAGAAAAACGCCCCATGCACTTCAAAATTCATCCATTGACAAGAAAAGCGCCCCATGCACTTCAAAATTAACCCATTGACAAGAAAAAAAACCCCATGCACTTCAAAATTCTCCGAAAGATGATAAAAATTCCCTAAGCACTTCAATATTTTCTGAGGCACTTCTAAATTCTCCCAAGGATGATAAAACTCCCCATGCACTTCAATATTTTCCCCAAGCACTTCAAAATTGCCCCAAGGCACTTCAATACTTGCCCCATGCACTTCTAAATTAACCCAATTATGATAGAAACGCCCCATGCACTTCAATACTTTCCTCGACCACTTCAAAATTCTCTCAACGATGATAAAAATGCCCATACACTTCAATATTTTCCCCAGGCACTTCAAAATTCTTGCAATGAAGATAAAAACACCCCCGTCCACTTCCATGTTTGCCCAGGCACTTTATTACTTGCCCTAGACACTTCAAAATTTTATAAAATGTCAAGTTCAAAACTTTAGTGTTATCACCTATAAAATTTCATATTCAAGGAATCTTTGTGTCTCACAAAGCATTTGGAAACCCTACGAAACCATGAAGCACAATTGAGTTGGTAGGGGTAATCCTTTCAAATTAGCATTTCTTTGAATGAAAACTAGATTTTTTCACTTGTTTATCATAATAACATTAAACAAACTAATCACTGAAATAAATACAATCACAACGAACACAAAGAACACAATATTTCTCTCGGGGAAACCACAAGGGAGAAAACCCTGACAAAACTTCCTCAATATAGAATTCACAAGTACAAGATAAAACCCCAAGACAAAATCATCTCCTCTCCTTCACTTGTGTGAACTTCTCTCTCTCCTATGCGAACTTGAGTGAGTGAGATGAGTGATCCAAATGAGAAATTCAATGCCCTATTTATACTTAACAAGTGACTTGACCTTTTTACTAATTAGGTCGGCTTTAACTCACCTAACTGGGCCGACCTGTACACTTTACAATAAAATATTATTTTCTAGTTATTTCCAGGATGACCTAATAGTTAGGGTTTACATTGATTCTTTCAATGAATCTTACATTATTAATTACATCAATGACACCTCCCGAAGGAGGAATACAATAATACAATAGACAAGTACATCTAGAATATCTTCCGCAGTTACATTTCTTTAACATATTGACTTAAGGGTGGATGCATTTCTTGGTAGATTGCTGAGATCTAGTTTGGGAACCCAATCCACTTTGTATTTGCTACACAGAGGCTATATCATCTCAGGAAGTATCATTTGGGATTCCAACAGCATATTGGTGCCCAAATCGTGATCATCAAAAGAGGTTGTCTAGACTGGGTATTCTATAGGCTCGTTTTTTATGAAATATTGTAACTTCGAAGAATATTCTATTGTATTTTATTATTGTAATTTATTCGAAGATGTTTTATTCCTCCATCGGGATGTTATTATTGTATTTGGTCATCATAGAGTCATGAAGTAAAACCTCCTTTGTAAGTCAGGTTGATAGAACCCTCTAGAGAGTAATATTATATTGTTTTGAGTCATCCTAGGTAAGTCGGCCCAGTTAAGTTTGTTGGGGCCGACCTAGTTAGTGAAAAAGTCAAGTGGAAGATAAGGTATAAATAGGAGTGATGTGCTCCTCATTTGGACACACACACTCAATTGTATAATTCGCATAGGAGAGAGAGAGAGAGAGAGAGAGAGAGAGAGAGAGATTTGCAAGGAGAAGGAGCACTTGTTTGGGGTTTTGGCTTTGTACTTTTGATCATCTATACTGAGGAAGTTTTGTTGGGTTTTCTTCCCCTAGAGGGTTTCCCAGGATAAATATGTGTCTATCTTGTGATTGTGTTTCTTTCAGTGATCATGTATATGTTATTGTTGTGAAATTGAATTGAATACTAATGTTATATATCTTATCATATTGAATCTTAACATGGTATCAAAGCTAGCCTGAATAGGACATCTTTCATAAGGTGAATTTCTCTCTCTCTCCAGAAGTGAAAAATTAGGGCTTTTCACAACAGTGGAAGTTTTTAGTGCTATTAGCATAGAAAGGTGCACCTCTCCAAGAGGAAAGTTTTGAGACCAAGATCGAGATTTTTGAGTGGGTGAAACTCTGGGAAATTCAAACCCTAGTTTGACTCTGGACCAGAAAAACCAGAAAAAGCCAGAAACTGCACATCCAAAATTCGCAAGTCAATTTTGAAGGGTGAAAATTTGGAATCTACAGAAACCAAGTGTACCAGTAAATTCACCTTAGTCAAGCGCATCTCCTGGTAAGGTCATTTTTTCATTTTGAGAAATTTCATTTTTTGGTGACCTCCTGGATAAGATGGCCCCAGGCACTAAGCTTGAGGATAAGCTAGACGGAATAGAGAATTTGCGAGCATGTAAATATAGGATTGGCCTCATTCTTGAAGAGAATGATATTTCCAAATACCTCAAGGAAGAAGTTGCAGAACTTAAAGAGGATGAAGCTAAGGAGAAGCACAAGAAGGACCTGATTAGGGAAAAGAGGATCATTGTTGATTCTATCAAATACCACTTGATTCCTCAAGTGTCATCCAAGAATACCCTGAAGGATATGTATGATTCCCTATCCAGAATGTATGAAGGAAATAACATCAATATAAAAATGAATTTGAGAACTCAATTGAAGAGTACCAAGATGTGCCAAGGAGAATCCATCCAAGACTACTTCACAAGGATCTCCCAGTTCAAGGACCAACTAGAAGCCATTGGAGACTCCCTTGATGAATATGAGCTAGTTATGACTGCTCTCAATAGTCTCACTAGAGCTTGGGATTCATTCATCTAGACTATGTGTGCTAGAAAGGAAAGCATGAAATTTGGCATTGTATGGGAAGACTGCATCCAAGAGGAGGCTAGAGTATCCAATAGAGAAAATCTACTTAAAGAATATGATCAAGCCCTAGCCACCCATACCAAGAGAGGAAGAATTCAATGTAACTTCAAGAAGGAAATCCACAAGGAGTCTCAACCTCCCATGAAGTTCCAAAGGACAAGAGGAAACAATCCAAGAAGAAACTACTCCAAATTTCAATGTTTCAATTGTGACAAGCTAGGACACATTGCCAGAAATTTTCCATTGAAGAAAGAAGAATACAATAAGAGGAACACCAACAAAATACATCATGCACACCTAGCCAAAGATGATGAAGAATCAGAAGATGAAGAAACTCCTAGGAAGCAAGCAAAGGAATAAGTCGAAGAATATGTCTTGTGATAGTGGTGCTTCAAAGCACATGACAAGACAGAACAAGACTCTCTCCAGTTTAGAAGAAAAGGAATCCCCTCAGAAAGGATCACTAGGAGAATAGGAGAAGAAAAATACAAGATTGATGATGGATTAGAGTTCACCATCAAACATTCCAGTAATACCTGCAAGGAGACTATGATCAAAAGAGATCCTACCAAACAAACAAAGATAAGTATTTGAATTGTCATTTGTATCACATTGTTTAAATGATAGTATCTAGTTGTATACACATTTATTTAGTATGTGTGTTAGGATATTTGTAGTGTCATGCATGTGATGGGTAAGTAGCCTATGGTGCTATACAACATTCCATTTCTACTTATCTAGAGTGAAACCTCTTTGCTGACATATTGGGAGTAGTGCACACTCTTAATAATGTCCTGGTAGAGATGGAAGGCATCTAGAAAGTTACCATATGAATATAGGATATGGATGAATGTTGTAGCAATGGCTAATATAGTGTGACTTATGTTTTTATGCATATATTTGGAAACTATGAGATGTTTCTAACCATGCTATTGAATTTGACTTGTAGGAAGTATTGTACAACGATCACCTACAAATGAAGAATGATGAGACTTTTTCCGTAGAACAAGTGAAAATGGTTCAAATATAAAAGACTCCAGAAGAAATGTTCACAGGAAAGAAGCTTGAAGTGAGCCGCCTCAAGATATTTGGTTGCACAATATATGTTCACATACCAAAAGAAAAGAGAACCAAGTTGGACCCTTCTGGAAAAAAGGGAATATTTGTTGGATATTGTGAAGCCTCCAAAGCCTTAAGGATATACATTTCAAGATTCCATCACATGGAGATTAGTAGAGATGTAACATTTGACAAAGAAGAAGCTCTCAAGAGATCCAGAAAGTTCCAGCATGAAAAAGTATATGAAGAAGATGTACCTCCCAGGAATGTAGAAGTTGTACCCTCCCCCAAAGTTGAAACACCAAAAGACCATGTTATGCTAGAACCTCAATAACCTCCTACTATGAATATGTCACAAAAGAGAAAGCCTTCTTGGGAAAGAGAAATTATACAAGAAGCAAAGAAGTATGGAGATCCAGAAGGCTCCACAAGAGTAAGCAAGAAGCCAAATTCATTTTCCAGTTATGTGGCTTTGATGTGTGATCTTGTAGATCAAGAACCTACCGGTTATGAAGAATCTATACATAAGAAAGAATGGGTAGAAGCAATGATGGAAGAATACCAATCAATAATGAAGAATGATGTTTGGGATATAGTTCCTAAACCAGAAGGAAAAAGTGTGGTATATTCCAAGTGGATCTACAAGATAAAACATGCAGCTGATGGAAGTATTGAGAAATACAAGGAAAGGTTTGTGGCTAAAGGATTCTTTCAAAAAGAGGGAATTGATTATGAAGATACATTTGATCCAGTAGCAAGTTATACTTCCAATAGAACCATCATGGCACTTGCATCCATGATGAAGTGTAGTTCACACCAAATGGATGTGAAGATATCTTTCCTGAATGGTGTGTTTGAGGAAGAAGTGTACATAGAACAACCATAGGGATTTGAGGTTGAAAACAGACAGTCACATATGCAAGTTGAATAAGGCTTTGTATGGATTGAAGCAATCTCCTAGATCTTGGTACGGAAGGATAAATAGCTTTTTGACGAGCTTAGTCTTTACCAAAAGTAAAGCTGACCCTAACCTTTACTTTAAGGTTATGGATGATGAACCTATCATATTATTGCTGTATGTGGATGATTTATTTCTGACAGGAAATGAGAAACAGATTGTAGAGTGCAAGAAGAAGCTCACTGAAGAATTTGAGATGAAAGACCCTGATTCGGTATCTAGTTGAGCCTAGATGTGTTCACCTGGTAGCTCATGTGATGAGGTACCTAAAAGGTACGATAGAATTTGGTCTATACTATGTTGAAGATCATGACTACAAATTGTATGGTTATACAGATGCAGATTCGGTTGGAAGTGTATCAGACGGTAAGAGCACCTCAGGTGGATGTTATTGTCTGGGATCCACCATGATCTCATGGTTTAGCAAGAAGCATTCCAATGTTGCTTTCAACACAACTGAAGCAGAGTATATAGCAACTTGTTCTACTAGTTGTGAAGCTATATGGATTCGAAATTTGATGTCAGGTCTATTTGACCTGGAGTTGGATACCACGATGATTCTATGTGACAACTAGATTTGTATAAATATGACGGAGAACCCAGTGTTCCATGACAAGTCAAAGTGTTGTGGGGAAAATGCACCTATAGTTAAGGGGAGAAACTACCAACTTACAACGATAAAGATAGACTTACAAGCACTTTGCAAGTACAACAAATAAATGAAGAGATTAGGGTTTAGAGATGTAGGCACCTCATTCAGAAGGTTGATCCTAGCTTTGCCTCCTTCGCTCTTCAATGTTTATCGAGTATCGCAATGCCCAAACCTGCAAAACAACTTGATACCTTTCTCAAACACATTTGACTACATCTATAAGACTGATATTCATAATATAAAGAGACATCAAACTATAATCAAACAGTAATCAAATCTAAGACACATTAATAGGTCATATTTGGAAAGAGAAGAACGTCTGATCTTTATTAATGAATGAAAGCAAGTACATACAGTTATACCTTCCTTCAAGCTTGGCACTTCACGAAACCTAGATTCAAGGTCTCCTGCTTCCGTTCTCCAAGGATCCCAGCCTCTAAGCAACTGTACTAGGGTTTACCAAAACTGAAGCATAGGAGAGGGGGATGAGGGTCTCCATTCCTCCAGCATAACTTTGTAATTGGGCTTAGTCCCCTCACATGACCCTTCTACCCTCCTTATATAGTCAATGAGGAAGAGGAAAAGAAGTTATAACCGCTTGAGAGGTTTCCCAACCAACTTAACTTACTCGAATTTCAAGATTTTGACCAAAACAGGAGTGTACACTACTCTACAGTAGACAAAGTTGCGTACACATGGCATTGGGCGCTACTATTATAACAGTGTAGTCGCGCTCAAAAGGGTATACACGCTACTATCATGCCTGTGTACCAGCGCTCATATTGAAAAATGGCCAAAAACAGGCTTTTCTGCTAATTTTCAGGAGATGGTTTGGTCTGGAAAAATGTTCCTAAGGGTCATATACATCAAATGGGTCAAGAATGAGGTAATTTCAACCATTTTTAGTGTCCCAAATGACTCCTCCATCCAAAAATGTCCGGTTGTGTGACTGAACTTGATCTCAAGAAGTGTCATCATGCGACCAAGGGAAGCAAGTGTCGTCACGGACGGAGAGGTGTCATTTCAAGCTATAACACAAAGTACATAGAAATTCAATATTTTTACATATGGGATATGGTACAGAAGGGAGCTATAAAGCTCCAGTATGTGAGCAGTGATGAGAAAGTTGCTAATTTGTTGACTAAGCCTCTGTCTCGAGTGAAGTTTGAGTACTTCCATGAGAATCTTGGTGTGGTTCGAAAGGACCTTCCTCGAAAGGGGGAGCAGTGATGATGATGTTGCAGTGGGATTGTATCATCCCTGGACATTATTCCTAAAGTGATCCCAAACTTTTGTCTATGTGATGTAGTTGCAGTGATGACGATGTTGCAGTGGGATTGTATCATCCCTAGAAATTAGTCCTAAAGTGATCCACAGACTTTTGTCTCCGTGATGTGGTTGGGATTGTATCATCCCTAGACATTAGTCCTAAAGTGATCCACAAAATTTTGTCTCTGTGGTGTGGTTGGGATTGTATCATCCCTGTACATTAGTCCTAAAGTGATACACATACTTTTGTCTCCTTGATGTGGTTGGGATTGTATCATCCCTTGGAATTAGCCCTAAATTGATCCGCATATTTTTGTCTTTGTGGTGTGGTTGGGATTGTATCATCCCTGGACATTAGCCCTAAAGTGATCTGCATATTTTTGTCTTCGTGGTGTGGTTGGGATTGTACCATCACTAGACATTAGTTCTAAAGTGATATGCAGAATTTTGTTTCCGTGATGTGGTTGGGATTGTATCATCCCTGGACATTAGTCCTAAAGTGATCCATAGAATTTTGTCTTCGTGATGTGGTTGGGATTGTATCATCCCTGGACATTAGTCCTAAAGTGATCCACAAACTTTTGTCTCTGTGATGTGGTTTGGATTGTATCATTTCTGGACATTAGTCCTAAAGGGATCCTCATAATTTTATCTTAGTGATGTGGTTAGGGTTGCATCATCATTGGAATTATGTCCTAAAGTGAGAGGGATTGATCATCCTGTAATTGGATCATGTGTGTTGTAGGTTATGTTGCTGTAGATGATGTTGTTGCTGATCGAAATATCAAGATGTTGTTGCTGATCAAAAGTTCAAGAGTTGTTGCTGATCGAAAGATCAAGTGTTGCTGTAGACGATTGAGCGATCGAGTGCTGTAGAAGATGAAGATCAAACATGAAGACTCAATGCTGTAGAAGATGATGCTCCAGTACTGAAGATGTTTTAGTAACTGTTCCAGTTGCTGATATTGTTGAAGAAAACTTCCAATGATTTATAGATGTATCACCATGATGTTTTTGATGACTCTCTCTCTCTCCTTACTTGTACAATTGATGTTGTTGCTATCAGTAGAATACCCTTTTCGTTAAGGGGGAGTGTTGAAATATTGTAACTTCAAAGCATATTCTATTGTATTTTATTATTGTAATTTATTTGGAGATGTTTTATTCCTCCGTCGGGATGTTATTATTGTATTTGGTCATCATAGAGTCATGAGGTAAAACCTCCTTTGTAAGTCGGGTCGATAGAACCCTCCATAAAGTAATATTATATTGTTTTGAGTCTTCTTAGGTAAGTCGACCTAGTTAAGTTTTTTGGGGCCAACATAGTTAGTGAAAAATTCAAGTGGAAGATAAAGTATAAATAGGAGTGTTGTGCTCCTCATTTGGACAGACAAACTCACTTGTGTAATTCACATAGGAGAGAGAGAGAGATCTGCA
This sequence comes from Larix kaempferi, assembly GCA_027924585.1. NCBI lineage: Eukaryota > Viridiplantae > Streptophyta > Pinopsida > Pinales > Pinaceae > Larix > Larix kaempferi. The sequence goes on from BSBM01001646.1 coordinate 20,378,318, forward strand.
AGGAGAATGAGCACTTGTTTGGGGTTTTGTCTTTGTACTTTTGATCATCTATATTGAGGAAGTTTTGCTGGGTTTTCTTCCCCTAGAGGGTTTCCTAGGATAAATCTGTGTCTATCTTGTGATTGTGTTTCTTTCAATGATCCTGCATATGCTATTGTTGTGAAATTGAATTGAATACTAATGTTATCTATATTAGCATATTGAATCTTAATAGTTTTCTCCCATCCAAGTGCAAGTTTGAGAAACCATTGGCTATCATCTACAACACATCACAGGTCTGAGTTCTCATCTGATATATTTGAGTTATTGTCTACAAAATGTGGCTGTAGCAGCCTGTTCAAAATATGATTATGTTTATTATAAGTTAATGTGTGAGTGATGAAGGGGGAGAATCCAGTTTGCATCTATTTTATGTGTTTCATTTCATGTTAGAAATAGTTTATGTGAGTCTGAATTACAACCATTAACAACTCTCCAAATCAAGAAAACAACATATCAAATTTGGCTTTAAGCACCTGCAGGAAAATCTAGTAAAGTGGGGAAAGTGTTTGTCAAAATACCAAGTGTGACCACAAGCATTACTAGTCCATATCTGAAATATATTATTCAAGCTATCAACATATCATTGTAGACTAAGTTTTAGGCATTCTAATATCAATATGGGTGGACACTTCTACCATGGGCATCAATTTTATCAGTCATCTACTTTGCTGATTAGATCTTCCAGATTATTATTGTTGTGTTGTTTAAAATTATATATGAGTAGCATGGAAACTACTACATAGACCAATAAACATATCAGCACAATCAACAGTCTGTGGTTGAATTGCATCTCGAATAATGGACATCTAATTGACATTTGGAGTGTTTAAAGAAAACCGTGAACTAAGCGAGTAACCATAGCTGTGAAAAATTTAACCAGTATTCTAATAGGAAATCCTGAAAGTAAACAAAATGAATTGAAAAAACAAATAACAAAATGTTATGGTATTAATAATGGTAATAATCCTCCTATTACAATTAGGATTATCATGAGCTAAAAGTTCAAAATACATGAGGTGTTCACATCCAATCCAAACAAAAAATGCTTAGTTTATTATTTGTTAAGAAGCTATCTTGTATAGCTTAAATATGATAATAGATAAACCCTAGAAATACCCAAGCCTTCAATTTGGTTCCATGTCACTTCCACTAGATTTATACTTATTCCATAGGCTACCACAAGAGTAGCTAGGTCTCACATATTACTTGAGTTCGCGAAGGAATATGGCCTATCTCCATTTCCATTTGTCTCACATTTTGGAGCTACTTAAACTACACAGGGTCTATCTCCATTTCCATCAATCTCTATTGGTTTTTCTCTCCATGTGGTTGATTAAAACTGCTAAAGCTGGATATTAAAATAGGATGCCAAGGAAACTAGAAATTACATTTGGAGGCCCTAAAATATAAATATGAAGTGGAGAATAAGTCCTCTTAAATTTATACTCTAAATGACACATACTTGAATATGCAACATGGTCCTAAAAATCCTTGTCTCAAGTGGTGATACACACAAAACGTTTTTGCAACATTCAAAGCTATCCAAAGTTCCTTATCCAACATTATGTAATCCCTCACATATATATTGAATAACATGCTACTATAAAGAAGAATTTAAACATTTAGTATGTGCCTATGGTCAACTATGTGATCATGACTTTGTTGATCAACTATGTGATGGTGAATGAGTTGAGGGAGAGCGCTAGTACACTCCACTCAACAAAATAATGAATTTGAACACATTTTTAGACTGTGTTGTGTATTTCAGTCTGAATTATAAACCATTTGAAGTAGGTAGGTGGTTTCTATACATGACCGAGTTAACAAAGTGGACCTGCTAGATTCCAATTGTGATTAACTAGTCTTTATCCAAACTTGCAAATGACCACCTTCAAGGGTAGAGTCTATACAAGTTGAATTAATAGAGGAATCCTTTTTAGAGTTAAACCATTTATCCATTTGTACCAACGTGTTCTTGGAGGGGAAGTTGATCATCACCTTAATTTTCCCTACAATCTGAATGTCTCACTTTTGGAGTCTCAATATTTGATAGTTAGCTACATAGAATGAACCTCATTGAATAGTTTGAAGTGACATTGTCATCATTCAAATGAATACTCCAAAATTTCTGTCAACAAATGTTGTCAAGAGAAATAAAAGTCAACACTAAACATGATGATTTCAAATTAAGATACCTATCACTCATAATTACACTCAAGCTTCAACCTTACTAGTTTGAATGGATTAAAGCAAAACATGAGAAGATTTATGTTCAATAAAACCATATTAGTTATACCACACAAAGATAAATGCTTATGTGGGGAAAGCATCGGGCTAAATTTTAATAATGAATATGAATTTTTATAATCAATGGTATAGTTTTCAATCACAATGCATGCAATTATCATCACTAAAGAAAGCCCACTATATGCTAGTTAAGGGTATCTGAAGGAGTTTTGGCTCTCGTTGGCATGTCCCAATAGAATATGGAAAAGTATTTAATTTTATTAAAATCAATTGTGCAAAATAATATGCATTTGCCTTTATTTTTAATAGAATTATCTTATAGAAGGTTGAGATCAATGCAAATAGATTCTCCCAAACTTATTCCAATTTAAGCACCATTTAGAAATGGGACATTCTCCACAAGTATGAGACTGGTTTGAGACCCTAATGTGACAAGAAAATGGAGGCCCAGTGATGATTTATTTTTACTACAAATAAATACCCACAACAAATTTTTGGTTGTAGTAGAGTGAAGTTTTAGTTAGTTAATTAATGAGTGTAGATTGGGTGGTTGGGAGGAATGTTGTTATCCTCCCCACCCGAGGGCCGGGTTCAAAAATCGCTTTGTGAAACTTGCTCCTTGGGAGCTGACTTTGACTATGTATTAATTGAATGGATGCATTTATGGCCATACCTTGATTCTCCAAAGTATCAAGTGTTGGAATTCTTCAATGGAAAAAGAGAGCAAATAACTAGTGTCAGATGGGACAATGAAAAAAAATAAAATTTGGAAATCAGGAATATAATGTGCTCATTATACCAATGATGAAATATTTAATTTTGGTTGGATTTCATGTGGCAGAGTGCTTAAGTGCAACATGGATTTTATTGCACCAAGACATAACTATTCAAAAGTGATGACATTCTTGTTCATTGTTCTAAGATAGGTCAAAAATCAAACGAATGCAGGTCGTAGCACCAAATGCAAGGAGGATATTATCTTTAACATGGATTCCATCAATTATCATGTTCTACAATTTACCATCAATTATCATTTTCTCTCAAAAAACTAATGGATAAACAAGAAGGGTTTTAGGACCAGGAATATAAGGATCTACCCCACCAATTAGTTAAAAACTCTCTAAAGGATTATTGCTATGTTGATAAGAAAAATATTCAATGAAGAGGATGCCACACAATTTATAGAAGCTTTGGTACCTTTGATCCATCAATTTACATGGGTGGGGACATTTTTTAACTTGGATTCTATATTATCATGAGCTTCCCTAAATCAAGTTGTCTTTGTCCAAGCACATAGCCACATGAATTCCTCCGTCATTTTTTATGTCTTCATATATGTTGGACATAGCTTGTGTTTCTAATAGTTTCCCCAAGTTGGGATGGAATTGGAAATCTATCAAGCCTCATGTCGACATATATTGTCATATGCTCTAGGAGCACAAGTTCAAAATTCATTATACCAAAATCTATGAGTTCTTCATAATACCCATGTGCAAGTTGATATTTTACGCACCTGCAAAATGTATGTCATAGAAATCCATGTAGGAAAACAATTTCATTAGGGACTAGTATGTAACAGAGAAGGGCACCTACATTAGAATGTTTGGAGCCACAAAATGCCCACATTTGTTTCCCAAATTCATACCAAACAACCATGGCGAGTGAAGAAGCTAGACTAAATGCATAAATCTATGCCTTAGAAAATATGTATAGAATGCTTGGAGAGAAAAGCCGCCACAATCGTGGCCAGGTAAAAGCAAGACTAAATTTAGAACTCTATGCCTTAGAAAATACCTAGGTTGAGGCACAATCTTAGGCTACCAGAACTAAAAAATAAGATAAATCTAAACATGAATCCGAGGAAAAAAAACACGAAAGAAGTAGACAAAAATAAGAATGAGGACTCTCAGCAAATGGACATCAAGAAATTGATCCTTGATATGACTCAAGACACTTCTCTACTAGCCATCACAGGAAGTCACTTCCCTCCACAAGATTTGGAACTGAGAGGTTTTACACCATCTAAATCTAGAGCCATTACATCACTATATTTTTATTTTATCAAAAGAGGGGATGTGTCATAAAGAAAATTAAAACGAGGCTCAATTTACCTAGAGTCCCAAAGATAATGTGTCCATAGAGACACCAATGATCATAGATGTACATGCTGACCCAACATCCACAACCTTTGTCGAGGTTGATTTCTCACAAGAAACCTATTATAATGTTAATAATATGATGAAGGAGATGAGAAAATAGCCACACTTGAAGGGAAAGTGTGCTTACTTTAAAGGAGACTCCAACAATTTGATGGAGTTCCAAGATTGAGCTTTCAAACTCCAAGGTGAGTTGAATTCCATACAAAGATCAATGTATAAATACCTTTATGAATTTCAAATATATGCATCTCAAGATTCTTGACTTTATTAAGACACAAATGATTCTCATAGGGAGGATTCTCTGTACATTTACTAACAAAATGTATTAAAATATATCAAATTTAAATCCATTTTCCTTGTATCTCCACTCAGCTCGCATCTACCTCACATGGGAAGATGCACCTTGAACATTGTGGACATAAATCTAAATAGCAGTATGGCATTCCAAGAAGAATGTTTCACACACAACCTATAAAACTGCAAATGTAAACTTTACAACTCCTGTACTAATAATGTACACAATTCCAAAAAGAACTAGTATGCCAAATAAGGTTCCTCATAGAACCAAGAACCTCCAGAGCACATTCAACATATGCTTTAACTGACAACGTAGATCATGGGAATCTTCAAAATTTAGATATTAAATTTAATATCTATGGAGACAAAATGAATACAAATTGGTGCATGAATTTTCAAATAAATAATTCCAATGATCATAAAACTGCTGGATCCCAAAATAAACAAAAGGAATAATTTTTTTACTGAAATCATTGCAAGATTGAACTTACACAAATTCAATTTTTCAAGTCTGGTTACCCAGACAGTTTTTCTTTTGCAAAAAGTACTCCCGCAAAGAGTCCTACACAATAACAAGAAAAGCTCAACAATGCAAAAAGGATAGCACTCTCATATACTACACATGTATTCCATCCCTATCTACTTTACACCTACCCATTTCATAATAATCTATCCCTCATTTAATTTATCATTCACATTCCTTAAAGAAGGCTCATGAGTTTCTATCAAAGTACTTAGCAACAAAAGGAGAATAATTCTATCCTTTAAATCTACACAAGAAGAATGAGACAAAACTCTGTTTTGGTTTACAAAAGGGAGTCATAAGGAGAGACTGTGCTTTTGAAATTACAACAACAAAATTCAGGTTATAAAGAGCCCTTTTTGAAAATTTTATGGTTATAAACCTAATTTTTTTTCAAAGGTAAACATTCAAGAAATATTCTCTTAAAATATTTGTGCTTAAAACCTACAGGAAACAGTGAATTTGAAGTTTGAAGGCATCAAAATATTTTGAAAGTTAAAAAATTGGAGGGAAAAATACATATGTAAGCAGTTCTAAAAATCATTTTGAAGTACAAGTCTTGAACATGATGGTAGAAAAGGGAATTTTGAAACCATGAACATAATAAGTGGAGAAGTCCTGCTCTAATAGAGGAGCCTTCTTCTCATGAGTTTTATGATGTGTAAGTTTGTGCTCCCTTGGATATTTTGGAAGCTATATAATATTATGGAGCTGCTGCATTTTCTCTCCTTGGTCCCATGCCTCCTTTCTATTCCATGATGGTGACATGCACACTTCCTCATGATGTAAATGAAGTTGGAGACATTTTGCATTTGCTTGGTCACTTGTTCCTCATAGTTGGAGTTGATTTGAAGTCCAATACACGACCATCACATAATGGTTCATTTGGTTCTAATAGCACCCATGTTGGTTCAAAGGAGATATCAATGAACCATATACACATTATTGGAGCTGATCCTACCTCAGTTCGTTCGAATTTCAAGTTTCAGGATGATATTCATATTTTTGGATTTGTTCTCACCATGTTTGGTCTGAAGGACAACTTCAAGAGATTCCAGATTCGCTTACATCCATTGGTGGAGAGCATCATTAAATTTTGGTAGGTTTCATGTCCATATTTTGAGGGAGGGTTTTGTTCCCATGTGGTTTTCCCTATTTCCTCTTTTTACATGGACAAAATAAATGTAATGGGGTGACGATAGGCCATGGTTTCCTGGGCCCTAATCAAATTTTACTGAAACTAAATTATGCTTAAGGGGGTTGTTGGAATTGTTAACCCATATAGAACTTGGTTAAAACATTATTTCATGTTTCCTAGGGTTTAGTACCTTGTTAATTATTCATCCTAGTGCTTAAGTTGTCAACCTAGGCCCACCTAGGTGCATTATTTTCCTACTTTATGATGTTTATCCATAAGTGCACCCTCTTTTTGCTTTTAAAGCAGCTTTTAAGAGTCTAAAGCATCAATCTTCTTTTATCTCTCTTTTATCAGATAAGACAACTTTTTCTTTGCTTTTCTCATGGATAAGGATAAGGTAGGGGCGCTTTGGTAATCTTGGCAATTTTGCTTTCTTTTTCCTAACCTACTTCCATAATTTTCTCTTGTAAAGATGCTCATCAATTGATTTTTAGTCATTCATGGCCTACCTAAGATAACTTGGCCAATTCTTGACTAGTTGCTATCAGTTGGAGAATGATTTTGCCATAGATGGGGTTTGATTGCTAAATATAAGTGTAGCTAGTGTTTTCACACAAGCTAGTGCAAAAGAGCACTTACTAAGGATTATGGAACCCTTAGTAATAGTTCATGAATGGGTAGTGTGTGAGTGCAAATAGAAAGTAAAAATACTGGAAATTATGATAGTAAAATTAAAATCTAAACTAAAATGCTAAATACCCAGAGATATGCCATGAGAATCAAATAATATTTTTTCTATAATAAACAATGGCTTACAATATTTAGTTACCTCAAAGTGATGAGTAGATTGGGGCCCTTGAAGTCGTACGAAGGGTGGTGATCCGGGTATCCAATGTTCCTTGCTCTTCTCTGAATGCTCGAATGGTGGTCGAAACTCAACCGGAATGGGGAAACTCAAGCTCAAAGGGAAGCTATGGTTTCAGTGGGAATTTCGGATGCATAATGATAGGAAAGAGTGTATGATTGATTCTTGTGAAATGGGGAGGCTCTACCACCTTTTTATAGTAATTTTGGGTGGTGGTGTATTATCCTGTAGTATTGGGAAGGCACTAGTATTGACCAGTGGCATTGGGAAGCCACTAGTATTGGCCAGTGGTATTTGATATTTTTTCCTCTTTATTTTATTTTGACTATTTCCCCTTTTTCTTTTTCTTTTTGGGGATTTTGGCCCTTTTTGGGGGGATTTTGACCTTTTTGGGGGGATTTTGACCTTTTTTGGGGGGATTTTGACCTTTTTTGGAGGATTTTAATTAATTGTTGAGAGAAATAATGATTTTCTGCCCATTTGGTTGCCAACTTAGGGATTTTTGGGTTTTTGGAGGCCAAATATGTAATAAAAATGGGTAAATGGGTCATGTGATTAAGGGGATGATCTAGGTGAACAATTTTTGGGTGTTAACACTAAGCCTAACTTTAGTGAGCTATTTGAATTTCCTCTATGAGGTGTATTATTTATTGTACTCTCTTTGTTCAATAATAGATTGATGGATTTTTACTCAATTGAGTTTCTTTCCTCAAGTGTTTTTTTCTCAATATTCTCTCCTTCTCTATATTCTTGCAAAATTATTTGTGAGGTTTCTTCAGTAAACTAGATCCATACTATGACATATTTTCACAATTAAATACCAAAAGGATTAGTCCCTTCGGAAAGGTTATTTGGTTATGATGAAGTGATGACCAAATTGATTATCAAGCTATATGAAACTGAAGTAGAGGAATACAATTTGAGAGATAAAACACACCCCAAAATTATTAAACTATCTAAGAGCTTAACGAGCAAATAAAAGGATAAATATATAGAGCTATTCAAGCAATTTGTAGATGTGTTTACATGGGAGTATGAATATCTCAAGACTTATGACCCTAATATATTTCAACACCAAATTCAACTCAAAGAAGATGCTAAACACTTCAGGAAAAATCATCGCCAAGTAAATCACATGCTTCGACCGTTGATTGAAAAGGAAGGAAGTTGCTCCAAGCAAATATTATTATACGATTATGATATTCAGAATGGGTGGAAAATTTGGTTCCAGTAAGGAAACAGAATGGGGGGGTAAGGATCTACATATATTTCAAAAATCTAAATAAAGCTTCTTTAAAAGATAATTATCCTTTTCCAAACATGCACCAGATGCTACATAAAGTGGTAGGCCCGGAGCAAATGTCTATGCTAGATTTTTTTTTAGGATATAATCAAGTGAGAATGGATCTTGATGATGTTTTGAATACCACATTCACCACTTTGTGGGGGACCTTTTCCTATCAAAGAATTCCTTTCAGATTAACCAATGCTGGAGCTACATTTTAGAGGGTCTGATGGGCTCTAAAATTTATGCTTTTTCGTGACTTTATTTCACTAATTTCACAACCCATTTACCCGTAACTTAGTGCACATATCTTCAAAGTGTCTATCTTTTAATTTATTTTATTAATTAAGTATCATAAACATAAAAGATTCCTAATATATTACTTTTGGTGTATTAAATGAAAATTTGACGATGATCAACTAATCCTCGTGCTAGCAACTCCTGTACTTTGAAAGATTATCCAATATTACACAAATGCTAGAATTTATGTCTGGCTTTTCACTATTCAATCTGGAACTCATTCTAGTACCAAGTTCCACATCTATTTGTTGGCCCCCAACAAATTCCCCTTTATTTCACAAAATAAAGGATCCCTCATTAGAATTTTGTAAATACTTATCTTTTGGTTTTCTTTTATTTTATCCTGCTTGGTTTGATAGGAAATTTCAGGGTATTCTTTCTTTTTTTCACTTTTTGCATTGTTTTTCTTTGGTTTGGTTCTTATTTACTGAGATTTGGTTATTTGGCAGATTGTTGTTGTTCCAATCTTTTGGTTCTCTGGTTACTCAACGATGCTTGCATGTTGATATTTGAGATTATCTTGGTTGATTGCATCCTTTGGTTTGGATTGAGTTGGGTTAATATTATGATTTGACAACTCTATCAAATTTTGGCCTTCACTTATTAATAATTAAATGGTCATTTTGGTAGATCCAAATAAATGATTCAATTGCTTATTTCCAATAAATTTGATCCACATCCTGAAAAAGATTCACATTAAGTAGTGGAATTAAGCTTTCAATTCTGGGTTTGGACGAATTAAACATTTTTTAGCAAAATATTATTTTTCATAAACTTTAATCTTCATTGAAAATGTTTTGTTCTTTATTGAGAAATAATATTTGATCCTTCTTAAACTTTATTTTTAATTTGTTTGAGTTTTTAATTGAGAAATTAAAGTTGGAAGATAAAATTGTTAAATAATAGGGTTGGGTTTCATTGGTCTAGAATGAGTTGAATTGAAAATCAATAAATTAATGTATGAGACAGTTATTTACACTATTTATATCACATTAAATTTTATATAAAAATGCTCCTTTATTTCAATTTCTTGAAAGTTATGCATCTTTTTCTTAATTTTAAAACCTATGCATAAAGCTATGTTAAATATTTGCAATATAAGACGGTGCTCCTTCTGTGGGGAACCTCCAACAATTAAATGATGAAAATGCACGATATATCAGAAATAACATAACACATAAGCGATTTGGAGACATGTGTGGAGGACCAGTGAATGGTAAAGTGTACTCTACGTACGTTTCGGACCTCAGAGCCGGGTCCATCTTCAAGAGTGAGAGTGTCTCAATGGAATTAGCGACAGAAGGGATTTATTGATCGCATGCCACTTCAAGGGGGGGAACTCATTTGAGCAAGATCAATACAAATAAATCGTGGATACCTTCATTGGCCTCAACACATACTTATATACTAAGTCTGAGCTAAACAACTATTACTCCCCATGAATGTTGGATAATACAATATACTAACAGGATGAATTACAAAGCATATGTGTCCAACAACAATATACTAACAAAGTAAAGAGAAGGGTTGACACAGGTTCCTAACATCCCCTCCCCCTTAGAAAGATATTTGTTCTCAAAGCTGTAGATGTGGAAATTGTTGTTGGATCTGAAGGAGTGGTTCCCATGTAGCATCCTTTGGTTGCATTCCGTGCCACTAAATTAACACCTCTGTGATGGATTGAGAGAAAATATGACGAGTGCTTCTATTGAGGATGGCCTCCGGCTCCAAAATGATGGATCCTTCATTATCCAGTTCTGGTAAGACAATTTGTCCTTTGATGTTGGTGCCAAGAAATTTCTTTAGACAAGAGACATGAAATATTGGATGAATGCGGGAAGGAGGAGGAAGTTCCAATTTATAAGCAACAAACCCAATATTCTGAAGAAGCTTATATGGCCCATAGAACTTTGGATCTAGCTTATGACGCCCTTTGAGTTTCAGGGAAGATTTCTTGTAAGGTTGTAGATGAAGAAAAACCAAATCACCTACTTGAAAAGTGTGCTCAGAATGGTGCTCATTGGTTTGTTGTTTCATTCGATTTATTTCCATGTGAAGATTGTCCTGCGAATGCAAAGATAATGATGTCGGGTTCGAAGAACCGTGTCAACTGCTTGGGGTGTATGGAAGAAGCACTAGCGGTGCCTAACCATAGACTGCTTCATATGGAGTCATTTTAGAGGCAGTTTAGTAGGAGGTATTATACCACCATTCAGCGAGAGGGAGCCGCTTTTCCCACCGATGCTGTTGTCTGGAGGTGAAGCAAGGAGGATAAGTTTGCAGTTTTTTTTTTATAACTTCAGCTTGACCATCTTTTTGTGGGTGATACCTTGAACTCATATTTATTTTGGTGCTAGTGTGGAGAAATAGTTATGTCCAAAAATGACTGGTGAAAGTTGCATCGCGATCTAAGAAAATGGAAGAAGGGATTCCATGAAGACAGAAGATCTGGTCCAGGAAAATCTGTGCGACTGAGGAGGAGGTATAGGGATGGATGAGGGAACATGTTGGCACGGGACTAGTCCACATGACGTGCGGAAGCTGACAGTGTGAATAAGGACCATCCATGTACGAAAGGTCCAATTACGAAGAACAAGGAGCCGACAAAAGTGAGGAAGTAGTTTAGTTTGTTAGAAATAGGTCATGTTGACCGTTTTGTAACCACTTAGTGTCATATAAATAGGAGCATGATTGTAGGCCTAAGGGCATCCAGCTATTTATAGAGTAATCGATCTTTTGAGGTTTTGATCTAGTTTTGATGCATTTTGTATTCGTGTTATGATGTATTGATTGTTCTGTGAAGGTCATTCTGCAGGTTTTAATGAATGCATGAAGATGTTCGACTATGGTTTTATCTTTTGTATTTGTTTCTGCTAGATGGTGAATACGAGTGTTTCCGAAATGTTTAATGCTCTGTGATTGGGTAATTTATGTTCATGCGACTGAGTAGTTTAATCATGTTGATGCAAATGTCCATTATGTATTGAATCATGCGAATGATGAATTGTTAGCATAATGTTAAATTTATAGTCTATGGTTTTTGCGAGTGCAATGTGTGTTTGATGCATGTCATCAAATCCATTGCAGAAACTTGGTTCCTGCAGCCCCCTTATTCATCTCGGGTAAGACTTCACTCACTCTGTGAGTGTTGCTGGAAAGGGTAAAACCCTTCTAGGCCAGTGCGTAAGGAAGTTCGGTTGATGGTTTGTTGACGACAGTGCGAAGTGAACCCCTATCGACAGTCCCTATGTCAACAAATGGTTCTGTTGCTGGGATCTTGAAGAGGAAAAGAAGAGGATATGTTGTGGCACCCGACGAAACCAAAGATACAAGACTGGTTTGACAAGAGAGCAGAAGAATTCACGGAAGGAGAAATTCAAAACCGTAGATAGACAGTGAGTAGTTGGTTGTAGAAGTACATTTATTCGAATATCCATGAGATATTTTTCAGTGAATTCCCAGTACAGCTACACCAGTGGTTCGCGCAACTAACATTTAAGAAGAACCATTTCCATTGGACTCTAGAGTTGATTCGACAGCTAAAACGAGTTAACAATCAGGTATCACGAGCTGTTGATTTCTGGGTAGATAGTATCTTAGAAGGATACATCACTGAGTTTGTTGTAGACGTGATCAAATCATATAGCGATGTAGAAAGAAATTTTTTCAAAGGAGCCTGGGGGAGATTCCTGCTGTCGTTGAAACTGTGGATTAAGATGCTTGTCTGCGAAAAGGGAATATTGAGGATGAAATCCGATAAGTAGAGGATCTGGTATGTGGAAGTTGTGGGTACCGCCTAGATGCGGGTCCGGTAAAAAGATGCGAGGTACGTGGACATGAGCAATGACGAGATTTTAAGGGAAGCTGACAAAGAGTGTGGTACCTTGAGGAGTGGGGAAATATTCTGGTGTCCTGGGAAGAAGAGGAGGACTAAGAGAGAGTATCCTAAGAGGACTGGAACAGAAGACTGTGAAATAGGACCACGAGGGAGGAAGCAACCTTCTTGTGATGAAGAAAGTGAACAGGCTACCCCAGAATTAAGAGAAGGACAGGCCTTAAGTTACTACGTACCTTCAACTCTGCGCACTACTCAGAATTTGATAAAATAAAACAAAGGATATTCACAGAGTTGTCCTACGTGTCAGAACAATAGTAAACATAGCGCATTAGTAAACAATAGCAGTAGAAATACAAGAATGGCAGGTGACGAAGCAAAGATGCCAACCTTCCACGGGAACGGGACCAAGGATCCCGAACAATACCGGTTTGTGTGCGAAGCAGTGTGGACCATGAAGAAGGTCCATGATGAAGATATAAAGAAGGGACAAATAACCATGACCCTTAGGGGTTGTGTGCTAGATTGGCACATGAATTTACTAGGGTACCGGCGGGAGCTCAATGGAAGACATTTCTAGAAATAAAAGCAGGGATGATTGATGAATTCATAAATCCAAAATATGAGTCGCAGTACAATACCGAGCTCAAATAAATAAAAAAATTCCCCAATGAGTTAGTATGGGAATTTGACCAACGATACAAAACACTAATGGTGAAGGTGAGTTTTGGGATGAACGATATGCAACACAAAGAATGGTTTATCGCTGGGTTGGTGTCACACATTCGAGAACCACTAATGCAGCAAAAGGTAGTGACTCAAGCAGAAGCGCTGGAGATTGCAATGAAGCTGGAGGCTTCACCAATCGGTGAAATGGGGTTGGGCATGGATCGAATACAAGCGCAGTTGGCCAACTTGACGGTCCAACTACAAGACATGAAGAAAGGAAAAGAGGCCCGTGAAGACGTCTGGTGCACTAGATCCAGGACAGAAGGACACCACAAGGATCAGTAGCTAGACTTTCGATAATACTTACAATCGGGTGCACCAAATCCCCTCAGTCAGGGAGGGTTGCCTTGGTGTCATGTCTTCCAGATGAGAGGCCATCGACCATAAGAATGTGTGTACCTACAGAAGATAGTGTCAAAATTAGTGACCTTATATTGCAAGTTCTGAAAAATCGGTTGGCCACAATGAGAATGACTGCAGATATTATGGCCTTCTACAAGAGAGGACTACAACTACATACTTTATGATGGGAGAAGAGCAGCCACCGCAATAGAAACAGAAGTATAACCCACCATTGAATCAGTATAATCAACAACCACACCAGTATAACCCGCAGTCATAGTACGACCAAGCACAATATAGCCAACCGTAGTTGCTACAACCGCAGTTTCAACAACCGCAATATGGTTTACCACAATATCCACAGCCACAATATAATAAACCGCAGTACCAACCATACGAGGCACTGCGGGGAGGAGCTAGAGGGGGGTTCCGCAGAGGCCGAGGTACTGGCGCCGACCGAGGAGGAGCTGCTGGACGAGGTCGAGGACCCATAATATGTTACAATTGTGGGCATCAAGGGCATTATCATAAGGATTTCCTGAATCCAACACCATAGTGTACTTATTGCAGCTCTGTGTACCATGGGGTTGAATATTTTCATCATCTCATTGCGAAGTGGCAAACTAAGAACCTTCCCTCACCTCCACAAAATCAAAATCAAAATCAAAATCCACCAGCGGTATAGAATATCTCAGCAGAAGTTAGAAGTCACAATGCGACTATTGGAATAGTGATGCGAGGAGGAACTGTGACAGGGGATGATAGGTCACAGGCTGGTGTCTGACCAATAATGAGAAAACAAGTCACATTTGATGCGAAAGCAGAAAGGGACATATTTCTGAAAATGCAGGAGGCATTAAGACAGTTGAGGAAACCACCTCATCAGCAAGAAGCAGTTACATATGACATGCCACCACTATTTGACACAACGAGTTCACGGAGGAAAGAAAACACCTTACGAGCCTTTTTGGAGAGTTGCTTGGAGATGGAAAAAGATTAGGATGCATTGACGGAGATAGCTAGCCTGTTGTATCGATGGGAGGGTGTACGGATGGAGTGGATAGTCAATCACATACATAAGAGAAAATAGGACAAGAGATGCGGATGTTTGCGCAAATAGGAGCATTTGATGTTGACTCCATTATCTTGAACTTGGGGTCGGACATGAACATTCTGACCAAGTAGGCATGGGAAACAATGGGGAAACCACAATTAGCATGGTCACCAGTATAGCTGTGATTAGCAAATCAAAGTAGGTTACTCCACTTGGTCGGGTATGCCAGCTTCCAGTTGCGACTGAGGGCCTCAAAACTTATGCAGATTTCGATGTAATTGAAATTGTGTACAATACTAGCCCCTACCTAGCGCTACTAGGAATAGACTAGGAGATGGATAATCTAGCCATTATCAACTTTAAGAAAATAATTATGTCATTCGAGAACCAGGAGATAAGGGTTGTCGCACCTCTTGACCCTACGTAAGGTCAAAGGTATGTAGAACCGTCGAGGGATGAGTTCACTGAAGGATGGGATATTGTATACAACATCTCTAAATGTTATATCAACACTACTGTGGATGGAGAATTAGGATGGCGCAGTAGCAGTTCCGCGTCATCAGATTTTGATGAAGCACTTAAAAACTAGCAGAAAACGTTGCATGAAGTCTCATTCTGGAGGTGTTCAAGGATCACTTAGTTGCTGCGATGGGTAGACACAAAAGAGTGAGAGCTACCCACATATGAGGGATTTCCCAATTTGGCTACATTTCTCACTGAATTTGAGGAAAAAGTAGTGGAGCCACAGTGGCTCTTGGATTTGGAAGAAGCCCTAAAGGCTACACTAGCACGATGGTGGGCAACGCACAAGTCCACCATAACTACCTGGCCACTATGTCACCACCTAATGATGATTAGGTTCGGAGATGCGAAAGTTTATAGAGGAAGGAAGTTTGATGGCAGAAGTGACCCAAAGGCGTATTTGGATGAGTGCGAAAGCAAATGGGGATTATGAGCGAAAGAGGAATTGGTCCATGCATTTATTCACAGACTGGATGAAGTACCGCGAAGTTGGTGTGTCATAGAAGAATGGCGATGTAGGATGAATTCTTGGGAATAGCTAACAATTGTCTTCATCCAAACGTTTTGTTTCTCAGAAGAGAATCCCTTCATCCATAGTGCATTGCAGGTGATTCGAGAAAAGGTATTTGAAGCAGTACCGACAGAGCGACCATTAAAACTTCTGTGGACTGTGACACCAGAAATATTAATGGAATGTTACAATATCACAGGAGAGCCGAATGATGAGGATGATCTGCGGAATACATATGTACTGGAGTCGGAGGGAAGTCGTAGTGTCGAGGCACCAGAAATACCTTCCGACAAGTTTCAACAACCGCTGAAAATCAAGAAGGTGAACATTGGGTTGGAGCAGAATCTGAAGTTTGAAAGTATTGGAGACTACTGGGATGACTCAATTATCGTTAAGATGACTGATCTATTGCATGAGTTTCAGGATTTGTTCCCATCGAAATTATCAGAGATGAAAGGAATTTATAGGGACTTAGGAGAAATGAAGATTCCTCTGAAACCCGATGCGAATCCAGTCAAGCAGCGGCCCTACGTCCGATTGAATCCAAGGTATAAGGAACAGGTGAATGCTAAGATTGAAAGAATGCTAGAAGCCGGTATTATAGAACCAGTCATAGAATACTAGTGGATCAGCCGGATCGTGGTCTAGGACAAAAAAATGGGCGAAGTCTGGATCTATGTCGACTTGCGGAAGTTGAATGATGCATGCTTACATGACCTATTCCCGACATCATTCACGGATGAGGTGCTTGAAAGTGTGGGAGGTCAGGAAATTTACTCCTTTACAGATGAGTTTTCGAGTTATCATCATATCAAAATTGAGAAGGAGAATCGGCACAAGACTACATTCATCACAGAATGGGGATGTTTTCAGTATATGGTGATGCCATTTGGCCTGAAGAATGCACCGAAAATCTTCTCCAGATTGGTCGTTCATGCGTTCAAGGACTACATCAATAAGTTTCTTGCAGTCTATATGGATGATTGGACGGTGTATGGGTTGGTGAAGGATCATGTTGCAAACCTTCGATTGATGTTGGAGAGATGTCACCAACACCAGATTCAATTAAACCTGAAAAAGTGCATTTTTTGTGCTCCGTTTGGGATTTTATTAGTGCACATAGTCTTGTTGATGTATTTATAACTTCGGAAGATATTCACTTGTATATTGTATGTATTACATTTTTACTTTATTGTATCCCCAACGGAGATGTATTATTCCTCTGATTGGAAGTGTCGTCATTTGTATTTGCAAGTGTCGCAAGTTATATTGTAAGTGTCGTAACTTATATTTGATGGGTTATTAGACCACCTTAGAGGGGTCGTCCAAATATTGGTTAAAGGGTTATTGGACCACCCTAATGGGGTCGGCCCAATGAAAAGTGGTAATGGGTTATTAGACTCTCCTAGGGAGGTTGGCCCAGTTAGGGTAAAAGACAAGTCACGTTAAAGTATAAATACAGAGTGTGATTCTCTCATTCTATTCATTCATTCACTCACTCATCCAACTCACATAGTTGAGAGATAGGAGTGCGCACAAGTGGAGGAGGAGTAGCTGATGAAGAGATCTATATTTTTGGGTTTGATCTTTGTGATCGTTGTATTGGTACTCATTCTATCTCTAAGGAAGTTATGGGGTTTTTCACCTTCTTGGTTTTCCTCAGTGAAATGCTTTGTGCCTCTTGTCTCTTATGTTTGATATGTTGTACATGTTATTCTCTCACTTAAGATACTATATCATATTGAAGTAAATGATGAAAAATGAACATGGTATTAGAGCTATCCTGAAGGAAGGCATTGTATGTCATTTACGACACTTGTTGCACTTGCGACAAATTGGAAGCTAGGGCTTGATATAGTAAAAACTAGTCATCGTGGCACTTTCGCTATAAATCTGTTTTGGAAAATTTTCGGGGTCAGAAGTTTTTACAGGCCGAATATTAGACACTGATGTACCCTATGTAAAAATTTTAGCCTCAGATTCATTGTACTTTGTGAGATATGATCCGTACAATTTAGGGTTTATGCCTCTTCCAGAATGTAGCCCTAAACAGGTGACCTAGGTACAGAGGTCATATCCTGGGATAAGAATTTCCAAATGGAATTTCATAAAATGTTTCAGTTAGGGAATGGAATGAAGTTTCATAGGTCCGAGTTTCAGAGGCCGAAGTTGAAATAGTGACACGTGGCACTCCGTACAAGTTTGCTATGTTGTTTCATCCCATAAACAGGTAATGTTGCGACACTTGGCATATATCTATCATGGAGAATTAATTTGAACTCAAATATGTGGGGTTAGAAATATGATAGGTCATTCTACCAGAGGTCGAAGGTTCAGACCTTAAGGATCAGAAATTTCAAAGATACACCAGAAACAATATCGCATATATTTTTGTCAAAAAAGAATTAGATTCTAAGCACCTTCATTTTTGGCTTGTCACTGCTGCGGGAAATTAGGGATTTTGAAAGAAGTGTTATTTTGGAATGATCTCACGAAAGGATTTCTCTCCTCAAAAAAATCAAAATTTAGAGACCAAGATCGAATTTTTTGGTTGGGTAGAACCCCAGGATCTATCAAACCCTAGTTCAGGTTTTGAACCAGAAAACCAGATTTTGACAGAAGTTGTAGATACGAAATTCGCAGGTCAATTTTG
Organism: Larix kaempferi; assembly: GCA_027924585.1. Lineage (NCBI taxonomy): Eukaryota > Viridiplantae > Streptophyta > Pinopsida > Pinales > Pinaceae > Larix > Larix kaempferi. The sequence goes on from BSBM01001646.1 coordinate 20,396,820, forward strand.
AGGGGTCAATTTTTGGAGTTTTCAAAATCTGAGCACACCAGATTGCTCACCTTAGTCAAATGCATCTCCATGTCTAGACAAAATTTTGAAATTCCAAGTTTGGATTTTTAGGGTTTCTCTGTCAAACACTAGCCATCTCCAAATCCAGTTTCAGCAATCAAAGTGTATAGGATTGGGTTAATCCTAGAAGAGAATGAATTGGACACCTACATAAGTGAAGAAGTTCCAGTTCCATAGGGAGATGAGGCTAAGGTCTTACATAAGAAGACTCCAAGCAATCCCGACAGGTATGACTTGAGGAGATACATGTATGTTTTGAAATATGTTCACGATTAAGTTTGTCTTCATATTATTGAGATTAGTACAATCTTGATTAATTTTAAACTTGTATTATCACCTTAGTAAAAGTATGAATGCGTGTGAATGATATAAGACATTCATTGATTAGGGTTATGACACTTATGATTGTACTAATGCATTGTGGTGTTGTATGAGGATGATGTTGTCCGCTAACATGAAAGGTACATCAAGAAAGATAAATCAAGTTCTAGATCAAGAACATATGACCATGCTGAAATGAAGACAAAGACTCATCCATAGCCATTGATCCCATAGAAGCTCTACTTACGATGTATGTATAATTTGGTTCTACAGAGCTTAACTTATGAGATATGCAGGTTACTAGCACAAGGTCTCTAAATCATTGAAGAGTACAAAGAAGACATTGTTTGGGTATGTTAGACATAACTAGCAAACATGATAATCAAGGTATGTGTTTCTTATATCAAGTTAGAATCCTACCTTGTGTTAGGATCTTATATAAGTATACTTGGTATGATTGATAATGATTATTCGTGAAGTTATAAGTTTGGGAAATCATGGGTTTATGCATATTATGCTTCTTAGTTTGATTAATCATATGAAAAACTAGAAGAGTCCTATCGTCAAATAAAAATATGCATGAGTAAAAGAATTCCTCCTTGAAACCTTGAATACTAACCCTTGTGTATGAAATGATCATGACCATACATGTTTAAGATTATAATGTTTTGATAGTATTGAGATTATATTAATGCATGTATGATTATCTATGTGATATTGAGGATGACACAATGATGACACTAGTGCACACTTAAGCATGCACAATGGTCCAGGATGGATAGAAGTTCAAAGACATAATATCATGATGATATCATAAAGGAAGCAAAGATCAAGAGGGAGCACACTCCAATAGTTCCTACAAGGAAGCAAAGATTGAGAGGGAGTCCACCCAACAACTAAACAAAGATAAGTATTTGAATTATCATTTCTTGTATATATGATTACTTAAATGATGTTGTTCATTCATGTACATACTTATGTTCCTAGATTTAGGATGGATATTATGCATTATATAAAAGTTGAATTATTGAAAAAGATACTACTAATATAGTAATGGGTAAGTGGCCTATGGTACTGTACAACACTCCATTTCTACTTATCTAGATTGAAACCTCTTTGCTAACATGTTGGGAGTAGTGCACACTCTTAACAATGTTCTGGTAGAGATGGAAGGCATCTAGAAAGTTGTCGTATGAATACGGGATATGGATGAATGTTGTATTGAAGCACTGGCTAAGATAATTGCATGAAAATATGACATATTCTTATGTGTAATATTTTTGTTCTGAAAACTATGAGAAGTTTCTAATCATGCAATTGAATTTGAACCTTAGGAAAGATCGTGTACAATCACCTACAAAAGAAGAACAATGACATTTGTTCCATCAATGAAGTTCAAGAAAACTACCTATTGAAGATATTGAAGAATCTAAAGTTCCCAGTATCAGAGATGCAGTAATGGAAGAATGCCATGATCGAAGAATACCAGTCGATCATGAAGAATGATGTTTGGGATGTTGTCTCAAGACCATAAGGGAAGTCTGTTGTGACTTCCAAGTGGATATACAAGATCAAGCATGCTGTAGATGGTAGCACAGAGAAATACAAGGCAAGGTTTGTGGCTTGTGGCTTCTCCCAGAAAGAAGGGATATATTATGAAGAGACTTTTGCACCTAAATCCAGATACAATTCCATCAGAACAGTACTTGCTCTAGTTGCAGTAATCAAGTGGAAGATACACCAGATGGATGTCAAGACACTTTGTTGAATGGTGTAGTTGAAGAGGAAGTGTATGTGGAGCAGCCACTCGGTTTTGAGACACATGACAGGGATTCATATGTGTGCAATTTAAAGAAATCCTTGTAAGGCTTGAATCAAGCACCCAGGACATTGTACGGCAGGATAGACAACTTCCTGACCAGTTTGGGATTTACCAAGAGTAAAGCGGATTTCAACCTTTACTACAAGGTTGAGGAAGAAAATATAGTGATACTCCTACTGTATGTAGATGACCTATTTGTGACATGTGAGATTGGGTTTATTGTTGATACGAAGAGGAAGCTTGCTTTCGAGTTCGAGATGAAGGACTTGGGTTTGATGCATTACTTTATAGGCATGGAGGTGTGGCAGAGTGAAAATGGAATCTTCCTTGGACAAGGGAAGTATGCAGTAGAGATCTTGAAGCGGTTCGGGATGATGGACTACAAGGCCATGGCCACACCTATGGCATCAAACCTAAATCTATTGTGTGAAGCTTCATCGGATTCGGTTGATGCTACGATGTATCGTCAGATGATTGGGTCCTTGATGTACCTGATGAACACGAGACCAGAAATTTTATTTGTAGTGAACACATTGAGCCAGTTCCTGATGGATACTAAACATGTTCACCTGATTGTTGTAAATCATATTCTGAGGTACCTGAAGGGTACGGTTGATTATGGGCTCAAGTATGATGCAAATCAAAATTTTAACTTGGAGGGTTATGTTGATTCAGATTGGGTAGGAAGTGTTGCAGATAGGAAGAGCACTTCGGGGTGTTGCTTCAGTATGGGATCAGGTGTGATCTCTTGGTTTAGCAGGAAGCAATCCTGCGTAGCACTGAGTACAACCGAAGCAGAGCATGTCGCAGCTTGTTCGGTTAGTTGTGAGGGAGTATGGATAAGGAAGTTACTGTCTGATTTTTTTGATCTCCAGTTCGATGCTAGTTGTATCTTCTGTGACAACCAAAGTTGTGTGAAGTTGTCTAAGAATCGGGTGTTCCATGACAAGTCAAAGAATATTGAGATCAAGTATCACTATATCAGGGATATGGTGCAGAGAGGAGCAGTGAAGCTCCTGTATGTTGAGACAGATGAGCAAATTACAGATGTGTTGACAAAACCACTAGCCCGAGTGAAGTTCGAGTACTTCAGAGAGAGGCTTGGTGTTCTTCAGATATAAGATACTTCGAGGAGGAAGTGATGGGACACTTTTGCAAGATCCATTCGAAGCATGGTGGTAGGAGGATCCTTCCCATGGCTATGTATGTAAGTACTGTGTGATATGCATCAGGACGATGCTCCAGATGATGTTTTGTATGATGATGATCAGGATGATCATGTGATAATTGTTATAGGTTAAACTTGCACCTCTCCGTCTGTGATCACCTTGAGCTGTTGATCACACAAAAGGACAACTTGGATGGAGGAGCATGTTGACCTTGGATGATACTTTGACTCACTCCATTTCTTGACATTACTGGAAAAACCCAAAAAATATCATTTTGAGATATGAGCGCTACTCTACTCAAAGAGACTAGTGCCCATACGCTACTCCAGTGTATCATAGTAGCGCCCATATCCTAATATACGCTACTCCTTCTCAGCATAGTAGCGATCAACATTTTAAACTCGATGAGCGCTAGTTGATAAGCACTAAAGTAGCGCCCTATATGCTACTTCACTGAACAAGAGTCGCATACATCTTAAAAGATGATTTAAAAATAAATTAATTTCTCGAGGAGGATTAGTTGCTGGTAGTTTCCCAACTTCCCCAACTTCCTCCATAACCATACATCGACCTAAACTACTTCTCCAACTTCCTCCATAACCATACATCGACCTGAACTACTTCCCCAACTTCCTCCATAACCATACATCGACCTGAACTACTTCTCCAATCTTATAAATACAAAGAAGATTAAAGGAGAAGGGTTAGCTAGAGATAGTGAGATGGATTAATGGAGAAACTTTGAGACATAGAGAGAAGATTGCATTGGAGGAGTTGATGCTGAATACATCCAAGCCAGAGAAGAGCAAGATCCCAGAATCAAGTTGCAGGAGCATGTTCCATGATCAGTTATACTTTTACTTCATTTTACTTTTGAAAAATAAAGGTTGAAGTGTATTTCTTGTTCCAATTTAAATGTGTTCTGAAATAACATCTTGATTTGGATCTGTTTTGGTCAATATTGAATGTTAAACATTTTTTTTGTTTCTTTCAAGCTTTATATATTGCCCAAAGTGCTTTGAGAAAGGTATTGCTATTGCAGGTTTACAGAAAGGAAGGTGGATTTGGAGGTTGAACACGAGATCAATTCAAGGCTGGGATCAAACTTCGATTGAAAGGTGTGTTCTCAAGATCCACAACTTATTTCTTTTTGTAAATATCTCTATAGTATCATCAATACACTTACCTGTCACCCCAACCAAGTTGATAGCATTAGTTTCCTTGCTATAAGGTAGATTGGCCTGCCAACAGACTGACGACTCCACTGGGGAAAGTTGAGTTTTGTCTCTAGGAAACCTTGTTCTTGTTTGTCTTCCCAGATTGTTTTGACTTCTTTGATGTGTTGAGAAACCCTATAGGTATCCCTTGCCTGTTTCTTTTCTGCTTCCATCAGTTTTTGGTACCTTTTAAAGTCAGTTTTTTAAGCTTTTGAGATATGAGCGCTACTCTGCTATATATATAGTAGCACCCATATGCTATTGTGCTATATATATAGTAGCGCCCATCTCTGCAGGGGCGCAAGTTTCCCTACTGCATAGTAGGGTACGTTTCCTGAAGCTGTTCATTAACAATTTGCTTGAGTTTTTAGCCATTCTTGTGGTTTGTTGACTTTGCTTTTGGGTCTCCGTGACTGGTGTATGAGGTTTTTAACTGTTGTTTAAGTCATAGAACCTTTTCTTGAAGTCTTTTTCCATCTTTTGAATCGCTTGTTTACCTTTGGAACGTTTGGACTGTTTAGGACCTTTTGGAAGACTAGGTTGTGTTTGGTGTTGAGCACTTCCACTTTTTTAGACCCTAACTGCATGTTGCTAGTTTAAAAACCTGCATACTCTTGTATCCGCTGTTTGTGGCAACGTTTGTATGCTTTTTACTCATCCTATCCTTTGTTTTAGGGTTTGGTCCGTTTAGAGCTTATAGGGTGTCTTCCATTTTTGTTGATTTCCATTCTTCCTGGACTTATTGTCTTTTGCTGGTTGCAAGTGCATTTAAACTGTTGTAGGCTGAGTCATCTCTCGGTTCTTTGTGTTAGTAATTGGCAGCTTGCTTGTCTACTTTTGCTTAGCATAGTGGTCTTGTTAGGGTTAGATACTTTAGGTCAGTCCTTTTGTGTTTTTCTCCTTTGTTTTCTCCCACTTTGTTTCCAAGTTTAGAGGCTTTTTCTTTGCAAAAAACCTGTAGATCAAGTCTTTTTCGAGTTAGTGTCTCGACAGCTATAAGCTTAGGAACTTTTAGCCATACTTACACACATTGCACATAAGTTTTATTTTACTTTCCATTTTTCATAGTTCTTTTTCGCTTATAGAAAAAGCAAAAAAAATTTGGTAGTGTAAGTTTAATAAGACTTATTTTTCTTGTTACAAGATAGCATAGGATATTTTGTGCATTTTCAAAAAATAAAACAAATTTTTTTTAAGTAGGTTTACTCAAATTTTCAGTTTTGGAAAGAAGTAAATGAAAAAATGAAAAGAGCTTTGTTGTAGAAAGTTTTGATTTTATTGCACTTTTGTTTCCTTGTTGCAACCACCGCCACACAAAAGCACTACCCTTTTTGAGTAATAATAGCCCTAAAAATATTTTAATAAAATAAACTAGAAACATTTTTTCTTTTTAGGGATACACTACACCAACTAGTTTTGGTTAGGATCTTGAGTTTAAATCACCTTAAACCACTCAAGATCACACATTACGCAAAAATCGTAGTGAGACTATCACAGGTAAACCCACCTCACTCAAAACTTGCCTGGGATCTATGCAGTAGGTCATTGCGAGATCAGATTGTTGGGAATACTCCTCCTACTTTCTGTTCGAGCATACGCCAGGATCAGATTGCATATTGGGGACTCTTTCGAGTTTCGGGCTTAGCTACCCTGCCCATGCTTTCTGATTCGATCGATGACTGTTCCACTAGGAGTTTTCGGTGTTGTGGTATCCTTAGTATCTGACTCTAGGTTCATACACAGGTGACAGAAGAGGGTATATCTGCTGTACCTAAGACAGACGTGGGAGGAAACCCCTTGCAGGTCTTTGGGAGGGCGGTTGGGTGATTCCAGCGCTTGCACCCTTAGTCATTGTATTGTGGACCTCGGGTAACTGTCTTTCTTCCTTCATTGATCTATTTTGGGCCCTCATCATCCCAGACTCTTCTCCGGAAGGCATCTTTGTTTTCCTGGTTTGTATACTTAGGACTTTTTAGTTGGCGTGCTATTTGCCCCCTAGTTGTAGTGGCCACTAGGTTCTAGTCTGTTATTTTATATTTATAATCACGGAGAATCAAGAGCTTCGTAGATCGAGGAGGTTTCAAAACCTTCCACCACTTAGGACAGAACCTTTACAGCCAGCTAGACGACAGCGGGTAAACCCCGGTATTTCTTCAGAAACCACTCCTGAAACAGAATTTCCTGAAGAAATTCTTGCAAAAGAAAACTTTGAAATAGAGGTTCCTGAGGAACCACTACCAGGTACCACAGATCAGCAACACTTTAGTACAGTTGAGGTGGAAGATCTTACTTCTGCGGAGTATAGCACTCCTTTCAATCCTCCTTTAACCAATACTAGAATTCCGCTTATGTCACTGTTGGTTTCCAGCAGCCCCATTTCAGTGCAGACAATTCCTTACCCGGACATCTGATGTCTAATCTAGGAGGTGAACAAGGAGTTCCCCAAACACCCACTTTAGGTATGAACACCAACACAATAAATCCTTCTTTTACTGCTACACCAAGTCAGACACAAACCTCTGTGTCTACCCCGTCCTTCAGTTTCAATACTGGTACATTAGGTATGCCAAGTGTAACAACGATGGCATCTATCCCTACACGTACTGTTGGACCTAGCAGTACAGCCAACTTTGCAACACCTCTTGCTTCTCAACCGTTATATCAGATACCTAGTACTTGGATTTCCACACCTGTTGTAGGACCAAGTGCTTCTGCAAACATGCCAGTCATGGGCACCATGACTACACCGTCCACATCTTCTACTGGTTTCAATACCTTTGCAGGACCAAACATGAATCAATGTAGCATGCCTGCAGGTAATGTTCCTTTTTCCTTATTCTCAGGGGGAGGGGGTAATAATTTTAACCAGCAATATGGCGGGGCTAATACCCAGCCACAATGGACGAACCCACAGAGCACTAATCCACTTTCATTTGGGTGGGAAAATTTTAATAACTCTTTCGTACAACAACAGATGGCAGGGGGCAACCCCTACCAACAAACAGCTGGGGGCAACCCCTACCAACAAGTAACTGGGGGCAACCCCTATCAATAGATGGTAGGTGGCAACTCCTATCAGCATATGGCCGAGGGTAACCCTTATCAGCAGGTGGCTGGGGGAAACCCCTACCAACAGTTCATGGGTCAAACGATGGGTGGTTCCCCTTATTAAGTACCGTCCTACCGGCCTCGTCTACCATTTCTGGCAACTTTAAATTTTCCATATCTTTCCAAATTGACAAACTATCCTGTGTGTCATAATGTTGCATGGCCATTAGTTCCCACCAAATTACCTTCAGACATTCCAAAGTTTGAAGGCAAAACAGGTGAAGACCCTGGTGACCATGTCACTACCTTCCACTTATGGTGTTCCTCCAATTCTTTAAACGAAGATTCCATCAGATTGAGATTGTTCCAAAGGACCTTAACCGGTGCTGCAGCCAAATGGTACATTGAGTTACCTGCAACAACATTCTCTAGTTTTGGAGATATCGCAACCATCCTTTTGAATCACTTCCAGCTTCCTGTTCGGTATGATGCCGGAACAGAACTTTGTCTACTTTTAGACAAAATAAAGCCACTCACTTATCTGATCACATTCAGGAGTGGCGAAGATGGAAGAGGCTCATTAAGGCCAACATACCTCCGGAGTTCCTTCTTGAATGGTACTTGAAATCACTCCTTCCTTATATTTCTAAGGAAGTAGCTACATTTGGAGTATCTAATGAGGAAGAAGCCATCTTACGGACTCAGCAGTTAGACCTCGTGTATGCACAATCTGGGTTACTATATGAGATCATACCCGATGCACCGCGATCGAATACCGATCTGAGTAGACCAAAACCTGGACCACATGTTGATGGCATAGTGGGTTCAGTTGACTCTGCAGCTTTCGAAGCGCTGACATAGGTTCATGCCTTATCAGTCAAACAATCGACTGCAGATGTTTCTTCCGTCACAACCTCTCCTTCTACTTCTGAGCCTGTCAATCAGGTCCAGAACAATCAAAAGGGCCATCGATAGCCCAACAACAAAAAGAAGGGCAAGAAAGGAGAGGGGAATCAACAAAAGCCCAAAAAAGACAATGCCGAAGAGGGTAACAAAGAGGAAAAGAAGGTTAAGTTCCCTTGTAAACTTTGCAAGCAGAACCACCTTACTCACCAATGCCCTCTGCTTGAAGAAGCCCAGAAGCTCTTTAGAGAAAAGAAGCCTGCCGTCCTGAAAGATCCATTTCGTAAAGGGCAGGGCTCAACTTCTGGCACCTCCAAAACTATGGGCACTTCACATGCTACGGTTGATCAAACTTTTATCAACATGGTTAATTCGGATGCACTATTGTAAACTAGAGCCCGGAACTATACCCCAGAAACACAGAAAAAGGATAAGGAGATTCCAGAATCCTCCACTCCACTTCACATACCTGTGGACCCAATGCCCAAGATTCCGAAAGGTGTCTTGAAGAGGGCATCACACAATCCCAACACACAGGGTGCTTCTAACTACAATGTGGTTGAAGATTTAGCCCAGACCCCTTGTGCCATGTCTACTCTAGAAGTCCTGCAAAGTTGTCCTTTACAACGGAATGCACTTCTGGCAGCTATTGGGAGTATGGAATCCTCTAACATGTCTGCGCGATTTGATATGACTGATGTCAAGTACCGGTTTCCCTATCACGTTGCCCTTCAGATTGAGGTCGTTCATGGTCCAATGACCATCAGATGAGCTGTAGTAGATGAGGGAGCGTCGATTTGCGTAATGTCAATTTCCTGTTGGAAAGCTCTAGGTTATCCTGAGTTATCCCCTTCTAACACACTGCTTACTACATTTGATGGCAGAACTTTCCGTCCACATGGAGTTTTTTCATCATTTGATGTCACTCTGGCCGGTAAGATAGTTGCTGTTGAAGTAGAAGTTCTGGATGCTCCACTTGATTACAATATGTTATTAGGTAGGAGTTGGACATATGCCATGCGAGCCATTGCATCAGCAGTTTTTCGAGTGGTTATGTTCCCATTTGAAGGTAAGATAGTTACAGTCGATCAACTTTCTTTCACTCAGAGAAACAACCAGACTTATTTGGAAACCACAATTCCATTGATTGATCAAACCACCCCGGTTGGTGAAAGTTTAGGAGCAAGAATGTACGGATCATTAATCGACACTTTTGACCTACCAGCTCCTACCTTATTCATTGGTACTGAGGGATGTTCTTCGTCTAAAACTTCCATGGTTAGTTTAACAACTGATTCTGAGTTTCTCCCAACTAACACAAACCCCTCCGTGCCCACCCCTGTTGTATAAGTTACCCACTTGGATTCTTATCAAACTACAATAGAACATATGTTGACTCCATTGGTGTCTGTCGAGTCAAACATAGATGGTGCCATTATGCAGACACCATACCCGATCCACTCTCTTGACAGTTCAGATACTACTTTACCTTCTGAATAGGAAATGTTAGAAGCCATGACCGACCCAGATCTTCCTCGGGAACATGTAGATCCTAGGTCCTTCTTCGTTCCTGTTCTTAACTTGATAGAGAGAGGTTATTTTTGTTCACCACCCGATGAAAATACTGATTTCACTTCTTCACAAGTTGGTGTTGTTGAAGCAAATAGATTGCATACCTCGCTGGTGAACATTTTCACTGGGATCAACGGAAACATTTTTTTTGAAACGGGTTGTTATCTCGATGAGATCATTCCGTATACCAATCTTTTTCGTGATTTCCATAACATCTTTGCCCGACCTCATGAGGAGGATCCAGGCATTGACCCTACTTGAAGAAGTACTATGCTTAGGCTGAAATACTTTTTCTTGTAACATAGTTGTATATTTTTGTAAAGCTAGTTTTGTTATGCTCGTTAGGTAATCTTATGTGTGTTTCTCGTTTTGTGTTCCAGATGTCAACCGAAAATTTCTTAGGATTTGTTGATGGTGCCAGTCGCCACACCTGTCAGTTGGCTGCAGCAGCTTGGGTCATTTATTCACCTGCTGACCAACTTATCTCTTCGGGGGGGTTTGTTTGGGTCCTACCACGAATAATGTGGCTGAATACAGTGTAGTTATAGAACTTCTCCGAGATGCTCTCAGTCATGGCATTTCACATTTGGAGGTAAGGCTTGACTCACAATTAATCGTATTTCAGTTAACAGGTGTATATCAGATTAGGGATCCGAGATTGCTACGTCAGTTTCTATGAGTTAGACTATTGGAAAGACAATTTCATTCTATCAGATATGAACACATTCCAAGAAGTTTAAACACTTTAGTTGATTCATTAGCAAACTATGTGTTAGACTGGCATTTACATCATACATTGTCATAAACAACATTGCACACATAAAATTAAAATGCATACACATGTAAATAACCGATACTGTATATAGCCGATACCATATCAAAAAATATATGAGTTTTGAGTCACGAGTCTATCAAGTCAAGTCATAAAAGTACAAAAGCTGGGCATAGTAGCCTAAAAAATATATACATAGAATGTATTCCTCTCCCATGGAGAAGGAGGGATCTCATCATCATCTACCGCATTGCAATAGCATATGACTAGCCTAGCGATCCTTCGCAGCACCCTAAGCCATGCTGGGGGCACCCCAACAACATATTCTTGCATATCAACAGGTATCTGATCCATACGACATGCAGGAACTTCGTGAGTCAACCGACTTATTTTTCTCTCCAGGGTTCCCAACATAGCATCTGCTGCAGTAATATTAGCTGGCCTCACATAGATGGTAGGATGTCCCTCAAGACGAACAGGCCCCATATCTGCATATGACACTTGATTAGAACTTCAAAACTCATTCATAAAAATCAAATACTTGAAAAAGTTTGAAAAAATTAAATAAATTCTCAAAATTTAAACATACCAATATCTCCCCAGGCTCCACCTGGAGGAAGCACCAGCTCTGGATCATGATGGAAATCCAATCCAGCATATGGAAACTGCTCAAAAGCGGGTACTTGCCTCTCCCACCACCCCCAGAAATCATCAGTATGATAACAATAGTGACTTTCCCCACCACCCTGGCGGAGGAATATGTCACCCCAACGGCCTAGTCTGGGCTCATGGGGGTTAACCTGAGGTAGAGGCATCCCCAAACTAATAGCAGGCATCCTCTCAAAGAAGAAAGTACACAAAATGCTACCGTACCCAAAATTCTTCATTGTGCCGGATTTGCAACCTGTCAATTGAGATTTCATGTTTGTCAATAAACTAGTACTCCAATCATAGACATGACCGTGTAAGCATTGTACACCAATATGCATAGAGTGCCTGGAAGCTAAGTGTTGTGAAGCACTGCCTGCCACTCGGTTGTTCATGCTCACTATCACTTTCAAAGGGAGACCGTCAATAGTTGAAATCAAGACTTGGCTTCCCGATTTCTCAGCTCCGGCAACACAATATGTATTTACATACTCTTGCACAGATCTTACACCCACACGAGAAGACCCTTTCAGATTGATTACATCTCCTCTTCGTGAGAGACCAGTAATGAAATATATGTCATCAACAGTAAGCTCCAGAGTTTTCCCACGGATGACAAAGGTGTTAGTATCCACATCCCAATACTGAATAAGTCTTCGAAACAGTTTGTTTAAGGCCCTCATGTTTACCGTTCGATAAAACTTCAACAAACCGCATCTTCGGAGAGCATGGAGGGTAGCCGGATCTTGCATGGCCAACCTATCCATGTCCTCATGCTCCCTCTCCCTCCATTGAAGGACCATCCTGCACAAAAGACCAAAATTTTTGAGTCTCGGCGCTTGTAGGTAGGTTTGCAAAAGTGTACGCTACTGTGTATACTACACAGTTGCGTATGGGCGCTACTCTGCTTCAACACAGTAGAACCCATCGCGTTTATATGTTACTGCTGTGGTTACACAGTAGCGCCCGCGCAGCAACACTTGTGAGCATCACGTTGCAAGCCAATTTTTGCTCAAAAAATGAAAAATAAACCATGAAAATGCAAGCAAGGTGGATTTTAACTTACTTGGTGGAGGAAGATTGACGGTTGGATGCTCAGTTTGATCGCCATGGAGATTCGAAATTTGCAAAAGGTTGCCCCAATCTTTGCCCTACAAAAAAAATTGCAAATTGTTTTTAAAAAAAGAAATCATATATACAAATTGGATTTTGATTTTTACCGATAATTGTTAATTTTCTATAGTTTCAAAACTTTCAAAAAATCCCTAATTAATCAATTGAAACACACAATACGGTATAATACTGATCCAAGCTCAATTTTCATTTAATTTTTGTCGGATTCGTCTCCTAAGTTTAAAATTTCTTGATGATAGACCTTGTCAACTAGCTAAATATTTCAAATTCATATATCATTCAAGATTTTTGCCGCATCGACTAATATTTTGTTGAAGACCTAGTTTTGGCAGAGTATGAAGCTATGATCCTAGAATCTGACCATTAAGTCATTTTAAGCTCTTGTTTGGACTATTTAAACATAAACAAGATTGTCGAGCAAGCTTGTCCTCTTCGAGCTCGTTAAATTAATCGAAGGCTCATCCACTCAGGTATAGAATTACCCCTTTTTCGGGCTTAGGTGGATTAACTACGGAAAAGGTATACTCTAGGTATACTCCTGTATGCGCTAGAAGAGTTCTCCTTTCATTGTTTTATAATTTTTCAGGGGAGGAGACTAACTGTACAAAAAAGGACCTTTTGGAGCATTTCTTTAGGGTTTTCAAGCTCTCTAAACATGAAAATACCAAGCGAGCATTCACCTACTCGGGCTCGATGTGAAATCCACGAGAGGGTAAGTAGAGGACTGTTTAAGTGTTTCAACTCTATAAACAAGAAAACATCGTCGAGCACAGACCAATCCCGGCTCAATATAAAATCCACGGATAGGTGAAAAGAGGATTGTTTAAGTTTTTCAGACTCTATAAACAGGAAAACACCGGCGAGCATTAATCTGCTTGGGCTCAATACTAAAATTCACGAGCAGATATATGGAGTTATTGTTTAAGTTTTTCAGACTCCTTAAAATTGAAAACACCGGCGAGCAAGAACAGATCTCTGCTCGATATTAAAATCCAGAGATCAGTAAATATAGAGTAATCTTCTATCTCTTCTTCGAACTCTATAAATAATGAAGAAGGTCCTGAGTCTTCCTCCCATGGGCTCGTTAAACTTTTTTACATGGTTGGATCTATTGAGTTTTCATTCTTTCTTGGACTCATTAAAACAACAAGAAGGGTAGTCTTTTATCTAAAAAGAATAAGGGACAGGAAAGACATATCATATCTTCATTGTCAAAGGCATTTTCAGTCAAGTTCTATCCTTGAACACAGCACCTACTTGAGTCTATCTTGTCGGTTGGTTTTAGTTTTTGACCTCAGGGTGAACCTTTCCTCCGAGTTATTTACTCCCCCGATTGGTTATTCTTCCAACCATATGGAGGGTCTGATAATGTCTCTTACATTTCAGACTTATTTTCCCCATTATGTCAGAGACTGCTTGAGTCACTTGGTGTCGTGCTCAATGTTCAAGGATATACCCTGTGTCGGCCATTCTGCAGTTTACCTTGACCTCATGTGTCGACCTTCCTAGTGTCAGTCTTGTTACATATTATTCCATATCAGCTCTTACCAATTGAGTGTTCCTCGAGTTGGATGATGGAGGATGCCTTAAGGCCTCCCTTCCAACGGACTTCTTCCCATCGACATCAACTCATTATTCTGGGATTGAAGTTTATAGTTTCGGTTAGTACCTTGGAGATTGCAGTCACCAGTGGCAATTTTCCTCGCTGTTGAATGATGAGAATACATCAATGTCTCTTCTTCGACGGGATTCCCAAGTGTTCGACTCCAAGTCCATCTATTCATATTTGGCGAATCGTACTTGGTACCTTGGACCCCATCATCATTATCGGTGGAATTCCTCGCGTTTGTTAACGGTATACATCAATGACCGGTAATCAAACGATACCCCCCATGTTCGACTATCAGCTCATCTATTCACATGGTTAGGGTTTGTACCTAGGGTTGTTTTGGATGAAGACCTTGGGATTTTGGATGACATTACCTCATTTTGTTATCACCCAAGTTGCACAAGACTAGGCCTCACTTATATTCGGCTCTCCATGAGACATAGATCCAGTTTGTTGTTATGGCTATGATATCTCAGTTTGACATGGATCCACGCTTGTATTCCAAGTGGCCATGCTTTATATACATCTCCTTGTTATGTATCGGATATCATGTTGTATCACACTGCACATCTATATGATGTCAAAAATGTAATTGCTCGCTGACCTTGATCTTTGTTGTAGGTGTTCTTGTGACTTGTTTTCTGCGGTTCTTTGCTCCTCCTCTGGATTTGGATTATAATGTATTTCGGCCATCGTTTCCCTCTGACCTCACACATTAGGGGGCATCTGTTATAGGTTAAACTTGCACCTCTCCGTCCGTGATCACCTTGAGCTGTTGATCACACAAAAGGACAACTTGGATGGAGGAGCATGTTGACCTTGGATGATACTTTGACTCACTCCATTTCCTGACATTACTGGAAAAACCCAAAAAATATCATTTTGAGATATGAGCGCTACTCTACTCAAAGAGACTAGCGCCCATACGCTACTCCAGTGTATCATAGTAGCGCCCATATCCTAATATACGCTACTCCTTCTCAGCATAGTAGCACTCAACATTTTAAACTCGATGAGCGCTAGTTGATAACCAGTAAAGTAGTGCCCTATACGCTACTTCACTGAACAAGAGTCGCGTACATATTAAAAGATGATTTAAAAATAAATTAATTTCTCAAGGAGGATTAGTTGCTGGTAGTTTCCCAACTTCCCCAACTTCCTCCATAACCATACATCGACCTAAACTACTTCTCCAATCTTATAAATACAAAGAAGATTAAAGGAGAAGGGTTAGCTAGAGATAGTGAGATGGATTAATGGAGAAACTTTGAGACATAGAGAGAAGCTTGCATTGGAGGAGTTGATGCTGAAGACATCCAAGCCAGAGAAGAGCAAGAGCCCAGAATCAAGTTGCAGGAGCCTGTTCCATGATTAGGTAAACTTGTACTTCATTTTACTTTTGACAAATAAAGGTTGAAGTGTCTTTCTTGTTCCAATTTAAATGTGTTCTGAAATAACATCTTGATTTGGATCTCTTTTGGTCAATATTGAATGTTAAACATTGTTTTTGTTTCTTTCAAGCTTTATATATTGCCCAAAGTGCTTTGAGAAAGGTATTGCTATTGCAGGTTTACAGAAAGGAAGGTGGATTTGGAGGTTGAACACGAGATCAAATCAAGGCTAGGATCAAACTTCGATTGAAAGGTGTGTTCTCAAGATCCACAACTTATTTATTTTCGTAAATATCTCTGTAGTATCATCAATACACTTACCTGTCACCCCAACCAAGTTGATAGCAATAGTTTCCTTGCTATAGGGTAGATTGGCCCGCCAACAATGATGATATGCATCAGGATGATGCACTGTATGATGATGATCAATATGATCATGAGCATCAGGATGATGCTCCGTGCGAGGATGATCAGGTTGATCATGAGTATCAGGATGATACTTCGAGGCCGTGGATATGTGGCAGGTTGTGCAGTACAATATAATACCTCCTTGGGAGATCCGATAGGTTGAGCAGTAAGCTTGTAATCAGTCTTGGGATGGTCTTTCAAGGTTTTACGAGGTAAGCATGTAATCAATCCTCGAGATCCGAGAGGTTGTGCTAGTCACGTAAAGGTCATGGGATGCTCTTTAAAGATCTTGCAGGTCGCAATATGCTCTTTTAAGGTTTTTCTTGTTCACATGTAATTAGTCCTGGAGATCCGATAGGTTCTGCTAGGCACGTAATGAGTCATCGGATGCTCTTTAGAGATCTTGTTGGTTGCAATATGATCTTTTAAGGTTTTATGAAGTTCATATGTAATCAGTGTTGGATATCCGATAGGTTGAGCAGTAAGCTCGTAATTAGTCCTGGGATGCTCTTTAGAGATCTTGTCGGTCATGCTAGGCATGTAAAGGATCCCAAGATTCTCTTTAAATGTTTTGTGAAGGCTGCATGTAATCAGTCCTAGGAGATCTTGTTGGTCATGCTAAGGCACATAAAGGATCCTGGGATGCTCTTGTTGGGTTTTGCAGATCCACATAATCAGTCCCAAGATTCCACCTCTATCAGGCCACTCGTAGAGATGATGAAGACCTACATGAGGCTAGGCCTACATCCAGCATGAAAAAGGGCTGGCTCTATAGAACTTCCTATGACGAGAATAATTGAGAGATAGCACCAGTGATTGAGATGACAAGTACAACAGCAGTTACGATGATGCTCTAGTGATAAAGTGACGATGATCCAACTCCAGTATTGAAGACTTGTGCCTATATGTAATGATGACATGTGTCAAGAGAATACCTTCCTAGTTAAGAGGGAGTGTTGATGTATTTGTAACTTCGGAAGATATTCAGTTGTATATTGTATGTATTACATTTGTACTTTATTGTATCCCCAATGGAGATGTATTTTTCCTCTGATTGGAAGTGTCGTCATTTGTATTTGGAAGTGTCGTCATTTGTATTTGCAAGTGTCGCAAGTTATATTGTAAGTGTCGTAACTTATATTTGATGGGTTATTAGACCGGCTTAGAGGGGTCGTCCCAGTATGGGTTAAAGGGTTATTAGACCACCCTAGTGGGGTCCTCCCAGTGACAAGTGGTAATGGGTTATTAGACTCTCCTAAGGGAGGTCGACCTAGTTAGGGTAAAAGACAGGTCAAGTTAAAGTATAAATAGAGAGTGTGACTTCTATTCATTCATTCACTCACTCATCCAACTCGCATAGTTGAGAGATAGGAATGCGCACAAGTGGAGGAGGAGTTGCTGTTGAAGACATCTATATTTTGGGGTTTGATCTTTGTGATCTTTGTATTGGTGCTCATTTTATCTCTGAGGAAGTTGCGGGGTTTTTCACCTTCTTGGTTTTCCCTGGTGAAATGATTTGTGTCTCTTGTCTCTTATGTTTGATATGTTGTACATGTTATTCTCTCAATTAAGATCCTAGATCATATTGAATTAAATGATGAAAAACTAACAAGTCTGCAGGGAAGGAATGCTGGTCAATCCTGCAAAGATTGAAATTATTGTCGACCTACCACCGTCGACAACAGTCAAGCAATTGAGAGCGACATTGGGACACACAGGGTACTACAAGAAAATTATCAGAGGGTATGCAGCGATCATGGCCCCAATGGAAAAATTGTTGAAGAAAGACGTGAAGTTTGAATGGAATGAAGAATGCCAAAAAGTCTTGATATATTAAAAGAAAAGATGGTTGCAACACCCATCCTCGCATTTCCATATTGGACGAAGGAGTTCCACGTTCATGTCGATGCGCCATCAGTCACATTGGGAGTCATCTTGGCCCAACCAAGAGAAGGTGAAATAGACCACCCGATAGCATTCGCAAGTAGAAGCTATCTACTACTGAGAAGAATTACATGACTACAGAAAAAGAGGGGTTGGAAACGGTCTACGCCTTACAAACTTTTGGCACTATATCTTAGGGGGCCACTTTAAAATGTTCACCGATCATTTGACAGTTAAATACCTTGTGAACAAGCATGTGTTGTGGGGGAAGATCGATTGATGGCTGTTACTCTTCTAGGAATTTGATTTTGAGATAATCATAAAGCGATGCCGACTTAATGAAGGACTAGACCACTTCTCATGATTAGAATATGGGGAAGAGCCAAGGAGCATTGATGAAGGATTGTCGGATGCTTAGTTGTTCAGGTTTGGAATGGTCGATGACCATTATGAACAAGTCATTTAGTTTTTAGCAACAGGAGAGGCACCAACATGATTCACTACTAATCAAAAGAAGCAACTAGTTGTTAGAGCTATGGATTTTCAACTGATTGCAGGGAAACTGTATAAGATGGGACCAGATGAAATACTTTGATGATATGTCCTTCCGCATGAACAAGAAAGGATTCTCACGAAATCTCATGATGGGATTGATGGGGGACACTACGGAGGACACGCCACTGTGAGGAATATCCTCCAAGCAGAACTATGGTGGTCGACGATGCATGGAGACGCTGTGGACTATGCTAAAAGCTACAACATATGTCAATGGACAGGAAAGCCATCATGAAGGCATGAAAGGCCACTAGTACCTCAGTTGACATTATAGGATTTCGACAAGTGGGAAGTTGACTTCGTGGGACCAATCAACCCACGAGGAAAAAGAAAAGTGTCATGCTACATAATCAATGTGACTGACTACTTGACATGATGGGAAGAAGTAGCGCCAGTGAAGGATTGCTCAGCTGCGATGGCAGCGAGATTCCTCTTTGACAATATAGTCACCAGGTTCGGGTGCCTAAATATACTATTAAGTGACCAAGGGACTCATTTTTAAAATCAAACAATCGCAACAATGACAGAGGAATTTCAAATTAAGCACAAGCAGAGCACCCCTTACAACCCACAAGCAAACAGATTAGTGGAGGCATTCAACAAAATCCTGGAGCATGCGCTCACAAAGGTATGCAACATGAATCAGGATGATTGGGATTTGAAGATCCCCGCGATACTTTGGTCATATTGCACAATTTGCAAACATTTGACCGGCCAGACCCAATTCAAGCTGGTTTACGGACAGGAAGTTGTCATGCCGATGGAGTATATTGTCCCCAGTCTGTTCTTTGTAGTAGCTACAGGAATGAGTGATGACGGAGCACTGGAAGAACGATTGGAACAACTGATACAACGCGATGAGTATCGGTTCATCGTAGGCTTTTATCAAAAGGTAGAAAAGGATCTCCAGAAGGCCTGGCATGATCGATACGTTAAACCAAAGAACTTTCAGTGCGGTGATACGATTTTTCTATATGACAGTAAGTTTACGAAACACCTAGGTAAGTTACAGATGCATTGGTTGGGTCCCTACATAATAGATTTTTTTACTGACGGAGGTGCGGTGCAGTTGAAGAGTTTAGATGGCAGGTTGCTGCCAAATGTTGATGTATTTGTAACTTCGGAAGATATTCACTTGTATATTCTGTTGGCTTGAATAACTGTTCTAGAGGTTTCCAATGTATACCTAGGTTCTTAGCGGTTCAAGGAACCAACAAAAACCCTTTTCACCGGTCCTTTCGGAAACAATCTGCCAGCAAACCGAGGTCTCACCCGAGGTGATGGGATGGGGTGCTATGGAATCAAGTTTCCACAACCGGGTGATGATTGCTTTGGACAGTCATGACAGGCAGCACACCACGGGGCCTGCGCTGCGGACTGACACTTCTGCGAGCTAGGATGCTGGGCACGCGTGCACCCAAGAGTTGCGCGATTCAGACCTTATTCTATAGTAGGACAGTGCCACTGATAGCTACACTTCCTCCTCGACACTAACTACTTCACTTAACTGTACTTGCAAGTATTATGCATCCAATGTTACCTTGTATTACTTATCTTATGATTCATGCAATATGACTAACATAATATACTTTTCCCTTTCGGTGATGCACACTGTATAGTCCTTCTCTATTAAGTGATTGTCCAACCGATTCATACATTCATAGACTTCGAAATGCTTATGCCTCTAGAATTCATCCATATATGCAATACTTAACATATTATTCCCATCTTCATCCTATGGAGAATACATATAAAATTAAACACGTGACCAATACGTAGGATTTTAAGCATTCATCGTAAGCAAATAAATAGTGCAAACATATAAACAATCACACAACACAGGATTTAACGTGGTTCACCCCCAGGATGGGAGCTATGTCCAGAGGAACTATTGTTATATTATTTCAGGAAGGGTACAACAGTTCTAGTCTGCGCACTCAACTACAGACTCTAGTCTCTCTCTATAGGTATTTGCGCACACAGCTTGCAGAGCCTTTACAATCTTCTCTCAACAGATTTTTATGTTCAACAAAGATTAAAATTTAGACTAATAAGACTCAACAATGAATATTATTCAACAAGAGATTAACCCTTTCCCTTACAAAATGGTGGCTACTTATAGATCATGCCCGTAGGTCATGTCTTTACAATGCATCGGCAAAACCCTAAGGTTCCCAAAACTGGTGTGGATACCTGCCACCCTACCTGTCGTCATCGCCAGGTCACTCCACTTGCTTCGGCTTCCTGACTGGGCCACTCACGGCTCTAATGGCCTTCTGACAACCGCATTCATCACAAAAACGGTTGTACTGCATCGTGGCCTATCACTTTCCGTCCCTTTATCCTGCTTGTCATCCTCAAGTTAGTGGCCTGGATTCTTAACTGCATGCCGCCACTCCCTTTTACAGGTCGCTTTCCTCTTTCTCCATTCTGCTTCTTACCCAAAATAGGTCGCTTTCTCAGCTCGACCTTCCTCTATACTCTTTTACCAAAAATAGTTATTGTGTTGGTGCTGTGCACCAGCATAGCTGTGCCAAAACTGCATATGCATTCCGAGCTACGCACTCCCAAAATTGTGTCCTTATCAAAATTGTGCCTACTTGGGCCGTGCGCAACAGGCCCCTAACACTGACTTGTGGCTCGTCCCGGTCCACTTCAATCCAGCTGCTCCATCTACACATCTTTTGAAATACCTGATCGCGCAATAAAGTCTTGGACAGTTGCAATTAGCTTTGCAACTACTTCCTTTATTTCTTTCTCCCTTCCCCTTACCATGATAAGCATATCATCTGAGGTAGGTTCTAGAATTTGCTCCTTCACTTGAGCCTCTGTTACTTGAAGTTCTTGCAGTTTTACTTCGATTTCATCTGTCAGGGTGAGTGCCTCTTCTTGTAATGGCTGTAACCTTGAGGAGGTTTCAACTTCCTTCACTCTTAAATCCTCAAGCTCCTTTTGAAGTACCTTAGTTTGCTCAAAGCCATGCCTCTTCTGTCGGACCAACAAGTCCTTCATAGTAGCATAAGTGGAATCCACTTCTTGCTGCTTCTACTGTATCTCATTATGGATCTTTTGCAACTCTGACTCGTCTTGCAATATGCTCCAGATGTTTGAAACATCATCTAGCAGGTTTTGGCATCGCGCCACTGCTGCACAAATGCCCTGCGTAGAGGCCCTCAATGCCTCTTCTCTTGCTTCTTCCACTTGCTTTGCTATGTCAACTGGCCGTCTAGCTTCCAATTCGGCCATCTCTACCTGATGGGAAACTTCCATCTCTGTAATCTTCTCTGCATGGGAAATTTCTAATCCCTTCATTTTTTCCTACAAGCTATCCACAGCCACACCGATCCGTAGGATAGCTGCCTCAACTTCTGATTCTTCTTCGATTTCGGGTAGCCTCGCGTATATCACTGACACTGCCTCTTTTACCCTGTGCTACTTTTCTTGCATGTGGTAAAGCTTCCTTTCCTTCTGCTCACATTCTCCCTCTAATTTATTTTAACTCTCCTCAAATTGACGGTGTTGATTGTGGGAGACGATGTCTCGCTCGTGCATTTCATGCGATATTTGAGTGTGCAACTCATGCAACCCTTCTGTTGGTAGCATAGTTGTATTAATTTCCAACTGTGCGAGCAGCCTCGCAGTTTCTGTCATCTCGTCTATGGGGAACAAAATGTACATTGGCGCAACCTTGACTATGTGCGTCCGAGTTGTAAAGGCGGGTGACCTGCGCATTGGATCACTTGACTCACCTAAGTGGCCATCATGGTCCGATTCCTTAGTCAAGTCGCGGTGGAATTGCTCCATTCATAAGACAAGACTGGTCAGTTTATTGATGCTTTGTCTGACCTCTGCTTGTGCTGGTTCTTCCTTATCCTCTAGGTGCACTAACACTCGTGATGCAATCTATTCATAGTCATCATCATGCAGTATTCTATCAAGCTGTGGTTTTGTCGCTTTGGTCTTCTTCTTTTGTGGATTCTTCGGTGTCTGTGTAGCTGGTTCCTTTCTTTTCTCGCCTACCTGCAGCGCAAGTGTTTGGATTGGCATGCTTTGGAACTCAAGATTTTTTTCCGTTTGGCCCTTGTCTTCCTCCTTCGAAGATGTAGTGATAACATTTTCTGATGCATCTTCCTTCTAGCTCTAGGGCCAGTCTTCAATGAGCAACTCAATCATTGGCATGTCGAGATGATATTGGTCGTCAAACCATGTCTTTGCTGGAAAGCATGGTTGTATGTAGATACAATGCAAGACATCCTTGAAAATCATCTTGGGCCTATACATGTACGTCACCTCTTCTGTGATGCGTGGGGTCTTCTTAATAATTGTGCATAACTGCTCAAAATATGTCAAGAATTGCATATAATTGAGTCGTTGCTTCTCTGCAGTTGTGGATTCCCACATGTTTGTGAAGCGGACCACGCGACAGTCATTTGCTGCTACTGGCAGGCCGTTCTGATGCGCAGGTTCTTTCCATTCAACGAAAGCAATAAGAATTATTAACCAACTGAAGTGGAAAGGTAACCCTTTGTACTGGGTATCTTGTATATCCAACCAAAACTCATTGAGCAGAAAGTTTTCCCAATTATACTCATGTCCATCCATGGATTTGGCTTCTAGGGCCACTACTACTGTGGACACTTCCTTTGGCATTATTTTCCTCAACAACCTCCTCGCCAGAAGTTGAATTGTTAACCGTAGAGGTTCAATTGTAATGGGGTCTGTTTCACACCCCCTGTGCCCTCGTGTCAAGTTGAATTCATCCTTTATTGTCACAGATAGTTCCCGATCATCCTTCTTGCCGACAAATTTGTTAGCAGGGTCATCGCCCCTCTTGCTCAGATGAGTAATTCTTGCTATCAAGTCGATGGTAATGTTGACCTTAAAATCCATCCAAATGTATCCCTGGTGCGTGCAGGATAGCAGCGTACACACCACAGCCTTGCATTCTTTGTTTCATTCAAAATATGGGATCCTTAGTAGGTTGAGCAGTCCATCCCGGGACAATGGAAACGCCCAGTCCATTGGAGAAACCTCTGCGTACTTTGTGGTTGCGCCATCTTTGCTACACATGTACTTGTCCAGTTGTAGGTGTGGGAATTTCGCAGCATCCATTAGATTGTGATTAAGGAATTTGCAGGTAGGAATTCTTCCAAGCAAATATTCCTTAGTCCAAACATGCTTCGACATCGGCGGCAGTAGGATGTCATATTGTGCATTTTTCTCCAACTTCCTTTCCAAGGCATTGCTCTTACTTGGACTGATATACTCGAGAATGAGCCACACAGGTGGTGGTGGGATCCCTTGTGGAACAGCTGGCTTAGAAGCGCCTAGTGTCTTTGATTTTTCTAGTGCGGTGGTTGGGTGCTTATCCTTCTTTTTCTATTACGGCTGGTTTGGCTTCGAGATCTTGGACGAGCCACCCCGTTCTGGTGTCTTCTGCTTTGGGGGTGTCTTCATCACTCCATTAATACCAAAGCGGTTGAAAGTGCCAAGAATCTCTTCTAAAGTCTGATCTTTGGACATAAAATCAGCGAACACTCGTGCTTCTGGTTGCTAAGTTCTTACAATCTTTACAGTCAGAAAAATTTCAAACTCACGGTAAAATGCATAAGGAAGGGTTGGCTGGTATTTATAGAGCCTTTACCCGATGGTGTTTCCGTTAATGGTTAACTAAGGGATTTAATGCTACATTTGCTTACCCAATCCCAGAAGGATTTGCACCTTATGTGACATTGAATGTACCGGGAATGACTATACTAGGCATTAAGTGATAGGTGTGTTGGATGATATCTCGCTAGCGTCTCAATCTTTTTCGTTGTTAAATATGTCGAGTCAGATTAAATTTCCTTAAATACTAAGGTGTAACGGTACTGACAACCATATGACAGCCTAGCAAATGATTAAATGCCAAGTCTGTTGCCCGGATCCCGTTATGATATTGATCATTTCAGTCTTTATTACAGTTGAATGGATAGGATATTCTTTTAATGCGGGATTGTGTCAGTGCCACCATTTTTTGAATAATGGCTCACTAACCGGATGACAGTTGTCATGGTCACCCACTTCCTTCATGATGCACTGGCGGTTCTGACAGCTTGCTTTGCTGGCATCCATTTCCCTCATGCCTTCAACTGCGTAGCTGCGCTATGGCTTTGTATTTTCCATCGCAGCTACTCATATTCCATATTTATCCTTCTCCACTCGACCGACACAACTACTTTGTCAGCTTTGTACATTCTCTGCTACCTTTGGGTTGCGCAACTACCTTTTTGAGCTTCGAGCTGTGCGGTTCTTCTTCTCTTTCTCTTTTTTTCAAGTCTATAGAGGATGCTACGAGGTAGCGCTATCCCGATAGGGCTTTAGCCTACTTCCATTGACTAATTCAGGTTAATTGTCTCCCGCTAATGTGGCTAACTGAGTTGCGCCACCATTAGTAACATGTACAACATTATATGGACCAAGCCAATGCATCTTAAACATTCCAGGAAACTTCATAAATTTGCTATCATATAGGAGGACTAGATCACCTACATGAAAAGACTTGTTCTTGATATGGTGATCATGCCATGCTTTTTCTCTATCTTTCTGCACTTGCTGGTGAAAGTCTGCGATGAAGCGATATTCCTCCAACCCAACCAAGTGTAGAAGTCTTTCTTCTAGTGCCTCTTGATCTTCCATGCCTGTAAATGCAACTATCCTCAACTTGGGAACAATGTACTCCATAGGAATTATTGCTTCTTGTCCATAGGCCAACCTAAAAGGTGTGTGGCCCATCAATTTCTTGCATGTGGTCCTGTATTCCCATAACATAGCTGGAATGCGCAGGTCCCAATCATCTCGATTCACATTGCATACCTTCGTGAGCACATTCTCCAACACTTTGTTGAAAGCCTCCACAGTTCCATTCACTTGCAGATGATATGGTGTACTTCTCTGGTGGTGAATATGGAACTCGTCAGTTAGTGCCTCAATTGTTCTATTTAGAAAGTGAGTTCCCTGATCACTCATCAATATCTTCAGGCATCCAAAACTCGTAAGGATGTTTTTGAATATGAACTGCGCGAATGTACCTGCGCTACAGTCCCTTAATGGCTTTGCTTCTTCTCATCTAGTGAGATAATTGGTGGCAGTGATGATGTATCTTGAACCAGTCCGTTTTCCCGGTGGGTTGATCGGTCCCACAAAATAATTCACCCATTTCTCAAATGCCTGAAGTGTTAACTGGGGATTCAATGGCATTTCATCCCTGCGTGATGGTCTTCCTGGCCTCTGACAGACATCACAACTATGTCAATGTTCTTTTGCATCTTTATGAATAGTAGGAAACCATAGCCCTGCTCGGAATAACTTCTGCACAGTGGCTCGTCCTGCGTAATGACCTCCTGTTGCTCCTAAATGTGCATCAGCCAGTTTGAATGGCTTCTCATGCTCTAACACAAACCTACGCATCACTTCATCCTTCACCAATTTGTATAGCTGACTGGAAATTATGGTGAAGTCTATTTCTCTTACTACCAGTTGCTTCTTCTGCTGCGTAGTAAACTCTATGGGTGCCAATCCACTAGTCAAGAATTCTATGATATCTTTATAGTATTCATCGGCAATCTGAATAGAAAACAATTGAGCATCAGGAAGGTTGTATTCAAGGTTCATAGGTTCTTATCCTGACTTGGTCCTTGACAAATGATCAGGTCCTAAGTTCAATCTACCACGCTTAACCACTATTTCAAAGTCATATTCCTGAAAGAGTAATAACCATCTGCAGATTCTCCCCCCTAACACTGGCTTGTTAAATAGGTATTTCAAAGCACAATGGTCAATGAACATAGAGAAGTGCGCACCCAGCAAATAGTTCCAAAATTTTTGTAGTGCGTAGACCATAGCTAGGCCTTCCATTTGTTGGCTTGAATAACTATTCTAGAGGTTTCCAATGTAGACCCAGGTTCTTAGCGGTTTGAGGAACCAACAAAACCCCTTTTAACTGGCCCTTTCAGAAAAAAATCTGCAAGCAGACTGAGGTCTCACCCAAGGCGAAGGTATGGGGGGTTTTGGAATCAAGTTTCCACAATCGGGTGATGAGTGCTTTAGACAGTCGTGATAGGCAGCGTGCTGCAAAGCCTGCACTGTGGACTGACACTTCTACGAGATAGGATTATACACATGTGTGTACCCAAGGGCTGCGCGATTCAGACCTTATTCTATAGTAGGATAGTGCCACTGATAGCCGTGCTTCCTCCTTGACACTAACTACTTCACTTAAATGTACTTAACAAGTATTATGCATCCATTGTTACCTTGTATTAGTTACCTTATGATGCATGCAATATGACAAACATAATATACTGTGCACTTCCGAGTTGCACACTGTATAGTCCTTCTCTATTAAGTTATTATCCAACCGATTCATACATTCATAGACTTCGAAATGCTTGTGCCGCTAACATTCATCCATATATGTGATACTTAACATATTATTCCTATGGAGAATACATATAAAAGTAAACACATAGACCAATACGCAGGAGTTCAAGCATTCATCGTAAGCAAATAACAAGTGCAAACATATAAACAATCACACAACATAGGATTTAACGTGGTTCACCCCCAGGATGGGAGCTACGCCCATAGGAACTGTTTTTATATTATTTTGGGAAGGGTACAATAGTTCCAGTCTGTGCACTCAGCTGCAGACTCTCTTCTCTCTCAATAGGTCTTTGCGCACACAGCTTGCAGAGCCTTTACAATCTTCTCTCAATAGATTTTTATGTTCAACATAGATTACATATCATACTAAGAAGATTTAACAATGAATATTATTCAATGAGAGATTAACCCTTTCCCTTACAAAATGGTGCCTACTTATAGATCACGCCCGTAGGTCATGTCTTTACAATGCATCGGCAAAACCCTAAGGTTCCCAAAACTGGTGCGGATATCTACCACCCTGCCTGTCATCATTTCCATGCCACTCCACTTGCTTCGGCCACCTGAATGGGCCACTCACGGCTCTAACGGCCTTCTTATATCCACAGTCATCCGAAAAATGGTTGCACTGCATCGTGTCCTGTCACTTTCCGTCCCTTTAGCTTACCTGCGATCCTCGAGTTAGTGGCCTGACTTCTTAACTGCTTGCCACCAGTCCCTTTTAAAGGTCACTTTCCTCTTTCTCTATTCTTTTTCTTACCCAAAATAGGTCGCTTTCTCAGCTCGACCTTCCTCTATACTCTTTTACCAAAAGCAGTTGTTGCGCTAGTGCTGCGCACCAGCATAGCTGCGCGAAAACTGCATATGCATTCCGAGCTACGCACTCCCAAAATTGTGTCCTTATGAAAATTGTGCCTACTTGGGCCATGCCCAACATATTGTATGTATTACATTTTTACTTTATTGTATCCCCAACGGAGATGTATTATTCCTTTGATTGGAAGTGTCATCATTTGTATTTGCAAGTGTCACAAGTTACATTGTAAGTGTCGTAACTTATATTTGATGGGCTATTAGACCACCATAGAGGGGTCTGCCCAGTATGGGTTAAAGAGTTATTAGACCACCCTAGTGGGCTCGGCCCAGTGACAAGTGGTAATAGGTTATTATACTCTCCTAAGGAAGGTTGTCCTAGTTAGAGTAAAAGGAAAGTAAAGGTAAAGTATAAATAGAGAGGAGCACCTCTCTATTCATTCATTCATTCACTCACTCACTTCGCATTAGTGAGAGAGAGGAGGAGTGCGCACAAGTGGAGGAGGAGTAGCTGCTGGAGAAATTTATATTTTGTGGTTTTCTCTTTGTGATCTTTGTATTGGTGCTCATTCTATCTCTGAGGAAGTTGCGGGGTTTTTCACCTTCTTGGTTTTCCTCGGTGAAATGCTTTGTGTCTCTTGTCTCTTGTGTTTGATATGCTGACATGTTGTTCTCTCAGTTAATATCCTAGATCATATTGAATTAAATGATGAAAAAATAACATGGTATTAGAGCTATCCTGAAGGAAGGCATTGTATATCATTTAGGACACTTGTTGCACTTGCGACAAATTGGAAGCTAGGGCTTGATATAGGAAAAACTAGTCATCGTGGAAATTTCACTATAAATCAGTTTTAACAAATTTTTCAGGGTCTGAATTTTTTACAGGACAAATATCAGACACAGATGTACCTGTTGATGCCTCGGATATCGCTGCATCAATCAATAAGGGATTCTCCCCAGTAAGCGATCCCAACTAGATCACTCACTGTTTGGTGTGGGGAATCCGTCTGGTTAACGGTTCCGGCCACCGTGGGTTTTAAAGATTTGTTTGTTTTACCAGTTGCGACCCGATCCACTGGTTATATATTTTGTATTTTAATATGATATGCACGTGACCTAAACTAAATGCATGTGGGAAGCAAATCTATGCTAATCTAATTTAATCTAAATTATCCTATCATTATAAGGAGTAGATTTAAAGAATGAGTAATAAACTGGAAAACGCACCCAATAATTCCACAGATAGCTTTTAAATTGAAAGGAGCATTTAGAGCAGAAATAAAGATTATCCAAGATAGCTCAGATAAATATAAGCATTCACTTACCCATTTAACACATAAATTTTGCAAAGAATATGAAACCATTAACAGCAAAGAATTAATTCATAAGAGCCAGGAAAGATCTCACAGGAAATGTATGAAAATGAAAAAATAGTTCAGTAGTTATTCAACAAGACTCCAAGCAAAATGTTGTGCCAGCTTCCACAGGCCAAATCCTTTTCTCTATTCATGTAGCAGAAATTGTTCATTTACAAGACATAAAAAAATTTCACCTGCCAAAAGTCCTCTCTACCTTCTTCTAATCAGCTTTATATAGCTTTACAAAATGGGCCAAGAGTTGCCACCTATACCCTAACCGTTTCTATTCCTCTAATTTGTCTTGTAGTGTTGACATTACAAAAATAGGAATATCTCAAATAACTTTGCCAAAAACGGGAGCACAAGTCACTTTAATATTACAAAGGTATATGCATAAACTATTAATCCAAGAGACACATTGAGGAAGGCAAACTATCCCTGAGCTGGTGCGTTGGGCGACTTAGGCATTTCTGGGACTATTGGGGCTTCTTCCATCACTACTGCAACAGTTGGGCCACTTTCTGATGTGGGAACTTGACTGGATGCCAATGCCCTATCTACTTCTGCAATATAGTTTCCCCACTAATTTGTCTCTTTTACTATATTCATTCCAACCAGGGGAATCATAAATCTGAGGGACACTCTCTGCTTGGCGAGTTATTCTGCTAAAACAGTTATTTCTGCCATTGTGGCCCTGAGGCTTTCTTCTAGGTGGTGCTTATGAATAGCTGCTTCACTGATAAATTGGTGCAGGTCTTCTTAAGTCAAGACATCTAGCTTATGCACATATTGATTTTCTGTCTTGAGTTCTTCACTTAGCTTAGATAAACGTTGTGCTTTATCCGAGAATTCTTCTAAATTTGGAGGCATGGCTATATGACAACTTTCCTGTGTGGCTCATATTTGGGAATACAAATTCTTGCACCGCTCATAAGTAGCTGAGGTCACAGCGGCCAACTTTACTCCGCAATCCTTAGAATAATCTAGGGTGTGTATATCTACCCTGTATTAAACAACAGACTTAAGGGGAAGATTTGTCGGGAACCCTGACCTCCCTTCCCTCCATTCAATGTGTTTTTTAATCTCTCCCCTTATGTGTGTCTGCTTCTTCATGACCCGAGTGGCTTCGACATTGATTTCCTTAACCTGAGCCATTATTGCTTTTAGCTTGTATATTTCCTCTGATAGAAGCTCTTGTATGCCATAGGTCTCTCTTAGTATTTCACAGGCTTGCTCATGGAAGGGGCTTATGTCTCCCATTTTGCTGTTTTCCAGCTTTAACTGTTGTTCTAACAATTCGTTGTCTCCTTGTAACTTTTCAATGTGTTCTTTCAGGTCAACAATCTCTTGAATGTTGTCAAAATTTTCTAATTCAAGCCTCAAATTTTTTCCTTCAAGCACCCCCTTTTCTTCCCCTAACATCCTTGCTTGTATTTCCAGAGCTCTTTTGTCAGCTTCCAGTTGTTGGAAAATTTCTTTTAACTCTTCCTTCTGAGATGTGAGGGCATCATTCTTCTCAATCATCAAATTTGTATAGTTCTGCTCTTTAACTAAAGCTTCCTGCAACTGACGTGCCTTCTCCTTTTCTTCACTCAATTTATACCCTAGTGTGTTGACATTATCTGCAGTTGCTATAACCGCGACTACAAATATGGATGCCAGGAGTTTAGCAGCCTCTTCTGTGTTCCGCATGACCGTAGTCTCGTGTGTAGTGACGATGTCTGGCCGAAAAGGTATTTTCAATTTGGAACCTGTCTCTTTGACAATGGTTTTCCTCTTCTTGTTGTAAGCGAGATTTACCCAATTAGAAACTGTACTGCCTTTGTATGGTGTAAAAGGGACAATGGGGAAATCTCTTATGGGGGAACCCATACCTAAATTTTGCAGGTCTAGGATTTTGGGATCAATATCCTCTTGAGACTTATTTTCTTCCTCCTCTTTCTTTCGTGCCTCTTCCTCCTGCTCCCTTCTTAATGCATCATGTTGTTCTTGTTTCGCAATTCTTTCCAATTTAATTCTTTCTTCTTCTTCTTCTTTCCTCCTTGCCTCAACTTCGGCTGCTTGGATTCTCAAGTTCTCTTCTTCTATGCGTTTATCCTCTTCAATTTTCTTTGCTTGTTCTAGGAGGCTTTGTTCTTCTACGACATCCTTTTCTCTCTGTGAACCTATTTTCCCCACAACATTAGAGCTTGAGCTGGCCCATTATTTGCCCATTTGGAAAATCTGTAGCTCAGTCATATTTCTTATCCCCCTATATGCTTCCTCTTGTGGATCAAAAAAGTTGGCATACTCATAGGGAGTGGAGAGATCTTTGCAATGTTGTGCAATTTTTCCCTATCGATCATTCCTGTGAAAAATCCTTTCTCCAAAATGAAAGCTCCTCAATTCTGCAACAAACTCTTTCACGGTTGCAATTCCTAAAAACTTGTAGGCCCCGACATAGAAGGGTAAGGGTGGAAAAGTAGTTTTCTTAGCTTTATACAGGGTATTACCCATTCCATCAATGAATACGTGCCTTACCATCTCCTTGTGGACTATATAATCCATAGCGTATCTTGGTAGAATATACGGGGTTTTGGAACCTCCATACATCCTTATGTACGTACCTTCTGGAGAAAAATAGAAATCACCATACTTCTCCAAAGCTTCCATGGCGTTCTCAGACAGGAAGTTGGGTTCTTCATTAAATATTAATTGATAAATGGGCATGATGAACTCCTCGCAAATGAGCTTGTAATCCCTCTTGTAATTTTGGGCCCATAAGATTTTGTAGGCAATGAACACCGAGCCCTCTACCGACTTCCACATGCATCCCAACTTGGGAAAGGGACATTTTGACACGATACAATCTATCAGGTAAGAAGCCATATAAAACTCTACCTTCCTCTCCACCAACCCTTCTTGCGCCATTGCTATAGCTGATGACAAACTGTCTGAGATGATATTAGCCCAGTTGAAGATTGTCCCTTTGAAGGCTACATAGTGGATCATAGGGACCCATTGTAGCACAAACATTGTCCCATCGGGTCTTCCGAAAATTTTGCTTAACATGAGAGCGATCAATCTGAAAGGAGGCCTCAGATTCTGAACCTCATACTTGTGAAAATCCCCACAACAGATCTAAGAGATGACGTATACCTCACAAGAGAATGATTATGATTAAGAAAAAAAATAGAAGAAGAGTGGTCAAGACAGTATAATGAGCAACATAATAATATGGTACAGTAGAACTCAGATAGAAGCAATAGTACTTCACACATACTAGTTAATTAATCACAATATGGACAAATAAATAGTACAATGGTAGAGAGGATTCGAATGCCTAAGGTGGCAATTCGAATTAGCCTCTCACAGTGATCATAAGATCAATAGAGTGTCATCGGAGCACAACTAGGTGTCCTCATGATCATCAGAGCACAACTGGAAGTCTTCATCATCATCAGTGGAGTCATCAATTCTCAAGTAACTGTCAACCATCAGCCAAACTAACTCTGGTAGGTGTAACTGAGTGTAACTAAGTGTAAATGAGTGTAAACTGAAGACAACTGGACTGGTAGGTGAAGAAGGGCGAGTTGCTTCCTAAAATCAAGGAAGAAGGGCACATTAAGCAAATGGAGGGCTAAAACTGAATAGTGAGAAGCTCCTGAGGGCTGGCTAACTGAGGGCTAGGTACTGGACTGATGATTGGGATGCATGCAAACCCTAGAATGCATGCAAACCCTAAAGGTGCATGCATGAATGAAAATGTAAATGATCAAAATACTGGTGGGACTAGGATGGAGTATAGGAATATCCTAACACCCCCCCTTAATCCATCCTGGGCCCTGGTAACTAAGAACAAAGGTCACCTAATACAATGAATAATAGCAATCAATAAACCAAGGAAGTGGGAAAAATTCATGGGAAACATACCCCCTCCTCAAAAAATAGACTATAAGGCACACATAAAAATAAATGCTCTAAAGTCAAGCAGGTGTGATGCTTGGTCATATGTCTGGAGGTATCTTCTTCTTGGGAAGAAGTGGATCATGCTCAAAAATCATGTGCTTGTACTTGCTCTTCAGATCGAATGTGATGAGAACAAATCCAATAGTATGAGAATGATCCTTGAACCTGTGATTCAAATCAGCTGAGGTAGGATCAAATCTGTGAAAGTGCATATAGTCTTTTGTCTTATCCTTCGAACCACCATGGGTGAGATTATGCCAAAAATAACTATTAAATGTTTGCTTGAAATCAAAATCAGATTTAAGACTTTCAAAACAGTTTCTTGAGATCTCCTTTGAACCATCAAGGGTGAGATCAAAACTATCATATGCATGAGAAATTATCCCAAGCAGTAATTGCTTAGAACCCAAATTAGATACAAGACTTGAATCATGGTTTCTTGAGATCTCCTTTGAACCATGAGAGGTGA
Source organism: Larix kaempferi (assembly GCA_027924585.1). Taxonomy (NCBI): domain Eukaryota; kingdom Viridiplantae; phylum Streptophyta; class Pinopsida; order Pinales; family Pinaceae; genus Larix; species Larix kaempferi. Next base: position 20,430,348 of record BSBM01001646.1, read on the forward strand.
GATCAAAACCAGTAGATGCATGAGAAATTATCCCAAGCGAATGGCCACAGTTTCTTGAGATCTACTTTGAACCAACAGGGGTGAGATCAAAACCATGAGATGCATGAGAAATCTTCCCAAGCGAATGGCAATTGCCATATTATTTAATGACCTTCTAAAAGCATGGAATTATGATCATATAGTAGTATAAAAGAGGAGATAGCTAGAGAGGAGCGGATGCATTACCTTCAATAGCTATTTTGATTTCCGAAATAATCATGTGATCATGATGCAAACCAACAGACTCTGGTGCAAGAGAGGATTTAGGACCTTCTGCAATATCTAGAGTGTGAGCTGGCACAGAAAGAGAAGAAAGTTTGAGCATGAGTGGAGAATCTGCAAGTTCTTTTTCAACAACTTCAATATGAGATGATACTAGTTCATGATCTGAGAGACCATCAAGGGGAGCAAATGCATCACTTTGATTGCTTTCGAATGGGTTAGGACCAAGTCCTTCATTCTTTCTGCCAAATTTTTCATCCAGGTGAGCCCATAACTCTTTTGGAGTCCATAACTCTCTTGGAGTTTCAACATCATCACGGTATTTGAATTTGAATATTTGGTATGCACATAAGGCAAGCATCATTGTTCCAAAGGCCATGTCACCTTTATTCAACCATTCAATATTCTCTTCAGAGGATTCGAACTCTCTTTCAAAATAACAATCAAAGAGATCATGGCTCTTCAAATATGCTATCATTTTTGGTTTCCATTCATCATAGTTGAATGGAGAAAGAAGAGGGATTCCTTCTAAATATGAATCCATTGAAGTTTTAGAAGACCTGCAAAAACAATAGAGAATAACTGCAACTGCTATTAATGCTGCAAAAATGCAGAAACTGCTGCAACTGCGGCACTCGAAATCTTGGTAATAACCTGCAAAAAACTCTCAAGAATGGAGACAAACAATACTCTCAACATGCTCTGATACCATGTGAAAATCCTCACAGCAGATCTAAGAGATGATGTAAACCTCACAAGAGAATGATTATGATTAAGCAATAAAATAGAAGAAGAGTGGTCAATATAGTATAAGGAGCAACAGAATAATATGGTACAATAGAACTCAGATAGAAGCAATAATACTTCACACACACTAGTTAATTAATCACAATATGGACAAATAAATAGTACAATGGTAGAGAGGATTCGAATGCCTAAGGTGGAAATTTGAATTAGCCTCTCAGAGTGATCATAAGATCAATAGAGTGTCATCGGAGCACAACTAGGTGTCCTCATGATCATCGGAGCACAACTGGAAGTCTTCATCATCATCAGTGGAGTCATCAATGCTCAAGTAATTTTCAACCTTCAGTCAAACTAACTCTGGTAGGTGTAACTGAGTGTAAACTGAAGACAACTGGACTGGTAGGTGAATAAGGGCGAGTTGCTGCCTAAAATCAAGGAAGAAGGGCACATTAAGCAACTGGAGGGCTAAAATTGAATAGTGAGAAGCTCCTGGGGGCTGGCTAACTGAGGGCTAGGTACTGGACTGATGATTGGGATGCATGCAAACCCTAAAGGTGCATGCATGACTGAAAATGTAAATTATCAAAATACTGGTGGGACTAGGATGGAGTATAGGAATATCCTAACAATACTCTTCACTGTCTTTTCTCCTGATTTGCTTGCCTGCAATTAACATCCTTCTTGCCATGTCTAGATTATCCATATGGATTCCTTCCAACCATGCATCATCAAGCCACTGCTGTGATTTGGGTAATTTGTAGGCCATTGAGATATAAGACGGGTGAAATGAAGAAAAGGCCTTTCCCGTGCTATCTGCTATGACTCTTGTCTCGGTGTTGGCATGTTGCAACACCCATCCAATTACTTCTAAGCACGGGAAGAGTTCTGGATGTGTGGCCACCTTGGATATACAAGAGTTCCGTATGTTTTGATATAAACATTCCTCCTCAAGAAGAGCCTTAGGGAAGTCTTGATCTCTTATCATGTGGTAAACATCTCCCTAGTTTACTTCTGGAGGCACACCTGTAGTGCACTTGGTATCCTGGAACATTGTTTCTACTCTTGTGCTCTCGTCGACTGCCTTTGATTTTTTCTTTCCACCTTTAGCCATTTTGAAAATCCTGTTCAACAATTTAAACATGAATAAGAATGTATGACATGATGTTGACAACCCAAACTAGTGTCTCTTTGATAATATCTCCATTTCAACCTAAACTCCTAAAAAATGTTTCTTTCAAATATCAATTTATAATCTTGTGAAAGCATTAATTAAGCTACCTTTGCGGTTGCTATTGCGATTAGGAATCATGACAGCAAATGGACAAGAATTGGTCCAGGTACCTTAGTCCTTAAGAGACAAAATACTGACTGGCATGCAAGCGCGAAAGGTGTAAATTCTATAGCCATGGAAACGCCTATGATTAGGTGTGAGAAAGGGACGATAGGGTCTAACAGGTGATGGGTAGGTGCAATCATTCTTCTTAAAATTCGAGAGCCTTGAGGCATTTTACGTCGATGCTTAGAGTTGCTGAGAAAACGCTTCTTAGGTTGGGGCGATGGTAAAAGAGACCCACCATAATAACGGGGTGACCCTGAATAATCAAAAGGCCATGCACTTAACTGTGACTAAGAAGGAAGGACTTGGTAGGACGATATTCTACAACGGGTTGACGATAGGCGTAATTGTTCTGAAAAAAGTGCCATGGCTATAAAAGAATGAAATAACGGATGATATCATTTAAGTAGGAGCACACATCATAACCGGGCTTGCGAATGTACTTACCTGGAAGAGATGGCGTGGTACCAGCGTTTTTTGGAAGGGTCTGTGAATCCGCGTCTTCAAACGATGATGGATGTGCTTCACGGTTCAAATGGAATGGAAAACACTCCGGGTGATGAAAAATAATGAAATGCTAACGGGGTTCATCTCAATATATTCAACTTGGTACGTGTGGACCATTAATGTAGTGGTTGCGATGTCATTAAAATGGGACTTAAGGCTGCGTACGACCGGGTCAAATCAAACCTCTCTTCAATCAATGTGATCGTCAAAATCGGGACGGTTAGGTTAAGGCTTCCTCCTCCTGTGGAAAGAAACTTCAAGTTTTGCCCGCCGTTGCGGGAGCATTGTTCGAATGCTTCCGCAGAGGAGCCGTCTGCTGCGGAAAACTTACATGAGTTCGCCCGCTTTAACGGGAGAGTTAGCCGATTTCTTCCGATTTATGCCAACGTTTGTCAAAGCGGAAAAGATAGATGAGTATTTCCACGAAAAACTTGTTGATGAGTTTTCGATGCTTGTGGAAGAGTTAGATGAAAAATTCCACCGTGGCGGAGAGAATTGATGAATTTGTTCCGCCGCGGGACCGTTTGATTAAAAGTTTCACCCTTTCGGAGACTTTAAGGTAACTTTTCCGCCACGGGCTTGACTTAGCCATTTATTTCCGTGGTTTCGGGAGGCTTGAACTAACCCTTCCGCCGTGGCGGTAAGATTAGCTCAAAGCTTCCGCTGTTGCGGCTAAAAATTCCTAAGTTTTACTTAGGCAAAAACACAACTCAAAAGAAAGTTTAAGGCAAGTTGAGATTCCTTTCAAGGAAAAATAAGGGAAAGATTTATGATACCTGGATAACCTTAGGTATATTTTTCTTTTTTTCAAAAAACAGAGGAGGGGCCCCAATATTTTTCAAAAATTAAAAAGGGGGGGTTGTTGTACCAACAACAATACCCTGTGTAAACATTTTAGCCTCAGATTCATTGTACTAAGTAAGATATGATCCGTACAGGTTAGGGTTTCTGCCTCTTCCAGAATGGAGCCCTAAACAAGTGACCTAGGCACAGAGATCATATCTTGGGATAGGAAGCTCCAAATGGAATTCCATAAAAAGTCTCAGTTAGGGCACGGACTTTAGTTTCACAGTTTGAATTTTTAGAGGCTGAATTTGAAATAGTGACACGTGGTACTCCGTACAAGTTCGCTATGTTGCTTCATCCCATAAACAGGTTATGTTGAGACACTTAGCATATCTCTCTCATGGAGAATCCATTTGAGCTCCGATCTGTGGGGTTGGAAATATGACAGTTCATTCTACCACAGGACGAATTTTCAGACCATGAGGATTCGAAATTTGAGAGATACACCAGAAAAAATATGGCATATATATCTGTCAAAAATGAATTGGATTCTGAGCACCTTCATTTTTTGGCTTGTTATTGCTGCGGGAAATTAGGGATTTTGAAAGAAGTGGAATTTTGGAGTTCTCTCAGCATAGGATTTCTCTCCTCAAAAAAATCAAAATTTAGAGACCAAGATTGAATTTTTTGGTTGGGTAGAACCATGGGATCTATCAAACCCTAGTTCGGGTTTTGGACCAGAAAACTAGATTTTGACAGAAGTTGCAGATCCAAAATTCGCAGGTCAATTTTTGGAGTTTTCAAAATATGAGCACACCAGCTTTCTTTCCTCAGTCAAATGCATCTCCCTGTCCAGACAGAATTTTGAAATTCCAAGTTTGGATATTTAGGGTTTCTCTGTCAAACCGCAACCAACTCCAAATTCAATTTTAGCAAATCAAAGTGTATAGGATTGGGTTAATCATAGAAAAGAATGAATTGGGAACCTACATAAGTGAAGAAGTTCCAATTCCATAGGGATATGAGGATAAGGCCTTACATAAGAAGACTACAAGCAATCCCGACAGGTATGACTTGAGGAGATACAGGTATGTTTTGAAATGTGTTCATGGTTAAGTTTGTCTTCATATTATTGAGGTTAGTACAATCTTGATTAATTTTAGACTTGTCTTATCACCTTAGTAAAAGTATGAATGCGTTTGAATGATAGAAGACATTCATTGATTACAGTTATGATACTTATGTTTGTACTAATGCACTATGGCGTTGTATGAGGATGATGTTGTCCGCTAACATAAAAGGTACATCAAGAAAGACAAATCAACTTCTAGATCAAGAACATATGACCATGGTGACATGAAGACAAAGACTCATCCATATCCATTGATCACATAGAAGCTTTACTTACGAGGTATGTATAATTTGGTTCTACAATGCTTAATGTATGAGATATGCAGGTTACTAGCACAAAGTCTCTAAATAATTGAAGAGAACGAAGAAGACATTGTGTGAGTATGTTAGAAATAACTCGCAAACATGATAATCCAGGAATGTTTTTCCTATATCAAGTTAGAATCCTACCTTGTGTTAGGGTCTCATATAAGTATACTTCCATATGATTGATAATGATTATTCATGAAGTTATAGGTTTGAGTAATCATGGGTTTATGCATATTATCCTTCTTACCTTGATTAATGATATAACAAACCAGAAGAGTCCTATGGCCAAATAAGAATATGCATGAGTAAAATAAGTCCTCCCTGAAACCTTGAATACTAACGCTTGTGATAAATTACCTGTGTATGAAATGACCATGACCATACATGTTTAAGATTATTTAGAATCATAATGTTTTGATAGTATTGAGATTGTACTAATGGAGTATGATTATGTATGAGATCTTGAGGATGACACAATGATGGCACTAGTGCACACTTAAGCATGCATAGTGGTCTAGGATGGATAGAAGTTCAAAGACATAAATGATATCATAAAGTAAGCAAAGATCAAGAGGGAGCACACTCCAGTAGTTCTTGCAAGGAAGCAAAGATTGAGAGGGAGTCCACCCAACAACTAAACAAAGATAAGTATTTGAATTATCATTTCTTGTATAAATGATTACTTAAATAATGTTGTTAAGTCATGTACATACTTATGTCCCTAGATTTAGGATGTATATTATGCATTTTAGAAAAGTTGCATTAATAAACAAGATACTACTAATATACTAATAAGTAAGTGGCCTATGGTACTGTATAACATTCCATTACTACTTATCTAGAATGAAACCTCTTTGCTGACATATTGGGAGTAGTGCACACTCTTAACAATGTTCTGGTAGAGATGGAAGGCATCTAGAAAGTTACCGTATGAATACGGGATATGGATGAATGTTGTATTGAAGAATTGGCTAAGATAATTGCATGAATTAATGACATGTGTCTTTATGCGTAACAATTTATTCTGAAAAAGTATGAGAAGTTTCTAATCATGCAATTGAATTTGACTTCTAGGAAAGATCGTGTACAATCACCTACAAAAGAAGGAAAATGACATTTATTCCAACAACGAAGTTCAAGAAAACTACCTAATGAAGATATTGAAGAATCTGAAGTTCTCGGGATCAGGGATACAGTAATGAAAGGATGCCATGATCAAGGAGTACCAATCGATCATGAAGAATGATGTATGGGATGTGGTCCCAAGACCAGAAGGGAAGTCTGTTGTAACTTCCAAGTGAGATCAAGCATGTTGCAGATGGTAGCACAGAGAAATACAAGGCAAGTTTTGTGTCTCGTGGCTTCTCCCAGAAAGAAGGGATAGATTATGAAGAAATTTTTGCACTTGTAGCCAGATACACCTCCATCAGAACAGTACTTGCTCCGGATATAGTGCTGAAGTGGAAGATACACCAAACGGATGTCAAAACAACTTTCTTGAATGGTGTAGTCGAAGAGGAAGTGTGTGTGGAGCAGCCACTCGGTTTTGAGACACATGACAGGGATTCATATGTGTGCAAATTGAAGAAGGGCTTGTATGCTTTGAAACAAGCACCCAGAACATGGTACAACAGGATTGAAAGCTTCCTGACTAGTTTGGGATTTACCTAGAGTAAAGCAGATTCTAACCTTTACTACAAGGTTGAGGAAGGAAATCTAGTGATACTCCTACTGTATGTGGATGACCTGTTTGTGACAAGAGAGGATAGGTTGATTTCTGACACGAAGGGGAAGCTTGTTGACAAGTTCAAGATGAAGGACTTGGGTATGAGGCATTACTTTATAGGTATGGAGGTGTGGCAGAGTGCAAATGGAATCTTCCTTGGACAAGGGAAGTATGAGGTAGAGATCTTGAAGCGGTTAGGGATGATGGACTGCAAGGCCATGGCCACACTTATGGCATCGAACCTGAAGCTATTGAGTGATGCTTCATCAGAGTCGATTGATGCCATGATGTATCGTCAGATGATTGGGTCCTTGATGTAACTGACGAACACGAGACCAGATATTTGTTTTGTTGTGAACACCTTGAGCCAGTTCCTGATAGATCCTAGACATGTTCACTTGATTGCTGTAAAGCATATTCTAAGGTACCTGAAGAGTACGATTTATTATGAGCTCAAGTATGATGCAAATAAAAAATTTAACCTGGAGGGTTATGTTGATTTAGATTGGGAAGGAAGTACTGCAGATAGGAATAACACTTCGGGGTGTTCCTTCAGTATGGTATCATGTGTGATCTGTTGGTTTAGCAGGAATCAATCCTGCATAGCACTGAGTACAACCAAAGTAGAGTATGTCGCAGCTTGTTCAGCCAGTTGAGAGGTAGTATGGCTAAGGAAGCTACTATCAGATTTATTTGATATCCAGTTGGATGCTACTCGTATCTTCTGTGACAACCAGATTTTTGTGAAGTTGTCAAAGAACCTAGTGGTCCATGACAAGTCGAAGCATATCGAGATCAAATATCACTATATTAGGGATATGGTGCAGAGAGGAGCAGTGAAGCTCCTGTATGTTGGGACAGATGAGCAGATTGCAGATGTGTTGACCAAACCACTAGCCAGAGGGAAGTTCGAGTACTTCAGAGAGAGGCTTGGTGTTCTTCAGATAGAAGATACTTCGAGTAGGAACTGGTGGGACACATTTGCAGGAGCCATTCCAAGCATGGTGGTAGGAGGAACCTTCCCATGGCTGTGGATGTATGTGTTGTGTGATGAGCATCAGGATGATGCTCCAGATGATGTTCTATATGATGATGATCATGTGATAATGATATACATCAGGATGATGCTATGATGATGATCAAGATGATCATGTTATGATGATATGCATCAGGATGATGCTATGATGATGATCAGGATGATCATGTGATGATGTTATGGATCAGGATGATGCACTGTATGATGATGATCAGTATGATCATGAGCATTAGGATGATGCTCCATGCGAAGATGATCAGTGTGATCATGAGTATCAAGATGATACTCCGTGGCTATGGACAGGTTGTGTAATCACATGTAATCAGTCCTATAGATCCGGACAGGTTGTGCTAGTCACGTAAAAATCCTAGGATGCTCTTTAGAGATCTTGTAGGTCGTGAGATGCTCTTTTAAGGTTTTGTGGAAATCACATGTAATTAGTCATAGAGATCCGGACAGGTTGTGCTTGTCATGTAAAAGTCTCGGGATGCTCTTTAGAGATCTTGCAGGTCGCAAGATGCTCTTTTAAGGTTTTGTGGAGATCACATGTAATCAGTCCTGGAGATCCGGACAGGTTGTGCTAGTCACGTAAAAGTCCTGGGATGCTCTTTAGAGATCTTGAAGGTCGCAAGATGCTCTTTTAAGGTTTTGTGGAGGTCACATGTAATAGCTCCCTGGGAGATCCTATAGGTTGAGCAGTAAGCTCATAATCAGTCCTAGGATGCTCTTTCGAGGTTTTGTTGACGCACATAATCAACTTTGAGAATTCCACAGGATGACTCGCTTGCAGAGATGATGAATACCTACAAGAGGCTAGGCCTACATCCAGCATGAAAAATGGTTGGCTTTGTAGAAATTCCTATGATGAAAATAATTGAGAGATAGCACCAATGATCGATATGACGAGTACAACAACAATGACGATGATGCTCCATGATGCAATGACGATAATCCAACTCTAGAATTGAAGACTTGTGCCTTTATGTATTGATGACCTCTGTCAAGAGAATACCTTCCTAGTTAAGAGGGAGTGTTGATGTATTTGTAACTTCGGAAGATATTCACTTATATATTGTATGTATTACATTTGTGCTTTATTGTATCCCCAATGGAGATGTATTATTCCTCTGATTGGAAGTGTCGTCATTTGTATTTGCAAGTGTCGCAAGTTACATTTTAAGTGTCGTAAATTATATTTGATGGGTTATTAGACCACATTAGAGGAGTCATCCCAGTATGGGTTAAAGGGTTGTTAGACCACCCTAGTGGGGTTGGCCTAGTGACAAGGGTTAATGGGTTAATAGGTTATTAGACTCTCCTAAGGGAGGTCGGCCCAGGTAGAGTAAAAGGAAAGTAAAGGTAAAGTATAAATAGAGAGGAGCACCTCTCTATTCATTCATTCATTCACTCACTCACTTCGCATTAGTGAGAGAGAAGAGAAGTGCACACAAGTGGAGGAGGAGTAGCTACTAGAGACATTTATCTTTTGGGGTTTGATCTTTGTGATATTTGTATTGGTGCTCATTCTATCTTTGAGGAAGTTGCGGGGTTTTTCACCTTCTTGGTTTCCCCCAGTGAAATGCTTTGTGTCTCTTGTATGTTGTGTTTGATATGATGTACATGTTGTTCTCTCAATTAAGATCCTAGATCATATTGAATTAAATGATGAAAAACTAACACCAAATCTAGTCAATGGGAATCGGTTGAATCCCTACTGCCATAGTGGCTGAATAAAAAAAAAATGATGACAAAATGTGGAAAGCGTGCAGAAAGCATGGCCATCCATGTCACTCGTCGATGCTTCGCACGTTTGGAATGTGAGAGTCAAATCCAAGTATGATCACTGCGGATCAACATCAACGGAAAATTCTAGAGCAGTTGATGATAGATTCGGATGGTTGTGGATAAGATTTTGCAAATGATGACCAGGTGTCAAGAAGCAAGCATAAAGACTAGCGCAGGGCTTGAGGAATGCAAGTCAAAGTAAAGGAAGTATGAAGAGGAGAATTAGTGATTTGTATGATGTGAGTCTGTAAGCTAGATGAAGAGAGTTAGGAAGTTGACTGACCAAGCCCAAGGAAGTTGTGGAAAAGGGTAGTAATATAGTTGCAATGGTGCAATTCATTTCAAGCAGGAGCACTCCAGGCGCGGTAAGAGCAAGAACGACGACTATGCATGAAAAACTAGCGAAGGAATCAATGCAGACACTTGGGAGGAACAGAGATGAGGTATCACCTGATATGTCTAAGAGTGCGGTAGTAGTTAGAAGAATTGGGCTCTCCCAGGCCACCGGCACACCAGGGGCAGAGGCCCACCGGTTCCAGTAGCAGACGACCAAAAGTGCGAAAGAGATGCTCCAGAGCAGTTGGCCTGTTTCACAATTTGGCTTCGTTAATGAATTCTTCCCCAGATTGCAGCAATCTTGAAGCGCGAGAGTAAGCGCAGAAGGGGTAGATGATCAAGATTTCAAGATACTAGAGGATGGGTTCGAGGTATATGATCAAGGTTTCAAGAAACTGGAGGATGAGTTCGAGAGGTACATGAAAACGAACTCGAGACGTCAAGAATAGCTTCAGAAGATTACCACAGCGACGAATAATCCTAGTACTAGAGGTGTCCAGCTTATGTGGCTCAAGGGTGAGCCACAATTTTGTGTTGGGGGATTGTTGGCACAGTACTAGTCCACATGAAATACAGAAGGCGATAGTGCGAAGAAGGACCATCCACAGAGGAAAGCTGCAATTGCAAAAAACAAGGAGTCGACAAAAGTGCGAAAGTATTTTAAATTGTTAGAAATAGGTCATGTGGACCATTTTGTAACCACTTAGTGTCATATAAATAGGAGCATGATTGTAAGCCTAAGGGCATCCAGCTATTGATAGAGCAATCGATATTTTGAGGTTTTGATCGAGTTTTGATCCATTTTGTATCTATGTTATGATGTATTGACTGTTTTGCGGAGGTCATTTTGCAGGTTTTAATAAATGCATGAAGATGTTCGACTATGGTTTTATGTTTTGTCTTTGTTTCTGCTAGATGGTGAATACAAATTTTTTTGAAATTTTTAAAGCTCTGTGATTGGTTAATTTCTATTCATGCAAATGAGTAGTTTAATCATGTTGATGTGAATGTCCATTATGTATTGAATATGTGAATGATGAATTGTTAGAAAAATGTTAAAGGTATAATGTCTGGTTTTTGTGAGTGCAATGTGCGTTTGAGGCATGTCCTCAACTCCACTATAGAAACTTGGTTCCTGCAGCCCCCTTATTCATCTCGGGTGAGACTTCACTCACTCTGCGAGTGTTATTGGAAAGGGTAAAACATTTCTTATCCGGTGTGTAAGGGAGTTCGATTGATGGTTTGTTGACAACAGTGCGATATGAACCCCTATCGACAGTCGATATGTCAACAACACAAAAATGACTATATTTGGAGAGGCGATCAACCACAACCAAAATCACTATATTCCCTCTAGATTTAGGGAGACTTTCAATGAAATCCATAGAAATATCTATCCAAATCCGTGTAGATATGGGAAAGGGTTCGAGCAATCCCAGAGGGAGTGTCGTTTCACCCTTGTTGCGCTACAAGGTATCACATTCAGCCACCATTTGTTAAATTGTTCTTTCATTCCCTTCCAAAATAATTTATGTCGTTCCTTCTCATACGTTTTGAGGAACCCAGAGTGCCCTACCGATTAAGAAGCATGGAGTTCATAGAAGACATCTTGTTGAATATCTATGCTCTGGGGAAGCACCAGATGACCCTTGTATCGCAGGAAAGCACCATACCAAGATTAATGCGGTATAACAACAGGGTTGTTGGCCAACCGTTGGATGATTTGAGATAATGAGGAGTCATTGACATAGCCCTGTTGAACAGATTGCAACCAATTTGGAACAGGCATAGAAATAGATGAAAGAGAAATTTGGTCATCAAATGTGCACGAAAGAGCATCCTTCATTGACCTTACCATTCTTGTAAGTGATCTCATAGTCATAACCCATGAGTTTTCTAACACATTTCTGTTGTGTTGGGGAGGAGACTCATTTTTCCAGGAAATATTTCAGACTCTGGTGATTAGTCTTGATGCATAAATGATTCCCTAATAGGTATGGCCGCCACTTCTGTACTGCAAGCAAAATAGCCATCATTTCCTTCTCATATGTAGAGGAGACTAAATTCTTACTGGAAGGATTTGCTGGTGAATGAAATGGGATGTTCATCTTGAAGGAAAACAACACCAAGTCCATTTTCGCAAGCATCACTCTCAATAGTGAAGGGCTTGGAAAAATCGTCCATAGCTAGAATAGGTGTAGTACACATAGCTTGTTTCAGTTTGTCAAATGCACACTCAGTAGCATGTGTCCACGTAAAATCATCATTTTTCAATAGAGCGGTTAATGGAGCTACAATACCTGTAATCCTTGACAAAATTGCGGTGGTAGCCAGTCAATCCCAAAAAAACATGAAGGATCTTGAGTGTTCGAGGATGTGGCCAATTTTTCATGGCATCGATTTTGGCAGGATCCACGCAAACCCCTTGTGTTGAAAAAATATGCCCAAGATACTCTAATTCCTCCTGTCCAAAAAAAATTTAGACTGTTTGGCATGGATATGATGATCAGAGAAAATTTACAGTACAAGATCTAGATGTTGGAGATGCTAAGCCCGTGTTTTACTGTAGATGAGGATATCATCAAAGGAGACTAGAATGAATTTCCACAAGTAGGTCCGGAATATTTTATTCATCAATGCTTGGAATGTGGATGGAGCATTAGTGAGGCCAAAGGGCATGACCAAAAACTCATAGTGTCCATCATGTATGCAGAAAGCTATTTTAGGGATATCATCTTCATGAACCCGAATTTGGTGATACCCATAATGAAGATCCAACTTGGAGAAAAAATGAGCACCAATAAGTTCATCAACAACAGGAATTGAGAAATTATCCTTGCTTGCGAGATAATTAAGTTCTCAGAAGTCAATGCAGAGGCGCCATGACCCATTTTTTTTTGGACAAGAACAATTGGTGAAGAAAAGGAACTAGTACTAGGGAGAATAAGACCCTGCTTCCGTAAGTCCTGAACGAGCATCTCAATCTATGTCTTTTGGTGAAATGTGTAGCGATAGGGCCTAATGTTGATTTATAGATGTATCATGTATGATGTTGATGACTCCTTGCTCGTGCAAATGCTGTTATAATATCCTTCTCGTTAAGGGGGAGTGTTGAGATATTGTAACTTCAAAGGATATTATATTTGTACTTTATTATTCCGGAGATGTTTCATTCCTCTGTGAAGATCTTATTGTATATCCGAAGATGTTTATTCCTCCGTCGGAATGTGGTAACTCGGGTTATTAGACTTCCCTAGTGGGGGTCGGCCCTGTATGTGTCATGTGGGTCAAAGGGTTATTAGAACACCCTAGAGGGGTCGGCCCAGTTAGTTGTAGTGGGGTATTTAACCCATTGGTTAAATACGAGCCTACGTGTACTTGTGTAAAAGATATGTCAGAGTAGTGTATAAATAGAGGAGGTGTGTTCCTCATTTGACACACACACTCACTTGAGAGAGAGGCGCACTTGTGGAGGAGAGGTCTGCTATGGTGGAGGAGGACATCATGTTTTTGGTTTGCATATTTGTATATTGCTGGTCATCTATATTGAGGAAGCTTTACTGGGTTTTCTACCCCATGAGGGTTTCCCAGGATAAATCTGTGTCTCTTGTGTTTATGCTATGCTTGTTGTTTCTTCAGTGATCATGTATATGCTATTATTGTGAAATGGAATGTAATGTTGCTATTTTCTGTCTTAGCATATTAAATATTAACATGGTATCAGAGCTAACCTGAAGGAAGGCAAGGTATGGCACTTACGACACTTGCTTTACTTACGACAATTTGAAGGTTAGGGTTTTACATAGCAAAAACCAGTTATCGTGGAACTTTCGCTATAAATCCATTTATGCGAAGTTTGAGGGTCTGAAAAGTTTACAAGTCGAAGATAACATCCCCAGGTACCTTGTGTCCAAAGGGAACCCTCATATTCGTTGTACTTTATGATTTATGATCAGTACAAGTTAGGGTTTCTGCCTCTTCCAGATCTCAGTCAAAATCAGGTAACCTTGGAAAAAAGGTCATAACTTGGGCTAGGAAGCTCCAAATGAAATTTAGTAAATAGTGACAGGTAGTACACAGACTGTACTATCTCAGGAAACGTTTTTAGAGGCCGAAGGTGAACCAGTGACATGTGGAACGCCGTACAAGTTCGCTCTCCTGTTTTATCCCATAAAAAGGTCACGTTGCGACACTTGGCATAACTCTCTCTCAGAGATTCCGATTGAGGTCAGACCTATCAGGATAGAAAGATAACAGGGCAAGCTATCTCAAGAAATGTTTTCAAAGGCTGAAGTTCAAATAGTGACACGTGGCATGCCGTACAAGTTTGCTCTCCTGTTTTATCCCATAAACAGGTCACGTTGCGACACTTGGCATAACTCTCTCTTAGAAAATCCAATTGAGGTCAGACCTGTCAGGATGGAAAGATGACAGGTCAGGCTACTGCAAAAAAAGTTTTCAGACCCTGCGGAGCAAAAATTTCAGAGTTATAGCAGAAACAATCAGGTGCATATTTCTGTCAAAACAGAATTATTTTTGGAGCACCTTTATTCATGGCTTCCGAAATTTAGGGTTTCAGAGAAAGTTAGAATTTTTGGAATCGGAGTCCACGGCTGAATGCTACTCAGGAAAATCGAAATTTAGAGACCAAGATCGAATTTTTTGGTTGGGTAGAAGACCGGGCTTGATCAAACCCTAGTTCGGGATTTTGATCAAAAAGTTGGAAAATTAGGGCTTCAACAAAAGTTTGAATTTTTGAAGTCTGTAACCACGGCTGGAAGCTCCTCAGAAAAATAAGAGTTTAGAGCCTTGTATCAAACCTTTTGATTGGACAGAAGGGAGGGCTTCATCAAACCCTAGTTCGGGTTCCTGTCCAGAAGATCCAGAAGTTTCGAAGGCAATTTTGAGGGGTCAAATTTTGGAGATTTCAAAAGTGAAGTATGCTAGTTTGATCAGCTCAGCAAGACACATCTTTCCATCCATTCAGAAGCATGAAAGTCAAAGATTGAATTTTTAGGGTTTCTCTAGCAAGCCCTAATCAAGCTCCAAATCAAGTTTCAGGGGGAGTTGAGGCTAAGGCCTTACATAAGAAGACTACAAGAAGTATCAACAGGTATGACTTAAGGAGGTTCAGGTATGTCTTGAAATATGATTCTTGATTAAGTTCATAATGTGTTTGTCTTCATATTATTTATTAGTACAATCTTGATTATTGTTAGAATTGTCTTATCACCCTAGTAACAGTATGAATGCATGTGAATGATCGAAGACATTCATTGATTAGGGCTATATGATTGTACTAATGCATTATGGTGTTGTGTGAGGTTGATGTTGTCTGCTAACAAGATACAGGTACATCACAAAAGACAAATCAAGTTCCATGACCATGACAACATGAAGACAAAGACTCATCCATAATATTTGTTCTACTTACGAGGTATGTATGACTTTGTTATATTATGCTTAACCTATGAGACATGCAGGTTCTAGCTCAGGATCTCTAAATCATTGAAGAGATTGTTTAGGTATGTTGTACATAACTAATCCAGATATGTTTTCTTATGTCAAGTTAGAATCTTACCTTGTGTTAGGATCCCTTATATAAGTATACTTTGTATGATTTGTTATGCTTATTCATAAAGTTAGTAATCAAGGGTTTATGCATATTATGTCTCTTGTCTTGATGATTTAATTAACCAGAAGAGTACTATGATCAAACAAGAATATGCATGAGTAAAAGAAGACTTCCTTGAAACCCTGAATACTAATGATCATGACTATACATATTCAAGATTATTTAGAATTAGAATGTTTGGAGAATATACTAATGAACGTATGTTTGTGTATGAGATCATGAGGATGACACTAGTGCACACTTGAGCATGCACAGTGGTACAAAATGAATACAAGTTCAAAAGACATATAGAAGATCAAGCGGGAGGCAACCACACAAACATAAAAGATAAGTATTTGAGTTGTTATTTGAAATAGTAAATGATATTGCTTGTATGTATATTTGTATTCCTAGAATATATCATGCTGAGTGTAAACATTCATAGAGCATTGAACAGTATACTACTAATATGCATATGATTGGTAAGTTGGACAAACATTCCGTTGTTGCTTGTCTAGAATGAAACCTCTTTGCTGACATGCTGAGAGTTGTGCACACTCTCGATAGTATGTTCTGGTAGAGATGGAAGGCATCTAGATAGCCACTGTATGCATACAGGATATGGGAAAGTGTTGTGCCAAAGTATTGGTCAAAATAGTTGTATAACTATGTAAATGATATCTGTATGCATAATAGGTTATCATGTCAATATGATTTGATGATTATGAATTATTACTAATCATGTACTTAATTTTGATTTGTAGGAAAGATCATGATGAATGATGAACACTGAACAAGCGATGGATGTTAAACAAAAAAAAAAGATTTTCAAATCAAACACACTATAGAAGGCTTGTGGCTAGAAGATTCTCTTAGAAAGAAGAAGAGAATCATGATGAGATGTTTGCTCCAAGTGGCTAGATAAGCCCATTCTCTTAATGGTGTAATTAAAGAAGAAGTGTGAATCAGGTTCTGTATGGGTTCCCAGGATCGATAGTAATTGATGAGAATACATGTGAGGATTGCATCATCCTTGAACACAAGTTCTAAAGTGAGCCGTAGACAAGTGTCTCCGAGAAAGAAGAGGGATTGTATCATCCTTGAACACTTGTTCTAAAGAGAGCTGTAGATGTATGTCTTCGAAAATGAAGTCCTTGGTGGATATGAGAGGATTGGATCATCCCTAGACTTCAGTCCGAAAGAAGAGTCGTAGACGTATGTCTTAGAGAATGAAGTTCTTGGTGAACATGTGAGGGGATTGGATCATCCCTGGACTTCAGTCCAAAAGAAGAGCCTTAGACGTATGTCTTCAAGAATGAAGTTCTTGGTGAACATGTGAGGGGATTGGATCACCCCTGTACTTTAGTCCGAAAGAAGAGCCGTAGACGTATGTCTTCGTGAATGAAGTTCTTGGTGAACATGTTAGGGGATTGGATCATCCCTGGACTTCAGTCTGAAAGAAGATCCGTAGACGTATGTCTTCGTGAATGAAGTTCTTGGTGAACATGTGAGGGGATTGGATCATCCCTGGACTTCAGTTCGAAAGAAGATCCGTAAACGTATGTCTTCGAGAATGAAGTCCTTGGTGGACGGTTGAGGATTAATTCATCCTTGGACGTAGTCCTAAATGTACGGTTGAGGATTAAGTCATCCTTGGATGTGGTCCTAAATGTACGGTGGAGGATTAAGTCATCCTTGGACGTGGTCCTAAATGTACGGTTGAGGATTAAGTCATCCTTGGACGTAGTCCTAAATGTACGGTGGAGGATTAAGTCATCCTTGGACGTGGTCCTAAATGTACGGTTGAGTATTAAGTCATCCTTGGACGTGGTCCTAAATGTACGGTGGAGGATTAAGTCATCCTTGGACATGGTCCTAAATGTACGGTTGAGGATTAAGTCATCCTTGGACGTGGTCCTAAATGTACGGTTGAGGATTGAGTCATCCTTGGACGTGGTCCTAAATGTACAGTTGAGGATTAAATCATCCTTGGACAGTAAATCCAGTAATTCTGAAAGGAAGGATAGTCCTAAATGAATTGAGTGGATTAAATAATCCTTGGACAGTAAATCCAGTAATTCCGAAAGGAAGGATAGTCCTAAATGAATTGAGTGGATTAAATCATCCTTGGACAGTAAATCCAGTAATTCCGAAAGGAAGGATAGTCCTAAATGAATTGAGTGGATTAAATCATCCTTGGACAGTAAATCCAGTAATTCCGAAAGGAAGGATAGTCCTAAATGAATTGAGTGGATTAAATCATCCTTGGACAGTAAATCCAGTAATTCCGAAAGGAAGGATAGTCCTAAATGAATTGAGTGGATTAAATCATCCTTGGACAGTAAATCCAGTAATTTCGAAAGGAAGGATAGTCCTAAATGAATTGAGTGGATTAAATCATCATTGGATAGTAAATCCAGTAATTCCGAAAGGGAGGATAGTCCTAAATGAATTGAGTGGATTAAATCATCCTTGGACAGTAAATCCAGTAATTCCAAAAGGAAGGATAGTCCTAAATGAATTGAGTGGATTAAATCATCCTTGGACAGTAAATCCAGTAATTCCAAAAGGAAGGATAGTCCTAAATGAATTGAATGGATTAAATCATCCTTGGACAGTAAATCCAGTAATTCGAAAGGAAGGATAGTCCTAAATGAGATTGAGTGGACTAATCATCCTGTAAATAGATTGGGATTGCCTCGTCCCTAGACATGGTGAGATGTCTTAAAGTGATAAGGACTAATCATCCTATAAATAGATTGGGATTGCCTCGTCCCTAGACATGGTGAGATGTCTTAAAGTGATAAGGACTAATCATCCTGTAAACAGATTGGGATTGCCTCGTCCCTAGACATGGTGAGATGTCTTAAAATGATAAGGACTAATCATGCTATAAATAGATTGGGATTTCCTCGTCCCTAGACATGGTGAGATGTCTTAAAGTGATAAGGACTAATCATCCTGTAAATAGATTGGGATTGCCTCGTCCCTAGACATGGTGATGTGTCTTAAAGTGATAAGGATTGATCATCATGTATGTTGATCTGGATTGCATCATCCATAGACATGAGAGTTGTCTTAAACCGAGAGGGATTGATCATCTTGTAAGCGGATCAGGATTGTATCATCCTTGGACCTATGTCCTAAAGTGAGAGGGATTGATCATCCTGTAATTGGATCTTGTGTGTTGCAGGGTATGCTGCTATTGTGTATACTTGTATTGATGATATGTATACTTGTATTGATGAGGATACTTGTATTGATGATATGTATACTTGTATTGATGAGGATACTTGTATTGATGATGTGTATACTTGTATTCATGAGGATACTTGTATTAATGATATTTATACTTGTATTGATGATGTTGTTGATCGTGATGATCTAGATGACAATGTTGTTGATCGTGATGATCTAGATGACGATGCTGCTGATCGTGATGATCTAGATGATGATGTTGCTAATCGTGATGATCTAGATGACGATGCTGCTGATCATGTGATGACGATGTTGATGATCATGTGATCACGATGCTGATGATCGTGTGATGACGATGCTGATGATCGTGTGATGACGATGCTGATGATCATGTGATGACGATGCTAATGATTGTGTGATGACGATGTTGATGATCGTGTGATGACGATGTTGATGATCGTGATGCTGATGACGATGATGATGATCGTGTGATGACGATGCTGATGATCGTGAGATGATGATGCTGATGATCGTGAGGATCCAGATGTTGATGTTGCTGTAGTTGTTCGAGTGCTGCAGAAGATAAAGACTCAGTACTAAAGATGTTGATGTTCTAGTATTGAAGATGTTCCAGTAACTGCTTGAGTTACTGATGATGTTGAGAAAGATTCCAATGATTTATAGATGTATCATGTATGATGTTGATGACTCCTTGCTCGTGCAGATGCTGTTATAATATCCTTATCGTTAAGGGGGAGTGTTGAGATATTGTAACTTCAAAGAATATTATATTTGTACTTTATTATTCCGGAGATGTTTCATTCCTTCGTGAAGATATTATTGTATATCCGGAGATGTTTATTCCTCTGTCGGAATGTGGTAACTCGGGTTATTAGACTTACCTAGTCGGGGTCGGCCCTGTATGTGTCATGTGGGTCAAAGGGTTATTAGACCACCCTAGAGGGGTCATCCCAGTCAGTTGTAGTGGGGTATTTAACCCATTGGTTAAATACGAGCCTACGTGTACTTGTGTAAAATATATGTCAGAGTAGTGTATAAATAGAGGAGGTGTGTTCCTCATTTGACACACACACTCACTTGAGAGAGAGGCGCACTTGTGCAGGAGAGGTCTGCTATGGTGGAGGAGGAGATCATGTTTTTGGTTTGCATCTTTGTATATTGCTGGTCATCTATATTGAGGAAGCTTTACTAGGTTTTCTACCCCATGAGGGTTTCCCAGGATAAATCTGTGTCTCTTGTGTTTATGCTATGCTTGTTGTTTCTTCAGTGATCCTGTATATGCTATTATTGTGAAATGGAATGTAATGCTGCTATTTTCTGTCTTAGCATATTAAATCTTAACAAATAGAAGACTCATTTAATCAAGAGGTACCAAGATCTGATACCATTTCAAAATTCTATGGTTCTGATACCATGGATTCAACAAGCCAAGAATATTGAAACAGATAAGTCCTCACTAAAATATTGCTAAAAGATTTGCATAATTGAGAAGAAAAAACTAAGCAGAAATATGTGAGATTGAACACAATTAATGTCAATTCCATGATGATCATATTAATTAATTAGAATATGATAAATAATAAATATCAGGAGAGAAAATAGAATTCCTTGAAGGCAAGTTGTAAACCTCACAAAAGGCAAGCTTACTAAATGCAAAAAAAAACCCTAGGTGGCAAAAACACTTTCCAAATCAGTCTAAAGGATCACAAATTGGAAAAAGTAGTATTTGCAACTCATGAGTGAAGAGAAAGGAAAGTGATCATGAATTTTGGAGAGAAGAAAGAGGTGGAGGGTGATTTCTCCAAGTAAAGACAGTTTCCAAGTCAAACTAGCTTTACCTTATCCACTAGAAAGCAGAAAAAGCAGGATAAAGTTGTCTAAAGAAGGAATGCGCTCTTACCAATTCTGGAAAATCATAAAATAAGATGAATATTATCCAGAATATTTCTAAGTTCTCCATTATGGATAATGATGGAAAGTGATGGCCTAAGAAGGAAATAAGTGGCCAACTACCTACTCAGCACATAGGAAATTAATCAAAAAAGATTACTAATTTATATCCTAAGTCTAAAGTACGTTTTTAATAGTCTAACACTTCAAACCACACTATACATGTTGTCTTGTTGCAAAATAATGCTGATCAATTTGAACAACCAATTGCGTTCTTTAGTAAAGGCCTTAGAGATGGTGAACTCAAATATAACATCATGGATAAGAAAGCATTTGCATTAGTCAAGGCCCTTAAATTTTTCAGGGAATATGTATTGCAATCACAGATAATTGCATTTGTGCCACATGTTGATGTTAAGTAGATTCTATGCCAACCACAAGTATATGGAAGGTGGGGTAAATAGATTACTTTGATTCAGGAATTTGACTTGGTTATGAATCCCACCAAGTTAGTAAAAGGGTATGGATTGGCTAAGTTTATGGTAGAAGCAAATTTACAGGCAATTGGAATGAATTCGATATGTGTAAATGAAGAAGAAAGCTACAAAATAAAAGTGGATGATTATGTTCACAATTGTTATTTTCAATGTGATTGGTATAGTGATATTGTTTAATTTTTGGTGATAGGCTCCTGTTGTTCAAAACTGGACAAGTCACAAAGAATATCTCTATAGCTAAAAGTAATAAGATATTGTACCATAATAGAGATCTACATTGGAAATATCACGAAGTACTATTACTCAAATGCTTGTTAGAAGATGAATTTTAAAAAATGATGAAATAAATGCATCAAGGGATATTTGGGGGGAATTTTGTTGCAAGGGAAACATCCAATAGAATACTCAGGTTTGGATATTTATGGCCTACTCTTTTCTTTGATGTGAATAAAATTGTAAGAACCTGTGTACCTTGCCAAACCTTCTCCAGAAAAAAAAAAAGCTTCCAGTGTTAACTTTGAATCCTATCCAAGTTGAAGCACCTTTTGAGTAGTGAGGTAAAGAATTCATTGGGGAAATACATCATTCATATAGCAACCAACACAAGTGGATTCTAACTACCATAGATTAATTTACTAAATGGGTAGAGGCTGTAGGGACCTATCTAGATCCTAATTTAAACTAATATGAATCTATATAGCCGACAGCTATATTTGTTTTCATGTTACTCTATTTTGTTCACTGTAAATAAAGAATTTGTGTAGGTGTAAAACATGTTTGATCTACTATAAATATGGGTATAAATCAGAATTTTTATACATGTATAATCAATTTTAATAGCATATTCTAAAAACATATTGAAACAATTAGCATCCATGTTTTCTTACAAAATATAACTTAAATAACAACAATAAAATACCTATAGGATATCCAAACCCTCAAAAAAATTAACCGTCGAATCGATCTACCACCTTGCCAACTAGGATAGTCTTACTCACCACCTAGCTCCAAGAAATGTTTCTTGGACCCCCGAGTCCAAAACCTGAGTACACTCCAACCAGTTCTAAGAGTTTCTCCCTTTCAGAAATTTCAGCCTCCTCTGCTAAATTTCTCCCATGTCAAAAGACGCCCTCTCCCAAAATCCATCTCCCCTCCTTATATCCGTTCCTACCGACTCTATCCCCCTAAGCATTTACTACCCTTATCTCCTCATTCAATTCAAAACTCCCTTGTCAGAATTATTTAATAGTCAAATAGTCTCCCATTCAATCGTCAAGCCATAAAGTATATTCTTTTTATTGTACTTTATTAATTAATTATGGACATGGTTCACAAGCAAAAATTAAAAATCCTTAAAATAAGGACCATCGCCACCATATATATCAATCATGTCATAGTTATATTTTAACAATATAATTTCCTCATAAATCCAATTATACAACTATTATTAATTGACCATGTAACATAATTATTATTAAAATCCTTTTTTTTTTGTAAGCAGCATAGGTAGAATTATATTAGAGTACAAAAAATGTTACAATCTCATGAGAATCAGTAGATTCAGGAGCTTTCTGAAGATTCTCACGGAACCTGGAGTACAAAAAAGAATCTCTGTAGACCTGCCCAACAGTGGGTTAGGTAGCATTGACATAATATCAGCCGACCAGTAAAAACATAAGCAGAACTAGACTACAGAGATAGAATAGAATTTGATAGTGGATCATTAGCGGAAACAAGGAGAACATAAAAGCTAACCGCAAAAAACATAAGAGCTGGGCTCACACAGAACAACATTAGTTACTGGCTTCTGCATTCTGGGAGCCATGATTCTCCTCAGTGATTGGGAAGGAGCCAAAAAAATCATCATCCCAATGCTGAGATGGGGGTTTGATGGGCAGGGGCTCATCTTTGCGCGGAGGAACAACTTCATCCTCGGCCTTTCGGACTCGCTTATAATGCAGAACGTCGATTGTCGAGGGTATGGGAAAGGAAATCCTAGACGGAGGAGCCCCCTGCAAAACAACGACAGCTGGAGAACTCGGGCCAGAGTTGGGGCCACGAACAAGAACCAGGCCGTCCAAAGCCACAACACCCATGGATTCGTGCGGAAAACTGTTGGTG
This sequence comes from Larix kaempferi, assembly GCA_027924585.1. Taxonomy (NCBI): domain Eukaryota; kingdom Viridiplantae; phylum Streptophyta; class Pinopsida; order Pinales; family Pinaceae; genus Larix; species Larix kaempferi. The sequence goes on from BSBM01001646.1 coordinate 20,453,649, forward strand.
GCATGGGGCTTTGCTGCGGTAGCAATGCCTTTGATATGAATGGTTAAATCATCAGCAAAACCCTTAGCGGGACCAATAGGGCCATAATTGGGTGGAGGAGTTGGATGAGGAAATAGAGAATACCTTATGCCGGTCAGGTTGGCTTCCAGAGCATCCAACACTCCGTCTAGATGGGCCATATTATCCCTGGTGTCCATAATTGAAACCTTAGCCGGGTTCCAGTTGGTGAGCATCTCTTCAACCAGCGTGCCTATTATATTTTTCATAAGGCAGTAGTACTTAACGGGTGAAATCGCGAGCCTGGGAAACAATTTCATGAAAAACAGAGTGAAAAAAATGGAGCGTGGGTGGATGATCACGCAAAAAAAATTCAAACTGAAACTCTAGGATGAGAGTTTTGAGAGTTCAAACTCTAGGCCAAGAGTTTAAAAAAACTCTAGGCCGAGAGTTTGAACCAATCGCCGCGTTGTATTTTAAAAAAAACTCTCGGATGATAATGTGAGCTAAACCTCGGGCCGAGAGTTTGGAAGACATTTTCTCGCCCGAGAGTTTCTGGTCAACAATTCCAGCACCATTTCTGCAGAATTCAGAAATGTGTCACTTTAACAAGGTCAGACCACTGCAAAACATGAGAATTACATGTCGAAGTTTATACCAGTAGATTCATCATTCAATCTACTTTCTAGTAATATAAGTTTTTTTCAATTTCATTTAGGATTACTATTTGTTTCGATTTTTTTACTAAACTTTATCATTAAAAAATTAAGTGACTGAAAAATCAGTCACAATGAAAATTCAATATCATCACAATGACGAAGCCAATTTTTTTTAAAAAAATACAAGGATGTTCCTTGAAGTGTCCTCTTCAATGGGTTGGTTTTAGTTTGCTTGATAAGAGTAACATTTGAAATAAAATGTGAAGACAAAAACATGTGTCGATAATGCACCATTTTCTGAACATACGTTGTTTCGATAAATAATAAAAAATAGTTCCCAAGTCTTAAAAAACTCAAAATATAGTCCAAGATCAAGTTTAGTGTGTGTAGATTACGAGAATACAATTGTTTTCCCTAAACTGAATAACCATCTATCAAAAAACCGTTGTCAACACAGGTCACTCATTATCCATACCTAAACTTTTCAAGTATATGTCGTTGGTTGACAACAAATTTGTCCCACGATATGTCCATAAAAAAATTTAAAAATAATATGAATAGAAAGCTAATTCAATTCTATAAAACCTTTGTGTTTACTTCAAGTTGAAATTCCTAAGGGAGATATGGGTTTGAAGAGGTTGAAGTTGAAAAACATAAAAATTAGCAGTTTTTTTTTGTCAAAAGCAAGCCAAAATTGTTTCCCAACTTCATGTTTTCACCCTAACCTGGGTGCCTTAGTTGCTAAAGGCCAAAATTTCTGCCACACTGCGCGATTCCCATTCTTCTACTAGTCGAAGAATAGGGATGGAGACGTTATCCTTGTAACCATTATTTGCAATTTTTTCCTTCTCGGCTGAGGACGTTGTTTTTCCCTGCACCATGACCAACACCCCGCTTGGAAGTGTCGCGTGTTCGAGTCATGGCGCTGTCGGCTAGGTCGCTGAAAAGCGGATCAGGGGCAGATTTTTCGACATTGGAGGCAGACAAAGAGTAGTAGAAGCAAGTGATGACAACAGGGGCATGGATGGGGAGACTCATATCAATGATGTCACAGTTGGAGGGATCAGACATCGCACGAGAGATCAAAATGGCGCAAATGAACCAAGTAGGAAGGAGGGACATAAGAACCATAGCTTGCATAAATGCCAAACGTCGGGCCATGTGGGTTATAAAAGTGAACTCGAGCGACGAGGCCAGGTGGATCAGGGTCGTAACTAGCATTAATGACAGGGTCTTGGGGGTGGCACTGACGGAGGATTGTTTCCAGGTGGAGGAGCTACTCTGCTAGGTGGGGAGATGGCACCGCTTGCTGTGGCTCTATCGATCATGTCACCCACATCCGGGGATTAAAGTCCAACTTCATCACAACTTAACACAATTATTAAATAAATAAATTATTAACAGAACATAATTATGTTAAAATATAATGTTAACATAATACCATTTAACATAAATACTAAAGAACGAAACAATTCCACATAATTATTTAACAACTATGTAATTCAACTTAAGATTGACATGACAACTTATCGTTAATATTGTACACGACATTAATTTGACCTCAAATATTTTATCAAAGTTAAAAATTAATTACTAATTTAATTAATCAATTAATTAATACCCTTCTAGGATTCACTTATCATTTATTTAATGTTTACCCCCAAAAATCAACGGTCAACCTCAGTTACAATTAAAACCTATTTAATACCTATTGATCGGGTTAATAATAGTCCAGTTAATCACCAATTAACTTTAACCATGACTAAAACTTTCATTAATGTTTTGACGCAATTGTATCAATTCATAACTAATAAGTAGTAACATTTGTAATGTAATCATTAACAATCACAATACATTCAAGCCCAATTATAATAGTATAATAGATCATTCATATGATATATATGTAGACAAGTTATGTAAGAGTAGCTAATGCTTACATACATGTTAGAGGAGCCTAAGTTGGCCGCCTGACAAGGTCCTCCGTTCGACCACTTCTACTAGTACAAAATTAGAGATAAGTGACTGGGTGACTAAAAAATTTAGTCACCACAGTTTTTTCAAGGGATAAATGACCAAAAGTGAGCAATTTCAAGTGAGCCAACTAAAAACGACTAAGATAAATGACTAAGTTAGTCACGGGATAAAATAGACGACTAAATAACAAGTGAATACAATAAAAATGACTAATGTAAATAACTAATTTAGTCACAAGAATACAAATATGACTAGCTAACAACGAATAATAATATGAATTAGTCGTTTATGTTAGTCATTTTTAATTGTTTCACCCCGACAATAGAAAATTACAATTTTGACAATGAATTTATACAATTTACTAAATTTTAACATTGCATATGGATTCAAAGACTCCCTTTTAAGGATTTAGAGACCTGAGTGACATTAATGATGTCACTCAACAATGGAAAATTCCAATTTTGACAATGAATTGTTACGATTTACTAAATTTTAACACTACAGATGGATTCATAGAATCCCTTTAGGACTCCTCTGAATCCATTTGTAGTGTTAAAATTTATTAAATTTTAACACTATAGATGGATTCCTGAGAGACTCCCTATGTCACTCGGTAACATTTTCTTCTTTCAAGACATCTAGTGAGGTCCTTACAGCTCCAAATGTTGGTGGATGTGTTTGATGGCCTCAACCTCTTCTGTACGTGCAATATTGTTGTCATCATGGGCACTCAAAATTATAGACGCAATTTACATGAACTCAATCCTAACCATGCTACGTTGACCAACATCCCCATAACCATTTTTTTTTGGTAACTAGGGGAATCGACAACTGGGAAGGGGTTGGTACTCATGTGACACGGGGTCTAGGGATACAATCTTGTCTGCTACCACTATACCCCTAGGTGCACCCACACAACCCTCAAGCATGGGGCACAGGTAAGCAGAGGTGATTTGAACTCGTGACCTCCATTTACAACATTTCCTTCATATCAAGCGAATCGCCAGTTGAGCTACACCCCTGCAGGCATCCCCATAACCATTTTGTTTAATCATTAAAATATGTATTAAAAAATTATAATATATAAAAAATGTATAATATATAAATTTTATATTATTACAAAATCTATTATAATATTGAATAATACCATATTAAAAACATACAATATAATAGCATAACCATGAAAACCACTTTTAATGAATTTTAGTAATTCTATGGAACTAAATCTATGCACAACAACATTAAAATAGCTATGTATATGGAATCACAAGAATACATATGGTGTTGGCAGTGAGACTAGTATTTTAAGTTGTCGACATAATTAAAGCTGCAACTAATGCTTTAACAAAAGAAGGGAGGGGGGAAGGGGAATTTGGTTTGGTAAAAAGGGGCAGTTGAGGGAAGCAATGCACATTTTGCAGGACATCGTCAAGAATGGGATTTGGCCATGCTCTACTTATGATTCTCTTTCGTAGGGATGCCTTCACAAGAATATGAAAAACTACCTGACTGAACAAAAAAATTAGCTTGTTTTTATTTGTTGGGAAATACTTGATATTGCTGGGTGAAAATGTTGCAATCATGTTTCGGGATGGTTGAGAGGTATTTCTTCAGAAGCATGTTGGATAAAGGGATGCACTTATGTGGAACAAGGATTTGAAACCACGTACCAGTGGGGATTTCTCCATCACAGTTGTGTAGGCGAATTCAAATCTAGAGGTTCAAGGGAAGGTCTTGAGTAGCCACTTGGGGACTTCTATTGGGGCTTATGATGTCCATGGAGGCCCCAAGTGATACAGACTCATAAATAACCATGTATTCCTTCACATGGAATCTAGGTAATTGTCTATCCTGTTATTCTATCTCTATATACACTCATTGGTTGACTTTGGCAATTTTTTCATCTGGGAACCCTTAGGTTTCTACATCATGAAGGTGTTTGTATATTTTGGTATTGTGTTTTTTATGTTTCTACAATCTGGGTTTGACAAATTTGCTTGATCTATTTTATTGCTAGAAGCATTTTTTTCTTTCAAATATCTATAGAACTTGGTCTTCATTGTTGAAAAATTGGTATAGGACGGTCGCAATTCAAAGTTGAGTATCTCTTCTTGTTTTCCCTGGAAAAATTATGTATCAACTCTTGCAACTTGAGTTGTCTTCTGTGGAAACCATTACTTCATCACCCAATCTGATTCCTGTAGCAACACGCCTATTTGTGACGGTCGTACTCTATTTTGGTAGGCCACACTCATCAATTGTGAATTGTACATAGAGTTGAGGGTCATTTCACTCTTTTGGAAGGCAACGTATCAATATAGAAGCATCTTCCTCGTTGGTTGAAGGTTAACAGGTCCAAGTGTTTGCTTTCTTCATTTGCAGGCATGTAAACTAGTCACTTGAATAAAATATTCAGATATGAAAGATAAATTTCCTGACTTTGGTGATGTGTGTTAGTTAGTCATATTGTTGTTATTGTTCTCCTTTTATATATATGCAACAATATTTGTGAATGGTGAATGCTACATTTCCAATAAATAATCAACACTAAACAAACCAGCATGAGGTGACATGTGTGCCAAAGTCTAATAAACAACCCCAAACTGTTACAAAATAATGCATTTTAAAAACTCAGTTTGCTTTACAGTGAGTTACAGCTGTGTGCATGTGAAGTGTTTGTTTAAAGTCTACAAACAATTTAAACTAGCAGTAAGCTCATGAAAACTTGGATTTGGTTTAGAAACATTATTAATCTATAGTAGCTTAATGTGTGGTGCCTAAGTGTGGGGACAAAAGTGGCAAAGTCAAAATTGCATTAGTCTTTGAGGGGTGAAGTCAATATAGAATTGGGGTGAAGTCAAGCAAGTCCTGGAACATACAACACATTAATGAATGAGCCAAAATCTAGATCAATGTTTCCTTTACCTTTGCTTGAAGTTTCAGAATCATCACCCAACAAAATGGTTGGACCACTAGAAGAAGCAAGAGATGATAAGATCTCTCTTGTAGACAACATGTGCCTTGAAGCTCCAGAAACTATGACGAAAGAGGTAGCCTTTGATGTTCTTGCCATCAGAGCATGCACTTGCTACTTATCTTCAAAATTTTGTCCTCCATCTTTCCTTCTTGTGCTCTCAGGGAGAGGAATATTTGCTTTCCCCAGGAGTTGAGGCATTTGATCAATGGTATTCTTCATGCAGAAGCTTTCAGGAAGAAATCCCCTGTTGCAATAGGTACACTTTGCCTTATCATTCTTCTTATTTGGATTCCTCTTGATGTTTTAGGAGTCTTCATGGACTTTTTGTTTTTCCTTCTTCTGATTAGTGGGTTTCTTGAAATTGCACTTTCTCTTTCCTTTCAAACTCTTTGAATCTTCAACAGTCGTATAGTGATCTTTTGATGGATTTTTGATTGCTCCCATCAAGACAAAATTGTCTTGTTCTTGTGTAAAAGATTCCATGAACTCTGAGACAGTAGGACTCTCCAAGTTTTGAACTGCCTTCCTTGTGGCGTGGAAGGTAGAAACAAAGACTGAGTAATCTAGGCCAAGCTTGGAGAGAATGGCTAAGATTAGTTGTTGTTGGGTGTTTATTATGTGTTAAATAATTCCAATATTTAAATTATCGACCAGGGTTGGTAATATTAGAGTTGTGGCACAGTATATGCTGAGGTAGAAGGGTACCTAAGATATCGGCTCGACAGACCTTAGAAATATTTAATAATGAAAAGATCGAAAGATCTTTCAAAATGAAAAACTGAGTCAAACTTATAAAATACAAACTACTAAGCTGATTAGACCTAACCAAACCAATAAACCATAATATTATCAATCTATACTACTCTATTCTATGGACAAAAAGACAAAAACTACAAAAGAAAGTACTATTCTACGAAACAAGCCTTGATCAAAAGCAAGCTACTCTTATGAAAATGGAAACTACTAATCAATTATTCAAACTCTAATCTAGGAATTAGAAATACTATTCAAACTTTAACTATGAAACAAATTCAGAAACCTAGCTATGGAACAGTCTCAAATTGCAACTAACTATAAAAACAAGAAGACTATACTACACTAAAAGAGACAACTACTTAATGAACCGAAGAAATCTAATCCAACAGTTAAACTACTCATGCATTTGACAACTACTACTTCAAACAATAAATGACTCAAGACTTATCTAAGCTACCTAATTACACTCTCCTTGAGGAGTTATATCAAAATGGCTTTCAAATGCTATAGAGAAACAAAAAGGAACTAAATCTAATTTAACTTCTAGAAAAAGATGCAAGTTAAGAATGGACCAATTGCAAGTGATTTTGAATATTGTAAACTACTACTCATCCATAAGTAAATGGCATTCAAAAACTAGCTATGATACTTGAAATGAAATACTACTTAACAAAGGTACAAATACTAAGTTATTTGATCTCTAATGACTGCTTGGAATTAAAACATGAAATGCTTATCTAACTCATGCACATGCCTATCAACATCAAATGATATCTATCAATACTTCAAACTAGTTCACGAAACATTAACTACAAGAAAAACAAGCTAAACTAAATACAAGACAATAACTTTAATGACTGGAATCAATGTTAACTTGTAATTAAAACCTATAGCGAATGAAAGGCTGAACGAAGGTATGAACGAAAGGTGCAAATGGCCGGCCAAATGGATTCCAAAGGTATAAATTGCATAAAAACACATGAAAATTATATTTCACAGACAGGAAAACGTCATCTACAGGAAAACGAACTGCTTGCTTGCAAAAACGAAATGAATTACAGGAAAACGTAATAGATACATACAAAAACGAAATGATTTAGCTGCAAATATAAAATAAACTGTTGAATATACACAAATGGAACCTCTGATTGTTGAGGGGCCCTTACCAGCAACAGAGTTTTATCTCCTAAGCTACTCAGTCACCAGTCATTAATAGAAAATGAGAATGATCATCAACAACTGAAACATAGTCTTTTTATTAAACTAAAGTAGAGCTTATACAACGTCTTTTCTCTCTTCTATCTCTATCTCTATGTATGCGTTTCTCAACCTGAGACGTCTCTATATAATGTTTACAAGGACAGAGAAGGTCAAACCTTTCATTGGTCGACCTCTCTAAAAATAGAAGGTCTTTTACTGTTGTAACAACGACCCATTACAACACACAGGCCGTCTTCTTGATTCCATGCGCGTTGGTTCCCTTCACGTGAGCAATTCGTGCGTTGGTAGGCTGGGCAAGTGGGAATGCAGATCTTCTCGAACAAGGGCTCATAAACTATAAGGGCCACGTTGCCAACAGAACCCACGTCATGGTTTTTGCCTTTAATGCCTCAGAATATGCTAACCAACGAATCCGAGGGCTCCAACGGGGGTCTAAACGAGGGTCCAAATGCGAATGGGCATCTTGAACATGAATGCATGTCCGGATGAGAGTCTGTATGGAAACCATAACCTGCAGAATGAAGACTATGTGCCAAGCAAGTCGAGAAATGCTAAATTAATGTTAATAATCCATAAAAAGATGATAATCAACTAAGATTAATGAGATATTCAAATGTATTCATACCTGAGATCGAATGGTGGTCTGAATGGAAAGAAATATGACTTATTATATCAAAAATGGGGAAAATAGTGTCAATAGAGCACGTTCAATGATCAAAAGTAATGGCAAAATTGGACATCAACACTCCCCCAAATCAGAGATATGCTAGGTCCCATTGAGCAAAGAAGAGGAAAAGTCAGGAAGAAGGCTAAGCTGCGTCAGCAACTGCCTTCAGCTTAGAAAAAGTGGAAGTAGATTTGGGCTTAAACTTCCTGGCTTGGGCCCTCAAGGTATCGTGCCTCATCCGAAGAGAGTCATGAGAAGATTTTATGGCTCTGTTCAAGTCTTCAACACTCTTCACTTGTAGATGTAGTTCCTTATTCTCTTGGCAAACCTCAGAAATTATTTCAACATATTTTTTATTCTGGCTTATTAATCATGCTATGTCCTGGATCAAACTATCCATCGTCCGATGGCTTGAAGTGGATGGTTCTGCAAGGTACTCAGAATCCTTGTGAGGACTCGATCCATTTGGAAATGTCTCAGGATCAGTAGAGGTGGTTTGTGTTTCAGGAGCCTTGCCTTCAGTAATTGCAGGAGCAAGCTAAAAAACAGGGAATTCAAGCAAACGAGCAGAGACATCAGCTGGTGCAAGAAGGGATGTTTCAAGGATAGGGTCGTTCGGCTGGGCGTCCGGGCTGTCTGAATGATCCAGCTGAATGCGGGTTGAACGACAAACTAGACGATGGACTGGATGACAGATTGATCGACAGAGTAAGCACGATTTGTCCTTCTTGATTTAGTGGGAATTGGTGAAAAGAGTGGGGGCTTCACGGTCGTTTCCTTACGGACAATCTCAAGAGAGGAGGATGAATGGACAAAGTGCATTTCTCTTGAGGTACCCTCATCAAACTTTACAGACTTAGTGTCTCTTTTTGCTTGGGCAGAGGTTTGAGTAGGCTCATCAGCACGAGTTTGAAATCGATGATGCTTTCGTGGAGCAGAAGCTTTATCAAGGGGATTCTTGGCCAAATGGGGGTTCAATACTTCAAACACAAAACTTTCCCATGTTTTTCCCTTTTCCCTCAGTTGATGAATGATCAAGATTTTAATGAGGAAATGGTGATATAAACTACCAGTGGGGTTAGCTACATTTTTATTCACCTGGTTTGAGATTTTCTCAAGGCTCTTCAGAAAATAAAATGGAAAATTGAGAGCTTGGTCATTAACAAAATGAGCTAATAACCTGAGATGGCAGGCTTTGAAGATGGTAAACTTACCCTCACAGGTGATGAGGTGGACAATGACGGCTAAAGGCTCAAGGTACTCTGGCCTAATCCCCTCCCGGTGGAATCCCTTCATGCCTGTAGTGTGTTGATAGTCATCCCTGAGAGAAAAATGATGAGCCATCCGAGGGAGGAAGAGGTGCTTGTGCCAACAAGCACCCTCCCGTGGAAGCTTTGTAACCGCCGCGATCGATTCTTCCGTCACAGGAAAAGTAAGGTGTCCAGCCCTAGCCATATTGCTATCGAATCCCTTGGCAAATAGCAGCAAGATTTCATCATCATGACCCTAGAGGAGATGGAGGAACAAACCCTAACTTGGTCGAAGAAAGATCTCAAGACATGCTTGGAACTCAAAGATTCAGAGCAAATCTTGGTAGCTCCCAGGCTCATGGTGGATCGGCATTGTTGAACAGAGGTAGATGGATGCGAGGAATGCAAGGGATTGCAGGGAATGCAAGGAATGTGAGAAATGCAACTGGATGGACTCAGCAAGGATGAGAGCGAGCATAATGAAGGTAAGAATCACGCAGGTGTCGGTTTAAATCGTGGTCCATTTGAACATTTGAATGATCGTGAGATGGAGATTTGGCACGTTTTAATGATCACGCCATCATTCAAAATTTTGAATCGTGTGCCATAATAAAGATATATGTGTTAATGAATTTGTATGGTTGTGAAATATTCAACCATGTCCAAAGTAAACTTTGGACAAGTTGAATGAAATTTTCATCATGGAATTATAACATAAAATGCATTAAAAATCATGATGACCTTGATTAATAAAATGACAGCTCAGATGATGATTTTTTAATATAGCTTAATGAAGAGTTACAACCATATGATGGCCAGATAATAATTTTGAAAATCGCATTGATGAAAAATTAGTTGATTCATTTGGTGAAGTCGAGATGAGTTGAAGAATGAGATTGTGTGCAGAGATGACATTTGATAGTTCCTGATATGGTTAGTCGATTAGATTTACAGTCAAAATTGAAAAATTAAATACCTTAGCACACTTGATCATACGATTATAAAGCTATGGTTTCATTCAGATCGTCATTCGATGCTTCATTCAACATCTCGTTCATTCGCTTCATTTGTCACTTCATTCAGATCGCCATTCGACCCTTCATACAGACCTTTTATCTGTACAAGATGTGCTTTTTGGATCCGACTGCTCTGATTATGCATAGAATTTCTGGGGTTGCCAGTACACAAAAGCACAATGTAAATATGTTTTTTTTGAAAACTTTAGTCACGTTCTTCCTTTTTTTAACATTGATCATAACAGTCTTTCTTCTGCTACTTGCATTATTCCTGAAACATATATCATTTTATAAGAGATAAATGAATTTTTATAAATAATCAGAAAATATAAACAATTCTGATCCTTCCCAAACCAAAAATATGGCATGTCCTCAAGCCATCAAATAAAAATTGATTGGTATTCAAATATTTCCAATTAACAGTTTAATCAATAACTATAGAATGTTGTTATTAATATATGAAAAGGAAACATTACTATCTATATATAAAAGATAATCCAAACATATAATTATTTAGTATACTTTAGTTTTACAAAAGAAAATATGCCTCTCTTCGTCAAATATTTTTCAGATAAAATTACAGTGACCTTTGTATAAAATTAAGAGAATATCAAACTTAATCAGATTTCCTTATCAAAGATGCTCATAGGAGCTCAATCAAATTTCCCCAAAGCCCTAGAATCACAGTACATAGAGAAATCCTATCGAATTTCAAATTCAGGTCCCTAGAAATCTTAAGTATCTGGCCCCACCTAGCCAGATAAGAAATCTTTAATCTCATGAAGGTGAGGTAACCGGTCTTAAGACAATCTTGAAACTATTCTCCCTTGGCCAATTGATGGAGTTCATTTCCTTAGCTCAACCATACATACTTATTTCCGATTATACTTTCAACAATTTTAATATATAAAATATTTTTTTTTAGACATTATTTTTTTGATAAACAAGATGTCTTCCCCAGGAAGATTCCCCTCTATTAGTCGAGCATGTTCAGTACCCCGTCGAGTTTACCTGGTCATACCATAGGTTGGTAACCGTTGCTGGAAAGCATGTTCAGTACTCCGGTAGGTTAACCTCTTGAACCCTTTTTGCATCAGGGGCTCTTGTCTCAGTGTTTCCACCCTCTATAGATATTCGGCAATGAATTGCCTAAAAGTGAGTGGATGGGGGAGTAGCTCTGAAAACCATGCTACGGAATGGGATGATATATGGGTTGGAAGAAAACTATTCTTATATAAACCAAGTAAATAAAAAGTCTTGTCGAATCAAAGATACATATGGTTTATTGCATTAATGTGTAGTGGATGGATCCAAAAGATAATAGAAAGAAGACCTCTCTAGTCCAAGTTTCCTTCTTCAAAAGATTACAACGGTGTTTCTCAAAAGTAAGATCCCCAAGGTTCCCTTCCTGTTGTTGTTCATAAAAGATTGGTCTACTTACTAACTGAACAACAAGGTTGAAATGTACCGAGAGCCTCTGGGCTTCAGATGGAGAAATTTTTTTTAGTTATCAATCTCTTTATAAAGATAGGATCACTAACATAAAATATCTGAAAGTCTATTTAGAAGAGATGGAAGAATCATGTTAAGTAAGTGGCAAAAGATGATACAAGAACGTTCTAAATTTTCAATGTAAATTTTCAATTCTAAAAATAATCAGGAGGAAAGGGATTGAGATGTATTATAAATATTTAGGGCACTTCCCTTTTCAGATAATGTTTTTATAAGCTAGCTATAGAGATAAGCTTCCTGTAATCAAACTGCAACCACTTGTTAGATGATTCAAATTTATTCAAAGCAAAAACATATATACAAAGAAAAAATACATGAAAATTTATCAAAAAGCTAGGCAAAAGGAGAAGAGTCTTCCTTTCTTAATTGATGAAGTCTTATGAGCTGATCATAAGAGTGAAATCCCTGTGTAAATACAAACCGGCTGTCAGAAATGACTCTTGTTTATTCAAAGAACATAAATATATTTACATATGTACAAATGAAGATAACCCAAAAATAAGTCAATAACTAGGAGAAGGAGAGACTTCCCCTTCAACCAACTCCATTTCCTTCTGTTGTGAGATATTCTGCACAAAATCTTGTTTAGATATTGATTGATGATAAATTCTTAGTCTATGTCCATTTACAACAAAAGAAATTTGCGAATCATCAATTGTATTAATCTCAACAGATCCATTATCGAAAGTTATAACAATTTCATATGGACCCATCCAACGGGTAGTCAATTTAACTTTAAAGTTTTTATACCTCGAGTCAAATAGTAATGCCCAATCTCCAGTCTTGAATTGTTTTTGTTTAATATATTTATCATGCCACTTTTTGCATTGGTTTTGTACTAGAATTGTGCGTTGAATGGCATCTTGTCTAATCTCGTCTAATTCATTTATTTGCAAGATTCATTGTCTCTGTGCTTCTTCCATATCCATCCCTAATTGTGCAGCGATACAAAAGGTTCTTACTTGAAATTCAATGGGTAGAAGAACTTGTTTACCATAAACAAGTTCATAGGGTGTGTGTCCAGTGGTATTCCTCCATACAGTCTTGGTTAGGATGGCTTCTAATACCTTATTAGTAGATTCTACTTGACCATTGGCTTGCAGGTGATATGGTGAAGATTTACAATGTCTAATACCATATTTTTCAGTAATTTCTTTCATTAACTTGGAGATAAACTAAGATCATTGATCAGTTACAATTTCCCTAGGTACACCAAATCAGGTAAATATCTCTTCATATATAAACTCTACCATATATTTTTCCATGTCTTGGAATAAGGCTTTAGCTTCTACCCATTTAGTGACATAGTTTGTACAAACTAGGATATACTTCTTTTTGCGAGACATGGGGGAAATTGGCCCTACAAAATCTAGAGCCCATTTTTCAAAAGGCTCAATCATAACCTGGGGCTGTAAGGGCATCTCATCGGATGGTGTAGGTCTACCCATTCTTTGGAAACTGTCACACTCCTTGACATACTTGGCAGCATCTTTGAATATGCTTGGCCAGTAATATCCAGAGTGCAACACTTTGTATGTTGTTCTCTTATCAGAAAAGTTCCCACCACATGGTCCACCATGACATGCATGGAGGATCTCTGCTATCTCATCCTCTCGTACACATCATATAATAATAAGATCAGGACTAGTACGAAAAAGATCATTATCAACCCAAGAATAATTAGAACTTTTAACTATGATCATACGTTTCTCAGGTGGGGAGAGATGGTTTGGTAACTTTCCAGTTGCTAAATAATTGGCTATGTCTGCAAACCAAGGAGTTCGAATAGCCACAGTGAACAAATTTTCATCAGGAAAGCTATCATTGACAGGAATAGCACTATCATAAATTTGAATATGAGAGAGAAAATCTGCTACCACATTTTCTCGACCGGGACGATCAACAATGGTGATGTTGAATTCTTGTAGTAAATGAAGCCACCGAGTCACCCTGCCATTGGTGATTGGTTTGTTCATTAAAAATATAATGGTAGAGTGGTCTGTGTGTACAAAAACTTTGTATCCTGTGATATAGTGACGAAAATTGTTAATAGCATAGACTACTGCCAGAAACTCTTTTTCAGTAACAGTGTATTTTGATTCTGCAGGAGTCAAATTCTTTCTAGCAAAGTAGATGGCATATGATGCTTGTCCTTCCTTTTTACCTAAGACTCCTCCTATAGCCATATCATAAGCAGCAATGGATATATGAAAGGGAAAGGACCAATTAGGGCCCCTAAGTATTGGTGCCATTGATAGATTTGCCTTTAAAGTTTCAAAGGCATGTTGACAAGGTTTAGTCCATTGAAAATCTGTATCTTTCATGAGTAATTTGAACATAGGTGCAGCTATTTTGGAAAAGTTTTCAATAAAATTTCTGTAATAGTCTGCATGGCCAAGAAATCTCCTTACCTCTTTCTCAGTCTTTGGAGGAGGGAGATTAACAATTATTTCTATCTTGGCAGGATCCACCTTGATTCCTTGAAGAGAGACATTATGTCCCAAAACTATACCCTCAGTTATCAACATCTTGCATTTTTCATGAATAAGGGCTAAGTTTGTTTCTTGGCACCGAATAAGAACTGTTTCAAGGTTATCAAGGGATTCTTGGAATGTATTACCATATATTGTAAAATCGTCCATGTATAATTCTACACAGTCATGTATAAGGTCAGCAAAAATTCCTAAGACTGCATGCTGGAAAGTGGCAGGTTCATTACATAGGCTAAATGGTAAGACTCTATAGGAATATGTTCCCCAAGAACAAGTAAAGGTGATCTTTTCTTGATCCTCAAGTGCTATCAAAATTTGGTTGTATCCACTATACCTATCGAGGAAGGAGAAGTATTGTTTCCTTGACAAGGTATCTAACACCTAATCAATGAAAGGTAAAGGGAAATAATCCTTAAGAGTGGGATTGTTTAATTCTTTAAAGTCAACACAGATACACCATTTCCCTGTAACTTTATTTGGAACTACCAATAGAGGAGATACCCACTTACTGTTAGAAATTGGGTAGATGAAACCAACATTGAGGGGCTATTGTAATTCATCTTTTACTAGATCCTTTAGGGATGGATTCATCCTTCTATGAGGTTTCCTTATAGGTGGTATGTTTTCATTTGTGTAAATGTGGTGAATACAAGTATCTGGGTGTATACCCTTCATATTGGTGCATTCCCATGCAAATGCTCTAGTTTGACTTCTAAGAACTTTTAATAACTACTTTTGTTGATTTTCATCTAAGCCTACATTTATGCGTAGAAACTTTTCAGGACTGACCTCACATGGTACGGTATAGGATCCTATATTTTCTTCGATTGCAAAGACACAAGGTGTATTTGTAAATGTGGAGAGGCTCATGTTTTCTTGGAATTCATCTCCAAAGATTTGATTAAGTTGGGAAAAGGACTAGGGAAAGTCTATACATGTTGTGGAAGAGACAAATTGATTCAACACATTTTCGATATTTTGTTTTTGAAGTGCCCAGGATAAATCACTAACAAGGTAAAGTTCTTCCAAGTTCTCATCCCCAAAAGGACAATCTAACCAAAATAGGTTTTCGGTTACTGCTTGTGCTGGTGGGTATAACGCAAGTTTCCTTGTAGATAACCCATTAGAGATGATCATCTCTCCATCCCTACATCCTATAAATGCATTAGAAGTGGCTAGCCAAGGTCTTCCCAAAATAATAGGGTGTCCTTCGGAAGGATCCTTTGATTCTATGACCATAAAGTCCACAGGATATTCCCATGAAGCCACTGATACAATAATATCATCTAGGATTCCAGCAGGCTGTACCATAGTGTGGTCTGCTAATTCCAACATTGTTGGGGTAGGATGGAGAAACTGTCCTGAATGGAGAGCTTCTAAAACTTTGGTAGTCATCAGGTTAATAGCAACTCGTAGATAAATAAGTGTGGTTCCTATAGTAGTGTTATTGATGATAACAGTTACCACAGGATTTCCTAGATTTGTATACTTTGGAATTCTAGGTTGATATGCTATGTAATCTGATATTTCACCTATGACATGAATTGTTGGAGGGTCTTTCTACTTCCTACCTAGTCTTTTAATACAAATTTCTTTTATCACCTTACTATAAATTGGTATGTCTTTAATAGATTGTAATAAAGGGATTTTGATACAAATATTTTTCAGTTCATTGATAATATCATACTCTGGAAGAGTTGCAGGTTTCTCTATTGCTAGACGCTTCGGATATGGAGGTAACATTTATCCTGGAGTTGCTTCTTTCAGAGGGTGGTCATGTGTTGAAACTTTTGGAATAACTACATGTTCAAGAATGGCATCATTCAAGGTCTCATCAGGTATGTCTTCTTCTTCATTCTCTTCACGAATAACAACTGATGATTTTGGTTGATCTTGCAAGACTCTTCCAGACCACAATTGATTTTCAGGCACTGGTGTGGTCGAAATGACATAAGATGGAAGAGGCGACAACCCAATGTTGTTAAGAGCTTGAGTTGGTTTATTGTTAGGATTTGGTATCGGTTGTGCAGGCAATATTGTGGGTCTTGGGTGATTCATATTCTGGAAATGGCGAGGCTAATGTGTGATAGGGGGTAGTGAAGGAGGCACAAATCTAGGCAAGAGTTGCTGGATATTAGGTGAGTAAGGAAATTTAGGCACAGGAGTAGGTGGAGATTGAGCATATGCTTGTCCCCTCCATCCTTGTGACTATTGTTGATGTTGAGCATTCTGAGGAGGATATTGAGGTGGACAGTTCTGAGGTGGCCAGTTTTTCAAATTCGAGGTGTTCCATTGTTGAGGTGGTTGATAGGGGTGATAATAGGAAGGAAATTGTAATGATGGATCATGATATGATGGTTGGTATCTAGGTTTCCAAGGCCTCATAAATGTCTCACCAAAATTTATACTCTTATATACGTCTTGCAACACAGGAAATGATGGACAGTTATCAGATGGATGTTCTTCTATACAAAGGTGACATACTGAAACATTATTCAATGAACATTCCCATTGGGGATGTTTAGTTCTACACCTAGGACAGAAAATACTCATTGCGGCATGCTCTTCATCTTGTCTTTTCTTATCTTGTAATGCATCTAATTGAGAACCCATGGCTCCTAAAATATCTGTTTTGAAGTTTTCTAATAGGTTTCCCAATTCTACCCTTGTAACTCCACTAGGACTAGAGGTATTTCCTTTTAATTTTCTAGTATACGATTCCTGAAAGTGTCTCCCACTTTTCCCTCTGCTTCGAGAGTAATTCCTACACAGCTCACAGATTTGTGAAAAAGACTTATGAGAGATATCCCATGCTACCATGAGGTTACAATTTTCTAAAAACTCTTTTGAAATTCCCTTAAAGAAGAGTGTTCTGACTACATCTTCTCGAAGGTCACTATATTTTGATTTATGCAATACATAGTTAAATCTTTCGAGATAGTCTTCTAGGCTCTCATCTTCAACTTGCTGTATTTTGAAAATGTCATTCCGAGAGTCCTTAGGTTTACAGTAATCTTGATATTTTCGTAAAAATGCAGTCTTCATGTCTTCCCTAGTTCTAATTCTAGATTCTCCTAACCCCATGAACCATCTAAGAACATAGTCTTTTAGTGTAGCAGGGAAAAGTTTTAACTTTTGGCCATCTTGTAGATAGTTATAGCTGCTACAAAAAAGTCAAATTCAAATCAGAATGTATCTGGATACTCAGTACTCTTCCCATAAAAGGTAGGTAGTGAGGAGGGAGGGATGTTTTTCATAGTTACATCTTATGCGGTATCTAAAATAGGGAACCCAAAAGTACCTTCAGTTCTAATCTCTCCCTCTTCTTCATCTTGTCGAACATGATCTTCATTTTCATTCTCCATGTAAACTTGATTCCCAAAGAGAGTAAACCTAGGAGGTTCCTTTCTTGGTGAATATGGAATGTCCCAACGTTATGTTTGAGGGAGATTATTCCTCCGATGAGAAGAGTTGTCAACTGCGTGAGAGTCCATCTCTACAGGGATTGTAGGTCCTATAGTTGATGTTCCTATCTGTGAAACAACTATGTTTGCAGAATTTTCAAAAGGAGCGTCTATCTGTGTAGTAACAACAAAATCTACCAAATTCGGACCCCCTACTAGTGACAAGGTTGTGTCTTTGGGTTTTGAAACTAATGGAGGAATAAGAGGTTCTGATGGTCTATCTTTTTGAGCTTCTTCCTTCCTAAGCTCAGTTTCAATATGAGACTGAGGTTCTCTTAGTAGTGTTCCTTTATGGACTGATTTTTCTATTGTCTCTATGGTTCCTCCTCAATGGTTTCCAGAAAGGATTTCCTTAGCTTTCCAAGTAGGACTAACCCCTTTGGTTGTCTTCCGATACCTTTCTGTTGAGTTAGTAGTTGGGGTGGCACACCCCCTGTAAAGGTTAGTAGGAATTTTAGTGTTTTGGGGACTGGTTTTAATGTATCTACCTTTTAAATCTCTAGGTCTATTCATGAAAACAAAGCTAAAACTAAAACAAATTTTAATTGCATTAATACTACTGTTGGGTTTTGGGGATGCATGTTATAAGAGATGTGCAGGTTCTTACCTCTAGTCTTACTGCTCACCCGCCACCAGCCTATCACTAAGTTTCAAAAAGGAAAATTCTACCTATTACTGAAGTTTTATAAAGAAATTCTACCTATCTACAACTCCCCAACAACGACGCCAAAATGTTGGGTGTTTATTATGTGTTAAATAATTCCAATATTTGATTTATCGACTAGGGTTGGTAATCTTAGAGTTGTGGCACAGTATATGCTGAGGTAGAAGGGTACCTAAGATATCGGATCGATAGACGTTAGAAATATTTAATAATGAAAAGATCGAAAGATCTTTCAAAATGAAAAACCAAGTGAAACTTAGAAAATACAAACTACTAAGCTGATTAGACCTAACTAAACCAATAGACCAGAATAGTATCAATCTATACTACTCTATTCTATGGAAAAAAAGACAAAAACTACAAAAGACAGTACTATTCTAGGAAACAAAACTTGATCAAAAGCAAGCTACTCTTATGAAAATGGAAACTACTAATCAATTATTCAAACTCTAATCGAGGAATTATAAAGACTATTCAAACTCTAACTATGAAACAAATTCAGAAACCTAGCTATGAAACAGTTTCAAATTGCAACTAACTATATAAAAAAGAAGACTATGCTACACTAAAAGAGACAATTACTTAATGAACCGAAGAAATCTAATCCAACAGTTAAACTACTCATGCATTTGACAACTACTACTTCAAACAATAAATGACTCAAGACTTATCTAAGCTACCTAATTGTGAAGCACCTGCAACAATTAATTAATAAGAATATGCGAAATAGCAGAAATGACAGAACTCAGAATCACTTTTATATTGATCACATGCCACTTCGAGGGGGCAACCTCCTTTGAGAAAGCTCAATACAAATAACTTCACGGTGCCTTCATAGGCCTCAACACACACTTATATACTAAGTCTAGGTGCCAATACCATGGGTCAATACTATGTGTCAATACAAACCATGTGTTAAATTTTCAGAATTTACTTCAATCTGATCTAGGATCTTAACTGAGAGAACAACATGTACAGCATATCTACAGCATGTCAATCATGGAGACAATAATTCAAGCACACAAGAGACACAAAGATTTACTTGGGGAAAACCATAAAGGTGAAAAACCCCAATAACTTCCTCAGAGATAGATAGAGCAATGATACAACCAACCATAAGAGATAGACACAACCTAGCAGCAGATCATCCTACTCCATAAGTGCGCCACTCCTCCTTGAGTGCATGTGTGAGAAGTGAGTGAGAAAATAGAGTGCCTCCCGCACTCTATTTATACTTGAATTGACTTTCCTTTTTACCTAACTCATGTAGGCTCGAACTTAACCACATAACATAATGCTGAGTGGGCCGACCCCCAATAGGGTGGTCTAATAACCCTTTGACCCACATGGCCAACCCCCAATAGGGTGGTCTAATAACCCTTTGACCCACATGACTTATACAGGGCCGACCCCAAACAAGGTGGTCTAATAACCAATCAAGTATAAGTTACAACACTTATAATATAAATGACGACACTTCCTTATAGAGGAATAATACCATCTCTATAGGAATACAATATACATATATATGTGAAATACATTCCGAAGTTACATATACATCAACACTCCCTCTTAACTAGGAAGGTATTTCTCAGCACAGTTCTTCTAGCACAAGTCATCTTCTCTGGATCATCATCACTGGATAATCGTCATCGAGTCATCATCATCGTCACTACTGCTGCTATCTCAATCAATCTATGAATCTAATCATCATAGGAAGTTCTACAGAGCAAGTCCTTTTTCATACTGGATGTAGGCCCACCACCTGCAGGTCTTCATCATCACTGGCCATACTATGGAATCCTCAGGACTTATTACGTGCATCACAAAACCTCGAAAGAGCATCCCAGGATGTTACGGGTACACAACTCTGACCTGTAGGATCTCCCAGGGTGCTATTACATGTGACCCCACCACAAAACCTCGAAAGAGCATCTCAGGATGTTACGGGTACACAACTCCGACCTGAAATCTCCCAGGGCACAAATTACATGTGGTCCACTACAAAACCTAGCAAGAGAATCTCAGTATGTTACGGGTACACAACTCCGACCTGAAATCTCCCAGGGCACAAATTACATGTGGTCATGGCAAAACCTCGAAAGAGCATCTCAGGATGTTACGGGTACACAACTCCGACCTGAAATCTCCCAGGGCCCAAATTACATGCCATAGGACAAAACCTCACAAGAGCATCTCAGGATGTTACGGGTACACTACTCCGACCTGAAATCTCTGAGGGCACAAATTACATGTCCTCCCAGAGCAATGTCTCGAAAGAGCATCCCAGGCTGTTACGGGTACACAACTCCGACCTATAGGATCTCCCAGACATGCTCATCTGCACAACCTGATCCACGGCCACAGAGTATCAACCTGATACTCACCATACATCATCCTGATGTACTCATGATCGTCCTGATCATCATCACTGCAACGTCTTGCTGCATGTCATCTGGAGCAACATCCTGAAGCTCATCATCCATGATCATCCTGATCATCACTGCAACATCCTGTTGCATGATCCACCTGATCATCAATGCATCCACCTGATGCATACCAAGTATCTACCTGATACATATCATCATACATGATCCTCCTGATCATACAATGTATCCACCTGATACATGATACATATCACCATACATGATCCACATGATCATACAATGTATCCACCTGATACATATACAGATACATGGTCCAAGCATCCAACATGATGCATACATACATAAATGATCCAACTGATCATATCCAGCATCCAACATGATGCATACATACATACATAAAAATTATCCAACTGATCATATCCAGCAGAAACCAGAACATCATCCTGATGCCCATTATCCAGCGCTTACATCCACAGCCATGTGAAGGATCCTCCTTCCAACATGCTTGGAATGGCTTCAGCAAATGTGTCCATCACTTCTTCCTCGAAGTGTCCTCGATCTGAAGAACACCAAGCCTCTCTCTGAAGTACTCGAACTTCACTTTGGCTAGTGGCTTCGTCAGCACATCTGCAATCTGCTCGTCCGTCGCAACATACAGAAGCTTCACAGCTCCTCTCTGCACCATATCCCTGATATAGTGATATTTGATCTCTATGTGTTTCGACCTGTCATGAAACACTGGGTTCTCGGACAGCTTCACACAACTCTGGTTATCACAGAAGATACTAGTAGCCTCCAATGGGAGATCAAATAACTCAGACAGTAGCTTCCATAGCCATACTGCCTCACAACTAGCTGAGCAGGCTGCAACATACTCTGCCTCAGTTGTACTCAGTGCCACGCAGGACTGCTTCCTACTAAACCATGAGATCACACTTGATCCCATATTGAAGCAACACCCAGATGTGATCTTCCTGTCTGCAGCACTGCCAACCCAATCTGAATCAACATAACCCTGCAGGTTAAACTTTTGATTCGCCTCATACCTGAGCCCATAATCCACTATACCCTTCAGGTACCTCAGAACATGCTTTACAGCAACCAGGTGAACACTCCTTTGATCCGTCAGGAACTGGCTCAATGTGTTCACAGCAAAGCATATGTCTGGTCTCGTGTTCATCAGGTACATCAAGGACCCAATCATCTGACGATACAAAGAGACATCAACCGGCTCAGATGAAGCATCACATAGAAGCTTTAGATTCGATGCCATAGGTGTGGCCATATCCTTGCAGTCCATCATCCTGAACCTCTTCAGGATCTCTACTGCATACTTTCCTTGTCCAAGGAAGATTCCATCACTCTACCACACCTCCATGCCAAAAACAAATAGTGCATCAACCCCAAGATCTTCATCTCGAACTCGGCAGTAAGCTTCCGCTGCATGTTGGCAATCAATCTATCTTCACCTGTAACAAACAGGTTTTCCGCATACAACTATTCAAGAAAGCTGTCTTGAAATCCATCTAGTGTATATTTTATTTCATCACTTTCATATTTCTCTGTGCTGCCATCTGCAGCATGCTTGATCTTGATAGATCCATATGGAAGTCATAACAAACTTCCCTTCACGTCTTGGGACTACATCCCAAACATCATTTTTCATGATCGACGGATCATGGCATTTCATTTCTTCATCCCAGATCCTGGGAACTTCAATATCTTCAATATCTTCAATAGATATCTTTGTTGTTAGAACAAATGTTGTAGTTCTTCTTTTGTAGGAGATGGCATACGATCTTTCCTACACAACAAGTTAAATTGCATGATTAGAAAACATCTCATAGTTTTTAGAACAAATTCTTACACATAAATAAATATGTCATACAGTCATGCAATTATTTTAGCCAATGCTTCAATACAACATTTATCCATATCCCGTAACTTTCTAGATGCCTTCCAATCTCTACCAGAACATTGTTCAGAGTGTGCACAACTCCCAACATGTCAGCAAAGAGGTTTCATTCTAGATAAGTAGCAATGGAATGTTGTATAGTGCCATAGGCTACTTACCCATGCATATTAGTAGTATACTGTTCATTAATGTAATTATTCTAATATGCACAATACATATCCTAAGTCTAAGACCATGAGCATATACATCATTGAACAATTTTATTTAAACAAACAAATATGTAAGAAATGATAATTAAAATACTTATCTTTGTTTGTTCGTTGGGTGGACTCCCTCTGAGTCTTCGCTTCCTTGCAGGAGTTGCTGGAGTCCTAATCTGAAGTAGCTTCTTCTACACCTTTCTGTTGTGGAATGTAGAGAGATGGACAACTCCCTCTGAATATCTGCATCCTTGCATAAACCACTAGAGTGTACTCCCTCTTGATCTTTGCTTCCTGGATTACCTGTTCTTGAACTCATATTCATCCTTGGTCCCTATGCATGCTTATTAGTATCATGAATGTGTTATCCTTGTGATCTCATATAAAATCATACATTCATTAGTATACTATTAAAACACAATAATCTCAAGAATGTATAGTCATGATCATTTCAAACAGAAATAATAAGCATTAGCATTCAAGGTTTATGTAGGATTCTTATGGTTAGTCAAATCATAACATGTCTAAACCTGTAATTACTCAAACCTATGACTCTTCAGGAATAATCATTATCAACAACAGTATAAGATCCTAACACAAGGTGGGATTCTATCTTGATATAGGAAAAACATACCTGGATTAGCATGCTAGCTATTTATGTCTAACATACTCACATGATGTCTTCTTGTTCTTCTTCAATGACTTGTGCTAGTAACCTGTATATCTCATAGGTTAACTATTACAAAACCAAGTTATACATACCTCGTAAATGGATCTTCTATGATATCCATGACAATGGATGAATCTTTGTCCTCATGTTATCATGATCATATGTTCTTGAACCAGAACATGATTTGTCTTTCTTGGTGTACCTTTCATGTTAGTAGACAACATAAACCTCATACAACACCATAATGCATTAGTACAATCATAAGTGTCAACACCCTAACCAATGAATATCTTCTATCATGCATTCATAATTTTGTTAAGGTGATACGACAAATCTAAAATCAAAATTGTACTAACCGTAATAACATGAAGACAAACATACCATAAGCTTAATCATGGAAAAATATCGAAACATACCTCGATGAGTCATACCTGTCGATATCGCTTGTAATCTTCTTATGTAAGGCCTTAGCCTCATCTCCCTCTGAAACAGGAACTTCTTCACTCATGCAGATGATCAATCCATCTTCTTCTAGGATTAACCCAATCCACTTGATTTGCAAGAACTGGACCTGGAGCTGGATATGGGTTTGTCAGAGAAACCCCAAAAATTCAAACTTCTGAAAGGATAGAAATATGCGCCTTGATGAGCTGATCAAACTGGTATATTCAGAATTTAAAAACTGCAAAGTTTCACTCCTCAATTTTGCCTTTGAAACTTCCGGATTCACTAGACGTGACCCTGAACTGGGGTTTGATGAATCCCACTCTTTTGCCCCATCAAAAGGTTTGATCCAAAGCTCTAAGCTTCTATTTTTCTGAGGAGCTTCCAGCCGTGGTCACAGATTGCAAAAATTCCCATTTTTACAGAAGCCCTAGTTTTCCACTTTTCTGATCAAAGTCCCGAACTAGGGTTTGATCAAGCCCGGCCTTTTGCCCAACCAAAAATTCTGATCTTGGTCTCTAAATTTCTATTTTGATGAGTAGCATTCAGCCGTGGTCTCCGATTACAAAAATTCCAACTTTCTTCAAAGCCCTAAATTTTGGAAGCCATGAATGAAGGTACTCAAAAATAATTCTCTTTTGACAGAAATATGTACCTGATTGTTTCTGGTGTAACTCCAAAATTTTCAATCCATAGGTTCTGAAAAAGTTTTATGAGATAGCCTGACCTGTTATCTTTCCATCCTGATAGGTCTGACCTCAATTGGATTCTCTGAGAGAGAGTTATGTCAAATGTCGCAACGTGACCTGTTTTGGGATAAAACAGAAGAGCAAACTTGTACGGCGTGCCACGTGTCACTGTTTGAACTTCGGTTTCTAAAAAAATTTCCTGAGATATCTCAGCCTGTTAGCTTTCCATCCTGATAGGTATGACCTCAATTGGACTCTCTGAGAGAGATTTATGCCAAGTGTCGCAACATGACCTGTTTATGAGATAATACATGAGAGCTAACTTGTACGGCGTGCCACGTGTCACTGGTTCAACTTCGTCCTCTGAAAACGTTTTCTGAGATAGTACAGACTATGTAATACCTGTCACTTTTTACGAAATTTCATTTGGAGCTTCCTAGCCCAAGATATGACCTTTTTCCCAAGGTCACCTGATTTTGACTCAGATCTGGAAGAGGCAGAAACCCTATATTGTACAGATCATAAATCACAAAGTACAATGAATTAGAGGTTTTCCTTTGGAAACAAGGTACCTGGAGATTTAATCTTCATCTTGTAACAATTTCATATCCGAAAACTTCTCCAAAACGGATTTATAGCGAAAGTGCTACGATGACTCGTTTTTGCTATATCAAGCCCTAGCATCGTAAGTGCAACAAGTGTCATGCCATATCATGCCTTCTTTCAGGCTAGCTCTGATACCATGTTAGATTTTCAGAATTTACTTCAATCTGATCTAGGATCTTAACTGAGAGAACAACATGTACAGCATACCTACAGCATGTCAATCATGGATACAATAATGCAAGCACACAAGAGACACAAAGATTTACTTGGGGAAAACCATAAAGGTGAAAAACCCCAATAACTTCCTCAGAGATAGATAGAGCAATGATACAACCAACCATAAGAGATAGACACAACCTAGAAGCAGATCATCCTCCTACATAAGTGCGCCACTCCTCCTTGAGTGCATGTGTGAGAAGTGAGTGAGCAAATAGAGTGCCTCCCGCACTCTATTTATACTTGACTTGACTTTCCTTTTTACCTAACTCATGTAGGCTCGAACTTAACCACATAACATAATGCTGAGTGAGCCGAACCCCAATAGGGTGGTCTAATAACCCTTTGACCCACATGGCCGACCCCCAATAGGGTGGTCTAATAACCCTTTGACCCACATGACTTATACAGGGTCGGCCCCAAACAAGGTGGTCTAATAACCCATCAAGTATAAGTTACAACACTTACAATATAAATGACGACACTTCCTTATAGAGGAATAATACCATCTCTATAGGAATACAATATACATATATATGTGAAATACACTCCGAAGTTACATATACATCAACACCATGGGCTAAGTCTAGGCGCCAATACTATGAGTCAAAACCATGGGCCAGTACAAACTATGGGCGACTTACAAATCATATGCGCCAACAACAATAACACAAACTATGGATCAACAAATACTACGGGACGACTTACAAAGCATATGCGTCCAACAACAATATACTAACAAAGTAAAGACATGGGTTCCTAACACTAATTCCACTCTCCTTAAGGAGTTATATCAAAATGGCTTTCGAATGCTATAGAGAAACAAAAAGGAACTAAATCTAATTTAACTTCTAGAAAAAGATGCAAGTTAAGAATGGACCAATTGCAACTGACTTTGAACAATTGTAAACTACTACTCATCCATAAGCAAATGACATTCAAAAACTAACTATGATACTTGAAATGAAATACTACTTAACAAAGGTACAAATCCTAAGTTATTTGATCTCTAATGATTGCTTGGAATTAAAACATGAAATGTTTATCTAACTCATGCACATGCCTATCAACATCAAATGATATCTATCAATACTTCAAACTAGTTCATGAAACATTAACTACAGGGAAAAAAAGCTAAACTAAGTACAAGAAAATAACTTAAATGACTAGAATCAATGTTAACTTGTAATTAAAACCTACAGTTGAAAACCAAGTGTTCCTATGCTATCTCTACCTCAAACCAAACTATAAACTAGTGAAATTATGATAGTGCAATAAAGTTGATCTATAACTTGAGAAGTAAACCTATCCTAAACTGAACTATATAAGCTATCAGAATATTTATGCTATTGAAAACTAGTGCATCTTTAAAATCAACTTGAGACTATTTAAGTTTGAACTTTGAAATTGATTTCTATTTTATTATACCTACTAAAATGAGATAACTTGAAGAAATGAAACTAACAAAGTCTAAAGAAATGAAGTGTTATGTAATTAAAAAGTGAAAGACTAATTAGAAACTTGAATGAAAACTGGAAATGAAAAACTGAACTGATTTCAGAAATAAAACAAACTGAGATTTAACAAAGTCTATGATAGCACTGTAAACAAGTTTAAGCTAATCTAGGTCCTATGCATGAGAACTAATACAAGCAAACCATAAGCTACCTAAATCATAAGCAAAATACATCTATATTGCTTCTACTTAAACAAGAACTATTTCTCATTCAAGCAGTAAAAGATATGCTAAATATAAATGGATTTTATCATTAATAAACCTTGAAATAGTTATTCTATGTGTGAATATAAAGTGGTGGAAGTGTTAAGGATACATTTGAATTTCAAACTAACTACAGAACATGTTAAAGTACTGGAAAAGCAACCTAGACTCTAACTAACTATCTCTACATAAAATGAAATACTCAAAATTCTGGAAATAACTTGAAATTGTGGAAAATACTGTCTAAATGTGAATGAAAGGCTGAAAGAAGGTTTGAACAAAAGGTGCGAATGGCCGGCCCAATGGATTCTGAAGGTATAAATTTCATAAAAACATAGGAAAATTATATTTCTCACACAGGAAAACGTCATCTACAGGAAAACGAACTACTTGCTTGCAAAAATGAAATGACTTACAGGAAAACGTAATAGATACATATGAAAACGAAATACTTAGCTGCAAATATAAAAGAAAGTGTCTCCCTCTTAAGTTTCTAGTATAAGATTCCCGAAATTGTCTCCCACTTTTCCCTCTGCTTCGAGAGTAATTCCTACACAGCTCACAGATTTGTGAAAAATACTTATGAGAGATATCCCCTACTACCATGAGGTTAAGATTTTCTAAAAACTCTTCTGAAATTCCCTTAAGGAAGAGTGTTCTGACTGCATCTTCTCGAAGGTCACTATATTTTGATTTATGCAATACATAGTTAAACCTTTCGAGATAGTCTTCTAGGCTCTCATCTTCAAGTTGTTGTATTTTGAAAATGTCATTCCGAGAGTCCTTAGGTTTACAGTAATCTTGATATTTTCGTAAAAATGCAGTCTTCATGTCTTCCCAAGTTCTAATGCTAGATTCTCCTAACCCCATGAACCATCTAAGAACAGAGTCTTTTAGTGTAGCAGGGAAAAGTTTTAACTTTTGGCCATCTTGTAGATAGTTATATCTCCTACACAAATTGTCAAATTCAAATAATAATGTATCCAGATCCTCAATACTCTTCCCACAAAAGGTAGGTAGTGAGGAGGGAGGGATTTTTTCATAGTTACATCTTGTGCGGTATCTAAAATAGGGAACCCAAAAGTACCTTCAGTTATAATCTCTCCCTCTTCTTCATCTTGTCGAACATGATCTTCATTTTCATTCTCCATGTAAACTTGATTCCCAAAGAGAGTAAACCTAGGAGGTTCCTTTCTTGGTGAATATGGAATGTCCCAACGTTATGTTTCATGGAGATTATTCCTCCGATCAGAAGAGTTTTCAGCTACATGAGATTCCAGCTCTACAGGGATTGTAGGTCCTATAGTTGATGTTCCTATCTGTGAAACAACTATGTTTGCAGAATTTTCGAAAAGAGCGTCTATCTGTGCGGGAACAACAAAATCTACCAAATTCGGACCCCCTAATAGGTAGAAGGTTCTGTCTTTGGGTTTTGAAACTAATGGAGGATTAAGAGGTTCTGATGGTTTATAATTTTGAGCTTATTCCTTCCTAAGCTCAGTTTCAATACAAGACTGAGGTTCTCCTATTAGTGTTCCTTTATGGACTGATTTTTCTGATGTCTCTATGGTTCCTCCTAAATGGTTTCCATAAAGGATTTACTTATATTTCCAAGTAGGACTATCCCCTTTGGGTGTCTTCCGATACCTTTCTGCTGAGTCAGTAGTTGGTGTGGCATGCCCCCCGTAAAGGTTAGTAGGAATTTTAGTGTTTTGGGGACTAGTTTTAATGTATCTACCTTTTAAATCTCTAGGTCTATTCATGAAAACAAAGCTAAAACTAAAACAAATTTTAATTGCATTACTACTACTGTTGGGTTTTTGGGATGCCTGTTATAAGAGATGCAAAGGTTCTTACTTCTAGTATTACTGCTCACCTGCCACCAGCCTATCACTAAGTTTCAAAAAGGAAAATTCTACCTATCTACAACTCCCCAACAACGACGCCAAAATGTTGGGTGTTTATTATGTGTTAAATAATTCCAATATTTAATTTATCGACCAGAGTTGGTAATCTTAAAGTTGTGGCACAGTATCTGCTCAGGTAGAAGGGTACCTAAGCTATCGGCTCGGAAGACCTTAGAAATATTTAATAATGAAAATATCGAAAGATATTTCAAAATGAAAAAATGAGTCAAACTTAGAAAATACAAACTACTAAGCTGATTAGACCTAACCAAACCAATATACCAGAATAGTATCAATCTATACTACTCTATTCTATGGGAAAAAAGACAAAAACTACAAAAGACAATACTATTCTAGGAAACAAGACTTGATCAAAAGCAAGCTACTCTTATGAAAATGGAAACTACTAATCAATTATTCAAACTCTAATCTAGGAATTAGAAAGACTAATCAAACTTTAACTATGAAACAAATTCAGAAACCTAGCTATGGAACAATTTCAAATTGCAACTAACTATAAAAAAAAGAAGACTATACTACACTAAAAGAGACAACTACTTAATGAACCGAAGAAATCTAATCCAACAGTTAAACTTGTTAGGATATCTCATCATTCACTTATGTACCTTGCATGCATGCATCCGCATGCTGCCCAATCATCAGTATGGTACCTCCAACACCTAGTCCTTAATCTCCCAGAACTTGGGAGCTACTTTCCACTCATTTTAAGCCCTCCTAACCTGTCATGCACCCAATTCTCACCTTCCATTGAAGAAGGATGCCTTTCTCACCTACTAGTCCAGTTACACTTCAGTTATCACTCCGATTTACCTCTGATTGACCCATAACTGATGTTATCACTCTGATTGACCTCCGATGAGACATGAATGATAGTTCCGAGTCAACTCCTCATGCGCACTCCACTAAGCCTCCATCCCTAGATTAGTGCCACTTACCATCAGTTACAATTATTACACTCAATTGGACACCCGTTTAACAGTGACTTGTGCATTGATGACCACCACTGATTGATGATGAGGACTCCTAGTTGGAGCCAAGCTATGCCATTCAGTTAATTCGACTGACCTCCTTGTTTAATTCGAATTGCTCACTCATTGTGACAATATTGTATTGTATTTTCACCCTTATTGGGATTACAAAGCACTGATGCATGTTCTTGCATAGTTTACACCATATTTTCTGAGTTTCATCTATTGTGATTGATTTACTTGTTCATTAGATCTATTGTGACTAATTTTACATGGTATCAGAGCCATTGCAGGGACAAGATCTTTTTTCTACAGGTGTTCTACAGAAAGAATTGAGTGAATTTGCTCAAAAATACTGAAGATTCGGCATGCAAAACTGCTCATGCATTCGCTAATGCTGAATTTTTCTCTCCAATCCACTCCAAAAGCTTGAGTTTTCCACATAAATCCTAGATTTGATACATTGGACCCATTCAACATTGCTTGATCTCCAATCCCAGGTGTGATGCAACTCTAAAAGGGTGGATTGTTCAACCTTACTATTCTTGTTTTGATTGTGATTTGCAGGTTAAATCATCTCCATCAATTGCATTCGCTCTCTTGTGTTTGACAAGTTCTTCTACATCAAGTGCACTTGCTATTTGAGATGGAATACTCTTCTTCCAAGGCAGTTCTCACTCCCTTCAATTATTTTGAATGGAAAGATGATATGGAGATTATATTGCACTCAAAAGGGTTCTATAGTGTCACTGTTGGTCTCGAATTGGAGCCAAGCACATTGTCGGAAAGAACCAAACACTACAATAAGCTTGATGAAGCTTATGGTCTCCTTTGCCTCTCTATTTCCAAGGATCTCCACTTCCATCTCAGTGGATTGAAGACTCCAAAATAAATATGGGAGCAACTTGACAATCTCTTTGGCAAGAACGACGAGCTTAGGGCCTTTCAATTGGAAAATGAATTGATTGCCCTCAGTCCTGAGAATTTCGAGACCATCAATGACTTCTTCACAAAATTCAATCACTTGAATTTGCAGCTAAAGAACAATGGAGTTGTGAAAGAGGATAAACAATTGATCCTCTCCATTCTTTCAAAGATTGGGAAAGATTACTCGGTATTTGTCTCTACTTTCAATTCCGGTCGGCTAACTACCCCGAATTGGAAGATGCCTACCTTGAATGCCTTCATTGAATCCATTTCCAAAGAGCATGACAAGTTGATTCAAATGGGGTCCATAAGCTCCAAATATTCAGCCCTATTTGTTCAAGGATCCAAGAATTCGAATGGCAAAGGAAAGCAAAAGAAAGAGAATCCTAAATTTGAACCTAACAAGCAAAGAGAGAAAAGCAAACAATCGGATGCACCATCCGGTTCAAGAAACAAGCAAAAGGGTAAAGAGGGTAAAGATGTTAAATTTTGAGCATTAATTCACAATACTCTTGGATCTTTACTGAGAAAATAACATATACAGTATATCAATGCATAACAATCACAATAAGCATGACAAGCATCACAAGAATCAAAAGTATGAGAGACAAGAGACATAGAGTTTCCGTGGGGAAAACCCTAAGGTGAAAAACCCCACAACTTCCTCAGAGATAGAGAGAGCAATGGCTCAACCAAAGTACAACCAAAATACACTTGGGATAGTCTCCTAGTAGCAAATGATCCTCCTCCTCACTAGTGCACCACTTTCTGAGTGAGGGAAGTGTGACTTTCCGAATGATCTAAATAGAGATCTCCTGATCTCTATTTATACTAACCTGTTTTCCCAGTGACCTTATGGGGCCGACTTGTCTAGCTAGGTACATCCACAATATAATATATATTTCAGGGCCGACCCCACACATGGTGGTCTAATAACCCATCGGCAAGTACACACACTTGCGACACTTGTCAATCCACATGATGACACTTTCTTATAGAGGAATAACACATCTCTTAGAAGGGTACAATAAATATATATAAAATACATAGATGAAATACATTCTGAAGTTACATATACATCAACACTCCCTCTTAACTAGGAAGGTATTTCTCGACACAGATCTGCTAGATAAGTCTTCTTCTCAAGATCATCGCCATCGATGCATCGTCATCATCATCGTCACTGCTGCTGCTATCTCAACCAATCTTTGACTCTACTCGTCATAGGAAGTTCGACAGAGCCAGTCCTTTTTCATACTAGATGTAGGCCCACCACCTGCAGTTCTTCATCATCACTGGCCATATTGTGTAAATATCAGGACTTATTACGTGCATCACAAAACCTTAAAAGAGTCTCTTGACTAGCAAGAACCCTAAAGAGCATCTGAGGCCTTTTTCATCCTATCCAGATCTCCAGGACTTATTACATGTGACCCCACCACAAAACCTTGAAAGAGAATCCCAGGATTGATTACGAGCACAAGGCTCAACCTATCGGATCTCCCAGGGCACAAATTACATGTGGTCACCACAAAACCTCGAAAGAGCATCCTAGGACTGATTACAAGCACAAGGCTCAACCAATCGGATCTCATAGGGCACAAATTACATGTGGTCATGGAAAAACCTCGAAAGAGCATCCCAGGACTGATTACGAGCACACGGCTCAACCTATCAGATCTCCCAGGGCACAAATTGCATGCCATAGGACAAAACCTCGAAAGAGCATCTACCAGATATCCCAGGGCACAAATTACATGCCATAGGACAAAACCTTGAAAGACTATCTGCAGATCTCCCAGGGCACAAATTATATGTCCTCCCAAGCAAAACCTCGAAAGAGTATTTTCCATATATCCCAGGGTACAAATTACATGCCATAGGCAAAACCTCGAAAGGCTATCTGCAAATCTCCCAGGGCACAAATTACATGCTTATCTGCACAACCTGATACTCACCTTACATCATCCTGATGTACACATGATCATCCTAATCATCATCACTGCAACATCCTGCTGCATGTCATTTGGAGCAACATCCTGAAGCTCGTCATCCATGATCATCCTGATCATACAATGCATCTACCTGATGCATACCAAGTATCTACCTGATACATATCATCATACATGATCCACCTAATCATACAGTGTATCCACCTGATACAAATACAAATACATGATACATATCATCATACATGATCCACCAGATCATACAATGTATCCACCTGATACATATATAGATACATGGTCCAAGCATCCAACATGATGCATATAAAAAATACATACAAATGATCCTACTGATCATATCCAGCATCCAACATGATGCGTACATACATATAAATGATCCAACTGATCATATCCAACATCTAACATGATGCATACATACATATAAATGATCCAACTGATCATATCCAGCATCAACACGATGCGTACATACATACAAATATAAATGATCCAACTGATCATATCCAACATCAACACGATGCATACATACATACAAATATAAATGATCCAACTGATCATACCAGAACATCATCTTGATGCTCATCATCCAGCGCTTACATCCACAGCCATGTGAAGGATCCTCCTTCCAACATGCTTGGAATGGCTTCAGCAAATCTATCCATCACTTCTTCCTTGAGGTGTCATCAATCTGAAGAACGCCAAGCCTCTCCCTGAAGTACTCGAACTTCACCCTGGCTAGTGGCTTTGTCAGCACATCTACAATCTGCTCGTCCGCCACAACATACAGGAGCTTCACAGCTCCTCTCTGCACCATATCCCTGATATAGTGATATTTGATCTCTATGTGTTTCGACCTATCATGAAGCACTGGGTTCTCGGATAGCTTCACACAACTTTGGTTATCACAAAAGATACCAGTAGCATCCAACGGGAGATCAAATAACTTAGACAGTAGCTTCCGTAGCCATACTGCCTCACAACTAGCTGAATAGGCTACAACATACTCTACCTCAGCTGTACTCAGTGCTACGCAGGACTGCTTCCTGCTAAACCAAGAGATCACACCTCATCCCATACTGAAGCAGCACCCAGATGTGCTCTTCCTATTTGTAGCGCTGCCAGCCCAATCTGAATCAACATACCCCTACAGGTTAAACTTTTGATTCGCCTCATACTTGAGCCCATAATCCACTGTACCCTTCAAGTACCTCAGAACATGCTTTACAGCAACTAGATGAAAACTCCTTGGTTCTGTCAGGAATTGACTCAATGTGTTCACCGCAAAGCAAATATCTAGTCTCGTGTTCGTCAGGTACATCAAGGACCCAATCATCTGATGATACATAGAGACATCAACCGACTCAGATGAAGCATCACATAGAAGATTCAGATTCGATGCCATAGGTGTGGCCATGGCCTTGCAATCCATCATCCCGAATCTCTTTAGGATATCTACTATGTACTTCCCTTGACCAAGGAAGATCCCACCTGCACTCTGCCACACCTCCATACCTAGGAAATAATGCATCATTCCCAAATCTTTCATATCAAACTCGACAGCAAGCTTTCTCTTACTATCTGCAATCAATCTGTCATCTCCTGTTACAATAAGTCATCCACATACAGGAGTAGAATCACAGGATTCCCTTCCTCAACCTTGTAATAAATATTGGAATCCGCTTTACTATTGGTAAAGCCCAAACTAGATAGGAAACTGTCCATCCTACCATACCATTCAAGGCTTTCTTCAATCTGCACACGTATGACTCCCTGTCATGTATTTCAAAACCGAGTGGCTATTCCACATATACTTCCTCTTCAACTACACCATTCAAGACAGTAGTCTTGACATCCATCTGGTGTATTTTCCATTTCATCGCTGCAGCCAAGGCAAGTACTGTTCTAATGGAAGTATACCTGGCTACAGGTGCAAAAGTTTCTTCATAATCTATTCCCTCCTTCTGAGAGAAGCCATGAGCTACGAATCTTGCTTTGTATTTTTCTACACTACCATCTGCAGCATTCTTGATTTTGTAGATCCATTTGGAAGTCACAACATACTTCTCTTTAGGTCTTGGGACTGTAAAATCTCAATCACAGCTGAACCTAGCTACTGTGGATTCCTCACTGGTGAAAGATTGCACAACATTTGCAAGAATAGCATAAAAAATTTAAACGAATGAAGAACAATACACATGAAATTGGTGAATAATGTCAATATTATTAACTGTCCAACCTTAACATAGGTTAAGAACACTCATATATACAAATCTGGAAGAATTCGAATCCATCTGGAGTGTTCACACTGATCTAGCTTAGAAATAGCTCAAACCCCCCTAGTTTGACCAAAATATCCCAAACCATCCCAAACTGGTTCGAATCAGCTGTGTGAATGCTAGGAATGACTGGACAGGCCCATGTGACCTCACACATGTGAAGAAACTGGTTGGTTAGAGGTTTGGTAGCTAAAATTGGCCAAAATTATGACAAAGTTGGCAAGATTGTCCACAAACTGAGCAAATGCGCCCTAGGTAGAAGAGAAGCATGCTGAGTGCATTAATTGACCTGAGGAGGGCGCTCTAGGCATGCTGAATGCATTAATTGCCCTGGGGAGCGCTCCAAACAGCTGGTTTGACTCAGCACTTGTTCACATTGCTAACTAGTTCAAGACAGTTTGACCATTTACCAATCTAATCAACTTAGGGATGTAATCATTAATCACTTGGGCTAATTAATCATCAATTAATAAATGATTAATGTACATAGGTGTAAAAATTTTCTAACACCCCCCCTTAAGCTAGACTTAGTGAAATATAAAAAATTAAGGCCTTGGCAACTAGGCTCAAGTCACCTTTTACATCATAAAATTTATTTGTCCATGTAACCAAGGTAAGGAGGAAAACCACATGGGAAATAAAACCTCCCCTCTAAAATGGACATGTGGCATATATCAAAATACACCAATCATCACCATGCATCACTCACCCCAAGCAAAGATCTAAGGTGAGTGAAGGTCTTCTCGGTAAAACACTTGGTGAAGATATCAACAGTTTGCTCACTGGATGGGCAATACTGCAATGCTATGGTCCGGTCATGCACCAAACCCCGAATGTAATGCATGTGTATCTCTATGTGCTTGGTCCTCTGTCTCTGTACTGGATCTGTAGAAATCTTGATTGTACTTTGATTATCACACCAAAGAATAGTGGGTGAATCAAAGACAATCCCGAACTCTGCAAGAATACCTTGCAACCAAACACATTGTGTGGCTGCATTAACTGCTCCCCTGTACTCGGCCTCAGCTGAAGATAAGGAAATAGTGCTTTTTTTCTTGCTTGACCAGCATATAGGTCCATGTGCAAGCATAAAGACATAACCGGAAGTTGACTTCCGATCAATACAATCACCGGCCCAATCAGAATCTGTAAATCCTACTAGTTCAAGGGATGAACCAGCAGCATAATGGATACCAAATGACTTAGTACCCTGAACATAATGAAGGATCCTCTTGGCTGCCTTCCAATGGATCTCATGAGGCTCTTTCATGTGCCTTGCAACAGCCCCAACAGCATAAGACAAATCTGGTCGAGAGTGTGTAAGATACAACAAACTCCCAACTAGTTGTCTATACAGTGAACTGTCAACTAGTGGTGAAGAACCCCATTCTGTAAGCTTAACTCCTGAAAGAAATGGAAATTTTGCAGACTTACATTCAGCCATCTTAAATTTCTGCAGCAAATCTGAAGCATACCTTGACTGACATACAGAAATTCCATTCACAGATTGATCTATCTCCAAACCCAGAAATTGTTTTAGCAATCCTAGATCGGTCATGGAGAATGCACTGTGCAATGCTCTCTTAACTGAGTCAAGTTCTTTGGTGCAGCTACCAGTGATCAAAATATCATCAACATACAGTACAATAATCAATATCAGATCACTAACATGCTACATATACACATTTGGATCAGACTTACACCTCTCAAACCCCAAAGATAGCAGAAAATTGTCCATTTTTCCATACCATGCTCTAGGAGCTTGCTTGAGCCCATAGAGTGACTTGTTCAACCTGCAAACAAGTGTATGATCAGAAATAAAACCTTCAGGCTGCTGCATATATATCTCCTCATTCAGATCCCCATGAAGAAAGGCACTTTTTACATCCATGTGATGAATCTCCCAGCGCTTGGAAGCCCCAATGGCCAAAACTAGTCTTATGGAGTCCATCTTTGCCACCGGTGCAAATGTCTCTGTATAGTCCACTCCTTGGACCTGAGAGTAACCCTTAGCTACCAACCTGGCCTTATACTTCATATCAGAGCAATCAGATCCAATTTTGGTTCTATAAATCCACTTGCATTGCACTAGTTTCCTCTTGGGAGGAAGAGGGACCAAATCCCAAGTTTTGTTCTCATGGAGTGAGTTCATCTCCTCTTGCATGGCTGATTGCCACCTTGGGTCTGTACATGCTTCTGAATATGAAATTGGATCAGATCCAACCATCAAATAACATGCCTCACTCAGATCAGAATTATCACATGCAAAGGAATTGTGAAATTGAGATCTAGTTTTCCTAGCATCTTGGGGATCTCCCACAAGCTCTCCGGCACTTTGAATTGTTTTCTCTGCCCACTTGGGCCTTGAGGGAGGGATATGTTCAGAATCCATATCAACATCATCTTCAGCAATATCAGAATCAGAAATATCAGAGAAAGAATCACTACTTACTTCATCATCAAGACGAGGGAATGAGCATTCCCCATCACCTTGTTCACTAGCTTGCAAGAATTCTTCCTCTTCGAATTTGACACTTCTTTCAATGAAAGTTTTGTGAGTGGATGGATCAAAGAGCTTGTAGCCCTTGGAATCCTCTGCATACCCAACCATGATTGACTCCTTGCTTTGGGGCTGCAAGGCCTTTCTCTTCTCCGGTGGAATTCTGGCCCAAGCCCTTGAGCCAAAAATTCTGAGATGTGAGACATTGGGCTTGTGGCCCATCCATGCTTCAAATGGAGTGATTCCTTGCAATGCTTTGTGTGGTGCTCTGTTCTGAACATATGCTGCACAATTCATAGCTTCAGCCCATAATTTGGGAGACAAATCCCTTGCTTGCAACATGCAAGTTGCCATCTCTTTCAGTGCTCTATTTTTGCGCTCTGCAACACCATTTTGCTGTGGTGTGTAGGGCACTGAGTGTTGCATCTGAATGCCATGCTCTTGACAGAGCTGCTGCAAATTGTTATTGACATACTCTCTGCCATTATCAGTCCTCAAAACCTTCATGGCCTTCCCACTGAAGTTCTCAACCATGCTCTTAAAAATTTTGAAACATTCAAAGACTTCAGATTTTTGCTTAAGGAAAAATAACCAGCAGTACCTTGAGTAGTCATCGATGAAGGTGAGCACATATTTGATGCAGCCATAGGAGGGTGTGGGGAGTGGCCCTATGAGATCAGAATGCACTATCCCAAGTGGTTGATCAGCCCTCCTTGCCTTCCCTTTGTCATACTTCTTTTCAGGATGCTTCCCAATCATGCAACCCTTGCATGTTCCACTTGAAAAACTGATTTGTGGCAGCCCTTCTACCATATTTCCTTTGCTTAAAACTTGAAGATATATGTAGTTTAGGTGACCATACCTTTGATGCCATAGCTTGCTGGTATCATTCCCATGTGACAGAAGCACACTTGGTGAAGAGAATTCGAGGAAGTGGGAGAACTTGTACATCTTCATGTCATGGTCTGCAACACCCTTTGCAACAATTTTCCCGGTGGAAACTTCTGATATCTCCACTTCATCCTGAGTGAAGACCACCTTCTTTGCTGCTCCAGTATGTGTCATTTGATATACAGAGAGCAAGTTTGCTGCAATATTTGGCACATACAGCACATTGGAGAAGAAGCCATTCTCCATAGAGATTTTCCCAATGCCATGAGCAGGGATTTCTGAGTCATCTCCCATTCGAATTGAGAGGCCACTGTAGGGAGCAAGTTCAGAAAACGAGTCTCTTGAGGAAGCCATGTGCCTTGAGGCACCTGAATCAATGATGAACAAAGGTGAATGAGATGAGCTAGCCACCAAAGCATGGCAGCTCTCCTTGTCTTCAGAAACGCACTCCTTCTTCTTGGAACTTTCAGGAAGAGGAATATTATTTTTCTGTAGGAGATGGGTCATGGTGTCTATGGTTTTCTTCATGCATGAGCTCTCTGGATGAAAACCTCTTTGACAGTAGCTACATTTTGTCTTCTCATCCTTCTTTCCCTTATTCTTGACAGGATTTGAAACCCCCTCAGAGGATTTGGGCCTCTCATCCTTCCTCTTCTTCTCTTGAGGTTTCGACCCCTTGGGTTTTTGCTTGCCTCTTCCACATTTCGAATCTCCAGCTGCAAGAAATTGATCTTTTTGCTTGATGGATCCCATCAAGACCAGCTTGTCTTGCTCTTGAGTTAGCATCTCCATGAAGTCAGCCAAAGATGGCATCTTCCAACCTCTAACTGTGAGCCTTGTGGAGTTGAAGGAAGACACAAAAACTGAGTATTCAGAACCCAATTTGGAGAGAATGGACAACACCAACTGTTCTTCTTTCTTCTCTATGCCACATTGTCTGATCTGCAAGACCAAGTTCTTGAACTTGGTGAAGAAGTCCTGGATGGAATCGAAATTCCCTGGGCTCAGTGAGACAAGCTCATTTTCGAGCTGGTGGCCTCTCATCTCATCAGCCTTTCCAAACAGTGTCTCAAGCTTGAGCCACACTTCATTTGGAGTTGCTAGACTTTCTACATGAAACAGGAGGTCTCTCGAAATGCTGAGACAAAGGAGGCCAAATGCCTCATCCATTCTGTTAAAAAAATTGGATTTCTCCACAGCTGAGTTTGGCTCAACCTCAGTGCCCATCGTAATTCTGTAGAGACCCTTAGATCTCAGCAAAATCACCATTTCTGCCTTCCAATCGAAATAGTTGAAGGGAGTGAGCACGTTTGGGTGAGATGGCTCCATTATCCTCTGCTGCAATTCGCACTTGCTGACAATGCTGATCTTCAATATCTGCAAACAACTCTCAAATCACTCAGGAGGGATCTACACTAACAGATTCGAACCCTGTATGGATAGTGGGTGCATTCGGGAGAGCATCACACCTGAGAGGAGCCACTAGATTTCTCCAGTAAGCTCAAGGCAATGGCCTCAGGAATTATGTGGTTTCTCCACTGCTTCTGGCAATCCACTACAACAGTCTTGCTGGTTTGAATTCTAGCTCCAAGAGCTCTGATACCATGTAAAATCTCAATCACAGCTGAACCTAGCTACTGTGGATTCCTCACTAGTGAAAGATTGCACAACATTTGCAAGAATAGCATAAAAAATTTAAATGAATGAAGAACAATACACATGAAATTGGTGAATAATGTCAATATTATTAACTGTCCAACCTTAACATAGGTTAAGAACACTCATATATACAAATCTGGAAGAATTCGAATCCATCTGGAGTGTTCACACTGATCTAGCTTAGAAATAGCTCAAACCCCCCTAGGTTGACCAAAATATCCCAAACCATCCCAAACTGGTTCGAATCAGCTGTGTGAATGCTAGGAATGACTGGACAGGCCCATGTGACCTCACACATGTGAAGAAACTGGTTGGTTAGAGGTTTGGTAGCTAAAATTGGCCAAAATTATGACAAAGTTGGCAAGATTGTCCACAAACTGAGCAAATGCACCCTAGGTAGAAGAGAAGCATGCTGAGTGCATTAATTGACCTGAGGAGGGCGCTCTAGGCATGCTGAATGCATTAATTGCCCTGGGGAGCGCTCCAAACAGCTGGTTTGACTCAGCACTTGTTCACATTGCTAACTAGTTCAAGACAGTTTGACCATTTACCAATCTAATCAACTTAGGGATGTAATCATTAATCACTTGGGCTAATTAATCATCAATTAATAAATGATTAATGTACATAGGTGTAAAAATGTTCTAACAGGGACAACATCCCAAACATCATTCTTCATTATTGATTGGTATTCCTCAACCATGGCATCCTTCCATTCTTTCTTTTCCACTGCTTATTCATAACTGGAAGGTTCTTTGTTCATAATGTCACAGAGTAAAGCAACATAGCTGGTATGTGATCTGGTTCTCTTCTTTGCTCTGTGTTCTTCTTCTGGAATGCCAAATCTTTCTGCATCTTGAATGAGCTCTCTAGCCCATGCAGGTTTCCTCTTGTGATATTTATCCTCACGGGGTGGATCTACAGGTTCTTGCGGATCTTCAAACTCACGAACAACTTCAGGATTTGCTTCAGTCATAATAGTGTCTTGAAATCTAGTTTCCTTAGGTTCTTCATAAACTTCGATAGGTGCCTTCCTTTATTTGATGAATGCTGAGTTTTCATCAAATGTTACATCCCTGCTGACATCAATCTTCTTGAACCCTGGAAAGTATATTCTGTAAGCCTTCGAGCTTTCACTGTAACCCACAGAGATACCCTTCTTTCCTGAAGGATCTAGTTTAGCCCTCTTTTCCTTTGGGACATGAGTGTATACTAGACAACCAAGTATTCTGAGATGGCTGACTTCAGTTTTCTTACCAGAAAAGACATCTTCTGGTTTCTTGTTGTCCAATATCTTGTGGGGTGTTCTGTTTTGCACATATATAGTTGTTCTAGCTGCTTCTACCCATAGATGCATAGGTAGATCGTGGTCATGCAGCATTTCCCTTGCTGCTTCCATGATTGTTCTGTTCTTCCTTTCTGCAACTCCATTCTGTTGAGGATTATAAGGAGCAGTCAACTCCCTATTAATCCCTGAATCACTACAAAGCTTCTTGAAGTCACCTGAGGTGAATTCTCCACCATTTTCGGATCTGAATGTTTTGATCTTCTTGTCAGTTTGATTCTACATCAAGGTTTTGAATTCCTTGAATTTATCAAACACCTCATCTTTGTTCTTCAAGAAGTATACCCAAGTATTCCTGGAGAAGTCATCAATAAATGAGACATAGTAAACATACCCACTCAGAGAACTGGATGACATAGGACCACATAGATCTGAGTGGATGATTTCCAGAATATCCTTTGCCTTGCTTTCACTGCTTGGGAAATCCTTCTTAATGTTCTTACCTTTTGCACATCCTTTGCAAACACCTTCATGTTTGGTCTTGATTTCAGGAAGACCCTCTACAGCCTTGCTTGCAAGTGGAAGTGCCCTATAGTGCATATGAGCAAGTTCACTTGGCTCCATGGATTCGTGCACCATAGCATGTTCAGGTTGTCCCTTCAATTTATACAAACCTCCCTCTTTCTCTCCAATCACTACTGCATCATCTATGGTCTTTCCCTTTGGCCACATTAGGACTTGGCCATCCACAAATGCAACCCTCATACCTTTTGCATCCAATGCAGAGATGGAGAGTAAGTTCTTCTTGAGCCCAGGTACATAAAGGACTTCTTTCATCTTCAAAGATTTTCCAGAATCTAGGTTGTAGGAGGCTTCACCACTTCCTTTGATTGGGTGTTGATAATCATTCCCAAGTTTCACTTTATGGGGTGATTCATGTTCAGATAGATTTACAAAAGATTCATTAAACCCAGTCATGTGTTTGGAAGCCCCACTGTCAATCAACCAATCATTACAACCATGGGAGATAGTACCTGTGAGAGAGGAAATTAGAACATATTCTTCTTCACTTGATGAGTCATCATCACTATCACTTTCTGCCCTAGCCTTCTTCTTTGGGGGTTCATCATCTTCGGTAGCATGAGCATGATATATTATTTTGTTAGTCTTCTTCTTCTTGTTGAAGTTGTTGTTGTCTTTCTTCTTCTTGGGACAATCTAAAGCAAAGTGTCCCTTCTCATTGCAATTGAAGCATCTGAGATCTTTCTTATCTTTATGATAATGGTAGTGTGAGAATTTCCTGTTATGAGATGATTCCTTCTTGGACTTGCCTTTCTTGGCATGTGCTGTGAGAGCTTGATCTTCATTTCCCATCTTTTCTTCTCGGGCCACAAGCCTATCTTCTTCTTGAGAGCATTCTTCCCGCAATCTATTGAAGGAGATCAACTTCTTCCTTGCACAAATTCCTTGAATAAAGGAATCCCATGACCTAGGTAGGCCATTTAGAGTGGTCATCACCACTTCACCATTCTCCACCATTTCATCCACTGCTTCTAGTTGTTCCTTGATCTAGGAGACCCTTGAAAAATAAGATTGAATGGTTTCTCCATTATGAAACTTTACTCCTTTCAATTGGTTCTGCAGGGTCATCTTCTGATTTATGTTCTTCCCTTCAAATAGCTTTGTCAAAGAGTCAAACATCTCCTTGGGTGTCTTTAGAAAAGACACATGGGGTATGAGATGGTCTTTGATAGAATAAACAATGATTCTCTTTGCCTTGACCAAGTTCTTCTTATGCAATACCTTAGCCTCTTCATCCTCTGGGATAGGGATGTCTTCTTTTACATATGAGTCTAACTCATTCTCTTCCAGGATTAACCCAATCCTGTACTTCCAAGCTCGGAAGTTATCAACTCCTTCAAGCTTATCCTCAAGCTTGGTGTGGTG
Source organism: Larix kaempferi (assembly GCA_027924585.1). Lineage (NCBI taxonomy): Eukaryota > Viridiplantae > Streptophyta > Pinopsida > Pinales > Pinaceae > Larix > Larix kaempferi. Next base: position 20,497,490 of record BSBM01001646.1, read on the forward strand.
AGACATCTTAAAGAGTACTTCAAATGCAAATAGAAAAGATTTAGGTCTTACCACTTGAAATGCTGAAAACTGGATCTGGTCCTGGATTACGGTTTGTTGAAAAAACCCTAAAAATTCAAAATGTTAATTTCAATTTTATGAAAGGATAGAAAGATGCGCCTTGATGAGCTGATCAGCCTGGTGTATTCAGAATTTGAGATTAGCAAAGCTTAACCCTTCAGATTTGCCTTTTTGTCCTCCCGGGTTCATAGGGGAGAGCCCTGAATTAGGGTTTGAGTTTCCCGGATATCTACCCAGCCAAAAATCTCGATCCAAAGCTCTAAACTTCGATTTTTGCAAGGAGCTTCCAGCTATGTCTTCAGATTTCAGAAATTCCTATTTTTGTGGGAACCCTAATTTTTAGGGCCAAATCTGAAAATGCTCAGAATTGAATTCTGATTGGATAGACAGATTCTCCTTGATGAGTAGAGTGAATATACTATACTGCTTTCCCAAAATCTGTGGAGAGAAACCCAATAAACAAGAAACTCAAGTTTCCATCACTGCAAAATGTCTTCTTCTCAGGTTAGCTTTGATACCATGTTAAATTTTGAGCATTAATTCACAATACTCTTGGATCTTTACTGAGAGAATAACATATACAGTATATCAATGCATAACAATCACAATAAGCATGACAAGCATCACAAGAATCAAAAGCATGAGAGACAAGAGACACAGAGTTTCCATGGGGAAAACCCTAAGGTGAAAAACCCCACAACTTCCTCAGAGATAGAGAGAGCAATGGATCAACCAAAGTACAACCAAAATACACTTGAGATAGTCTCCTAGTAGCAGATGATCCTCCTCCTCACTAGTGCGCCACTTTCTGAGTGAGAGAAGTGTGACTTTTCGAATGATCTAAATAGAGATCTCCTGATCTCTATTTATACTAACCTGTTTTCCCAGTGACCTTATGGGGCCGACTTGTCTAGCTAGGTACATCCACAATATAATATATATTTCAGGGCCGACCCCACACATGGTGGTCTAATAACCCATCGGAAATTAAACACAATTGTGACACTTGTCAATCCACATGACGACACTTCCTTATAGAGGAATAACACATCTCTAATAAGGGTACAATAAATATATATAAAATACATAGATGAAATACATTCCGAAGTTACATATACATCAATAAAAGAAAAATCTAAGTGTTCATATTGAAACCGTGGCTTTCATCCTGAAATTTCATGCATGAATAAAAAAATATATCAAATGGCCCTCCTTTTGGAAAAGAACAACATATGTCTTCCTGACGGTGCACGGAAGAAGGATAGAAATGATGATCATGAAAGAGGTCAAGCACTCATGGAAACTGTTTCGAAACCCACCACTGTACTGATAGATTTCGGTGCCTCGAATCATATGGCTGCAAATATTGACTCTTTTTCTTCATTCAATCCAAAAAGCTCCATTCCCATCCATTTGGGAGAAGACTCAAAAATTTCTTCAAAGGGCAAAGGTACCATCCATGTAGAGCATGGAAGCTTTCAGAATGTTCTCTATGTGCCTTCCTTGGCTTCAAATCTTCTTTCTGTATATCAAATGACACACATTAGTGAACTGTTGTGGGGAAAATGCACCTATAGTTCAGGGGAGAAACTACCAACTTACGGTGATAAAGATAGACTTACAAGCATTCTGCAAGTACAACAAATAAATGAAGAGATTAGGGTTTAGATATGTAGGCACCTTATTCAGAAGGTTGATCCTAGCTTTGCCTCCCTCGCTCTTCAATGCTTATCCAGTGTCGCACTGCCCAGACCTGCAAAACAACTTGATACCTTTCTCAAATACATTTGACTACATATATAAGACTGATATTCATAATAGAAAGAGACATCAAACTATAATCAAACAGTGATCAAATATTAAGACACATTAATAGGTCATATTTGGAAAGAGAAGAATGTCTGATCTTTATTAATGAATGAAATCAAGTACATACAATTATACCTTCCTTCAATCTTGGCACTTCACGAAACCTAGATTCAAGGTCTCCTGCTTCTATTCTCCAAGGATCCCAGCCTCTAAGCAATTGTACTAGGGTTTACCAAAACTGAAGCACAAGAGAGGGGGATGAGGGTCTCCATTCCTCCAGCATAACTTTGTAATTGGGCTTGGTCCCCTCACATGACCCTTCTACCCTCCTTATATAGTCAATGAGGAAGAGGAAAAGAAGTTACAACCACTCAAGAGGTTTCCCAACCAACTTAACTTACTCAAATTTCGAGATTTTGACCAAAACAGGTGTGTACTCTACTCTATAGTAGACAAAGTCGCGTACACATGGCAATGGGCGCTACTTTGAATGAGGTAAAGTCGCGTACACACGCTACTATTATAACAGTGGAGTCGCGCTCATGTTGAAAAATGGCCAAAAACAGGCTTTTCTGCTCATTTTCAGGAGATGGTTTGGTCTGGAAAAATGTTCCTAAGGGTCATATACATCAAATGGGTCAATAATGAGGTAATTTCAACCATTTTTAGTGTCCCAAATGACTCCTCCATCCACAAATGTCCTGTTGTGTGACTGAACTTGATCTCAAGAAGTGTCGTCATGCGACCAAGGGAAACAAGTGTCGTCATGGACGGAGAAGTGTCATTTCAAGCTATAACAGATGCCCCTTAATGTATGAGGTCAAAGGGAGTACGAGAAACGATGGCCGAAATACATTATAAATAAAAAAGAGTTGAATCGTGGAGGAACGGAGAAACCAAGAATCATAGGCTCAAATGAAGTACCTGAAAGCAAAGGCAAAGTCAGACAAACTTATCCTTGGGGTAACTGTCCATGTTCAAATGATGGAACATGATCTCCAAGAGGATACAACAATGGTCCAAATACTGATGAATATATCATGGCCACTAGAATACAAGCGTGGATCCATGAGGAACAGAAGTGTAAACATAGCCACATAAATACAAGGTGGATCTATGTCAAAACTGGAGAACATAGCCATAGAGAACAAGCTGGATCTATGTCTCATCAAGAGCCCAAAAAGAGTGTGGCTCGGTCTTGTGCAACTTGGGCAATAACATAAATAATGTGATGCTATCGAGGATCCCAAGGTCTTCATCCAAAAACAACCCAAGGTACAAAACCTATCCATGCGAATAAATGAGTTGATGTCGAACATGGGAGGTATCGTTTGATTACCGGTCATTGATGTATACCGTTAACAAACGCGAGGGTGTCCACCAATAATGAAAATGGAACCCAAGGTACCTAGTACATTCAAGCAAGTGCGAATAGATGGTCTTGCCGTCGAACACTTGAAGAATCCATCGGATAGGAGACATTGATGTATTCCCATCTATCCAATAGCGAGGGAAACTGCCACTAATGACTGCAATCCCCAAGGTACTAACCGAAACTCTAAACTTCATTCCCAGAGCACAATGAGCTGAAGTCGATGGGAAGAAGTCCGTTGGAAGGGAGGCCTTAATGCATCCTCCATCATCCAACACGAGGGACACTCAAAAGGTATGAGCTGATTTGGAGTAGGACGGAACACAGGATGAAACATACTGACACCAAGGAATGGCCGACACATGAGGTCAAGGCAACTGCAGAATGGCCGACACAGGTTATATCCTTGAACAGTGAGCACGACACAAGAGTGACTTAGGCAGCTTTGAACACAAAGGGACCACGATGCAAGTCTGCAATGTAGGAGACATTAACAGATTCTCCAAATGATTGGAAGACTAACCAAATGGAGGAGTAGGAACTCTGAGATCAAGTTTACCCTAAGGCCAACGCTAGAACCCAACTTGTTTGATAGACTCAAAACAGGTGCTTTGTTCAAGGAAATAGTTGACTTGCTGCCATCATATTGAAAGATATTTTAACATTCTTCCCTTCCCTTTCCTTTTTCATTTTTTAACGAGCTTGACAAAGAACTAAAGCATGCTCGACGGTATTTTCATATTTAAGGAGTCTGAAAAACCTAGAAGAAAACTCCATACACCTATCCGTGGATTTTATATCGAGCCTGGATTGGTCTGTGCTTGGCGGTGTTTTCTTGCTTATAGAGTTGAAAAACTTAAACAGTCCTCTATACACCTATCCGTGGATTTTATATCGAGCCCGGATTGGTATGTGCTCGCTTGGTGTTTTCACATTTCGAGAGTCTGAAAACCCTAAAGACGACTCCAAAGGTCCTTTTTCGTAAAGTTAGTCTCCTTCCCCGAAAAAGTGTAAAATGATGGAAGAAGAACTCTTCTAGCGCATACAAAAGTATACCTAGAGTATACCTTTTCCGTAAATTATCCACCAAGGCCCGGAAAAAGGGGTAATTCTATACCTAAGTGGATGTCGGTTCAGTTATTTTAACGAGCCCGAAAAGACAACTATGCTCGGCAAACTTTTCCTATTTAAGGAGTCTAAAAAGGGCTTAAAAGAACTCCATAGGGATCTTTTCCGTAAAGGTTTAACGAGTCCGAAAAAGTAAACTCATGACCTCCTTACTGTTTTTAATGAGCTCAAAGGAGATAGAAAAAATGCTCATAACTTCCTTACTGTTTTTAATGAGCTCGAAGTGAAGATGAAAGAAATGCTCATAACCTACTTACTGTTTTTAACGAGCTCGAAGTAAAAGAAGAATGCTCGAAACCTACTTACTGTTTTTAACGAGCTCGAAGTAAAGGTAGAAGAATGCTCGCAATGGGAGGAGACGAGTGTCAGGGACATGCAAAACTATCTCCAAGCGCATGGAACAAAGCTATGCCTAATGTAAGGAACATGAGAAAGATAAATACACTCAGGGTGTGTCTCCTCCAGGTAAAAGGTGTCAAATTGTGAGGGCAAAATGATACAGGGCTTAGCGGAAATGAGATCAAAGATGGAGGCTTATACAACGGGCTAAAAGCGTGGAAGCCGGCTTCAGGCTCATTAGCGCAAGCGGGATCATAACAGATGCACATACAACTTGAACATAAAGATGGGAGCCTTATCAAGGATGGCCAGAAATATATGAGGAAGAAAGATATGAGGCTTCTTCGCAAAGTCATGGTAAATCTAAAAAGGCTCCCGAGCCTATGAGAAAAACTCAGCATGGGCACCAGAATGGCATAAGGGTGCTGACTAGGGTGACCCATGTTAGGTAGGCTCTGCTGTCGGACTGGTGCACAATGCATAAAGAGATGGCTAACACACCAATATCCAACAGGTTCGACCCTATGGCGAATTCGGATGGCAAAAGGTTCAAATGCAACATAACGGCGGGGAAGCCTAAACCTATATGCAAGGTTCCGAATATACCTGACATGGTCGCACAAGGTGTCGAAAAGGACCAGTAAGCAAGTATACATCCAGCTAAGAATCCTGTCTCCAAGAAACATTAGTACCAGGATCATATCTAAAACATATGTAAAGGAAGACCCGATACAAGTCACTGTGGTAGAAATACTTTCAACTTCACTATCATCAACAACAGGCATAAACAAGGCAGAGTTTTCGAATGAAGACTCTATGGTGCCCAAGCCCGAGGACTTACAATCAACAAGATCAAATTCAGGATGAAGATCAAAGTTGAAGGTCATGATGGAATCTGCAGAAACAAATTTATCATCACGGGAGTTGAAAAATCTAGAAGCAGAATCAAACTCAGCAGGAACACCGATTTGCGGATCTATATGAGAGTCCAAAGACTCAACAGTAGGAAGATCAGACTTTAAGGTCAAACCGGGGCTGGACATGACTGCGACTGGATCAACATCCAAGTGAATAGAAGACTGTACCATAGACTCTAGGAAAACTTCATCGGAAGGAAGTATATCATCCCAGATAGAATACATATCTAAACATTCAGATGGAGGTGTCACTTGGTCAAAAGCTGGGACCAAGTCCCGAGAAGGTAAGCATGAACTCAGAGACTTCTTCTCAGTAGCAGTTGAACTCAAGGAACAATATGCCACATGAGGCGCATGTGACATAGTAGTGCCTAATGACGAGGAATCAGACTGGTCTACAGTTGGGTAATAAGGAGGATCAACGAATGCAAGCTGATCGATGGTGACAATGTTTTCGTTATGAGGGAAATGCATCACACGAAAAAGCGTAGACACCACAGCATGCATAGCATAAATGTAATCACGCCCGAGGATCATATCAAAGTCCATAGGGTCCTTTAAAACCATAAAATCAACTAAGACTGTTTTTCCACCCAAGGTAACAGGTGCCTGACGGAGGAATCCGATCGGTTCACTAGGTCTTCTATCGAAGGTCAACGGCCAATTAACAGCTGGAATAACATTAGGGAAACCCAAATCTCTCCAAGCATAAGCGGATAAGATACTAACAGAAGCACCTTCATCAACAATGCATCGATCAACCGTATGGTTCCCGATATTAACCTTTATCTGGAAAGGTGTCGAAGAAGGAAGGCGAGGCTCGGCTAGACTATTCCAATCAAAGGAAACAATCCTAGGGCTTGGTAGGGGTTCACATGGCACAGATGAAGTGCCCCCTTTTTCAGGAACATCTAAACTGGTAATGCAGAAGACTTCAGTAGTAGGTGCATCAATCTCTGAAGGACTGATGGGATCGGTCGAAGATTGCATCGATTCAATCACTTCACTCTCCGAAGGAAGAGTGGGGTCGACCAAAGATTGCATTGGTTCAACCACTTTATCAACCAAAAGTTGATCTGGCTGCAGGGAATCTATAGACAACTCAAGAACAGAGGTTCCTTCAGACATGGACCACACTCTTCGTACCTCTGGAATGGCAGGGCATCGGTGAGTAAGGTGATCTCCCTTACAAAGTTTACAAGGGAACTTTGGTTTCCGTCCTATAGGTTTAGACTCCTTTACAATGTCAGTACTCTCAGCATGACTAGCATTGGCTGACGGCTTGCCCCCAGCATGACTCACAGAGGCTGGTTGCTCAGAAGCAGAAGACTTTTGAACTAAGGACCACACTTTTTGCACTTCTGGAAGTACAGGGCACAAGTAAGTAAGGTGGTCTCCCTCGCAAAACTTACAAGGGAACTTAAGCTTCTGTTTGTTTGGTTTGTCGACAATGTCAACTCCCTCAGCATGACTTGCAGTGGCTGATCTGGTGTCTCCAGTATGACTCACAGGAACTGGTGACTTGTCATTAATATGGCTAGCAGTGATCAATGACGTGTCCTCAACATGACTGACAGTGGTTGAAGACAAACTTTCAGTATGATTTTCAGTGACTAAAAGTTTTCTCCCAGCATGACCTCCAGAGGCTGGGTGGGTGCCCCCTGCATGATTTGCAGAGGCAGGGTGCTTGCCCCCTTGTTTTGGCATCTTCTTCCTATTCTTCCCCCGTCTATTCCTTTTAGACTGCTGGTTACTAGTATTGCTACTTTCGCCACATGAGGTAGAAGGAGGAGGAGAAGATGTTACTGGCAAAGGAGGCACAGGGTTCTGATGCTCTTGATTTGAGGTGCTCACAAAAGAAGCGTCAGGAGCATGCAAGGCATTCGGAGTGGAAAACAACCAAACCAGCAGCCCAATAGTGAATCCAGGAAGATTCAGAGTAGCCATTAAGGGATCACCAATGTTTCCAATGAATGGAACAGCACAAGGATCCCCCGGAACAGGGGTACCTTGATTGGCACTCGCCGGAATGCTAGACATAGTTTCCTGCTCAAATGAACAAGAAGTTCTGTAAGGAAAACTAAAAAAAAAGTAGCACAAAGAGCACACCACTAAAAAAAGGTCCTAAGTAAATCAAACCATGCAAACAGATGCCTTCCAGAGAAGAGTCTGGGATGATGAGGGCCCAGAACAGATCAACGAAGGATGAAGGACAGTTACCTGGGGTCCACAATACAATGACTAAGGGTGCAAGCGTTGGAATCACCCAACCGCCCTCCCAAAGACCTGCAAGGGATTTCCTCCCACGTCTGTCCTAGGTACAGTAGATATACCCTCCGCTGTCACCTGTGTATGAACCTAGAGTCTGATACTAAGGATACCACAACACCGAAAATTCCTGGGGGAACAGTCACCGGTCGAATCAGAAAGTGTGGGCAGGGTAGCTAAGCCCGAAACTCGAAAGAGTCCCCAATACGCAATCCGATCCTGGCGTATGCTCGAACAGAAAGTAGGAGGGGTATTCCCACAAACTGATCTCACATTGACCTACTGCATATGCTCCCAGGCAAATTTTGAGTGAGGTGGGTTTGCCTAATGATAGTCTCACTACGATTTTTGCGCAATGTGTGATCTTGGGTGGTTTAAGGTGTTTTAAACCCAAGATCCTAACCAAAACTAGTTGGTGTAGTGTAACCTAGAAAATAAAATGTTGCTAGTTCATTTTATTAGAGTTCATTTTAAAGGTTACTTGATTACTCAAAAAGGTAGTGGGTTTGTGAGAGTGGTTATAATAAAAATAGAGTACTGAAAATGAAATATTTACCACCAAACAAATCTTTTTCTTTTCAATGCAAGTCTTAAAATTTTGATCTAGAATGCATGTGCAAATGCAATTTTTTAATCTTTTGAATGCAAAAAAGGTAAAAATAAAGTCTAAATGTACAAAAGTAAACTCAAAACCTAAAAATGCAGCTACTCAAACCAATAAGTATGCAAAAGAAAACTTGTTCTTTTTGATGCAAAGCACTCTAAAATCTTTTAAGCCACTTGCAAGGTACTCTATTTAGAAAATGAATTAAAATTCTTTATGCTTTTCAAAGGTAAGAAACAAAAACTGAAACTAACCTACTATCAAAGCAAAGCAAAGAAACTTTCAGGTTCTCTTTATGAAACAGTAAAAGCTACCAAATATGACTTTCAAATTCTTATTGATGTAAGCATGCCAAACATTGGGAAAAGAGTACGAAAACTACTTTTAGACCCAAATGAAGGAAATGACCTACGAAGAAGTATGGTTTGGTAAAGTCAGGTCTGCACATAAACAATGCAAACAAGGTCTTGAATAACAGCCAAAACACTTGAGCTTTCACTACAAAAGAAAAACTAAAAGCATAAGGGAGGACAAGAAACCAACCTAAAAGAGAAATTTCACTCAAATAGATACAAACAGGGTCAAAAAGACTCAAGAGGTTTCAAATCCAGTGGAAATGGGGCAAGCAAGTTCAATCAGACTCAAATTAGGGTACAAAACACCAAACAGGTCCACAACCCCCCAACTTAAGTCAACAAACCCCAAAACTTTCCAAACAAGCCCAAATCGATCAAAAGAGGTTCAAATCATGAATGTAGGATCAGTACAAGGATGGGAGACCACTTACAATGGTTTAACTCAGACCTAAGGTCATCAGGGACCCCAAAAAATGCAGCCACAGCCCCCAGATTTGGGTCTACAACCCAAAAACTCAAAAAATCAAACCCACATTTTGAGCGCTACTGTGTATGAAGGAAACTAGCGCTCATAGCAGTATGGGCGCTACTGTGTATGAAGGAAACTAGCGCTCATAGCAGTATGGGCGCTACTGTGTGGTACAAACAGTAGCGTACAAGAAAAAAAAAATCTAAAAAACAGGGTTAAAACCCCCAAACTGGGTCCACAAAGGTTTGCAAGGGTTGGGAAGGGTCTGTAAAAATCCCAGGAGGGTCAAACAGAGCCTACTAACTGATCCTAATCAAGAAAATGAACAAAGACCATCAAAAAAGACTGAAGAAATGACCTTGGATACCCCTAAGCAGTTAGGCTTTCCCCAGCGGAGTCGCCATTCTGTTGTGGGGAAAATGCACCTATAGTTCAGGGGAGAAACTACCAACTTACGGTGATAAATATAGACTTACAAGCATTCTGCAAGTACAACAAATAAATGAAGAGATTAGGGTTTAGATATGTAGGCACCTTATTCAGAAGGTTGATCCTAGCTTTGCCTCCCTCGCTCTTCAATGCTTATCCAGTGTCGCACTGCCCAGACCTGCAAAACAACTTGATACCTTTCTCAAATACATTTGACTACATATATAAGACTGATATTCATAATAGAAAGAGACATCAAACTATAATCAAACAGTGATCAAATATTAAGACACATTAATAGGTCATATTTGGAAAGAGAAGAATGTCTGATCTTTATTAATGAATGAAAGCAAGTACATACAATTATACCTTCCTTCAATCTTGGCACTTCACGAAACCTAGATTCAAGGTCTCCTGCTTCTATTCTCCAAGGATCCCATCCTCTAAGCAATTGTACTAGGGTTTACCAAAACTGAAGCACAAGAGAGGGGGATGAGGGTCTCCATTCCTCCAGCATAACTTTGTAATTGGGCTTGGTCCCCTCACATGACCCTTCTACCCTCCTTATATAGTCAATGAGGAAGAGGAAAAGAAGTTACAACCACTCAAGGGGTTTCCCAACCAACTTAACTTACTCAAATTTCGAGATTTTGACCAAAACAGGTGTGTACTCTACTCTATAGTAGACAAAGTCGCGTACACATGGCAATGGGTGCTACTTTGAATGAGGTAAAGTCGCGTACACACGCTACTATTATAATAGTGGAGTCGCGCTCATGTTGAAAAATGGCCAAAAACAGGTTTTTCTGCTCATTTTCAGGAGATGGTTTGGTCTGGAAAAATGTTCCTAAGGGTCATATACATCAAATGGGTCAAGAATGAGGTAATTTCAACCATTTTTAGTGTCCCAAATGACTCCTCCATCCACAAATGTCCTGTTGTGTGACTGAACTTGATCTCAAGAAGTGTCGTCATGCGACCAAGGGAAACAAGTGTCGTCACGGACGGAGAGGTGTCATTTCAAGCTATAACATGAACCAAATAAAGTTACATTCACCCCTAATACAGTTGAAATTTCTGATATCAAAATTGGAAGACTTATTGAAGTCGGAAAGGCAAACCACACTGCAAAATACTATGAGTTTTCTCACTTTTTTCCGCTTGAAAATCCCACTGCTCTCCTCACTCATGGCAACGAGGTTAGTAGGATTTGGCATGAAAGGTTTGGACACCTTAATTACAAGTATTTTCTGCTTCTACAATATAAATCCATGGTATATGGTCTTCCACAACTCCGTTCCTTGAAGGGAATTTGCCCTGGTTGCATTGTTGGGAAGCACCCTGAGCACAGGTTCGACCGCGGAAAAGCTGGCAGAGATTCCACCATTTTGGGTCTCATACATTTTGATATCAGTGGTCCGCTTCCAAATATTTCCATGAATGGTTCAAGGTACATCTTGACATTCATCGATGACTTCTCCCGCTTTACTTGGGTATTTTTTCTTAAAAACAAGTTAGAAGTGCTTGAAAAATTGAAGGATTTTAAGGATTCTGTTGAGACCGCCACTGAGACAAAGATCAAATCTCTTAGATATGATAATGGCAGATAATATATCAAGACTGATTTGCTGCAACTTTGTGCCGAAAGTGGAATTCAGATCCAACATACAGTTCCCTACACACCCCAGCAGAACAGTGTAGCGGAAAGGAAGAATCAGTCACTGAAAGAGATGGCTACCTGTATGCTTGAGTCAAAAGGTTTGGCTGAAAATATTTGGGCTGAAGCAATTAATGTTGCTGCATATATTCAGAACCAAGTTCCACATTCATCTGTGAAAGGTAAAACTCCTTTCGAAGCATTCTTTGGTCGCAAACCGGATGTGTCCAATTTGAGGGTTTTTGGCTCCACTACATGGGCTATAATTCCTTCTTATAAGAGAAATTCTTTGGATCCACAAAGTATTGAATGTATGTATCCTGATAGGGTATGGGGAAAAATCAAAAGCATATAAACTCATGAATATCAGATCCAAAAAGATATTCATAGAGCGAAGTGTGAAGTTTGAAGAATTGCTACTAGATCTGAAACTAGTCGAGGAAAACACTGCCGATTTGCTGCCTCCACAAGAAGAAGATTCGAGAGGATATGAAGAAAGCATTGGATATGATATCTATGATATTATATCATACTTTGATGGCCATGACATATCAGGTTCAGAATCAGACCATAATGATCCTCCACAGTTACCAAAGTGGGCCCAAAACACTCTACAATCTGCTGCTCCAAACATTGGAAATCCTGCTGATCCAAGGAGAACAAGAGCAGACTATCAAAGAGCAGGTATGGATATTTCTTTTTCTGATCCATTATTATATGGAAAATTTTATTTGATGATTGGTTCATATCGCAAATCATACTATCATTCCAACCGAGATCCACGATGGAAAACTGCCATGGATGAAGAGTACAGTTCTCTTCAAAAGAACAATACATGGGAGCTAGTTTCTCTTCCACCTGGAATAAAATTAGTTCAATTCAAGTGGATCTAACACACGAAGGTTTTCTGCTAATGGCTCTATCAGAAAATACAAATCTAGGTTGGTGGCAAAAGTTTTCTCCCAAGTCCAAGGTGTGGACTACATTGAGACTTTTGCACCGGTTGCAAAGATGGATTCCATCCGCCTAGTTTTGGCCATTTCCGCATCCAAGCACTGGGAAGTGCACCACATGGATGTGAAGAGTGATTTTCTACATGGAGACCTTGATGAAGAGGTATATATGAAATAACTAGAAGGATACATATCAGATCCATCATTAGTTTGCAGATTGAAGAAATCTTTGTATGGATTGAAATAGGCCCCAAGAGCTTGGTATGCAAAGATGAACTCCTTCCTTCTTTCTCAGAATTTCAAAAGATGAAAATATGATCCTAATGTGTACCTACATAAATTTAAAGGTAATTTTTTTATTGTGGTTTTATATGTTGATGATCTTCTCATTACTGGTAGCACTCTCCTTACAATTAACAAGCTGAAAACCGCTTTAAATCTAGCTTTTGATATGTCAGCGATTTGGGCTTGCTTAAGCAATTTTTGGGCTTGGAGATATCTCAAAACTTTGATGGGATCACATTATCTCAGCAAAAGTATGCTAAAGACCTGCTATTAAAATTTAATATGGCATAATGTAAGGCTGCTCCGTTTCCATTCCTCTCAGGAATCAGTCTTGAAGAGGGAAATTCCACACCGCTTGCAGATTGCACTATGTATCGACAGTTGATTGGTTCACTACTTTACTTGACACACTCAAGTCCTGATATTTCATATGCCATGAGTGTTGTATCAAGGTATATGCAGCATCCCCATGAGCTTCATTGGTGGGAATCCAAGCGGAGGTTGCAGTATGTGCAAGGTATGAGACATTTTGGCATACATTATGCTGCAGATTCTGAGCTAGATTTCATTGGTTTTACTGATTCAGATTGGGTGGGTGATATCATAGATCAAAATTCCACTTCCAGATATGTTTTCATGATTGGTCATGCCCCTATTTGATGGTCAATCAAAAATCAAGAAGCCATTGCACTTTCTTCAGCAGAGGCAGAGTATCGAGGGGCAGTCAATGCCTGCATTCAGGTAGTTTGGTTGCAGGGTATTCTTTCCGAGTTTGATTTTGGTAGCACTACTTCGACTGTCCTATTTTGTGACAATCAAAGTGCTATTAAGATCTCCACCAATCAAGTTCAGCAGCAGAGGACCAAGCACATTGAGATTCATATGCACTACATTCGAGAGTTGGTGCATGATCGCACGATCATTTTGCAATATTGCCCTACCGATGAGCAAATTGTAGACATCTTCACCAAGAGCTTCACTGAGAAGAATTTCTCTTACCTCCATTCACTATTGGGGGTGAGTTCCATCATGGTGGAGACAGATTAGATCCATTTTTATGTTTATCTTGAGGGGGGGCCTTCTTCCCACTGGGTTTTCCCTCTTTCCTCACTTAGCTTATTTCAGCATTTTTTGGATTATTGTATTGGGGTGACCTTTGGTCTCAGTAACCAGGGCCCTACATTTTATTTTTTACATCATAGTATATCTTGAGGGGGGGTGTTAGGATATCTCATCATTCACTTATGTACTTTTCATGAATGCATGCATCCGCATGTTGCCCAGTCATCAGTATGGTACCTCTAGCACCTAGTCCTTAGTCTCCCAGCACTCGGGAGCTACTTTCCACTCAGTTTAAGCCCTCCTAGCCTGTCATGCACCCAGTTCTCACCTTCCATTGTAGAAGGGAGCCTTTCTCACCTACCAGTCCAGTTACACTTCAGTTATCACTCTGATTTACCTCCGATTGACCCATAACTGATGTTATCACTCTCATTGACCTCCGATTAGACATGACTGACAGTTCTGAGTGCAGTTAACTCCTCATGCACCCTCCACTGAGCCTCCATCCCTAGATTAGTGCCACTTACCATCAGTTACACTTATTACACTTAGTTAGACTCAGTTAGACTCATGGTTAGACTCAGTTTGACACCCATTTGACAGTGACTTGTGCATTGAGGACCACCACTGATTGATGATGAGGACTCCTAGTTGGAGCCAAGCTATTCCATTCAGTTAATTTGAATTGCTCACTCATTGTGATAGTATTGTATTGTATTTTCACACTTATTGGGATTACAGAGCACTGATGCATGTTCTTGCACAGTTTACACCATATTTTCTAAGTTTCATCTATTGTGATTGATTTACTTGTTCATTAGATCTGCAATGACTAATTTTACAAAACTACTCATGCATTTGACAACTACTACTTCAAACAATAAATGACTCAAGACTTATCTAAGCTACCTAAATACACTCTCCTTGAGGAGTTATATCAAAATGGCTTTCGAATGCTATAGAGAAACAAAAAGGAACTAAATCCAATTTAACTTCTAGAAAAAGATGCAAGTTAAGAATGGACCAATTGCAAGTGACTTTGAACATTGTAAACTACTACTCATCCATAAGAAAATGACATTCAAAAACTAGCTATGATACTTGTTGTAGTCCCCAAGAATCATGTGGTTACCATATATACATTACATATTATAAGCAAGCATACACAATGATGCAGATACAAGAGATGAGATAGATAGAGAGAACACAAGCCTTTATATTAACTAGCAAGAGCAGAATACAGTCATAGAACCAATCTAATCTCTACATCAGCTCAACAACATATATATATACATATATGTCAATATGGTTACATAACCATCTATTGGTCTAACCGACCGACCCGACCTATACTAGTTGACACGACGTATCGACATGTACTGTAGAGTGGTCGGGCGAAGGCCTAGTCGACAGGCCGATATAGGCCCCTCCAACATCTCCCCCACCTCAAAATCTTTCTTCATCCCGAAGAAATGAGGATATCAAAAATACAAAAACAATGAGTAAAATGGTTATGATGATGGTAGACTGGAGCTAGTAGCATCGGGTAGCTTTAAGCAGAATTCAAGAATGGCTTCGGCGGAAACAGAAAGTTGATGCTGGAACTCTTCCCAAATGCGTAGCAAATTCTGAATATCGATAGTCAGTGTCATGAGTTTTGACAAGTTTTCCATCTTGTCGTGGGTGCATACAGCCTATAAGTGGACCATGTCAAGGCCAAATGTAGTGATTGTTTCTTGGGTGACAGCAATTAAATGTCGAAGTCGGGGCTGAATTTATTTAAGTTTATTGAGGCCATAGCGTGTCTGAGATATCCAATGTGTTTCCTATTTTTCTAACTTGTCCAGCTTTTTATTTTCCATGATGATTTGATTATCCAGTCTTTCAATAAGTGCCTCTTCGGCAGTCAAATGCTGGAGGTGAAGTGTTTCCAACAATGTCCTTATCTTTTGCAATTCTTTGTAGACTGTGCCATAATGTACATACCAGTTGTCTAGAACTTCGGTGAGTTTAGCTGCTTGGATATCATACTGTCTGAGTAAATTGACAGCTTCTGTGAAGGATGCAAATTGATTTGTCATGAGAGAAGCTACTTCGATAGCCTGGTCCTATTGTCTTTTGAGCAGCTCGGATTGTAACATCGACACGACAGATTCAAATAGCTGGTATGCTCTATCAAGAGATGATGTCATGTCGGAACTGGATGGAAGTGGGATAACTTGTTGAGCTAAGTTTTCACACTTAGCAAGAAATGTAGTCCGTTCATCCTAGAGCTGGAGTATCTAATCTGCTGATTCCTGATGGCAGCATATTTGCAATCTGAAAACTGCATCTTTGAGTAAGTCAAGCTCTTCTTGGGAAGCCAACTATGGCTGGTAGCTTGTAGTAGCTCCAAATTGATCTAAGTATACAAATAAAGTATTTGTTGATTGTCCTTGCTGTGTTTGCTGCATTTGCAATTGTTGTTGCAGTTCTCTTTCTTTGCGTTTCTTCTCTTCATGTTTCTTCCAGCTACTCTTCTCTTTTTATTTTTCTTTATTTATGGTTTTCTACTCTGGCCCCTTATCTTTTTTGGCTGTTGCTGGATGACTATCAATGAGTGCTTGCATGCTGGAAACAACTTGATCTTCCTGTACTTGTATACTTGGTACTGCTTCAGTGCTGATTGGAACTTCGTGTTGAACTGTTTCGGCACTTGGTGGAATATCTATTGGTATACTAGATGTATCCATATTGCTTATACTAATACCTGGAATGTTAATGTGCTCTAATGGTTATGTCGTGTTGGTTGCAAATTCTTGAATTGCGGCTGGTTCCTTGGCTAGAGTGGAAGCGACTTCGACTACTTCTATCGTGGTTGCTTCCTTGTTGTGCTACTATGTAATCGGACTGGACTTGGATCCGTCGATAGGGAGACTCAACTGATTTGTTGGGAATGATGGAGGGTCAACTAATGTCGTAAGTGGACTCAATGAAGTGGTACCGTCGAACGGACCCGGACCTACTAGATTTGACTCAATTGCAGTCTTGACATGGGGAATGACGGTTTTGGGAGACTTTTCACTTTGATCGACTGTAGGTCAAGGTGGACTCATTTGCTGTGGAAATGATGTGACTGGAAGAGGCGTATAAATAGTTGTTTGTTGTGAATAAACTAGACCTAATGGGTCAGGGTTTCTGATATGGTGGGTCTTTTTATGGCCGACAACTTCTAGGGCTGTCGAAGATAAGGGTAAGTTGTCGATTTGAATAGTTTCAAGGGGAGCTAGGTTAACCGGGATAGTGGATGGAGATGCAAAGACTGGTTGTTGAATGACCATCTCGCGCCAGTTGGGGCATAGTGTCAGAAGGTTTTCAATAAACGTACTTAAAGCGGTGCCTGCTAGATTAACAGGGGTAGGTAATGCTAAGGATGTACTTGCTTCCTCTATTACGGTCAGGGAAGAAGGGGGATTCTGAATGGTTAAGTCGAAATGGGGTTCGACTGGAAGTTTGGGTTTTTTAACAAGAATTCTAGAAGACGGATACTTATCTGATTCTAGAAATTTTCTGAACTAATCTACAACAAGTACTTTGTTCTTGGCTGCATCTTCAAGAATCTGGGTGGCAGTGTCGTATAACTCGATCTCATCTTCTTCCATAGGTTCTTGAAATGTTACTTTTCTTTTTCCCTTCCCCTGGATCGGTATTGCCTTGTTTTTTCGGGCCATTATTAATTCAACTGCTACCTTCTGTATATTATCATATGTCAAAAGATGTTCTGGGTTATCTGACTTTGTGCTGTTGTTCGAATGCTCCCTAGATTCTACTAAATCTTTGTGTGGAATCATTGAAGTGCTAATACCTTAGGGTTGGGTACCAGTTCGGGCTGATATGTGAAGGTATTCATGTACAACCGGCTTTCATATGCTTCTTCTTGTTCCGCATATGACAAGGGTTCGACATATGTAAAGTCGACTCTTCGGGATAAGGCTGGAATTGCTATTACTTCATTGGATTTTCGACTCAGCTCTGTGAAAATTTCGTTTACTGATGGGTAATAATAAAGGCGTTTAGCCTGCCCTGCTGCACCTTCCATGTACTAGACCGCTGTATCATCCAAAGAAAGTTGGATGTGTGCTGTCGGGGGTATACTTCATCGAACATTTTGTGGTACTCTCCATCTGGTCGAAATTTTTTTTAGGTCCAAAAACCATGCTTCCAGCCAAAGCTTAACTATTGATGGATCGTGTCGACTTGTTCCTAATGCAAAACATCGGAAATTTTCCATGAGGACAATTCGTTCCTGGGAGAAGTTTTTGTTCCCTTTTGGATAAAGATGGGTCATAGCAATCCAGATAAGAACAGAGGGGTAACAGATGCTCTTTCCTTCCTCTTGGAACTTGTGGCATGTGTATTTGATTATGTCAGCCAAGAAGTTTGCCCATTTGTATACTTTACTGTGCATAGCCATGTTCTTGACAGCTTCTAGCATGTCGGTCTTCAAATCTGATCCCCTTTCGATCTGTGAAAGTGCATGCGACAATCTTGGCAGCGGTTTTATAGTTTCCAAATACAATTTGACTCACGGCTATGCCTCGTGAGTTTTTTCCAGTAGGGGTCTTGACAAATTCATCGATCAAGTCCACTCCTGAACTTGTCGGTACAACATCTCTCTTATGTAATAACCCGATTATCTTATGATCTAATTCTCCATTGATGTCGACTGGAACATCAAAATATAGTTTTCCATTGTGGTATCTGCTAACAATGAATTGTGCAATGATTTCCTTAATTCCCCCAAAGCTGTCCAACAACGGGGCCTTCATATACTGCAAGATTGTGGCTGTCTGTAGCCACTGAGCTTCCTCCCTCCAATGGTCGTCTGATTCTTTCCCCCATTCTTGAATGTCCTTCCATGCTCTCTTCCAAGTCGGTTCTAATTCTTTTGCATTCTGAATCATATGGAGTCTTGTTTCCATTGGTGTTTGTGCTTTTTCCAGCTCTCTAACCATCGTCGCAGTGGCCTTGGTGGTTGTTAAGGTTTTTCTAAGGGCCATGGTGGATTCAGGGTTCAGAAATGCAAAAGCTGCTTCTGTAGGGTCTGGGAGCTCTGTATCTTGGAGTTCAAGTTCTTGGCAAAAGAGTTCCCAAGGATCCTCGAGCTCCAGATTTATGGTGGAGTTGCTCGGCACGGATGAACGGGACGTAGAGGCCTATATTGATGGTTGATTTGATGGGGTTATTAACTTGGACTGACAGGATATCGACACCCTATCAGGTTCATTACTTCTGGCATCACGACTATCTTTAGCCTTTATTTCTTTGTCATCATGATGCTGCGATACCTCATTTGATGTGTTATGTTGATGGACTTCTCTACTTGGGTTTGGTTTTCCAAGCTCCATTGCTTCTGTCATACCTGACTGTCCTCTGCAACTTGTCGGTGTTCTTGTCAATGTCTATAATATCAACGGTTATGCACCGGAATTTTTTCTTTGCTTTTCCCATCCTTCTTCTGCCACTCTCTCATTCTTCCGCTTTTGTCATACTTTGTTGTTTTTCTTGATTGCTTATAGTACTCTCATTCAGTTATTTCTTAACCATTTTTTTTTAATATTCATGACTTGTACCATTTAAGTTGGTGCTACACCTAAAATCTACCCATCATTAGATTCAGTATATACATCCCTGAAGTCACCTGGACTAAGTATTTTCATCTAGGAGGATTTGCACTCAATTCTGCAGTCTTTTGAGAGGTCTTCACAAGTTGCACACTAGCAACATGGGACGTCGCAGCTTGCTACACTGTAGGGTGCGACGAGGTTTGTTAATGGAAAAAAATAGTCTATTCGAGATCCTTCTCGAAACTTACCCATTTAGGGGCTTATCCCTGACCTCTAGGGGAGCTGGTACTCGACCCCTAACTCTTTGGGAAGATCCCATATCTCTCTCTTACCATCTCTCAACCTATCCTATCCATACCCTATCCACTTAGTCTTATATAAGTGAGGTTCACTCCCATCCCAAGGAGAGGAAGACTATGGTATCTACATGGTGGTGAAATCTCTCTTAAGACACCTCCATTCACCGATTGGAGAGCTCATACTTCCTTGGAAGGACGTGGCAATTGGCTTGGTCGAAGAAGGGATACTGTGTTAAGTCTTGGTTGTAGTTCTATATCTCTATCATGTACTCCTCTATTTGCAGTAATACAAATGCTTTCCACCAATATTGTTCTTGTGTGCAATGATATTGTGTAGTTTACCTTCTTAATTGTTTACTTAGATTGCTTATTGTATAGATGTCTTTTACTGGTTTCTCTTGTTTCTTTGTCTTAACAGGTCTTACAGCTTGGATCTGACGATCGTGGGACGTGGATCAACATTCGGGAGAAGGGATTGCGTAGTAAGAAAGTAAGACACCTAGTACTTGGTCGTTAAGTAGATCTAGGAGATGTGTTTGTAGTCTGTTCTATTTGTTCTAGACTCACATTGAGCTAGGGAGATCAGGCTCACGTCCACTCGAGTGGATTGTCTGATAAAAAATCTGGCGACCATACTAGGGAGTAGTGTTTGTCTTGTTTAGTGGTCATTAATCTGAGAGTAATTTTCAGTTGATTGCTTTACACAAGCCTCTTTTATCATTTTTTCCATTTACTTCTTAGGATTGATTTCACTATCAGATCTTCACGTTGAAGACTCTGATTTTCTTCCTCTGAGTTTATAAAACTCATTTTCAATCCTGTTTATGGTTCATTGTTGAGAGATCTAGTTCATTTTTGAATCTAGACCTCGCCTGTCGTACCTGGGCAATGGAAACAGAGTGACACTGTGTCATTTTGAGCCTCTGTTCTTCACCTGTTAGTCACCCGTTGCATCCTTTGCATTGGTATACTGCGACGTCACACTGTGTGTAAGGACAGAGTGCACTGATCTGTCAAACGTTGGCATGCAGGAACCCCTTCCCTTATCTGATAGTTTGAACCTTGGTCTAATGTATGAACTCTCTCTGTGCTGCAAGATCCATTCAGAGACCCCATTTATGATTTGTGTGTTGAGAGTTTGGTTTCATTTGGATTGATTGACTTTGGGTTCCGTCTTGGACAAGTTTGAGATAGGTAGTGGTGGATACTCTAGTCTCCTCTGCCTTCATCCGTTCACTCTTGCATTCCCTTCTTTCCATCCCTGATCTGATCATTGCATTGGATCAACTTCCAGACCTCATTTACATTTGTTTTTGAGATTTGCTTGCTGCTGCTTGATTTTGAGTTAAGTGTGTTTTTCAGCTTGGTTGAGTGCTTGTCTTTTCTCGAGTTTTATGAATGTATGAGTGTTGAAAGTAGTGTTTTCTTTTCAGTCATTTAGATTTGAAAGAAGAGTTTTTATCAAGTTTATTCTTTAATGCATCCATCGAAAAGTTTAAAAGTGCTTCTTTCCCATTGTTTCTCAAAAAATTATTGAAGAAAGATTGTTGTGCATTGGAGAATTCTCGTTTATGTTTTGGAAAAATTGAATGAATGTATGATCTATTATGTTTTTCTCGAATTATGAATCACTCATATTCTTGAAAGGATCAAAGCACGCTTCGATTTTTGCAAAATTAATTCCATGCTAAGGAAAGATAGATGCATTTTAAATTCTTGTTGCTCTTAGATCATTGAAATTGAAATTGAAAAGCTTGCATTTCTCATCTCAGAATCCTCTCTTTTCATCATTTAGTGTCATTTTACTTTGGAAAGAAGAAGAAAAGGAAAATTTGTTTTCGATTTGGTTTAGTAGTGTTGTGTAGTTTTGCATTTCGCTGAAAAGGAAAAGAATACTTTCATTATCAAATTTGTTTGAATTGAGAATTGTGTTGCATTGAGTTTGTTTTGGCAATACCATTGGAAAAATCTTTCTCCTTTCCATAGCTAGAATTCATTGAAAGAAAAGAGCATTTTGTGCATGTAGTCAGGGCTTGCATTATGCTTCTGATTATGTACTCACCTCATGCATTCACCTAACCGTCCATGATAAAATTAACGGTAGAACTAGGTAAAATTTTTAGCAACTTGTGTGTAAGTTAGAGACGTGTTCCGATGTCGTTAAGCGTGGCAGCTGTCGTTATTTGCCAGCATTGTATCCCGGGGGTATTGTAGTCTTCCACGTACATTGGTATATCGAGCTCCTTCACGTACCCACCAAGTACCATAATCCATACTTGGCATATATCGAAGGGTGTATCACGTACTCGACACGTATATCGAAAGGTCTCTTGCCGAACGGTTGTGCATTAGACAACACCACTACGGATTTGAGCTCCCACATACCTTGTGTATATCAGGAGACACCATTAGGATTCTTGAAACCAACCGAGTTAACCATTTGGTCGTCTTAGCAAAGAAATACACCGAGAACAACACTCGGGGAGATTAGCATGCACATACTATCCAGGTAATCGGGTATGTAGGCAAGGGTACGGTCCCAATCCTCCTTGTTGCGTCATATTGTTGGACCCTGTAGTATATTGCAGTTTGCGATGCCTTGATAATCAAGTGAGGTTCTAGACTTTTGAATTCACTATGTCACATAAGTTTGCTTGTTGCCTTAGTTTGAGTAGGTTTTTCTGGACTACTTTTTTTTTAGCATACCCTTAGGAGAAACACTGTTTCGGCCTTTCTGGCTGATTTTCCTGATACTCTAGCCGATTTTCCCTGGAGAAGGTCCCGTAGGATCTTGAAATTATCACCCGAATATCCCCTTAATCCAAAGGTTATTTCGAGGGTAAGAATGGATCAGCATAACGTGGTCGTAGTTACTGAAGTGGAGAACCCCACTTTGAATGTTGGCGAACTTTTGTTTCCACTAGATTCACTTGCCTCTCATCCCCCGCAGGGTGAAGAAGCGCACACCCCCACTTCACAAAACCTTTCTCCCATCATTCCGGGAGAACCTGGATCGTTGGAATGGATAAACCGATCCCAAGATGACCCTACAACAACTGTTGGTCCCTCAGCAGCTTATTGGACATCTTCTACAGACCATCCAGTGGCTCACTTTGCCATCTCATCCCCACCTAACTGGACTACTCCAGAGTTCTCTAGGCCTTACTATAGGCCTGACCCTGCCGAGATTTTTGGCCCCATCCATGAACATTTGGAACAGTTACGTATTAAAGGAGATGAGCTTTGAAGACAAAGTCTCGGGCAACCCTCTGAAGAGTTCCATAATCGCCATTTCTAAATAAGATTTGGCAATGGAAACATCCCATTTCATATGATATCTTTCGGATCACCTGAAGCACCCCACCACGTGACCACTAATAATACTAGTCAACCCTCGCAGGAGTCCAGTCCTGCACCTCAAGTGAATCAACTGATGGAAGGACAACCGTCCAACACACCTGTCACTGCCACGGTTACTTTACCCGTTCCTCACCCACCTCAGAATTCGAGGGGAGGGTATTCCATTCCCATAGATTATCTTATTGGTAATGTTATTACCATGGTAGCTAGTCAACAACCTACGTTGGTTCAACCTTTGACTAGTGGTCAACCTGTTGTGGCTGCGGGGAAACCCCCATTTCCTAACCAGAACGTAGGCAATGGAATCCCCAATAGACCTTCTATTGGACCTTTCCAACCTGCTAGACCATCCACCACGGGATTATCTCATGTTGGAGGACCGTCAAATGTAACTCAACCCTCATGGAGTCAAGCGTATCCAGGTTCCGTTAACCCTGTGTCGGGCCAACCTAATCCCGTAAATGCACCAAACGAGACACCTTATCCCAGAAATCCATACACTCTATGGGGGAAACAACCTGTATTGCAACACAAAACCCAATCGATTATCCCTCAAGTACCACCACCCCCGATCGGTCCTCCCCCATCTCCTGCTGGAGGCGGCAGACCCCCACCTAACATTGGTGGAGGCCCACCTCATTTCTCCTAAATTACCCGTCACCCCTCCGGTGGAGGCAGGAATGGTCCACCACCCCCTCCTGGTGGAGGCGGTGGGGGACCACACTATCATGGTGGAGGAGGACATTTCCCTTCGGGCGGCAGCCGTGGTCCACCACCCCCTCCAGGCGGAGGCACTGGAGGACCTAATTACTATGGTGGTGGCGGTGGTGGTGGAGACCCTCATCCTTTCGATGGCAGAGGTGGTGGGGCCCCCCATCCTTTTGGCAACGGAAGTGGTCCACCACCCCCTCCAGGCGGAGGCAGTGGTGGGCCACCTTATTACGGTTATAGACCCCCACCTCCTCCCGGTGGTGGCAGCGGACCTCCACCCCATCTCGGAGGTGGAGGTGGACCCCCACCTTATTGGAATGGACCACCTTATGGTGGCGGACCTCCTGACGGTCCAGGTGGCACACCCCCCTATGGTCAGTTTCATCCTGGTACATCTTACGGTCAGTTTTGTTAACACCCAAAAAGTGCTCACTAGCTCATTTCCTTATTCACATGACCCATTTGTCCACTTTTCCACCATTTGAGCTTCTAAAGCCATCAAAAGGTCACCAAAAGACCATAATACACCCCTTTTCCCCCTCAAAATGAATATTTTTCCTCAAAAAGCATAAAAAACCCTCAAAAAGGGTCCAGAATTCTCAAAAATATTAAAAAGGGAATAAAAATATTCAAAATAGGAAAAATGAGGGAAAAGGTACCTAAACCATGTTGGTCAATACCATTGGTTTCCTCAAAACAATAATGGTATTCCCCACCACCAAAAGCTATAAGAAGGTGGTAGGGGCTCCTCACTTTCCATCCATCCATCATCCTATCCTCACGCTGTCAAAATCTCTCATGAGACTTTTGGCCATTTTCAGCATCTTGGAGAAGAGACCTTTGGAGCTTGGAGCTACTCACCTTGGGAGTTGCTCAACACAAATCCTCACCATTTGAGGTATCTTAATACAAAACATCTATTCTTTTATTTCTTGTTCTTGAATCATTTTTAAAAATTTATTTGTTATATGCACATGTTAGTTTAGATTTAGATTTAATTCTTAATCATTTTTGCTTTCAATATTGAAACTGCTATCACATTGTTGATAGGTGCCCATTGCACAAAGCTTGGTTGCAAAACCAAGCCAACAGTTTTTGGCGACTCCGCTGGCTTTGAGATCTCAGTTTTTTGCTTTAGATCTTAGTTTTTGTTAGTTTTAATCATTTTAATTCATAGATCTTCCATCCTAGACAACAGATCCATTGCTGTTTTAGATCTCATCCCTTTTTATTGCCATTAACAGCCTGAAATTTCCATTTTTGGGTTCATTTTTCGGCGTCTGTTTTTCGGCTTTCGTCTCGCAGCTTTTCGCCCGATAGTCACGCAGCTCATCGCGACCTCACAGCTCTTTTCCGCGCGACGCGCCATGGCTTCGCGGCCATTTTACGCGCTACACATCGCGGCTTCGTGGCCATTTTCCGCAATGCACATCGCGATTGTGTGACCGAAACCTATGCTGCACATCGCGGCTGAAACCCACGCTGCACATCACGACTGCGCAGCCGAAACCCACGCTGCACATCATAGTTGTTTCCCCAAAACCCGCGATGCAGTTATTTTGAATTCGATCGATTTTTTGAAAATATTTTTTGCTGTATTTTTTTCCCATTTAGCATATTTTACAGCATTATTTTTTCTGCATTTTACAGCCATCCTAAATCTTTTTCTATTTATATATGCTCTATAAAGTCTTTTTAAAAATTCTCAGTAATTGAAAGAAAGATTTTCTGCATTTTATTTAGATCAAGGTTTTACTGTTTTATGCTCAATAGTTTGCCCAAGCAATTTTCTAAGAGATCCATTTATTTCTTGAAATATTTATGTTATTTTCTTCCCTTTAAATTATTTCAAAGATCCATTATTTTTGAATAGTTTTTTCAAGCATTTACATTTCAAAAACTCCTTTATTTTTTGCAAAACTGGAAGCATCTTTTCTTTTATTTGTAATCAATCGCCTAAGTGAGGCAAATCAATTTTAGTTTAAATACCACACTTGCACCCACTCTGCCACATAATTTAAACTGAGCCTTAAAATTTACCTTAACTCAACAAACTTTTAGCCCCACTTGGGGAGCACTTAAAAGAATCTTGTAGTTAGGTAGAATTGAGGGGATAGGTGTTCCAATAACACCCCTCAATTATTACATTTGAGACATAGTGGTTGTCCTCTATGGTACCAAAATCCCTTATAATTTTGACACGGTTATCAACCAATTTATCGGGAAGGCCTCTCCCTTAGGAGGGTTGAAGTAGCTAGACTGGTTCCAGAAGTCTGAGTGGAATACCACAATCCATTCAGTAACCAAAGGATACCTTTCGAAGTTCTTGGTGTACACCCAAGAGGGGATACAACGGCAATAGAACCAAACTGCAGATTCACCCAACCAAATGTGTCATGAACGGGGTATCCTAGTTGCCACTCTTTAGGATTGTCTACCCGGTGTCCATCCCGGTTGGGGGATATCTAGCCGTTGATTCAACACCCTATATTGTCTGACTTGGATTTCATCACCTTGCAAAGAATATCGTTTGTTGACTCACAATACTTCTAGTTAGGTGTTTGCATGATACATTACCCACCTTTGGTCTAGTAACACCACTTTTTTCTAGGAACTGTCTGACTTTTGGTATTCTGACCAATTTTGTTGCATCCCTCCACTTATTATAACACAACTGCTATAATAAGTGCTTTTTGAGGTTGGTTATTTGGCCTGAGAGCCTTTATTTTTTCACTCCCCTCTTGCACTCATTGTTGCATTAGGGTTTCAAGTTTTTTACATCACCACCTTACACTGAAATTGTTAAATTTTTCTCACCATTGAGAATTTAAGACGATCTCGTCGTCTTCAGGGTGAACCCCCTCAGTTCAGTATACTTGGCTCTACACTTCATAGATGTATATCCGTATCCCTTAACTCGACACGTCATCGGCCAAAAACACAGTCATCCGATTCTGACACGCCTCACTTCACATCTGATTCTGAGGATGAATCCGAAAACCTACTGAAATATCACCAACCAACCCCATGGCTAGATCACAATATGACCCACTTTTCACCAGTACTATTGGAGATACATCCACAAACCCTTCTACTACTGTGCCACCCATGGTAACGACAACCCCTTTAGGCATGCCTAATATAGGGGCCACTCCACCTTTAGGTATGCCCAACACAGGACTACCTCCTATTATGGGTATTCCCAACATAGGAATCACACCCCCTCTCCTTACCACAACCCAGATACCAGGAATTCCTGGCACTATTCCTATCCCCTCTGCAACCCATGTTGCACTTGGGAGCGTTGGCCCATCCCACACCACAACGGATGGAGGACACATACCTTCAATACCTAGAATACCCTTAGGGGCTACCAGACCACTACATAATGCCACCATTAATAGTTATGTCCCAGTCACTACGCCACACCCATCTGCTAGTTTACCATACATGGCTAGTCTGAACTTACCAAACCTAGCTAGGTTAACCAACGATCATATCAGTCACAACCCTACATGGCCACCCATGCCTACAAAGATCCCCTCGGACATCCCCAAGTTTGAAGGAAAACCTGGGGAGGATCCCCAAAACCACATAATGTCATTTCACCTATGGTGTTCATCTAACTCCATCATGGATGACTCCATTAGACTAAGACTATTGCAATGAACGTTCACTGGCTCTGAAGCCAAGTGGTACATTGAACAACCACATGGGACCCACCATACATTTACGTCTCTCACCTCCACTTTCCTTTAGTTTTTTCAGCTACCTGTACGCTATGATACAGGAGTCGAAATATTGTTGTCTTGCAGAAAAAACACAGCTACCCACATCACCGACCATATCCATGAGTGGCGCAAGCGTCGTAGCCTCTGTAAGATAAAACTGGATGACCGTATATTTTGGACTGGTTTCTTAAATCACTCCTACCCCTCATAGCCAAAGACGTAGCTTTCGAACGACCCCAGTCAAAGGAAGAAGCTATCTTAAAAGCTCAACAATTCGACCTGATTTATGCCTAGTCAGGCTATCTCTACACCATCATACCATACGCCCCACAAGGTGATTCTTCATGCAGACGCTCTGTGGGCATCACATGCCGCTAATGGTATTATCAGCCAAGTCACGGCACAAAATAAACCTTTTAGCATGGTGAGCACCATAAATGACCCAGACCTCTCTAAGGCTACATCTAATTCTAGAGCGACAACTTCGTACGCTCCAACGAATCAGACTCATCACACTCATGGAACCTCTTGTCCACAACATTGCTATGGAAAAGTGCCATTGACATATGTACCACTCACATAATATAACCAACCGGCCACCCAGAACCCAATTCATTTCCCAACCCAACCAATGTATTACCCACAACAAGCTACACCAGCTAATACAACACTTCCAATAGCTCAGGGTTACCAACAACCCCAGTAGGCAACTGGACCACCTCCAACCCCACCAGCTTATTATCCACCGCAACCTGCTTCTGCACCTGCGACACCCCAAAATCCTCCCACTACTCAAGGGAAAGTGTACACACAACACAATCAACCCCAACGCCAAAACAACCAACGCAACCAGGGCGGACAACAAAATCGTGGAAGAGGACGTAATCACGGTAACAACCAACAACATAATCAAGGTCCACCACCACCCAATCTTCCAAATAATAACAACGCTGCTCCCCCAAACCAGAATCCTGATCGTCATCCCAAGCAGCCAAAAAAAAAAAACCTGAGAACAAACCATCCATGTTCTATATGTGGAGTCTATGGACACTACACTCACAACTGCCCCCATTTAGAGAAAGCACGTAAACTTTGGGTTGACGATGCCCAATGCCAGGGCCACGCTAGACAGCCAGCTCCACTTAATCAACTGCAACCCATGATATTGCAAAACCCATTGTCAAACTAGAGAGTAGTAAATGCTCGCCCTATGGATCCCCCACAAAGATCTGCTGCACCTCAGCAGCAGATCACCTATGCCGCACCTGATTATCAGCATACGGATCTAGGCACACAGCATTTATTAATGATGTCATCCAATGAAATTAACCTCCAAACTCGCAGGAATCAGTACGGCCCACCCCCAGAACCTCCTCCCACTAACGCATCCACCTCTCTTCCACCAGATCTACCACTACGCATACCAAATATGTCATTGGATGGTGGACCTACAATCCTTCGCATCCCTTTGCGAAGGATTAACAACAATCCTAATGTTCGCCAGCATCCAATTATAATGTTGTGGAAGACCTAGCACAATCCCCCGTTGCTATGTCTTCTTTAGAGGTATTGAAAACATGCCCCGCACAATGAAAACTACTACTATCCACCATCGGAGGAGTAGACCCTGACGATACACACATGATGGATTTCGACTTAGACCAAGCCGAACCTCGATTTCCATCAAATTTGGCCTTCCAAGTATCAGTAAACATTCAAAACCTTGTTGTGCATTGATGCATCATCGATGAAGGAGCTTCATCCTGCGTTATGTCCACCCTTGTGTGGCAGAAACTTGGCTCCCCCGCTTTACAACCATCCACCACGGAATTACGAGCTTATGATGGGCGCTCAGCTCAACCACAAGGCCTCTTAGCGAACGTACCCATAGAACTAGGTGGCAAATTAGTTCTTATCGACATCGAAGTGATCAATGCTCAGCTTGACTACAACCTCCTTCTTGGACGTAGCTGTATGTACAAAATGAAAGCAATGGCTTCATTTATTTTCTGCCTCATGATGTTCCCACATGAAGGACGCGTTATCAAGATTGATCAACTCACATATTATGATCCTGACACCCCCGCAGCCCCTCAAAATGTGCTAGAAATGATTGAATAAACTGTTCAAACTGCACCAACATCATTTGTGTTGTCAATTGGTCCTGGAATCTACACAGAGTCACCTATGACTTCCACATTTCCATCGATCCCACCACCTTTACCAAAAACAAAAACATCGGATTTGTGCACCCTGTTGCACACCACACAGCAGCCTTCGTCACTACCACAAACACCCACAGTGCCTACTGATATTGGAACAACGCCAATTCATACTATCCCGTTCTTGTTCCCATTTTCTGGAGTTGTCAGTTCACCAGTAATGGCTACACTCAACCTTCCTGGTTTAACATTAGGGATACCTGTATGGTACTTACCTGCTTCGAGCCCCCCGTCGAATCCAACTATTATTTTACAACTGGTACAACCTATCCCTACCACCAATCGCCCACCCCCTCCTGTCACTCATCTACAAAATAGACCACCCCCAATAGTGACTACGGCATCAATGTCTAGAAATGCCCCACCTCCCTTACAAAACATAGGGGGTAGAGGCCCACAAACTTATAACACTGGACCCATAACTCGTACCCCCCCAGCAACCCCCAAGGTAGCCAAGAACCCCCCCAACTATTCGCATTCCCCCTAAGTGCTTGTTTTGTGACGGCGTAGGCCATGCCACTCATCAATGTCCACAATTACCTGCACTCCAAGAAGACATGAATATGTTGGATGGCGACACCCGAATTCCAGTGGTAAGACTTGAGCCACCTCCTCAACCTCGCGACAAAACGCTCCACACTAACCACCCTTGTGTGATATGCGGCATTTATGGCCATTATTCACACCACTGCCCTGATCTCCCAGATTATAGAGCAGCCTTATACGAGATGAACAATGCCAACTTAGAGATATCTCCTCCCCTCATCGAGGAGATCTACCCTCTGAAATCATCTTCTTCGGAAGAAATCAATACCATCTATATGATTTCAACCACATACAAACCAGAACTCGTTGATTTATGGTCTGATTACTTTCGTACTGATGAAAAAATTCTAGAAACACTCATTGCACCGAACTACTCTTGGGACGATATGCATCATCGCTCATACTTCCTCCCTGAGGCGTCTACATCCACAGTAGAAAACCAACTATCAGTCGAATCGAAAGATTTTCTACCAACTAAGGTTGATTGGTTCAAATACCCCATCCTAGCACTAGATGCCTTCGAAGAGGGGAACATGTCCAACATTTCCCCCATTATACAAATCGACATTTCCACCACACCTAGAAAACCTGAGCTCATCTTGCTAAACACATCATGCACTCAAGTGGAAACTCAGGCATATAAGAAACTCTTCCAAGAGTGTCGTGATGTCTTCGCATGGTCTTACACCGAGATGCCTGGCCTCGATCCTAAAATTGTGGAACATCACATCGACACTTGGCCCAATATGCCTCCTATCCGACAGAAACAATGACTAATTCACCCGTCCAAGCTCCCAGCTGTTAAGGCTGAGATTGAGAAACTCCAAAAAGCAGGATTCATATATCTTATTTCCTACACTACCTGGGTTTCAAACCCAGTTCCAATAAACAAGAAAGTGGGCACCATACGCGTTTGTACTGATTTCCAAGACCTTAACCTCGCTTGTCCCAAAGACAACTTCCCCAAACCTTTCATTGACCAACTAATCGATGAATGTGCGGGACATGAGGTCCTTTCTTTTATGGACAATTTCTCCAGATATAACCAAATCAAAATCCGTAACGAAAATCAATACAAGACAGTTTTCACTACCACATGGGGCACCTTCGCCTATCGCGTCATGCCTTTCGGTCTCAAGAATGTTGGAGCCACTTTCCAATGTGCCATGACTTATTGCTTCCACGATCTACACATAATCATAAACGTTTATCTGAATGACACCACCGCTCGATCCAAGAAATGATCTGACCATTTAGACGACCTTCGACAAGTTTTCTTGCATTGTCGAAAATACATCTGCTTGAACCCACTCAAGTGTGTCTTTTGCGTTATAGCAGGTTGCCTGCTAGGGTTTGTCATTTCAGAAAAAGGAATCACTGTAGACCCCTTGAAATTCCAAGCCATTGTAGACTTACCGTCACCCCGTACATTAAGACAACTTCAAAGCCTTCAAGGGAGGTCCAACTTCCTCAGCCGCTTTGTCCCTGACTATGCCACAACAGTCCACGGTTTCCTCTGACTACTACGTCTGCATACCCGTTTCATATGGGACCAACAAGCAGAATCAGCTTTCACCAAATTAAAGAAAGCACTCACGAACGCCCCATTGATCTCTCCTCCAGATTTCACAAAATATTTCACCCTCTATGTTTCGGCATCCGAATATGCCATATTTGGAGTTCTTGTCCAAGAAGATACTGCTCGCCAAGAGCATGTCATCTACTATGTGAGCCAAACCTTGTCAGGCCCACCCCTCCGGTACCCACATGAAGAGAAGATGGCCCTCGTCGTTGTCTTTTCAGTACAAAAGCTGTGACATTACATTCTCCTGAGCCACACCACAGTTGTAGCCAATTCCAATCCAATGGTTTACCTCTTGACACGTCACCTCCTTCAAGGTTGTGTAGCTAAATGGGTGATTATCCTGCAAGAATACGACCTAAATTTCAAAACCCCAAAGAGCACCAAGGCCCTAGCACTCGCTCAACTCATCATAGATCTCCCATCCTCTTCGTCATCACCCGCTATCCAAACGGACCTCATTGATGACCACATTTTCATCATTTCCTCTGATGAACCATGGAACGGCGACATCTTAATCTACCTCCGAACACAAAAATTTTGACCCAACATCGATCATGACGGACGCCGTCGTATACGACACCACGCCCCCCGATATCTCCTATTAGGCGATGTACTTTATCGATGCGGCGTCGATACCATCTTACGACGCTGCCTTTCTCATGAGGAAGCAGAACAAGTCCTTAATGACTGCCATAGTGGTGCCTGTAAAGGCCATTTCTCCGACATGGTCACTGCCCAAAAGATCATCCGCGCAGGTTACTATTGGCCCTCATTATTTATTGATTGTATCACCGCAGTCAAACATTGTCAAAACTACCAACTTTTTGCCCCCAAGGCAAGAACCCCACCTGTCCCCCTTCATCCAATCGTCACTGTCGGACCATTCTGCAAATGGGCCATCGACTTCCTAGATTGCAATCCCACGTCAGCCGGTGGTCATAAACACATCATTGTGGCCGTAGATTATTTCACCAAGTGGGCGGAAGCCATGCCAACTTACAATTGCAAAGCCGACACCGCAACATGTTTTTTCCTCAACCATGTTATCGCTCGTTTTGGAGTGCCAAAGCAACTCGTCTCAGACCACGGATCTCACTTTGAAGATTCCGTTTGGAGAGAATTATCAACCCTACTGAAATTTGAACACCATTTCTCCTCCACCTACTACCACCAAGGGAATGGTCAAGTCAAAGCGATTAACAAAATTTTGAAGACCATCCTCCAGTGCACTGTTGACAAACACAAATCAAAGAGGTAACCACATGTCCACAGCATGGAGGCAGGCCCAAAACCTTTCCTACTCATCATCATCGTGATTCTCGTCGGAGATACTGGGGGCATCCACCCCACAAGGGGAATCCCCCATCATCATATCATCACTTCAGTATGCCACCACGACCCACAGCCTCATGGTACACTCCCCCGCCAACAGTTGCTCAATGCCCTATTGATCCCTCTCTGAGACAACATCTGCACCACATTGACACCTCTGAGTTAGGGGGCATAATAGATTACCTCGACCCTGGGATAGGGGGGCATGATCAATCATTTTAAACCTTCCCCATCACATCTATCTCATTATTTCAATGACCCCATTGTTCAAACCAACACATATATGATCCACAATCATAAACCCCATGCACATAGCATGGGGGCAGGTCATTAACCCTGCTCACTTTTTCACATGCGTGATCTTAACCATTTTTGAGGTCACATATCACTTGTATATTTGATTTGATTTGGTACACCTAGTATTCTTCCCCCGAAGGTCATCATTTCTCCCCACCACTACATCCTTGGCTTGGTGGGCTCACCTTTATTTGTAGCCATTTTTTAACCTAGTTATTTCCTATGACCATTCCAGAGTCCTTATGACCTCCATTTTTCGCACCATTTGCACCGCGGATTCATATTTCCATGCCTGTGATGATGCTTGAGATAATTTCTCGCTCTCACCAAAAACTTTCAGGCATTCTTTCCATGCCCCACAGCACCTCGATTTGCATGCCACATTGGTTGTTGTCAGTTTATTGGCAATTTTTATACCATCAAATTCAGTTTTCCAAACTCGTGACGATGCTTGAGATCATTTCTCGCTCTCACCTCCATATTTTTTGGGCATTTTTCCCATGCCCCCTCGTTGCCTCGGTTTGCGTGCCACATCGGCCATTGTCCATTTCTGATGAGTCTTATATTGTCGGATTCAGTTTTTCGTGCTCGTGATGTTGCTTGAGATCATTTCTCGCTATCACCTCCATATTTTTCAGGCATTTTTCCCATGCCCCCTCATTGCCTCGGGTTGCGTGCCACATCGACCGTCCATTTCTGACAAGTTTGATATCGTCGAATTTAGTTTTCAGCACTCATGATGATGCTTGAGATAATTTCTTGCTCTCACCCCATAATTTTTGGGCATTTTTTCAAAATGCCACTCATCACCTCGGTTTGTGTGCCACATTGGTCGGTGCTCGTTTTTTACAATCTTTATGTCACCGGATTCAGTATTCCGCACTCATGATGATGCTTGAGTCCTTTTCTCGCTCTCATCAATACCTTTTTTTTTGGTATAGTTTTACCCCTTTTTCGGGCCGAGCAATCCCTTTTACGAAAAAGGCACTTAGGGAGTTTCTGTTAAGCTCTTTTCAGACTCCTAAAACAATGAAAAGATTGCCGAGCAACCTTGCTTCCTTTCATGCTCGCTAAACGTATCTGAAAGGACGTCTACCTAGTATAAGTTTACCCCCTTTTCAAACCTTGTAGACTAATTACGAAAAAGGAATACTCTAGTCACATCGGCTAGAAGAGTTCTCCATTTGCATCATTTTATGCTTTTTTGGGCCTTGGAGACTAACTTATGAAAAAGATCGCCAATGGAGTCCACTTACTGCTTTCAAACTCTCTAAACATGAAAGCGACCACGAGCAATCACCATCCTGGTCTCGTAAAAACCCACAGGACGGTACTCACAACCACTGCAGAGTCTTCTTATCGTTTTCAGACTCCTTAAAAATGAAAGCACCCATGAGCATGAACAGTCCTAGGCTCACAAAATCCACAAGACAGTACCATTTCAGAGCACACTTTTATCCCTTCTTGGAGCTCATTAAAACTACGAAGAAGGACCCAATGGTGCTTCTCAGTGCCACAACAGATCATGTCTACTCATATGGCAGCTTCCCCATTTTGGTCACCTTTGTTCAGAGTATTCTGTAGTATGTCACCTTGAGAATCCCTCGACAACACCCATCAGCTTGACCCCCCATAATCAATACATACCCTTCAGTCCTTAAAATCTATGATCCCCACACCTACAAGTCAATTGCCTACACTGCTAGGTCAACCATACCATCATGCTCTAAACAAAGGAAGTTTGAGTCCACCCATTCTATGACCCCAGTTACTTCCCATCCCCACAAGTATGTCAGTCTTACCATCAGTACTACCACACTTCAGTTCTACACCTCGCGCTCCTATCAAGGAAACATCATTGCCTTGTTAGTTGCTAGTCTCCATCTGTCGACGACAACCAAATTTATTCCAGAGGATAGACCTAGAGGTCCCTATGTCTTGGACTCATTACCATTTATGATGAGTTACTGCGAATCATTTCGAGAAGAGTCCTTAGTGCCTCTCCAAATGGTTGCTTCTCACATGCTCGACTTCAACACCTTGATCGCATCGTTGAGACTTGCACAGGGTATTGGTCCCTTCAGTTATTTGTTGAAGACCCCGGATACCACCTGACTCTTCCACATTTGAGAGTCTAATTATGGAAACAACCAGTTACATTTTATCTAGGTTGCGCATGGTGACAATATTTCAGATGTACCCTAGTTTTATACTCCCTCGAGTATATAGTTACATATACTCCTCAAAGTTGACTCAGAGTCATTGAGTCCCTATAGATGTTGGACACCTTCAGATTCAACAGTTCATCAACCCTTCTAAGACCTTGGTCAGAATGGTTGTCGCTTTATTCCAATGTATCAATTATTGAGATTAGTCATGTTATGATCAAGAGTACATCCCAAAATAGTGTTTCGTTTGGACCATTATGATGTACCAGCATATTTTTTATGTATTATTCAGGTCCCCCTTCTTAGGACTAATTGTTATGTATATGTCTTGATACGAGCATGGGTATGCCTGCCTCGTCCATTATCAAAGATTATTCCTCATTCATATTGAGGCCATGTAATATTTTTTCTTTTTTGCAGCTTCCAAGGGCCGTGGATCCAGTCTCCAACCGGTCTCTTCTCTTCCCCAAACCCCATGAAAAATACAAAAGAAATATGATGTCTATCGGCCATACGATGAGCTCCTGACCTCACACATTAGGGGGCAATCTGTTAACATGCAAAAAGTGCTCACTAGCTCATTTCCTTATTCACATGACCCATTTGTCCACTTTTCCACCATTTGAGCCTCTAAATCCATCAAAAGGTCACCAAAAGACCATAATACACCTCTTTTTCCCCTCAAAATGAATATTTTCCCTCAAAAAGCATAAAAAACCCTCAAAAAGAGTCCATAATTCCCAAAAATATTAAAAAGGGAATAAAAATATTAAAAATATTCAAAAAAGGAAAAAGGAGGGAAAAGGTACCTAAACCATGTTGGTCAATACCATTGGTTTCCTCAAAACCATAATGGTATTCCCCACCACCAAAAACTATAAGAAGGTGGTAGGGGCTCCTCACTTTCCATCCATCCATCATCCTATCCTCACGCTGTCAAAATCTCTCATGAGACTTTTGGCCATTTTCAGCATCTTGGAGAAGAGACCTTTGGAGCTTGGAGATACTCACCTTGGGAGTTTCTCAACACAAATCCTCACCATTTGAGGTATCTTAATACAAAACAACTATTCTTTTATTTCTTGTTCTTAAATCGTTTTTAAAAATTTATTTGTTATATGCACATGTTAGTTTAGATTTAGATTTAATTCTTAATCATTTTTGCTTTCAATATTGAAACTGCTATCACATTGTTGATAGGTTCTCATTGCACAAAGCTTGGTTGCAAAACCAAGCCAACAAGTTTAGTCCTTACACGCCTTATCTGTATTATCAATACGAGCAACCTAACCCATAGCTGCCCTTCCTGGCTACTTTGGACCTGCCTGATCTCTCCCGTTTAACCAATGATCCTATTTACCACGGATCTAACTGGCCACCGATTCCGGTGAAACTTCCGTCTGATATCCCCAAGTTTGATGGCAAGCCGGGTGAAGACCCTAAAAACCACATGGTGACATACCACTTATGGTGTTCATCTAATTCCTTAATGGACGATTCAATTCGTCTTAGATTGTTTCAAAGGACTCTCACCGGTTGAGCTGCCAAGTGGTACATTGAGTTGCCACCACACTCTTTTCCTAATTTTGGATCTCTTTCCATGAACTTTTTGACACATTTCCAGCTGCCCATATGGTATGAGACTGGTATTGAGATTTTAGCCTTGCTCCGTCAGAATACCACCACTCACATTTTGGATCATATCCATGAGTGGCGAAGGAGACGACGTCTCATTAAAGCTCCCATTCCAAATCAGCTCCTAGCAGATTGGTTCACATAATCCCTCGTCCCTACCATAGCAAGAGACGTTGCTATGCGAGGTGTTGTCACCGAAGAACAAGCCATCGTGATTGCCCATGTGTTAGACCTAGTCTACACTCAATTCGGCACTTTATTTGATATTCTACCTGACACACCCCGTGACGTTAATGACCCTGCGAAACCACATAAGGGACTCCAAATTCATGGAATCATTGGTTCCCTTAACACCTAGCCTGCTGCTAGCCCTGTTGGATCATCCAACCCGGCTTCGGCTGGCCACAGCACCACCAAGTCCACCACTCCTGTTGTAACTGAAGAGGTGAATTCTGTCCAATCAGCTTCATCTCAGAAGTTTAACGGTAAGAAGAAGAACAAAGGGAAACCCAAAAAGTCTTCTTCCCAACACAAACCAAAGAGCACTCC
This sequence comes from Larix kaempferi, assembly GCA_027924585.1. NCBI lineage: Eukaryota > Viridiplantae > Streptophyta > Pinopsida > Pinales > Pinaceae > Larix > Larix kaempferi. Next base: position 20,535,239 of record BSBM01001646.1, read on the forward strand.
TGACGATACCAAGCAGAAAAGGAAACTGAAGTATCCTTGTTTACTGTGTGGAGATGACAATTTCTCCAAAGAGTGTCCCCATAGAGACGAAGTATAAAAGTTTCTAAGGGGTAAACCGACTCCCACAGTCCTCAACGATCAGTTTCCTACTCAAAACTAGCAGATGATTGCTCAAACCCCCCAGCCCAGGGGGAACCATCCAATACTGCGCATGTTCTCATGTTGCGTCACGAGGCGATCAATTTGAATACTCGCTCGTGATCTTACGAACCGGTCCCTTCGAAGGAATCCACTGGAAGTAATACTGAAAAAGCTTCTGACTCTTTAACTGATGTCATTGTACCATCGACTTCTCTCACCATTGAGAATACCTCCTTAGACTCAATATTGCGACCGCCCAAGAGTACGATTCGAAAAGCTATTTTCAATCCTAATGCTCGAGCGACACAAAATTACAATATCGTAGAGGACTTGGCACAAGCTCCTTGTGCCATGTCTACCCTGGAAGTTTTGCAGAATTGTCCTAATCAATGCAAAACTCTCCTTGCATCCATTGGTGCATTTGACCTAGATTCCTCGAACACCATCATGTTCTGTCTTGACAACTTTAAGCCGAGGCTCTCACACTAGCTCGCATTCCAAGTTTTTACGAACATTGCTGGGAAGATTGTCCATTGTACCCTTTTGGACGAAGGAGCCTCCACTTCTGTCATGTCCATCGCCTGTTGGAGAGCCATTGGCTCCCCCAAATTGAATCATTCTCCTACCAAGTTGAAAGCATTCGACGTGCATGGCTTTCAACCTCATGGGCTCTTACAAGATCTTGCATTGAGTTGGGCGGAAAGACCGTAACCATTAATGTGGAAGTGGTCTTGGCCCCGTTAGATTATAATCTCTTGCTTGGTCACAATTGGTTTTACACCATGCAGGCGGTAGCCTCTTCAGTCTTCCGCATAGTGCAATTCCCCCACCAAGGACAATTTGTTACTATCGACCAATTAGATTTTTGTACATCGGACGCCACTACTCATCTTGGTGACCATGTTTCTTCCATTGGATAGATGTCAAAACAGTATGAGAGTGTAGGGGCTGGCCTTTTGAAAGATTCATCTCTCATGGGCATTTTTCCAGCCACAGACCCCCCTAATCATGTTGCTACAGTGAACATGATCTCCACAGAGATTTTATCTCACTCTAATGATGCTTGGCTTGTACCGGATGAAGCCACAACACACCTGCTTGGAGATATGATGCCTCTTTCACCCGTTGAACGTATTTATGAGGCTATCCAACTAGCATCGGAGGACCATTTAACCATGGCCTCTCCATCCTATTCTCTACGACGGACGCCATCTCTACCTGATCTCTTACTTCAGACTTTTCATTCAAACGAGTCCATCATGGAAGTAATGAATGTTGACGACAATCCGTGGGATGATCTCCACCATAGGTCATCTTTTCTTCCTCCTTTGGAGTACATAGAGAACAACATCCATACCCTCTTTTCACCAGATATCTACTCGTTCCCTCATTCCCCCATCCTTACATGTCTTACAGACACAGAGGGCAACTTGGCCAACATTGAGCCAACCACCCCGGTAGACATCTCGGTGAAACCTGGTATAGTGTAACACATTTGCATAGGCCATAAGTGTTCCCCTGAAGAAATTGTTGTTAGCATGGCCTTGTTTGAGCAATTTCGAGATGTATTTGCTTGGTCCTATGAGGAGATGCTTGGGATAGACCCCGCAATTGTTTCTCACGAAATAAAAACCTATCCTGACATCAAACCTATACGCCAAAAGTTGCGACCAGTACACCCCCATAAGACTGCGGCAATAAAGGCAGAAATTGAAAAGCTCTTAAAGGCTGGTTTTATTTATCCTGTCCCATTGACGGATTGGATCTCAAACGTCGTTCCTGTGAACAAAAAGCAGGGCACCATTCACATCCGTGTTGATTATCGGGACCTTAATTAGGCTTGTCCAAAATACAACTACACGACCCCCTTCATCGACCAGATCATAGACAACTGTGCCGGAAGCGTCATCTTCTCATTCGTGGATGGATTTTTTGGTTACAACCAAATTGAGATCAACCCAGCCGACCAACATAAGACGACTTTCATCTGCCCACGGGGAACGTTTGCATACCGCAAACTCCCGTTTGGCCTTAAAAATGATGGCACCACATTTCAGTGGGCTATGTCGTATGCTTTCCATGACATTAAGGACTTTGTGGAACCTTACCTGGACAATCTCCTTGCTCATTCAAAGCAGCTCAAGTTCCACATTGATCATCTGACGACCATTTTCCTTAGATGCAGACGGTACAATATCCGTCTGAATCCTCATAAGTGTATCTTTTGCGTTGAGTCTAGACACCTCTTAGGATTTATCGTTTCGAAGGATGGGATCCGCATTGATCCCTTAAAGGTGGAGGCCATCATCAACCTACCACCCCCGACTGATGTGACGGAACTTCAAAGTCTCCAAGGGAAGGCAACTTATTTAAGACATTTTGTTTGCAATTTCGTGGAGAAGACTCAGGGGTATATGAGACTGCTCAAGAAGGACATCCCGTTCATTTGGGACGACCAAGCTCAAAAATCCTTCGACAGTATCAAACATGCCATCATGCATGCCCCCATGCTCCAACTGCCTAATTATTATCGAGATTACATCTTATATATCACCACTTCTGCTACCACTATCGCCATGGTTTTGGTACAAGAGGATCAAAACGCCCAGGAACATGTAATTTACTATGCAAGTAAGGGTCTAGCTGACGCTGAAACTAGATATTCACATGTTGAAAAACTCGCATTCGCGGCGGTCAACGCCATCCAGAAGTTCTGGCACTACATCTTGTTCTGCACCACCACTATCATCGCCGACTCAAACCCCATGTACCACGTACTGAAACGTCAAGTGCTTGGGGGTAAGTATTCACACTGGATTGTGATACTGCAAGAATTTGATCTTCTTTTCGAGAAAGCTAGGTCTAAGAAGTCTTTGGTGTTTGTCGAGCTCATTTGCGACCTTCCCCGTTCTGATGTAGAAGTTGAGCACAATGACTCCTTTCCGGATGAATCATTGTTTCTCATTAGTACGACTGACCCCTAGTATGGAGATATCTCATTGTATCTTCAAACCCAACGCTTCAACCCTCAACTCTCTCACGACAACCGTTGTAAGATACATCACCATGCAAAGTATTATTTAATCATCAATGATACTTTGTATCGCCATGGCATTGATTCAATTCTTTGACGTTGTCTCACTCATGACGAGGTTGAACGTGTTCTGAATGACTGTCACGCTGGGGCATGTGGCGGTCACCTCTCTGGGATGGCTACAGCCCGGAAGATTTTGCGCATAGGATATTTCTGGCCTACTATCTTCAAATATTGTATTGAGGCCATAAAAAATGTCCTCCTTGCCAACACTTCCATATGAAGAAGTGCACTCATCCCGCCCTGTTACATCCGGTTATTGCCATTGGCCCATTCACAAAATGGGGCGTTGATTTTATGCATTGTAAGCCTACCTCGGCCGGGGGGCATAGTTACATCATCGTAGCTGTGGATTACTTCACAAAGTGGGCCGAAGCTATGCCTACATACCAGAACAACGGAAAAACCACCGCACTCTTCATGTTCAATCATGTAATAGCGCGGTTCGGAGTTCTTCAAGCAATTGTTACCAATCATGGTTCTCATTTTCATAACCATATGGTTGATAAATTGAGCGACAGGTTGGGTTTTCGCCATGAACATTCAACACACTATTACCCACAATCCAATGGATAGGTCGAGGCCATTAACAAGGTCTTGAAAACTATGGTCCAAAGGATGGTAGGGACACATAAGTCCAATTGGCACAACATGCTCTTTTCAGCGTTATGGGCCTACCGAACTTCCATCAAAACCGCCACAGGCTTCACTCCTTTCCAATTGGTATATGGATTGGAGGTTGTTCTGCCGATAGAGTGCAAAATTCCGTCTCTACAACTCACTGTCGAACTTCTTCCTAACACTACTGCTGAGGAAGAACGTCTCTTGCACTTAGCAAAACTTGACGAGTCTCGCCGAGATGCCACTCTTGCTAATGAAGCGCACAAGAAATGCATCAAAGCCCAATATGATAAGTCAGTTGAACCTCGTATATTTAATGAGGGTGACCTGGTCCTTACTTATGACCAGAAGCATGAAAAAATAGAAGCAGGGAAGTTTGAATCCATGTGGGATGGACCTTACATAGTCAAACGTGTTTTGGAGAAAGGAGCCTACGAGCTTGAAGACTATGAAGGAATCTCTTTGGGTTAACCCCACAATGGGCTTTACCTGAAGAGATACTATGCTTGATCCCTCATGCATAGACTTACTTGTATATACTATACATGGCGTGTTTTTGTGTGGTGTGACGCATTTCTTTTTGAGTGTTTTTTTATCTTGTTTCTGCTTCTTATACCATGTTCTGTCTGCGTGTGCAGATGGAAACGTGCTATGGATTCGTGGATGGCGCCAACCGGCATACTCGTAACCTTGCTTCAACAGCCTAGGTACTATATTCCCCAACAGGTGAGCTCATTAGCTCAGGAGGAAGTTGCCTAGGGTTTGCGACCAACAATGCCGCTGAGTATCAGGCAATAATCGGAACCCTAACTAGCGCCATTTCCTTGGGTATGAACCACATTGTCATCCACATGGATTCTCAATTAGTGGTTTCCCATCTGAACCGGGTGTACGCCATCCATGATCCCACCTTACTCCATCTCTTCAGACGAGTACGTCTCCTAGAAAGGTCATTTGAATCCATTCAATACCTACACATTCCACAGGAGTTAAACACAGTTGCTGACTCGATGGCCAACTTCATTTTGGATTGGTACATCACACACACATAATATCCATAATATGTAAAAGCATTCACGACATGTAAATACAATGTATAAAAGCAAACATGTAAACAAGATCACATCACTAATCATTTTAAAAACACATAATGTATAAATCGTCGATAATGTTTGTATATATATATATATATATATTGCTCAAAAAGTAGTGCTGGTACAAAATCTGAAGCACGATGGCTTTCAATAAGTCTCTACAAAAATATGAAGCATCATAGCTTTCAGTAGTACAAAATCTGAGGTATCTAAGCTCTAAGTACAAGTATGATAGTGTCATTAGGCCTGGCACCTAACCCGTATGCCACACCTAGCACGGACGGCACGCTGTCGCTGGGTGAGGAAACAGTCTAAGGTCCGAGCCACCTTGCGGGGTAAGGCATTGAAGTGCATGGATGCTCCAACCCCAAATATCTGCATAGGCCTCAATAAGTCATCAATAAATGGCTCTGGTACCTCCACAGTCAGCTGAGATAGGTTCCTGTACACGTCCTCCATCTCCTCGATGGCAGCATGAGCACCTACAGGAACGACTGCCTCCCTGCCTCTGTCTCTCCTTGCCAGAAGGGAGAGACCCACCGGCCGTATGGGGCCTACATCTGCACACACATATTACATACTTGTCAGCACTACATAAAAAAAAATGATATAATATACAAAACTAAAAATACAAGGGCTTTGATCTCACCTAGGTCACCCCATGCTGCACCCTCCGGCAGCACCAAGTCGGGATCCTCTCGAAAGTCCGTGCCGCTATATGGAAAGTCCTCGACCATAAGTAATTGGCCCTCTATCCAGCTGAAAAACTCAGGACCAAAGCTAATGATGGGCCAACCACCATGACGAGTCATGACCTCAGCCCATCTGAGCATATGGGGATCCCTGGGCTCCTTGTCATTAAGTACCAATTGCAGACATAGAAGAGGAATCCGCTCTAAGAGGAACGATACTATGATCGATCCATACCCAAACTACTTGAGCTCCCCTTGTTGACACTTGGTCAGCTGAGCTCGGATGTTTGCGAGGAGACCCTCGCACCAGTTGAAAACCATGGGGGACATACAGTCCTCCGCATACAACATCTGGGTCCGAGTAGCCGTGTGTGGGGCTTGGCTACCCACCACCCTAGTAATGGTAAGCAATATGGTCCGCAGTGGATGTCTCACCACATCCCTGATGATAATCTTCCCGCTGGAAGGACAAGAAGTAGCAACACAGTGTTGTGACACCATGTCCTCAACTTTATGGTCACTGGCCCATGTCCCAGTAAGATGTACAGCATCCCCTCTTCGGGAAAAACCAGTGAGAAAGTAGATATCCTCAATGTTTATCGTGAGGATATGCTCACCTATCACAAAGTACTGCTAGGGCGCATCCCAACTCTGGAACATGTGTGTTAGTAATGGGATCTGGGATCTCATCCCTTGGATCTCAAAGAACTTGAGTAACCCGCAGTTTCTCAAAGCATCCATGCATTATGGATCATTCGCGGCCTATTCATCTTCAAATTCATGTTCTCTCTCTCACCACTCCAATACCATATTGGCTAGCTGGTAACCTGCCAAGAAGGACATTTAAACACTATTAGGTCCTACTTCAACCCTCATAAGTCCATTTTTTTAATTTCTTTTTGATGTTTGGCTTGTGGTTTTCCGCCATCACACTATACGTTTAGGTACAGTGCGATGTCATCACACCTATCATTTTCGAGACTTGCGACGACTCGGTCTCGTCGTAGATCCCGAAAGGGAAACCTGTGACGAGCTGAGGGTGCATAAAGCCCTTCATAACACCATCAAAAACCCAAAATATGGACATAAAAGCAAAAACTAAACCACTGGAAAGTTGTTGGATGAAGTTTATGCCTACCTAATCTGGACGGTTGGTGAAATGGCGGATTGTAGCTCCCGAAATAGGCAAAGGAAGTTTTGTCTCCAAATTGGTACTTCTCCACCCAAATTGACAATTTGAACAATGAAATCTATTTTTGGTCCATATTTCTATTTATAAATAGAATGGAATATTCCTTTTCAAATATTTTGATGCTTTTGGGCCATTTACTATAGTTTTGACCATTTGTCATTATATTTGGGGATATTTGACACTTTCTCTAGTGTACACGAGTCGTAAAGTGGTCTTTTGTGTTGTTTCTCGCATCATCAATGGTAACTACAGGTATGAACACTCCTTTGAATGTTTTGTCATTATTATTTTTGGTTAGTCATAATTATTGCATGAGGACAAGTTTACTCTCTATTTGTTCTCATACTCATGAAACCATGACAGCAAGTACCGAGTTATAATTTATCACTTTTTCGGGCTCGTTAAACTTCCACAGAAAAGGACACCCCCCGGGGTCTACCGTTAAGCTCTTTTCAAGCTCTCAAAAAATGAAAAGATTGCCAAGCGAACTTATCGCATTCATGCTTGTTAAAGTATTTGAATGGTCATATTCCTGGTGATAGTTTACCCCTCTTTCGGACCAGGGGACACTAATTACGAAAAAGGAATACTCCAGTTAATCATGACTGGAAGAGTCCTCTCCCACGTTTTTTACCCTTTTTCGGGCGATGAGGCTAAATTTACGAAAAAGGACCATTGGAGTCTTCTTTAGTTCATTTCAGACTCTCTAAACATGAAATGACGACTGAGTTTACCTTATATGGACTCGTTAAATTTTCACATTGAAGGGCCCATCATGGGACGAACCCCTCCTATCCCAGGTTCGAAAAATATTTGGGATTGGACTCATCTATGAGATGAGCTATATCGAGCATCTGGTTACCCTCATCAAGCTCGTAAAAAACACATGAGGCACTCATCATTCATTATGGGGAAAAAGGAAAGTGTTTGTGTTACATACCTTAGTGGTAGTATATAATCGTTCTTGAACATGGCACTCATCTGCATTCGCATACAGTACTTGGGTTATTTGTTTGTCTATGAGTCCCCGCTTACTTTCTGAGTCCTATTACTCCTCTGAGTCATTCAGAGAAAGCTTCCATCATCAGTTGCATTAGAATTTTGCGTCATTCTCATTGTGTCAATACTACCAAGTCATGCCATGCCCATGTTCAAGAACACGTTCACTATCTATCATCTATAGTCAATACACACATCATCATGCCGTTGTTACTTTGAGTCAGTCTTACATGTTACAGTACCATCCGATCCACTCTACACATCTTTTGTCGTGTTTCATGTCGATTGATGGGGGATTTATCATGGCCCTCCTTCGACGGATTCATCCTTGTCGACTTCAACTCATCATTCGAGGATCGAATCTAGAAACCAACCAAGTACCTTGGCCCTGCATGCCTCAATGGCAGGTTACCTTGCTTTCATCATGAGTTTACATCATTGACTCTTGATTGAAAGATTTCATCTTGCGTTCGACTTCAAATCATTTATTCACGCTTGATGATATGTACTGTGATACCTTGGGAATCATTGACATCAATGGTGATCTCCCTCGCACTTGTTAACGGCTTACATCAATGGCTAATAATCAAGTAGTTTCTACCATGTTTGACATCAAGACATTTGTAATCACATGGATAGATTCGTATCATTGCGGGTTCAGCTTGAAGAGCCCGGGGAGTCATGTTTTACCCAGGTTGCGATGGAGTTTGTATTAAGTCATATTACACGGATCCACTTTTGTATTGGTCGTGGTTGTGTTATCATCTCATCATGGATCTACACTTATGTCTAGTAGCCATGATTGTGTTCAGTCGGTCATTACTACCATGGATCTGCAATGTATTGGTCAGCAGCCATGTTGTACTTCATATAAGATTGTCCGTTCAGAGTCAGTTGTACTGCAGCAGTGCCCTTCGTCCGTCGAGCCTATTGCCATTATTTCTTTCAAAGCACTTCACCTGTACATCCTTAGCAACTTCATGCTTTGGGGGGCATTCTGCTACACCTAAAATCTACCCATCATTAGATTCAGTGTATACATCCCTGAAGTCACCTGGACTAAGTATTTTCATCTGGGAGGATTTGCACTCAATTCTGTAGTCTTTTGAGAGGTCGTCACAGGTTGCACACTAGCAACATGCGATGTCACAGCTTGCTCCACTGTAGGGTGAGGCGAGGTTTGTTAATGGGAAAAAATAGTCTATTCGAGATCCTTCTCGAAACTTACCCATTTAGGGGCTTATCCCTGACCTCTAGGGGAGTTGGTACTCAACCCCTAACTCTTTGGGAAGATCCCCTATCTCTCTCCTACCATCTCTCAACCTATCCTATCCATACCCTATCCACTTAGTCCTATATAAGTGAGGCTCACTCCCATCCCAAGGAGAGGAAGACTATGGTATCTACATGCTGGTAAAATCTCTCTTAAGACACCTCCATTCACCTATTGGAGAGCTCATACTTCCCTGGAAGGATGTGGCAATTGGCTTGGTCAGAGAAGGGATATTGTGTTAAGTCTTGGTTGTAGTTCTATATCTCTATCATGTACTCCTCTATTTGCATTAATACAAATGCTTTCCACCAATATTGTTCTCATGTGAAATGATATTGCGTAGTTTACCTGCTTAACTGTTTACTTAGATCGCTTATTGTATAGATGTCTTTTACTAGTTTCTCTTGTTTCTTTGTCTTAACAGGTCTTGCAGCTTGGATCTGACGACCATGGGACGTGGATCAACATTCGGGAGAAAGGATTGCGTAGTAAGAAGGTAAGACATCTAGTACTTGGTCCTTAAGTAGATCTAGGAGATGTGTTTGTAGTATGTTCTATTTGTTCTAGACTCACATTGAGCTAGGGAGATTCGGCTCGCATTCGCTCGAGTGGATTGTCCGATAACAGTTGGGCACCATTTACCGCTTTCTTGAAAACATTTCCTTGTATCATTTTTAGTCAGACTGATCCGTTAGGATTTAATGTTTTGATAATATAGGGCCCCATCCATTCTGTATACAACTTATTCAGTTTCCCTTTTACTCAGCTATTATAGAGGAGTGCCAAGTCTCCAACTGATAGGTTCTTCTGTTTGATGTTTCTGTCGTGCCATGCTTTCTGCTATTTTTTTTGGACTTGTTGATGTTCTATCGCCAACTGTCGAATTTCATCCAGCTTCGATAGTTGTAATATCCAATCGTGTCGAGCATTTTCGATATCAATGTGCAAGACTACTGCAATAGTCGGTGCTTGTCATCGAAAATGCAATGGGACGGCTGCTTCATGTCCATAGACAAGTGAGAAAGGTGTCTAACCTGTCATTCTTTTGTATGCTATCCTATATGCCAATAGAACAACGGGTATTTTGTCATCCCAGTCGTCTTTATTTGTGTTGCATATTTTTGTCAGTCCCCTTGTGAGTGTTTTATTGAACGATTCGATGGTGCCATTCAACTGAGGGTGGTATGCTGTACTTATTCTATGATCAACTACAAATTCCTTAGTCAGTGCTTCAACGGTTTTATGTACAAAATGTGTACCTTGGTCACCTATCAATGCTATGGGGCATTCAAAATGTGGTGTGATGTTTTCATAAATAAAATTAGCGGCAAGCTTCGCTTGAACATGTTTCAACCGGTTCTGCTTCTTCCCACTTGGTAACATATTCGACAGCAGTGATAATATATCGAGCACTGGTCCTCCTCCCTACTACTAGAAATGGTCCAATAAAATCGATAGCCCAAATTTTGAATGTTCGGCTAGGGTTAATTGGGACCAGTGGCATTTCTGTTCTTGGGAGTGGTCGACCCATACACTGACATCTATCACACTTAGATACAAATTCTTGACAATCTTTATGAACTGAAGGCCACCAAAAGCCGGCTTGCAGAAGTTTTATAGCTGTGATGTTTGCCTGATAATGTCCTCCCGCTGATCCGGCATGAGCTTCTGCAAGTATATCCTTTCGTTCATGGTCAAGTGCACATCGACATAATATATCATCCAAGCCAAGTTTATAGAGGAATCCATTGATCAGAGTGTAGGGGGCTGCTTTCATTGCTAAGATCTTCCTCTTTTTCTCAGTCATTCCTTCAGGGGCTTTCCCATCCTTGAGAAATTGTGCAATTTCCGCAAGTTCTGAAGGTACTGCTTCTATACAAAACAAGTGTGTGTTTGGTGAGTCATCTTCGATTCCTGTCAGCTCCTCCCCTGTGTCAACTCTCGACAGGTGGTCTGGTCCAACATTAGCTTTTCCTGGTCGAATGATTACTTCAAATTCAAATTCTTGAAACAATAATAGCCAGCGACATAACCTCCCATGATGCAATGGTTTATTGACTAAGTATTTTAAAGCTTGATGATATGTATAAAATATAAAGGGGTTAGCCAATAAATAATGACGGTATTTCTGCAGTGCAAATACCATACCTAATGCTTCTCTTTCGGTCGTGGAATAATTTCTTTCAGCTTTATTCAATTTTCAACTGCTGAATGCATTAGGGTAATCCATGCCATCTTCTCCGGGTTGGGTTAGAATGGCATCGACTGCTGTTCCAGATGCATCAATATGCACATGAAATTTTTTCGACCAATTCGGAAATCGGAGGATGGGTGCTTTGACCATTTTTCTTTTCATTGTGTTAAATGAGATGTCGCACTCCTCCGTCCACCTATAATCTTGATCCTCTTTTATAGTTCTTTGAGAGGGTAAGTCATATCGGAGTAATGTCTGATGAATTTTCTATAATACCTGGTATGACCCAACAGGATCCGCACTTGTTTTGGATTAGCTGGAGGTTTGAGGTCGAGAATAATTTTGATCTTTGCATAGTCGACCTTGATGCTTTCTTTGCACACGACATGGCCTAGTAATATGACGATAGGTGTCGCGAAAATGCACTTTTTAATGTTCAGCGACAACTGTATCTACCGACATCGTTCCAACATTAGTCGAAGCCATTTGCAGTGATCCTTCATCATTGTATAGATTGTCCAATCATCAAAATAAATAGCCATGGTTTTGGAGATGTATTCTTGAAATGCTTTGATGACAATTCTTGAAAAGACCGCAGGTGCAATATTTAGACCGAAGGGCATGGATTTGTACGCGAATGACCCAAATTTACACATGAATGTTGTCTTTTTCTGATCTTCCTTTGCAATAGGTACTTGATTGTACCCCGAGAATCCATCTGTGAAAGAGTATCACTCATGCCCTGCAACTTCATTAATAATTTCATCTGCAAAAGGAGTTGGAAAGGGGTATGTGAGTGTTACCTTGTTCAACTCACGAAAGTCAACATGGATTCGCAGTCGTGTCGGATCTTGTTTCTTTGGCTGAACAACCATCAAGATAGCCCACTCTGACTGGTCGATAGGATATATGATTCCTGCTGCAAGCATACTATCGATCTCCTTATATTTGTGAGCAAGCTTATAGGGTCTTTTCTTTACAGGTCTGGCATCTGGTTTAATATCAATTTTCATCTCGCCCATCTCTTTCACGAGTACTTTCAAGTATCTATAATATCGAGCAAATACGTCTTGAAATTCTTTGAGGATACTGGAGATTTTTGTTTTTTTTCCTCACTCCTGTAATCGCCAATTTTTGCTAATTTCGGTCGATCTTCATTTGAAATATCTACTTCCTTTGTTTTAATCTTCGCGTCCAACCATTCTGGTGCATGACTGTCACTTATTTGTCTTTCACCTTCTTTGATTTGTGTGAATGTTGATGGAAAGTCTTTTTCTGACAATCTTTCAGGTTCGTCTTTTCCAACAATCTTTGTGCTAAAGATTGTTCTTACGGGCTTCGACACGTCGGGGTGATCCTTTCTCCATTGAAAACTTTTTTCGACTGATATCTCCATTTCTAGGCTTAGTCTTGTCAAATGCTGGTTTTCTATCGATTTTATGTTATTGCAGGTAGTAGATGGGTACACATGTGAAAATTCCCACATAAGATCCAAAGAGATGATGTAAACCTCACAATGAAAGAATTTAGGAATAATAGAAGAAGAGACAAGCAATAGAACATAGATCCAAAGGAGCTCTGATTGAGGCAGAATAATTACACATGTTACATAAAATTGAATAGTAAACTGGTAAATATACAATGTTGAGGATGAGGATTCGAATTCACTAGGTGTAATTCAAATTAGCCTTCATGCACAGATCCATAATCAGTGGAGATTCATCAATGCATAACTAGGAGTCCACCTTCTCATCAGTGAAGTCATCAATTCACAAGTAATGGTCAACTGGGAGTCAAACTGAGTGTGGTTGGTGTAACTGGCACATGGAAGCACTAATATAGTGAAGGAGGCTTAGTGGAGGGCGCAGATGGAGCTAACTGGAGTCAGAACAGGTTGTCTAGTCACACTGGAGGTCCATCAGAGTGATAAGATTAGTTAGGAGTCAGTTAATCCTTAAATCAAGGAAGGAACTGAAGATAACTAAACTAAACTGGACTGGTAGGTGAAGAAAGGCGCCCTTCTCATGTAGTAGGTGAAAGAAGGGTGAACTAAGCTCTAGGAGAGCTGAAAATGATCTGAAAGAAGCTGCAGGGGCTAGTTTGCTGAGGGCTAGGTGCTAGTACTGATGACTAGGATGTATGCAAACCCTAATTTTGCATGCATGACTGAAAATGAAAATGACAGAAATGCTAGGAGGACTAGGATGGAGTGTAGGAATATCCTAACACCCCCCCTTAATCCATCCTGGGCCCTGGTAACTAGGACCAAAGGTCACCCATACAATCAATGAAATGATAAAAAAATAAAGAACTGTCCATAAACTGAGGAAATGGGGAAAGCCTCATGGGAAAAATACCCCCCCTCAAAGGAACAGTAAATAACTCAAAGAACCATCATACTATGCAGAAAAGAAAGAAGCTTTCATCAGTGAAAAATTTTGTAAAAAACTTGGCAAACTGATCCCCTGTAGGAAGGCCTCCCACTATGTGGAGAATGTGTTGGATGAAGCAAGTCTTTCAGGAACTCTTTCTGTATCTGGAGCGAATGGAACATGAGGAGTCTTCCCAAGAGATGGAAGAGAGAGACCCATCATCATGCTGCATCTCTCATGGAGAGGTGGATGGCATAATGCAAGGTTGGCATAATGCTGAAGTCTAGTAGTTCTGTGAACAGATAAATCATCAACTGTGTTCTCAGTAGTAGCAAGGAATGTGTGAGCCCATGTTGACCTCGAATCTGGACTGAGAATAGGTGTTGGTTTTGGATATGAATCTTCTTGAACCATGATCTCAACATCAAAATCTTGATCGTCTTCTTCATTAGAAGAGGAGTCACTGTGATCTTCATCAGAATCTGAAGGAATAGTTGGAGAGAAAGGCATGAAGTGTGAGAACTCATATGCCTTTGAGGCATGATTAGTAATCCCATCCACTATAACCTTTCCAGTGGAGATTTATGTAATCTCTACTGTGTTTGGACTAAAAATTACTTGCTTTGGTGATCCTGTATGAGTCATTTGATATACTAACAACAAATTAGCTATAAGAGAAGGAACAAATAAGACATTTTTGAACTTACCATGCTCCATATGAACTGTACCCAATCCTTTGGCAGAAATCTGAGAGTTGTCTCCCATGTGAATGGTAGGCCCATCTTGGAGATCCAAAGAGGAGAAGTATTCTTCAGAGGTAATCATGTGGTTGGAGGTTCCAGAATATATGAGGAGGGATTTTGTCTTTGAAAAACCAGCCATCAATGCATGGCAATCATAAGATCCACTTCCAGAATCAGACATCTTTGCTTCTTTTGGAACAACAATTTTGTTTTGTTTAAAAAGCTTGGTTAGAAGATCAATCTTCTTATGCATGCAAGATTTCTCAGGATGGTTTCCTCTCTTGCAATAGGAACAATTTGGTCTCTTTTGTTTGTCATTCTTGGATCTTGATGGCTTCTTGTCTTTGTCTTTTTGCCTCCCTTTTGCATTCACTTCACTTGCTTCACCAGCTAAAAGAGATAGATCTCTAGAGGTTTTGATGGCACCCATTTGAATCAATTTGTCCTCTTCTTGAATGAGAGTTGTAGTAAATTTTGCTAAGGTAGGAAACTTCCATCCAGGGATTGACATTCGCCCAGAATGGAAAGTAGATACAAAAACAGAAAATTGAGATCCAAGTGTTCGGGTACACAGGGTACTACCAAAGGACCGAACACCAAGAGAAACCACTTCACACAAACAGATCACAGATCAACACACTGATGTTTTGACGTGGTTTAAACCCTCTTGAGGGAAACACTCCACGGCCTCGACCAAATAGCTTCTATGGGACAATTTATTATGCAAAGAAAGAAAGTTACAAATGAGCTTCTCATAATCGATCAACTAAACAATGACCCTCCATGCTCTTTAAATAGAGATCATGGACCAATCGGGTGTTAAGTCATGGATCAAGGTTAGGTATGATCTAAGAGAAGTTGAGCCGTCGGATCACTCTATGTCGGGAACATATTGTGATCGTCGGATTAAGTATTTACAAATGCATACTAATGCATACTAAGCAAACACACTATCCCTAATGGATATATTACACAAGTTGATCTTAACTAACTCCTAAGTGTCTAAATATCCTAACATCCCCCCTTAAGAACAACTTGGGATAGGATTGAAGGATTTACAAAAGTGACACTATTAGGAGAAGGAAGGAGGCATTAGAGCCTATCCCCCCTTAATGACAAGTTCCTGAACTCCTAACATAGATCGAAGTTTAGAAAACTTTGCTTTTGTAAGAGACTTGGTGAACATGTCTGCAACTTGATCATTTGTAGGGAAAAAAAGCACTTCAAGAACACGATCATGAACAAGATTTCTGATGAAGTGCATATGTAACTCAATGTGTTTGCTGCATTGATGTAGAACTGGATCTTTGGCAAGCTTGATGGCACTTTGATTGTCGCACCAAAGTGCAGTAGGCTAATGCTGCTCGAATCCAAACTCTGAAAGGATCTGTCGAAGCCATAAAGCTTCCTGACTGGCATTAACTACTGCTCGATATTCTGCCTCTGCTGAAGAAAGAGCAAGAGCTTGTTGTTTCTTAAAAGCCCAAGTAATAGGTCCAGATCCCAGACTGAAAACATAACCTGCAGTAGACTTTCGATCATTAGGATCACTGGCCCAATCTAAATCAATGAAACCAACCAACAAAGGTTTCCCCCCTGTACTGTAATGAATCCCAAACTGAACTGTACCTCGAATATATCGAAGTATTCTTTTAGCTGCTTTCCAGTTACTTTCATGAGGTGTCTGCATATAACGGGAAACACTACCAACAGCAAAGGAAAGGTCAGGACGGGAATGAGTCAAGTATAAGAGACTACCAACAAGTTGACGATATAAGGTGGCATCGACTTCAAGTGAAGTACAAGTGGCAGAAAGTTTGACTCCAGACTCGAAGGGAGAAGGTGCTGGTGTACAATCTTCCATGTGAAAGCGATGAAGAAGGTCACAGGCACACTTAGACTGAGAAAGAAAGATTCCTTCTTTGGTTTGCAGGACTTGGAGACCAAGAAAATAATGCAAATGCCCTAAGTCTGACATTTCAAAATTTTGTTTAAGACTGGATTTCACATGGGTTATAATCTTAGGGTCACTACCAGTAAGAATAAGGTCATCAACATATAGAACAAGTATGATGAGATGGTTTCCTACTTTCTTGGTATAGACATTGGGGTTAGAATGGCATCTAAAAAAACCAGTGTCAAGGAGAAAGTTATCCATTTTGGCATACCAAGCTCCAGGAGCTTGCTTAAGGCCATATATGGATTTCTTAAGGCGGCAGACAAGGCTAGAGTTATTCTGAACATAGCCAGGAGGTTGTTCCATGTAAATTTCCTCCTGTAAATCACCATGTAAGAAGGTAGACTTGACATCCATTTGATGGATTTCCCAGTTATGTAAGGCTGCAAGGGAAAGAACAAGGCAGATGGAGTTCATTTTTGCGATGGGAGAAAAGGTTTCATTGTAGTCAATCCCTTCAACTTGGTAAAAAACTTTGGCAACTAACCTTGCCTTAAGTCTTTCAACACTTCCATCTGATGCATACTTAGTTCTGTAGACCCATTTACATCTGACAAGTTTTCTTCCTTTTGGAAGAGGTACAAGATCCCAAGTATCGTTCGCCATTAAGGAACGATATTCTTCATCCATGGATGCATCCCAATATGGATTCCCTGAAGCTTATGCAAAAGTTTTTGGATCATGATTCTTGGAAACTTGAGCCAAAAGAGAAGAGGCTCGCTGAAACTGAGAATGTGTTCGACGTTGATCTCTTGGATCACCGGCAAGATCACCAGCTGCTTCACATGTTGAACGGACCCATCGAGGAAGCACTTGTGCTAGTGCAATTGGAGGAACATGAGCAGGTGGAGGTGGATTTTCATCCTCACTGTCATCATCAGAAACTGGATTTGGAAACCTATCAAGGAAGTTGGAAGAAGAAGAAGGCACAAATGCCGAATCAGGCTCGCAAGCCAAAGATGGCACAATAGCCGAGTTAGGCTCGCAGGCCAAGAGATTTTCATCAAATTTAACATCTCTTCTAATGATTATATCATGAGAATGTGGTTTAAGAAGTCTATAATCTTTTACATCTTCAGAATATCCAACAAATATGCACTTTTCACTTTTAGGCTGCAATGCTTTCCGTTTTTCATCCGGAATGTGATCCCATGCTTCACTACCAAACACACGGAAGTGACTTACATCAGGTTTAGTTTTACTCTATGCTTCTTCTAGTGTTATACCTTGTAATGCTTTAGTGGGGGTGCGATTAACTATGTAATTTGCACAATTAATGGCTTTAGCCCAAAATTGAAGACTTAGTCCCTTAGATTAGATCATACAATTAGACATTTCTTTTAAAGTGTAGTTCTTCTGCTCAGCTACACCATTTTGTTTTGGTGTATATGGAACAGTGTGTTGTTGGTGGATGCCTTGTTCAGTGCAGAAAGTAGTGAACTTTTTGTTAACATATTCTCCTCCATTGTCAGATCTTAACTTAATAATTTGATGACCAGATTGTTTTTCAACAAGGGCCTTGTAGGCCAAGAACATGTTAAATACTTCATTCTTAAGTTTTAGGAAATAAACCCAAGTGCATCTGGCGTAATCATCAATAAAAGTTAAGAAATATTTGAAACCAGAAAAGGAAGCAGATGGAAGAGGACCACACAAGTCACTATGCACGAGCTCCAAGGGAACCGAGGCATGCCAATAGGCACGTTTGTCAAAACTATCCTGATGATGTTTTTCGAGTACACAACTGGAACAAACACCATCCCTGCAAGATACCATCAGAAGACCTATCACCATATTGTCTTTACATAGTTGTTGCAATGAGCGATAATTTAAGTGACCAAATCATAAGTGACCAAATCACCCATGCCAAAGTTTGCTCAAGTTATCACTATGAGCAACAAAAACTGAAGGGAAAGGTGATGACCCAAAGTTGTTAAACTTGCACAACCTGGTAATATCATCAACAATTCCGGTAGCTAGGACCTATTGAGGATCTTTAAAATCTTTGATTACAACTTGGTGAGGTGTAAAGGTCACAGTTTTACCTTCACCAGAATGAGTGATCTGATAGACTGATAACAAATTGCAGGAAATTCTTGGAACACATAGTACATCACTAAAATGACCATTATCTATTGGAACTGTTCCAGCTCCTACAACACTTAGAGATCTATCATCACCAACAAATATTTGTTTGGTGTTACATTCATGCATAGTAGAAAAGATGGCTTGATCCTTAGCCATATGATAAGATGCTCCAGAATCAATGAACCATTAATTTGAAGTAGAATAAGAAGATGCATTATAAGAATAACCAGAAGCATAAAGTGCATGTCCATGAGAGGCAGATTCTGAAGGCGAATCTAGGCTGATGTGGTGCTTCTTCATTGCTGCTTCAAGGATGCCATCTTCTTGAAACACTTACATTCATCATGATTATCTTTCCCGCAATAGTTGCAATGACGCTCAGTCTTCTTGCCTTTTGGCTTGGATCCTTTGTCATTTTTTAAAGAAGGAACTGACTGAGAGGGTTTTGGACCCTTATTTGACTTATTATTGCAAAAATTTTGTTTCTTGGGAGGCTTGGACTTTTCTTTTTGTTGGGACAATAAGGCTTTCCCAGATGTATCTGCATTGTTGATTATTCCAAGATGAATGAGTTTATCTTGCTCTCTAATCAAGAAATCACAAAATGATTCAAGACTAGGCTCTTGATAGCTAGCTGCATTCAAGGATTCTTTCATGGAGTAAAATGTAGATACAAAAACAGAATATGCAGGTCCAAGTTTGGAAAGAATATGATAAATGCATTGTTTGTCTTCCCTCTTAATCTTACATTCTGCACATAAGAGTTTAAGAGTTTTGTACTTAGATAAATAATATTGAACGCATGAAAAGTCACTTGGATTTACAGAAATGAACTCATTTTCAAGTTGGTGACCTTGAATTTCATTGTGTTTACCAAACACAGATTCCAACTTGTCCCAAGCAGCATCATGTTCATCAATTCCAGATATGTGGAATTGAAAATCAGTAGAGATTGACATCCCAATCAATCCATGAGCGTTGTCACATCTATTTGCCCATTTTATTTTCTTATCATCATCAGTGGGTTCTATTTATTTTCCTGAGGTAATTCTGAAAAGTCCCCTACTTCGTAGAACATCCTCCATACGAGATTTCCATGAGAAATAGTTGGAACTGTTAAGTAGAATATCAGAAGGGGTGGCCATATTTGTAAATTAATGGCTATAAAAGCAGAAACCAATAGTCTGTATGTGAAAATCTTGAAAAAATAGGCGGTTTAAAAAAAAACGGCACTGAAAACTAACTTTGTATGATGAAGTTATGCTTGAACAAAGAAATTGTTGAAGATGTCCCCAATAGTGACGTGGCAGCTAGAGAATGTCTAGCAAAAAAAAGAACCCCCCTCTTCCCAAGATGAACCTTTTGCAAGAAAGTTGCTTTAAGTGAACCACTTTTGTAAAATAAATGATTTCACTTTTACAAAGATATTACTTTTAAATAGTGCAACAATAAAAAAGAACTTAAGTGACTCACTTGTATTTTTATTTTTTATTATTTAAGTGAGATGTACTTTTACAATAAAGTAACTTGAAAATAGAAATTGCATGCACTTTTTCTTTTAAAAGTAACTTCCTAAGACTTGAAATCAAGACCTAATAAGGAATAATGCACCCTTGAACCAAGTGAGCTAGATTAAAAGGTATGTAAAATATGGGAATGAGTAAATTTTTTTTTTTTAACTCTTCTTGCTCAGTTTGCGTGCTTGCCCTTTTTCCTGCAAAACACACCACAAATCGAAACAAAAAAAAATTTCCACACTTCTGGAGTTAGATCTCGTTAGCTTTCCCGGAAAGTCTACGTTTTCTCTCTGTTTCTGATTTGTCGAGATCGCGCAAGGTGCACGACAAAGAGCATACGCAGCTGAGAAAAACATTTTCCCTTTCTGTTTCTGATTTGCCGAGATCGCTCAAGGTGCACGGAAAAAAGCATACGCAGACGGGAAAGCAACAATCCGAACCGAAAAAAAAAAATCTAACAGTAAAAAATGATAAAATATGAGATTTTTTTCTTTTAAAAACATAAAATAAAAAAATGCGTCACTGTAACATTATACCTTCATATCTAATGAAATACGCGTTTCTGGAGCAACTGGGAACCGTTTTCGATCAAATGAAAACTATTTCCCATTGGAAATGACACTCCATACGCAATGGAACACCTCCCATGGCCCAGAAATGCACAGAAATACCAGAACCAGAAACCCTTTCAAGTTTCGGCAACAACAGTTCAAGATCTAGATCATAACCGGAAGCGGCTCTTCATAAAAGCTCTGATACCATGTTCGGGTACACAAGGTACTACCAAAGGACTGAACACCAAGAGAAACCACTTCACACAAACAGATCACAGATCAACACACTGATGTTTTGACGTGGTTTAAGCCCTCTTGAGGGAAACACTCCACGGCCCCAGCCAAATAGCTTCTACGAGACAATTTATTATGCAAAGAAAGAAAGTTACAAATGAGCTTCTCATAATCGATCAACTAAACAATGACCCTCCATGCTCTTTAAATAGAGATCATGGACCAATCGGGTGTTAAGCCATAGATCAAGGTTAGGTTTGATCTAAGAGAAGTTGAGCCGTCGGATCACTCTATGTCGGGAACATATTGTGACCGTCGGATTAAGCATTTACAAATGCATACTAAAGAAACACACTATCCCTAACAGATATATTACACAAGTTGATCTTAACTAACTCCTAAGTGTCTAAATATCCCAACACCAAGTTTGCTCAAAATGGAGAGCACTAATTCCTTGTCACTTTTAGTGATGCCACAATGTTGGCATTGTACAACCAAATTCTGAAATTTTGAGATGAATTCTTGAATGCTCTCGAAATTGCTAGGTTGCAGGGAAGCCAATTCATTTTCGAGAGTGTAGCCTCTTATCCCATCTTGTTTTCCAAAGAGACTACCCAATTTTGTCCATAAATCATTGGGAGACTTCAATCCTTCAACATGAAACAATAGATCTTCTGACATATGGAGGCATATGAATCCAAAAGCTTCATCCATTTTATTTAGATGCTTGATTCTCTCTACAGCTTGATGTGGTATAACATCTTTTTCAAATACTATTCGATTTAGTTGTTTGTTATACAAGTGTAATATCATCCTACCCTTCCATTCAAAGTAATTGAAGGGAGTGAGGATCATAGGAGAAGGAAAAGAAGAAGAAGCATTCGAATTTCTCATGTTGACTGCAGGAACAAGTGCAAATAGAAACCTCTGAATCTGTTGCTGGAACTTCGAAATACCTGCAAAAAAATCTCAAGAATGGAGGTAGAATATACTCTCAAATGGCTCTAATACCATGTGAAAATGCCCACATAAGATCCAAAGAGATGATGTAAACCTCACAATGAAATAATTTAGGAATAACAGAAGAAGGGACACGCAATAGAACATAGATCCAAAGGAGCTCTGATTGAGGCAAAATAATTACACATGTTACATAAAACTGAATAGTAAACTGGTAAATATACAATGTTGAGGATGAGGATTCGAATTCACTAGGTGTAATTCGAATTAGCCTTCATGCATAGATCCATAATTAGTGGAGAGTCATCAATGCATAACTAGGAGTCCACCTTCTCATCAGTGAAGTCATCAATGCATAAGTAATGGTCAACCGGGAGTCAAACTGAGTCTAACTAAGTGTGGTTGGTGTAACTGGCACATGGAAGCACTAATATAGTGAAGGAGGCTTAGTGGAGGGCACAGATGGAGCTAACTGGAGTCAGAATAGGTTGTCTAGTCACAATGGAGGTCCATCGAAGTGATAAGATTAGTTAGGAGTCAGTTAATCCTTAAATCAAGGAAGGAACTGAAGATAACTGAACTAAACTAGACTGGTAGGTGAAGAAAGGCGCCCTTCTCATGCAGTAGGTGAAAGGAGGGCGCACTAAGCACTAGGAGAGCTGAAACTGATCTGAAAGAAGCTCTGGGGGCTAGTTTGCTGAGGGCTAGGTGTTGGTACTGACGACTAGGATGCATGCAAACCCTAATTGCATTCAAACCCTAATTTTGCATGCATGACTGAAAATGAAAATGACATAAATGCTAGGAGGACTAGGATGGAGTATAGGAATATCCTAACAACATAATCTTCTGCTTTTCTGCAAGCGTTAAAGTTTCTGTCGGCTGCAGAAATTCTTTGATGCTTTTACTTGCTTCGACCAACTTCTTGTCCTGTGGATAAAACTGGAAATCCTTAAAGAAATTTTCTTTTAAGTCTTTCCAAAGGAAAGTTTCTCCTCTTGCTTCTTCCATCTTGTACCATTTTTTAGGTAGATCATTAAGTGTTATGGGGAAGAGGTGAGTCCATGCTCTTTCATCTTTATAGCCCAATTTTCTCCATTCTCTTTTGCAACAGTCAATGTGGATTTCAGAATTTTTTCCTTGTGTAAACAGAGGAATATTGGCCCGAGTCGTCAATCTTTTACCTCCAAATCTTTCTATGAAAAATGTTGATGCAGTATTCCAGTTTTGGAGTTTTGACTGATGGGTGTCCCACCATCTTGTGGCTTGACCAGTAAATGTCTCTACCAAGCTTTGTAGTCAGCCTTGCTCTCCGACATGTTTTGATACCTATTCGACATGTACAACAGGTGAATCATGTTCTTTATATCTTAAAGTTAGATTACCCGATTGTGCATTTATGTCTGGAACAAGTGTTGGATATGCTCGCATTTTCCCTTTGAATATCTTCGGTGTGTATGATACTGAGAGACACTTCTTTATTTGTTTCTTTGGGATGGCTTCCACAGTCTAGCATTCTTTTGCATGTAAATCATAGTTTTCTATTTGCCAGTCATAGAGTTCTGCATCGGAATTATATCCGAGTGAGATAGGATCTCCAAGGTGAAGTTCTCCTTGGGTATTTGGCTCAATGCGATCTTCATTATTGTCTATGTGATAAAGCTGTCGAATATCATTATCGATTTCTGTAGGTTCCGACCATGGTTCTCCCTAATATGGGAAGATTGGTACGATAACCTTCTTCCCATTTCCTTTTAACTTGATATGACTTTTGTCTAAGGATATTGAGGCCTTCATCTTTCGTCCCCAAGGTCAACCGACCAAGGCAGGGAAAGAACTCGCATCATCCTTGGGAGTGATGATCTCAAAATCTACTTTTGTCGCGATTCCTTTGATGGAAGTTTCGACTCCTTTCCATACTCCGATTGGCTCAATTAATCCTTGATCTGCGAGCTTTAGATAGATGCCCAATTCCTATAGATGTGGTTGACCAAGTTGGTCGCAGGTATCATGAGTCATGATATTCACTTGGGATCCAAAATCTAGTACGACTTGTTGTACTTGATATCCGTTTATGTTGAGGTCGACCAATGGGTCAGCATCATTTTTCTCTTTTTGATTTAGTCGGAAAATGTTTTTAGTTTGTCTTTGCTCGACGTGTTTATATTTCAGTTTATGCAACAGGTCAATCATTTTGCCTACAGCTTCTTTGTTTAAAATTAATCTGAACAATTCATTGAGAATTTCCTGTCCGTTTTCTTCAGTGTCTTCGCGTGCTGCTAAGTTATGAAATATGTCGGATGCATATTTGTACACAGATTTTTGTTTTTTAGGATTTGGGTAATCCTCTTTATAAAAAATTTTACTTATCTGTGGCTTATCTTGACAAATGTGAGTGCCTTGCCTAGTTACAATTTGCAAGTTTTTTGTACGAAGCACATCATTTTTTGAAATACAAGATAAGACATGAACATTCTTTTTATTATTTATTTTCTCAATCATGGTAGGGAAATCCTCTAAATAGTGATCGCCTACCCCACACTTTGTACAAAATTTAAGATCAGTTCTTTCCTTATACGAGCATTCTACATCCCGATGATCCTCACTGAGACATGTGAAACACGCACCAGGTCGATTATGTCGAGCACCGTGACCTCCACCGCCATGACCACGACTTTGGTATCCACCGCGTCTATTGTAGCCGTCATATCGCCGATCATACCGACGCTCATTATAACTTGGGTATCTGTCATTCATGTGTTGATTGTATCGATTATTTCTTCCATCATTTCTCTCAAATCTGTCGCTTGCTGTATTTCTGTCATGATGCTTCTCGGCGGAGTTTGTCTAGTACATTGCAAGATAGTTTTGCCGGTTTTTAAGGTTCAGATGACATTCTTCAATTGCATGTGTATTGACTTCACAGATTTGACACCATCTTGCCTTCTTATTTTTCAGATTGTAAGGACAATCGTTTGTGATATGCGAGTCATACTCTTTGCACAAATCGCAAAAGCATATGGATTGAATGAGTTTAACTTCTTGTCGCCGATCCTCAATTCGACAAGAATCTTTGGTGTGTCCTGAAGTTCGACATGTTGTACACCATAATTCTGGCCCTTTTAGAGTCATATTGCGGATAGCCTGCTCCATGCTTTCAAGGCATTTGTCGACGTGTCTATCCATAGATACTAGAGGGTATTCATCATCCATTTAGATTTCTAGTGCTACTTTTAGTGCCTTTGCATAAGTATTAACACTTTGTCGACGGACATGTATTCTGATTTTATTTATGAGATCGACAATAAACCATTTGATTAATAGTTTTTCTTCGATCTCGTAGTCTAATTTTCTCAGGAGGTCTTTGAACCTCTTGTCATACTCCTTGACAGTTTCTGTCGGCTTCTGGACTGTCGTCTTCAGTCTTTCTGTCGCCAGGTATGTTGCATCTTCGATCATGAAAAAGGCCAAAAATATTTGTTTTGATTGTGCCTTGGTTGCATTTGGTGATTTTGCTATGTACCCCATGTACCATGTTAGTGCTCTTTTCCTTAACGAACCAACAAACTGAGCAACCTATCTTTCTTCGCTGGTGATTTGATTGGTTGTCCATATCGATTCACACACAAACCAGTGTCTTATCGGGTCTTCATCACCTTCATAGAATGGGAGGTGTGTTGTTGAGTGTGCCATGTCTGCTGGTGTATTATTTTGAGAATTTGATGGTGGTGTGGGTGGGTTATTTCCTCAATCAGAACTTGGTGCCTTGTCAATTTTAATTAGTTGTCTCTCTGGACTTGCTTCTCTATCTTCTGAACTAGTAATTATAAATTCTTTGGTATCGCCAGGTCTGTCTTCTTCTACCACTTCTGACAAAATCCAGTTAAAGTTCTGCTCAAACGGGACTTCGCTGAATCTTGGGCTTTCCGATGTACTTGATGAGTCGCTCAAATTTGGTATTGGAAGCGGGGCACTTCTTCATGCTCTGAGTACACTAGATGAAATCTTTTATTCGAAAGCTCAGGTTGAAAAGACACCCAATTTCCTTCCTCCGGCCGATGGATCAATAGTCTATTGATATCATCGCCTTCTATGCTTCGACGAATCCAGATTCTGGCCTGACCAACATGGAGACCAAGATTTTCTTCGACAATTTCTTGTACTCGGACACTTTGTGTTAAATGAAATGGAGAAGGAGGTGTTACCATTTCAGGTATCTGAACTTGGAGAGCTCTACCATGCTCTATCCACAAGTCTTCATCCATCGGCAACAGGTCTTCTTCGACACCCTGGTCATCGCAGGCTCGGTTTGACTCTGGCATATTTCCTTCTGCATCTGTCATGACATTTAATCCTCGCGTCCTCCGAAGTGCAATTGCTTGCTCCCGCAACTCTTCATGCCACTGCCTCCTTTTTTCTCTTTCAATTTTATGGATATCTGGGGTGCTTTTATGACTCAAAAGACTGTCTTTGTTGTATTTTCTTCCACTGCTGGTCATGTCATTTTGTCATATGTCAATTTTCATCAAACTAGGTACATCAGAGCATGCTTTGTCACCCCCCCAATGCTGGCCCGAAGGTTTATAGATCACTGGGGAAGTACATACCATTATTTTTTCAAGAAAAATTCCCATTCGCGCTCCTTTACAAACGTTTCCCACTTACGTTCTTTCTCCTTCCAATTAGAGTTCAGAAGGGGGGGGGAGTAGCAACGGTCGTGTCTCGACAATATGCACAACGCCTTTGTCGATCATAAATTTGAACAATAGGGTCGACAGAGAACACAGAAATTGATCAACTAATTCGGTGAAGAACTTTCTTCTTATTTCGTCAACCAAAACACGATCTTCAATCACCTGTTCTTCACAGAAATCGTTTGCAATATTTTCGCACCACTCCGATAGATTCATGCGTCCTCCGTTGATTATATTCGACAACAAATTCCTCTCTGCTTCATCAACTGGTCTTTTCATCCAGAAGCTTCTTCAAGGCGGTCGGCACAGACTCTACAAGTCTCTCATGGGTCTCGGAGAAGAATCGATCCCTCGCTTAGCTAATCGTCAACTTGTTTCGTCGTGCATAATTTTGCAGATAGTTCACGATTTTCTTCTCCCACCAATCTCTAATCTCCTGTTCTGAAATCACGTTGTTAGGAACCTATGTCAACCCTTCTATTTACTTTGTTAGTATATTGTTGTTGGACGCATGTGGTTTGTAAGTCGTCCTATAGTATTTGTTGATCCATAGTTTGTATTATTGTTGTTGGATGCATATGCTTTGTAAGTCATCTTGTAGTAATTGTTGATCCATATTTTGTATTGGCCCATTGTTTGTATTGACACATGGTATTGGCACCTAGACTTAGTATATAAGTTTGTGTTGAGACCATTGAAGGTACCGTGAAGTTATTGTATTGAGCTTGCTCAAAAGAGGTTGCCCCCTCGAAGTGGCCTGTGATCAATATTAATGTGATTCTAAGTTTTTTATTTATTTCTGCTATCTTGTATGTTTCATTAATTAATTATTGCAGGTTCTTCACATCTGGTATCATAGCACTTTCTTGGGCTCGCTTGGTGAAATTTCTGCCAAATTTTCTTTTTCACAGCTTCGGATCTGGGAATAATCCCTATCCGCTTAACTGTGGGAAGTACTTGGGCATAAGCCCTAAAAATCATTGTGAGGAGTGCCACAGGAACCCCAAAGTAGCTAGCCCATTGAGAGGACCTGCCAGCGAAAAGGGCAACGACCCCTACCTGATTGACTAGTTCCCACCTGTGAGGTAAACCAAGAGCCGTCGTTTGTCGCAAAGCGGTTATCAATTTTACCTGAGCCGTGGAGTGAGGGGTACTGCCCCAATACATAAGCCGTCAGACAACATTGGTGCCCAAGTGAATCCCCTGAACCGATAGGAAGCCGCACATACCTGGGGTCCATATCTATTTTCAGCTGAACTGTTGCCGATCACTTCCACACCATTTCAGATCCATTCCGAGCCGTTTCAGATCAGACATTTCAGATCCATTTCGAGTCATTTCAGATCCAACTGTTTCAGATCCATTCTGACAGTCTTTCCAGATCCATCCATTTCAGATCTATTCTGAAAGTCATTTCAGCTCCGGTCATTTTTTATCCATTCGACGTCATTTCAGATCTATCTGTTTTTTATCCCTTCCGCATCGTTGCAGATCCATTCCTGAAAGAAAAAAAGTATAAATTTTCATCTTTTCGCCATATCTCCCTTGTTTTAAATCCATTTCCCTTGAAACTTCTCAGACACCCCTGCAATCCCATTCTGCACATTTCATTCCTGAGTACCCTATCCCAAATTCTACTTCCCAAATCCAGAAATCTCACATTTGTCTATTTTTAGGGTTTTCCATAACTTCTTCAATTTTCACCTACTCACCTCCAAATTTTGCCACCATGTTCATTCCCTATTTCTGCTTCTTTGTCCCTCTTTGACATATTTTCTCATTCTTTCACCCCGCTTCTGAAATCCCCATTTTTTGCTTCCCTGCCCATCAGAAAGTGTCCAAAACCTAGTCAAACCCCAATTACCCATCCAAGTTTTTCCCAAATCTAAATTTCCCTTTACTAAATAAGCTTTTGTTTTTGTTTTTCTATCCATCCCCCCCCCCCAAAAAAAAAAACTCCTAGTTATCGTTGTCACCCGCGCAAGAGCAAAAAACATGGAGGAAGCATTTGCAGCCATCCAAACCAAACTCCAAGATCTGGATGAAAATTTTCTCAGCCTCCATCTTCAGCATTCAGCCATGAACAATAACCAACAGCAAGAATCTTCTGTAGCCAATGGGTTCTCTTCTTCCAGCACTTTCCATGGTCCGAAGCTTGAATTTCCTTGCTTCAATGGTACTGATCCGACTGGATGGATCTATCGTGCAGAACAGTATTTCAGTTTGCATAATACTTTTGATGTCCAAAAATTTCCACTTACATCCTTTCATTTGGAATAGCAAGCCCTTCAATGGTACCGTTGGTACATCAAGGCTCATGACGAGCCAAAATGGACATATTTTTGCCAACTCCTTTTGCAACGATTTGGTGCTAGTGCTTTTGATGACTTCACTGGAGCACTCACTAAACTTCGTCAAATTGGCATTGTGAGAGACTATCAGATAGAATTTGAGAAACTAGCCAACCACACAGAAGGATTGTCTGATGACTTCTACAGGAGTTGTTTTATTAGTGGTCTTAAGGATGAAATCTTCCCAGAGGTCAAAATGTGCTGTCCCAACACAATGATGGAAGCCCTAGGGTTGGCTGAGTTGGCAGAAGACAAGATTGCCGCCCAACATCGCTCCAAACCCACTTTTGTTCCCTTCCGAAATATGGGTTCTCAACGACCTCCCATCCCACCAACTCCTCGACCAACTCCTATCAAGCATTTGTCTGAAACAGAGATGCAGACACGCAAAGAAAAAGGGCTTTGTTATAATTGTGATGAAAAATTCACTCGGGGACATAGATGTGTTCAACAAAAGCTCTATCTCTTGGATGTGGATTCTTCGCCCGCCTATGAAGTTGGTGAAGAAGCTCCAGATACACCAGATGATCAAGTCGACAATCAGGAGCTGCCTATTGACTCCCCATCTCAGGAAGACCACCCAGAGATATCTCTCCATGCTTTCTCCGGTGTCACAACCCCCCAAACAATGCGGGTCAGGGGTTACTTCAAGAAGCTTCCTCTTACAATACTCATTGATTTTGTAGCACTCATAACTTCATTGACCCTCGGATCGCCAAACATGTTGATTGTTTTGTCCATCCTTGCTCCAACTTTTAAGTCATGGTTTCCAATAGGGGCACCTTACCTTGCAATGGAAAGTGTCACAATGTGTGTATCTCTCTGGAAGATTATAACCTTCTCTCTGACATGTTTTCCTTGTCCTTAGGTGGATGTGATGTGGTTTTGGGTGTTCAATGGTTATGCACACTTGGCCCCATCTTATGGGATATTACTGAACTTTGGATGCATTTTTCAGTCAATGGGACACAACACAAATTTATGGGCTTACAACCAGGGTCTCTCGGCATCATCAGTTCACATCGCCTGGAAAAGATCCTTAAGCAGAATTCACATGGTGTCATTGCTCAGCTCCATTCCATTCAAATGCACCCACCAACGGTCTCCACTACTTCCTTGCATAGATATACAGGTGTCTTTGTTGCACCAGTGGGCTTGTTGACTTCAAGAGACCTTTCCGGTAAACATTTAGCCGCATCTACGCCTCAGCAGGAAATGACGGCTATTTTGCATGCAATACAGAAGTGGCATCCATCCCTATTAGGGAATTATTTCTGCATCAAGACTGCTCTCCAGATTCTGGAACATTTTCTAGAACAACTGGTCTCCTCCCCAGCACACCAGAAATGGGTTATCCAACTCATAGGTTATGACTATGCAATCACTTACCAGAAGGGTAAGGATAATATGGTGGCAGATGCGCCTTCTCGCAAATTTGATGACCCAATTTCTCTTATAGCTATTTCTCTGCTTGTTCCAAATTAGTTGCAATTTGTTCAACAGGGATATCTCTTCTATGAACTCCATGCTTCTTCATCGGCAGGGCACTCTGGGTTCCTCAAAACCTATGACTAGGAATAATGTAACTTCTTTTGGCAGGGACTGCAAATGAAAATTCACCAGCTGGTGGTTGAGTGTGATACTTTCCAGGTCAAAAAGGGTGAAACAACACTCCTTTCGGGACTGCTCAAACCCTTTCCCCTCCCTACACAAATGTGGACAGCTATTTCTATGGATTTCCTAGAAGCGCTCCAGTGGTACAATACCACATCTAAAAAAACACCAAATGAAGCAGTTTATGGACAGGCACCGCCATTTCTTCTTCCATACATGCTCAGCAGCTCCCCAGTTCAGGAAATTGACTTGGTTCTTCAAAACCGCGATCAGATTCTTCTCATTCTGTAGGACAATCTTCACTTGGCAAGAATTCAACTGAAACAACAAGCCGATCAGCACCATTCTGAGCGCACTTTTCACGCAGCTAATATGGTCCTTCTTCGTCTACAACCTTCCAAGCAATCCTCATTGAAACTCAAAAGGCGTCAGTGGGCCGGAAAGCAACCCGAGGATGCTACAGGGGAACCACTCCTTCATATTCTGCATCAATTTCCACATCTAAAGCTTTGAGAACAAAGCTTTTTCTAAGGGAGAGGGGATGTTAGGAACCCATGTCAACCCTTCTATTTACTTTGTTAGTATATTTTTGTTGGATGCATATGCTTTGTAAGTCGTCCTGTAGTATTTGTTGATTTATAGTTTGTATTATTGTTGTTGGACGCATATGCTTTGTAAGTCGTCTCGTAGTAATTATTGATCCATATTTTGTATTGGCCCATTGTTTGTATTGACACATGGTATTGACCCATGGTATTGGTGCCTAGACTTAGTATATAAGTTTGTGTTGAGACCAATGAAGGTACTGTGAATTTATTGTATTGAGCTTGCTCAAAGGAGGTTGCCCCCTCGAAGTGGCCTGCGATCAATGTAAAAGTGATTATGAGTTTTGTTATTTCTACTATCTTGTATGTTTCATTAATTAATTATTGCAGGTTCTTCACACACGGATCATGCTACTATTGGTTTTCCATGCATCAACTGGAAACGGAACCAGATGTTGTAGTCCCCAAGGTTCATGTGGTTACCATAGATACATTACATATTATAATCGAGCATACACAGTGATACAGATATAAGAGATGAGATAGATAAAGAGAACACAAGCCTTTATATTAACCAGCAAGAGCAGAATACAGTCATAGAACCAATCTAATCTCTACATCGGCTCAACAGCCTATATATATACATATCTGTCAAAATGGTTACATAACCGTCTATTGGTCTAACCGACCAACCCGACCTATACTAGTCGACACGACGTATCGACATGTGCTACAGAGTGGTCGGGCGGAGGCCTAGTCGACATGCCGACCTAGGCCCCTCCAACAATACTCGAAATGAAATACTACTTAACAAAGGTACAAATCCTAAGTTATTTGATCTCTAATGACTGCTTGGAATTAAAACATGAAATGCTTATCTAACTCATGCACATGCCTATCAACATCAAATGATATCTATCAATACTTCAAACTAGTTCATGAAACATTAACTACAAGAAAAACAAGCTAAACTAAGTCCAAGACAATAACTTAAATGACTGGAATCAATGTTAACTTGTAATTAAAACCTGCAGCTGAAAACCAAGTGTTCCTATGTTATCTCTACTGCAAACCAAACTATAAACTAGGGAAATTATGATAGTGCAATAAAGTTGATCTATAACTTGAGAAGTAAACCTATCCTAAACTGAACTATATAAGCTATCAGAATATTTAGGCTACTGAAAACTAGTGCATCTTTAAAATCAACATGAGACTATTTAAGTTTGAACTTTGAAATTGATTTCTATTCTATTATACCTACTAAAATGAGATAACTTGAAGAAATGAAACTAATAAAGTCTAAAATAATGAAGTGTTATGTAATTAAAAAGTGAAAGACTAATTAGAAACTTGAATGAAAACTAGAAATGAAATACTGAACTAATTTCAGAAATAAAACAAACTGAGATTTAACAAATTCTATGATAGCATTGTAAACAAGTTTAAGCTAATCTAGGTCCTATGCATGAGAACTAATGCAAGTAAACCATAAGCTACCTAAATCATAAGCAAAAGACATATATATCGTTTCTACTTAAACCATAACTATTTCTCATTCAAACAGTAAAACATATGCTCAATATAAATGGATTTCATCATTAATAAACCTTGAAATAGTTATTCTATGTGTGAATATAAAACTCAATATAAAGTGCTAGAAGTGTTAAGGATACATTTGAATTTCAAACTAGCCACATAACATGTTAAAAGACTGGAAAAGCAACCTAGACTCTAACTAACTATCTCTGCATAAAACGAAATACTCGAAATTCTGGAAAATTCTGTCTAAATGCAAATGAAAGGTTGAAAGAAGGTCTGAAAGGAAGTCTGAACAAAAGGTGCGAATGGTCGGCCGAATGGATTCTGAAGGTATAAATTGCATAAAAACACAGGAAAATTATATTTCACACACAGGGAAACGTCATCTACCGGAAAACGAACTACTTGCTTGCAAAAACGAAATGACTTACAGGAAAACGTAATAGATACATACAAAAATGAAATGACTTAGGTGCAAATATAAAAGAAACTACTGAATATACACAAATGGAACCTCTGATTGTTGAGGGGCCCTTCCCAGCAACAGGGTTTTATCTCCTAAGCTACTTAGTCACTAGTCATTAACAAAAAACGAGAATTATCATCAACAACTGAAACAGATTCTTCTTATTAAACTAAAGCAGAGCTTATACAATGTTTTTTCTCCCTTCTATCACTATCTCTATGTATTCGTTTCTCAACCTGAGACGTCTTTATATAATATTTACAAAGAGAGAGCAGGTTGACCATTTCAGTGGTCAACCTCTCTAAAAATAGAAGGTCTTTTACTGCTGTAACAAAGACCCATTACAACGCACAATCCATCTTCCTGATTCCGTGCATGTTGGTTCCCTTGACGTGAGCATTTGATGCGTTGGCAGGCTGGGTGAGTGGGAATGTGGATATTCTTGAACAAGGGCTCACGAACAATAAGGGCCATGTTGCCAACAGAACCCATGTCATGGTTTTTGCCTTTAATGCCCCGAAATATGCTGACCAACGAATCTGAGGGTGCGAACGAAGGTCTGAATGCGAATGGGCGCCTTGAACGTGAATGCGCATCTAGATGAGAGTACATATGGAAACCATAACCTCCAGAATGAAGACTATGTGCCAAGCAAGTCGAGAAATGCTAAATTAATGTTAATAATCCATAAAAAGATGATAATCAACTAAGATTTATGAGATATTCAAATGTATTCATACCTGAGTTCGAATGGTGGTCTGAATGGCAAGAAATATGACTTATTATATCAAAAATGGGGAAAATAGTGTCAACAGAGCACGTTCAATGATCAAAAGTGATGGAAAAATTGGACATCAACAGTTGCTCATCCTTTTTGTCAATTCCACATTGCTTCAATTGAAGAACAAGGGATTTGAACTTTTAGAAGAAGTCTTGAAGGTTCTTAAAATTCTGTGGACTCAATGAAACAAGTTCATTATCCAGTTGGTGGCCTCTTAATTCATCTGTCTTGGAAAAAATATCTTAGAGCTTCTCCCATAATTCATTGTGTGTGGTAAGACCATCTATATCGAACAAAATATCCTTGGATGTGGTGAGACACAGGATACCATAGGATTCATCTCTTCAATTGTGCCACTTTTCTTTCTCAATTGCTGAGGTTGGCTCCGTTTCAGCTGCCATAGTCACCATGTAGAGAACTTTACTCCTCAACATGATCTCCATCTGCGCTTTCCAGTCAAAATAATTGAATTATGTGAGGATGATCTGATGTGACTGATCCATGGCAGCTTTGAAATAGCTTTTAGAGTGGTTTGGGTGTGCCCCAAGGTTACTCAGTTGTGCCCTCTGGGTGATTGATTGCACCCTGTAGATGACTGAATGCACCCTCCTTGAGACTGGTTGGATCCTGCAAGACAATAAAAGGAGAAAAGAATAGATTGATAGATCTTATACCAAGTAAAATTTAGTTCACACCAAGATCTGATCAAGAAAATTGCAATTCTCACAATAAATCTCACACAACTAGTCAAGAACACTGAAAAATAGTCAAGTATGATGAAAACAAAATTACTCTCATGAATAATAATACATCATCCAAACATGGGAAAGTAATAGGCTATAAATATATAACATTACATCATATATTCGAATGCTTAAGGATGCCATTCTAATCCTTATAAAAGCAAGATTACTAAAAATATGCAAAACCCCTTAGGTGGCAAGTGTGCTTTCCAAGTCACCTCTAAGGCTCACGAATTTATGATTTAGTGATTAGATAGTGATGTATGATGGAAAATTATTCTAAATCCAGAATTTGGAAGGAAGAAACATCATGACAGATGAGTTGGCCAAAAAACAATTAAGGCTAGTCAACTAGCTTTCACCTTTCACCAAAAAGTGGTAAAAATCAGTAAAAAGCAGTAAGGCGCATTTCTATTCCAGGATTGGATAAGATCAGCTAGAATCCTAGTAAATATTCTAGAATCTTCATAAATGTTCCCAGATGAGTCTAGGATGCTTGTGGTCCACACTATGAAGATTTGTGGTCCACACAATGTATTATTTAGCCAACTACATAGTCTAACATCTAGGAATTAATAAAAAATGATCAATAATTCTATCCTAAGGTATTAAATGACATGGATGGGTTTAAATATTCCAAAACCAGTCACTTGAATAAAATATTCAGATCGGAAAGTTAAATTTCCCGAGTTTGGTGATGTGTGTGTTAGTTAGCCATATTGTTGTTATTGTTCTCTTTTTATATATATGCAAAAATATTTGTGAATGGTGAATGCTACATTTCCAATCAACAGTCAACACTAAACAAACCAACATGAGGTGACATGTGTTCCAAAGTCTAATAAACAACCCCCAAATTAGTACAAAAAAATGCATTTTAAAAATTCAGTTTTCTTTACAGTGAGTTACAGCTGTGTGCATGTGAAGTGTTTGTTGAAAGTCTACAAACAAGTTAAACTAGCAATAAGCTAATGAAAACTTGGATTGGGTTTAGAAACATTATTAATCTATATTAGCTTAATGTGTGATTCCTAAGTGTGGGGAAAAAAGGGTCAAAGTCAAAATTGCATTAGTCTTTGAGGGGTGGGGTCAATCTAGAATTGGTTAGGGATTTGCGGTGGTATTAGAGCACTAGTGGCTAAGTGTTTGAAGGAATTCCTTAGACAAAATACATGAATAGTTAGTATAAATCAATATATAACAAGAAGGGGACATAACTCACACCCTAAAGACATCATTGAACTTTGATAGAATATTTTTTTCTTATTTTCAATGATGAAAAATCCACCAACAATACTTTCTTTGTGAATGAGGGGCTATCCTTTCCATCATGTTCACCCAGGACATGAACTTGGCCTCACCTTCCTGAATGAGCATGATTGCTAAGGATAGAATTTACTCCTTATGAGTCAATTATGAAACCAAGATACTATATGGACTTTTACCGAAAGAAGCGTTTCTTTGATTTATCCTTGAGATGATGCTAATGAATAAGATTTAGGATTGTTCAAACATGTTGCACATGGTCTTCCAAACTTTGAATGAAATCTAAGATAGCATTTAGTTACACCAAGAAAAGGGCTTAAAATAATAGAAACTTTTAGGGGAAAAATTTAGCCCATGGGCAAAATTATATAGATAAAAAAAAATGGTGGGAAAATTTTTAATATGAAAATGGGTTTTTAAAAATTTAATAGGTTAGTCTAGTATTTCTTAAAACCATAACCATGAAAAATTGAATTGCCAACCTATGAGAGAGAAAAACATAAATTTAGCCCTGTCAAATAAAGCTGGAATCGTGAGTTCACCCACTGATTTTCGGTAATGAAGGGCAAGTGGAGTTGGTTTTCCCCAATGTTTCAGTAATGGAGGTAAATAACTGCTTGTTCGCCCCCAATTTATGGACCATAGGGAAAAGAGTAGTTATCTCTCCCTTGATTTGAGGTTGTGGATTCACGGAGCAAGTATTTTGCTAGAATATGGACCATAGGGTTGATTTCACCCTAAAATTCACATTTATATCTTCCTTGGCCAAATCACCCATCCATTTTCATTAATGGAGGTTTTAACATTGATTTTGACCTCCATATTTCAGTTTCAGCCCCCAAATTTGTTAGGTGAATATTTTTTTTTATTCCATATGGTCCATAGTTAAAAAATACTTGGAATGATTTAGTAAAATGGGGATGATTTTGCCCCTATATAATGCTGCAAGAGTCAACAATTCACCCCATAAAAACCCACATGAAGAATCATCAGATATTTGCATGAAGCTTGATTTCGATTACAATTTGACAGTGACTAAGTGGAAAGCAACTGACAGTGCCTGTGTGGAAAATTTATGCATTTGTTAAAGGTTCCGCGGGGTTTGTAGTCTTTACTAAGGTTAGTTTCCATAGAACCATATACTACTTATTGAACTTTATGTGCTTGTCATTCAAACTTGAGTTTCTCAACTTCTATATCTTAGATTTGAATAACCTTAAAACAAATTTATCTTGCTCCAGCACAATGGATGCTCTTCATCAACACTTATGAAGGTGGAAGCAAGAAGAATCCCATTGAGCTAGAGGTCCCCTGAGGGGAAATTTTGAGGTTTATGTATGCCATGTTTCCTTTTAGTGTTTATAAGTCATGGAATTATCAGCTTTATATTGACAATGTTTCAGTTTTGTCTCAACATATCTATTTTTTTGCATACTATGAAATGTCATGGACAAGTTCCATTCCAGAATCCAGATAATGTACTTAAAATGTAAAATCCATCTTGTTAGGCTCCATATGGCCCTCCCTTGGTAGACAATTTTGTAATATTTTGTATTATTAATTGATTTTTCTTACTTACCGAAAAGAAAATGAGATGGTGATTACAAATAATGTTGGAATACTTGTTCAATGCCATATATTTTCATTGTCAGGGTAGATAATTAGACCCAGTCCCTACCCCTAGATGTGGAACTACTTGAGATGTCCACCAAAAACCCATGTCACCATAGGCCAATCACTAAGGGCTTACAAGAATATGTTTACTTCTACAATGCTCAACTATATGGTATAATTAACTTTAGTACTAGCTAATCAATCAGGAAGTCTAATTTTTGTTAATCAATCCAATTTTAAAAAAATGGGACTGAACCGAAAAAGTCAGTCAGCCAGTCAATCAAATTCTTCAATTAGTCAAATTATTGTTGATGTATTTGTAACTTCAAAAGATATTCACTTGTATATTGTATGTATTACATTTGTACTTTATTGTATCCCCAACGAAGATATATTATTCCTCCGATTGAAAGTGTCGTCATTTGTACTTGCAAGTGTCACAAGTTATATTGTAAGTGTCGTAACTTATATTTGATGGGTTATTAGACCACCTTGGTGGGGTCGGCCTTGTATGAGTCATGTGGGTTAAAGTGTTATTAGACCACCCTAATGGGGTCGACCCAGTCAACATTATGTTAAGTGGTTAAGTTGGGGCCGACCTAGTTGAGTAAAGGTCAAGTGAAAGTAAAAGTATGAATAGAGAGTGTGACTCTCTCATTTGATACATTCACTCATTCACTCACTTCGCATTAGTGAGAGAGAGGAGGAGTGTGCACACGTGGAGGAGGAGTAGCTGCTGCAGACATTTATCTTTTTGGGATTCATCTTGGTGATCTTTGTATTGGTGCTTATTCTATCTTTGAGGAAGTTGCGGGGTTTTTCACCTTCTTGGTTTTCCCCGGTGAAATGCTTTGTGGCTCATGTCTCTTATGCTTGATATGTTGTACATGTTGTTCTTTTAGTTAAGATCCTAGATCATATTGAATTAAATGATGAAAAACTAACATGGAATCAGAGCTAGCCTGAATGAAGGCATGGTATGGCATTTATGACACATGTTGCACTTGCGACAAATTGGAAGCCAGGGCTTGGTATATTAAAAAGCAGTCATCGTGGAACTTTCTCTATAACTCATTTTTGGCGAAGTTTCAGGATCTGAAACCTTTACAAGTCAAATATGGAATGTCTATGTACCTCGTATCCGAAGAACAACCTCATATCCATTGTACTTTGTGAGATATGATCCATACAAGTTAGGGTTTCTGCCTCTTCTAGAATGCAGTCCTAAACAGGTGACCTAGGAAAAAAGGTCATATCTCGGGCAAGGAAGCTCCAAATGGAATTCGGTAAAAATTAACAGTTAGGGA
Source organism: Larix kaempferi (assembly GCA_027924585.1). NCBI lineage: Eukaryota > Viridiplantae > Streptophyta > Pinopsida > Pinales > Pinaceae > Larix > Larix kaempferi. The sequence goes on from BSBM01001646.1 coordinate 20,573,887, forward strand.
ACGGACTGTACTTTCATGGGTCTAGGCTTCAGAGACTGAAGTTGAAACAATGACAAGTGGAACTCCGTACAAGTTCGCTATACTGTTTCATCCAATAAATAGGTCATGTTGCGACACTTGGCATCTCTCTCTCTCAGAGAATCCATTTGAGCTCAGATCTATGGGGTTGAAAATATGGTCTACCATGGGCCGAATATTAAGACCTTGGTCCAAAATTTCAGAGATACATCAGAAACAATATGGCATATATTTCTGTCCAAACAGAATTGGATTCTAAGCACCTTCATTTTTGTTTTGTCACTGCTGTGGGAAATTAGGGTTTCGGAGAAAGTTGGAATTTTTGAAATATGAGACCACACCTAGATGCTCCTCATAAAAATAAAAATTTAGAGACCAAGATCGAAGTTTTTGGTTAGGTAGAATCCCAAGCTCTATCAAACCCTAGTTCGAGATTTTGACTAGAAAACCAAAAAACCAAAATTTGAAAGAAGCTGCAGATCTGAAACTTTCAAAGACAATTTTGAGGGGTCAAATTTTAGAGATTTCAAAATTGAAGTATACCAGCTTGATCAACTCAGTAAGGTGCATTTTTTTCATCCAATCAGAAGTTTGAAATTCAAAGTTTGAATTTTTGGGGTTTCTCTAACAAACCCTAATCTAGCTCCAGATCCATCTTCATTAAGTCAAAGTGGATTGGGTTAATTCTAGAAGAGAATGATTTGGACACCTACATAAGTGAACATATTCCTGTTCTAGAGGGAGATGAGGCTAAGGCCTTACATAAGAAGAATACAAGCAATCCTGACAGGTATGACTTGAGGAGATATAGGTATGTTTTGAAATATGTTCATGATTAAGTTTATGATATATTTGTCTTCATATTATTGAGGTTAGTAACAATCTTGATTAGTTTTAGACTTGTCTTATCACCCTAGTAAAAGTATGAATGCATGATAGAAGACATTCATTGATTAGGGTTATCACACTTATGATTGTTCTAATGCACTGTGGTGTTGTATGATGATGATGTTGTCTGCTAACATGAAAGGTACAAATCAAGTTCTAGATCAAGAACATATGACCATGGTGACATGAAGACAAAGACTCATCCATAGTCATGGATCACATAGAATCTCTACTTACGAGGTATGTATAACTTGGTTCTACAATTATTAACTTGTGAGATATGCAGGTTGCTAGCACAAGGTCTCGAAGAGAACAAAGAAGACATTGTTTGGATATGTTAGACAAGCATGATAATCCAGGTATGTTTTCCTATATCGAGTTAGAATCCTACTTTGTGTTAGGATCTTAGATAAGTATACTTTTGTATGATTGATAATGATTATTCATGAAGTTATAAGTTTGAGTAATCATGGGTTTGTGCATATTATGCTTCTTACTTTGATTGATGATATCACAAACTAGAAGAGTCCTATGGTCAAATAAGAATATGCATGAGTAAAAGAAGTACTCCGTGAAACCTTGAATACTAACACTTGTGACAAATTTCCTATGTATGAAATAACCATGACCATAGATGTTTAAGATTATTTAGAATCATAATATCTTGATATTATTGAGATTATACTAATGAATGTATGATTATGTATGAGATCTTGAGGATGACACAATGATGACACTAGTGCACACTTAAGCATGCATAGTGATCTGGGATGGATCTAAGTTAAAGGATAGATAATCAAGGAAGCAAAGATCAAGAGGTAGCACACTCCAGTAGTTACTGCAAGGAAGCAAAGATTGAGAGGGAGTCCACCCTACAACTAAACAAAGATAAGTATTTGAATTGTCATTTATTATATATATGATTACTTAAATGATTCTTTCCAGTCATACTTATGTTCCTAGATTTAGGATGTATATTATGCATATTAGAAAAGTTGCATTAATGAACAAGATACTACTAATATGCAAGTAATGGGTAAGTGGCCTATGGTACTTTACAACATTCCATTGCTAATTATCTAGAATGAAACCTCTTTGCTAACATGTTGGGAGTTGTGCACACTCTTAACAAATGTTCTGGTAGAGATGGAAGGCATCTAGAAAGTTACCATGTGAATATGGGATATGCATAAATGTTGTATTGAAGCATTGGCTAAGATAATCACATCACTGCATGACATATGTCTTTATGCATAAGAATTTGTTTTGAAAAACTATGAGAAGTTTCTAATCATGCAATTAAATTTGACTTGTAGGAAAGATTGCGTACAATCACCTACAAAAGAAGGACAACAACATTTGTTCCAACAACGAAGTTCAAGAAAACTATCTATTAAAGATATTGAAGAATATAAAGTTCCCAAGATCCGGGATGTAGTAATGGAAGGATGCCATGATCGAGGAATACCAGTCGATCATGAAGAATGATGTCTGGGATGTGGTCCCGAGACCATAAGGGAATTATGTTGTGACTTCCAAGTGGATCTATAAGATCAAGCATGCTATATATGTTAGCATAGAGAAATAAAAGGAAAGGTTTTTGGCTCGTGGCTTCTCCCAGAAAGAAGGGATATATTATGAAGAAACTTTTGCACCTGTATCCAGATACACTTCCATCAAAACAGTACTTGCTCTAGCTGCAATGATGAAGTGGAAGATACACCAGATGGATGTCAAGACACCTTTCTTGAATGGTGTAGTCGAAGAGGAAGTGTATGTGAAGCAGACACTCAGTTTTGAGACACATGAAAGGGAGTCATATGTGTGCAAGTTAAATAAAGCCTTGTATGGCTTGAAGCAAGCACCCAAGACATGGTACGGTAGGATAGACAGCTTCCTATCCAGTTTAGGATTTACCAAGAGTAAAGCGGATTCCAACCTTTACTACAAAGTTGATGAAGGAAATCCAGTGATACTCCTACTGTATGTGGATGACTTGTTTGTGACAGGTGATGATAGATTGATTGTCGACACGAAGTGGAAGCTTGTTGCCGAGTTTGAGTTGAAGGACTTGGGTATGATGCATTAATTTATAGGTATGGAGGTGTGGAAAAGTGCAGATGGAGTCTTCCTTGGACAAGGGAAGTATGTAGTAGAGATCCTAAAGCGGTTCAGGATGATGGACTACAAGACCATGGCCACACCTATGGCATCAAACCTGAAGCTATTGAGTGTTGCTTCATCAGAGTCGGTTGATGCCACAATGTATCGTCAGATGATTGGGTCCTTGATGTATCTGACGAACACAAGAGATATTTGATTTACGGTGAACACTTTGAGCCAGTTCCTGATGGATCCTAGACATGTTCACTTGATTGTTGTAAAGCATATTCTCAGGTACCTGAAGGGTACGGTTGATTATGGGCTTAAGTATGATGCGAATCAAAAGTTTAACCCAGAGGGTTATGTTTATTCAGATTGGGCAAGCAGTGCTGCAGATATAAAGGGCACTTCGAGGTGTTGCTTCAGTATGGGATTAGGTGTGATATCTTGGTTTAGCAGGAAGCAATCCTGCGTAGCACTAAGTATAGCTGAAGTAGAGTATGTCGTAGCTTGTTCGTCTAGTTATGAGGCAGTATGGATAAGGAAACTACTTTATGATTTATTTGATCTCTAGTTCGATGCTACTTGTATCTATTGTGACAACTAGAGTTGTGTGAAGTTGTTAGATAACCCGGTGTTCCATGACAAGTCGAAGCACATCGAGATCAAATATCACTATATCAGGGATATGGTGCAGAGAGGAGCAGTAAAACTCCAGTATGTTGCGACAGGTGAGCATATTGCAGATGTGTTGACCAAACCACTAGCCAAAGTGAAGTTCAAGTACTTCAGAGAGAGGCTTGGTGTACTTCAGATCAAGGTTCCTTCCAAGGGGAAGTGATGAGTCCAGAAGACGTAGATGCACATGGGATTTTCTGACATGGTTGTAGATGTGTTCTCCTATGGCTGTGATGTAATTTTCGAGCTTTTCCAACATGGTTGCAGATGTGTTCTTGTTATAGGTCAAACTTGCACCTCTCCGTCCGTGATCACCCTAAGCTGCTGATCACACAAAAGGACAACTTGGATGGAGGAGCATGTTGACCTTGGACCATATGACAACTCATCTTATTTCCTGAAAATACTGGAAAACATACTGTTATGTGGAATTCTGGCCTACGGATAAGTCAAAACTCCCTTAGACTAAAGCAGACTTAGACTAACTCTAGGCTAAGAACAAAACGAAACAAATGCAACCTTGAATCCCTATATCTAACAAACATCTCAGTATTAAAATGCTGAAGAGAATAGAAGGAGTTTAACTGACCTTATACCCAAACGCCTGTTTTTGATATTTGCTCCAAGCTCCAAGTCCTCACCAACGAACCTGTTAATAATGGAAGCAAAACACAAGCATGTACTATTCTCTAGCAATCTGAAACATGAGTTAGAATCTAAATCTATGAAAGATACAAATCATATCATTAAAACAAGATTAGCACAAATGATTTGGGAAAACAAGACAAGTTATTCCATTACAACTTGAAGATTACTTACAAAGGGTGCTTGATGTCCAAGCCAATCCTCCAACTCCAAGTGTCTTCTCCTCTAGCTATCTCCACAATGCTGCAAGACCATAAGTTTGGTGCTCTCAAGAGTCCTCCCCTTTTTCCAATGGCATACCTCTCTTTTATAGTGAATGGTGAGGTTAACCAACAAGAGAGATGGGTGGATCTAAGGAGAGATAAGTGGATCAGGGTTTCTGATCGAAGGAGATGAGTTAAGATCGAATCAAGGAACCCAATCTTCCATTATCTTCGAAAATCCAAAATCCCATAAGCCAAGGGCAAAAAACTATTAAAAGGGTACCGCGTTTTGCAAAGTCTTTAGAACGCGGCACTGCCGCGCTTTGAGGAAAAAGAAGCACGCGGTAGTGTCTAGTACCGCGTTTTAGGAAGATAGCAAGGCGCGGTAGTGTGTAAAAATAAAGTCCAAGGTGGGTCAAAACTTGCCAGGGTGGATTTACCTTCAAGGTTGACTCATCATCTATCTCTTCTGGATGGTTCAAAACAGTAGGGAAAGTGTCGTCAACTTGTTTTGTGATGGGGATGCGACACCGTACTTTACGAATATAATGTGCAGAGATAGCATCGAGGAGAGCGACACGGAGCTGAAATAAAATCAAAGTGTTAGATATACCACCGAGGCGGGCATTCCCATGCTCGGAAACAAATGACTCAAAGCATGGCTGCCGACCAATACATTGCAGATCCATGAGTACTGAGATAATGTAAACTGTGGACAGATCATGGCTACTATGAACAATCGTAGATCCATGAGACAATAATGACACAGCCACGACCAATACAATAAGTGGATCTGTGTGACAATACAAGAGACATCTCCATCGCAGCCTGGACGCAGTCAAGATACAGTGATGCGCCCAGGGTCTTCTATCCGATCGCATAAAGATACGAATCTAACCATGTGATTACAAGGTGTTGAAGTCGAACATGGAAGGAACCATTTGATTACCGGTCAATGACGTGGACCGTTAACAAATGCGAGGGAGATCACCAATAATGACAATGATTCCCAAGGTATCAATAGTACATCTCAACGAAATGCGAATGAATGAGTTGATGTCGAGCATCCGAGAGATCGCTTGATCAGAGGTCATTGGTGTGAACCTACTGTCAAACACGAGGAAACCTGCCATTGAGGCATGAAGGTACCAAGGTACTAATGGTTGATTTCTAAGTCTAATTCCCGGATAGTGATTTGGTGTCGACAGGAATAGACTCGTCGAAGGTGGGCCATGATGATTCCCACATCATCGACACGAAATCGGCACATATGATAGGATGATGAAGTAATGGGATATGTACTGACACAGCGGAGGCCTGACACAATGAATGACTTGATACAATGCAACCCTTTGAACATATAACGGTATGTAACAAGACTTGGCAGCAGGGATTATTGATAAATAGAGGATAGACACCGGATGAGCGGACTCGTGGCCAGGGAGACGACCCATGATGACGACTATGACTCAATGAAAGACGGATACCCAAATATAGACAAGAGATGGACACATGCCATGTTCAAAGGTAACGACCGAAAAAGCTGCCATGGATAAACTTGACTTGTTCCCCCATATTTCCCCGACATGATGGACGAGTACCTCTTTCTTGTTTTACGAGCTTGAAGAGGATAACAGATGCTCGGTGTAGCTCATCTTGTGGATGAGTCCAATCTCACATGTTTTACGAACCTGAGAAAGGAGGGGTTCGTCCCAAAGTGGGTCCTTCGATGTTAATATTTTAACGAGCCCAAGGAAGGAAAACTCGGTAGTTTTTCATATTTAGAGAGCCTAAAAAACTTAAAGGAAGCTCCATGATGTACTTTTTCGTAAAATTTAGTCTCTCGATCCCGAAAAAGTGTAAAAACAATTCCCGAGAGAACTCTCCCAGCCGAGGTTGACTGAGGTATACCTTTCTCGTAAATAGTCTAGACGGGCCGAAAAAGGGGTAACCTATCACCGAATAGACGACCTTTCAAATACTTTTACAAGTGTGAAAGAGTCAAGATCACTTGGCAATCTTTTCAATTTTAAGGAGTTTGAAAAGAGCTTAACTATGGACTCCTATGGTCTTTTTCATAAATTTTAAATTATTCTGGTCCGAAAAAAGAATAAAATACAACCAGGATAATACTTTCCTCATCGTTTAACGAGCATGAGTAAAGTTGACCGTACTCGACACCATTTACTTGCGTTTGACAAGCACGAGACAGGTGTGAAAGCACTTGGAATCTTTTTCAAGTTTTAAATCCAGAGCACGAAAAAGATAAAGTGGGCTCAATATGAAGGTCAAATTTCGATTAAACACCAGTATGAATGCATCCCATTTCTACCGCAGATCCTGTTAATAAATGCTCAACAACCGGGCATTAGCAAATGTGAACAAGGGTTTGTTTATTTGAAATAGTAATTAATTAATTAAAAAATGTGGAAAAATGCTATATAAGGCATGGTAAAAATAGAAATTACTATTCATTTGTGCTTTTTACCCAAAGGAGACATTTTTACCCATTTTGGAGCAAAATTTCAAGGATCGATACTGAGAGTTCTGGGACACCATTTCGACCGCCGTCTGCGCCAGGTAAGAGTGCTTGAGCCCCTCTTTCAATTCATGTAAGAAATTTTTACTTTCACCAGGGGAAAATTAATTTTTTGGGAAGCCCTTTTGGGCAAAAATCGCCCGCCGTACTGCCGCGTGGGTCCCCTATCGAAAAACGCGGCACTGTTGAACAGTGCCGCGCTGTAACCCCAAAATGAGGCGCGGCACTGTGGACTGCCGCGCGATAGGGTGTCTTCCAGGCGCGGCACGTGCGAAATTTAAGTTCAAAAAATCAAATTTTCCTCAATTTTTTGCTGGAAGTAAGTTGTTAAATAGTTACTAATTACTTTGTTTGCCCTTTTGCAGGGATTTGCAACTTATTTGGAGCAAAATGGTGAGTTGGAAAGAGAGGGAGCATGAAGCGGATGATTTTGCAGCCGAAAATGACCTACCAACCGTGACCGCATTGCGAGAATGTGGTTTGCTAAATTTTTTCAAGACTAAAGGGATCCGCCAACAACCTAAGCTTCTTACTCACCTTGTCCAATTGTGGGACCCCGATATCGAAGCTTTCCGAGTGGGAGAGCATGTGCTTGAAATCCAACTCGAAGACATCTACTTCCTCACGGGCCTCTCGAAAAGAGGGGCCCGGCCGAATTTTACCGGGTACAGTGCTTCAGAATCAAGCACGGATGATTTGATTGCTCGATACTGTCAGGCAGGTTCGAGTAAGAAAAGTGGGAAAGTGGCCATAAAAGAGGTCACAAATCTTCCTTTCAAAACTTTGCTATTCACTATTACACGTGCAGCAGGAAGCGTGAGTCCACATCAGGCAACCCGCACGTAGGTAAATCTCGCAGCAGAGTGCATGGGAGGAACGGTTTTCAACTGGTGTGATGCAGTGTTGTCCAACATGAAGGAACAGGTGCACAAATGTAGAACTGGGAAAAATACCCAGTTTGGGTATGGGAGCATCCTGGTTACCTTCTTTCTGGAAAGAGTGCCATTACTGCGTCCACAGATATCTATGCGTCCTTGCCCACCTACTGAGCCATGGATGGCTCGATGGAGCGACTACGCTGGGCGCCTTGGAGGACCTCAGCGGCTAGCCTTTGGAGAGGACTTTTTCTCTTGGCTAGAGGAGCAGATAGTCATGATCGACGACTATCCCTATTCTGGGGTAGATTTCCGTGAGGATATTGACTTGGCTTTGCCAGAAGATGATGACTGGGACAACTCTGGTATGACCTTCATGGATATGTACTTTTCTTTTTGAATATTTAATTTTTAATGCTTTTCTAGAATGTGTAAAAGACTTCTAATGTATACTCGCATGCATGTTGCAGATCATGGACCACAGAGGCCAGCTGGATACTCTCCACTACGTCGTGGCGGTGTAGATCGTCAAGCTGATCCTGTCGAAGAAGAAGATGAAGACGAGGCAGGAGGTGTCCGGGACATTGAGAGGAACCTGCAGGGATTGACCCATGGTATCCCTGCTATGCGGATGGATGATGTTCCCTACCACCTCCAGCGACATACTGTGGGTGTACCTGGACGTATCAGTCGACTTCTTCGGAAGGTGGTTCGAGCTGTGATGTGTTACCACCAGCAGCGGGAGGAGTCCGATGAGGGACATGATAGGTCTCCTAGGTCTCCATAGACGGTCTTTCGATCTTTTTGCGGCATGTACACGATATGTAGGCTTTGAGGGCCAATTTTTGTATATGGGATTTAATCCCCAATTTTGTCTTTGACACAAACTTTATGTATTTTGGAACAAACACTTTTATATACAGTGATATGGACCTATTTATGATCTAAATATTTACAATGACTTGTGCACTTTATTTTTTGTGATGTGTTTATGTATGGGCAAGATGCCAGTCCAAAATGTAATTAGCCAATGAATCGGCAATACAATTGAATTCTCTCGGTATATGTTGATATGTGATAAAATCAAATGACCGTTCCAAGAGGCGTACTCTTCGAAATAAACGAAGTAATGTAGGATCGCGAACTGTGTAAACACGGTTTAGATGTGAAACCACGAGTTGGGAGTCTAAAAAGACCGATAAGGAGTCAATCCTGAGTGAAGCAACCTCTGTCAAAAGACCAACGACTGCATGGTACTCTGCGATATTGTTGGTTGCGGGACCTAAACAAATGGCTCCTGAAGAAATCAACTCGCCAGTGGGGGAATAGATCACCCATGCTGCGGAAGCGAGATTCCGGGTATGTCGGCTTGCACCGTCAGCGAATCCAAAGTAGGTAGACATCTGCGCATAAAGGCACGAGTCAAAGTAAGAGTAGATACATGAGATCCACGCGCACACTGAAAATAAAGCAAAAAGCAAACTAAGTACATTATGTACAAGAAGTAACCCGCGTGGGGTAACCTCACGCGTAGAAACGCTTGAGGTATAGCCCGTTGCGGGGCCGTGCCAATGGCATACCATCACAATCGACTAGTTCATAGGCTCCTTTTTCTAAGACACGTTTTATGATGAAGGGGCCGTACCACATAGATTCAAGCTTACCTTTTCCAAGTTTATCATGCATCTGATCATATGTAAGTACGAGTTCACCCTCATTGAAGATCCGAGGTTGAACGGATTTGTCGTATTGAGCTTTGACGCGTTTTTTGTGAGCTTCATTAGCCAAAGCGGCGTCGCGGCGGGTTTCATCTAGCTTGGCTAGGTATAGAAACCGTTCTTCTTCGGAAGTAGTGTGTGGAAGTAGCTCTATGGCTATCTTGAGTGATGGAATTTCACATTCAATCGGGAGAATGGCCTCCAGGCCGTACACCAATTGAAATGGTGTAAACCCAGTAGCACTTTTCACTGAGGTTCGGTATGCCCACAGTGCTGAGAACAGAGCTGAGTGCCAATTGGATTTTTGGGTACCCACAATGCGCTGAATCATTCGTTTCAGGACCTTATTGATGGCTTCAACTTGGCCATTAGCTTGTGGGTAATACGGGGTTGAGTTTTCGTGGCGAAAACCCAGTTTGGCACTTAGTTCTTCGATCATATGATTCCTAAAATGGGAACCATGATCGGTCACAATAGACTGTGGGACACCGAATCTAGCTATGATATGATTGAATATGAACTGCGCTGCTATTTTGCCGTCTTCAGCATATGTAGGCATCGCTTCAACCCATTTTATAAAATAGTCCACAGCTACTATGACATAGCTATGCCCCCCGGCTGAAGTGGGCTTACAGTGCATAAAAATCAATGCCCCATTTGGAGAAGGGGCCGACGGCAATGACAGGATGGAGTGGAGCAGGATGCGAGCACGTTTTGCTATGAAAGAATTGACATGGCGGACACTTCTTGACTGTTTCGATGCAGTCTTTGAAAATCGAGGGCCAGAAGTATCCCGCTCGCAGTATTTTCTGGGCCGTAGCCATCCCAGAGAGATTACCACCACATGCTCCAGCGTGGCAGTCATTGAGAACGCGTTCCGCCTCATCTAAGGTCAAACAGCGTCGAAGGATAGTGTCGACACCACGTCGATACAGAGTATCGTTCACGATAAGGTAATATTTTGCGTGATGTCTGATACGTCGTCGTTCATCGCGGGTGAGATCGGGACGGAAGCGTTGGGTTTGGAGATATAAGAGAATATCCCCATACCACGGATCGGACGTGCTAATGAGGAACAGTGATTCGTCGGGAAGAGAATCAATGGGCTCGGATTGCTCGGTAGCACGGGGCAAGTGACAAATTAACTCAGCGAAGACCAGAGATTTCTTAGACTTGGCTTTGACAAATTCCAAGTCAAACTCTTGAAGGATGACAATCCAACGGGAGTACTTGCCCCCAAGCACTTGTCGTGTGAGGATATAGTACATTGGATTGAAATCGGCGATAACGGTGGTCCGACGGAGTAAGATGTAGTGACGGAATCTCTGGACAGCAAATACTGTTGCCAGAGCCAGCTTTTCAACATGTGAGTAGCGAGTTTCGGAGTCGAGAAGACTCTTGTTGAGATAGTACACCACATGTTCTATGCCGTTGTGGTCTTCCTGGACTAACACCATACCAATGGTGGAAATCGAGGCTGCGAGATAAAGGATGTAGTCCTGTGTGTAATTGGGGGGTTGAATCACAGGATCTTTGGTTAAGGCTGACTTTAAATTATCAAAGGAGCGTTGGGCTTCATCATCCCATATGAAGGGAACATTCTTCTTGAGAAGCCGCATGTAGCCTTTTGTTATCTCGGACAGATTACAGATAAAATGGCGTAGAAAGTTTGCATGCCCTTGCAAACATTGAAGTTCTGGAATATTGGTAGGTGGAGGCAGGGCTATGATAGCTGCTACCTTTGCGGGATCTAGACGTATCCCGTCTTTGGAGACTATGAAGCCCAACAGTTTTTCGGCTTCTACACAGAAGACGCACTTATGCGGGTTCAAACGTATATTGTAGCGCCGGCACCTTTCGAAAATGGCACTCAAGTGATCTGGATGTTCTTCCCGAGTTCGAGAATGAGCGGGAAGGTCATCGAGATATGGCTCTACGATATGTTTGATGTCATGAAATGCGTAGGACATCGCCCGTTGGAAAGTTGCCCCGGCATTCTTGAGGCCAAAAGGTAACTTCCGATATGCAAAGATCCCCCAAGGGCAGATAAAGGCCGTTTTGTGCTGGTCGGCTGGGAGGATATCGATCTGATTATAGCCAGAAAAGCCATCCATAAATGAAAAAATAACACTTCCGGCACAGTTATCGATGATCTGGTCAATAAACGGAGTTGGATAGTTGTCCTTGGGACAAGCTTTGTTCAAGTCACGGTAATCAACACAGACTCTGATCGTTCCCTGTTTTTTGGCTACAGGGACGATGTTGGATACCCATTCTGTCAATGGGACAGGATAGATAAAACCAGCACGCAAAAGTTTTTCAACTTCTGCTTTAATGGCGGCTGCCTTACGAGGATGAACGGGTCGAAGCTTTTGCCGAACAGGTCGGGCGCCAGGGAAAGTTGGAATTTCGTGGACCACAATCGACGGGTCGATTCCTGGCATCTCTTCATAACTCCAAGCGAAAATATCGCGGAAAGTTTTAAAGTAGGCATTATAGAACTCCGTCTCGAGAGGAGTACATGTTTTGCCAATGTGCACATTTTCCACGATACCAGGCTTTACTGAAATGTCGATGGGAGTGGTTGCCATAAGATTGGCCAAGTTGCCTTCAGAAAATACTTCGTCGAGGGAAGTGGGGAACTTGGTTTGAACCATCCCAAGTGAAGCACTGGATTTGGTGTCAGGCTCAAGTGACTGAATGGTGGGGAATGAAGATCGATGATGAAAATCTCCCCATGGTGGCTCATTACCGCACATAACCTCTATGATTGATTCGTCGGTGGGAAAAATCAAGTTGAGAGGATCAAACAATGGTGGGTGTGTATGAGTTTCAGTCGAGAGTTGTGCCACTGTGTGATCAGTAGAACAGTCGACCCAATCTGTGGCTGATTGGATCGCGTCATATGCTGCAAGGTTTCTGTTCAAAGGCATGGAATTGCCATAGCCTTGGATCTGAGTAGGACTCGGGATGACCCATGAATCATCGGACGGGGTGACATGCGATGAAATCATGTTGACTGGTTGAAGATGGGTTCCCAGCTCTGGAAAAACTCCAATGAGGGATGAATCCTTCATGAGACCAACACCTATGTCTTGGAACCGGTACCGAGGTTGATCCAATAACGGAACGGTATTGGCGGAGTTCGGATGGGAGTCTGGGATACAGTAATCCAATTGATCAATAGTGACAATTTTCCCTTCATGAGGAAATTGTACAATCCGGAAGACTGTAGATGCTATGGCGGTCATGGCATAGAACCAGTTTCGACCAAGTAGGAGGTTGTAATCCAAAGGTGCATCTACGACTTCGATGTGTACGGATACTGTTTTGCCCCCTAGTTCAACACCGATTGAGGGGATGAGTCCGTATGGTTGAAAACCATGTCCGTCAAACGCTCTAAGAGTAGTGGGAGAAGTTGTGACTGAATGGTGGGGAATGAAGATCGTGAAATATAGAGGTATAACACATACAAAATATCATTTTGAGGTATGAGCGCTACTCCACTTAAATAGACTAGCGCCCATATGCAACTCCAGTGTATAATAGTAGCGCCCATATCAATATATACGCTACTCCTTATCAAAGTAGCGCTCGACATTTAAAACTGAATGAGCGCTAGTTGTTAAACAATAGGGTAGCGCCCTATACGCTACTCCACTGAGTAATAGTCGCGTATATCTTAAAAGATGTTTAAAAAATATATTAATCTATCGAGGAGGATTAGTTGATGGTAGTTTCTTAACTTCCCCAACCTCCTCCATCGACCTGAACTGCTTCTTTGAACCTATAAATACCAAGAAGGTTAAAGGAGCAAGGTTACAACAAATGATTGCTAAAGAAGCTAGAGGATGAGTTAATGGAGAAACTTTAGGACATTGGAGAAGTTGTTACAGAAGACATTCAAACCAGAGCAGAGCCAGAGCCCAGAATCTAGTTGCAGGAGCCTGCTTCATTATCAGGTATATTTGTACTGCATTCTAATTTTGACAAATAAAGGTTGAAGTGTTTCCTTGTTCCAATCTCAATGTATTATGAAATGGCATTTTAGTTGGATTTATTTTGGTCAATGTTGAATATTAAACATAGTTTTTGTTTATTTCACGCTTTATATGTTTCCCAAAATGTTTGAGGAAGGTATTGTTGTTGCAGGTTTGCTGAAGGAAAAGTAGATTTGGAAGCTGGACACAGGATCGAGTCAAGGCTAGGATCAGACTCCAGTTAAAAGGTGTGTTCCCTAAATCTACAATCTATTTCTTTTGTAAATGCCTCTGTAATAACATTAATGCACTTACCTGTCACCCCAACCAAGTTGATAGTTTAGTTTCCTGACTATAGGGTATAAATATCCGCCAACAGTTCTCCCATGGTCATGATGTAATTGCTGAACCATTTTTCACATGGTGGTAGATATGTTCTCCCATGGTGAAAAAGTAAGGGCTGGAGCCTTCCTCGAATGGTGGTAGATTTGTTCTCCCATGTCGGTGGTGTAAGTGTTGTATGATGTGCATCTGGGATGTGCTAAGTGGACGATGAGATGATCTGAAGAGGACGATGCTATGATGATCAGGATGATCATGTGTGATGAGCATCAGAATGATGCTCCAGATGATAGGCATAAGGAGGATGCTATGATGATGATCAAGATGATCATGTGTGATGAGCATCAGGATGATGCTCCAGATGATATGCATCAGGACGATGCTATGATGATGATTAGGATGATCATGTGTGATGAGCATCAAGACGATTCTCCAGATGATATGCATTAAGATGATGTTGTGTATATGATCAAGGTGATAATGTGATGAGGATGTGCATCAGGATGATGTAAGATATGATGATAATCAGTATGATCATGAGTATTAGGTTGATACTCCGTGACCATGGACAGATTGTGCACGTAGCATAGAAAGATCCTGGGAGATCTGATAGTTTGAGCTCAGATGCTCTTTTGAGGTTTTGCTACAGGTAGCATAGAAAAGATCCTGGGAGATCCGATAGTTTGAGATCGGATGCTCTTTCGAGGTTTTTCTATAGGAGACATGTAATCAGTCCTGGAGATCCGATAGTTTGAGCTCAAATGCTCTTTAGAGATGTTGCGGGTTGCAAGACACTCTTTTAAGGTTTTTCCTGACCACATGTAAAAGATCTCGGGAGATCTGATAAGTTGAGCTGTGTGCTCGTGAAATTCTTGGGATGCCCTTTCGAGGTTTTGTGGTGGTCACATGTAAAAGATCCTGGGAGATCTGATGGGTTGAGTTGTGTGCTCGTAAAAGTCCTGGGATGCTCTTTCGAGGTTTTGTTGACGCACATTCCATTGGATGGCCAGAGATGTTGAAGACCTAAAGGAGGCTAGGCCTACAACCAACATGAAAAAGGGCTGGCTCTGTAGAACTTCCTATGACAAGAAGAATTGAGAGATAGCACCAATGATCGAGATGACGAGTACAACAACAGTGACGATAATGCTTTGTGATCCAGTGACGATGATCCAGCTCCAGAATTGAAGACTTGTGCCGATATGCATTGATGACCTATGTCAATAGAATACCTTCGTAGTTAAGAGGGAGTGTTGATGTATTTGTAACTTCCAAATATATTCACTTGTATATTATATGTATTACATTTGTACTTTATTGTATCCCCAACGGAGATGTATTATTCCTCCAACTGGAAGTGTCATCATTTGTACTTGCAAATGTCACAAATTATATTGTAAGTGTCATAACTTATATTTGATGGGTTATTAGACCACCTTGGTGGGGTAGGCCCTATATGAGTCATGTGGGTTAAAGGGTTATTAGACCACCCTAGTGCGGTCAGCCCAGTCAGCATTATGTTAAGTGGTTAAGTTGGGTCCGACCTAATTGAGTAAAGGTCAAGTAAAAGTAAAAGTATAAATAGAAAGTGCGACTCTCTCATTTGACACATTCACCCATTCAATCACTTCACATTAGTGAGAGAGAGGAGGAGTGCACACAAGTGGAGGAGGAGTAGCTACTGCAGACATTTATCTTTTGCGGATTCATCTTGGTGATATTTGTATTGGTTCTTATTCTATCTTTGAGGAAGTTGCGGGGTTTTTCACCTTCTTGGTTTTCCCCGGTGAAATGCTTTTTGTCTCTTGTCTCTTGTCTCTTATGCTTGATATGTTGTACATGTTGTTCTTTTAGTTAAGATCCTAGATCATATTGAATTAAATGATGAAAAACTAACAATTATGTCAACAACCGGCAGAATTAACAAAAAAAGTGGGAATTTTCATTATAAAAAGACCCTTAATCCTTATTACACAATTTTCTGGAATAGGTGTTGTGGATAGTCGGTGAAAAACTAGTCCTTTACCAAATGCAGTGCCCATAGTCTTATTGCACTTGAAGGTTATTTGGCCTAAGTTGGCACTCATACATTTTCAATAAAGTTTCGGTATCTTTCGTACTATATTAAATTTGCTATTTTTAATAATAGTGAGTTCCATTTTAAGTTTACAATTACTTTGGAGCTGCTCCATGTTGTTGCTCAAGAGTTAGATATGTTTTTAGTAAATTCCAAATTAGTTTGAGAGAAAAATGAAAAACAAATTCAAACCTCTAAATTCAGCCTTCACATCCCAAGTTCTAAATGTTTTGAATTAGTTTTTTTTTAAACAAATTCCATCCTTTATATGAGTAGATAGAGCATTGAAATGTTTGTTTGTAGTAGATTTCAACATTCATGTTTAGTTTCTCAGCTCAGATTCAAGAAAAATCAGATTCCAGGTGTGGAATTGTTTCTATCTATAATAGCAGTTTTCTATTGGAATTTGGATCATAACATGGTACCACTAGGGCCACCTATTAACAACCCATGTGACCATAGGCCAAACACTAAGGACTTACAAGCATAATATTAACCACCATAACACTAGCATGCTCTCTTAGGCTTCACTTGGGGGCACATAAGAAAAGTTGGCATAAGGAAACAACCTGTGAGCCACTAAAGGTGTCAATAAATAAAATTAAAATATTTGACCAAGTAATATGTGCTTTGGAAAATAAAAAATGGCCAAATAAATTAAACATTACATAAACATAGATGTGTTTTTGCAGGTGAAGACTGCATTTTTTCACATGGAGTGTTTTTGCTATTGGACAGTGTGTTTTGCAACACTATTTTCTTGTTTGCTTTTCCCCTTTTGATGGTTGATGTAATAATCCCTTTTCAAACTCTAACATATCAAATAAAATATTTGGTTGTGTATCTATAATACATATTATCATCTATGTTTTCAATTTGAATTTATTTGAATTGGTGAATCTACTATCACCATATTTTAATTCTATGCAAATTGTAAATTGCTTTAATTTTCAAGTTTTTAACTTCTTTACTAAAATATAATCCCTAGTCTTCTTCACTCAAATGCATGCACAAGAGTTTAAAAGTCATGCTATAACATATTTCCATCTAATATTACAATAATTTCCTTGAGAGAAGTGCATTAGGTGCCTCAAATGTGTACTTCATGGCTGTAGATGATGTTTTCTCATTGAGAAATTCATGGAGCAGTATCAAATTGCATGTCCTATACTCCAAGAATCTATTCAAAGTGCCAAAATTGGTATGTGGATTCTTCATAACCTAGGGATTCTAGTGATAATATTATTTTCACAAAAATTTGAATTAAACCTAATTTCTGCAGTCCTCTATTTTAAGGCAGGATTTTGGGTGCCATTTGCACAAATTTTCACCTGGAACCCCTTGAAATTTGGGCAAGCAGCTACACAAGATAAAGGAAAACAATCCCCTCTATGGAGCACTGAGAACCTCAAACTTCTTCGTATTGGTAGACCACACACCAATGATTCTAATCATCAATTCAACATTCAAGCACCATGAAGAGTAGCCAGGCCTTTTACTCTCTTCTTCTAGATACTATTGGCTTTGACTAGTATATCCTAACAAATTCTTCTGCTTTCATCATGTTGTAGCTCCATTGAAACTTCATACTCCGCTTTTCAACAAATAATTCACCGAAAAAAGTTGTATGTTTTGAATGTTTATTGACTTGGGAAAAGCATCCCCAATATATAGCTCCTACTTTTGAACCTTCAATCTCTTCTTGTGCATTCATGCTTCCATGACATATATTTATCTTCTTTTAAACTTTCTTTAGTCTGGAAACCAAGCTTTGAAAAATGTTTGTTTTCATCAGCTTGCACCTATATCAATTGCAACCAATGGATGTCAAATGAGATGACCCCTACACAATCTAAATCCCATTGGAACAATTTATTGACATCGATATTTGACAAAATGACTCAAACCTAACTCAGATAAGACCATGATAAAGGAAAAAATTAGGTAAATAGCTTTTACTTTTACAACTCTCGTCCATTCAAAATGGAGGTAAATCAACCTCTACAATTCCTACAAAAACTGGAATGTGGTGCTACATGTGCTAGCATGTATTGAAGACTCAAAAATCCATGCACACTACCATCTTCCCTTGCTTGGTTGCTACCTTTATGGAGCCATACTAGTTGATGTTGGTTTTGATAATGTAATTTCCTAGGAAAGCTAGTGTTAACACAACATGACGTGACCATAGTGTTAACACAACATGACATGACCATCACTCCATCTGATCCTTTTTCGAAACTTTGTGACTTTTAAAATACCATCTTCAAATGCTTGACAATATGTACTGTAACGTCCCCTCCCATCATACCAGTGCGATGGAGAGAACATGTCACTAAATCCGGGCATCTAGCCCCATGATTATTAACAAAAACCATTGGAATATAAAAAGACATATGCAGACGTATATATATATATATATATATATATGAAAGAAACACAACAGAAGTAAATTCTATTACACATATAGCATACGCTCAAGATATTCATGATAGTCATCAAATAAATAAATTACAAAATTAACACAAGAGATTACTTATCTTAAAACAAAGTAGTCACGAGCAACTAGCTATTTTGCTACAACGTTCCACCCAACCATAGGCCAGTTGTGCTCATCGATCTCTCAACACAACTGCCACCCCCGAGCTGGGCATGATTTCTACAAGGAAAAAGGGAACAATAGACTCACACATAACCAGATATACACCAAAATCAACCAAGCAATCTACAATTGGGTTTATCAGGATACTAAGGCAATGGAAAGGAAGAATTTCTAAGCTAGTGAGCTCAACCACGGAGCTAAGGATACCTATACAAGATCTATCCATCTTGGTTCCCCACAATTCCTACACACCCAACACAGGAAGTATTCCCTTCACTACTACACAGCCCCTTAGGCCATACCTTCCAATCCAGTATTGTTCAAGGTGTGCATAGAAGAGTAGCCATCCCTTTTGATTCTCTTGAGAGGTTACTTTCCTCACTAGGTTTATCAAGCCAATTTTGGTCCACTTCCACTCCTAATTTCTTTCTCACAAGTTCAAACCAAAACAGGGATTCAAATAACAGCAAAATCACAAATGTTGGGCATGAAGAGATACATTTTAATAGTGGGATGCCTAGAATGGGTTTCCATTACTTTCAGTAAAAACGTGGGCAACCAAAAATGAAATGGAAAATGGGGAATCAACCCTGGGAGAGCAAAATCATTTTCAGAAAACGTTTATGGGCATTCAAGGAATAGAAACGGCCTCCATAAACCACCAAATCATGACTCCCTTCCTCCCAGCCACTGTGCAATACAAAAACGAGTTCCCAACTATGGAAAATGCAGGAAAAAGATGGAAAACATGAAGGATAAAGTCCCAACTAGCTCAGACTGCGTGAGAGAGCCAACACCATGGGTGAAGAATGGCTTTGGGCCCAATTTCGTGGGTGTTTTCTTGCCCAAGAAGAAAAAATACGTTTTCCCAGATTGATGGCTTGCCCATACACGAAATTGGCTGCCATACCACTCCATTCCCAAGGCATTAACTACCTCAACCAACTCTTGGAAGAATTAAATGATTGGGTGCATAAGTCAAAATGGGTAGTTGGGGTTTATGGGTTCTCTCTATGAAATTTGGCTTAACACTATTGGCTCAAGGGTTTGAATATTTCCATCCCTATTCCTTGTGAAAATCATGCCCCCATCTCTTTGTTGCATTGCATAGCTAGTTGTGGGTATTTCATTAAAATTCATATTTACATGATGTCTTAATTTCTATTGTGCATGGCTAGAAAAAGAACCATGTGCATCAATTTTTAATTGCCGATACATAAAACGATAAATTGATGGCGGGGCCTTGGCCTTGAGCTCCTCACCATGATTTAATAACGATATTTACATCATTTACAATTTTAATGCAATAGGGTCAAAATTGGGATATTACATGTACATAGTGAGAATGTGATGTTATATGCACCAACACTTATTTAAAAACCTATATAAGCATCTATTGTAAAAAGACTAGACTAGGAAATAGAGGCTTAGATAATAAACCTGGATTGTCGTAACCTAAACAAGGCACCACCTGTTAAGTGAAATCATATTTCTAGTACAACAATAGAAGGTTACACTAGAGCCATCAATTCTCCCCCTCTATTTGATTTTGAACCAAAACAAGAAAATTGTGAGTTACACCCAGATATCAGAAGTAGGTCATCCCTCCAATCAATCTGCTATGAAAATCATGGGCGATACTTCAAATCTTATACCTATGAATAATAATGTTGTGATTTGACCCCTTTGTTAAATCATCTTGCACACATACCACATCATCGATAACATTTAGCAAGTTTGGCTTCAAGGTTTGATGCTTCCTTTCATGGCTATCAATGTCACATAAATGTTAGCATAGGGTTGTCTATTGACAATAATTGTCAAATATTTGTCTCCAAGATGCTCTCTCACAATTATGGGCATCATCACATTGTCCTTTTTTGGCCTTTCATGGGCATGTCTTATGTCATGACTATTAAACAAGGAAAGAAACAATTGGCACTGTATTTTCTTCTCAACCTCCTCTTGAAAACAAATGTTTCTTTCAAGGATATTTAAAGGACAGTGAGGAAGAAGTGATATTATTTCCTCTACCCTCAATCCAATCTTATTTTCCCCATATATTTCTACACTTCAAATATGCAACAAAATCAAACTCACTATTGAATAAATAAGACACCACTTACCCAATTAGTGTGCACTTTATGTTGTCCAATGCCGAATTAATCGACGTCCTCTTGGAAAACGGGAATGTTGTGGAGACAAGTTGATAAATCATGCTTCATATATGGGTCTGCTTGGTTGTAGTTATCACTGTCAATATCATGACTAGGGTCAACAACATCGCATATAACTAAAGACTTCCATTCTAGGACAATAATTATGAGTTCATTATGTTCACATGCCTCACCAAATTTCTCGTTCTTGCAGCTTAATAACCCGATATCTTCATTTCCCTTATCTTCAAGCTCATGACCCTCCTTAATTTTTCTATTTATATAGTGAAAACATTGAAGCTCATGCTCTGTCAAGACTTTGTCATCATGGCTTAAGCCGCAACCATCTTCTAACTATCTCTTCATGGTCGAAATCAGAAATTCCATGACAATTATAATTGTTGATCTCTTGAATATGTAATACAAGGCCTTTTTTTACCTCATACTTTAGTTTTGTATCGCCATAGGGATTAGAGACGTGGAAAATATGTCCATAGGCTTCTTCGTGATCACCATGTTCTTCATCATATTAGGAAGTGAAAACACTTGGTTATTCTCATCACACATAGGGGTTTCATGTTTCCATATTCTTGACAAGTTTTAGTATTCACAACAGGGTCTGGGAGGCCTTCATCATCTGCAACATCAATATTTGAGTCACCTTCTTTGAATAGTTTCTCCAGTAGATGAAAAAGAAAGCATCCATCTTCTGAATGAGGAGCCTCACATGCTCTGCACCAATATGTGTATTCTAACACAACAAGATTAGGAAATTGGTATGGAAAATCTGTTGTTGTTCTATTTCAGGGGTTGTATTAGATGCTTCTTCCCCCAAATCGTGACCTTTATCATCATTGGGATCTAATTCTTGAGAAAATATTCTATTGTTTGGAAAACAATGTGAGTTGTTCCCAAATATTCAGGGTACACTATCCTTTAAAGAAAGCAAAATTTCACATCAAAAGAATTACAATAGATCTACATAGCACAAGCTTCAGTCGGTCTACAAAATGAATGAATACATTGCCTTGATTTGATGAACCTAAGATCAAATTTGCTAAGAGTTTCATCTCTACTTTTTTTGGCTTGATCAAACACATTTAGTACAATTATGTTATCCTCGCATCCTGTTATCATTTCAACTTTTTCAATCATGAGATGAGCAAAACATGTCGTCGCTACAGATTTATCATTAATTATCCCATTTATCTTAATTGGCTCATTGAAATTCTGCACTAGAAGCTACGCAGTGCTTGGGAAAAGTAAGATATCGTTCCTTGGCATCTCCTTCAAATGTATGAGTGACATAATAATAACATATTGATGCTCCATGTAGACCTTATCAAAAAATTTAAACTATGTTTCTAAGTAATCTTCATCATATATAGAGTTACTTCCCTAGAATATTGGAACTTTATACATCTATTTATCCGGGAATGAGTGAGGCTACCCCTCTACAATGGGGCATACATTGTAATCATCTTACATGACATATTTCTAATCAATATGAATCGTTCAACATATTTATTTCCTCATAGAAGATGGGGTTTTAACTTTAGTTGAGTCGCTAGTTCAAATCTTATTACGCCTTAATCACTACTAATTGCTCTCACTGCAAGTAGCAAGACACTTTAGTTTACATGAGCTAGGCTTTGTTCCACAATGGTGTTGCTAGATACGAAACATAATCTTCAGCATATGCTCATATTTATCAAAATTTTGTACTTGATCTACTTATCTTAGGAACTAGATTTTGTCTTTGACAACAATGCCAATTATTAGCCCCCAAACTTGCACTTAAAAAATGTAAAAACCAACACATCATTGTCAAGGCAAGTTGGGTTCAAGTTGTTGAATACTCTAGGTCACCATTTATACTATAAGTCTATATTTAATATCTCACCCACCGACCATGATTTAAGGGTTCTCCTAATAATTGATAGAGTGCCAAGTCACCCTCCATAACTAACCCTTTCTATGACATGTGAGAATCCACCCACATGTGTAATGAACCTTCAACCACTTCCTTTCTTGATACATGCTCTAGCAAGTCGATCAATGCCATCAACCTCCAAATCTGCTTAATGCTTACATGCAAATCAATGTTAGATATGTGAATTTTCCCCTTTTTATTATGTTTCTACTGTTTTGTTCACCTATTGCAAATTTCCAATGTATTTGTATTATTTTGTTTCTATAGTTCTGTTCATCTATTACAGTTTTGTTTGTAAATTTCCAATGTATTTTAGGCTAGCAAGAATTGTTGGAAAAAGCATGGCATTGCCTATCCACTATTGAGAAATTGCATTGGGATTTTTGTTCGGATTTCCATAGATACCTAACACATTTATTCTGTCTAATTTTTGGAAGATCTTCCCTCTTACCATTAAAATACAATTTCCTTTTTTCTTTACTATAAAAGACCAGAGTATGGTATGGTTTTTCCTTGATATGTATATGACAATAAATATTATTGCCAAGTAGTGATAAATATTGCTAAAAGACAATATACGAGCAAATTCAAACAACAACACCCTAGATGGAAAACAATGAAATGAAAAACTTTCTCAAACTATTGAAATCTTTCACTTCAACATATAAATATTTTAAAGCTTAAAATTCTATGCATTACATTTTATTTAAGTTAAACAATATGTAGTTACCATTTTCTCCATGTTATGTAGAATACCTAGTTTTCTCATATGTGGACTTGTCATGTATATATATTCAGGATGCAACAAATGAAATAATTGAAGTGTTGCAATGGAAACTGGACCTAAGTATTGGGAATTATAGTGATGGGAATCTAGTGGCTTCATTGGTTGCAAACAAACTTAGGATCATTCAGGTGTTTAGTTCCTGACCATATTGCACTTAACAATAATAGTAGATGCTACTTTCATGCCTATTATTTTAATAGAACAATTCATGAAACAACATTAACTATTTTATTAACCCTCGTATCAATGCAACATAGTACATGCATTGGAAAAGACCAAATATGCCAATTCAGGCCTAAATTGGAAATTTTTTGTTAAAAAGTATAATTTCTCTTGCCAATTCACTGTTGATATTCTTGCAATGAATAATGTTGATTTCACCATTTCAAGCACATACCAAGAAATTGCAGGAAGGTGAGCTTGGTGCCTTTCCCAATTTTTAGATCATTTTTCCAAATGGAATGCTCTTGTAAGACTTTTAATTATTCGATGACACATTTACGTTAAACCCATATTTATACCTCAATTATTAAAGCGTGCTAGCTTAATGGAAGAGCACCTGCTCTATAGGCAAGAGGTTGGTGGTTCGTTTCCTCTGTGCCCTATCATAAATTTGTGACTAAAAAAATGATTAAAATTCACATATACATGACTATTAGTAGCTAATTTACAGTATCTTATACCATGACTAACTTTTAGTCATATGTAGCTTAGTCATTAATAGGTTTCCTTGATTTATCATCTAGTAGTGTATTTAGTCGTATATTTGGTCATTAATTGTGGCAATTAATGACTAAATCAACGACTAAACCAATGACCAAATACACGACTAAATGAGGAAACCAATTAATGACTAAGTTAAATATGAATAAGTTAGTCAAGCTATAAGATATTGGAAATTAGCTACTACTAGTCACCGACTAAAAAATAGTCATTTATATGCGAATTTTAGTCCTTTTTTTAGTCACTAATTTCTCTTTTTGTACTAGTGTTCGTAGAACATGTTGAACCATTGTGTCGGTCATTACATGTGGATTTGGTTAGTGAACCGATAGGTCATTATGTACCTTTCTGTAACCATATATATAGGCTGGAGAGTTGGATACATGAGAATCATTGAGACATTGTAAATCACTTTTGTACTTATACTGAGTAATATAAAGACTTGTTGGCTCTGCCACCATTACTTATATTTTGTTCATATCTATATATTTGTTTGCTTATTCTATAACATGTATTGTTGGTAACTATGCATTACACTTGACTACAACATTGGTTCCGTTGTCGATGATACATGCATAGGACGATAATGAGCATGATCTAATGATATCATAACATGAGATAAAGGAATGGTGGGAGAGAAAGATAGCAAACTATCTACAAAATTATGCTAGAAGAAACAAGTTGACTATCGCTCAAGTGAGGGAGAAGTTCTTTTCTGAAACACATGAAAATTTTGTTGGCTGTAATATCCTAGGAATACTTTGACCCAGATATTAACTCAAGTTCAGATTTTTAATAAATTTCACAAGTACAAATTTTGACAATTTTTAACAGATAGTGCAGGTGGTAAGTGATGGCTAGCTGAGGCAACAATGAAGATTATGGGATAAAATTTTAATTATGGAATTTATATGGGATGTGTGCAGCAGCAGCAAATCATAATAGTGGGAGAGTCCTAAGCACAAAGCACTGGGGCCATTTATGTTTCGGACATCAGCTACCGCTGAAGCCTACCGCAAAGCTTCCTGGGCGCACCAGCACATGCTTACTAGAATGGGTGGGTTATTGAGGGTCCAAGGCTGTGTTATAAAAGTCAAATGAGTTCAATGGATTCATTGGGTAGCATACAGAAATATTTGGAAAATGCAGGAGTGATTTGGGAGACTTAAGCCACTCCGGGATTACTGAACAAGGGATTTTCCAGACTTTACAAAAAAAGGCTAAATGCTTCCAGATTCTGAAATTGATGACTGTTATGGATACTATACTATGTTATTGACCCTATACAACTTTCATAAAGCAAAACTGACTCTTAGAATAGATTCGGCAGTGATTTCTGTAAACCTAGTCATAAAACAATGCACAACTACCTAGTCTTCCATTCTGGCTTATTAAATGAACTTTATTAAATGTGATAATCGGTTCTGAGGTATTAAATGGTTCTGATATAATGTATATGACAGTATTAGGTTGAAATATACCTCAATGGACCAAACTTGTGTCCATTAAATGATCCTCCAGCAAAATAGTATCTCAATAACTAGGAAAGCCTCATCTAGAGCCCAAGATGGACTATGTGAGATATGAGATGATTACATATGAGATCTGAAAGCACATGGTGATCATATACAGATCTAGAATAGAGTATGATCCGAGAAATGACTCTCTGAGAAATAATATAGAGTCCTTCACTTGTCTTCTTCTTCTAGCAGAGGAATCACCTCCAAATCTAGCCGGAGTTGAGAGAATGAGAGAGAAGAGAAGGGTAGTTCAGTTCTGCTGCTGATTTCTGATATGTGGCACTTATAATGACTGCAAGAATAGCTGAAACAACTCTCCACCAAGTCTTGGGCACATTCACTGGCTCAAACTCCTCCAACAGGAGAATCTTCACTAAAACTAGCTGTAGTTTCACTGTCTGCCGGATTTGCTCTTCTTCTGACTTCAAATCTTCAATGATGGATGCAAATGGATGATAATGGTCTTCAGTACATGATCTAGACCTACATAACACTCTCTGGAAATTAAAATACATTGGGGCACATCACCCAAGAGAAACAATTGAGGCACACCACTCAACTTGAGAGGCTCAGAGCTCTCAAACCAAAATTCTAAATGACAAAAATTCTCCATTGGAGTTGGTTGGCTTCTTTTATAAACTTTATGATGACCTGCTGAGTAAGTTACTTAGCTTTGGTGACTTGTGAGAGTAGGTTACCACTTTCCCATCCTCCTCCAAGTCACGAGGGCGCCTTTCTTGAGGAGAATAGCAACTTCTGAGCTTTCAAAACTTTCTTTCCTTCACCTCCTTCACTAATTTTGGGCAAGTGAGCTTTAGGTAGCTTTTCTGGTTGTTTCTATTTCCTTTCAGAAAGCTTTTCTGAATATTTCCACTTTCTTTACTTTCCTCCTTCCTGCTTTTGTTTGATTTTGCTAGCTTTTGTTAGTTTCCTTTCTGGGTTCATCTTGCCAACTTGTCTCCACTAGATTCCTTAGCTTTTCTGAGACTTTACCACTTAGGAAAGTTGGGCTCACTTACCAATTCGAATTTCCTAGCCTTGTCAACATCAACTTGCCACCAATTAAATTAGTAATGATGCATTTATTAATTAAAATCAATCCAACTCTGAATATAATTAATTATTTAATAATTAATTAATTCATATAGTATTCTGCCTCAACATTTATCTCCATTAATTAATGATAACTCCATTAGTTTCCTTAGATCCTTAGTTTGGGTATTAATATCTCCCGGGGTCCACCTTATCCATTTAATACCCAAATACAACCTTAGGCATCTTTCATAAGAAATTTTCCATGCTTGCTCATTAATTAAATAATTGTTGCCTAGGTGACTTAGGCCAAAATTACCTCATGGACCATAGCAAAATTTGGGGACATGACAGTCCTCCCTTCCTAAGATTGCTTGTCCTCAAGCAATGTCAGGATTCCACCAAGCTTCTACTGCACCACTCTAATTATAATTGTCCCCATCCACTGAACAGTCTGAAAATTAAATTTGGCCTTCAAAAAAATGACATATGGAAGGAAAATGAAAACTGCACTGTAATCTATATATGTTATTAACCAGCGATGAACAAAATTTTCACCCTAGTTAAAACAACTTGAGTGGAATTCCTGGATCCCACTGTTTCTCCTGCAAGGACCAAAAATTTTCGGCCACCTTTGGCAATATGTCACTCCAATGAATGCCGGGATCCCAAAGCATCAACTCCCAACATGTGGACTCCCTCCACATAGGCCAACGTCTGTCAGTAAAATGTTCCATTAATGTATCTTGGCTACTTTCCTGCTTAGCTGCCTTCCCTTGCCCATAAGCATAAACATTTTTGCAAGGATATTTCATGTCTGTCAGGTAATATTTCACCCAATCCATATGTGGATGAGTGACATTAGATGGCTGCAAATTATGCCTTTGTTGCTGCTCACAATTCAATACAATGTCAGTTATAATAAGAAATTTATTGCAGAAACAAGTGAACTTTTCACCTTCCAGATTTTCTTTTCTAGTGAGACCTCTATCCATCCATTTGGTGGGTGAATCAGAGATCCTGCTTGTTGATTCACATGAGTTGAAATCATCCATATCTGCTGCAATAAGATCTATCTACCATAGGAGCAAATCATGATCCACCTATGGTACATGTGGCATCAACAAGAAAAACTTCTTCACCCATTGTTCATTCCCCATTGTTATTGTTGAATTGATGACATGAGGGGAAGGACTGTGAACCTTCTTTGGATGTCTGCAACCTCCAGTAATCAGACTTATGGCTGCAACTTCATCATTATTGGCTGGCCCAAATTGGGTGCTCTCATCCCACTTTTCCATGGGAGAATGACTGTTTCCAAGGAACGGCTCAATTTTCCTTAGGAAATGATCAGGTGCTTGGTTTTCATCAAACTTTTATGCACACTCCTCAAGCACATGTAAATATAAATGATCCTCATGATCCACCATCTCATGAGGTTCCTCCTTATGATCATGAATGCTTTCATCCCAATGAAATTGACTGAATGGTGTGTAGGAGGGTAGGGAGGATCTTTGTAACTTTTCATGAAGCTGCAATATTTCTGTCTTGGACTCTTGGAGGGCACTTTGAGTGCTTCTCAAAGAATCTTGGGTGGCCATTAATTCATCATTGAGCTTTCTAATCTCTTCATCATCCCTCAAGGATGTACCATGAAACAATTCTACAAGCTCCAACAAACTATCTCTATCAGAAAGCAAGTTCAAGAATTTACCTTTTATGCTTGCCATGGCTTTCTGAAACTCTTCCATGTCTCTCATGGAAGACTACTCCCCCAAATTCCAACAAAGGTTACTCATTAAGGCATGGGTGTCATTGAGGGTTTGAAGGGATTCTTGAATTCTTCATTCATTCATCTTCAGTGTCCCTTCTAGGAAATGAGGTTCTGGCATATGAACCTTCTCTTCTTCTAGCTTCCTAGGATCAACTTCAAATGATTTTGTTGAAGTTATGAAATCTGATCCATATTTTGGGGCTGCAAGATATTTATATTTCAGATCATGAATATCATATCTTTGGCTGCAACTGGGGTGCTCATTCATCTCTGGTGCACCAGTAAGTCTTTCTCTCCAATTTTCAGCCCTCCCCAATTCAAGAGTCTCAACCCCTGAGGGTTCAACCAAGCTCATATTCTCCTATGAAGTGGTTGCCCCATCATGTTGACACATAGGCATATAAAAATAAGAATTGAAAAAATTTCCATGTGTTATGGTTTCTCCTCCTTGTGATAGTGTGTTGGTGGTTTGCTCTTCCACCAATATCTCATTTTCAATTTTTGTCGTTGCAAGACCTTCTTCTTTCTCCATGGATCTTGCATCCACAACACCATCACCAATGGGGATCTCCATGTCCCCCACATATATGTGAGAGTATACATATTTAGATGCTTCCTCACACTTAAAACATTCCTCAATATGTTCTCTTCCAACCATGTAGGCATCCTACAAACACCCTTCTAGTGATTCAGCCTGGTCACTGCATTCACCCTTATCACTAAGGATCTGAGATTCATCCTCAATGAAATATCTTATGCAATAAATATTCTCTAACGTGACTGGAACATCATCATGACACAAATTAGTACAAAAATCTGAAATTGATCCATACATTTGCATCATGCTTCTCTCTTCAATGGGTGGGGTTATGGTGCATTGTTCTACCACTGATTCTACTAGTTCACACCTAACTGATGTGTGGTCAATTTCTACGTCCTTGTGAAGTTCATGTGGTGTCTTTGGATCTGATTTATGTCCTACTTTTAGATCTGATCTGAAATTTGGCTCAACACCCCTAATAGTACCTATCTCATACGAGGTGATCTTGAGACCCTCATCATAGAATCTTGCAATAGATTCTTCTTCCATTTTATCAACAATCTCATGATTGGTTTTTGGGTCTTGTTTCTCCTTGGTTGTATTAGGATGAAGATTCTTGGAGGATCTTCTTGAAGGGAATCCAAAAATTCTTGTGTAGTCACTGTTGGTCCTCTATTTTGTCCATTCGATGTACTATTTCCTAGTATTTAAAGTCTTAATGGGTCCAATAATAATCAGTTTGATGTGTCTTTTGAAGGTCAATATTGCTAAAAGCCATGGTAAGTAATTTTAATTATTTGATTGTTGTATTTTCTTATTTTTATGCATATGTTGTGGGTTTTTAGGTTTCATTTAACCCTATGTTAATAATGCTGTGGGTTTCTCTTCTATACAGGGTTGTCTTGTTATTTGGCCAGCGTTCAAATGAGGAGATTTGGGGATTCGATCTACCATCAGGGCGTTTTTTATGGGATCCACATCATCTTAAGATGCTTTTGGAAGATTGCTTCACTGTTATTTCAGGCACGATCTGTGGTGTTATTATCTTCTCTTAAACGATATGTGTATATCCTGGATCTGAGATGCCATTTTTGGCTCAGATGGTTAAGATATTTTGAGTATTGTTATTCCTATCGATCCTTGTCTTCAGGACGATTTTACTCTGTATAATCTAGTATAAAAGTAGCCATGGAAACCCTAAGCAGGGAGAATTTGTACAAACTCCATTTTCTGAATATGATACAGCGTGTGTTTTCAGCAAACTCGTGATTTCAATGTGTGAGGCGTTGAGGGCAGGGCCCACCTTCAACACCAGACTGTAATATTCCATTAGTGTGTGTGGTTTGCAATAGTAGATTGGCGTTTTCTCATTTCACATTCCTTTTCAGCATATAACTTATTTGCCCATTATCGGTTTGCAATAGAAAATGTGACTGCGAGTATTAATTAATAGCATTTACAGTTTATGGTGATAGAGTGAATTTGTTAACAGTTTGAATGAAAGATTCCATTTATTTTTGGTGAATGGTTATTTTAAACCTAGGGTATATACAATTGCATGATCTGATATAGAGTATGGTAGATTCAATTTGATGAGGGATTGAGTGTGTTTAGATTGAGAGTTTTATTACGAATGGATTGAGTGTTTTTAGATTGAGAGTTTTATTATGAATGGCTTGAGTGTTATATTTCCATAGCTACAGGAATGGTTTTTGACTGTACAATTGAATTCAGAATTGGTTTTAAAACTTTTCTCTAGTCTTCTGTGTGTGGCATTGGTACATGAATTACAAGTTTAACTTTCATTAATAAAACCTTTATGTTGCAGCACAAGAATAGTGTATAGACAGCCTGTTCTCTTATTATCGAATCAGGGTTTGAAGATCGTGATCATAGAGTACTTAGGGTTTACTGTTTTTGATAAAGGATTGCATTTGTATTTGAATGATTTTTGAGGAAGAGTCCGTGGCTGTAACCCTGTTCATTTGAATCAATTTTCGTAATTTGAACACAGTGACTATCGATTACACAGTTCTAATCTTTATTTGATGAACAGAGTTTTGGTATTTTCTTCATGAGTACTTATATGCATTAGTTGTAAATAGAGAGTGAAGGAACTTCACCAACAGTTAAATTCTCATTTGATAGATTGTATGCATTAATAACTCAAAGCTAAAAGGCATAAGACTAGTTCAGATTTTGGGATATTTGGTGTGAATTTACATACTTGTTTTAAAAGTTCAATTAGGAAACATGGTTGACGAAGCATACACATTTGGTTAATGACAGATTGACTTGGATTGTGACTACAATAGCCTAGATTGCTGTAGGTACCGTTTATTGTTTTTAATTTGCTAGCAGGTTGTTTTTAAATTATAGAATTACAGTTTGAAAACCCTTATTTAGGTTATCTTCGAGTTTAACAATAAGAATTTGTAATGTAGTTTTCATTGCCTTTAATGTAGAATTAGTGGTCTTTAGCATTGGCCCTTTAGGGTTAGTCTCATTGTTGTTAGCAATAGATTAGGATTTCTTGAGCATTAGGGTTAGCTTATCTGCACATATAGTGTAGCAGCTCGAAGTCTACGATTCCCCGGTTGATAAATTAAATTGAGGTGAATTAAATATCAATAATTTTAACCAACATTTTGGCGCCGTTGCCGGGGAGTTGCTCCAAGGTAAGCTGGTATTTTGCTCATTTCTATTTTTTAGACTGAGAAGTTTAGGTAGATAGGATCTTTTTACAGTACACAACAAGGTGGAGGGGAAACATTAAGACGCAAAGACGAATTCACTATGGGATTCCCATGGTGTAACAGCCTGCCGCATCCACTTTAGTGGGTTGCCCCAAATCCTTGTTGTTCCCTTTTGGTAGGTGTGGTTGTTTTTCTTCGCATGATTGATTTATTTTACTGCAAACAGTGTGTTTATCTTTCTTGTAAAGAGTATTTATGCAAGTGTGGGTGTGTTTAATTTCAGTAATCTAATTTTACAACAGCTTTTATGTGTGACTAGTGTTGTAGATTGGAGGAGAAGGATTGGTAAGGCAAACTTGCGCATTTCATATCAGGTTCCTTCAAACCCAATTGGGGCACAGGTATTTCAATTTATTTTGATTAAAAGTCTTGTGATTTTCAGAATTTGTTTTGATGAGACCTAGAGATAGTAAGGGTAGATTCATTACGGTTCATGCTGATCTTTTTGTAAACAACAAAACCCCCCCCTTCACTAACCCTAGGGATAGGGATACCGGCAACGAAACTGAAAACAACAACATTCAGAATTCAGCGGAATTTGGAACCCAACCGGTAGGAACTGAGGTTATACCCAGTAACCAGTTACATTCAGAAGAAATCCCACAGATCCAACAAACTTCACCTTTAAGAGAAGATCCTAATTTGGTTGACGTAGTGAACATAGAAAAAGTGAACTTCCTTCTGGAACATAACCAGAATCCGGTGGTTTCTCAATTAGAATCCACTACAGATTTACCTTTTAATTTTCAAGCTTGGCCTAGGCCAGATCATTTGGATTCTATTCTACCCCCAAGAAGAGACAGGATAGGTGTCAACTGGTTTAGGAACCCTCTTGTCATGAGTGATCAGGAAACTGAACACCAGATGGAAGGAGAAGTAGAGCATGTGGGACGAACTGAAACAACTTTTGGCTTCCCCATTCTTGATCTTACACGGGATGTCAGTATGAAAAATATCCCAGCATCTTCATTACCTACTTTCTATGGGAAAAGTACTGAAGATCCGGATACCTTTCTATTTGAGTTTGACATCTTGTGTAGGAGTTATAATTATCTACAGGATGCTCAAAAGTTAAAATTATTTCCAGCAACCCTTAAGGATTCTGCACTTAGATGGTTTATGAGCTTGGGGGAATCCACCATCCGAACTTGGGAACAAATGAAGAGTGCTTTCCTCAGAAAATACCGAGACTACTGTGGGCCCCGAGACTCCCAAAACGATATCTTTAAAATGCAACAGCATGAAGAAGAGAGTCTGGAGGACTTCCTAGAACGATTCTGCTTTGTATTACAGAAGTCTAAGTATAATACCTTACAGGAGGATGCCGTCAGAACCCTTTTTCTAAAAGGGATCCTGGATGAATATGTGGAAATCCTCAACTTGATGGCATCAGGTGATGTATCTCATAAATCCTTCGAAGAGATTACTGAACTATGCAGAAAATATTCGAGGAGTAGAGCCAAGGCAGGAAAAAGCACAAGGGAAGGTCCTTCCCGTATTTCTAGAACAGCAGGGACTGGTGGGGTCACAAGAGTTGAGTTGGGAAACTTGTTAGAAAATTTCAAAACTGACATTTTAGGCACCTTAAGCTCCCAATTTGATGCTTTGAAAACAAAGAAACGGCAAGAGGAGGAGGACATAGCAGCATTACACATATTCTGCCCCAAATGCAGAAAAAGACACCCTTTGAAAGAATGCCCTCTAAATATTATTTCAGTCTGTGCTCTTTGCTCTGCGCAACACCCAACTGACAATTGCCCTTCTTTACCAGAGCTGCAAGCTTTTTACAAGCTTAATGCTGAACCTACCGATGCATCAAGGAGGCCTTGGAAGCCTAGACCTCAAAACATGTACCCAGAGCCTGTTTTTCAGAACCCTGCATATTATTATCCCATGCAGCAATCTCAGCAGCCATGGAGTCCACAAATGTGGCAGAATTGGCCCTCTCAACCTACTCAGACCCAGCCTTGGCAGCAAGGCTAGCGGGGACAGTCATATGGAGGACCACAAGGACAACCCTATGGAGGAACACAATCAACCACCCCTCCTAGTTACTGTCCAATGCCACCAAATATTCAGCAGTTACTACCGGGTTTTACACCACCTGCCCTTCCTCCTATACCCCCAGTTCCACAACAATATCAAAATCCAAATCCACCTCGACCCACGTTGTTGCCAGCCCAACCTATTCCAAACCCTAATAATCGACCTCCCCAGCCTCTTAATAATGCTGAAATTCAAATGGCTCCAACTTATGTAATTCATTCAGCTCCTTTACAGGAAATACAATTAAGGTCTGGGAAAACATTGAATAAAACTCCTCCAACAGTGATTATTCATGAAGAGACTGGAGAAGAAAGTGATGAAAAAGAGATTACAGAAGAAGAAGAAGTGCAGATTGCCTCAGAAAATACCCAAGCACTGGGAACTCATTTCCAACCACCAGCTCATCCACAGGTAAATAACAACCCCCCTTACCCAGAGAGGTTATTAATAGAGAAGCCTGTGATGCGTCCACAGTTTGATTTGGAAAATGAGTTGAGAAATGTTTGCATCAAAATTCCATTACTTCAGGCTATTAGAGATGTCCCTATTTATGCAAAATTGGTAAGGGAACTATGTTTAAAGAAACCTGGCCGGAAACAGAAAGACCCACCCAAGATAAATGTTTTAGGCCAGCTGTCTAATTATATTTCGGACTGTCCCTTACCCCCAAAATTTTCAAATCCTGGGAATCCCGTGGTGACAATTTACATCAATGAGGTTCCAATAGGAAACACTCTGGTTGACCTAGGGGCTGCCATTAATGTCATGTCTATGACCACCATGCAGAGACTTCAGTTGCATAATCTCCTCAGATCTACTCCTACTATTTTAGAGTTGGCTGATAGGAGCACAGTCAAACCTGTGGGGGCTTTAGATGACATTACTGTCACAGTAGCTTCTTGGGAGTATCCAGTGGATTTTGTGGTACTCCAAACCAAACACCCAATGGGGGAACATCCTGTTATATTAGGCAGGCCTTGGTTAGCCACTGCTAATGCCTTTATAGGATGCAGAGAAGGTATTTTAACTATATCAAATGGCACTTCTCTACAAAACTTAATCATTTATCCTCCAGCCCAGCCTGTATCGGAAAACATGTTATGGTTAGAGAATCCTTATGGGGATGAGGATGTGGGACAACCCTTACTGTCCATCAGTCAAACTAGGGGGCTGGAACACCAGACTGAGGATGATATCCTAGATCAATTTATTTCAGCCACCACTAGTATTGAGTACCCTCAGTCCTTCTCTGACTTAGACAATGTTTTCACAGAAGATTTTCAGGAACATTATTACCCCTCAGCCACCTCATCATCAGTAGTTTTATTTATAGATGAGAAGGTTGAAGCTGCAACTATACCAATGGAAATTAGTCCAGGAAGATCTTTGTTTATCAATGGGAATCTGTCTCAAAGTCAGCAAAATCAGGTAGTTGATTTACTCAAAGCACAGTCTGGGGCATTTGCTTGGGTTTATACAGACATGAAAGGCATTCACCCTGACACATGCATGCATCACATTTATACGCAGGAAAATATAAGACCAGTAAGGCAGCCACAGAGAAGAATGAATCCTGCGCTTAAAGACATTGTGAAGGAGGAATTACAAAAATTGTTGGATGCAGATTTCATCTATCCCATTTCTGATAGCAAATGGGTATCTCCGTTGGTGATTGTTCCAAAGAAGGGAGGTAAGTGGAGAATATGTGTTGATTTTCGTGAATTAAATAAAGCAACTCTCAGAGATTACTTCCCTCTTCCTTTCATAGACCAGGTTTTAGATACATTGTCTGGAAAGAAATATTTTTCTTTTTTGGATGGATACAGCGGATATAACCAGATAAGAATAGCCCCAGAGGATCAAGAAAAAACCACTTTTACCTGCCCATGGGGAACTTATGCTTACAAGGTCCTTCCATTTGGACTGTGTAACGCTCCTGCCACTTTCCAGAGGGCAGTGTTAGGTATTTTGGCTGATTTGGTCCATGACTGTGTGGAAATATATATGGATGATTTTACAGTCTATGGTAATGATTTCAAGGAAGCCTTGGATAATTTGGAGAAAGTTCTAATTAGGTGCCAAGAAACAAATCTTGCTTTAAGCCATGAAAAGTGTAAGATGATGTTAACTGAGGGTATTGTTTTAGGGCACCATGTTTCAACAGAAGGAATTAAGGTTGACCCAGCAAAAATTGAAATCATTACTAGTCTGTCTTCACCAACTACACAAAAAGAAGTCAGAAGCTTTCTGGGACACGCAGGGTACTATCGTAGGTTTATTGCTAATTTTACAAAGATAGCAGCCCCACTGTTCAAATTATTGGTCAAAGACAGTGGTTTTGATTGGGATCAACACTGTCAGAAAGCCTTTGACACATTAAAGTCAGAATTGTCTTCAACACCAGTTCTGCGGGGGCCAAATTGGTCTTTGCCCTTCCATATACAAACTGATGCTTCAGACACTGCATTAGGGGGAGTGCTCGGACAGAAAGAAAATCAGTCCTCGTATGCTATTTATTTCATCAGTAAAAATTTAACACCTGCAGAACTGAACTATACAGTGACTGAGAAAGAGTTTCTAGCAGTAGTTCATGCCATCAATAAATTCCGACATTATATTACAGGTTACGAGGTATTTGTTCATACCGATCATTCTGCTATTAAATTTTTAATGAATAAGCCAATCACTAGTGGCAGAATTACTAGATGGTTACTTTTGCTACAGGAATTTAACATTACCATAGTTGACAAACCAGGGAAGGAAAATCTGGTTGCAGATTTCCTCTCCAGATTGACTCATGCTGATAATAATGTTCCTGTCGATGATACATTTCCTGACGAACACTTGTTTGCTGTCTCTATTAAAACACCCTGGTTTGCAGATGTAGCCAACTATTTGGTTACAGGGAAATTACCTGCTCATTTGTCATCTTATGAAAAACGAAGAATCATACAGCAAAGTGCTAATTATTCATGGGTAGGTAATGATCTCTTTCGAACCGGTCCAGATCTGATTATCAGGAGGTGTGTGAGGGAGGATGAGATGTGTGACATCCTCCAAGCCTGTCATGATGGGCCCTGTGGAGGCCATTTTTCAGACAAGCGGACAGCATATAAGGTGTTACATCAAGGGTATTATTGGCCTACCCTTTTTAAAGATGCTGAGAAGTATGTACAGGGCTGTGACAGCTGTCAAAGAATGGGGAGACCCACTGCTGCTGATCAAATGCCTTTACAAGCCCAGGTACAAATTGAACCCTTTGAAAAATGGGGATTGGACTTTGTTGGACCAATTTCACCAATGTCAAGGAAAAAGAGGTATATTTTAGTTTGCACTGATTATGTAACTAAGTGGGTTGAGGCAAAAGCTCTATTGAGGGCCACTGAGAAATCAGTCATAGAATTTATTTACGAAGAGATTTTTACTCGTTTTGGTATTCCTCGTGAAATTGTAACTGACAATGGAGCACAGTTTGTCTCTAAATCAATGAAAGCACTTACAGAACAATATGGAATTAAGCACTATAAATCTTCTCCTTACCATCCCCAAGCAAATGGTCAGGTGGAATCAACCAATAAAGTGCTAGAATCCATTTTAACTAAGACTGTGCAGCTACATCATAAGGACTGGGGAGACAGGCTACCCGAGGCATTGTGGGCTTACAGAACTACCTGGAGAAATACCACAGGGTATACCCCATATCAACTTGTTTATGGTAAGCAGGTCCTGCTGCCTATAGAATTTCAGGTGAAAACTTTTCGTACTGCTGCACAACTGAGCTTGAATTTAGATGAAGCCCAGGAGCAGAGGCTGATGCAATTAAATGAACTTGATGAAATTAGACAAGATGCTGTCCAACAAACTGTGTTGATACAGAATCAGCGGACTAAGTGGCATGATAAATTTTTAAAGAAGAAGACTTTTGTAGAAGGTGATTGGGCTCTGTTATTTGACTCACGATTTAAACACTTCAAAGGTAAGCTTACCACTAGATGGATGGGGCCATATGAAATTGTGACTGTTTTTGATAATGGTTCTGTCAAAATAAAAACAATAGACGAAGAACAAACTGCCTTTGTAGTGAATGGACATCGGTTAAAAGTATATCATAAACCTCTCTCTAAGCAAGAATTCATCCATAACATGAGTCAGCAGTCTGAACTGGAACTGGTAGGTGAGGAAAAGACTTCTTCATCTCCTACTCTCTCTCAGTAATCTTCAGTGAAATTGTTTTTGTACATATGTACAGGGATTTGTTTTTTTTCTTTCTCTTTTTGAAAGGTGCAGATATTCTTTTCAGCAAGACTCAGAATGTTTTTTTTGAAACCTAAGGGAGGTATCACTATCCGATTTTAGCATGCTGATTATTTTTTGCAAGACATTTTTAAGGACTGTGTAAATTTGGGTCAATTTCTGAGCTTCAATGAATTATTGGAATGTCTGCATTTGTGTGTCAGATTTTTCTTGGGAACTGTTTTGGCTATTCATAAGAGTACTTGCCCACCAGGCATTGCCTACATTAATGCTTTAAGCTCCCAAATGTTTCTGCTTATGAACCTATGGGCTGCGAGGACCATTTGATTTGGTTTCACACTAGATAAAGAGTGGGAATTGATGTTAGTTACAGCTATGGGCATGAAGTTATTCTTAAGATAGGCATCATGATTAAAAGGTGTTC
Organism: Larix kaempferi; assembly: GCA_027924585.1. Lineage (NCBI taxonomy): Eukaryota > Viridiplantae > Streptophyta > Pinopsida > Pinales > Pinaceae > Larix > Larix kaempferi. The sequence continues at coordinate 20,612,501 of BSBM01001646.1, forward strand.
AAGATCGGGCAGTTTGGGGGTTATTATCTCTTGGCTGTTATAAGATTAAACACATATATATATATACTGTCTTTAGCCACTTTATGACTTTCACTTTATACAGTTACGAAGGTTAGTTGTTCATATGGGCAAATCTTTACAGGCATATACAAAGAATACTCTTCCAATGTTGATACCATCCCACTCCTAGATGGTTTTCAGAGCAGCTCCCCCACTCATCTATGCTGAAGCAAATCATAAATTTTATCTTTAAGATGAAATTGGGACAAGAGCCTCTGATAGAAAAAGGGTGTAAGAGGTTAACCCGCCGGGATACTGAACAGGTCTGCTGGCAGCGGGTACCGACCTGTGGTATGAACAGGCAAACCCATCAGGGTTCTGAACAGGCCTGTTGGCAATGGGGCATCTGCCTGGGGAAGAAGCTTCTTAAGATGTTATAGTTACCCCACCGGAGTACTGACCAGGCTTGCTGGCAGTGGGTTCTGACTTTGATATCTTCTTTAACAGCCTCATCTATACTTGTCTATATGAACAACGTACCTATGTGAAGGTACAAGAGAAGCCATGAGGATGGTTAATTAAAAATTATTAAATTCATTAAAAAATAAAATGATAGCCAGTTGATAATCATCTCCAACTGTTTTTGGTACTTTGGGTTACCTGATTCTAAAAAAAAAAGGTTTATTTTGATGCCTAAAACATAGCTGAGAACTGTAGTACTATTTGTTCCACTACTCAAATTATCCTGTGTGAAGCTGAGTCAAAGTGGACCAGTACTCCATTAGCTTCTGATTGATTATTTTTTTCTTATCCTGTGGCATATGTCCTGGTGGAAAAGTTCTGTATGGATAACAAGGGTGAGGACTGAATTTTTGATTGATGAAATCTGAATTGTGATTGTTTGAGTTTGAATTTTTGATTGTTTAAATTATGAATGAGTGATGAAGCTTGCATTTCTGATTATTGAAGTTATGAGTGATGATTTGAGTTTGAATTTTTGATTTATGAGTGATTGATAAAACTTGCATTTCTGATTTTTGAGTTCTAAGTGGTTGATTGGAATTTGAATTTTTGAGTGTTATTTGTATTTTTAATAAAGATGGCTTCATGGCACGATTGAGTTCCTGTGTGGTTAGATAGAGCAGCGACTCTGCAAGAAGGAAATTAGGCTATAAAACTGTTGGGGTCCAACGAATCTCTTAATTCAGGCTATCTGCTTATGAACTCATTGAAGTAATGTCTATTTGGGAGATTCATGGTTTTACATCATCATTCATAACCTAACAGCTGCTCCAGATGCTGATACTTATCTTTATCTTGGTCAATTGCTGTACATAGTTATCAGCCTAAAAAGCACTGCTGTGTTTGTCAAAGTGCCGGAGTGAGTGTCGGATTGAGTGCCGGAAGTTATATTGGGAAATTGGCATGTATATGCTAAGGGACGTTACGATTGGCTAAACCTTAACTAGTAATAAGGATTATAATTAATTTTTTTTGCCATTATATTAAATCCGATAGTTATGAATTCCTTTAAAAACTTTTGGTAATATTTTCATTTTCTATCAATTGGCAACCTTTGATAAATTAATCATAACCTTATTTTATTATAATTTGGGTTCTGACGTGTTAAGAGACTGAGTTCAGTTAAAAACGTGTTAGACCACGGTTATCATTTCCTGCGAAGTGGGCAGTATGTGCCACCACTTGCAATGATGTGTTTTCTTATCACGATGCTGTCTTCATTACCCTCACTTCCTACCATTTTTACCAGGGTCATTCGGGTTTTATACAGTCGCTATCCTTCCATTGTCGCTACCTGCGAATCACCTGTCCGAATCCTTTTCTAATTCCCTGTCAATCCGCTACCCTCGTGGCTCCACCATGCTCAACCGGCATGAACCCTCTGCGTATGAGCAGCTATTAGCCATTCCGGAGTTCGTTGCATGCAAGGACATGTTTATTCGGGCAGGATGGCATACATTTTTAACTAATTTACAGGGCCACGATGACGCAGTCTCTCTCCAATTCGCCCTGAGTTTCGACGGGCATACCGCTAGAGTGGGGGCTCTAGAGTTTGCAGTGACAGAGGAGTCCATTTCAGTTGCCACGGGACTTCCACGCACCGGTGATAGATGGTTTAAGAATGGTCGGATGCCACGAAAAGATTATGACTGCGTTTTTAAACCAGAATATTTGGCTGTGAAGGGTGAGAAGGCTTTCTCCAAACTATGGGTCAGGGAAGAATTCTATAATTCTTTGATGATCATTACCAAGCTAATTACCTGTGAAGGTCGATTCTCCACCTACAAAGCCTGCCATTTTCGACTGCTAGCTCATTTCGAGTTTGGTAAGCTTCTAAATTTCCCATTTTATTTTTGGAAAAGTTTGAGTAAGATGGCTTCGCAGGTGAGGAAGAATTTAGAGCATCCAACCCATAGTCTTTATCATCATGGGCTTATTAAAATGATTGTTTTAGCTGAGTTAAAGAAGCAGGGTCAGGGTTGGGAACATTTTGTATATGAACTCTCTAACCCTCATCTTCAGTCACCCGTGAGGAATGAAGCAGGGGAGCCTGGTATCCCTGATTTAGTGGAAAAAGCTTCCTCCACAAACAATTCAGTTCCTCAAGATGCTTTTCCTCAGGAACCTGCTGTTAATAGCTCCAAGAAAACTGCTTCATTGTATGCTAAGAAATCCCCAATTCCTAAAAGACAGTGTGTTAACTCTCAGTCTGGGGGAGATAAGGAGCCAAATAGACGGTTTACTCGCAGTATGGCCGCTAAAGAGGGGAGGAAGGGGTCCAAGGGTAAAGAACCTGTCCACGTCGAGTTGTCATCATCCGATGCTTCCTCTACCCAAGCTGACTCCGATTCTCCTGATTCCCCTCATTGTTCTGCATCCCTGAATCCTGTCAGTGAACCCTTGTTACCAGTATCTCCTTCCAAATCAAGTCTGAAATCTATCAAAGGATCACCTTCAAAGTCAAGTTTGAAGTCTGTCAAGGTATCCTCTTCCAAATCAAGTTTAAAGTCTGTCAGGGCATCATTTTCCAGGTCTGGTTCAGAAGCTTCAGCGCAGGGGATTGACTATTTTAGACAAAAGAGTATTAAATTGAAAACGAAGCTGCAAGAATATAAAAGGTTGGATCGGGTTGTTAAACAAGAAAATGCCATTTTGAAAGCTAGAATAGTGTCCCTGCAAACCTTGGTTGATGAAGTTAAAGGGACAAATCATAGCCTTCGAAGGCAGTTAAAGAAAAAGGACAAACAGTTTGAGCAGTTAGCTAGCATACAGCAACATTCTGCTCCCTCTCCTCCTCAGGTGCAAGTCCTGTTTAATACCTCAGCTTCAGTTTCTGGAGTTGGGTCCAAGGATTGACAATTCATTTTGAAGATTTAAATTTTGCCTATCACAAATTTCCTTGCATAGGGACATGCAAGACCTTCAGTCTGGGGGAGATGTTGGTCCTCTATTTTGTCCATTCGATGTACTATTTCCTAGTATTTAAAGTCTTAATGGGTCCAATAATAATCAGTTTGATGTGTCTTTTGAAGGTCAATATTGCTAAAAGCCATGGTAAGTAATTTTAATTATTTGATTGTTGTATTTTCTTATTTTTATGCATATGTTGTGGGTTTTTAGGTTTCATTTAACCCTATGTTAATAATGCTGTGGGTTTCTCTTCTATACAGGGTTGTCTTGTTATTTGGCCAGCGTTCAAATGAGGAGATTTGGGGATTCGATCTACCATCAGGGCGTTTTTTATGGGATCCACATCATCTTAAGATGCTTTTGGAAGATTGCTTCACTGTTATTTCAGGCACGATCTGTGGTGTTATTATATTCTCTTAAACGATATGTGTATATCCTGGATCTGAGATGCCATTTTTGGCTCAGATGGTTAAGATATTTTGAGTATTGTTATTCCTATCGATCCTTGTCTTCAGGACGATTTTACTCTGTATAATCTAGTATAAAAGTAGCCATGGAAACCCTAAGCAGGGAGAATTTGTACAAACTCCATTTTCTGAATATGATACAGCGTGTGTTTTCAGCAAACTCGTGATTTCAATGTGTGAGGCGTTGAGGGCAGGGCCCACCTTCAACACCAGACTGTAATATTCCATTAGTGTGTGTGGTTTGCAATAGTAGATTGGCGTTTTCTCATTTCACATTCCTTTTCAGCATATAACTTATTTGCCCATTATCGGTTTGCAATAGAAAATGTGACTGCGAGTATTAATTAATAGCATTTACAGTTTATGGTGATAGAGTGAATTTGTTAACAGTTTGAATGAAAGATTCCATTTATTTTTGGTGAATGGTTATTTTAAACCTAGGGTATATACAATTGCATGATCTGATATAGAGTATGGTAGATTCAATTTGATGAGGGATTGAGTGTGTTTAGATTGAGAGTTTTATTACGAATGGATTGAGTGTTTTTAGATTGAGAGTTTTATTATGAATGGCTTGAGTGTTATATTTCCATAGCTACAGGAATGGTTTTTGACTGTACAATTGAATTCAGAATTGGTTTTAAAACTTTTCTCTAGTCTTCTGTGTGTGGCATTGGTACATGAATTACAAGTTTAACTTTCATTAATAAAACCTTTATGTTGCAGCACAAGAATAGTGTATAGACAGCCTGTTCTCTTATTATCGAATCAGGGTTTGAAGATCGTGATCATAGAGTACTTAGGGTTTACTGTTTTTGATAAAGGATTGCATTTGTATTTGAATGAGTTTTGAGGAAGAGTCCGTGGCTGTAACCCTGTTCATTTGAATCAATTTTCGTAATTTGAACACAGTGACTATCGATTACACAGTTCTAATCTTTATTTGATGAACAGAGTTTTGGTATTTTCTTCATGAGTACTTATATGCATTAGTTGTAAATAGAGAGTGAAGGAACTTCACCAACAGTTAAATTCTCATTTGATAGATTGTATGCATTAATAACTCAAAGCTAAAAGGCATAAGACTAGTTCAGATTTTGGGATATTTGGTGTGAATTTACATACTTGTTTTAAAAGTTCAATTAGGAAACATGGTTGACGAAGCATACACATTTGGTTAATGACAGATTGACTTGGATTGTGACTACAATAGCCTAGATTGCTGTAGGTACCGTTTATTGTTTTTAATTTGCTAGCAGGTTGTTTTTAAATTATAGAATTACAGTTTGAAAACCCTTATTTAGGTTATCTTCGAGTTTAACAATAAGAATTTGTAATGTAGTTTTCATTGCCTTTAATGTAGAATTAGTGGTCTTTAGCATTGGCCCTTTAGGGTTAGTCTCATTGTTGTTAGCAATAGATTAGGATTTCTTGAGCATTAGGGTTAGCTTATCTGCACATATAGTGTAGCAGCTCGAAGTCTACGATTCCCCGGTTGATAAATTAAATTGAGGTGAATTAAATATCAATAATTTTAACCAACAGTCACATGCATCCAATAAAGTTTTCATATCTTTTATTAACTCTTCCATAGGAGGTTGACTTTTGACTGTGGAACATGCAATTTTTTTTCTGAATAGGGCTATCAAAATAACCATAGTCTCTTCTTCCAATCATGATCTCATGGGAGATGCTTGTGGAAGGGACTTCTTGGGGATTCTCTTCCTCAAACTGTGTACAGTATTCTTCATACTACTCATCATAATTATCATACTCTTCATAAAAATAATCTTCCTCCTCATACAATTCAAAGTCTGAATCTTCCATGACATGGAACTAATACTACAACTGTAACTTGAAGATTGTGCTGCTAATTTCCCACTGAGGGTTAATTTCCATAGGCTGAGCCAAGGAAAGTGCTCTGATACCACTGTAATATCCTAGGAATAATTTGACCCAGATATTAACTCAAGTTCATATTTTTAATAAATTTCACAAGTACAAATTTTGACAATTTTTAACAGATAGTGCAGGTGGTAAGTGATGGCTAGCTGAGGCAACAATGAAGATGATGGGATAAAATTTAAATTCTAGAATTTATATGGGATTTATGCAGTAGCAGCAAATCAGAATAATGGGAGAGTCCTAAGCACAAAGCACTGGGGCCATTTATGTTTCGGACATCAGCTACCGCTGAAGCCTACCGCAAAGCTTCCTAGGCACACCAGCATATGCTTACTAGACTGGGTGGGTTACTGAGGGTCCAAGGCTGAGTTATAATAGTCAAATGAGTTCAATGGATTCACTGGGCAGCATACAGAAATATTTGGAAAATGCAGGAGTGATTTGGGAGACTTAAGCCACTCCGGGATTACTGAACTAGGGATTTTCCAGACTTTACAAACAAAGGCTAAATGATTCCAGATTCTTAAATTGATGACTGTTATGGATATCATACCATGTTATTGACCCTCTACAACTTGCAGAAAGCAAAACTGACTCTTAGAATAGATTCGACAGTGATTTCTATAACACTAGTCATAAAACAATGCACAATTAGCTAGTCTCCCATTCTGGCTTATTAAATGAACTTTATTAAATGTGATAATCAGTTCTGAGGTATTAAATGGTTCTGATATAATGTATTTGACAGTAGAAGGTCGAAATATACCTCAATGGACCAAGCTTGTGTCCATTAAATGATCCTCCAGCAAAATAGTATCTCAATAACTAGGAAAGCCTCATCTAGAGCCCAAGATGGACTGTGTGAGATATGAGATGATTACATATGAGATCTGAAAGTACATGGTGATCATATACAGATCTAGAATAGAGTATGAGCTGAGAAATGACTCTCTGAGAAAGAATATAGAGTCCTTCACTTGTCTTCTTCTTCTAGCAGAGGAATCACCTCCAAATCTAGCCGGAGTTGAGAGAATGAGAGAGAACAGAAGGGTAGTTCAGTTATGTTGCTGATTTCTGATATGTGGCTCTTCTAATGACTGCAAGAATAGCTAAACCAACTCTCCACCAAGTCTTGGGTGCATTCACTGGCTCAAACTCCTCCAACAGGAGAATCTTCACTAAAACTAGTTGTAGTTTCATTGTCTATCGGATCTGCTCTTCTTCTAACTTCAAATCTTCAATGATGGATGAAAATGGCTGATGATGGTCTTCAGTACATGATCTAGACCTGCATAACACTCTATGGAAATTAAAATACGTTGGGGCACATCACCCAAGAGAAACAGTTGAGGCACATCACTCAACTTGAGAGGCTCAGAGCTCTCAAACCAAAATTCTAAATGACAAAAATTCTCTATTGGAGTTGGTTGGCTTCTTTTATAAACTTTATGATGACCTGCTGAGTAAGTTACTTAGCTTTGGTGACTTGTGAGAGTAGGTTACCACTTTCCCATCCTACTCCAAGTCATGAGGGCGCCTTTCTTGAGGAGAATAGCAACTTTTGAGCTTTCAAAACTTTATTTCCTTCACCTCCTTCACTAAATTTGGGCAAGTGAGCTTTAGGTAGCTTTTCTGGTTGTTTCTATTTCCTTTCAGAAAGATTTTCTGAATATTTCCACTTTCTTTACTTTCCTCCTTCTTGATTTTGTTTGATTTTGCTAGCTTTTGTCAGTTTCCTTTATGGGTTCATCTTGCCAACTTGTCTGCACTAGATTCCTTAGCTTTTTTGAGAATTTACCACTTAGGAAAGTTGGGCTCACTTACCAATTCGAATTTCCTAGCCTTGTCAACATCAACTTGCCACCAATTAAATTAGTAATGATGTATTTATTAATTAAAATCAATCCAACTCTGAATATAATTAATTATTTAATAATTAATTAATTCATATAGTATTCTGCCTCAACATTTATCTCCATTAATTAATGATAACTCCATTAGTTTCCTTAGATCCTTAGTTTGGGTATTAACATCTTCCGGGGTCCACCTTATCCATTTAATACCCAAATACAACCTTAGGCATCTTTCATAAGACAATTTCCATGCTTGCTCATTAATTAAATAATTGTTTCCTAGGTGACTTAGGCCAAAATTACCTCATGGACCATAGCAAAATTTGGGGACATGACATTGACTCTATGTCGTTTGCATTGAAGAAGCTCCTGGATGAAAAGACTAGCAGATGAAAAAGACCAACAATTGCTAACAACACTAACCAGAGGAGGCTGCAAAAATTTATCTGAATGGTGCGAAAGAATTGCTGACGAGTTTTGTGAAGAATGCATGATTGAAGACGGAGTATCTGTCGATAACGTGAAGCATAGGTTCTATAAAAACCTTACCAAAAATTTTCTTTGTTCTCTACCGATGCATTTGTTCAAATTCTTGATCGACAAGGGAGTAGCGCATATTGCCGAACCTCGACCATTGTTGTTACCACCACTCCCGAACACGAACTGGGAAGAAACAAAAAGAAAGTGGGAATACTTCTTAAGAAAATGAATTGTTGCATTACCCTCTTTCTTTAAAGATATTTTGGGTCGGCAATGGGGGGGTATCCGACCACGTTTCGGATGGAGTATATGAATAACGGTCGATAGATGAAAAACACGATATGGCCAGCAGTGAGAAATCCCAAAAATTTGACAAAGATGGAACGGTGATACATAAAAGAACTCAAGATATCCAAAAGATTGAACTAGAAAAGAGGAGGAAGAGGCGCGAAGAAATAAGGGAGCAGACTAGTGCGATCTAGAAAAAAAAGAAAGTCGGGTATAGTGACAGATGCAACAGGAAATCCTCCAGATTCGAGTCGAGCTTGAAAAGAAGAGGGCGATGATGAACCACTGTCACTAATGGATGAATACCAGTGGATGGAGCATGGTAGCGTTCTCCATGTGAGTATACCTAAGGTTATAACTACGCATTCCCCATTACATCTGACTCAGAGTGCCCAAGTACAAGAAATTGTCGAAGAAGATTCAGGAGTTCACGTTTGCCAATATGGAATCTGGAGCTGAAGGAACAATGAAGGTAATGAGGTTGATAGATTGTTGATCCAACGACAGCAATAGGGGAATTGGGTCACTTTTCAACCCGAATTTTCCAACCAGATTTTTCATCTACTCTATTCAGATTATGAGGAAGCGCCCCCCCCATCCACTTCCAGCATTGAGTGATTCATCGTGTCAGTCAGGATCCCCCAAAAGAAGTACAACCCAGGTAGAATAGCTTTACCTGGGTATCGACAGAAGCCGTCGAAGAAATTCGACACCCGATAGTCGATGAATACCTGACCAGTGATATTTTTGTCAAAAGTGAAGAACGTGCATTAAATCATGTCACTGCACATCAAGAAATAGTACTTGTCGAAAAAAATTGTAAGATCATTTCTACCACCGGAAATAATCCACCATCTCCACCTGTGAGATTATAAGTCAAAATCGTATCATATATGGCACACATAATGACACACCTTCCTTTCTATGAAGGTGATGAAGACCTAATAAGGCATTGGTTTTCTTGTGAATCAACATGGGAAGCCAATGCCATTGTCAACAAAGATCGACAAATGGCACAATTCGCTGGTGCCCTTTGAAAATGAGAACGTATGTGGTACATCACTTATAAACAAAGAACACCTACTGTATCAAAGGCTTAGATAAAACAACAATTTATGTCTTTCTTCAAGACCCTAGATGCAAAATATCTAGCTTCTAAGAAGTTGAAAACCACAACTCAAAATCCAACAGAAACTATCAAGGACTACGATAAAAGATTCAAACATTTGTTGAGCCATATTGAGCACGACATTGAAGAATCCTTATTGGCCCAATGGTTCGTGGTTGGAATAGTACAGAAAATTAGAGTGCACATCCGTTTCACTAATTTTACTACATATGAAGATGCATTGACAAAAGCATTACAAATATAAATTGATGATGGCTATCCTATAGCTCCTGTCGACCGCCGCATTGAAGAAAAACTGGACAATATGCAAAAATCAATTTGCGAGGAGCCGATCTATGGTGTACAAAATGCTCAAGATTTGGCCATACAAAATATTATTGTTGACAATATGACCACTGACAGGATGTCCGTTTTGTACAAACAAAATGTTTTGTGACATCTGCCAAGAACATGACTCACATTCAATGAAAGACTATCCCTACAATATGAAGAATGATCAAGCTCGATGGTGCGCAATATGTGACGTAAAATATCATTCCACAGTAGAATGTAATGTAAATTTAAAGAATAAATAAAATTATCACGTAGTTTATCAGACCAATGTTGTCGACCAGAGAAATTATAGAAACGACAGGAACGACGGCCAATGATATGATTGAATAAATGACAACTTCAATCGACGAGGAGGATTCCAAGGTCATGGATGAAACACTGGAAATCAAGACCCCCGACCATGTCGATGATTGCAGTGATTTATGTGCCTAAGTGAAGAACAAGTTTTTGCAGACTATCCCTTCAAATATCGGACAAATCTCAAATTATGTACGAAGTGTGGGGTGGGTGATCACTTCTTGGAGGATTTCCCCACCATACTTGAAAAGATTACTAATAAAATGAATGTTAACATATTGTCTAGTGTTCCTAAGTCTGGTATTGTTAAAACTAAGAATATTCAAATTGTAACTCGTCAAGGAACTAAAATTGGTGTTGATAATCCGTAAATTAGCAAAATAAAAAGTATAGATGACTATCCTAATCCAAATGAACAGAAGCACTTATATAATAATGCTGCAATTTTTTTTCAAGAATTAGCATCCCAAGAAGACATTGACAAATCTCGATAAAGAAATATTAGGCGAACTCCTCAATTTAATAACCAAGGAAGAAGTTGTTGCAAAGTTTATAGATCTAATACACAACATTAAAAGTAAATATGTCGAATAAAAAAAAACTATGTCGACTATGTTAGAGAGATAAAAAGGATGCAGACCCACTTGTCAACTTAGAAATTGAAGGATACTTTGTTCGAAAAGTCGTCCTCGACTTCGGATCAAGAACAAATATCATGACTCAAGATACTTGGGAACATATTGGTCGACCACAACTGCACGAGTCGAGCATCTATCTAAAATTAGCCGACCAAGGATTGATTAAACCAATTGGGGTATGGAAAAATGTCGACACATCCATCAAGGAAATAACAAAACGAGTTGACTTTGAAATTATCGACCCAAAAGAAGGTTTCGGTTCCTTCCCTTCCCCAGTTGGCCGACCATGGGGAATAAAAATTAAATCTTCAATATCACTTGAAAAAGATAGGATAAAACTCAAAGGAAATGGGAAGAGAGTGATTGTGCCAATTCACCCATCGCAAGGACAACCCTGGATAGAGCCTATCGATGATGACATTAAATTTCAAAAATTATATCAAGTAACAAATAATTAAGACTATATTGATCCTAACGCACAAGGGGAGATCCACCTCGGTAATACCTCATTAGTCGGATATAATTAATATGTTGAACTCTACGACTGGAAAATGGAGAATTATGAATTACAAGCACGAGAATGTTGGACGATTGAATTTATCCCCCAAAAGAAAATCCAACATTGTTTTTTTGTCTCCATCATTTTGAAGATTTTCGAAAGAAAAATTAGAGAATATTCGACACTTGCACCGGTGAGAAACAAGTCATCGAGTGTTCCACCGTTGAGATACAAAGAATGAGAATCGCCCTCATCCCATGTCGAGAAAGTGTAAAATAATATAGGAGAACAAGGTCGACTTCAGAGTTTGGTCGAAAACTTCACAGGTCAAGCTGCAAGATGGTGGGATACACATTAGTTGAGACTTCAGAATTGGACTATAGCGTCGACATACTTTGTTGAAGGATTTAGAGGAAGAAAAATCATGGCACAAAAAAATATTATGATTTTCACACAAGGCCAAGATCCTGAAAACCATATCGTCAACTGTGAAAAAGAATGGAAAAGATTAGGCTACAGGGACGAAAGAACCTGACCACACCTTTTCCCAATTACACTCGACATCAATTTACCAAACAAATGGTATAAAATGGAGGAAGAAAGAGGAGAAACATTTATTTGGAAATAATTAAGAGAAAATTTCATCAAAGATTTTACATTTTCTCCACAGAATGATCTATTAATAGAAGAAAGCAATCAAGTGAAAAAATTCCTACATCCAACAGGTAGCAAAATATCATTAGAGAGTCAACAACGACTTGACCGACAAGTTGCTGCATGTAACAATATCAAGTTGACCCAACTTCATCACTCGACAAGATTACAAATTGAAAAGGAAAAAACAAAAGGGAATTTTTTTCAATGGAAACGAGAACATCCAAATACATCAAAGTTGGTCAGATCAATTTGTAATGTTGAAACTTTAGAAAAAATTGATCCCGAAAGGATGACAAAAGCATATTTTCCCCCGACATTTACACAATTGAAAGAAGGTGAGTTACTGATCAATGAAACCAGAGCACCTGAATGGATGGACGCACAAATTAATATCAAAGAAAGAGATATATCTAACAATGACAGACCCAAGATGGCTAAGATAGGGGATTATTGGAACGAAGAAAAAACAATAGAAATTACAAACTTATTAAAATAATTCCAAGATGCATTTGCATGAGATTATAAAGATATGAAAGGACTTGTCGAGGAAATGGGAGAAATGAAGATCAACATCAAACTAGATGCAAAACCAGTCAAGAAGAGACCATACAAGCTTGTGCATAAATACAAATAAATAGTCAAGAAATAAATAGACAACATACTTGCCGCCAGAATTATCTATCCCATTGATCAATAAGAGTGGAAAATCCCAATGGTCGTCCAACCTAAGAAGCACAACCTGACACAACTGTGAATTTGTGTCGACTTGAGGGAACTCAACAAGGTAATGCTTAGGGATCCATTTCTGACACCATTCGTTGATGAAATTATTAATGAAATTGCAGGACATGAATTCTATTCGTTCAGGGACGGATTTTCCAGGTATAATCAAGTACCTATTTCTAAAGAAGATCAAAATAATACCAAATTTGTATGTGAATTTGGATAATTTGCATATAAAGTAATTCCATTTGGATTGAATAGTGCACCAGTTGTGTTCTCCAAAATAGCTGTCAAATCTTTCCAAGAATATATCTACAAAACCATGGTCATATATTTTGACGATTGGACGATCTATTCTATGCTGAGGGACCATTACAAATGGCTAAGACTTATGTTATAAATATGTCGACATATCCAAATGTCACTAAATATCAAGAAATTCATATTTTCCACTCCAATAGGAATCCTACTTGGACATGTCGTGTGTAAAGAAGGTATAAAAGTTAACTTCGTGAAAACTAAAGTAATTCTCGACCTGAAACCTCTAGTTAGCTCCAAACAAGTCAGAGTGTTACTAGGGAATATAGGGTATTACAGAAAATTTATCCATCACTACTACGACATGACATATCTGTTAGAAGAGTATCAGAAATAAGATCAAGACTCCATGTGGACAGACGAATGCACTACATCATTCGACATTTTAAAAATGAAACTAGTCGAAGCTCCCATCTTAAGATTTCCAAACCGGTCGATTAAATTTCATGTGCATATTGATGCTTTTGGAATAGCAATTAACGCGATCGTCACCTAACTTGGAGATGATGGAATGGGTTACCCTAACACCTATAATAGCATAAAATTAAATAAGGCGGAAAGGAACTACTCAACAACTAAGAGAGAAGTACTAGGAATGGTATTGCACTCCAGAAATACCGACATTATATACTCACCAATCCTTTTTTTTCTATACAGATCATTAGGCCCTAAAATACTTAGTTAATAAAACCCTACACCACAAAAGAATTTGTCGATGGTTACTGTTATTCCAAGAATTCGAGTTTGAATTTATCATTCAACTAGGTAAATCAAATGTCGGACCCGACCATTTGTCGAGGATAGAAATAGGTGAATAACCAACTGAAATTGAGGATGATTTAACCAACGCTCACTTATTTAGAATTAAATCTATTCCATCAGACGTAGCAGAGATTGCTCAATTCCTAGAAGAAGGACAAGCTCCAGAAGGAATGACTGAAAAGAAAAAGAAGATTTTGGCAATGTAAGCTACGCCCTATACTATAATAAATGGATTTCTCTATAAACTGGGATAAGATGATGTACTACAACGATATGTTCCCCACCATGAAATACAAAGTATAATTAATGAGGAACACAATGGACCAACATGCATACATTTCATATAGGTGCACCAATAGTACTCAACCACTGATCACACATAATCACACAAACTACTATCTGCTAACACATACTCAACATGAATCTGCAACGTCTAGTGATTTTCACTAACTCATATCATAATAATCTATGAAACAAGCATATAACATTATGAGTGTTGACATAGTTCTGTCAACATGGGTTCACTTTGCAATACTGTCAACAAATTCCAACCAAACTCCCTTAAGCATCGGCCTATAAAGGTTTTACCCTTCCCAACAACACCCGCAAAGTGAGTGAAGTCTCACCCGAGATGATTGAGGGGGATGCAGGAACCAAGTTTCCACAGTGGGGGGAGGACATGCATCTATTCTTACACTATCACTACAGAAACCAGATATTTATATTCACATCATGCTTACCAATTCAAACATACATTCCTCATTCGCGTATTCAATATGTAAACGACATTCGCATTAACATGGTAATACCGACGATTGCATCACAGAAATTACAGAACAACGGGACTGAAGCAGAACACAGTATTTAGGTCGCATTCATCATTCAACAAAAACAGAGACAAGAAAGAGATATATCCGAACATATTCATGCATTAAATCATCAAAAACATGTTGTACAACCTTCGTAGGGACAGTTCCAAACACTTATCGCCGATCCATACAAAACTTGCCGAAGGAAAGGAAAAATAGTACACAATTCATCATCTTTTCAATTGATCAATTGATGATATGATACCCTTAGGCTTACATTAATAGTCCTATTTATAGCTAACTAAGGTGGTTACAAAGCGGTTCAAATGACCCATTTTAACTAACTAAACTAATCTTACGCTTTCGTCAGCTCCTTGTTCTCCACGAATGGTCCTTATTCACTGTTGTCGGCTTTCGCACTTTATGCGATCTAACCATGTGCCAACATGACCCCAACACAAACTTGTGGCTTGCCCTTGAGCTAACTCAGCTGGACCCTGTTGGTACTGTTCTTGTCCTTCTCTATGTTGTACTTCTCAGGCTCCTCCTTCTGTATGGTGCTCGCTGACATGAACTTCTCATACTCATACTTTTGTCTCTTGGTCATTGCCATGTACTTCTCGAACTCATCCTCGAGTCTCTTGGTCATTGTCATGTACTTCTTGAACTCATCCTCCAGTCTCTTGGAACCTTCATCATCTATCCCTTCTCAGCCATCTATTACCCTCGATCCTAACTTGCGACTAGGAAGAAGTTCATCGACAACACCAACTTGTGGAAAGGACATAGTCGTTTGGCACATCTGTTTCGCACATTTGATCATCCTTTGCTAGTACTGGCATGCCTTTTCTCTTGGTACTTATGTGGTTAGAGGGACCACTTCAATTCTAACACTTGAAACTTGCTTAGATATCTCGGGTAAGACCTCATCTTTTTTCTTCCTGATACATGGTGCCTCTGCATTTTCCAGTTGTTCGTGAACACTTATCGTCCTTTCCCTTAGTGCACCTTGGGTGCTTCCGTTGGAAACAAAATGCACCATTTCAACTCTCTAATCTCACTTCCTTATTCTGCAACTACCTCAGAATCGCTCATTTGACTTACTGACTCTCCTCATACTGCGCATACGCCTTAATATTCCAATCTCTTCACTTGTATTTATGCTCGTTCCTCATGTCCTTGATGCATAATTGCTAAATATTTCACATGTTTATCATATTCTATCCTCAAGTGTGTCATCATAACGTTCCTCCATTTTTCGATGATGCTTAGCCACAGTAATTATCCACTGAATTGACTCCCACGTGCTAAAGTTGATGAGTGACTAGCCTTGTCATGTCTCCCAATTTTTGTCATTATTTCTTTTTCTTTTTTTTCTTTTTCTTTTACACCTTTCTCAGCTACTATGCACCTGGTTATGGCGATAGGGTTTCAGCCAATTCCCATTTACTATATTTTTCAACACTGTCCCATCTAGCCTTTGTAACTGCACTGCACCTCCATCAGTAACAAAATTGATTATGTAGGGACCCAACCAATGCATCTGCAGCTTACCTGGATGCTTTGCAAACTTACTGTCGTATAATAGGACCATATCTCCTTGTTGGAAGTGCTTTTCTTTGACGTGGCCTGTGAAGAACCTGCAACAATTAATTAATGAGAATATGCGAGATAGCAAAAATAACAGAACTCATAATCACTTTTATTGATTGCAGACCACTTCGAGGGGGCAACCTCCTTTGAGCAAGCTCAATACAAATAAATTCACGGTACCTTCATTGGTCTCAACACAAACTTATATACTAAGTATAGGCGCAAATACCATGGGTCAATACCATGTGTCAATACAAACCATGGGCCAATACAAACTATGGATCAACAATTACTACGGGACGACTTACAAAGCATATGCGTCCAACAACAATAAGAAAAACTATGGATCAACAAATACTACGGGACGACATACAAAGCATATGCGTCCAACAAAAATATACTAACAAAGTAAATAGAAGGGTTGACATGAGTTCCTAACATACCCTCTCCCCTAGAAAAAATTTTGTCCTCAAAGCTTTTGATGTGGAAATTGATGCAGAATCTGAAGGAGTGGTTCCCCTGTAGCATCCTTAGGTTGCATTATGGGCCACTGATGCCTT
Organism: Larix kaempferi; assembly: GCA_027924585.1. Taxonomy (NCBI): domain Eukaryota; kingdom Viridiplantae; phylum Streptophyta; class Pinopsida; order Pinales; family Pinaceae; genus Larix; species Larix kaempferi. The sequence goes on from BSBM01001646.1 coordinate 20,629,244, forward strand.
TTGAGTTTCAGGGAGGGTTTCTTGGAAGGTTGTAGACGAAGAAGAACCATATTAGCTACGTGAAAAGTGCGCTTAGAACGGTGTTGACTGACTTATTGTTTCAGTCGAATTCTTGCCATATGAAGATTGTCCTGCGGAATGAGAAGAATCTGATCACGTTTTCGAAGAACCGAGTCAATTGCCTCAACAAGGGAGCTGCTGAGGGTGTATGGAAGAAGAACTAGTAGTGCCTATCCATAGACTGCTTCATATGGTGTCCTTTTATATGTGGTATTGTACCACTGGAGCACTTCGAGGAAATCCATAGAAATAGTTGTCCAAATCTGTGTAGGGATGGGCAAGGGTTCGAGCAGTCCCAAAAAGAGCGTTGTTTCACCCTTGTTGACCTAGAAAGTATCACAATCAGCCACCATATATTGAATTGTCATTTTCATTCCTTGCCAAAAGAAGTTACATTGTTCCCGGTCAGACATTTTGAGGAACCTAGAGTGCCCTGCTGATGAAGAAGCATGGATTTCATAGAAGAGATAGCCCTATTGAATAGATTGCAACCAATTTGGAACAAGCAGAGAAATAGTTGTAAGAGAAACTAGGTCATCAAATGTGCAAGAAGGAGCATCTGCCACCATATTGTCCTTACCCTGGTTATAAGTGATCGCATAGGCATAACCCATGAGTTGGATAACCCATTACAGGTGTGTTGGAGAGGAGACCCATTGTTCCAGGAAATTTTCTAAACTCTGGAGATCAGTCTTGATGCAAAAATAATTCCCTAATAGGTATGGCTTCCACTTCTGTACTGCATGCAAAATAGCCATAATTTCTTGTTGAGATGTAGATGTGGCTAAATTCTTACCGGAAAGGTCTCTTGAAGGAGACAAGCCCACTGGTTCAGCAAAGACACCTGCATATCTATCCAAGGAAGTAGGGGAGACCGTTGATGGGTGCATCTGAATGGAATGGAGTTGAGCGATGACACCATGTGAATTATTCTTAAGGATCTTTTCCAGGCGATGTGAACTGATGATGCAGAGAGACCCTTGTTGTTAGCCCTTAAATTTGTGTTGTGTCCCATTGACTGAAAACTGCATCCAAAGTTCAACAAAATCCCATAAGACGGGGCCAAGTGTGCATAACCATTGAATGCCCAAAACCACATCACATCCTCCTAGGGACAAGGAAAACATGTCAGAGTGCAGGATATAATATTCCAGAGAAATATGCACATTGTGACACTTCCCCTTGCATAGTAAGGTGCCCCCATTGGAAACCATGAATTCAAAGTTGGAGCAAGGATGGACAAAACAATTAGCCTGTTTGGCGATCCGAGGGTCAATGAAGTTATGAGTGCTACCAGAATCAATGATTATTGTAAGAGGAAGCTTCTTGAAGTAACCCCTGACTCGCATTGTTTGGGGGGTGGTGACGCCGAATAAAGCATGGAGATATATCTCTATTTGTTCATCCTAAGATGGGGGGTCAATAGGCGGCTCCTGAATGTCGACCTGATCATCCATTGTATCTGGAGCTTCTTCACCAATTTTAGAGGTAGGCAGAGAATCCATATCCAAGAGATAGATCTTTTGTTGAACACATCTATGTCCCCGAGTGAATTTCTCATCACAATTATAACAAATCCCTTTTTCTATGCGTGCCTGCATCTCTGTTTTAGACAAATGCTTGATAAGAGTTGGTCGAGGAGCTGGCGGGATGTGAGTTCATTGAGAACCCATATTTCGGAAGGGAACAAAAGTGGGTTTGGAGCATTGTTGGGATGCAATCTTGTCTTCTTCCAACTTAGCCAACCCTAGGACTTCCATCATTGTGTTGGGATAGAACATTATAACCTCTGACCGGATTTCATCCTTAAGACCACTGATAAAACAACTCCTGTAGAATTCATCAGACAATCCTTCTGTGTGATTGGCTAGTTTCTCAAATTCTGTCTGATACTCTCTCACAGTGCCAATTTGATGAAGTTTAGTGAGTGATTCGGTGAAGTCATCAAAAGCACTAGGACCAAATCATTGCAAAAGGAGTTGGCAAAAATTTGTCCATTTTGGTTCGTCATGAGCCTTTATGTACCAACAGTAACATTGAAGGGCTTCCTGTTCCAAATGAAAGGACATAAGTGGAACTTTTTGGACATCAAAAGTATTATGCAGACTAAAATATTTTTTTGCATGATAGATCCATCCAGTCGATCAGTAATATTGAAGCGAGGAAATTCAAGCTTCGGACCACGGAAATTGCTGGAAGAAGAGAACCCATTGGCTGCAGAAGATTCTTGTCATCGGTTTCTGTTCATGGCTGAATGCTAAAGATGGAGGCTGAGAAATTTTTCATCAAGATCTTGGAGTTTGGTTTGGATGGTTGCAAGTGCTTCCTCCATGGTTTTTGCTCCTGCACGAGTGACAACCACAACTAGGATTTTTTTTGTTTTTTTTTGTTTTTTTGGGGGGCGAATGGATAGAAAAACACAAACGAAATCTTATTTAGTAAAGGGAAATTTGGATTTGGGAAAAACTCGGATGGGTAATTGGGGTTTGACTAGGTTTTGGACACTTTGTGATGGATAGTGAAGCAAAAAATGGGGATTTCAGAAGCAGGGTGAAAGAATGAGAAAATTTGTCAAAGAGGGACAAAGAAGCAGAAATAGGGAATGAAAACGGTGGCAAAATTTGGAGGCGAGTGGGTGAAAATTGAAGAAGTTATGGAAAACCCTAAAAATAGACAAATGTGAGATTTCTAGCTTTGGGAAGTAGAATTTGGGATAGGGTCCTCAGGAATGAAATATGCAGAATGGGATTGCAGGGGTGTCTGGAAAGTTTCAAGGGAAACGAAGTTAAAACAAGGGAGATATGGCGAAAAAATGATTTTTTTTTCAGGAATGTATCTGCAATGGCAGGAAAGGGATCAAAACAATTGGATCTGAAATGACATGGAAGGGATTGGCAACAGATGGATCTGAAATGATGCCGAATGGATAAAAAATGACTGGATCTGAAACGACTTTCAGAATATATCTGAAACAGTTGGAACTGGAACGGCTTGGAATGGATCTGAAATGGCGCGGAAGTGATCGGAAACAGTTCAGCTAAAAATAGATATGGACCCCAGGTATGTTTGGCTTCCTATCGGTTCAGGGGATTCACTCGACCACCAGGTATGTTGTCTGATGGCTTGCGTATTGGGGCAATACCCCTCACTCCACGGCTCAGGTAAAACTGATAACCGCTTTGCCACAAACGACAACTCTTGGTTTACCTCACGGGTGGGAACTAGTCAATCATGTAGGGGTTGTTGCCCTTTTTGCTGGCAGGTCCCCTCAATGGGCCAGCTACTTTGGGGTTCCTGTGGTACTCCTCACAATGATTTTTAGGGATTATGCCCAAGTACTTCCCACAGTTAAGCGGATAGGGATTATTCCCAGATCCGAAGCTCCAATAGATGCGAAAAAAAAATTGGCAGAAATTTCACCCAGTGAGCCCAAGAAAGTGCTTTGATACCAGATGTGAAGAACCTGCAACAATTAATTAATGATAATATGCGAGATAGCAGAAATAATAGAACTCAAAATCACTTTTATTGATCGCAGGCCACTTCGAGGGGGAAACCTCCTTTGAGCAAGCTCAATACAAATAACTTCATGGTACCTTCATTGGTCTCAACACAAACTTATATACTAAGTCTAGGCGCCAATACCATGGGTCAATACCATGTTTCAATACAAACCATGGGCCAATACAAACTATGGATCAACAATTACTATGGGACGACTTACAAAGCATATGCGTCCAACAACAATAAGACAAACTATGGATCAACAAATACTACGGGATGACTTACAAAGCATGGGCTAATACAAACATAGTGTCCCTCCCATCCTACCAAGGCGATGGAGAGAACATGATGCTAAAACTGGGCAATTGGCCCCATGCTTACTAAATTGACATTCTTATAATATAAAAGGATGCATGCAGATGTATAAATCTAAGAAACACAACGGAAGTAAATTCAGCTACACATCTATCATACATTCAAGATATTCATGCCATTCATCAATTGAAACAATACGGAGTTATCACAAGAGATTACTTATCTTAAAACAAAGTAGTCTCGAGCAACTGGCTATGCAACTACAACGTTCCACCCAACCATAGGCCAGTAGTGATCATCAATATCACAACACAATGCCACCCCCGAGCTGGGCATGATCTCTACAAGGAAAAAGGGAACAACAGACTCACACATAGCCCAAAGATACACCAAAATCAGCCAAGCCAACCTACAGTTGGGTTTATCAGGCTACTAAGGCAATGGAAAAGGGAGAATTCTAAGCTAGTGAGCTCAACCCCAGAGCTATGGACACCCTCTGCAAGATCTATCTAGCTTGGTCCCCATAATACCTACACACCTAGCACAAGAAAGTATTCCCTTCACTAATACACAGTCCCTCAGACCATTCTAGTGTTCTTCAAATTGTGCATAGAAGAGCAACCAACCCTTTTGATACTCTTGAGAGGTTACCTCCTCACTAGGTTTATCAAGCCAAATCTTGTCCACTTCCACTCCTAATTCTTGCTCACAATTTCAAACCAACACAGGGATGCACCCAACAACAAAAACACAAGTGCTGAAAAACGTGGGAAACCAAAATGAACTGGTAGATGGGGAGTAAACCCTGGGAAGGAAAATTCATTTTTAGAAAGCGTTTATGGCAACCCAGGAGCAAAAACGACCTCCATCAAACCCCCAATTCATGGTTCTCCTCTTCCAGTCACTGTACCAACCAAAAATGAGTTCCCCGCCATGGAAAATGCAGGAAAATGGTAGAAAACGTGAAGGAGACAGACCCCCCTAGCTCAAACTGCGTGAGAGAGGAAAGACCATGGGTGAAGAATGGCTTTGGGCACAATTTCATGGGTGTTTTCTTGTCCCAGAAGAAAAAGTACATTTTTCTAGGTTGATGGCTTGCCCATGCATGAAATTGGCTGCCATACCTCCTCATTCCCAAAGCATTAATGCCTCAACCAACTCCTAGAAGAATTAAATGATTGGGTGCATAAGTCAGAATGGGTAGTTGGGGTTCATTCATTGACATTTGGCTTATCACCATTGGTTCAAGGGTTTGAATAATTTCCTTCCCTATTCCTTGTAGAATCATGCCCCCATCTCTTGTTGCATTGCATAGCTAGTTGTGGGTATTTCATTAAAATTCGTATTTACATGATGTCTTAATTTACATTGTGCCTGTCTAGCACAAGAACCATAGGCATCTATTTTTAATTGCCGATACATAAAATGCTAAATCAATGGTGGGGCATTGGCCTTGAGCTCCTCACCATGATTAAATAACAATATTTACATCATTTACAATCTTAATGCAATAGGGTCAAGATGGGGACATTACATTTCCCTCCCCTTACATTAGCACTATCCCCAGTGCTCATCAAAATTGAACAAAAATGGATATGCCACCCTCATGGGATCTAGTGCTAGCATGCAATGCAAGTCTATATGCAACTGGGCCTGTTCTTTCAAGCACTTCAAATGGCCCACAATATCTAGGTGATAGCTTGGCACAACTCCCAAGTATCAAGGAACTCTTCCTTGACCTCACTCTAAGATACACATGATCCCCAACATTGAATTCCCTATGCAATCTATGCTTATTTGCATAACTTTTCTGTCTATCCTAGGTTGCTTTTAAATTTTGTCTAATCTTGGCAACCTCTTGTTCCATTTCCTTAAGCAGTTGTGGCCCAAGTACAATTATGTTCACTGGATTGTCCCAAGTCACTGGTGTCCTACACCTTCTTCCGTACAAAGCCGCATATGGACTCATTCCCAACGATGCTGGTTTCCCATTGTTATATGCAAATTCTACCAAGTGTAGATAATCCTCCCACTTGGATGGTTTCTCCATTACATACATACGGAGCATGTCTTCAAGCACCCGGTTTACTCTTTCTGTTTTCCCATCTGTTTGAGGATGGTATGCGGTACTAAAGCTCAACTGTGTACCCAAATCTGCAAAGAGACCCTTCCAAAAATTGGAAGTGAACTTGGTATATCTATCAGAAATTATTGCCTTAGGCAACCCATGTAATCTGAAGATTTCCTTCATGAAAATATTTGCAGTGGCATCGACTTTATGTTTGGACTTAACAGGTATAAAATGTGCTGCCTTTGTTAACTTGTCCACCACAACCATGATGGAATCATGTTGTCTCACAGTCATTGGAAATCCTGTAATAAATTCCATGGATATTACTTCCCATTTCCATTCTAGAATTGGCACTGGGAGAAATAAACCTGCTGGGTGTTGGTGTTCACTCTTCACCTGCTGAAATTCCATGCACTTAGAAATGTATTCAATGACGTCCTTCTTCATCCTTGGCCAGAAATAAAATTTTCTTGTTGTAGCAATTGTTTTCTGATATCCTGGGTGACCAGAGTATGGGGCTTTATGGATTTCATCCATAACAATCCTCCTCAAATCTGTCGCATTTGGAATATAGACTCTATTCTTATAAGTAAGAAGTTCGTCTTCTTCCAAATGATAACCTTCATACTTCTTTTCAAGGTCTTGCTGCTGCAATTTGTCTTTTATCTGCACATACGCTTCTTCCTCAGCAATGTGGTTAACAATATGCTGTCTCAAATCTGGTTGGAAAGTACTAAGCGCTGCCATATGCATTTCATGTACTTTCCTACTCAGTGCATCAGCCACCTTGTTTTCTTTCCCTTTTATGTGTTTGATTTCAAAATCAAATTCACACAAAAATTCCAACCATCTAGCTTGCCTAGCATTTAGAGTTAGTTGATCGAACAAGTATTTCAGACCACAATGGTCTGTCCTTAGCTCAAATTTCCTTCCCATTAAGTAATGCCTCCACATCTTTAAAGCATGTACTATGGCTGCAAGTTCTATATCATGAGTAGCATAGTTCTTCTCATGCTCCTTCAACTTTCTTGACTCATAGCTTATCACGTGGTTGTCTTGCATAAGAACTCCTCCAAGTCCTTGATTGCATGCATCGGTACACACCACAAAGCCTTTTTCCGGGTCTGCAATCTTCAAAATCGGTGCACTCATAAGAAGATTTTCCAACCGTTGGAAACTTTCCTCACATCTTGGTGACCATTCAAATTTTATCCCCTTCTTTTACAAAGAAGTGATCGGGTTTACGACCTTGGAGAATCCTTCGATAAACCTTCTATAGTAACCAGCAAGGCCCATAAAAGATCTCACATCTGTCACATTTCTTGGAGTTGGCCAATTCATGATGGCTTCAATATTCTCAAGGTCTACGGATATTCCTTCATTGGAGATGATGTGACCCAAATAATGAATTTTATCTTTATAAAAGTCACATTTTCTCCACTTTGCATACAGCTTATGCTCCCTTAGTAATTGCAATGTCATTCTCAAATGTTCTTCATGCTCTTCTTCATTCTTAGAATAGATGAGAATTTCATCTAGAAATACAAGAACAAACTTGTCCAAATACTTGCTAAAAACACCATTCATGAGACACATGAATGTAGCTGGTGCATTTGTGAGACCAAATGGTACCACCACAAACTCATAGTGCCCATACCTTGTTCTAAAGGCTGTATTATGAATATCTTCCTCTTTGATTCTTACCTGATGGTAACCAGACCTTAAGTCGATCTTTGAAAATACCTTTTCTCCTCTCATTTGATCAAAAAGGTCATCAATTCGAGGTAATGGGTGTTTATTCTTCACAGTGACTTTGTTCAAATGTCTGTAGTCAATACATAACCTGAGCGTTCCATATTTCTTTTTCACAAATAGAACATGTGCTCCCCACGGGGACACACTTGGCCTGATATATTTCTTTTCCAACAACTCTTGTAATTGCATTTTCAATTCTAGCAATTCCGGTGTACTCATCCTATAGGGTGTCTTAGACACTGGTGCAGCTCCTGGCACAAGTTCAATTGTAAAATCGATGTCTCTCTTTGGAGGAAATCCTAGAATCTCATCAGGAAAAGCATCCCTAAATTCTTGCAATACATGATAGTCCTCCAATTTAAGAGTTTCATTCTCTGCTACCTCTAAAACATGGGCTGCATACAATTGACAACCCTTTCTACATAACTTTTTTAGCTGCATGGCTGAAACCTGCCTAACAGAAGTCACCTTTGGAATTCCTTTTACAACCCTTGGGTTTCCTTCTTCGTCCATGCATTCAAACGTCTTATTGTAGCAGTCAAGTTTAACCCTGTGTGCTTCTAACCAATCCATCCCCATGAGAATATCATAGGAACCCAGTGGTAAAATATTCATATTTGCGTAAGTGAATAGCCCATCCATCTCTAATGGACACTTCTCTACAATTTCACTAACTTTTCTCTTGGTTCCAGTGGCTAGTTGAACTAACCATGATTTACTATGCTTTAATTTATCAAAAGCACAAATCTCAACAATTTTAGGAGTGATATAACTGTGAGTAGATCCAGGATCAATCAAAATAGAAATAGATTGCTTAGCAATCTTACCTTCAACTTCAACCACAGTTGATTGATGGTCTGCGTGGCAGTCTTGTAGTGCTGCATAGATTCTAGGGATTTTCCTCACCACTTGACCCACTGTTTCGGCTCCTTGGATGTTGTGACCTTGATTTGCATTCCCATTCCGATGTGGACAGTTCCTAAGCATGTGGTCTCCTCCACAACCCAAACATTGAAGTGGTTCTCTTGGCTCCTTTGGATCTCTTGGCTTGTCTCCCATCATCCTAGTTGGCTTAGTCACAACCTGTGATGGTTGCCTTTGCTGATTTTTGAATTGAGGAGGCTTGAACCCCTTCTTCCTTTGGTCAAACTTCTCGTTTTTCTTGTCCTTCCATGCCTTATGGAAATCAGGTTTGCTTTTGTTTTGATCATAGCAATACTTGGCCTTCCTTATTGCCTCCTCTAGAGTTCGAGGTTCATCAAACTCTATCCTATCTTTATATGACTGAGGAATCCCACTTAGAAAGCGCTGAATTTTCACCTTATCATCTCGAATATACCTGACATACCTCAGCAGCTCCAAGAATTTGTTTGCATATTCTTCCATGGTCAATTGTCCCAATCTCAGCTCATGGAACTCTTTGATCTTATCATCATAGTACCTATCAGAGAGGTACTTTTGCTTGAAGTATTTCTTGAACTGCTTCCAAAGGATCTTTCTTTCATTGATCTTCCTCACTTGCCTAATGTGATCCCACCATATAGATGCTCTTCCATTCAAGTTGAAGATGGCTACCCTTGCCTTCATATTTCCCGAGTAGTCTTGGACTTGGAAATAATTTCTCATCCCAAGAAGCCAAGCTTCAGCTTCTTGACCAGATTTTACCTCTCCATCAAATGTGGGAGGTTTTTCCTTCTTAAACTCCCCATGTGAATTGTTCTTGTAATGCCTCTTTATCTTATTCTTGCGAGATGAAGAGTTTGAACCCTCAATGGATTCTTCAAAGTCAGATGATCCACTAGAAGAGATTTTTGGAGTATATGTTCTGTCTCTAGAAATTCTTCTTGAGCTATTGGCCCTCTTTCGGGAATTCCTCCTTGAACTACTCCCACTCCTTTCTGGATTTGATGTTTGATGCCCAGAGTTTATTTTCCTTTGGATGTCTGTCAAACTCTGCAGCATGGCTGCATTCAACTGATTTTGTTCTTCCTGGGCTTTAATCATCCTTTCATTATCCTCTCTACAACTTTGCAACTCCACCCTTAGGCTCCTCATGGTGGCTGCAATACCTGGGGAAGTCTCTTGATTCCTTTTCCCATTAGATTCTGTTTCAACATTCTCAACATGTATGTTTTCCCCCATGGCATCTATCTCAGGCTCATAGGGATCCTATGCATCATCCATGATGTTGATTTTCTTGGCCCAACTAAGATCAAAATTTCCAGCTGCACTATCTAGAAGGTTGCCCTGATGTAACTATGATTCTGCAAAATGTGTTCATCAACACAATTGTTAGCTGCATTTTATTCTCAGAAATTCATAAATTACTTTCATGCACATGGGAAAATATTATATTGACAATTTGTCAACTCATAGAATTTTCTGACATATGAGGGGGAGCGACGGGGGTCAAGGGGGCTTGCCCCCTTGTGGCTTCCCTGCGCCACTGCAGGGCGGGTCGATGGCAGCGCCCTCATTTTTTTTTTTATAAAACCCTCAATTTCGCACAATCTGGTGCATAAGTTCCATGGCAATTTTCCATTTTCGGCACTTGAAAATCTCACTGAAAAATTGTAGAAATCCTCTGTTTCAACGGACTCCGCCATTCTCTTCCGACCCGTTGCGGACCAACTCGCTGAGTTTCACTGCCTTTGAGGACGGACTTTCTGAGTTTCTTCCGGTGTTGCGCATGAACTCATCCATCTCTTCTAGTCCGTTGCAGAGCAACTCGCCGAGTTCTTCCGGTCGACCATTTCAGCAAAAACTTGCCAGTTCTTTCCGTTGTTTCGACGAAAAACTCACAAGTTTCTTCCACCATTTCAATGAAAAAATCACAAGTTTCTTCCGCCGTTTCAACGAAAAACTCACAAGTTTCTTCCACCATTTCTACAAAAAATTCACAAGTTTCTTCCGCCATTTCGGCGAAAAACTCATAACTTTCCGCCGAAATTTTCCTTCCTTTTTCGGCGAACTTATTGATTTTCTGCTGATTTGTTGTGGAGCAACTCGCCAAGTTCTTCCGCCAATTTTCGGCGAAAATCTCGCAAGTTCCTTCCGCTACAAACTTAGAAATTTTTATTTTTTTTTCAAAAACACTTAGAAGAATTTTGAATTTTTCTTTCTTTCTGGGATGCTCACTACTCAATAGGAGGTGGTATTACCTCTACAATTATCCAACTTAGCCCATTTTAGGCCTGAAGCTGTAACCTGTGGTGATCAGGAAGGGATCTTCCCTTGTAACTATGATCAGATTTGGCCCATAGAGGCCCAATGCTGTAGCCTATGGCTCTGATACCAAAATGTAGTGTCCCTCCCATCCTACCAAGGCGATGGAGAGAACATGATGCTAAAACTGGGAAATTGGCCCCATGCTTACTAAATTGACATTCTCATAATATAAAAGGATGCATGCAGATGTATAAATCTAAGAAACACAGCGGAAGTAAATTCAGCTACACATCTATCATACATTCAAGATATTCATGTCATTCATCAATTGAAACAATACGGAGTTATCATAAGAGAGTACTTATCTTAAAACAAAGTAGTCCTGAGCAACAAGATATGCAACTGCAACGTTCCACCCAACCATAGGCCAGTTGTGATCATCAATATCTCAACACATTGCCACCCCCGAGCTGGGCATGATCTCTATAAGGAAAAAGGGAACAACAAACTCACACATAGCCCAAAGATACACCAAAATCAGCCAAGCCAACCTACAGTTGGGTTTATCAGGATGGTAAGGAAATGGAAAAGGGAGAATTGCTAAGCTAGTGAGCTCAACCCCAGAGCTATGGACACCCTCTGCAAGATCTATCTAGCTTGGTCCCCACAATACCTACACACCTGGCACAAGGAAGTATTCCCTTCACTAATACACAGTCCCTCAGGCCATTCTAGTGTTCTTCAAAATGTGCATAGAAGAGCAACCAACCCTTTTGATACTCTTGAGAGGTTACCTCCTTACTAGGTTTATCAAGCCAATTCTGGTCCACTTCCACTCCTAATTCTTTCTCACAATTTCAAACCAACACAGGGATGCACCCAACAACAAAAACACAAGTGCTGAAAAATGTGGGCAGCCAAAACGAACTGGGAGATGGGGAGTAAACCCTAGGAAGGAAAATTCGTTTTTAGAAAGCGTTTATGGACAACCCAGGAGAAAAAATGACCTCCATCAAACCCCCAATTCATGGTTCTCCTCTTCCAGTCACCGTACCAACCAAAAACGAGTTCCCCGCCATGGAAAATGCAGGAAAATGGTAGAAAACGTGAAGGAGACAGACCCCTCTAGCTTAGACTGCGTGAGAGAGGAAAGACCATGGGTGAAGAATGGCTTTGGGCACAATTTCGTGGGTGTTTTCTTGCCCCAGAAGCAAAAGTATGTTTTTCCAAGTTGATGGCTTTCCCATGCACAAAATTGGCTACCATACCTCCTCATTCCCAAGGCATTAACTGCCTCAACCAACTCCTGGATGAATTAAATGATTGGGTGCATAAGTCAGAATGGGTAGTTGGGGTTCATTCATTAACATTTGGCTTATCACCATTGGTTGAAGGGTTTGAATAATTTCCCTCCCTATTCCTTGTAGAATCATGCCCCCATCTCTTGTTGCATTGCATATCTAGTTGTGGGTATTTCATTAAAATTCGTATTTACATGATGTCTTAATTTATATTGTGCTTGTCTAGCACAAGAACCATGGGCATCTATTTTTAATTGTCAATACATAAAATGCTAAATCAATGGTGGGGCATTGGCCTTGAGCTCCTCACCATGATTAAATAACAATATTTACATCATTACAATCCTAATGCAATAGGGTCAAGAGGGGGACATTACACAATACAAACCATCGGCCAATACAAACTATGGATCAACAATTACTATGGGACAACTTACCAAGCATATGCATCCAACAACAATAAGACAAACTATGGATCAACAAATACTATGGGATGACTTACAAAGCATATGCGTCCAACAACAATATACTAACAAAGTAAATAGAAGGGTTGACATGGGTTCCTAACATGGCGATCATGCCAAGCCTAATGTCGATCCTTTTCTACCTTCTGATGGAATCCTGCGACAAACCAATCCTCATCAAGTTGTACTAACTACACCAACCGTTCTTCAATTGTTCCATTGTCACTCATTCCTGTGGCTGCTGCAATGCGCAGACTTGGGACAATATACTCCATGGTAATTAATGCTTCCTATCCGTAAACTATCTTGAACGGGGTCTATCTTGTTAATCATTTGCAAGTTGTTTTGTATTCCCAGAGTATCGCTGGAATCTTCAAATCCCAATCGTAAGGATTTTTGTTGCACACCTTTGTGAGTGCATGCTCCAATATTTTTTTAAATGCCTCAACTGTCCCGTTAGATTGCGGGTGATATGGGTTACTCTTCCTGTGTTGAATTTGAAACTCCTCTACCATCACTATGATCGTTTTATTGACAAAATGAGTACCATGGTCACTCATCAGTATCTTTGGGAACCCAAACTTGGTGACCACGTTATCAAAGAGAAACCTTGTTGCAGTCAGAATCGTGCAATCTTTTACTGGTGCAGCTTCCGCCCATCACGTCAAGTAATCTGTTGTGATAATTATGTATCGCGACCCTATTCTTTTCCCTGGAGGGTTGATAGGCCCCACAAAGTCGACTGCCCACTTTTTGAAATCCTGCAGTGTCAATTGAGGTACTAATGGCATTTCATCCCTTCATGACAGTTTCGCTGTTCTCTGAAATACGTTGCAGCTTTTTGCATAGTCTGTAGCATATCCATGCATCGTCAGCCACCATAATTCTGCTCGAAGTGTTTTTCTAGTAGTGGCACATCCTCCATAGTGTCCTCCTACGATCCCATTCTCAGCTTCCGCCAAGATCCTTTCCTGTTAATGTGGAAGGACATATCGTCGAAGTATCTCGTATGGTCCCATCTTATATAGATGCTCCGCAATTAGTTGGAAATATGCAACTCTGACAACTAACTGTTTCTTTTGGTTTTTAGTAAATTCCTCCGGTGCCTTCCCTGTCGCCAAAAATTGGATAATTTGTTCATAATGGTCATCGAACATTCCGACCCTGAATAACTGAGCATAGGGAAATCCTTCATCAATATTCCTTGGTATTCTCTTGTTTCTATCCGCGATAGATGATCTGGTCTCACATTTAGTCACCCAGGTTTCACAATAATCTCGAAGTCAAATTCTTGGAAGAGCAATAGCCATCGACAAATTCCCCCCCCCCCAATACTGGCTTGTTCACTAGGTATTTGAGTGTTGAATGATCAGTGAACATTTTAAAATGGAATCCTAATAGATAATGTCGAAACTTCTGTAGGGCATAGACCATCGCCAAACCTTCCCTTTCTATCGTCATGTAGTTCTTCTCCGCAGTCGACAGCTTCCTACTTGCGAATGCGATCGGGTGGTCGATCGCTCCTTCTCCTTGCTGGGCCAATAATACTCCTATTGAAACTGATGACACGTTGACATGAACATGGAATTCCTTCGTCCAATCGGGAAAAAAAAGTATTGGTGTTATGACCATTTTTTCTTTCAACATATCAAGGCTCTTTTGGCATTCTTCATTCCATTCAAACTTGGGGTCCTTCTTCAATAGTTTTTCCATCGGTGTGGTGATCGTTGCATACCTTCTAATAAACTTCCTGTAGTATCCTGTGTGTCCCAAAGTTGCTCATAATTGTTTTATTGTTTTTGGTGGTGATAGGTCGACAATAATCACAATATTCACAAGGTTGACTAGCATTCCTTCCCTGCAAACAATATGCCCCAACAAAATCCCGACAGAGCGCCAAAAATGCACTTCTTCAGCTTTAGCGAAATCTGGTGTTGTCGACATCTTTCCAGCATCAAGCTCAGATTCACAACATGATCCTTGACCAACCCATATACTGTCCAATCATCCATATATATTGCAAGAAATATATGGATGAAATCCTTGAAAGTAGCAACTATCAGTCTTGAAAAGATTGATGGCGCATTTTTCAGGCCAAATGGCATCACTGTATATTGGAAACATCCCCATTTTGTGACGAACATTGTTTTGTGTCGATCCTCCCTCAAAATTTTTATCTAGTGATATCCTAAGAATCCGTCTGTGAATGAGTATATTTCTTGACCTCCAATTCCTTCTAACACTTCATATGTAAACGGTGTTGGGAATGGATCATGTAAACATGCATCATTGAGCTTTCTTAAATCGACATAGATCCTGACTTTGCTAGTTTTCTTAGCTTGGACCACCATTGGGCTGATCCACTCAAATTCCTCCACTGGTTTTATGATTCGCGCTTCCAGTATTCTCTCAATTTCGGCCTTCACGTGCTCCTTATACCTTGGATTCAACCTATAAGGTTGCTACTTTACTAGCTTCACATCAGGCTTCAATGGGATTTTTCATCTCGCCTAGGTCCCCAGAAATGCCTTTCATCTACGAGAATTTTGTCGAGAACAAGTCTTGAAACTCATGTAATAGGTCAGTCATCTTGGCAATGGTTGAGTCGTCCCAATAATATCCGATGCTCTCAAACTTGGGATTCCTCTCTAACCCAATGTTCACTTTCTTGATTCGTAATGGCTGCTGGAACTTGTCGGAGGGAATATATGGTTCTTCAACATTGCGACTTCCTTCTAAATTTGGTATATCCGTAGCCCTCAGATCATCCTCATTGCCTGGTTCTCCTGTTATGTTGCAGCATTCCATCATCATTTTCGGTGTCATAGTCCACTGAATTCCCATCGGTTTCCCTGTCGAAACGGCTTCGAATACTTTCTCACAGGCCTCCTATAACACATTGTGGATGAAGGGGTTTTCGTCGGAGAAACTAAAAGTTTGGCTAAAGCCAGAAGTCAGCTTCTCCCATGAGGTTTTTCCGCGTTGCAGTTTCGCTGTGATGTACCAACTTCTCGGTACTTCATAATCCAATGTGTGAATGAATGCGTGGACCCATTCCTGTTTTGAACGTGTTCCCCATTTGTTTTGACATTCATTTGAGATGCTTTATTAGATCTCATATGCCATTGTACTTCCTTCCACAGTATCCTTCAGTTTCACCGAACCTAACCTCCATTAGGTGTCAACATAATGGCCAGTTTGTTATGGTTGACTTGTGCGCCACCCACCATCACGCTGGTGTATCCTTAAGGGCTTCCTCCAAGGCCAGTAGTCATTGTGGTTCTGCCACTTTCTCTTCAAATTCGGTGATAAATGCAATCAAGTTGGGAAACCCCTTGTATGTTGGTAATTCACATTCTTCTGTAGCTACCCATCGCAGTGACTAGGTGATCCGTGCACACCTCTTGAACAATACTTCATGCAACCGATTCTGTCAGTTTTCAAGTGCTTTGTCCGAATCTGACGACGCCGAACTGCCACTGTGCCATCCTAACTCTCCTTCTGCAGTAGGATTGACGTAGTCTTATGATATGTTGTAGAGACTATCCCATCCCTCAATGAATTCATCCCTCATCGGGTCAACGTATATCTTCCCTTCTTCCGGATCCAGAGGTGTGACTACCCTCATTTCGCGATTTTCGAACGACATGGTTCTTTTCTTGAAGTTGATGATGGACTGATTCTCCATTTCCCAGTCTATCCCTAACAACACTGGATAGGGGCTTGTGTTGTTGAAAACCTCTCTCATATAAAATTCTGCGTATGTTTTGAGTCCTTCTATCTCAACTGGGACTTGGCATAATCGACCAATCGATGTGACCTTACTTTGATTCGCTAGTCGCAGTTGTACCAGGGACCATGCCAACTGTGGTTTCCCCATCATTTCCTAGGTCTATTTTGTCAGAATTATTACGTCTGATCCCAGGTCTAAGATAATGGAGTTGACATCTAATACTCCAATTTGCACAAACATCCTCATTTCTCTTCCCGTCTTCCTCTTATGTATTCGATTGACTGTTCGATCTTGTCATGCACCCTCCCGTCGATGTAACAGGATGGATATTTCTACCAATGCGTCCTGATCTTTTTCCAGCTCCAGGAAGCTCTCTAGGAAGGCACCTAAGATATTAGTCTTTTTCTGTGAATTCGTTGTGTTGAATATTGGCGGCATGTCGTAGGTGACTTCTTTCTGGTGAAGAGGTGGTTGCCTCATCTGTCTCATTTCCTCCTGTGCTTTCAAGAAAATATCCCTTTATTCTTCCACATTGAATGTGACTTGTTTTCTTGTTGTTGTTCATACGCTCGATTGAGGATTGTCTTCCCCTGTCATAGCTCCTCCGCGAGTCACTACTCCGACAGTCGCGGTTTGACTTCTTACCTCTGCTGATATCTTCTGCACTGCTTGTGGTAGATTCTGGTTCTAATTTTGATTTGGTGGTGGCAAGGTTAGGTTCTTATTTTTCCACTTCACGATAAGTTGAGGACAGTCCTCGACACCATGGTCTGCAGTGCTGCAGTAAGTGCACTGGGGGGTTGTATTCAGGAAATCCCTCTGGTAATGCCCCTGCTGACCGCAATTGTAACATATGATTGGTCCTCAACCTCGTCCAGTAGCTCCTCTTCAACCATCACTGGTATGTCGACCTCCACGGAACCCCCCTCTGAAGCCTCCTTGTAGTGGCCCATATGGTGGGTACTACGGTTGTGGATATTGCAGTTGACCGTACTGCAGTGGTGGATATTACAACTGATCATCATGCAGTTTTGAATTATAGTGAGTTTTTTGTTGATTGTACTATTGTTGTTGCTGTACCGGTGGTTTCTCTTATCCATTCATGAAGAATGTATCCACAGTCCTTTCTTGGAGTAGGCCACAAGCCCTGCAATCCTTTTCATCATGGAAATCCGATCGACAGAATTTGAAATACAAATTAACTGGCTTTGACACCATCTTTTGTAGGTACAACGCATTCTTCTGGTCGATGTCCTCTCGTCTGACATACGCGACACCAAGGCAGTCCTCCTTGACTGAGGGGATTCAGTGCACCTTATTGTAAATACTCTCCAAATTCTGGGCACTGATCCTTGTGATGTCCTTTTGTCTTGCATCTACTGCACCATATATCTTTGTGGACTTGTTTCCCCTTTTTAATATCTTGTAGCTGGATCGTCAAGTTTTCCAACTGCGCTTGTATCCAATCCATGCCTACACCTATCTCACCGATCGGTGAAGCCTACAACTTCATTGCAATTTCTAGGGCCTCTACCTGGGATGTTACTTTCTGTTGCATCAGTGGTCCTCGGATGTGTGGCACCAAACCTGTGATGAACCACTCTTTATGCTGCATGTCGCTCATCCTGAATCTCACCTTTTCCATCATTGTTTTATACTGCTGATCAAATTCCCACACTGATTCATTTGGAAACTTCTTGATTTCCTTTAGCTCTGTGATGTACTACGAATCAGATTTCGGTTTTCTAAATACATCAATCAATCCCTCCTTGATTTTTTGCAGTTTTTTATCTGGAGTTCATGTCGGTACCTTAGTAAATTTCATAAACCAGTCTAGCGCACAGCCCCTAAAGTTTGTTGCTAGTTGTACCTTTTTTATATCTTCATCCTGGACCTACTTCACAGTCCATACTGCTTCACACAAAAACCAATATTGTTTGGGATCCTTGGTCCCGTTACCTTGTAAAATTGGAATTTTTATGTCCTCACCTACCATTCTTGCGCTCCTACTGTTATTATTTGTTGATATGCTACTCTTTTCGTTGTTCTGACACTCAGGACAACTTTTCAAATAACTTGTATTTCTTCCTATAAAGTTCTGAGTAGTGTGCGGAGTTGAGGGTACGTTGTAGTTTAGGGTCTGTCCCTCTTCACATTCTGGGGTAGCCTAGTCACCTTCTTCGTCGTAATAAGGTCGCTTCATCCCTTGTGGTCCTGTTTCACATTTTTCCATTCCGGTCACCTCATGAGACTCTCTCTCAGTCCTCCTCTTCTTCTCTGGTCGCTAGAATATCGCCCCACTTCTCAATGTACCACAGTCTTTCTCATCCTACCTTAGAAATTCGTCGTCTCTCATGTCCATCTACCCCGCATATTTCTATCAAACCCATATTCACACAGTACCCACAACCTCCGCACACTGATCTCTACTTGTCGGAATTCATTTTCAGTATACCCTTTTCGCAGACGAGCATCTTAATCCACAACTTCAGCAATAGTATAAATATTCCTCTAGGTCCTTTGAAAAATTTCCTTTCTGCGTCACTATATGATTTGATTATATCAACGAAAAAATCAGTGATGTATCCCTCTAGGATACTGTCTACCCAGAAGTCAATAGCCCTTGACACCCTGTTGTCAACCCGTTTCAATTGTTGGATCAATTTTGGATTCCAATGGTCATGTTAACCTCCTTGGAATTTTTTCTTATGAAATGTTAGCTGCACCAACTACTCGTGCAGCAATTTTGGGAATTCACAAAAAAATACCTCATGAATAACATAATAGATATGCTTTTGCAACCAGTTTCTCGTCGTCTTCCCAGGGTTCCGACTTTCTCCTTTCGCAAACTCCTTTGTCTTTTGGTCGAACCAATCCAGAATCTCCGGTTTCGTTGGATGCCATAGCATGTACTCTTCTTTCTTCTTCAAGGTCCTGGCAATGGAACCATTTGTTGACAAATTTCTGACGACAGGGGTTTACTTCACACTGATATCAACAAATGCCAACCAAACTCCCTTAAGTGTCGACCTAGAAAGGTTTCACCCTTTCTAGCAACACCCACGAAGTGAGTGAAGTCTCACCCGAGATGATTAAGGGGGCTATAGGAACCAAGTTTTCGCAGTGGGGGGAGGACATGCATCTATTCTTACTCTATCGCTACAGAAACCATAGATTTATCTTCTCATCATGCTTACCAATTCAAACATACATTCCTCATTCGCATATTCAATATGTAATCGACGTTCGCGTTAACATGATAAGATCGACGATCGAATCATAGAAATTACAGAACAACATAACTTAAGCAGAACACAGTATTTAGGTCGCATTCATCATTCAACACAAACATAGAAAAGAAAGAGATATATCCGAACATCTTCATGCATTAACTCATCAAAAACCTACGGTACAACCTTTGCAGGGATAGTTCCAAACACTTATCGCGGATCCATACAAAACTTGCCGAAGGCAGAGCAAAACATTACACAATTCATCTGCTTGTCAATTGATCAACTGATGATATGATACCCTTAGGCTTACAATCATAGTCCTATTTATAGCTAACTAAGGCAGTTACAAAGCGGTCCAAATGACCCATTGTAACTAACTAAACTAATCTTGTGCTTCCGTCGGCTCCTTGTTCTCCACGAATGGTCCTTTCTTCCACGGATGGTCCTTCTTCGCTGTTGTTGGCTTCCGCAATTTATGTGGTCTAACCCCGTGCCAACAAGCTTGGTCAATGCATTCAACACTTCCACTTACGGGTTCTAACTGGATCTAGTCATGGCGTGACACTTCAGGGTAGTCCAACAGAGGAAGGATAGGACGTGGAAGTTAGTTGTGAATTAGATAGATTATGTACGTAGACAGGTTTATCATGAAGTTAGGAAGGAAACTTGATTAGCTATGTATGTTGAAAACCCTTGTTGAGTCATGTGTCATAACTCAGTAACTTATAAAATTGTTCATCAGTTAATTATATTCAGTTAAGTGAATTATCAAACATTGAAAATTGTGTTTAATAATACGTTAGTAAACAATAAATTTTTTGATTATGAATGTTCTATGGTTAAGTACTATTAGTGTACCTACATGATCTATGTAAGCCTTAGCTACACTTACATAGCTCGTCTACTTGAATATATGAATTATCTATTGAAATATTGTGTGCATGTGTTGTGATTCTAAGTGATCACTATGTACTTGCTTGTGCTTAATTAATAATTAACTTAATAGTTATGTTGAAATTATTCAATGAATGGTTATTAATTAGGTCATTATAAGGTAATAATAAAAATAATTAATTATGATAAAGATCTTGTCGATTAAATAATTAAATAGGTTGATTGAATGACTTAGGTGGTAAAGAATAATGATCAAGTTCTAATGTTGATTCATGTTAATTAATGTTGATTAATGATGATTAATGATGTTATTAATAATTATTGATTTACTAAATTGTTGAATAAATACTTACTTATTAAGTCATTAAATAGGTATTAATGAGGTTGATTGTTGTTAATCATGTTACTATCAACTTGACTAATAAATGCTAATTAAAGGATAAGTGTGAGTTAATCAAATTATTAGGAATAAACAAATTGTAAGGTGAACATTTAAGTTACAAATAATAATTGTAGTTAATTAATGAACATAAGATTGTGTATAAACCATTGATATTAATTATTTATTAACATGAATGAACCCTCGTTTAAAAATTTGGGGTGATGTCATAATTAGTTATCATATTCGAATTATAAGTCATTATGTTAAAATATGATTTGAGGTTAATTAATAAATAATATAAATTAAATTATGAAATAGCATATTGTATTAATAAACAAGTAAATAAATGATATTAATGAGGATACATTTTTATTTAATGAGAAGTTACAGTTGGCAGGTGACCCAACCCAGACAATATATAATATATTAAATTATAAATTGGATTCAAGTTGTTGGGCTCGAGAAAACTTGGGAAGGAGAAAGCATTACTTTTGGGGATAAGGGTAGTAATGGGGGTGAAGGATTTGATAGGAAGGAGGATAAGGGGGAGAACAGGAGTGGAGGAGAGGATCATCTTTTGGGAAGTTGAAAGAGGATTGAACAGAGGAGAAAGGGAGAAACATATTACAGCAAGAGGAGGCTAGTAAAAATTCAGGGAGAAGCACTGGTTGCTTGGGGGCTTGTACTTAGTTTGGGCTTGGGGGTCCAAGAGGAAACTCTTAGATCTGGGTGGTCGGAGAGACTTCTCCAGTTGGCAAGGATGCATACCAAGTTGGTTGGTTGAGTATTCCATGGGGTTAGGCTCTTCATCTACAACTATTTCATTAATTGTTATATTTCATTAATTTGTATTGAATTTCTTCCTTGCAAGAACAAATATCATGCCTAATTTCTAATTCGTGATAGTAGAAAAATTTTCATAATGGTATCTCTCTACTTGTATAGTGAATTTTTTTATTTTTAGAATTGAACATAGACGAAAATTTGAAAAGAAATAGAATTTATATTATTTTATTGGGGACCAGAAGCATGGCCCCTACATCCAGTTAATATCCAGATGATGCATCATATGAGTCAATATGGAATCCCTTAAGTGGGTCCAATAGGGAAGCCTCCAATGCAGCCAAAGTTTTATATGAGGGGCAAGAAGAAGACTTCCGCTAGAAAGAAATAAAATGCTAATATCAACATTAGATGTTGGAAAAGAGAAAACTAAAAATATATTTTGTAAAAAGTGAATTGATTCATATTTACTTTTATGTTAGGATGTAAGAAACTGAATTTGGTTACTTACAAAATCTATATAAACTAGCTTGTAATCGGTCTTAAAGGTTGGAAATTTTAGTAGAGAATTTCTCTGTCTAAGTTTTGTAGAGTCAAGTCACACGAGGATCTTATGTAATTTTGGTTATGTAAGAGATTAAAGACACAACAATGTTTCAGAGAGATGTTATTTTCTCTCTTCAATGAGTCCATTGTTATTCCACTCTGTTTTATATGTAAATATCCATGAGATTAATAGAAATCCGATGCAGTGTTGAGTTCCATTATGTTATCATTGGTTTTCATGATGTTTTGGAGATAAAATATCTGTCATAGATTCATGAATGTATGCATATGTTGTATCTTTTAAATATTTTATATCTGATTTAGAACAGTAAGGCGTTTCTTACCTGTATCGTGCATGTAAAATATGACTGCATTACTTTCATTCCTTGTGTTTTTGCTTTACAAATATGTATGAATTACTGAAATTCTTCATCTTGAAGCTTCAATACGTTCAAAATTCAACTAGATTCAAGAAATTTGTCCTTAATAGTCATTTATTGAATAAATATAGTCGTCTGTCTGTTAAAATTCACCTTTCATCCATTCATATATTCTGAAGCATGCTGTGAATTTCCTCTACAAGTGCCTTTACATCTATTAATGTTGTGCATAACCTAATCTGATTAAGAAGTTTCAAAAGAATGTATCCAAAAACACATTGCTTAAATATATAGCTCTAATGTCTCTAAATAATTGAGCTTCTATCATGCTCGGGCATACGTCATTTCAACCTGATTTTCCTCTGGGGACTAACACCTTGATCCCTAAGAGAATCAATCATATGCACAGGGAGATTATGTACACCAGAGCTACCAATCCAAGGATCATATCCAAGTCTAATCTTTCTATCATTCCCCACTTTCTAGACTATCCAAGCCCCAAGAAATACATCAAATGCAGAAATAATATCCCTCCACATAGATGATACATTTCTGGTATATTTTTCACTAGTATTGAAACATTCTTCATAAGTAAGAGGATAAATGTATTTCTAATAAACTACTTTAACCCAAAGTCCTTCACCCTTCAATATTCTCCAAATCCCCTTTGCTATGAAAACCTTTAAAAAATATGAAGGGTGTTTCAAACCCCATCCTCCTAACTCCTTAGGTAACATGCAATTTTATCCCAGACCACCCAAAAACAGGACTTACCACTGAGTTCCCCATTCCACAATAAATTATAACATAATTTCCTGATTTTTTCCATAGTTCCAACTGGGACATAAACCAATGCGATCCAATATACTAGGATAGATTCCAAGGTTGATTTCAATAAGATCAGTCTTCCACAATTTGTCATCAACTTATTGCACCACATTTGAATTCATTTCTCAAATTTTCCAATTATCCAAGCCCGGTCCTTCCTTCGATAATTGTTAGTGAAATTATATGTTTAATAATTTCCCAATATTAAATTGTCAACCTGGGGCATAAACTTGTGATAGATGGACACTATCTGTGTAGAGCTAGTTTGTCAAGAAATTAATGGTGTTATCTAACTAAGATTAAAACTAAAACCTAATGTTGCAGAAAGGAAATTCATTAACACAACAAAATTCAAAATGCGGTTCAAAGTGTAAGATGCATTCAATCCAAGTGATCCTTCGCAAATGTCCAAGTACTAATAATCTTGCTGCAAGAATACTACTTATCAACACAAAGCTTTGTTGATCAAATGGGCAATCTTATGACTCTGAAAGAAATAATTCAGATCTATTTAATTGATAACACCAACTACTCTGGTGGTAATTGGTCTCTACCAAGCACAAGAACCATTGTTATCACGTAGAAAAGTAGTCTGCTCAGTAATGCAGTGCTACATGATATTATCATGTCCCTTTGTTCTGAATAGAACTCAATCAATTCAAATGCTTGAAACTGAAAATTGAAAAGAAAACTATACCAGGATCAATACTATGATATACTAACCATATTTGAGTCTAACTAGTGTGCACACAATGTAAATCTACACAATTCAAACCAAATAAGACAATATGAAAATGTAAATAAAACAAAGCTTTCAACTCAAAAGATTGAATTTCAAATGTATACACAAAGATCAATGCAACTGTAAACTATGGCTTTAAATTTTTGGGTTCCCTCACTTAAGAAAATAAATGAATGTGCAATATTGGAAAATGAGAACGAGTTACTTCTGTAAACAAATATGTATGTATATGTATGAATAACTTGTGTTTACATCATAGAGATCAAATAAACAATCATTATTGATGAATGAGAATTCGTGTTAAAGAAACAAAAATATTTTATTTGTTTCTATGACATTTAATTAACCAGAGAAACTAATGCTCTATTCACTGTATATTTAATTGTCGGCATTGAAAAGTTTGGGAACGGAGTGTAATGCGTGAATATAGGATATGAATGGATTTGAAATTACAGTGTGCATTGGATTAAGCGAGGGTGCATTGATTTTATGGAAACATTTTACTGAATTGTAGAGTTGAATTATATACAGAACCAAGCATGTAATCAAATCATAATTAAACAGAAAAATAATATAATCTAGAATTAAAATAATATAAATAAAAAGGAAATAGGTAGCATATCACCAGTTTTGAGGGGCCCTCTCAAATCTGGGGATTGCCACTAGTAAACTTCAGAAGACTGAGATGCTCACAAATGGAAATTGCAGACTTGCATTGAATTCAAATCTCAAAATTACAAAAGAATTAAATCTCTCTTGAATGTATCCCTAATAAAAAAATCCCCCCCTCTTCACATTTGAATAGTTATTTATACATCAGACCTTTTTTAGACATGATCAGATCGAATTCCCAAATGGAGAATTTGAATTTTACAATTTTAGTTGAAAATCCCAAAATCTGTGTTTTTGTGTAATTCAGGCATATTTTCTTTATTCTCCCACTGATATATCTCAAACCATAGAATATTTAGTGAAACTTTCATATATGAACCCAATTTGATGGTTTTTGAGAAAAACCCATGCCTCATAATCTTTAAATTCGCCTCCATCTACACACAAATCAAGGTGCAATATGGTTGTCTCGAAAAATTGTTGCTAAAAATTTGGGTTTGATTGGAATTTTCAACAAGCCTTATAACTTTTCATGTGTGAGATGGGTGCAATCCAATGGACATAGAGCCATGTTGGATACATACTTAACCAAATACAAGTGGCGGATTTTCATTTGGAAACCTGCAACTATCTCGAACTACTCCGATTACAAGTTTTCTAGAAAACTTGTAAACACTAGAAAAACTTGTAAATAACAATTAGTTACCATTTTTCATCATCAAAACCTACTCAATCATGTAAATATCAAGAACATAGCATGATTTGAACTTACACACCTTTGAGAGCATAATCATGATCTTTTTGAGGTTTGGGAATGGCAAAAGGGTAAGATATGATGCAAAAAGGAAAATCCTAATAACACAATTAACCAAAACCACTGCATAAAAGAAGTTAATATGGAGACCTAACAATAATCATTAGGATTTAGCAAAACCCCAAATATCGGAGACCATCTTGTGAATCTACCACTTCAAAGGAAAAATATATGACGATCTAGTCAATATTCTCATGTTCCATATTCATAAATGACACAAAATATTTTATGTCAATTGCAGTCATCCCTGTGGCTTCAGAGAAAAGGGCCATAATGGATTTTAACTTGACAATATTACTCTTAGATCCATCTGTGAACAGAAGTATGTCATATACAAAAAGAAGATGGAAAATACAAACATTCCCACCAACTCTAATGCCAGTAAGTAAGCCATTTGACCAAGCTTGTATGATGGCTTTTCTTAGTCCCTCCACAACAAGAATTAAAATTAGGGGATCCAAGGGGCATCCTTGTCTCAAACCCCTCTATGGTCTAAAAAGGGGAGATTGAACAATTAATATGAATTTCAAAGGATATAGATTAAACACATGACAAAACCCAAGTTACAAACTGCAAATGAAAACCAACCCGTAAAAGAATTATTAACACCCAAACATTACACACCATGTTAATTCCCTAGATACATCATCCAATTATTCCTTTTTTCCCACATTTTACCTTGACCAACCCAAAATCTTAAATTTTAACACCAAATTGGCCCATAATTATTATTTCCCTATCCAAAAATAGGGAAATTAAGCATAGTCCCTCCAAAAAGGAAGAAAATCCCCCAAAATAGGGATAAAATCCTCCAAAAATGCAAAAAACAAAATTCAAAGGGGAAAACATTCAAAATTCAAAAAAGAGAGGGAAAACCCAAATACCACTGTCCAATACCAAGGTATACCCAAAATCACAAGCAAAAACCCGAGGGAAATTATTTCTATAAATATGTGGTGAAGGCCCCCATTTTACACACAATTTTCTTCATTTGCTACCTTATAAAAAATCTGCCAAAATTTCTACTGAAACCCTGAGCCATCCATTTTTGTCCAAGTTTCACTCCCATTTTACTTTGGCACCTTGTGAGTGGTTGGTGGAGAACAAAAAAAGACTTTGGAGACGTGAGGAGCATTCCCTTCCACACAGCTGCAAGGGCCCATTTTCCTCCATTACTCCGAGGTAACTTCTTGTTGTAAAAACCATTTTTGTCACATCCCCTCCCTTCAATCCAAATCAAGGAAGGGAACATGACTAAAAATTTGGGCTTTCAAACTTCTCATCCCCGATTCATCTTCAACAATTCATACAAGTAAGACATGTGTGCAGATGTATAATCCAAATAAACACAGCGGAAATAAAATCTACTACACACTTCTTAGCATGAAATTACCAACATAATTTTAACATGCATCAATTGAAGACATTGCATAATGAAATACAAGTAAATACTTATATTGAGATGAAGTTGTCCTAAGAAACCAGTTATGCATCTACAACATTCCACCCAACCATAGGCCAATTGTGCTCATCAATATCTCAACACAATTGCCACCCCCGATATGGGAATGATTTCCACAGGGAAAGGGAACCTACCAACTCATGCATAGCCAAACATATACTACAAATTAGCCAATCCATACCACAATTGGGTTTATCAGGCTGTTAAAGCAATAGAAAAGGAAGAATTGCTAAGCTAGTGAGCTCAACCACATAGCTATTAGTACCTCTACAATATTTAGCTAGCTTGGCACCCACAATACCTACACACCCAACACAAGGAAGTATTCCCTTCACTGCTACACAATCCCTTAGGCCATACCTTCCCTTCTAGTGCTCTTCAGGGTGTGCATAGAAAAGTATCCAAAGCCCTGTGATCTTTGAGGTTACACTCTTCACTAGGTTTATCATTCCAATTCAAATCCTCTTCTACTACTGGTTTCTTACACACAGTTCAAGCCAAAATAAGGACACACATAACCCAATTCACAAAAATATCCACACACACACAACAAATACCAAAGTTGGGAATGGAAAAAATGATTTCAACTGTGGGATGCACAAAACAAGATGGCCATGGATTTCCCCAAATCGTGGCACCCAAAAACGAGTTGTGAGAGGGGAAAATTGACCACGGGAAGGAAAAATATTTCTCCCACAGGTATATGAGCATTCAAATGGCCAAAAATGACCTCTATGGACCCCCAAATCGAATTCCCTTCTTCCCCATTGTTCTACAACACAAAAACACCTTTCTCCCAGGTAAAAATGAAGGAAAACACAAAACATTCATGGAGAAAAATGCCCAGAACTCGTGAGAGAGAAAAACTGATGGGTGAGTAATGGCTTGGAAAGCAAATTTGTGGGTCTTTTCTTGCCCAAGAAGATAAACACGATTTTCCAAAAATGATGGCTTCCCCATACACAAAGTTGGATAGCCATACCTTTCCATTTCCCAAAATAATAACTACCTCAACCACCTCTTGGAAGAATTAAATGATTGGGTGCAAAACTCAAAATGGGTAGTTAATGGTTTATGGGTTCTCTCATTGGCACTTGGCTTGACACTATTGGTTCAAGGTTTTGAATATTTTCCCTCCCTATGCCTTGTAAAAATCATGCCCGCATACTCTTGTTGCATTGCATAGCTAGTTGTGGGTATTTTTATTAAAATACATATTTACATGATATTTACAATTTCTATCATGCATGGCTAGCACGCAAACCACATGCATTGATTTTTACATGATGATACATAAAATGATAAATCGATGGCGGGTCCTTGGCCTTGATCTCCTTGCCATGATTTTTATAACGATATTTCATTATTTACAATTTTAATGCAATGGGGTAAAAATTAGGATATTACATAATTCCCCTTCCCCTTAAATCAACATTGTCCTCAGTGCTCTTCAAAATTGAACAAAAAGAGATATGCCACTCTCATGGAAATCTCCAGCTCCCATGTAAGGCTCATTGGGTCCATAGAGCTTCCATTGCACCTTTACCTATCGGATGGCTTGGTTCCGGAGCAAAGTTACCTTCCTTTCTAGGATGCACAATGGCTCGGTTTGGAACTCTCCCTCGGGTTTGACCTGGATCACATCCCAATTAATCACATGGTTAGGATCATGTACATATTTCTTAAGCAAAGAAACATGAAAAACATTATGAGCTCTAGTGTTAGCAGACAATGCAAGTCTATATGCAACTCGCCTTTTTCTTTCAAGCACTTCAAATGGTCCACAATATCTGGGTGATAGCTTGGCACAAATCCCAAGATTCAAGGAAATCTTCCTTGGCCTCACTCTAAGGTAAACATGATCCAAAAAATGAACTCCCTATGCACCTTGTGCTTATCTGCATAGCTTTTTTGTCTATTTTGGTCTACTTTTGAATTTTGTTTGATATTTACAACCTCTTGTTCCATTTCCTTATGCAATTTTGGCCCAAGTACAATTATGTTCACTCGAGTATACCAAGTCAATGGTGTTCTTCACCTCCCTCCATACAAATATTCAAATGGACTCATTCCCAGTGATGCTTCCTGGCCATTATTATATGCAAACTCTACCAAGTGTTGATAATCCTCCCACTTGGATGGTTTGTCCATTACATACATGCTAAGCATGTATTCAAGCAATTGATTTACCCTTTTTTTCTGTCCATCTATTTGAGGATGGTACACAATTCTAAAGTTCGGATGCATACCCAGATATGCAAAAAGACCTTTCCAAAAATTTGAAGTGAACTAGGTATCCTTGTAAAAAATGATTGCCTAAGGCAATCCATGCAATTTGAAAATATTCTTCATGAAAAAATTTGCAATGGCATCAAATTTATATGTGTACTTAACTAGTATAAAATGTGCTTCTTTTGTTAACTTGCCCACTACAACCTTGTTTGAATCATGTTTCTTTATTGTCATAGGTAAACCCGTAGTAAAATCCATGGAAATTATCTCCCATTTCCATTCTAGAATTAACAATGGATGAAATAATCCTACTGGGTGTTGGTGTTCAACCTTCACCTGATAACATTTCATGCACTTAGAAATGTATTCAGTAATGTCCTTCTTCATTCCTAGCCAAAATATTGTTTTCTGGTTGTAGCAATCATCTTTTGATATCCTAGGTGACCAGAATATGGAGCTTTTAGGATTTCATCCATATAAATCCTTCCCAAGTATTCCACATTTGAAATGTAAATTCTATTCTTATAAGTAAGAAGTCCATCACCTTCCAAATGATACCCGTCATACTTCTTTTCAAGGTTCTATTGCTGCAATTTGTCCTTTATTTACACATACATTTCATCTTCAACAATACAGTTGACAATTTGCTTCCTCAAATCTGATTGGCAAGTACTAAGGGCTTCCACATGCATTTCATGTACTTTCCTTCTGAGTGCATCATCCACCTTATTTTCTTTCCCCTTTATGTGTTTAATCTCAAAATAAAATTCACGCAAAAATTCCAACCATCTAGATTGCCTAGCATTTAATATTGGATGCTCAAACAAATATTTCAGACCACAATGGTCTGTCCTTAGCTCAAATTTTCTGCCCATCAAGTAGTGTCTCCACATCTTTAAAGCATGCACATGGATGCAAGTTCTAAATCATGAGTAGCATAGTTCTTCTCATGCTTCTTCAACTTTCTTGACTCATAGCATACCACATGGTTGTCTTGCATAAGAACTCCTCCAAGTCCTTGATTGCATGCAACAATACACACCACAAAGCATTTTTTGGATCTATAATTTTCAAAGTTGGTACACTCATGAGAAGATTCTTCAACCGTTGGAAGCTTTCTTCACATTTCAGTGTTTTCTCAAACTTTATCCCCTTCTTTTGCAAGGAAGTGATTGGATGTGCAACCTTGCAGAATCCTTCAATGAACCTTCTGCAGTAACTAGCAAGTCCCATAAAGGATCTTAGATATGTCACATTCGTTGGAGTTGGCCAATTCATAATGGCTTCAATCTTCTCAGGGTCCATTGATATTCCTTCCTCTGAAATAATGTGACCCAAATAATGAATTTTATCTTTATAAAAGTCACATTTTCTCAACTTTGCATACAATTTATGCTCCCTTAGCAATTGCAAGGCCATTCTCAAATTTTCTTCATTCTCTTCCTCATTCTTAGAATAGATACGAATGTCATCTAGAAAAACAAGAACAAACTTTTCCAAATACTTGCTAAAAACATTGTTCATGAGACACATTAATGTAGTTGGTGCATTCGTGAGACCAAATGGTACCACCACGAACTCATAGTGTCCATACCTTGTTCTAAAGGCTATATTATGAATATATTCCTCTTTGATTCTTACTTGATGGTAAACAAACCTCAAGTCAATCTTTGAAAATACCTTTGCTCCTCTCATTTGATAAAAAAGGCCATCAATTTGAGGTAGTGGGTATTTTTTCTTCACAATTAATTTGTTGAACTACCTGTAGTCAATACATAACCTGAGTGTTCCATCTTTATTTTTCACAAATAGAACGGGTGCTCCCCATGGGGACACACTTGGCCTAATATTTTCTTTTCCAATAGCTCCTCTAACTACATTTTCAATTCTAACAATTCTGGTGTACTCATCCTGTAGGGTGTCTTGGACACTGGTGCAACTCCCAGCACAAGTTCAATTGTAAAATCAATGTCTCTCTTTGGAGAAAGTTCTAGAATCTCATTGGGAAAAACATCCTTGAATTCTTGCAATACGGGATAGTCCTCCAACTTAGGAATTTCATTTTTTGTTTCCTCCGATATATGGACTACATATAATCGACAACCCTTCCTATAGAACTTCTTCATATGCATGGCTGAAAAATACCTAACAAAAATCACCTTCAGAATTCCTTTTACGACCTTGGGGTATCCTTCTTCATCCATGTATTCAAATGTCTTGTTGTAGCAGTCAAATTTAACTTTGTATGCTTCTAACCAGTCCATTCCAATGAGAATATCATAGGAACCAAATGGCAGAATAGTCAATTTTGCATAAGTAAATAGCCCATCCATCTCTAATGGACATTTCTCTACCATTTCACTAACTTTAATGTTGGTTCAAGTGGCTAGTTGAACTAACCCTGACTTACTATGCTTTAATTTCTTAAAAGCACAAATCTCAACAATTTTAGGAGTGATATAACTATTAGTAGATCCAAGCTCAATCAAAATAGAAACATATTGCTTAGAAATGCTACCTTCCACTTCAACCACGGTTGATTGATGGTCTGCCTAGTGGTCCTCTAGCACGTCATATTTTCTAGGGATGGTCCTCGCCACTTGACCCATGGTTCCAGATCCTTGGATGTTGTGAACATGATTTACATTCCCATTCTGATGTGGACAATTCCTAAGCATATGGTCCTCCCCACATCCCCAAAATTAAAGTAGATCTCTTGGCTTCTTTGGATATCTTGGTTTTTCTCCCATCATTCTAGTTGTATTAGTCATACCCCCTAGTGGTTGTCTTTGTTGATTTATGAGATAAGGAGGTTTGAAACCCTGCCTCCTTTGGTCAAAATTCTCATTTTTCTTGTCCTTCCATGCCTTATGGAAATCAGGTTTTTTTTTTTATCATAACAATACTTGGCCTCCTCTAGAGTTCAAGGTTCATCAAAATCAATTATGTATTTATATGACTGAGGTATTCCACTTAGAAAACATTGAATTTTGACCTTATCATCTCTGACATACTTGGCATATCTCAGTAGCTCCAAGAATTTGTTGGAATATTCTTCCATGGTCATTTGTCCCAATTCCATCTCATGGAACTCTTTGATCTTATCATCATAGTACCTATCAGAGAGGTAATTTTTCTTAAAGTACTTCTTGAACTACTTCCACACAATATTTATTTCATTGATTCTCTTTACTTTCCTAAGGTGATCCCACCATATAGATTCTCTTCCATTTAAATTTAATATGCCCACCCTTACCTTCATATTTCCAGAGTATTTTTGGACTGGAAATACTTTCTCATCCCAAGAAGCCAAGATTCAGCTTCTTGACCATATTTTACCTCACCGTCAAATGTAGGAGGTTTAGCCTTCTTAAATTATCCATGTGAATTGTTCTTGTAATGCCTCTTCCTCTTATTCCTGTGAGATGTAGAGCTTGAACCTTCAATGGATTCTTCAGAGTCGGATGATCCACTATAAGATTTTTCTTGGGTATATGTCATGTCTCTAGAAACTCTTATTGAAATATTGGACCTTTCGCAAAAATTTCTCTTTGAACTACTCCCACTCTTTTCAGGATTTGTTGAGTGATGCCCAGAGTTAATCATCCTTTGAGTGTCTATCAAACTCTGCAGCATGGTTGCATTCAGTTGATTCTATTCTTCTTGAGATTTAATCATCCTTTAATTTTCTTCTCTACAACTCTGCAACTCCAACCATTGGCTCCTCATGGTGGTTTCAATATTTGGGGGAGTCTCTTGGTTTCTTCTCCCATTGGATTATGCCTCTGCATTCTCAATCTGTATGTTCTCCCCCATAGCATATGTCTCAGGTTCATAGGGATCTTGCGCATCATCCATGATGACGATCTTTTAAGACCAAGAATTTCCCAACTGCACTATGCTCAATGCTGACCCCTAACAGTCACTGAAATGATTTTTGAGTCCGCAAAATGTGTTCATAAACATAATTGTTAGCTGTATTATATTCTTAGAAATTTATAAATTATTTTCATGTGTTTCGGAAAAGCTCATATTGACAATTCTTGTCAAATCGTAGAGTTTTCTCACAATCAATGATGTATCAACGGGGGAAGATGGGGGTGAAGGGGGATTTCCCCCTTGTGGCATCACTACACCACTACAGGGTGGGTCGATGGAAATGCTCTCTTTTTGTTTTTATAAATATTTATATTTCACGCAATCTGGCACATAAGTTCAATGCCATTTTTCGACTTCTAATGCCTAAAAATATCCTTGGAAAAAATGCTTAATTTCCTATTTCGGGGAACTTTTCAATTTGTCGCCAACTTATTTCGGTAGAGTTTTCATTTTGTCTCTGATCAATGCATTTTTCATTTTGTCACCGACAGTTTCAGATCACTTTTCATTTTGTCGTCAATATGTGTCGACGTACTTTTCAATTTGCCGCCAACCTATTTCAGCGCACTTTTCATTTTGT
The DNA here is from genome assembly GCA_027924585.1 of Larix kaempferi. NCBI lineage: Eukaryota > Viridiplantae > Streptophyta > Pinopsida > Pinales > Pinaceae > Larix > Larix kaempferi. Next base: position 20,662,982 of record BSBM01001646.1, read on the forward strand.
TGCTTATCGACACACTTTTCAATTTGTCGCCGACCTGTTTTGATGCACTTTTAATTTTGTCACCGATCAGATCAATTTTCAATTTTCCATCAATATGTATCGGTGTACTTTTCATTATGTTGCCAACTTGTTTCGATGACTTTTCCAATTTTTCATCGACAGTTTCGACGTGCTTAGTCTTTTTTCACCAAAACGCCTTTGTGGAATTTTTACAAAATCGCCGATATGTGTCGACGCAACTTGCTCAAGTCCATCGAAACACACTTAGGAAAAACTTAGAAAACTTAGAAAAAATTTCCTTTCTTTTTTTTATGACCAGTAATGATCAAGAAGCTATCTTAATCACTACCATATGTTCAAGTTATCCCATTCAAGCTCGATGTTGTAACCTATCACTCTAATACCACATTGTCACGTCCCCTCCCTTCAATTCGGATCAACAAAGGAAAAATGACTAAATATACGGGCTTTCAAACTTTTCAACCCCCATTCATCTTCGACAATTCATACAAGTAAAACATGTGTGCAGATGTATAATTCAAATAAACACAACAGAGACAAAATCTACTACACACTTCTTAGCATGAAATTACCAGCATAATTTTAGCATGCATCAATTGAAGACATTGCATAATATAATACAAGAAAATAATTATATTGATAAGTAGTTGTCTCGAGCAACCATCTATGCAACTGCAACGTTCCAACTAACCATAGGCCAGTTGTGCTCATCAATATCTCAACACAACTTCCACCCCCGATATGGGAATGATTTACACAAGGAAAGGTAACTTACCAACTCATGCATAGACAAACATATACCACAAATTAGCCAATTCAGTCCATAGGTGTGTTTATCGGGTTGTTAAGGTAGTAGAAAGGAAGAATTGCTAAGGTAGTGAGCTCAATCACAGAGCTATTGGTACCTATACAAGATCTAGCTAGCTTGGCACCCAAAATACCTACACACCCAGCACAAGGAAGTATTCCCTTCACTACTTCACAGTACCTCAATCCATACCTTCCCTTCTAGTGCTCTTCAGGGTGTGCATAGAAAATTAGCCAAAGCCCTGTGATATTTAAGGAGGTTACACTCTTCACTATTTTTATCAAGCCAATTCTAATCCTCTTCTACTCCTAGTTTCTTGCACACAATTCAATCCAAAACAAGGATACACATAACCCAATTCACATCAATATCCACACACACATACAACAAATACCAAATTCGGGAATGGAAAAAACAATTTCAACTGTGGGATGCACAAAACAATATGTCCATGGATTTTCCCAAATCTTGGCACCCAAAAATGAGTTGTGAGAAGGGAAAATCAACCACATGGAGGAAAATGATTTCTCCCACGGGTATATGAGCATTTAAATGGCCAAAAACGACCTCTATGGACCCCCAAATCGAATTCCCTTCTTCCCCACTGTTCTACAACACAAAACACCCTTATCCCAGCTAAAAATGCAGGAAAACACAGAACTTTTGTGGAGAAAAATTCCCAGTAAGCCTAGAACTTGTGAGAGAGAAAAACTGATGGGTGAATAATGGTTTGCGAAGAAAATTTGTGGGTCTTTTCTTTCCTAGGAATACAAACACAATTCTCCAAAAATGATGGCTTACCCATACACAAAATTGGATAGCCATACCTCTCCATTTCCAAAAATAATAACTACCTCACTCACCTCTTGGAATAATTAAATGATTGGGTGCAAACGTCAAAATGGTTAGTTAACACTTTATGGGTTCTCTCATTGGCACTTGTCTTGACACTATTGGTTCAAGGGTTTGAATATTTTCCCTCCCTATTCCTTGTAAAAATCACGCCCCCATACTCTTGTTGCATTGCATGGTTGGTTGTGGGTATTTTTATTAAAATACATATTTACATTATATTTGCAATTTCTATAATGCATGGCTAGCACACAAACCAAATGCATCTATTTTTAAATGGCGATACATAAAATGCTAAATCGATGGCGGAGCCTTGGCCATGAGCTCCTCACCATGATTTTTATAATGATATTACATTATTTACAATTTTAATGCAATGGGGTCAAAATCGGGATATTACAATTTTTTGCGCAATAAAAATAAATATTCTTTCCTTACCCTTTGTTTGTGAAAGATAAAAAATGTATTGGAATATATTTACTATTTATGCATTTTCTTTACATTAACTTTGCGTAGTTTAAATTTATTTTATGTTGGAGCATTACACCATCTAGACCTTGGGTAAATTAATCATTTAATTAATTTACCTAGTCTTTAGAACCTTGTTCCAAGTTTATTTGGCATAATATAGAAACCTAGCACCTAGTTTGGTGCCTTGGGTCCACTGTGCGGAACCTCCAGCAATTAAATGATGAAAATGCATGATATATCATAAATAACAGAACACATAAGGGATTTATTGATCACATACCACTTCGAGGGGGAAATCTCCTTTGAGCAAGCTCAATACAAATAACTAGTGGATTCCTTCATTGGCCTCAACACATACTTATTAACTAAGTCTAAGATAAACAACTATTACTCCCCATGAATGTGGGATAATTAAATATACTCATGGGATGACCTAAAAATCATATGCGTCCAATCAACAATATACTAACAAAGTAAAGAGAAGGGTTGGCACGGGTTCCTAACATCCCCTCCCCCTTAGAAAAATATTTGTACTCAAAGCTTTAGATGTGGAAATTGTTGTTGAATCTGAAGGAGGGGTTCCCATGTAGCATCCTCTGGTTCCATTCAGTACCATTGAATTAATAACTCTGTGATGGATCGAGAGAAAAGCTGACAAATGCACCTAGTGAGGATGGCCTCCAGCTCAAAAATGATGGGTCCTTCATTATCCAGTTCTGGTCAAATAGTTTGTGCTCTGATGTTGGTGCCAAGAGCTTTCTTTAGACAAGATAAATGAATTACTGGATGAATGCGAGAAGAAGGAGGAAGTTCCAATTTATAAACAATGAATGCAATCTTTTGAAGAAACTTATATGGCCTATATAAATTTGGAGTCGGCTTATGACGCCCTTTGATTTTCAAGGAGGATTGCTTGTAAGATTGTAGACAAAGAAAAAACATATCACCTATTTGAAAAGTGCGCTCAGAATGGTGTTGATTGGCTTGTTGTTTCATTTGATTTCTTGCCATGTGAATATTGTCCTGCAAAATGCGAAAAATCTGATCTCAGGTTTGAAGAACTATTTCAAATTCCTGAACTGGTGAATTGTTGGGGGTGTATGGAAGAAGCACTGGCGGTGCCTGACCATAGAATACTTCATATGGAGTCATTTTAGATGCAGTTTGGTAGGAGGTATTGTACCACCATTCAGCGAGAGGGATCCACTTTTCCCACTGATGTTTTTGTTTGGAGGTGAAGCAACAAAGATAAGTTTCTAGACATTTGTTGATAACTTCATTCTGACCATATGTTTGTGGGTGATAGCCTGAATTCATCTTCAGTTTGGTGCCAGTGTGGAGAAATAGTTCTGTCAAAAAATGACTGGGGAAAGTTGCATCATGATCTGAGACAATGGAAGAAGGGATTCCATGAAGATGAAAGATCTATTCCAGGAAAATGTGTACGACTGAGGAGGCGGTATGGGGATGGCTAAGGGACAAAAAATGACTATATTTGGATAGGTGATCAACCGCAACCAAAATCATTGTCTTCCCTCTAGATTTAGGGATCCCTTCAATGAAATCCTTAGAAATATTTGTCCAAATCCGTATAGGGATGGGAAAGGGTTCGAGAAATCCCGGAAGAAGTATCGTTTCACCCTTGTTGCGCTGGAAGGCATCACATTCAACCACCATCTGTTGAATTGTCCTTTTCATTCCCTTCCAAAAGAAGTTATGTCGTGCATGCTCATACGTTTTGAGGAACCCAGAGTGCCCTACCAATGGAGAAGCATGGAGTTCATATAAGACATCCTGTTGAATATTTGTGCTCTGGGGAAGCACCAGACGACCCTTGTATCTCAGGGAATAACCATCCCAAGAGTAATGCAGTAAATCATAAGGGTTGTTGGCCAACCATTGGATGATGTGAGATAATGAGGATTCATTGACATAGACCCGCTGAACAGATTGCAACCAATTTGGAATAGGCATAGAATTAGCTGAAAGAGAAATGTGGTCATCAAATGTGCGAGAAAGAGCATCCACCACAAGATTGTCCTTACCCTTCTTGTAAGTGATCTCATAGTCATAATCCATGAGTTTTCTAACCCATTTATGTTGTGTTGGGGAGGAGACTCGTTGTTCCAGGAAATATTTCAGACTCTTTTGATCAGTCTTGATGCAAAAATTATTCCCTAATAGGTATGGCCGCCACTTCTGTACTGCATGCAAAATATCCATCATTTCCTTCTCATATTTAGAGGCGACTAAATTCTTACCGGAAAGGGATTTGCTGGTGAACGCAATGGTATGTTCATCTTGAAGGAGAACAACACCAAGTCCATTATCTCAAGCATCGCTCTCAATAGTGAAGGGCTTGGAAAAATCGAGTATAGCTAGAACATGTGTAGTACAAATAGCTTGTTTCAGTTTGTCAAATGCATAATTAGTAGCATGTGTCCATGTAAAAGCATCATTTTTCAAGAAAGAGTTTAATGGAGATGCAATCTTCCCGTAATCCTTGACAAACTTGCGGGAGTAGCTAGTCAATCCTACTGGTTCAGCAAAGACACATGCATATTTATCCAAAATTTGTTGTATATCCAAAGGTGTACTGGAGACCACTGATGGTTTCATCTGAATGGAATGGAGCTGAGCAATGACACCATGTGAATACTTCTTAAGGATATTTTCCATGCTATGTGAACTGATTATGTTGAGAGACCCTGGTTGTAATCCATTCAATGTGTGTTTTTTCCCATTGACTGAAAACTGCATCCAAAGTTCAGCAAAATTCCATAAGATAGGTCCAAGTGTGCGTAACCATTGAGCACCCAAAACCACATCACATCCGCCTAAGGGCAAGGAAATCATTTCGAAGTGCAAGTTATAATATCCAATAGAGATACACACATTGTGACACTTCCCATTGCAAGGTAAGGTGCCCCCATTGGCAATCATGATTTCAAAGCTAGAGCAAGGATGGACAAAACAATCATACTTTTTGGCGCTCCGAGGGTCAATGAAGTTATGAGTGCTACCAGAATCAATGAGTATTGTAAGAAGGATCTTCTTGAATTAACCCTTGCACCACGTTGTTTGTGGGGTGGTGACTCCATCTAAACCATGGAGAGATATCTCTGGATGGTCGTCCTGAGAAGGAGGGTCAACAAGAAGCTGCTAAATGTCGACCTGGTCATCTATTGTATCCTGATCTTCTTCAAAAATTTCAGTTGAAGGTGGAGAATCCAAATCCAAGAGATAGAGATTTTTCTCAACACATCTATGTCCCTGAGAGAATTTCTCATCACAATTATAACAAAGCATTTTTTTCTCTACGTGCCTGCATCTCTGCTTCAGACAAATTCTTGATAGGAGTTGCTCTAGGAGATGGCATGATGCGAGGTCATCGAGAAACCATATTTCTGAATGAAACAAAATTGGATTTGGAGCATTGTTGGGTTGTGATCTTGTCCTCCGCCAACTTATCCAACCCTAGGACTTCCATGATTGTCCTGGGACAAAAAATTTCAACCTCAAATTGGATTGCATCCTTCAAACCATTGAAAAAACAACTCCGGTAGAATTCATCAGACAATCGTTCTATGTGATTGGCCAGTTTCTCAAATTATGTATGATACTCTTTCATAGTGCCAATTTGGCGAAGTTTAGTGAGTGATCCTGTAAAGTCATCAAAAGCACTAGGGCCAAATCATTGCAAAAGGAGTTGCAAAAAATCTATCCATTTTGGATCTACATGACCCTTGATGTACCAACGAAACCATTGAAGGGCTTCATGTTCCAAATGAAAGGATGCAAGTGGAAATTTTTTGACATCAAAAGTATTATGTAGACTGACATATTGTTCTTCCCAATCTATCCATCCAGTCAGATCATCGCCATTGAAGCGAGGAAAATCAAGTTTCGGGACACGAAAAATGATGGAAGAAGAGAAGCTAGTGTCTGAAAAAGACTCTGGTTGTCATCTATTATTCATGCTTGAATGTTGAATTATGGAGGCCGAGAATTTTTTCATCCAGAGCTTGGAGTTTGGTCTTGAGGGCTGCAAGTTCTTCTTCCATGTTTTTTGCTCTTGCGTCGGTGAATACCATAACCAGTGTTTTTTTTATTTTTTATTTTTGGAAGAATGGGTAGATGAAACAAACAGAAGCTTCTTTAGTAAAGGAAAATTTGGATTTGGGAAAAACTCTTATGGGTAATTGAGGTTTGACTAGGTTTTGGACACTTTCTAATGGAAAGGGAAGCAGAAAATGGGGATTTCAGAGGCGAGCTGAAAGAATGGGAAAAAGTTTCCAAGAGAGACAAAGAAGCATAAATAGGAAATGAACACTGTGACAAAATTTGAAGGCGCTTGGGTGAAAATCGAAGAATTTATGGAAAAACCTAAAAATAGACAGATGTGGGATTTTTGGCTTCGGGAAGTGGAATTTTGGATAGGGTCCTCAAGAAGGAAATATGAATAATGGAATTGCATCGGTGCCAGTGAATTTTTAAGGGAAACAGAGTTAAATCAAAGAAGGTATTGCGAAAACAATAGAATTTTGTATTTTTTTATTTCTTTTTACTGGAATTGATCTGCAATGGCTTGGAATTGATGAAATCTGCTATTTATCAGTTGTCAATAGATATGGACCCTAAGTATGATCGGCTTCCTAAAGGTTCATGGGATTCACCCGGCTACCAATGTGTTGCAGCCACAACCTGATCCCAAATTTTTTTGTGAAATTGTAGGGCCCCTCCTTTGATCTTACTCAGAGTTGGTTTCATCTTACCCCTAACACTTAGTTTTTTCTTGAAAAAAATAACTAAAGAAAAGACTTTCTGCACTTTCGCAATCCCTACTTTCCGCACTTTCGCAATGCTGAAATCCTGTTCTTCCGCAGTTCAGATTGCGGATTGCAAATTGTGGATTGATTTTTTTTGGTTTGTTTAATACTCCTGCAATTCCGCAAACAACACGCCCGCAATCCGTAGTCCCACATCTAGTCATTCCACAACCCACATCACTGAAATCTCGTATACCCAACTGTGGATTGAGGATTGCGGGTTACATTCTTGACTTTCCAAAATTTTCCCCTGCAATCCGGCAAGCTCGACTTTCCACCTTCCCGCATTTCTGATTGCGGATTGCGAGTTGATTTTTTTGGTTTTTTAAATTTGCCTCTCGCATTTTCGCATTCCGCATGTCCGCATTTTCATGTTCCCGCACTCCCGTGATCCCACAATCCCGCATTGTGGATTGCATATTGCAGATTCCAAATTTGGATGTTCAAAAATGGCACCTGCAATCCTGCAGATCCGCATTGCGGGTTGTGGATTGCGGGAGGATGATTATTTTGGCCATTTTTAAAGCCTTTTCTGACTATGGAAGGATGATTTTTCGATTGCGGAAGGATGATTTTCTGACTGCGGAAAGGTGATTTTTGGGCCATTTTTTTAGGGATTTTCCGACTACGGAAGAACATTTTTCGGCCATTTTTAGGGATTTTTTCGAGTTGCGGAAGGATGAATTTTTGGTCTTTTTTAGGGATTTTTTTGACCTTCCGCCTCTGCTATTTTCACACTGAAACTAGATCATGGAATTTAAATCTTTGTTTTGCAAACCATATTGACGAATAAAGCTTCTGATGAGTTTTTCTTATACATTATTTTTTTTGTTTCCTCAGGACGCGTGGAAGCTGAAAGACTGTGCAAATTTCTCTGTCGTTGAAAACTTAAAAAACAAAACAATATCCAGCAAAACGTTTTGTTGTTTCCTTGGGACGCGTGGAAGCTAAAAGACTATGTCATTGACACAGTTCCATCGATAGGGGTTCACTTCACATTCTCGTAAAAAAAAACCAACCAAACACCCTTAAGCACCGGCCCAGAAAGGTTTTACCCTTTCCAGCAATACCCGCGAAGCGAGTGAAGTCTCACTTGAGATGGTTAAGGGGGCCGCAGGGAACAAGTTTCCGCAATGGGGAAGGATATGCATCTACTCTAACTCTATTGCATCATAAACCAGAGATTCACTTTCTCATCATGCTTAGCAACTCAAACATTCATCATTCACATATTCAACATTCGCATCAACAGAGTAATGCTAGTGATCGCATCAATGGAATCTTACAGAAATGAAAACATAAAATATGACGTAGCATTCATTATTCAACATAAACAAACACATAAGAACATATCTGAACATCTTCATGCATTAACTCATAAAAACCTGGCATATAACCTTCGCAAAAACAGTCAAAACATCTTATCGCAGATCCATACAAAACTGCCGAAAAAAGAGCAAAACACTACAGAGTTCATCCGCACATCTATCAATCGCTTAAGATATCACACTAGGATGAGATCCAATCATGCCCTTAGGCTTACATTCATGTTCTTATTTATATCCAAATATTGTGGTTACAAAATGGTCCAAATGACCCTTTCTAACAAACTAAACTAATCTTGCGCTTCCTTGTTCTCCGCGAATGGTCCTTTCTTCCACGGATGGTCCTTCTTCGCTATTGTCGACTTCCGCACTTCATGCGCACTAATCCCGTGCCAACAGGCCCCCAACACAAACTTGTGGCTCGCCCTTGAGCCACCTCGGCTGGCTCTATTGGAACTGTTCTCATCCTTCGTTGTACTATACTTTTGAGGTTGTTCTTTCCATATGGGGCTCGCTGTCATGTACTTCTCGAACTCATCCTCCAGTATTTTGTAACCTTCATCATCTATTCCTTCGTGGTCATCCCTGACATTTGAACCTGACTTGCGAGTAGACAGAAGTTTCTCGACAGCACCAACTTCTGGAACAGGCATATCGTTCTGGAACATCTGTTTCACACATTTGATCATCCTTCGATGTGCTAAACTTCTGAGGTTGTTCTTTCCATCTGGAGGTCGTTGTCATGTACTTCTCGAACTCATCCTGCAGTCTCTTGGAACCTTCATCATTGATTCCTTCGCAGCAATCAGATACTTTTGACCCCGACCTACGAGTGGACGGAAATTTCTCAATAGCACCAACTCGTGGAGTGAGCGTAGTGGTCCGGCACATCTATTTCACACATTTGATCATCCTTTGCTGGTACCGGCACACCTTTTATCTTGGTACTTCTACGGTCGGAAGGATCGCTTCTCTTCGAACACTTGAAACTCACTTAACCATCTCGGGTAATACCTCATCGATATTTTTGCTAATACCAGGTGCCTCTGCATCTACTGGTTGTTCATGAACACTTGTCGTTCTTTCCCTTAGTGTGCTTTGGGTTCTTCCACTAGAAATGAAATTCACCATTGCAACTATCTCACTTTCCTTTCCCACAGCTTCCTTGGACTTGATCACTCAACTTACTAACTCTGTGCATCTAACTTACTGACTCGCGTCATTCGACTTACTGATTCTCTTCTTCTGACTTACTGGCTCTCTTCACTCAACTTACATTCTTCAATCTTTGCACCTGTATTTATGTTTTCTCAGCGTGTCCTTGACACCTGATTATTGAATCATTCGCGAAATATTTCCCATATCCATATGATTCTATCCTCAAGTGTGTCATCATACCCCTTCACCGTCTTCCAGTGTTTCCTAGCCGGGGTAACCAGATTGGACTCACTCGTGCTAAAATGCTAAGCATCGACCGGCGACCCCTCTGGCCATGTCTCCCACTTTTTGGCATATTTGGTTCCCTTTTTTCTTTTTTTTCTTTTTTTTCTTTTTTTCCACCCTGTTTTGCAACTACTATACTCCTAATCATTGCGATGGGGTTTCAACCGGTTCCCATTTACCAGCTTTGGAAACCACATCCCATCTAAACTTTGTAGCTGCACCGCACCATTGTCAGTGTCAAAATTGATTATGTAGGGACCTAACCAATGCATCTATAAATTACCTGGGTGCTTTGCAAACTTACTTTAGTATAACAAAACCATATCTCCTCGCTGAAAGTACTTTGGTTTAACGTGGTGATCATGCCAAGCCTTCTGTTGATCCTTTTCTACCTTCTGATGGAAACCTACGATAAACCGATCCTCATCAACTTGTAATAGTTATGCCAACCGTTCTTAAATCGCTCCATCATCGCTCATTCTGGTGGTTGCGGCGATGCGCAATCTGGGGACGATGTACTCCATCGGCATTACTACTTCCTGTCTGTAAACTAGTTTAAATGGGGTATGTCTTGTCAGTCGTTTGCAAGTTGTGCAATATGGACAGAGTATCGTTGGAATCTTCAAATCACAATCGTCATGGTTTGTGTTGCACACCTTCGTAAGTGCATGCTCTAGTATTTTGTTAAAGGCCTCAATTGTCCCATTAGCTTACGGGTGATATGGGGTACTCTTCCTGTGTTGAATATGAAACTCCTCCGTCATCGCTGCAATTGTTTGATTAACAAAGTGAGTACCCTGGTCGCTCATTAGTATCTTTGGGCACCCAAACCTGGTGACCACGTTATAAAAGAGAAACCTTGCTGCAGTCGCAGTGTGCAATATTTTACAGTTGCAACTTCCACCCATCGCGTCAAATAATCTGTCACAGTGATTATGTAGTGCTACCTGTTTCATTTTCCTGGTGGGTTGATAGGTCCCACAAATTCGACTTCCCACTTGTTGAATGCCTATAGTGTCAATTGAGGTACTAATGGAATTTCATCCCTTCGTGACGGTTTCCTTGTTCTTTGACATACGTCACAAATTTTTTCATAATCCGCCATATCTCCATGCATCGTCGGCCACCATAATCCAACTCGTAGTATCTTTCTAGCAGTGGAAAATCCTCCATAGTGTCCTCTTGTGATTCCATCATGGAATTCCTCTAAAATCCTTTCCTGTTCATGCAAAAGGACGTATCGTCGAAGTATCTCATCCGGTCCCATATTCTATAATTTCCCTGCAATCAGTTGGAAATCTGTAGCTCTAACAACTAACTGTTTCTCCTAGTTGGTATTGAATTCCTTCGGTGCCTTTCCTGTCACCAAGAATTGAATAATTTGCTCATAATGATCATCAACCATTCCGACCATAAATAACTGAGCATCGGGCAATCCTTCGTCAATATTCATGGGCTCTTCTCCTGACTCTATCCGTGATAAATGGTCTAGTCCTGCATTTAGTCACCCAGGCTTTACAATTATCTCGAAATCAAATTCTTGAAATAGCAATAGCCATCGGCAGATCCCCCCCCCCAACACAGTCTTGTTCACCAGGTATTTGAGTGTTGAATGATCAGTGAACATTTTAAAATGGCCCCCTAAGAGGTAGTGTCGAAACTTCTGTGAGGCGTAGACCATCGCCAAAATTTCTCTTTCCGTTGTCATATAGTTCTTCTCCGCAATAGACATTTTTCTACTTGCGAATTCTATCGGGTGGTCTATTACACCTTCTCCTGGTTGGGCCAAGATGACTGCTAGTGCGACTCATGACGCATCGACGTGTACATGGAACTCCTTCCTCCAATCTAGAAATGCTAGTATGGGTTCTGCAACCATCTTTGCTTTCAATATATCCAGACTCTTCTGGCACTCTTCAGTCCATTCAAACTTAGCATATTTCTTCAACAACTTTTCCATCGGCGCCGTGATTGCTGCATACCCTCTGATGAGCTTGCTATGGTATCCTGGGTGTCCCAACGTTGCTCTTAATTGCTTGATTGTTGTTAGCGGCAGTAGTTCAACAATAATTGTGATCTTTGCAGGGTCGACCAACATTCCTTCCCTGCAAACTATGTGCCCCAACAATATCCCAAACGGAGCACAAAAAATGCACTTCTTTAGGCTTAGAAAAATATGGTGTTGTCGACAACTTTCCAGCATCAACCTCATATTTGCAACATGATACTTGACCAACCTGTACACTGTCCAATCATCCATGTATACTGCACGAAATTTATGGATGTAATCCTTAAACGCGGCAACTACTAGTCTGGAAAAATTTGTTGGTGCATTCTTCAGGCCAAATGGCATCACCGTATATTGAAAGCATCCCCATTCAGTGATGAACGTTGTTTTTTGTTGATCCTCTTTTGCAATCTTTATCTGGTGGTAGCCTTGAGAATCCATCTGTGAAGGAGTATATTTCCTAACCTCCCACTCCTTCTAATACTTCATCCATAAAAGGTGTAAGGAATGGATCATGTAGACATGCGTCATTCAACTTCGTTAGTTTTCTTATCTTAGACCACCATCAGGCTGATCCACTCTGATTCTTCTACTGGTTCTATAATTCCTTCCTCTAGAATTCTTTCAATCTCAGCCTTCACCCGCTCCGTATACCTCCAATTCAACCTATAAGGCTGCTGCTTTATTGGTTTTGCATCAAGTTTCAGTGGGATTTTCATCTGTCCTAGGTCCCTTGAAATCCCTTTCATCTACGAGAATTTTGTCGGAAACAAATCCTGAAATCCGTGCAATAGGTCAGTCATATTTGCAATAGTCGAGTCATCCCAATAGTCTCTGATGCTCGCAAACTTTGGGTTCTCTTCCGACCCAATGTTCACTTTCTTGATCCGCAATGGCTGCTGAAACTTGTCGGAAGGCATATCTGGTGCCTCGACACTTGTGAAGAACCTGCAACAATTAACTAATGAAAATACACGAGATAGCAGAAATAACAAAACTCCGAATCACTTTTATTGATCGTAGGCCACTTCAAGGGGCCAACCTCATTTGAGCAAGCTCAATACAAATAACTTCATGGTGCCTTCATTGGCCTCAACACACACTTATATACTAAATCTAGGCGCCAATACTATGGGTCAAAACCATGGGCCAATACAAAATATGGATCAAAAAATACTACAGGCAGCTTACAAAGCATATATGCCCAATAACAATAACACAAACTCTAGATCAACAATTACTACAAGATGACTTACAAAACATATGCATCCAACAACAATATACTAACAAAGTAAAGAGAATGGTTGACATGGGTTCCTAACATCCCCTCTCCCTTAGAAAAATCTTTGTCCTCAAAGCTTTAGATGTGGAAATTGATGCGGAATCTAAAGGACTGGTTCCCATATAGCATCCTCGGGTTGCATTCCGTGCCATTGAATTAATGCCTCTATGAAAGAGTGAGAGAGAAGTTGACGCCTTTTGAGTTTCAGGGAGGATTGCTTAGAAGGTTGTAGACGAAGAAGAACCATATCAGCTGCGTGAAAATGGAGCTCAGAATGGTGCTGATTGGCGTGTTGTTTCAGTCGAATTCTTGCCATGTGAAGATTTCCTGCAAAATGAGAAGAATCTAATCGTGGTTTCAAAGAACCGAGTCAATTTCCTAAACTGAGGAACTTTTGAGGGTGTATGGAAGAAGAACTGGTGGTGCCTGTCCATAGATTGCTTCATATGGTATCATTTTAGATGTGGTATTGTACCACCAGAGCGCTTCAAGGAAATCCATATAAATAACTGTCCAAATCTGTGTAGGGATGAGCAAGGGTTCGAGCAGTCCCGAAAGGAGTGTCGTTTCACCCTTGTTGGCCTGGAATGTACCACAGTCAGCCACCATCTGTTGAATTGTCATTTTTAGTCCCTACCAAAAGAAGTTACATTGTTCCCGGTCATACGTTTTGAGGAACCCAGAGTACCCTATTGATGGAGAAGTATGGAGTGCATAGAAGGGATAACACTGTTGATCAGATTACAACCAATGTGGAACAAGTAGAGAAATATATGTAAGAGAAACGGGGTCATCAATTGTGAAAAAAGGAGCATCTGCCACTAGATTATCTTTACCCTTCTTGTAAGTGATCGCATAGGCAGAACCCATGAGTTGGATAACCCATTTTAGGTGTGCTGGGGAGGAGACCCGTTGTTCCAGGAAATTTTCCAGACTTTGGAGCTCAGTCTTGATGCAGAAATAATTCCCTAATAGGGATGGATGCCACTTCTATACTGCATGCAAAATAACCATCAGTTCCTTCTGATATGTAGATGCGGCTAAATTCTTACCGAAAAGGTCTTTGGAAGGCCGCAAGCCCACTGGGTTAGCAAAGACACCTGCATATCTATCCAAGGAAGTAGTGGAGACCGTTGATGGGTGCATCTGAATGGAATGGAGCTGAGCAATGACACCATGTGAATTCTTCTTAAGGATATTTTCCAAGCAATGTGAACTGATGATGAAAATATACCCTAGTTGTAAGCCCGTAAATTTGTGTTGTTTCTCGTTGACTGAAAACTGCATCCAAAGTTCAGCAAAATCCCATAAAATGGGGCTAAGAAAGCATAACCATTGAACGCCCAAAACCACATCACATCCGCCTAAGGACAAGGCAAACATGTCAGAGCGCAGGTTATAATCTTCTAGAGAGATACGCACATTGTGACACTTTCCCTTGCAACCATGACTTCAAAGTTGGAGCAAGGATGGACAAAAAAATCAGCCTGTTTGGCAATCCGAGGGTCAATGAAGTGATGAGCGCTACCAGAATCAATGAGTATGGTAAGAGGGATATTCTTGAAGTAACCCCTGATCCAGATTGTTTGTGGGGTGGTGACGCCGGTTACAGCATAGAGAAAGATCTCTGGAGGGTTTTCCTGAGATAGGGGGTCAACAGGCGGGTGCTGAATGTCGACCTGATCATCTATTGTATCTGGAGCTTCTTCACCAAGTTCAGAGGTAGGCAAATAATCCGCATCCAAGAGATGGAGATTTTGTTGAACACATCTATGTCCCCGAGTGAATTTCTCATCACAATTATAACAAAGCCCTTTTTCTCTGCGTGCCTTCATCTCTGTTTCAGAAAAATGCTTGATAGGAGTTGGCTGAGGAGCTACTGTGATGGGAGGTCATTGGGAACCCATATTTCTGAAGGGAACAAAGGTGGGTTTGGAGCATTGTTGGGCCACGATCTTATCCTCTTCCAACCTAGCCAACCCTAGGACTTCCATCATTGTGTTGGGACATAACATTTTGACCTCTGAGCGGATTTCACCCTTGAGACCACTGATAAAACAACTCCTATAGAATTCATCATACAATCCTTTTGTATGATTGGGCAGTTTCTCAAATTCTGTCTGATACTCTCTCACTGTGCCAATTTGGCGAAGTTTAGTGAGTGCTCCTGTGAAGTCATCAAAGGCACTAGGACCAAATCATTGCAAAAGGAGTTGGAAAAAATATGTCCAGTTTGGCTCGTGATGAGCTTTGATGTACCAACAGTACCATTGAAGGGCTTCTTGTTCCAAATGAAATGATGCAAGTGGAACTTTCTGGACATCAAAAGTATTATGCACACTAAAATATTGTTCTGCCTGGTATATCCATCCAGTCGGATCAGTACCATTGAACCGAGGAAAATCAAGCTTCGGCACACAAAAATTGCTAGAAGAGGAGAATCCAGTGGCTGCAAAAGATTCTGGCTATTGGTTATTGTTCATGGCTGAATGTTGAAGATGGAGGCTGAGAAAATTTTCATTCAGATCCTGGAGTTTGGTTTGGATGGCTGCAAGTGCTTCCTCCATTGTGTTTGCTCCTGCGCACGTGGCAACCATAACCAGGAGTTTTCTTTTTTGAGTGGGTAGATAAACAAAAACAGAAACTGTTTTAGTAAAGGAAAATCTGGATTTGGGAAAAATTTTGATGGGTAATTTGAGTTTTGACTAGGTTTTGGACACTTTCAAAGGGACAGGGAAGCAGAAAAGGGGGATTTCATAAGCAAGGTGAAAGAATGAGAAAATTTGGCAAAGAGGGACGAGGAAGCAGAAATATGAAATGAACATTGTGGTAAAATTTGAAAGCGATTGGGTGAAAATCGAAGAAGTTATGGAAAACCCTAAAAATAGACAAATGTGGAATTTATGGCGTTGGGAAGTGGAATTTGGGATAGGGTCCTCGGGAATGAAATATGCAGAATGGGATTGCAGGGGTGTCAGGGAATTTTCAAGGGAAACAGAGTTAAAACAAGGGAGATATGGTGGAAAAGCATAATTAATTTGTGGCATTGGGAAGTGGAATTTGGGATAGGGTCCTCAGGAATGAAATATGCAAAATGGGATTGCAGGGGTGTTAGGGAAGTTTCAAGGCGAACAGAGTTAAAATAAGGGAGATATGGTGGAAAAACATAATTTTATACTTTTTTTTCTTTTCTTTTTTTCAGAATGGATCTGCTACAACACAGAAGGGATCAGAAATAGATGGATCTGCAACAGTTCAGAAGGGATCGGCAACAGATGGATCTGAAATGGTGCAAAAGGGATCAGCAACAGATAGATCTAAAAGAACGCAGAAGTGATCGGCAACAATTCTGGACAGAGGAAATATGTGATTTATCAGCTGAAAATAGATATGGACCTCGTATGCTCGGCTTCCTAATGGTTCAGGGGATTCACTCGGCCACCAATGTTTTCTAACGGCTTGCGTATTCGGGAAGTACCCCTCACTCCACGAATCAGGTAAAACTGATAACCGCTTTGCCACAAACGACAGCTCTTGGTTTAACTCACGAGTGGGAACTAGTCAATCAGGTAGGGGTCAGTGCCCTTTTCACTGGCAGGTCCTCTCAGTGGACTAGCTACTTTGGGGTTCCTGTGGTACTCCTCACAATGATTTTTAGGGCTTATGCCCAAGTACTTCCCACAGTTAAGCAGATAGGGATTATTCCCAGATTCGAACATGCAATAGATGCGGAAAAAAAAATTGGCAGAAATTTCACCCAACGAGCCCAAGAAAGTGCTCTGATACCAGATGCGAAGAACCTACAACAATTAATTAATGAAAATACATGAGATAGCAGAAATAACAGAACTCAGAATCGCTTTTATTGATCGTAGGCCACTTCGAGGGGGAAACCTCCTTTGAGAAAGCTCAATACAAATAACTTCACGGTGCATTCATTGGCCTCAACACACACTTATATACTTAATCTAAGCACCAATACTATGGGTCAAAACCATGGGCCAATACAAAATATGGATTAACAAATACTACGGGCAGCTTACAAAGCATATGCGCCCAACAACAATAACACAAACTATGGATCAACAATTACTACGGGACGACTTACAAAGCATATGTGTCCAACAACAATATACTAACAAAGTAAAGAGAAGGGTTGACATGGGTTCCTAACAACACTACAACTTCCTTCTGACTCTGGGATATATGTAGCCCTCGGATCATCCTCATCATCTGGTTCTTCTATTATATTGTAACATTCCATCAACATTTGGGGTGTCGCAGTCCACTGGAGTCCCATAGGTTTCTCTGTCGGAACTGCGTCGAATACTTTTTCCCGGACCTCCTGTAATGCGTTGTGGATGAAGGGGTTTTTCATTAGAGAAACTAAATGTTTGGTTAAATCCAATTGTTAGTTGTTCCCAAGAGGTCGTTCCACGTCACAGTTCTGCTGCAACATACCAATTCCATGGTACTTCATACAATGTGTGAATAAATGCATGGACCCACTCCTGTTTTTCCTGTGGTCCCCATTGGCTTTCACATGCATTCAAATGCTCCTTCGTATCTCATCTACCATCATATTTCCTTCCGCAATTTCTGTTAGTGTCGTCGAACCTTACTGTCATTAGGTGTCAACATAGTGGCTAGTTAGTTATGGTGGACTTGTGCGCCGCCCAACATCGTGCTGGTGTAGCCTTCAGGGCTTCCTACAAGGCCAATAGTCTCTGTGGTTCTGCCACTTTTTCTTCAAATTCAGTGAGAAATGCGGCCAACTTGGGAAATCCATCATACATTGGTAGCTTCCACTCTTCTGTAGCTACCCTTTGCAGCGACTGGGTGATCTGTGTGCACCTCCTAAACGATACTTCATGCATCCGATTCTGCCAATTTTCAAGTACTTCGTCAGAATCTGACGATGCCGAACTGCTACTACGCCACCCTAACTCTCCATCTGTAGTAGGGTTGATATAATCGTTGGAGATGTTGTAAATATTGTCCCATCCCTCAGTGAATTCATCCCTCGTCGGCTCAATGTATCTCTGCCCTTCCGCAGGGTCAAGAGGTGTGACTACTGTTATATCCTGGTTCTCGGACGACATAGTTCTCCTCTTGAAGTTGATAATATCCTGATTCTCCATCGCCCAGTCTATCCCTAGCAGCACTGGGTAGGGGTTTATGTTGTCAACAATCTCGATCACATCAAAATCTGCATATGTTCTGAGTCCCTCAATGTCAATGGGGACCTGGCATAGTCGATCGATCGAGGTGACTTTACTTTGGTTTTCTAGCCGTACCTGTATCGGGGACCAAGCCAAATGTAGTTTCCCCATCGTTTCCCAGGTCTATTTTGTCAGGATGTTCACATCTGACCCCAAATCTAAGATAACGGATTCAATATCGAATGCTTTGTCTTGTGTAGACATCCACATTTTTCTTCCTGTATTTCTCTAATTTATTCAATTGACCGTTCGCTCCTGTCGTGCACCATCCCGTCGATGTAGCAAGTTCGATATTTCTGCCAATGTGTCCTTATCTTTTTCCATCTCCAAGCAACTCTCCAGAAACGCTCTTAAGGTGTTGGCCTTTTTCTACGAATTCATCATGTCGAATATCGACAACATTTCGTAAGTAACTTATTTCTGGTGAAGAGGTGGTTTTCTCAGCTACCTCATTTCCTCCTGTGTTTTCAAGAAAATATCCCTTTCTGCTTCTGCATTGAATGTGACTTGCTTTCTTGTTTTCAGTCAGATGCTAGTCTGTGATCTGTCGACCCCTGTCAGCCTTTTTCTGACCTTCGCTGATATCTTCTGTACTGCTGATGAATTCTGGTTCTGATTTTGATTTTGTGTAGGTGGGGGTGTTGACACCCAAAAAGTGCTCACTAGCCCATTTCCCTATGCACATGACCCCTTTTTCCCTTTTTCCTACCATTTTGGCCCCCAAAACCTTTAAAAGGTCACCAAAAAGACCATAATACACCTTTTTCCCCTCAAAATATGTATTTTTCCTCAAAAAGGGTCCAAAATTCCCAAAAATCAATTAAAAGGGAATAATATTCAAAAAATATTCAAAAAGGGAAAAAGAGAGAAAAAGAGACCTAAACCATTTTGGTCAATACCATTGGTTTCCTCAAACCACAATGGTATTCCCCATCACCCAAAAACTATAAAAAGGTGATAGGGGCTCCTCACTATTCATCCCCATTCATCCTATCCTTATGCTGCCAATTTCTTCCCTGAGATCTCAAGCCTTCATTTGAGCTTAGATTCATTCTTGGAAAACCCTTTTGGCCAATATTCCCATTAGCATTTGGAGAAGAGAAAGATCATTGGAGCATTGGAGCACCTCACCACTGCAGCTGCTCAAGCTCAACCATCTTCACCCTTTGAGGTAATACGAAAAATTCAATTTTTTATTTATTTCTTCCATGAATCAATGTTGCTTATTATTCTTAATCTATATTTCTTTACATTTTACTGCTTACATTAGTTTACTTCTATTTGCTTTATTTGAGACTGCTACTACAAGTTAGTAGGTTCCCTTTAGCACTATCTTGGGAGAAATCTCAAGCAACAATTTTTGGCGACTCCACTGGGTTTTGAATTTTTTGAATCCCTCATTTAGATCTCTATGTTGATTGTTTTTTCCATTTAAAACTATAGATTTTCCATACTGGTCAGCTTCTTGATAGCTTCCCTAGCCATTGGCCCTTTTTGCATCCCAAAACAGTCCAAAATTTCAATTTTCGAGTTTGTTTTTCGGCAACTGTTTTCCGTTCGCACATCGCGGCTTACGACACCCACAGTCACGCTTCACATCACGGCTTTTCACCTGTTTTCCGCGCTGCACCTCGTGGCTTTTCACCTGTTTTACGTGTTGCACATTGTGTCTTTTCACCCGTTTTCCGAACTGCACATCGTGGCTTTTCCCCCGAAACCCGCGATGTAATCTTTTGGCAACGCGACTAAACTTTCAAACGGCCATATCTCCCTCTCCTGAACTCCGTTTGAGATGATTTGTTTTTTCAAGTTGGGTGTTTTCGAACAAGGAATCCAAATATCCTATTATGTTTAAGAAATTTTTCATAGAAGTTTCTCTAATTTTTTTTATTTTAGTGTTATTTATCATTTCAGTTCACCCATTTCGGCCCATTTCTTCCAGCCACATTTTCTACAATTTTTTGACAGCTTAGTGTTTTATTATTGCAGCATTAAAAATTCACATTTCTTTTCTAATATTTTCTTTACAACATTATTTTAAAAAATTTGAGTTTATTGAAAGAAAAATTGTGAAGCATTTTTCAATTATAAATTTCATATTTTGCAAAGTTAGAATCAGAATTCTGAATTGCTTGATAGTTCGCCCAAGTGAGGCTTTATAAATTCACTCATCTTTATGATATTTGCTTTATCTTAAAACTTTTTAAAGAATCCATATTTTTTGAAAAGATTATTAAAGCATTTACATTTGGATCGTTTGTCATTTTTTACAAATTGAAATTGTTATTTTAATTTGTGAATAGTCGCTCAAGCGAGGCAAATTATTTTTGTACACAACCACACCATCACACAATCTGTCACAATAAATCCAAGCAAGCCTTAAAATCCTCTTAACTCAACCAACATTCTAACCCCACTTGGGGAACACCAAAAGAATATTGTAGTTAGGTAGGACTGAGGGGATAAGTATCCAAATAACACCCCTCACTCACTTACATTTTGAGACATAGTGGTTGACATTTAGGGTACCAAAATCCCCTAGTATTTGTTGGCACGGTTTTAAACCAATTCATTGGAAGGGCCTCTCCCTTAGGAGGGTCGAAGTAGCCAAACTAGTTCCAGAGGCCTGAGTGGACTACTGCAATCCATTCAGTCACCGAAGGACACCTACTCGTTGTTCTCGTTGTACCACCCTTGTGGGAGTACAACGGCAATAGAAAAAGAGCTGCGGATTCACCTTTCTGAACTTGTCATGAACGGGGTGTCTTAGTGGCCTATCTTCTAGGATTGTATACCCGGTGTTCCTCCAGGTAGGGGGATATCTAGCCTTTGGTTCTACAATTCATATTGTCTAACTTGGATTTTATCACCTTGCAGAGGATACATCTTATTGAATCATAATACCATTTTAGTTAGGTGTTTGCATGCTCTACTACCCCCCCTTGGTCAGTGAGTCCACATTTTTTCTATTTTTAGAAGCCATTTGCATGTTGGTATTTTGACCACATTTTTTTATTACTCCACTTACTATAGCAGAGCTGTTATAGTAAGTGTTTTGAGTTTGGTTGTTGGCCTAAGTGCCATTATTTTTTACGCTCCCCTCCTACATGTTGAATATTGTAACTTCTAAGAATATTATATTTGTACATTATTTATTCCGGAGATGTTCCATCCCTCCGAGGTGATTCTATTATGTATCCGGAGATGTTTATTCCTCCGAGGAGTTGTGGCAACTAGGGTTATTAGACCCACCATGTGGGGGTCGGCCCAGTCAGTTATAATAGGGTATTTAACCTAATGGTTAAATAAGATCCTACATGTACTTGTGTAAAATATATGTCAGAGTAGTGTATAAATAGAGGAGGTGTGTTCCTCATTTGACACACTCACACACTTGAAAAGAGGAGCACTTGTCTAGGAGATTTGCTAAGGAGGATTAGAAGGAGGGAGCACATCTTGTATTTTGGTTTATCATCTTATTGAGGAAAGCTTTGCTAGGTTTTCTACCCCATGAGGGTTTCCCAGGATAAATCTGTGTCTCTTGTGTTTATGCTATGCTTGTTGTTTTTTCAGTGATCCTGTATATGCTATTATTGTGAAATGGAATTTAATGCTGCTATTTTCTGTCTTAGCATATTGAATTTTAACACTACACACACTGTTGCATTAGGGTTTTTCAAGCTTCACACTCACCACCACCAGTTAAATTTCAATAGACAACTGTCACCATAGATTCCCTGAGACGTTCTCGGGGATTCCAGGGAGACCCCCCATAGTACGGTTCCCTTGACTCCACACGCCATCGGCATAGAGCCCCGTCATCCGATTCTGACGTGCCTCATTTCACATCTGACTCTGATCCAGAATCTGAAAATCCTGCATACACCGCACCCACTAGCCCCATGGTTGGTTCGTATTATGACTCTTTTTTCACAGGGACTATTGGTGGAACATCATCCACCCCTGCCACCACAATGGCCACCACGATAGCCACAACTACCACACCTCCCCTAGGTATGCCCAACATAGGACCCACACCTACATTAGTTATGCCCAACATGGGACCTACACCTACCCTCACCACCACTACTCAGATCCCAGTAATACCTGGAACCATTCCAAACCCATCCGTAACTCAAGTTACACTTGGGGGCGCTGGCCCCTCTCACACATTGTTAGGTGCAGGGCACATCCCTTTTACAACTAATCTCCCCCTTGGGGGCAGTGGCCCAATTCATAATGCTACCACTAGCACTTATGCCCCAGTAACTATGTCACACCCCTCTACCAGTCTGCCATTTATGGCTAGTCTAAACTTACCAGACCTGGCAAGGTTAACAAATGAACCAATTAGACATGACCCTACTTGGCCCCCCATGCCATCCAAACTCCCATCTGACATCCCCAATTTTGAAGGGAAGGATGGAGAAGACCCACAAAATCATGTTATGTCATTTCACCTATGGTGTTCCTCAAACTCCATAGTCGATGATTCTATTCGACTCTGACTTTTACAAAGAACTTTCACTGGCTCTGCGGCTAAATGGTACATTGAGTAGCCACATGGGACACACCCTACATTTACATCCCTCACCTCAACTTTCCTATAGTTCTTTCAACTACCTGTATGCTATGATGCAGGAGTAGAAATCCTACTGTCTTGTAGACAGAATACAACCACCCATATCATAGATCACATCCACAAGTGGCACAAATGACGTAGTCTATGCAAGATTAAACTACACGATCGAATTTTCCTGGATTGGTTCCTCAAATCTCTCCTTCCACTCATTGCTAAAGATGTAGCTTCTGAACGACCCCAGTCGGAAGAATAAGCCATCCTCAAAGCTCAGCAATTTGATCTGATCTACGCCTAGTGTGGCTACTTGTATACCATTTTACCCGACGCTCCCCATGACGATTCCTCCCGGACTGATGCGCCAGGGGCATCCCATGCCGCCGACGGCATCATTGGACAAGTTGCATCCCACAACCAACCCTTTTCCATTACATGCAATAATACCGGCCCTGATCTTTCGCAGGCCACATCTCACTCTGGAGCTACAACTTCATATACTCCCATGGCCCACCCCCACCACACTCATGGACCCTCATGTCCACCACAGTGTTATGGTCACGCGCCTTCATCCTATCCACCTCTAATTACACCCACTACGTATGACCATCAGCAGGCCACACATTCTCCTATTCACTCATAAGCCCCATCGGCTTATTACCCACCACAAGCAGCGCTTGTTGCACCACAACCTCCAGTCGCTCAGACTTATCCTCCAAACAACAACAACACTTCCCCCACCAACCAAAACCCTGATCGACCACCGAAACAGGGTAAGAACCCCAATTTACGAACAAACCACCCATGTTCCATATGCGGGGTATACGGCCATTACACACACACTTTCCCCCATTTGGAGCGAGTGCGCCAACTGTGGACTGATGACGCCCAACACCAAGGGCACACGGCACAACCAGTGCCACCTCCTCAACCACAACCCATGGTGCCGTAGAATCCTTTTCCCACACAAGGAGTGGTGAACACTCGTCCATTGGATCCTCCTCAAGGAACCACAACACCAAAACAACAAATCACATATGATACACACACAAACCAACTGATGGATTCAGGTACTCATCACCTCCTTATGAGGTCATCAACCGACATGAATCTCCAAATGTGTCAAAACCAATACACCCCCGCTGCACCTAAAATTTTTCTCCCTATAATTGAACAACCAGTCCAACATGCACCCACATCATTCGTTTCCACAGTCAGACCTGGGATGTACATGGATACTCAAATGAATTCCATGTTCTAATCTATCCCACCCCCTTTGAGGATAACTAAAATATCTAACTTGTGCACCCTTTCACACAAGACACAACTGTGTTGGAGAAAAATCCCTATGGCTTGGGGTATACCACGACAAACAGTTGACTACCAGAAATCTACTCAATCCTCAATGTTATGCTATATAAATGACAATGCTAAGATAATGAAGAATATAACCAACCTCGATCCAAAAGTTTGATGTAGATCCCCGTTGGAGCTTTCAACCCGTGCACTTGAACCTGCAAATTAGTCTTGACAGCCAATGTACAACAAGAGCATATAATATACAAATGGCATTAACATCATCAATAGCAATGGTCCATGATATTATATATAAATTCAACCCAATGTAATGGAAACAACATTCACAACATTAATGGACGAGAATATTAGTATTTCTATTAATAAACAAGAAGAAGTACAATGAGATACGACCTCTTGCCAGCAACCAATCTGAACAAAGATCCAGATCAATCCACTTGTGCCTCCACCACTTCAATCCTCCATGGAATGGAAAACTCAAACTATTATAGGAGTTTGGAAGGTGAACATAAAGGGTTCACAACTACAAGGATCAATGAGTGTAGATTCAAGATGAGGCAAAAATCTACTAGAGTTCTCTTGTTTTTCTCTTCTTCCCCCCTTCCATATGCCATATGTGCTCAATATATAGTCCTCTCAAAGGTAAGTGAAAGGACACATCACGGCATTACTGGGAAAATGGAGGGCCAAAGGTAACCCTAAGACCGCTTCTTGGGAGTAAAAAGTAATTAACTAGTGATTTTTACCATTTTACATGCTACCCACTGTAGTGATGCAGCTAGCGGGTAGAGGTCAAAAATATGAAAAATAGTGTCTGAAGGATATAAAGTGGATCTAAGTCACTAAAATGGATCCTATAGGAAAAAGAGTGCTGATGCTCACAAGGTGGAACATTTCGTTGTAACAACAACCACCTACTCAACAGCCCCCATTACTGCCACAACCACCCACAATGCCTAGTCATATCAGAGCAACACCAATTTACACTATCCCATTTTTATTTCCCCCTTCAGGAGCCATCATCTCACCAGTAATGGTCATGCTCAATCTCCCAGGGTTAACTTTAGGATTACCTATGTGGTACCTCCCTGCCCCAACTCCTCCCCCAACACCAAATGTCATTTTACAACCGGTGCAACCCATCAATACCTCCAACCGTCCACCCCCCCCCGGTGTTGCGAACTTCCAAAACCGACCACCCACAACAGTGGCCACCGCATCAACATCCAGTTATACTCCCCCACCACTCTGTAACAATGGGGGTAGAGGCCCACAAACCTATACCACTGGACCCACAACCCGCAACCCCCCAACGACTCCAAAACTGGCGAAGAATCCCCCACCCACTTGTGCTCCCCTCAAGTGCTCTTTGTTCGACGACATAGGCCATGCCACCCATCAATTTCCACAATTACTAGCACTTCAAGAACACATGAATATGTTGGATGACGACGCTAACATCCCAGTGGTCAAACTTGAACTGCCTCCTCAGCCTCACGATAAATCCCTGCATATCATCACCCCTGTGCAATATTCGGCATTTACGGCCATTACTCACATCACTACCCTGATCTCCCAGATTATAGAGCAGCTCTATACGAACTGAATAATGCCGACCTAGAGACATTGCCTCGTCTTATTGAGGAAATTCATCCCCCACCATCTTCCTCCTCGGAAGATATTAACACAATTTACATGGTTTCCAATGGAGACCCCTCTGTCCGATCAACCCCTTCCTTTGATCCCTTTGACACACATGTTCAACCTTTTCAAATTGATGATGAAACCACTTGTCCACAACATGGGGGAAATCCCAAAACCTTACCTACTCATCATCATCGTCATTCTCATCGGAGATACTGGGGGAATCCACCCCGCAAGGTAAATCCCCCATCATCATATCATCACTTCAGTATGCCACCATGGCCCACAACCTCATGGTACACCCTGCCACCAGTAGTTGCTCAATGCCATGTTGATCCATCTCTAAGACAACATCTGCACCACATTGACACCTCTGAGTTAAGGGGAATAATAGATTACCTCAACCCTGGGATAGGGGGCATGATCAATCATTTGAACCTTCCCCATCACATCTATCTCAGTATTTCAATGATCTCATTGTTCAAACCAACACATATGTGATCCACAATCACAAACCCCATGCACATAGCATGGGGGCAGGTCATTAACCCTGCTCACTTTTTCACATGTGTAATCTCAACCATTTTTGAGGTCACGTGTCACTTGTATATCTGATTTGATTTGATACACCTAGTATTCTTCCCCCACGGGTCATCATTTATCCCCACCACTGCATCCTTTCCTTGGTGGGATCACCTTTATTTGTAGCCATTTTTTAACTTATTTTTTTCCTTTAACCATTCCGGAGTCATTATGACCTCCATTTTCTGCACCATTTGCACCGCCGAATTCATATTTCTATGTCTGTGATGATGCTTGAGATCATTTCTCGCTCTCACCACCAAATTTTTCAGGCATTTTTTCACATGCCCCTTGTCACCTCGGTTTGCATGCCACATTGGTCGGCGCCCATTTTTGATGAATTTTATAACACCAAATCCGATTTTCCGCGCTCGTGATGACACTTGAGATCATTTCTCGCTATCACCACCAAATTTTTTGGGCATCTTTTCACATGTCCGTCGTCGCCTCGGTTTGCATGCCACATCGGTTGTTGCCCATTTTTTATGTTCTTTATATTTTTGGATTCAGTTTTTCGAGCTCGTGAAGACGCTTGAGATCATTTCTTTCTCTCACCATAATACATTTAGCGACATTTGGTACCTACACCTTGTTGCCTTGATTTGCGAGCCACATCAACTGTTGTCACACTTTACCAATTAATGCATCACAACTTATCCATGAGCCCACCACTCCATCCATACTGCATTGATTACATTGTTTTTCTACCATTCATCAACCCGCAAGGAGGCCCCATCAGTGTTCCTACCCCTACCACTGTGCTTAATCCCCTTGATTGTCCCTTAATTGAACACTTCCTCCTTGCATCTCCATTACTTTTGTTCGGTATAATTTTACCCCTTTTCCGGGCCGAGCAATACCTTTACGAAAAAGGAACTTAGAGAGTTTTTGTTAATCTCTTTTTTGACTCCTAAAAGAATGAAAAGATTGTCGAGCAATCTTGCTTCCTTTCATGCTCGTTAAACGTATTTGAAAGGGCATCTACCTGGTATAAGTTTAACCCTTTTTCGGACCTTGTAGACTAATTACGAAAAATGAATACTCTAGTCACATCGGCTAGAAGAGTTCTCCATTTGCATCATTTTATGATTTTTGGGCCTTGGAGACTAACATACGAAAAAGAACACCAGTAGAGTCTACTTACCGCTTTCAGTCTCTCAAAATTTGAAAGCACTCACGAGCATGAACAGTCTTGGGCTCGCACAAATCCACAAGACAGTACCATTTTGTGAGCACACTTTTATCCCTTCTTGGAGCTCTTTAAAACAATGAAGAAGTCCCCAACGGTACCTCTCGGCACCACAAACAGATCATATCTACTCACATGGTAGCTTCCCCATTTTGGTCGTCTTTGTTCAGAGTATTCTGCAATATCTCACCCTGAGAGTCTCCCAATATCATCCATTAGCTTGTCTCCCAGAGTCACTGCAGTCTGCAGTACCTACCCCTGATCCCTTAAAGCTATGATCCCCATACCTAAAGTTAGTTTCATATGCTTCCAGGTCAACCATGTCATCATACTCTAAACAAAGGAAGTTTGAGTCCCCCCACTCTAAAACCCAGGTTATTCCCCATCCCAAAAGTATGTCAGTCCCCCTATCAGTATTATCACCTTTCGGTTGTACACCTCGTGCTCCTATTAAGGAAACATCATTGCCTTGATAGTTGCAAGGTCTCCCTCTATCGACGCCAACCAATATATTCAAGAGGATAGACCCAGAGTTTCCTATGCCTTGGACTCATCACCATTAGTGGTGAGTGCCTACGGATCATTTTGACAAGAGCCCTTACTGCCTCTCAAAATGATTGTTTCTCACATGCTCGATGTCAACACCTTGATTGCATCGTTGAGATTCGCACAGGGTATCGGTCGTTTCAGTTATCAGTTGAAGACCCCGGATGTTACCTAACTCTAACACATTTATGAGTCTATTTGAGGAAAACAACCAATTACATGTTCCTATGGATATTCGGGTTGCGCTTGGCGACAGTATTCAAAAGTACCCCAGTTTTGTTTACTCCCTTGAGTATACAGTTCCATATTCTCTTCAGAAGTTGGCTCATAGTTATTGAGTCCCTACAACTATTGGATACCTTCAGATCCAGCAGTTCATCAACCCTTCTGACACCTCATACATAACGGTTGTGGCTCTTTTCCAGTGTATCAGTTCTTCAGATCAGTCATGGTATGACGATGAAGTATGTCCCAAAATTGTGTCCCTTCTGGACCATTATGACGTACACAAGAAGTAAATATGTATTGTTCAGGTCCCCTTATTGGGACTCATGGTTATTTATATGTCATGATACGAGCATGGGAATGCCCACCTTGTCCATTATCAGATATTAATCCTCATTAATTTTGAGGCCATGTATTTTTGTTCTCTGCAGTTTTCATGGGCCCGATGTTACAATCTCCAATCAGTCTCCTCTCTCCTACAAACCCCAGGAAAAAGACAAAAGAACTATGATGGCTATCGGCCATACGATGAGCTCCTGTCCTCACACATCAGGGGGCAATCTGTTGACACTCAAAAAGTGCTCACTAGCCCATTTCCCTATGCACGTGACCCCTTTGTCCCTTTTTCCTACCATTTTGGCCCCCAAAACCTTTAAAAGGTCACCAAAAAGACCATAATACACCTTTTTCCCCTCAAAATATGTATTTTTCGTCAAAAAACCCTCAAAAAGGGTCCAAAATTCCCAAAAATCAATTAAAAGGGAATAATATTCAAAAAATATTCAAAAAAGGAAAAAGAGACCTAAACCATTTTAGCAATACCATTAGTTTCCTCAAACCATGGTTGTATTTCCCATCACCAAAAACTATAAAAAGGTGACAGGGGCTCCTCACTATTCACTCCATATTCATCCTATCCTCATGCTGCCAAAATCCATCTTGAGCTTTGCCCAACCATTGAAGCATTGGAGAAAAAGAGACCATTGGACATCGAAGCACCTCGACCTTGGAGCTGCTCGAACTCACCATCCTCACCCTTTGAGGTAATACAAAAGATTAAATTTTTTATTTCTTGTTTTTCTCATAGATCTCATTGTTTATTGTTCTTAAATCTAGTTTTATTTCTTTGCACATGTTAGATCAGATTTACTGTTTTTTACATTAGTTTTTACTTTTACATTGAGACTGCTGCTACTAGTTAGCAGGTGCTCTTTAGCACATGCTTGGTTGAAAAACCAAACAATAGGGGGCAGGTTCTTAGTTTGCCACTTTGCGATGAGCTAAGGATAGTCTTCGATGTTGATGTATTTGTAACTTCAGAAGATATTCTTCTATGTATTACATTTGTACTTTATTGTATATCCCACAGAGATGTATTATTCCTCTGATTGGAAGTGCCATCATTTGTATTTGTAAGTGTCGTCATGTGCATTGACAAGTGTCATCATTTGTATTGATGGGTTATTAGACCACCAATGTGGGGTCGGCCCTGGTTAGCACATTTGGTTGGGTTATCAGGCTTGATTAGCAAGTCAGCCCCAGTGGATTATTGGCAGGTCAAGTCAGTGTATAAATAGAGAGGTTGTGTCTCTCATTTATCTCATTCACTCACTTCTCAAGCTCGCATAGCTAAAAGAGACATCTTATTGGGTTTGATCATTGTGATCTTGTATTGGGGCTTATCTTATCTCTGAGGAAGTTGCGGGGTTTTTCACCTTCTTGGTTTTCCCCGGTGAAACTCTGTGTCTCTTGTGTGATTGCTTTTGTGTCTATGATTCATATGCTGTACATGTTATTCTCTTAGAGATCCTTATGATAATGGAATGAAATTATCGAAAAATTAACATGGTATCAGAGCCTACCTAAGAAGAAGGCACTGTGCAGCTGCGGAAGCTAGGGATTCTTAACATTTGGGTTTCTTTTCACAGATCATCAAAGGCATAAGGCTAGATTGACTCTCCTTGGAAGGGCGCATCTTTCTGTTGAGACAGAATTCAATTCTGAGCATTTTCAGTTTTGGCCCTAAAAATTAGGGTTTCCATAAAAATAGGAATTTCTGAAATCTGAGGACATAGCTAGAAGCTCCTTGGAAACATCAAAGTTTAGAGCTTTGGATCAAACTTTTTGGTTGGGTGAAGCTCCAGGAAACTCAAACCCTAATTCAGGGTCCTCCTTAGTGAATCCGAGAGATTGAAAATCATTTCTGAAGGGTGAAACTTTGCAGTTTTCAATTTCTTAGTATACCAGGATGATCACCGCATCAAGGCGCGTCTTTCTATCCTTTCAGAATATTGAAATTCACATTTTGAATTTTTAGGGTTTCTCTGACAAACCCTAATCCAGCTCCAGATCCAGTTTTCAACAAATCAAGTGGTAAGACCTAAATATTTTTTATCTACATTTGAAGTACTCTTTAAAATGTCTCACCACACCAAGCTTGAAGGGGATGATAACTTCTGAGCCTGGAAGTATAGGATTGGGTTAATCCTAGAAGAGAATGAGTTGGACAACTACATAAAGGAAGAGGTTCTAGTTCCAGAGGAAGATGAGGCTAAGGCCTTACACAAGAAGAACCTGGTCAAGGCTAAAAGAATCATTGTTGATTCTATTATGGACCATATCATACCCCATGTGTCTTCCCTAAAGACACCTAAGGATATGTTTGACTCCTTGACCAAGTTGTTTGAAGGAAAGAACATAAATCGGAAGATGACTTTGCGGAACCAATTGAAAGGGGTAAAGCTTCAGAATGGAGAGACCATTCAGTCCTACTTTTCTAAGGTCTCTCAAATCAAGGAACAACTTGAAGCTGTGGATGAAGTAGTGGAGAATGGTGAAATTGTGATGACCACATTGAATGGCCTACCTAGCTCATGGGACTCCTTCATCCAAGGAATCTGTGCAAGAAGAAAATTGGTCTCCTTCAGCAGACTATGGGAGGAATGTTCACAAGAAGAAGCAAGGCTTGTGGCCCGAGAAGAAAAGATGGGAAATGACGATCAAGCTCTCACAGCACATACCAAGAAAGGTAAGTTCAATAGGGAGCATTATCATCCCAAGAAAACTTCACACCATCATCATAGAGACAAGAAAGATCTAAGATGTTTTACATGCAATGATGAGGGCACTTTGCCTCAAATTGTCCTAAGAACAAAAAGAACAACAACAACAACTTCAACAACAAGAAGAAGAGCAACAAGAAGAGATACCATGCTCATGCTGCTGAGGATGATGAACCACGCAAGAAGAAGGCTGGAGTAGAAAGTGATGACTCATCAAGTGAAGATGAATATGTTCTAATCTTTGCTCTCACAAGTACTATCTCTCATGGATGTAATGATTGGCTCATTGATAGTGGGGCTTCTAAACACATGACTGGGTTTAAATAATATTCTGTAGATCAATCTGAACATGAGTCACCCCATAAAGTGAAACTTGGGGATGACTATTAATATCCTATCAAAGGAAGTGGTGAAGCCTCCTACATGCTACACTTTGGGAAGTCTTTAAAAATGAAAGATATTCTCTCCATATCATCTTTGGATGCAAAAGGAATGAGAGTTGCATTTTTGGATGGCCAAGTACTCATGTGGCCAAAGGGTAAGACCATAGATGATGCAGTAGTGATTGGAGAGCAAGAGCGAGGATTGTACAAATTAAGGGGACAACCTGCACATGCCATGGTACATGAGTCCATGGAGCCAAGTGAACTTTGGCCTAAAAGGCTTGCACACATGCACTATAGAGCACTACCAATTGCAATCAAAGTTGTAGAAGGTCTTCCTGAAATCAAGACAAAGCATGAAGGTGTTTGCAAAGGATGTGCAAAAGGAAAGAACATTAAGAAGGCATTTCCAAGCAGTGAAAGCAAAGCTAAAGGAATCTTGGAAATTATCCACTCCGATGTATGCAGACCAATGTCTTCCAGTTCTCTAAGTGGGTATGTATACTATGTCTCTTTCATTGATGATTTCTCTAGGAAGACTTGGGTTTACTTCTTGAAGAACAAAGATGAAGTGTTTGATAAGTTCAAGGAATTGAAAGCCTTGATGGAAAATCAAACTGACAAGAAGATCAAGACATTCAGATCCGACAATGGTAGAGAATTCACTTCAGGTGAGTTCAAGAAGTTATGTAGTGATTCAGGGATTAAGAGGGAGTTGACTGCTCCTTACAATCCACAACAAAATGGAGTTGCAAAAAGGAAGAATAGAACTATCATGGAAGCAGCACGAGCAATGCTTCATGACCAAGACCTTCCTATGCATATGTGGGAAGAAGTAGCTAGGACAGCTGTTTATGTACAAAACAGAACACCTCACAAGATACTTGACAATAAGACACCAGAAGAAGTCTTCTCTGGCAAGAAACCAGAAGTAAGCCATCTCATAATATTTGGCTTTCTAGTATACACACACATTCCAAAAGAAAAGAGGACCAAGCTAGATCCTTCAGGAAAGAAGGGTATCTTTGTGGGTTACAATGAAAGCTCGAAGGCTTACAGAATCTACTTTCCAGGGTTCAAGAAGATTGACATCAGCAGGGATGTAACATTTGATGAAAACTCAGCATACATCAAATAAAGGAAGACACATGTTGAAGATCATGAAGAACCAAAGGAATCCAGATTTCAAGATACCACTATGAATGAAGCAATTCCAGAAACAACCCGTGAAATTGAAGATCCACACGAACCTATAGATCCACCCTGTGAGAAGGACTCTCACAAGAGAAAACCTGCATGTGCTAGAGAGCTCATTCAAGATGCAGAAAGGTATGGTATTCCAGAAGAAGAACACAGAGAAAGGAAGAAGACTAGATCACATACCAATTATGTTGCCTTACTCTGTGACATTATGAACAAAGAACCTTCCAGTTATGAAGAGGCAGGGAAAAAGAAAGAATGGAAGGATGCCATGGTTGAACAGTATCAATCGATCATGAAGAATGATGTTTGGGATGTGGTTCCTAGACTTGAAGGGAAGTCTGTTGTGACTTCCAAGTGGATCTATAAGATCAAGCATACTGCAGATGGTAGCATAGAGAAATACAAGGCGAGGTTTGTAGCTTGTGGCTTCTCCCAGAAAGAGGGAATAGAATATGAAAAGACTTTTCCTCCTATAGCCAGATACACTTCCATCATAACAGTACTTGCTATGGCTGCAATGATGAAGTGGAAGATACACCAGATGGATGTCAAGGCAACTTTCTTGAATGGTGTAGTCGAAGAGGAAGTGTATGTCGAGCAGCCACTCGATTTTGAGACACATGACAGGGAGTCATATGTGTGCAGGTTGAAGAAAGCCTTGTATGTCTTGAATCAAGCTCCTATGACTTGGTATGGTAGGATGGACAGTTTTCTATCCAATTTGGACTTTACCAAGAGTAAAGCATATTCCAAACTTTACTACAAGGTTGAGGAAGGCAATCCAATGATACTACTCTTATATGTGGATGACCTGTTTGTTACAGGTGAGGATCGGTTGATTGATGACACCAAGAGGAATCTTGCTGCTGAGTTCGAGATGAAGGAATTGGGGATGATGCACTACTTTCTAGGCATGGAGGTGTGGCAAAGTGCAGATGGAATCTTCCTTGGAAAAGGGAAGTATGCAATAGAGATCCTGAAGAGGTTCGGGATGATGGACTACAAGGCCATGGCCACACCTATGGAATCGAAACTGAAGCTTCTGTGTGATGCTTCATCTGAGCCGGTTGATGTCACAATGTATCGTCAAATGATTGGGTCCTTGATGTACCTGAAGAATACGAGACGAGATATTTTCTTTGCGGTGAACACATTGAGCCAGTTCCTAATGGATCCGAGAGGTGTTCACCTGGTTGTTGTAAAGCATATTCTAAGGTACCTGAAGGGTTCAGTTGATTAGGGGCTCAAGTATGATGCGAATCAAAAGTTTAACCTGGAGGGTTATGTTAATTCAGATTGGGAAAGTAGTGCTGCAAATAGGAAGAGCACTTCTGGGTGTTGCTTCAGTATGGGATCAAGTGTGATCTCTTGGTTTAGCAAGAAGCAGTCCTATGTAGCACTGAGTACAGCCGAAGCAGAGTGTGTTGCAGCTTGTTCGGCTAGTTGTGAGGTAGTATGGCTGAGGAAGCTACTATCTGAGTTATTTGATCTATCGTTGGATGCTACTGGTATCTTTTGTGACAACCAGAGTTGTGTGAAGCTATATGAGAACGCAGTGTTCCATGACAGGTCAAAGCAAATTGAGATCAAATACCAATATATCAGGGATATGGTGCAGAGAGGAGCAGTGAAGCTCCTGTATGTTGCGACGGATGAGAAGGTTGCAGATGTGTTGATGAAACCACTAGCTAGAGTGAAGTTTGAGTACTTCAGAGAGAGGCTTGGTGTTATTCATATTAAAAACACTTCGAGGAAGAAGTGATGGACACATTTGCAGGAGCCATTCCAACCATGGTGAGAGGAGGATCCTTCCCATGGATGTGGATGTAAGCGTTGTGTGATGAGCATCAGGAAGATGCTCCAATTACTCCTTTGTATGATCAGTTGGATCATGTATTTTTATATGTATCAGATGGATGCATTGATATGATCGAGTAGATCATGTATTTGTATATGTATCAGGTGGATGCATTGATATGATCAGATAGATCATGTATTTGTATATGTATCAGGTGGATGCATTGATATCATCAGGTAGATCATGTATTTATGTATGTATCAGATGGATACATTGTATGATCAGGTGGATCATGTATGATGATATGTATCAGGTAGATACTTGGTATGCATCAGGTGGATGCATTGTATGAGCAGGATGATCATGGATGACGAGCTTCAAGATGTTTCTCCAGATGACATGCATCAGGACGATGCTATGATGATGATCAGGATGATCATGTACATCAGGACAATGTATGGTGAGTATCAGGTCGATAATCTATGGCTGTGGACAGGTTGTGCATATGAGCATGTAACTAGATCTGGGAGATCCGATAGGTTGAGCAGTACGCTCGTAATCAGTCCTGGGATACTATTTCAAGGCATTGCTCTGGGAGGACAGTAACTAGACCTGGGAGATCCGATAGGTTGAGCGGTATGCTCGTAATCAGTCCTGGGATTCTCTTTTGAGGCTTTGTCCTATGGCATGTAACTAGACCTGGGAGATCCGATAGGTTGAGAAGTACGCTCGTAATCAGTACCGGGATGCTCTTTTGAGGCTTTTCCATGACCACATGTAACTAGACCTGGGAGATCCAATAGGTTGAGTAATATGCTCGTAATAAGTTCCGGGATGCTCTTTCGAGGCATTGTGGTAGGAGTCACATGTAATACGTCCTGGAGATCCGGACAGGTTGTGCTAGTCACGTAAAAGGCCTCAGATGCTCTTTAGAGTTCTTGCTAGTCAAGACACTCTTTTAAGGTTTTGTGACAGTCACATGTAAGTGGACTTGGGAGATCTTGTTGGTCTTGCTTCGGCACATAAAGGATCCTAGGATACTCTTTCGAGGCATTGTGACGCACGTAATAAGTCCTGAGGATTCCACAGTATGGCCACTGATGATGAAGACCTACAGGTGGTGGGCCTACATCCAGCATGAAAAAGTGTTGGCTCTGTAGAGCTTCCTATGACGAGAAGAATTCAGAGATAGCCTAGTGATCGAGATCTCGAGTACAACAGTAGTGATGATGATGATGCTCCGTGATCCAGTGATGATGATCCAGCTCCAGAATTGAAGACTTGAGCCAATATGGATTGATGATCTGTGACGAAAGAATACATTCCTAGTTAAGAGGGAGTGGTGATGTATTTGTAACTTCGAAAGATATTCTTCTATGTATTACATTTGTACTTTATTGTATATCCCACAAAGATGTATTATTCCTATGATTGGAAGCGTCGTCATTTGTATTGATGGGTTATTAGACCACCAGTGTGGGGTCGGCCCTAGTTAACACATGTGGTTGGGTTATTAGGCTTGATTAGCAAGTCGGCCCCAGTGGATTATTGGCAAATCAAGTCAGTGTATAAATAGAGAGGTTGTGTCTCTCATTTATCTCATTCACTCACTTCTCAAGCTCACATAGCTAAGAGAGAAAGTTGTAGGTACACACATTCCTCTATTCGATGTCCTCTCGTCTAAAAAATGTGACACCAAGGCATTCCTCCCTGACTGAGGGAATTCGGTGCACCCGATTGCAAATAGTCTCAAAATTCTGGGAATTGATCCTTGTGATGCCCCTCTGTCGTGCATCTAGTGCACCATACATCTTCGCGAGCCTCTTTTCCATTATTTATATCCTGTAACTGGATCGTCAATTTTTCCAACTGCGCTCGTATCCGATCCATGCCTAGGACTGTTTCACCGATTAGTGAAGCCTCCAGCTTCATTGTGATTTCCAGAGCCTCTGCCTAAGTCGCTACCTCCTGTTGCATCAGCGGCCCACGAATGTGCGGTACCAACCCAGTGATAAACCATTCTTTATGTTGCATGTCGCTCATCCAAAAACTTACTTTTTCCATTAGCGTTTTATACCGCTGGTCAAATTCCCATACTGATTCATTCGGAAACTGCTTGATTTCCTTGAGCTCAGTAATGTACTGCGACTCGAATTTTGGTTTTCTAAACTCATTGATTATCCCTGTCTTGATCTGTGGCAATGTTTTATATGGAGTTCCTGTCGGTACCTTAGCAAAATTCATATACCAGTCTAGCGCATGGCCCCTGAGGGTCATCGCTAATTGTCCCTTCTTGATATTGTCATCCTAGACATGCTTCACATTCCAGACTGCCTTGCACAAAAACCAATATTTTTTGGGATCCTCAGTCTCGTTACCCTGGAATGTTGGCATCTTTGTGTCGTCACCTACCATTCTTGCGCTTCTATTGTTATTGTTTACTGATCCTCTACTCTTACTACTATTCTGGCACATAGGACAGCTCTGCAAATAACTTGAATTTCTTCCAATCAAGTTCTAAGTAGTGTGCGGAGTTGAAGGTACGTTGTAGCTTAGGGTCCGTCCTCCTTCGGCTTTGGGGGTATCCTGTTCACCTTCTTCTTTGTCATTATAATGTCACTTTGTACCTTGTGGTCTTGTTTTGTAGTCTTCCGTTCTGGTCCCCTCAGGAGACTCTCTCTCAATCCTCCTCTTCTTCTCTAGTCACCGGAATATCGCCCCACTCCTCAAGGTACCACAATCTTCTTCATCCTCCCTTAGAAATTTGTCATCACTCATATCCATCTACCCTGCATATTTCTATCGGACCTGCATTCCCGCGGTACCCACAACTCCCGCACACTAATCTTCTACTTGTCAGAATTCATCCTCAGTATGCCCTTTTGGCAGACGAGCATCTTAATCCACAACTTCAACGATAGCAAGAATCTCCCTCTGGGTCCTTTGAAAAAATTCCTTTCTACGTCGCTATATGATTTGATCGTATCAATGGAAAACTCAATGATGTATCCCTCTAAGATACTATCTACCCAGAATTCAACATCCCTTGATACCTTATTGTCGACCCGTTTTAGCTGTTGGATCAGTTCTGGAGTCCAGTGATTAGGTTCACCTCCTTGGCAATGATTAGGTTCACTCATGCAGCAATACCGAAAATTTGTAGAATAATATCTCATGGATATCAGAATAAATATTCTTTTTCAACCAACTGCTTGTTTTCTTCCCAGGGTTCCTATTTTCTCCTTCCACGAAGTCTTCTTCCTTCTTGTAAAACCAATATTGGATCTCTTATTTCGTCGGGTGCTACAGCATGTCCTCTTATTTCTTCTTCAGGGTCCCGACAACATAACCATTTGTTGATACAGTTCTATCGACAAGGGTTCACTTCACACTGTCATCAACAAACACCAACCAAACACCCTTAAGCACTGACCGAGAAAGGTTTTACCCTTTCCAGCAACACCCATGAAGCGAGGGAAGTCTCACCCGAGATGGTTAAGGGGGCTATAGGAACCAAGTTTCTGCAATGGGGAAAGGACATGCATCTACTCTAACTCTATCACATCAGAAATCAGAGATTCACTTTCGCATCATGCTTAGCAACTCAAACATTCATCATCACATTCATCATTCCCATATTCAACGTTTGCATCAACAGAGTAATGCTAGTGATCGCATCAATGGAATCTTACAGAAAAGACAACACAAAATATGACGCAACATTCATTATTCAACATAAACAGAGACAGAAGAACATATCCGAACATATTCATGCATTAACTCATCAAAACTTGTGATATAACCTTCGTAGAAACAGTCAAAACATCTTATCGCAGATCCATACAAAACTACCGAAAAGAAAGCAAAACACTACAGAGTTCATCCACACATCTATCAATCGCTTAAGAGCTCACACTAGGATCAGATCCAATCATGCCCTTAGGATTACATTCATATTCTTATTTATAGCCAACTATGGCAGTTACAAAATGGTCCAAATGACCCTTTCTAACATACTAAACTAATATTACGCTTCCTTGTTTTCCGCGAATGGTCCTTTCTTCTGTGAATGGTCCTTTCTTCCGCGGATGGTCCATCTTCGCTGTTATCGGCTTCTGCACTTCACGTGGACTAATCCCATGCCAACGTGCAAATTTATTCGTCGTTGAAAACTTAAAAAAACAAAGAAATATCCAGTGAAACGGTAGGCATGATTAAGAAATCACCAGCGAAAAGGTCGGCATGATTACGAAATATCCATTAAAATGGTTGACGTGATTAAGAAATTTCTAGCGAAACGGTCGGCGTGATTAAGAAATCTCCAGTAAAATGGCCAGTGTGATTAAGAAATCTCCAGCGAAACGGTCGGCATGATTAATTGTAAACACCTCGAAACTGTCGGCAGCACTCAGAAAACCTCGCTGAAACAATGGAAAAAAATTTGTTAATCTCCCTGAAATAATGATGAAAATTGATGAGTTAACGTTGATGAGATTTGATTGAGTTTATGTGGGTAAAATAAATGAGGAATTTATGATGGATTATAAATTGACATTTTATCTCAGATCATCAAAGATTATTCGATTCAGTCACTTGTCATCCAATACAGTTGATTCTCATGCTGATATGCCACCACCGCATGTGCTTTTTAGGTTGAAATGGCAAGATTATCAAAATATAGGATGCCCAAGCCGTCCAACAAAGGCCATCAATAGAAAGGAATCAAATTCATTTATAAAAAAGGGAGTTGGATCATCCCATGACATATGCTTGAATCACGTCAATATGCCTTATTGTGCATAAAGTATTGTATGAACTCCATAACGCTGCGCTGGATTGTGACATATGATTTGGGTTTTTCCTTTGTATGGATGCTTAAGACGCTTGTTTGTTGTGTAGCATGATTGAAAATATATAAGATAATTTTTGGCTTAATCACCAAAGACTCCAAAGTAGTCACTGTAAACAACCAATTATTTTTTTAATAGGTTGTGCATGCTCATACCTTTCAAGTCTAAATGATGATGGAAACAAATAAATGGATTAGAGTTATTGAAGGGCATGAGTATGAACCATTATTTTCAGCGCCACCATGGCCATTTAAATTTCCACGTGGATATCCTTTTGGGAAAGGAAGATTATGCATTTTTTTTTAGTCATGTCCAATATCCAAGAAGAAAAGCAAGGGTCCAAGGAATCTTCAGTCAGGAAAG
Organism: Larix kaempferi; assembly: GCA_027924585.1. Classification (NCBI taxonomy): domain Eukaryota; kingdom Viridiplantae; phylum Streptophyta; class Pinopsida; order Pinales; family Pinaceae; genus Larix; species Larix kaempferi. Next base: position 20,702,981 of record BSBM01001646.1, read on the forward strand.
TAAAGTACGAGGATTTCATGAAAAATAACAAGGAGACTCTAAGACATCCTTGGAAAAATTGATCCTTTATCATGAAGCAGAGGAAAAGCATTGAATACATGTAATGACAATGACACTTCATGCAGAGAAATCATGCCACATCAAGATCGACTCATTCAACAGAGCACACCCAAATTCAGGAATGGATTCGAAAGGAGCATTATGACGTGAAATACCATAACGCTTTCGAGAATGTTGAAGAATGACTAACAAGAAGGTGGATCAAGGATTGGATATGACAACCGCAAATAATCAGTCCACCACATCTGATGTCATGTACTGAAATCCTATATTTCATGTATATGGAAGAAATATCCACAGTAATAAATCAATAAAATCAACATTGTCGCATGAAGACAAAATTAATAAAATCCCAATTCTGTGGAATCTCAAAGGATAATCAAAGCTAAGTTAATTCAATTGTTGTAATAAATTTATGAAGAATATTCTAAAAGTCACAAGAGGAGATGGAAGGCCAAAAGGCACCTAGCCTTGGCTTATATATTGTAATCTCAATATATGAGAGGAGGGAATTTTCTAGTGAATTAGATATTGGATACATTGTGTATGAGAACTATTTTTCTGCTAATGAGGATAAACCTATTCGCTAGGAAAAGTTTGCACGAATGTTTTCCTGGGACGTGCAACTGATAGATCAGAACTATTTATTTTATGTTTTTATTCATACTGTGAGATATTTCTGATTTTGTTGAACTATTTCTATAATGATGAATGATTTCTTTATCTATGCAAATGTTTATGTGTTAACAGAGTAATAAATTGTGTTAATTAAAATCAAAGCTATATTTGGTAATTTTCTACTGGGAATTTGCATATTTTATCTAAATAGCTATATGTTGGATTTGTATGAGCATTTTCAAATTATTACTCTTATTTGAATTCGCTCCTTGCAAGGATAGGTTCACTTAGTGTAGAATAGGGTTAGATAATTGATAAGGTATAAGCGGTAGATGGGAGGTAAGAACCTATGGATCGCTAGTATGTTTTCGTCCTGTCAATTATAGGTTAAATGCATTAGTTTAGAAGCATAGCCTTAAACATAAAATATAAACGGTGGGACGGTCCGAAACTGGTACATAAATTAAAAAAACATACCTATGGTAGCCGGACCATTACTGGACGGATTCCCCATACCAAAGAGTGAGTGATCTAATTGGGATTATTCATTGGGGAGAATCCCTACTGTCGATGCTATGATTTTCAGGGCATCAACACAATGCTATATAATGGCTTTTGTATTGGGGCAGTACCCCTCAATCCACGGCTCAGGTAAAACTGATAGTTGCTTTGCCACAAATGATAGTTCTTGGTTTACCTCACAGGTGGGAACTAGTTAATCAGGTAGGGGTCGTTTCCCTTTTTGATGGTAGGTACTCTCAATGGGACAACTACTTCGGGGTTCCTGTGGAACTCCTTACAATGAGTTTTAGCGATATTCCCAGATACTTCCCATATTTAAGCACATAGGGATTATTCTTGGATCCGAACCTCCAATTGAAAGGAACAATACAGATGCAAATAAAAAAAAGTACTGCAATAATCACAGTGCCTGGAAGCCACTGCGAAAAAAAATTGGCAGAAATTCCACCTAGCTAGCCCAAGAAGGTGATCAAATACCAGATGTGGGGAACCTCCAGCAATTAAATGATGAAAATGCACCATATATCAGAAATACCAGAACACAGAAGGTATTTATTGATCACAGGATACTTCGACAGGATACTTCGAGGGGGCAACCTCCTTTGAGAAAGTTCAATACAAATAAATCGTGGATACCTTCATTGGCCTCAATAGGTACTTATATACTAAATCTAATATAAACAACTATTACTCCCCATGAATGTGGGATAATACAATATAATCACGGGACGACTTACAAATCATATGCATCCAATCAAAAATATACTAACAAAGTAAAGAGAATGGATGACGCGGGTTCCTAACATCCACCTTATCCACTTTTTGACCAATATAGAATAGTGATGCGCCCTCATAATTGATTTACACTGATTTTCTGAGCTAATGTGCACTAGATAGCTTTATTCTGATTTAATCCTGCTTTTATGAGACAAAGATTGATTTTAGCAACTTTTCTCTCGGATTGAGGTTCCTAAGTTGCACTAGAGTGTCTTTAGGAAAGTTGTTATCTTTTTCCACCAACCACTTCCATATTTTTCTCCAATAAATCCATCCTCTTGCAGATTTTATTTCACTCGTGGTCCACCGAGAATCCACTTTCCCATTTGTGACCACTTGCATAGAGTTGGTTTTAGCTTATTGTCTACATTGGGGATTTAATGCTAAATAAGCCTGCGTTTTCAGTTAGCCTCTCGAAATGCCTATAGTGAATTCAAATTCTATATATAATATATAATATATTTGTATTCTTATTATTGAATACCAATTATAATGTAATGGACATTAACAGAATCACATTTTACATGTTTTTGCATCTATCTTTCTTCTCAATTTTGCTAGTCTCTGATGAATTCTTAGTGAAGACTTATTTGGATCAAATATTTGACTTGTTTTGAATTCTAATATGGTATCAAAGATTGGGGAGATCATAGCTTAGATCCAGACAAAAATTCCAGTATAATTTTCAGAGTATGTTTTGCAGTTACACAACTTCAACAATGGATTCAAATCCAGTTCCTCTTCTCACACCATTCAACTATGTTGAGTGGAATCCAAGGATGAGCGCATATATTAAGAGACAATGTCTCTATGAGATATCTATTGGAGATGTTGAAGAACCATAATCCTCAAAAGAGAAGAATGATTATTTTAATGGCAGTGATAGAGATTTTGGAGAAATGTGTTTTGGCCATATCTTCACAAATGCACTACCTCATTGATTATGCTAATACTCCAAGTGATTTTTGGTCACATTAGATAGAGAATTTGGATTTCAACCTGATGAGGAAGATATCATCAATATGGAGAGCGATACAACCATGAATACCTCCTCAAATAGTCTCATTGAAGTCACATATGTATCAACCACAGACTTTTTGATAAAGTTGTTCTTGAAGAAATTGCATAATCTTCAACTCTTGCTCCTGAAATTGAAGAATCCTTCTCCTCTAGTGTGCATTCTCATGTTTCTAATGAAGAAGAGATAATAAATGGATCTTATTTTGTTGAAGAAATTTCCATCCAAACCCCTTGGTTCTCATGTAATTCTTCTACTCTTAATTATGAGCAAGATTTCTCCAATATATGCTCTAGATTCTGAAGAGATTTATGAATCCTCTATTTCAAATGAGTTCACTGGTGTGCAAGAAATTCAGTTCTACGGGATACTTTGGAGTATATATAAGATATTGGAGCTGATTCACTCACACTCCTTCATCCCATTCCTCCTCCCCATTCCTTCATGTTCACATGCATCAAATTTCAAAATTTTACTGGAGTTGAAGAACCTCAAGTAGTTGCAAATACATGGGCGCATATGGAATCTCTGTTCCACACTCTTGGAGATGATAATAACTTATTTATTTCAGATTTAATGTTTTAATATTTAAATGGCTATGATTCGACCTTCATCGGTTCAAAGGATATCTCAAGGAACCATGTACAAGAACTTGGAGTTGATCTCCAAACTTCATTGTTTTCTCATGGATCTTGCCATTCAAATTCTTAGCATGATAAGCCATATGTTGCAGCTTATACACACTCAAAACCTCTTCTTGGTTCATATTTTCATGTGTTATTGGATGTTATAGAGGATGAATTTCAGTTTAGATTTGTTGCATTCACCCTCACTGACAAGTGTCTGATCCACTGCATGATGAATATTAGCACCAGTTCTCAGAATTGCATTGAAGATGAAGGACATCATCACTTGCTTGGGGCTGATTCTCAAGATGATAAAGACTCATTTGGACCTGATTCTACCAAGTTTGACATTATGTTCAAGTAGAATGAGAACCTACTCTTTCTTTACCATCAAAGGATCTCAATTGTTCTACATGGTTTCACTATCCATCCTGCAACTGTTTATGATCCTGATTTAGCAGAGAACATTCCACTTCTTCCAAAGAAGAAGATAACTCCATAAATATAATAAGATCACACCTACTAAAGTTTGGAGCTTCTGCAATAAATATTTTGGTGTGCACATGTCCATGTTTTAAAGGGAGGGTTTTTATTCCCATGAGGTTTTCCATGTTTCCTTAATTTGCTTGGTGTAATGTCCCCTCCTATCATACCAGCATGATAGAGAGGACGTGATGCTAAAGTTGGGCATCTAGCCCCATGAACTCACTAAATGTCATTCAACTAATATAAAAAGACATATGGAGTGTATAATTATAAGAAACCACAGCGGAATTTAATTTCAATAACACATCCATCATACATTCAAGATATTCAACAATTAATAATTTCAAAGTTAACACAAGAGAATACTTATCTTAACAAGTAGTCCCAAGCAACCAGCTATGCATCTGCAACGTTCCTCCCAACCATAGGCCAGTTGTGCTTATCAACCTCTTGATACAACTGCCACCCCTGAGCTGGGCATGATCTCTACAAGGAACCAGGGAATAGAAAATTCACACATAGCCAAGCATACACCAAGATGAGCCAAGCCAATCTACAATTGGGTTTATCAGGCTGCTAGGGAATGGAAAGGAAGAATGGCTAAGTTAGTGAGCTCAACCACAGAGCTATGGACACCCCTCCCAGATCTATTTAGCTTGGCACCCACAATGCCTACACACCCAACACAAGGAAGTATTCTCTTCACTGCCACACAGTCCCTCAAGCCATACCTTCCTCTCTAGTGCTCTCAGGGTGTGCATAGAAAAGTAGCCAAAGCCCTCTTGATCTTCTTGAGAGGTTACTCCCTTCACTAGTTTTATCAAGCCAATTCTGTCCACTACCATTCCAAGCTTCTTTTACTCACAGGTTCAAACCAAAAAGGATGCAGATAACAGCAGAAGTATAAGTGCTGGGCATGATGAAACGTTTTTACAGTGAGATTTCCAAAGATGGGGTTTTCATTAGCTTCAGCAAAACGTGGGAAACCCAAAACGAAACTAAAAGATGGGGAACAACCCTGGGAAGCCAAATCCATTTTCAGAAAAATGTCCATGGACATTCTGGGGCAAAAACGGCCTCCATAACAGTCCCAAATCATGGCCCTTCTCTCCCAGCTATTGTACAATGCAAAAACGAGCTCCCATGCATGGAAATTGCAGGAAAAATGGATGAAAATGTGTAGGGAAAGACCCAGCTAGCTCAAAACTGCGTGAGAGATGAAAAACTGTTGGTTTAGAATGGCTTTGGGCACCATTTCGTGGGTGTTTTTTTGCCCAAGAAGCAAAGATGCGAATTCCCAGGTTGATGGCTTGCCCATACACGAAATTGGCTGCCATACTTCTTCATTCCCAAGGCATTAACTGCCTCAACCAATTCTTGGAAGAATTAAATGATTGGGTTCATAACCCAAAATGGGTAGTTGGTGGTTTATGGGTTTTCTTATTGACACATGGATTAACACCATTGGCTCAAGGGTTTGAATAATTCCCCCCCCTTTTCCTTGTAGAATCATGCCCCATCTCTTTTGTTGCATGGCATATCTAGTTGTGGGTTTTTCATTAAAAATTCGTAATTACATGATGTCTTATTTACATTGTGCCTATCTAGCACAAGAACCATAGGCATCTATTTCTTTAATTGCCGATACATAAAACACTAAATCAATGGTGGGGCCTTGGCCTTGAGCTCCTCACCATGATCAAATTACAATATTTACATCATTTACGATTTAATACAAAGGGGGTCGAAATGAGGACATTACATTCCCCTCCCCTTACATTAGCACTGTCCTCAGTGCTCATCAAAATTGAACAAAAATGGATATGCCACCCTCATGGCATCCTCCATCTCCCATGTAGCCTCATCGAGACTGTAGTGCTTCCATTGCACCTTTACCTGTCCGATGGCTTGGTTCCGGAGCAATGTTACCTTCTTGTCTAGGATGCGCAATGGATCGGTTTGGAATTCTCCCTCGGGTTCCACCTGGATCACATCCCAATTAATCACATGGTTAGGATCATGTACATATTTCTTAAGTAAAGAGACATGAAAAACATTATGAGCTTTAGTGCTAGCAGGAAATGCAAGTCTATATGCAAATGGTCATATTCTTTCAAGCACTTAAAATGGCCCACAATATCTAGGCGATAGCTTGGCACAGCTCCCAAGCTTCAAGGAACTCTTCCTTGATATCACTCTAAGATACACATGATCCTCAACATTGAATTCCCTATGCACTCTATGTTTATCTGCATAGCTTTTCTGTCTATCCTGGGCTGCTTTTAAATTTCGCCGGATCTTGGAAACTTCTTGCTCCATTTCCTTAAGCAATTCTGGCCCAAGTACAATTCTGTTCACTGGATTGTCCCAAGTCACTGGTGTCCTACACCTTCTGCCGTACAAAGCCTCATAAGGACTCATTCCCAACGATGCTTGTTGCCCATTGTTATATGCAAATTCTACCAAGTGTAGATAATCCTCCCACTTGGATGGTTTGTCCATTACATACATGCGGAGCATGTCTTCAAGCACCCGATTTACTCTTTCTGTTTTCCCGTCTGTTTGAGGATGGTACACGGTACTAAAGCTTAGCTGTGTACCCAAATCTGCAAAGAGACCTTTCCAAAAATTGGAAGTGAACTTGGTATCCCTGTCAGAAATTATTGCCTTAGGCAACCCATGTAATCGGAAAATTTCCTTCATGAAAATATTTGCAATGGCATTGGCTTTATGTGTGGATTTAACCGGTATGAAATGTGATGCCTTTGTTAACTTGTACACCACAACCATGATGGAATCATGTTGTCTCTTAGTCATTGGCAATCCTGTAATAAAATCCATGGATATTACTTCCCATTTCCATTCTGGAATTGGCACTGGAAGCAATAAACCTGCTGGATGTTGGTGTTCACTCTTCACCTGTTGACATTCCATGCACTTAGAAATGTATTCAGCGATGTCCTTCTTCATCCCTGGCCAGAAATAATATTTTCTTGTTGTAGCAATTGTTTTCTGATATCCTGGGTGACCAGAGTATGGAGCTTTATGGATTTCATCCATAACCATTCTCCTTAAATCTGTCACATTTGGAATATAGACTCTATTCTTATAAGTAATAAGTTCGCCTTCTTCCAAATGATAGCCCTCATACTTCTTTTCAAGGTTTTGCTGCTGCAATTTGCCCTTTATCTGCTCATACACTTCATCCTCAACCATATGGTTAACAATCTACTGCTTCAAATTTGGTTGGCAAGTACTAAGCGCTGCCACATTCATTTCACGTACCTTCCTGCTGAGTGCATCAACCACCTTGTTTTCTTTCCCTTTTATGTGTTTGATCTCGAAATCAAAATCACACAAAAATTCCAACCATCTAGCTTGCCTAGCATTTAAAGTTGGCTGATCAAACAAGTATTTCAGACCACAATGGTCTGTCCTTAACTCCAATTTTATTCCCATTAAGTAATGCCTCCACATATTTAAGGCATGTACTATGGCTGCAAGTTATATATCATGAGTAGCATAGTTCTTCTCATGCTCCTTCAACTTTCTTGACTCATATCATATCACGTGGTTGTCTTGCATAAGAACTCCTCCAAGTCCTTGATTGCATGCATCGGTACACACCACAAAGTCTTTTTCTGGGTCTGCAATTTTCAAAATTGGTGCACTTGTAAGAAGATTCTTCAACCATTGAAAACTTTCCTCACATCTTGGTGACCATTCAAACTTTATCCCCTTCTTTTGCAAAGAAGTGATCGGGTTTGCAACCTTGGAGAATCCTTCGATAAACCTCCCGTAGTAACTAGCAAGGCCCATAAAATATCTCACATCGGTCACATTCCTTGGAGTTGGCCAATTCATAATGGCTTCAATCTTCTCAGGGTCTACAGATATTCCTTCATCGGAGATGATGTGACCCAAATAATGAATTCTATCTTTATAAAAGTCACATTTGCTCAACTTTGCATACAGCTTATGCTCCCTTAGTAGTTGCATTGTCATTCTCAAATGTTCTTCATGCTCTTCTTCATTCTTAGAATAGATGAGAATGTCGTCTAGGAATACAAGAACAAACTTGTCCAATTATTTGCTAAAAACATTATTCATGAGACACATGAATGTAGATGGTGCATTTGTGAGACCGAATGGTACCACTACAAACTCATAGTGTCCATACCTCGTTCTAAAGGCTGTCTTATGAATATATTCTTCTTTGATTCTTACCTGATGGTAACTAGACCTCAAGTCAATCTTTGAAAATACCTTTGCCCCTCTCATTTGGTCAAAAAGGTCATCAATTCGGGGCAATGGGTATTTGTTCTTCACAGTGACTTTATTCAACTTCCTGTAGTCAATACATAACCTGAGTGTTCCATCTTTTTTTTTCACAAATAGAACAGGTGCTCCCCACGGGGACACACTTGGCCTAATATATTTCTTTTCCAGCAACTCTTGTAATTGCATCTTCAATTCTAGCAATTCCGGTGTACTCATCCTGTAGGGTGTCTTAGACACTGGTGCCGCTCCTGGCACAAGCTCAATTATAAAGTCAATGTCTCTCTTTGGAGGGAGTCCTGGAATCTCATCAGGAAAAACATCCCTGAATTCTTGCAATACATGATAGTCCTCCAATTTAAGAGTTTCATTCTCTGCTGCCTCTATAATGTGAGCTGCATACAATTGACATCCCTTCCTACAGAACCTCTTCAGCTGCATGGATGAAACCTATCTAACAGAAGTCACCTTTGGAATGCCTTTTACAACCCTCGGGTTTCCTTCTTCATCCATGCATTGAAATGTCTTATTGTAGCAGTCAAGTTTAACCCTGTGTGCTTCTAACCAATCCATTCCAATGAGAATATCATAGGAACCTAGTGGCAAAATATTCAAATCTACATAGGTGATAGCCCATCCATCTCTAATGGACATTTCTCTACTATTTCACTAACTTTTCTCTTGGTTCCAGTGGCTAGTTGAACTAACCATGATTTACTATGCTTTAATTTCTTGAAAGCACAAATCTCAACAATTCTAGGAGTGACATAACTGTGAGTAGATCCAGGATCAATCAAAATAGAAACAGATTGCTTAGCAATCTTACCTTCAACTTCAACCACAGTTGAATGATGATCTGCTTGGCAGTCGTCTACTACTGCATAGATTCTAGGGATGGTCCTTGCCATTTGACCCACAGTTTCAGCTCTTTGGATGTTGTGAACTTGATTTGCATTCCCATTCCTATGTGGACAGTTCTTAAGCATGTGGTCTCCTCCACAACCCCAACATTGAAGTGGTTCTCTTGGTTCCTTTGGATCTCTTGGCTTGTCTCCCATCCTCCTAGTTGGCTTAGTCACAACCTGTGATGGTTTCCTTTGCTGATTCCGGAATTGAGGAGGCTTGAACCCCTTCTTCCTTTGATCAAACTTTTCGTTTTTCCTATCCTTCCATGCCTTATGGAATTCTAGTTTACTCCTGTTTTGATCAAAGCAATACTTGGCCTTTCTTATGGCCTCCTCTAGAGTTTGAGGTTCATCAAACTCAATTCTATCTTTATATGACTGGGGCAGTCCACTCAGGAAACGCTGAATTTTCACGTTATCATCTCGAATATACTTGACATACCTCAGCAGCTCCAAGAACTTGTTTGCATATTCTTCCATGGTCAACTGTCCCAATCTCAGCTCATGGAACTCTTTGATCTTATCATCATAGTACCTATCAGAGAGGTACTTCTGCTTGAAGTATTTCTTGAACTACTTCCATACGATCTTCCTTTCATTGATCTTCTTCACTTGCCTGGTGTGTTCCCACCATATAGATGCTCTTCCATTCAAGTTGAAGATGGCTACCCTTGCCTTCATATTTCCCGAGTAGTCTTGGACTTGGAAATATTTTCTCATCCTAAGAAGCCAAGCTTCAGCTTCTTGACCAAACTTTACCTCTCCATCAAATGTAGGAGGTTTTGCCTTCTTAAATTCCCCGTGTGAATTGTTCTTGTAGTGCTTCTTCCTCTTACTCATGCGAGATGAAGAGCTTGAACCCTCAATGGATTCTTTAAAGTCAGATGATTCATTAGAAGAGGTTTCTGGAGTATATGTTCTGTCTGTAGAAACTCTTCTTGGGCTATTGTCCCTCTTACGGGAATTTCTTCTAGAGCTACTCCCACCCCTTTCTAGATTTGATGTCTGATGCCCAGAGTTTATTTGCCTTTGGATGTCTGTCAAATTCTGTAGCATGGCTGCATTCAACTGATTTTGTTCTTCCTGAGCTTTAATCATCCTTTCATTATTTTCTCTACAGCTTTGCAACTCCACCCTTAGGCTTCTCATGGTGGCTGCAATACCTGGAGGAGTCTCTTGATTTCTTCTCCCATTAGATTTTGTTTTAGCATTTTCAACATGTATGTTTTCCCCCATGGCATCTGTCTCAGGTTCATAGGGATCTTGTGCATCATCCATAATGTTGATTTTCTTGGCCCAACCAAGATCCAAAACTCTCTGACTGTATTATCTAGAGTGCTACCCTGCTGTAACTATGATTCTGTGAAATGTGTTCATCAACACAATTGTTAGCTGTATTATATTCTCAGAAATTCACAAATTACTTCATGCACGTGGGAAAATATTACGTTGACAATTTGTCAAATCATAGAATTTTTTCACAATCAACGACATACAAGGGGGGAAAACAAAAGGGGGTCAAGGAGGCTTGCCCCCTTGTGGCTCGTTTTTTTTTTTTTTTTACAAATCTCGCTGCCATTGCGGGGCAGTTCGCTGAACGCTTCCGCAATTGCGGAGCAATTCGCCGAATGCTTCCGCAGTTGCGGAGTGATTCGGTGAATGCTCCCGCAGTTGCGGAGCCATTCGCGGAATGCTCTCGCAGTTGCGGAGCCATTCGCGGAATGCTCCCGCAGTTGCGGAGCCATTCGCGGAATGCTTCCGCAGTTGCGGAGCCATTCGCAGAATGCTCCCGCAGTTGCGGAGCCATTCGCGGAATGCTCCCGCAATTGCGGAGCCATTCGTGGAATGCTTCCGTTGTGGAGCGATTCGGCGGAATGCTCCCGCAGTTGCGGAGCCATTCGCGGAATGCTCCCGCAATTGCGGAGCCATTCGTGGAATGCTTCCGTTGTGGAGCGATTCGGCGAATGCTCCCGCAGTTACGGAGCGATTCGGCGAATGCTCCCGCAGTTGCGGAGCCATTCGTGGAATGCTTCCGTTGCGGAGTGATTCGGCGAATGCTCCCGCAGTTGCGGAGCGATTCGGCGAATGCTCCCACTTGAAGAATGGCTAAGCTAGTGAGTTCAACCACAGAGCTATGGACACCCCTCCCAGATCTATTTAGCTTGGCACCCACAATGCCTACACACCCAACACAAGGAAGTATTCTCTTCACTGCCACACAGTCCCTCAAGCCATACCTTCCTCTCTAGTGCTCTCAGGGTGTGCATAGAAAAGTAGCCAAAGCCCTCTTGATCTTCTTGAGAGGTTACTCCCTTCACTAGGTTTATCAAGCCAATTATGTCCACTACCATTCCAAGTTGCTTTTACTCACAGGTTCAAACCAAAAAGGATGCAGATAACAGCAGAAGTATAAGTGTTGGGCATGATGAAATGTTTTTACAATGAGATGTCCAAAGATGGGGTTTTCATTAGCTTTAGCAAAACGTGGGAAACCCAAAACGAAACTAAAAGATGGGGAACAACCCTGGGAAGCCAAATCCGTTTTCAGAAAAACGTCCATGGACATTCTGGGGCAAAAACGGCCTCCATAACAGTCCCAAATCATGGCCCTTCTCTCCCAGCTATTGTACAATGCAAAAATGAGCTCCCAAGCATGGAAATTGCAGAAAAAATGGATGAAAACGTGTAGGGAAAGACCCAACTAGCTCAAAACTGCGTGAGAGATGAAAAACTGTTGGTTTAGAATGGCTTTGGGCACCATTTTGTGGGTGTTTTCTTGCCCAAGAAGCAAAGATGTGAATTCCCAGGTTGATGGCTTGCCCATACACGAAATTGGCTGCCATACTTCTTCATTCCCAAGGCATTAACTGCCTCAACCAATTCTTGGAAGAATTAAATGATTGGGTCCATAACCCAAAATGGGTAGTTGGTGGTTTATGGGTTTTCTTATTGACACATGGATTAACACCATTGGCTCAAGGGTTTGAATAATTCCCCCCCCTTTTCCTTGTAGAATCATGCCCCATCTCTTTTGTTGCATGGCATAGCTAGTTGTGGGTTTTTCATTAAAAATTCGTAATTACATGATGTCTTATTTACATTGTGCCTATCTAGCACAAGAACCATAGGCATCTATTTCTTTAATTGCCGATACATAAAACACTAAATCAATGGTGGGGCCTTGGCCTTGAGCTCCTCACCATGATCAAATTACAATATTTACATCATTTACGATTTAATACAAAGGGGGTCGAAATGGGGACATTACACTTGGGCATAATAATTGTAATGGGGTGACCAAAAGCCTATGTTGCTTGGGCCCTAATTTAATAATTCTCACTTCAAAGTCAGGCTTAAGGGGGGGTGTTTGAACATTAAACTATCTAAACCTTGGGTAAATTAATCATTTAATTAATTTACTTGTGTTTAGAACATTGTTCCAAGTTTATTTGGCATAATATAGCAACCTAGCACCTAGTCTAGTGTCTTGGGTCCACCTTATCCACTTTTTTACCTAGATAGACTAGTGATGCGCCCTCATAATTGCTTTACACTATTTTTCTGAGCTAATTCACACTAGATATCTGTATTATGATTTAATATTACTTTCATGAGACAAAGATTACTTTTAGCAACTTTTCTATTGGATTGAGTTGCCTAAGTTGCACTAGAGTGTCTTTAGGCAAGTTGTTAGCTTTTGCCACCAACCACTTCCATCTTTTTCTCCAAGAAATCCATCATCTTGCTTATTTTATGTCACTCATGGTCCACCAAGCATCCACTTTCCCATTCTTGACCACTTGCATAGAGTTGGTTTTAACTTATTGTCTAGATTGGGGTTTTAGTGCTAAATAAGCTTCCTTTTCCAGTGAGCCTCTCGAATTGCCTCTAGTGCATTCTAATTCTCTCTATAAGATGTAATATATTTGTATTATTATTATTGAATACCAATTATAATGTAATGTACATTAACATAATCACATTTTACATGTTTATGCATCTATCTTCTCAAATTTGCTAGTATCTGATGAATTCTTAGTGAAGACTTCTTTGGATCAGATCTTTAACTTGTTTTGAATTCTAATATTATATTGTAGTAAGTTTTCTTTGTTATTGTGTTTATTTTCACTCCCAATTGAACTCTTAATAAGACTTTCATCAGTCTTAGTAGGTTCCTTTTAGCACTAGCTAGTGTGAAAACACTAGCTATAGTTTTGGCGACTCCAACCGCGTTGATCTCCATCGATCTATGGTTTGGTTAGACTAATTCTTTTTCCAAGTTTTTCTTTTTCATTTTTTCAGTTTGCATGGCCCATTTTGTTTGTTTATAAAGCCCTGTGACAACTTCTGTCGGCTATGGGATAGGAAATTGGCATGTACCATCTAGTTTTTCCTCTTCCAACTTCGGGCTTTTTCAAAAGTTTGTTTTTTCGGCCTAGGTCTCACATGTCGCCCCCGTTTTCATGACCCAAGTCGCACATTTTTTCCCAAAGAGTGCGACCCCATCGCCCCAAGATACCCGAAAAGTGAGACCTAACTCTTCTAGGATAGGTCATGCCTTTTCTCTTGAAAAAACATGACCTACGTAGTGGATTTTTCCAAGATAAGCATGACCTAGGTCATGGATTTTACTTCGATAAGCGCGACCCATCCCTTTTCTAGGTTCACTAGCCCTCGTCACATCTGTTTTCCAGATTTTTTACTCCAAGGTCACGACAGTACCTTTAACAGGTGTGACCTGCATTTATTTTATGCATTTTTTAGTTATTTCCATCCCCCTATTCATCCTTTGCCCATTCCATCCTGCTCTGTTTTTTGTGCAGACTTCTGTTTGTAGCACCCTTTCTGTTCTACATGCAACCTTTGTTTACTTTTTGTAGCACTTTTTGGATCTATTTTTTATGCCCATTTTGTAGCATTCCATTTTAAATTGTTTGCTACAAATCATAAAAATCCATTGCATTTGCATTTTTCCTATTTAAACAAGTTGTCTGTTTAAATAGTTCTTTATTTTATTGGAAATTAGATGCTTGATTTCCATTGGAAAATTGAAAGAAAATTTTTTATTTTCATTCTATATCCATGTTTCTACTTTCAACATTCTTGGCACCCGTAACCAATAACCATTCCACATTCATTTGAAAATGAATGGGTCCCTATATTTCTTAACTTGACACTTCTACATTTCATTAGAGGGACACTAGGTGATATTTCCAGGTTTCAAGCTACTGCGATTGCTTAACTTTTCTAGTTTCATCACAGTTGTGTTTGCATTTTGATTCACATTAATCACTTATTCTATTTTATTTGGAAGAAGGACACATGAAATCAAGATTCCAACATAAATATTTCTACTTATTACCGTTATTCTCCTTTTAATTCCATGACTAAAAGCATGGAATTGGAAAGATGAATAGTATCTTGGGTATCTTAATTATTATTCATTTTGCAATTTTATGATGAAATTCTACAGCTTGTTCTGAGTAGCTCTATTTCATTAATTAATTAAAAGGTAATGCAGTATGATGTTGATTTTACCTTTTAGAGAAATTATAATATCCATTAACATATGTTATATTCATGATTATATTATTATGTCTTTCACCTCCTATTTGTTTTTTATATTTCATGATATTAACTTTTAATTAGTATTTAAGTTATCATTACATTTAATTGGTGAAAGTTAACGTTGATAAAATTATGAGATAGAAATACATGCATGAAATTTCTTTAATTTATCAAGGCTACATGGGAAATGTATGACCTAGCACAAATATTGATTCATTTTTAATCACCTTGGCATCATTATTTCATGTATTTTTAATTTCTTATATTTTAGCGTTCTTATGTTACCAAGGGTATGATTGGAATTGATTAACTCGGTAAATGGCATTACAATATTACTATCATAAACTCAATATGAAACAAAGCCTTGATATTTTTACTTTTCATCTGTGTATTAAAGTTGTGGTGGTGGAATTTACTTCTTTGATAACTCAACATTGGTTGCAAAAATAAAAAAAGTAATGCGCCTTTTGATTATATCATTGTTTTGGTGAGCCTTTCATTTGTTGATATCATTACATAATTTCCTAATCGGTATGACCTGGACTCACCACTTTTGCAATCCATGCTAGGGTCAAGAATTAATCAGTCGAACCATCCTTGAATCATTGTTTTAGGTGGTTCGTGCTTTCTACTGGACGACTAGAATTCCATGTAGTTGATTGGACTTAGGCCTTCTCGCCACCTTATCCATGCTCTCATTACGATGATTTGACATGGTAATTCCATTAGCGTCCGGTCTGTATGAGGACAGGGTATACTTGTAGGCTCATTCTTCCTTTTTTTTGACACCTACCCCATCACAGTACAAGTTATTTTAAACCACACAGTGTACGATCTACCCTTCGATTATGGCCTAGTACATTCAGTCATCAATGATCTCGAAAGGAGAGTAAGCTAAGGACGGTGATGCCCACTCATTTCACCTCTTCTTCATACATTTCCTATGATGATTTTTCTATAATCAGAGTGACCAATACTCCCAGTTCTGCGTTGCTCATTGTTTTATTCCATCTATTACAATCTATGGGGACCATGGACGAAATTTGTAGGATTGAGCTCGATAATCCCACTACTATTGAATCAGACCCCCAAATCTGCAAGGGTTTTGAGAAGGAAGGTTAGCTGTCCTTTGTCAGGAAATTTCATGAACATAGCAGGGAGGTCACGGTGGTCTTTGCTAAGTCATTTTATTTCACCGAGAGTAGCAAGGTGCTCTGGAACCTAGTATGGGAGAGATGTTGTCACGTTCCTAAAAAAAATTCATGTTGGCTTATAAAAAAAAAGAACAAATAAAAAGTAGGTTCATTATGGTAGAGATGTTGTTACGTTCGTAACAAAATAAAAATTAATTAAAAAAATTCATATCGGCTTATAAAAAAAATAAAAAAAAAAACAAATAAAAGGTAGGATCAAAAAATAAAATTAAAACAAATTAAAAAGTTATTAAAAAAATCCGTGTTGGCTTATAAAATAAAAAAATAAAAACCATACATCAATCTTAAACATAGATATATTAAGCAATTACACCTCAAGAAATTGGATCCCTGTCGGTGCTTGATAGATCCAGGTTTGAGATGGATCTATGCTTGTGGTAATAAAGCTGTGCTTGGGGACCTTGAATTACAAGTCGATGAGGGATTCGTCACAACTGCTACAGGTCTATCCACAGATGGAGAAAAATGGATCAAGCATACGCTTATTAAGGATGTTCCATGGAAGAAAATCTTGGTCAAACCAGTCGACCCTGATCAATATATGAAAGGTGTGCCTATAAATTTCTTTAAACCAAAGTGGATAAACATGCTTAGACTAATTTGTTTTTTCATCGCCTATGAGGGATGATATAGCACAGTCTTGAGGTATCATATCAGGCTTTTCATGGCCACCTTGGGGTTTAAATTGAATTTAACACATTTCTTAGTGTTGCGCCTTAAGGCCATGGCATCCCGATATCATACAAATTTTAAATACTCTGATCAATTTTTGTGCCATTTTGGCCTTATCTGGATTTTAGTTAAGTTTCATCTGACTCAGTTGGGTTAGACCTGGCATACATTCTTGGAGAGGAATTGGTTTGGTGGTTTAGGACTAGAATAGGCAAGAGATGTTTTAGATATGGGACACAATACTTTCCTCAATATCAATCAATCTTCAGGCTCTGCAAGTCCTCGTCCCTTCCTTAGTAACATAAACCCTGAGCACCCAAAGTCAACGTCACTTTGTCATGAGCAATCAATCCCCGTGATCTGCACGTGGCTAGGAAGCACGAGGGGGACAACATTTCAACTGAATGAGTCGACTTTGTTATGGCAGAAGCTTAAGAAACAAAATGTGCAAAGCAGGAATACACTACACAGACATAACACAAATATACATAGACAATATGCAGGAATGCGAATTAATCTTCTATTATTGGGAATGAGATCATCGATTGATTCTATGTTATATATTACAATAGTTTACATGCTTATATAGAAAGTGTTGAGACGCTTGGGTGCTTACCTATTACGTTTAGTTACAAGAGAAGTTAGAACGGTTCAGTAGTTCAACCATTACAGTTTACTAGAAGACAGAGAGATAGTCTATCGAAGTTTGATAGTCCTAAGTCACAGATCGACACTGCATGTCGATATCGCGAAACTGTGAGGTCGCGGAACTTGTCAAAGTCGCAAAGTTGTCGAAGTCAAAACTTGTCGGAGTTGTGTCGACGTCGATGACTTGTCGAAGATGTGTCAAAGTCGGCATCCGAGAATAATGACAATTGTGATGTGGATCATACCTCCTTCCTTAAGAAACAATGGTCCCCATTGTTTGCTTGTGAAGGTGGGGAAACTTGTTGTTCAGTTCAGTAGTAGAGTACCACTTTCCTTGTGCTCAGATATGGCCAGATTTAGCAACCTGAAACAAGGGTATTGTGTTCGTCCTTGTATGGCGTACTCATCGTCCTAAAATGGTGTCACAAGGAAGAGGCTCCTGAACATCTGGATGGATGTCGTCGGGTTCTGCTGTTTGCAAGTCATTTTGTTCCAATAGTGGTGCATGGTATGGTTGAAGTAGATCCACATTGAATACTGGATGCATACCTAGGCATGCAGGAATGTCAAGTTGGAAATTGTTTTCACCAATCTATCGAATAATATTGTACAGACCATATCACAAGGGTTTGAGCTTCTTGTATGGACCAGTGAAGCGCTCCTTTTTGAGATGTAACCAAAACTTATCCCCAATTTGGAATGAATGAGGAATACGATGCTTGTCGTGCGAACCTTAGCTTTCTCATTTTCTCATTGCAACATTTCTTGTGCTTTCTTCTAGATGTCGCATATTTGATCTAGAAACTTCAAGGCTTTATCAACTTCTCGCTAGTTGTAGTCGATGTTGGAGTTCAGTTGTGTTGGGGATCTGATCAAGTCAATAGGCGTTGAGGGTTGAAATCTGTAACAGATCTCAAATGGACTCTTTCCTGTAGAGTTTTGTTGAGCACGATTGTAACTGTGTTGTATGTATGGAATAATTTTATCCCATGTGTGTCGATGCTTGTGGTTGTATATGCGAAGCAATTGTACGACAAAGCGATTCACAACTTCCATCTTCCTTTCGGTCTGAGGATGGAAAGTTGTCGACAATGAGAGTCATGTGTCCAGCTTTTGCCAGAGATTCTTACAAAAGATGCTAACGAATATGGAATCTCGGTCGGAAGTAATCGTTGTGGGTAAACCAAAGTGTTTCCAAACATGTGTGAAGAAGAGTTAAGCAGTCTATTGCATTGTCATGGTCTTCTTGCATGGTATGAGAATGGCCATATTGGAAAATATGTCGACTACTACTAAGATCGCGTCATGCTGATGTTTGGTAGTGGTATATCCTGTTGAGTAGTCCATAGAAATAGATTCCCATGGTTGACTAGGAACTGGCAGAGGTGTGTACAATGCCTATCGTTGATTAGGTAGTTTAGCAATGGCACAAACCACGCATGATCGAATGTACTTGTTGACGTTAGTTTTAAGTGTAGGCCAAAATAAATACTTCTGGAGAATAGAAAGTGTCTTTTCTAATCCAAAGTGTCCTACAGTCTTGTTGTAGTTCACATCCCAAATGAGTTGTTGTCGATGCTCACCAGTCAGTACACAAAGTTTTCCAAGCTTGTATAGAAAGATGTCTTTAAGGAAATAGTCGGCAGTCGACGACTCGTCAGTCTGAACCTATCGGTAGACTGGTGAAAATTTGATGTCTTCCTGATACAATTGAGGCCAAGTAGTGGTGTCATATCCCTACCATCACTGTAAAAAGGAGAGTAATGGACAGTCTGCTTAGACAATCAGCGGCGACGTTAGCTTTACCCTTCCAATACTTAATCACCAATTGGAATTGTTGTAGGTAATTAATCCACTTAAGCTGTCGAGTTGTTTGTAGTTTTGACTGGGTTGGACTGAATTGTAGAGGCTTATGGTCAGTGAGGATGATCGTTTCCCTGCCAAGGATGTAATTCCTCCATTACTTGAGAGCTTGCAAAATGGCGTACAGTTCCTTTTCGTACGCCGATTATCTTCTAACTGTGTCATTAAAAGTTTTGGAATGAAAAGCATCTGGGTGACCAGACTGAGTGATCACTGCGCCCAAGGCATAGTTCGATGCATTCATCTCAATCTCAAAGGGCTAATGTAAATCATGTAAAACAAGTACTGGTGCAGTGCAGAGCTTGTGCTTGAGCTATTCAAAAGATTCTTGTTGTGTCGATGTCCATTTGAAGACAGTTTTCCCACTTCCTTTCGTCAACTGATTCAAGGGTTAGGCTATGTGACTGAAGCCGAGTATGAATCGTCGATTGAAATTCTCCAAACCAAGAAAACTTCGTAGTTCTTGAATGTTGTGAGGAATGGTCCAATATTTTAGAATTTGTACTTTGTCTGGATCGACATGAATGCCTACAGAGTCAATTACAAACCCCAAATATTTGATGTTGTTCATCGCAAAGGTGCGCTTGTCCATGTTCAAGTAAAGTCGATGTTGTTGGAGAGTGTCGAGGACTTGTCGAAGCTATCTGACATGTTCTTCCCATGATCGAATGAAAATTAGTATGTTGTCGAGATAGACAATGACCCATTTTCCGATGAAAGGTTGCAGAATGTTATCCATGTATCGCATGAAGGTCACAGGTGCATTGGTTAATCCAAAAGGAATGACTAACCATTCAAACAATCCTTCCTTGGTCTTGAAATCATTTTTCCACACATCTGAGGGCTTGATTGGAATCTGATGATATCCCGACTTGAGGTCGATATTAGTAAATAATTTAGCACCTTTCAGACAGTCGATGAGCTCGTCTCTCTGTAGTAGAGGGTACCGATTCTTCACCAAAATTTTGTCGATTTCCCTGTAATTGATGCACATGCGCCAAGTCCCGTATTTCTTTGGAACAAGGACGATTGGACTTCCACAAGGAGAGGATATTGGTTGGATATGACCTTTGTCGATCAAATCTTGGATTTGTCTGTGAATCTCTTCATTTTCGAGAATGGATCTTCTATAAACATATGCATTAGGAAAAGAAGAACCCAGAGCAAGTTCAATGGAGTGTTTTACCTATTAATGTCGAGTTACTCCGTCTGGATCTTGGAATAAACTCTGATACTCATCGAGAACGTTTCCTATCAACTGCTTCTGTCGGGAGCTTCTTTGGTCGGTGAGTCGACTCGTCACTGCAGTATTCCTAGAATGTTGCGGTTTGATAATGATTAATGTGAACTTATGGGCATGATTTATGAGCTTCTTTGTATGTTCAGAATATATCATTGAAACCGTTGGTGTAGGTCATCGCTCTGGAATGTTGTACCATCGATTTTGGATTCTGATAATCACCTTCTACGGTCGTGACTAATAACTTCCATGGTGTTCCCATAGGTAAGGTTTCCCAAACAGGGCATCGGCTATGGAGGGTGGTGCTATGTCACAGAGTATTTCATATTCAAAATTATTTATGACGTAGGCAAGTTTTCATTGTCGGGTGATCCGTAGTTCCTGTCCATCCTTCATCCAACCGATGTTGTAAGGATGCGGATGTGGAGTGGTGACAAGACCTAGTTTCTTTACGAGATCTTCAGAAATGAAGTTCTTTTGGCTACTGTTATCCACAATCAGATGTAATGGGTTGTGCTAGACCCATATCCGTGTATGGAACAGGCGCTTTCGTTCCTCCTCGTCGATGATAGTCGAGGCTGCTGGAGTGGTCAATGTCAATGTCAAAAGGGAAATTGCGTCTGGATCTGATTCTTCCACCATCTTGTCGAACGCGTCAGATGTCGACACTTTTTCCAAAAATTTCTTTCAAGCTTTGCATTTAGACGTATCATGCCAAGATGAGTAGTGGTAATTGCACCATTTTTCGGTCGGCGGTTGTTTGCTACGTTCCATTTTCTAAAAAGGATTTTTGTTGTGATCTGGCTTTGGCGGTGTCGGCTGAGAAGATTTCAACTTGTCGAAGTTGGCTGATGCCTTCTTTTTAGGTGTTCATCCTGATGTCGGCTTTGTCGTGAAGCGTGATTTCCCTTTCTGCTTGGTTTCAAGTTTGCTGGCATAGTGGAATGCATCCACAAGCATATTGATAGCTAGAGATTCCATCTCTTGCTGAATGTACTAAGACAATCCGCTAATGTACTTCAAAACAAACAATTTCTCTTCTTCTTGGACTCCAAGTATAGCAATGAGTCGATAGAACTCGCCAGTGTAACTATGTACTGATTGGTATTTCCATTGCCTTAGCTACTGCCACTTCTTATACTGTTGCTCAAGGTATTTGGGTGACTAAAATTCCTTTCAGATGTGTTTGACGAATTTATCCCATGTGTCGATGGGGTCTCCGCTTTTATCCATATTTGTCGAGAGGTTCTTCCACCAATGGTGTAGAGATGTTGACATCTTTAAGGTTGCAATGGTGATCTTGTCAGCTTCTGAGAGTTGATTCCCAAAGTAATAGGATTCCAATTGTTTCACCCAATTGTCGACGGATTCTGCGTCAATCTTTCCTTCAAGATTCAATATGTCCAAATTCATTTGCACTTTGAAGGGGATGATTTTATCGGAGTGAGTTCTCGTCAAAATTCCTTCGGATGTCAAATAAAATCGCATGAGAATTTCATTGAACCGAGTGAACATTTCAGTTCATTGTAGATTCAACGCTTTCTCAATAAGTCATGTTGTCTCTTCGGCTGCATGTCTATTGTCTGTTTCTTCTGCCATTTCTGGAGGTAGCATCTGCTTGGATTGTGAGCGTGTTTGAACAATTATAATTAGGTAACTTCATTGGAAGTGTCTACGCAAACTTAAGCATGAACAAAGCAGCATGATCTGATACCAATGATACGCATGTGTCCAGGAAGCATGAGGTGGACAACGGTTCGACTAAATGAGTCGGCCCTGTTATGGGGGAAGCTTAAGAAACATAATGCGCAAAGCAGGAATACACTACACAAACATAACACAAATATATATAGACAATATGCAGGAATGCGAACTGATATTCTATTACTGGGTATGAGATCATCGATCGATTCTATGTTGTATATTACAATAGTTTACATGCTTATATAGAAAGTGTTGAGACGCTTGGGTGCTTTCCCGTTACATTCAGTTACAAGAGAAGTTAGAACGGTTCAATAGTTCAACCATTACAGTCGACTGGAAGACAAAGAGACGGTCTATCGAAGTTCGATAGTCGAAAGTCGCAGATCGACACTGCATGTCGATGTCGCGAAATTGTGAGGTCATGGAACTTGTCGAAGTCACGAAGTTGTCGAAGTCATATCGAAGTGGAAACTTGTCAGAGTTGTGTCGATGTTGATGACTTGTCGAAGATGTGTCGAAGTCGGCATCCAACAATAATTCCAACTGCGATGTGGATCACCCCATGGATCAAATTTGTCAAATTCATGCTCAGAATGAACCAAAGTTACAGTAGGAAGGCAAACTAGACCATATTATGAAAGAATCAACACCTGGAGTTCAATCTACTGAGGTTGATACTCATAAAATAAAACCCTCATCACAAGAGGTCTCTACTCATCCATCTTATGAAGGTGAGACAATCGCAACCTCTGTTCTAGAAATTAATTCTCAATCAAAATATTTTAATTGTCGGGATAAAGGAACTAGAATTGATGGTTTTACATATTGAGGTCTTATTCTAATTTCGAATGTTAAAGTATTATTAGAACCTATGTCGACCTATTTTCAACCAGCTTACTTGCATGAATAGTACCTTGATGATATTTTTAACTCCACATTAGAAAAAATGGGGGTTACTCGTCTACTTTAGGATATCAATAAGCTCAAAGAAATGGTTAATACTAAAGGTTACTCTGTTCCCAAATCACAATTGTCGGTTGGTGTGGTAAACAAACCAGAAGAAGTAAAAGGGGTTCATGATCAAGAGGTCATTGTCAGGGATGAATTCTCTTGTGAGGCAACCAAAACCGATTAGATTCCAAAGTATCATCCACTAAATAGCACCGAAATTTCATCTACGAAGAAGGGTCGATCTCGTAAGCCATCCAATCATCTTGTCAATAACGTCACTTCCAAAAGACAAGCCCGATTGCTCTCTAGATATAACAGATACAGGAAGTCTATGCAAAATAAAAAATATCGTCAACGAGACCCCATCCCAATTATTCATATACCTAACCATGACGAGTCTCAACCCAAGAAAAGTGTATGAGAAATTATTAAGTAGGATCCATCATCATTCGAAAAGGTCGAATAGGTTAAAAATGATAGGGTTGAATTTAAAACTTATTTGAATGGGATAAAAATAAAGCAAGAAATTAAACAGTGCCCTCGAACTAATCTCAAGAGTGATCCTTATTTACAACCTTCGGTTCCTCATATCAATAGTGCTCTTTGAAACTTCTGAAAAGAAGTAGCTCCATTCTATGCCCAGGAAGGTGCAGATGCAAATCAATTTTGTGATGTTAATTGCCACAACTTAGTCAATTATTATCAAGCCAAGATTTACTCTATGACTGAACAGGTTAATTACCTCCAATATAAGATCACAGAGCTTACAAAACAGAATAGGTTGTTAAATGAGCAACATCAAAACGAGGACAGCGAGCTAAAAAAGAGGTTGAAGAACTATATTGTTGAAATCGTGATCAATACCTCAGGTGTTAATACTTTTGTTAATCCAGTTGCTCATGAAAATTTGAATCAGAAATAGTTTATATCATGATATTAGTTTTTCAGTTTGTTCTCTTTATATATTTTGTTTTCATGGGAATATTTGGGATTAATAGGTAAGTTTTTCCTCCTTTGATTTCATTAGATAGTATGTGCTAGTTGCTTAAGTTTATTTCTTTTAATAAGAAGTAACTGCAGAATCATAAATTTTGCAGCCACTTCATTTCATTTATTATTTTATTTGTTTGATTTCTTATTTCTCTTCTTGTCTATATTTCAGGAAATTTCCTTCTTTATTGGAATGTTAGTCAGATATTCTCTTACTTTATTTTCGAATTTTTTGGGATGATATATATAGTAAAACATTGTTGCGTTCTTTTTCTGGGAATAACCTCAACGGACCAATAGTCACGAGCTTAAGCTTCATAATTTTCAATTTTCCAATCATACATCTCTGAGTTGAAATTATACCCAACTAAAAAAGGAATCCTAAATTGTTGTCCTCCACTATTAGTGTTGTTAGCACTATTTTTGGGATAAATATTTGGAAGGGTTAAGATTGTGAAAGTCTTAAGTTTTGATTTTGTACATAAGATGAAGATCCGCTCAGGTTTATGAGAAAACATAAATGAAAGGAGCAGAGCTATGGTAGTGGAGATCAGCGGTTGTAAGTGAGTTTCGCAAAAGTAAGACGAGCAGTTTGGGTATGGGCAAAGCTTTGTTAACTTGCAAGCAAATCGGTGATCAGATCAACGGACAGGAAAAAAGGTCTATGGTAACAATATGTTTCGTTGATTCAAAATGCGTGGAGAAATAAACTCTCCAAATCTATGAAGTGGTGGTAGGTTCCACATATTTCGACGTTCAGATCTAGCAGAGAAGGGAATTTATGGCTATCAGGCACTTCACAGATTAAACATGCAGAGACAAACAAACTTTTCGGATTTGTGTGGTTTGGTAGAGACCACGCCCTTGGATAGTTGAGATGCGGATAAGACCCAAATCAACATTCGGCATTGGATTCGCATATTAAAGGTGTGAGGAAGGCAAATTTCTGAAGGATGAAGACAGTGGAGTTAAGCAGGGAAGGAGATCAACAGCGTAGGATGAATCACTCAGATGGACGGCTTAAAAACTTCTTTACTACGATAGATGCAAGAAGGATATGAAAATAAAGGTAATATAAAAAATACATTGCACGGGGATTCAGGTTCTTGTTTGTCCTATGCATTCGAAAGCGAAAGTCGACGACTGTGCAGAAAGTATCCACCTTAGCTAGGAATCTCAGACCAGCTGTCAGTAAACCAGGTATGCCTTTGTCCTCATAGGAAACTATTTAAATGGCTGGAGTCGGAGAAGTCGAAGTCCAGAGTCTAGAATATCAGAAAATAGAGGAATTATTAAAAGATAAAGATTCAGAGATATTTGATACAGTACTGCTAAGTGGACCCATTGAAATAGTGAAATACAGATTAAAACTCATTATAGACCAGGGTATAGATATGCATAATGTCTACGGGTCATTTTTCTAGTTTTTCTCAGTCGACCAAACCCTAAACTACCCTAAATTCATCGACTGGTGTGCTACTAATTATTCCTCCTCTGAGAGGATAATTATGGATGCATCTAGCTCGAAAATCTTGTGTCCAGTCAATTCTGTCATTGTTAGAAAATCCCTTTCACTCCCTGATGATTTCAGACAAAAATCCAAAGATTATAAGGAAGAGTCCTTAATCCAATACTTTAGACAATTTGCAGTTGAAGTTAGAAAAAATATCTTCAGGATTTGCCTAAAACCTAATGTCTCATTGCAGGACCAGCATTTCCCAGTTGAGTTTAGTCTTTTTACTGAAGAAACTAAGTGTGTCATAACCATGATAAGTCAATTCTTAGGGTTGGACATAGATATGTATGTTACTGAACCCTTGATGAGTTTTTTGTTTGTCCTTAGCACCCATCCATTTCAACCTGAAGAGTCTAACCAGTCAGTCCAATGTTCTCGCCTTAAATTTGATGAGTTCCTAGCTGAAAATATCCATTCTCAGCTAGTGGACTTCCACAAGACCAGAAGTTTCAAATTTCAGTCCTATTTTTGAGGGTGTTTTTATCATTTAATGAAGAAAATTTATAGCTCCCAGAGATGATGCTCACAAAGGAAATGAACACAGACTACACCAAGTTCATGAATATTCTTATGTCAGAGGTTTACATTGTTTTCTTCTAGAAAAAATTACTGTGAAGCACCTGCAACAATTAATTAATAAGAATATGCGAAATAGCAGAAATGACAGAACTTAGAATCACTTTTATATTGATCGCAGGCCACTTCAAGGGGGCAACCTCCTTTGAGCAAGCTCAATACAAATAACTTCACGATGCCTTCATAGGCCTCAACACACACTTATATACTAAGTCTAGGTGCCAATACCGTGGGTCAATACCATGTGTCAATACAAACCATGGGCCAATACAAAATATAGATCAACAATTATTACGGGTCAAAACCATGGGCCAATACAAACTATGGATCAACAAAACTATGGGCGACTTACAAAGCATATACGCCAACAATAATAACACAAACTATGGATCAACAAATACTACGGAACGACTTACAAATTATATGCGTCCAACAACAATATACTAACAAAGTAAAGACATGGGCTCCTAACATCCCCTCTCCCTTAGAAAAAGCTTTGTTCTCAAAGCTTTAGATGTGGAAATTGATGCAGAATCTGAAGGAGTGGGTCCCCTGTAGCATCCTTGGGTTGCGTTCCGGGCCACTGGCGCCTTTTGAGTTTCAGGGAGGATTGCATGGAAGGCTATAGACAAAGAAGAACCATATCAGCGACATGAAAAGTGTGCACAGAACGGTGTTGATCAGCTTGTTGTTTCAGTCGAATTCTTGCCATGCGAAGATTGTCCTGCAAAATGAGAAGAAGCTGATCGCAGTTTTGAAGAATTGAGTCAATTGCCTGAACTAGGGAGCTGCTGAAGGTGTATGGAAGAAGAAATGGCGGTGCCTGTCCAGAGACTGCTTCATATGGTGTCCTTTTAGATGTGGTTCTATACCACTGGAGCGCTTCCAGGAAATCCATAGAAATAGTTGTCCAAATCTGTGTAGGGATGGGAAAGGGTTCGAGCAGTCCCGAAAGGAGGATCGTTTCACCCTTGTTGACCTGGAAAGTATCACAGTCAACCACCATCCGTTGAATTGTCATTTTCAATCCCTTCCAAAAGAAGTTACATTTTTCTTGGTCATACGTTTTGAGGAACCCAGAGTTCCCTGCTGATGAAGAAGCATGGAGTTCATAGAAGAGATAGCCCCATTGAACAGATTGCAACCAATTTGGAACAAGCAGAGAAATAGCTGTAAGAGAAACTGGGCCATCAAATGTGCGAGAAGGAGCATCTGCCACCATATTGTCCTTACCCTTTTGGTAAGTGGTCGCATAGTCATAACCCATGAGTTGGAGAACCCATTTTAGGTGTGCTGGGGAGGAGACCCGTTGTTCCAGAAAAGTTTCCAGACTCTAGAGATCAGTCTTGATGCAGAAATAATTCCCCAATAGGGATGGCTTCCACTTCTGTACTGCATACAAAATAGCCATCATGTCCTGCTGATATGTAGATGCGGCAAAATGATTACCGGAAAGGTCTCGTGAAGGTGGCAAGCCCACTGGTGCAACAAAGACACCTGCATATCTATCCAAGGAAGTAGTGGAGACCGTTGGTGGGTGCATCTGAAGGGAATGGAGCTGAGCAATGACACCATGTGAATTCTTCTTAAGGATCTTTTCCAAGAGATGTGAATTGATGATGCAGAGAGACCCTGGTTGTAATCCCATAAATTTGTGTTGTGTCCCATTGACTGAAAACGACATCCAAAGTTCATCAAAATCCCATAAGATGGGGCCAAGTGTGCGTAACCATTAAACGCCCAAAACTACATCACATCCACCTAAGGACAAGGCAAACATGTCAGAGCGCAGGTTATAATCTTCCATAGAGATACGCACATTATGACACTTCCCCTTTCAAGGTAAGGTGCCCCCATTGGCAACCATGACTTCAAAGTTGGAACAAGGATGGACAAAACAATCAGCTTGTTTGGCAATTCGAGGGTCAATGAAGTTATGAGTGCTACCAGAATCAATGAGTATGGTAAGAGGGAGCTTCTTGAAATACCCCCTGACCCGCATTGTTTGTGGGGTGGTGACGTTGGTTACAACATGGAGAGAGATCTCGGCTGGGTCGTCTTGAGATGGGGTGTCAACAGGCGGGTGTTGAATGTCGACCTGATGATCTACTGTATCTATAGCTTCTTCACCAAGTTCTGAGGCAGGTGGAGAATCCACATCCAAGAGATAGAGCTTTTGTTGAACACATCTATGTCCCCGAGTGAATTTCTCATCACAATTATAACAAAGCCCTTTTTCTCAGCATGCCTGCATCTCTGTTTCAGACAAATGCTTGATAGTAGTTGGTTGAGGAGCAAGCGTGATGGGAGGTCGTTGGGAACCCATATTTCTGAAGGGAACAAAGGTGGGTTTGGAGCGTTGTTGAGCTGCAATCTTGTCCTCTGCCAACTTAGCCAACCCTAGGACTTCCATCATTGTGTTGGGACAGAACATTTTGACCTCTGAGCGGATTTCAGCCTTGAGACCACTGATAAAACAACTCCTGTAGAATTCATCAGACAATCCTTCTGTGTGATTGGTCAGTTTCTCAAATTATGTCTGATACTCTCTCACTATTCCCATTTGGTGAAGTTTAGTGAGTGCTCCTGGGAAGTCATCAAAAGCACTAGGACCAAATCATGGCAAAAGGAGTTGGCAAAAATCTATCCAGTTTGGCTCGGGATGAGCTTTGATGTACCAACGGTACCATTGAAGGGCTTCTTGTTCCAAATGAAAGGATGCAAGTGGAACTTTCTGGACATCAAAAGTATTATACAGACTGAAATATTGTTCTGCTCAGTAAATCCATCCAGTTGGATCAGTACCATTGAAGCGAGGAAAATCAAGTTTCGGCCCACGAAAATTGTTGGAAGAAGAGAACCCGGTGGCTGCAAAAGATTTTGGCTGCCGGTTATTGTTCATGGCTGAATGCTGAAGATGGAGGCTGAGAAATTTTTCATCCATATCTTGGAGTTTGGTTTGGATTGCTGCAAGTGCTTCCTCCATGGTGTGTGCTCCTGCATGGGTGACAACCATAACCAGGGTTTTTTTTTTTTTGGGGGGGGGGGGGAAATGGGTAAAAAAACACAAACATAAGCTTATTTAGTAAAGGGAAATTTGGATTGGGGAAAAAATATGATGGGTAATTGGGGTTTGACTAGATTTTGGACACTGTCAAAAGGACAGGAAAGCAGAAAAGGGGGATTTCAGAAGTAGGGTGAAAGAATGAGAAAATTTGGCAGAGAGGGACAAAGAAGTAGAATTAGAAAATGAACTCTATGGTAAAATTTTAAGGCGATCGGGTGAAAATCGAAGAAGTTATGGCAAACCCTAAAAATAGACAAATGTGAGATTTCGGGTGTTGGAAAGTGGGATGTGGGATAGGGTCCTCAGGAATGAAATATGCAGAATGGGATTGCAGGGGTGTCAGAGAAGTTTCAAGGGAAACGAAGTTAAAACAAGGGAGATATGGAGAAAAAACTGATTTT
The DNA here is from genome assembly GCA_027924585.1 of Larix kaempferi. Lineage (NCBI taxonomy): Eukaryota > Viridiplantae > Streptophyta > Pinopsida > Pinales > Pinaceae > Larix > Larix kaempferi. The sequence continues at coordinate 20,732,681 of BSBM01001646.1, forward strand.
TTTCTTCTTCTTCTTCAAAATGGAGCAGCTACAGCTCGGAAGGGATCTAAACAGATAGATCTGCAATGGCCCGGAAGTGAGCAGAAACAGAGGGATCTGAAATGGCGCCGAATGGAGCGAAAATGGCTAGATCTGAAACGGCTGATTTGGAATGGCTTTCAGAATGGATCTGAACGGTTGGATCTAAAACAGTGTAGTAGTGATGGACAACAGTTCAGCTGAAAATAGATATGGACCCCAGGTATGTGCGGCTTCCTAACAGTTCAGGGGTTTCACTCGGCGACCAATGCTATCTGACGGCTTGCGTATTGGGGCAGTACCCCTCACTCCACGGCTCAGGTAAAAATAATAACCGCTTTGCCACAAACGAAATCTCTTGATTTACCTCACGGGTGGGAACTAGTCAATCAGATATGGGTCGTTGCCCTTTTCGCTGGCAGGTCCTCTCAATGGGCCAACTACTTCGGGGTTCCTGTGGTACTCCTCACAATGAGTTTTAGGGCTTATTCCCAAGTACTTCCCACAGTTAAGCAGATAGGGATTATTCCCAAATCCGAACCTGCAATAGATGCGAAAAAAAAATTGGCAGAAATTTCACCCAGCGAGCCCAAGAAAGTGCTCTGATACCAGATGTGAAGCACCTGCAACAATTAATTAATAAGAATATGCAAAATAGCAGAAATGATAGAACTCATAATCACTTTTATATTGATCGCAGGCCACTTCGAGGGGGCAACCTCCTTTGAGCAATCTCAATACAAATAACTTCACGGTTCCTTCATAGGCCTCAACACACACTTATATACTAAGTCTAGGTGCCAATACCATGGGTCAATACCATGTGTCAATACAAACCATGGGCCAATACAAAATATAGATCAACAATTATTACGGGTCAAAACCATGGGCCAATACAAACTATGGATCAACAAAACTATGGGCGACTTACAAAGCATATGCGCCAACAACAATAACACAAACTATGGATCAACAAATACTACGGGATGACTTACAAAGCATATGCGTCCAACAACAATATACTAACAAAGTAAAGACATGGGTTCCTAACAATTACCCAGGGTTCTAACCGAGATGTCAGAGATTTTGAAACCCTCTCCTGAAAATAAAATTGGTGATTGGTTTCTCTTGTAACAGGGCACAATAATCAGAGTATATGGATTTGTTCATCCACCTTATGTACTACCATCATTTTTTACTCCCAGAGTGTTTTCTCTGGAACTAATCAGAAAAAATTAAGGGTAGAGATTGAACATTTTCTAGATCATAAGAAAGCTTTTGACATTACATTTACATGGGATGTAGGCCCATTTATCATCAAGAACAAAGCTTCCCTCCCAGCAATTGAGTGTGTGTTAAGAGAAATGGTATTTCAAACAAAATATGCCATAAACTATGATCCCCATCACATTATTTCTAACAAAAGGAAAGATAGCAAAAGAAAAGCCTTTGAACACTTTGAACTTGTAGGTCTATCAGAGACTACAAATTGGTTGGAATATCCCTGTAAGGGTCAGAAGGATGTAGATATGCATGAAGACTCCACTTATTTTGTACAGAAAGCCACATCACCACAACCTGGCACCTCCAGCTTGATCCCAGCAGTTGGAGCAATTACACCCCTAGCCAGTTGCTCTGAAAAATCCAACAAAATGGAATTCTTTGATGCCATGGACATAGAGGATGAAGACACAAAAAGAGCCCCAAAGAGACAAAAAGTGGAAGAGGCAGGACAACAGCTTGTACAGGTGACAAATGATAAAGGTAAGAAGAAGCAGGTAAAGGCCAAAGGACCATCCTTTGAAATTAAAGAGTATGTATTTGATAGAGTAGCCACAGATTCAGCTTCACAAGGCAAAAGTAGGTAAGAATTATTGGATGAATACAAAGAGAATAAAGATATAGCTTCATAAGAGTCAAAATTTTATGTAGAATTTAGACAGATCTCCAACAAGGATGTATCCCTAGTCACTGTCAAGAGCAATTCTCAGAACACTTTGAACTTGGCCATAGAAACCAAGAATAAGGCCACTGAAGTGAAAATGAACCTAGAGGACATTCCCATTCCTGACATGATACATCTACATAAGGAAACTGGAGACATTATTTATGCCAAATTGTTGAAAGCTACATTAGAACTGTCCAAATTATAGTCCAAAAAGAATAAGATTGAGAATCAGCTTAGACAAGAAAATGTGGAGAATAAATCCCACAATGCACAAATCAAAAAGTTGCAGACACAATTGTTGGCTACTGAAATCCAAGCAGATAAAAGTGCCAGCATACAAAATCCGTTGAATGAGAAGGAGAATACTATTCAAACACTAAATAAGAAACTAAAGATTCCTTCCACTCAATTGATAGAAGTGTTATCACACAACTTGTAGTTGTCCATTATGGTATCCCATCTGGGATGGTAGAGGAGATGGACAACTAAAGAGGTGACCCAAGAGATGCCATGGTTCCCAATGCAAGCTGGGAGTCACGTCAATCGAGGCACTCTTCACTTTAGATCAAGATGAATTAAGACCAAGGGGGAGACCCTATAACCAATCAAAGATTATTGGACCCAAACAAAGGTTCCTAAGGATGTATAAAAGGAAAGTTACGGAAACCAATGCAAGGTTAGGTGGACCTAGAAGTTTAAGTATGGTTGAGTGAGGCTTAAGAAGTGACTAGTGTTTCAACCAATGAATGATTTAGGCCACATAATGAGATAAGATGACAAGATCTAGTACCATAAAATACACAAGTGGGACCCACTTCCTTGGGATATGGAAATGGTCAAGATTGGACCCACAAGGTGAATTTAAGGGTGCAAATGGTACCAAGGGGTATGCAAGGAGTAGATCTAAGGATCTAAGGTAAGACTAGAGATACCCACATATGGGATCTAACACTTGACACAATTCCCAAGAAGTGTGAATTTCCCAAGGTGTACTAGTGTCTTGAAATGGATGGGCTAATGGAGTAAAAAAGATATCAACTTGTTGATCGGGACACCTATGATGCAAATCAAGTGGGATACTTAAGGTGTGATGGTTGGATCTTACTAGATCTAATATTTCAGTAAGTGACCCAAGTGGACAACAATCCCCAAAACAAGGAATGCTACCCCCAAGGCAGAACTTCACAAAGTGAGACACTAGATCTAGGTTTCAAGGTATTCTCTTTCCAAATCCAATGGGATCTCAACCACCCAGTTTCTCAAAGTGGAACAACTCAATCACCCAAGAAGTGCGACTTTGCCCAAGGAAGGATAAAAGCATGGAAAAGTATGTCAAATTAAGTCCAATGGCCACCAAATTTTAGATCCAAGTAGCTTAGGCAAGTATGAATGTGGATCTTGAAAATCAAGGGCATCCAATGCCTAGATCTCCATAGATCTAAGATTGAAAATGCATCACCAAATTGACCCAAGTGGGGCACAACCCTCAAAATGAGGAATGGGGCCCACAAGGAAAAGATCAACAAGGTGAAGCACTAGGGGTAGGTTATCAAGTGAGGAGAGTATGAATCAAGTGGGATCTCACCTACCCATGTGTTGGATCTAACCCAACTAGCTTCTCCCAAGGGGTGCAATTTGCCTCAAGAGGGCTATTTTGCCTTGAAAAGTGTGTCAAATGGAACCCAATCACCACCAAACTATAGATCCGAATAGCCGTGGATGCTACAAAGGTGGGTTTTTAATATCTTTCCAAAAGCTAGGCTAGATCCAAGTAGATCTAAGAAAAACAAAAATGAGGGTTTCGGATTTTAATGTAATTTTGACCAATGGGGTGGATAGCAAGCGAAATCAATATGTACCTTGTAGATCTTACCTCAAAAGCTTGCGGCCTCTTAGCATATGGAGAATTTTTTTTCCCTAGTTACAATTCCAAGCTTGATCCAAGTGTCTTCAACCAATAGCATCCAAACCCTAGGAGGAAATATGTCCCATGAAAACCTGCAAATCAAACTACATCAAGTTAGATTTGATCTACAAATCCATAAGATCTAAGCATGTCATATCAAGAAAGCAATCAATGGGCAAAGCACAATTGAAAAAATCCCTCTCTATGAAGACATCTTGCTCATGGGGGATGTGTGCAACCCCTACAATCTTCCCACAAAGCAAAATTGTTGGACTAGCTTTAGCAATTCGGCCTCCCTCTCTTAAAGTCGATTTCACCTGAAAAGCAAACAATGTCTAGAAGCAAAATATCCAAGAACATATGCAAGAGCAACCCAATCAAATCCAAGAAGTAGATCTCCAAAATATTCTTTTCATTCCAAGTTTTCCAGAGCCCAAAGGCGAGCTATACAATAGGGGGTCTCCTCCTTATATAGGATAATAAAGACCAAAACCCTTGATCTCAAAACCACTATTTGAAATGAGTGGTTGAGATTAAAAGATCTCAATACATAATCAATGGCTAATAATGAACCATAACAATATATCACATGGATCACTCAAAAGGTGATGACATCATAGCTAAATGGTACAAAGTGAGGGTGATGTCATCCTCTAAAGGGGGCAAAAATACATGGGCCCACCTCATATGACTAGGACATGAATCATAAAGCACATGGTGGGGCTAGGAGGCATTAATCCTTACTATCTCATCCCCATGGCACAATAAAATAATATAATATGTCCAAAATAAATACAAATGATCAAATATGCCCTCAAAATCTGTGAGAGACATGTAGTAAAAGGCCTCCTGTGGCCTCTCTGGACCCCCCCAAATGATGAAAACTGGATGGAAGATAGGGGGTTCACCCTAGAAATCCTATGTGAAAACCAAGTGCCAAAACCTTTCCTCAATTGCCCAAATCGAATTCCTCAGTGACCCTTTTATCCCATTTTTGGACTACCTCGGTAACTGTGAAAGTGCTGAAACTACCTCCTAGGGTGCCCGGATCCAAAATGTAAGACCACCAGGCTATCTGGCAGGGGGGGTAATATGGTAATAAAAAGTGGCTGGACCACCCCTTCCATCAACAACACTCTAGGTGAACTGGCCTCTCAAGGCCCCTGCTGCTCAGGCTGGGAAATCAATTCCAAAATTGGTCAACAAGTGTAAAACTGCATCTATCACTCTCATAAGTTCCTGGAACTGAATGATAAGTGTCTCATTGGATCCAAAAGACCCAAATATACTAAGAATGTGTACTCGCACACCATGGGTTTCCCTAATGGGCTCATTGTAGGGTCCACCGTATATGGACAGTGAATAATCTGATGATATGAAGTAATAATAAAACCTGAGAACTGCATCAATCACCATCTGAATCATATGTCCATCATATAGTATCATCATCAAGAGTATGTGGGACCATCAGTCATCATTAATAAGCATAAGTGGTCCACATTATCACGGATCCCAAGAAGTGACCATAGTCAAACTAAGTTTGATTAGGTCCATATACAACCAAGGATAAATCAAATCAATGGACTAAGACATGTTACTCTAATCATAATCGCATCTTAACTTAAAGTATAACATCATTTAGTGGCATTAATCATTGTTATCATATTCCATGGTTATTTATAATTACATGCACAATAGCTTAAATGACAAACTCACCCATTGGACATGGTCTAACTGCTAGCTAAGGATGAAGGATAGGAACAAGGTTGGGAAAAGGGGGTGACTTGTCTAAAATCAACTAAAAGACACTTTGGACTAGGAGAAAAGGGGAAGCTACAAACTCTGTGCTGGACAAAATAGCACGGGGAATGGTTGTGCCTCACAAATGGATGAGTTGTTTAGAGAGTGCTTATTCAACTTGGGCATCATGTCCACTTTTATAAAATATGATCTAGTTTCATTAGGATCCATTTCATTTCATGGCCTTTTTGGCCTACATAACCCTTCGGATATCAGGTGTGCTGATAAGCACAACTAATTGTAGCTTGCATCCAGGGCATGTTTATATATATATAAGGTCAGCAATTGTTTAGATATAGCTTTTAAGAACCATTTCTTTTTGGACCTTTCTTATACTCTTCGAGGAGTATTTTTAGCAGTTCATCGCTCTTGCCCTTTTTAGTTTCCATGGGCGAATTTACATAAGTTTCCATAAGTAGTACATGAGCTTTCAGTCTTAGCCAACGACATCTCAAGTGACTAGGGGGGTTCGATCCAATGCTAAACATCGGGACAACCGACATGAATGATTTAGGCCTACAATCCAACTTACCAAAGGAAATTTTTGTTACCAACTCAGAGCCGAGACACTAAACAACATGGATGCGGTCCAAACATAGAGGTAGTAAAAAGGGGAAGTCCTCAATATCAGAAAGTCAAGCAAGACAAGTCAAGGGATAAATTCAAGTAAGGAAATTCATGGATGGATGGATTCAAGTGATAGTGGAGCCTAAGCTAGCAGACAAATGATGTCAAGGAAGACCATATCTATGCAAGGTAGTAAACCAGTGAGTTTTGTCAAACAACCTAAATGTGCAAGTAAAATGTCCATTTTATAATTCATCACCAAGATAGTTCATTTTAAGTTTTACAAAGTTTGCCACATCATGAATTATATACCAATCTAATGCTGTGAACATGACTAAAACAACAAGATAATAATACACCGTCAATGATCAAACATCCATAGGTCATATAACATCATCATAAGAATAATCATCATAGACCATCTGAAACACTACTGCAATACATCTTTGGGCACTGAACTGAAACTGTATGGAATAAAGGGTCACATCGGTCATCAAATCTGAACTCTCAAGGCTCAGCCTTGACACAAGGTCTAACATGAGTCCGAATAATATATTGCTATGATCATGAGTGATCTCCAAATATACAATACAATCATCATAGCCAAGCTCTGAATAATCGAAGATCTAGAATGTGCAGATATCTGCTAAGCAAGAATAGTAGCCCTGCTACTATGGTGTGATAACATCTGGCTCCAACTGGGACAAGTGCTCTAAGGGAGAGAACGCTTGAGAAACTTAGAATCTCTGGTCTCTCTGCAACAATCTTCAATCCAGCACTGCACCATCCTTGCTTTCAGCTTTATTTATTTATTTTGCACCTGCATCTGCGCTCACAAACACTAGAATACCTCATGGAGCATGTATGGAAGATATATAAAATAAAATTTAAAATAAAATCTGCTCTAAAACAGAAACTGAAATGCATAAAAGAAAAATTTAAGCTAACATGGCATATAAGTTTTATTCATCATTCATTTTATTTTATTACTGTGCAGGAGGACAAGAAACATTTTCAGGCAAGCACACTCAACTCAACTTGCACAGGCAGCCAAAAATAAAATAGTACACTAATCACTCTTCAAATGCATGCAGGAGATGAGACAATCTTAGGAAGGAGCAAGGCTTAGATCAATCAACAACTCAGCAGGCAAAAACAAGCAGACAACTCAAGAAAAAAAGAAAAAGATGGCAATATTCAGCACACATAAAAAGAAAAAGCACACAAATCCTACTGTTCAAGTGAGCTTAATTGGTCCTACCTACCCTACTCTAACCATTCAGCACAAATGTTAGGTAAAATCATAAATCCAGTGCAACCATTCATCGAATAGGTTAATGATTCTTATTTGATTTTTGATAATAGAACAAGTCAAGATTGGGCTAAAGATTAACAAATTTGAGGGCACAATCTTCCTAACTTGTTCAAAAATTGAAGAATGGTTTGAATGATGCAATATGAAATTATGCCATGGAGAAGACTGACTGATGCAAACATCCTCCATCAAAGAACTGATAGGATCATAAAATTTATGCAAGTTAAACTCAGAGATGGATGGAGGAAAGACATAAGACATGTGATTCGATTCATTTTCACATAAATTAACTTCTTCATTTACTTCTGTCACACACTCAATTTGATTCTCCTTGGGACTGATGATAAAAAAACCAAGTGGGGACAAATTAAAACGTAGAAGACGAAAAATCAAAATCAAACCCACTTGATGTTCAAAAATGGAGAAAAGATGAAATTGATCTTTAAACACCTTTTCTAGCCACCAAGAATGATTGGTAACTTGACAACAAGCATTTTGGTTCCAAAGTGACTGAAAAGGGAAACAAAGTGCTTTTTCTCCAAACATGTAATCATAGCTATACTTCCTATTGAAAAATTCTAAAGCAAAAGATCTACTAGACCACCAACCCCAAAAAGATTGAAAAGGATGGGCAAGGAGGGTGGATGCATTTTCTGCCAAATGGATAGAAAAATTTGGCCTTGGAATTTGACAAAAGGAAAGGCCTTTTAAAACAATATTATTCATTCTAGGAATGATAAAATTTTGATCAAGTCTAATATTTGCAAACTGAGGACAAGCTTCTAATTCTAATAAATGGATGAAGCTATCTTGAGTAAGGATGGAAAAATTTAAAGACTCATTATAAAAAGTGGAATAAAAATTAGAGCATCTAGTGTGATTCACTAATTCATCCTCATCTATTGATTCATCATTAAATTCATATGAGGATAAATGATCATTTTTATTTAATTTGTCAGCGAGAAAATTAACAAGCTCATTTAAAATATCCTGATTATTTGCACAATGATCATGTGAAAGCACCACTAAAGGATCTTGGTCAATGTTTCCACTTTCTTCTTCTTCAATAAGGTGGAAATGACTAATGAGTTTCACCGAGAGAGGAACTTCAATAGACTGACTGACCAAAAGCTTATCCTCGGAAATTTCCTCAAGATCAGGACTAGGGCTATCCAAAAAGAAATTTGAAAACCTATTATTTATACAATGATCAAGGATTTGACTTTCGATTGACTCATAAGTAGAAGACTCATCCTCAAAACAAATTGGGCATGAGGGTTCATCTCCAGATGTTGACAATTCACTTGATATTTGATTATTAATTGATTCGATAACAGGATCTGAAAGGGGAAGGTTTGGATCTTGGATTTGATTTGAAGAATATATATCATCGGATTCACTTCCCCATTCTTCTAAGAATTTTTGTTCAAACATGTCATATCCAGAAATGCTATTGGGCTTCAAACTCAAGAACCAAAGATCAGCTCTTCCTTGGAAAGATGAGCCCAACAATTTCATACATACACCCTCATTGGTTATAGATAATTCATTAAAAATTTCTTTAAAGAGATTAAGGTGCCCTTTAGCAAATATTTCATAACTTCCATCGAATTTAGGAAACCTTTCACTGGCTTGATGAGGAATATGATGAGGATACCCAACAATTTTAGAGAAGTCAAAGACTTTTAATCGACCGAAAGTCCTAGGCCGCTCAGAAGCAGCCATGGAAAAAATTTATTTTTTATTATATTTTTTATTTTTTAAAATCAAGAACCTAAATACAAAATGATGCACTCCATGGGTTCTAGATAATGATAGGATCGATCACCAGTGGAGTTGATTATGTGGAGTTGCCAGGTAGATTTTAAATCTCTTCTACCAAAAGATATGTCGTTAAAATAGTGGGAGAGATGAGTGGCAACAAGTTGGCTATGTTTGAATTAAGGATTGAAATGATAACCATCTAGATTAATCCGTATGTGACAAGATATGAATTATGCATGGATACTCGCAAACACCTAAGGTAAGCCTCTACCTTCCCTGGCAACAACGCCAAAAATGTTGGCAAAGACAACAGGAGGAGAGCTTGAATAATATATGTCGAACCAGGGTAGGCCTATACCTCCCTGGAAACGACACCAAAAATGTTATCAGACAACTTGTAGTTGTCCCTTATGGTATCCCATCCGGGATGGTAGAGGAGATGGACAACTAAAGAGGTGACCCAAGAGATTCCACGGTTCCCAATGCAAGATGGGAGTAATGA